>CAWUFW010001968.1:0-2489569 GCA_963921515.1 Calotriton arnoldi | reverse complement strand
TTGTTTGGTACTCACCTCCTTGTTCAAACAGACCATAAGCCCCTCTTATGGCTAAAACAAATGAAGGGTGAAAACCCCAAACTGCTTAGGTGGTCCATTTCCCTACAGGGGATGGACTTCACAGTGGAACATAGACCTGGGAGTAACCATGCCAATGCAGATGGACTCTCTAGGTACTTCCACTTAGAACATGAAGACTTAACTGGGCAAGGTTAGTTTAATGTCCCTACGTTTGGGGGGTTGTGTAGGAGAGTAGGATCTGCTTCACATGGGTACCCCCACTTTTTGCTGATGCTTCACTGTTTTTCGACCTTAGTCTGGCTGGGGCCCTGCTAATCAGAACCCCAGCCTAGCTGCTTCCTCTCTAAAATGGTTTCCATGTGCCTTAGGCACATCACTGATTGGAATCTGAGTGCCCTTATAAGTCCCTAGTATATGGTATACTATGTACCAAGGGCATAGGTACCTCAGAGGACCTGCCAGGGTCTGCAGCATGTATTATGCCACCCTGGAAGGCCATCCAAACTGACACCACAGGTCTGCTACTGCAGCCTGGGTAAGGTGGTGCATGCACCCCTTACTGTTATATAGGTTACCTATATCACTAAATACATACACACATATAAACCTATAAGTCACTCCTATGGCAGGCCTTATCAATCCTGAAGGCAGAGTGCGTGGTTCCTATGTGAGAGGTGCCCCTGCATGAGCAGGGCCCCTCTGCAGCGTTCGGAGACCCTTCTCTGATGCTGTTTGTAGTGCAGCCTGACCATATACTCTTAAGCGCATTATAACCTCGCGTTAAATGCTAACTTTGGAATGGCTGCACCTAAACATGTCGTGTTTGGTGTCAAAGTCTTGGGATACTACCCCCAGCCAATTCTGGTGGCGGGGGTAGCATTCCACCCTTCTAGAGGGAGAGACATGTTAACCCTGGCCTGGCCGGTAACTTCTTTCTAAAGCCCTGGCATCACAAAATGGATGCTGCTGCCACAGACACGAGTCTGGCCTCCTGCTGCTGGACGAAACTCCGGCAGGGGAGGCCTGGACAATAGGTTTCCTGTCCCAGGAGGTGTGACCACCTCCCCAGACAGGATAATGTGTATTGGGGCTGGGCGGGAGCACTTTCGGGTGCTTTGAAGTCCTACACTGGGGGCACACTTGGTGTCCCTGTGCATACCCCAGTTCAAACCGGATCAGGGGCTTGCAGCCCCTGCTTTAGCGTGAACTGGACAAAGGGAAAGAGGGTGTAGCCACCCCTCTGCCCTGACCCACCCATAGGTGGGGCCACAGAGTAGTCCAACCCCTAAACTTAGTATAAGTATAGGAGCCCAGTCCTTAGGACTTTAGATTATCCCTGGACGAAACTCTGAAACAGAATCCTGGACCTTCGACGCTCTACTCAAGACTAGAGGACAGAAGAATCTCCCTTGGGGTCAAGGAGTGACTCCCCTGCTTGGCAGGCACCAAAGAAGCAATTGTCCGGTCTGCATCGCCTAAGCTCCCGTCAGACGCCGAAGTCTTTGCATCACCAGAGGTGGATTTCCAGACTTCACCGAGGCTGCCCTGATTCCCCAGCAAAGCTGAGGCCCGTAGCTGTCGTGGGTAACGTGGAACCGTGACCCCTGGACACCGCACGCATTTGCTAGTGCATCCTCTTCTGGGTCTCCCACGAAGTCATGCTTTGGGCTCCGAGTAGCCCTAGCCTCCAGCACCAACTGCACTGAAGATCACTGGCCTCCACTCCACGAGTGTCCTGTGAGCCAGCTCCACGTGCGACGTCTCGAGGCTCCTTTGCGGTCGCTAGCCTGTTGGCTAGTAGCCCTTCACGAAGGCCAATCCTTTCTTCTTGGGCACCCTGGTTGCTCCAGGCATTTCCTCACTTACCCTCGCTGGGTGAGTTCCTCAGACCTTGCTGGTCTGCATCATCGTCATTCTTTACTTTCATCGAGACTTGCCGTTGCCAAGGCTTGTTGGGTCCAATCCGGTCGCCGATGCCTCAGCACTCGACAGACATCGTGTACCAGCCCGAATCCTGCTTCTGGTCGCCGACAACACCTCCTGGACCTCGTGGCTGAAGAGTCAAGACGACCGTCAACCTGCCTGAAGCACTCGACATCGGTGGGCATCCGCTCATCGCCTTAATGGTCACTGGCTAGTGACCCAGACTCTGTCCCCTCTGCTTTCAGGTTCTTCAGATCTCCAATCCACCCTTGGATCCACCCGGACACTTTCCACTTGGTCGCCAGCAGCACTTTGCAGCAGATCGCCATTCAAATCGACGACGAAACCCGACCCCGAAAGGCACCTATGCACCCGGCTTCCTGGGTGAGGTAACACGAGTACTCCGGTGCTCCCGTGGGTAGAGACTCTAGAACGACCTAGTTCTCAAAGGGTTTGCTCCAAGTCCTCCTTTAAGTGTCCCTTTTCTTTAATTTCCTGATCGCGACTTTCTCCATAGAAGTTAACGGCGTATCGCGGTTGTGTATTTACACTGCACGCGTCCCCCATGGGTCCCCTGTGTCACTACCTTGGGTGGTTCCTTGTGGTCCAAGCACTTCTAGAGGCTCTAGGCCTAGTGTCTAGTTCAGTCGTGGTTCTTATACCACTTTATTGGTATATGGTTTGGTACGCCCTAGGGCCCAAACGTGTATTTGTGCTATTACTGTGTTTAAATAACTTATAACTTGTGTACTTCGAACTCTAGCCTCATAAAGAGACTAGAGGGGTGTGTTTAGCAATAAATACATATATTTTGAATATATACCTGGTGTGGTGCTCTTTCATTTGATCACTCAAGAGATTATAGACTGGTAAAACAAGCTGCTTTACATTCCTTCAAGACTTAGCCTGAAGGCTGCTCTCCATAGCTACCACTAGGATAGCTTTCAATAAGGTTGTCTTTAACCTATCTCCAATAAGGGGTTGTTTGGACTGGTGCAAGGTGCCCACTATAATTAGTGGACAGCATATGCCAGGCCAACTTCTCACAGAGTCCACTCCTTTTTCTTTGAGTCAGGCACAGTCCTTTCTTTGCACAGCCTTGAGAGTGCAGCAGGTGCAGTCCTTTTGATTACAAGTTGTCTGTCAAATGCTGACCAATCAGAAGAGGCTGCTACAGGGCTGCTTTAGGCAACCTCAGGATATTAAGTTCTAAATCTTCTTTCTGTACTAGATGTAATAAATCCGACCATGGGAAGTTGTTGGATTCATTATAGCCATTATTGTGATACTTCCAATTATATAGCTAGCTAGCTCCCAAGCAAAGATATACTTTATTAAGTTTAATAAAGCCTTCCGATGTGAACCTATGGGACTAGCAGCACTGCAATAGGGATTTGGCTGTTTTTCCCTACAAGAACATATAAAATGTCCTTAATCTTGTCTTTGCTTTTTATAACAATACACCCTACCCTTTGCGATACCTATGCCAGACCTTATGAGTGACATATAAGGTAAAAAATGTAGTTTTGGGCATTGGAAGCACTTTTAATTCCAAAGACACATTGGGAGATAGTTTTATTTTATAACCAGTCCTGGCTTTAAAATTACACCAGGCACTACAGCAGTGCACACTTATGTGCATTAAGTCCACTGGGGTCTCTAAACCTCCATACCCTGACACATACTAGGGACTTACAGGTAGGTTGTCTTGGCCAATTAGAGTTATACCAATTATCATATACCTTTAGAGGATAGAGCACTGGCCCTGGGCCTAGTTAGCAGAGCCCAGGGCACCCTCAGAGTCAGTAACCACCAGCATCACTCAAAGAATGGGGGTGATCAGGGCAAAAAAAATGACCTTCTTACAATAGGTCAGGCTTCTCTTTTTATGTATGGATTCTCTGCTACCAGTGGGAGTCTCCACAGTTGTAAAATTACGATGAGTAAAAATAAACTTGCAGTTTATGAATAACCAAAAAATTGTAAACTTACACAAAAGTGTATGTTCACCTTTGTTAATCAGGCCCAAGTAACATAGAATGGTGTGCATCAGCAGAACTTAAGATGATGTGCACCAGCAGGCACATGTTATGAGAAATAAAGGAAAACATAGTGCGTTGCACCAGGGGATGTGGGGTGATGTTCACCAGGAGAATATTAGTGATGTAACTCAGGCAGCACTGAGTGATGTAGTTCAGTGGAGAACTAGTGATGTGGTTCATTTGGGCCTTGGGGTATGTCTATCATGAGATTACTAGGTGATGTTCATAAGGAGATCATTGATGTTGTGCATGAGGATAGCATTGGGGGTGTGCATCAGGGAAGAAATTGGTGAAATGTGGCTCTGGTGCAATTGCAATCAGGTGTGAATTATAGGGGCACATGGCCATGTTCCACAGTAGCAAATTGTCATTAAAACATTTTGTGGCCAATAGTTGTCCTGTAGTTACAACGATAAATGCAAAACTATAAATCCCAAAACACATAGTTTGGGGATTAATAGGCAAGAAATAAGAAGCAAGAAGTGTCTGAAGTTATCACGTAGGACACGGTGCCCTTGGCAGCTGCACACATGGATGGATAGTGGGAAGACAAAATAAAAGTTGATTTTCACTTGAAAACAGGATCCCAAGCAAGGACATGAGAATGATCCGATACTCACTGAACCTGGCTACTAACTGCATGACTTGAATAAGTTTTGTAAAGAAAGGATTTCTTTGTATCAGCGTCACAATGAAAATACCATATGCTGGGGAAAGGGCTAAACTCAGGCTCTTATTTATGAGAACTGATGCATCGCTGCGGTAAGACAGTGATGCGTCTGAAAAACTTGTGCTGTGGTCCGACATTTTCAAATGCCATGGATGCGTAGTATTTACGATAGGTCACATGGTGCATTAAAAAAATTCTGCTTCCAAGGGATGGCTGCCGCAGAGAAAACTGAAGCATGTGCAGCAAAAGTGATGCTACACAGCTTTGCAAAATGTAATGCAACACAAATTACCCGAGCGTAACATTTGAGTGCATCTTGCATGAAAAATCCATTAAAAAGTGATGCATTTCGGGGCGTGGTTTGTAGCTCGAGGAAGAGGGCTGCCTGAGCCTGCGGCTCCTCTCAGGAAGACAATTAAATGTCAGGAAAACTATGCTTCCAGGTCTCCTCTAAGGTTCTAAATGAGATTTAGGAACACCGCTTGATGCAGGGACCAAGCTCCCTCCTTGTCTGGCCATTTTTAACATCCTGGAACACGTACTAGAATACGTCGAAGCTACCGGGCCCTCCCACGGTCCATAGCGCAGGAAGCAAAACAAAGATCGTCGGAGATCCTGATGGCCGGTGCCTGAAACCTACTGCCTCCGAGAATGAGCCACAGCTTAATCCCCAAGTAAGGTCTAAATATTAATCATAATCCCAAGTTTAAATAGGGACGTTGGCTCTTGCTATCAACTCTAAATAATAGAAAAGCGAGCTCTGTCTGACCTTAAGATGGCGATTGTTAACACAGCACCAGTGACTACTGGGTTAAATATATTCTCTGCATGGCTCACGCCTCATAACTTAACAGCAGAAGTAAAGAATTGAATCAATCAAGACATTCAATACAGTATTTCCAAACTGCATGTGTCAAACACAATAACACAGATTCTGCATATCGAATACCGGGCACGCCTGCAATATTCGGGAACATGTGCACATGGAAATAAGTAACGCTGCACTGAGGCTACCGCATCTTTAGCCAGCCATTAACAGCATGACACATGCCCATAGTGAAGGTGAAGGTGAAGGTGTAGAGTGTCTTTAAATCAAACTAATCTGCCTAACGTAACCAACACTGTCAGCAGCACTAATATCAGCAAACCCTCTAGCTCAAGTGTTATAAAATGGCGGCCGCATTTCAGTGAATGCTGTGTAGTGTATGTGATACGAGCTGACCTGCAGTCGCCTAACGATACACCTAAATCAGGGGCGGCTCCTCCACGTGGGCATCAGAGCGTCGCACCCCTTTTGTTTCTCGCAGTGCGAGAGGCAGAAACGTAAAATGGTATAAATACCATTTTACGTTTCTGCTTCTCGCACTGCGAGAAGCAGAAGAAGGGTATGCCTGGTTGGGGCGGGTGGGTGGGCGGGTCGGGAGGAGTGGCTAGCCCAATGCTATGGGCGCTGACTGTTTGGTCGTCCCCAGGGCCGACCAAACCAGTCATAGCGCTCTCCGTTTTCTCCAAGTAGGCTGATGCGCAGCTTGCATGGAGAAAACGCCTGTATGGACGGCATCCTAGCCAATCACGGCGCTGTAATTGCAGCGTTGTGATTGGCTTAGGGGCGGAGAGGGAGGCTGCCTGCTTCTGCTTCCTGTGAGCACTGAGCAGGAGACGCGACGCGGGAAGTCCAGGACCGGAGGCGAAGGTAAGTTGTTTTTAAAAAAAATTAAATTAACCCCCCTCCCCGCGCGACCCCCCCCTCCCCACCCATGTGTCATGCCGGCCGTGACTGACCTCAATTACAATATACGGGTCTCAGCATGCTAGTACATTGAGGTAATTAAGTATACGTTATATTAGTGAAACAACTGAGTCTAACTGAGTTCAACTGATGTAAGGAGAGGTCTCCTAAGTCACTGTGATCATAAGGTACTCCACCAGCTATCGAACCACCCATCTGCTCACCCCAATATTGGGACAATACTGGGACAATCTCACTATAAACTACTATAAAACAACTGCAACACTGTAGTTTTCGTCGGCACAAATGAAAGTCCTTTTTCTAGAATACTCACTTCTGCTTCAGACAGTGGACGATCAGATAAAATATAAATAGGGGCAATACTAAGTTTTGTAGTACTGCTGTCTTGTTGTCATCTCCCATAGTTGATTCACATATCTGTTTCTTCCTCTTGGTCATTGCTGGCCCCTGCCTAAAAGGAACAGATTGTTGCTGTTGGTTCCTTCCTTGCCGATTATTATTCAATCTACCTTCTCCTGTGTCTGAATCACCGGCTGACGAGGAAGATGTATACGAAAAGGAAATGAATTTATGTCGTGACATGGCCTGATACTCGATCAAACATGGCAGAGAAAGAAAATAAAACAAGCCTAAAGAGAATCAAAGCTGACCCACTGAACCCAAACTCACCAATGAAAAATAAACAGGACATTAATACCACCATAGAAACCATCCTAAAAAAAACTTGTGGATGTACACAAATTAGCCAAGTCAACTACAGAAAACACTGATATCATGCAAAACGAGATTTCTGCAATCCACCAAGACATCTGTCATGATCCTCCAGAGTCATGAACTAGTCTGTATAGACACCTGTGTTTTGCCGCGTGTATATTCACTCACTGACAGCCTTGCAATATGCTTTGATACTCTCATTGCACGAACTGTAACAGTATCCATTGCCTAAAGTCATATGTTCATCATGCCCTTTATTGACTATACAGCAGTAGCGCCCGTTTTTGACTAACAAGGAAGGATCTAAACACCAAGGAATTATGTACACCAGTTCCGTTTTTATTATTCTCCTTTTGTTGCATTATTTAAATATTTTATTTTCCTCGGAGCCAGATTCGCATTGTTCAACATTATGCTGCTTTGCGGCCACCGTACTCGCATCTCCGCTATATAAGCAGCCACGCCCAGCCGCTCCCTGCGGATTATTCCAGCAACTTTGCTCGGAGAGTCTTCCTCCTGCTTCGCGTCTTTCTGCGGCTCTGCCGGTAATATTCCTCATACCGATAAGATTCCTCGTATCGTTTTCCTGGCTCAGAAACAACATCCTAAGGTAGGAGACGACGGTTTCCCTCAGTTAACAAAGTGAATCCTCAGAGTTCTTGGGCATTTTGGACATCGCTCGCATACATCCTCAGCGTAGATTTTCTTCATGATCGGAAGTGCAATTTTTATGTACAGCATGTTCTGAATTTATTATCAAGCAAATCAATCATTGATCTTATAGACATTAAGAACTCACAATGTGCATTGACGCTTACAAGTATAAAGCTCATTTCATTGTACAATTCCTATGTGCAGAACGTTCTGATTTAATTAACAAGTATATCAACCATTGAACTAATAGTCATTCAAGGATTTTTATGGTGCAGAGACAATTACAAGTATAATGTTTCATGTCATTATGGCTAAAATAATGATGCTGGTGTGAGCGGTTGAAAGATGGAATGCGCACATAATAAGAACTGCAATCCTGAGAATAGCCGTTCAATTATCATTATCCAAAGTTTAGTGTCTAGTGTGATACGGTGAGACATAACATTTGGCAATATCTACAAAGACAGTATTGAAGCTATTCAAGAAAGTAGGCTTGATTCTGTGCATATCTTATTGGAAAAAAATCAAAGACCTTATTGGAGTTGTTTTCACGCTTATTTTTAATTTGTGATCTCTATGAAAGACTTGCTGATATTTTCTCTTAAAGGTAATAGTGGTTCATAGTATATATAATATATGTAAAGTAATAGATCAAGATAAAGAACAAGAGCTCAACTTTTGACTGCTTTCGTTCCAGATCTCCCTCCCCGCAGTACCCTCCCTAATTCCCTTCCCCTCGTCTGGCCACTTTGATCCTCTGGTGTTTTTGTACTCAGAGTCAAAGCTGCCGGAAGGTGGGCTTCTTGAGGGTACTGCTCCTGAGGAACTAAACATTTTGACAGTTCTTGACAGAATAATCCGCCCACGAATCTCGTTTCTCCTGAGCAGTATCGCCAAGATGGCCACATTGAAAGACGTTTGCAAAATGCTAGGGAACATGCAGAAAGAGTTAACTGCAGCGCGATTAGAAACAGTAACGTTGGCCAGTCGAGTAACTCAGATACAAAATCAACTTCCAGCTAGTTCTACGAAATCCTCCACAGCTGGGGGTTATCCTCTGGACCTGCACCAACTGTTTCAGTGACTGTTTCTTCAACTGTACCTCTTGCATCACCAGAACGATTTACAGGAGATCCAACTAAATTTCAGACCTTTTTGACTCAAATTCAATTACATTTCATGGTAAAGCCAGCGTCCTTTCCGGATGCACAATCCCGCATAGCTTTCCTCATTTTATATCTTAGTGGTGACGCCACCATGTGGGCCGTGCCGTTGGTTAATTCAGATGATCCTTTGCTTTACAACTGGCCAGCTTTTAAATCGGAATTTGAAAAAGTTTTTGACAGGCGTACTATTACTGGGTCAGCTGACCGTGAGCTTCTAGAACTCAAGCAAGGGAATAAAGATTTAATATGTTATTTAACACAGTTTAATCGATTAATCACAGAAACCAATTGGCCTGAGGAGAAAAGGACTGCACTCTTTTATCAAGGTCTTAAAGATGATCTTAAAGATCTAATAGCCTCTATAGATCCTCAACCTCGTGATTGTGCAGAATTAATATCTCTTACTCTGCGGTTAGATCATCGTTTGTCGGAGAGAAAAGGTGACAGAAAGAAACTAGAATTTAGACAATCAATACGTCCAAGAGAAAGAGTCACTCAATCAACCCTTGATCATAGTGAACCAATGGTAATTTGTGGATTAAGAAAACCACTTACCCAAGAAGAGAAGGATGCACGACGCAAATCAGGCGTGTGCCTGTATTGTGGAAAAAAAGGACATTTTGTCAAAGAGTGTCCAATCAAACCTAAAGGATATAAGTCTACGAATACGGTTTCTCCAAAACAGGAAAACTAGAAAGCTCGAGGAACAAACAGGGGAATTCCTCGAGTATGTCTCATGATTCCTCTGGTCAAATAATAGCCAACACTCTTCAGGTTTCAGCTCCGCATTTAACCCAGAATGTATTATTCTTGATACCTGGTGTCCTTAAGGAAGAAGTAGTAGTCATGGTGGACTCCGGAGCCACCGGAAATTTTATTGATGTTACTTTCTGTTCTAAATTACATATACCTACCATTAAAAAGAACAAACCAGAATCAGTGCACGCAGTCGATGGTACGGTACTGACCTCAGGTCTGATTACTCATACCACGGTTACTTTAACTATGGTTGTTTATTCAACAGAGAACAAATATACTGAGGATCTTCGTTTCGATCTGATTGATGCACTTCAATTTGGGGTAATTCTCCGAATGCCCTGGCTTACCCAACACAACTAGATAATAGTAAATTGTTCCCTTTGGTATTCGTGGCTCATTAAACTTTACTCGTTCTTACACACTCATTCAATCCAGTATGCCCCAATATGTAAAAAACTAAATAATAAAATATTATTAAATAAATTGCCTTGCCAGTAATATAAAAATATCTCCTTCTTTATTGAAAGTTGTTGCTTACAAAGCTAATGTTCTATTGTACACAATATTAGTGTATAAGCAGGCCAGACTTGGGGCGCATGCGGCTCCCACACTGGTCCCTTTGATTTGACAAAAGTAACTTCCATTAAACAAAAAAATATTATTTTTTAAAATCAATTCTGTGAATTCAATCATAAGCAGAGCACGTTCTGATAAGTCACCATTTGTATCTCTCAATATATCTCCAACAGTATTGACAGTTGCTGTTTGTGGGATGTTTGTATAAAGTGCTTCAATGTCTACTGACACTAACCACTGGTTTTGCGAATTAAAACTCAATCCCTCCACCTTTCTAATCATGTCTGTCGTATCTTTAATGTAAGATCTTTGTTGAGACACTAGGGGTCGCAGGAATTTATCTACATATTTGCTCAACGGTTCAGTGAGTGAATAAATACTAGATATAATGGGCCGCATGGGGGATCAATTAGACTTTTATGGACTTTTGGAAGTCCATACATTGCTGGTAATACAGGATGTACATTAAGTAGAAACTCATACTTGTCTTGGCATATTATACTATCCTCTTTAGCCAAGTCAAGACATTGTTTAACTTTTATTTGTAAATTTTTCCACTCATCTTGGTTGGACTGTCTATAATGTTCTTTCACTAGTAGGAGGGTCATCATTCTTTTTTTATAGTCATCGGTATCCATTAAAACTATACTCCTACCTTTGTCTCCTGCTATAATTGTTAAGTTCTCACAGTTCTCTAAATCTTTTAGGGCAATACGTAAGTCCTGAGATAAATTGTTATTATTAACGCATTCAGTTCCGAAAAGCCTCTGAAGAAGAAAGAATAGACTTTCAAAACGCGTCAGGCAGCGGAATTTGGCTGTACTATGAGAGCAGAGAACAGATGTCTTTCCATACCCTGATTAAAGGCTTACCACCTTGTGTTTGTGGTCGAGTGCTGACTCAACGTGTGGGAACTTGGTAACTTGGAGCTTTGATGTTGGGCGGCTGCCCAGCCGCCGAGTCGCGCACCGCCCCAAGATGTAAGGGGGACACGCGGCCTGGAATATTCCGCGCCAATCTGTGGACCACACACACGGGATTGAGGGAAGACGCTGATCCCTGCGGCCCATCTACGGGCTTGAAAGGATTACAGAAATTAGTGCCACCATTGATGGATGAAAATATCAGGACTTCAGTTCCCATATTGCAGCAGTCATTTGACTGGCCAATCTGTGGGCGTAAATAAAGCATTTTAAGGGACTGAAACCGGATGCACGCATTCAGTTCCGAAAAGCCTCTGAAGAAGAAAGAATAGAATTTCGAAATGCGTCAGGCGGCGGAATTTGGCTGTACTATGAGAGCAGAGAACAGATGTCTTTCCATACCCTGATTAAAGGCTTACCACCTTGTGTTTGTGGTCGAGTGCTGACTCAACGTGTGGGAACTTGGTAACTTTGGAGCTTTGATATATATATATATATATATATATATATATATATATATATATATATATATATATATATATATATATATATATATATATATATATATATGAAAGCACATAGGACCAGCCCATCTGGGGGCGTGGAATTGCAGACATAAGGAGGAGGTAGACATGCACGAACCTGATCCATCCAGCCTCTGAGGAAGAAGGACACACCTTCGAAACGCGTCAGGCAATGAAGGATGGGATGGCTGTTATCCTGATCGTGTGGCAGGCGATGTTTTTACCTGATTAAAGGCCTTGTGTTGAACGCTGGTTTTGAGTGCTGCTCATTGCAAGGGCAACCAGGAGCTTATATATATATATATATATATATATATATATATATATATATATATATATATATATATATATATATATATAATCTACTGGCGGTTCGCCAGTAGATAGTTATAGTTAGAACCTAGTTTCCGTAGGAAAAGCATTTTTTGATGTTCTTATAACTTTGGCGTTGTTTGCCGAATCTTTACGAAATTTTCCAAAAAGTTCCTCTTTTCAGTTGAGCTTCTACCCTGAAAGTTTGGGGGTGATTCGTGAAGGGGGGCTGAGAAAAAGGGGGTCTCAAAACGTGTTTTCTCCAAGCAATTTCCATAGGAAACTTTAGACAAGGCTACAGGTCAAACTGCTGAACGGAATTATGCCAAATTGGCAGGGAGAAAGGTCTTGGTCCAGAAAGCATGCTTTTGTTTAAATTGGGTAAGTCTGTTCAGTAGTTTTAGAGAAATATCAAAATTTACAGATATTGATATTTGAGGATTCTGACATCTGATTGGCTGAGGCGTTACGAGCGTGCGGCTCATTGGTTGCGAACTGTTGAAACTAGGAAGTGTTGGCAGCCATTTGTGACTGACTTGAAAGGCGTAGGGAGAAACAAAAGAGAAAAATTGTATAAGAGGGTATAGTAGGAACACTGTGGTCTTAGTTTAAGCAGTCTGTACGGTGCAGAGGCAGGGAGTTTGAATGTTGCGTAGGCCGTGGAAATCACGTCTGCAGAACAACGGTGCGCGGTATTGCGGCAAGGTTGCATGGCTCTGAAAATCCAGTCGGGAAAATAACAATGCGCCGTATTGCAGCCTTCCTTTAATATAATGCGCAGTAATGTTTACTTATAATGCAGTGTTCACTTTTATCACGGACAGTGTCACTTTCTTAGACGAAAATTAATATTATGTGGGAGGGCGTGTTCTGTTCGTGTGTCTGGAACAAAATTAACGTTTAATTGGCTGAGGTGTTCCAACAACGAGCTCAATGTTCATTGGCTGCGAACCATTGAAAGTATAAGTGTTGCCAGCCATTTCCTCCCCGTCCGCGGAGTAGCAGGGACATCTGATTGGCTGACGTGTTCCAAGCAGGACCTTCCGAAGCTTAATATTCATTGGCTGCGAACCATTGAAAGTAGAAGTTTTGCCAGCCATTTCCTCCCCATCCGCGGAGTAGCAGGGACATCTGATTGGCTGACGTGTTCCAAGCAGGACCTTCTCAAGCTTAATGTTCATTGGCTGCGAACCATTGAAAGTACAAGTGTTGCCAGCCATTTCCTCCCCGTCCGCGGAGTAGCAGGAACATCTTATTGGCTGACGTGTTCCAAGCAGGACGTTCCCAAGCTTAATGTTCATTGGCTGTAAACCATTGAAAGTAGAAGTGTTGCCAGCCATTCCCTCCCCCTCCACAGAGCATCAGGGACATCTGATTGGGTAACGTGTTCCAAGCAGGACCTTCCCAAGCTTAATGTTCATTGGCTGTATACCACTGAAAGTAGAAGTGTTGGCAGCGATTCCCTCCCCCTCTGCGGAACACCATGGACATTTTATTAGCTAAAGTGTTCCTAGTACAAGTTTGCTCATTATTGGCTGGGAACGGTTCACTGTTGTGAACCATTTTGTGACGCACTTCAATGGAGTACGGGAAAAGAAAGTAGTAGCGGGGAGGGTAGGAACACTATTAACTCTGTGCAGTGGTCACAAGGTGGTGGAGAGGGATTGTGAAGGTAAAAATAGTTTTTTATAGATTTTAAGGGCCATTTATATAATTGGCGTGGGGTGTACAAATCACAGCGGGAAAATAACAAAGTGTGTTGCGGTCTTCTTTTTATTAAGTTTGCGGGTGGGATACTTCCCAGGAGCACTGTTTAGTTATAATGTGGTGTTTACTTTTCTGACAGGGAGCTGTGGTTGTGCAGCAAACATTTCAGTCTAGGTTTGAAATAGTTTTTATTAAGCAATTACAAATATACTTTCTTCGGAAACTGAAGCTGTATATATCAAAGGGGTGACAAATAAAAACGCAATTCATAAAATATCCCTTAAGCGTGGGCACACCCTCCCTTTTTTTTTTCTGCTATAGTTTAGAAAAGTGTTGCCCCATATTCTTGATAATATAAGAGGGCATGAGTTACTTTTAGATAAAGTAGAAAAGAAGTGCTACAAGAAACACTCCCGCACTACATCATCTCAGGTCACAAGAACAATAACAAGTAAAAACAGTTAAACACAAATCACTTTATATTACATAGAAATGTACGCTTTATCATTTTTTATAATTTCTATTCTGTAGAATTCGGGAAAGTTCGGTCGTAGTGCTTAGAGGTCGATCACTGCTCCACTAACAAATCACGTACTCCTTTAAGAATATATAGGATAGTAGTATAATAATATACACTACTGGTCGTATATATTCTATAGGGAGAAGGTGAATAGTAACCGCAAAAGACAAAAATAGAAATAGTAAAAAAACATTCAGAAATGTAGGGTTTATCAAAGGTATTCACTAAGAAAGTATCTATGGAAACTATTTTTTTTTTAAACTGCAATTTCCAAAAATATTGTTACTGTAAAAATATCTGATCAAGTAAGTTATAAAGGTCAGTAAACTGTATTTCAGATGGTTTACTCCTGGCGGCGACAAATCTCCAATTCCTGTTGTGTGGAAATATCACACTCTTACAATATACAGTGTCACTGATGGCACACAAAAAGGAAAATGAAAATGAAGTCATCAATACAAAACAAGATCAATAACAAAATACTTTCAAGCGATGAGAATGTTGAGAGCTTCTTTTCTCCGGGACTTCGAAATCTTTCATCTTCGCGCCAACGGATCATAAAGTGCTCTGAGATCACAATGACTGTTAATATTATAATATACATATTCACAGTATATGATCCCAAGAAAGAAACAGAGTAAGAACAAGAAGGTGCTGACGTTCAATATAAATCTTTAGTCTTCGCGTCGACGGGTCATAAACTCCACTGAGGTCAGTATAAATGTTAATATTACAATATACATACTCACACTATATGATCTCAAGGGAGAAATAGACTAAAAACCAGAAGCTGCTGACGTTACATATAAATCTTTAGTCTTCGCGCCAACGGGTCACAAACTCCTCTGAGATCATAATGTGTGGTTATTATAATATACATACTCACACTATATGATGTCAAGGGGGAAATAGACTACAAACTAGAAGCTGCTGACGTTACATATAAATCTTTAGTCTTCGCGCAGACGGGTCACCAACACTTCTGAGGTCAAGTACAGTGTCAATATTATAATATACAAAGTCACACTATATGAGCTCAAAGGAGCCAGAACAGGAACAATGTTTGCTGTATTCTGTCTGTTTCTGAAAACAAGCTGCTGACGTTACATATCAATGGCAAAAACAACCAATAACACTTTTTTCTAAATACAAGTGTTTAAATATTGACAAATAGCTACGTATTATAAATATCTAGTATGCCATAATCAAACAACTTACAACTCAGGATTATGTTTTGTGGCCGCAAAAGAAGAATCCGACTGTAGAAAACAGCACCTGCATCACTGAATGGAGACGCGTAAATAACTTGCAAAAACGAAACTAATCAATCAACGGGTGTGGTTTATATACTTTTTGGTTATTGAGTAGTCTATGGAAGGAAGATGCGGCTCCGCCCATTTAGATGTCACGTTTTACAGTTGACACATGCTCACGTTTTAACTGTTTAACTTGTGCACGTGTTGGGAAAAGTTACAAAATGTGAAGCGGAAAAGTTTCGATTTCGAACCTAACACGTATAAGGTCCTTAATATGTACATACGTTGGAGAGCTTAAAAACTGTTACCCAGAAAACCGTGTCATTTCCATTCTTATGAGTAAATACATTTATTAATTGCCGTAATTCTAAATAGAAGACATAAAAAAAAGATCTGTCAGAATAGAAGAAAAAAAAACATGATAATATTTCTCATCACTATGGTTTTAAATTAAAAAATGCGAACTTTTGTAAAGCGTACAGCTAACCCTGGAAAGGTGTGCCGGCGCTCGGGCGTCGGAAAGATTAAGCAAGGTGTTGCCCACAGTGACATAGTGGTGGGCTAACGTGCCGCTGGAGCCGGGAATCGAACTGTGAACGCTGTTGTTCGAAGTCAGGTATCATAGCTGCTCCGTCACACTTTTTCCACACTTATATGTTAATTAGTGCTAATTAAGTTTTAAACATTGTTAAATTATAACTTATAACAGACTACTGTTACAGTTAGTTTTTCACTACAAAAAGTATGCACGTCTTTTTAAATTTAGTTAAAAACAATTTAGGTTTCAGGGACATTGTAGTTAGAAATTAGTATTTATAAAACCTTTCAAATTCACTGAAAAACCATAGGTTTTACAGACGTTATAGTTAAAAATTAGCATTTAAAAAACCTTTGAAATTCACTGAAAAAACCATAGGTTTCAGGGGCGTTATAGTTAGCTAGACATTTCACTCGTACAAAACCATAGAAATTACACTGTTATAGTTAGTTCAGCTAACTATAACTCGCGCCCCCGCAATGCACTGCTCATGACGTCACATAATACATCATTCATGGCCAGTGACATCACTGATGACATCACTGATGACATCTCAAATGACATCACTGATGACATCATCCAGTGACTGTGTGTTTCTGTAATTTTAAAATATGTTTTACATATATTCTTAGGTGTATTGAAGAATGAGTGGGTGTATAAGTGTCTGGATGGGGGATTTTACAGGTGTGTGACTGATTGTATAAGTGAGTGATTAAATGTGTCTTACTGAATGCATGGGTTAGTGACTAAACTGTGTGAATGTGTGTATCAGTCTGTCTGTTGTTGTGTAAGCTGCTACATGGGTTGGTCAGTAGCTACATGAGTGTCTATATGGGTTATTGATTGTTTGCCTGAGTATTTGTATGGGAGACTGAGGGGTCGATTCCGATCTCGGTCGGAGACGCACCCAACGCCATTCGGTCGGGAAAAAAGCCATGCGAATGCCTGTTTCCCGACCGATCCGCACATGAATCCGAACGAACAAGTACGATGCGCACAACAGCACAGATTTCGACCGAGTCGTACTCACCCAATCCAGGTCCTGATCCCCGACCGAGCCGGATCCGTAAACGCAGATACGAGTCGCCCGGAAGCCAAAAAGCAGCCCCGTCCGGCCGGACAAGTACGATGCGCTTCCCGTACGCGCCGAACCCGTCGCTACGCACGGCACGTCAAAGCATCCGGGAGAGGCGCACATAAGCTCCGATTCGCGCCACAACACGATCCACGGCTACGAGACGAACACGCAAGCGACAAGGACGAGGCGAAGCAACGACGAAGACGAACGAGACGAACCAACAATGAATCCCATCGTTCCGATCCTACCAATATTCTACATCTACTACCGGAACAGGCACGCACGCGTACGGCGCAGAAGGTAGGTCAGACACCAACCACAAACACAAACTACATGTACCCGACATATCACACACACACACACAGGAATGCAGAAATTACTTACTCCAGAAACAGCAGCACCATAGGGGCGGGATGCCCATCACCAATGCCACATATACACATAGGGGCCCGGATGCCTGTCACTACTACCACCCTTACCCAGGGGGTGCCAGGTGCCTACCACTACTACCACCCTTACCCAGGGGGTGCCAGGTGCCTACCACTACTGCCACCTCTACCCAGGGGGTGCCAGGTGCCTACCACTACTGCCACCTCTACCCAGGGGGTGCTAGGTGCCTACCACTACTACCACCTCTACCCATGGGGGGCTGGATGCCTGTCACTACTACCACCTCTACCCATGGGGGTGCCAGGTGCCTACCACTGCTACCACCTCTACCCAGGGGGTGCCAGGTGCCTACCACTACGACCACCTCTACCCAGGGGGTGCCAGGTGCCTACCACTACTACCACCTCTACCCATGGGGGTGCCAGGTGCCTACCACTACTGCCACCTCTACCCAGGGGGTGCCAGGTGCCTACCACTACTACCACCTCTACCCATGGGGGGCTGGATGCCTGTCACTACTACCACCTCTACCCAGGGGGGTGCCAGGTGCCTACCACTACTGCCACCTCTACCCATGGGGTGCCAGGTGCCTACCACTACTGCCACCTCTACCCAGGGGGTGCCAGGTGCCTACCACTACTACCACCTCTACCCATGGGGGGCTGGATGCCTGTCACTACTACCACCTCTACCCATGTGGGTGCCAGGTGCCTACCACTACTGCCACCTCTACCCAGGGGTGCCAGGTGCCTACCACCACTACCACCTCTACCCATGGGGGTGCCAGGTGCCTACCACTACTGCCACCTCTACCCAGGGGTGCCAGGTGCCTACCACTACTGCTACCTCTACCCAGGGGTGCCAGGTGCCTACCACTACTACCACCTCTACCCATGGGGGCTGGATTGCCTGTCACTACTACCACCTCTACCCATGGGGGTGCCAGGTGCCTACCACTACTGCCACCTCTACCCAGGGGGTGCCATGTGCCTACTACTACTGCCACCTCTACCCAGGGGGTGCCAGGTGCCTACCACTACTGCCACCTCTACCCAGGGGGTGCAAGGTGCCTACCACTACTACCACCTCTACCCATGGGGGTGCCAGGTGCCTACCACTACTGCCACCTCCACCCAGGGGGTGCCAGGTGCCTACCACTACTGCGACCTCTACCCAGGGGGTGCCAGGTGCCTACCACTACTACCACCTCTACCCATGGGGGTGCCAGGTGCCTACCACTACTGCCACCTCTACCCAGGGGGTGCCAGGTGCCTACCACTACTGCCACCTCTACCCAGGGGGTGCCAGGTGCCTACCACTACTACTACCTCTACCCATGGGGGCTGGATGCCTGTCACTACTACCACCTCTACCCATGGGGGTGCCAGGTGCCTACCACTACTGCCACCTCTACCCAGGGGTGCCAGGTGCCTACCACTACTGCCACCTCTACCCAGGGGGTGCCAGGTGCCTACCACTACTACCACCTCTACCCATGGGGGGCTGGATGCCTACTACTACCACCCCCACTCACAGGATGGCAAATACATGCCACAAGAAGCACACACCAGCAGAAAGAATGCAACACAAAGACATCCCCCCAACACCATGACAAGCGTGTGTAGACTGTGTCAAATGCCTACAACACTGAACAGGACTGTGGACATACAATGTGACCCCCTATCACAAGTGCCACACATAAATGTGTGTGGCACCCACAATGCAAGCAGGCCATGACCATTGTGGCAATGGGGTCCAAACCCCCATCATCACAGTGACCAAAATGTGAGTGTGGGGTCCATAGCTGAAGCACATATTGAACATTGTGGCAGTGGGGTCCAGACCCCCATCATCACAGTGACCAAAATGTGAGTGTGGGGTCCATAGCTGAAGCACATATTGAACATTGTGGCAATGGGGTCCAAACCCCCATCATCACAGTGACCAAAATGTATGTGTTGACAAAGAATAAGCTGCAACTGCCAAACTGCATGGATGATTCCTGGTCACAGAACAACAAACACATCAGTGGCAAAGTAGTGCTTGTGTCCCATAGCAACATAGAATGGGGGAGGCAAACAGTGCAGTGCAAACAAGACATACCTTTGGCCATGTGCAGACAAACATATGGGGGCTGACACTGTCAACATTCATCAATGACTCAATGACAGAAGTGACCATCAGAATGCAGACCCACATTCTTGCACCAATGGGCACACAAATTCAGATACCCAGTGGAGACTGTAGAAGGGAGGTGAACAGATACCATACCATGGCAGCAATGGGACACACACACAATGATCATTGTGCTGACTGATGACCTATGAGTCCCAGGGACAGCAGGGCAAACACACCAAACAACATACAGCCAATGGCACACCTAAGATATGCCAATGCAGTGGTGCCGATGCACATACACAAACAGGCAGACCCACACTGCACATCAAACACAACAGGTGAGGGGGGGTACCAGTGTCCCCAGGCAACCACACAACACATGAGGAGGCCTGAATACCAATTACACAGATGTGAATACAGTGCCACACAAAGGTAACTCATGGATCCAAATCCCCTATGTGGGCAATCAGGCATTGTCAGATGAGAGGGAGCAGAAATCACACATGTCACACAGGCACGTAGGAACAGCAACTGACACAGCAAGACACACAGACACCACAGCACCACACCCAGGGCCCCCACAATGTGGTGACCCTGGGCTGCATTAAAATCCCACTGTGATGACAAAGCTAGATGTCGTTCACACTGTGAACCACAGTCATGTGTCCTGAGCAACAAACTACCATCACACCTACACAAGCACAAATCAACCAGCACGGCCTGTCAGCCAAGGCCAACATGGAGGCAGGGGTCTAGCCGGGCAACAACTCTCATCTGCACACACTCAACACCACACACCTCGACCTCCAACAATGTGCAGCAGTGAAGCTCACATGCACTGGTGACATTGCACATGCACCCATGACAATCCCAGGGGGGGTGGTGGGAACCAAGGTGCAGGAACACATCACACATGGCCACTCTACCAGACTCCTGAATGTCTGACACACTGCACACTATGCTGTACATGGACATGACGGCAATACCACAACAACCAATGGGATCCCAGCCACAGTCACACACCTATGAAGAAGCCAAGGTCACCCACAAAGAACACACATAGACAACTACCAACATTGCAGCCCTGAGGAGTGCCAGCAGTCACACACACAACGTGTCACAACCAATGAAAGCTAACACAAACCAGAAATCACATGACAGGTGTAAACAACAAGTGCAAAGGGGAATCCGGACTGTGACACATCAGCGTCTGCCCACAAACTCAGCCCTGACAGCAAACACACCTATGGGTGACACCCTGATGACCAGTAATGTGCCATGCACCCACATCACAGAGAACCCAGGGAGAAGACTTTGGGGGAACATAGCTCAACTCAGCAAGCATCACAAACAGGACCATCACTAGGGATCCCAGCATGCACAGCAACATGGAAGTGAACACACACACATGCTCATACAACGCACACCTTGGGCGCACGAGATGTCACAGGAGTACACACTGCCATGAGGGGACTCCACTCCTGTGTGAGGTAAGCTGTGCCATATGTTGCATCAGTAGGGCTCCATCATGTCAGCAGAACACTTGGTCACACAGTCAACAATTAGCACCAAATGAAGGCTCCCGTCACATCAGCCTGGTCATGGGAATGTCAACTAAATCAACAGCACAGATCCAACACACATGTATAGCAAGTTGCACTGACAACACAGAAGAGTCCTTCCCCATTGATGCCCAAACCTGCATGTCCAGTGGAGATGGCCACACGGTCAGGGAACTAGACTAATTGAACAATGGCAAACACAACAGATGTGCATGGGTGGAACCCACAGATGTGACATTGCTAATGTAAGTAGGAAATCCCATTGCCAAATATTGAATACATGACACCCTCAGATGCTGCTAAGGACGACATGTATTCACCACAGGATAGGACACTGTCCCCCTGGAACACATGGGTTCATGCACAGTAACACTTCATTTTCATGAGTCCAAAAATCACCATCACTGCAGCAAGGGCACGGTTAGCATCATCAACATCATGTACATCAGAAGCAAAACCACTTGAGAACAGAAAGTTGCTTTATTCAGCATGTGGGTTCAAAACTTGGAAGAACTGCAAGGTATCAACAAAGGTCAATGGCAAGTCCATCAAGGAAGTCAATACACGGTGACAGTGGCAGATGTCACCCTACGCATGCCTGCACTGATCACAACCGGGGACAATCCCCTAGGAGGGGCATACGGGGGGTATGCCAGGCACCGCAGGGACAGGATCAGGGCTCACCAGGAGGAGGCAGGGAAGGGGTGGTGGGTGCTGGAGAGCCACTGACAACTGCAGTGGAGGTGTCTGACATGGTGTGTGCCGGCACAACTGGGGGGCATGACTCAGATGTTGTGGGTGCCGGCACAACTGCAGTGGACCCTGCAGATGGAGTGGACAGGTCCACCACTGCAGCGCCCAAGTCAGACAGGGTGATAGTGGACTCCACTGCAGTGCCCACCTCCAGGGAGGAGAATGGGGATCAGGTAAGGTGGGCAGGACAGAGGGGAGGACACCCTCACCACATCAGTGGTACAGACAAGCGCAGCGGGGGGTGTGGGTCCGGAAGAGCAAGTGGCGGGGGAGAAGGCCTGACCCTTCTGGGGATGGTGTATCTGTGGGTGGGGGAACCTGGGGCAGGGTGTGGTGGGGGCACCAGTGGAGTGGGTCCTGAGGGATGGAGGAAGGAGACTTGGTGCCTGAGCTGCAGGGCGGCGGCGGGGTCTTGCTCTTCCAGGACCGGGGGACTTGCGGGTGGGGGCCTCAGTCGGTCTGCGCCTGGGGATGGTGTCCGGGGGCCAGGGGCACTCCGCTCCGTGTGGGTGGGCTTCCTCTTCCCCCTGAATGCTGGATCAGCTGGGTCGGAGGGGAAGAGGCCAAGGTCACAGAGGAAGAGCCGCTGTGTGTTTGGGGTTGCAGGTGAGGCAAGGGAGGGGTCTTTGGAGGGAGAGGTAACTGAGGACTGCGCAGTGCTTGTGGATGCATGTGTTTGTGCCTGTGCCCCATCCCCTGTGAGTGTGGTTGCAGTCCCCTGACGGTGCGTGCGTGTGCGTCTTGTTTGTGGCGTGTGTGTCCGTGTGCTGCATGTGTCTGTGCTGGTGTGTGCCTGTGCCAGTGTGTGTGTGCTTGGGACGGGTAAGGTGCTGGGGAGTGTGGATGGGGCAGAGGCAGGAGGGGTGAGGGACTGTCGGAGGAGGGACACTGCTGCCGTCAGGGAGGAGTCCATGGACCTATTGCCCCTCTGTAGGTCAGACGGGAAACAACCTTTAGAACGCATGCCTTACATCGCATGCCATTAGATTGCGGTTTTTACAACGAAAGTCGTTACAAAGACTTGCACTGGAGGGCGCTATAGGACAAGGAGTAGTTTAAATTACTATCCAACACATTCCCTACTGTACGTAGGCTGGAGTTGGAATAGTAAATTAAACTACTCCTAAGTCCAGCGCCCTCCAACGCAAGTCGTTGTAACACCTTGCGTTGTTAAAACCGCGATCTAATGGCATGCGATGTAATGCATGCGTGGTATCGTCATACATCCAGGTCAGACATGCCCGATGAGATGCACTCCATGAATGACACCAGCTGAGTCAACAGACTGGTGTGTGCATGGAGGACACTCAGCATCGCTGTCTGTCCTACATGGAGCTGGCGGAGGAGGTACACAGACTCCTCACTCAGGGCAGCAGGGGACACAGGGGCAGGGGGTGCAGTGCCTGGCCCGAAGGAGACACGCTCCCGAACATGGGAGCCTCCACGGACCTCGGGAATGGGAGCCGACGGGAGGGCGGTGGTGGTGGTGGCGGGGACAGCAACACTAGCTGGGGTGTGGTGGCTGCTGACACCCGCCTCCATAAGGGAGTCATCGTCCGAGTTGCTCTGGTCTTCAGCTGAGGTGGATGGTGCTGAGGACTCCTCGGTGTGGCTCCCCTCACCCTCCGTGCCACTGGGTCCCTCCGACCACTCCTCGGCTGCTGACCCAGTCTGGCTCTGCGGCTCCTCCTGGTCCGTGGAGCTGTCCCCTCCTGTGGCCGTGGATGTATCTGCAATCAATAGGGAAACAGACAGACATCAGTCACCTGCACCGAACGCACACACCACAGTAAGTACAGCTCATTTCAGAGCAAGCCCTGGCATCCTTAGTTGAACATTGCTAAAACTGTACAAACAGAACAGGAGAAGTCAATTGTCAGTCTGATGGTCAACCATGGCACTCACATCCCACCTGGCCTTGCACCCATCTGTCTGGTGTCTGTGGGATGGCAATACCCCAGTGTGGACACATGCACCACCTACACAGTATTTGGACAGTGCAGAGAACCCGGTGAAGCATGTGGACATGCACACATCACAACTCTTGCCACTGAGTCAGTGCAGGTGTCCGGATGAAAGGGATGCCCAGAGTCAAATAGGAAATGCATGTGATGCATACCAGCGACAGACACCATGATGCACCCATGTCCTGATAGCCATTGCCACAATGTTGTGCATGTAGCACATGTCACTCCCCTGCAGGATCACTAATAGGAAGTCACATGCCATGGCAAAGCCATGCCTGCTAAGTCATACATCACTGTCTCCAGTCACATGGGCAGGGCAGCCAGACAACAACACTCTGCACTGTGTCACAATAGTAGATCATGGGGAATGCAAGTCCTGGAGCTGAACAAGTGCACATGTACATCCCCCACACACCACATCATCTGTACCCTCATCTGTCCAGGTCATACCCATTGTACATATGGGAGACCTGTAACACTACCCTCTGCACCTGAGCACATCACAATCTGCTGTGAATGGGAAACAGCTGACTGAACCTCATATTCGCATACCCCAGTCTGCACGGTCAGGTGATCAAACACCTATGTGTCACACATGTATCATCTCCTATGGTCACATCTCCGGTGGCATGCGGAGCCCCAACCGAGGAACACCCCAGCAGACCTGACAACGAAGCCACAGCACACTGACACAGAGGCAGACACCTGAGGGGACAAATCACTGAGCAAAACGTGTCAGCTGATACACGGCAGTGGGGGTACAGAGTGTATTGTATGGCCTGGAGTAGGCATGACTGTCCTGTCCCACATGAATGAGGGATGAGCCCTGGACAGTAGGCAGCTGGCTAAGTATGTGTGACACACGTTATATACACACTCCTGGGGCACAAACATTGTTTCCACCCGCAGCATGGGTGTGTGCCAGATACCCCAGGCACATGTGGTGGATCAGCTCAGCAATTGGGCCACATATCAAAATGACACGCAGAACACATGTCAGAACACAGGCAATGTGTAAGCAATGGACCCACCCATGATGCCCACCACAGAGTCAGGGAAACAGATGCTGTCCCCCACCTTGAGTCAAGCAAACTGCAAGGACACAGTACCCAAGTGACACAATACCCTGACTGTAAGGGCCACACCTGGGTATCAGATGAGGAGTGGCCAGTGTACAATAGAGGGACATGGGTCCTGGACCACAAGACTGATGTACTGTGGAAGTTTAACCAGGCCAGAGGAGGGCACATAGCATGGCAGACATAGTTCACAATGCAGACATGGACTCACCCCCTCCTTGCTGCTCTCTGGCCTTCAGCTGCCCATCCAGATCAGGGAAGACCACCGCCAGGATCCTCAGCATGTGGGGGGTCAGGGTCCGGTGTCCGCCCCTCCTGCGAGGAGGCGACAGCTTCAGCTGGACCCGTGCGATCCTCCGGGTCCAGCCCCGAAGGTCCTGCCACCTCTTCTGGCAGTTGCGGATCTGGCGCTTGTAGACCCACACGGATCTCACTGCCTGGACGATGGTCAGCCATATCTTCTGCTTCTGGTGGGCATCAACCTGTGAGGATAACAAAGTGAGAATGCCATTACTACACATGCAACATATCCGTGCATTACACAGCTGGATATACATGTCTCAATCACAGGGGCACATGATGTGCACAGGCAGTGCAACGATGGCTATGGACAGTATGCCAGCAGTTACTACATGGTATCATTGCCTGGGAAGTAAAACCTTGTTTAAATGCACTGTCACTGCACTATACCTGTCCAGTGCATGTAACTACACACTATGGGGGTGACAACTACTCAGTGAGCCTGCTAGCCAGTGGCGTGCAGACTGTTAGCCTTGCTAGTCAGACAACATGCACATTTAGAAAGGGAGTGGACAGAACACTCACCTGCTCCCCTGCTTTCCCATACAGCTTGCTGTACTGTGGAAGGAGGCCATCCAGCAGGGCCTGGTTCTCCTCAGTGCTGAAGGCTGGGGCTCTCTCCACAGTACGTGCCATTGCAGGGTCCAGAGGGTGCAGATACAGCAGCAGTGTAGTGGCAGATGTCGTCCTGGAGCATGTAGTGCAGGCAAGTGAGCTCTCTGGGGAACAGCCAGCATTATATGTGTGCTGCAGAGGCAGATACTGTCCCATGTGTCCAAAGTGATAGGTCCAAGTCGTTTGCATCATCTGAATCTGGCCAATCCATGGAATTGCACCACTTACACACGCCCCAGCATCCTTCAAATGTTCAACTTCGTGACACCCATGAAATTGCAACATTGTTGTGGGTGACCAACTGAATTTACAGCATCAGACTCGTTCAAATTTTGAAAACGCGTCCGTTGCCAGGCCAGGCCATAGCCAATGGGTGCGCACCGATCGGACCATTGCTGTTGGACGCGTACATGGGATACAACGCGTACCCGCACACATTGAATGCAATGGGCCGGCCGGGCACACCGATCGGACCATTGCTGTTCAACGTGTACATAGAATACAACGCGTACCCGCACACATTGAATGCAATGGGCCGGCCGGGAACACCGATCGGACCATTGCTGTTCAACGCGTACATAGGATACAATGCGTACCCGCACACATTGAATGCAATGGGCCGGCCGGGAACACCGATCGGACCATTGCTGTTCAACGCGTACATGGGATACAACGCGTACCCGCACACATTGAATGCAATGGGCCGGCCGGGCACACCGATCGGACCATTGCTGTTCAACGCGTACATAGGATACAACGCGTACCCGCACACATTGAATGCAATGGGCCGGCCGGGAACACCGATCGGACCATTGCTGTTCAACGCGTACATGGGATACAACGCGTACCCGCACACATTGAATGCAATGGGCCGGCCGGGCACACCAATCGGACCATTGCTGTTCAACGCGTACATAGGATACAACGCGTACCCGCACACATTGAATGCAATGGGCCGGCCGGGAACACCGATCGGACCATTGCTGTTCAACGCGTACATAGGATACAACGCGTACCCGCACACATTGAATGCAATGGCCAATGTGTGCGCACTGATCGCTCCATTGCTGTCCAAGGCGTATTGCCAATACAACGTGTACCAGCGCACATTGAATGCAATGGCCAATGTGTGCGCACTGATCGGTCCATTGCTGTCCAAGGCGTATTGCCAATACAACGCGTACCAGCGCACATTGAATGCAATGGCCAATGTGTGCGCACTGATCGGTCCATTGCTGTCCAAGGCGTATTGCCAATACAACGCGTACCAGCGCACATTGAATGCAATGGCCAATGTGTGCGCACTGATCGGTCCATTGCTGTCCAAGGCGTATTGCCAATACAACGCGTACCAGCGCACATTGAATGCAATGGCCAATGTGTGCGCACTGATCGGTCCATTGCTGGCCAAGGCGTATTGCCAATACAACGCGTACCAGCGCACATTGAATGCAATGGCCAATGTGTGCGCACTGATCGGTCCATTGCTGTCCAAGGCGTATTGCCAATACAACGCGTACCAGCGCACATTGAATGCAATGGCCAATGTGTGCGCACTGATCGGTCCATTGCTGTCCAAGGCGTATTGCCAATACAACGCGTACCAGCGCACATTGAATGCAATGGCCAATGTGTGCGCACTGATCGGTCCCTTGCTGTCCAACGCATCCCTGTACAAGTCACTGGCATATGTCACCATGCCTGTCACAGGTGAACATATGCCAGCCACATATACTTCCCAGGCAGTGAGGGGCACACCTACAACACCACAGCCTGTCCAAACTGTATCCTAGGGCATGTAAGGCTGCATTACCTATTCCGTGTATGGGGGTGAACATGTTGTTCTGTGGGTGTCACTTGGGGGCAGCCACCCTCAGGCTGTGCACGTGTTTATGGGGACAGAATCCTTGGTGTTTCGTGTACATGACCACTGTGATGTGCAACTGTTCATATCTGAGCATGTGGCATGGTCACAGTTCACAGTGGTGTATGTGTATGTCATGTCACATACCCCCTGAGTCCCATGTGGGACGTTATGTTCAACCCAGGGTGACCCATTGGCACAATGTTGATGGTCCTCCACAGTCTGTGTGCATGTTGTGATTACAATGTCTCTGATTTCATGTGCACAATGGGAGACAGTCTCCACATCCACGTTGTTTGTGCATGGACTTTGATGTTGTGCGTGTGTGTGTCACAGACGTCCATGTCTGTCCTGCCGAGGCAACACCGACCACTACCTGTGGGGCTCATGGTTGTTTTGCTGTGGTGTATACATGATACACCATGTCATGCCAGTGTCCATGTGGCAATACAGGGTCCCTGGGAATCTACCTGTCGTTGAGCTGTGATGCCTGGGGCACATCAGTCCTCACATGTCACTGTGGCATGTGTTTGTTATTTGGCAGCAGGATATGGGTACTGGGACACGGCCTCATGGTATCCAATGGCATGACCTGGGACTTATTGATGCCACTTGTTGGACTGTGATGTTAGATATTGGCCATGTATGTGCCATACATATCCATATGGAACTGCACACATCATGTACTTGTGCCTCATTATGATGTATCATGTGATGTTGAGTGTGTTCAATGCCACATATGTGGGGTGACTGACAATCTTGCTTTCTTCACCTATGCACTGCAGGGCACCAGCTGTCCATAGACCATTCCCTGACCTGGCAACGATGGTGGAACGTGACAGCATCCGACGGTACCGCTTCACCAGGCAGCTGATTGAGGATTTGGCAGTGCGCTTGGCACCACATTTGCAACCTGGCCGTCCGTACCCTACAGCGCTGACCCCCAAGGTGAAGGTGATGGCAGCCCTACACTTCTTTGCCACTGGTACCTTTCAACACACTCTGGCGACTGCTGGTGGGATGTCACAGACCATGTTCAGCCGTGTGCTCCGGGATGTTTTGGAGGCTATGTTGATATACCTGAACCAGTACATCTATTTCCCTAGACTCCAACGACTCACTGGCGTGAAGAGTGACTTCTATGCCCTGGGGAGGATGCCGCATGTCATTGGCTCCATTGATGGGACACATGTGGCGTTGGTACCACCACAGGCCCAAGAGCAGGCCAACCGTAACCGCAAACACTACCACTCGGTCAATGCACTGGTGGTCTGTCTTGCAGATATGAGCATCACACACGTGTGTGCCCGTTTCCCTGGTTCTGCACACGATGCCTACGTGATGAGGAGTAGTCGCATCCTGAGGATGATGGCACAGATGCGGAACCAGCGTGCCTGGCTTGTAGGTGTGTACTGACTTTGTACCATTGTGTGTGTTCTGCTATGTAGTGTTCCACCCTCTTTTCCAACTCTGCTAATGTGCAATTGTCTGTATGTAGGTGACTCCGGATACCCCAACATGCCGTGGTTGCTGACGCCCCTCAGGAACCCTGTGACACCAGCCCAGATGCGCTACAATGAGGCACATGGTCGGACCAGGAGAGTGATTGAGCGGACATTTGGTCTCCTGAAGAGCCGCTTCCACTGCCTCGACAAGACAGGAGGGTCCCTCCCATATGCCCCAGCAAAGGTGTGCAAGATTATCATCGTCTGCTGCATGCTCCACAACCTGGCAGTGCGGAAGGAGTTGCCTCTCATCCTGGATGACGATGACCAACGTCCGCCACCTGTGGAGGATCCTGGCCTGGACCACGATGCCAGTGATGATGATGATGATGTTGAGGGTGATGTCCGCACACAGCTCATCACCAACTTCTTCAGCTGAATGTGAGTATCCAGAGATGGCATGTCAATGATGTGAGTTTGCATGATATGTGTTGGTGGTGCTCTGGTGCTGTTTGAGTGTGTCCATGGGCTACATGTCTGTATGCGTGTAGCGATGTGTCCTTGCAGGTAGTCTGTACTCCCCAACAGTGTTGACATGCTAACTTGGTTCTGGGTGGGTATCTTGTAACATGTATTGTGCATGAGTATTGCAGTTCTGTCCTGTTCTTCAGTACTTTTGACTGTGTGTCATTTCTGTCCTTCACAGGGTACTTTCAGAGTCGTTTGGTCAACTGTGATCCCCAACACCGTGATTCGACTTCCCGGGTGGTAGACTGTTGTGTCCCTACAGGTGATGTGCACCCACCCATGGACTTCCTTCCTTCTACACTTGTTGACTATGTGCCCGCTGCCAGGTGGGATTACCTTGCATCTGTGGTGGTTACAACATGTTGCAAATGTGTAATAAACCTCTGCTTCACTTTGTGATGTGCGTTGTCTGTGGTCACACATCTGACTGACATTTGCTTACTGCACCAGTGGGCTAGTTAACACAGACTGTGAATAGGTGTTGGGTCTGTGCAATGCTACGTATTTCCTGGCAACACCAGTGTAGGCGATGAGTCAGATGTCCATGGTGTGTATGTGTTGTGTAGCCCTGGTGGTGTGCCTCCCCCATATGTGTGAAGTCGCCATGACTCACATGCCGGTGTTGTACTTGCTGTAGCAGTTAGCATGCACAGTGTCATTTCCCGATCATCATCGCAACTTCTGAGACAACATAGGAATCACAACAGAGGCAAGTATGGTGTATAAGTGAGTTTATTGACTTACATGTGTGAGTATAGTGCATAGGTTGTTGGGTGCTGTACATTGTGATTGTGATCCAAAGTTCCTAGATAATTTGGAAGTCCTGGTAGCAGAAATGTCCAGAGTAAAGTCCACAGTAATCAGAGACATTGGTCCAACTTGAGCTCCCCATGTCATGTGGGAGAGTTGTGTTGCAGTCAACAGGGTGAACAGTTTGCGCACAAAGGTTATTCTCCAGAACAGGTTTTGGCTTCCTGGGGTTGCACATGGCCATCGGCCTCTCACTTGCCCCTCCTCGGACGGCCCCTCTTCTTTGGGGGGGACCCTCAAGTGCAGGCTGCTGCGGTGCAGGGGACTCTCCGCCAGAGTCATCCTGCCTCCCTGTGTCAGTTGCAGTTGTTTCAGCACCAGATGTTGTGGGCACACAGGGAGGTGTTGACTGGTTGCTGCTCATCTGGTGGAGGCATTGTAATATGTCCCTATGCACCGCCGTCATCTCTTGCAGTGTGTCCCACTTGGACTCCACGCGGGACATGTGTGAGTCCAAGCGGGCATGATGGGCAGCCTGCTGCTGTTTAATGTCCCTGAGGAGCCCCACTACCTGACTGAACTCTCCGGTGCTGGACTGGTACGCATCGGCTATGCGTGCCAGTTGTGGGTCATCATGCAGTCCAGACCCCTCTGTGAGCAGCGACCTATGTCTCCCACCCCTCCCACCACCCCTGGCGACACGTGCAGTACCTGAGGTGGCAGGCACAGGTGACCCTGGGCCACCTTGTGGGTTGTTGGTGGTGGTGGTGTCCATGGCCCCACGTTGGTCCAGGGTCCCTGTGCTGGTGGTGGTGCTGCTCCTTGGTCTCTCCGTGTCGGCAGGGGTGGTATGTGTGTTGACAGTCGTTGGGGGTGTGGGTGCAGGGGGTGCAGCTGGTGGTCCTGCTGGTGCTGCATGATGACTTGCTCCGGAGGTGCCAGGTAAGTCTTCTTCATCCGAGGAGGGCAGAGGCTGATCCACACCAGTGAGCTCCGTATCCTCTTGAGCCTGGGACGAGGACTCCTCAGCATCTGCTGCTGTGTCCCCATCATCACCTGTTTTTGGGAGACACACACAATGTATGTTATGTTTCTGCAGGCATCAATGGTTGACACACCTGACAGTTGTGACTTTGCCTCTGGATGCGGGCCTGTACAATGCATTGTCCTAAGTTGTCACAGTCAGGGGTTGATATTGGTGTAGCACATTGTCCTGCATTATTTGGGCATTTCTATGTGAATGTTGGGGTGTGTACATGGTCTGCATTGGTTGTATTTGGTTGTCATCCGCTCCTCCTTCCCACCCAGCCAGATATCCCACCATGGACCGTGCTTCCATTGCAGGGAGTGCAAGTTGTCTTTCAGGATGTCAGTCAGTGTTGTCCTGCTGTTGGTTGGTGCACAGTTGCCAGCAGGGCCTTGTGCTCCCCACAGCAGTAGCCAGTGTCAGCCATCTTGTCAGTTGTTTTCCACTCCCTGTGATGTGCGCATGGTTCAGGGTGGTGTTGATGGGACAGTTGTGGGGGTGACCAATATCTGTGCCTACCACTCCCATCATGCTATTGCCTCCACCCCACTTCCCAGCATGCCCATACTTCCTTCCTTTTGACTCTGCTTCCCTGTGGGGTGGGCTGCCTGTGCTGACAGGATGGCTGGGAGTGTTGTCCGGGCAGTTGTTTGGCTAAATGTCCCAGGAGTGTCCCTGTGCTTCACACAGCATGACCCAGGGTGGTGGTTCTTTGTGGGACCTTGAGTTAGGATGTGAGGCATTGCATTCCGCCAGGTGGCTTCTGTGGAGTATGTGTTGAGGGGGGGTGTGAGGGGAGGTGCTTGTGACTATGGTCAGTGCTGTGAGTCCTCCTTCCCACCCAGCCAGATATCCCACCATGGACCGTGCTTCCATTGCAGGGAGTGCAAGTTGTCTTTCAGGATGTCAATCAGTGGTGTCCTGCTGTTGGTTGGTGCACAGTTGCCAGCAGGGCCTTGTGCTCCCCACAGCAGTGCCCAGTGTCAGCCATCTTGTCAGTTGTTTTCCACTCCCTGTGATGTGCGCATGGTTCAGGGTGGTGTTGATGGGACAGTTGTGGGGGTGACCAATATCTGTGCCTACCACTCCCATCATGCTATTGCCTCCACCCCACTTCCCAGCATGCCCATACTTCCTTCCTTTTGACTCTGCTTCCCTGTGGGGTGGGCTGCCTGTGCTGACAGGATGGCTGGGAGTGTTGTCCGGGCAGTTGTTTGGCTAAATGTCCCAGGAGTGTCCCTGTGCTTCACACAGCATGACCCAGGGTGGTGGTTCTTTGTGGGACCTTGAGTTAGGATGTGAGGCATTGCATTCCGCCAGGTGGCTTCTGTGGAGTATGTGTTGAGGGGGTGTGTGAGGGGAGGTGCTTGTGACTATGGTCAGTGCTGTGAGTCCTCCTTCCCACCCAGCCAGATATCCCACCATGGACCGTGCTTCCATTGCAGGGAGTGCAAGTTGTCTTTCAGGATGTCAGTCAGTGGTGTCCTGCTGTTGGTTGGTGCACAGTTGCCAGCAGGGCCTTGTGCTCCCCACAGCAGTAGCCAGTGTCAGCCATCTTGTCAGTTGTTTTCCACTCCCTGTGATGTGCGCATGGATCAGGGTGGTGTTGATGGGACAGTTGTGGGGGTGACCAATATCTGTGACTACCACTCCCATCATGCTATTGCCTCCACCCCACTTCCCAGCATGCCCATACTTACTTGCTTTTGGGTGGACTTCAGTGTGTGTGAGTGTGAGAGCAATGGCAAGATGGCTGGCAGTGGTGTCCTGCTGTTGGTTGTTGCACAGTTGCCAGCAGGGCCTTGTGCTCCCCACAACAGAGCACTAGTGTCAGACATCTTTGATGGGGCTTTCCACTCTCTGTGGGGTGTGCATGCTTGAGTGTGAGCTTGCTGTGCCATGTGGGTGGGGATGTTGAGCTGTGACTACCACTGCCATCATGCTATTGCCTCCACCCCACTTCCCAGCATGCCCATACTTACTTGCTTTTGGGTGGACTTCACTGTGTGTGAGTGTGAGAGCAATGGCAAGATGGCTGACAGTGGTGTCCTGCTGTTGGTTGGTGGCCAGTTCCCAGCATGGCCTTGTGATCCCCACAACAGAGCACCAGTGTCAGACATCTTTGATGGGGCTTTCCACTCTCTGTGGGGTGTGCTTGCTTGAGTGTGAGCTTGCTGGGCCATGTGGGTGGGGGATGTTGAGCTGTGACTACCACTCCCATCATGCTATTGCCTCCACCCCCCTTCCCAGCATGCCCATGCTTCCTTCCCTTTGACTCTGCTTCCCTGTGGGGTTGTGTGCCTGTGCTGACAAGATGGCTGACAGTGTTATCCTGGAGTTAGTTTTGCTACAAGTCCCATGTGTGTCCCTGTGCTTCACTCAGCATGACCCAGGGTTGTGGTTCTTTGTGGGATATTTGATTGGAGTGTGGGGCAATGCATTCTCCCAGGTGAGTTTTGTGGAGTTTGTGTTAGGGGTGTGTGTGAGAAACACTGCTGGTAACTATGGTCAGGGCTGTGAGTCCTCCTTCCCACCCAGCCAGATATCCCACCATGGAACGTGCTTCCATTGCAGTGAGTGCAAGTTGTCTTTCAGGATGTCAGTCAGTGGTGTCCTGCTGTTGGTTGGTGCACAGTTGCCAGCAGGGCCTTGTGCTCCCCACAGCAGTAACCAGTGTCAGCCATCTTGTAAGTTGTTTTCCACTCCCTGTGATGTGCGCATGGTTCAGGGTGGTGTTGATGGGACAGTTGTGGGGGTGAGCATTATCTGTGCCTACAACTCCCATCATGCTATTGGCTACACTGACTTGCCCAGCATACACATATTTCCTTTCTTTCAGTGGGCTTCACTGTGTGCTGGTGTTGTAGTGGTGGCTACTTGTCTGGATGTGTTTGTCAGTTATATTTGTGCCACTGCCTAGCTGTAGTTGTAGTTGTGTTTGTACATGTGATGACACAGTTAAATGTCACTTTGTGATGGCATGTGTTGTGTTTCTCTGAGTGACATACACATTTTGGGATGATTCTGTTCTGGTTGCTGTGTATTTGCTAAGAGTGCATGGTTTGACTCTCCCCTTGACAGTGATGTGTGTGTGTAGTCGCAGAATATTGTGTACATTTGTTGTGTACTCACCAGGCTCTGGGATGTTTTCTAGTCCATAGACGCTCACTGGTGGTAGGATGGCCCGCACCTTCTCCTCCCAGGGCCTGAGGTATACTGGCTTGGCAGGAGGGCCACTGCCGGTGTATTGGCTCAAGATGTAGTCCTTCTTCAGCAGCTCCTTGACCCTCCTGCGCACGTCATACCACCTGTTTTGGATGTCTGTCTTTGTGCGCAAACATGGTGATTGTGCGTTCACCCTGTCGACGATCCTCTCCCACATCTTTGTTTTCTGTGACATGGGTGTCTGTTGGACCAGTGTACCAAAGAGCTGTGGCTCTACCCTGAGGATCTCATCTACCAGGACTTCCAATTCACTATCTAGGAACTTGTGATTCTTCTTTGGGGGCATGGTGATGGGTGGTGATGGTGAGTGATGTGTGTGTTGGTGTGCAGGTGAAGGTGTGTGAGTGTGTGTTTTGCTAGGTGTATGTGAGGTTTCTATTTGTTGTGGTGCTGATGGTGTGTGGCTTGTGTGATGGATGAGCTGTGGGTGTGTGGTTGCTGTCTGTTGAGTGCTGGCAGGTAATTTGAATTTGCAAAGGATCATGGTAGGGATTTGTGTCCTTTATATGGGTGGAGTTGTGGGTGTGTCTTTGTTCCCTGCCCCTCCCCCCCAGTATTTATTGGCTTTGTAATTGCTTGTTTGGCCTTTTTTTGTGTATTTTCCCTTTGTACTTTTCGTGCATGTAGGAGACGTTCTTGTGACCGAGTTGGACCCTGCAGTTGTCTCGTACGGGCTCGTCCGTTTCGTTCACGCTGTGTTTGTGCTGTTTTCTATGCTGCGTACGCGTCGGTCACAGTGTTTTGGGTTGCTTCGGCTCGCAGTTTTGTATGCGTGTCGGTCGTACGGCTTGTCCTCCGTGCGACTCGGTCGTGTTTTCCACGCCTTGCATCGTACTTGGCGGGTGGGAGTCCGCGGGTACGTCTCGTTCGGTATTGTTCCGGGTGCGAGTCGGTCGGTTCGAATCGCGTGTTTTTCCGGGCGGATTGCTGTTTTCCGCGCGGCTCGGTCCTTCGGCTTGTGTTCCGTACGAGTCGGTCGGATTTTGCTCGCTTCTCATCGTACTTGGCGGGTCGGGCTGCACCGGTATGTGTCGGTCGGAATTAATTCCGGCTCCGAGTCGGTCGGTACGTTTTCCGGCCCGAATCGGAATCGGCCCCTGAGTGTGTGTGTGGGTGGGTTGAAGGTGTGTGACTCTGTGCATTGATGTGTGAGTGGTTGATTCACTGGGTGTATGGGTTCAAGAGTGCATGTGGAAACAGCTGTATGGGTGGGTGAGTGTGTGTATGGGTGTGTTGGTGAGTGAATGGATGTCTCAGTGGTACATGTGTGAGTAACTACATATGTAAAAGGCAGTATATGTGAGTGATGCTGTATATAAATGAGTATATGTGAGAGTGAGTGATTGTGAGAGTGGCTATATGGATGAGTGTGTACTTGTATCAGTGATTATATAAGAGAGTAATTATGCGTTAGTATCTGTATGAATTAGTGAGGTGGTGTGTGTTATAACTGTATAGGTGAGTAAATGGGAGTGTGATTGATTCTTTGCATGACTGACTAGGTGTGTGAGTAACTCCATGGATGAGTGGCGGTGTGTGAGTGTCTGAATAGGCGTATGAGTGCATATCATAGTGTTGTATTGATGAGTAACTGCATGTATAAGTGAATGTATGGGTGAATGAGTGGATGTGTGTGTAGACCTAGGAATCAAAGAGTCCGTATGTAGTAACTGGTATTGGTGTCTCGATGGTTTCGAAAATGGTAGTCTGTATTTTACAGTGGGTGTATTAAAGGTTATATTAGACTGTGAGGAGGTGCATCAAATGTTCACGTAGATGATGTCATCAGTGATGTCATCAGTGATGTCATTTCAGATGTCATCAGTGATGTAATCAGTGATGTCACTGACCATGCCATGAATGATGTAATATGTGACGTCATGAGCAGTGTATTGCGGGGGCGCGAGTTATAGTTAGCTGAACTAACTATAACAGTGGAATTTCTATGGTTTTGTACGAGTGAAATGTCCAGCTAACTATAACGCCCCTGAAACCTATGTTTTTTTCAGTGAATATATATATATATATTTTACCTACTGGTCGCCAGTAGGTAGTTATAGTTAAGACCAAAGTTTCCATAGGTAAAGCGTTTTTTGTTTTGCCAATAACTTTGGCGCCACTTGATGAATCTTCACAAAAGTTTCAAAAAATGTCCCCTTTTTGGTGCAGCTTCCTTGTTTTTTTCTTTTAATCTATTTTTCTATTAAGTTTTTATTAACGATACAGGCATACACAGTGTATAATGCATTTAGTAATAGCCATTCGGTGTGTACATTTTTAGTAAGTATTTGGCGATGCAAATTCAATCAGAAGAGATCCACAGTTCTGGCTGCAATGTATACATAATTCTGCAGTATGCATATGTGCCTCGGATATTAGTCACAGGTGCCCATGTGAGCTCTGTGGCATCTAAGTGTGTAATGCTTGCCAGCTCTGTAAGTTCTCACTGTGTAGTGGCCTGTGAGCTGGGAGGTGGGTAATAATGTAACAAGGACAACTTAAAACATAACAGGTGATGTTTAATAAAATTGGAGCTTTCCCCTGGTCTCCCCGCCTGGTGCGTCCTTTGTAATGTTGCATGTAAGGAGAGATATGGCATGTGTCCGAGGAGTAGTGTTGGGTGGTACGTGATCATGTTCGTTGCCTACTATTTCAGCTCCACGCCTGTTCAGTATTTGTCCTCCTTGTCAAATGCAGGTTCAGCTTCTGTGTTGAAGTTTCGGGGTGATCAGTCAAGCTGGGACAGAGAAAAAAGGAGGGTCCCAAAATGTGTTTTCCCCATGTTATGTCTATGGGGATTTTTCATTTTGTGAACATGACTACAGCCCGAACCACTGAACAGAATTACATCAAATTTGGTAGAAAGCTAGATCTTGGTCCAGAAAGCGTGCTTTTTTTGATTTGGTGTAAATCTGTTCAGTAGTTTCAGAGCTGATTATTACAAATGGGGGTGCGCCAGGCAATGAAGTCCAATAGACTGTAGGTAGTATCAAAAAAAGTTCTTTATTTGTATTTTCAAACGGAATTTCTATGGTAAGCATAGCTCAGCCAACGCGTTTCATTCCCTCTAGGGGAACTTCATCAGGGCTGAAAAAATGACATGTAAAATGACATAAGTCAAAACAAAAACATAAATAGCAACCACAATAAGTGTTACAAAAGGGCACAAGACCCAAACATAAACCCACAATTACTTCCACAATGAGACTAGACACATGACATAACGTACATTTAAAAAGGTATGACGGTAACAACCATAATACTTGCAACTTAAAAACACATTAATATGTACACAATAAAACCAGAGGAAAGAACACACAGTAAAGCACGTATAATCATGACAGAGTGACATCAAAGAGTGCTCCCACTTAGTAGGGGAGATGATTTAGTCAATACATATAAATCACGAACATTGCATGAGGGGCATGCGAGGCATGTACGTGCCATCATCTGTACAAAAGACAAGTACCCATGGCAGGGCACATCATGTCACTCCAGGCTGACTGACTAAATGGCATTGCCTCAGTAGTAGGCGACCCATAGCGTATGCGTGCTCTCTAAATTATTCTATGGGTTTTGAGTAATTAAAAAAGCACAAGGGGCAAATATGGTAAGCAATGCACACTTAAACTCAAGAACAGAACGAGAGTGTAGAATTATTGCAAGGGGCTACGTACTGTGACTCCAAAAGCCTAACCAAAATGCAGGCAGTGTTATAAGGCAGAATCACCCTAGGATAGTCTTGTAAACCAGAGCAAATGCATACCTTAGAAGTTTTTCGGTTTGTTTTCAATAACGGACTTGTAGTGCAGGAAATTTTCTCCAGTGTATTGCGCTGGGAGCCCTCGGAGTACTTATAGGCATAGTAAAGCCTGTATGTTGCGACCTAATAAGTGTAAAGAACCAATGTAAGGTATGGATAATGTGGAGAGGATAGTCAATGCGACCGCATTCCTTGAGTCACACAATTTCTCAGGCTACCATGCACCTCCTGAACTAGAATATAAGACAGAGGTCATGCATGTTCAAAACCATATCACCTCCAATGCCTGACGTATAGACCATCACACAGTCTAAATGATGTGTAGGGCTAGGGGCCCATTGCACATCCCAAATCAGGCCATCCCCTGTGCTCGGATCCTAGGTAGTATCCACGCTGTTGATCTCACACATAGTGCTTGGAGCCTGGTCGCCCTGGTGCACGTTTGTACGTAAGGCGCTATGCCATGACGCGCCCCCAATCATGTGGTTAAATGGTCTCCGTGGCGCATCCCTCCTCTATAAAGAGTGCATCAGATGGCACATGACAATTAGTAGTGAGTAGAACAGTGTCCCCCAAGGCCACTACACCTGCATAAGACCCAGATGCACGAATAATACATAAAAGGTCCAAGAGCCCTGACAGACTGGAACCTGATGCATTCACCAATCTAGTGGCCAACTCGTCCCTGCTGCCTCCATACCATTGTGAAGGCGCAGGGCACACTTTCCTAGGGGTCTGATATTTCCACACCCCGACACCACTCATTTGGTCACCTTCACTATTTGAGCTCACAAGAGTACCAAGACTATATCCACGTTCTAGAACTATGGCCCCAATCACTCCCGTTACAACACCCTATATGGCAAACAACCAGCTGGTTAATTACATGCACAATATTATTTTTAAAAGCAGGGGAAACGAAAAAGCGGCGCCGTCGCTATCACCAAAACCACGCCACATTGCCGTGAAGATCAATTACCCTTGGGATCAAGGAGTCTCAGTATAAACAAAAAAAGGGGCCCCCCATTTCTCCTTACCGCTAGCGCATTCGTCCGGTCCAACTCCAAAGTTGTAATGCGCGCTATGCCGAACGTACAAATACCCTACGCTCTGCCCCCATAATCCCATAATCGTGTGGCCCTATCAAGTTATGACCACTTTGGGATGCTAATGGTGATTAGTCCCCGCCCCTGTCTTGCGGAAGATGACGGCAAGCTGACGTTTTGGCAGCAGCCATCTTGGAATGATTTGAGATGTGTCTACAATGATAAACAATACCTCCCCCATTGACCAGTCCCTTATCCAAATAGGCATACATAGCCCTCTTTAATTATGTAAGCGCGTGCGTTTGTATAATGCACCATACTATTACCCTAACGCATCCATGATGCAAAAGTCGGCAGAAAGTGAGAACGTGCAACTAAGTAGTAACTAAGAGATGGCGCAGGACCTGGTTGGCAAAAATGCAGCCATACCTCCACCAGGACATAGTGCTCAGAGCACAACGACCTTACGTGCACTGCTCCTTAAACTGGAGCGTCTAAAAAGCAAGAGTTAGCCCGCTGGTGGGATGGCGTGACCCTCCAACAGTACATTAATAACAAGAAAACACCAAGGGGTTTACGCATCCTGATTTTTCCGACTTTTGAGGATCTTAGTGACGACCTCCTTAAGGAATGGGAGAGGAATCTTGAGGGGGCATCACTAGTGATGAGGCAGATCTTAATTAGACATGCAATTGAAAAAGGAGCTAAACTCCTATCAGAAATTGAGATAGTAGAGAAGGAGATCGAGGCTATTGATAATAAAGACTTAATTGATAAGAACTATGATATACTTAAGAAAGTCCCACTATATTGTTGTGTTCGTATTTGTGTCTTTTGACATTTTTGACTTATTAAATTGATTGTCCGGCTGGACACTCGCAATATAGTACTGTTTCAAGTCTATATTTATCCTATTGACAAATTGTTCTGTTTAAGGACCACTGTTCTAATACAATACTTGGATGACATCGCCTTAGCATGGCTGTCAGATGAACATCGTGAGTACTTCTGTCATCACATCACAGAAGCTGAGATAAAGGAGGCGATCAACTCCCTCCCCAATAATAAGGCTCCTGGTGCGGACGGGCTCCCTGGGGAGTTTTATAAAGAATTTAGAGACCTACTGATACCACACTTGGCTGAGATGTACGAGGAGGCTTACGAAGAGGGCATTCTGATGGCCTCTCTGCGAGAGGCGCTACTGATAACTCTCCCCAAACCAGACAAAGACCCAACAAGGTGCGAGTCCTACCGCCCATTGTCTTTAATAAATATAGACGCAAAAATATTAGCTAAAATTATCGCAACAAGGATACAGCCCTTGCTGCGTAACCTGATTTTGCCAGACCAAGCTGGCTTTGTACTGACACGGTCCACAACACAAAATTTGAGGACCATATTTGCGATGCTTCACCACTTAAATCCCGACTTGCCAGCAGCCGCTGCCCTACTGGACGCGGCGAAGGCCTTCGACTCAGTGGAATGGTCATTCCTGATAACGGTGCTGCGCAGGATGGGCTTTCCAGAACTGTTCTTACGCTGGATTGCGCTGCTATACATGGAGCCAACCGCTCGTATTAGAGTCAATGGCAATACTTCAGACCTGTTCATTATAGGCCGTGGAACTAGACAGGGGTGCCCGCTCTCGACGATTCTTTTTACACTAGCGCTAGAGCCCCTAGCGTGTAAAATAAGGCAAAAACATGCGGAAACTGCTCTGCAATTTCAACTCCGACCAGTCAGTATATCACTGTATGCTGACGATATGGTTCTCTATACACGTTACCCAGATCTCAACTTAAACTCTCTTATCAGGGAATACAATAGATTTGAACACTATTCGGGACTCAGTATAAACTGGGACAAATCAGTGGAAATACCACTTATGCCTGCCACAACACAACCAAAGTTGTATTACCCATTACAATGGCAGACTGAACCTGTAAAATACCTTGGCATATGCATACACTGGGATCCAGAGACGGTGATCCGTGAAAACTATGGCAGAGCCATAACAAAACTAGAGGACCAAATAGATAGGTGGGTCAAAATGCCGCTCTCTTTGGCTGACAGGATTGCCATACAAAAGATGGTGGTATTGCCAACATTTCTGTACCTATTCATGAACATACCGATCTGGCTCATGCAATCAATATTTACTAAACTGCGTACAGCCATGCTGAGACTAACGTGGGCCGGGAGGCAGGCGAGAGTGGGGTGGAACGTCCTGACCAGACCATATCTTCAAGGAGGCTTTGGAGCACCAGATTTGCAATTATATTTTTACTGCGCGCAGGCGCAACATGCACATTACTGGTTACATCCACACGACCCTATACCACACATAGCAGTGGAACACGAGAGCGCGAAGCCGACCCCACTGATCGCCTTCATATCGGACCCGAGACGTAACACCCCGAGGGATGTCATACGTCCTGTAACGTGCACATCTAGGGCGAGTATGTACAAGCGCAAAGGGCACAGAAACTCCCAATATATGCTCCGGGGCTGCCCATTTCCCACCATCCACAAATAACAGTAACACAAGAAAAGAATATGCTGTCTTTGATGGGGGAAATGGGGATAAGCACTATGGGCAACATATTTCCACATAGCCAATTTATATCATCGGATGACCCGTCCCTCAGTGCGCATCGCACCCCTTTAAAGATATTTGCATACCTGCGGCTGCGTATGGCAGTCAAGGAATTATATTCTTCATTCCCAAATGAACCGTTAACGCTTAATGCACTACAGATCCTGTTGACATCACCCACACGCCAAAGCTTAGTTATGCGCCTGTATAACGCGTCTCAGGACAAACAGATCCGAGCCCCAAACAAATCGCTTCAGAGATGGGAAGAGGCAGTCGGTGGCCCTATTACTAAAGAGGACTGGGATTACAGCTGTGCACAGTTGCGTTTGCTTACACTGAACTGCAACTTGCGTATTATACACTTCAAGTTTATGCACCAGGTGTACTACACACCGGCAAAACTGCACAAATACGGACTGAGAACAGAGGACAAGTGCCGGAGGTGTGGTTCCTCTGGGGCGGATTTCTTGCACATGGCGTGGTCATGCCTTCAGCTCCAACCATACTGGCAGGAAGTAACTAGTGCTCTTGCTCTTATGCTGTCAGAGCAGATACCTAACAAGCCGCTGGCGTGCCTGCTGGGGACATATAGAATCCGGTTAGCTAGAAGACGTAAGCTCCTGGCTGTGGCATTATTGTTGGCCAAGCGACGCATAGCTCTACGCTGGGTAAGTAGGCGCCCACCACGATACAAGGACTGGGTCACAGACATGACCTACTGTAAAGAGACACTGGAGACATATGCAGAAGAACTGCCACAGGCCTCCAGACCTAGAGATTTTTGGGAACCATTTGTACAATACCTAAGATCTACACAAACCAATGACTGAATATATAACACAGTACACAACAGCGCTTCAAGAATGTGGGCTTCACTAGAGATGTCGAAAGTAGAAATAATGGTGAGATGGACGCGGGGGGGTTTCCCAGCACAGATGGTGAATACCACAGATATAATGTCACACACTAGAAAGCTGATAATGGGTAAAATACTACAAAAAGTGACAAATTGTGTAAGCTGTACATGTCAATAAGTGGAATGTCTTTGCAATCTGAAGATGTATGTAAAAGATATCTATGCTGTGTAAATCTGTGCTATTCTTTTTTTTTGCTGACCAAATAAATAAAAAAAAAATTAAAAAACAGAGCTTTGTAAGGACCTGGCCCACCATGTCTTGGGACTGATTGAGGGATCCCAAGACTTGGTGGATGGTGGCCTGGGTGACAATGAACCCAGTGGCCTCAATTTGCTGGCCCACAGATTCCCTCCCTGGAACCCTATCCCCACTGCCATGTGCCCTTGACCCAGTGTGCCCCCATCCCACTGGATCGTGGCTGAACTGGAGGTGGTGGAGGTGTTGGATCAACAGCAGCCAGGACTGGAGTGCACAATATTGCGTGCTGTTCCTTTGGACACAGGAAATGGAGGAATCCAGAGGCTGAGGTGTGGTAACAATTGGGGTGGGAGGTGTAGGTGTGGGCCGAGTGAGACTTACTGGAGCTGCCTCCCCAGGCAGACCTGATGGACCAGCCTGCTCCAGATCATCCGGACTTGCAGGAGTGGATTCCTCACTGAAAGCTTGTTCCAGGTCTGGAGTGGAGGTACATCAGTAGCAGTGGGAGATCGTTGTCCGCGTAATCTGGGTGTTGGACCTATAATAAATGACACAAAAAATATTATTTAAAAGTCTGGATTATACATCAAATGAGTCTGAAGCACAAAATGAAGCAACCTAAAATGAAAAAGAAAATGAATATAATTATTATAATAAATTACAAAAATAGTTTAAATTACACACAAAACTACTAAGCATGTAAAATGATGTCCGGAAATGAAAAAAAATTAGAAAGTATACATAAAATATACCAAACATTTAACACAACACTGTAGTGAGGAGAAATGTGAATTAAAACTTTCCAAGGCCTAGCAGGGTAAAATTCTGAACATTAAACAGCTTAGGCCGTTATTACGATGGCAGTCGGTCGGACAGCCGGCTGCCAGCGCAATGGGAAGGAGACTGCCCGACAATCAGTCGGCGGTCCGAACACCCAATTTGGATAAGACCGCCATGCTGGAAGTCAGAAAGTGCTTTTTTCCAATGCGGCTAGTTCTGCGGCCCAGGAAATGGGACGCAGCACAAGCTGCAGTGGAAAAAAGCACTTTGTGCACAACCATTTGGTGCCTGACACACAGTGCATGGGTGTGTGTGGGGTCACTACAGGTGCTCCCAGGGACACTCTACAGTGGCCCACGGGGGCCCTGCTTGGGGCCCCCAAAGTCTGTATCGCCTGCCTTTTCATGGCGGTCGGACCGCCATGAAAAGGCAGTCGGTAAGGGACATCGTAATCTTTACGGCAGTGCCTGCACAGGCACCACCACAATAGAAGGGATATGATTCCTACCGCCGCCCCAACGGGATCGTAGATCCTGCCAAAGGCAGTGGTCTGGCCACCTGATATCTGCGGTCCGACCGTCTGCATCCAAATGCGGCGGTCAGACTGATGGCCTGTATGTCGGGCGGACTGCCACCGAAGGTCTGTCGGTGGCGGTCTGCCTGATATCTTAATCGGGCCTTAGAAGGTTAAATAGCATTAGTCATTATATAAACATTGCAAAGTACATTTATTAAAAAAACAACTTATATTCAGCATACAAAATAACATATATTACAATTTTTAAGTCAACAAACTTTGATTTGTGAAACAAATTACAGCAATTCAATAACAAGAAAAGGACAACATACAAAATTAAACAAAAAACATTTAAAAACATTGCATGAAATAGAGATTGATAAATACATAACACTTTATCACATGTGAAAATATGAAAGAAAAGGGAAAATGACCAAAGCAACATTGCAATATTATTTTAACAAATCAAAAAACAGGCATCAGGGTAGTTGTAGTAATTTCAATTAAACATTAACAATACTTCAAAATTGTAAGTTAAACATACCTAGTAAAAATATGCAGTAAAAATAAACAGACACTTACAATATTAAACACATATATGAAATATGTTAATAGGTGAAAAAACACTTACCAGCACCATAAAATCAGGTGAAATTTAATGGAGATTGAAACCTGTAACCTTAAATACAACAAAAGACATACAAACAAGGCAAAAATAAAAAAAAACTGAGAAAAAACACACATATTGACAAAACATATTAACAATTAGTAAAACAAGAGAAACAACAACAATGCTACAAATTAAAAAAAAGTATAATTAGTATATATACGTTTATATGTTTATAAAAGGTGTACAACACAATAGCAACAGCTAAATTCAAAACAAAAATGACATTTAGATTTAGTGACACATTCACAAGTATAACTTACCAGTCTCCACTCCACCAGGGATTCCTGTCAAGCCTTCAGGATGCAGGATCTGCAAGAACTTCTCCTCCCAGGGATATAATTGTAAGGGGGCGCTGGGAGAACCACCACCAGTCCTCTGTGCCTCCAGGTGATGCTTGGAGGCCAGAGAACGCACTCTCCCCCACAGGTCTTTCCACCTCTTTCTAACTTCCTCCTGTGTGCGCAGGTTGCCAGCTATAGCATTCACTCTGTCAACTATTTTGGCCTACATTTGCCTTCTCTGAGCTATAGTTGTATTTTGTACTTGGGCACCAAACAATTGTGGCTCTGCTCTAATAATTTCATCCACCATGAATGACAATTCGCCCTATGGAAAACGGGGATTTCTTCTCCCTGCCATTATCAAATAATAAACTTAAATAAATGTAATAACCCACATGAAAAAAAGCAGAACAAAAGAAAAAAATGAACAAGAGACAAAAAGCAAAAAAAACCTGACTTCACTGAAAAAGTTCTCATGAACAATGTTCTGCTGCGGTGGTACAGCAAAGGATCATGGTCTGAAATGGAGTGTGTTTTATAGTGTGGTATGCAGCTGAAAACAATTAACCAAAACACAGCAGGTGTGTGATGCTAGCATCCATCCAAAAGCCATAGGAATAATACAATGTTGAATGGGTCCCACGGTGGAATCCCTCTGGCACGATTCCATCACCAGGGCAACGCCAGCACTACTGAGAAATCTAAACAGACTCTACGCAGTTCCGCCACGCTGACGTAAACGTGGACGGATGATCAGCCAGCTCACATCTGACTAGGGTGGGCGGGAATCCGTCAGCTTCACGAAGTACTTGTAAACCCCGCCACAGAGGGATGATGGGAGTCCCGACAAGATCTAAATCAGGCCCTAAGTATCTTAAGCAGCATGAGTTATTAGACAGAATCATCTCAGCATGACAATTTCTACTTAACATAGAATACCTTGGTTATTTTAAGTGAATAGTTGATCTTTGGAGAAGTTTTGCTAGAGTGTACACTGTTCTTAGTTGATACTTTTTAATACTCTGTGGTGTATTTCTCATAAGAGTTTCACTGTCTGCAAACAGTGTGGTACATAGTGGTGATGGAGCAAGGACTCACAATGAGACTTGCTCGAAAGCAATCTTCTCACAGTATTAATTTATTAAACTTTGTAATGTCTGTAATAACAAATGCACACACGAATACAAGTAGAAAGAAGCTTGCTTATGTCTTTAAACTAACAAATAACGCTTGTCTAATCTAAAATGGCCGCTAAAGCGCGGGAAACTTATTGCGCATGTGTCAACCATATCACATGGTGTGACGTCTTTCTTTGCTTGGAGGGAAATCCTTGCTTCTGCGCAGTGTGTATTAAAATGGGTGCTTATGTTTTCACGTGCTGCAGCTTGCTCATATGTTGCAATTAAACTGTGGTATTCTAACGCTATTAATGCGGGATAGATTTATAAATAAATGGGAATAGAGTAGGCAAAGTGGGTATACAGTGAAACCATTTATATTGTGATTTTAATATTTTCTTCTTTGACTTTTATTAGTTCGTAAAATGGGCCTGGGTTGGTTGAACTGCAGCTCGAGAGACATTGATTCTGCACATGCGCCCTGAAAGGCTGACCAGAGAATGCGATGAAGTCAACTTGGAAGCTCTCCAAGGTCGCGAAGCCTGGTTCACAAGTTCACCCGAAATGTACCTGCACTCGATACAATTGTATATAAAAAGTTGTTGCTGAATCAATGAGAAACGGTGGGAAATAAAGCCAATGTATTAATTGTGATGGGCGGTATTTTAAAGACAATGGGCTTAAAGAAATTGAACTAAATTGACATGGTGTGAGGATCAACCCCCTGTCCCCGTCCAATCAGAAGTAGTGGGCCCATAATTCTGCAACATTAAGGGGAGGTACAGGGGCGTAGAAGGGTATAATAGATATAGAATTAGTTAATTAGCTGCAGAGGAGCTCAGAGAACAGGCATTGGCATTAGGACGCATAAGCTCCAGACATACAAGCTGATCGATTGAAGACTGAACCGCTGGCCAGAGAGGTCCTGAGGTGGGGGCGGCGGAACCTTAGAAGACTACCTGAGAGAATCAAGGAGAAGCGAAGTATCAGAGAGGGGAACGACGCAGGCGTCTTTGATAGAGAGGTCACCGGTCCTGTCCTGAACCTGGAGGAGGTCTTTGCTCTTCATCCTTCCTGGTCCTACCTTTCCAACTCCTTGGCCAAGGGGTTTGGTTTCTCGCACCTTTAGGTAAATATAAATGCAACTTTAGTTGTGCTGCTGTCTCTATCTTCTCCTTTCTGAGGGACCGTCATTGATCGATAATTCATTATTATACTTCATCCTTGATATACGATTAAGTATCTGTCGAACTCCTCAACTCCTCAGGATCGGAACGATGCTCATTATGGTCCACCTCTTGATAGCTTCAAGTCTGAGTGCTATTATAGCGCAGAACAGTGAAGCGATCAAGCGAGGGAAGGAAAGGGAGGGAACAGCAGGGAAGGAGACCTGAAATGACACGAAAGCAAAGTACATAATCAACATCGAGAGACCTGCTCCATTCTCTACCCCCACCCGTTTAATGACCTGGTATTACAAAGAAGTAACTACCTGTAAAGAAAAAGAAAGGACGTGTGTTGTTCCAATTGATCAAGCTCAATGTGTTCCTCCCAAGAACAGGAGGCAGGCAAAAGCAAGACCCCGTCACAACAAGGGACATATACGAAACACTACAGAGAAGAAGATAACACTTGGCTTAGATACATGAGGTGTGCGTACTATCCTCTCTATGTGTAACCCCCTCATAGTTTATCCAAAATGAAAGGGGCACCTACCCAGATTCTCCTCTGGTCTGGTTTCACAGAGGTTGTATGAGACCAACTTGGCTCATCCACAATCCCTTGCTTAAAATGGATACACAAACAGAAATCACGAGTAGAGAAACTCAAATCCTTGAGTCATTACTAATTCCACAAAGTTTTGTCAAATTCGGTGCTGTATACCCACACACTCAGCCGGATAGCGTGGCGCTAGGTAACACACCTTCAAGCATACACAAGTTTGTTGGTCACCACAGAAGGGCTCCTCCGTATGAAGTACGGGAAGCCTTGGGCTCCCCAACACAAAGTAAAAATACTCTAACCACCTCTGGTGGTAATGTCGTAATATATTTTACACACTGTCTGTAGGATAATGGTATTACATCTACCATGCACCCTTGCACTGGTATCCCTTCTACTCGCACGAGACCACAAACGTGTGTCTCACCAATGAGGAGGAACACCTAGTGCCTGGGGTTTGTTACTGTACACACACCAACACGCTTGATTCAAAAGCGAAGAACGTAAGGGAATAGTCGCTCCGGTCTCAATCCCCCCTTTCTGTAACAATAGGCTTTTTTCCCCAAATTGTGCTTGCCGGTATCAGCAGTGGTGCAGCCGCACCCTTACCAGACCCGCACTCGAGGTTTCCAATGTCGTTCCAAGACCGGTTTTCCCTCACTGGGGTTCTGGCTGTGAAGCTCCACATGGGATACCAGACTGCGTCTCTGCTCGAAGGTGCCAGCCGCTGAACTCCACACAGGAACTCCTGAAATAACAGGAACGAAGGAACGCAAAATGCCGAACAACCTCTTCTCGATACAGCAAACAGAATACTCGGCAACGCCGCAGAGGCGGAAGTGTGCTCATATGCCTTCCGCTGTTCTGCGTGCGTGCCGCACTGCCGCCAGTGCTCATGGGACTTGTAGTCTTTGAGCAGTTTCAGCGCTGATCGTGGAAACAAGACAGGGCTCAGTACGAGACCTGACAGTACAACCCCTTTACGCGGAGTCCTGTCAAGTTTTCTACTGCGGATGGGTTCTGTGGAAAGCGGCAAGCAGCCGAGGAGCGTGTATGCCACTTGCAGGTTCCCAGGAGTTTTCTTCTGGCCCGTATCCCTTCCAGGCAACCAAATACCACCTTTTTCTGCCTCTTGTCTTGGTGTCTAGGATCTTAGAGACTTCATATTCTCTCTCACTGTTAACCCATATGGGGCTAGGTCTCTTCTTAACAGGTGTAACAGAGGGCTTAAGTAATGATACGTGAAACACAGGATGTATACGCATGTAAGCTGGCAGGGCTAACTTCACGGCCACGGGATTGATACATTTAATGATTTTATAGGGTCCGATGTATTTGGGGTTAAATATCGAATGTCTTTTGAACTGGATATTCTTGGTGGACAACCACACCACATCCCCTATCTTGTACACAGGGCTGGCTCTGCGATGTTTGTCTGCTCCCTGTTTGTATCTTTCTTTTGCTATTTGTAACTGTTTTTGTGTTTCCTTTAGTGTGTCCTGAATGTGTGTAACTCTATTATGTACTTCTGGTACGTTAACCTCTGCACAAGGATGCAAAAGGGAAGGAATCTGGGATGAAACCCATATGTGTTATAGAAGGGAGCGGTTTTAGTGGAGCTGTGTTTGGCGCTGTTATAAGCTACTTCCGCTAACCATAAGTGATCCACCCATGTATCCGTATTGGACTCCAACATAACAGCGCAAATACTGTTTAAGGGTTTGGTTGACTCTTTCGGTCTGCCCATCCGATTGAGGATGGAGCTCGTAGAAAAGAGCCACCTGGATTTTAACGCAGAACACCATACCTTCCAAAACTGTGCAGTGAATTGCGTACCCCTGTCGGACACAATCTTTCTCGGAAGGCCATGTAGCCTGACCACATGGAGTAATAACAATTTTGCTAGTTGACCTGCTGTGGGTATTTGGCGACAAGCAATAAAATGCCCCAGCTTAGTAAGGTAATCGACCACTACCAGGACCGTGTTACAACCCTGATCTTTGGGAAGCCCTACAACGAAATCTAAGGAGATGTTCTCCCAGGGAACTGTGGGTGTGGGTAAAGGCTGAAGTAACCCTTGTAGTTTAGAGTGGTTTGTCTTCATCTGTATGCAGGTTTCACATGCTTTAATCCATCGAGTGATATCCTTCCTAACGCTTGGCCACCAAAACTGTCTTTCCACCCGTTCTAAAGTTTTGTATAGTCCGTTGTGTCCAGCGCTGGGTATTTCGTGACACCAACAGAACACCTGCTTCTGTAAGGCTTTCGTGGGTATTAACATCATGTGTCCTTTGACGAAAACGCCCTGTTTCTCTTTCCATTCTCTGTGATATTTCAACCAAGTCCTCCATTTGCATGTCCGACTCCCTTTCGTTACTTCAAGTAAGAAGTTACTTGTTTGTATGGCACAAACAACTTTCTGTGGAGGAATGATAGCATGTTCCAGTTGTTCTTCTTCCTCTCTGATAGACTCCTGTCTAGTGAGTGCATCCGCCTTTTTGTTCTCCCTGCCTGGTCTGAAGGTTACAATAAAATCGAGTTCCTCAAAGAACAGCATCCAGCGTAGTTGTCTCGGTGTAAGATGTCTGGCGGAGCGCATGAACTGTAAATTCCGATGATCGGTGTATACCGTTACTGTTTCTTTGGCTCCTAACAGGAAATGACGCCACTCAGAAAAGGCCGCTTTGATCGCCAGCAACTCCTTCTCGGCGATGGTATAATTCTTCTCCGCTTCGTTCAGCTTCCGAGACATAAAGGCTATAGGATGCATTTGTCCTGTGGTTTCGTTTCTTTGAGACAAAACCGCACTGATGGCCACTTCGGAGGCATCTGCCTCAACTATGTAGGGCTTATCCGGATTGGGATGTACCAACACTGGAGCAGTTACAAAGGCATTCTTCAACTCTTCAAAGGCGAGTTGGGCTTCTTCCGACCAAAAGAATTTATTCTTTTTTCGCAACAACTTAGTAATGGGGCTCACTGTTTTTGAGAATTGGTTGATGAATCTTCTATAGAAGTTAGCGAACCCCAAAAAGCATTGAACATCTCGTACATTCTGAGGCTCTGGCCATTCCTTCACAGCTTGGACCTTCCTTTCTGCCATCACCTGCCCTCTAGGCGTGAGCATGACTCCCAGGAACTCGACGATATCAACGTGGAATTCGTACTTACTAAGCTTGCAGTATAACTTATTGTTTCTCAACGCTTGTAAGACTGTGCCAACATGGTGTATATGTTGTTCTTCAGAAGACAAATAGAACAGAATATCGTCGATGTAGACGACCACATATTTATCCATGAACTCGCGTAAAACTTCATTAAGGAAAAACTGAAACGCCGCGGGGGCGTTACAGAGGCCAAAAGGCATCACCAGGTATTCATATAGCCCATATCTAGTCTTAAAGGCAGTTTTCCATTCGTCTCCGGTTCTCATCCTGACCAGATGGTATGCCCCCTTGAGATCAAGCTTGGTGAATATTACCGCCTTCTTAACTTGTTCCAACAGCACTGGACTTAACGGAAGGGGATATCGATTCTTAACCGTAATGTCATTCAACGCCCTGAAATCGATACAAGTACGAAGCTCCCCGTTAGCCTTCGGAATGAAGAACAGAGGGGAAGCAGCGGGTGATTTAGAGGGACGTATGAACCCCAGCTCTAGGTATTTATCCAGGTATTGCCGTAGATGCTCATTCTCTTTTTCGGTAAGAGCGTAGATCCTACCACAAGGCACCACGGCTCCCGGGACGAGGTCAATTTGACAATCGTATCGCCAATGAGGTGGCAAGGTCTCAGCCTGTACTTCGTTAAAGACCTCTTGATATATGGAGTGTTGGTCAGGTAACACAACGTCTTTCTCAGCAGCGGTGGCGATCCAATGCCGTGAAGATAGGGCTTGTGAAGGTAGCTCCGGCTGGCCAAAACAATGGTCGCTACAATACTCGGAGTTGAACTGTAACGTCTTGTTTCTCCAATCGACCTGCGGGTTGTGTTTTTGTAGCCACGGGAGACCCAATATTATCCCGTGTTGAGGTGAATGGATGACGTTGAATTCCATGAACTCCCTATGTTTATGGTTATGCCTGACTTCCAACTGGTCGGATATATAACAAATAGGTCCGGAGTCTAAAGCGCGCCCATCCACTGCTATCACGGTTTCAGGAATGGTTTTCTTCAATAATTCTATTCCAATCATCTGGGTGACTGATTCGTCTATGAAAGTACCCGTTGCTCCAGAATCAACCAAAGCCTGGGACTCTTTCCACTCTTCTCCGATCTTGATCGTAATATTGATGTAAAAGAAGCATTTCATATCCGCAGCACTTAAAGAGGGTAGAAAGGTAGTGCTCGGGAGTTCCCCTCCGATTACTCTCGAGCCTCCTAGTTTTCCGTATCCTTCTTTATGGGGTGCTCACCCCTTTCTGAAGCCGCCCCTGGTGGTTTGGGGTTTTGTAAGCAGTCCCTAACGAAATGCCCCTTTTTCCACAATAGAGGCATAGCCCGTTCTTTCTACGCAGCTCTCTCTCTTCGGGGGTCAGAGACTCTCGCACCGTACCGATCTCCATTGGTTCTGGATTGCTTCGTGGGGGTTCCCCTGTACGTGAGCGCTCAAACCTTGGAGGTATCCGCTCCTTCCTCCGAGTGTCACTTTTCCTGTCGCTCATTCGGTGCTCCAATCTCAACGTCAGGTTGATGAGCTCTGTACAAGACGTCGGCTGTGGATCTATCTGTGCGATAATATCCTTTAGCTCGTCTCTCAGTCCTTGATAGTAGATTGCGAACTGCTTTTCCTCAGGCCATTTGGTTTCTGCCACCAAGCGTCTGAAAGTGGTGAGGTACACCACCAGTTCTTTATTCCCTTGCCGAAGTTCAAGTAGTTCCCGATCTGCGGAAAGGGTGTGGGATCTACGGTCAAAGATATTCTCAAATTCTTCCCTGAATGAGTCCCAATCGTAAAGGAGAGGATCATCCCTCTGCACTAATGGGACTGCCCACAGAGCTGCATCTCCCGCCAGATATGAAATGAGGAACACCACACGTGCCTGGTTCGTGGTGAACGCCTTGGCCTTGCAATTGAAGTACAACATGACTTGCGTAAGAAACACTTGTATTTTATTTGCATCGCCATAATACCGTTCAGGGGGTGCTAAAGGTATAGGCGTGGGTACTTCTACCGTGATAGGGTGAGGTTGGTACAGTGAAGCCCCCCCTACATCGAAAGGGTTTCTTTGGAAACGATCTACCTTAGCCTGTAAGTTTGCGGTTTCTAGTCTAGAGGCAGCCAGTTCTTGTTGTACCACGTGTAGTGTGGCCAACACATCCTCAAGGGTAGCCATGTCCGAGCAGAGAATTCGATCAGGAGGAGTTAAATCCGTGGGCCGAGTATTCTGTCGAACTCCTCAACTCCTCAGGATCGGAACGATGCTCATTATGGTCCACCTCTTGATAGCTTCAAGTCTGAGTGCTATTATAGCGCAGAACAGTGAAGCGATCAAGCGAGGAAGGAAAGGGAGGGAACAGCAGGGAAGGAGACCTGAAATGACACGAAAGCAAAGTACATAATCAACATCGAGAGACCTGCTCCATTCTCTACCCCCACCCGTTTAATGACCTGGTATTACAAAGAAGTAACTACCTGTAAAGAAAAAAAAGAAAGGACGTGTGTTGTTCCAATTGATCAAGCTCAATGTGTTCCTCCCAAGAACAGGAGGCAGGCAAAAGCAAGACCCCGTCACAACAAGGGACATATACGAAACACTACAGAGAAGAAGATAACACTTGGCTTAGATACATGAGGTGTGCGTACTATCCTCTCTATGTGTAACCCCCTCATAGTTTATCCAAAATGAAAGGGGCACCTACCCAGATTCTCCTCTGGTCTGGTTTCACAGAGGTTGTATGAGACCAACTTGGCTCATCCACAATCCCCTGCTTAAAATGGATACACAAACAGAAATCACGAGTAGAGAAACTCAAATCCTTGAGTCATTAATAATTCCACAAAGGTTTGTCAAATTCGGTGCTGTATACCCACACACTCAGCCGGATAGCGTGGCGCTAGGTAACACACCTTCAAGCATATACAAGTTCGTTGGTCACCACAGAAGGGCTCCTCCGTATGAAGTACGGAAAGCCTTGGGCTCCCCAACACAAAGTAAAAATACTCTAACCACCTCTGGTGGTAATGTCGTAATATATTTTACACACTGTCTGTAGGATAATGGTATTACATCTACCATGCACCCTTGCACTGGTATCCCTTCTACTCGCACGAGACCACAAACGTGTGTCTCACCAACGAGGAGGAACACCTAGGGGCCGATTCCGATCTCGGCCGGTAGGGCTCCGAATAGGATTCGGCTTTACCGGATCCGATTCGGAGCCCTGTTTCCCGACCGAACCGTACGCGGGTCCGGCCGAGCGAGTACGATGCGAAATCGCCGACCGACTCGTCCGGGCGTCCCGACCGCTCCGACCGACTCGCTCGGACTCGAACCGCTCCGACCGACTCGCTCGGACTCGACTCGCACCGCGCAATGGAGACGTTCCCCGGCCGGGTAAGTACGATGCGCGCCGCGAGCAGTCCGACCGAGCCGCGCACTCCGGCTCGAAAGAGCTGTCGGAGCCGTACCAGGGGTCCGTGTCGGACCCCCAGTACGCGTAGCCGCGCGAGTCGCACACAGGGGGTCCCATGGGTCCCCCCTACCTGTGCGTGTACGGCGCGAATCGCATCGCCGCGTACCCGCTGTAGGGGCGCCCTTGTCCGACTTCGCACCCATTGAGTCAATGGGAGCCCGCGTACGCGTTGTACGACCGGCTCCCATTGACTTCAATGGGAGTCCGACCGACTCGAGTCCGATAACATACGGCCGCATCGTACTCGTTCGGTCGGACTGCACGGGTCCGATTCGGTCGGAAATCTCTCCGGGTCCGGCTCGGTCGGAGAAATTTCCGGCCCGAATCGGAATCGACCCCCTAGTGCCTGGGGTTTGTTACTGTACACACACCAACATGCTTGATTCAAAAGCGAAGAACGTAAGGGAATAGTCGCTCCGGTCTCAATCCCCCCTTTCTGTAACAATAGGCTTTTTTCCCCAAATTGTGCTTGCCGGTATCAGCAGTGGTGCAGCCGCACCCTTACCAGACCCGCACTCGAGGTTTCCAATGGCGTTCCAAGACCGGTTTTCCCTCTGGCTGTTAAGCTCCACACGGGATACCAGACTGCGTCTCTGCTCGAAGGCGCCAGCCGCTAGAACTCCACACAGGAACTCCTGAAATAACAGGAACGAAGGAACGCAAAATGCCGAACAACCTCTTCTCGATACAGCAAACAGAATGCTCGGCAACGCCGCAGAGGCGGAAGTGTGCTCATATGCCTTCCGCTGTTCTGCGTGCGTGCCGCACTGCCGCCAGTGCTCATGGGACTTGTAGTCTTTGAGCAGTATCAGCGCTGATCGTGGAAAACAAGACGGGGCTCAGTACGAGACCTGACAGTATCATGTGGTTCTGTATTTTACTCTGCAAATCTTTAGATAAATATTTTAAAACTTCCTGACTCATGATTATTTCAGGATTATGAATTGTAATGAATGTCACTCATTTTAAACTTCCCAATTAGCAAAAGGTCCATTGGTAAGTCATTACTCTTCAATCAAAAAAGTAATTGATAGCAGGGATTTGATAAAGAGTACAACTGACCCACCAGCGGAAATTGCTAGCATAGTATGAATGTATGGGCCCAAGTGAGTATTTTGTGTATGAATGCTCGTTGCTAGTAACCCGCTGGATCAGTTTTTCTGGTTATCAGAGGATGGTTGTATTTTGTTAATTGGGTAATGAGAATTTTATTTTTATAAACTAACATCCGTTTGCTCAAAGTTTGTTGTATGTTGTCCAGAATTCCCCGGGGAAAATTGAATAGCGGATGGTAAGTGGAAACCATACTGCAGTGAGGTTATCTGACAGGTAGAAATAGTACTGAAAAGTTAAGCAGGGCTATCAGTACTTGTTAGGGACTCTATGAGTGTGAGTAATAGCAAAGGAATATGCTGGTAAAAATTTGATGTTATATCACCTAGAAAGGGTAACATTGAAGAAGTAGCAGGTATTTCTGAAGCTTACGTGAAGAGTAAACGGAAGGGTTTTACTCGTAGTGTATGTTTAGTAAACGGAAAGGTTTTACTAAGTGTGAGAGAGACTATCTTTTCAGATTAGCGAAACTGACACGATAGCGAATGTTTTATGTTGTTACTGAATTTTTATAAGAATTGTGGAAAAATAAAAGTTTCGCGTACGATTTTGTAAAGGGAGGGTCAGCTGCCGGAGAGGAAGCTGACGTCACAAAACGCCGCGCTGGGATTGGTTGAAACAGCGGGCATAGAACGACTCTTGTAAAGGAGGGGTCAGTAGTCAGGAGTAGTATTGACGTCACAGGTGTCGCGCTGGGATTAGTCGAAACAGCGAGGGACAGAGAAGCGCAGATTGTAAAGGAGGGGTCATCAGAAAAGACGTCACTGAAAAGCCGCGCTAGGATTGGTTCAGAGATAATTGTTAGCTGAAATTTAATTGGTTTGTTAGCATAGTAGTCAAAATCCTAGTGGATAGTGAAAATTATATGTTGAAACACGATCCGACTTTAATAGGAACTCGTCCGGTTAGGAGATTCCTAGGTTTTCATGAAAAAAACATTTTATACACCGAGATTTACCCAAAATGTACGGAGAGAAGAGAAAAATGTCATTTTTACAAAAGATTAAGAATTATTTTAAAAAGTATAAACCAATAAAAAGTAGAGAAGGAATTATCATTCCACCAGCTAAAACGCCCGCTTCATTCATGATGATGGAGAGAGGTTATCATACTTGCGTATGGTTAGAGAATTGGATAGAATATACCAAAAATGATGGAATATTAGCGTTCCCAGAAAATGGCACTTTCAATGGGAGAATTCTTCAAAATTTGAGATTGAGGATGAATGACTTAGAACCCAGACCAAGATTAACTCAATACGAAGCCTTAGAAGAGTGGGAAGCCGAGGCATTCGAACGTGACAGATCCCGGAGTAGTAGGAGTTATCGGGGATTTTTCCTAGATACCAAAATGAGTCAAGAGACGGTCAAATGAAACAGTGGAGAAGAGCGATGCTTACAGAAGGTTTGTATCCAATATTAATGGCAGAAGAATCGTTGAGGAGCAAATGCACAGAGAAGACAAAACATTTGACAGGATTTGGAGATTCCGAAGGCGAATTTATGGAAGAAATATTAAAGAACCCGCCACCATATCAGGAAGGGACAAGTGGATGCACCCCAAGTGCACCACTGTTAAAGACACCATTGGTACCGCAAGTACTGCATAATCCCCCAGTTAATAGGGTACTTCAGGATAAGGAAAAGGAAGCTATAGACAGAAACAGAGCAGAATTGATACAGAAAATAACACAGTTGAATGCACATCCTGATTCCCTGACCATACCTGTAACGATTGGTCCAGTGGTTCCCTTATATGGTGATAAGGTGAATTATCCGAAACCATTAGCAATGCCCACACCGGTAGAAATTCTTAAACCTGAACCTGTAATAATTGATGATCAAATCAGTGATTGTGAAAGCATGATATCCTTAATGGATTTACCTATTCGAGAATCTGTAAATACCACTCCTAGAAGAGTAACACCTGGTTGCTCCAAAGATGTAAACATAGTAACCTCATCGGGAACCAAAAGTGCCACAGTAGTTACGCCAGAAGACTTAGAAAGGTGGGAACAAGGATCAGACAGACAAAGTTCACCCCCAAAGATCATGGACATCTACAAATTAAAAGTCGAGTTAGAAGAAATGATAGCAGGAAATGTAGGGGTAGATCGGCTAAATACTTACGATGAAGAAGAACTATTGTTCGTATGCAGAAGTATCACTAGAAATGTAAAAATATTTCATGAGAAATTATCAGATTTGGCCTTGCAGATGGGAATTGAAATAGGGAAGTCAAAAGTGCTACAGAAACCCTATAGAGCAGACTTCTCTGACAAAGATTTAGAAAATATGAATGCCTCTGGCCGAAAACTACAAGTAAAGGAATTAATGTCAGTTTTACAGAAATGGGGGGATCTAGATAAATGGAAAACTAGATGGACAAAGAAAAAGGAAGAGGCACGGTACAGTAGAACAACTTCTGAATATTTATTGAAAGAAACAGGGAAAGCAGATCAGATGTACCCGATGCGAGAAGTGCCTGGAGGAGGTTATGTTCATGTCCCATGGAATAGACAGGATATTTTGTCATTTATGAATGATTTTCCAAAGTTGAGAGAAAAACCAATTGAATGGTACAAGCAGGTTGAAAGGTTTGTGAAAGTGTCAAAGGTGTTGTTGAAGGATTTAGATGGTTTGTTTGACATAGTGGTACCTGCCGATTTGTGGACAGATTGTAAAATCACAGTTGATTGGCCGAGTGAAGAGTATCCTAGAGATCCAAAGACAGGTGCTCCATCAAGTGATGTAATGAAAAAGTACCAGCAGGTAATAACTTACTTGAAAGGGAAAATACCACCAAAAGAAACGGATTGGGTGAAAATAGACAGAACTACCCAAGAAGCAAGTGAATCGGTACATGCCTATTATGAACGTTTATTGCAGGTATTCAAACAGTATAGTGGATTTGAGGACATTGGAGACAAAAACATGAGTCAGTTTGTTTACCGATTTGTTTATGGTTTAAAACCAGAGATTTGTCAGATGATTAAGCAGCACATGTTGTGCTGGCAAGGAAACCCATAGATGAAATTTTGAAATATGCGAAATATTGTGGAGACGACATTGAGGATAGGCACAAGAAACTACAAGAGAAAGTGATGTGGGCTCAGGTGAAAATGGCTGAGCGACAAGGAATTAATTTGGATAATCCAGATGATAATCAGGAAAAGATTCTGGAATGAATGGTGACACTGGGAATGGTGGTAAAATGAGAGGACGAATGAGTAGAGAAGAGGCTAAAAAGAAATTTCCTTGTCATGGATGCGGAAAATTGGGGCATTGGAAGGATGAATGTAAAAGATTCGAAATAATAATGGCCCAAATCAAAATTTAAATCCACAGACGCAGAATGACTCACAGCAGGGTGTAAATCCTCAGAGTCAGTTGCCACCTGCACCTATACAGGGTAATGTAAGCAGAGCAAAGCATGGTATAGACGTCGGATATCAAGGAGGAAGTGGTAAGAATGAGTATGTAACTTCACAATTTCTTTTACAGGACGACTTTTGTCCATATAGTCAATGACGGTGCCTAGGAGAGGGGGAGAAGGAGTGCGTACTTGGCGCATCCTTGCCGGTAGACCAGTCAGGTCCATATGTTGAAGGGAAGGTAAGAGGTAATGATATTACTTTCCTTTTGGACACTGGTGCCAACAGATCTACTGTGAGAACAGCAGACATCCCAGACCTTCCTCTCTCTGGAGAAGCTATCCAAGTTGTGGGTGTAGCTAATCGAAAGATTAGAACACCTCTTACCGAACCAATGGAAGTAAAAATTGGAAATTTTAGAGAAATGCATCAGTTTGGAGTGTGTGATTCCAGTCCAGTAAATTTATTGGGCCGAGATTTGTTGTGTAAAATGAACTGCACAATTTTCTGCACACCGGATGGTGTTGCAATTCAGACCCCAGATGAAGACCATGTATATAAAATTATGATTGCAAAGCAAGGTACAGAAGTAGATGAGATGTTCTCTTTGATAACAAAAGACGAGTTGCCAGAAGAATTAAGAACTACAGTAAATTCCATAGTATGGGATTTCACAGGGAAAGAAGTAGGACTTATGGCCAAAATAGACCCAGTAAAAATCAGTGTAAAAGAAGGTGCAATTTTCCCAAATACCAGACAATACAAAATGAGTGCTGGGCTTAAAAGTAAAATAGGTACACCATCATGGTCTGATTTTATTTTGGCCCAACATGATATTATATGTTTACAGGAGACGTGGTGCACCGACCCAATATATGTAGAGGGTTTTACCTCATATTGGTTACCAGCCCAGGCCTCCCCTTCGGGTAGAGCTAAGGCGGCCTCCTGATTTTGATTTCCACTAATTTGGATAAATGTAAAATCAAAAGTTGTATTACTGTGGGAACTTATGCTCAGATTATGTGGATGTCTTCCACCGTGGGTAATGATGTTATTTTGATTAATTTTTATAACAATCTGTTTAATTCTCTACGTAGCTCTATTGTCCATATCTTGGAAGGGGAACTCGAGAAATTGACTAGTACCATTAGGAAACCGATTATTATTCTTTGGGTTGGCGATTTTAATGTTCAAATATGCCCATTATCCCTGACCAAAGTTTGTGGGCCTAGGAGGGGAATTTGAAGATGATTGTTATATGCATTTCCCCCATTGCGAATATGGTAGTGCCTTAAATGGTGTTATCGTTAAATTGGATTTAGAATTACTGTATTGTGCTACCGACAAAAACAACATGATATGTCCCACATTCACAGGTAGGAATGCATCGTCTAATATTGATCACATTATTATTTCTAGTAATAGTGTACATTTATTTTCAACCCCTGGATAACGGACCAACCAACTAGTGACCATAATAGTATTTCTTTGTATTTATTATGTTGGGGCTTTAAAAATACCATCAGTGTTCCACACAGCCTATGTATTGCCCCCACCAGACCGAATGGTGTCCGGATAAAATGGGCTGGTCTGGACCCATCTAAAATCCAGCACGATGTTATTACACAGTGTCAGAATGAAATCCAAGTCTGCTTAGGGGATGAGGTTGACCCAGTATTGTTGCTTAATAATTTTACTAGGATCAATAATACTGTGGAGAACCTTTGTTGAAACCAGTGTGTAGGAATAAAAAACCTAAGGTGGGATGGTTTGATGATAACTGTGTAGGGGCTTTGGGCTGCCTTAAACAAGCTCTGGGGTGTAAACCAAGAAACCCGGATATAATTAAGGCCTTACGTGCAGAATACGCTTTAGCCCTAAAAATCAGGAAATTGGAACTCCAAGAAAGAGCCTGGGAAGACTTAAGCCTGGCAGCCGATACTAAAAATAATAAACTTTTCTGGGATACCGTCAATAGTTCCTTTTTGAAGGACGACCATATTCCTGAATTTAATTCTTATGTTAACTGTAACTCATGGGTAGCCCATTTTTCCACCATTTTTAATCCTTTCGATAAAGATGTCCCATTCACCTTGTCTAATCATTCCCCTGTTGAATGGCCAAAATTGCCCTTGTCAATTAGTATAGAGGAGGTATTTGAGGGCATAATTAGTAATAAGGGGGGTAAGGCACCGGGTCCCGATGGGGTCCCGATAGACTTTTATAAAAATGAAATGGTTTTATGGTCGCCGTTTTTAACCAGAGTTTTTAATGTCGCCGTTGAGACTCATTTCCCTTTATCTTGGGGCCAGTCAATTATAATACCAATTTACAAGAAGGGTGTTAAGACTGATGCTTGTAATTATCGCCCGATTTCTTTATTGGACTCGTCTATAAAGATCATGAGTAGGGTCATGTTATCAAGACTCGAGACTTGGGTCCAAGAAAAGTCAGTCCTTACCCAAGTGCAATATGGGTTTAGAAAGGGTGTTGGCACACTGGAGCAGTGTGTCAACCTGGATCTCTTGATCGGCAAGTACACATTAGCTAAGGAGGGAAATTTATATTTGTGTTTTGCTGACCTTAGCAGCGCTTTTGATTTGGTAGACCACTCCATTTTATGGCCCTTATTGTTGGATATGGGTGCCCCCAAAGAGATTATATTTTTCTTGGCTAGATTATATGGGGAGCTATCAAGTAGGGTGCGGTACGGTCATTTAGGCAAATATACCCCGCCTTTTAAAGTCAAAAGAGGCATCCGACAGGGCTGCGTCTTAGCTCCATTACTTTTTTCATTGTTTATCAATGAAGTTGACGTAACACTGAAATTGTTTGAGTCGGATGCCCCTAGGGTGGATGGAAAGTCTGTCCCAATTCTTTTATACGCCGATGATGCAGTTTTACTCTCTCGCACCCCTATGGGGCTACAGCGTCTTATTGATAATTTTACTGTTTTTATTACTAAAAGAAAACTTTTAATTAACAAATCAAAAACTTTTGTTATGGCTTGCGGTAGGAACCCTATAACATCTAGCTCTTATTTCATTGAAGGTTCCAAGGTCCAGATAGTTAAGACATTTTGTTATCTGGGTATTACTTTTGCAGGGAATAGGTCATGGGCCCAGGAACAGGATAACGCCTGTTCTAAGATGCTTAGAAATATAAATGGTATTTTTAGATTTGCGGCTAAATTGGGAAATCGACGCATTAAAGACATGTTGACAATCTATGAGATACGATGCGATACCGCAGCTCTTTATGGGGCAGGTGTTTGGGGTCATTTTCAAGGTAATATATTACAACAAACTGAAAATTCGTTTTTAAAACGCTTACTTTGTGCCCCCTCATCTGCCTCTACGGAATTGCTCCACCGTGAGGTGGGCATTAGATATATTTCAGATCTGTCTTCAACACGACCCCTTTTATTATGGAAATCTATATGGTCAAAAGAGGAAACATTATTTACTCAATCTATCATACGGAACTGCCTCAAATTGGAGAATTGTTTAAAAATACCCTGGCTTAATTATATTATTTATTGGTTTAAATCTTTATTCAATTGTGACATCAGAACGGATCCTGAGTGTACTCTTTCTGTTGCTAGAGCTGAGATAAAACTAACCATGTTAGCAAATAAAATAGAGGCTCGTTCATGTGTTATCAAGAATCAATCAACCTTCCTCTTTTATTCGCAATTGGATCTTAAACAGGGTTTTCAAAGTTATTTATCAGCAGTGACTAGAGTTTCACATCGATTTGTGCTGACACGCTTAAGATTGGGTATCGTACATCATCTTGTTAATTTCCCAATTATGAAACAGTGTTCTGTTCATGTATGCCCATGTGATGGAGTCTCAAGACAAAGCTGCTGCCATATGTTATTATTCTGTCTATTTTATTCCCATCTTAGGAGATTTTATTTAAAACCTTTTTTTCTATATTACAATATAAGATCCACTACAGATGCCTTGAACCTGCTTTTTAGATTGGATGACCCACGATTATGCTTTTATTTAGCTACATTTCTTCTGAAATCTATTAGTGTTAGGAAATCTATGATTATTGATATCTGATTGTGTGTTTTAAGGGTATTATGAATGAATTTATTTATATGTAATTATATGCATTTGCACTTTTGAATTGGGATAATATATGATCCAGTAAATGTTTGGACCTTCATGTGAATTATGCACTTGCACTTTGTATCTGTATTAACATGTTTACGCACCTTGATGTATTCGCTTTTTATCCCACTGTTTTATATTTTTTTCTGATTTTTCTATAGATCGAGCTTTTTATGTCTGTATTGCTTATATGTTTGATTTATTTAACCGAATAAAAGCTCTAAAATCGAAATCGAAATCGAGTGCAGAAGTAAAAGCAGGAGTTATTGAAGAAATTAACAGAATGGCAAAACAAGGCATATTAAAAGAAGTAATGAGTAGCCCTTGTAATTCACCAATAATGGGTTTGAAGAAACCTAGTGGAAAGTATAGGATTGTTCAGGATCTGCGCAAAATAAATAAGATTGTGGAACCTTGTTGTCCTATAGTGCCGAATCCTGCAGTAATCTTATACCAGATTCCCTGAAGTGCAGGATGATTTACTGTGATTGAATTATGCCAAGCATTCTTTTCCATACCATTACATCCAGATAGCCAGTATCTTTTTTCATTTAAATTTGAGAACAAAGTCTATGTATGGAATCGTGTTCCTCAAGGGTACACAGAGAGTCCTTCCATCTTTAATCAAATATTGAAAAAGTGCTTAGAGAAACTAGTGATGCTAGGAAGTTCAGTCTTAGTACAATATATAGATGATTTACTAGTGGCATCTAACACTAGAGAGGACTGTGTTGTCGACTCCATTGCACTATTAAATCACTTGGCGGAAGAAGGGCATAAAGTTTCGCCTGAAAAACTACAGGTTTGTACAACAGCAGTTAAGTATCTAGGACACCAAATTGAGAGGGGAAAAAGAAGGATAACCTCTGAAAGAGTCAAATTAATCAAGTAAATGCAAATGCCCGTATCCCAACGAGAAGTGAGAATGTTCCTTGGAATAGTGGGTTATTGTCGACAATGGATACTAGGGTTTTCTCTGCTAGCAAAGCCTTTAATTCAAATGACGAAAAAGAAGGCAAAGGATCCAGTTGAGTGGGATGATGAAAGTGTAGGAGCTTTTGTAAAACTGAGAAGTGCTTTATGCGAAGCACCAGCCCTAGGCATGCCTGACTATACAAGAGGATTCGCATTATTCTGTCATGAAAGAGAAAATTGTGCACTTTCAGTACTAACTCAGAGACATGGTTTAGACAGACGTCCTATAGCATATTTTTCTGCTACATTGGACCCAGTGGCAGCAGCGTTGCCAGGTTGCTTAAAAGCAGTAGCGGCTACATGTTTGAGCATTGAGCAAAGTGAATCAATTGTAATGGGACATCCTGTAAAAGTGTTTGTTCCACACTCAGTTGTGATTCTGCTGACAAGAACCAGAACTCAGCATCTTACTCCTAGTCGGCTGACTAAATATGAAAGAATAATTTTAGGTGCTGAAAATGTAACTATTGTCAGGTGCACAATTGTAAACCCTGCTACATTATTACCAGACCTGTATCATGAAGAAGTTAAAGACGATGAAGAGGAACATGATTGTTTACAAGTCACAGAGTTGTGCACAAAACCACGTCCTGACATACAGGAACTACCCCTCAGAGAGACAGGCAGGGAGCTGTTTGTTGATGGTTCGTGCCAAAGGCATGAAGATGGTAAACTAAGTGCAGCATATGTAGTATGTGAATTAACTGGAATAGTCGAAGCATCCTATTTACCAGGAGTAAAATCTGCACAAGTAGCTGAATTAATTTCTTTAATAAAAGCCTGCAAAATTGGGAAGAATCAGAAAGTAACTATATTTACAGATAGTCAATATGGTTACGGGGTTGTGCATGATTTTGGCCAATTATGGATGCAGAGGGATTTCATGACTTCTTCAGGATCCCCTATTAAAAATGGACAGTTTGTAAAGGAACTGCTGGAAGCAATACAATCACCAAAAGAATTGGCTGTGGTGAAATGTGCCGCACACCAGTCAGGAGATGACTGGGTGGTAGTCGGTAACAGATATGCAGATTTGGTGGCTCAACACTGTGCTAAAAACAGGTTGTCAGTCAATAAAAGGGTTGAAAGAATGGGAATCAGCTGCCAACTTATGCTGTATGCACCTCCTGAAACATGGAATGATGTGAAACGACTGCAAGATGATGCTGATGAGAATGAAAGAAATGCATGGATTAAAATGGGATGTTCTCAAAGGGCAGACGACGATGTATGGATTTATGCTGATGGCAGACCAGTCATGCCTGACTGTCTGATTTCACAAATGGCCAGAATGTATCATGGAGACACACATGTAGGGAGAGACGCAATGATTAGGCTCTTCAGACAAAATTGGTACAATCCAAGGTTTAGGGCTGCAGCATAGAGTCTTTGCCAGAGATGTCTAACTTGCCAAATGCATAATCCAGGAAGAAAAACAATAATTGGTTTTGGGAAAATCGGAAAGGCAGAAGGTCCATTTGTGAGATTGCAGCTTGATTTTATTCAGTTACTACCATGTAGAGGACTGAAGTACGTACTTGTCATAGTGTGTCTGTTTTCAAAGTGGATGGAGGCTTACCCTACCAGAAGGAATGACAGTATTACAGTCGCAAAGTTGTTGCTACGAGAACTCATTCCTAGATTTGGTTTTCCAGTAACTTTGGAATCAGATAGAGGAGGACACTTCAACAATGATGTGATTAGAATAATCTGTGAAGCATTCCAAATTGAGCAAAAATTTCACTGTGCATATCATCCAGAGGCTTCTGGAGTTGTTGAACAAATGAATGGCACAATAAAATCAAGACTGGCAAAAATGTGTGCATCAACATCGTTAGATTGGCCGGATGCATTGCCAATTGTTCTAATGGGACTCAGAAGCATTCCTGATAGAAATACCGGATTGAGTCCGCACGAAATAATCATGGGAAGAGCAATGAGACAAGCACATGTTCCTACAAATAAACTGCTGAATATAACTGATGATATGGTTCTGGATTATTGCAAAGGATTGGCTGACCTAGTGCATTCTGTCTCTCACCAGGTTGGGGAAAACGCAGTTTTCAGGCAGCCTGAACAAGAGCATGATCTGAATCCCGGAGACTGGGTGGTTGTGAAGCATCACACCAGAGAAACGTGTCTATCACCCAGGTGGGGCGAACCTTGTCAGGTCATACTTACGAACTCAGCAGTAAAATGTGCAGGATTGCCTAATTGGATTCATGTAAGCCACACCAAAAGAGTACCAGACCCTGAAGAAGAAAATCCTCAGACAGCATCGATAACTGAGGAAGCTGAAGGTTGCCCAGCTGAAGAATCTCAGGTGCGAGATTCCAGGGAAGCTGAAGAAGAACAACCGAGCACAAGTCAGGACTGGATACCAGTGGTTGAAATACCTAAAGTTTACAACAGAACCAGAAGCCAAGCAAATTTAGAAGAAATTGAAGAAGATCAGATAGGCGAAGAAGAAGCAGCTCAGGAGGAGGAAAATGAAACAATAATAGAACCTGAGCAGGATCAGATAGGGAGAGGAAATTGGGCTCAAATCAACAACGAACCAACAAATTTTGAGCAGGGACAGACAGGTCTAGAAGAACGCGATCAGGCTGCAGAAGTACAAAGTGCAATAAGCCCTGATCAGAACCAGTTAGGTCTAGGAAAATACATTCAAGAAGATGATCACGAGAATCACAAGCATGAAAACGTAAATCCTGAACAAGGTCAGTTACTGGAAACTCACAGTGGAGCAGCTGAAGAGAAAGCAATAAGACCTTAAAAAGAACAAGTAGAAGAAACTGAAATCGAAGAAAACCAAATTGTGCCACAACTTGAAAATAAAAGAATTTCTGAAGAAGAAATAAGAAGTGAAGAGACAGTGCAAACAAAGAAGGTCAGAAAAGGTGATCGTTGGCCTAGTGTCATTAAAAGAGTAAAATACCACATAACAACCAGAAGTGAAGATCCAGAACAAGTAAATGAAGTGTCAAGCCTAACGGGACAAACAAGTGGAATCGAAAAACGAAAAAGCAAAAGACTGAAACTTGTGAACAACAAATTTAAAGGTCCTGATTGGACTTATATCATCCTTGAAGACTACGAGAGCTCAGAGTCAAGTGAAAGTGGTGACGAAGGAACAAGTGCGGAACTGACTTATGAGAAAGAAATAAAACCACCTTGATAACGTAAAGAGACTTGAAATAACGATAAGAAGAGAAATCTTCCTTGTCAAAAATGCCTGACGATAGAGTTTCTGGGAGACCAAAACAGAAATGTTGTAAAAGATGCTGCGCTATATGCATATGTAGTCTGGTAGTGGTGCTTATAGTATGGTTAGTTGTGATCGTAGCCATTCCTTACCTTCTGATAATGGATAAAAAGATTAACAACGAAACGAAGGCAAGGACAGATAACTTGAAAGATATTAGAGTAGAACTAAAGGCAGAAGATGAACTAGAGTATTATCATGAAGTAACAGATAACGACACTAGTTTGAATGTTTTCACAAAATTATTGTTTCAATATGTAGATACCATGGAAGTTAGTAATTGTTATGTCTGTATGAAATTACCTGAATCAGTAGCAGAAGGGTTAACATATCATCATTTACCATTAACTTATGGCATATCATGTAGTGTATTGGCTAGTCTATTTTATAGAACAGGGAGACTTCAGCATTATTATTCAAATATAGATGTGATATTTTATGAGGTTCCGATTCGAAAGAATATGAATCCAGTGCTGAGTAGTCAAGATGCACAGTTTATGGGAGAATTTTTCTTAACAATGAAATCAATAGACATAACACATGCACATAGAAGCAATCTAACATGTTCATTACATGAAGAAGAAAATATATTTTTGAATTTAGTGGAGGATAGAAGACAAGATTTCCAAAAGAAAGCTTCTGAGCATAAGGCTCATCTGCCACCTTGGGCTGAGAAAGAGGGTAGTTACACACCTGGCAAGGCTCAAGCTGCTATGGCTCTAGATTTTGTAAAGACAGGGAAAATTTGTCTACATAGGTTAAAGACTGAGTATAACAATATTTTCATCGGTACCAGTGAATGTGAACATAATTTCTTAATTCTTGGAGGTTGGGGACTAAAAGGAGGAACGGATTCAGTTTTTCCTGGAATCTATTATGTGTGTGGGAATAAGGCTTACTTTAGGCTTCCTGCACGGTGGTATGGAAGTTGTTATTTTGGAATAGTATTTCCAAAGATATACCACGTGAAAAGAAAAACTGGGAGCAATGAAAATAGTGAATTAACACGTAGTAAAAGAGCTAGTTTTTCTGAAATTGTAGGTGATATATTCGGTGCATTGATACCTTCAGTGGGAATAATTCTGAACTCAAGGAAAATATGTAAATTATCTACAGTGGTTGATCGTTTATCAACGGACACTGCTGGAGGATTTCTGATGATTAATGCGGAGATGGTTGCGATTAGATCTATGGTTATGCAAAATCGACTTGCTCTTGATATAATACTGGCAAAAGAGGGCGGAGTCTGTAAATTATTGAAGACGAAACACTGTTGCACTTACATACCTGATAAAAGTGCAGAAATTGGAACATATATACAGAATATAACTAAACTTGAGAAGGAACTAAAACCACTGGAAGTTGATAGTGTATGGGAAAGATTGACAAATAGTATTACGTCAATTGGTACCTGGTTTGCTAATGTAGGGAAAGAACTTATAGGTCAAATATTAATACCCTTAGCAGGGATAGCAATAATAGTGCTGTCAATAATAATATGGTGCAAATGTTGTAGAAAGAATGAGATGTATAGAGTGACGGGAAAAGGAAAGAAACGAAAGTTTGATGAAATTGAACTAGAAGACCTGAGAAGCGAATTATACAAGAAACTAAAAGGAGACGTGAAAAATAGAAAGTGTAAAAATGAAGCTGAGACAATTTTATGCTAAAAGTTGGCATCTGGTTGTGGGTAGTATTTTGATGGCTCAGAAACGCCATCAGAGAGGGGATTGATGGAGCAAGGACTCACAATGAGACTTGCTCGAAAGCAATCTTCTCACAGTATTAATTTATTAAACTTTGTAATGTCTGTAATAACAAATGCACACATGAATACAAGTAGAAAGAAGCTTGCTTATGTGTTTAAACTAACAAATAACGCTTGTCTAATCTAAAATGGCCGCTAAAGCGCGGGAAACTTATTGCGCATGTGTCAACCATATCACATGGTGTGACGTCTTTCTTTGCTTGGAGGGAAATCCTTGCTTCTGCGCAGTGTGTATTAAAATGGCTGCTTAATGTTTTCACGTGCTGCAGCTTGCTCATATGTTGCAATTAAACTGTGGTATTCTAACGCTATTAATGCGGGATAGATTTATAAATAAATGGGAATAGAGTAGGCAAAGTGGGTATACAGTGAAACCATTTATATTGTGATTTTAATATTTTCTTCTTTGACTTTTATTAGTTCGTAAAATGGGCCTGGGTTGGTTGAACTGCAGCTCGAGAGACATTGATTCTGCACATGCGCCCTGAAAGGCTGACCAGAGAATGCGATGAAGTCAACTTGGAAGCTCTCCAAGGTCGCGAAGCCTGGTTCACAAGTTCACCCGAAATGTACCTCCACTCGATACAATTGTATATAAAAAGTTGTTGCTGAATCAATGAGAAACGGGTGGGAAATAAAGCCAATGTATTAATTGTGATGGGCGGTATTTTAAAGACAATGGGCTTAAAGAAATTGAACTAAATTGACATGGTGTGAGGATCAACCCCTGTCCCCGTCCAATCAGAAGTAGTGGGCCCATAATTCTGCAACATTAAGGGGAGGTACATGGGCGTAGAAGGGTATAATAGATATAGAATTAGTTAATTAGCTGCAGAGGAGCTCAGAGAACAGGCATTGGCATTAGGACGCATAAGCTCCAGACATACAAGCTGATCGATTGCAGACTGAACCGCTGTCCAGAGAGGTCCTGAGGTGGGGGCGGCGGAACCTTAGAAGACTACCTGAGAGAATCAAGGAGAGGCGTCATTGATAGAGAGGTCACCGGTCCTGTCCTGAACCTGGAGGAGGTCTTTGCTCTTCATCCTTCCTGGGTCCTACCTTTCCAACTCCTTGGCCAAGGGGTTTGGTTTCTCGCACCTTTAGGTAAATATAAATGCAGCTTTAGTTGTGCTGCTGTCTCTACCTTCTCCTTTCTGAGGGACCGTCATTGATCGATAATTGATTATTATACTTCATCCTTGATATACGATTAAGTATCATGTGGTTCTGTATTTTACTCTGCAAATCTTTAGATAAATATTTTAAAACTTCCTGACTCAGTGATTATTTCAGGATTATGAATTGTAATGAATGTCACTCATTTTAAACTTCCCAATTAGCAAAAGGTCCATTGGTAAGTCATTACTCTTCAATCAGAAAAGTAATTGGTAGCAGGGATTTGATAAAGAGTACAACTGACCCACCAGCGGAAATTGCTAGCATAGTATGAATGTATGGGCCCAAGTGAGTATTTTGTGTATGAATGCTCGTTGCTAGTAACCCGCTGGATCAGTGGTACATAGTAAACACTCTCCATAGAGTAAACAGTGTTAACAGTGCCCACTTTTTTACTTATATCTACTTAATTTCTCAATGTAGGTTCCGAGACGGTCAGGGTTTTGGTACAGGTAAAGACTGTCTGTAGTAGGGCATTAATTACGTAACACGACTTCAGTATTGGGAGGAACTTGGTTTCCCTGAACAGTTGTACACAGATTGAACACCATGTGCAGGATAGGTTACCCTTTGATCTGTGGTTCATAATCAGCATGAACTCGGCTACCAATGAAGTGCGGTATAGGGTCAATGTTGCACATAACAAAAGCTTGCCTTACCTATGGGAGTTTTATATAGCAGTAATGATGCTTTATATTATTCTGAGCTATTTTGCACTTACTTTCATAGCTCTAATGTTATACCCGTTTATAGAGAAATGTGTGCAAAAGAAGGCTGGATGATGTGATCAGTGATGTCATCAATGATGTAAATTGAGATGTCATCAGTGATGTCTTAAATGATTTCATAGAACATGTCATGAGTGACGTAATATGTGAGGTCATAAGCAGTGCATGGCAGGGATGCAAGTTATAGTTAGTTCTGCTAACTATGCCTGGTGAATTTCTGTGGTTTTTTTAGCTCAAAAGGTTAATGTTGTCACTGACATATTCACCTGACTATAACGTTACTTTAACCTTTGGTTTTTTTCAATAAATTTCTAGGGCTTTTTTAACATAAAGTAATATTTTATTACCATACCTAAAGTCAATACCCCGCCGCGCACAGGCCAATGTTTTTTAAAAGGGGAGGAGGGGTGCATGGCCCTCCTTCTTTAGCCTCCTTAGGCCCTGGAGACCCCATCCTTCAGGGCCCTATGTATTTTCAAGGGGAGGGGAGCCATGTGGCTCCCCTCCCCGTGCCTTATTATGTCCTGGGGACCCCATCCCCAGGGCCTTTTTTAAGGGGAGGGGGCCGTGGGCCCCCTCCGCAAGCCATTATAGGCACCAGGGAGCCCACCTCTGGAGCCATAGTGTACCAAAAAGGGGAGGGGACCATGTTGCCCCTGAATCTCTTTGGGCCCTGGGAACCTCATCCCCCAGGGCCGTTTATTTTAGGTAGGGGGGAGGGGGGCTGCCTGGCCCCACTCCCCAAGCCTTCTTAGGCCGTGGGTACCCCAATACCCAGGGCCGTTTTTTGTGAAAAGGGAGGGGGGTTACATGGCCACCCCTCCTGGAGCCTTGTTGGGCACTGTGAACCCCATTCCCCAGAGTCGCTATTGAAATTAAAGGAGAGGGGGGCCGCTCAGGCCCCCTCTCCGAGTCTTTTCCGGTCCCAGGGACCGCCTATGCTGTACCTGCAATATTAAAGGTGGGTGCCCTGGTGTGCACCCGGGGCACCCACCATACACTTATTAGGGCTGCAGGGGAGCCCCAGGGCCCCGTGGCCTCAGCCAGCTCCCTGCATGCTCCAGCCCAGAGGGAGCAGCTAGCTACTAATGCTGCTCCCTCCAAGCGGAGCAATATCGGGCAGGGAAATAGATAACAACTCTGCTCCCAGCCAGCAGGAACATTTTTAAATCTCGTTCCCGCTGGGAGCAGATTTGGTGTTTGCTCCCGCTTGACGGGAGATTAAAAAATACTTCGGCCAAGCAGAAGCAATCACAGGTTTGCCTGTCCACGTTGGTGCAGGCAGGGGAACCACTATGTCCCGGGGTCACCTCCCCGGGACGGAGCATGTGAGCTGGCACCGGTGAATAGGGTCCCCGTGACCATTAATGGCTCAGGAAGGGGGACTGTGTGCCCCCTCCCCATTTTCAGTAATTACGCCCCCAGAGCCATCAGAGGCATAGGGAGGGGAGCCCTCCCCATTTTGATGAATTTCGACCCGAGGTGCGCTTCCTGGGGCTTGTAAAGGCAAGGGAGGGGGTCCTCATGCTCCCTCCCATTATTAAACAAAGAGGCTCCGCTGCCATTTTTTTTTTTAACCATTTTGTGGGAGTGCTGAATGATCACAGCAATTTTTGCCAATGTTTTTTGTTTTTGGCCCTTGGGAGGGTCCCTCTGGGTCCTCCCAGATGGGGCCTAGGGGGTCAGGGTATCCCTACCCTGTCCCCTTATATATTTTTTTTAATGTGTTCAGGACAGGGGACTAATTCCCAGAGTCATGTAATGACTGCCAGCAACATTTCTCTCATGTTGCTGGCAGCCAATCAGAGTGCTAGCTCCCATGGGAGCGAATTGGCCCAAGGGTAAAAAAGCTCCCTGAGCCAATCAGAACGTTCTATTTTTTAAAATTGGGTTGAGGGACTCTCATGAAAGTCCCTCAAACCCAAAAGTCTGGATATCTATATTTTTTCAGGACTCTTGTGAGAGAGGCCTCGAATCCAATCATTCAGATATATATATTTTTTCAACCTCAATATCTCCAAAACTACAGATTTACACCAAATCACAAAAAGCACAAGCTGCGTACCAAGATCTAGCTTCATGCTAAATTTGGTGTAATTCTGTTCAGCAGTTTTTGCTGAAGCTCTTCTTAAAGAAGTCTATGAAAAATGCATGGGGATTTTGTGTTTTGGGACCCCATTTTTCTCAGCCCCTACTTGACAGATCATCCCGAAACTTCCCATGCCCAAACTAATCAAAAAGTAGCACCATTTTGGATAGTTTCATTGAGATTCGTCAAACGTGCTAAAGTTCTTAGCAACATATATATATATATATATATATTATCTACTGGCGGTCGCCAGTAGATAGTTATAGTTAGGACCTATTTTCCATAGGAAATCTGCAACATTCTATTTGAAATAACTTTGGCGCCGGTTGACGAATCTTGGGGCGCTCCGGTCCGCTCCTATCCTGAAAGTCTCGGGGTGATTCGTCAAGTGGGGGCCGAGAAAAAAGGGGGGTCCCAAAACGTGTTTTCCCCATGCAATTTTCCATAGGAACCTTTAGTCGCAGCTACAGCCCGAACTGCTGAACGGAATTACACCAAATTTGCCAAAAGGTAGCCCTTGGTTGAGAGTCGTGCCTTTTGCTTAAATGGTGTAAATCCGTTCAGTAGTTCCTGAGAAAATCAAAAGTAAAATCACATATATATCTATGGTCACGTAGGGTCCGCGCACCCTCCCGATCACGAGCTGCATGCTAATTGGCTGTCAACTGGCTGTCAACACTCCAAATCAGGAAGTGTTGGCAGCCATTTTGTGCAAACAAGTGCGCAAAACGCAAAAAGGGGGCATGGTAGAAACACCCTGACCCCCTAGGTCTGCTCAGGGGGTCCCACAAGGACCCCCTAGGCAGAAAAAAGCATTTTCCCACCGCGCTTCGAGGCTATTTTGCCCCCGGGTGGGCCAAGTCCCGGGGGCATGCGGGGTTGGCTTATATTTTATAGGGGGCCTCTAAGGCTCCCAAGCCCCGGGACCGCCACCCCCAGGGCTTTATATAAATGATGCTGGCGGGGGCACATGGCCCCCCGCAGCCCCGGGACCGCCACCCCCGGGGCTTATTTTTTTATTAACAAATTACCTGTGTGGGGGCTCCAGCCCCCACACGCCCGGGACCGCCACCTCCCGGGGCACTAATGAAACAAATGTGGGGGTCCGTGTCGGACCCCTGAAGCCCCGGGACCACCACCTCCCGGGGCTCAGTAGATGTTGGGAGGGGGCCACGCGGCCCCCTCCTGGAGCCTGTGGTGGCCCTGGGGACCGCCACCCCCAGGGCCGGCTCCTGCAGTGTCCCGGGGTGCCTACCCCGGGACACTGCTGTTTGCAATGGCAGGACGGGAGACGCGCGGCTCCCGTCCTGTCATTACAAGCTGCTTTGCTTCATTGAAGCGAGAGCAGGAAACCTGCTCTCGCTTCAATGAAGCAAGCAGATTGCTTTTCCATAAGGGAGCTGCATGTCAGCAGCTCCCCTTATGGAAAAGCAATGCCGCCTCCCGCAGGACGCGGGGAGCCGGCGGGACGGTGGGGGGATTGGGGACCCCCCCACCCATGGTCCCCGAGTGGCCAGGCCATGGGGGATGGGGTCCCCGGGGCCATTAGTGGCCCGGGAGGGGGGCCACGCAGCCCCCCTCCCCAAAAAGATTATTAAAAAAAATGTTTTAAACGTAAAGGCCGGCCACGGGGGATGGGGTCCCCGGGGCCTTAAATGGCCTGAGGAGGGGGCCACGCAGCCCCCTCCAAATATATATTTTTTTTTAAAAGAGGGCATGCCCGGGGATGGGGTCCCCGGGGCCAATAGAGGCCCAGGAAGGGGCGCCACGCGGCCCCATTCCCGTTTAAAAAAATAAAAATCCTCAGGCCCCGGGGATGGGGTCCCCGGGGCCAAAGTGGCCGAGGAAGGGGGCCACGCAGCCCCTCCCATACAAAAAAAAGACCGGCATCGTGCCGGAGGCCCCGCCCCTCCCTGCAGCAGTCTGCAACGCGCCCCTGGCGCGTTTTAAGAAGGAGAAGTAATTCCCCTTGAATACTGGGGGTCCCTGGGGCCAACTAGCCCACCAGGAACCTCCAGTATGCGCCAGGGAGCTGCGTTGCAGAGAGGTGTACAGAGGCCACGCCCCTTTTACATCTCTCTGCAACGCAGCTCTGTGGCGCTTTTTGGAGGTACATGGTGGGCTAGTTGGACTCCAGGGACCCTCAGTATTCAAGGGGACTTAATCCCCCAACTTAATCACACTGCCATTTACTCACCTATACAGTTATACACACACCAGCTCACTTACTCATACAAATACTAGCACATTCTTACGCTCTTATACAATCACTGATACAAGTACACACTCATCCATACAGCCACTCTCACAATCACACACTCTCACTTATATCCATTTATATACTCCAACACACATATATACTGCCTTTGACATATGTAGTTACTCACACATGTACCACTGAGATATACATTCACTCACTAACACACCCATACACACACTCACCCACCCATACAGTCCATCACAGATGCACTCTTGAAACCATGCACCCAGTGAATCACCCACTCACACATCTATGCACAGAGTCACACACACCCCACCCACACAAACACTCAGGCACCCATACAGATACTCAGACAACCAATCAATAACTCATATAGACACTCATGTAGCTATTCAAAAACCCATGCAGCCGCTTACACAGCAACAGACAGACGGATACAGACATTCACACAGTTTAATCACTAACCCATGCATTCAGTAAGATACGTTTAATCACTCACTTATAGAGTCAGTCACGCACCTACTAAATCATCCATCCAGACACTTATACACCCACTCATTCTTCAATACACCTTGGCATATATATTAAACATATTTAAACTTTATAGAAACACACAGTCACTGGATGATGTCATCAGCGATGTCATCAGTGATGTCACTGACCATGTCATGAGTGATGTAATATGTGACGTCATCAGCAGTGCATTGCGGGCGCGAGTTATAGTTAGCTGAACTAACTATAATGGGGGAATTTCATGGGTTTTGTACGAGTGCAATGTCCAACTAACTATAACTTTCCCTAAAACCTATGGTTTTTTAAGTGAATATATATATATATATATATATATATATATATATATAGCTACATTTAAACATTTTAAGCAAAAGAGCACTACTTTGCAGTAAAAGGCAGTTAGACAAATTAATGGATGTCGCAAAGTGCAGTTCCTGTTTTATTTTCTGTGCTGTCTCCTGGCACGTTTAACAGCAGCAATGGTGCAGCCTAAGGGAGGGTTAGGTTGCCCCCCCCCCTTCCAGTGACACCAGAGCTGGAATTGTGTGTAACCCATACCCCTGCTTGTTAGTGTCTCACCTGGGAGGGAATTCGTTTTATTAAAGGGGCACATAACTGGAGGTAAAACAGAACCAAAACTACTCTGAGGGGCATATTGTACTGAAATACTTATGGTATCTTTTTAGTTATTGACAAGCTCTGAATCAATGTCGTTGGAGAAAATAAACTAAAAGTGCAAAAAAAAAGGTGAAAGTCTGCGGTTTTGAAATGAGGCCACAAGATAGTATAAGATTCCAAAGGATTTGCATCCTAAATGTCAAAGAAATCATTAAAGTATTCCTACAGATCTAAAAGTTTCATATTCCAGAGGAGGTCTCCCAATTGTGTTTAATTACTTTGCAGCTTGTATCATACATTTGCGCCTACCAACACCTTTTGCTCTATGTTCCCACCTTCTGTCACACCGTTCAAGCAAACAAGGCCCAGCCCTCATCCCTAGGTATGCCACTCACCGCGGGTGGTCAGATGGCGTCACCCGAAGGGCCCCAAGAGCAAAGACTAGAGACCTTAAAGGTGAGACTGACTAGGTCCACTTTTACAAGGTGCAGTTATTTCGGTTAAATTAAGCAGAGCACAAATCCTAAGAAAAAATGTGTTGGGAATCGGGGGGGTAATTAGCATATGTCAACCTCAATGGCTTCACAGGACTTGACATCACGTAATATTATACCCTTATAATATTCCTCACTCATAATGTTTAAGTATTTTACAAAAACAAGTTAATATAATCATGCAAAAATATGAAAAGAACGCGTTTTGATTTGTTTTACTTTTTCTATTTAAAAAATGTGTTTTCCACATTTGCAACAGCAAACTCGACATGACCGCCCAAGTAAACACTGTCACCCCCTCATGCTTCAATACCCTGCAGATGCTGAGGAAGATTTTTAAATGGCTCCCAGTCAGCAGTGGAAAACCATCATTCACGCCCTCGTCAAAAGCAAGCTGGACTAGGGGAACACCCTTTATGCCGGTATCTACATAAAACTCACCCGAAGGCTGCAGACCATTCAGAACTCAGCAGCCAGAATCACTTTCAACCTCCCACACAGCATTCACATCACACCACACCTGAAGGAGCTCAACAAGCTCCCCATAGACAAACGAGCACAACTCAAATTCCTCACTCGTACTTTCAAGGAACTACATAACATTGGCCCAGCATACCTCAACAACTGCATCTGCTTTCACAAACCTTCCAGAAACCTCTGCTTGTCCAGACTCCTACTAGTACAAATCCCACACATATGGAAAAGTAGATGTGGCGGTTGGGCCTTCTCCTACATCGCTCCTAAAGCATGGAACGACCTGCCACTACACATAAGAGCCTCCTGCTCATTTCTTGACTTTTGTAAGCAGCTGAAGGCCTGGCTTTTCCAGTAGTTCCACTAGGCCATAGGTTTGGCTAGAGTCACCCCTGCTCAGTGCCAGTATACACTCCCAAGTGATAGTGCACTCTACAAATCTGCATAACATAAATTAACTGTTAGACCTGTCAAAGTTAGGGGTGTCTTCCCCCAAACTGTTTTGGCCTGCTCCCTCCTTGCTGACATTTGTTTTTGTTGGATTTAGGACTCTGTGCACTTTACCACCTCTGACCAGTGCTAAAGTGCTTGTGCTCCCTCCTTAAAACATAGTAAAATTGGCCTACACCTGATTGGCACATTTAATTTACTTATAAAGTCCCTAGTAAAGAGGTACAACATGTACCCAAGGTGTGTATATTAAATGCTACTATTGGGCCTGCAGCACTTATTGTGCCACCCACTTAAGTATCGTTTTAAAACATGCCTCTTGCCTGACATTGCCAGGTCAATCTGGCAAAATAAACCTTTTGTCAGGCCTAAAACTCTGTTTTTTAATATGTATAACTCACCCCTAAGATAGGCCCTACACAGCCCATAGAGCAGGGTGCAGTGGGTTTAAAACGTTGGACATGTACTTTTAAGTTTTTCATGTCCAGGTAGTGGATAAACTCATACATTCGGTTTTCACTACTGTGAGGCTTACCTCTCCATTGGATATCATTGGGTTACCTTATTATATTTAATAAGTGATAACTTTTGTCTGGGAACAGGTAGTAATGTCATGCTTGGTCTCTAAAGAACTGTAATTTAAAATCCTCTTAAATGGTAAAGTCGTATTTTAAGTCACAATTCTGAAAATGACACCTTTAAAAGTTAGCATTTTCTTATCCTAAGCATTTGGAGCTTGCAGCCTGTTTCCTGGGTCACATGACTATTGACTATGCAAGGCTTGAAAAATCCACTCGCCTGCTCGCATTTGCAAGCCAGATTTATTTAGGGCAAGCTATTTTTAGGTCCTACTCGTCCTTTCTGGCGAGTAGGAAAATAAACTGACTTTTGACCTCTGTCTCTGAAAGCAGAGGAAATGTGACAAGAGAGCAAGATTTAAAGGCATCTTTATTGCTCACAAAGTAAATGAGCAATAAAAATGCCTTTAAATCTTGTTAACTTGTCACATTTGCTTGCTTTCACAGATGGAGGTCAAGTGCATTTCAGTTAGGTCGAGTAGATTTTGTAGGTTACTAGACCTGCAGGTCTAGTAAAAATTAAATGATTTTTCGAGCCCTGCTATGAGTAGTTGGCAGCTGGCCTTTGTATGTTCCTCCCAGACACTATCACAAGGGGGGACTGAGTGGTAGCAGGATGAGCAATTCTGACCTGATGGGAGAGGCGGAGCTGTCACCTACCACACTTGCACTTCAAAGGCGCTGACTCAGCACATATACAAAGAACTTCACACTAGCCTTTTGTGACTCCAAACAACCAGGGACCAGGGCAGGGGAAGGAACGAAATTCCAGAGCCAGATGTGTGGGGACGTCTAGAAGTTTCTTGCGCTTTAAAGCTGGTACCAGGTATAAATATTGGACCCTCAGACCAACTCTTCAATACACTCAGCGGCGATTTGTTAATATGGGTGAGGGGGCATTGACCCCCTGCCTGCCAGCAATTATATCTCACACATTATGCTGGCAGGCAGGAGGTACTGCTAGAGGTGTGGTTTATTCCAGTATTTTGCTTGTGGCCAGCCTGTCATGCGCAGTTCAGGCTTCCCCAATTGGCGCTGTCAGTAGGCTGGGGAATTAGAGCACAGCCCCATTGGTCTCGGATGGAGCAATGAGTTCATCTGTCCCAGTCAATCCTCGCAGTGCTCTTATGCTGTTTACTATTATAAACAGCATGACAGCACTGCTTTCATTGGCTGAGGTGCTGGTGCTACTTTCCCCATGACCAGCATGCACAGCTCTTCAGTGCAGCAGGTAGCGCGGTTGCATGTGCGGAGCCTTTCTTTTCATTATGGTAAATGTTTCGAATTGCATACCTGCAAATACCGATTGGGCCCGGGTTCAGTATTAATAAGCATGTGCACAATTAGTACCTAATTCCACTTTAAGAAACTTGGATTGTGATAATAGCATGTTTTATTTCAATTCCTCTGTGTGCGCAAACAGAGCATATACATTAATTCCCTGCAGGATTTAAAAATCAGGCTGGTGAATATTTTCTGTGCACAATTTGTTCTCTGATTCCAAGTTTATTCAGTATTAGAACGCACTGTCCGGACTTAGCCCTGTCTTGAATGAATGATTTGACAGAGTCGGCCTGATGTGGAAAGAAGACAAGGTAAGTTAATTATTTTTAATTATTTCAGTCCTGTGTAATATAAATGTAACTGATGCTCATCTAAAGAGCTGCCATACTGTCAGATCGAGTTCGCGCTATGTAAATACAAGCAGCCGCATGATGCTTTTAATGCCTGTGACAACAAAAATGTATCCTGTGAATGCCCTACCATTTTTCAGAGACACCAGCCACCACCGAGTACACTTCTGGACCTGTGGATACTACAGAAGAAATACTGACCTGCTGCCAGAGGACTGCCCTGCTGTTTGAGGCCTGCATTCAGCGGGGGCTGGCACAGGTAAGCGCGGTGGGGCGTGGCAGGGCACGGTGGGGGGAGTCGACAGACGACGGAATAGGCATTATTTATTTATTTAATTATACCTATTCATCGTCTGTCGACTTCTCCCCCTCCCACCCCGGCCCGCCTCACCGCGTTTACCTGTGCTGGCCGCCGCTGCCTGCATTGCTGTCTAAGAAGGAAGATTGGACCTACTCCCTTGATCCCAGACTATCTGACTGACCTCCTGTTCTGAGCTTCAGGGACACAACAAGCTCCAGCGGCCTCCCTGCAACTGTCCGGCTGACCTGCTGCACTGGACCTGCCTGAGTCCTGCTGGCCTCTGCTGGAGTGAATTCCTGATCCCCAATTGGTGCCTCCCCAGGTCCTGGGCCCTCGACTCATCAGAGATAACTCCTCCTGGCCTAACTGAAGGTTAAATCAAATCTGGCACAAAGCACAAAGCCTCGTAGCACAGCTGCAAGCTTCATCGGACCTGACACTGAGTGACACAAAGCCCCCCAAAGCCTTGCTGCACAGCTGACAGCCTCATCAGAGCTGACGCAGAGCGACACAAAGCCCCACAAATCCTTGCCACACATCTTCATCGGAACTGACGCCTTGCAAAGCAGCGCTGCGCAGACCGCTCCCCAAGGACATAAGTTGCAATCCTCAGTGGGTCAATCTTAGTCACATGCCCAGCCCGTGGTTCATCGCAGTCAGCATGAACTTATGATTTTGTTCTGGTCCAGCGTGATCAGCTAGTCAGGCTTAGAACAAAGACAAAATGGTGGTCTATAGCAAACACACACACACTGGGCACAGAAAAATGGCCCATGGCCCAAATTTTGGGAGAGCTGGGGGCCTTGTTTTCAAGTACTTTTATGCCATTTTCTTGGGTGGTGTTTGTGAATTTTGCATTAGTATATTGTTTATTTTACTGTCTGGGGCATAGTCTGCCAAAGGGCTAGGGCCAGCCAGCACTAGGCATTGGGTGTATATTAAAAAACTTTTTCTGTGCTATATGGTTTTTGAAACATCTATTGATTTTTGGATGGCCTTGGATTAAATGCAAAATGTGTTTCTTTTTGTATTTTACATTTTTCTGCAAAGTGCTAAAGTGTATTTTGGTGAGGTAATTTTTGATGCCTTGGGGTGTTTGCAGGTTGGGGAATTTTAAAGTTGGCTTATTTTTCGCTTTTGGCATTGCTGAATTAATGGTAGTGTTTTCTTCATTGTTTACCATGCCTCCTTTCTTTGCTGTCCAAGTTGCCATTTTTGTGTGCCCAGTGTGTGTTTGTGTTTGCATAGGCCACCAGTTTGTCTTTGGTCTAAGCTACTTTGTTCTCCATGCCACGTGGCAGGGGGGCCATTTAGTGTAGCCAGTGTGCTTTTGCAATAGGCCTACATGTGTTCTTTGTTGTCCATACCTTATTGCTTGTTGTTCTGAACAAGTGGCTGGCAGGCATTTTGTGTGCTTTTGCCATAGATCTGCATGCTTTCTTTGTTGTCCAGGCCTTTGTCCTTGGGTGGCCATGTGGCCTGCGGACATTTTGTGTAGTCAGTGTGCTTTTGCCATAGGCCTGCATGTGTTCTTTGTTTTCCATGCCTTTGCCCTTGGTGGCCTGAAGCAGGGTGGCCATTTGTGTAGCCAGTGTGCTTTGCTTTTTCCATAGGCCTGCATGTGTTCTCTGTTGTCCATGCCGTCACCCTTGGTGGCCATGTGACCGGCAGACATTTTGTGTACTCACTGTGCTTGTGTCATAGGCCTGCATGCTTTCTTTGTTGTCCATGCCTTAACCATTGGTGGCCATGTTATAGGGTAGCCATTTTGTGTAGCCAGAGTGCTTTGCTTTTGCCAAAGGCCTACATGTGTTCTTTGTTCTCCATGCCTTCGCACTTGGTGGCCGTGTGGCCAGTGGCCATTTTGTATAGCCAATGTATAAATCATTTTCTTCCATTTTTCAAACCAATTTTCTAGGAACATTGAGAGAAGAGGCCTATGTCCTTTTTTTTGTTCTTTTTTTCTTTTTTCCCTGATCTGGGTTTAATGTGCTTGAGGATGATTATAGTACAATGTTTTTTATGCATTTTTTCCAGTTTACCCTGTGCCTCATTGCTTCCCATAGGATTTCTCATAGTCTTGAGGGAGACACAGCAATTATTTTTTTCAATTATTTGATTTTTCCCTGCACCCCTTGCCTGCCATAGGTGTCTCATAGGCTGCAGCCGCACAACAGCAATAGTTTTGTAAGAATTATTCCATTTCCCCCTGCACCCCTTGCCTGTCATAGGTATTTCATAGGCCGTAGGCGCACACCAGCAATAATTTTTTTAAGCTGTAACGCATTTGTAACCAAGTCCCTCGGAGTCGACTCGATGCTCAATAGGTCCACCCCTTGATAGCCTAATTCTGCTTGCTATAATAGCACAGAATCTTAAGGTGATCAAGTGAGGGAAGGACGGAAAGGGAACAGCAGGGAAGGAGATCTGAAAAGACAATATAGTACACCTTTACTATGATTTTGTGTTAACCATAAAAGTATACCCCACTATCTCTAAGATGTTACCTGTAAAAGACAAAAAACCTGGCAGTGACTTTGGATAACATAGGGAAAGAGAGATCACATATCTTCAATATTTCAATATCGTTTTATCAAAATTAAAATACTGCAAAAAGAAAACATAGAGAATATTATCCATCCAATAGTATCTTGCTATTCAGTCATTTCTATCCCCGATAGAATAGATACATACGAATCATGCATGCGAGCCTATCCTCACAGGGCTTGAACCAACACCAAGGACTCAAAATCCCGTTAAAAAAATATGGCAAAAATATAATACGAAATGAATTATAAATCTACTCCATTGGTATTCATTTTATGAGGTTTGTAGATTGCTAAAGATTATTATTTCATCATAATCACGATATGTAACTCTTCTGAGCAATCCCATATTCTTTCTCTGTAGTATTCAAGTATGTAGAAAACAGAAAACTGTCACCAAGACTTTTAATTCACGTGCTTCTTATCCTGGTACTTGACACCTTGTAAAGCTATATCAACTTATAAAACCATAATGTTATTCCATGGCAAATTGTCGTTACCGAACCAACTTGAAGACATCTTTCAGTGTACCCTATCTCTGAGTACCTTCCGATTTTGTCCAAAACAAAAACGGCTTGGCAAATGCCGTCTTATAAGCAACTGAACCTTGTTGCTTATAATGAGCACTTTCTCCTCACTCCGATCAATGCTACTGATAACAGAATCAGAATGAAATACAAAATATTAGTGGTGCAAAGCACCCTTACCACCAGAAGTATATCAGTAAACTCAAGTATATACGGCAGCCCGATTTTCCATGAAGTATTCATTTGAATAATCTGCATCGCGCTGCGAGCAGAAGCAGTTCTTATTGTTTTCGATTCTCAACACCGGTGACCAATGAATTCCAGTGTACGTCACCGTTCTGTGAGAAGTGCTCATAGGATTTATAGTTCCAGCCTGCCTAGCCAATTGGATCCTTTGCTTTCCTATTCACGTTGAAACTGTACTTAGCCTGTTCCCTTCCCTTCCCATCACGTCTCCTCCCACCATTCTGCCAAAACAGAATACAACTCTTGTATCGCAGTAATACTAATGGAACAAGTCTTAAAAGGAGGCAAAAAACATTCTTTTGTATCAGAGTGCAATCCCAGCTTGAGTCCCCTGCCTCCTCGAAGAATGTGTAACATAAGCATTATTCTATTTTCCTCTGCACCCCCTGCCTGCCATAGATGTCTCATAGGTGTACACCAGCAAATTTCTTTGTTTAAGGATTATTCAATTGTATCTGCTCCCCTTGCCTGCCATAGGTATTTCATGGGCCATAGGCGCACACCAGCAATCATTTTTTGAAGCATTATTCCACTTGCCTCTGTACCCCCTGCCTGCCATAGGTGTCTCATAGGTGTACACCAGCAATAATTTTTATCAGGATTATTCCATATTCCCCTGAACCCCTTGTCTGTCATAGGCGTCTCATAGGCACATATCAGCAATAATGTTTGTAAGGATTATTCCATTTTCCCCTAAACCCCCTGCCTACCATAGGTGTCTCAAAGGAGCACATAGGAATACTTTTTTTTAAAGATTATTCCATTTTCCCCTGCACCCCCTGCCAGTCATGCATGTCTCTTATGCACATACCAGCAATACTTCTTTAAGAGCTATTCCATTGTCCCCTGTACCCCCTGCCTGCAATAGGTGTCTTATAGGCCATAGGAGCACACCAGCAATAATTGTTTTAAGGATTATTCCATTTTCCCCTGCCCCCCCTACCTGCCATAGGTGTCTCACAGGCCATAGGCGCAACCAGCAATAATTTATTAAGGATTACTCCATTTTCCCCTGCATTCCCTGTGTGCCATAAGTGTCTTCATCATCCCCTTTGGTATCGCTTTGTTCGCCCTAAGTTGGCAGGGTATGCCCAGACGTGGGTCCCTTGCTCACTTTGCCACTGGATTGAAGATAGCCTGGCTGATGAGGGTTTTGAACCCGAAACCGGTCCCAGGATGCTTGTTTCCGGTCCAGGGAAGACATGGCTTGGCAGTTCGGGCTGGACTGTTCCCATGAGGCACAGGGTCAGACTGATTTGCATATGGCCATGTCTGAACTGGGGTGGTGGAGTGAGCTAAAGAATGATGATGGATTAAACCCAGATCAGTTGACTGGGGGTGAGTGTTTGATTTGCTCTAACGCTCCGTCCATCATCCCCTTTGGTATCGCTTTGTTCGCCCTAAGTTGGCAGGGTATGCCCAGACGTGGGTCCCTTGCTCACTTTGCCACTGGATTGAAGATAGCCTGGCTGATGAGGGTTTTGAACCCGAAACCGGTCCCAGGATGCTTGTTTCCGGTCCAGGGAAGACATGGCTTGGCAGTTCGGGCTGGACTGTTCCCATGAGGCACAGGGTCAGACTGATTTGCATATGGCCATGTCTGAACTGGGGTGGTGGAGTGAGCTAAAGAATGATGATGGATTAAACCCAGATCAGTTGACTGGGGGTGAATGTTTGATTTGCTCTAACGCTCCGTCCATCATCCCCTTTGGTATCGCTTTGTTCGCCCTAAGTTGGCAGGGTATGCCCAGACGTGGGTCCCTTGCTCACTTTGCCACTGGATTGAAGATAGCCTGGCTGATGAGGGTTTTGAACCCGAAACCGGTCCCATGATGCTTGTTTCCGGTCCAGGGAAGACATGGCTTGGCAGTTCGGGCTGGACTGTTCCCATGAGGCACAGGGTCAGACTGATTTGCATATGGCCATGTCTGAACTGGGGTGGTGGAGTGAGCTAAAGAATGATGATGGATTAAACCCAGATCAGTTGACTGGGGGTGAGTGTTTGATTTGCTCTAACGCTCCGTCCATCATCCCCTTTGGTATCGCATAAGTGTCTTATAGGCCATTGGCACACACCAGCAATAATGTTTTTCAGCTTTATTACATTTATTTTTCTGTGCACCCCCTGTGTGCCATACGTGTCTAGTCTTCAGAGGCAAAAAGTACACACCAGCAATAATTTTGTAAAGAATTATTCCATTCTCCCCTGCACCCCCTATCTGCCACAGACGTTTCTTAGGCCTTAGAGGGACATAAAGTAATTTTTGCAATCTGTAGGTTATTGAAAATGTTGTTTCTATTTATGCGTGGTTTGGAATGGATACACTATTGTTAATTATTTGTGATGACCTCACTATATTATATTGTCTGTAGATTCAATTTGCAAATGCCACGTTTCGCCGATTTTTTTTTCTTGTTTGTTGGCTTTTAGGTTTATAAGAGACATTGCACACAGTACTGCCAGACAGAAGGCTGGCAGTGACACACCAACTGAGTCCTCCTCTGCTTTCACGTGTGCAGTGCAACTGCCAGAGTTAAGAAAGACCTTGCAGATGGCCACAAAGGAGGGTGTTCCTGCCTACTGGCATGCAGCACTCCACCTTTTTCAGGAAACACAGTATACCTGCTGCACCCTCCTCTAGGCAGAAAAAGGCTGGAAGCAGCACTTCTGCATCAATGGCATCACCCCAAACTAAGGCTAAGCCCAAGCCCATGTCTCTCAGCGATGTAGCCACTGAAGTCATGGCGGCAAGCAGTGAGTAAGAACTGGATTTGTCTCAACCATAAAGTACCCAATTGTCGCAGGAAAGTGGACAACAGGAGCCACAGCCAGCAACAGTACTGGTAGTTGAGCTTACTGCTGAAAAAGATGTTGCTCTTTAACCATTGGCTTCGCGATCTACAGCAAGAAACAGAAAGGGTACTCTAACATCTTCTCCAAGCCCCCTTCCGATGAGCTGGACATGGTTTGGACCCCGGTCCCGTCCAAGACCTGCCCCAAGAAACAAGGGAAATGGAAAGTTCCTGAAAGCCTTAGAATTATGGAAAGTGACAGTGATGACGACGAGTGAGTGACTGTCAGTATGGAGGGCAGCTCATAGAACACTGAGATGACCCCTCCAATTCAACCTGCTCAGAGGGATGTGGTTCCACCATCACCACTGCCGGCTTCCATATTTGTATGCCCCCCACTGAGACCTGCTTCCACCACAACCACTGTCAAAGTACACTCTACAGAGAGACAAATGACACAGCCACCTACTTCCAATCCTTCAGGCATTGGCAGAGGCATACTGAAAAAGTTATCCTCCCCAGTCTGGGACTTCTTTACAATTAGCAAGCACGAGGATAACATTGCAATATGCTCCATTTGCCATGCAAGTGTTTGTTGAGGTAAGCCAGGTTCCCACTACGGAACTGAAGGCCAAATGTCCCATTTGAGAAAACATCACACAATCTGGTGAGAAGAGCACCTTAACAAAATAGGTGGTGGTGGTGGGGAAGCAGTTCTGTTCACAGTGAGAGAAGAAGAAGGTGGTCATGAAGAAGAAGAGGATGACAGCATTACACAATTCAACCCTGTCCCATGTATTGTGCCAGCATCACCCGCATCAGCAACCTCCAAATGGCACAAAACTCAGATACAGACACTGCTGCATACAGTGATTCCCGCAGACGCACATTGAGTCTACCACCTCCCAGATCGCTTCGGAAGTCACCTGTGTCAGTGGCACCACAAAAGAAAAAAATCCAATCTACTATTACGGGCATGTTTAGGCATGAAGTACCCTACAAACCCAACGGCATATTTTTACAATGGGAAGCTGGCAAAAATGTTAGCGCTGGAGCACCCCCCTTCTTCTTCTGTGGAAGGAGTGGGATTTTTAGAATTCGTGGAGACCATCTGCCCAGAATGGATAGCTTCCAGCTGGATCTATTTTGTCCCAAAGAACTCTTTAATCTCATTAGACAACAAACTTCCAAGCCCCCCTCAACCTCAGTGCAGGCTTCCAAAGACCTATGTGACAACTTTCCCAATTTTTTTAACGATAAAATCACCAAGATTGAGCTCTCCCTGGACGAACACCTTCGTCCACCCAGCGAAAGCCCGCCCCATGGCAAAGAAGAAAACAACCCTCCCAGACACCCCCATACCAACTGGAAGTCGTTCAACCCCATCTCTGAAGCAGAAATCATCGAAATGATTACCAGATCCAATCCCTCGTCACACATTGCGGACCCTATCCCTGCCCAACTGGCAAAAAAGCTTAAACACACCCCAGCCCCACTCTGGACCAAGATTATAAATAGCTCCTTGACAACCGGGATCATGCCAGACTGTCTCAAAATCGGCCAAGTCACGCCACTACTAAAAAAAACGGGCTCTGATCCAAATGATCTCAATAACTTCAGGCCCGTATCCAATCTCCCATTCTTAGCCAAAATCCTAGAAAGATGTATTCTCCTTCAACTTACCCAACACATGGACAGCAACACCCTTCTAGACCCTCACCAATCGGGTTTCAGAAAAGGTTGCAGCACGGAGACAGCGATCCTGAATGTCATAGATGATGTCCACAAATCACTCGATACGGACCGATGCTGTCTGCTCATACTCCTGGACCTATCGGCCGCCTTCGACACGGTAGACCACAAATTGCTCATTAATGTACTCCGAGAAAGAGTTGGTGCGGAAGAGGTGGTCTTACAGTGGTTTACCTCCTTTCTGCAGAACCGCTCTCAAAGAATAAAAATTTAAAACTTCACGTCTGACCTACTCCCCGTAGGCAGGGGCGTCCCCCATGGATCAGTTCTCTCCCCATCACTATTCAACATCTACATGGAGCCCCTCACCACCATACTCAAAAAAGCCAACATCCCCTTCCACCTCTATGCAGACGATACACAGATCTACCTAGAAACTTCCTCCATTGGTGACATTCAGAGACTAAATGACACTCTAAGAGAAGTCCTACGCTGGCTATCCCTCAACCACCTGAAACTCAACCAAGACAAGACGGAAATCCTTCTCATATCCAACAAAGAGCAGACCCCCCAAATCACAGAATGGATAAAAACCATTGATACTCTCAACTGCAATCTCATCCCTGAAGACTCCGTAAAATCACTGGGAATCACTCTGGACCCAAACTTAGACATGGTCAAACATATCAAGAATACCGCAAAGAGCGCTTTCCTCAACCTAAAACTACTCAACAAAATAAAACCCTTCACCCCTCCCAATGACCTCAAACAGGCCACACAATCCCTGGTTCTGTCCAGATTGGATTACGGGAATGCAACCCTCACAGGCACGGCAAAATCTCACTTAGCTCCCCTTTGATCAACTCTAAATGCAGCTGTCAGGATGAAATACAAACACATCTCTCCTGCTCTCAGGGAGCTAAAATGGCTCCCAATCGAAATGCGTGCAAGCTTCAAAACTGCTTGTCTCACACACAAAGCTCTGCACACTGGCAAACCTGCCTACCTGGCCTCCAAACTCAACAAGGCTTGTCAGACAAGGAATCTCAGGAGTACACTCTACTTCTCATCTCTCCGAAAACTCGCAAACAAAAAACTTTATCACGCTCCTTCTCCGGTAATGCACCCAAAATCTGGAACGCCATCCCAGTCCATATCAGGACAAATCCCTCCTTCATAAAATTCAAAAGCCAGCTCAGAGACCTCTACCTCAACCGATCTCTTCCGAAGGGATAGCTGCCGACCAACGCAGAATCTTGCCCATTGGAGTTTACAGTCACATCGATAAGAAGACTTTTACACCACCTACCTCTTGACTTGCTCCCTTGCCCCCCCTCCCCGAACAGGATTCTTCACGAACCAATGTGTTTACTATTGTTTTATTTGGTATTCGATTGCTACCTTGTCCCCCCTCCCTGAACAGGATTTGTCACAAATCAATGTGTTTACTATTGTGTTTATATTGTTCTACTTTGTATTCGATTGCTACATGACAAAAGGTTGTAAAGCGCTCCGATACCTTCGGGTCTGGCCAGCGCTATATAAAACCCTTAAAATAAAATAAATAAAATAAAATACCACTTTTAGAAAGTAGGTATTTTCTTGCTCAGCCATCCAGTAGGCCTCTGCTGGGGTTGTGGATTGACTGTCTGGGTTTTGGGTGACAGGGGCTGGGGAGGAGCAGTGGCTCCAGATAGTCTAGGTGGGTCAGGAAAGGGCTGAATAGACCTGGGCTGCATTTAGAGTAGGGGGAGGAGATTTCCTTTCATCTGAATGGGCCTGGTCTGCCTCTGACAATGCCGTCTCCACCTCCTGCCAAAAAGCCACATCAGAAAGGGCAGAACTGGTTCTGGCTGGGCACAGACACTCTCTGCCTGCGAGGAAAAAGGATTTTGGGCTATAAAAAGTGGGGCCCAAATCCCTGAACTTTAGAACTCTTTTGGACCAAGAAGACTGCCAAGAAGAAGAGCTGGAGAAGCTGTGAGGAGGAATTACCACTTTGCTGAGTGCTTTGTTGTGTTGGCCTGCAGTGGCTGCTTCTGTCTTGGGCAGTGAAAGGACTGGACTGAACTTTTTGCAACTTCTTTCTTTGAGTATCTCCAAGGGCTTGAGGTAGAGCTTGCCCCTGTTCAAGAAGTCTCAGGAACAGCAAAGACTTCAAGTTCTTCTGCCCTCAGCACTGGGGACTGTGTGTTTTGTGCTGCAACAGAAGAAAAAGCAACCCAATGCCGTCTACGACACCGCTGCCGACTCCGTGTCCTGAAGGCACCGCAGAGGGCACCGCCGCAACGCCGCATCGCCTCGCTTCACGACGCTGCCTTGGTATCCCCGACAACGCCGCTTCTCGCCGACATTGACGCCGCTGCTTGCACCGTGGTTTGAGGGCACCGCTCGTAAAGTTACACGACGCACCGCCCTCATCCCGCACTGCAGCCTTGGCCTACTGACACCAGCGCCATCAACTCCAGTTCGTCAGCCGACGACAGCGCTTCAGCAACGACCACGCCGCTGCTTGCACCGTGACCTGCCAGCACTGCGACGAGCACCGCATCACTTCGCACCGCGACCCTGATCTCACCGACGACGCCATCTGACGCCGCCACGAGCTGCTGCTCGCACGCGACCTGAGGGTATCGCACACCACACCGCTGCACTTTGCACCGAGGCACCTGACGCCTGCCGACGCCAGCGCTCCTGACTTCAACCGTGAGGAGTTCGATCTGCAACGCGTGTGACTTCAAGGGCCCGACGACTCCTGCACCAACCTCCGGAACCGACGCCTGCGGACGCCGTGCTTTCGTAAGCTCAACAAGAGGTCGCAGACGCCCTGCATTTCTAAAGGTACTGTTTTGCGGGACTTCCTGACACCGTAGCTGGCCTGCGATGCCGCGGTCAGCCAGAACTGTTTGGATTTGTTGTTCACGATGCCGTGATAGCCCCAGAGGGAGCTATCGACTTCAAGGAACTGTTTTTCAAGGTTATTTTGATAACTGAAGATTTCTAAGTACTGTATTGTGGATGTTTATTGTTTATGGTCTTGTCTTAAGTATATAAAAATATTGGATATTTTTCTAAACTGGTCTGGTGTCCTTATGTAGTGCTTACACTGTATTACTGTTGGTTATGTGCAAATGCTTTACACACTGCCTCTAAGATAAGTCTGACTGCTAGTGCCAAGCTACCAAGGGGGTGAGCAGGGGTTATTTTAGGAGTGTAACTCCCTTATCCTGACTAGGAATAAGGGTCCCTATTTGGACAAAGGTACCTACCTCTGCCAACTAGAGACCCCCATTTCTAACAGCAGTAATATAGTAAAGGCTATGGCATATGGTGGATATTTCAGGGTCCTGTGTTTGGCACATTGTATCAACCTGATTATGCAGGACTTTCTCAAAAAAGAAGACATAGTCAGCAACATACTGGCCACTGACGAATATCTGCACTCATTTCTGTCATTATTTTAAAGCCTTGAAGCAATTGAGGATCATTCAGCGTACTAATAGAGTACCAGTTAAATCCATCATACAGGAGGTACCAACACATTGGTACTCGACGCACTGCATGCTGCAATGTCTGTTTGAACAGTACAGACCGATCATTGACTATGTCCTTCAAGGAGAAGGGGATGCAACTGAGAAAAGCATGACAACAGAGGTGGACAAATGGGGGCTACTCAAGTGCCTGACACAAATGCTACTTCCTTTGGAGGTTTTCACACAGGATGTCAGCAGGGAGGACAGTACGATGAGCCAAGCAATTCCGTTGTTGCATCTGCTACATGACCAGTTGAAAAAGGTGGCGCAAAGGTTCGCCGGTGGGAATGAAAAAGCATATGAGTTGGTTCAGAGCTCAATCCTTCGCTTGGCTGTTAATCCAAGGCTGCAAAGAGAGATTGTGTCCTCCAAAGAGTACATTTGTACCAAAATACTTGATCCACAGTACAAACAAATACCAGCCACTTTCATTCCTTTTTCAGAAGGGAATGTTTCACCCTACAAGACTTGGATTGTCGATCAAACGAGGGATCAGAAAGAAAAATGTCTAGAACTTAGAGGCTCGAGCATAAGTTCTTGTGTGCAGCCTTCAACCTCCAGCGAGGGCAGTGCTATTGTCTCACAGCCAAAATCAGCAACAGAAGAATCCAACCCAACCCGTGCAATGGCTTGGTTTCAAGTAGCAGGGCTTAAGTGAAGTGCAGAGGGGAAAGCAACAGAGGTCGAGCAAGTGGCAGCACCAGTAACCATTCAGAGGATGGTCCAAGACTATCTGGATGACCCAAAAGAGGTCTACTTGTTCAAAACCCATTGGGTCTCAAACTGAATGCCAATAAAACGGAGGTCATCATTTTTGGTAAGAACCCTTTCCTCTGGACACCAGACTGGTGGCCCCCTGAGATGGACTCTCTACCCGAACCTTCAAACAAAGTCAGAAATTTAGGATTCGTGGTAGACAAGGAACTAAATTTTAGGGACCAAGTAAATAAAATAACCTCGGCGGCCTTTTGCTCCCTAAGGTTAATAAAAAAATAGAAATTTTTTGCCCCCTGAACTGCTCAAAACGGTAACAATGGCACTAATTCTAACGAGGATTGATTACTGCAATAGTATGTACCTCACACTTGCAGTAGGACTCGTTAAGAGGCTTCAGGTATTGCGAAACATGGCAGCTCGCTTCCTTTGCAAAATTCCGAAGCATGAGTCAGCAAGAGAAGCAATTAGGAAACTGCATTGGCTGCCAGTCAAACAAAGATGCAGTTTCAAGGCTCTCTGCTTGGCCTATAAATCTTTGCATGGACTTGGGCCAGACCATTTAAAAAATAAACTAAAATGGTATGTTCCAGCAAGGATGCTCCGATCAGGCCATGCAAGGAACCTGATCGTCCCCCTTTAGAAAAGCTACTTGGGGTGGAAAAAGCTTTTAGGGCCACTGCTATACTTTGGAACAATCTCCCATTAGCATTAAAAACTGCTCCCTCCTTACTCTCCTTTAGAAAAGCCTTAAAAACCTGGCTTTTCAATCAGGAGTAGAAGTCTTTTCTCTGCGTTTCTGCCTTATTCCAACTAAATTACCTTCTTAGCCTAATCTGATTTTCGATAGCGCCAAGACGCCCCAGGAAAGGAGACTGCACTTTATAAGTTATATTACATTACATTACATTGGCATGGGAAGATGTGACAATGGTCAGAGCTCAGCAGGCGGGCAAGAAAGTATCTAGCTTGTCTGGTAGCCAGTGTGTCTTCTGAGCTTGTGTTTAGTGCAACTGGAGCAGTTGTCACAGTCAGAAGGACAAGTTTCTTGCCTCAAAACATGGAGAAATTGACCACGATTAAAATGAACAAATACTTTATACCACAAGATTACACTGTTCCTGAAACAGCAGGAGGAGGGCAATTGGTCAGACTCAAGTATGTTAGCTGATGAACTTCTGGGTAAACCCCCTGAGTTTGAAGACAAACTCTATTTCACTGACTAAGTAGCCCACAACAGAACTGCATGCATATCGTTGAACGCTTTGAAAAAAAAAATATATATAGAACATTTATAAATTTGGCGTCTGGCTTAAGCTGCTTTGTTTAGTCACATGTATAGAGTTGACCAGTGTGCACACAAGAACACTCCATTTGCTTAAAGGACATTGAAAACATTACCTCCCATCCTTATCCTTCTTTTTTCATTTCCTAGCTGGGCTGCCAGTAAAGATCATCATTAACTATACAAGACTGCCCTTGTGCATTGCTTCAATGGAAAAAGAGATACACTACATAAATGTGCACCATGCTTGGAACACGCAACTATTGCACAAATGAGTGATATATGGAGGGTTCAATTACATAATATCGAGAACAGAAATATTGTGATACATAAATATTGTGTCAACAATATAGATCACAAAAATATAGTTTTCCTATACATATAAAGGTAAGTACAAAAATATTTTTTTAAATATTGTTTCACACTAATATTGTTAAAAAGACAAACATATCAGTTTCTAATAGAAATATATAGGTTAAAATAGTAAATATTAAATATTTTAATATATAACACAACTATAATGTAAAATACATAATTTTAAGTAACATTTTATACTATATATACTTACATAAACATACATATATTTATATATATGTTTGTATATTTATATATATAGCATAACACTATTATTAAAAATATTTCACATATTACATTTTGTATGTTTTTGAAATCTACTGACATAAAACATATATATATATATATATATATACATAAAATATTTAACAAATTAAACAAAAAATACATTTATCAAAACTAATTTAAAAATATATAAAACATTATAAATATGTATAAACAAATAATATACAAAATTATATACATTTAAACAAATGGTAATAATCCATATATTTAAACAATATTTAAAAAGTACTAACATCTGTGAAAAACTAGATATACTATTTCTACTGCAATGTATACAATAGTAGGGAAAGTGTTGGACTCCAGAGGGGTAAAATTGATTATTCCCACTCGAGTTTGTGGAACAGTAGGGAAAGCGTTGGACACTTGAGGGGTAAAATTTACTATTCCCACTCCAGTCTGTGCAACAATAGGGAAATCGTTGGACTCCGGAGGGGTATAATTTACTATTTCCACTCCACTCTGTGCAGCAGTAGAGAGAGTAGTTCACTTAAAACAAATAACATATTTTAACAACTCTATTAATTAACCAAAAATATCAAATTCTTAATATAAAAATTATATGTCTACATTTTAAAACAATTAAACAAATGACATAATTCTTACAATTTTTAATAATAATGTTTTTCCCAAATATTTTTATTTTGGGTTTTTCGAAACATACAAGCATGGCAGTGAGACAACCAGACAGTAAGTGTTCAAATGATATGTAGAGTCCGGTAGGGCACATGACAGTGATATACACCTTTTTTTTTATCAAAATAAGTAAAGTGGCATGACACTATATCATCACTGAGACAAATCAATGGCAGCGTCATCATCACCAGCTAGTCCATAATAGTCTATCCATTGGCCCCATAATTTTGGGACTTTACGCGGGTAACCCAGGCACTTGTATGTCACTCTCTCTGCAGCCATAAATAAGTCCATACCTCTCCTCCATTCCATGAGGTTTAGTGTCACGGGAGACCCCCACTTTCTGGCCAGATCTCGTTTAGCAACCACCAATCCCAAATTGCATAACAATAGTTTCATGCGTGTAGATCAACATCATTAGGAATGCCTAACAGGATATATTTGTGGTCATCAGGAATTTGGGATTCTAGGATTGCACTCAACTCTGTCCGTATTTGTCCCCAATATCTCTGTATGCTGGGGCATAACCACAAGGTGTGGATGAAGTACCCCCGGTCCCTCCCACGCCACAGACATTCGAATGAAGGCGCTCTACCCATTTTATAGAGGCGGGCCCTGTCATAATATATCCTGTGGAGGATTTTCAGTTGTATGAGGCGTAGCCGGGACTTGATTGCCACTTCTCTTGGGAACATTAATGCACCTCCCAGTCAATGTTTTCGAGTGTGCCCACCTCTGTTTCCTGCGTTAGCCTCAATTTCCGGAAGACATCAGGCATATTGTTATTGGTTGTTTTGTATGTGTATGATAGCAATTTTTCTGATAGTTCACTTAGTAGGAGTCTGCCTTTTAAGGGGGCATGTTCTGGGAGGTCTTGGGGAATATTCTCGGCTTTCCATGAATTTGCTAACTGTAAATTTTTAAATAGTTGGTGATCTTGGAGTTGAATGTCAAGTTGTAGGGAGGTAAAGGGCATGAGGGCTTCACCCTCCAATACATCACCCACCCTGGAGATACCTATACTATCCCAGGAAGCAAACCCCTTGAGTTTGGTGATTTCTTTTAGGGCCTTGCCCAACCATAGTGGTGTTTCCCGTGTAATTTTACATTTGCCTTGTCCCAGGCATCCAAAGTAAGTTGAGTAGCTGGTAGAAGGTTAGATTTCCCTGTTCGGCCATAAAGGAAGTGATGGAATGAATGCGTCTGGAACTAGGTCTGTTCGAGGGCATAGTTGGGATGGTTTCTGTCTACATACCTCCAGTCATTGATGGCGATTAAGTGGGCTGCCCAGTAGTGGGCCCGGGGGTCAGGACAGCCAATGCCTCCGTTATATGGGCTGCATTGAAGCTTACGAAGTGTGATTCTTGGATGTCCGCCATTCCACAAGAGTTTTCTCAGCTCGGTCTCGATGCGGGTAAATACCTCCTCTGGGAGTCTGTAATATGCGTTTTGGAAAGCATATATGAGTTTGGGCAGAGTGATCATCTTAAACATTGCAGCTTTCCCTAAGAGTGTCAGGGCAGCTGCTTCCATCGGGCTGCATCTGATTGAAAGTCACTTATAATTATTTTAATATTATGTTGTATACTTAGTTCCGGGTTCGACGTAGCATAGATCCCTAGATATCGGAATCCTTCCCCAGTAATGTTGAGCTGTTGCGGGAGATCATTCGGGTCAAAGGAGTCACCTATGGGAAAGAGCACAGATTTATCCCAGTTTATGGTATATCCAGAGTGAGAGCGGTAGTTCTCAAACACTTGGAAGATAGTCAGGATCAAGATTGTAGGTCGGGTGAGCTAAAGCAGAATGTCGTCTGCTATAAGGAGATTTTCTCCTCTGGGATAGGGGATCCCTCCATTTGAAAGCCCATCACGTCAGGGTGGGCTCGAATCAGGCATGCCAATGGCTACAACGTCAGGGCAAAGAGGAGTGGGGTGAGTGGGCAACCTTGACGGGTTCCCCTCTTAATGGGGAAGTCAGGAGATAGTATGTTATTCAGTCTGACTGCGGCCATCGGTTTTGTGTAGAGTAGGTTTACCCATCCCCGGAACCGGGGCCCAAATCCCATCCTCTGCAAGGTCTGCGTCATAAAAGGCCAGTGGATCGCATCGAAGGCCTTCTCGACATCAAGTGAAAGAAAAAGGTGGGGGTCAGGCTTATGTTGGACATGTGCAATCCAGTTGCGAAGCCTGTGCAGGTTCCCTCTAGTGGAGCGTTTTGGCATAAAGCCAGACTGGTCATTGTGTATCAAGGTAGTGATTACGCTTAGGACCCGGGTGGCAAGTATGGTAGCTAGGACCTTAGATTCAGCATTTATAAGGGAGATGGAGCGATATGAGGCGTCTTCCCTGGTTTATGGATTACAATAATGGTGGCCCTACGGAGGTCTGGCGGGAGGATACATGCCTCCTGTGCCATGAGGAAGAGTTGGAGCATGTGGGGGGCCAGAGGTGCCGCTTGTTTTTTTTTTTATTCTGCCAGGATTCCATTAGGGCCAGGGGTTTTGCCTGAATTTAGGCGAAGGATAGCTTTTTTCACCTCTTCTAAGGAGATCTCAGCATCAAGAGAGACACGATCATCGTTGGATAAAATCGGGACTTCAGTCTCTGCAAGGTAGGTATCGATCTGGAACGAATCCGCCAGAGGGCGTTTGTCATAGAGATCAGTATAGTATCTCAGAAATTCCCCTAATATTTTGGCATCTGTGTAGTAAAGGGAGCCGTCCCCCCTCTGTATTTGGGAAATCCACCGGGCCTCCATTTCACGACGATTTAACCAGACGAGAAGTTTTCCTGCCTTCGATCCGACTTTGTAAAGTCAATGCTGTGTAGCAAGTATATGTTGGCGAACTGCATTGGTGGCCAGTTCAATATACTCAGATCGTAGGGTGTCCTTCATATGTTTAAGTGACGGGCGCAGCTGGAGAGTGTGTTTGGCCTCTGCTTTCAGCAACCTAGATTCAAGCTTTTCTATTTCACGATTTGTCTTTTTCTTTTTATAGGTGATGATATTCTGAACCCTATCGTGCATGACTGCTTTGTAAGCTTCCCATACCGTGACAGTGAAGTCAACTGAGTCTTGGTTTTCCGGGGAGTAAAGTTTCGGTATGAATTTCGCACATTGTGTTCATGTCTCTAAGGGGCCTATTACGATGGCGGTCGGAAAACCTCCCCGACCGCCATGGTAGCGGGAAAAGACCGCCCGCATGGACCGCGACATCGCCGCCGGTCGAATTACGATGATCTGCGGTCGAAATCCGACCGCGGCGGTCGGATCGCGGGCCTTAACATTGCGGTGGTTGCTGCTGCCCGCAGCACCGCCGCGATGTCCAAAGGAGCATGTCCTGCATTTCCCTGCACTGCGTGCCAGGCACTGCTCAGTGCCTGCCACCTGGTACAGGGAAATGTAGGGGGGGACCATGGGTACCCCCCCAGTGCACCCCCCCAAAACATTGGGGGCCCACAACGGGCCCCCGGAAGACAATCTCTGCATGCATTTCCATGGCGGTCTGACCGCTGAGGAAAGGCTGCCTACCGCCGGCATCATAATCCTGCCGGCGGAGTCTGCTCTGCACCGCCACCATTATCCCGGTCCTGCTCCGTCCACCAGGCAGGAGTGCGGATGGCAACTGGCGGAAAAGCGGCTGTCGGAATTTCCCACCGCCGCGGTCACCACCACCATCCTAATCTGACCAGCGGTTTTCTGGCTTGCGATCGCGGTCGGATGTCCTCTGCCGGTCCGGCAGGCACCACCGCCGGGCCGGCGGTGGACATCCAACCGCCATCGTAATAGACCCCTAAGTTCCCAAGTGTTCTGTTTCCAGGTATTAGTGGCCCACTGGGATTTACGCCCTATAGTCACCCACAATGGGGAGTGGTCTGAAAGGCCCCTCGCTAGGTATTCTGCCCAAAACATACGCCCTGGGGGCACACACTGGTGTAAACATATAATCAGGTTGAGAGTATACTTTGTGGGACCCTGAGTAGTAGGAATAGTCTTGCCGCAATGGATGGTGCTTTCTCCATAAATCAGTAAGACCCAGGGAGGTGACAAAGTGGGCTAGGGGAGTGTTCCCGACAAATGTGGCATCCCACTTGTTCTGTCGGGTTCAGGAGTTATTACATCATTAAAATCACCCCCTAAGATGTGCCTAGAAGAGGGGGTCTCCAATAGGATATCTGTGAGTTTAGCCAAGGTATAGCCTTGGAGTCGGGGGCCGTAGGCACTGATTATCGTGACGTCACGTCTGTCCCACAGGCCCTGGACTGCAGTGTATTTACCTAAGGGCTCTAGCCATGTTTTCAGCACTCGGAAGGGGGGCATTTTGCGGATTAGTATCACTACCCCCTGGGATCCTGAAGTGAATCGAGCATGTGTCAGAGTGATGTATGCCCCCCTGGCCAGAAATTGGCAATGATTACCTTTGAGGTGCGTCTCTTGGAGAAGGGCCACATCAGGCTTAAGGTGCCTGAGGTGGGCAGCCACTAGTCCCCGCTTAACTTTGCTGCCCATCCCATTGACATTCCAGGTGAGGACAGAGTGTTGCCTGGATTCCCAATCAGTAGCGCTCATTTGTCTGGGGAGGTATCAGGGGAGCTATAACCACTCTAGGGACCGCGTCTAATTCGATAACATCTCGCATCGTTTGCCGTGCTACATGGAATTATAACATGAAAAAAAGGACATGCAAAACAATCAAGTCCATAGCCTCGTACCACCCAATCCCTCACTTCTGCGCCCCTCAGCAATGGGCAGAGAAAACACATTGCAGGCCCAATTCGGGGGATCCGTCGCCCTCCTCCTTGCAAGTTTTCAAATAACAATAATCAAGTCAAACAGGAGCAAGAGTTTGGAGGATGAGAATACTAATACAGGAGAAAGATGGGGGAAGGAGGGAGAAACAAAAAAGAAAAGGAAAAGAACAGGGGATAGGGAAAAAAATAGATGAGAAGAGAAAAGTGAAAATTGAATGAAGAAGAGTAGCACAAGAAGCCACTCCCTATTGGCTGATGGAAGTAGGTAATGTTCAACTTAAAGAGTGTCCTCTCGGGGGTCGGAGTGAGGTGTCTCTGTGAGGTTGTCGTGAGTTTCACTGGTCAGTAAGTTGTCACTTCCGCTTTCTGGTGTTCAGAGTCCATAGGGTGAACTTGCACCAATGGCGTTGTCATTGTGGAGTCCTGTGCTAGAGCAGTAATGTCTCTGGCCAAGGGGTGGATACTCTCCGAGTCTGACGAAGAACTGGGTCCATCGAGTGGTGGTCGCGAGGAGTTGCGTAAGGCATGGCTTTGAGACGGATGTACGTTCAGACTTGCATCAATTTCAGTTTTGGACAACGAATGCTGGAGCTGTCATTCTGGTTTTGGTAGATAAGGGGTCTTCCATCCAGTTGTCATGTTTTTCAGGTTCGCTTTCTATCGGACCAGGGAGTGACTTTAGGTCTGGTGTCTGGAAGATGCGATGTTTGTCGCTTCACAGTTCCTGTAGGGCCGGGTCGGAGTCTTGGTCTTTTTTCTATCCAGGCCCAGGCCTCCTTCGGGGAGTAGAAGATGAAAGATTTTCCTTGATAGAGGACTTTTAGTTTAGTTTAGCCGGGAAGAGGAGCATATATTGGAGATGTAGAGCACGAAGTTTTGTCTTTACCGATTCAAACATTCTCCGCTGGCATTGGACTTCGAGGCCATAGTCAGGGAAGATAATGATCCTGGAGCCTTCATACCTTACTTAGCTCTCCGAATTTACGTGCTTCTCGTAGGATCGTATCTCTATCCAGGCAGTTGCGGAACTTTGCAATGCTGGGATGCGGGGCATTTCCCCGTTGGGCCGGAGGGGTGGGGGCCGGTTTGTGCCTGAGGGGGCCGGTTTTGTCACTGGGGGCCGGTTTTGCAGCAGTGCTGCAATATCGGCCCCCTGCAACAGGAACGGGAGCGGCACTTCTTGCTAGCACCCCCCCCCGCGGCCGGTCGAGCAGCAATCTGCCAGGGCTGGTTGCTGTTTCCCAGTCCGGCACTGGGGGGGTAACCTCTCAGGGCACTGTGTGCTTGTTCTATTACAAAGCACGCGGACAAAAGCTCGCCGGAGAAGGTCTTTTTCAGCCATGAGGTGAGAAATGGTGTCGCGCTCCACTTCCTCTGGAAATCCGAGAATACTGTGGCGGGCCCTATTTTCTGCATCTTCAATCCACCATAGGACATTGGTGTTGATCTTGCGCTGTTTCTCCAATCCCTTTTTTAGTCCCATGACTATATCTTCCACGTCAGATAATCTTGTTTCCGCTGCCGTTACTCTGTCTCTGACATTGCGGAGGTCTTGTCGCAAGAGGAAAACCTCTGATTGTACCTCTCCAATTTTATTTTCTAAGGCTGTCGTGGAGCAATGTATGGCTTTTAGTATGTCTGCATTACTGAGTGGCGTTCTCTTCTTGGTCTGCTGTGGGGGTAACCACTCTTGCATAACAGTCTAGTTTGCCCTGTCTGGAGTGTTTGGGGTCTTTGTCTTTGACCATAATGCTGGTAGTTCTTTCTTGTTCAACCAATAGTCTAACAATGACCTTTGTTCGGTTGAGTGGAGGTGAGCCCTGTTGTTTCAGGGTGGGGGAAGGAAGAGGTTTCTTAGAGCACCAGCACAGGACTCTGCTCAGCGCAGCATGGTGGAGGTATGGTTTTATTTATATTGTTGTCTTACACCACTTCAGGGAGGGAGTTCCCAGAAGAGTATAGAAATGGACTGTGGCATTCGGGTAGTGCAGGCCGTTACGCACTCCGGTCTTCGGCCCTTCGCCCAAACGACCCCCCAAACAGGAGCTGCTGGGTGGGTCGCCGCAGGACAAATGAAATTTTCAGCAAATGCAAGCTAGTCTGAGTTGGGGCGGGGGGGGAGGGTACAGTCCAACTGGTCAGCGGGACTCTCCAAATTATCCCATGAGGCAGTAGTGCTCAGTGAACTTCCCCAGGGTGCTGGACTATCACCCTTGTTGCAGTCTCAGGTGGGTCAGCTAGTGCTCCACAGGCTCCGGGGATGCCGCCATGCAAAGGGAAGTCTCTGGGGCAATGACACCCATCACGGGCCCTCTGAGCGTCCTCAGATCACAGGAGAAGGGAGGAGAGGGGGGCCTTTTCCCCAGGGGCATAGCGGTTCAGTTATCACTGGTTCATTGGCTCTCCCTCACACCACAATCACCCACCACTGTTGCTGCAGCATCGGTTGTCCCTCAGCCGCTCTTGGTAGCAGGCTGGGTCGCTGTCATGGGCTACGTCGGGGCGCCGGGGCGCCCCAGGGAATCGTCCACTGGCAGAGTTCAGTGGGAGGGGGACCAGCCCTCTCTCGTTTCCCGGCTTGTCAAAGGGCACCACCACGACTGGATTTCTTCTCCGGTGCCCAGGGATCACTTCGGTGGCAGGTCAGAGCCTTGGCTGCAGTGCTCTTCTGCCACCCCAGCCCGCGGCCACAAGGGCCAACGGAGCTCGAATTACCGCACTCCGGGTCTCCGGCCGCAATCCTCGGTCTTCTAGGGCTACTCCGCACTGGACCCACACCGGTGTGCCGGTGTCTTCGCCCTGTTGCTTCTCAGTTGCGCAGTACAGTCGTCATTTTACGTTTGAGTGCAGCCGGCCCCTCTCCGCCCTCCTGTGAGTGTCGCCGGGCAGCAAGCCTTCATGGAATGTGCAGGGAAAAGTCGGGTGAAGGCAAAAGCTCTTTCTGAAGCTTTCTGCGTAATATTGGGCAGCGGAGGGGTTGTATTAAGAACGGATTCAACTCCGGTGCCCTGAGCTCACAGCAGACATGTCTTAGTTGGCCATGTTTCTGGCCACACACCCCCAATTTTTTTTATAATTATTATGAATTAAAAAAAAATTATTAATTTAATTCCCACAAACATAACTGCCAACAATTAAAATGTAATTGAAATAAAAAAAGTATAACACAATTAACATATTAAATAATAAATAAAACAATTATTAGTAAATTAATAAATAATTTTAAAGTATTATTACTGAAAAGACTGCCCACCCTATTCTCCTACAAACACAAAACACACATAATATATAACATAACAAATGTAATTAATAAATAATTTACACAAACTAAGCAACCCACACCTATAATGTAACATAAAAAATATAATTACACAATTTACATAATTATTTATCAATTAAATAATGAATAATAAATTAATAATAAATTATAAATAAATTATTTCTTAATTAACTTCCCACCCTGTACCCCTAAAAACTCACCAACCGGCACCTCAAATATAGCTTTAAAAATATAATAATTACAAAATTTACATAATTAATTATCAATTAAACAACTAATAATAAATCAATAATTAGTTATTAATGAATCCTACTTAATTATCTTCCCAACCTTACTCCTACATACCAAACAACCCGCAGCTAAAATATAACTTAAAAAATATATTAATTATACAATTGACATAATTAATTATCAATTAAATATTAATAAAAAATAATTATTAATCAATTATAATTAATTTACTTCCCACCCTGTACCCCTAAAAAACCCACAACCCGCTACAACACTATAAATTACAATTAACAATTAAATTACATTTCAAAATAACTAAAATTACAAACTATATTTAAAAACATTAACAACAATTATACAAACAATTTATTACATATACAATTAAAATATAAACTAAAATACATAAAGATAATAAAAAAATGATATTTTTTTACAACTATGGGGCTGATTATGATAGCGGGTGGTCGAACCGCCTCCCGCTATCACGGCGGTCAGGAAACCGCCCAACAATCAGGCGGCGGTCTGACCGCTGCATTACGATGCGACCGATGGGCTGGCGGCCACAATATGCTCCTTTTCACAGCGGCTTGTGCTGCAGTCCAGGAAAAGGGCCGCAGCACAAGCCGGCGTGCAAAGGAGCACTTCCTGCACATCCATGCATGTGTGCTATGCATCATGTGGTGCATGGCACACTGTGCATAGAGGGGAGTGTGGGCACTACATGTGCCCCCCAGCCACTTTACAGTGGCCCATGATGGATGGGGGCCCAGTTTGGGGCACCCAAATTCTGTTTCCGACAGTCTTTTCATGCCGGTCTTTCCGACATGAAAAGGCTGTCAGAAAGGGATATTGTAATCCCGACGCTGAGGGTTTGACCGTCAGCATTGAAATGCGGCAGTTGGACCGAAGGGCTGTCAGCGGTCGGACCGCCACTGATTGCCTGTCAGTGTGCGGTCCGACCACCATCAGAATCTGGCCCTTTATTTTTGTAAACAATATTCACAACACCAATATTTAATTACTTACCTTAAAAAATCGATAATTTTGTAAACTATATTTCTGTATCACAATATTTCTGTATCACGACTTTAAAAACTTGATATTTGTATGACTCGATATTTATGACTCGACATTTTGTCCAAATACTATATTGAGTGATATTATTATTCATGTGGTGACTGGGAGGGTGTTGTAAATAATTTTTAAACTTGATTTGTAATGTTTGGGGTCCGGGGGATGATTCTGCCTGAATGCATGCCTTTCTTTCACATTTCACTATAATTACTTACATGATCCTTTCGTGTACTTTCATGTTCTTTCGAAACTGGTCAGTTTAATTACCAAAACTACACAAAATGCTCAAATTATTGTGCTTTTCTTGTTCATCAACACTAGGGGTCTATCTCATTAGGGTCGTACTTGGTATGGGAGTCAGGACGGGACTACCACACAGCCAGAAGAAAGAAGTTAGGAACAATGCTTATCTACTTCAATGGGAAACAACATAACTCAAAGACTAAGGGTCTGATTACGAGTTTATACAGAAAGTCCTGAGCAACCAACTCAAATAACATTCATAAATAATAGATGGGTTCAAATCTTCTTGCTTTCAGGTCGATTTATTCCTTCAATCCACATTGTTTAGTAGTCCCCTGTAGCCAACACGTGTTTCGTCAGGTAGATGTGTGAACATCACTGACTTCATCAGGGTTCATTCAATGTATCATCACGAGTGTTTCTAAGAGGTAGTACCTCAGTAACCAAATCTTGTCTCTTGTATGACCACTGTTCTTAGGCTGATATACATTGACCTGTATATAGCAGAGTACTCCTCGGACTATCCATCCCGGCATGATTACGAGTTTGGTGGTGTGGCAGCGGGCCGTCACACCAGCGCCCTGCTGCCACACCACCAAATCCATAGTCAGAGCGCCCGCCAGATTATGAGTTCAATCCTGGTGGGCGGTTCAGGGGAATCAGCAGAAGTGAGTGTGGTGGTTCCATACTGGCCAAAAAGATCATGGCTCCCTATACTGCTATCTATATCTCTTGTTCTACCTTGGAAAATTCCTCTTATTCCACCTCTGATTCGCTCACTGGGGTCTCTTTCTGTTCAAAGCCTATCTCTGTGGATATGGAGGTTGGAAGGTTTGGGCTGCTAAACAAAGGTATTTCAGGGAGATTATGTTTTCTGCCTCTACTTTAGCTAATATCTATGCTCCTGAAAGGATTGTTGGGAGTTTAACTAGAGGTGTGGCAACCTCTTGAGTTGAGCTTATAAAGGGTGTTGTTGGCGGAGATCTGGCGAGCTGGGATTTGTGAATCCCCTCATATTTTCCTCAAGCATTATAAATTCAGAGGTTGCGAATGAACGATGTTAATTATAGACTAAATGTGCTACAATCTGCATCTTTGAAGAGCTAAATGATGTGAATTTAGTTACTTCACTTTAATATCTTATTTCACCATGAAATTGTGTTTGCATTTCATGGTGAAGTTGTATTTATTATACTATTATGTGGTCAGCAAAAGCTTTGGTATTCCTCAATATTTAATAACTGGGACGAGGAAGTAAGGACTTAGGGATAATGTCTTAACTACTTACCAGTAATCTTCATTATCCCTAGTCTGTAATGCCCTCATCGCAGTCATTAGAATCCACTCACTTTCCCTGAACTGTGGGCTCTAAGAAGGCTTGGTAGGATCAGGAGGAATTATGGGTAGTTGTCCTATTTATTGACACCTACAAGGGTGGGTAGGGGTGTATTCTAACAACTGCTCCTTCTAATTCTCCCTGATTTTTTTCCCTGCCAGGTGGTGGGATACACCTCAATAATTGATGACTGTGACAAAGACATTACGGACGGTGCTTTAAATAGGAAAAATAAGTGCAGGTACTCATCAAATTGACTTAGCTGTGGGGCAAGGGGCGAGCTGAGGGTGGGACATGACTGCATAAAGACACCACTGCCATCTGTCAAGTATTCATTTTGCCCTTGCATTACCCTTGTTAATAGTCTCAAATTCCCTGTATGTGCAAATTCCCTCGCACATGTGGGACAGGCCTATATAGACAATTAATAATCTGCCTTCTACTATGACCCTCTCAAATGTGTAAGCCACCCTTTGCTTTTAAAGGGACATGTGATGTTTGAACTAAGCTTTCTATGCCACAAGACTTCCAGTACAAATTTATGAGGTTTAGAACTATGCATAATGATCTGCTGAGTGCAATATCAGGACTGCTGTGGCCTTGGCCAAGTAGTGTTTGATCTTGGGCCCTCTCGGTTTGATCATGGACCAGCAGTGTTTGATTCTGTGCCAGCACTGTGCATTGTTAAGCCAGAGGTTATAATCTTGCGCTTGTGTTGAGTAAGATTGGGCCAGCAACAGGCAAGACTGAGCCAGCACTATGTTGGATTGATTCAGTGCTTTGAGACCTTGACTCGGACACGCATGATTTTGACGGTTCTTTTGATCAGCAGTATGCGATTTTGGCTAATCTCTGTGTGATGTTGATCCAGCATTGCCCGATCTTGGGCCATCAACTAGTCGAGTTTGGCCAAGCAGTGTCTGATATTGGTTCAGTACTGTGTGACCTTGACTAACTGGGAGTTATCTTTGGGCAGTAATGTGTGTTCTTGTCTCAACACTGCATGATCTTAAGCCATCCTGGTCTGATTCTTGAGCCATTACTGTGATATAGGCCAATACTGGATGATATCTTGTTCCAGTCCTGTGGGGTGTTGGCTCAACCCTGTCTGATCTTGGCTAAGTCATTTCAGATCTTTGCCCAGTGCTTTGTTCCTCATAAAGGCACAGCCTATGAAAAGATATGGGTGAGCTTACAGGGAGCAACACTCAGTTCCAAGCTGCAAAACTCATGATGTAGGTGGGAGATTTTTAGCTTAAAATTATATTTTTACGTTCTCATAATTTTCCCTTCATTCTGATGAAAGCTAACTGGAAAATAAAATTATTGAAATGTATGTTGCCTCTAAAACTATTCCCAAAATATTGCCATGTATACAAGGGGCTCTGTATTGTGAAGTGTCATGGTCACCATGAAAGGGGATTGCAGAGGGCAGTTCCCACAGAACAGCTTCAACACATACACATCACTGCTTTGTCATTTTTTTAATTTTCACTGGGTAATACCTTTACACTAGGCAATATCTGTACAGTTCTGGGCACCACCTCCATCTACACCACCGTTTTCAAGTGATCCTCATTTAAAGTGCTCCATCCTCATTATCTCTTATACACATTGGGCATATTCATGCATTTCACTGTGTGTATGGGGATGGACCACACCAGACCATGCCAAAGGATCCTCATACTCAATTTGACAGATTAAGAACTGTGCACAAATTTTTGTGGGTGAAGTTAGATCAGCACAATGTTGTGTGATAGCATATATAACCCCAGGACTTTGCGATATTGGACGTTGGTGAGACGGTTTATGAAGTTGGGACATTGATGTATATTGAACGAGTGCTGTTTCATAATTGGGCTGTGCTTTGTAATACCAGGCATGCGCCTTGTGATACTACCACAACGCTGTGTGACCTTGGCCTGACTCTGTGTATTTAGATGGACTGGGCCAGCACAGTGTATTGAGATTGGTGCTTTTAATACACCAACATTATGTACAGGGAATTGTCCGTACATCTCATTAAATGATGAAAAGTGCCACTTTGATTATGTGCACAACACTGGTCTATTTGAAGAGAGCCTTTGTTCTTTCACGGTTAATTCCAAATAGAGAATTATTATAACTACTGTTTGTGCAAATTTCCTATCCAGTGACGTTTCATAGACTATATATATATATATCAGCATGTGAATCCCAAAGTATCCAGCCACAGCGGCGCAACACGAGGGCACAGACTCCAAGGCAGTGATGATGGCAAAGTGTCTTTATTTAAGTATCAATGTCCAAAATGACGTGTTTCGGCCGCCAGACATGCGGCCTTGTTCACATAGTGCACTGCATGTGAAAGGGTGCTTTATATACATAGGTGGTGAGTAGTAGTCTTTTTACAGTGTTTAACATTTTACCACATGAGTTGGCACTTTTACTACAGTAAGCTACTTTACTGTAGTGATAGTTGACTGCTACAGTGTTTAACATTTTACCACATGAGTTGGCCCTTTTACTACAGTAAGCTACTTTACTGTAGTGATAGTTTACTGCTGCAGGTGAGTCAGCAGTTAACCAGGCACTGTGCAGTATATCTACATGGAGATAGAAGACATCTGTAACGCTTGTGTGTGTGGGAAGGTATGAGCGTTGAAACGGCTGTGCATGTTGCAGAAGTTGCCTGTCTATGTGTTTTGTGGCGCCACTGCGTTCGCGATAAGGTTTCATGAGTCCTAAAACCGTGGAAATGCGAGGCAAATGCGAAGATCACGGTAGGTGACCCGTGTGTGAATGGAGTGTCACAATGGTCTGGCGTGATCTAACTCAAAGAGGCTGAGTATAATTGGGCAGGTTAACTATTGCCAAGTGTACACTCATGTATTAGAGTATATCTGTTGCCGGGTGATCTGTCATACCTCAGTGAGTTATGCCGTTTGCGCTATATTTAATTAATATAAATTAAATTTAAGTTTATAAAGCGCCGCGAGAAAATATATATATATATGCCAGCCATAATATGTTTCATACCGCTTGGTGCCAGGTGTGGGAAAAAAATGTTAAAAAGTCAACTGGTACTATTCATACATGGGAGCTAATAGTGTGTAATGTGAAAGGGAGGGGAATGTTGGGTTAAAAGAGTGATACTATGTGTGAATACTAATTGGCAAAATTGGGCGGAGCAGTATGGTCCAATGTGTTAACTGGATATTCACACACAGGGTATATGTGTAATCAAGAAACTAAAATTATTTCAATTATTAACAAAGTCCACTTAACACAATCACGCGTGGCTTTTCATAGTAGTAGATTACAAATGACATGCTCAAATTAAAGTATATTAAGTCATATGCATACAAAACATAAGTTAATCAGTGTACTGAAAAAGAAGTTAGGTTATACAAAATTCATGGCACAAATGCACAAATAGTACAGGGTATCAGAGATGGGAGCCAAGGTTACAGACAGATGTGGTTCTGATTTATCTGAGATGTTTTAAATGGGTTCATGAATTTAGTTTGTTAGAATGGACACCATAGGCCTAAATGCTATTAGATGATATGGGATGTTTTAGTTTAAACATCATATGTGACTCCGTTTATAGGAAGTTGTGCATATCCTCACTGATGTTCAGTCCTGCGGGGCACTTAGTATTAAATTCAATGATGTATTTGCTCTCTAGTTGTCGCAGGAGCTTCTCCCGGTTGCCACCCCTCATAAGTGCTGGTATGCAATCAATCACTGAGTAATGTAGATGGTTAAGGTTGTTACTATGCTTTTCCTTGAAATGTCTCGCTACAGGGTATGCTGAGTCATTATTGACTATGGCCCTGAGATGTTGTAGGATGCGTTGGTGTACTGGTAGCTTAGTGCTGCCAATGTACCAAAGGTTGCATGAACAGACAAGCAGATAGATAGCAAACTCAGTCTTACATGTGAGGCGATGTTTACTGATGAGGGGATTCTGTCTGAAAGCTGAATCAACTTGGGTAATGTTTTTACCAAATTTGCAAGCCCGGCACCTATTGCATTTAACAAATCCTTTGGTATCTGTCAGCCAGTTACCTTTCGATATGACCTCTGGACTATTTCTCACCAGGGCATCGTGCATTGAGAATGCACGCTTGTAAGTAATATCAGGCTGGTTTGTCACTATTGGGCCTAGGATGGGATCTGATCTAATGATGCCCCAGTGTTTATTAATGACTGATCTGATGTTACGGGCTTCTGTGTTGAATGTTGTAGTAATTTAACTTGCCTTATCGTTTTTGCGCTGTTTCTGCTTTAGATACGAGCAGAAATAAAACATGTGTTATCATTTTTGTGCCTAAAGCGGCAGTAAGATAAAGAACAGTGATGATTTTTAACATCTTTAGAATAGAGTTGAAACTGTTCCCATGCAATTCAGTATTGATTGATAGATGTGGTTTTTAAGAAAGTCCACCCTATATATGACAGGAGAAGCGAAGTTACTGAGTGAAAATGCGAATGATTGCTGCACATCAAGATGTTTTTCCCTGAGCGTGCCATTGAGAGATAATGGTTTTTAACTCGATGTGTATACTTATAAGATACACTTTTTCAGATAAAGAGAGATCATGAGATCCATGTGACTATGACATATGGTGACATACCAAGCATGTTCTAAATGAAACCTTTCCCCCTTTTTTCATTTTGGGTTCTTGGTTTATGCTTGGTAGAGCGGGGCCTCTTTGACTGGAGCTGGTGCCGGGTGAGGTGAGGTCTAGCCCTCGTATTCTACGGGTGAGCATATGTGTCTACATATTAGATATATTTTTTTATGTTCAGAGCTGACCTAGTGATGTGAATTATTAGATTGTGTTGTCACTGAAGATGTTATCTTTTGTTTTTACAGATGTCCTATACATCTCGTAGATACAGAGGATCAGTATAAAACAACAGAGGTTGTATCAAATCCAACCTGTATGTATGTATAAATTACATCTTCATTTTTTCACTTTTGAAGTAATGCAGTAGCAAATAAATCTATGGTGAGGTCCTGAAGAAAGCCGTGGACCGGATGTCCAACTGGCTGAAACATGTCGACCGTTTAAAAGCAGTAATTTGTTTGAACTGCTATAATATCCTTTTTTGCACTGGTTTTAATTAGGAATGCAATTGATATCGTTGAGAAGATTAAGCTCTTTTTCTTTTGCAAATCCTATTTTAATTACGCACTCTATTTCTTGCACTGCACTTTTTCATTGGAGATTTCTCTAGGGGTTAGATACAATTCCTAACCTTCTTTGTGCTCTCCTTTTCCTCTGAAGGACCTAATAGAGGATGCAATCTACCCAGTATTCCTCTATGATCAAGAGGACAGATGCGAGGTTGGCTGGAAACCCAAATGATGATAAATGATCACTTCGGTGTGTGATGGGATTCCAACAGTCCTGAAGGGTCATTTCATCTTGTAATTCTCTAAATTCTTTTCAGTGACATGCAAGTTGACAGTATTGAGCACAGTGTTCTTTATTAATAATTCACATATCTGGATAAACAGTTAGCATAATAGACCACGGATTATATGTATGTTTTGGTGGTGAATGTTGTAATGAGCCTGGTAGTGATGCTTTGTTTCTGCTCTAGAATGGGGATGTTAGTGTCAACTTCGCGACCTACTGTAAGGAGGTCTTCCCTAGGAATTAAGTTGGCTCTATTCATGGCTTTTCTGATGTTGGCTCTGGAGTAACCTCTAGCTCTAAAGCGTTGGAATGCATCTTCCTGACAATGTGTTAGATCAGTGGGTGAGCTACAGATCCTACGCAGGCGTAGCATTTCTCCGTAGGGGATGCTCGCAATCAGGTGTTTAGGGTGAAAACTGGCGGCATGAAGTGTTGAGTTTCCTGCCGTTGGCTTCCTATGTAGTTTAGAGTTCAGTTTGCCACCTCCCACAAATAACTCTACATCAAGGAATTCAATAGATGTTTTACTGATGTTGGTATTGAATTCAAGGTTGAGGGTATTTGAATTGATTGTTTCAATAAATGCTTTTGCACTGATGGTGTCCCCCTTCCAGATGACGAAGACATCATCTATAAACCTTAACCAGGTGATTACATTGTTATTCCAGGTGTCGTGCACGTGTCCCCTCAGAGTCTGCTCCTCCCAAGCTCCTACATGTAGACAAGCGTAGCTCGGCGAAAAGCATGCTCCCATGGCCACTCCCCTTAATTGATGGTACACTTTTTTGTTGAATAGGAAGTAGTTGTGGAACAAACACCATTCAATGAAAAAGAGCAAGAATTCATTGTGTTTATAGCAGTTTATCGTTTTTTTATCCAGAAAGTGCTTGCATGCTGCGATACCATCACTGTGGCTGATGCTTGTATAAAGCGAGGTGATGTCGAGCGACATGAGCAGATAGTCATTGCACCATGGGATATCTTTGATTTTCAATAAAAAGTCACTTGTGTCTCTAAGGTACGTTGGTAGGCTTGAGACCATATCTTGTAGGAAGTAGTCAATATATCTGGAGATGTTTTCGCACATATTCTTTTTGGCCGAGATGATGGGACGCCCAGGTATGGGATCTGAGTTCTTGTGTACTTTGGGTAAGAAGTACAGGATCGGGAGCACCGGGGAATCTGTGTTTAGGAAAGAAAATTCATCTTTACTGATAATCCCTTGCGCTCTGTAGGAGTTGAGGTGCTTTCTTAGATCTTTATTGCTTGTGGCTATTTCTTTATGGCTTGAAGTTTTGTAACACTGTTGGTTTGTAAGATGCCTGTCAGCTTCTGCGAGGTACAAATGTCGTGGCCACAGGACAATATTACCTCCCTTGTCCGCTTTATTGATGATCACTTCATTCTCTTTTTGCAGTTTTCTCATAAGGTTGTGATAACCTTGATTAATCTCTGGGCGGGTGTTTCTGTGTCGCTTGCGTTTCTTCCTGAGATGCAGGGATTTTAATTCATCAGTGATGACGTCGCTGAAAATGTCAATCGCATCTCTTGGCATCATTGGTGTAAAGGTAGAGTGAGGTTTGAAAGGACTTGGTACTCTCACGGTATCTGTAATGCTTACATCGTTGAAGCTTTGTTGCGTGGCAGTTGTTCCTTCAGCGGACTCTAGCTCAATTAGAGTACCTATGATTGGAATATCAGAGACTGTGAGGATTGTATCAGAGGGTAACGGGTTACTGGGTGTATTCTGGACGTTGCCGCTACTTTTTTGTTTGAAGAATTTTATGAGCTTGAGTTTTCTTATGAATTTATATACATCAATGCGGGTGCTGCAATAATCAAAGCTACTTTCCGGACAAAAAGTGAGACCAAGTGAGAGAAGTTGTTTTTCCGCCTCCGTGAGATTGATGTTGCTCAGGTTGATAATAGTCTTGGTGTCTGTGCCGCTTAACGCCTCCAGTTTCCTCTCCTCTTGTTTCCTTGCTTGGGTTTTTCAGATTTTTCTCCTTTCGCGCCTCCTGCGGTTGCGTCTGCGCTTTGATTCTTTGGTGCCCTTGGTCTGAGTGTTTGCCTTCGGTCCAGGACTAAAAAATCAAGTTCTTGAACCAAGCTGGCACCCGCTCCATCGGTTGAATATATATATATATATATTCACTGAAAAAACCATAGGTTTCAGGGGCGTTATAGTTAGTTGGACATTTCACTCGTACAAAACCATAGAAATTCCCCCGTTATAGTTAGTTCAGCTAACTATAACTCGCGTGCCCGCAATGCACTGCTGATGACGCCACATATTACATCACTCATGACATGGTCAGTGACATCACTCATGACATCACTGATGACATCTCAAATGACATCACTGATGACATCATCCTTGTGATAGAGTGGCAGACCTCCTCTCACCCTAATATAACCTTTGATACACACACTCAAAAATACAAACTAACATTTTCAAAACAATGGACATACCAATACCAGTTACAACACACCTATTCAGTAATTCCAAGATCTACACACACATCCACTCATTCACCAACAGTCCCTATACAGTCACTCATACATGTACTCACTCATCATATGTACTCATACACCTATACATCCTGTTACACACCGCCACTCATCCATAGAGTTACTCACACACATAGTCACACATGCAAACAAAGTATCAAACATCCATTTACTTGCATATACAGTTATACACACACTACCACACTTACTTCTACAGAAACTTACACATACTTACTCTCTTAAACAATCACTTATAGAAACACCTACTTATTTGTACAGGAACTCTTCCAATCTCTCACTCTCACATATACTCACTTATATACACCAATACTCACATATACTAGTTTAAAACATATGTAGTTACTCATAAAGACACTATTGAGACAGTCATTCACTCACTAACACACCCATACACATACTCATCTACCTATACAGTCCTGCACACATGCTGTCTTCAACACATACAAACAGTGAGTCACTCATTCATGCATCTATGCACTAAGTAATACCCCCCACCGAACCATACAGACACTCAGACACTCATACAGATACTCAAAAAAACAACTAATAACCCATATAGACACTCATGTAGCTACTCACCAACCCATGCAGCCACTTATACACAAAGTGAGAGACTGATACAGATATTTTCATATTTAAACATTACTCACTAACCCATGTATTCACTAAGATACACTTAGTCAGTTATACAATCAATTTTACAAAAAAAATCATCCATTTAGACACTTATATACCCATTTCTTCTTCCATCGACCTTGAGATATACATATATAAAACATATTTAATTTTCAGAAAAACACACATTCACTGGATGATGTCATCAGTGATGTCCTCAGTGATGTCATTTGAGATGTCATCAGTGATGTCATGAGTGATGTCACTGACCATGTCATGAGTGATGTAATATGTGACGTCATCAGCAGTGCATTGCGGGTGCACGAGTTATAGTTAGCTGAACTAACTATAACGGGGGAATTTCTATGGTTTTGTACGAGTGAAATGTCCAACTAACTATAACGCCCCTGAAACCTATGGCTTTTCAGTGAATTTCTAAGGTTTTTTAAATGCTAATTTCTAACTATAACGTGCCTGAAACCTATGGTTTTTTCAGTGAATTTCTAAGGTTTTTTAAATGCTAATTTCTAACTATAACGTGCCTGAAACCTATGGTTTTTTCAGTGAATATATATATATTTATTATACTATGTATACATGTGAAAATGTCTCGGTCCCCTGTTTGCCTCGTGGCACGGAAAAAATGGGTGGAACTGACGTCAGCACGCCGACGAGGTCCTCTTATGGCTCCGATGACGTCATACGGTGTCGCGAGCGGAGCCGTGCTCGTTGACGTGGGAGAGCTAGGAAAGAATTTCCGTGGAATGCTGGTGCAGGGGATATTCACCTAAATGTTCAGGCTAGTCCTTTGGGAGCAACTGTTTATGTTGCCACTCCAGAAACCGAAACCAGTGACCCGAGGGCAGAGGCCCTGGATGGCACACGAGGTGGGGTGCCCAGTCGTGTGCACCGGCGGGGCAGCGAAGTGACAAGCACCACAACCCACAAAAAAGGTAACGAGGGCACTGAATAACACAGGATCTTCTCTTTGTATCTGGCAGGAACAACGAAGTTAAAATGCCCTAGTACCAAAATGTAGAATTAGTGCTACAACGGTCTTCAAGAGGACCTGCGATGCCGCTTCTGCCTCCCGTACCCTGGAAGCGGCACATGGGTCACGTGGTACGGTCATACTGCGGTGGGACGCACACTCGTTGACCTCTCATGGCACTGCTCCACACTTCAGGGAGGACGCTTTCCATTAGCTATGTTTTCTGATGACATGTCGCGCCGGCCCCGTCCAACAACAGAACTCCTTTAGATCCAAACAGACTCTTCCACTCTCTCACCGGAAGTGAAACCAGGCCACGCGGACACTTTCACAATACAACAGCCGGGAATGCACTTTTCGGTAAAAAACCACATTCCTTCCTCCTAATTAATCAAATAAACGTCTCACTGAAGAACAGGGGCCAGCTTCGATCGGTAAACAGCCGTTACAACGACTTTTTACTTTGTGATACCATTACAACGCATGCATTACCACGCATGCGTTGTACATCACGAAGTCATTGCTACGCATTTTTAGAACGCATGGTCATTTACCACGCATGCCTTTACAACGAATTTTGTTGTAAAGGTATGTATGGTAAATGACCATGCGTTCTAAAAACATGTAGACGATCCATGTCGTTGTAAGGAAACAGAGGCTGTTCCGTTTCCTCACAACGACGTGCACCACCCTCAGAGATGACGTGAAGCAGCAACCACGAGGAGAGAGGAACCATGAGGAGTGAGAGGTAAGGGGGATTGGGCATGGGGTGGGGGATTCTTTTCTAGGGTTTAGGGTAGTGCAGTGGTGTTTGGGTGGTGTAGGGGGTCGTGCTGGGGGTAGTGTTTTAGGGTTTAGGGTAGTGCAGTGGTGTTTGGGTAGTGGAGGGGGTAGTGTTTTAGGGTTTAGGGTAGTGCGCCCAACCAGCCACTGGGGAGACGCACACTAAGGGTGAGAGACTGTCTTGAGTTCACCCTGTACACACAGCTGCGCAGGTCGGGCCAGGCCACACACACAGGAGACACAGGTCGAACTGCATGAGTGAAGGAGAGGGACAGTGCGCAGAGAGAGAAAAAAAAAAAAGAAGGGACTCTCAATAGCACAGGATCCGACATAACAGCGGGTGCAGGCATCAATAAAGAAGTATCATGGGGGACGACCCGGCAGAACAGGGACCAGCACACACAACTCCCCATTCGCATGCCTCAGTGACGCCGCTGCCACCGTTTAGCCAGCTAACAGACCCAGCCACAGTGGCACCACGATGGAAGCGCTGGGTGGGACGCCTAAATCACTACTTCACCGGAACCCGCGAGAACGATGGGAAAGTGAAGCGCTCGTTGCTCATGCATTTTGGAGGGGAGGAATTATACGACCTGTTTGAGACACTGCCCAATACCGGCGACGCTGACGACTATGAAGCCGCGATTGTAGCTCTAAACAGGTACTTCGATCCCCAGATGAACCCGGATTACGAGCATTTCAAATTACGGCAGGCACGACAAACTGAGGCGGAAACGGTGGACATGTATTATGCCAGACTCCGGAAACTTGCGGTCACGTGCACAGGAATAGACCACAATGACGAAATCAGAGCGCAGCTGATCGCAGGATGCAAGTCCGTTGCCCTGAGGCGCCTCATTTTGTGGCAGCCAGGGATCTCGCTGGATGAGATCTTAATACTGGCTCGATCCCATGAGTTGTCCGACAAGCGCGCCGAAGAAATGGAGGCTGTTCGGATACGGAACACGTCAGCAGCTGCTACACCGAAGCAGGTGCAAGTGAAAGAGGAGGCCGTAGAGACCATTCAACGGCGGCCGTTGGGGAATCAAAGCCGGGGCACGGGAAACAGGCCCAGCAGCAAGTGTGGTTACTGTGGATTCGACCACAGGGAAAAAGACAGGTGCCCCGCGAGAGGACAGGTGTGTGCGAAATGCGGCAGGGCAAACCACTATGCCAGCGTATGTCGCGGACGTGGAGGAAGGGCACGTGGCGGCGCAACTAGGGGGTGCCAGGGGAGTCTCCGGAATCTCACTCTGGAAGATCAGGAGGAGACTGACGTTGCAGCCGGTACTACTAGCGTGGCGTACTATGAAGACGAAGATGACATATTCGTTGTTTCATTCGCTGGCCGATCCGGCAGGAAAGGCCGCCCACCCCCACTGTGTCACGTCAATGGACACCCTGTACAGGCCCTCATCGACACCGGAGCGTCGGTGAATGTAATGGACTCTGAGCAATACGACCAGCTAAGGCCCAAACCACCTCTGGTTCCAAGCAAGGCTAGGATCTTCACGTATGGTGGCACCGAACCCATACCGCTGAGGGGAATGGTGGAGGTAGAAGTCTCGAGCGACTCCCACACAGTGACGACAACATTCCACGTCACAGAAGGGGAAAAGGGCACGCTGCTAAGCTGCCACACGGCAGAGGACCTAGAACTCGTGTTCTTCGCCAAGCAGGTACACGAACACTATGCCGAAGACATGCTGAAAGAATTCCCGCAGCTATTCACAGGACTGGGCAAACTAAAAGACTACCAAGTCAAACTGCACATCAACAAAAGCATCCAGCCACGTGCCCTCCGACACCGGCGGATACCGATCCACCTCCGCCCGCTGGTGGAACAAGAACTACAGAGCCTCGAGAACATGGGAGTGATCGAGAAGGTGTCGGGACCTACTCCCTGGGTATCCCCGCTGGTGGTGGCGCCAAATCCAAAACAACCGGGCGCCATTCACCTATGTGTAGACATGAGACTCCCCAACCTGGCTATCCGCAGGGAGCGGCACGTGACCCCGACGATGGACGACATCGTGGCGGATTTGAATGGAGCCCAATGGTTTTCAAAACTTGACCTGAACTCCAGGTATCATCAACTCGAATTGGCTCCAGAAAGCAGGTACATAACCACATTTTCAATGCACGTGGGTCTGAGAAGATACACACGGCTCAGCTTTGGGGTGTCCTCTGCGGCTGAAGTATTTCAAAACGCAGTCCAAGAAACCCTGTCTGGCCTGGTCGGAGTCATCAATCTCAGTGCCGACATCCTGATTTACTCTCAGAGCCTCGAAGAACATCACACTCGGCTGAGAGACACACTGCAAAGGTTAGCGGACTGTGGCCTTACCCTGCACCGGAAGAAATGTGCTTTCTACCAAGGATCCATAGACTTTTTCGGTTATGTCTTCTCCAGAGAAGGGCTTCAAGTGGATCCAAGGAAGGCAGCAGCTATAAGAAACGCACCTGTGCCTCAAAACCCGACTGCCATAAGGAGCTTCCTAGGAATGGCAACTTACTGTGGCCGCTTTCTACCAAACCTCGCCACAATCTCCGAACCTTTGAGGCAGCTAACAAAAACCGGGACACCATGGGTCTGGACCCCTCGAGAAGAGGCAGCGTTTCAAGGCATCAAAAAGGCCCTGCTCGACTAAACGACTATGGCTTATTTCCACCCCAAGCGAAACACAGAAGTGGTTGTTGACGCGAGCCCGGTGGGGCTAGGCGCAGTACTGTTACAGGAAGACCGACAAGGGTTATACGTGCCAGTAGCATACGCCAGCCGCGCACTCTCGCCAACAGAAACAAGGTATGCACAGATAGAGCGCGAAGCCCTAGCCATCCGCTGGGCATGCCAGCATTTTCATCTTTACCTGTGTGGCCACTCCTTCAAGGTCATAACAGACCACAAGCCCATCATACCCCTGTTCAGTGGGTCCAACAGGCTGGCACATCCGAGGATCGAGTGGTGGGCAGTGCAGTTGCAGGCATACTCCTTCCAACTACTGTATCGCCCTGGGGCGGACAACCCCGCTGACTTCCTGTCGAGGCATCCATTGCAGGCAGAGGACGGGCAGGCCCAGGATGACAGCCCAAGCATGGAAGCCGTCGTGCAATTGATCGAAGACAGTGCCTGTCCACTAGCCATCACCAAAGAAGAAATGAGCAGTGCTACAGAGTCGGACTCCACCCTCCAACGAGTCAAAGAAGCCCTGACGACAGGAAGATGGCACCGATTCCTGGACGGGGTGGCAGGACTCACCGAGGAAGAGCAGAATGCCAGGAGACAGATATGGCGGGTGAAGCATGAGCTGAGCATCGGAGGATCCGGGTTGGTACTCAGAGGCCAGAGGATCGTGGTCCCAAGGGAGCTGCACCGCCGGCTGGTAACCCTAGCGCACCAAGGGCACCAAGGTGTGGCAAAGACAAAGGCCAGGCTCCGAACCAAAGTGTGGTTCCCGGGGATGGACAGTATGGTCGATGAAGAGGTAAGGACCTGTCACCCCTGCACCATCACGGGAGCGGACACTGCTCCTGCACCGGTCATCACGGAAGGACCATGTGACACGCCATGGACCAAAGTAAACATCAATTTTGGCAGTTTCCCGGACGGACGTCACACCCTAGTAGTTATTGACTCATGCACCAAGTTTCCTGTGGTCAAGCTCGTGCCAACCACCGCGTTTACGCATGTGCAGCCAGCACTCGAGAAGACCTTCGCAATGTTTGGTCTGCCGGAGGAAATGAAGTCCGACAACGGACCGCCCTTCCAGGGTCAGGAATTTCAAGATTTTCTACAGAAACGGGCCATCTGACATCGACGGATCACACCGCAGTGGCCTCAAGCCAACGGCGAGGTCGAGCAGTTTATGCGGACTTTGAACAGAGCACTACGCATAGGGGTGGACCGGCATCAAGACCTGGAGACTTCCACCAATTCCTATTCGCCTACCGGCAGACGCCTCATTCAACGACGGGGTGTGCCCCTGCAGCCCTCCTTCTAAGGCGGCCACCCAGGGATATCATCCCCGAAGACCCCAACTGGACACCGCCAGGCTTCAACCCGGAACGAGCTCAACAGAAGCGCCAACAGACCAATGACAAAGCCACCCTCAGCCGCGGAGCCAAGGTACCCTCAATCCGAGTCGGAGCACGAGTGGTTCTAAAGAATCGCCACCCTGGCTGGAAGTTTTGCACGCCCTACGAACCTGAGGAGTGGGTCGTCGTCCAGATCAACGGAACCATGGTCACCGCGCAGCGCGGAAGGCACATTGTGGTGAGGAACATCTCGTGGTTCAAGGAGGTCTCCGACAGCTCACAGCCGGACCAGGCGGCACCCGGGGCAGAAGAAGATCTGCCTGACTTCTCTGCAACAACTGTCCCCAATAGCCGAGAGAGTCCAGCGCCGGTACCCGGAAAAGGGTCAGACGAAGACCACGGGGCAAGCCAGTCCAGTCCAGCAGGGGGTACTGATGCAGGGGGTCATCGAAGTAGCGCTCCCTCGAGCCCCGAGGAGATGCCACCTCGCGGCCAACGATATCAATTGAGGCCTAACCCCGCACCCAGCCAGAAGCTGAGGGACTATGCGTGCCAAGTAGCGATGCCGGCAGGAGAACGCCAGGTGGGCCGGCCAGAGACTTTGTGAGCATGTAGCACCTCCACTGCAAGCTATCTCTTCTCACTCTTCACTGCAAGCTATCTCTTCTCACTCTTGTCTTTCTCTTCTCTTTATCTCCACTCTCTTTCACCGTTAACTGATAGATTAGCTATGGCTAAAGGAAAGGAGGGATGTAGAGTGTCACCCGGCCTTTACGTGACGACACTCACGCGCACAGCACCCCTCGCGACCGGGCTCGGTCCGAGGGTATATAATAAAGGGGCCAAGGTCGCACGTTACCTAACGGCCGAAGTATAAACTGGTGTGCTGGTGTGTCTGTCAAGAATGTGAGTAGGCCCCCCCCCCACATAGCAGAATTGTACAGCCACAATATCCGTGGACAAAGGGAATCCTGACTCTTTGGAACGCTCCGTCAATTGAATAATTTGGGTCAAGGGCCCTACCACGTCCAAGACCTATCAATTCCTTTCTTGGGATCCCTCATATACTTGGAGAAAAAGGTACATAGTTTCTCATCAATTTCAGGCATGTGTGCCACCTTCCCCTTCAGTGAGGGCCTGGGGCATTCTCCCCTCATCCTATTCCTGACCTCCCTTTCAAGGGGTTGATGGATTTTCCCCACCACATACTCTGCCACTTTGGCGTCAGGTCTCCACTCTGCCGACCTAGGATGGTAAATTTGGGTAGGCTCGAACATGTCAGAGTGGACCCCGTCCCCAACCGGGGACTGAGAGGAGTGGGACTCTGGACGCCAGGGACGCCCCCAGTCCTTATCCTCATCGGAGGAGAAATCGTCCTCCAATACACCCTCTCCCTCTAAGGGAAACCCGCCGTCGGGGTCTACTGTAGTGGTGACAGTGTCACAATTTTCTCCGGGCCCCTCCTCCTCCCGGCAGGGTGCATGTTTTAGCGTTCGCGCACTCTTGAGGAAGGTCTCCGTAAGTTTATCAAATCCTTCCAAGTGCCCCGCGTTATGCTTAATGGCCCTTTTATTCCCCATCTGGGAGCTACTTGGACCCGCCACCACCAGATCTGGGTCACTGAACACCCCAGGGATGCTTTTCGAGAGCTTATCAACCTGATCCCTAAGAGGAGCCAGCGCCCTAGAAATAGCCAGAGAGGGGGCTTGGTCCACTGCTGGAGGGAGAAGTTGGGGCCATTCCTCCTCCACTTTCTGGTAGGAGGAGTAAAAATGGTCTTCTGGAGAAGACATGATAGCAGAGGGTGTGAGCACAGAACAAATGCCCTTAAAATCCTTAAGACAGCCCCCTCGCCGGTGCTCCAACAGCTGGGCTTTCCCCGAAGCTGTTATAAGAATAGACTGAGGCGCAATACCAATTACCACCACCAGGTGGCGCTGGTCACTAACGTGGCCGTGTGGGGAAATCACCGTGTAGCGGTGTCAAAATTAGGCGAGGGTTGGTCGGGAATCAAGCGGACACTAAAGGAGTGACCGGATTCCCAAACGCGCGTAAAGACCAGCGGGAGCGCTCGACGGAGCTGCCTCGCTCGGACCAGACGCACCTGACTGGATCTCACCATGCGCAGAGCACACAGCGGGAGAAACTGCGAGGGGGAGAACGCGCTCGGGCAAGAGCCTGCTGCGCAGGGAATATGAAACAATACCAAGGCAATAATGCTAATAACGTGCACAAGAAACTGCTATTCAAACAGCAACAACGTCAGATTAAGCCAAGAATGTAAGGAATGCACTTAACTGACGAGCAGTGAAGAAAGAGGAAGCGGAAGGGACGTCACGATATTATATACGATGGACTGTGATATGATTGGACTATAGTTGCCTTGGAGACTACCCCCTAATGGTTCATGGGTTGTGTAGTCTTTTGTTTAATGATTGTTGTGTTACGTTTTCTTTGAACTGCTATGCAAATAAAGTGAGGAAAGATATGCATAATCCTCGCCTCCGTCCTGCCATAGAATTCATTAAACTTTATTTGATCTGATTTAGAAACATAGATCATAAAAGTGTACATAAAAACAGTAAATCCTCTTTCCTAATACAATACAGTGAGAATTAATTAAAACCAGTAGGTAAAAACGGGTGTTACAAAGCCCGGTTCAGAGCAACTTCAGGTTAACAGAATCGTAAAGTTCAATGTTTCGCAAGATCAATCTCATGTACTTCGTGCAAAATACGCAATAAGGGGTCCAAGTAAGATGTAACGCTCCAATACCTGACCAGTTTGCACTATATAAAACTGCAGAAAAAATAAAAATAAAAGTGTTTTGCACACTTCTGTCATTGGGCTATATGTGGGCTACATCTGGGTGATATTTGTGCTACATTTGGGCTCTTTTTTCTCTGGTGGCCATCTTGGGAGACTTATTTGTTATGAAGTTTCCTAATTTCGTCATTTACTGCAGTCTCCTCAGTAGGAAATGCTTTCAGTTTTTACTTTGATTCCATCAAGAAGGCATTCAGATGTGTCACACATTTGCCATAAATTCAGAATGTTAGCACTCTAGTTGTTCATTAGATCACTGTAGTAAAGCTACTGCTCACCAGGGAGTTAACTGGAAGTCTACTGCTGGTATTGATAGTGATTGTTTCAGTCTGCATGTCAGAATTTTCTAATGAAATAGAAGAGGATTTGAGATCTCACTTAAAACATGCCCTAATTTTTCTTTCTACAGCACTAACCATAATTTCTATGGCAAAATGAACCCCCTCATTTTGTTCCTTTTTAAATTAAATGTTTTAAGAGTTACCAGTTTATTCCAATCAAGATGGCTTCAGGTGTTGCATAATTTTGTCATAAGTAAGACTGTTAGCGCTCTAGTTGTTCTTTAGAACACTCTGGGAAGCTGCAGTAGAACACAAAGGCATCAACTGACAGGCTGCTCCTGTTGAAATATAACAGGAAGATATTTGAGATCACACTTGAAACATGTCCTAATTTTTCTTTCTACAGCACTAACCATACTTTCTGTGACAAAATGAACCCCATCGTTTTGTTCCTTTTTAAATTAAATGTTTTAAGTGTTACCAGTTTATTCCAATCAAGATGGCTTCAGGTGTGCCATACTTTTGTCATAAGTAAGGCTGTTAGAACTCTAGTTGTTCTTTAGAACACTCTGGGAAGCTGCAGTAGAACACAAAGGAATCAACTGACAGTCTCTGCCCTTGTTGGGTGTACATGTTTTACTGAGAATGTCATACTTCATTCTCACATGACTGAGAAAGATAATGTGAATTTACAGAAAATATGCTCTCATTTTAGCTTCTGGAGCACCTTCCAAAACTGTATGGGACAAGCATGTGAAAATAGTTCTCTCAAACATGATTCATGATATCCCAGCAGAAGGTTTTTCACAGGGTAAAATCACCTTAGAACACACCACAATTCCTGAAATTAGTATGGTACCATCAACAAATAAATTCTAATGTAACTAAAGTCTGTTATCACCCTTTATAGTTCTCCTTTTGGTAACCCTCAAAATCTTCGATTCACTACAATGCATTTCAATGGGGTACTATCATTTATATTGGTCCCAAGATGGCTGCCAGCAATTCAAGGATGAAGTGCTGACAGCCAATCAGATCTCACGATGACATGTGTGGTTAGGCTCCGCCCAGATATATATGTGTTTTCTTTTTCAAATTTCTCAGGAACTACTGAACGGATTTACACCATTTAACCAAAAGGCACGACTCTGAACCAAGGGCTACCTTTTTGCCAAATTTGGTGTAATTCCGTTCAGCAGTTCGGGCTGTAGCTGCGACTAAAGTTTCCTTTGGAAAATTGCATGGGGGAAACACGTTTTGGGACCCCCCCTTTTTTCTCGGCCCCCACTTGACGAATCACCCCGAGACTTTCAGGATAGGAGCGGACCGGAGCGCCCCACGAGTTTTGAAAATTGCTATTTCAGGCTGTCATTGTATCATCCAGCATAGATAGTGTGATAAAATAAGTTATTTTTGCACCATATGTAGACGCATATCTATCCTCAAGACAGAAAAGCATTTCAGTAAGCCAGATGCACTGATTGCATCAGTAATTGTTATGAACTTACAACATAATTCTCATTATAATGACGTAGTTTATTAAAATTCACTAAATTGCATCTATGGTTCTCTGGTTGTTAAATCTGAAAGCACCCTGCAGGGGTGGACCAAACTGTTCCAAGAGGATGTAGCTACACACTGTGAATAAAGTGTGAAAGAATGCCTTTCAGTGCCTAACCCTTCTTTACACAGTGACATGGAGAATGGGTTAACTTTACATAAGCTAAAGAGGGGTGTGAAGACCTGCTGGGAAGAGGCCCCAACCCAGAAGAGAAGGTGCCTCTTAACCTTCAGTGCAGCCACGCAAAAGCAGGCATTCACTTACACAAAAGGCTCACATCAGAATTAAAAACGTTGTTTTTAATCCTTACCTCCCACAGCTTTCTTTTTTCCGACTCTCAGTCAGCCGTCTGGACTTACAGTGTGTGCACAGCTTCACACCTGTGATTTACAGTGCAGGGCCTCATTGGACCCTCCTCTGTCACTTACAGCATGATACTGAGCTTGCCAGCAGCAAGACACACAAATATAATGTACATGAGCCGTTTCTGAATAATTTAGCAGTGGCTCAGCACAGGGCTACAGAGGCACTTTGGCTGTGAGAGGCGTTCAGACAGTCTCCACTCTCTCATCCTGAGTAGCACTAGTACATGGGTGTGGAATTCAATAAAATATCTACTTGTCCGTGGGACAGGTTGCTTCATAAATCTACTTGTCCTGTAACAAAATCCACTTGTCCCTTTGGTGCCATGTAGTGCAGCGACAAATTATGGCAGCAATCTCGTTATATAAGAGTTCTGATAATAGCCTCTCTGATTATGCCAGAGATCATAGCATAGTAGGGTTTGAATACTAGCAATTCCCTTATTTTGCCACCTTTCCGCAGATCTACATACTGGAGCCGGAGGTAGAGGTGAACAATAGTTCCCCTTGGTTGGAATGCCCCTTTGAGTCTGTGCAAACCTACTAACTTGTATGTTTTATGGGCTTTCATCAGCTCTTCTCTAATTTTTTCCCATAGAGAAATGTTGGAAATTTACTCCTGACAAGGGCAGAAGTAAACTTCTTCCAGGGTTGGGGAAAAACGTGGTTGGTGGGAAAGTGAACTTGTTATCAATCAACAGATTTTCGCATGAGCATATATACACATGCATATTTGCTCATGTTAAAATGCAGTTCACAAATATTTTCTAGTAGTACGATTTCCTGACCTACTTCTGTAAATTCTTGTGAATTCATGAAAGCCGTACATCTGCACTAATGTAAGGACATATTCCATGGGTGCACTTTTGTGACTTTCTATAAGCTTCGGGCTCATATTTAGGTCTGGCGTTAACCAAGACCTTTTTGTTTTTATTAAAATTCTATCTCTCTCTCTCTCTATGTACCAGCTGGCTTCACTGTGAGTGACAGCATTCTGCTCTTTCCCAAGGAGCATATTGGCATGCAAAATAGTTTTATTCAGTGCCAGGAACTACTGTGGCAATGTGTGGTTTTTGAGACGAAAAATATTTTTTGCTCTTGCCAATGTTTGTTATAGTGATGAGGGCCCGGCAGCTTCCACAACAATAAAGTTTTTAATTTTTACAAAAATAATGTCAGAACACACGCATTGACAAAACCAAAAACAATGTCATTCCTATTGGCTTTCCCAATGCTTGTTTATTTTCACATTTCCTAAAATTTTGTTGAAACTGGTTACACTTATTTTCCATTATGAAACTTTTGGGAAATACTAGCATGCATCAACATATTTTACTACATGATGCTTCAAAGAAATGGTGCCTAAAATGTCACAGTAGTTTAGCAAAGCGTTTTTTTCCTAGTTGCATTGCATTTATAAACATTTTATTTTGAAAGTAAAGAATCATCAATCTTGCTTTGAAACCTTTGCATATATTTGCATCTAATCAGAGAGCATCCTGGAAGCATTATACGTAGCCTCATATTGTTAAACTTTTCAAACGTGTCTACACATTTTTATACAGGAACCACTGTCAGTAATGCAGTCTGAACTTATGACATTTCCTTAGAGCGCTGACCCTTATAATAAAGGCTTTGTATTAATGAACCGTAAATACAAGTTCGAACAACTTTAACATACTGATACGAATGTTACCTTAACTGCAGACAATGCTTTTCCCTAAGCCATAATGTGGTACTGTTATATGGCAGCCAAATGGTTTGTACTGCACGGGGTTGGGCCTACTTGTCCCAAGGACAAAATAAACATGAAAACTTGTTGTTCTTGACCCCAAACAATATGTGTTGGGCTATGGGAATTCCTCACCCTTGCTAGTACCACTGAGCCTACCAGTCATGAGTACCGGTACTCTCCTTGGCAGTGAAAAAGTGCCAGTACTCACAAGGACCATTTAAAGCACTGTTTACGGACTATGGATAATGAAGATTGTGGGTTAGTAATTGAAGCAAACAAATGGAAACAATGTGAAACCCAAGTGTAGGTGACATGCGCTCACCAATGAACAGGAAGAAAATAACAGTGACAATGCGGCTGCCCGAAGGCTCACGCAGTGGGACACCTAAAAGGGCGGCCCCCTTAGTGCCACTTAGGCACACCATCACCCCCCCCCCTTCTAGTGTGGGGACCCAGGGAGGAGTCCCTCAGCCCGGCGCGCGGGCCGCGTCATTTCCGGCACACAGAGGGTTGGGGGAAGGTACTTATACCTCCCCCTGCCTTTCTGGTGCCCTCTTTGCTGCCGGACACGCCGTCTTGGGAGGTCGCGCTGTCGGTATGCTGCTGGACACGCCGTTGTGTGGTCGGTCGCGTCGGGAAGCGAGGTGAGTGGCTTGTCACCCCGCCCCCTCTCCCACCCTGCATGGCCATAGCCCGTGTGGGACCCCGTCCAAGTTGTAATTCTCTGGCCCGGCCGCCCGTAGGAGGTCGGCTGGTGTCGGCACCTGCGGGTGGGGTTGTGGCGAGGGATTGGGACGGGGGCAGTACAGGGGGGACACGCTTCTCGGCCTCATGCGGTGTAGGTCAGTCCGAGCAGCCGTAAACTAAAGGGCTTTACTAGTGTTGTAGTGAGCCTCAGCAAGGCCTACCAGTGCTTAGGGGTTCTCCTTCTCTGCACAGAGTCCTCAGACACTTAGGAAGAAGTTGGCACAGAAACTGAAATATAAAAGACAGAGTTTATTAAACCTCATGAGGTGGAGCTAACATTCACACATCACCCTTCAGTAATGCATGAAGTAGCACACTGAATGGCAGGATCCTGGTCCTTTTATACCCACACAGGGGCTCAAATGAAGGCGGTACTAACACAAATGCTGGTTTTAGGTACATATAAGGTCATACAGAGAATGCACAGTCGACAAGTGGGTGGAGCTAACAGTTTCTACTTTTAGCAGACACATCCTGACATTTATAAACTCGGAACAGCTGCAAGCTCAACTGAGCATGTGCAAAGCAAGAGGAACTAAATATAACTTGTCTCTAGGCAGATTTCAAGAGCAGTTGACAGGAAGGTAGGACAGAGCACATGGCGAGCACATGGTAGCACATGGCAGCCAAAATGGCTGACAGAAATACAAAATGGATTCCACAAAGCGGACAATTTAGCCTCTAAATACAGGCTGTCTTCAGTTAATGCTTAACTTAAATGCTGCCAAATTACAACAGACGACCCTTTCAGCATTGGCTGAAGACATTCGTTTATCTGGGGTAATCTAGATATTCATCCCGTACATCTATTAACATTATTTCGGCCACCTCTTTATTCAACATTTGTTGGGCCTTTGTTTCAGCAATGTTCCCTCTGGCAGGTATACAAGCAGAGATGCAAATGGAGCAAAGCATTGGACCACATTGGATACATACGCAGCATGTAAAGAATATTGTAATTATTACACATAGGATAGTCAGTAGCTTCCAGCCCCAAGCAGAAACAAGAGTCCAAAACCAACCAGCAAAAGTCCAAGTTCCAGTCTCTGGATGAATTTCTGCAGCAATCTTATGCAGTTTTGATATTGCGTCATATACTGAAGGTGAGTGATCTGGTATGAATACACAACAGCTGCTACCGATGATGCGACATGCACCACCTCGATCAGCCAAAATCACGTCTAGCACCATCCTATTCTGGAGTGCTACAATCCTTGCAATCTGTAGTTCCTCTGTAATGTTCCCAAGTGCCATAGCTGTCTGATTAGTAACAGCTTCCACAACACGAGTCAGTCGCCTAATCTTCCTGCTATTTAATGCAGCACCCACAAAGAAAAATAAGCCCAAATTGAAATCAACATATTGTTGTAGGGTAGTGTCGGTTTGGTCAACTTCATCCATACTTATTGTCCTCTTATTTCTGTTTTTGGAAATGTCATTGTACAGTTTAAAATCACGGTGATACAATGCAGGTGCCAGAAACACAGGGGGCAACAGAAAAGATACATAGCAGATTCCTGACCACCCAACAGGTAATTGATAATATCCGTTATTTCCGCACACAAAATACGTATTATGCGAGGCTGTGAAAGTGCTCTTATTGGCACCTTCAATGGTCAGGATTACAGTACACTCGCTCCTCCCCACTGGAATTCTTCCAACACTACAAATACACAAATCTGCTTTAGCTTTTGTCACAGAAATCACAAAAGGTCCAATGTTCTTTATTATTCTCACATTTGTGAAAACATATGGTGTTGAAATATTGTCCGGTTGATACTCTTCCCATTCCCATTTAGTCCCTTTGGCTTGTGGATAACCTTCTTTATTTTGATAACACACTTTATTATTGAAAAATAATCCCACCTACTGAAGGCTTTCCATATGCAAACAAAAGCGCATACCAAGCTTGACAAGAACCATTGTGAGAAAATGGAAGAGGAATAAAAGGTGTTCCTCCTTTCTTTTGATGTGCAGGTATCATCCCACACACCCAACAGTTGGTAGTATTCGTAGCATTGTGAGTATGGTGCAACATCTGGATAAAAGTATTGTTTAGGTAGGATTGTCGATGCTTTTGCTCATGGTAAGGAAGAGTAAAGTAGTGGTGTTCCACGGGTACTGGCGTAGTGGCAACAAAAGCTGTCGAACAGGAGCCACCTTCTCGATGTACCATGTAATTGCTGCCATAGCCACCATAGCAACAACAAACCCTACAGCACAAATGATTTGTTTTTTCATTTTAGCAGCAGTAATGATTGATCTTTCTGAAAACTTGTTGAAAACAGTCGTTGGAGCTCTTCTCCCGGGCAGCCGCTGATTTCTTCACCATGGGCCAAAGTGGGTGTCACTACACTAATACAGGGCTGATCCCCCTCCCTTGCCACAATGGCTCTCCGTTTCACTAACCCAGGGTGGTAGCTCAACCAGTCTTTTCAAAACTGCAGATCCTTTCCTCGGTCTCAATTGATATCTGGATACTCCAGTGATCGTGTGGTCCGGGAAGACTTCCGCAGATTCGTCAGGTGAGATAGCTTGGCCTTTCTCCGTCTCCAGAATCTCTCGATGGTCGGTCAACACAGCCGGTTCCACCAAGGCAGGCGACACGCGTTTGCAGTGTGTGCTGTGGATCCAATTCTTTCTGTTTGTCACTCGAACTGCTGTTCTTGTCGCAAGGAGCACCTGCTCTGGTCCTCGCCACCTTGGCTCCAAGCTGTTCGATCTGTCAAAGACCTTGACCATTACATGGTCACCAGGACGGAGTTCGTGGGCCTCACCTGTAGATCTGTCAGGAAGAGCTTCTCGAACCTGTTGATGAATAGAAATCAAACTGTCAGTTAACTGTGCCAAATAATCATTCATCAGAACACAAGGAACATCATGTATGGGCGTGGCTTAGGAATTCCCCAAATGTTCATTGGTCTCCCAAACACCACCTCATAGGGGGTAAGACCTGATCGTGAATGTGGCACCGATCTTATGGATAGTAATGCCAAAGGTAGTGCATCTGGCCACTTTAGGGACGTGGAAGCCAGTATTTTCGCCAACTTTGTTTTTAGAGTAGCGTTATACCTTTCCACCAATCCTGCTGATTGCGGGTGGAAAACTGTATGGAATTTCTGTTTGATCCCTAATCCTTTCAGGACATGCTCAACAACTTGCCCAATAAAATGAGGTCCATTGTCACTCCACAAAAGTTTACAAACACCGTATCTAGGAAAAACTCCTTTAGAAGCACCTTTGCTGTGGTGAGAGCAGTATTATCCTTCGTAGGGTATGCCTCTATCCATTTGCTAAAGGCACATACCACCACTAGGACATATTTCAAATTATTGCAGCGTTCGAGTTGGATGTAATCCATCTGCAAAACTTCAAAAGGTGCGGTTGGTGTAGCAAACCCTCCTGTAGGAGTTCGTGTCCCTTTTCCAGGATTATACTGCCAACAGATCAAACAGGACTGTACTACCATTTTGGCTGTGCTAGCAATTTCAGGATGCTCCCAAACTTGTGTAAGCAATGTAGTTATTGCTAGAGCTCCAACATGTGCCAGCCCATGTGCCATTTGAACCATAGGTTGTAAATAGGCCGCAAGGAATTTCCACTTATTCATTTCTTTGTTACGCCAACAACCCTCATCATCTAATATTCCTTCTTTAGACCATTGCTCAAGCTCTTCCACAGAAGCAGATCTCTGTATATCCAATACTTCCTCTCTAGCATCATGCCAACGCTCAGCTTGTGATTTCACTACGTACATGGGTGTAGTGCTTCGCTGCATCGCAGTCTCACGGGCTACGCGGTCTGCAAAGGCATTGCCTTGTCCTATTTTGTCAGTCACTTTCTTGTGTGCGCTACATTTCATAATAGCAACTTTCTTTGGGTATGTAAGTGCAGTCAAGAGATTATGCACTAACTCTCCGTGTATTATCTGCATCCCATGGGATGTAAGAAAGCCTCTTTCCTTCCAGAGTAGGCCAAAATCATGAACCACTCCAAAAGCATAGCGGCTATCCGAGTAAATGTTCACACACAAGTCAGTGCTAAGCTCACATGCTCGTGTCAAAGCTATTAGTTCAGCTGCTTGAGCCGACTTCTGAGGTATGCGAGCTGTTTCCACTACTGTCTCAAGCGTGGTAATTGCATAAGCAGCTGAAGTCGTGCCATCTGGTAACTTCAAACAGGACCCATCAACCCACAGTTCCCCATCTACATCTGGAAGGGCGTATCTTGCAAATCGATGCGACCCTTTGTCTGTTCCTCAGTAAGGAATATACAATCGTGAGGCTCCTTTGGCTGAGACTGAGTCGCAGGATATGGCAACAAAGTGGCGGGGTTCAGTGTCGCACATCTTTTCAAGGTAATATGAGGTGCTAGCAGTGTCAATTCGTATCCTGTCAAACGAGCACTAGTTAAGTGCTGAGTCTTAGTCTGATTCAAAAGGGCATCTACTGCATGGGGTACTAGCACCAACAGTTTGTGTGACAAAACTATCCCTTCACTCTGACGTATGGACACAGCCGTCGCTGCAACTGAACGGAAACACCCAGGCAATGCACGAGCAACAGGGTCAAGAACTGCAGAAAGGTATGCACAAGGACGCTGTTTGTCCCCGTGTGTCTGTACTAAAACTGACAATGCACATCCTTCTTTCTCATGTACATAGAGTGTAAAAGCCTTCGTGTAATCTGGTGTGCCTAACACTGGTGCAGAGCAAAGAGCTTGTCTCAACTGACAAAAAGCATTTTGACATTCATCTGTCCATGGAAGGGGGATCGGAGTGTTTTTAGTCAAAAGTGCTAGCAAGGGTTTAACAATGTGTGAAAAACCCAATATCCATTGCCTGCAAAACGAAGTCAGACCAATGAATGCACGGACATCTTTCTGCGTGGAAGGTACTGGGGTGTCTAAAATTGCTTGAATGCGATCTGGTGTCAGTGCACGGCCCTCCTTAGACAGAAGGTGTCCTAAATAGGTCACCTTCGGTCTACAATATTGCAATTTCTTTCGTGATACTTTATGGTGGTGTGTAGCAAGAAAAGAAATCAAAGACAAAGTGCATTTCTCACACTGCTCAGGTGTATCGGCTGCCAACAAGATGTCATCGACATATTGTATGAGAGCCACTCCTTTAGGCAAGGTAAAGGAATCAAGCTGTCTTTTAATGCTTGACTGTAAATACTAGGACTCTCAGTATAGCCTTGAGGAACTCTACAAAATCTGTATGATCTATTATTCAAAGTGAAACCGAACAAATATCGGCTATCAGGATGAATAGGAATCGAGAAGAAAGCGTTCTTCAGATCAATTACAGAAAATGTAGTTGCTGTTGGAGGGACCAAGGTAAGCAATGTCGTTATGTCAGATACTACAGGGTACTGTGGTACTACAATCTTGTTGACTTCTCTCAAATCGATAATAAATCTATAAATCCTAGTGTCAGTATCTTTTTTCAAAATGGGAAGAATCGGACTATTGCAAATATTGTAAGGAACTTCTTCCACAACCCCACCTTAATTAAGTCATGTACAATACGTGTGAGTGCTTCTTCTCCTTCTCGAGAAATTTTATACTGAGGCAGTCTTGGCAATAAAGCGCCCTCCTTGACACTAATATGTACTGGTGGAATAACCATTTGCCCTACATCAGTGTCCAAAGTAGCCCACAAAGTACTAGGGAGTGAGGCTAGTGCAATGTCCTCTTTAACAATACAAGATCTCTCAATCATAGGGTAGTTGTCATTCAAAATAACCCGTACTCCTTCCGGAGAACACCTTATCGTAGCCCTGAAATATTTAAGCATATCAAGACCCACAATATTGTCTGGTGTGTTTGGAGAAAGCAAAAACGGACATGGAGCAGTAAACTTATCAATATCAAATGCAAGTGGTTGTGACAATGGGCTAAGGGAAGGTGTTCCATCGAAACCTATCGATGTAATGGTTAAGCCAGACAGGGGAGCCCTTGGAACCAATTGTTTAGACAAGGCGCTACGAGTAGCTCCTGTATCAACCAGAAACTGATCAGTAGAACCCAAAACATCTACTGGAACTTCAATTGATTCCTTACCCCATCCTAGGCAATCCTATGCATAAGCAGAATCTTGAAAATCAGAGGGCGCATAGTCAGACATTTGATATTGGTTCCTTCTATCAAAAGTGTTAAACCCATTCTGCCCACGTGTATTAGCATCAAACCGAGCACGATCATTCGCGCTTCCTCTAGGCCGTTGATATCCTGAACGATTTCTCATTTGTCCCCGACCACGTAGATTCTGCTGAGCACGCAGCACTGGACAATCAGAAAGCCAATGTCCAAATTTTTTGCAGTACGCACACTGATCAACAGACAAATTCGAACGGGCAGAGGAAGGAAAGGACGAACCATAAGATCCACGTCCACCTCTATCATTACCTCTAGAAGGCGGACCATAAGCTTGAGCCAACATAACCTTTGTTTTCAACTCTTTAGACTTTTTGTCCTCATTACCTTTGGCTTCTAATTCTTGCCGCTCATAATACTGGGCCATAGTTAAAAGAGAAACCGGAGAAGATGTAGTCCATGAACTCTCACTGGCCTTTAAGCGACTAGCTATTCCTGGCAAAAGGTTTGCGACATATTTATCGACAAACAGATGCCTACCCGTGTCATCTGTCAATGACTGGCCACTAAAATCGTGAAATGCTTCTTCAAAGCGTGTGAAGAAGTCAGAAACTGATTCATCTACCTTTTGCTTGCAAGACGCTAGCACTGTCCAATCTATCTTTTTAGGGGGAATGATCGTCTTTAACTTAACTAATATAGCTGCCGGAAGATTTAAAATTAACTGACACGGTTTCTGTGCAGGTTCTCTATCTTCATCTAACCGCTCTAAATCTTTCCACAATGCTCCAAATGTCGCATTATCATCTATTTTACGCACAGTTCTCCACATATCAGGCGGTAATATTAATCCAAAGAACAAATCAATATCAGACAGAGTCATAGTACAAGAGCTGATTGCACCCTCAACTTCCTCATAAAAGGCTGCTGGATTCTTTCGCGGGTCAGGCAATGCATTTTTAAGGGCCATAACATCTGCTCTATTCCAAGGAGTGTAAACCCAATTATAAATAAAGTACCCTTTCGCATTAAGAGAAGTCTTATCATCCTCTGTACCCGTTCCTTTAGGAGGAACATATAAAGGCGCGGCTTCCCGCATGGGTTTCACATGAATTACAGCATTCTTATCTGTTTCAGGAGTAGAAGTTCGTGCCATGCTGATCTGAGATGCTAGTGCAGCTGTTTCTGCTGCCTTTTTCTCCTCTCGCAAACGGGCTGCTTCAACACGCAGTTTAACCAAGCGTCTGATCGTGTCAGCCACCTGGGAGAAGACAAAAAGACCGTCACGTAATTGTTTACAATCAGCTGCTACATCATTGGGCTCCACTTCTACCGAATACTTCCTAAATTGTTCAATAACCTCTGCAGCAAATGTATCGGTAAAATATATTTGCTCCCTTTCCTGCCATCCTTTTATACTATCTAAAAGTTCAGAGGCAGTGGTAGTACTACGAACGGCTTTACGCGCAGTAGATCTAATGTCAGATGCACGCTCAGCAGATAGCATGGAACGAGTTTCTCGAGCTTTGTCCTGGTCTGAAAAAGAGTCCTCATCTGACTCATGAGGAGCAGAAGAAAAATATACGGAGGTGGAGAACGATCTAATAACAGGAAATCATCTTGCGGTTTATTAAGGATAGGATAAAGGGGCTGCCTAACAGCATATTGGCCAGTTACCTGTAAATGGCGTTCCCTATCTTCCCTCTCTTTAATTTCTCTCATCTCCTTGTTTTTTAACTCTAATGCTTTCGCATAAATGGTCTTTCGCTGTTCTTTATCAATCAAGGCTTGTTCACGCTTCATTCGCTCACGCACTTCTTTCTCCCACATTCGCACACAATCAAACATATCTTGCCTAGTCTTTCGTTTAAACATACATTGTTCCACATACTGAATTTTTCGCAAATCAAATGACCCATACATAGGCCAACGCAACTCAGGATCTTTACTAGTATATTTGTTCCATAACGTGCAGTACATTATAGAAGAAATACCATACTTAATATACATATCCCTATTAGGCGTCCCTCCGGGAGGCTGGTTGTGCTTCGTCAAGTCTCAAATTGGTACCACTACAAAAGCAACACATCCTACGAAGTGTGCTGAAAACAGGCATGCCAAAAAATAGTGCAAAATATGCAGTATTATAATCAAAGTAGCGCTTAAGGTACTCTTCATACGTTGCGCTGTTCAAACAATTTTAAATAGAGAAAATTCTCCTCATTACCTGCCTATATGCATTGCAATACATATATAATTACAAAACAGATTCCAAAATTGGCCAATTATACAAACAAAGCCACAGTAAGTGTTACTAAAACTACCTTACCAATCAAAGGCATCAAACCAACAGCAAGTGCCGCAAAACGGCTCTTACCAATCAAATGGTGTCCAGGTTCCAACTGCCAAGTTCTCAAATCGACCAAATGGTCACTGCACGGCGAATCAACAGAAGAGATCTCAGTCAAGGACCGGCGCCGCCGGGATGGTCAGATCAGAAAGAAAGGAAAAACGCCGTGGGTGCCAAGACTCTGGTGTCTCCTCAGGCAGCGATCGCGTCCAAAAGCGAGATTCCAATCCTTCGTCGCGACCAGTCCTTCGGGCATCCGAGTCGTTGATGAGTCCCACGTTGGAAGCGCCAATTTGTTGTAGTGAGCCTCAGCAAGGCCTACCAGTGCTTAGGGGTTCTCCCTTCTCTGCACAGAGTCCTCAGACACTTAGGAAGAAGTTGGCACAGAAACTGAAATATAAAAGACAGAGTTTATTAAACCTCATGAGGTGGAGCTAACATTCACACATCACCCTTCAGTAATGCATGAAGTAGCACACTGAATGGCAGGATCCTGGTCCTTTTATACCCACACAGGGGCTCAAATGAAGGCGGTACTAACACAAATGCTGGTTTTAGGTACATATAAGGTCATACAGAGAATGCACAGTCGACAAGTGGGTGGAGCTAACAGTTTCTACTTTTAGCAGACACATCCTGACATTTATAAACTCGGAACAGCTGCAAGCTCAACTGAGCATGTGCAAAGCAAGAGGAACTAAATATAACTTGTCTCTAGGCAGATTTCAAGAGCAGTTGACAGGAAGGTAGGACAGAGCACATGGCGAGCACATGGTAGCACATGGCAGCCAAAATGGCTGACAGAAATACAAAATGGATTCCACAAAGCGGACAATTTAGCCTCTAAATACAGGCTGTCTTCAGTTAATGCTTAACTTAAATGCTGCCAAATTACAACACTAGCTCCTCTTACGAGTACCATGGCACGGCCCCTTCCGGGATTAGTGCCCTGAAGGTCTTTGAGGCGATGCAGCCAGGGGCAATAGGCAGCCCAGCGGGCCCGACCACGAGGGGAAGCACCGCTACTGGGGGTCGGCCTCAGCTGCCATGCTGAGAGTCCGGCGCGGCTTTACCCGAGTGGCGTGGCTCCCTGCACTTTGCGATGTGTGCGAGGGGTCCGTTTTCTTTCTGGTGCCCCTGGGGGTTTTGCTTCCTATCAACTCCAGGTCTCCCTCTGTGCGGGCGGGAGGGGGGATGTGCAACTGTCGGGTCTCGGTTGCCCGCGCTTCCGTGCCGCCTTACCAACAGGCTAGCATATCCAGGGGACAACACAGTGACCGCGTGCATCGTGCGGTGATGCCGTGGTGGGGTCGCAGTTGCAGCAATGCAACAATGAGGTCGAGCCCTGGTGGTGCCAGGTGGCCTTCGCCCTTCCTCGCGCCAGGGTCCCTGCTGGCGGGGGAGCCCCCCTCCCAGTGACGGTCCAGTCATGGACGGACAGCCCTTCCAGGTGAACTTGACTCACGTTTTCACTGCGACACACCGCACAGCTCTTGGGAAGATCTGCGTCACCTTTCACCACCTGGGGCCGAGCGGGGAGGGTCTGGTGCCATTATACCAGGGCCCCTCCGCCCTAGGAAACGGGTTGTGAAGTCTTGCTTTGCCTGCCGTAATTGGTGATCTATTTGAACAGCTTTGTGATTCGACAGACTCCGACTGTGTACAGCGCTTTCATGAGAACAGTGGACGGGATCTTGCAGCGCATAACCCTCGAGGGCTTATAGTGTGTTTTCATAAGGCTATAGCACAGTTCGCTTCCACCCAATAATGGACTCTACTGCTGTTCTCCAGGTGGGAGGCTCCCGCTGTGTGTCTGGAGTGTGCTCTGAGCCATGCGTTGATTGTCTTTCGTGACGGAAAGCAAACGTACCTACAGTATTGAACTTGAGGGCACGCTGGAGATGGCAAGGGGACGTTTTGGTGTTGCGTCGGGGTGTTCACGATTGGCTTTTGATGTGGTGCTGAGCGCTTGGGCGCGGAAGTGCTGTACTGGCGGGTATTTTGCTCAGCTCGGTGCTGCTCACGTGTCGCCACCGGATAGACAAAGGTCTTCGTTTGCCTCGCCGGTATTTTCGCAGCGCTTAAGTTGAGCCGGTGGTTTCTAGCGTTGGCATCGGACAACGGCGCTCATGACTGTTGCCACATGGTGGTGCTGTTTGTGTAATTTGAAGATGTAGCACAGCGGTTGTTTGTTAATTCAATGCACATTGAAACAACTAGTGCCTGCTCCAAAGCCATTTTAGAGCTGTGGGGGCCTCGAGCGGTCTGAATTGTCACACTTGTAGGAGTGCGACGGTTGGTAGTTGTGCATGCACTGATAGTTCGCATTACGCCACTGACGCAGGCGTTTACAAGTCCAGGGGGGCACCCTGCTTTAGTTCTGAAGGGGGGACAAAGTGCCGTTCCAGTCGGGCCTGGCAACTCTCGCCATGGGCACGCCCCCTGTTAGCATCCCTGCAAATTCTTGGTCAGTATATTTGAAGCAGTCATTTGTTGCACCATGGATCATCCAAGCATGTGGGACACTCGGCATTGCCTCTCGCTGGGGCGGCCCCATGGTACTTCACGGGGGCTTCGCTGCAGGGCGCATATTGCGGGCCTGAGGGTGAGCACTTGGGTGAGGCCTCTTACCTGGGCGTTCGCCATCCTCGCCATGTTTCCAAGGGTCCAGGGTTTAGGATGAGGGAAACAGTCATTTGTCTTGGGGTACGGCCTTCTCGCGTTATGGGACAGGTTTGGTTCTGGGATCCTGCACTGCTGACCTGTGTTTTCTGTGCGTTCATGTGACATTCAAGGGTCTTCTGAGTAACACTGGGTGATCATTTAGCACAAAAATTATGCGCATAAAAAGCCCGGACGAAGCACCCCCCCCTCCCCCGGGCAGTGCCAGTGGAAGGGGTTTGTCTCTCACGCGCGAGAGGCCTACAGGCTAGGCTTGGAGAGGGCCATATCCTGCTGGTTCTGGGCACCAGGTGTGGTAAAAGGCAGGCGCCAAGACTGGTTTTACCTCGCACGGTCCCGGCCAATGTCTTGTTGAATGCTGCCAGGGGAACGATTGAGCAGTGGGGTGAGTGCATGTAGTTATTGGTGGTACTGTTAAGTATGGTTTGGTGCATGTTCGGTTTTGCATCCAACACTTGTGAAGGATCCGGTTGGAGTAGCACTCCCGAAGCTTGATCATGGCCTCCTTAGCTCTGTTGGTGTCCTTCTATACTGGCCAGGTTCTTGGGCATATGTGTTCCACGTAAGGGCCTTTCTGGTGCGCTTGGTGCTCTTGCTCGGACAGTCCAGCAGGGGCCAAGGGGGGTATAGACCCTCGCATGGGTCATTGGCTAGTTCCTTACAACTAAGCCATAAGTTGTTGCTTAATACCTTAGGGAACTAACAATCATTGACAAAGTCAATAGTACTGACTTGCTGTAGGTGTTTGTCACATGTGATTATATATCTGGATACAATGACAGAAGAGGCAGAACCAGGCGGCACACTATGATAAGCAAAGATTTAAAGCTTGACTGGCATGCTTATGGCCCCATTATGGTAATAGGTATGCGGCATGCGTAAAGGCGGATTGAATATTGTACCATCAGGAGAGCGGCGGTTTCATGGTAATAGCTGGAGTTTTGGGAATGGTGCGGATATATGGGCAAGCCTTCCGTGGGAGGTTTGTCGCATTACTTCCACTTGGGACCATGCACGTCTGTAACTCCAGCGGTACGGTGCCTGGGTAGGTGACCTGAGAGTGATCCTGACATGGCATTGTCTGGATGGTGGGCCCTGTGGGACGACACTAGCGGGGTGGGTTCAGGCATCAATGGGTGTGACTTACAGCCGATGGACAGTTTTGTCCACAGGCAAACTGCAGCTGCATCCCTTCGACTTGAATTAAAACTGGGGCAGACGAATGCTCAGGCACAAACTCTTCATGCCGCATGCCACGAGGGAATCGTGATGGGTGAAGGGGAGTGCTGTTTATTTAATGCTGTTGATTGGTCTTTGCTGCTTGGACAGCTAAGTGCTTGTGCCACCACGGGTGATCACACTTTGTATTCATTTAGGTATGGTAGGAATGCTGCCACTGTACTGATGGAGCAAAACGTGAATCTGCTGGAGCCAGGAGGGCCCGGCGAGAAAGGATGAAACTTCCTCACAGTTGGGGTTATGACTTGTGATTAGGAGGTGGAAGGACTGGTTGCAGATCCTTATTATTCTCTAATAACAAGGGTCAACAAACTCACATGGCATAGGTTATTAGAGTCGTAGCAGAGCGCACCTTGGTCCCCTATTTGCTGCTCTTCCCAGTTTCTCATACAGGCACCATACGGCTTCCTGGTTTATATCTGGAGGTTTCTTTCGGCAAATGCTTCATAAGTGTAAGCTTCAATATTGGTAAAACAGATTGGAAGGGACATTCTACGCAGCCTGCTAACATATTGGCAGGTCTACTCAGCTTTTCTTCCTTCTGAGGTCGATAAAATAAGTACAATTGAGTTTTATCAAGGAACATCGGACTCAGCGCCAGGATACCCTCCAGGTGATCGTGCTCATAAGCACATGTTATAATTAGCACAGCCAGCAGCAATAGTTATAGGCTTGCCTATAGCTCCCCCGATTGGCCATCATTCCCCATTGTGGTTGGGGACAGCAACACATACAGATAGTGGATCTGGTGATCCCAGTGCTGAGATGACTGAGCATGGTCTGATGCACTAGGAAAAACACGTTTTGTTGTACCGCAAAACTGGGGTTTAAACAGGATCAGCAACGATACATACAGAATTCTCCTGGTAAGGGCATCACTGGCGTCCAAAACAATTCCACAACATTCAGTCTCTTCTTAAAAGGTTATTCATTAACAAGCGTTCCTCCTGGAGTCAGTTAACACAAGGAACCCTCGGGGTCAGTAGGTGTTAGGATAGATTGATAACATTATAGTTTTTCAATTCAAATATGGGAGAGTTTTATAAAGCGGATATCTCGATCGCATGTGTTTCAAGGTGCCCTCAGGCCTATGAAGGTGCAAGCAAAATTCAGACAATGGCCTAGGATCACATATGTTGGTCAAGTAGGGAAGCCTTGATTAACCCAGATTTATGGTTTCACTGTGCACTAGTTGTTCCTCCTCGAACTAGGAGTTCTGCGGGGAGTGTCTAATAAGGCACAAGGCCATCCAATCGCTAGTAATTTAAACACAGCCAAACAAAACTTGGCAGGTACCCACTGGCGGATGCACAAAGGACATACATTCACTGAAACCGGATTGACACATTATTAACTTGGTAGCAACAAAACGGCCTGTGTAAGTGTAATTTTCATTCAACAGAAAATGTGCAATACCAGTGGGTGTTGGAGGTTGCCTGCCTTTCCGCCAGTGCGGCCAGGCGGTGGTCCCAAAGTCTTGGGGTAAAACAGGGTTGGAGCAATAAGGCAACAGTTCTTATACAGCATTCAGCATTCCCACAAATCTAGGAAGGGCAGTTATCTGGATATAATTATCAGTGAGTGGGGTAACATACAGCGGTTATTCAGCGCCATCATGCCTACGGGAGCATGCGCGCTTCACAAATATACAAGAATGTTATGCTCCAACAAGCACTATAAACAGAAAACTGTAAGAGTGGATGAAGGTGGGTTGGATATCTCCTGTTCTCTACCTGCACTGGCACATCTTGTCATGAGTTGCTTGGGCGAAGGTATTGCAGATGCACCTAAGACAAACATTCACTGAAACCGGTCGGCACATCTCTTGTTCATTATATTTTATCAAGAAACCTGTCCGTGCAAATGTATTAGTCATTTCAACAGAAATGGTAGATAAGCCAAGCTCGGCCGCCTCATTGTAGCTTGGCGGGTTGCGTAAGTTTGTCAGTATAATAAAGTGTGTTGGGGTTCTAAACGTTTTGTGAAACTCTGGGTTACAGCACAAGGGCTACAATTGATTGGTCATTTGGCAGGCCCACAATTAAAGAAAGGGTAGGGGATCTGTACTTATTGTCCTCACCATCCCAGCAGCTTTCTAAAAGTGTGCTGTCCCTCAACAGTGTGACAAAATGGGGTTGGAGCACAAATGCCAACAATCACCAGTACATTGGACATTCTTATTCCAGAAGGGGCAGGAAAATTTGCTCATGTTTTACTCCCTGTCCTCATATCCAAACATTGGTTAACCTATGGGCACCCTGGTATACCTTAGCATAAGCTGTGTATGGGTTACATATGCTGGGGTGGGGGACACCAGCATGGCGACACAGCATCCGTGATCGCAGTCAGACGGATGGGTTTGCAGGCAATAGGACATGAAAAGTAGCAGAAGTTTAGGAGTACCATTCGGGGACCTCACGCCCTCCCCCCTGTGGTGATCCACCCTTGTCTTGGTTTAGGTGAGGAGGCTCACCAGGCGTCCTGGAGGACATGAGACAGCGGAAATTCGACCCATGTCTCATGTTCACTTGCTGGCGCAGCACTTGGTCATCAGTCTGAACCCTCGTACTTGGGACCATCCTAGTAAGGGGGCAAACAAGGGCTTAGTCATCCCTGAAAGGAAATGCACAAACTTGCACACAGCGCGTTAAGGTTTGTATCACACAGAACTGTGGTTTCTCATTTGGCACACTGCCTGTGCCTTCGGCCGCGTGTTTAATCTTTTCATAGGAAAGAGATATGTTAGGTACCAATTGCTTACAGCGTGGCACATTAAGGTGGGGGCAACCCGGGTTTTTTACCCATTAATGTCGCAACTGCACACTTTGCTAGCAGTTAAGCAAACTGGAAAGTCTGGGGGGTTTCACCACAGATGGAACTGAACAGGCGAAATTCCCGTAAGAAAGTAGGGATACATGGCAAATACATGAGGACACATTTGCTTATTGTCACATATTCCTAGTTCATGGGATAGTTGGGCCTTTACACATCATAATGGGATAGGCACCAAGTGGAACAGGTGTTTGGGTTCATCTTGACAGGACATTAACACACCTTCATACGGACTGGAGCCTTTTTTAAGGGAAAGATGCAGGAACCACGGAATGGGGGTACGTCTGGCCCAGTAAACATCTTCACCAAGCAGCAGTGCGCAAGTGTTGCCAGGTGTCTTTCAGTGACAGGCAAGTGCATTAAGGGAGCTGCATCAGGTAGCGAGGTTACTTACAGTAGGCAGTGTGGTCCCAGCAGACCCACAAAGGGGGCTGCGGCAAAACATGAAACTGGGGAATCTTGATTCCAACAGTATCATTGTTTTATATTACGCACAACTCTCTGGTTATGCGGGGTATGAATGTTCCAGCCTGAATTACAAGGTGACTAGAAGGTAAGCTGAATGCGGCTTTGATTTTGTGGTGGGCAATCATTCCAGGGATAACAAAGTGAACTAGGTCTATAGCCGGTGAGCACCAAGTGTCCCAGCTGTTAGCAGGGATGTGTGTATCGGTGATCGAGCTTTAGTTAAGCAAGACTGGTAGGTGGCGTTGTTAAAGATTGCAGGAATCGCTGTTAGCATGAGCTGAAAGCCATTTTGTACTTGGCAGCCATTTTAGTTAGCCATGTGCTCGCCATGTGCTTTCTCCCTCTTCCAGAGTCTTGCACATGCTCAGAAAGGCCTAGCTGGTAGAATGCACCTGCTCCTAGTATGTAACTGTCAGGCTATTCTTACTGATGTAAGGAGAAATGTCTCCCTCCCACTTTGTTGAGCAAGCAAATTTTGTATACCCATATTAGGCAATAAGCATGCTTGTATGTGCTAGGACCTCCCCTTGATTTTATGTCGACTATGTAACAAATGCATATATAAGGACCCTGTTCTCTGCACTCATTAGAATGCCTCCTACAGTGGCCTGCGGCTACCGTACGACGCAATCTCCCTCATCTGAGGTTATTAAAATATGTTTTTTGATATTACAGCTTCCGTGCCAATCTCTTCTTTGTTGGTCTTAAGGACCAGGTGTATCAGTGAACCCCTAAGAAAGTTTTTATTTCTACAAATGGCGCCCGAACGTGGACCTCATCGGTGAAGCGGCTATCCAAGGGAGTGGTCTTGAAGGGAGACAGTAATCTACTGAGGAGTACAGGACAGGAATCTACTGAGGAGGTACCCTGCGCACGGAGATTGTTTGTCTTTCCAGCCCAGTATATTTCTGGTCTTCCTGATCTGACCCTCCAAGTGTTTGCCGCTCCCGACTGAGAACTTCATTGGCGTGAGTATTTTAAAACGACCGTTAGGTCACTCAGAACTTGGCAGTTGGAAGCTGGAGACTTTGGTTTGGTAAGGTTGCTGTAGCAACTCTTTTGTTTGGAATGACTTGGCCAAGATTTTGGTTTGTTTGTTTTGTTTGCTGCAGCAAATGAAGGCAGGTAATGAGGAGATTTTTCTCTAACTTTGAAAACTTGAACGGCACACATTGTGTTAAGTGTCACTTGGAGTATAATATTATATATGCTATAATATTCTTGGCATGCCTGCTTCTAGCACACTTCGTAGAAAGTGTTGCTGTCTTGGAGGTACCAATATGGATTTAGTAAGTACTCAGTTGACTCCCTCAGAGGGGATACCTAAATAGGTTTAGGTATAGTAAAAAGATATTTCTTCCTTGGTGACTAAGTACCCCATGGAACTAAATATGTACATAAAACGGATCCGGATCTGCGCACTTAGTAACATTCATAAGTGGTGATATGCAGAGCGCTTTTTGAGTGTTCTACCAGCCAAAACTGGCGAATTTGGTGTATTTTGGCTTCTTGACATGGAACAGTCTTTTGGGCTGTTTTGGTGCAGTCTTTTGGACTACTTTTGAGAGCTCTTCTTGTAAATATGACTTACAATTAGTATTTACAAATAGTTTGATTTTGCGTACAGTCTGTAAGCTGTCCTAAGTGTTGATTTGTGGGTTAATTGTTTGTTTGTTTTGTGTGTGGTTGTGGACTAACATGCTTGAAAGTACTTGTTTCAGTAAAATAGACTATGTTTTTTGTGTAAGAATGGCTAGCCTTAAGCGCGCTGTGTTGTGTGTTATGAGTGTATGACCCCCTTCTGAAAATGTCTGGAATGAGTTCAATGTGGTTTTTTTTTGTCATCATTCTGTTATGCAAATATCATTGAATGAATTACATTTTTTTTTAAAAATCCAGAAATGAATAATGTAACATATGCTAAATAGCTGCACGCTACCACCATTAAAATTGACAAAGTAAGAAATTATAGATATGTGCAAATTGCCACACTGGTAAAGATAAATCAGAATTCACATTCAATAGGAATAAAATACGCCTCATAGAAAGGTAAGAAAAAACGAATTTGTGTGCTTTACAATAATTAGGACTAAAATGAAAAATGTTACAGTATTATCCTTATATATTAATATTGAAAGGCATTCACATCATCTGAGTGAATTGGTTGTTGCTGAAATAAACACCACATTACAGAACGATAGATTTGTGCTGGCTTGAAAGGCGTGAGATGTTGGCGCCTGCTGGTCAGAACACAGCTGTGTCAACAACACATGGCTATTCTTGGCCCTAAGCCACAAGGGAACTGCCGAGTCAACTAGATTTTAAGTTAGTGCAAACATGGTTTGAAGGCGTGCATTAAGAACTGCTGATTTTAAAAGTCAGAAAAGACAGTTTCATTATTTTGGATAACAGAGAAAAGATTAAAAGGGATTTTCTTTCTTAATGCTTTTTTATACAAGCACATCCGTGGTTCTGATGTTAAATGATTACTGTCCTTTAAAAGTGACGCAGACTTTTCATGTTTCAAGTAAGGCTTCTGTGCTTAGAGTTATAAATGAATACATTTAAAGGTGATAGGAAAGGAATGAGGCTTGCTTTTCATACGTGGAACCATCAAAAGGGTTGGTGATCAATATTTATAAAAAAAAGGAATTTTGATTATATGAAAAAAAATGTTTATTTAAAAATAATTGCCCTAAAATTGTTTTTGATCTTTGTAATGTCTGATAATCATACTGTGAATAATATATAGCTCCTAGCATCAAAGTTGGATTTGAGTAGCACTTTACCATGATGTGGGGAGTGCAATCTGAAATTTCACTTTATCCAGGCATATAAAAACTTATTTTTTAAGGATGTACCTTATACATTTCTGATCCCCCATCTCTGGGATATCTAGAGGACACCCTGGGGATCCCTAATGTGCCAAAACATTGTAGGTTATTCATTTTTAAGTGCCCCTACCACCAAAGTCAAAATTGAGCAAAATTCACTATTTAAAAGCAGTTCTGCCACTTAGGGCAGGGTTCAAACTGATCTCAGGCTTCAGAGCTGGTACACATGCAAGTATAGAACAAACAGCTGACCTACTGCACACCACACACTGTACACAAATGAAAATAAGTATAAAAAAACACAGTAGAAGTTAGATCCTACCTTTAAAATTATTAGATGAGACAGGACTGCCTTTCAGCTGTGATTCTCCAGAGTTGCTTTGAATTGGAAAGACCGCATGGAAAGCCTTGCACAAAAATGGGACAGCTGGAAAGGTCACAGGTCGAAGGTCTGCATTTAGCAACCTAGCAGGGCTATGGGTAGGGTTTGCTTTGACACTTCGACCTCCGAAAAGTTTTGAAAGAAGAGATGACAGCGCAGAGAGCGGAAGAGAAGCTTTGCTTACTATTTTTGGCAAAAGCGAGTTTTGCGCAGTTATATGAACAGAAGGAAAAGCAGTGACGTATGTGGGCCCTGAGTAGAGCATAGCTCTGCCATGTATATAAAAATAATGGTTTTAGCTTAAAGATTACTGTGCAAGGGCTGAGATAAGGAGGCAATGGGATTTTAGTTTGCATACATGCGCCCTCATGTTAATCTAGTACCATTGCTGAAGGAATTGGTAATTGGTTATTAACGCTTTCTAAAGTTAACTCAATGTGCTTGTGTTCGGCTGAATAAGAAAATAGCCACTTTCTAAGATATCTCCTACAAGTTTGTTTGTGCCCAGTTGCCACAAATAGGGGTAGATAGTGTTGCCAGAAGGTAAACCTGTTTTCAGGTTTTCCTACTGTCAAAATGGGGGAAGGAGGTTAGCTCCTGGGCAAATTAAGGGTAGGCAAATTTATGTTTTCTCTCTCTTTTTCTCACTCTCTCTTGAGTCTGTCTAAGCTGTCTAGGAAATGGCCATGAGACATTTAATTGGCTATTCAGTAATACTGTTTTAAAATTGTTAGAATTAATAAAATGATTAAAAAATATGCTATGTTACTGCCCATCCTGTATGAAAGCATGAGTAGAACAGATTGATGTTCCCTTATTTGACCTTTAAAGGGAACTGTATAGTAGGGGTTTCTGTTCAAAAATCTCAGGTGACAACACCATTATTGTTTATGTTATTCTCATGTTATATACAGTTTTGCAAGGGCATTGCTAGTTTTTTATTAGCTAGTCTGTGTAAATAAGCTGACAGCCCTTGTTAGAGCTGATGTTGCATAGTCCGGATCGTGAAAAGTAGAATGCAGGAAAGACGCCCATGTGATCCTTAGCAAACATTTTGAAGGAAAGTATTGTTTTATAGGAGTTTGTTTGTCACAACATGTTCTGCTGGAGAAATGTATGTACCCACTATGTTGAGTTTTTTGTTTTAGTTCTGTATGAAATAAGAATCCCTGTTAAATTAGCAGTTTTAGATTTTCCTGCTGCGCCTATAACATGAGAGCATGGTCCTAAGCATAAAATGTAGGTGCTTTTATTAAGAGAAATTATTTTAGAAGTGTCTGCAGTCCTGTACAAGTAATGCAAGGTTCATAAGTAGAACTGTAGAAAAGTTCCTTTTTCTTGAGGTTCTTCAGATGAATAATATAGGAATACACAAATGTAAGGATTTGGAGTATGTCTGTATTGTTTTTCTCTTTTCCTCAGAATTTAGTAAATGAACACAGACTTCCTTGGCTGCTTGGGATTGGGAGAAACAAATCAAATCGTGTAACGTATTACTCTTGTCAGTTCACCAGAAAGTTTCTTTTATACTTGCCAATAGGTCCAGGGTTTTTTACTCTCAGATAGATGAAGTGGTTCTTGGGTGCCTTGCTAATATAAGGCACCCCAAGACTAAGGAAGTATTCTGAGACTATCCTCTCTGTTGATAGATTATTTCTGTGCCTTGTCTAAAGACCCTTTTGTTCTGTCCACCAATAGATATTTGCTGCCCTACAACCATTGCCAGAGGGGCCCGGACATCAGATCCAGCCTGGGAGTCAGCGCCAGTCCAGCTTGGAGTCAAGATAAAGGGAACCAGCACAGGCGTTGCTGGCAACTAGGACCTCAGTGAAGGCGGAAGCACTGGGACATGAAGTGTGTACCCCTGCCACTGTCTTGGGCGAAAAGACGGGGTCACAAATCAGGATGGAGAAATCTTTGTGTGGATCCAGTTTTTGATGCCCAGCTGAGAGAGTCACAGACCGACAAGGACGGCAAGGAGGTTTTTGCTTGAGGTGACCCCCTTTGAAACAAGGGTTGCTTCAGGCCTTTGAGTCCTGGTCCCCAAGTGAATGCAAGTCTGCGCCTTTGTTTGTTGATCAAGAGATGCCCGAGCACACTGGGTATAATCTGTGGCCCCAACAAAAGAGCAGTGCGCCAGCGGAGCAATACAGGAGTTAGGGAAGGACTTGAGTTTAGGGTACAGGTGCTGTGTCTCTGGTGCCTGTTAGATTAAAGTGAAGAAAACTGGTGCACTGCCTGAGACACTGGACAGGATCGTTGAGGGTATTTGCCCTGGGGGGGTGATTGCCCTATCCTGAAAGAAAGACTTTTTCTTCTCAAACTGGGCCATGATTCTTGAGTTGTGAGTTGTGCAGCTCCACCGTGGGAACAACAAGAGCCTGCCTGTGAGGCTCAAACGGACACAGGGAGAAGACTCCCCTCTGGATGGTTGTACAGCGGCTTCAATTTCCCAAGGACTCTTTTTTTGTTAGTAATGTACCCCTTTGGTCGTCCCATTTTTGAGGAGGAGCAGCCCTTTGCGGCTCCTCGTCCTAATTCCTATGGCCCTGTGTGGTCCTCCTGGTTCCCCGGAGCCAGGATTGTTTTTATAATAATCTGTCTGACTTCCTTAATATTTGTATTACTTATCATGCTTATTCTACACGAAAAACATTTTTGTGAGCAGTTACCAAATGTTACTTTACTCTTTCCTTGAGTATATTAATTGATACTTTAGCCCTCATAAAGGAACACTGGAAAAGTCTATTGAAAATGTTTTTATTATGTATGTGCTGTTGGCTATTCTGAAATTGAAATAGATAGTCACTGAAATACATAGGAGCCCTGAAACTTAGAATTAGACTAGATGGTTTTGGGATTTGCTTTCTGCTTAGGGTTGGAAAAATATTGAGATTTCTGTTTGAGATAATAGTCATTACCCTCTCCTACTATCTGTATGTTAATTATGACCCAATGCTCTGTTCCCTTTGTACTCCTGCTTATACCTTATATATACCCGCTTAATGAAATGTTTAGAATGTAAATGCCCACCTAGCATAGGATATTGATGAATTTATGAGAAGAAAATGTGCAAAATATTTTCTATGTTCCTTCTAGATCATATGAATGTCTTTAGCTCATGCTAAAAGGATCATCTGTTAAAGATTGCAGGAATCGCTCTTAGCATGAGCTGAAAGCCATTTTGTACTTGGCAGCCATTTTAGTTAGCCATGTGCTCGCCATGTGCTTTCTCCCTCTTCCAGAGTCTTGCACATGCTCAGAAAGGCCTAGCTGGTAGAATGCACCTGCTCCTAGTATGTAACTGTCAGGCTATTCTTACTGATGTAAGGAGAAATGTCTCCCTCCCACTTTGTTGAGCAAGCAAATTTTGTATACCCATATTAGGCAATAAGCATGCTTGTATGTGCTAGGACCTCCCTTGATTTTATGTCGACTATGTAACAAATGCATATATAAGGACCCTGTTCTCTGCACTCATTAGAATGCCTCCTACAGTGGCCTGCGGGTACCGTACGACGCAATCTCCCTCATCTGAGGTTATTAAAATATGTTTTTTGATATTACAGCTTCCGTGCCAATCTCTTCTTTGTTGGTCTTAAGGACTAGGTGTATCAGTGAACCCCTAAGAAGGTTTTTATTTCTACAGCGTAAGTTGTCACGCCAAAAAAGGTTACTGTGGCTGCAATAGTGTGGGCAATACGAACACTCCTGTTCGCCATGGTTTAACAAACAAAAAAGTCTGTGCAAATGTCTGGACAACTTCAACAAAGTATGTGCACTCTGCTCCGAGGGCAGGTTATGGGTTGCTTCGGTTAAGCACAAAATTCCCCACCCTGATAAGCCATAGTAAATAGGCTGGTTTGGAAGCGATCATCTAACAAGTGTGCTGCTGTCCCATAAATTGGGGAAACAGGTGTTAAGACACATAAAGTGCTAGAAGGATTGCAACTACAGGTTGCAGGAGGTTGGAGCCCACATTAGCTTGAAGAGTAATATAGCTGTGGTTAAGAGTAGAGCTCCCTCCTCAGGTCATGTGAGGCAGTTGAAGATTCCCGGAGAAGTATAAACAGCGCCATGCGCAAGTTCACAGACCAAAGGGGCTTTGGCTTCATCAGGCACGGGCTAATCCAGGTGAACACCAAAGGTTATTTTGACAAAGTTGGGTGCACTTGTCACAGGTGGGTATTGATCTGTTCCTACTGACATGAGGGAGGCCCTGGAAATAGCAGGTTGCAGGTGACAAAATTCGCAGTATTGGTGGGGGGCTCTGTAGGTGATGGGGGCCACCTCCAGAGCTGTGGCGGAGTTACGGGGCGATCCGGAAGCAGAAGGGTACAGAGGGGTACCTCTTCAGGAGCACAATAGGGGTGCCAGAGTCAAATCCCAGGAGTCCTCATGGCAGGGCCCTGGAAGAAAATCGTCGGCGCCCCGCTTGTCCTTAGGGCGGTTGTAAGCCTGAACAACCACCGGGGGCTTGCCTTCCAACGCTCCGCCCTGAAAGGGGCGTGAGTAAGATGATGGTCCAGTGGGCCACGTGATCCTAGGGAGGGGATCACACCATAATTGGTAGCACTGATTGGGTTGGCCACAGTGCAATTTGGCTCATCAGGCGGCAGGGCAGCGTAGGTTAGTCACCGCTGCCTGCCCTTGGATCGCCCGTAAGATAACCCACCATGTTGCATACTTTTGTTTGGAATAAACCTGCAGCAATATTTTCCCAACAAAAAATTGTGTTGTGTATTTATTTATTCCATTGTGCATGCTATTGGGCGGGGAGTGTTGCCTATATATGCACCATGCGGCTGCCCGCGGCTCACGCAGTGGGCCACCTAAGAGGGCGGCCCCCTTAGTGCCACTTAGGCACTCCATCACCCCCCCCGCCCCTTCTAGTCTGGGGACCCGGGGAGGAGTCCCTCAGCCCGGCGCGCGGGCCGCGTCATTTCCGGCGCACAGAGGGTTGGGGGAAGGTATTTATACCTCCCCCTGCCTTTCTGGCGCCCTCTATGCTGCCGGACACACCGTCTCCCGCCCTACCGCTTACCCGGCGTGTGGCTGGGGAGCTTGGTTAGGTAGGACCTTGTAATGTTCTTTTTTGTGTTGCAGGCGGAGTTACAGGGCGATCCGGAAGCAGAAGGGTACAGAGGGGTACCTCTTCAGGAGCACAATAGAGGTGCCAGTGCCAAATCCCAGGAGTCCTCATGGTAGGGCCCTGGAAGAAAATTATCGGCGCCCTGCTAGTCCTTAGGGCGGTTGTAAGCCTGAACAACCGGGGGCTTGCCTTGCAACGCTCCGCCCTGAAAGGGGCGTGAGTAAGATGATGGTCCAGTGGGCCACGTGATCCTAGGAAGGGGATCACACCATAATTGGTAGCAATGATTGGGTTGGCCACAGTGCAATTTGGCTCATCAGGCGGGCAGGGCAGCGTAGGTTAGTCACCGCTGCCTGCCCTTGGATCGCCCGTAAGATAACCCACCATGTTGCATACTTTTGTATGGAATAAACCTGCAGCAATATTTTCCCAACAAAAATTTGTGTTGTGTATTTATTTATTCCATTGTGCATGCTATTGGGCATTGGGTGGGGAGTGTTGCCTATATAGGCACTATGAAGAAAACCAATGGTAAGTAGTGGGCGGTCTAACAGACCCTTTTTTAGGTTGTTTTTTTTTGCAGAAAAAGAACAGGATGTCATAAGTGACAGGCCAGACCTAAAAATAGGCCTTAGGTTGCACAAACATAAACTTTCCCCTTTATTCACAGGCGACACACTAGCCCATCAAGTTCGTCCTATTTGACAGACAACTGGGTTAATTACCCTCAACCATACTTAAGTACTCTATGCAGGAGACGAACTACCTTCATTGTGTGTCCCCACCATCTTAATCAATGCTTGTATGGCCCTGTCCAATGGCTGCTTTTGTCCTGGTCGCAGCTTCCGATGCAATATGTCTGAACGTAATTACTGTAACTGTGACTTGCTGTACCCTTGTATCACGCTACTGTTGTAAAGCGCTCCGATGCCTTCCGGCCATGTCCGCTGTTGTGTTCCTGATCTGGGGCCCTCCGGCAGTCTACGCGGTAGCGCGTGTACAGCGCGTAACTAAATAATGACACGGAGCCGGTATTGGATTACTAATGACTCCCGCGTTCGCGCGCCAACTGACGACGCGTCCGCGGTAGTCAGTTTATTGACCTGAGGTCACATGACCTGGGCCATACTATCTGGCCGCACTATCGTGGGGACGCACTCCGGGCGCCCCACCCTCAGTCCCGCGGTGGGCACACCCCGCGGGGCACATCTATTACCTCATAGATGCGTCACAACATTCCCCCCCAAAATAAACTTCAAAACAATAGTTCCCACGTTCACTGCGTGGCAAGCTCTAGCTCAGAATCCCCAATGAAAATTAGAACAGTCTTACGTGAAGTAGTCTTTCAGCTTACGAGTTGGCTCAGGATTTCGTCGGAGCTGGTATTGTGAACTTCCACGCCCACTCGGACCTTCCTCCGCATCACCACTCGGAATAGTGCTTTGGACTTCTGTAGGACTCCCTAGCTCTTCGACGTTCACCGCTTCAGGTTCAGTGTGGTCGGTGTGTTCGTTCTCGCATCATGAGCGGGGCCTTGGAGTGGAGATTCGGGGACCCCTTGTGGCCGGTCCTCTCCTCGCCGAGTGCCCTCTTGGAATAACCTCGAGCCCACTGGACCACCTGGTGGTGAGGATGTGTCTGATGAATGAAATCTTTTGAAGTGCGAGACGTTTCTGGTGATTGTTTCACCACCTCGTCGGGCGATGACCCGGGTGCCCTTCACATGAATTACTATCCACGGGTGCCTTTCGTAAGGAAGATTGAATTTGCTGCTGGTTGTACGGTTCTTTAGTAGTACCAGGTCACCTCGTTCCAGGTTCTCCTGCCGGGCACCCCGACGTTGGCTGATTTGAGCATGTACCCGTCGTCTCTGTTCATCAATCTGTTCATTGTTTGGCGACGTGGGACACCACTGTGGGTGGTGAGGAATGGAGTCGGTGACTACCCGACCCATTGACAGGTGCCCCGGAGCCAGACCGGTAGTGGTGTGAGGAGTCTGTCGATAACTGCGTAAGAATGTGAAGATGGCCAGCTCCACTGACTGTTGACGTTCGTGGGCTATGCGGATTACCTTGTTCAAAGTTCGCATAAATCTCTCCACCTCCCCGTTGGCCTGCGACCAGCGAGGGGTGATTCTCCGATGCTTGACGCCTAGGGAGGCTAAGTAGGTGGCCAGTTCTTGCCCCTGAAAGGGGGGACCGTTATCAGTTTTCAGTTCTCGAAAGATGCCATGGGTCGCCATTACTTTTTCTAGCTTCGGGATGACTTCGGTGGCACTCAGCGTGTTGATGATTTCTACCTCGGGGTATTTGGAGTGATCATCAATGGCCACAAACGTGTGCCTCCCGTCCGGGAGGCTCCCGAAGTCGAGACTGACGCTCTTCCATGGACGCAGGGGTCTTGGTTCCGTGATCACAGGAGCAGGCTTGGGGGCTTCTCCAGTCACCTGGCACCACTGGCATTCGCGTACAGCTGCCTCTACAAGTTCCTCCATCAGTGGGAACCATACTTTCGTCCGCAGTCTTGATTTCGTTTTGACCATTCCCTGGTGTCCAATGTGGGCGAGTTGGACAACCCGGGCAGTGAGGGCCGAAGGGATGACCAGTCTGTGTCCTCGCATTAGGCACCCTGTGGGGTCTTCCGTGAGCTCCTCTCGGATGTGATAGAGGCTATCCAGGATGCGTCGTGCCTCAGTGGTGAGTATTTTCCACTCTTCCTTGGCTCAGTGCCAATTCCCGTGTTTCAAGGCGTGTTTGATTCTCTGCAAGCACTCATCTTTGGCCGTCTCCTCTCTCAGGGTGGCCATTGAGAGGGGGAGAGGGCAAGACCTTGCCGTGACGCACCGTACATACTCCTCTGTGTCAGCAGCATCCTCCTCCTCTTGGGCCGTGGCCGCTCTCGGATGTCGAGATAGATAATCCGCGGGATTACGAGACCCTGGCTGGTATTCCACTCGACAGTTGTAGTTCTGTAGCTGCAGCATCCATTTCTCTATTCGGGGAGGAGGCTTCGACGAGGTGCCAGAGAAGAGAGACAACAGGGGCTTGTGGTCTGTGGCTACCACAAACGGCTTGCCATATACATAGAGGTGAAAGTGGCGACACCCCCAGTGTATCGCAATGGCCTCCTTTTCTATCTGCGAGTATCGCTGTTACGTGTCGGTAAGAGAGCGGCTTGCGAAAGCCACCGGGGCCCAGTCCTCTTCCACGTGACGGCGTTGCATTAGCACTGCCCCCAATCCTTTCGGTCCGGCATCCACGGCGACTAGCGTCATCTTCTTCGGGTCAAAGAAGGCTAGGGTGGTGGCAGCCGACAAGGCCTCTTTGATGTCTTGAAACGCCTTGGCCTGTACCTCAGTCCACGTCCACGGGACCGAGTCCTTCGTGAGCTCTCTCAGCGGTTGAGTGAGGGTCGTGAGGTCTCGAATGAACCGCCCGCAGTAATTAACCATGCCAAGACAGCTGCGGACTTCGCTGACATTGGCGGGAGCTGGTGCGTTCTTGATGTCACGGACCTTGTCCGGGTCCGGATTCACCCCTTCCGCGGAGACGGTGTAGCCAAAAAACTGGAGCTTCGTCTTGAGGAACTCACATTTTTCCCGATGTAGTGGGAGTCCAGCGTCCCGGACTCTCTGTAGTACTTGAGTGAGGCGGGAGTTGTGCTCTGTGATGGTCTTGGCGTGGACCATGATGTCATCACTCGCATTGATGACCCCTGGGATGTCCATGAGCAGTTCGTGGATAACGTTTTGAAAAACCTCAGCGGCGCTGGACACCCCAAAACTCAGGCGTGTATACCTTCAGAGCCCCACGTGGGTGGAGAATGTTGTAATGTTCCTTGAGGCTTGGCCCAGAACTAGCTGATGGTATCCGGATCGTAGGTCGAGCTTCGAGAACCAGCACGCTCCGGCCATCTCTCCGATCAAGTCATCAATGGTGGGAGTTATGTGGCGCTCCCTTTTGATGGCGGCATTGGGCAACCTCATGTCCACACATATTCTTACGGCCCCAGGTTGTTTGGGCTTGCGGGTGACAACTATTGGGGAGACCCATGGCGTGGGTCCCGTCACCTTTTCAATAATGCCAGCTCGTTCTAGCTTGATCAGCTCCTCCTCAACTAGCGGGCGCAAGTGGAACGCCACATGTATGTGCCGTATTGCCACCGGTTGTATAGTGGGGTCTATGTGAAGGTGTATTTCTTTACCGTTGAATTTTCCGATTCCTTCGAATACGGATGCGAATTCTGTCAGGATTTGCTGGACCGATTCCTGATGAATACCAAATGCGAAGGTCACTATGCCAAGGTCTTCCGCCGCTCGGCACCCCAAGAGCATGCCCTGTCCGTCTTCAGTGACGTACACCATGGTGGTGATGGATTTGTGTCCATGAGCCACTTTCGTCTGGAATTTGCCTCGCATCGTCAGGGGCTTGTCTTGACCGTAGGCGAATACAGTGATCGTCGTGGATTGTATTGGAGGTGCCGGTTGCAGGGTTTCATACAAAGTCGCTGACATGATGTTTATGGAGGCTCCTGTGTCCACAACGGCCGTGATGTTGTGTTGGCCGACTTGTATGTGACACTGGGGAAGCCGTCTGCGCTTACCAGTCGCCGCTCCGATCATCTGTACTTTGTGTACCGTCCGTTCTTCCTCCTCGTCATCGTCCATGTCACTCGTCTCACCACTTCCTTCAGGGACTAAGTTGACCATCGTTGTGGGTTTTCTGTACTTCTTCGAGCGGCATACTTTTTCAAAATGATTGAATCTGCCGCATCCTGTGCATCGCTTGCCCCTTGCCGGGCATTCAGCAGCCTTGTGAGGTGGTCCACCGCAGTAACCACAGTTTCGCTGGTATCCTTGCGGGGTGCTCACTGGTTTCTTCTTGAAAGATCGGGATGCGGGTTTCATTGTTACCGCATTTACGGGCTCCACCTTGACGGGCGATTGCAGCGCCGCTTCCATGTGGGCTGCCTGGCTTTAGATAGCTCCTTAGAGCGCCCCAGGGTTAAAATGTCCGCCAGTGAATTTCCGGACTCCTCCAGGATCCTTTCTCGGAGTTTCGCCGATGCACAGCCCTGTATAATTTGTCCTCTGATCTCCTCAGTTTCGTCCCTGAAACCAGACGTAGATGCCAAGTTCTTCAGCCTGGTGTGGAAGGTGTCAAGTGACTCTTCGGGCAGTTGGCGGGCCTGGCGGAATATGAACCTCTCGTTGTCCTGGTTGGCCATGGGCTCAAAGTAGCCAGTGAGGGCATTGATAAGCGTGTGGTGGGTTTTGGGCGTTGCTTCTACAAGCGTCTTCGTTATGCGATGAATGTCTTTTCCCCCGAGATGGAATAGCAGGGTCCTCTTCTGGTCCTTGTGGACCTTTGTGGCCTCGAAGAAGATTAGGAGACGTTCCACCCACTCTTTCCATTTGGGTGCTTGAGCCGACGGAGGCCCCTCCACCACAAAGGGTTCAATCGGGGGAATGTTGGACATGGCTGGCGCCTGGATCGTTGCGCACTGGAGAGCGCCCTTGTACGTGTAGCGGCGTCGCCCCCCGTGTGTAGGCCTTCCTCTTCCCCTGCTCAAGGGCAGCTGAAACCGCCGTCCGCTACTACAGGCCGGTGCAGAGCTGAGCGCACGTGGGAAGCCAGGAGTTGCTCCTGCGCAAATGCATTGGTGGCAGTGAGGCGCGGGGCCAGGGCGAGGCGTCGGTACTTGGCGGCAGCCCGTGCACTGGGATAATCTCACCGTGGAGGTGCAGAAGGCGTCGTCGATGGGTCTTCACGGAGCGGTGTCCAGGCGGCACAGGCTGTGGAGCAGGTGGCATGAGCACCGCGGGACCTGGATGTTACCCTCGCGGCCGCCACAAGTGTGCACACGTCGGGGACACGCCCATCCTCGTCGCCAGTGGTGTTCCTGATCTGGGGCCCTCCGGCAGCCTACGCGGTAGCGCGTGTACAGCGCGTAATTAAATAATGACACGGAGCCGGTATTGGATTACTAATGACTCCCGCGTTCGCGCGCCAATTGACGTCGCGTCCGCGGTAGTCAGTTTATTGAACTGAGGTCACATGACCTGGGTCATACTATCTGGCCGCACTATCGTGGGGACGCACTCCGGGCGCCCCTCCCTCAGTCCCGCGGTGGGCACGCCCCGCGGGGCGCATCTATTACCTCATAGATGCGACACAACAGTCCGCGTTCTATAAAATTGCAGAATAAAAATAAATAAATAAGCTTTCTTACATTTAGTGCCTGTGACTTGAAAGTTACACGGTGATCTTCTAAGTCATCCCCTCCTTTTCAGCTGGTATTCCACATTAATTGACATTAAACATTAGAACACGTCGTCCTCTACCCCAGTGCTTGAAATGGAAAACTGGAAGTGCAGGTACTCTGTAGCAGAGTACCTGCTTGGTTCTGAGAAGTGCCGGTACTCTGGCTCTCTGGAGTCAGTGGTGTTTGTTTGGAAAACACAACTTTCCAGATTTCTCCTTTTACCCTGATATAGAGGGAGACTTGACATGTTTACAGGGGAGACTTCCGCTATCTGAAAGTGAAAACGTAGTCGGACTTTCTACTTCACTAAACGGAATATTCCCTTCCCAAAATGGCCGCCGCGTTTCCGGCGTTAAGCCCCAGTTACGTTAGTCCTTCAACTATCTTTTTTACCTGCCCAATGAGAAACAGAGCGTCTTGACGTCTTCCCTGCAGTGTCCTTAGGAAATAGAAGGCTCTGGAGGGCGGAGCTTAGTGACAGGTGGGCGGTGTCTGTTACAGCGACAGTTCGTCGGTGGGCGTGCTAGTCTGTAGAGACCCGCCCCTCGCGAGTTGCAGTGGAACGGACTGAGAGATAGCGTTCGAAGCTGTACCTCCTGGGACGAGCCGAGTGTTTTATGATGCTGGAGACCCTGCGCGAGCGGCTGCTGACGGTGCAGCAGGACCTCAGTTCGGGGTAAAGCGCCCGTCGCGCGTCAAGGTTTCACGGAGGGCAGAAGGGGGCAGCGCGCTGTCACGGGACAAATGCTTAGTTCCACACTGCTTACTCGTGATCCGTCGAAGGCGGGTCCGTCTGCCCTCCTTGGGTACTGCTTATCTTGGGGGTTGGCCGCTGTAGTTCGGTTCTGGGGTACGAGTGGTGTGATTTCAGGTGTGTGCTTGCTCTGTGTACAACGATCCACCCACACCCCTTCTCCGTACGCACATTCCTATACAGCCAGTAGAGGCGAGCTGTGCGCCAGGCTTGGGTTTAGACTTGTCAAACACAGTACCCGTTTCGACTTTGCCCTATAATTACACACATAACAAAAAGGTATTACGGTGGTGCGTTGCAGAAGCTTCTGAATATCACTAGCGCATTTCGTGAACACGAATTCACTGGGTGGTCCTTGTGGAGGATGAAGATGCTGGGCATTCTTAACTTTAACTGTGCGACGTTGAGCATTTTGAAATCCTGGGAAGAAGAGTTTGCGCGGACAGTTTTATGTGAGGATGTTTCACAACTCCATCCTCTTTTCGTTTCCCTCAAACCGAAGTCAAGGGAGTCCGAAGTCACTAGCAGATTCACCATACCGTTCAACGCCTCTTCAATGTGCCCGATTTGTTCATATCGTGAAACGCTTTGTGCCCCCGACTTTAGAGCCCCCCCGCCCCCCGTGACAATGTACGTTTAAGTGGAAAGTTTATGTTCCAATAGTAGTTTTTAACTTTCGTGCGATGGTCCTCGCACAGGACAAGAGTTAGCTAGGTAAGCCCATTGTGCGGAGCTGGCGGGTGGAAGACGGGCGCCACCCCCTCATTCTAACCCCAGACTGTGGAATTCTGCGCTCATGTGACAAGAGCGTCTGATTGAGAACGACCTGTTACAAATCAAAATAACGAAACGAAAGAGCTTCTTTAGGGGTTGGCCTACAGCCAGGGAACCCCGCCCAATAATCCTGTCAGCTGCTGCTAGGACTCAGGAGTCCAGGCAATCAAAACAGAAAGAAAAGACAAGCATTGGCATAGCCAATAGGTCTCGCTTTTGGGACCGTCTAAGTGTTTAGCCATGCAACAGTTGGTGTTGTTGCACCAAGGATATTGTGCTGCTTAACTAAATACTTAGAAGGTCCCAAAAGCGAGACCTTTTGGCTATGCCAATGCTTGGATGCAAGGTGGAGGGGAGAAGGGTGCAAGGTGGAGGGGAGAAGGGTGCAAGGCGGAGGGGAGAAGGGTGCAAGGCGGAGGGGAGAAGGGTGCAAGGCGGAGGGGAGAAGGGTGCAAGGCGGAGGGGAGAAGGGTGCAAGGCAGAGGGGAGAAGGGTGCAAGGCAGAGGGGAGAAGGGTGCAAGGCAGAGGGGAGAAGGGTGCAAGGCAGAGGGGAGAAGGGTGCAAGGCAGAGGGGAGAAGGGTGCAAGGCAGAGGGGAGAAGGGTGCAAGGCAGAGGGGAGAAGGGTGCAAGGCGCGAAGGGGAGAAGGGTGCAAGGCAGAGGGGAGAAGGGTGCAAGGCAGAGGGGAGAAGGGTGCAAGGCGGAGGTGGAGAAGGGTGCAAGGCGGAGGTGGAGAAGGGTGCAAGGCGGAGGTGGAGATGCAAGGCGGAGGTGGAGAAGGGTGCAAGGCGGAGGTGGAGATGCAAGGCGGAGGTGGAGAAGGGTGCAAGGCGGAGGTGGAGATGCAAGGCGGAGGTGGAGAAGGGTGCAAGGCGGAGGGGGAGAAGGGTGCGAGGGGGAGAAGGGTGCAAGGCGGAGGGGGAGAAGGGTGCAAAGCGGAGGGGGAGAAGGGTGCAAGGTGGAGAAGGGTGCAAGGCAGAGGGGGAGAAGGGTGCAAGGCGGAGGGGGAGAAGGGTGCAAGACGGAGGGGGAGAAGGGTGCAAGGCAGACGTGGAGAAGGGTGCAAGGCAGAGGGGTAGAAGGGTGCAAGGCAGAGGGGTAGAAGGGTGCAAGGCAGAGCATGAGGAGCGTCTAGCAGCACCAGGCCTGTCAGCAGTTTTTACGGACCCCTATACAAATAACTATGCAGGGCCCCAAGTCACAAGCGCCTGTTTCGAAGTTTAAAAATAAAGTGTTCTTTTTGGAAAGAGAAAACACAGTAGCTCCAGTCTCCGCCACCAACTAATGATTCCAAATGCAGGTCTCACTAGGGAAGTAGCCGATCCAGAGGTGGCGGGGCCCCGAGGGGCGGCCGCACAGGGCTAAAGTCAGAGGGGCCCTTATGAGGGCAGTAACTTCTGCTGGTAGTGAGAGGAGGGGGGCGGGTGGTGCACAGCGAGGGATACAGGTGAGAGGGGGGAGAGTGTGGAGGGATAGAAGGGACAGAAGGTGAGAAGGGGGTGAGAGTGGGCGCGAAAGGAGGGAGGCGCGGAGAGATTCAAAAGGGGGCTCTGGTGAAAAGGGGCGAGCAGGAGGGTTTCAAGGTGGGGAGGGGTGAATGTAGCAGAGAGAGGAAGAGAAACAGGAGACAAGTGTGACAGGGGGAATGCGACACAGAGGGATACAGGTGAGAAGGGTGTAAAGGAGTGGGGAGGGGAGGTAGCAAAAGGAAGTAAAGAGAGGAGCCAGGTGAGTAGGAGAGATGTAAATATATTAGAAAAAGAAGGCATTAGGGAGCGAGAGAGAGACAGGGATGGGGCTTGTGAAAAGGGGAGACGCGAGAGAAAGTGACTGAGGATGAAACCGATGCAGACAGGGAGTGAGACAGTGAGCAGGTGGGTAAATGAGGTATGGGGGAAGAAGGAAGTGGGTGAGCGAAAGGCCTTGGAGAGATATCGAGGAACGAGGAAAAAGAGAGGCCAGAGGGAGCCTATGTGACTGGAAGGAAGAGGCCGGGTGTGCAGAGAGGCCGGGAGAAGGGGGTGCAGGGCGAGATGAGAGCGGGTCAGCAGCGGGGAAACAGGTGGGGGCGAAGGGGAACAGGAATATATAGAGGCGGACAAGCATGAGAGCATAGAGGCCGATGAGCATGAGAGAAGGGGAGATCAGAGGGGCGAGGAGGCGAAAGAGAGGGGGGCTAAGTGAGTGGGTGAAATGGTGAGAAGGTGGAAGGGGAAGCGGCGAAAAGGAGAACAGCTGGAAAAAAAAGGAGCTCAAGGAAATCTGATGCTGGAGGGGAAAGAACGATAGAAACAAGCATTGGCCGCGCAGCCGTGAAAGCGAAAGTGATCGCGATTGCGGTGAAAGCGAAAGTGATCGCGATGACGCGCTCTGTGGTAAGCACGCAAGTGGTGCGCGCGCAGCAGTGATCGCGCTGGAAGGGAGGCAGATGGCGGCTGTGCGCGTGCACGCGCACGTGCACGCGCGCTGGTGGCCGGAAAAAGCCTTTGGTAGCACTTTGAAAAGCCCCTTACTAAATGTCTCGCAGAGCAGCGCATGCGCTGGCTCAGCGAGACCTAAAAAAGCTTTGGGGAGACTTTGGACTGCAGACTCACTAGTTGCACAGCAAAACACTGTTGGGAACCTGTATAGCATGAGGAAGCTTGGCTGCCTGCCACGTTATGTAAAGAGGTCACGGTGTAGTCTGGTGGTATACTCAGGGCCACTGGAATTATGTGGCAGAGGAGAGAGCCAAATTATGTGACATGGTTGACTACATTTTGAGGCAAGAAAAGGCAACTTATGCGGCATACTGCGGCACATTTTGTGATAGTATTATTTTATTATTTTGACATTTTACACCTGTTAACTCTCTCTGGGCATATGTTACACCTCATTGGTACCAGTTTAACACCTAATGTAGGAATAATCAACAGAAAGGTGAGCAATCATTCTTTGCAAAGGGCCTTACACTGCGGCTAAATGTGTTGCTATGTTATTAGTAACTTTTGAACCGTTCAAGCTAGAAACAATTCTTTTGTTATAATCTGCAGATTATGCAGCAGTTGATGGATTATGTGGCAAATGCAGCAAATCCATCACTCTGCAAGAAATGCCGCAGCTGCACGATTGCATAATTCCAGTGGCCCATGGGTATTACTTGATCTCAAGACGGAAATAATCACTAAACTCCGTTTTAACATGTTTTTAGGTCTTGCATTAGCCAAGATCTTTTGTTTTTAATAAAAACATATATACTAAACATACTGAAAGAGGCTTTCAGCCAGCCCTCTTCATTGAATGGTCTGCTGCAGCGTCATTCACATTTTGCTTTCACCCATCACAGCTTTTAGCATGGGGCATAGAGTCAGCCCACATCAGCCATTGGCTAAGCTGAATGTGAGTGAAGACATTCTGTTCTTGCACAGTCTACAATTTGTGGTCCCCTTCAGTGCCATGGACTACTGGTGCATTGTGCTCTGGGCATATTTTGCTGCCCTCTAATTCTGTAAAAAGAACAATTGAGGGACAGAATGCAGAACAATGTCATACATTCACCCCAGTACAGAGACCTGGGCCTAATTCCATCGTTTTTCTGCTCCCCATACCATTCCAGTTTAGACCCAGCCATATGCAAATCAGTCTTGACCCTGCACCCAATGGGGACAGTCCAGCCCAAACTGCCAGGCCAGGTCCTCCCTGAACTGGAAACAAGCATCCTAGGACCGGTTTCAGGGTTCCCCCCGCCCCCTCATCAGCCAGGATAGTATGACTCCAGTGGCATGGAGAGCACGGGACCCACGTCTGGGCATACTCGTCCCACTCGGGGTGACAAATGCAAAAAGAACAATGATCTGACCGAATGCAGAACAATGTCATACATTCACCCCAGTACAGAGATCTGGGCCTAAATCCATCGTTTTTCTGCTCCCCATGCTATCCCATGTTGGACCCAGCCATATGCAAATCAGTCTTGACCCTGCACCGAATGGGAACAGTCCAGCCCGAACTGCCAGCCAGGTCCTCCCTGGACTGGAAACAAGCATCCTAGGACCAGTTTCGGGGTTTCACCCCTCATCAGCCAGGATAGCTTGACCTCAATGGCATGGAGAGCACGGAACCCACGTCTGGCCATACCCGTCCCACTCTGGGTGACAAATGCAAAAAGAACAATTGATGGACAGAATGCAGAACAATGTCAATAAATTCTGTTGCGTGCCATATCTGCAGGCTTGCTGCTCATGAAAGCAGAACAATGTTAAACATGAGCATACTGATAGAGCTGAGTTCTATGGTCAGTAGTTTGAAAATGTGAAGCAGTACATCAGGCTATGTTTGTATATAATGAAATCAGTACTGTTTATTTCAGTTTGTACTACAACTAAGTCGTCATATAAACACACTACATGTAAATCATAACTTACAAACTTTTCAGCGCACTTGCTCATTCATACAGAATTGGTTTGAAAGTTTTGATGTGACTGAACAGTTTACCACTGTGAGAAAGTGTTCATGCGTCTATGATGGATTGGGTTGTGACTAGTAGGTCCTGCGCCATCAGTTCCTGTTACAGATCTTTACCCATTCTCATAGAAGCATGCAGGCCTTCAAAGACCACCTGCCACCCTGGGCGAGCGTAGCCCAGGTAGCACAGCACGAGAAGGAGCAAGTTCCACTAGTACGTTTATTAGTGGGCACATCCAATGTGTGCACCCGCCATTACAGAGAGGACACTGCCTGTGGGCGTGCCAAACTGTTTACCCCCCTCTCTGGGCTTATCAGGTTGTAGTCAGTAAATTCCTCTGTACCAGTTCAAGGGCTGAACGGCGGTAGCAGGCTCCCAAGATTGGTCACTGATAAGATAGCCTTTCTAACGGACTAGAAAAGGTAGTTCTCCAGGACTAATACAGGAATCACAAATTTCCAAAATCTCAAATTCCAGAACTCTCAGTATCGGAACCGGAGATGGCCCAGCTCAAGAAAAACAATCTGGATGTAGGTTTCAATTGGGAGAAGCATTTTCTTTCTTCCTTTTTTGAAAATGTCTTTCATTATTTGACTGATATATGCTAATTGGGATTTTATCTGCTAAGTTATCGTGTAATCCTGTACTCCGCAATGGGGCTACCAGCCCACCCACAGTAAAAACAACAATTGTAAGTTTTTATTGTTGGGACTTATAAATATACATGCCCTACTTTTTAATATACAGCACCCTGCCTGGGTACTTGATAGGCCTGCTGTAGGGGTGACTTGCATGTATTAAAAAGGGAGGTCTGGACTTTGTCATGAGTTTAAATGGCAAAGTCGAGTTAGCAGTTTAAAACTGCTCTACCGGTCTACAGTGGCAGGCTGGGAGACATGTTTAACTGTGTCACATTCAGGGCTGCAGCCCATGAGGGACACTTTAACTTACATGCCCCGTTACCATATACTAGATACTTATAAGTAAGTTAAAGTAGGCCAATTGGGTATAAGCCAATCAAACTTACACTTTTAAGGGTCCGAGCACTGGCACTGAGGTCTGGTTAGCAGGCCTCAGTGCAGTCTGAGTAAAAAGCCAGCAGCATCAGACCAAAATGTTTGGGGCGATCGTGCAAAAGAGGCATTTGTTTACACTGATGGTATCTATTGAACTTTCTGTTGGCTTCCTTCTATGTTTATAACTTACACCCCTTATTGTTATTGATGCAGTCAGGAGTATTGTCATGGCCATTATGAAAGTTTCTCCTGTTTCAAAGTATAGATTGCTGTGAGTTTGTTATCCTGACACACAAGGGATAGCCTGCTGTGTCATACTTTGCGTTCATCTAAAGTTGAAGCGATGTAGTAGTTCTCTCATCAGGATACTAAGAAATGTGTCTTTATTTTAATTTATTCTTGTGCATCTTTGATTTTAAAGTTATGAAACTGTAGCAAATGTTTATCCTATTGCAGAACTAGTACTGAGCTACATAGCAAAATGGTTGCATATTAGATGGTTTGTCATTTAAAAAAATAAAAAATATTAAAAGAAAAGTTGGACTTTGTGGGTGAAGTAGTGGCGTGAGTATAATCAAATGATTCTCATACAGCTGTTGCTCACTAATTCGAATTAGAATGATTGCAATTATATATGTGTATGTATGGCAACCTTTTTGACTGGTGATTTTGTTTGTGTACAATACCAGTTACTATGAAGGTGCATAGAGAGATAGCTGATCCTAGATTGGATAGAGTAGTAATAGTAGTTACATTAGAAATAGGGATATGCTCCCTTGCTGGGAATAGGTATTTTACCGTTTGAAATGTTCTGCAGCATTCATTGCCAGAGCCATGTAACAAGGTTAAGCTCCTCTGGAGAGTTTTAATGAATGTGAAATGTCATGATGTCAGGGGATTACCCCAGTGAATAATGAAGTGTGCTAATTGTTTAAGTGAAAGTAGTTTACCTCATTGAAATTAATCCGTATTTTACAGCTATAGTGAAGATTGAAACAGAAAATAAAAAATAGAAAGACTGAACTACTTTGAAACTATAGGGCTTTAGTGAAGAAACACATTAGTAATATATGCCATGCTGCCTTTTAAGAGTTTGGCCACAATACTTGTCGGAAGTGTTAAATGAAATTTTAATCAAAACTATGGTATCACAATGATATGTTGAATGCATCTTTAGCAATACCAGTTTTTACATTTAACACATTAATTGATAGCTGCACCACTAATAATGGCTTTGTTGTATGCCAGTAAGTTAGAGATCTTTTGCATTAGAATGTAATTGAGTGTCAGTCAGCAGTGGTACCACATAGACCTAACTACAATTTTGTGTTTGGCATTGTTCACTTTATTATTTTTGATGTGATTTGTTTCTCTTGCCAAATTGTTAATGACATGTGAGTTTTGCATTATTATATCCCTGTGAACTTTTGTTGTTCCTTTTTTGGTTGAGCTTACCAGACAGCACAGCTATCTAGTTGTAAAAGATATTTTGTGGGCTTGTAGCCCGCCCATTGCTTACCAGTGGTTGGCGTTATTGTTACTCTTATTTGCCTACTTCTTATTCAATGGCTTGCCTTGTCCCACTTGCGTTTGTCCCTCCCCTGTGGCATTGCCTATTCACTAGTGCCCTTCAGTGTTCGCTTTTAGGGAGCTACTTTTTTTTCTTATGTCTTAAGCACTCCACAAGAGTGTATTTGTTTTCCAGCTGTCTCCCTGCTATGCTTCTTTTCCCTCCCCCTCCCGTATTGCCCTCTTTAGTCCATGTGCTTCTCACTCACACCCTCTGTGATTGCCCTCGTGTACTTCTCCCCCTGTATTGCTTTTTCGCCCGTAGCGTCTTCCTTCCCTGCCAACTCCACGTTTCTCTCTCTCACCCATTGCTTTTCTCTGCCCCCACCCTCGCCTTTGTGTTGCTTCCGCTTCTCACTTAAAACAATATTTTGCATGTTTTTTTTCTTTTTTACTGATCAACTCCGATCGGTAAATAAAAAATAAAAAAGTGCCCTCGTCATTTTGTAGACGTATGCACACGTCTACAAAGTGACATGGGCGGCTGTTGTGTAGGCTTTTTAAAATTCGTATTCTTTACTCAGCCGTGCAGCATTGGGGATGCTGTAAAGCATTGCTAAAACCACTGGCAAATCCAATAGGTCCCAAAGCTGAGACCTGTTAGCTTTTCCAGTGCCTGTTTATTCCGCTACTACTTATTTGAATCATTCACTATGTCAGTCTGTCATATTTAATTTGTCTGATGATCAGATTTATGCTTGAATTCAATTCCTGCTGCCCCTTTTTCATATTCTCAGTTTAAACATTGTGTTAATGAATGCCAATGTTATTTACTTAATGCCTGATATTGCATTGTCTTTTTTGTGTGCAGCTCTTCATTTGTTACCATGTTTTTTTCCCATCTAAATACTATGCCCATCACTCTAAATCTGAATTAATGTTACAGTTTGAGTCTGTATTGGTACTGAATTTTTCAATTTATAAACACATTTTCTTGTATTTTGAACAAAGTGCAAGAGCTGTGTAGTTCTTCTTACAGTATGTTCATATATAACATTCTCCAAAATGATGTCCCCGACATCAGTTAGTCAGATCCATGTTTTACTGCTTTAAATATCATGGGCGTCATTGGATAAGATGTACACCACAAAATGTCACGTTAGTTCTGTTATCAGGTCATTGCTTACAACCAGTCTTGACATTGCTTATAGCTAGCTATGACACTTTAATTATGAGCCATGACTAATCACTATACCACTAGTGGATTTCAGAACGGAATATTAATGAGATCAGAACCAGAACAGTGGGTACGAATGGGAAGTCCTCATGGTAGCACAGAACCTCTTTGCACGTGTAGTGGACAGTGTAAATTATTTTGGTAATGAGCCTTACCATGGCCCATGGGTTCTCCTACCTCATACATCCAAAGTGGAAAAAAAACCTTAGGAGAACAGAAGGAGCGTGGTGGCGAGGAGGGGTCAAAAGTTAGATCGGGTGGGGGTGGCATCCTCTTCTCCACCCCAAACTTTAAGTCTGGTACTGAATTTCTCTTTATTGGTCTAAAACTGTTTTTTGGTTTGGGGGTAAGATACTGTGTACGTTGCAGGAAGTGTGCCATTATGTCTGTTGACATGTTTTAGTTGTACTGTTTATTTGTTGCTAATAGGAACCCCAAAGGCAACTTTTGAGTTCTGCCGTGTAACAAGACAAACAGATTAGGGCGTAGAATATAACAAATGTGTACAAAATCCACAAGCATAAACAGTAAAATATGCACAGTTCAGCCTCTTATAAAAGATTATAGGAAGAGCCTTTATGCAGACTTAAGATACAGAAGTCTTTTCATTTGCTGCCGTTCAGAGGGCAAATTCTTACATGCTTGTTGGAGGGAAAATGCCTCATAACATTTATTTATTTAGGTTTCTTTGAGAGGTCACATCTCACTAAAAACAGTCTCCTCTATGCGAATTTATATTGGGCATTCTACTTATTGGAGAAGGCTACAAATCATGGTTGAATAACCAGGCCTTATGTTTCTTATGAATTATTACAAAGTTGTTCTAAGCCTGAAATGACATGAGGGAACACATTTTGGCCCATTTTCCATTTTGTGGGTTATCCTTTCTTAAGCTCCTGACTGGAGCCAGCAATGATGCAACAGCATCTCCGGCAATCCTCAGTGGTGAGTTAGGGGCAGTTCCCCCAGAGTGCGGGTACAACCAGTGGATCGTAGCCTCAGTCTCTCCTTCAGGTAACTGCCCGAATCCTCTGGCAACATTGGCACTGGCAGCCACTCCTGGCATACAGGTTTGCCACAGTAGGAGGTTATATGGGCGCAGGCTCTTCCAGCACACGCGCTGGTGCAGACGGTCACAAATCTTGGCACTCCTTGAAGTGATAACTTTACCAGTGGCCCCCTCTGACGTATGGGGTCACTGCAGCATGGTGCTGCGGGCGTAGCAAGACCCTCATGGCACTCAACATACAGCTCAGTCTACGGGAGCCCTCTCCTGGCAGGTTAGGGGTCGCCGAAAACAATCCTACACACAGGCGACGGCCCGATCGGTGCACAGCTGAATCCCCCCCACCCCACAGGGAGTCCTCAAGTAGGGCTCCCCACTAGACCTTGTTCTCTCTAATGCTCTCCTCTTCCTCAAAGGGGACACTGGTTTTGGCAAGCAGGCAGGCGCTGGTGCTCCAGGCTCCAGGGAAGGTGGTCTTGTTTTCCCTGGGTGATGTGCCCTCATCTAGCAGGCATTGGCCCCTAGTACTGGTCACCAGTAGAACTGAGGGTCCAACCTATCCTGGGTTTTTCTAATCTCTAAGTGTTCTGCTAAGGGCACTACATGGGCCAGTGACAACAGGAAGTTCCTGTGTACTAATGAAACTTCTAGTCTCTTGCTAGTTCCTGGGTCAGGATATACCGGTTCACTATAAAGTAGACCATCCTCCCAGCCAACATAGTGTTTTTTGACCACTTCTTTGGTGACCTGATCCTAGGCTTCCTTCCAAAGTCCCAAAGTACTCCTCCGGGGCCTTGCGGTAATCTTCTGGGTAGGCCCTTCAGCAGCTAACAAACCCTGCAGCTCTGGAAGCGAAAGATACTTGAGCAAATAGTCCGCTTCGAGAGCCTCATCCTTCTCTCCCTCTGGAGCAGAAGTGATGTCCTCCACAATCACTGCCTTCCCGAAGTCTGCCCTTTCCTGCAAACTACCTTGTCCTGGATGCTGCAAATCAGAGATGATCCCAGCCTCACTCTGAGACTGAAGTGCAGCCTGTGTTCCGGTCAACACAATTGATGTTATCCAAGCCGTGAAGGCTTCTGATCCTGGTACCAAGCCAGGGTCAATCCAAATATTGCCCAAGAGACATCCAGCTCCTTGCCTTTCACTTACCCCTACTTCAACCATGGCTGCCTTTTCCATTGAGGTTAATATCAACCCTGGCAAGCGGATACTCCATGCCCTCTCCACTGGCTACCAATCCTGTATCCTTGGTTCCAGGGACTATCTCCCCAGGTTTAAGGTACGCCCTCTCAACCTTAGTGCGGATGGCTTAGTATCCTTCGGGACAGGCGCTTTCCTCCCATTAATACTAACTTCCTGCACAAGTCCCATTGTATTACGATTGATGTGCTTCAGAGCATCTGGGTCCCTCTCTCAAATGTCCATAGCTACTAGGTTGAGCACAACCGGTCCCTCTCTGGTATCTTCACCCACAAGTAACATGCTAGCTATCACGGGTGTTGCTGTGTCAAGTTCTTTCTCATGACAGTCTCTCTTGTAATGTCCCACCATATGGCATTTAGAACAAGTCACCATCTTGTAGAAGGGCTTCCTTGCCCTCCCTTCTCATGATACTCCTTCCCTGATACACCATTACCATTCCCGTGTTTCCTGGGCTCTCCTCGAGTCTCATGAGAATTACCCTGAACCTTCTCCTCTGGTTTGGAACCAATCCGTGGAGAGTTCTTCTCCCCCTGTGGCTTAAAACCATGCTGTTTCAGCCCTTTGTGATCCATGATAGCCAACCACGTATCAGCTAACACTGCAGGTTTTGTTGGATCCTCCTCTGTCAGATCAGATAGGTATTTTCTAAGTGGTGTAGAGCACTCCTCCTTGAGTTGCTCTGTCACCTTCAGCTGGTTAAGGGACTGAAAATCCTTGGCATCCATCCATCTTACCCATTCATTCCAATCACGCAGTACACCATGAATCCAATTCTCAAACGGAACACCATCCACTCTCTTGCAGTCTCGGAATCTTTGGAGGTATTGAGATGGCTTCAACCCAAACCTCCCAAGGAGAGCTTCCTTTATTCGCTCGTAGACCACCTGCTGTGCCACAGGCATCCTACAAGGCTGGCTGTCTCTACCAATAGCACACGACCCATTAAGGCAGCTGCCTTATACACCTCATTTAAGGCCGGCGCTTTACAAACGACCTCACAGCTGACAAATCATTCCAAAATATCCTGACCTTCCACATACACATGCACATTTCATTTGGAACCCAGGCCGCAACATGGCCTGAACTGGAAGTGCATATAATGTAGAGAAAAGGGCCCCCTGCTTCTGGGTAGGAGTTCCACTAGGCAGGGAAATGCAATGAGTGAAAAATGACCTTGGGCAACTTCTCATTACTTGGTGTTTAACATGATTTAGGAATACAAATATGACAAACAGAGAGGGGCAACAACAGGGAGTATGGACAAAACAATGTTGTTCATTCAAATATCAATAGAAAGCTATAAAAGACAAAGTATTATCACATGATTGCACATTCACACTTAATTCATGTCTTTAATCACACTTTTTTCATCCACACTCGAAGGCAAAGTACACAGCAAGGGAATTCTTTATAAAGCACCAAGCAGATGGTGCTTCTGGGCATTAGATAAAATGGTTTTCCCTTGAGGAAGAAAATGCGTGGCTTAACAATTATCTTCGCTCATCATCCATCCACACTCTAAAGGCAAAGTACACAGCAAGGAAATTCTTTATAAATCACCAGGCAGATGGTGCTTTTGGGCATTGGATACAATGGTTTTCCTTTGAGGAAGAAAATGTGGGGCTTAACAATTCATCGTCATCTACGTGTGTTTCGGCAGAGAGCGCCTTCTTCAGGAAAGCCACTACAGGAATTTGAAAAGTATCTGCAAATGTATGAAAGGATTTATGTGCCCGAAGTTAAAATGTAACTAGGGAAGATAATAAAATTTACGTTTGTGTCTGTTGGCCAACCACAGATGGAAACACCAATAGTGACAAGCTCAAGATTAGAAAAAGCGAAGGGGAAGAAAACCAAGTTGAGAATAACCCAAGTGTGATCATAATAGAAAGTGAATATAGGAAATGCAGATAATGTATCTATATTCAGGTATCCTTTTACTCTGTGTACCCAACAGTCCTTGCATTTTTCTGCGCCAGATTTTCTGTTTTATTATCCCAACATGCTTTTAATCTGCTTCATCCGATTCTGTTGTCATAGGTATTCTTTAATCTACACTAGATCCGTGATAGCTGCTCTCTGCTGCCGTTGGAGGTCCCATGTTGATATAGGTTCATTTGTTTTTCCTCTCCATGTCAAGCATTTGCACTTAAGGCTATATGGCATTATTTATTTGAGCATGTTTCACTGGGTGTCATTATATGTATTTCTTATATTCACTTTCTATTACGATAACACTTGGGTTATTTTGACCTTGGTTTTCTCCCCCTTTTTTTCTCCCCTCCGCTTTTTTTAATCTTGAGTTTTCCACTACTGGTGGTTCCATCTGTGGTTGGCCAACAGACACAAACATTGTACATTTTATTATTATCCTCCCTAGTTACATATATACTTCGGGCACATAAATCCTTTCATACATTTGCAGGTACTTTTCAAATTCCTGTAGTGGCTTACCCGAAGAAGGCGCTCTCTGCCGAAACATGCGTAGATAACGATAGAAGAAAAAAAATTGTTAAGTCACGTATTTTCTTCCTCAAAGGAAAACCATTGTATCTAATGCCCAGAAGCACCATCTGCTTGGTAAGAATGTCCTTACTGTGTACTTTGCCAGCACTAGCAGGCAGTCTCGCCGAAGGTCTGGTATCCTGCACAGTATATTTTTAACTATAAACTTCCTTTGCTATTTTGCACAGATTACTGATTTTTAAATGTATGGTGGTTTTAACTTGCACGCTTTGATTTTACCTTAAAACGCCTGCTGATTGTCCTCCTTTCCTGCCTTTAGGGTCTGCTGCGGCTCCTGTGCCGATTGGGCGGAGGGCGGGACCTAATCTTTGGCTTCACTTCCGCCTGCACTTCCGCTCGCGGAAGTTGGCGGTCCAGTCTTTAACCGCAACTGCCCTATATCAATCGCATGCTGCATCGGACGCGCAGTGGGCACGCCAAAGGCAAGCCCGTCTGCACCCGTCCGCGCACAGCGCCAGCCATTATGCCAGTTTTTACCCTGATAACTCTAAAAGTCATTCAATACAGTATTCCAGGGAAGCATTATTGCATCTCAGACCTACAGGCAATGCCTGCCCGGGCGCTCCCCTGGACCCTCACTTGATCTCAGGAAAAAAACATTGCCCCCACTGCACTACAGTGGTTCAAAGCTTACCCCTGTTTTCAGCAAGACGCTGGTACCTCAAGCAAAGAAGGCCTGATCAGAGACAGAATATAATTCGTTGTATTCTCCTCAACACTAGATCTCTTATTAAAAACGCTTTAGCATTTCACGACCTCTTGGAGGAGCATGCAATTGACATAGCCTTCGTCACAGAAATCTGGGCTGACTCCTCCTCTGAACCAGATCTCCTAGGGGCTCTTCCTGAGGGTTTTAAAATTCACAGGAAAGATAGTCGGGAAAACGGAAGGAGGTATAGCGCTTATAGCCAGAAATGGTTTTAATATACAGTTTAAACCAATTCCAGATTTTACAGAGAGCGAAGCAGTTACTTTTAAAATTAAACTTGATAGCCAGAATACCTTCAACGGCATACTTATCTACCATCCACCAACAGCCAAGGCCAACTTTTAAATTCTATAGGTCAGCTCCTGGAGCTTAAGGCAAAACAATCTAACCTCACAATTTTAGGTGACTTTAACTTTCACCTTGAAAACACCGCCAACATAGACACTGAAGCCCTTTTAGACCATATGGCCAGTACAGGACTCATTCAGCATGCCAAGGAGGCCACACACTCAGCCGGGCATTGCCTGGACGGGGTCTTCTCTGACCACCCAAATCAGATATGCAATAGAGCTCTGCCACTTATTTGGTCTGACCACAAGGCAATAATGTTTGAAATCACTTTGCCACCTAAAAGGCCCTCTAAGGTATCTAAGAAAGCACTTAGCTCTCGACCTTGGCACAAGTTTGAGGGAGAAGAGCTAAGTAAGACACTCAAAAGCTCTAGTCAGCCCATACGTATGGACCTGGATGAGGCAGTGAGGAGCGATCATTCCTGGATTGACCTCGCTGGGCAGCAGTTGGCTCCCCAGACTGGGCGGCGCTCAGTCAGGCAGTCTCTCTCCGAACCATGGTTCAATGAGTCATTGAAGGCACAAAAACTAATCTGTAGAAGACTTGAAAGGAAATGGAGGTTAGCAAAGGATGCCCAAACTAAATCAGATTACAGACTGGCCATTCAAACCTACAAAAAGCTCATTCTGAAGGCTAAATCAGACTTCATTAAAGGAAAAATAGAAGCAGCCAATGGCTGCGCTAAAAGGCTTTTACTATGGTTAAAAAACTCTCTAAGCTTCCAGAAACACAAGTCCAGGAAAGTAGCCAGCAATTCTGTAATAAGTTAGCAGATGCCTTTCAACTAAAAGTTAAACAAGTCTTCGATGCTTTTGTGCCCCAACCAAACCTATCGGCACCCACTGAAAAGTACCCGAGCGCCAGCCCAACTCTTCATGCTAAAGAAGATGGCCGCTCGACCACCACACTCTCTATTTTTCCACCAATCACGCTTGACCGGACTACCAAATTAATTTCTTTAATCAAGTCTGGTTCCCCCTTCGACCCATGCCCACCTAAAATTTTGCATATGGTCCCTGAAACCATTGCATCTGCCCTCTGGCCCATTTTTAACCACATTATTACCACGGGGTATTTTCCCACTGATTGGAAAAAAGCCTCCATCCTGCCACTCCTGAAGAAACCTAATTTGGATCCTGAGGACACTTCCAATTATAGACCTATTTCTAGGCTACCATTCCCAGCTAAGGTCATCGAAAGATTTTTAAATGAGGAATTGTCCTCTTTTCTCGTGGGAGGTGACATCCTGGACCACTCGCAATATGGCTTCCGGGCCCATCACAGCACTGAGTTGGCGCTTATCACGGCCACGGAGGAACTTAGGCAAACTCTTGACAGAGGGGGGAGTGCTGCCCTTATCCTTTTAGATCTCTCGGCGGCATTCGACACGGTCAACCACAATGTGTTGGTTGAGCGCCTTGCCTCGCTGGGAATCAGGGATAAAGCACTTCTCCTACTCAGATCTTTTCTGTCTAATAGGACGCAATCAGTGGCACATGATGTATTCGTCTCCCCGGATTTCTCACTTCCCTGTGGAGTTCCACAGGGCTCATCATTGAGCCCCACTCTTTTTAACTTCTACGTTACCCCCTTGGCCAAGCTGATAAGAAGCTTCGGTTTCACGCTGGTGTCCTACGCTGACGACACACAGATTATTGTGCCCATCAACAGCCCGGCCACGGATACGGCATCTCGATTTCAAGACTGCATGAGCCATATAGGGAAGTGGATGCAGATTAACTGTGCGAAACTCAACACTTCAAAAACGGAAGTCATGCTATTCGGCATCACGCCAAGTATCTGGTCAGATACCTGGTGGCCAAGTGATATGGGCCCTCCTCCAATACCTGCCAGTAAGGTAAAGAACCTTGGAGTTCTCTTTGACTCCAAGCTCTCTTTTGAAACCCAGATTAATCATACTATAGCAGCTTGTTTTTTTATCCTTAAAATCCTAAAAAAAAGTACTTCAGTTCATCCCATTTGAGCTAAGCAAAACAGTGGTCACAGCCTTAATCTGTTCTAGGCTGGACTACTGCAACGCCCTTCTCACTAGCGCGAGCAAGCGCACTATACATAAACTCCAGATGACGCAGAATGCCGGTGCCAGAGTCCTGCTCGGGCTCACCCGCTTTGATTCAGCTTCCAAGGCTCTCGCTGAGCTTCATTAGTTGCCTATCAGCAAACGCATTCAGTTCAAAACTCTATGTATTGCATTCAAGGCTACACGCGGCAAGGGCCCTAGGCGATTGTCGCAACTCTTCAAGCCTTATATCCCGGCCAGATCACTGAGATCGTCAGACAGTGGCAATCTGTCCATCCCCAAGATACATAAAGTAAGATGGGGAGGTAAAAGCTTTGTTTACACCACCGCCAAACTCTGGAACTCCCTGCCTACTCCTCTCAAAAATGAACCGAACTTGTTGCAATTCAGGAAGCGCCTAAAAACCTGGCTTTACTAACTTACCTCACTATTCGACCTTTCTGCCTGCCTGTCTTTCTAGCGCCTAGATACCCTCGGGTCTGTGTAGCGCTTTATAAATCCTTCATTTCATTTCATTTAGAGTGTGGATGGATGATGATCGAAGATAATTGTTAAGCCACGCATTTTCTTCCTCAAGGGAAAACCATTGTATCTAATGCCCAGAAGCACCGTCTGCTTGGTGCTTTATAAAGAATTTCCTTGCTGTATACTTTGCCTTTAGAGTGTAGATGAAAACAGTGTGATTGAAGACATGAATAAAGTGTGAATGTGCAATCATGTGATAATACTTTGTCTTTTATAGCTTTCTTTTGATGTTTGAATAAATAACATCGTTTTGTCCATACTCCCTGTTGTTGCCTCTCTCTGTTTGTCATATTTGTATTCCTAAATCATGTTGAACACCAAGTAATGAGAGTTGCCCAAGGTCATTGTTCGCTCACTGAACTGGAAGTATAGTCACTTATCCGAAATGGAGTCATCATTGCTGTTGTCCTAACTATCACTCTTTCTCAAGGACGATCCTTTCCCTTTCCAGTTCTCTTTCCTTTTCCTTCTATTTCTCCTCCCTCTATTTTTTCTCCCTTTCTCTCTGTTTCTCCTCTCTCAATTTCTCTTCCCGGGCCCATTCCTCATGTTTCTCCCTCCTCCTTTCCTCTTGTTCCCAGTGAGCTAGTCTTACCTGCCCCCTCTCAAACGCTCTGGCTTTCTCTTTTTCCTCAGCCTTGGCTTTCTGAAGTGCCAACTGCAAGCTCAGGGTCTCTGCTAGACTCAACTCTCCCAAGTGGTTGCTCCTGGAATTGGAGACAGTGGTACCCTAGAAATTCCAGGTGGTTTATGCTCCTGAGATATTCTAGAAACTAAAGGTGGTGAGTGTCTTGTTGAGACTCTGGAAAATGCATATGGGGACACACTTGGCAAGTGTTTGGGATATATCTGTGCTAAGGGATCCTAGAGCATCAACCCACAGCACTCTCTTCCTGGGTTCCTACCATATCCCCTCCCCAGAGTACGCTATAGCCTCCTCCCTTTCACCCAGTATCTCAAACTGGTCCCTAATGAAATGAGCAAGGACCTCTCTGTCCCTACTCCTGGGAATCCTCCACCCTCTGTCCCAAATAAATCCTTCATCTGATCTATGGCTATTATGCTGAGGTCAGTTTCCAAACCTGTGTTCTGCATTGTCTATTTATTTCGCCTTTGTGCATAGAAGGAAAAAATAGGACTTTATGCAGTACTGCTGCAAATTGGAAATGGGCACTGCCACCTCTGTATCTTTGACTCCTAAATGTTAGGCACCCCAACGGTTGCCACCAATTGTCAGAACCTCTTTCGGTCGGCCACGGGGCACTTGGGCCACTGAGCCCAATCGTGGAGGTTGAGGCCTTTTACTCCTGATGTCTCAGGGCCCGACCTACTATGGATGTGGCTCAACTGGGCCAAGTAGCCCTTTTGCACTTGACTCTGTGGTAGCTGTGGTTGAGCAATCAAGGCACCCTCAGAGGGAGGGTGTGTAGATACATGTCAGTGAACACAACTCATAACTCAAAGTACAAACGGTACTAAAAATAAATCAATGTCCAGCTAAATACTTGCTTATCTAAGGAAAAGTAGTATTTTATTTCTAACTCTGTACATGCAAAGAAATATGACATTCGCAAGCAACAACACTATCCCCCTTGAGGTTGGGGCTCTAGTAGTTGTCGGGCAAATCCCTGTCCCACCCTCATTAGTGAAACTTGTTAGGCGATTTTGTAGAGCGCGCAGCTACCGAACACGGGCTTCCCGGTGCTGACAGGAAGAGTTGAAATGGAACACAGAGTTATCTGAAAAGATGCGTTTTTAGTTGCTTCCAAAAACTTAGCCGATTGTTATTTGATCTGAACCTAGCGGGGAGAGAGTTCCATAATTTGCCGGAAAGGTAGTTTAATGAGCGACCTCCTCCTCTCTTAATTCTGGGGACAGCAAGAAGGGAGAGGTTGTTTGTGCTCAGAGTTTGGCTCTGGTTCACCCCTCGGCCGTCACCTACCCAGCCGGACATCGGACATTGTTTTCCTCGTCTCCCCGTTGTGTTTCTTTTCCCTCCCCCCGCCACCTCCCTCCGTGATTCTTTGACTGCCTCCCCTTTTCCAGCCTGACTTTTCTGTGTCCCCTGAAGTACTTTCCCCCTTGCCGTTTTTTTTCTATTTTATGCTATTCTTTAGTAACTCATGTAACTATGTTATACTGTTTCCCTTTCTATGTTATGCGACGCTCCAGCAACTGATGTAACTATGTAACAATTGTTCTGAAACAATGTCCTACCTCATGTAAAGCGCTCTGATACCTCCGGGTCTAGCCAGCGCTATATAAAACTTTTCAAATAAAATAAATAAACCATGGTCAGATCTTTGTCCAAGTTGACGCCAAGGCTCTTGACTTGAAGTTTAGGAATGGGGGACTCCCCCAAACAAGGGGGCCAAAAGAGTTGGTCCCAGAACGATGGGTTGTTGATAACCACCATCACCTCGGTTTTGTCCCCATTCAACTTGAGACAGCTTGCTGCCATCCAGCTAGCTATGTGTTCCAGGCATGTTGTTAGTTTCTCAGAAGTGCAATTAGTATCAGGTGACAGGGAGACAACAATCTGAGTGTCCTCTGCGTGAGATACCATAGTAAAACCATGGGTGCAGATGATGTTGGAAAGAGGCCGAACATATATGTTGAAGAGCGTAGGGCTCAAAGAAGGGCCCTGCGGCACTCCACATTCCAGCTTGTGTGTTTCCGACAAGAAAAACCCTTTGTTAACTTGAAAGTTTCTGTTGGCTAGAAACAAAGTTAACCATTTTAGTGCTATCCCTGTGATCTCTATTGCTTTCATCCTGTAAATCAAGACTGAGTGTGAGGCGGTGTCGAAAGCTGTGCTTCAAATGAAGAAGAATGAGCACAGTCGGCCCAACTTGGTGTAGAGTGATTTTCAGGTCCTCTGTGACCAACAAAAGAGCTGTCTCCATGCTGCAGCCAAGGCGGAAATCAGTTTGCGTGTGGTGCAGCAGATTATTGGTATCTAACAAGTTTGAGAGAAAGCCATTTAATAGTTTTTCTCAGATTTTACCTATCCCTGGAAGCAATGAGATGGGCCTATAGTTCTCTGGCCTAACGGGATCCAGGGAGGCTTTCTTTAGCAATGGCCGGATAATTGCATGCTTCCTTGTGTCAGGGACATAGCCACTCTCCAGAGATGAATTGTAGATGGACATTAGGGCGGATGATATGGCCTCCCCTCCTTTCAGCAAAATGTTTATCGGAGCTCGATCTGGGGGTGATCCAGATTTTACTGTACATGCTGCCCCTAGAATGTCATTTTTACTCAACTTTGGGAATGATGAAAATTGTGCTGAGGTCTTCCGGTCTGTGGTACTAACTTTAGTTATGATCAGGGAGACTGGCATCTCTGCCAGTCGTAGATCTGTCTATCTTCCCCAGGAAATAGTTCACCAACTGCATACTGAGGACCCTTCCCTACAACATGGGTTTTAGGAAGGAGTTGACGATGGTGTATAATTCTTTGGAGGGATATGCTGACTGACTAATCTTGTCTGCAGAATCACTCTGTCTGGCCCTACGAATTGCGTATTGACACTTTTAAAAAGTTATCTTATAAACGTTTTTATTTTCCTTATCATATTTACATCTACATTTTATTCCCTGTTTTTACATACTTTCTTCAGCTCCTTTAATTCGGGCATGAACCAACTGGCATTTGTTCTGGCTCGAAGGGATCTACAGGTATTTCTGGGAACCAAGGTCTCCAATGTTGTGACTATCCAGTCCTTGAATGCTAGATAGGAGGCGCAAACATCACCATCTAGCCTGGGGATGGACTTGCTCAGGGCTGCTTGCCAACTCAGTGTCCAGTTTAGACCATTTGTGCTCAGGGTTATTCCCCATTCACTGGTGGCTGCATCAGAGAATCCAAGCTATTGGGCCGTACTCAAGAGTTCACCCTTTGACTCTTTAGGGATTTAGTCAAAAGAGTCTATGGTGCTGTCGCACCATTAGCAGTGAGTCTCCCGGGGCCCAACTGGCTCAGTTCATGTCTTACCCGCTCTCGCAGCACGGAAGAGTTCAGTGATGCAGAAGGTGCCGTCAATGCGCACCCAAGAGTCTTGCTCAGTACGGAGAAGTCGGACTGCTTGGAGGCCACATAGCGGCACCAAATGGCGCAGGCGACCTTGCCGGAGGTCTCTCAGGTGTCAGAGCAGCTCCCTGTTGACTATGTTCTACAGTGGGAGAGAATCCTTTCGACAGCTCCCGACTGGAGCTAGTGAGGATGCAACATTGTCCATGGCTTCTCCAGCAGTCCTCTTTGGTGAGTCAGGTTCAGTTCCCTCGCAGTGCGGGTCAGACCTGCGGATCGTCATCTCAGTCTCTCCTTCGGGCAGTGGCCCGAATCCTTTGGCAAGATTGGTACCGGCAGCCCCTCCTGGAATACAGGGTTGCTGCAGTACATGGTTATATGGGCACAGGCTCTTCAACCACAAGCGCCCCAGCCCAGACGGTCATAAGTCTTGCACTCTTTAAGTGGTAACTTTATTCGTGGCCCCCTCTGGCATACGTGGTCACCGCAGCGTGGAGTTACAGGTGTAGCAAGACCCACACCACGCTCCACACACAGCTCAGTCTACGGCACACATCTCCTGGCATATGGGGGTCGCTAAAACAATTTTGCACATGGGTGACAGCCCAATCAGTTTTTATCTGAATCCTCACACCTTGTATACGGAGTCCTCACAGGAGGGCTCCCCACTGGACCTTGCTCCCTCCAACGCTCTCCTCCTCCTCACAGGGCACACTGGCCTTGGTAAAAAGGCAGACACTGGTGCTCCAGGGCAGGTAGTCTTGCTTTTCCTGGGTGATGTTCCCTTACTCAGCAGGGAGACTAGCAGGCCTTGGCCCCCAGTCCTGTTCACAGGCAGAAGTCTTGCATAGTTTCTCCTTCTTACACAGCCCGTCTGACTGCTTGACAGATGACAGATTTTTGGGGACTCAACCTCCCCTTTTTATAGTCCTTTTCCAGACACCAAATGTGATTTAGGGTCTGAGTCTTTGAAATTTCATGTTGGGGTTATGCTTCTGTTAAAGTGGATACTTCTCTCTTTCCTCAAATGTCTGTAGCAGCAGGCATGATTCCGAAGCTGATTGTGTTGTGAATCAATTCATAAGAGTGACCAGGGTTCACACCTGGATGTCAGTCACAGTTATATGTTCATCAAAAGGTTCATCCTGGGCTCCCAGCCCTACTCTTTTAGATTTCCTTATCAGCCCCATCTCCCTTCCTGAGACACGTGCAGGGTCTTTCCTTGTGATCTATCTCTGAATCAAAATTCTGAATCTGAATTCAAACCTTTTGAAGTGCAACAGAAGTCTTTCCCTTCCCTCCAGTGTGTGTTCCTCCCAACCCACAGGAATGCAGCAATCCACAAATCTGTCTAGAGGGATTCCTTTCCCCCTCAGGTTTTCACCAGGCAGACCTGGGCTTCCTAAAATGGAACCCAGGGTCATCCATGCAGTGGTCCACTGCAGGCACACTCACTCCATGTACATTCACAGCACACTCTTGGTTTAGCTCTGTTACCTATCTGTATTGTACCATTGCATGTACCCATGCATTCAGCACACATACAGTCTGCCTGCACTGTTCAGTACTGAAGCTTTTCTATGTTTAACCAGTGTGTCCTAATTACAAATACACACTGCGAGCACACACCCACTCACTATTGTGCTCTGCACAACACTTCACCCAGTGACACAGGGTAACAAGGTCCTGTTCACTACTACTGAACTGTACAACGTATGCTGCCACTACCACTTATCCTGCTTAACTACTGGTGAAGGCAGTAGCCTTCCACCCCTAAAAGGGTAGTGCTTTGGGTGCCTCTCCCGGTCCAACAAGACCGCAATCCGTGAGAGAGGTCTATGTTATGGCACACATGCTTGGCCCGTGTTTGCCTATGACAAAAAAAGTCAGCATTAGGGATCCAGACAACCGTACAGTTGGGCACTCAGGTCAGGGGTACACATCTTTGCCATGCAGAGGACTTTTCCGTCCCAACACATGGGTACAAGCCATTCCCATTCATCTCCTGAAGTGGAGTCTGCTAGCTTTGATGGTAAAATGTGATTACTTTTTCTCAACTCGGTCACTTCATCTAACAGTCATGTGGTTTCTGGTTTATTTTGTGGTAACAATACCGCTGATATCTTGTTATAATGGCTTGGTGGCTGTGATCCAAAACTGATGTGCTAGTCCAAGTGAAGGCCATTCAGCCTTCTCTTTACCTGTAATGTGTTGCGGTCTCTGCTTGCATCTTCAGGCACTCTTCTTTCCCTCCCTGGGTTGCTTTTTTGCCAACAACACACATGGCCTAATGCATCACTTATAACCTGACATCTGAAGCTCTGAGCTGATTTGGGTGCTTCCTCCATTCCGGTATAAGTGAGCTGAGCCAGTATGAGCTACCCAGCATCAGCAGCCTGTACACAGTGCGTCACATTCCAGACAATTTGGTGTTCTTTCTCTTCCTCCTGAGTTCCAGAAGGATGCTTTGAGAATCATTTGGGCAGCCACATAATTTTCAGAGATGGCAACCATAGTGATTAAGCACTGAGCTTTTCTCCAGTGCCTACAATTGTGGATATATAGTGTCAACCCAAAACCAGGCCAATAGTTCACCGTTTACTTCTGAAGAAGCTGTTTGCATGTGGCCTGAGAGAGGCGCGGACCGACAGTACGATCTCTTTCATATTTCATCAACTTCCCATGACAGTCTTTCAGTTCCATCCATTGTCTACCTTGTACATAGCTTCTCCATGTATGATAGGTATCCCATTCTATCAATCTCACCTTCTTGCCTTTTTTTCCACTTGCTCTCAGACATTCTTCTGAAAAATCCAACCTTCCCTTTTCCAACATACCTCCCTTAGGCCACTGTCTGAACTGGTCATCATGAGTTAAGATCTGCTATTTATCTAGAAACATTGCCATATAGTGACCCTTTTTCTTTGCTACAAACCATGACTGAGTCCTGGGCTCATCTAAACTCCTAAATCTTCTGCATTTGGATCCACAACTCATCAATTTACTCAACATTTTCTAAAAAAATCAGTTTTCAAGCACAATATCAATTCATCATTTATAGAAACCCCATCTCTACTACAAAATAATAAGGACTTTTGGTCTAATGGTCCTACCTTAGAATAGACACATAATCCCAGTTCTATGTTTTCTCCTACATCTGGAGCGGGGAAAACCCTGTTTTCCTTCTCACTTTAAGGACCACTTTATACACCACAGACCCAGTCCTGGTGTCTTACCTGGTTACACGATGACTGCATTGACTGTTTAGGCAATTCAATTCTGTGTGTTCGAATAAAGTGATGAGATCACGTGTCTCGGGTTTTCTTCCATGGAATTCTGTGGTCTGGGCTACCCGAATGAAGTCCAATCTGACAGTTCGCGTCCAAGACTTCCGTAGCTCCCTGGACCCTCAACCACGGCCTCTCTTTCTGTTGGAACTCAGTTAGTCTAATCCAAGTAACACGCACCATTTGTTAAAGCCAAAATTATCAGAAAGGAAACAAACTGAATATATGGTCATGGTGATTTTAAAGAAACAAAATGTATTTGCCCAAGCCCCTGGGGCGGAAACATACAGAGAGCATTCTGTTAAATGTTTCAGCTCACTTGAGTTGTGCTGCATCTTATATACCTTTCCACACTTATTGGATTACATTGAAAATGCCAACTCCTTTGACTGTGCATATACTTCAAGCAAAAAAAAATAAAAAAATCTGTCAACATAGTGAATTTGTAGTACAAACATTCGAAGGGCCTGTGCTTGCTCGTGCCCATCTCTTGTCTCCGCTTCGAGGTCTTTTGGCTACACAGTTACATATTTGCAAGAGTTATTTGTAACACACATTCCACCTTTATCAACCTCAAAAGCAGTAATTTCGCACCAAGCGTGTTGGCAGGACATTCATTGAAAACAACTAATTCTATGTCAGTCCACGGAGGCTCAGATTATGCTTCTCTTTACTTTACTGGCAAAACAGCAGCCAATGAAAACTTTAAACACAGCAAAACCCGGAAGGACAACCCCCTCCATAGTATGCACCAATCATGTATCACACAATACTATAAATGTCTGTGATGTCATAACCACTTCCTCTTTCTTTGCTGTTGCAGCAGCGAGATAAGTGTTTCTTTCGTTTATGGTGTTCTTGTCACTGTTTTGTATATGCTTGTTAATTGCGATTGTTGGGCACGCGTGGTGATCGTGCGGCTCCTTTAATATTTTCATCGGCGCTCCGTGTGGCATTAGCGGTGGAGCGGGACAGACGCGCGCTGCGCGCTTGAGGGGGCAGTCCGTTTTTTATTGCCACGCGGTCCGCGCATGCGCGAGCGCCCGCATCGGAACTTTCATTGCCGATCGGGTTTTCACGCATACCGGACCTTATCTGCTTCCAGCCTCAGTCCCTGGAACATCCGAAGGGGCGCAAAAACGTATCAAGGCACTGCCTTAAGGGGAATTAAGGGGTGTGGCTCCCTCCACATAGATATATTGCACGCTGATCTCTGCAATCTAGTCAGTTCAGGGTGAGTGATTCCTACTCTGCCTACATTAGGGATAGCATAGTCAGGGACCTTGAATTGAGCTATTCTTTGTTTTACCTATTGTGAGATAGCAGTGACACCCCTGGGTTGTTCCACCCCCCCCCCCTGAAGTTCCTCCACACCTCCTTTAACTCACGATGGCGTACAACGCCGAGGAGATCGAACAGTGGGCAGATTACAATGATTATGCAGAGGCGGTAGAGGTGCCCTACGAGCACCAGATGGAGGAAGAATTGGTTGAAGCCCTGGATTCCCACGTCCAGGGTTCGGTGAACAGAGCACTAATTAAGGCCCTCACGCCTTTCACGCAGCCCCTGCAGAATTATGGCAAATGCAAATTTAAGTCCTCTTTGGGGGCTCCGGCCCATCATCCCTCGGCAGAGGTCCTTGCCCGGATGGCGGCCAACATCATTAGGGATCATGGGTACGAAGGGGGTGCACCCTCTGGTAGCTCTTCCATGTGGAAACCGGGTGACGAAGATGATTCTTCCCCTGCCCTCCCGGATACCACTGACTCTGAGCAGGAATCGGAGGTGCCTAAAAAGGCGACGAAGAAGAAGTGCACGTCGCTAACGGGGAACCCTATTCCCCCTAATAAAAACCTGCTTTTCGACCCCAAGAATATTGTGCACCCGAGGTCCAGTGAATGGGTGCCATGTGTTGAGGTGGCACACTATGTGCAGGAGAATCTGCGCCAAAGCTTCGAGCGCGAGGTGCGAGTCACCCTGAGGTCAGAATGCCCTAGGCCGGCCCTACTGGGTAAGGTGGCTGACACCCCGGAACTGGATCCCAATATGGCCACGTTCTTAAAGAAGTTTTCCAAGGACCCTAAAAAAGGCCTGGACAGGGCATGGAGAGGCTGCCAGAACAAGGTACTGGACGTGTCTGGCCCTCTGACGAAGATTCTATACGCAGCGGTGCAGGCCAAAGACTCAAATACTCCCTTAGATGCAACAGAGATCTTGGAATGGGCGCAGAGGGCGCTATGTTTCCTAGGCAATGCTAATTGCGCTTTGTCCACGGAGAGGAGGAAATCCTTCCTGATGCGCATCGACCCGCAACTGGCGGATATGGCATCAACGGAGGCTGGCACCTTGGTAAATGGAATGCTTTTTGGTGATAAGTTTGTGAAAGAGCTGGGCAAATATGTGGCCACTTTTTCGGCGCTGGACAAAGCCCAGAGCAGTATTAAAAAGGTTTTCAACGCTGGCCTTTTTACCAGGGCCGGTCGCTTCAGGGGTCGAGCGGCCGGCCGTGGTTACAATCAGACCTCCAGAGGATCTGAGCAGAGAGGACGAGGGGGACACCAGCGGTCCAATTTCTATCCCACCAGAAATCGTGGTGGTAGAGGCAAAAGCCAGAGAGGAGGCTACAGAGGCCACAGCAACGACAGAGACAATTCCTATTCAGGTAAATGTGCAGTGGGAAGATGCCAAGGTGGGGGGTCGGATTGCCGAGTTCTTCCACAGGTGGAGAGACCTGACCTGCGACCCTTGGATATTGCAGACGGTACAGGGTTTTCAGATAGATTTTTACAGCACACCTCGACAGACACACATTCTACCTCCTTTACATTTTTCCCAAGTAGAGAGGTCTTTCAAAGACAGCGAAGTGGCATCGCTGATGCAAAAAGGAGCTGTGGTACGGACTGTTCCTCACAGTCGCGGGTTCGTCAGCACGGTGTTTCTGGTTCCCAAGAAGGACCTAGGTTTCCGGCTGGTTTTGAATCTCAAGGAGTTCAATTCTTGGGTAGTGTATCGCCACTTCAAGATGGAGGGCATACACTTACTCCGGGATTTGCTGTTGGAGGGAGATTGGATGGTGCAATTAGATCTAAAGGACGCTTACTTGGCGGTCCCTATATTTCCACCCCACAGGAGGTTCCTCCAGTTTCAATGGGGAGGATCATGGCTCTTCCCTTCGGACTCTCGTCCGCCCCTTGGTGTTTCACCAAGCTCCTCAGACCGGTGGTTCAGTTTTTGAGGGAGCGAGGGGTCAGGCTCATCATATACTTAGACGATATCCTGATCATGGCACAGAGCGTCACTACAGTTCTTCAGCATCTAGCACGGACGACGCAGCTCCTACAGGAGTTGGGCTTCGTCATCAATTTAGACAAATCTGTTATGACTCCCGCTCAGTCGATGGAGTTTTTAGGGTTTCAAGTGAACTCAGTGACGGCTCAACTTCTTCTTCCTTTGAGGAAACGGATTGCTATCAAGAAGGAATTGAGGAGAGCGCTGTCCTCTCATACTATATCATTACGGACATTGGCCAGGTTGGTGGGCCTGTTGGCCTCGTCCATTCAGGCTATTTTCCCTGGTCCCCTCCATTACAGGGCACTCCAGAGGTTGAAAATTCTACACCTACACAAGGGTCTGAGTTACACAGAGCAAATTCTGTTAACCCAGGAGGCCAGGACGGGGATTTCATGGTGGTTGGATCACATGGATGCTTGGAATGGCAAGGCCATTTTCGCGTCAGCCCCAGAGGTTGTGATCGAATCGGATGCCAGCAGGTGGGGCTGGGGAGCCCGGTGTGGCCCAGTGGAGACGGGGGGGCGGTGGTCTCCGGAGGAGCTGAAGCTCCACATCAATTGTCTCGAGCTCTTGGCCGGTTCGTTTGCGATCCGAACCTTGACCCCACAAAAAGCGAGTTGTTGCATTCTTCTGAGGATGGACAACGTCTCGGCAGTTCGGTATATCAATCGCCTGGGGGGCACGAGATCCCGATTACTAGTGGAGATAGCCAAAGATATTCCCTTCTTCACCACATTTCAGTGACAGCGGAGTATATCCCGGGCAGCTCCAATGTGGTGGCGGATTGGAACTCTCGCTTCCTGCGGGATTCCAGCGATTGGCGCCTTCATCCCAGACTCTTCCGTCAACTAGATGGCAAGTGGGGCCCTTGTACAATAGACCTCTTTGCGTCCAGACTCAGCTACCTCGGTTTTACAGTTGGCGCCCGGATCCTCTGGCGAGCAACTCGGACGCATTTCTTCAATCATGGACGACGGGTATGCTGTATGCATTTCCTCTGTTCGTCATGATTCAGAGAACCTTGGCACAGATCCGCAGGCAGAGGGCAGAGGTGATATTGGTTTCCCCGTGCTGGGGTGCACAACCGTGGTTTCCAGACGCGCTTACCCTCTCTTGTGCGCCCCCAGTACGTCTGCTGTCATTTCCGGGGATTTTGTCGGATCCTCTGGGTCAACCTCATCCACTGGTTCTGCAGGGTCAGTTGTCTCTCATAGCATGGAGACTTTCCGGAGACGCTGGCAAATGGCGGGAGTTTCGGAGGACACTATGTTTTTCTTGTCCCAATCCTGGGCCCCAGCTACACATAAGCGATATGAGTCAGCTTGGTGTAAGTGGGTTAGTTGGTGTACTGCATGGCAAGGGGATCCCGTGGGATCCGATATTCATTCAATAGTCAACTTCCTGTCTGAAATGGCTAGTTCAGGATTAGCCTATAGGTCTGTCAATAACTTTAGATCAGCGATCTCGGCTGGCCACCCCCACGTGGATGGGAAATCGGTGGGGGAACATCCTTTGGTCTGTAAAGTGGTACGAGGTATCAGGTTGGTAAATCCCCCCAGACCCCGATATTCGAATTTATGGGATGTAAATGTTGTGCTTCGTTTTCTCCAGAACTGGCCAGCTAATGAGGGTCTATCACGTAAGCAATTATCGTCCAAATTGACACTTTTGTTATGTTTAATCTCATGTAGACGAGTGTCTGATGTACGTGCTTTGGACATAGCAGGTAGGGTGTTCACTCCCTCAGGAGTGTCGTTTACTATTTCCAAAAGGACTAAGACTAATTCTAAATGTATTTCTTATCCTGCATTTCCGCATCACAGTAAGCTATGTGTTGTTCAATGTTTGAAGTGTTAGGAGGACTGCACTCGGGAATTCAGAACCGATGTGGCAGGGCAAGTGTTGATTTCGTTACAGAAACCTTTTAGCCCAGTCTCTGCCGCAACTTTGGCCAGGTGGGTCACTTGGTTGTTGCATTTGGCAGGTATTGATACTTCAGCTTTTGGCACTCACTCGGTCAGAGGAGCTATGGCCTCTAAAGCTTTGGCTACAGGGTCTCGTTTAGAAGATATGACGGCGGCTGATTGGTCTTCTGATTCTACTTTCAAAACGTTTTATCATAAGCCTATTGTAGATGTTGCTACTAATGTGGTGGGACAACTTTAAACTAGCATAATCTGAGCCTCCGTGGTCTGAAATAGAATAAAAAAAATTCTAGCTGACGCGACAAGAATTTTCAATTCTATTAAGGACACGGAGGCTAGGATTATCCCACCCTCGAAACTGTATCTTATGAGATAGTAATTAATCATTTTGATGATTATGTGAAGATGTTAATGTATTTCTGGGTTTCTTCCCGCCCTTTTTGTGTTGGACATCCAGTCTGTGGATGGTATATTACGACATTTTTTCTCTTTTAGGAGAACAGAGTAAACCAACTTGAGGAGTTGATGGTCGTCACTGTCGGACCAGACAGAAGAAGTTCCTGTGGTTAAAGTTCGGCTTTTGGGTTGATGATGGAATCGGCGGAGTCCGGTGTTTGACGGTCAAGTTCCAGGACTGTGTTGGAAGTTTGTTCGCAAAGAAAGAGGAAGTGGTTATGACATCAGACATTTATAGTATTGTGTGATACATGATTGGTGCATACTATGGAAGGGGTTGTCCTTCCGGGTTATGCTGTGTTTAAAGTTTTCATTGGCTGCTGTTTTGCCAGTAAAGTAAAGAGATGCAAAAACAACAGTTGATGGACAGAATGCAGAACAATGTCATACATTCACCCCAGTACAGAGATCTGGGCCTAAATCCATCGTTTTTTTGCTCACCATGAAACGATGGATTTAGGCCCAGATCTCTGTACTGGGGTGAATGTATGACATTGTTCTGCATTCTGTCCATCAACTGTTGTTTTTGCATTTGTCACCCCGAGTGGGACAGGTATGCCCAGACGTGGGTCCCGTGCTCTCCATGCCACTGGAATCAAGCTATCCTGGCTGAAGAGGGGTGAAACCCCGAAACCGGTCCTAGGATGCTTGTTTCCAGTCCAGGGAGGACCTGGCTTGGCAGTTCGGGCTGGACTGTTCCCATGAGGCACAGGGTCAAGACTGATTTGCATATGGCTGGGTTCAAACTGGAATGGCATGGTGAGCAAAAAAACGATGGATTTAGGCCCAGATCTCTGTACTGGGGTGAATGTATGACATTGTTCTGCATTCTGTCCATCAACTGTTGTTTTTGCAGTAAAGTAAAGAGAAGCATAATCCTCGCCTCCGTGTCCTTAATAGAATTGAAAATTCTTGTCGCGTCAGCTAGAATTTTTTTTATTCTTCTCAGTCCATTCCTACTTTCAAGCTCTCATATCTTACATAGCTGAGATAAGACCGCTTTGCACCTGCATTTTATAATAAACAAACCAGGAATGAAAGTTTCACTTTTACCTCAAATAATCTCTCCACAGAAACATGAGCGTGTCGCAAGAACCATTCTAGAAGCAGAAATCAAAATGGAGTTTCTATTGCTATATGTTTGAACAATGGTTCAGCTCTGTATATCCTTTCATTCTGGCTTTTACAAAGTACATGTGCCCGAAACAATGTTGGTCAGTTGGCGCTCGCAAGAGATAGCCAAAGCTGTACTTTCAAGTAAATCGCACACCGAGAGGTGGGGCATCCTCATAAGAGGTCAAGCAAAGGAAGCCTACTCACAAAGAGGGCTGGTCCAAGAGGCATCTCGCCCTCTAATTATTACAAACATATACATCAATCCAGCAGCATCCAAAAAACGCAAAGTTGAGGCAAATCTGCAATAGATGCTCACGGGATGGAAACAGGAACACAGAACTGCTGAACTCATTAACAAGTGATTTCAATGAAAATTTGTTGAATTACTAAGATGTGGACGAACTCCTCTTAGAACAAGATCTTGTATGGCAGATACCAGACCAATGGCCTCCAACAAAGAACAGGTATAGTAAAATTGATGCCTCCATCTTGCGGTATGCTCCAGCATGGACCTAAGAGTCGTAAACAGATGATTCAGAGAGGACCAACTGCCTGCAAAAACGAGAATCCCCGCCAAGGCGAGTTCCACAATCGACTATACTATGACGTCCTTTAACCTATTTAAGCTGATAATTTCCTATAGGATTGAACCCTGATTAGAAAGTCACCACTACCCACAGTGAATAGGTTTAAGCACAACAACCTGTCTCCATCCAAAAGCAACAATGCTACTAGTCTCGGTAACCTCAGAAAAATTGAGAAGGCTCAATAGAAAGGGCATATCCAGTACAAAAGAATTATGGAGTTTTCGACTCTAAACCTCCAGAAATCTACCCAAGGTTGTTATCCTGTCTTAAATTGGGAAACAGTTGGGGACACGTTGTTACATAAATATTCAAACTCTCAACGTCAGAAAGGCTATCAAATCGGCCCCAGGAAACAAAAAAGAGTGGTACATGTTTGCCTCAAGGACCGCTAAAACATCTTGAATCATCTGAAAAAGAACAACAAGGAAGTCTCTGGCAGATAGCTTGCTGGTGGAAAAAATCAGACCAGCAATGTTGTATAATAAGGATATCTGGTTATCAAAGAAGTAGTATAAAAAAGCACTGTGGACGGAAATTCTGCATGATTGCACGAATAACAACCCAAGACAATTCTGGCAAACCATAAATATTCTGGAAAGAGGTCCCCCAAACACCTAAGAATGCCAACATTACAGAACAAGCCTGGGTTGAGTACCTTGCAGACACAAGGAGATGATGGACGGAGCGCTGAAACTTTTCAGACACTCACCCCCAGTCACGTATCTGGGTTGAATCCATCATCATTCTTTAGCTCACTTCGCCACCTCAGTTCAGAGCCAGCTATGTGCAAATCAGTCTTGACCCTGTGCCTCATGGGAACAGTCCAGGCCGAACTGCCAAGCCAGGTCTTCCCTGAACCGGAAACCAGAATCCTGGGACTGGTTTCTGGGTAACACCCTTCATCAGCGAGGCTAGCTTGAATCCAGTGACAAAGTGAGCAAGGGACCCACGTCTGGGCATACCCTGCCAACTTCGGGCAAACAAAGCAAACACAAGGAGATGATGGACGGAGCGCTGAAACTTTTCAGACACTCACCCCCAGTACCTTGCAGCCCATTACGCTACTCACATGAGGGAACCGGTAGCAAGAAAGTCACACAAGGACTTACTTGTGCTAGGGTGAGAACAGGACGACAGGGACAAGCAAGTCTACCACCCAAAAAACACAGAGAAGCTGATACTCAAAAGCAAAATGGATGGGGCTCCAGGTCCTCATGACTACCAAATGCCTTGTTTAAAACCAACTAGGCGAGCTGGTCGAACTTCCTTGCAACTCTATTTAGTTACTGTTTTGTCCACAACCATATTTCTGACTCCTGGCGAGGTACAATTATTCATCCAAAATGCAAAAATGGTAACAAAAATGATCCAGCCAGCTCCCGCCTGATTGACTAACTAGACAACGAGGCAAAATACTATGGAGGTCTTTCATTACATGATCTAAACAGCTGGGTGGATGAGCGGCAGATAATTCCATAGAATCAGTCCGGCTTTCACCCTGGAATGAGCAGACTTAGAACCATAAAAGCTCCCTTCATGCCTGCTTCGTGGACCTGAAAGCTGCTTTTGACTGAGTTGACAAGATGAAGCTTTGATTAAAACTCGCCAACTGGGAGGTCCCCGAGAGGTTACTGAAGGCATTACAACTTTTTACATGGACACATGGATCCAGATAAAAATAGGGGACGGAACAAGGCTCTCTCATAGGATCCAGAAAATAACTGGTCTCAAGCAGGGATGTGTGTTAGCGCCGGCACTATTTGATCTCTTCCTGGCAGACCTCACTCAAGATCTGCACCAGATTAATGCTCATGCCCCCAAACTCTGAGGACAACAACTGGCAAGCATGTTATAGCCAGGTTGATACAGTTTTCTTTAGTAGAACCAAGGTGGGCCTACATATACTGCTACATAAGCTAAGTTCCTTTACCCTGGACAACAAGCGAGAAATCAATATAAATACAACAAAAGTGTTAACTTTCAGCAAAAAACTAAAGTCATTTAGATCCTGGTATTTAAACAATCACAGACTAACCAAAGAAAGTGAATACAAGTATCTTGCAATCCAACTTTATACAGAAGGCACCTACCAGTGGCATAAAGAGCAAATGAAATCTAAAGCTGGATCTCTACTCATAGCTTTCCTATTTTTACGGAAAAGGATAGAAGGTAATTTACTCCTTCCAATACTAGAGGGCAGGAGAGCAAACGTTTGCCAACCATCAGCTACGGTTGTGAAGCCCTCCATGGTCGTGACTCTAAGTGGTTGGAAACATTCCATCTCAATTTGTATAGGCAGCTCTTCTGGCTACCTCACAGTGCTTCTCCTGTCCAAATAAGGTTGGAGTTTGTACTTGTAAAACAAAAGTATGCACGACAAGGAGCTTTTGTCAAATTCTGCCAAAAATTGAGAACCGACAAGAGAACACACTAGAGCAAAGGTTATGGATTGAACTATCAAACAACTTAGGATATAACCCCTATAAGGACTACCAATGGTCCTCCTTAGAAAACATACAAATCACGGGGCTGTGTGAGCTACCAGCGGCCCTTCATGTCTTCAAGAAACACGTTAATAAAAGCATGCATCATCTATCTCTACTGGATCACCATTCATTCCTACAAAATTCTGGCGCAACAGACCTATTTAGGTGTTAGATGGTCAAATGGTATTAATGACACATTTTATTGGTGTATTTTATGTAATACTTTTTAGCAACTAAGCATATAATAAATAAATTGTAAATTGGACCTAAGAGTAGTTTTGTCACAAATTTCTGGGCCCTCTTAGCAATCATGAAAGAAGTGGGTACGGTGGGTACATTGATTTAATTGGGAGGAGGGTGTGATAGTGGATGGACGTGCACTCTGCAGCATTGATCCTTGCGCCTGAGTTATTAGCTAGATTCTGACTATACACCAGAAGAGGCACTATTGCAGCAGTTCCTCACCGGTGTCATGGAGAAAGCCTAATCTGAGTAAGAAGTGATGTTGAGATGGAGAAAAGACCCCAGCATGGCTCTATAGAGCATGCCTTAAGTTCAATACGCCAAGTTCAACGTCCTTACCGAGTGCGACTTCAGTCATCTTACCGGGTTGTAGAGAACTGAAGGTTGTGGCAGCAATAAGAAGGGCTTTTTACTGGTCTCCGTCAGGAAGAGTTGCTTATTTGCCTCTCCTGCATGTTTTTTACTTGGTCTGTCCGCACTCCGAACAGGATCCCTCGTTCTATCCATGTGGAACGTGGATGATGCATGCATATATGTATGTTATTTCTGTGCACAAAGGATGTCTGTGTTGTATGTATGTTACATGTTGCTGTGGTCACAGTGGAATATATTTTATTTCCTACATCCGAATAGTACCTAATATAGGGTCTTCGAGAGGACCTCAGTTGGCAATATGAATTGCAAGGCTCCTTCAGGGCATTCCAGAGATCCTGGGTATAAGGCTAGACTTTTGGTTGTGTAGGAGAGTTGATAGTGCCCCTTTGAAGCTGCCCTTTCCTGCCCATTATTCACTGACTGTGACTCTCTCATTCTCTCTCTCTCTCTCACTCGTTCTCTCTCTCTCTCTCACTCGTTCTCTCTCTCTCACTCGTTCTCTCTCTCTCTCTCTCTCTCACTCTCTCTCTCTCTCTCTCACTCTCACTCGTTCGCTCTCTCTCACTCTCTCTTTCTTCTCTCTCTTTTTTTTTTTTTACTTGAAGAAAGTCACCATGGTTGGACCAGTCTCGGAGGAATAAGTGAAAGGCAAGGTCTGCCCAAAACCTGTTTCAGAGTTCACTGTTTGAATAAACACCTGCTGTCTTAAATTTCTTTTTTTTACAAAGATGAGACCAAAACGTGTAGCCAGTATGCCAAGATTTTTCAACCGGAATTCATGGCCCCACACCAGAAATCAAGGAAGTTCTTCAAACCTACAAAGAAAGACTGCCTTGGCCCTGCTTTGAAGGAGAGAGCAGACTTTCTGCTCAGGAGGGGTGTTGGAGGTGCTGTTGCCCAGAAGAAGAAGGACTGACTCCAAAGGAGCTGAGGTGGGATGAACAAAAACAGTCCGGTGTGACACAGGGAAGGACCTGCATTGCTCTGCTGGAGGGAGAGGCGTAGTAGCTCTGAGATTTCCCTATAGCACAAGCTGAAGCCTGTGCATTCATGTCCGTACACTGCAGTGGAACTCAAGTGTGAGTTCCTATCAAGCAAGCAAGCGCCTAGAAGCATCAGGGCGCTAAAGAATACTGACGGCATCCTTTGGTACCCCATTGAACAACCAGTGTACCGGCAGAGGTATCGTTTTGAAGAAGGTATCTTCCAGTGTCTGTGACGGACTTCGACCAACACTTTATTCATTGCTGTGACCCAGGTGATGTGATGTTGGGAGGGGGGGTTCTCCTAGTTTGTTTCTGTGGTAAGTTTGGCATTGGGCCTGAGGAAGAAGCCTTGCAGCAAGATCCATCAGACCATGAACAGTGGTCAGAGGAAGCTTATTTTATGGTTCCATTCAGGTCGGTCCCAGCCACATTTGTGTGCACTTTGCTACTATTTGAAACCTCTGCACATGTTTGATTTAGAAACATAATCTCATCAGTTGAATTTCAGATTTAATAATTTCGTGATCAGTTAGATGTAACATAGCCCCTCATACGTGGCAATGTAAGTATTCCACAGGAGGCAGAGTAATACACGATACAGCCAACAGCATGGGGCAAGAGAAAAATACTCCTCTGGGGGGTGCTAAAGCTCACTTTGTTTACTTTAAAGAATTAGGAACAATAGTAATGCAGACAGCAGCGTTGTCAAGCTAGACCTAAAAACTATTTTTCCATTTATAGACCATAAGGCCTGATTACTGCAAACCAATGCCTGTATTGTCTGTTCAGAAAATAATGTTTGAGCACTCATGCTCAGACACAGTAGATATTTCCCAGTGCGTTATATTCTAAATATATTTTAAAGGTAACCTATTCTGGCCAGCATTTTTGGTCTATAACTTGAGGATTCAATCTGTTTATTCAATAAAGCTATCATCACTTACATGAAGTATAGCAAACCTCAACAAGAAACCATATTTTCCAATGCAGCTACAAAGTAAACAAACAATGGTAAAGCCAACAGGTGTAGAGTTGGGTGCCATCCTTTTGGTTACGTAAGAAATGCGCTCCCCCCCAAGGGGTAGTGTCCCTTTAGTGCACTACTGGCTTCTAAATGGCGGACTTTTTCTTTTCTTTCTCGTGATTTGTAATGATCAACAATATTAAATTTTTAGTGGTTCATTCCATATTGAATTCATTCTTTCAAATTAGAATTTTATTCGTTTCAAAAATTAAATTTCCCCAAAACAAATCTTGTTTCCATGTTTGCATTCATGTCATGTAAAAATAAATGTATTTAATCCCAATGCATTTTGGGCTGCCTTAACCCTTCATCAGGGGATAAGTTAAACTCCTGAGGCACTGTGGGGTCCACCACTGTGTGAACTGTGTTCAGTGCATGCACGAGTGTTGATATGTTAATGTGATGTTATAATCGACTAGCGTCAGTCATTGTAAATAAAGTAAACATATGTACCCGATGGAATCAGTAACATCAAAACGTTTCATTTATGCATAACACTAATGTTTATGATAAGGTGTCGCCAAATGTAAACCACATCTGATGCTCCTGATTTTAAATGTGCTCGGTTCTTAAACGCCGTGGCATGCTCTGTTGTTAGACGTAGTGGCATACTTGAGTGAGTTTCGGTCTCTTATTCATCATGCACCTGAGTGATACAGCGCGTTTTTACACCGACATGTGCCTTCAATTACGTCAAGTGAATCCATGACTAAAACCATGCAAAGTTATCAATATACATGTCCTACCTTCAACTATAGCTTTATTCCACTCACGAACAGACATGTGTTCACCAAACAGTGTCCTGCTTCTCTATGAAGTTAGTAAGCGTGTTCATTTTGAAAAGTTGAAAGCGTGCGTAAACAGCAAAGAAGGACATGCGTGTGCGTTTAGTATGGACCCGCCATGTTGGAAGTGTGAATATCAAGCAGTTAACCATGCACAACAGTGATCAGGGAAGAGTTATAAAAACAAACTGCGATTTTTCATAATTATAAAGGCGTATACACGTCGTAAGCACCAAGCATCAGAAGTCTACACGTTTAAAGGAAACGGCTGTATTCAATACGATCGTTCAGTCCATGTGGCAACAAGGGGCACAGTTTTTTGATCCAATAGGTCTCACGTTGCAAAATAAATTTTCGGTTGTCTCTGCCATCTCTAAGATACACAGTCTCTAATATCATGTAGCATAGTTGACAAATGCTGTGATTCTGCTCCATGAAGTGTGTGGCTAACACAGATTTGATGTTCTTAGTTCTTATATTACTCTTGTGTTCATTCATTCTGACTTTGATCTTGCGTTCTGTTTTGCCCACGTAGACCAAACCACATGGGCACTTTAACAGATATACTACATTTTTCGAATCGCAGCTAGCTGTTGTGTGTATTCTGATCTTTGTGCCTTTCAATGGGTGGTTGATGTAATTCCCTTTCGTGGTGCTATTACAGTTGTTACAGTTCAAACAGGGAACAGTACCTTTGTAGGTCACCTTGTCCTTCGACATCTGTGTATCCTCTTTTAAAAGCTCCTTGATGTTCTCACTGCGTTCATTTTCAGAATGTCTGCTGGGCCCTCATCAACCTAATCAAAAAGAATTTGAATAAGAAGCAAAAATATTTTTGGGTCTCACAAAAAGCACACATTGCTATAGTAGTTCCTGCACTGAAGGGAATTACTTTGTTTGTTGATGGGGTTCCTCTGAAAGGGCAAAATACTGTCACTCACAGTGAAGTCATCCAGTGGCTGAAGTGGACTGACCCACTGGCCAAAGCAGTATACTGTATTGGGCACAAGACAAACTGTGAATAACACAATAGCAGGCCATTGGATTAAGAGAGCTAGCTATATGAGTAAGTATATTGTACATGTAATTTTAGTAAAACCAAGAGATATTTACTAATGATAGACCTAAAAGGAAGGTTTAGTCTTTGACGGGAGAGGAGGATACAAATAGAGAGATAACATTGATCAATGCAGTGTTCACAATATCAGTTATCCCATAAAAGTCACATGTTCAACATACAAACAACACCCAAGGCATATTCACTCAGGCCTCAGTGGAACTCCACATTTGCTCCAGACTAATTTTGGAAATACTTAAGTTGGACATCCTCTAGTATCTGTTCTTCTTTCTTGCAGAAAGTCAACTGTTGCCTCTGGGTTATGAAATGTAAATGTCTTACCCTGAGCACAGACTCGCCTTTGACCAGGAAACTACTGAGAAACTTAATTCCAAATATACCAGGGCCTTTTAGTCCCTTGAAGCTTCATTCTCTGTTTCATCATCATCATCCTACTCCAGTCTGGAAATATATGTAACCTCTGACAATCTCTGTTTTTCACACCCTTTCTTGTGACTCGTTCTGTCTGTACAACATCACTCAACTCTGCTATGACTGTGCCAGCTCCTGTGCCTCCACCAACAGAACTTGTAATAGGTAACCATTTAATCTTGACCACAGTACCTCAAATTTCCCCCTTTGCTCTCAGTCACCTCGGAATTTAGCAAGGGACATAGTTCTTCACACAACTTTGTATCTTTAGCCATTTGTGGCCAGATCAGGACTCTAATTCTCTTAGCTCTTGCTTCTTTCTCGTGGGTTTCAACTCCAGCAGCGCGATTGTGAGAAATGTACAGTCCAAAAATTGTTGAGCTCTATAGAACCGGTCACTGTACTCTGGACATTACACATCCATCTTTAACCTTGTGGTCAACACTTCCCTCTTCATGCTCAGTGTCTGTAAAGCAATTCTTCCTCGCCTTAAGAGCTCCTTTATGGCGGTTATTTTTGCCTCGAGGTTCTTCTTAGAGGCCTGTGTCCCCGCAAAAGACGCAGATCAGATTCTCCTTGCGGGTGAGAGGGCTCCATTATTTCTGCTGGCTCAATCACAGCTCCTTTATTGCTTCCCAAAAAAAGCTGTTTCCTTTCTTTGTAGCATTTAACCTGTAGGCTACATCTCTACATTGAAATACGCCTATAGCTCTGTATTTCAAAATTTCAACATTCATAATGCATAGATCAGAAGGCAGGAGCTCTCACACTATGTCTCATTGCTGGTGCCCAAACGCCCCCGTCCACCTGCTTCTCCTGCAATAATTGGCTCCTGATGTGGGAGCCTCCCCAGTCACTGTTTCAACCAGATTTGTCCTAAGATGACCCCTACAACCTTGCACTCCCTGCAAGATTTTTGCCGAAGATGGGGCATGCAGCACTGCGTAGTTCTCTAGCAACAGCAAGTAGGAGTTCTTCTCATACACAGAACAGTGCCTTTGTTCAAGGACAGGCGCAGTACAGTTTGACTTTCCAGCAACTCCCCATTCCACAGTCATGAGATATCCAGCCAGGAGCTGGATGCAGAGGGCAGCACCAAAGAGAGCAGGCCAGACCCACAGAGAGATCCTATATCTGGAAGATGGAGCTCACTTCGAATAGAGGTGGCAATGAAGAGAGGTGATGAGCGCATCACTTCAAGATGGGCGGGGAGCAGGACAAGTGGACTGGATACCTTCAGGAACGGGCGGAGCCGGCTGCCCTCCAGTTGCAGGAATAGAGGTAGAAACAAGAGCAGGTTCAGCAGACGACCCTGGCGCAGAGCCCTATGCACATCTGGAGATGGGTGCCTGTGGGCAGGCATTTTGTGTGTTGCAGCACACTTGTACTGGGAGGAGTGGACCCACGCAACATCATTAGGTGTCCCATAACTATTTTGTAGGGGTTGTGCTTGGTTATCTGGATTGCAATAGCCCTGATTGACTACAAAACTAAAGGCAAGGCATCCATCCATTTCAGTTGAGTTTTGGAACATATTTTTGCTATCATATTCTTAAGCGTCCTGTTATTTATTTCTACTTTTTATTTTGGCTTGGGATGATAGGCACAATGAAAGTGTTGATTGATCCCTAAAGTTTTCTAAATCTCTGCTGAAATGAAGTGTGTTCCTTGGTAGCTCGAGAGGCAACTCTGGAGTCAGGAATGTGGGATAAAGTCTGTATGTATGCTCTTAGCTACAGTTATGGCACCTGCTTGTGCCCAGGAATCTGCTTCCACCCAATCAGAAACATACAACTACAAGCACATATGAGTAAGAGGCATATTTTGGCATCTGCAAAAGTCCATTTAAAGATGGACAAATGGGCCCCAAAGAGGTGGATGAGCAGAAAGGATCATCTTCATTCCCTTGCTAATATTATGTGATTGGCAGATGACATAGGAGTGACTATAGAAGGAAAGAAGGGTGCATATCAGTGAGTTGCACCAGCACAAGTCATACCGTCTCATTCGACATGGGCAGCTCTATGATACTCTACGTGAGGTTGGGGAGCAGAAATCTAGGTATGACCACCAGGCCTGGGCGTAGTTCATGGAGTTTTGCTACGCGGAACTCCGCGGAGTTACAAAAAAACGACGCAAAGTTCTGCAAGTGGCGGAGTGCAGAGCGAACTGCCGTTCACGCTGGTCTTCCTGCCGCTCGGGTAGAAATTCTACCCGAGTGGCAGCTCGCGAACTTACAGTTCGCAAGCACGAGCGGGGGAAAAAAAACTCTGCTGCACTACGCGAAGTGGAGTTTCCTGCACTCCGCGAGCTCCGCGGAGTGCACAAAACTACGCAAACTCCGCGAACGGAGAGGAGTTGACTGCCCAGGCCTAATGACCACACGCCCTGAACTGTCGTTATACCCTTTTAAGGCCCATTATACAATTTTACTTTGTCCAATATTGCTTTTCGATTTCAGAGGCTTGTGCCTGTAATAAAAACAAACACTTTAGCAAAGGAACATGGAACAAACTGGTCTGTACAACATACATAGCAGCTTCATTAGTTCGAGATACAGCATCCTTTGAGCTGCAGGCTGCAGACTCAGCAGGGGCATTCCTTTGTAAAACTTCATGATGCAAATTCAGGTGCACAGCGTTCAACAAATTCTGTACATACAATCAATTTTTAATGTGGGTTCCTGCCCAGCAGAGGTTTGAAAACCCTTCTGCATCCAGAGAAGTCCAAAGCCTGGCTTGACTCCATACAAATACATGAGTCTGTGAATCTAGTTACAGTCTTTTTCTTGGCAAGGATACAAGTTTCGGGTAAGTGGAACAAGATCAGCAACTTGAGCAGATCTCACATTGTGAAAGCAGAGGCTGTCAGCAACCTAATATACAGTGCATACAGCGTATCCAGGAGCCAGTTCACCTTCATCAAGACATGATCCATCCAAAAAACAAATGAATTTACAATTTGGTATTGGTGCATCTGTAAGATCAATGCAGGGTTTTTCTTTCAAGTTCAGATACCATAAGACAATCATGGTGTTCTCTTCCTTCATTGGTGAGCATCAGTGATGCAGGGTTCAGAGTGGGGCAGTGATCTAACGTGATATGGGAGGCAGACTGCAATACAATCTCGTATGCATCTGGCAGTGGAAAGGCGTTGGAGCTTTGTAGTAAGGACAAGAGCAACAAGGGTGAGGAACAGCCACAATCTAAGTGAAACTCAATACAGTGTTTTCAGAGGCTTCTACAAGGTGAGCAGCAGTGGCTACAGAGCAGAGACATGGAAGGAGTCCTGCTTCTATGGGGTCTAAAGCGGAGGAGTAGTATGCCATGGGCTTTTTCTGATCACCATGACCCTGTACCAGCACCCCAAGGACAGTTCCAGCTTGTTCACAACAATATAGTGTAAACTGTTTTGCATAATCAAGGAACCCCAAAGCGGGAGCAAAGTCAAAAACTTGTTGTCTTTGTATAAATGCATACTCCGCTTCTTTATGCCATTGCAAGGGTTCAGGGGTGTCCTTATTAATATAATTTTACTGGGGCATACCCAAGGAACCACTATCTGCAATGATCCGCCATACCCAAGAAGGTTCGTACCTAGGAGATGTTTACCAGACGTGATAACTTATAAATGGCTTCACTTCGTTCTTTTGATAAGTGGTGCTTTCTTACATCGTATTAGTGACCTAAATAACTCATAAAGGAAAGACAAAATTGCAGTTTCTCTTGAGAAGCCAAAGCCCTTTATTAGCCCGTTCAGTGAAGCAATAGACAAATTCTTGTTTGTAGTGGTCTAAAGAAGGAAGCAAGAGGTCATCAACGTACTGTACTAAGGTAGAATTCCTGGGGCAAAAAACAAGGTTTCCAAATCTTCAAAGCTTGGGAAAAGTTTGATGGAGACTCTGTGATGCCTTGAGGGAGCCTCCACCACGCAAGAAAATATCTGACAAATGAGAGCGCGAAGGGAACTGAGACTCCTTATTAATGGGTATGGAGAAAAAGGCAAAGTACCAATCGACCACCATAAACCATTGGCATTTCTGGAGATACTGGAAAAGATGGTAGCGGGGTTGAGAATCACAAGGAAGCTAGTGATAACCACACTATTTATGGCCATTAAATCTTAAACAAGTCTGGACACGCTGGTCTTTGCTGAATTTTTGATAGGAAGTATAGGAGTATTACATCTGCTAACAATCGGCACCAAAACTCCTTGCTTGATAAGATCTGCAAATTCCTATTTCAGCTTCGCATTTTATAGGATATTATGGAATATGGCAGCTTTTTCATTGGCTTGATCTTTATCTTTACTGGTTCTATGGATAAGATGCACCCAACATCATTGGCTTTAGTGGGGGGTAGGGGGTGTCAACTAAGCAAACATTCCTTGCAAATCTGTAGACATTTCAGAGTTTTTGTTAATAGGTTGACATTTGTTTCACACAGCAGGGCAAGGACCAAGTCTTTCTTGCTCTGTGGCACATTGAGGTAGACTCTGGGTGTACAGAAAATATTTCAGTTCAACTTACACAAAATATGGTGATTCAATAGGTTAGCTGGTGGGTGAGGGCTTACAAGGAAAGAAGACTTGTCTGTGATGGAACCAAGAGTTATAAAATCAGGTTTAGAAATGTGATGTGCGGCTCCTTTGGAAATACCAACTACATCTGTGGGCAAGCCCAAGAGAGGTAATGAAGGGAATTCAGAGGTTTTCAGTGCAGAGCACTTGAACCAGTATCAAAAAGGCCAGTTGTGTGTTCTCAGTTTATCATATAATCAACATAAGGACTTTTCTGATCTACGGAAATCAGGGTGTTTAGGGTACAGTCAGAACCTCTCAGGCAGTCCTAGTATTTAGGATATGAATTTTATGTGACCTGATTACATTCGGGTGGAGCAGTAAGACAAGATGCCTTTGTAGAAGAATCATTGTCTTAATACTGTTCCAGAGTCCCAAATGCACACAGGCAAAACATGACTCTCCTGCTCCCCAAGACTTAACCCTGTCTCTCCTGTTTCCCTCTCCCACACTTGTCCTCCACCGTATTTCCCCTCTTGAATGAGCTCCTCATGCCCTCCCCTTCATGTTCCGTTTGTATATTCTGTAATTTCAATGACATCCGTTTCGATTGTGCAGATTCGTTCCTGCGATGCAACACTATGTTTTGAAACCATTATTAATTCACCCAGCTTTTTAGTTTGCCATCCAATATAAATAGTCTTCAACTAGAAATCTTAGCCCAATCTGCTTTCTGGGCACACATGCACAACTGCATTCAACATGGCATCATTTGTTGTGGTCTCAGCCAGCCTCTCTTTCTCAACCAATCAATCTCTCACTTCACTTGGCACCACCAGATGCAGTAATTGAACTCTGTTAGGTGTATACACCTCAAACACACTTACTCTTTACAGAACTGGGTAAGATTTTCTCGAATGTTAGATAAATGTTTCTTGATGTCCATGAAATCAGAAGGGGTCCATGGAACATGAACATTGGCTCTACTCCCGGGACCCTGATGGTCTCTTAAGGGAAGGAGAGTATCTAGACTGGTAAAGTAGGATCTAGAGTGAGGGGAGTGGGGCCTCTTCCCTCTCCTTTGAATGCTGTTCCTATTCAGTTGATCATAGGTCTGTCTTAAACTGTTGCAGGTAATAGTGCAGCAGCACTTACTGGGATCCTTCAGCCCAGGTTGGCTGGAATATAATCACGATCTAGACCACTCCACAGTCGTGGAGTCTGCATCTTGTCTAGTTACTCGTATGGCCCCTTTTTACCGCTTTGTGTTCCCATAGCAGCGCTTGCGCTTGCATGTTACCTCCTTGTGCTCAGCCCGCTGGCGGTCCTGCTGGAGCTGCCCCGTTTCAAAACTCATCCACTGATGCACCCTCAGTATCATCAGCTAAAAGCGTACAATAAACCCTCTTCTCTATGCTTCTTGCACTCCTGTGTTTTTTAGTTTAGTGATATGGGGAAATAGATAGGGAGGTGCCGGCAGGGTAGTAGGAAGATAAGCTTCAACTCTGTCTCTAAGGTGGCTTACTTGGTATTGCAGTCTCTACTGCATCTGTTTCATGCCACAGGCTTGGGATTCATGCTTTGCTTTTGTTTGCTTCCTCATACCAATTCAGGATCGTGAGCCACTGTTCTGTATCTTCTTTATTTGCAGGATTATCCAATATATTTTTCAAATTATTCAAACGATGTAGGTGAAATGTACCACTATCGGGAAAGGATTTCTTCCCATTCTCAATTGTGAATCCCACCCACTGTTTCAGATAGCTGCACATGCCTTTACCATAGTGGTGGTGCATAGCAAGGGCAGGAGTCCCATTCAGTAGGGTTTGTTATGTTTAGATATTTCTGTCCCTTTACAAGAAGGTATCTGCCAGCCTTGTTCCACAGCTCATCCTGTGGAGGGGAAAGTAAGGCAATAAGGACCTCACTTATTTCTCTAACTGATCTCGTGGCAGTGGGGAGGAAAGGTTTTGAACACGAGTCCCCCTTAATGGCCAAAAGGGACAGGGTAGTTTACAACAGAGCAAAAACAATTTCCCTTTTGTGCTTTGCTTATCTCTTTACACCTCTATTAGGCACATCAACAACCTATCCGAATGAGTACACATCTTGGGCAATCTGCAACAGTATTAAAAAAACACAGTCTCTGTCTCGCTATAGTTCAAAGAATTAATATTTCTTATATAGTTGAAAAATGTACTCATATAAATGTTAAAAACACATTTATTAGTAAAACAAATATCTCATGTATGTATACAATGTTCAGGTACATAAATCATTTCCCATTTTCAGCAATTACATTAATTAAAAAGAATCTGTTGAAGCGCGTTTTGGTTGAAATCGATATGGTTCACACCACCTACATCAGGACATATATTTTAAAACAAAAACTTATAGCTGATTTCCTCAGAATTTGTGATTGCATCTGTCATTCGGGAAATTATCTTATTGGATACACCACCGTTTTCCAATCTGGCTTGGCAGATCGTAAGACGGTGGTATATCCAGTAAGATTCTATTGGATTACAGAGTGGCTAACAAATCCGACTCAGGCGGCTTTAATTACTATAAAGCAGAAAACAAAGAGCCAAACCCTTGTTTGTATGAGTAGAGCCTCAACTTATGACAAGCATTGGCAAAGCCAATATGTCTCCGCAATCAGAGACCTATTGACGTTGTCAATGACAATGTCTTTTCGCCATATGTTATGGAGTGACGTGGATGAATGTGGTGTTGAGTGTGATTACATATGTTGGATCACTAATTGTTTTGCAACTGTGTGGCGTTGAATTGTGGGGTGTTGAGTCGAGTTATGTGTAGAGGGATTATGTGGCATGGTGTGCAGTGGAAATATGTGGATAGTAATTATGTGGTATTGAGTGTACTGGAATTATGTGGAGTGGTATCTGTCATGGAGTGTAATTATGTGGAGTGGTATTGTGGAATGGCATGTAGTGGAGTGGAATTATGAGGTGTGGTGATCAATTTTGTGGCATGATATGGAATTCTGTGGTGTGGATTGGATGTATGTGGTGTGTAGTGGAATTGTGTTGTGGAGTGGAATTATGTGGTTTGTTGTGAAATTATGTGGTGTGGAATGGAAATGTGTAGAGTTGACTTGTGTGGCGTTGAGTCAACTTGCGTTGTGGGGAATTTTGTGGCATGGTGTGGAGTGTATTTATGTGGATTGTTGCTATGTGGCATAGAGTGGATTTATATGTGGTGTCTTTATGCTGTATTGAGTAGAGTGTAATTATGTAGAGTTGAAAAAACATTTAAAAAGACTACAAAATCCATAAAATTGACCATCAGTGTCCAAATCTTGTATACTTGTTACTAGAATTCCTTGCTGTCACTTTTTTTTTTTCTTCCAATACACGCTTTTATACTGTTCTGCAGAATAGCGAGACCAGTTGTAGAATGGTGTGCTGCACAAGGATGGTGCATGCCCTCTTCAAATTTTGTGACACTGCTCTGGACAGGGGGGAAAATGCTGAGTTGTACCGGTGGAAACTGATGTAACGCTTTGTTGTGAAGGGCGTGTGGGTTTCTTTCTGGTCGAGGGGAGGCTCAGTGCCACTTGCCGCCATAGAGCCCTCATGGCCAGTGTTTTGATTGTGAGCTTGGCTTTACAGGGAATGCTGTATAACAATTATGGCCTGCTTTCATTGATTGCATGCCCTCAACTTCAGCCCGTAGCGAAAATGGCACAACAGGGAAGAGGCGCGTGTTCGGATGGAGGGAAGGTTGAAATGTGTTTCACAGACGGCAAACCAACATCCTGTATCTTGCATGCAACCAGTGCTCATCCACGACATCAGATTAAAGCAATCCCATTTGGGGAGATGGTCAAAGCCAGACGTAATTGCAGTGAGGATCCTCACTTTCTGGCTTGCATACATGACATGGAGACACGATTTACGCAGAGAGGGTACCTAGCACATGACATAACAAGGGCGAAAGAGAGAGCCCTGAAGACTAAACGCGCAACCACACTGAAAACAACTACATCTAGGCAGCAATCTTCCACACCAGTGAGAATGATCACAGACTTCACACATTTGTCAAACGTATTACAAAAAAGCTTGAACAAACACTGGCATATCCTAAAGGCTGACAAAACATTGGAAGGGTCTGTCGCGCTAGACCTCAGATCACTTACCGCAGGGGCAAAACACTAAATTCCATCTTGAGTCCCAGCTACCCGGTCAATGTACAACAGAATCAATGGTTGGCACAATTTTCTAATAGTTTTTAGGTCTCGTGCCTAGCGTTGCAGTGCGTAGCCCTGCTCGCGCAGCGCGAGACCTCTAGAAAGGGCTTTGGAAAGCTAACCACACGCTCGTGCGTGTGGTTTTGCTTTCCGCGGCTGCCATTGGCTTTCGCGTGCTTTTTAAAAAAAAATCCAGCACGCAATTGGGCAAAGGCGGGCGCATGTCCCGCCTTTGCTCCGCCCATTCCCGTCGTTGGCCAGCACGCGCAGCAGCGCGCGTTCGTCTGCTGCCGCTGACGCGCTCCCTCCCCCCGCTCCTCTGTGGTGCGCGCGCACCACTGGTTTTTTTAAGCTGTATTTATCTGGCAACAGTTTCCTTTGGAGTTTTCCAACAAGAGGCCTCACTTTCCATCCCTCGCTACTGTTTTTGTTCCTGTAGAAATGTGTTATGATCCGGCAGCTTTGCAGTTACTTTGTAATTAGACCCCTGCGTGTTACATAAACAAAGTAGTCTAGTTCTCAAACAGGATAGCGAGTGTCCCCAAAACTCTCGCATGGCGGTGTAGATTTCAGTCCTGCAGCCGGACGTCGGCTCTGTGCGCGCACTGCAAGTGGGAGAGAAGGTGTCGCGCACTGCAGAAAGGAGCGAGGGCATGTGAGGTCACAGCGTGGAAAACAGAGTGAGGTAAATAACAAAGAGCTGTCTCTGAGACTGGTAATATGTTCACCCAAAAGGAGACAGCGCGTAACAATGATGCTTTTCTACCCCACACAAAACACTCGCTTGTAGTAATTGCAAACAATAACTATATTTTTCAAAGCACTCGGCTGTGAAGCTCAAGCAACGCGTTTTTTTTTTTTTTTTTTTTTGTGGAACGTGGCAGGCGAAAGGGAGCTGAAGGGAAAACCGGTGAAAGGCAACTGTTCGGAGCTCATATTACAGTCAAACACAAGCATTGGCAACGCCAATAGTCCTAGCCGTGGTAAAGAGTTGGAAAGACATGCTGATGGTGTGTGCACTCCGCTCCTACATAGCCCGTGCCTGTACCTTACTGTCCGTGCGGCATAAAGACATGCCGCTGATCTGGGCTCCTACACTATCCGTGGGGCGGACATGCTGCTGAATGGTGGCCTCCACCCCTTTACAATCCGTTCCTGTCCCTTACTGTCCTTACTGTCCTTGGACATTGAAATACACGCTGCTGATCTGGGCTCCTCCACTGCCCATGCCTGTCCCTCACTGTCCGTGTTTATTTTTTTTCGTTTCTTGTTTCACTGAACTCTAACGTTTTCCCTTCGTTTGTGCATTCATTGACTCGTTCTTTTACTCCAGTCGTCACGTGCCCATTCGCACATATGTTAGCAGAGTCGTTCTTTATTTATGTATCCGTTCTCTCGTCGTCCTTTCGATCTTCATTCAGTCATTGTGCAGGGGGGGTGGGGGGGCTGTCACTGCGGGGTGCCACGCTTAGCAACAACAAGGGTCGTGACAAGTTGATCGCAGACTTCATATCACTTAATCCATGACAGGTGCAGCATTCGTAGGGGTAGGTGTAGAGGCAGTGGTACGGGCAGCAATGTAGGGTAGCTGTAGGGACAGCACTAGAGGCAACTGTAGGGGCAATAGTAGAGGTAGCGGTAGGGCAGCTGTAGGGGCAGCATGCCAGCATCAGAGGAAGCCGTAGGGGCAGCTACAGGGGTAGTAGTAGCGGAAGCTATAAGGGCCGCAGTAGAGGCAGTGGTACGGGTAGCAGTAGCGGAAGATGTAGGGGCCGCAGTAGATGCAGTTGTAGGGCTAGCTGCAGGGGTAGCAGTAGAGGAAGCAGTAGGGGCAGTTGTAGAGGCAGTAGTAGGGGCATCAGATCGGGCGACAGTAGAGGAAGCTGCAGGGCCTCAGTAGAGGCAGTAGTAGGGGCAACAGTAGAGGAAGCTGTAGGGGCCACAGTAGAGGCAGTCGTAATGGAAGCATTAGCGGCAGTAATAAAAGCAGCAGTAGGAACAGTGATTGGTCCATAAGTAAATGAGGTACCATTCGGGGAGGGTTGATAGCCATTCTAGGGGCAGTAGTAGTAAGCTGTGGTGATGGCAGTAGTGGAGGCACTCGTAGAAGCAGTGACGTGGGACATGGTACAGATCGGGCAATGTGGTGGCTGTTACAGGGGTGATGAGGTGGGATCTAATAGGGGCAGTGGGAAGATGTAGGGCCAGTGAAGATGGGCCGTAGGAGCGCCAGTAGTAGGAACAGAGATGTGGGCTGCAGCAGAAGGACTGCTATGATGGCATTGGGAGGTGATGGAGCCGTGGTGGACGCAGGAGTGGGGGCAAGGATGGGGCAATAGTAAACGTGTTAATCCCCTCTGCCCTCAAGAAAAAAATAGTCCAGTGAAGTGTTTTTTTTTTCTTCCTTTTTTTTTTAACGCGACTCCTGCTTATATTGCATTCAAAATTAACACTCATAACTGCTAAGAAGCCACATGAGACCCATTGAGCCAGTTATGGATATTTAGGTAACGGTGCATTCTGGGACTTGTAGTTTTCCTTTTTTGTAAGTACGGGCTTAAAAATCCCAGCGTGCAAAATTTAATTGACTAACAAGCCGAGGCTGCAGAACTTGTTACATTTAGTGCAGAGTCAACTGGCAGCTGAGGGTGGGCGAGTTGTAAGTTCTCATGAAGCGCTGAGCCAGGACCCTGGTTCAGCCCTCACAACCAAACCATGACCACATAAACATCAAAAGCCCATTATATAAATTAAACCCCTACAAAACTTTAATTACCTGGTGTTATGTCACATAATTTCCGACATTTCGTGTGACGCTTTTTACGGTTAATGCTTACGTAATGTTACTTTCCATCCCTTCAGGGGAAAGTCCTGTCGCAATTCTCTATACTTTTCTTGACATTTTACGTAATTACACAAAGGGAAATAATGCGAATGTCGCAGTATATAAATCATACGTCAGATGACCGCAAAACTATGACGAATTACTTAACATGGAAAAACTAGACAATAATTTAATTTAATAATTTATGTTGAATTAATTCCAGAAGTGACACTTATCATCGTTTCTAAACATATATTAAGGAATTTTAAAGAAAGAATGTCTGGTCGACTTTGCTGTGTGTGAGATTTAAAAAGGTTCCATCTTTTGTATGAGTTAGGTACTAGTCAATAAAATAATGTACGGCTCAACGTTGCACTCGATTTAGCTATGTGTGAGGGAAGCAGTTTTTGTGGCGTACTCTGGGCTAATTTACCTGTTTCCAAATTTGCACTTGGGGTGTTGAGGTACAGCAACATGAACTCGTCTGCCAAGGATCACACACTTGAAACCGTTTGCCCAGGATCACGCGTTTTTGCGCGCCTGGCGCACTGCTCTGCCATTCTTGCAGCTGGAGTGTGCATGCGTCTTCACCACTGCATCGGAGGCGACGGAGGACAGGGTTGTCAGTGCGCAATAAAGCACGCAGTAATTAAACCTATCTCAAGCTGATCACTTCATTTGCATACGATTTGTTTTTGACCCGCCCCTCCCCTCGTGTTGGCTTTAGAGGATGCTCTGTGTTCCAAAGGTGGGTTGATGGGGGCATGGGGGAGGGCTGTGTCTGATTGGCAGTAGGATCGGGAGTTTGGACGGTACTGCAGGAGTCTTGTACACTGCCTCCGGGGCGATTATCACGTAATGTGATGTTTTTACAGATTTGTTTTACCTAAAGCGCCACAATGCAGCCTGCAGGCCCGAGTATGTGTGCATTACAAGAGCATGAAAAATGGCGTAGTGAATGGCGGAAGTTTTAAAATAGGCAGAGTGACACTGTGAGAGCTTTATGGCGGTCTCAGTAGTTAGACAGTAGTGCTTGGAGCAGAGAAGCATAGAGGCGCATCGCTAGAAGTCCTGTGTAGAAGAATATATAGAGGTGGGTGCGGTCGCAAGTTAACAGGGAAAGCCGGGCCCGAGCCGAGCCTGGTCTGGCTCGGATCTTAGAGCCCGTGCATGAGCCGAGCCTCGAAAATATTTGCTATGTAAACAATGCAAGAAACCAGGTTAAGTATTATAAAGTCTCTTCAAAATTTAAAAAAGTGTATTTCTTTAAGTATGGCACAGAGAAATACTTATTAAAAGATATCGTTTTGTACTACTGGTAGACTGAGCTCACATTTTTGAAAGTGCTTTCATGTGCGATACTGAAGAAAAAAAGTTTTGCTGAAGTAAAATATTTGCCTAAGATCATACAATTTAAGTGGGGAAGCCAGATATTTATCCAGGTTTTGTGGTTTCACTTTGTACAGATCCGCCAGTACATGGGTCTCTATTCATCTTACCTTATGTTAAGGCTTTGTTTTTACTGCTTAGTGCATTTTTCTGCAGTTTTTAAATATAGTGCAGAGTCTACCCGAATGGCCAGCGCTTGACATGAGCAACAGTTACATTACATGCATTGTTTATAGGCATGGGAAGATTAAGTGATTTTTCAAGTATTGCAGGATGTTGAGCTATTGCCATTTTGCATTACATCATTTCATTAATGCTTCACGAAGGGGAAAAAAACAAGCATTAGCAATGCAATAGGTCTCGTTTTAAAAGCAATGCTACACAGCATCGGGGATGCTGTACGGCAGAGCTCAAAACGTTAGCAAAGCTGACAGGGGCCAATGGCGAGATATAAGAGTTGTTTTTGTAGAGCGGATGATAAACTCCCCATCTCTGACATTGCCCATTCATCTCTTAGAAATCTCGCACTCATCAGCAAATCTCACGTTGCGGCGTAACCTAAAGTTCTTTGGTGTGGCGATCACTTTTAGGTCTTCTCTGTAGGATTTTGTTCGTCATAAATGTTGGTGACATTGAGAGAGCCTTCAGTTTCTATGTATCACTTTACAGTTGTTTTATCTACACCCTGTGATTTGTTTCACATGTTCGTACTGGTGATACTAGGGATTCTAATGTTTCTGTTATGCTTTACAAGGATTTCACTACACTCTCTGATTTGTTTTACATTCATGTTGTCAATACAAGGGGGTCCCATTTCTTTTTTATGATTAACAGACGTTTTTACTAGGCCCTGTGTTTTGTTTTACATACTCATATTGGGAATTCGAATGTATCTGTATTCCACTTTTAAAAGGTCTTACTATACCTTATGGTTTGTTTAACCCACTTGCTTTGGCGTGACTGTGGGTTCCAGTCCTTATATTTTACACTTAGAGCTTTCGTTTTACTAAGCTCTGTAATTTGTTTACACACTCGTGGTGGTGATACTTGGTGATCTGCTTTCTCTTTACTCTCTCCTGAGATTTTTACTAGACCTTGACTGGTAGGTCGCTCCCCCACCACACAGCTCCGTCTGTGTGCCCTGCTGCTGCCCCTGATTGTGCTCGTTTTTTCCTTTCTGTGCCCCCTTGCTGCCCCTGATTGTGCTCGTTTTTTCCTTTCTGTGCCCCCTTGCTGCCCCTGATTGTGATCGTTTTTTCCTTTCTGTGCCCCCTTGCTGCCCCTGATTGTGATCGTTTTTTCCTTTCTGTGCCCCCTTGCTGCCCCTGATTGTGATCGTTTTTCCTTTCTGTGCCCCCTTGCTGCCCCTGATTGTGATCGTTTTCTCCTTTCTGTGCCCCCTTGCTGCCCCTGATTGTGATCGTTTTTCCTTTCTGTGCCCCCTTGCTGCCCCTGATTGTGATCGTTTTTTCCTTTCTGTGCCCCCTTGCTGCCCCTGATTGTGATCGTTTTTCCTTTCTGTGCCTGTTTCCCGCCGCTGCGCCCTGCGGCCCCGCCCCTCACTGCCCATTCGCTGCCCCATTCCCTGCTCCTCCCTCCCACCTCCCCATTTATGGCGGCCGCTGCGCAGCGGGTGCGCCGCTGGCGCGCCGAAGGCACGCCTAAGGCAAGCCCGTCTGCGCCCGTCCGCGCCGTGGCCGCGCCCAGCGCCAGACCCCTGGTCCGGGCATCCCCGCGTCCGCCACATCAACAGACGCCGATACGACGCCAGCACCCTCCACGCACTCAACCCCGGAAAAGATCACGCCTGCTACCAGGCCACCCCGAAGCGCACCCAAGGGCCCTTCACCTGCCGGAACTGCAGCTTCGCCAGCACCCGCCCCGCCAAACCACCGCCCAGGAAAGAACCCAACTACCTCAGATGCATCCTCCTCAACACCCGCTCCGCCCGCAAATACGCCATCGAACTCTGGGACCTTCTCGACTCAACCTCCCCAGACGTCGCATTCCTGACGGAGACCTGGCTGAATCCCGCTTCAGCCCCCGACATCGCCATTGCCATCCCGGACGGATACAAGATCACCCGCAGGGACCGCACCAACGGAGTCGGAGGAGGCATCGCCATCGTCCACAGGAACACCCTCAGAGTCTCAACCAACACCGACGACACCCTCAGCACCGCCGAACACATGCACTTCCAGATCCACACCGATCCCAACACCACCCTCAGAGGAACCCTCATCTACAGACCCCCGGACCCCGACCACAGTTCAGCGATTCCATCGCTGACTTCGTCAGCACACACGCCATCGCCTCCACGGACTACATCCTCCTCGGGGACCTGAACTTCCACCTCGAGAACAACAAGGACACCAACTCCACCACCCTGATCGACAACCTCGCCACCCTCGGACTCAGACAGCTCGTGACTACACCCACCCACGCCGCCGGCCACACGCTAGACTCCATCTTTTCCGCAAGCCCACACGTCTCCTTCAACCACACCTCCAAACCCCACTGGACTGACCACCACTGCATCCACTTCACCTACAGGAAGCCCACCACGCACCACCGCACCGAACAAATGCCTCACCGCTGCTGGAGCAGAGTCACGGAAGACCAGCTAACCACAACCCTCGCCCTGAGCCCACCCGCCGAACCCTCCGACCCCGACACCGCCGCCCGCAACCTCAGACAGTGGATCGACGACTGCGCCAACACCCTCGCCCCGCTCAAGAATCCGCCAACAGCCACACCAGCAAGAAAGCCACCTGGTTCACCGAAGACCTCCAGGCCTCCAAACGAACATGCCGAAAACTGGAGAAGATCTGGCTCCACGAACGGACAGCGGACAGCTACGCCGCCCACAAGAGCGCCACCCGCAATCACCATCACCTCATCAGATCCGCCAAAAGGGCCTCACTCAAAGACCGCCTAGACAACAACGCACACAACAGCAAAGAGCTCTTCAACATCGTGAAGGAACTCTCCAACCCCAGCTCCAACACCAACGACATCCAGCCGTCGCAAGACCTGTGCGACTCACTGGCCACCTCCTTCCACCGCAAAATCGCCGACATCCACGACAGCTTCAACACCACGACCGCCCCGGCAACCACCGAGACCACTGCCCCCACAACCACCAACCGCCTGCTCTCCTGGACCAACATCAACGACGAGGACACCAGCGAGATCATGAACACCATCCACTCCGGTTCACCGCTAGACCCGTGCCCTCACCACATCTTCAACAAAGCCAGTACAGCCATCGCGCCCCATCTCCGGAAAATAATCAACATCTCCTTCGAGACAGCAACCTTCCCGGAAAGCTGGAAGCACGCCGAGATCACCGCCTTACTCAAGAAACCCAAGGCAGACCCCAAGGACCTCAAGAACTTCCGACCCATCTCTCTGCTCCCGTTCCCCGCGAAGGTCACCGAGAAAATCGTCAACAAACAACTGACCCGCTACCTCGAGGAGAACAACATCCTGGACCCTTCCCAGTCCGGCTTCCGCAGCAACCACAGCACCGAAACCGCCCTCATCGCCGCCACCGATGACATCAGGACCCTGCTAGACAACGGAGAAACAGCAGCCCTCATCCTCCTGGACCTATCAGCCGCCTTCGACACGGTCTGCCACCACACACTACGAACACGCCTTCACGACGCCGGGATCCAAGAGAAGGCCCTGGACTGGACCACATCCTTCCTTTCCGGCAGAACACAAAGCGTCCGCCTCGCCCCCTTCCGATCCAAGGCCACCAAGATCATCTGCGGCGTACCCCAAGGCTCCTCCCTCAGCCCAACGCTGTTCAACATCTACATGGCACCCCTCGCCCACGTCGCCCGACAGCACAACCTCAACATCATCTCCTACGCCGACGACACCCAGCTGATCCTCTCCCTCACCAAAGACCCTCACACCGCCAAAGCCCACCTCCACGAAGGAATGAAGGCCGTCGCCGAATGGATGAGGACCAGCCGCCTGAAGCTGAACTCGGACAAGACGGAGGTCCTCATCCTTGGTTCCAACCCTTCAGCCTGGGACGACTCCTGGTGGCCAACATCACTGGGAATAGCCCCGCCACCCACCGACCACGTACGCAACCTAGGGGTCATCCTCGACCCCACCCTCTCCATGACTAAGCAGGTCAACGCCGTTTCCTCATCCTGCTTCAACATCCTCCGAATGCTCCGCAGGATCTTCAAGTGGATCCCCACCGAAACAAGAAAAACAGTCACCCAGGCCCTCGTCACCAGCAGGCTGGACTACGGAAACGCCCTCTACGCAGGAACGACGGCTAAGCTCCTGAGATGGCTGCAACGCATCCAGAACGCCTCTGCACGTCTTATCCTCGACATCCCCCGACGCAGCCACATCACACCCCACCTGAGAGACCTGCACTGGCTCCCTGTCAACAAGAGGATAACCTTCAAGCTCCTCACCCACGCACACAAAGCACTCCACAACTCCGGACCAGCCTACCTCAACAGACGACTCAGCTTCTACACCCCCACCCGCCAGCTCCGCTCGACCAGCCTCGCCCTCGCCACAGTCCCCCGCATCCGGAAAACGACCGCCGGCGGCAGATCCTTCTCCCACCTCGCCGCCAAGACCTGGAACACCCTCCCCACCAACCTCCGACAGACCCAAGACCTACTGGCCTTCAGAAGACTCCTCAAGACCTGGCTCTTCGATCAGTAGCAGCACCACCCCCCTCTTCCCCCAGCGCCTTGAGACCCTCGCGGGTATGTAGTGCGCTTTATAAGTGACATGATTGATTGATTGATTGATTGACCATGTGATGTGTTTTACACACTCCGTTGGTGATAAAGGAGGAAGTCACTTACATTATTGTTATTATGCTTTGGAGAAGTTTAGTGCACACTTGTGTTTACGACCTATGATACGTTTGCACACTCACATTGGCAATACACTATTCTCTTTATGTTTTTTTGAGCTTTTTACGGAAATTGAAAGCAAAAGAGAATGTATAAGGAAATGGATGTTTTCCTGTGTCTTTTTTAATAGTGTCTGGGTGTGAAAAAATGGCTAACCAATCCCTTATGGTTACATTTTTTTTTTCCAGTGCAGGCAATTAAGCACACACACCCACCTACAACCAGTGGCCAGTGAGGAAACAGCTACCACCTACCCAGCACCCCGTTTCCTTACGTCCCCCCTCCTTAAATTCAGCTCCACACGTTTCCATTCCACATTACATAATTCAACAACAAACCACATAATTCAACTCAACCACATGATTACACAACACACCACATGTATCCAATCCACACCACAAAACTCTACATCATGCCACATAACTCAACAGCATACCACATAATTAAACTTCCCTCCACAACACAAAATACCAATCCACATATTTACACTCCATGCCACACAATCCCACTCTACATAATTCCAGTACACTCAATACCACATAATTACTATCCACATAATTCCACTGCACACCATGCCACATAATTCCTCTACACAAATCCACTCCACACCACACTATTCCACGCCACACAATTCTATCCAACTCACATAATTCCACCTCACACCACATACATCCACTCCATAAACATAAGTAAAAGGCATTGCCATTTACAATGCCAATAGCTCTAACTTAAAAAAATGCGAGACCTATTGCATTTCCAATGCTTGTTACAAATGTGGACACTGCGGAATGTGCAGGTGTGCCCAAGACAAGACCAAACAATTTGGTATTGATTCAAGCAACATGTACTCAATTCGTACTAATATTAATTGTAACACCAAGTTTGTTGTTTATATAATTGCATGCAAATGTGAAAAAATCTATGTTGGCAGTACAATAAGACCTCCCAAAGATCGAGTGAGTGAACATATGAGAGCAATAAAACAGAACGACGAGAAATATCCAATTGCGACACACAGATAATTGGGATGCACAAGGACCCAATAAGAGCTTCGTATTCTATGGTATTGAACATGTTACAAAGGATCCTCGTGGGGGCAATAGAGAACTCAAACTCAGAAGACACGAGGCCAAGTGGATTATGCGCCTTAGAGCAGTAGAGGACGGACTTAACTTTGATCAGGAATTGCAATATTTCTTAGGGGATTGATCCTATGTACTTACAGGGCTCGAAAAATCCCCAAAATGGTACTAGTCCTGCAGGTTTAGTACCTTGAAAAACCTTCTTGACCTAACTGTAACCTACTTGACCTCCGTCTCTGAAAGCGGAGCAGATGTGACAAGATAACAAGATTTAAAGGCATCTTTATTGCTCATTAACTTTGTGAGCAATAAAAATGCCTTTAAATCTTGTTATCTTGTCACATTTGCTCCGTTTTCAGAGACAGAGGACAAAAGTTAGTTTGTCTTCCTACTCGCCAGAAAGGGCGAGTAGGACCTAAAAACAGCTCGCCCTCGTTAAATTTAGCTCGCATATGCGAGCGGTCGAGTGGATTTTCGAGCCCTGACTTAGGATATACAGTTCAGACTAATCAAGCATATTTTATGCTGATATTACTGTAAGCGTTTCAAAATGTGCCATAAGCCGGACATAGGTGTATTACACGATATTTACTTTTTGTATCTTACACTTTCGTACCATAGGGACAATAATAACATCCATCAACATGTGTGGTTGTCGAACATAATTTGAGTTCTTAAGAACAATGTGTATATACAGTCCTGACCTTCTCTTAATCTACTTTACATTTTTTACTTCTACCCAGGGGTGTACTCATTATTCTTAATCCTCTACCAGGGCGGTTTGCTCACTTTGTCCTTATCCTAATACTTATTTTATTCAGTCATCAAATTACCTATTATCGACTGTTGATACCCTTCTTGGAATCCATACTGTTCAATATGGATTCTATGGCAGGACCGGAGGCTTGGATTATGCTTATCTCTTCCATTTTTATTGCTCAGCAGCCTTAACAATAAAACCAGTAAAGACTACAAATCCCATGAGTCTTTCATAAACAAATGATCATAGATGCAGTCCCATATAAACAGAGTCCAGGAACAACACTTCCTCTTTCTTCGCTGCTCAGCAGCCAGATAAGTGCCTTTCCTTGTCACTGTTTGTATGTAGAGCGTATTAGGAAATGTAACTTGCTTTGGTGCTTTTGCGGACTTGTTTTAATTGGTACTGTTTGTTGCTTACCGCTTGGCGGCGGCTCTCCGCGCCGCGGGGGTGGCTCAGAGATCGGAGAAGTTCACGGTCTTTCTTGGGCGCCTTTAGGCGAATGCGCGGCCTTTCCGCTTCGCTGCCAGGCCGCTCCTGAGGTCCGTTCTCCCCCGCGAGGCTCCTTCTGCCATTTGGGGTGCTCGGTCGGCGGTGTGGGCCGTTCTTTCCCCTCTCGCCCCGCGGGGCATTGATCCTCTTTACGGGTCCGCGACCCGATCAGCGCGGTGCACTGCTCACCCCGATAGGGGGCGTGGCATGCACACGCTTGCCGGCTGCAGGGGAGACTCTCCTCAGCATTCCGGTCCTTTCCTTGGCGCGCGATAACGGTTTCCTGCTTACTATCGGAGACTGTGCATCGCGGCCGAGTATAATTACGCGTGTGTTGGCTCAAGCCTTAGCAAGGTTTTCTCCCTCCGTCTTTATCTTGACATCAGCAATTGGCTCCAGCTGTGCGGTTTTCCCTGCGGAGCCTTGTTTCAGTTTCGTAGTTGTGCTCAACAAGCAGAGGCACATCCAATTGATTTGCTACCTTTTCTTTTTCCCCCTGGCCAGTTAGCTCCATTATTGATTATGGCAGGCGAATTCCGCACCTGGGAGCAGGAGGAAGATGACCAGTCTCTACTCCCCGTTCACTTGGGGCTAGTGGATGCTATAGATGCATCACTGGAAAGGGCGGTTTCCTCAGCCCTCAAACCCTTAAGCCGCCGTATTATAGAACTTACAGTCCGGCGAAGGGTGGTTTCCTCAGCTGAGGGTGACTGGTCGGAGGCCGTTCCCCCCCATTCCGGGGAACCACCCAAGGGTAAGGGAAAGGCTAAGGCCCTGGGTAAGCCTACCAAGGGTCTCACCTCGCCCGACGCCTTTGAGAGGTTGCGTCAGGCTTTCCTCAAGAGACGCCTGGATGCCGTGGAACGGCCTGAGGATTCCCAACCGGAGGGTACCCCCGATGACGATTCCTGCCTTCCTGAAGGGGCAGAGGGTGATACCGGGGACGATTCAGAGGCTCCAAATGAGGAGTCGGATGAGGAACCGGGTCCGAGCAGACCCTGGCGTCCGGAAGGGGGCGCAAAGAAACCCCGGTTGGAGGTACCTCACGCTCAGGACTCGGTTGATATCTCGGGTCTACTGAACCCGGAGGACATCTATCACCCACGCTCGGTGGAATGGTTTCCCGCGCCCTTGGTGGTGTCATACGTGGCTAGCCGGATTCGGAAGCCCATGGACCAGGAGGTCCGAGGCCGCTTAAAAGGCCAATGCCCCCGGCCTTCCCTCCCAGGTAAGGTGGCGTGTGCCCCTGATATTGACGCCAAGATGGCCACCTTCCTTGGCAAGTTTGTTAAAGACCCTAAAAAGGGTCTTGACCGATCCTGGCGTTCATGCCAGGATAAGGTTCTGGATATCTTAGTCCCACTTACCAAGATCATGGATATAGCGGAAGATGCCAAAGAAACGGGGCACATGATTGATCCTGAGATCCTCTCGGGCTGGGCGCGGAGTGCCCTTTGTTTTCCTGGCAACGCCAATTGTGCGTTATCCACTGAACGGAGATGCTCCTTGCTCATTAAAATTGAACCTCGACTAGGTGAGTTGGCTTCTACTGAGGCCGGAGCGGTGGCCAATGGGGGTCTCTTCGGAGAACCTTTTATTAAGGAATTATCCAGTTTTGTTAGCACCTTCTCTTCGCTGGATAAAGCCCAGCAGTCCATCAAAAAGGTGTTCAGCCAGCAGATTTTTGGAGGAGCCGGAAGAGGTAGGGGGCGCTCCTCCGGCCGTCCGTCCGTATTCCAACAACCCCCACAAGCTCCAGACTAAATGATCCATGCAGTGGCAGGACCAGAGGAAATTTGGCGGCTTCTACCCCTCAAGAGGAAGCCGCAAAGGCTGTGGGGGGAAAGGACAACCCAGAGGAGCAAACAACGCACCTGGTGGACCCACCGGTAAGGCCTATCCCTTTTTTCCAACCAGAGGTGGGGGGAAGGTTGCAATGGTTTCGTCACAACTGGGCGGCCATTACAGGGGATGCATGGGTTTTGCAAACCTGGGGGGCTTCCATATCGAGTGTCACGGGGTTCCCCGGCAACTCTCTCGTCCCAAAACCCTGACCTCGAGAGAGAGTACCCAGATAGTAGACGCGGAAGTGCGCGAGCTCCTCGGCAAAAAAGCCATTGTCCAAACTTCTCTACATCCCCACGGGTTCTTGAGCAATATCTTCCTTGTAGAGAAGAAGCTCAAAGGGTTTCGTCCTGTGATCAATCTCCGGGATGTCAATCAGTGGGTGGTGTACCGCCACTTCAAGATGGAGGGTATCCATCTTCTCAGAGATGTGCTGCTTCCCGACGACTGCCTCGTACGGCTCGATCTGAAGGATGCTTACCTTACCATCCCCATCTTCCCCCCTCCCCCCCCACAGGCGGTTCCTACAGTTCCAGTGTGGCGGTCTCATCTACGAATTTACATGCCTGCCCTTCGGGCTTTCTTCAGTTCCTTGGTGTTTTACCAAGGTCTTGCGTCCAGCCATGGAATGGCTACGCACGCGGGGAGTTCGTCTCATCGTGTACCTGGACGACATCCTTCTGATGCACCAGGACAAGCACACCCTGTTATCACAGCTTGCTATGGCCCAGAACCTCCTGCAGAGTCTGGGGTTCGTCTTGAACGATCAGAAGTCAGTTTATGTTCCGGCCCAGCAGTTGGCCTTTTTGGGCTTCGAGGTCGATACGGTCCGGCAATGCCTCCGACTGCCCCAACAGAAAATGCGCTTGATATGCAGAGAGCTACGTCAGACCTTAGAGAAAGAGAGATTCTCGTTACGCCATCTCACCCGCATTGTTGGGCTTCTGTCCTCCTCAATTCAGGCGATCTTCCCAGGCCCCTTGCATTACCGGGCTTTACAACGCTTGAAGACGCAGCACCTGCATCGCGGCCGCTCGTATTCCCAGGAGAACTCCCTCTCACCAGAGGCGCGCACGGAGCTCCTTTGGTGGCTCGAACATATGCAAGCTTGGAATGGGAGGGCCATTTTCGGATCAGCTCTGGACTTGGTGATCGAATCGGACGCCAGTCGTCTCGGTTGGGGCGCCCGCTGTGGAGACGTTACTACAGGCAGGCATTGGTCCGGGCACGAGCAATCGTTGCACATCAATTGTCTAGAGCTCCTGGCCGGATCCTCACGATTTGCAGCCTAGCGGCCGACAAAGTCTTGTGCGCCATCCTTCTCAAGATGGACAATATCTCGGCGGTGAGATATATCAATCGTCTGGGGGGCACTCGGTCCAAAATCTTGGCGGATCTTGCCAAGGAGTTCTGGGAACACTGCCTGACTCACAACTTGTCGGTCACTCTGTAATACCTCCCGGGTTCCCGCAATCAGACGGCGGACTGGTTTTCCAGGCATCTTCTAGACTACAGTGCTTGGAAGCTGGATCCGGCTGTCTTCCGCAGGGTGATGACTCGGTGGGGGGTGTGTCAAGTGGATCTTTTTGTGTCACGCCTCAACTTTCAGATCCCTCGTTTTTTCAGCTGGCGCCCGGATCCTCTGGCGGAGGCGACAGATGCCTTCCTACAGGATTGGACCCCGTTCCGCGGCTATGCCTTACCACCGTTCGCCATGATCCCCAGGCTCACGGCTTTGATCAGGAGGCAGAAGGCGGAGGTAATTCTAGTGACGCCGCATTGGAGATCTCAAGTCTGGTATCCAGTTCTTCTGGAACTTTCTATGGCTTCTCCAATCCTACTTCCCCAGACTCCTCTTCTCCTGACAGACGCGCAGGGCAACTTGCACCCTTTGGTTCAGGAGGGCAACCTCCATCTCATGGGCTGGAGGATTACAGGGGACGTTGGGAGGTCCCGGGCCTTTCGGCAACAGCTTCGTCCCTTATCAGAAAGGCTTGGGCAGAATCTACGGTCAAGCGCTACCGATCATCTTGGCGAAAGTGGCTCCGCTGGTGTGTGCGACGGGGTTTGGATCCCGTGGGGGCGGATGTGATCCATGTGGTAAACTATCGGATTTAGTGGATCAGGGTCTAGCCTATCGCTCGATTAATGCGAGTAGATCCGCCATTTTGGTGGGCCACCTGCCTATCCATGACGTTCCAGTAGGGGAACACCCCTTGGTTTGCAGATTGCTGAGAGGTATACGCCTGTCGTTTCCTCCTCGCCCGAGGTATTCCTCGTTGTGGGATGTTAAGACAGTCCTCCGTTTCTTGCAGTCTTGGCAGGACAATCAATATCTTTCCCGGAAGGAACTGACAGGTAAGCTGGCGATGTTGCTCTGCCTGATTTCCTGCAAGCGGGTATCAGATGTCCGAGCTTTGGAGGTTTCAGCGCGGGTCTTCACTCCGGAGGGGATGTCATTCACGATCGCGCAGCGTACTAAGTCTAACACCAGAGTGGTTCATTATCCGGCCTTCCCAGGTCACCCCAAATTATGTGTTGTGCGCTGCCTGAGGGCATACGAGATGATGACGGAAGAGTACCGACCTCCTGGAATTTCACAACTTTTCCTGTCCCTCAAGAAACCTTTCAAAGCTGTGACAGCCGCCACAATTGCCCGTTGGGTTCGGTGGGTGCTCCAGGAAGCGTGGGTGGATACCTCGGCCTTTGGGGCCCATTCGACAAGGGGAGCCATGGCCTCGAAAGCCTTTGCCCTTGGAGGGCGTTTGGAGGACATCCTTAGAGCTGCGGATTGGTCCTCGGACTCCACCTTCAAAACGTTCTATTTTAAGCCTATATTGGGCATGGCTTCTATGGTTGTCGATCAGCTTTGAACTAGCATAATCCAAGCCTCCGGTCCTGCCATAGAATGAAAAATTTCCTAACTACCGTGAAGGAAAGTTTCAATTCTATTAAGGACGCGGAGGCGAGGATTATCCCACCCCACGTATTGTCTCACTTTTACCCTCCCATGAACAAGCTTTGAGTTGGTTAAGTATCCATCCTTTTGAGAGTTTGGTGGGCGTGCTGGTATGGAATTTGTCATGTGATTTTTACTGTGAGTTGACTGGCTTGTCTAATACACCTTCTGTTGTAGGGTTAACGTTAGTTTTCAAGGGGCTGACACTGTTCCTTTCATTGCAGGATCGGATCAGAAACAAGACTATTAATACACGTGGAATCATGTGGTTCGCCCGAAGAAAGAGGAAGTGCTGTTCCTGGACTCTGTTTATATGGGATTGCCTCTATGATCATTTGTTTATGAAAGACTCATGGGATTTGTAGTCTTTACTTGTTTTACTGTTAAGGCTGCTGAGCAATAAAAATGGAAGAGGTAAGCATAATCCTCGCCTCCGCGTCCTTAATAGAATTGAAACTTTCCTTCATGGTAGTTAGGAAATTTTTCATTCTCATATCGGGAATATGGGCCTCCTTTAGTGGTAATATTCCATCCTACAACGACTTCTTATAGATGGCTAATATAGGATTGGATTCAGCCATTGACAAATTTTGGTTATCCGGGAGGGCGCTAAGATTATAGGTCGCTGGCATACCCATAGAATTAATCCCGGATCCCTCCCATAATCTGTATTATCGTTTATTTAATCCTATCATATATTTTAATATATTTTGCTTATTTTAATCAATTATATACATCAATACAAACACGACCTATTATACTCCTTCGTATTTAATATGGCCATGTCCTCATGACTTTCGCCCTTTTAAAATGGCGCTACCAGTGTGGATATCTGTCACAGGTAGTCCTCTTTTTACTTCAGTTCATTTCGGCAAATACTGCCATGAGCCGGCATCCGCGCTACCAGCTTTATAATTTTAGATACTAGCCCAATTTATTGCAATTCATGATTGAGAGGCCCCACTCTAATATATTCTTCTGATGCCATAATTTTTCCTGGTGTACATAGGTCTAACTACTGTACCGTTTTAAGATAACAGGTACAAGATGCCTCCTGAGTGATTGAACTTATGGAGGACATACACTTTTATATTAACACAGGATACGGTTAGAACTACTGATCACTTACAAATAGGGGTAATAGGGATGTTCACAATGGTAATTTATACTCGTCATACGATTTGCCACAACTTGCTTTTCTTTATTCACGTGTTTAATATTGGATACAATGGATGTGTTTGTCTGTCTGCACGTCTTTTTTATTAAACATGCACAATATGTTATTTGTTTCAAGCCAGTATTAACATAGAATGTTTTGGGGCGTGGCCAAGCCACCGACCGAAATGGCCACGTAGGCTTGCAGCTCCGCCATACAGCCCCGAAATCCTGCTGCCTGTGCGGCGATCTCCGTGACCCTGAGCCGGGTAATGGAACAGGGGAGGAGGTGAAGGCAGCCGATAACCGGCGCGACCCAAGAGGAGCCCGCGGAACATGCCTGCACCGACGTGGTAGGCCTGTGTGAGGATAGGCCTACCGCCACGCAAGAATCCGGGGGCTAAATTTAATTGGAGCCGCCGGGCGAGGTCGAAGCACTGTGAAGGTGGCGGAACAGCGAAGGGGTAAGCGGCGGCGTTGGGGGCAATGAGGGGTGCTTAGCACCATAAGATCAGGACCAGTGTGCCCCACCGTCTCACCCCCGGAGGCCCTGCGGCGACAGGGGCCACGGGCGAGCCTGGGGACCGGCCATCGGGCCGGGAGCGGTGGGGAGGTTTTAAACAGTGCCGCTGCGCCTCGTAGATTACCATATGGCCAGTAATCACCGCCGGCCACCTCTTCCCTCCGGCCTCACAGCTTTTTGGTGCGCACAGTTAGAGTGAACTGCGCAACAAGAGCCCAGTCACATCGGGACGCCATTAACGGCTGGCGCACTGCAGGGCCCCTCCAATACATCGTAGGGGGCATAGCAAGAGTTTGGATGCTGACGTGTCTTGCTGCCAACACCGCAGGGTCACCGCACTAATCGGCACGCACAACTGTCTGCCCACATCTGGGGAATGGTCCGGAGGGACCCAAAGCAGAGCAAACTCCCCTTCAAACCACAAGCCGGCGAAGCGGACGCACGCTGTGCCAACATGGCGGAGAGTGGTGCGCCGCCAGCAACTGCGATGGCTTGGCCTGATAGTATGTTGGCGGAACTCAGGGCCGGCTTTAAGGCATTAGACACACGATTTGATGCCCTGGATAAGAGGCTCGATACCATGGGCATCAGGCTAGATCAGCACGAAGGGCGAATAACTACCGCTGAAGGCAGAATTTCTGATTTAGAGGACGGAACCGCCCAAACCACCAAAAAGCTAGAGCGTTTGGAGAAAACCCTGAAGTCCATTGCCATTAAAAACGAGGACTTGGAGGCGCGGGGGCGACGCAACAACATAAGGGTAGTAGGTGTGCCGGAGTCCACGGACACGGGCGCCTGGACGGGTTTGTGGAGACGATGCTAATCGACCAATTTGGGCGGGAGTCCTTCATGTCAACATTTGTTGTAGAACGAGCTCATCGAATCCTGGGACCGCGCCCTAACCCGGGTTGCCCTCCGAGACCAATCATCGCTCGCTTGTTAAATTTTAAAGACCGGGACACCGCGCTGAGAATGGCCCGTGAAAAGGGCGCCCTTATGTGGCAGGGGTCTTCCATATCCTTATTTCCAGACTTCACCGCAATGGTTCAGGAAGCCAGGCGCAAGTATGTGGGGGTAAAGGCAAGTCTCCGTAAGATTGGTCTGCGCTATGGAATGCTGTGCCCGGCCCGGCTGGAACTGCGTCTCCACAGTTGGCTGACAATTTGAAACCAGGGTGGCTGCTGTTCAGCGTGGTTAAAAGTTAGTGACGTTGAGTGCCCTAGAGTGGTGTGGGGGTGGGGTGAGTGTTGTAGACTGGATATGTTGGAGTAGAGTGTCGTAAAGTGGAGTAGGAAGAGTAGAGTTAAGTGGCAGAGTGTCGTAGAGTGCAGTGTCGTAGAGTGGGTTTGAGGCAGTGTAGTGGATTGGATTAGGATTGGGGTAGAGTTGATTTTATGGAGTGGGACAGATTAGAGCCGGTGGACTGGATTGGGTGGGTTGGAGTGGGCGGATTGAAATGGGGTGAAGTGGATTGGAGTCGGGTGTATTATATTGTTTTGGGGTGGGGTGTATTGGATTGGATTAGAGTAGGGTAGTTTGGAGTGGAGTGAATTGGAGTGGAGGGGTGGATTGGACTGGAGGGGTGGAGTGTAGTGGGTGGATTGGATTATAGTGGGGTGGATTGGATTGAGTGAAATGGACTGAACTAGGGTGGTGTGGATTGGTTTGGGGTAGATTGCGGTGGATTGGACTGCGGTGTAGTGGGGTGGATTGGGGTAGGGCAGATTGTTTTGGATTGGAGTGGGGCAGATTGTTTTTGCTTGGAGTGGGGCAGATTGGAGTGGGGCAGATTGTTTTGGATTGGAGTGGGGCAGATTGTTTTGGATTGGAGTGGGGCAGATTGTTTTGGATTGGAGTGGGGCAGATTGTTTTGGATTGGAGTGGGGCAGATTGTTTTGGATTGGAGTGGGGCAGATTGTTTTGGATTGGAGTGGGGCAGATTGTTTTGGATTGGAGTGGGGCAGATTGTTTTGGATTGGAGTGGGGCAGGTTGGATTGGAGTGGGGCAGGTTGGATTGGAGTGGGGCAGGTTGGATTGGAGTGGGGCAGGTTGGATTGGAGTGGGGCAGGTTGGATTGGAGTGGGGCAGGTTGGATTGGAGTGGGGCAGGTTGGATTGGAGTGGGGCAGGTTGGATTGGAGTGGGGCAGGTTGGATTGGAGTGGGGCAGGTTGGATTGGAGTGGGGCAGGTTGGATTGGAGTGGGGCAGGTTGGATTGGAGTGGGGCAGGTTGGATTGGAGTGGGGCAGGTTGGATTGGAGTGGGGCAGGTTGGATTGGAGTGGGGCAGGTTGGATTGGAGTGGGGCAGGTTGGATTGGAGTGGGGCAGGTTGGATTGGAGTGGGGCAGGTTGGATTGGAGTGGGGCAGGTTGGATTGGAGTGGGGCAGGTTGGATTGGAGTGGGGCAGGTTGGATTGGAGTGGAGTGGGGCAGATTGTTTTGGATTGGAGTGGGGCAGATTGTTTTGGATTGGAGTGGGGCAGATTGTTTTGGATTGGAGTGGGGCAGATTGTTTTGGATTGGAGTGGGGCAGATGGGAGTGGGGCAGATTGTTTTGGATGGAGTGGGGCAGATGGGAGTGGGGCAGATTGTTTTGGATGGAGTGGGGCAGATGGGAGTGGGGCAGATTGTTTTGGATGGAGTGGGGCAGATGGGAGTGGGGCAGATTGTTTTGGATTGGAGTGGGGCAGATGGGAGTGGGGCAGATTGTTTTGTATTGGAGTGGGGCAGATGGGAGTGGGGCAGATTGTTTTGGATTGGAGTGGGGCAGATTGTTTTGGATTGGAGTGGGGCAGATTGTTTTGGATTGGAGTGGGGCAGATTGTTTTGGATTGGAGTGGGGCAGATTGTTTTGGATTGGAGTGGGGCAGATTGTTTTGGATTGGAGTGGGGCAGATTGTTTTGGATTGGAGTGGGGCAGATTGTTTTGGATTGGAGTGGGGCAGATTGTTTTGGATTGGAGTGGGGCAGATTGTTTTGGATTGGGGCAGGTTGGATTGGAGTGGCAGGTTGGATTGGAGTGGGGCAGGTTGGATTGGAGTGGGGCAGGTTGGATTGGAGTGGGGCAGGTTGGATTGGAGTGGGGCAGGTTGGATTGGAGTGGGGCAGGTTGGATTGGAGTGGGGCAGGTTGGATTGGAGTGGGGCAGGTTGGATTGGAGTGGGGCAGGTTGGATTGGAGTGGGGCAGGTTGGATTGGAGTGGGGCAGGTTGGATTGGAGTGGGGCAGGTTGGATTGGAGTGGGGCAGGTTGGATTGGAGTGGGGCAGGTTGGATTGGAGTGGGGCAGGTTGGATTGGAGTGGGGCAGGTTGGATTGGAGTGGGGCAGGTTGGATTGGAGTGGGGCAGGTTGGATTGGAGTGGGGCAGGTTGGATTGGAGTGGGGCAGGTTGGATTGGAGTGGGGCAGGTTGGATTGGAGTGGGGCAGGTTGGATTGGAGTGGGGCAGGTTGGATTGGAGTGGGGCAGGTTGGATTGGAGAGGGGCAGGTTGGATTGGAGAGGGGCAGGTTGGATTGGAGAGGGGCAGGTTGGATTGGAGAGGGGCAGGTTGGATTGGAGCGGGTTGGAGTGGGGCAGGTTGGATTGGAGCGGGGCAGGTTGGATTGGAGCGGGGCAGGTTGGATTGGAGCGGGCAGGTTGGATTGGAGCGGGGCAGGTTGGATTGGAGCGGGGCAGGTTGGATTGGAGCGGGGCAGGTTGGATTGGAGCGGGGCAGGTTGGATTGGAGCGGGGCAGGTTGGATTGGAGCGGGGCAGGTTGGATTGGAGCGGGGCAGGTTGGATTGGAGCGGGGCAGGTTGGATTGGAGCGGGGCAGGTTGGATTGGAGCGGGGCAGGTTGGATTGGAGCGGGGCAGGTTGGATTGGAGCGGGGCAGGTTGGATTGGAGCGGGGCAGATTGTTTTGGAGCGGGGCAGATTGTTTTGGAGCGGGGCAGATTGTTTTGGAGCGGGGCAGATTGTTTTGGAGCGGGGCAGATTGTTGTGGATGGAGCGGGGCAGGTTGGAGTGGGGCAGGTTGGAGTGGGGCAGGTTGGAGTGGGGCAGGTTGGAGTGGGGCAGGTTGGAGTGGGGCAGGTTGGAGTGGGGCAGGTTGGAGTGGGGCAGGTTGGAGTGGGGCAGGTTGGAGTGGGGCAGGTTGGAGTGGGGCAGGTTGGAGTGGATGGAGTGGGGCAGGTTGGAGTGGATGGAGTGGGGCAGATTGTTGTGGATGGAGTGGGGCAGATTGTTGTGGATGGAGTGGGGCAGATTGTTGTGGATGGAGTGGGGCAGATTGTTGTGGATGGAGTGGGGCAGATTGTTGTGGATGGAGTGGGGCAGATTGTTGTGGATGGAGTGGGGCAGATTGTTGTGGATGGAGTGGGGCAGATTGTTGTGGATGGAGTGGGGCAGATTGGGGCAGATTGGAGTGGGGCAGATTGGGGCAGATTGGAGTGGGGCAGATTGGAGTGGGGCAGATTGGGGCAGATTGGAGTGGGGCAGATTGGGGCAGATTGGAGTGGGGCAGATTGGGGCAGATTGGAGTGGGGCAGATTGGGGCAGATTGGAGTGGGGCAGATTGGGGCAGATTGGAGTGGGGCAGATTGGAGTGGGGCAGATTGTTTATTGGTAACAGTTCAGATATTGTGTTGCAAGGTCTCTTTTGTCTTGTTACATAGATGCCACATTGTTTTTCTTTTTTAAATTTACCCAGCTAACCTCAATTTGTAGAATTTGAACATTAGAAGTCTGATTCTCAATTAAGAATGAAATATTTTCTAGCTAATGTAAAGGAAAGTTTCAATTCTATTAAGGACACGGAGGCGAGGATTAGGCTTTAATTCCTTCGCTTTTATTACCATAAACAAGCTCCAGCAGCCATTTCATAAGGCTAAATGTGTATAAAAAACTTCATTTCCCATGAACCATAGGGAAGAAACAACAATAACAAGTCCATCAATTAGGATCCAGCCCGCCGTATATTGTCCCTTGAAGCCTCTCTAGCCTCCTCTTTCTTCCTGTGACGGCTGCCATCTTCCAAAATGATCACTCCTGTTTATTGGACTCTGCCCCTGGGGACAAAATAACACATTATTGACACCGAACCGGACAAAAGTATCACCGAATACAATACAAGTCGGTATCATGACGTTCAAATGCAGCATAGGAACACAATCTTATAAAACAATACTTTAGTATAATCACCACTAGTCTGAGTACACACTGTTGACCAACAAACCTCCCCAATTTCACACATCTTCTGTAATGGGAGGAAGAAATTTTTGAGAAAAACATTTAAGAGGGTGGGCTAATCCTTGCCTCCGTGTCCTTAATAGAATTGAAACTTTCCTTTACATTAGCTAGGAAATTTTTCATTCTATGGCAGGACACAGAGGCGAGGATTAGGCTAGTTCAAAGCTTATCCACTACCACGCTTGCCAGAGAGGGAACTGGTTTAAAATAGAAGGTCTTAAAGGTGGAATCATTCGACCAGTCCTCTGCTTTGAGGATATCCTCTAGGCGAGCCCCAAGACAGAAAGCTTTAGAAGCCATAGCCCCTCTCACTGAGTGGGCCCCAAATCTGGAGGTGTCAATTTCAGCTTCTTGCATGACCCACCTGACCCATCTGGCAATCGTAAAGGACGAAACCGCTTTGTGGGGTTTTGTGAGGACAATTAACTGATTTTTCCCATGTGGACGGAGTTCGTCAGTCATAGACTCATATGCTTTAATAGTGCGAACCACACACCGCTTCGGGGATTGTCTCAAAGATGAGTAGGAAACCAATCTAGAACCACTTTTTATTCTGCGTGAAATGTGAAAGGTTACCCCCTCAGGGGTGAAGACTCTACCTGTTACGTCCAGGGATCGGACATCCGAAACACGGCGACAAGATAACAGACAGAGAAACATTGCCAATTTCGCCGACAATTGTTTCCTGGAAAGATACTTATTAGAGGGCCAAGATTGGAACAGGAGAAGAACCTTATTAACATCCCAAAGGGACGTGTATCTGGGTTCAGGAGGAACTGAGAGCCTGATACCCTGCATCAGTTTTCTGACTAACGGGTGCTCACCAACCTGGTGTCCATCCACCGGGAGGTGGCCTGCCGAGATTGCCGACCTATAGGTGTTAATAGACCGATACGTGAAACCCTGAGATGCCAGGCCCGCCAGAAAATTCACCACCTGGACAATGTCCGCCCCCAAGGGATCAATCTGGAATTGGAGACTCCAACCCAACCATCTTGACCAGGCGGAGCCATATCGCTTATTGGTATTGTCTGCCCAGGCCTTAGCGAGTAAGGAGGAAGCCTCTGCTGAAAGGCCTGGGACTTTCCAACGACGCCTGTAACCCTCCAGGCCATGAGGCGGAGAGATCCCGCTAGGACCAGCGGGTGAGGATTGTTCTGGGGTTCCCTGAGGAGCTCGGGAAACAGGGGTAGAGGGATTGGAAAATCCCAGGAAAGTTCCATCATCGCTGGAAACCAAGCTTGTGATCTCCAAATCGGCGCGATCACCACTACCTCTGCCCCCTGCCTGCGCACCTGCGCCGTCAGCCTCGTGATCATTGCCAACGGGGGAAAGGCATCGGACTGCTCCCTGCTCCATTCCTGGAGAAAGGCATCCATGGCTGTCGCATGAGGATCCGGCCTCCAACTGCAATACCTGTCGAGCTGGTAATCCAGCCGGGCTGCAAAGGGATCTATGGAAAAGGGACCCCACCTTTCCTGGATCAGTTGGAAGACCTGAGGATCTAGTTTCCAAAGACTGGAATCCCTCCAGTGGCAAGAGTGCTAATCTAATTAAAGTATAAGGATGATAAGGGTGTGCTTCAGGTTCAATATATGAATTATTTACGAGAGTGCCAATCTGCCACCTGGTTGGAGCTCCCCGGGAGATGCTCCGCTGACAAAGATATCTGGTTGGCCAAACAGTACTCCCACAGGGTCCGAGCTAGATCCGACAAGGTCTTCGACTGTGTCCCTCCTAGATGATTGACGTAGCGCATCGCTGCCACGTTGTCCATTTTGAGGAGGACTGAGCATTTCACCTTTTCCTTGGTCCAGCAACGGATAGCGAACGACCCTGCCATCAACTCCAAACAATTTATGTGCAGAGATCGTTCGGTGGAGGACCATCTTCCGCTGGTGGAGAACTCTCCACATCGCGCGCCCCATCCGGAGCCGCTGGCGTCCGACTCGATTACCAAGTCGGGTTGAGAGCCGAAAATCGCCCTGCCGTTCCATGCCTCCATGTGGGCCAGCCACCAGTTCATTTCCTCGATTGCTTCGGGAGACAATGGAACCACTTGTGAATATGAGAGCCCCTTCGTGAGATGCTCGATCTTTAAACGTTGGAGGGCCCTGTAATGAAGGGGCCCGGGAAAGCTCGCCTGAATGGAGGACGAAAGGAGACCCACTATCCGTGCCAGATGACGGAGCGATACGTGCGGTTTGGAGATGGTCCTCCGTAACTCGTGGCGTATCTTGGCCAATTTGTGCGGGGGTAGACTGAGGGACGCCTCGACTGACTTTACCAAAAAACCCAGGAACTCGATTGTCTGTGATGGGGTGAGAATTGATTTCTCCTCGTTTATTACGAACCCCGGAAACTCCAAAAGTTCTACTGTTGTTTGCAAGTGCGATGCCAGGCGAACCGGGCACTGATCCATGAGCAGTATATTGTCGAGGTAAATGATGAGTCTTATACCCCGAGCCCGTAAGTGTTCCACCACTGGCCGCATCAGCTTGGTAAAGCACCAAGAGGCCGACGACAGACGGAATGGGAGGGCGGAAAACTCGAAAACCTGAAACTCCCATGCGAACTGAAGGAAACGCCTGTACGGAGAGAAGATTGGAACTGCTAGGTAGGCGTCTTTCAGGTCCAGACGAACCATCCAATCGGAAAGTTGGAGAAGATCCAGCAAGAGGTGAATACCCTCCATCTTGAAGTGATGGTAGAGTAGCCAAGAATTGAAATCTTTCAGATTGATGACCGGACGTTTTCCGCCGTCCCTCTTTTCCACCACAAAGAGGCTGCTTACAAATCCCCTGGGGTGGACTTCTGACCTCACTATCGCCCCTTTCCGCAAAAGGCTGTCCACCTCCTGACTCACCAAAGCCTTTTGCTCGGGTGGGGGGGGGAAATATAAGGGAGCAGGAGGGTGGTTTTGAGACTGAGTGCCGTAGAATTCAATATGGAAACCCCCCACCGTCTCGAGCACCCATGCGTCTGAGGATAGCTTTGCCTAATTCGCCCAAAAACGGGCCAAACGCCCCCCCAATCACAATCCCATTTGGGTCCTGTACTCTTACCTTGGAAATTGTTAAAGTTGCCCCTGTGGCCGCCTCTGCCTCCGCGACGACGGGGGTAAGATTAGGTCTGGTAGAAGTAACCAAACTTCCCGGGGCCCTGCCACTGACCACGTCTGGAGTCACCACCTTTGGAGGCTGCCTGGAACGGACGGCCGGATGAGCGCCCCCTTCCTCGACCTGCTGCGGCAAAAACACGGGGGGGGTAAAGATTCGCTTAATAGAGGACTGCGCTTTGTCTAGGGAATTGAACGTATTGACGAACTTCCCAAGCTCTTTTATTAAAGGATCCCCAAATAGGTTTCCCTGCGCAATCGTTCCTGCCTCCGAAGTGGACGGCTCCCCCAACTTCGGATCGATCTTAATGAGTTACGACCTGTGCCTCTGTGGAGATCGCACAGTTGGCATTCCCCAGGAAGATGATGGCTCTTTTTGCCCAATTAGACAAAACTTCCGGGGAAATCAGGGAACCCGAGGCCTTAGCGTCCTCCGCTATGTCCATGAACTTGGCCAGTGGACCGGCGACATCCAGGAGCTTATCCTGACATGAACGCCAGGACCGGTCAATACCCTTATTGGGATCGCGGACAAATTTGGCAAGGAAAGTGGCCATCTTGGGATCAATCTCCGGAGTGACGGCCGCTTTCCCCTCCAAAGAAAGCTGAGGGCATTCGGCCTTCGGACAACCCCTTACCTCCTTATCTAGAGGTTTCCTGAGACGGCTGGCCATATAGGCTGCCACCTTGGGCGCAGGGCACCGGTCCGTGGATCTGGGATGCAACAGATCATCCGAGTCTAGTAAATCTCCTTGCGCCGTGAGACCAGAGTCTGCGGGAGGGCCCGACCCCTCTAGAGGGGTGGTCACCTGGCGCCATGGTCGAGAAGCGTCACCATCTCGTCAGAAGTATTGGGGGAATCATCCCCCTTCCCCTGGTCCAACTGTGGTGGAGACAGTGCAGCCGACCCCGAAGGGCCTGGTGTCTGGGGGTCCGGGATGGGTTGGGCATCCATAAAAGCCTTTTTGAGGCGCACAAAGGCGTCGAGATCGATCACAGGGTCGTCCGCGCGCTTGTCCATGCTCTAGGGTGGGGTAGCCTGCAGAGCTAATACCTGCCCTGGAGGTACTGGGGCCGGGGGCCCATTAACATCTTTTCTCGGTTTGAGGGGTTGCTGGCACTGCGCCTGGAGTGCCGCCAATCTCTTCTCCAGGGGGGGCCACCACCTGCGACAGAGCCCTAAGGATGGAAGCGTCCATTACCTCACAGAACTGGTTGTCGATGGGGAGGTAAGTAACCTCTTCCTCCTCCAAGTAATCCCCAGACTCATCGTAGTTAATGGACTCAATTACCACCAGTGAACAATAAAGCCCACAAACAAAAGAGGATTTTACAGATAAGTACCCGTTTATAATATTAAGAAAAACAGTGGGACTGCCCCCTTGTAAATTGAGGGGTTAATTGCGCCTGGGGTGTCCCAGAAAATTGACAGGCCTTGCCCCGTGGGGTGCTGTCCCTTCAGGCGCTGGCTCGCACTCAGGACTAAGCAAATAAACAGAAAACTCCTTACGCGAGCGGAGCCCTGGTAATTATGGCACCCGACTCGCAAAACCTCTATAAATAAAAAACGCTTACTAACCGGTAAATGAAAGGCTTCCCCCGTGTCACTAGCCGCAGCCGGAGAACTCGCGCTGCCAGATCAAAACTGACGCGCCTGGCGTGCTCCGGCTACCGGGGGGTTGAGGCGCGCGTCCCGAGAGGCGCAGGCCCTCTGTCGGTCAGAAGACCGCACCGCGAGCCACAACAAAGGAGCCACTTAGGAGCACTGGAAGCTCCCGCGGCTTTAACAAGCACTGGCTTTAACAACCACAGTAATTAACTTGCAAATAGGCGACTGCGTACGAGCCTCAAAGCTCCCGTGGTGCCTGATAATCACCAGAACACACTAATAACAAAAAACGAGTAATCACTTAACTGACGTGCTGCTGGAGCAGCGAAGAAAGAGGAGGCTAGAGAGGCTTCAAGGGACAATATACGGCGGGCTGGATCCTGATTGGTGGACTTGTTATTGTTGTTTCTTCCCTATGGTTCATGGGAAATGAAGTTTTTTTATACACATTTATGGCTGCTGGAGCTTGTTTATGGTAATAAAAGCGAAGGAAGTAAAGCCTAATCCTCGCCTCCGTGTCCTGCAATAGAATTCTTTGTTTGCATCAAGTCTGGAGTCCAGATGTTGTCTTTTTAGGTTGTTAGTCTTGAATTATAGACACGTTTATATGAAGACAGTAGCAAATCATTGAAATAGGAAGTTTCCTTTATTTTGTTGTGGATTCGTTCATCTTATTAAGTTGGCATAACGAGTCAAGTGGGGGTAAGCCATATTTGGTAACGACTGAAGCGATCTTTCTCCCAATTGAATCTGGATAATTTGACTTACTAGCAGTGATTTCTAACAGGATTCATTTCTTTAGGCTACCTTTCGCCTCTGTTGCCTCCATCAGGGCCCACCATAGTACTCTGCCAAGGGACGCATAGCACCATCTTCTTCAAAAGGGTTTCTGGGAGATGCAACCTAGAGTTGGCGCCAGATATGACCTGGAGAGGATTCTAGAAGGTTGTTAGTCTGTACTCTGTTACATAATTCTCAAACTTTTTTAGATGGAACTTCCAGACCATGTTTCAGTGTATTCTGATACTAGCAGTCTTGCGTTAATGATGGCAAAAGGGACCACTCTGAGAAATCCAAGAGGCCATAGAGATCTTAGGAGCAAGTGGGGGGCTCCTTGTCATCCTCATGGCTGGAAGTGAGGCCTACCCAAGGCCCTGGTTTGGAGTCTCTACCTGGCAGTGGATGACAAGGGTCCTAGTTCCTGATGCTGACAGCAATCAGTGGCCTCTGTTGGTCGTTAGCCTTTTGGCCAGATCTTGCCCAGGGTTAGGAGCAGAAGTCTGATTTCTGAAGCAGAATGGGCTACATAAATTTGGTGGCCATGGTGATACTGTTCATTAGTCTACCCTAGCTCCAGGCTGGGAGCGGCGTGTGTGGGAAATCTGCCTTTTCTGGATTGTTAGCACGATTTTGCACCTTTTGCTAGATCCTATATTTCTACTGGTGTTAGACCTCTGTGCACTTTACCCTGCTAACCAGTAGCAAAGTAGCTTTGCTCCCCCTTTTAACGTTGTCAAATTGCCATACTCTAATTGGTATATTTAAATTGCCTATAAGTCCCTAGTATATGGTACAGAGTGAGCCCAGAGCCTGGGAATTAAATGCCGCGAGTGGTCTGCAGCACCTATTGTGCCATCCACTATAGTGGCAGTGCAAACATGGTTTCAGGCCTACCACTGTAACCAGACTGTGGCAGTTTAAATAGTGTGTTTGAACTGTCAAAATAAACTCTTATGACCAGTCAAATCCTCCTTTTAAAAATTAATAAGTCAACCCTATGTAGGCCTTGTCGCCCACAAGGCAGGGTGCATGGTATATACAAGTAGGGCATGTAGACATGTAATTTTAACATGTCCTTACAGTGACTAGCACTCAAAAGCTATTTTTCACTGTACAGATTAAAATCCTAATCCTGTATCATGGGGATCGGTCTACCTATAACAATAATTAAACAACTATTTTAATAGTTGTTAAAAATACAATTCAGTGGTGAAGTTGGATTTGTAATAAATATTAAGGAAAAGTAGCTTTTAGAAATTTACCTTTCCCCTGCTCAAAGTTCCTGAAGGCTAAATTTGCATTTGCTCTCCTGCTTCTGCCAGCCAATAATTAGCATTTGAATAGGTGTGAAAAAGGTGTCAAATGCTTCCCAGGAGCAAATAATAGACTGAACTAAATGGGCATAGATGACCATTTCTCTGTACCTGATACAAAATGCAGGGTAGGGCTGTGAGCATCCTTGTGGACATTACAGTGTCAAGTCCTACATGAATGTCAAATCCTGCAGGATTTCGATACACACTGGGGGCACAATTAAATGAAAGGGAAACAGTATGCCAAAATAATTCTTGTGTATCCACTGTCTGGTTGCAGAAATTCTACTTTTGTTCTACCAACCGTCTGTGTCTGGGTTTTACATATAATCCCGGGGTGGGGGAGGCGGGGCACTTAAAAAGAAGGGAAACATGATGCCAAAATAATACTTGTGTATCCACTGTCTGGGTGCTGGAAAATCCACTTTTGTTTTATCAGACTTCTGTCTCTGGGTTTATTGTGGGTACAGTGACTATCCGAAACTGGATTTTACGTATTAGATGTGGGAGGATACTAGGATTACCATAGTGTTCCCCGCACACAACCCCAGCCCTCATAACCAAAGTTTAGTGTGACCAAATACTTTCACTATCTAAAATGCCCTAGGATGGTCCAAAAACATTTACTCCATTGGTTAGGGAGTGTCCAGGAGTCATTTCCACCAACTAGCTTGTGCCAAGCATAAAAATGACAACTCCAGGCACTCCCTACAGAACACTCCTGGACTTGAGGAAGAACAAGAGAGGACTAAATCTGCTGTCTGCAGCCTGAGAAAATCCTTGAATAACTGGAACTGGACCTGTTCTCTTTTATACCCTTGACAAAGTAGACTCCAAGGGTCATTAGGCCTGTGAAAGCTACAGGGACACAGCAAGCTACAAGAGGTCTTTTCCTACAACTGACCAGTGGCAACTTAACCTGGACTTGACCCTGCTGTTTGTCCTCTGCCTGACATCCTGTGAGTCTTTAAGCACCTTCCCTTAGGTTCTTGGAGGGCTTTATAAATGTGCTCTTATAGTCGATTGGAAGCTAAAAGACTAATTCTGAAGGTAAATGTTTGACATGGTCAAAACTGATTGTTGCATCTGACCCAGGCTCCATCGTGTTAAGTGTAAAATTTTCACCTAGGTCCCTGACGACTGCAACCATTGACTATCATTGGCACTTTCTGTTTCTTGGTGCTGTTCCTACTTAAACTTAAAAATTCATATCTCCGGTTCCCTTAGTGGATTTTTTGCCATTTTAACATCATTTTGGTTATTAAATTTTACTTAAATTTGCTTAATTCCATTTGGAATTTTTGTTGTTTTGCATTTCTACTTTTATTACTGTTTTGGTGCTGAATAAATACTTCACACATTGTCCTATATTAAGCCTGTCTGCTCTGTGCCATGGCTACCAGGGTTGAGCTCAGGTTATTTTAGTGACTTTAAGGGTTCACCTTGACAAGGATTGTGATTATTCCTTGAGGTGGGTAATCACTCACCCTAAATAATAATCCAGTTTCTTAAAAAGGTCAAAATGGCTTCCATCATTCCTGGTGTTACCCCTCTTTCTTCTGCAAGTGAGTTAAATACTTTTGTCAAGAGTGGGAGTAGAATGTTGCTGAACGCTTTGTAGAATAGGTTTAGCAGCCTTTCTGAGCATGGTGCTTTATTATAAAGTAACATTTTGATTTCTTGGGAGATTTCCGCCTCTGTTATATGGCTGCGTAGTTCCTTGATCACTTTTAGGTGGATCGATGGCAAAGTGATATCTTCAGAGTACTTGTGTTGTGGTATTTGTGATCAGCTATGTCCCCTCTCGTAATAAACATGTTTTGTCGCTGTTAGATTGTGATGCATGTTTAGTCATCCTAGCTTCTATTTTTCCATCTCGCTCTTTGAAATTCAAGATATACACATCTAGAGCAACTGGACCATGCTCAATTTTTAACCTAGTGATTTTGCACACCAGGTCTTCTTGTGTTTGCTTCGCCGGTCTCACAAATGTGATAGTGTGAGCTATTGGTTCACCTCACAGGACTGCTTTTGTTGTGTCCCATATAGGGGCTAACGCTATTTTTCTGTCTCATTCTCACCCAGATACTTTTATTAGAACTTCTCTAATATTAGCATGGAGAGCTGGGTTGCAAAAATTAACGTCATTTATCTTCCAAATATGTTGCAGTTTCTGTATTACCGGGGGTATGGTCAGCATCATTAATTTCAACCAAAATAAATAACTCTGATCAAGTCATTAAGATCGGTAAATCATCTGTGTGCCAATATGCATTGTGGGTATTGGAAAAGAGTTCCGTCTCTCTTACCCTGATGAATATCAAGCCATACATATGAGCTATAAATATTCCATGCCTATATAGTCAATGAGGTAGGAGTATTAGTTGATTGCCATAACAATGTTGTGCTATCTAAATTTGGATTCAAAGCCAGATTCAAATGTCCTTGCATTACTAGGCTTTCCCTATTAAACTTAGCTAACACCGGTAAAAGGTGGGACTAGAACCTTTCCTTATTCTTATTGGGACTATATGTAAAGAAAGGTGTATAAGCCTTATTGTGGATGTAGCATCTTATTCCTGCTAGTCTTTCTTTTTCAACTCTTTTGTTTGTCTCTATAGGTGGAATTTAGTCTAAAGGGAACTCCTTCCTTAAGCGAGATTGCTGCTACTCTAGTTTGGAGTGTGCAGAGTATTAAAATTGCACTGCGTAATACCTGGATTTCTAAATAGTCGCATCACAAGTCAGATTCATAGATTTGTCTCTTGAAGGTATACCACACATGTGAGATAGGGTCGCTCATCTTTCTTATCTGGTATGGTTGCTTGGTGGTCGCATCATCTCCCCCTCTTCCTTACAAAACTTCACTCCTTTCCATGAATCACTGTCATTAAGCCGTATCATATTACTATTGATTTCTCGCCCATCTAGTCCTCTTAATTGTCTGTGAGTTCTTGACCTCTTATGCTTTTTATAAGCATTGTGATTCTGGTGAGTAACACAAAAACATCTCATAAGAGGTGATTTGATAGGGTTCTGGCGCTTGCTTAACAATCCCTCAAAATTTCTAACTTATTGTTATATTGGTTGCGGTGCTCTAATAGGTAGGGAGATTCAACCAACTCCCCAAAATTTTATGATCGAAGATCACAAATGCATAACATTGCAGCCTCAAACACTCTCAAAATTAATTGTCGGAGTACACAAACGTATCTTCTATAACAATATTGATATTTTGATGGTCTTTTTTTATTTCTCGGCCTGCTGGCCTCTTCTTTGTTTTTAGACTTAGAGCCAACACGTGTTTCGTCGTTATGGAGCGTACCCCACGACTTCCTCAGGGCTGTATAGCCAATATAGTATACGTTCTGGAATTACCCCTTAGTCCCGGATAAAATCTTCACAAGCGTTACCACTATTCTTGTCCTTGTATCCTTCTTTCATATTTCACAAATCTGTTCAATTTCAAATATTGTGAGGTATCTCCTATATCCAGAGAAGTCCTCCCTGCACAGGACTGCTGTCCCTCTCTGATGTGAGAGCGAGTATGCTCTGATTCCATATCAAACATACCAATCTAACAGTATTTGAAAATCTATGGGCAGGGGCTATCTTATGAGACATCTTACAATAACAAACAAGCAATACATTATATATATTTTTTTTAAGTTACTCAACTAATTTGGTGGAGCATGGGGGCAAGCTTTTTAGGTAACCCACACTGTTTTGGTTCCCTCTCAGGTCCTCCTATGTGTGATTCGCAATTGGTGTGATGGATTGTTCTTTGATTATTTAAATGGGGTTGGGGCTGTTCGCTGATCTCAAAGAAGAGAATTATCCTACCACAAATATTGTTTCAATATGCAGCTCGACTTTCTCTAATTTACAAATGTTACTTTACATTTGACCGCTCTTTGAGATTGCTGTATTATTTTAATCTAAGTAATGAAATGCATTAATCATGTCTAGTCAAAATATGTAATAAGACTCCGCTCAGAGTTCTGGACTGCCTTAAAAATTGACTCATTCACTTGTGGAGAACCATTTTTGTCATTGTGCCCAGTGATGATTTTATTCTATGTCAGGACCGGAGGCGAGGATTATGCTTTACTTTCTTTATTCCTCCATCCAGCAGTTTTAAACTTTATTCAATAAAACAACAAGAAAACTAGCATTCCCATGGTGCTTGCAACAGGGGTTATCTACAGTCCACCAAGACGCACTCCGCATCCTCCACTAGGGTGTGTGCTTCCTGTGTAATCTCCTCTTTCTTTCCTGCTGCCAGCAGTTAAGTACCCTTTTCCTTCTCGCTCGTCAGGGTGGGAGGAAATTTCATGTTTATTTCACTTGAATAGCATTGTATGTGCTTTGGGCATTGTGCGCTAGCGACCCGCTGCGGGGGGAGGGGGGAGGGGAGAGGCTCACGCGTTTTCTCCCTTCGTAGGGAGTTTTGTCTCGGGCCGCGGGAGCAATTTTACGCTCTGCTCGCAGCCCCCCTCATTGTCAAGCAGTGCAGTCTGTGTCAGCAGGGGGCGCGCGGCACCCGCAACTGTCATAACTGCCCGCGCGGTCTGGAAGCCCTTACGCCCACCCACCAGTGGGTCTGTATTTCAAATATTCGACCTTACGCCCGCATCGCGGGTCCGTACTTTGACGCTGTAAGGCGCGATTAGGCACTATGGTGCGAATTGGCTGATCGGGACGGGCCCAGACCATAGTAGACACCCAGTATAGACCAGGGTGAGTCGCCCCACAGCGGATAAGGATATCTGACCAGCCCGCTTAGCGGGCACAAAAGCAGTGATTTCATCACGCAAGGATTGACTTCAGCTCGCAATAAGCCGCCTAATTGCGCAGAGAGCACTTCAGACTGCTGTTAGCCTCACTTTGCCCCAACTACATCCACTATCACTAGAACTACCATCATGGAGGATGAATATGCAGAGGAGGAGTCTCTGCAGGTTCTTCACCTTGATGATGAGTTCTGCGATGCGGTGGATGCTTCCAGCCACCAGGCAGTGGCAGAGGCCATGGGCCCTTTTGAACGCCGCATAATGCAGATTGCATTTGCCTGCCAGGTAGAGCGAGTCCAGCGCGCCCCGAAGCGTAAAAGCGCCTCAAGCATGGACGTGGGGGCCTTTGAGTGCTTGAAGAAAGCTTTCTTAGCAAGATCAAAGACAGGCTTGCAGGAGGCCCCTGACGTCCCAGAGACCCCCACTTTCCGCGAGGAGGGGGAGGAATCCTTGGGGGAATCGGCGGATGAGACAGGTCCCTCTCGTCCCTGGCGCCCTATGGTGTCCCCCACCTCAGAAACGCCCAAGGATTCGGAGGAACTCTCCGACATGTTGGTCCCTGAGGACCTAATACATCCTCGGTCCTCTGAGTGGCCGCCCTCCCCCAAGGTCTCGGCGTTCGTAGCAGGGTACCTGCGTAAACCCCTTGAGAAAGAGGTAAGGGCTTGTCTTAGAGCAGAATGCCCCCACCCCGCCTTACCGGGCAAGGTGGCGACGACGCCGGAGGTCGACCCAAAAATGGCAACTTTCCTGCAAAAGTATGTCCGGGACCCAAAAAAGGGGAAAGACAGGTCGTGGAAATCCTGTCAGGATAAGTTGTTAGATATATCAGGCCCCATTACGAAGATTTTTGAGTTGGTGGAGGAGGCCAAACTGTCAGGTACCCCCCTTTCTCCTGAAAGGGTTTCGAATTGGACACAATGCGCAATTGTCTTCCTGGGCAATGCTAATTGCGCCCTCTCTACAGAGAGGCAACGCTCTTTTCTCTTGAAGGTGGACTCCAAGCTGGGGGATTTAGCCTCTTCCGAGGCTGGCACAGTGGCTCAAGGCGGTCTCTTTGGAGAGCCGTTCATTAAGGAGCTGACAAAGTATGTAGCCACCTTTAGGTCCTTGGACAAGGCGCAATTCTCAATTAAAAAGGTTTTTCACCCTAGGGTTTTTGTCGGGGCCAGTCGTGGCAGAGGGCGCTCGACCAGCCGCTTTTATACCCAAGGCCCTCAATGGGGAGGCAAGAAAAACCAGGACCCGGGCAGACGAGCTCTTTCAATCACGTCGAGGCTTCAGAGGCCACAGTGGCAGAGGATCAGCGAGAGGTCAACCCTTGGCCACATCAGGTGAGACTTTCTCCTTTCCCTCATTTAAAAGTGGGGGGCCGGTTGGCAGTTTTGGAGCACAACTGGAGGTCTATTACCTCTGACGCATGGGTTCTACAGACCGTTGAAGGATTACAAATAGAATTTGACAGTTGTCCAGTGCAGGAGGTTCGCCCCCGGCCGCTCGTTTTTGCACAGAACCAAGCCACTCTCATCGACCGGGAGGTGGCGGACCTGTTGCAAAAAGGAGCAATCATGCCAACCTATCTACATCCAAGGGGTTTTATCAGCGATATTTTCCTTGTGGACAAAACAGATGGGGGTCAACGGCCGGTGATAAACTTAAGAGTTCAATCAATGGATAGTATACCGCCACTTCAAAATGGAGGGCATCCGCCTCCTGTGGGATCTCCTACAGTCTGGGGATTGGATGACCCGATTGGATTTGAAGGACGCGTACCTGGCAGTCCCCATCTTTCCCCCACACCGACGGTTCCTACAGTTTCGATGGAGGGAGCAGGTGTACAAGTACGCGTCTCTCCCGTTCGGCCTATCATCGGCCCCTTGGTGTTCCACCAAGGTTCTCAAGCCTGTGGTCGAGACACTAAGGGCCAAGAGTTTTCGACTCATCATTTACTTGGACGACATTCTGCTTCTAGATCAATGTCCAATTCACCTATCGCAACAATTACAGGAAGCGGTCGATCTCCTCCAGGGACTGGGGTTCGTGGTCAATGCCAAAAAATATCTCCTGAGCCTGTCCCAGCAGGTGACCTTCCTGGGGTTTACTGTAGACTCGGTGGCCCGCACCCTAAGTCTCCCAGCGAGGAAGGTGACCAAGATCCGCAGGGAACTGAGGCTAATGCTAGCACGCTTCTACACTTCATTGAGACAAGTGGCTCGGTTGGTAGGCCTTCTCGCCTCTTCAATTCAGGCGATCTTCCCGGGACCGCTCCACTACAGAGCTTTGCAGCGTCTGAAAGCTTCACACCTTCGCAGAGGTCTACAGTATTCCGATCAAGTGCCCATTACAGAGGTAGTGCGCACGGAAATGTGATGGTGGTTGGATCATATGGAAGCCTGGAATGGCAGAGCCATCTTCGGCTGCGTTCCAGACTTAGTCATAGAATCCGACGCCAGCAAATCCGGTTGGGGAGCTTGCTGCGGGGACTCCTCTACAGGAGGAAGGTGGTCTGCCGAAGAAAGCCTGCTCCACATCAATTGCTGGGAATTGATGGCGGGTTCCTTTGCAATACAGTGCTGGACGAAATACAAAATGTCCTGCAATGTACTCCTGAAGATGGACAATGTCTCGGCGGTCCGTTACATCAACCATCTCGGAGGAACGAAGTCCAAGGCCCTGGCAGACCTAGCCAAAACCCTTTGGACCTTTTGTCTCTCCCACAACATTTCAGTGACGGCGGAATACCTCCCAGGGGCCTCCAATGCGATAGCAGATTGGTGCTTCAGGAACTGGTCAGATATGAGTCTGTGGCAACTACATCCTCCGGCCTTTCGGAAACTACACAGCCTGTGGGGGCCGTTCTCCATAGACTTTTTTGCGTCCCGTCTGGATCACCAACTGCTGCGGTTTTTCAGCTGGAAGCCAGACCCTCTGGCTACCGCGACGGGCGCCTTTCTCCAAGACTGGTCCAGGGAGACATGTTATGCCTTCCCTCCGTTTGCGATGATAATGAGGCTCACAATTCACATCCGCAGACAACAGGCGAGGGTAGTGTTGATTGCCCCGTACTGGAGGTCTCAAGTGTGGTTTCCAGTTCTTCTGGAACTTTCCTGGGATTCTCCAATCCTTCTCCCCTAAGATCCTTTTCTTCTGAGGGATCCCCAAGGCAATCCCCATCCTCTAGTCCAACAGGGGAGAATGCCCTTAGTGGCCTGGCGGATTTCAGGCATCGCTGGAGAGTCTCAGGCCGATCAACTGACGCTCAGAAGTTACTGGGAGCAGCTTGGGAGGACAGCACAAGCAAACGATACAAATCTGCTTTGGCCAGATGGGTCAGTTGGTGTGTTTGAAACGACCAGGGTCCCATGGGGTGCGAAGTGGTAACCATTATGAATTTTTTGGCGGCATTGGCGTCCCAAGGCTGGGCATACCGCACCATTAACTCTTACTGGTCGACGATCTCAGCAAGCCACAAGCCTGGGGGTGAGTGTTTGATTGGCTCAAACGTTCCGTCCATCATCCCCTTTTGTATCGCTTTGTTCGCCCTAAGTTGGCGGGGGTATGCCCAGACGTGGGTCCCTTGCTCACTTTGCCACTGGATTCAAGCAAGCCTGGCTGATGACAGCTGGAATGCCAGAAACCGGTCCTAGGATGCTTGTTTCCGGTCCAGGGAAGACATGGCTTGGCAGTTCGGGCTGGACTGTTCCCATGAGGCACAGGGTCAGACTGATTTGCATATGGCCATGTCTGAACTGGGGTGGTGGAGTGAGCTAAAGAATGATGATGGATTAAACCCAGATCAGTTGACTGGGGGTGAGTGTTTGATTGGCTCAAACGTTCCGTCCATCATCCCCTTTTGTATCGCTTTGTTCGCCCTAAGTTGGCGGGGGTATGCCCAGACGTGGGTCCCTTGCTCACTTTGCCACTGGATTCAAGCAAGCCTGGCTGATGACGGCTGGAATGCCAGAAACCGGTCCTAGGATGCTTGTTTCCGGTCCAGGGAAGACATGGCTTGGCAGTTCGGGCTGGACTGTTCCCATGAGGCACAGGGTCAGACTGATTTGCATATGGCCATGTCTGAACTGGGGTGGTGGAGTGAGCTAAAGAATGATGATGGATTAAACCCAGATCAGTTGACTGGGGGTGAGTGTTTGATTGGCTCAAACGTTCCGTCCATCATCCCCTTTTGTATCGCTTTGTTCGCCCCTAAGTTGGCGGGGGTATGCCCAGACGTGGGTCCCTTGCTCACTTTGCCACTGGATTCAAGCAAGCCTGGCTGATGACGGCTGGAATGCCAGAAACCGGTCCTAGGATGCTTGTTTCCGGTCCAGGGAAGACATGGCTTGGCAGTTCGGGCTGGACTGTTCCCATGAGGCACAGGGTCAGACTGATTTGCATATGGCCATGTCTGAACTGGGGTGGTGGAGTGAGCTAAAGAATGATGATGGATTAAACCCAGTTCAGTTGACTGGGGGTGAGTGTTTGATTGGCTCAAACGTTCCGTCCATCATCCCCTTTTGTATCGCTTTGTTCGCCCTAAGTTGGCGGGGGTATGCCCAGACGTGGGTCCCTTGCTCACTTTGCCACTGGATTCAAGCAAGCCTGGCTGATGACGGCTGGAATGCCAGAAACCGGTCCTAGGATGCTTGTTTCCGGTCCAGGGAAGACATGGCTTGGCAGTTCGGGCTGGACTGTTCCCATGAGGCACAGGGTCAGACTGATTTGCATATGGCCATGTCTGAACTGGGGTGGTGGAGTGAGCTAAAGAATGATGATGGATTAAACCCAGATCAGTTGACTGGGGGTGAGTGTTTGATTGGCTCAAACGTTCCGTCCATCATCCCCTTTGTATCGCTTTGTTCGCCCTAAGTTGGCGGGGGTATGCCCAGACGTGGGTCCCTTGCTCACTTTGCCACTGGATTCAAGCAAGCCTGGCTGATGACGGCTGGAATGCCAGAAACCGGTCCTAGGATGCTTGTTTCCGGTCCAGGGAAGACATGGCTTGGCAGTTCGGGCTGGACTGTTCCCATGAGGCACAGGGTCAGACTGATTTGCATATGGCCATGTCTGAACTGGGGTGGTGGAGTGAGCTAAAGAATGATGATGGATTAAACCCAGATCAGTTGACTGGGGGTGAGTGTTTGATTGGCTCAAACGTTCCGTCCATCATCCCCTTTTGTATCACAAGCCCGTTCAAGGGCATCCAATCGGGGAACATCAGTTGATCTATAAATTGAGGAGCATTCGCCTCGCTCTTCCCCTGGAGCCCAGGTACTCGTTCTTATGCGATGTCAATAAGGTTCTGCACCTATTCCAATCTTGGCAACCTAACAAATATTTGTCTCGTAAGGAACTGTCGGCTAAGCTGGCAATGCTCTTATGTCTAGTTTCATGTCGACGGGTATCTGACGTTAGAGCACTGGACATCTGTGGGAGGGTGTTCACCCCCCAAGGGGTCTCCTTCCATATCGTTCGTAGGACCAAATCAGATTCCAGAATAGTGTCCTATCCAGCATTTGACAAAACACCAAAATTGTGCGTCATCAGATGCCTTAAAGAATATGAGAATATGACAGAAGAAACTCGTCCACCGGGAGAACGCCAATTGCTGATCTCCCTACGGAAACCTTTCAAAGCAGTTACGCCACCAACCATAGCCCGTTGGATCATATGGGTGATGCAAGAAGCGGATATTGATGTCTCACAGTTTGGCGCCCACTCAGTAAGGGGAGCAATGGCTTCAAAAGCTTTTTCTTTTGGGGCAGACTGGAGGATATTATAAATGCCGCAGACTGATCATTTAAGAGGTTCTATTTTAAACCAGTCTTAGATATGGCGTCATTGGTGGTGGATAAGCTTTGAACGAGCATAATCCTCGCCTCCGGTCCTGACATAGAATGAAAACTTTCCTAGTAAGCATGACGGAAAGTTTCAATTCTATTAAGGACGCAGAGGCGAGGATTATTCCTGCCCAGGACCATCAGAGTCCTGTTCCCAACCCGGTATCATGGAAATGTATTTTTCATCCGGAAGGAACTCTATCATATGGTATAAGTATACACTTTGATGTTATTTATCTCTGATTGGAGATCCTTTTGGGGAGCAAGGATATCTGTGTTCATTGCTGTTTCTTATTGTGATGTAACCTGCATAATGGTCTAGTGATACTTTCGGATGCTATGTTGAGATCAGAGTCATGGTTGTGCCTTTTGGATTCTTTGAGGTTCTGAGGGTTCCAAAACAGACTGAAGAGACTCTAGGATAAGGGGACGCAGTCAAGAAAGAGGAGATTACACAGGAAGCACACGCCCTAGTGGAGGATGCAGAGTGCCTATTGGTGGACTGTAGATGACCCCTGTTGCAAGCACCATGGGAATGCTAGTTTTCTCATTTTTTTTGTTGAATAAAGTTTAAAACTGCTGGATGGAGGAATAAAAAAGTAAAGCATAATCCTCGCCTCCTCGTCCTTAATAGAATTGAAACTTTCCGTCATGCTTACTAGGAAATTTTTCATTCAATGTCAGCTTCAGTTCTTCCTTATCTCCTCTTCGTCTTTTGTTCCTTTCCATTCTCTTCTGTCTTCTTGGCCTCTGTTTCTGCCAAGTGGGGCTTTTCTTCCATGTAGTCTCGTCCTCTTATTCTTGATTGGGTGTAAGTCCAGTAAGGCAAGCACCTATTCTCTTATAGTTACAAAAGATTGTTTATTGATCATGCTGAAGAGTAAGCAGAAGGGTATCTCCACCTTTAAGGCATTAGCTTACATTATAAGTCTGTTGCCATTTTAGTGCTCTCCAGTGTCAACACTGAGACCTATTGGAACAGGCATATTGTGTCATCTGTGTAAATGATTGGTTCCGCTCGCCTCTCTGCTCTCAATATCTCCTCTTTGACTCTGAAAAAGTGAATTTGGGTCAGTTTATTCTTCATTTCGAAATTCATGTAGATTCTGTGGGTGTGATAAAGTTCAACCACTCTGTCCCCTTTTTTTTTTTTTTTTTTTTAAACAAATTTTATTACTTCTTTTATCGTCATAATCTTATATTTTACATAAATCATGTGGGGTGATACTTTTTGAACAAAAGTGCATGGGAATCTACTTTGCTTTACAGAAGTAAACCAATGTCTTTGCTGTAAATCATATATACACGCTTACAGTGTGCTACATTTCCCATAATAATTATCACATCACATATTCGTAAGCCTCACATCTTCCAGTCCCTATCGAAGTCCACAATTCTTCATGCTTCAGGCTACTACTAATCTAAAAAACGAACCCCCAACAAAACCCCTCCTCCCCCCTCCCTGCAGTCCCTTTGTTGACATATAAATCTACCTTGTATACTTGTGGCCCATAATGGTAGCTTAGCTTACAGCAGCACTATACAATTAACTATTATTGCAATTTACCCATACGTATATGTCGATCCTGTTCGTGGTACCCCAACGCTTGCTTACATGTACCTCGTTCGGGGCGTTACGATAGATTGCTCTTCCATCTGGCTCTACTGAGTGCCCTGAGGGGTGGCAATAGAGTCCAGGTCTTGTGCTTTCAGGGCTTCTAACATAATATCCCAATCTAATGCTATCGGGTTCCTACGCAGGCCCCTAGCCTCCTCCCTCCGGATTTCAGCACTTTCTGCACTGCCCCAGCGGAGCAGATCATTATACCACGCACGAGCTGAAGGGGGGTTCTTGGACTTCCAACGCATTGTAATTGCCCGCGTTGCCAGCAGCAGCGATAGGTTCACAAATCTGTATTGTACTTTGTATTTGGTGTATGGCCTATGAAGACCCAGAAGACACTCTTCCATAGTATTAGATATGTTCCTATGTGTGGCTCCTTGCGTGTAACCTCTAACCGCATCCCAAAACTCTCGTAGACGCGGGCAAGACCAGAGCATATGGGCTAGGTCAGCTCCCTCACAGTGGCATCTCGGGCAGTGATGTTGGGTCTGCGGGAACATCCTATCTAATCTGTGTGGGGTGAGGTATGCCCTATGCAAAATCATTGTTTGGATAAACTTAAATTTGGCATTACGGGATGTTTTCCGGGGGTGTTCTATGATTCTCTCCCATTCCTTGTCCTCGATGGCCCTTCCTATGTCTTCCACCCATGCATTGCGTAATGAAAGAAGTTCGATCTCTGTATGTGCCCGAATACCTATATATAGCCATTTTATCAGGTGTCTCCCCCGACCCATATAATATAGTGCTTTAATCAGTTCGTGGTTGGTGGGTTCCTGTCTTTGTGGTGCCCAATGTGTTTTGACATAATGGGTTAGTGCCGCATGGACCATATACAAGTGTCCTGGTGCCCCCGTCTCTCGAACAAAGTTGTCATGATCCAGTAATTGCCCATCATTAAATAAGTCGGATACTGTGCTAATTCCTTCTTCCAACCAAGGCGTTATTGTACGTTTTGTTAGCCTCCCGACTGCTAGTGGGATACCCAATAAGGGGATGTTGCCGGCATACGCAGGGTGTAAGCTTGTGTATTGTAGCGCCGCCTTCCAGCATTGCAGAGCTATATGTAGTAAGGGTGGAAGATGGTGAGGGGCTTGCACCTTGGTAAGAGCAGTGTGTGTAGGGCCCCATTACTTATATCTCGCTCCGTGAACCCAATTTCTTGCAGATTACGCCCTGCCGTCCAATAAGATAACCATTGCAACTGACAGGCGTAGTAATACGCTCTAAGATCCGGCACTCCTAACCCTCCCCTTCTCGTACCTAGCTGGAGCTTTTGAAGACTTATCCTTCTCCTGTCTTTCCCCCAAACAAGGTCAATAAGTAAGGTGTTTAAGAGTTTAAAGGTAGTTTGAGGGACCAGTAGAGGCAGATTCGTGAAGTAGTAAATCAATCGTGGAAGAATCACCATCTTCGTTATAGCCACTCTGCCCATCACCGACAGTGGTAGCGTGGTCCAAAATGCAACGCTAGAACGCAGGGCACTAATTGCTCTGGTAAGGTTACCTTCCAGCGTGTCAGCAGGGGCCCTGTATACGTGAATGCCCAGGTACTTGAACGTATGCGGGGCCACGTTTAGTGACGTGGATCCAAATGTCATTTCTGTGGGTGCGTCATGTTCGCGAAAGAAAAAGGCATGGGACTTCGCTGGGTTAATGGCCAATCCCGATATATGCTCAAAGGTGGCAAAGATCTCCGCGATGGGGGCCAAATCTGACCTAAGGTTTTTGATGTAAAGGACAATGTCGTCCGCATATGCCGAGAAAAGGTGTATTGTAGACCCTATCTCTATACCCAATTCCCGTGTATCTCTACGTAGTCGTATCGCATGGGGCTCCAGCGCCAATATAAACAATAGTGGTGAAAGTGGGCAACCTTGCCTCGTCCCTCTAAATATCGGGTATTCTGCCGATATATGCCCACCCGTTCGAACGCGGGCAGTAGGTGCGTTGTACAACAATCTAAGCCAGTTAATATACCCCTCTGGGAGCCCAAACTTAGTCAGCGCTTTAAACATGTACCCCCACTGCAATGTGTCAAATGCTTGACGTAGGTCTAACGATATGCACCCCGCGTGAGCATAGCGCTCCGGGGCAGTCAACATGAGATGGTGCAGCCTTCTAGTGTTCAGAGATGTGCTCCTAGCCGGTAAGAAACCTGTCTGATCTATGTGGATCATCTTGTTCAGAAGGGGCAGAATCCTATTTGCCAACACTTTGCCCAGTATCTTGTATTCCGTCGCTAGTAATGACAATGGGCGATAACTCGCCATGTCCGCAGGGTCCCTACCTGGTTTCGGGAGCGAGACCACCAGTGCCTGCGCCGTGGTAAGGGTAGTGCCCCTTCCTTCAGCGCCGTATTATATAAGTGCACTAGGTTGGGTAGGAGTGAGTCCGTAAAGGTAGTGTAAAATTCCGCAGGTAACCCATCTAGTCCCGGCGTTTTATTTCGCGGGAGCCCGTTTAGTGCTATCTTAATTTCCATTGCAGTGATGGGACCTGCCAGTCCTTCCAGAGCTTCCGCTGTCATTTGGGGATAGGACAGTGTCTGTAGAAAGTCATCTGTGCAATCCTCCTCCCTATCCACAGGCTGGCTGTATAATGAGGCATAATACTGGCAGAAAGCTGCATTAATGTCGTTTTGGGTGTGCACCGGTTCGCCCGACAGGGTAACTACTTCATTGATCACAATTATGGGGGGGTCATCTCGCAATATCTTCGCTAACAGTGTCCCCGACTTGTCCGCCTCGGAGTGGCACAGCTGCGTGTACCTCCGATAGTCTATGAGTCGGAGGGATTCTAACAAATCAGCGTGCCTGATACGCACTTCTTGAAGCGGCACCTGCTTCTCTTTGTCATGTACTGCTTCCTGTTCCAACTTGTCCATCTTGTGTTCTGTTTCCACTAGGGATTTTTGAACCTCCTGCCTGGCGCCCACTGTCACACTTATTGCCTTACCGCGTTTGACCGCCTTAAAGGCATCACACTCTATCAGTCCGTTAGAAGCTGTGTTACTGTTCTCAGCGAAATAATGGGTAATAGTGTCTGCTATTGTAGCCCGGAAAACCGTGTCCTCCAACACCTGTGGCCAGAGCCTCCATGTAGGCACTGGAGTAGGTATCCTGCCCCACGTAATCTCTATCTCGAGTGGGTTGTGATCTGAAAAGGTCTTTGCTAGGTATGTGGCGTGTGTAACTTGCATCGCTATCGTGTTCGAGCAGAATATCCTATCTATCCTTGTGTGTAGCATATGTACCGGGGAGTAAAAAGAGTATTCCCTGTGCGTCAGGTGCCGCATTCTCCACACATCACTTACCGCCCATCCCTTTGCCCAACCGCAAAGAGCCTTCGCCTGCTTAATCACCCCCGTCCCGTTCAAAGGGGGATGGGACCTATTAAGGTCAACGTCCATTATTGCATTATTGTCCCCCCCCTATTATCCAGGGATGCATCTCCCAGCCCGCCAATGCCAGGTTTAATGTGGCTAGAAATTGTTCCTGCTCAAAATTCGGCGCATATGTGCTACCTAGGACTACCTGTAGACCATCGAGGGACCCGCGTTTAAATAGATAGCGTCCCTGCTGATCAATTCTTTGTTCTAGGGGCAGAAATGGCACACCGTGTCTCACCCAGATGGTGACTCCCCGTGCGTACCCAGAGTAACTAGTGGAGAAGACTTGCCCCCTCCATTTCCTACGTAATTTCACCGCCTCTTGTTCCACCATGTGGGATTCCTGCAGATAGACTATATGTGCTTTGCGCCTCTGCAGGTGAGCATGAATTCTATGACGCTTATGCACGGAGCCCAGTCCCCGAACATTCCACGTTATTACCTTGTATGAGTTTGGTAGATGCATTGCAAAAACGCGGCGAGCAGTATAACAGGCAATAACATACATGTGCTGCTAGACAGCCAACCCAAGGTATACAGAAAAATAGGACTGTTTCCCCCCATATTCCCCAATACTCGGTCCGGTCGAAGAACTGTACCGGTCCAGAAACCAAAAAATGGTGAGCAAAACTATGCCCTGAACAAAAACAGCATTCGCAAATTGGGGATCGTTACCAACACCGTCCACGGGGTGCATACCTGCACTCCAGCATAAACTCGAGCTCCATCTATACTGAAACCCGGGCTAACAAAACACAATCATAGTTACACAAAGCGTCAATAACATAGTTCCACTAAAAGGATACATTAACGTCCATTATGGCAGGTCCATGAACAACATCTTCCTCTGGCGGTCAGCCAAACACACCATCCGCCGTCTGCGGGGTCACCGTGGGGAAGAGGGCCACGCTGCCTTCAGAGTCCGATATATTCCCTGTTCCGTCCGAGGAGGAGGAGTCCTCAATCAATGTAGGCTGTCTGAAAGTAGCGGCTGCCTCAATCGCTCGTTGCTTGCCCTGGTGCATTTGTTGCGGCGTGGGGTTGGTCCGTCGGGAGTTCCTGCGTATCCTCCCGCTGCGCCGGATGCTTGACATATCCACTCGAGAAGAGCTGCTCTGTATACCCTGGGAAGCATTATCCCCGGTCCCCACCGGGTCCGTCACCTCCAACCATTCCTCAGCGTCTCCCGGACTGGCGAAGAAGTGCGTTTTCCGGTCATAAATAATTTTCAGTCGGGCCGGGAACAGCAATGCGTATTTCAGATTCAGGTCCCTCAGTTTCTTCTTAACTCCCATGAAGGAGGATCTCTGTCTTTGGACTAGCAGCGTATAATCCGGGTAGAGCGATATCCTGCTGTTCTCAAAATGAATCTGATACCTCTCCCTGGCAGTAGCGTATCCCGGTCTCTGTAGTTCAGCAGCCGGACAATGAGGGGTCGAGGGGGGGCCCCTGGTTTCGGTCGGCCAGTGGGTATTCTGTGTGCTCCACGCAGTATTGGGTAGAGAGGCCTTCCGCAGCAACATGGTCACGGAACCACTGCTCCATATATCTAGCTGGATCATCTCCCTCGCTTTTTTCCGGCAGCCCAATTACCCGTACATTATTCCTCCTTGCCCTTCCTTCCGCATCCTCCACCCGGTCCATCAATGTAGCGACCTGCTGTTGGAGCTGGTGTATGTGGGTCGTGTTCTGAGCTTGTTGTGGAGAAAGATCTGCTAGCGCCACCGTGTGATCCTTTACCTTATCCGCTAGCTTCGCGTGGTCCGCCTTAAGTAGCGTGAATCCGGTCGTAAGGGCTCCGATTTGTTGCTCTATGGCTTTCCTTGAGTCTCTAGCCTCTTGCAGGATAAGATCCAGTTTATCCGCATTTTCCGCCATCTGGGTAGGCGGTATGCAGCTAGGCATCTGTGAGGTCTCTCCAAGGTCGTCCTGGCCGTGAGTGGGGTCTGCACTCAGGCCAACGTCCTGCTGTTTTCCCCTGTTGCGGCCCATTACAGCTTGCCCGGGCCAATGAGTGCGGGATAAGACCACCCCACCAGGGTATGGGAGACACAGCGACGCCACTGCGTCGCCACCACTAAATGCCGCTGGCCGACCACTCCAGAGCTCCCTGCGGGGCTGGAACCAAGTTTATTGTGCAGGAATAGTATGGGGGGCAGCTCTGTGTCCGTGTCCCCCGGCAACAGCGACGTCTGTCGGCCCGTGCGCACCGCCGATCCGTTAACTGTCCAGGACTACCTTAACAGCGACTGTGTCGCAGTGCCCCAGTCCTGGCCACCTCGCTATGGGGTCAGAGGTGTATCAAGTGCCTCCTTTGGCTTTAGGAGGGACTTCCCATCCCGCTTGTATCAGTTGCAGTAACAGCACACCTCAGGAGCTTAAGCAATGTTACAGGCCCCTGCTCACAGTCTCGAAGTTACTGCGTAGACCAGCCGGGTACATGCCTCCTCAGCCACTCGCAGGAGTCCCTACACCGTGTGCCTCCGGATCTTTGTGGCACATAGGTGCCAGTCGCCCTCTCTCTTTGCGCGCCGGCACTCACCGCAGCCTCCGGAGGGAGGCACCGTAGGCCCCACAGCAGCCGCGGCCTTGCGTAGTCTCCAGTCCAAAGGCCCGCTACTGTGGCATTGTTGCACTCGCCTCCGGCCTTTCGATGTTGCGCCCGGAATCGTTCCGCGAGCGGAGCGGCACACTCCCACTGCCGGGCCGGGGTCTCCGGTCACACTCCCCGCTAGTGCCCAGTTGAGGCGCGTCCTACAGGCAGCTTCCCCGCCTCGCGGGCCGAGGATCTCCGCACGGCTCTCTGTTGCCCGCACAGGGCCCGGTCCTCGGCTCTCGCCACACCGCCCCACCAGCAGTCTGAAAAGCGGGTCTAGCCGTCCGCTCCGCCTTCGGTGCCTGCCGTTCTGGACCTTTGGACGCCTTGTGCAGCCAGTAAATGCCAGGATTATTGAGCCCGGGTTCGGAGCTCCACTAAGTCGCGGCCGCCATGTCCGGCAGTTGGCCACGCCCCCAACCACTCTGTCCCCTTGATGTTGTAGGACGGTGCGGAATAAGCCATGTATGTAATCTTCGATGTTTGCATTCATGATTGCTTCTGGAATTACTCTGATCCTTATATTAGTTTGTCTATGATCGGTTTCCTCCATCCTCCATTCTGTCTGTAAACTCCTGATGAAGTTTCTCGAGCTCGCACATCTGACTTTTTTGTATATTATGGTCTAGTTGGGCTATGGATGTTGTGAAATATTGCCTTAAGGCTCCCATCTGTTTTTTTTTATTTTTTTAAACCCCAGAATCAATAGGTGAAGCCACATATTGTAGATGAAGCATCCATGTACATGATATCTATAGCTTCAGTTTATACTTCCTCTGAATGTGCTGCTGGAGGTCCTGATTTAGTTGTTTGTTTTGCGGTTGCAAGCATGTCTTTTGTATTGGGACCATTGTTGACCTTCCTGCGAGTTGACCTCATGCTATGCTGACTGTACAATTGTGAATGGCAATTGCGTCTATTTGGGCAGTAGTCGTATTGCAAGTCGTATTGGCTGGGGATAACAGCCCAATCGCCAGAGCCAGGCTTTAATTAGATGAGGCGCAGTTTTCAGATGCCCCAATGCAGCCCTGTTCTAGTTGGACTTTATGAACCAGTGGGCAATCTTGTGTTACTTTCTGTGAATCCATGCATTCCATTGAGAAGCTCTTTAGTATGGGTGACACATCACCTGTTTTTCTCTCCCACCAAATACTGTTGCCCTGTGGTCCTGCAGCGTTCACCTCGACATCAGCTGTAAGCCTCCTGTTCTCGTTCAGCTGGCGCTTTCACTTCTCAGGTGTGCTCTCATCCCCAGGTTTAAACCCCTAGGAAGGTATGTTGATAAGTGGATGGTCTCCTTTCATTCCTTTTACGAGGCCAGTCCATCTAGTTTCGTCTTTGCTCTTGAGGAGTTTTTGGCTGTCATCTTTTTTTATGGGCACCGATGGAGGAGGGGGAGCCTAGGCTGTATCTATGAAATGTTGGGTCAAGTCTCTGTCATCCAGTACTTGCCTGAAACGACTTTGCTCGCTCTTTGTGGAGTTCCTGCTCAGAGACCAAGACACCATCTTCAGGCAGTCATTACTCTGAGCCTGGTAGCTCTGCGAGGACATGTCTACATGGGTCCTCTTCGTAGCAACACCCCTCGCAGAACCAATTTATAGGCCATGTACATCATTAATAGATTTTTCTTGTATTGATCCATTATAGGTTTTAAAGAATTCAGTAAAAACTGTCTTGAAGCTGAAGGGTTTACTCTTAACTTGTTCCTTCTGCGTCCCTGTTTTATGTAGCATAATGTTAAATGGTTGATCCCAACCAAGCATGCTAAAGTCAGAATCTATAAAAGAGATCCAGAGTGGACAGTGGGGCTTGCACACATATCCGCACACTCGAGCACTCCCTAAAGCGCAATGTGGTGGCCACCTTTCTAGGGCAAGAGGGTAACTCCTGTGTATTACAAAGTCAAAACGTCTGCCTTGGAATGGCTCTGATGCTTCGGAAGTGATGTGGTTAGTCATCTGTTGAAAATGTTGAATCAATAAAATGAGAAATAATGTTAACGCCTGCAACAGGAAGTGAAAAAAGTAAAGTTCACGAATCTTGCTATCAGCAGCTAATAAAATGGTGGTTAATATTGTAGTACCTTGGTCCTATTGCTATAGAGAGCCCTTTTGATGGACTGTGGGTGAAAGGTCGCTGACTGTGTTTTCTAAAATGCTGGGTTTTATAGGAAATGTAGCTTTATCTCGTATTAATTTTTGCTGGTATCACTACTAAGTAAGACCTATTTAAACCATAATCCTAGCCTATGAATGCCGGCATAGAATTGACTTGCTGCAAAACATATATTCTTGTCTCCATAACATGAGTATGAAGAGCTTACAAACTCGCTGCTAAATATTCTGGAAAAGTGAAATTGTTCTTGTGCAATATTTCTTCTGCAAGCAAAGGAGCAGATCAAGGAGTCTTAGACATGTTAATTTCTCATATGTTCTTCTGTATTACCATTTAGGTTGAAGACATTGGGAGATAAATCGAGGGATGCCAAAATAAAAAAGAAACCAAGGTACCTTTTCTTTTACTATGAATGCACTGTTTGAAGCGTGAAGAATGCTTAATGGTTTTTCACTTAAGTGTTTTATCTTCAAATTGGTCACTGATTAAAGTCCAGACCAGGCCTTTAGTTAGGGTGAAAGCCTCTCCAATATTTTGGAGTTTCCTATTTGGATGGTAGGCGGGTTAATCATCCGTGTTTGATTGGAGGTGGACAGTTGGTAATTTAATAGCTCCACATTTGGTACCTACTGTCACACTTGTTAAGTAGCCACTGGTAAATTTCATACATTATCGACTACTTTCCAGAGATATTCGAACCAGATAAGACTCATGTTTGCAGAATCTACAGCTGATAAAACAAGTGTTGGGATATGACTTGTACATTGGATCCATTGAACCCCCATCTTCATTGAAAAGAGGCATTCACTTTGTGTCTCCTAATATTTAGTACTTTTACTTCTAATATATTTCCCAATCAAAGCTTTTTTCGTTTGTCTTGTGTTTAACTTGTTTGTCAGCGATGTTCTTATGTAGACTGGCCTCTATTTTCCCCGAAATAGAATAAGGCATCAAAGGATACACCATAATCACTTTAGCTCTATATTGTTATAGTTATCGTTAATACTAGATTAATGCTTCATCTGAATACGATTTGGTTTTTATTTTGACAGGGCTACTCAACACTTGCCAAAGTTTCGTGCTGGAATGGAAATACTCAGCAGGTAGGGTACTGTTATGAATATTTCGTGAATACCTATTTCTTAAATTAAAACTATATCATGCCTACTTTGTTAATTCATGATTTTGGTATTCTTTTCTGTTAAACATTTGAGTTCAGTCTGTTTACAAGCTTTCATACATAGTTCAAATTCGGTACTACAAGACAAAAAGATACCGAAGATTTATATATTGGGATATGCAATTATATTGAACTAGAAGGATGCAGCACTTTTTTAATGCAAGAGCACGAGGTTTTCTTTAGCATGTAGTACAACCTCTTGTATGTGATCCGCATTTTAGCTAGGAGTTTAAGGGACGGTAGACTTCATAGTATTGTAAATAAGGGCAAAGCAAATGATAGCCTTGAAGGAAGGAAATAATGAATAAGAACAACTTGTAACACACACTCGCTCACTAACTCTACCAGCAGTAGCTCTCCTGGCACCTTAGACCAGCTCTAACCTCTTCTCTATGATTGAGTTTGGAAATTGATGCCACCTCTTGGCAGGTTTCAAGACATCCTTATAAAGTTGTTAATGTCGTAAAGAGACAATGGCATTAGTACCTTATGTGGCTAGCATCACCCTCCTGGTGCCTATGCACCCTGCATGCCCACCTCCAATCTTTGACCTATCTCATGGACTGAAACCTCTATGCCTACCTTTGTCTCTCTGTCCTGTTTTTGTCCACAGTAACCCTAAGAAACCTAGGAAAGATAGGTTTAATCAAAGCTGTAAATATATATTCCATTTTGGATTTAGTGAATTTTGTTAGAGGTGCTAACATACTCTCGTAGAAGTGCAAAGACAGGACGCAAAGCCAGTTAAGGACATTTTTGAATGTGGTTTCAGCTATTTGGTGCCAGATTTGAATTTCTAATCAATGCATTAGTGCTTTGTTACCACAAGTCAATTGGATTCAGTTGTAAAGTACAGAATACCTGCTTAATTTGAGTGGGTGGTTGAAGGAGGGGCTCACCAACACTCATTTCTAGGGTCCGGCAATTACTTTTCCTCATCAGATTTTAAGTCGGAGCATGAGAGAGAATAATACAAATAGACCATGAAAGGGAAGAAAAATACGAGGAAAAAATTGACAAAGAAGGAAAGAAAGCAAAGGTGATAACCTAAAAGTGAGCAAAAACAGCAAGGAGTGTCTGGTGGTGAAAGAAACATGAGGTGCAATCAAGACTAAGCGGTCTTGGTATTCGACAACAGTGACATACAATAGCATCTGCCATGGGCTTCTGAGCAAACCGTTGGACACCAGTATTTATACTTTTTTTAATTTTTTTAATTCTTTTTACTAAACTGTTGCTCAGTATACAAGAAGCATGAATACTTTTACATCCAGCAAGGGACTGCATTCTTAATCATAACATCATACACATGACTTTGTCACCCTGGTAGCGTTAGGCCAGTGTTGGAGCAGGACCTTACCTGCACTTAACTTTAGAATTCCTTTGTCTCAAAATCTCGAGGAATGGAAGTTAAGACCCCCCGCCCTATCCCTCAACAGCCTCTCTATATCTATGCCAACTATCCCATATTTTCTACCACTTCGTAGGGCGTCCCCTACTCTGGTAGACTACCTGCTCGGTTCTTAGACACCAGTTTACATTTGCCTCCCAATCTAAAACCTCTGCCCCCCATGCTCTGGCTATATTTCTTTTCGCGATTCCAGATGCCAGCTTAAGCCATATCTTCTGGTATTCAGGCCACTCCTTATCTCCGGATATACACAGAATGTGATACCTGGCCTCTAGGGGCACCTCCTAGCCTGTGACCCTTGTCATAATTCGTACCACCCTACTACAAAAACGTTGATTTCCAGGCACTCCCAGAGTATGTGATGAAATGATCCTGTTTCGCCACACTCCTCCCCAGGCGACTGAGTGATATCCTAGAAAAATACGACCTATGAAGCATATGTAGCTGGATAAGGCGAAATCTAGCTCATATCGCCAGCTCCCTGGGACTTTGTATGGCTTCTGCCCAATCGTCATCTTCCAAGGGGCCCAGGTCCTTCTCCCACTGTGCCCTCAGCTTTACCTAGGGATCCAGGGAATTATTCATGAGTTTTGCGTAGGTTAAAGAAACTGCTTTTTCCGGCATATGATCTAACAATATACGGTTCTCTAACAGTGCTGCATCTGATAGTGTCTTCCCTTCCCATATATGACACCTTAACGCATGGCCCAGCTGTAGATACTTAAAGCATTCGGTGTCTGCCATCTTAAACTCCTGCTTTAGGGTCTCAAATGTGATGTAAGCTTGCCCCCTCCACACATTTCCCAGTTTCTTAATTCCTATCAATACACATTTTGATAGGGCCAGTAGGTTCTGGACATCTTCTAGGATGTCGCTGCTCCTCGGGGGGGGGGGGGGGGGTTGTCCCTGTCAGCTTGTTCTCCCACCCCAGGAATCTGGTGGCTTCCCTCCCGGCTCGCACCGTCTCCTGCGGGTGCGACGGCAACTCGCCCCTTCTTCCCCTGCTATAAAGCAACACGGAGTGTCCCTGTGTACCCATGCTCTGTCTATCGCCCCTATAGGTGGGTTCTGCAATATCTGAGAATATCCTGTCGTTAATTACTGACAGTTGGGATGCACAATAGTATTTACGAATACCAGGATTGGCTAGTCTCCCTTCATATACTCCTATATGCAGTTTGCAGAGTGCTATTCTCGAGCATCCCCCATCCCATAGAAGCTGTCGCAATAGACCATCCACTTTTTGGAAGAAAGTATGTGGGATCTTATGTGGGGTATTTTGCAGAACGTATAACAGTTGTGGCAGAGTCATCATTTTAAACAGCACCGCTCTGCCCATCAGGGAGACCGGGAGTTGCCGCCAATGAGCCACGTCTCCACTAAGCCGGTCCAGATGTGTGTAGAGTTTTTTTTTGAGACAATCCTCTCCATCTCTCGTTATATAAATGCCTAAGTACTTAAACCCATCTCGGACAATCTGAACCGCACATCAGGTCAACGATATGGGGGTTTCGTCACACAGGGGACGAAATCAGGGACTTATCCCAATTAATTTGGTACTTGGAGTACACTTCAAAGAGATACAAAAATATGTAGTATCCTATTTACTGTCATTTGTGGTCATGTGGCATAGAGCAAGATGTCATAAGTGTATAGGGAAGGTCGTTCCTCCCAATTCCGGCCGCAGTCAATGCCTCTTATCAGGGGATCTCCTCACACCCACTCGACCAAGGGTTCCAGTGCTAGAGCAAAAAGCATTGGGGACAATGGGCACTCTTTCCGGGTACCCCTATGCAATGCGACATGCAACATAACATTGTTCACCCTCACCCGGGCCAGTGGACCACTGTATAAAAGCCGAACCTACTGGCAAAATTTGGCTCCAAAACCCAACCTTGTCAGGGCAGCGAACAGGTAACTCTATTCAATACTGTCAATGCCATTCGCGCGTCCAGGGAAACAATATGGCCTGCCCGGTCCGAAGGGTCATGGTCGAGTGGAGCACTCCATACAAGTGCCTCAAGTTGAGACGCATTCATCTGTGTGGCATAAAGCCAGACTAATCAGGGTGGACAGCTGACTTAATGACTGGTCTCAGTCTGTTCACCAGTGCCTTGGCCAAGACCTTGGCCTCCAGTTTTAGCCGCAAGATGGGTTTATATGAACTGCAGGCTTCACGTAGCATATCTTTTTTTGGGAGGACTATTATCGTCGCCATCCTTTGATCTTCATGCAAGCTACCCCTCTCTCAGGCTTCCTTAAACATATTCAGCGTATGCCCCACTATTTTTGGTGCCATGCACTTGTATAATTCAATTGGCAGTCCATTAGGTCTCACCGCCTTATCGGACTGTGTATCCCTGATCGCCTGCTCAAATGCCAACCTATCATCCTCGGAACGAGTCAAAAGGGGGAGATCTCTCCACAGTCTGCTTCCGACCTACTGGTTTTGGAGGCATATATATTCTTAAAGTATGTAGCGAATGCCTCAGCTATCTGTACCCCGTGGTGTGATGCCTGTCCTCAGTGTCCCTAATCTCTAGGACCCAATTTCATTCCTTATCCTTTTTGTCTAGCCAGGCAATAAGTTTACTGGCCTTATCACCTATGTCGTAGAGGCGACGCTTCGTGGCAGTGGCGTATATGCACGCCCTATTCTCCGCTAATTCAGTTCATGCTGTTTCAGGCTAAGCATATGTTGTAGCTGCATGGTATCTTCGCTATAGTACCTGGGTTTTAAGTGCCAGGATCTCTCTAGGTTATCGAATTGTAGCTTCTGCTCCTTCTTCCCCCCCCCCCCCAATCATTGCCTGTCTGTCCCCTGAGGACCATCTTAAACGCCTCCCACAACACACATGCCTATTGGACCGAGCCCTCATTTTCTTGAAAATATTGCTCCGCTTCCACGGACACTTTGTCTCTGAAGTGCCCGTCCTTAAGATACCAGGGATTAATCCTGGGAGGCAATGTGGTATCTCTGACAGGGCCATCCAACATCACATCCAAAGGGGAGTAGTCAGAGATGCACCTAGCCCTGTGAGTGGCGCCATAAAACCGAGCAGCATACTGAAGTTGTGTGAAAACCTAGTCTAGCCTGGATCGACTACCATGCACAGCTGAAAATTATGTGAATTGTCTTACATCTGGATTGTGCTCACGCCAAAGATCAACCATCCCAAGTGCTTCGACAAATGCCCTCAACGGACTAGACTCACCACCCACCCGGGGGTGGGTGCCCCTATCCAGTCTCGGGTCCATTGTTGCGTTAAATTCTTATCCCAATAGTAATATCCCGGGGAGTAGCTCTAACAGGACAGCTCCCAGCATAGTGAATGTTTCAGCATGAAGTCGTGGCGGCGCATATACTGAGTAAATATTTAATGTGATTCCCTCCTACATGCTTGACTATATCGCATATCACCCCATGTGGTCTGTACACGCATGTTGCAGGATGAAAGGCACTGTGTAACGAAGTAGTGTGCCCACTCCTCTAGAGCTGGTGGTGAAACCCACATGTACCAACAGGATATAACCAAAACGATCTAAAGCTTTATAATGAATGCCCTTTAAGTGCGTCTCCTGCAGTAGAACTATATCGGGCCCTGTCTACGAAGGTACTGCAGGACAACTGTACGTTTGATTTTATGACCCAGGCCGTTTTGTTCCACGTGAGGGTCTTTAATGCTGTGTGGATGTGATGTAGTATATAATATACTGAAACCCGGATGACTGTGCCCCCCTGCTTGGTGTAGTGTCGGACCCCCACTCCCACCCTGCGCATCCTCGATGCCCTTCTCAATGCCCATCTCAATGCTTTGGTTTCTACTTAGCAGACCTTAGAACCAATATAACATAAACACTTAAGCTCCCTTCATATGCCCCCCCCTCCCTGCGGCCCTGCTCAGTGAGTTCAGCACCGCCCACCACCCCAACATGCAGAGCGCCTGTCGCCCTAAAAAACCCATATTATGACTCAGGGTAAGCTAGTACTGCCAAGAAGGCACAGCAACCGCAACATTTTACTTTTCCCTTTTACCCCCACATTGATAGATGTCATGCTCGTCCGAGTTCGGGTTGTGCTCCTGCACCCCCCGTCAATGGACCCCGGCCCCTGCCCACCCTGAGCGTCCGCCCGCAGTGCAAGCTGAAGTTGGAAAGGATATAGCCATACTCCATCTGCAGCGTGGGCATATGTCCAATTATTCATGATCACTTGCAGTTTTTTGATATCCTGCCTTACCTGCTAGTCCAGTCTTTATCCCTTTCCTCAGGTATGCCATCGGCCGGTGTCTTGACGTTTTTGGCCTCACTTCCCCATTCCGATCGTGTGGCTGACCTCTCTGCACCTCGCAAACGGCCCGACGGCCCAGTGTGCGCCACCCCTCCAGCCGTTCTCAAGCTTCCTCCGGGGTAGTGAAATGCCATGTTTTACCTTCTACCACTGTTCTAAGCCTCACTGGAAATAACATCTTGTATTTAATATCTTTGACGCGAAGTTCACGCTTCACTGCATCGAAGCTCCGTCATTGGCGTTGCACTTGTAGTGTACAGTCCGGAAAGAAACGTATTGTGGGTTTCATATGTTACATCGCCCTGGGAACGAGCAGGCTGTAGGATCGCGTCTCGATCCTGGTAGTTCAGGATTCTGGCTATGATTATCTGTGGAGGGGCACCAGGTTTCGGTTTCTGGATAGGCGCCCTGTGTGCACTTTCTAGGTAGAACAAATTTGAGAGACGCCTAAGGTGTATGTGGTTTATTATAAGGTCCTCCGTAACCCCCACCACTCTTATATTATTCCTGTGAGCCCGTCCCTCCGGGTCCTCCAACTTCACTGCCAGCACAGTTTGTTGTTTTGTGAAGCATTGTGCCTGTTCCTCCAGCCGTTTGGATGTGGATTGCAACTGGTGAATATTTGTCTTGGCTGTAGTTACCTTGTCTGCCATTTTGCGAATGTCGTCTCTGAGGAGATTGACATCGAGGGTAACAGCATCCAACTTTGGCTCAATGATGCCCTTTAAATCATAAATGGCCTCCATTATAGCGCTGAGTGTTGGTTCCGGCACCGCGGACTGATCCATTGACTGGTCCAACGCCCCAGATGGTGGCCTTGGCACAGCATACTTATCCATCTTGTTGGCTTGTGTGTTCGCCCCTCCTTTAGGTTTTACCTTGTCCGTGCTTGAGCTACGTCTTGAGCTTGGTCCACAAAGTAAGCCCTACTGGGCGCCTACTTATACTGTTATGAGTCACTAGGTGTTAATCTTGCTGTTTACCGATGTGGCCCCTACCACCGCGACCCCACCATATGTGTAAGGGCTGTGGCGCTCCCCTATCAGGAATCTCAATCCACCCGTAAATTTAGTTCTGTGCGAATTGGTCGACAGCCCCCCAGGTAACATCATTGCCCAACTCAGAGGTCCGTAATGTGAGAGTAGGGGCCCGCCTTCGGCCAATCTCTGGTCCCCAGCTTCAGTAATGTCTATTTATGCGTTTCCAGATGCCCTCTGGGTCATACACTTGACCCTACAGGCAGCGCATGGTAGAAGGCCCACCACCTAGGTTACTTGTTCCGCTTATTGTTGGCCAACAGTACCCTCTATATTGTTTGGTTGCTCACCATGAATGTGGCCTGCACTTTCTGTTCCTCAGAGTACATGAGTCAAGCCTCAAATCGCTCCGCTTGAAGGAAGAGGCACCTCATATGTCGTCATTGCACTAGCCACCAGATGTTCTCCAACGCTCCCACGGATGCCAGTTATCAGCGCAGCACCGCAGGGGGGCAAGGGGGCGAATTGACAGGAGTACCTTGACCCCCGATCCGATATTCCATAGACCGCCCTAGCCCGGATGGAAGCCCGCACTGCCGGGCCTCTCCTCGCCCCCACTGCGTACTCACCCACTGATGCACCACCAGGATTGAACGTCATTAGGTAGGAGGTGCGAGGAGAGGCAGGCAGGCAAGTACCGATGCAGCCAATCAGTCAGGCTCGCCGTTCTTCGCCCCACCGGGGCTGTTCATCTCTCCTCAGTGGGCACGCACCCGGGCCTCCTCCCACCCACGCGGTCAAAACTCCAGGCCCCTTTGACTCCAGGCGCCACCACCACCACCACGATTGCCACTGCCGGTGATCTTCTCCCACTGGGCCGCTCACCTCTACTTCTCAGGCCGCTCATCCCTGGAACAGCCGCAGCTAGGGCAGGCGCCGGTCTGCAAATGCCCTCAGGGCCTTCTGCACAGAGGTTGGGGTAAGTACACTCTGGGAGCCGCTGGACTATGATCACCACCCGGCCTCCAATAGTTGTATGCAGAGAAGCACGGGGGGCACCCCAACACCACTTAGGACTCAACCCAGCCGCTTCTATAGGCCGCACGCATCTCGGACACCAGGCCTCCAGCATTTTCCGCAATCTGGTAGTCGGAGGAGGGAGGCTAGCAGCTAATCAAACCTCTCACACGGTTTTACACCCTACGGTGCATCGATGTTTCGAGCAGGATTGGATTTTTATGATGGATGGCAGGGATTAGCAATAGTGATCGCTCTGAACTCTCCTTGTGTGCGGCCATCTTGGTCGGCTCCAAGCTACACCACCTCCAAGAATGTATTCTTTTGCAAATTAAGCACAGTATAGAGCTGTAATTTTCCTGATGAATAAGTCTTGATTCCGTCATAGACCAGTTCCTCAATCTGTTCATGGCAAAAAACGATAAAGTGAGTTTTTCTTTTAACAATTGTACTTTTAATTGAGGGTTTCGAGTTCTACGTAGCTTTGGGTTTGCGATTTACTAATAGCAAATTCTTGCGATTCGATATTAAAAAATCGCAAACAGCTATGTTCAACAGTGTGTTTTACACAGTTTGCGATTCCCAGCAGGTCGCAATCCACCTACCTCATTAATATTCATGAGGTAGGTCACAAATTGCAACCCATTGGGAATCTCTAACAAGCATCTGCAATGCAATAGGTCTTGCATTTGTTGGTGTTGAAAATAAGAATGTTTTTTACTTTTGTTTTTTTATTTGCAGTTGAGTTATTATATTTGCTTAGCACTATTGCCAATGGTATAAAAAAGCAAAAGTAAAAAACATTGTCATTTTCAACGCTAACAGCTCTAACTTTAACAAATGCGAGACCTGTTGTATTGGAAATGCAATCAGTCTCACATTTGTTGGAGTTGGAGTTATTGACATTTTAAATGTCAATGTTTTTTACCTAGCCATGTTGCAGGGTGCAGAACCATATGTGTCCAAAAGAGGTCCCATGGGACTTCATATGTGGCCAAAAGAGGTCCCATGGGACCTCTTTTGGCCACAGAGTACTGCACCCTGCAAAGTTGGAGTTATTGGCATTATAAATGCCAATGTTTTTTACCTAGCCATGTTGCAGGGTGCAGTACCATATGTGGCTAAAAAAGGTCCCATGGGACCTCTTTTGGTCACATATGGTACTGCATCCTGCAGAAGATATGGTAAATCCACCCTACCCATAATGCATTGCATATAAAACAGTACCAGAAGTACATTCAAATAGCTATGTCCATATATACAATTAGTAGCTTTGAAATGTGATAAAAGAATTATTATATTAATTCCATATTAGGTTCTACTCTGTGTGGAACTGATCATATAAATTTGTGATGTGCTAGTGAGTAAAGTAACCACTGCCATCCTTGCTTAGAACCAAGCATGTGTCCTGCCTGAAGCCCTTTAAGAAAATAGTGGTCTGAGGCTGTAATTAAAACCTGGGGAGTAACAACATGGTAACAACATGGTGGGGAGGTGTCCTCATGAGAGGTTACAAGAAGAGACAAGCGCAAGCACTGCCTAGGCGAGACCTAAAAACACGTTTTTTTTTTTTAAATGCAGCCCGTTTTTCCTTAAAGGAAAATGGTAAGCCTTTCAAAAAGCAAAAGAAAAACCTTTCTTTTGCCGTGGTCCATGGGACCGATTCTGCGAACCGGGCCGTTTGTGAGCTGAAAAAAGCTTTGTGCGTCTGGCCCCAAGTTCATTGTAGAACATGTTCTGCACTTAGGAATTTGTAGATCATTCAGTTGCACTGGCTAAAATTAAACAGCCTTTGAAGTTTCAGTAAAAAATATAGCCCTCTCTTAGTGATGGTTTTAAGCCATTTCAAATGAATTGGACTGCATTGAAAGAAAGTCTGCCACCCAAAGACTCCATCCTGCAACGAGGTTTGACAAGTACATTTTTATTACGGGTTTGAAGGACCGGAAGCAGAATATTTATTTGCTAACACAAGGTAAAGTGACTTGCTATAAACGAATGCTCTAATAATAACTGAAAACTAAAGTAGCTTTTTAATTCTGTAGAAAAAAATAATTTGGGAAAAGGAAGAATTTGTGATGGCTTGGTCTGTTGTACTAGTAAAAAAAGACAAATTAATTCTTACGTTACCAATAGCAGGCACATTCTAGTCTTCCTTGAAATAGTGAGCTGTACCTGATTTGAAATTTAGTTGATTCAGAATCCCCTGCAAATGCACAAATGATGAAATCAGAGGGCCTTTCATTCCAACATTTGTAGCAATGTCTTATACACAGTTGTAAAATAATGACATTCTACTTGTATGTTTTTTTTAAAAACTTTAAAAAGTTTGTTTATATAAATTTAAACTAACATCAGATTCACATTCTGAGCCCAAAATTAATTAGGAAACAATTTAAAAATCAAAAAGTTGCATGTGTTTCTTGTACACAATTGCGATTTCCTTGCCCTAGGAACTTGTATGTATAGCATAGGGTCCCCTTTTATTACACAATGTAAATCGCTTTAGAGCTGCATTGGGGGTAGTAAGCATTTTTGAAATGCAATTATAATGCAATATATAATGCTCCTTGCTCGCACTCAGAATAATAGCATAACACAAGAATTTGGCCGTTGATTGTGGCTCATACCTACTTCACAAAATTTCCTAATGCTGCTTGGCACTCTCATAAGACAAAACTGCTGTGTCATGTCCATCAACCAGTACTGTATTAGTCCACAGCAATAAAACACCCACCACTAACAGAGCAGCATAAAATAACTGAAGAGATCTGCCACATGCCACTGGTCAAAGGAAGACATCAAGTTAGCCACCACCAGGGTCGGACTGAGACGAAAAATAGGCCCCCGAGCCAGAATAAAAGTGGTCCCTGTTAGTGAACCAAATTTCTAAAAAGTGGTTTGAACTTGTATAGACAAACTGCATGGGTATTTTGCAAAGTTTAGGAGACAGCATGCATTTGTGTTTGCTGCAGGCAATGCTTGTGGCATGATCAGGGACGTGACCCTGTCCCCGGATTGCGGTACTGAGGGCCAAATATTTCTCCAACCGATTCTTTAGATCCAGAATCTCTCAGTCATTAACTATGCCTCCGTCATATACCACCAGGAACTCTAAACTCGCTCGCCACGGACCAAACTCATGGTCCATTAATTACCCAGAAAACCTGACCAGTAATGCTAAAAAGAACTTAAAGCATAGAACCCTAAAACAGCACCCAGAAACACTTATTGTTGACAACTACCACACCGCTACTAATGGCGATACGAAAACTAACTTCATCTTTTACACAAACCGCCCAACTTAGTGGAAAAACACCTTCCTTCTTCATTTTCTAGTCACCAAGTCGGTTAATATTCCCTGTGGCAAAAAAATCTCCACAACTGTCTCCCCTACCTTTAAAGGAGAACTGACAATTTCCATCTTCATAACAGGAAACATTCTCATTCAGGCCTCAGACCCGCACCTCACCACTTTTGATCGGCACTTCCCAACGCTACTCTCCTCTATAACTCAGCAGTGCCTTCAAACCCAATTTTCCTTACCGCCCCTCACCCTGACAAAAAACCCTGAACCGACCCAATCTCCCTCACCAGATGACCCACGATACAACTCATGGACATACACCATCACTAACTATAATCTCACTACCCCTATCATCACACTCCGCCGGCAAACACCCACTACAATGACGGCAACCGATACTACCAGGACCAGCAAACGCACAACCAGGAATCACCACAAGGCTGATCCCGAGACACTTACCCCTCCTGCCCACACCTTCTCTACAGCCAACAGCACCAATGATCCCTTGGACACTGACCCCCCTCAAACCGCGGCATACTCAACCCCCCCTGTCCCACCACCTCAGGCACAAACCACCCCCACTTCCAATCCGACTGCCAGTCCCTTGGACACGGACTTTCCCCTAAACATAGTACACTCACCGCCCTTGGTCCCAAAACCCACTACACCGCGACCTAACCTCTTGACTAGAAGCAACAACGACCCCTCCCTCACGTCCAATCTTTCCCTACTCCTAATCCTAATGCTACCTTAGGGACTCCCTTTCCTTTGCTTTCCTCCTCTAACTCTCTTCCCATTGCTCAGGACGCTACCTTTGGGCCACCCTCTCCTCTGAACTCCCTAAACCTACTGCTTCCTCTTGCTCTACGCCCAGGGCTCAGGATACTACCTGTGGACCACCCCTTGGACATACTCAAGGGTGTACCCCTCAACCGCCGCTTATGATCCCTGACGCCATCCTTACCATTCACACTACTCCTTTGGAGCCCATAACTGAGCTTAAGCAGGGGTCCATCTCCCCTTGCAATTACTGTATGGAGAAGAGGCATCTCCCTGCACCTTATACTGGACGGTCACCTGATGGTGTCAGTCTTCGGCAGATTGAGGAACAATTGGCCGAACTGAAACGGGACCTCCTTACTGTAAATGACAACCTCCAGATCCTCCTACAATGCTCAATAAAGAATGAAAAGTTCCTCACACCATATCCGCCCGCGGAATCGGATCTACCCTCGCACCCTGCAACTAATTTAAATGGTGGAATGGAAAGGTCCTCTGTTACTTGCCCAAACTACCCTCGAGGGCCCGCTCCCCCTCCTCCCTACCTCCACTCCAGACCCTTTAGTTTACAGACGCAGGGGTCTGAGGTTGACACGCTCGCACTCTCACTATCTTATGAGGACTACGCAATCTCGCCTAGCTCCATACCCACTATCTCCTCCGATCCTGATAGAGAACCGAGTGTTAACTTGAGATCCTTGAATAAGGACAACTTACTTCAGGTAGTCACTTCGCACCTAGTGGAAGCAACCACAGATTCCCATATCAAATCGATGCTTCTCAACTGCAGATCAGCAGTTTAGCACGCAGCAGATATCTCCGAACTCATCTTATCACAAGAATTAGACCTCCTGATTCTTACGGAAACTTGGCTCAATGACTCTTGCTCCCCAATACTTGACATTTTAATTCCTCCTGGCTATGACATTGTCAGATGTGATAGGGCTATTAAAGCTGGGGGGGGGATTGCTTGCATCCATCGTTCCAGCCTCATTTTGAAGCAGACTCATAAGGACTCGATGTCCTCCTGTGAGCTACTTGTCGCTGAAATTTGGAACAAGGGCAAGATTGTCTGTGTGCTTCACTCGATCTACCATCCTCCTGGGGACAACAACTTACTCTTCGTAGAAGAATTAATGGAATCCATCTCTGCCAGCTCAGCCCTCCATCCTAATCACATCTTCCTCGGTGACTTCAACCTTCACTGGAATGACTCTAATGATCTAGTAGTCTGCTCTCTTAAGTCTTTCCTCTCTGACCTCAACTATATACAGGCCTGCAACGGTCCTACCCACTGCATGGGCGCTACCCTTGACCTCATCATAGCTAGAGAGCACATTATTCAGCTAGATGACATAGTACCATGTGATTGGTCGGATCATCTCCAAATCTCCTTTCGCATTCAGGAGAAGGTATTGATTAGACAAGGGCAACCACTCAAAAACAAGCAATTGTCTCAGTAACCTGAGAGATATCAACATCTCTAACCTTTCCATCTTGAGCAAGAATCTACTTGAACCTCCAACTACCATGAATAATTTGGAAGAGTTGACGGATCATTACTTCAACACTATGTCTAATATTCTCGACTCTGCAGCCCCGAAGCTACTTAAAAGGATTCCTGCAAACAATCCAAACCTTGGTTCAGTGGTACCCTTAATGACGAACGTCGCAAGCTGAGGCTCTCTGAGAGACGTTGGAGAAATGCCCCTCCACTTCTAGCCTCGAACAGTTAAGAAAGATGAGAAGCTCTTACAACAAACTCATTCGCATCGCTAAATCAGATCATTTCAGAGATCAGCTTGACAGCGCTAAAAACCGTCCCAGGAAACTGTTTGATATCATCAAACAACAGGCTAATCCTATTCCAGCAATCAAAATCGCTGGACCCAGTGAGAGGACTTCTCAGAGCACTTCGCTGAAAAGTCTAGAAGTATTGAGCGGGAATTGCAACGGGCCACTGAGAATTTGTTGTCTATGAGTTCCGAGGGTTTGCCTGGTTACACGGCAATACACACCCAAAATCAATGCCTGTACACACCCAAAAACAATGCCTGCTGGAATTCCTTCCGACCTCCAGACTTGGAGGAGCTGTCACTTTCCCTGGCTTCTCTGAAACCTTCCAACCATTTCAAGGACCCACTCCCCGCCAAGCTGCTCAAAGACCTCAACTTGGCAGTTCTGCCTCTCTGGTCCAAGATCATCCAACAATCTCTCTTACAGGGAGGATTCCCGACTGCCTTAAAATGGGGCAAGTCACACCCATCCCCAAGAAGCCCAATGCAGACGTTACAGATCCCAGTAACTTCCGGCCGATCACCAACATCATGTCCCTAGCGAAATTGCTCGAGAAATGTGTTCACACACAGCTTTGCGACCACATTGAGAAATTTCAGCTCCTAGACCAACATCAATCAGGCTTTAGATCAGGTCATAGCACAGAAACAGCGTTAACGCACATTGTTGATGACGAATTGAGAGCTCTGGACCAAGATACACCATGTCTTCTAATTCTTCTGGACTTGTCCTCGGCTTTTGACACTATCAAACATGATACCCTGATTAACCTTCTTCAATACAGGATGGGGTATCGGGCCCTGTCCTAAATTGGTTCTCCTCTTTCCTGCATAACCGAACACAAAGAATCAAAGTCAACCAATCTTTGGCGGCCAGCACTTCAGTCTCTATTGGGGTGCCTCAAGGTTCTGCACTTTCGCCCTCGCTCTTCAACCTATGCATGGAACCTCTAACTGCCATTCTAAATGACTCAAACATTCAGTACCACATGTACGCGGATGACACTCAACTGTATTTGAAGATCTCCTCTCCAGATGACATTAAAACTCTTAACGGAGCGCTTAAAAAACTCAACAATGGCTAACTCATAACCACTTATTACTTAACTCTCTCAAAACTGAATTTCTCTTGATTTCCCCACGCAATCACGAGGCTCCCACGCAAAACTGGATCAAAAAAATCTCAGCACTCAAATGCACCCCGCATTTGGTGGACTCCGCCTGCTCTTTAGGGGTCACCCTAGACAAATTTCTAAACATGCAACGTCACATCAGTGCAACCATTAAGAGTGCCAACCATCAGCTCAACACTCTTAGGAAAATCAAACCGTTCCTACCTCCCGAAGACATGAAATCAGCAGTCCAATCCTTAGTTATATCACGAGTAGAATATGGCTTGGTAACCCTAGCTGGTCTTCCTAAATCTAGGTTAGCGCCGCTAAGAGCTACTCTGAACGCCTCTGCCAGACTAATCACAGGCTCAAGAAAGCATGATCATATCACACCTGACTTAATCCAGCTTAACTGGCTCCCCATTGAAGCTAGGATCCGCTTCAAGATAGCCTGCCTGACACATAAAGCTATACATTTCAATAGCCCCGTTTACCTGGCAAAAAAACTTGAGCTCTCCGGATCCAGAAGAAACCTAAGAAGCTCCAATACCCTACTACTGAAACCACCGAAATTCAATAAAAAAGAACCTACAATCGTAGCTTCTCAGGGCTGGCTCCAAGAATTTGGAATGCCCTACCAACAGAGATCAGAGCCAACCCTTCGACTGCCTCATTCAAAAAACAGGTCAAATGGCTACTATTGGAAGAACTGCATCAACAATAGCCTCCATGTCATTTGCTAGTCAATTACCTTGCATTCTCGACAAGCATTTTTACTTTGTTGTGTTGAAATGTATGCTTGACAATTGACTTTTACTTTATGTTTGTAACTCGTGCTTGACAATCATTCTCACTTGGGGTTTAAAACGTATTTCAGCTGTCTTTAAAATAAGGCGATGATGAAACTGTTCGGCCTCATCTGGGTGGGCTGTTTATTGTTTGTTCATTTTCAACCTACTCTTCCCCTAGCGCCCTCATTTATTTTATGCCTCAGGTTCCTCTCATGTTGCCTTATGGGGTGTGCTTGGATGTTTTATTGCATGCTTAACAATTTACTTTCACTTTATGTTTGAAACTTGTGCTTGACAATCATTTCTACGGGGGTTTAAACTTATTTCGCTTGTCTTTGAAGTAAGTCGATGATGAAACTGCTTGGCCTCATCTATGTTGGCTGTTACCTGTTTGTTCACTTGCTACCTACTCTTCCCCTAGCACCCTCATTTACTTTCTGCTTCCGGTTCCTCTCATATTTCCTTTTTTGTAAGTGTATTTATATTGTCTCTGTAGGTATACGTCACCTTTCCTCTTTGTACAGCGCTCTGATACCCGGTTGGGTCTTGTTCGCGCTTTATAAAACTTTTCAAATAAATAAATAATCAACAGTAAAAACCGAACCACCTGGCCATAAAACAGGCACCAAACTGCTACAAAAACAAGCCCACACACTGATCTGTCAGACCAGCCCATCGTGCACTGCCTGATTGCTCTATAGGCCATTCCAACCCTGGCCACCACTGCAGGTTCAAAAAATCTACATATTATGACCGCTTCTTGACATCTCGCAATGATAATCAGATATGGAATGATATTACCAAAGTCAGTCCCAGCAGATCTCTTCACTTGTCTTCCTCCAGCCTATGCCTGCTCAGGACCATACACTCTAAACACAATAACTCAGAATGGACAACCCAGTGCAGTAACTATCTAAGTGGACTGTGATCATAATAAATACCATAAAGGGACCTACAGAGCTGTTCAAAGATGCCAGTGTACTGATTACACGATAACCACTCTCTGTGGTCATCACACATGACATGCAAACACTTCCCAAATAGGATCAAAACAAAGACCACACACTTCCAACCACACACCCTACGTGGTGTAGCATGCTACCAATGTAGACCAGTGCTTCAGTGCCGCACATCTGGCTAGTAAGCGCTATAGAAAGGTTGCAATGCAATATAGATGGAACAAAACCTGCACGTTTACATTATGAAAGAAATACACCAATATGTAGGTCTTGCATTTTATTTAATTCGTTGCAATTCAGCAAATGTGGTATGCATGTTCAAATGGAAAGGTGTACCAAACGAAAATAAAAAAAAAGCATTTTGCAACACTTGAGATTTGTTAAAATAGCAATATATAATAATTTAGTTCAGAACATTAGTAGTAATCTTTTGTGGGGTTGCTTGTATACCAAAATACCGCGGGGTAGACCTACTGAAACATTTGATAAATCTAGAAAGGAAGTTGATGTTTGAGCCAGTGGTGTTTCACAACGAGGTGAATCGAAGGCCGAATTGCTGTATGTTTTAATACGTAGGAGACATTTAAATAGCAGGAGCAAAAAAAACAAAGTCCTTTTCTGCCACCTAGTGGTAAAGTGCGGAATGTTAATTGTGACGACTTTTCCATGTTTATTTTTTGTCAAACGGAACCAGTATTACGGATATAGTCTATTGAAATTAAACTGTAAGACCGTTTGTAGGAGGCATAACAGCCCATAGGCGACAAAGCGCTATGTCGGCCTAGTAGCACAGGCCGGTTCTAAGATTTTTGGGTCCCAGGCTAAAGGGAAGATGTGAGGCCCCTCTAATTTGCATGACATCACAAGAAGTGACGCCGCCGAAAGTGACATCACAGGACTATTAATCTTCTTTGGCATCGGTGATGTAACCTAGTGTGGATATCACTAACATGGAGAATACGATAAATACCCAAATGAAATACATCTATCTATTTTAAAGCTGTATTAAGTGAATTACATAGTCACATTGAACGGAAAACTAGGCACAGGTCACACAAAGATGGATTTCCTTACTCGAAGTTAACTTATTGTATCCATATTAGTGCATGATAAAAATTCCAGAGCATTTTGGAAAATGTATTCGAATGGCATCACTATACTAAAAATGATGCATTAGGGTACAGCAAAATAAAGTTGAGCTCAAATACATGTCTCTATTAATTTTTATTTGAAAGCTTTATAAATCGCAGGCCAGAACAAAAAAAAAAAAAGGTTCAGCAGAGTTCTGTAGAAGCAAAGCATGTATTGTAGACAAGTGCCATGCCTCCATGTGAGGCTGCATCAAAGAAGGGTTACAATTCCCCCTGTACTGAAAAGGCTATTTAAAATGTGAGTTTTTGGAGCTCTCAAAGTTATACATCATATGCTTTATTACTTTCATTTGAGTCTTGTACTGCTGCATTTATGATGGGAAAATGAAAAGGCAAGTTCCAGATTGCAAGGAAATAACAGCAGGGTGAATTACTTGAATGTGGTTTAGAGAAGCTACTTGAGACCTCCTCTGGTGGAAGTCTGTGCTAGTGAAAGTTACAGTTTTCATATAAATCCCTTTTACTGTTACTGGAAAAGAAAGTTTGATGATGCACTTATTTTGGAACCATTAGTGAAGCCAGTTGTGGGGATAAGGCAGTGGACAGCTGCAGTGTGAGTGAGTTCACGCAAGTGTATGTGTGTTTGTTGCAGCAGTATACCAGTGCTGTTTATTCCTGCTGCTGCTATAAGATAAGAGTTTATGCCTTTGTATCATCTAGATAGAGAAACAATATCCGCAGTTAGTTTTTGCCTCAAGACTACCGCAGAACAGCTCAGCTTCTTAACTAGAAACTGGAAGCTGACCCCTTGCATATCCTCAGGGAATTGGTCTTACAGTCTTGGTGTCATTAAGAAGTTCTTGCATCATATTGCTGCTGGATGTTACTAAAGGGCTCTTGCTGTGGTGGTGAACTAATGGGGGGGATTGCTGTGACGGACCCACTATAGAAAATGCATTATGGGTTTGTCAGCAAGTGGGACTTAAAATAGGGAGTCAGACTTTGTTAATGGAGGCTTTGCGGATAGCTGCAATACTTTTGCCATACCGGGAGGCTAGCACCGGCTGACAGGGGTCACAGAGGGGCTTTTCCCTGCAGCTCTCTTGAAGAAAGCACTGAGGATGCACTATAATACAGTTTGTTATGGACACTTTGCCTATTGCTACAAACACAATATACCTCTCAGGCACAGCTCATGGCACTTTGAGGCTCTCTGTAGAACCTTACATTTAAAACAAAACATGCAAAAATTTACAATAACTAGTATAACACAAGAAGCGATGTCACTTCAAGCTGTTCACGCACGCCTACAAAGCACTCCACAACACGGGACCAGAATACCTGAACAACCGCTTGACCTTCCACCAGCCCTCCGGACACCTGCGGTCTGCCTCCCTGGCCCTCACCACCGTCCCCCGCATCCATCATACTGGAGCCTAAGGACTCTTCTTCTCCAACCTCCCTGCCAAGGCCTGGAACGACCTCCCCATCCACCTCCGAACCTCTACCTCGCTCGCCGAATTCAGGTTTGGCCTCAAGTCTTGGCTGTTCGAGTACCCCCACCCCACACAGTGCCTGGATACCCCTCAGGGTGATTAGCACGCTCCACAAATACTGATTGATTGATAACATTTAAATAGCAGTTGGGTGTCTCTCAAAATGTCATACGTATGATGTAGAGATGCGACACTTAAACACACAGCAAATACAGAAATGTGAGGCTCAGGCAAGGGAGTAGTGAGAAAAGTAAAATGCCCCCATTTTCAATCAAAGCTCTTGTTGCAGTAAGCAAGCGAAGCAGGTCCTTGTGATCCTCCCCAGGAGAGCTTTCTTGTCTCTTCCATCCAAGCATCTATCCATTCATCTTTTCATCCTTCCATACACCCGCCGATATCCACCATTGCACTTTTCCAGTATGTCATCTATTCATTCTGTTATCCATCATTCAGTCTTTCACCATTCTGTCCGTTCATCCATCCGTGTGCCCAACCATAGCCAAACCTATCCATCCATCTCCAAACTTATCCATCAAACCTAGCCATCCATTCATCTACCTGCCCATCATTTCACTCACCTATCCCTTCATCCACCCTTTCACTCATCCATCCTAACAATCATCCATCCTATCGCTCATCTATCCATCCACACTTTCACTCCATCCATTCTCCAATCCATCCATCCATTTACCCTTTCACCCATCCTTTCACTTACTCATCCATTCACTCATCCGTCCATCCATTCACTCATCTGTCCATCCATTCACTCATCTGTCCATCCATTCACCCTTTCACTCATCCAGCCATCCTTCCACCACTCCACCCTCCCTTTCGCTCATCTATCCATTCTTTCACTCATCCACCTTTACACCCATCCTTTCATCCATCCTCCCTTTCACTCATCCATCCTTCCATCCACCCTTTTACTTATCCGTCCCTCTATTCACCCTTTCACTCATTCATCTATCCACTCATCCATCCACCTCTTCACTCCATCCATCCACCCCTTCACTCCATCCATCCACCCTTTCACTCCATCCATCCACCCTTTCACTCATTCATCCACCCTTTCACTCATTCATCCACCCTTTCACTCATTCATCCACCCTTTCACTCATTCATCCACCCTTTCACTCATTCATCCACCCTTTCACTCATTCATCCACCCTTTCACTCATTCATCCACCCTTTCACTCATTCATCCACCCTTTCACTCATTCATCCACCCTTTCACTCATTCATCCACCCTTTCACTCATCCATCCACACTCTCACTCATCCATCCACACTTCCATCATCCATCCATCCACCCATCCACCCTTCCGCCCATCCATTCAGTAGGAGGTTGACGAGTCATGCATGATGTACAGTGTCCGGACGTGAGGCGACTGTGACATTGCGTTGTGGGTCCTTTTTTTGCAGTTTTCTATATAGCACAAACTCTGCCTAAGGTCTTTGGGGTGCCTTGCACGAGTTCCAATAACATTACAAAAGGTCAGATTTTTTTTTGAGGCATGGGGAGATTTAATGATTTGCCCAGAATCACAGGATTTAGAACCAAATGCAGGACTTGTATATGGTTCCCCACGTTCATTAAACGACTCCATGTGCCTCAAGGCCCAGGGGAGGGAGTTTTATCCCCAGGGTTTCACAGTAGTAGTGTAGCGCTGAAGCCAAGGAGAGAGGGACCCTCTGCCCTGGGCCTCGCAGCACTGTGTGTCAATCACAATACTATATAGAAGATGTCTTTATTTGTTTGGTTAATTAAAACCTTTACAGAGACCTAAATCATTTGCATAGCAGGTAGTGTTTAAAATCTCATGGCAAAAGTAAAACCAGACACTAATAAGAAAAGTACAAATTTTTACAAATTTGTCCATAATGATGTTTTTTCTCAGCTAGAGTTCAAGGGCCTGCTTAAAAAATCATCTAGTTGCTGGGGCCAAACCAATTCGTATTGCGTATCACCTCTCTTTGTGGGACATGAGTTATAGTTCGATGAAGGTGGAACTGTCCCATACAGTTGAGTATGGTTCACATCAGGGGAGTCACTCAAAGTTCGATTTGCCACAGTGCCCTCGTCTAGACCTTTCAAGAGCTGTGTGATTACATATAGCGGGGTTAGTCACCCCATCAGCTCTACTTCATGTATGACCCCTGGACAGGTTTGTCCTTATGCACTGTTGACCGACTCGAGGGGTTGCAAGTTCCCAGTTGTTATTGATGTACCATTGAGGCTCAGGAGAATATGGTTTTAATTTAAAATTCCTTTCAGTGGGCCTTACTGGCACTGTCAGACTTCTCGCTCTCCACCCGCTGGGTTTGCAGCTGTTTATTTACAAGCTGGAGAAACTTTGTTGCTCTACAAGCAAGCTGCAGCGACTTGCTGTTCAAGAGTGTCATCACAGCTGGGCAGCAGGATCTTATCTGGAGAGACCGGAGTGCTGGTAATTGTAATTGCCGTCTAAGCGGGCAGACCGCGGGGCAGACACACAAGAGATGTAATATAGTTTCTTCGGAAGTGCTGCATAGCCTGCAAAGGAGGTTTGGCCATGCTTGTTTCCAAGATGGGACCTGGTCTTTTGTTGAAAAAGCTCCCAGACGAATATGGAGAAGAGAATGTTGTTTTGATGGAGATATATGGCTTATGAGGTAGGGTTGTGGGCCCCAACTCTCGTATGATTGCAATACCATCCATCCGTTGGTTTTCCTTGCCAATTCGGCTTTATCGAGTAACCAAGCTTGTGTTTTAAATGCTTTGTTGACTGTTTTTTTAAAGGCAGCAAAACTGATGTTAAGGTCCCATGCTTCATTCAGTTTGAGATAGGTTAGTGCCTGTTGAAGCGCTGTTGGCCAATCGTTCTTGGATTTTTTCTGGCTCTTTATTTCTGTCCAGCATAGGGGTGCCAACGATTCTGGCAGGGCGGCTCTCAATCTCCAGCACAGTTTGATAAGTACGGCCATACTAGCCGGAGATTGATGAAATAGGCCGAATTCCAGTCGCACCTCTGCCTGAGAGATGAATCGCGGGAGGCGGAAGATGCATTTAAACAGGGCAGATTGTTGTTGATTTAAAGTAGTCATGTCTATTCCCTTTAAAAGTTCTGAACCGTAGGTAAGCGTTGGTAGAAACTTGGCTGTGAATACTTGTAAGAGGTGTGCATGGGACGGGCACCCTAACTTTGTTCGTAGTGTGTTAAGTGTGAATCTGAGTTTGTTGGCCTGGGCCCGTCTGTGGACCAGATGTTCTTTGTATTTTAATCTAGGATCCGGAACCACCCCTAGATATCTGTACAATCCGACCTGGTCTAATTTTTTCCCCTGCTGCCATCCACTTGAAATCCACTTTGTGGGTGTGCCCACTTGCAGAAAAACAGATCACCTTTGTTTTATTATAGTTTAATTTCAAACCGAGCTCCTCCGTGTATTCGTGTAATTTGTGTATCAAGCGCTGGAGACCGATTGGTGTCTGGCTCCATAGGACTATGTCGTCCGCGTATTGTAAGCATCTCACTGGGCGATTTGCTAGCTTGGGCGGGTTGCTTTGTGGTTCTGACAGCCGATCATCTAGGTCCGCCATGTAGATGTTAAATAGGCTCGGGCAAGAACGCACCCTTGTTTTAGACCTGTGTACGTAGGGATCTTCCCCGTGGTCCTGTCGCTTTTGCCTAGTTTGACGCGGACCCATGTCTCCGAATAAAGATTGACTATGGCCTCGAGAGGCTTGGGTGGAATGACCCATTTGACCATCTTTGACCATAGACACACTCTGGGGACCAAGTCGAAAGCTGCTTTCAAATCGACGAAGCTGGTGTACAGTTTGGTGGCTTTATGGAATGCTTTTTCGACAAGAAGGGTGAGGGCCAAAAGGTTACTCATTGTGCTGGTATCCATGACTGGAGGTCTGAGAGGAGATTAGAGGCATAGAGTGTGGCTTCGATGTCAATGAGAGCGCTTAGACGGTAGTTTATGGGATCTGATCTACTACCTGCTTTGAAGACTGGGTGAAGGATACTACCTCTCCATGATTCGGGTATGTTGTTAGTTATGAAGGCGTGGTTAAACAAAGGGGTAAGGTACTTGAACCAGAATGGTTTATTGAGTTTGAATAGGGCATTAGGGAGCCCGTTTAGGCCGGGAGCCCCGTCTGCTCTCAGTTTTTTTAAGGTGTTCCGGACTTGTGATTCATTCAGCCATTGTTCCTCAAGTTGATTATCATGGTACGTGTTTATCATTGGGACTTGTTTCCGAAATTTTCTAATCTCCTTGTTTAGTTTCCTTCTTTTTCCTAGTAGCGATTTGGTGAACCAGAGGGCACCTTTCCTGAGATTATTCTAATGGTGAAAGCGGTGAGCCGAAAAATTATCAATAAGTTGCGTTATTGTGAATTACCATTTTTGCCATGGAGGCCATGATTGGTTGTCAGGTGTGCCTATAGTATGCCTGATGATGAACTCCATTATTGTGGATACCTCCGTGGCATTCCAAGTGAACCTTTTCAAATTCTATGCACTTGGAAGATCCCTTAAATCGTTGCTTCGTGGGGCTCTGAACGGATGGATGTAATCTCAACGAGTTGAGGAAAATGGTCACTCTCCAGTCTTGGGTTTATTTGATAACTGCTGATCATCTGGAACAGCTTGATATCCACAAGAGTGTATGCTCTATAATGCTGCTGAAATGGTTTGAAAATCTAGTAGTGGCTGCGGGTTGGTCTTGGGGCAAACGGCCATTAAGGGCAAACAAGCCTACATTCATTAGTGCTTCCATGCCAGTCCTGCCTTGGCGATCAGTTCTTGGCACCTTAGGTGGGATGCGATGAATGTTGATAAGCCACCGGAGGCTCTGCCTTGTTCTTTGGTTTTGGTCGCTTGTAGGTGGTGCTCCTTAAAGCCTGTGATTGGTATTTGAAGCACGGTCCAAGTTTCCTGCAATAATAATATGTCAAACTCTTGAAGAAAGGAAATAAAGTCACTGTCGTCCACCTTGGAGCTGAGGCCGTTTATATTCCAGGAGCAGAGTTTTAGATTGATGTTGCTTCACTCGCAGCACTGAATAATGGGTGCAAGACCCAGGGAAGGGGCCCATACCAGGACCTTGCAGCCTGATGCAGCGCTTAGAGGTCCAGGGGAGTGCGCTGTGTTAAACACTGCCCTGCCATGCCAGTCTTTTCTGGCTACTTCCTCCTCCCCTAACCTACCTGATAATGTCCGGGAGGTCCTTGGAACAAAGGGGCCCTTCGGTTTCCTGGCAATGCAAAACCGAAATGGCAGGCAAGGCTTCATTTAAGGAAGGTTTTTCAGATAGGTGCTGCCCCACCCATGACATTGTGAGCCAACACATCTGTTGGCTTTGCTGCTGCCCACTTCCCTACCCACTGTTTCCCTTCCTCCCCCCCCCCGCACCCCGAACGATACGCCCACGCCCTTGGACCAGAGAGGTCAAGACACCTCCCTTAAATAATACATATGCAATGCGAACGGATGGGGTATGGGGCACTGGAGGAGCAGTTGGGCTGAGTAATAGTGTGGCATTTGACACAGAAGAGGGGCCCCATGTTTTTTACTTGAGCGTGGGGCCCTGGGCAGATGCCCACACTGCCCATGCCTAGCGCCGGCCCTGTGGTAGCACGTTCCTCTGCGGGGGAGTGCTTGGTGAACCCATGCGGCGATTCTTTGTGTTGTTCGTGAATGACCAGAGATCGCTTCTTTTGGGGTATAGCCCTTAGCAGTGTGATAGAGGAACTATATCTGTGAAGTAGGTTTGCTCAGGTTGTCGCTATAATTAGCCAGCAGTTATAAATTAATCTGCAGAGACTGCATTGAGTTTGTGGGGATTATTGAAATCTTATAGAAAAAGGCTCTTCTTTTCTCAGTATGCTACCTGGGCTGAATTGAATACAGTGATTAAGCCATCCGCTCTGTAAGTGTTGTTGGTCTGTGAGGATGGGGAGACGACCAGAGAGAGAGAAAGCAGAGATCTACCTGGATAGCATATATGACATTCGTCCCCACAGGAGTATTAATATTGGATGCTTAGTTTTATTATGGTGACAATTGTAGAGTCTGCATGGACGGACTATATAAAAGTCCCTTAAGATGCAGCTCTTTTGAAGATCTGTTGGTGCATTAGTTGTGTTACGTCCTTAGTACTGAATCATGTGGTGTAGGTTAATGGAGAGTGGTTTTCTGATAGTATAAGCATGATCTCCAGTACTTCTGGGCAGCTATGCTAATAGTCAGTAGGACAGATGGTACTTTAATAGGACTGTCAGGAGGGATGTGGTTATCCTGCCTGTACTGATCACACACAGCTTTGGGGCAGTCAGCCCAGCTTGGGATGCTTGCGGTGTAATCCTCCATCTCATCCACTCAGCTACTATCCCAGTCTGGCTGAAATAGTCTCAAGTGTCAAGCATAGGGGTGGCCATCCCAACTCGTCTAGATTGTCTTTGGGCTGAGAACAAGGGGCAACTATCCTAACCTAGTTAAATGTTGTCTCTGGGCTGAAACCCAGGAACAACTATCCCTACCTAGCTGGAAAATGTCTATGGTCTGACCCGAGTTGTAGTACTTCAGAACACACAGGGGGAGAGGTGGAGGAAAAGCCAGTGCACACCTTCCACAATTAAATAATCAGAAAATCACAACAGAGTGCAAAGGCAGAATGGGGTAGACCTACTTAGGTCTATATCAGGACTACTGCCCAATTGGGTAGGGGATTTCCCTTACAAGATACCAATTTTATTGGAAGAGGAAGCCTCACCCACTATTTGTGGCATGCTTCATCATCAGCGACCTCTCCCCACCCATGTAAGTTGGTACCACCAGGTTGGACTCAACCTCAAGGTAGAAGTTCTTAGATAAAGTTTTTCTGGACACGAAGGGATCCAGGTCACTTTAAAAATACCTGAAGGTAAACCCAGGTTAGCACCTTTATTAATGGGTAGCTCTGGTACAACTAAAAACAGTTCATGAGATGGTGTAGGCATAATGGTCCCACCATCCATTATGGTCCAACATGTTTCGGCCCTAATTTCTAGCCAATACAGGTCATGAGGATCCCTATCAAACTACCCACTTAACATCAGTAAGTGTAGTGTAAAGCGGTAGTGTCAAGTCTTTCATACCATGGTACTAGTTTGTTTATCCTAAATGAATAGTTAACATAAGTAAAAGGAAAGTGAGCAAAAACAAATGTTAACTGGCACTCGAATTAATCATTACATGCGGTATACTAATGTATATAAGTGTAATAAGGTGACACTGTATTGCAAACCTAACATACACGCGTGTTGGGTGAATACATGCATGTACATTGGTGTAAGTATCTTACACTAACTTAGACAATACTAAGTTTCATAGTTTCTGCACCTTTAACTACCGTCTAGACCCTAGGGCACTCAAATATACCCTTTAGCTTAGGGACACTGCTTTTTAGTCTAGTTGTCCTCAAGGGTCGGCTTGCTAACCTCTGTTGGATGGTAGAGCCATGAGATAATTAATAAGATGAAATGCTGCTCTATTAAAAACCCACGAGGATCACACTGTGCGAAGGTTGGTGCAGAAAGTTAAAAGAGGTTGTGTAAATGTTACCAATATGTCTGTTCGGCTTTGTGCACGAAGATGATGGTCATAAGGCAACTGCATTGTGCCTATAATCATTTGAGATAATATTGTGCTCATAAAAAAAAAGGCCCAGTGTTGGTGGATTATGCGATTCCCGCAACCCGAAGATTGCTTCGACGAGAGCGGGCCTCCAAAACTTCGGCTTTAGAGGCTAGCTGTTTGAGCAAGGTTTCGGTTCGTTCAAGACGCCTTTGCAGGGTTGGCTGCGCATCCTCCAGATCAGAAATACGTTTCTCTGCACCTCCTATTCGCGTGTCCTGGGCCTCCATGCGGCTATGGATGTCGTCTAGTCTATTCGTTAATGTATCCAACCGGGTGTCGATAGCACGGAAGCCCGCCCTGAGTTCAGCCATAATGGCTGCAGTGCCGTCCAGCTGACCAGTCTCCTCGCCTGTGGCATTCTCGGCCTCGTCCCTCCTGGGGGTCTTGCCCCCCTCAAAACTGAGCTGGCGTTGCTTTGGGTCTGAACGGCCCATTGTTAGCAGCAACCGCGTGGGGAGGGCCACCAGGGTAATGAGCAAGCGCCGGTAGGTGCAGTCTGAGCAGGCCTGGGTAATAGAAGCACCCTGGGTCGAGGTTACCAGAGTACAGCGGTATGTCTGCACTATTCGGGCTGGAGTGAAGAACAGACACCTTCAGGCAGTGCCCTGGTTAGGGATCGTAGACCGGAATGGCAGCGCGGCGTGATGTGTATTAAAATGGCGGCCGGAGGTGTTGAGGCTGATCAGGAGTCAGCAAAGGCTGAAGGAATTGATGAGGTCACGATAAGGCGCAGGGCGTCTGGGGGCTGTACTCACAGTGCCGGAGAATGCAGATCTGAGGAGCAGAGGACTTCATGCAGCTCACAGCAGGCCCCAGCAGTCCACCAAGATCGATTCAGGGCCAGGGATCTGACCCCGCCCTCCTTGGCCCGTGCGTGATGGGAGCATTCCTCTTAGAGGGTGTTGATGGCGCCGAGTCTACACCCTACACAGGCCCGGCAGCGTTGCAGGAGAACCTCCGTCCCCTGTGGCGGCGCGCATCCGGAGTAGCGGTCCCAGCGCTCGCGCCCAGGACCCCGCCCTCAGGCTCACCCAAGTCCCCTGTCGACTCGGGGCCTCCAAGGGCCGCGCAAGGCCCGGGCTCGGCGCAGGGCCGGACTAGGCTCTGACGAGAGCGCGGGGCACCACACGCAGCACAGACGGTGCCCTGGAAGCTCCGATGCACGATGCGGTGCATTTGTGCTGAATCAGACACGGTAGTGCGCGGTTAGGCGGCCAAACAATCATGATGGCTCCGGAGCTACTAAGTCAGGCAGCCATCACGGTCGCCGGCTCGGCCACGCCCCGTCTTATGCTCTTTCTGAATGCATTAGAGGAGTGGATAATATACTCAGACTTAAAGGCATGTACATATAGGCATGCTAGGCTGGGGGCGAAGGTACTCCCCATAGAAGTCACGTGCATCTTCGTACTCAAAATAGTTGTGTGTAAGTGCCAAATGTGCGAGATCCAAGACATACTGTTGTGCTGTGATGGGCTCCCAAGCCAAATCAAACTGGGAGTTTTTCAATCACCTCCTGAGTGGCTTCCTGCGGGATACTTGTGTAGAGGAAATCAGCGTCCGGATTTCATCAGAATTTCTTTTCACTATCAAAGGTAATGGCTTTTCAGTAAGTTGAGGACATCCTTAGTGTCCTTAAGGAAAGAGGGAAAAATCTTTCACCAGGGGTCTAAAGACAAAAATCACAAAACTGAGTTAGGGGTTCAAGAATTGAACCAATCCCTGACACAATGGGCCCTCAGCAGCAAACACACAGCTGTACATAGTTAAAGAACAGTGTAGGCCCACATCATGTGCTGACAAGAGAAAGGTGAAAAGTTCACTTGAGGACACAATAGAATAAGTAACTTGAAAGGGTTGAAGTTAAAGGCCAACTCATGTTTAGCAAGCTTGAAAATATTTATGGTTTTAGCTCAAATAGAATGTGACCTGATAAGACAATGGGTGCAGGAAATTCAATCAGCTTAGAACACAAGGAATTCTTAGGTGCACAATGATAAAAGCACACACCCCACTTGTTGGAAATGGGATCTCTGGTTGGCTAAGGCTTGCGCCAAAGCCAGGCAGAAACCACCACTCTTGGTCAGGGCGACGGAGTTACACGCCGAAGATAACCCCTGCTCACCCCCTTGGTAGCTTGGCACGAGCAGTCAGGCTTATCCCGGAGGCAATGTGTAAAGCGTTTGCGCAATACGCACACAGCAACAACATACTAGGCATACCACAAAAGGAACTCCACACAAGGTTATATCAAAAATAGCCTTTGTACTCTCATAACACATTAGAATAGTAATCACATAATATACATTGTGCCGCCTGGCACTAGGTAATATCTACAAGGGATTATGTACACCTGACAGGGCCAACTGGACGGCTGTCGGAACCATCACAAAGTGAATTTAGTAAATGTAGGACATATCATAAACGTACAACCAGTAATCACTGGTAACCACTGTACTCAGCATCATCCTGTAACATAAACCATATTATGCACAGTATCACATGTAGGCGTGAAATACATTCTGCGCCAACCTCACCAGCATAAACACATTATGCAATCATCTCATAAGTCTAAACGCATTAGACCCTAACCTCCTAAGCATAACTCACATTAGGGGTAAAACTCACAGTAGGAAATATTCTCACTAGCATAAACCACAGTATGCAAATAACCTCATACATAAACCACAGTTAGAGGCATAACACAGGGTGCATAAATCATAGTACATGAATCACATTTCCTAGCACCACATAAATCACATTAGGGCCTGGCGCCCTACAAACCCAACAGTCCCCCTGGCCAACAGGCCTTCTCAAAAGGGGCTCAAATGCCCTATGTCCAACAAAGTCAGGGCGGCTGCCAATGCAGCAGAATTCTCAAGTGCGCATTTGCACATACCTAAACGTGGCAGCTGACGCTAATTGCCGTGCAGCTGTGAAAGTACTGGGGCAGAGGAGTGCATCTCACTCCTGTCTCAATCACAAATGCCCCCAAAGAACTGTGGCCTAAACGTTGCAGCTGCCCACTACTTGCTGGGCAGCTGTGAAGCTGAACGTGGGCCTGGGCCCTCAATGTGCCCTCTGAACAAAGGTGCGCAAAACGTTGCAGCTGCCCGCGCTGGTGCGGCGCAGCTGTGAATAGGAAACGGGGCCCTGGCACCACTGTGCCCTCGGGGGCCCCACTGGGGTTTTTAAATCCAAATGCCCCAACGTTGCAGCTGCCCTCTCGCAAGCGGGGCAGCTGTAGACAAATGGCCAAAGGTAGGGGCACGGGCCCATCTGGGCCCTTTTAAAACAAATATGCCCCCTCGTAGGAGCGGCCCGCAACGTCTGGTCCGCTCAGCAAAGTAGGAACTGGCCCTGTGCCTCGTGCGGCACCAACAACACTGTGGCCACGGGGGACGGGCATCGGCCATATGCCCCGACGCGCCCCCAACGTTGGAGCAACAGCGGGTCCGCTCATGGAAGCACCAACAACGTGCCTCGGTAGGCACCAACCAGTCACCCATGGAGCCCCCACTCACCGGGACTCTGGGCGTCTGCTCCTGTCTCCTCTCCGGGCGGCCGCGGGGCTCTCCCTCACTCACGGGAGCCCCGCGCAGGCATGCGCCGACCTCTGGGGACTCCTCGCTTCACTTTACCCGGGCCTCGGCATGGAGCCTGCGAGGCTCCGGTCGAACTCCTTCCGGCTGTCCTGTTCCCTCGAGGAAGCGGAAGTCCCGCCCCACGTCAGGCACCACGTTGCCTGACTTCCGGTTTCGGGCCGCGGCGGTGATCTTTAAAAGAAGAACGCGGTGTGGGCTCCCGCGAAGGCAGAGAACGCAGGGTGGGCACCCGCATTTAAAAATAAATATAAAGCGGCCATGTGGGGTGGGCACCCACTATTTAAAATAGCAGGAGAGCGGGGTGGGCACCCGCTCTCCACAAATAGGCAATTAAAAATCCAAACGCGGGGTGGGCTCCCGCTGAGATCGGCAGCCCGGGGGAATCCCTACGCTGGGGATTCCCTCAGCGGCGACGTGCAGCCCAGTGCTGCGACGCTCCAGCGCTCCTCTTCCTGGGGAAAGTAAAGCCCAGCGCTCCCCTTTCCTGTTGGGCAAATTAAAAATAGAGCGCTCACGAGGCGCTAGCTGCACACAGACCTGGAAGATGAAGGGGGCAATGCTGAGCCCAGGGAGGCAGCCCTCCTGGCAGGTCCTCCTGGGCCCCAGCAGCAGCACGCCCCCGCAGGTTTAGGAACAGGTACAGAACAACATCATGGGGTCACAGCCCCTATATTTATATCACCAAATCCTTTGTCTGCAGTGCAGGCCTTTAGGGAACCAGATGCAACTGGTTCAGGGGGGATTTGGAGCACTTTGTTTTCCAAGCTCCTCTTCCCCTTTGTCAGGTGGGGGCTAGGTGATCAGATACACCACAGGAGCCAGCATTCACTAGGGCAGGCACCATCCTATTCTGAGTCAGAGGATCACCCCTCCCACTTCTCTCAGCCCAGATGTCCTATTCAGCCCAGCGCTGACTCATCCTGCCCCTCCTGGAGCCACACACCTCCCAGCTCCTGTCACTCACACGCCAGACATGCAATTCACATCAGGCTGGCAGACACATAGCACACAGGAATGCCACCTTCTAAAAGTGTCATTTCTAAAATAACCACAATAAATCTGCGCACACCATTGCGCAGCATTTATTCTCACAATTTCATACATACCAGACTTGACCACAGTGCTCCTCTCATAACAGGAATTACCACTGACACACACTGATCAGGGAATCCCCAATGCATTCCTATGGGAGGGCAGGCCAACCTTACAAATGTAACACAGAGAGCGCACGCACTTTACACTGGACCACAGTGCTAAAGTGCCCAGAGGCCTAAAACCACCAATACCATGTAACAGAAAAGGCAAAAAGTTTAGGGGTGAACTTGCCAAAAAGGGCCAAGTCCAACACAACCCCCTTCCAGCCAAAACGCAGGGTAGACCAATCACTACCTTGATGGGCTTCCCTGCTTTGGGCGATTGAACACGGACGCGGGCCCGCACTGCAGGGACACCCTCCGGTTCTACGCCACTCTGAACCCACGTGGTTCCTTCTGGAAAAAACTCTCAGGCCCAACTAGGCTACCCCACTGGCACTCCCTAGTTGTCCACGGCGAGGACCAGGCCCTAGGCCACCCAGACGTCACTGGTCCTTGCCATTCCACAGAGTGGGGGGTAGTAACCCCTGGCACATACTAGCCATTCTCCACTCTCCCTCTCAGTGTAGTTCCAAACTGCCACTGATCCTTCAACCTAGGGTCCGCACCCTCAGGCTGACCAGAGGTCACGGGCGAAGCGTCTCCTCACCCATCCTCTACTTCTGGGGTTCCGCACTCTCCCAGGAGAAGCACCCACCAGAACACAACTCTCCCACCAGTTCAGGACCTCTCTCCATCAACTGGTCTACCACCTGGGATCCAAATTCACCGGCTGCCCCGGGGGTCAGAGGCGAGGACTTCCTCCCTCTGCACCCCCTTCCAGAGCCCTATACCCTCCCAACTGGAGTGGTACCCCTAGAAGGCAAACCGGTCAGGACACTGATTACAGTTGCCCTTCCGTCCAGGACAGGAAAACACCTGAACCTGGCTCCCCAACCCAGGGACGGTACCCTTTGGTCAGATGCCCGGCGAACCAGGACTTCATGGGAGTACATATACCCTCCCGAGGGTGACACATAACTAATGTGTCGTGTGACAGCCTGCCTGGCGCAGAGCTCACGACCTCCTGTCCCACTGACAGTGCGCGAAGATGCCCCAGGACAGAAGTGGAGTCACCATGGTCACTCATTGGTGGCTCAGCCCTTCTGGCTGGCCCCTGACCCAATGGTTCTTCCACTGGGGACTCTTTCCCCCTCTCACCCCTCAATCTGGACTTCTGCACCCTCCACTTAGGAGTGGCACTGCCAGACACCAGAACTGATGGAGGCCTGATTACAGACACTCCCAGCTCACCTAACAAGGGAGATCCCCCTCGAAGAACGGTCCAACAGGACAGACTAGGCTCCCTACCTGGTGTTCCCTCTAAGAACCATCCAGTACTGGAGACTGAGGTGCGGGCACTTTGGGACACAGCCCAATCTCACTCCTTCTCCTGCAAGACAGGATGCGAGTCCCTACAACCTCCTCACTTATAAGGGTACCTAGCTGGGCTACTCTGAACCACTTCCACCACCCTGGGTTGGAAGACACTTGCACCATTCTTCTAGTATCCCTCCCCAATGCAAGCTCCCTAGAATCAAAGAACTTACACACACTCCAACGGATGTTGGCGCGACTCCGGAAAACAATTACTGGGCAGATTCTCTCTGACAGAACAGATTGAACAGCCCTTTATCACCATTTACCGTGCTAACCAATCACCCAAACGTCCAGTGCACACACATTCGTCCACACTCCCCCCAAGACTGGTGAGACAGCATCTTACTGCCCCTGAATCTCAACCTGTCCCCTCCTTCACTGGGAACCAGGTACCATACCCTGGGAACTGGGAATGGGAATCCCTACTCTGGACTACATATTTGCTGCCACCACTGGATCCCACACTTACTGGGGATTCCAGAAAACTCAAACTGCACTTAGGGGATAATCTACCCTCCCGAGCCAGTTACTCCATGCCAATTAAGTTACCACTGTAGGCCAACCCTAGAAATAGCAGACAGCACAGGGGCAGTACAACTCCTTCAGCTTCAGGCCAACCCAAGGAATAGCAGTCTGCACAAGGGCAGTCACTCCTCCAGATTCTCTGGTTTCTGTCCTTGGCAGGACCCCCAACTCATAGTGCAACAATAAAACATATTTCAATGAAATGATACTTAAAACAAAATCAGAAGCAATAATCCCCATACATGTGACTATCTAAAATGCAGAGCTTGTAGTGTAGCCAGTTGTCGCTGCGGTACTGCGCAAACGCAAGTCCTATCCTCACCGCTGACAACCAATGTTAGAAATGGGATCTCTGGTTGGCTAAGGCTTGCGCCAAAGCCAGGCAGAGACCACCACTCTTAGTCAGGGCGAGGGAGTTACACGCCGAAGATAACCCCTGCTCACCCCCTTGGTAGCTTGGCACGAGCAGTCAGGCTTATCCCGGAGGCAATGTGTAAAGCGTTTGCGCAACACGCACACAGCAACAACATACTAGGCATACCATACCACAAAAGGAACTCCACACAAGGTTATATCAAAAATAGCCTTTGTATTCTTATAACACATTAGAATAGTAATCACATAATATACATTGTGCCACCTGGCACTAGGTAATATCTACAAGGGATTATGTACACCTGACAGGGCCAACTGGACCGCTGTCGGAACCATCACAAAGTGAATTTAGTAAATGTAGGACATATCATAAACGTACAACCAGTAATCACTGGTAACCACTGTACTCAGCATCATCCTGTAACATAAACCATATTATGCACAGTATCACATTTAGGCGTGAAATACATTCTGCGCCAACCTCACCAGCATAAACACATTATGCAATCATCTCATAAGTCTAAACGCATTAGACCCTAACCTCCTAAGCATAACTCACATTAGGGGTAAAACTCACAGTAGGAAATAATCTCACTAGCATAAACCACAGTATGCAAATAACCTCATACATAAACCACAGTTAGAGGCATAACACAGGGTGCATAAATCATAGTACATGAATCACATTTCCTAGCACCACATAAATCACATTAGGGCCTGGCGCCCTACAAACCCAACAGTCCCCCTGGCCAACTGGCCTTCTCAAAAGGGGCTCAAATGCCCTATGTCCAACAAAGTCAGGGCGGCTGCCAATGCAGCAGAATTCTCAAGTGCGCAATTGCGCATACCTAAACGTGGCAGCTGACGCTAATTGCCGTGCAGCTGTGAAAGTACTGGGGCAGAGGAGTGCATCTCACTCCTGTCTCAATCACAAATGCCCCCAAAGAACTGTGGCCTAAAGGTTGCAGCTGCCCACTACTTGCTGGGCAGCTGTGAAGCTGAACGTGGGCCGGGGCACTCAATGTGCCCTCTGAACAAAGGTGCGCAAAACGTTGCAGCTGCCCGCGCTGGTGCGGCGCAGCTGTGAATAGGAAACGGGGCCCTGACACCACTGTGCCCTCGGGGCCCCCACTGGGGTTTTTAAATCCAAATGCCCCTAACGTTGCAGCTGCCCTCTCGCAAGCGGGGCAGCTGTAGACAAATGGCCAAAGGTAGGGGCACGGGCCCATCTGGGCCCTTTTAAAACAAATATGCCCCCTCGTAGGAGCGGCCCGCAACGACGGGTCCGCTCAGCAAAGTAGGAACTGGCCCTGTGCCTTGTGCGTCACCAACAACACTGTGGCCACGGGGGACGGGCATCGGCCATATGCCCCGACGCGCCCCCAACGTTGGAGCGGCCCGCAACAGCGGGTCCGCTCATGGAAGCACCAACAACGTGCCTCGGTAGGCACCAACCAGTCACCCATGGAGCCCCCACTCACCGGGACTCTGGGCGTCTGCTCCTGTCTCCTCTCCGGGCGGCCGCGGGGCTCTCCCTCACTCACGGGAGCCCCGCGCAGACATGCGCCGACCTCTGGGGACTCCTCTTTTCACTTTACCCGGGCCTCGGCATGGAGCCTGCGAGGCTCCGGTCGAATTCCTTGCGGCTGTCCCGTGGGCGCGGGGCTTCCCTCGAGGAAGCGGAAGTCCCGCCCCACGTCAGGCACCACGTTGCCCGACTTCCGGTTTCGGGCCGCGGCGGTGATCTTTAAAAGTAGAACGCGGGGTGGGCTCCCGCATTTAAAAATAAATATAAAGCGGCCATGTGGGGTGGGCACCCACTATTTAAAATAGCAGGAGAGCGGGGTGGGCACCCGCTCTCCACAAATAGGCAATTAAAAATCCAAACGCGGGGTGGGCTCCCGCTTAGATCGGCAGCCCGGGGGAATCCCTACGCTGGGGATTCCCTCAGCGGCGACGTGCAGCCCAGTGCTGCGACGCTCCAGCGCTCCTCTTCCTGGGGAAAGTAAAGCCCAGCGCTCCCCTTTCCTGTTGGGCAAATTAAAAATAGAGCGCTCAAGAGGCACTAGCTGCACACAGACCTGGAAGATGAAGGGGGCAATGCTGGGCCCAGGGAGGCAGCCCTCCTGGCAGGTCCTCCTGGGCCCCAGCAGCAGCACGCCCTCGCAGGTTTAGGAACAGGTACAGAACAACATCATGGGGTCACAGCCCCTATATTTATATCACCAAATCCTTTGTCTGCAGTGCAGGGCTTTAGGGAACCAGATGCAACTGGTTCAGGGGGGATTTGGAGCACTTTGTTTTCCAAGTTCCTCTTCCCCTTTGTCAGGTGGGGGTTAGGTGATCAGACACACCACAGGGGGCGGAGCCAGCATTCACTAGGGCAGGCACCATCCTATTCAGAGTCAGGGGATCACCCCTCCCACTACTCTCAGCCCAGATGTCCTATTCAGCCCAGCGCTGACTCATCCTGACCCTCCTGGAGCCACACACCTCCCAGCTCCTGTCACTCACATGCCAGACATGCAATTCACATCAGGCAGGCAGACACATAGCACACAGGAATGCCAACTTCTAAAAGTGGCATTTCTAAAATAACCACAATAAATCTGCGCACACCATTGCGCAGCATTTATTCTCACAATTTCATACATACCAGACTTGACCACACTGCTCCTCTCATAACAGGAATTACCACTGACACACACTGATCAGGGAATCCCCAATGCATTCCTATGGGAGGGCAGGCCAACCTTACAAATGTAACCCAGAGAGCGCACGCACTTTACACTGGACCACAGTGCTAAAGTGCCCAGAGGCCTAAAACCACCAATACCATGTAACAGAAAAGGCAAAAAGTTTAGGGGTGAACTCGCCAAAAAGGGCCAAGTCCAACACCACTGAAATGGCATTTTCCACGACTACACATGCATTCACAAGTAGAAGAGTGCTTTGTTTGTTAAGCATTGCTAGAATTGCAATAAAGAATGTGTAGAGGATTAGGGATGAGTTTGGGGTTTTGGGGTCAAAGGTCTTTGAGTTTTTTTCCTTTTTCAATCGGTAACCTACAAGTCAATTATTATTTGTTGTTTTGTAATAAAGCATTGTGTAATTGAGTAAATTCTGTATAAAAAGAGCTGCCTGTGAAGCAGCAATTTGAGACCGGCTGCCTGTCTGTGTGTAAGAAGGGTCTGTCTCCCTGTTGCGACTGTAAAGAGCTCTCTTTGCATCGCCAAGAGGAGTCTGTGTCTTTTTCATTTCTTAAAGGTTTTAGTCACCCTGCAACAAATACAGGGTTCTTTTTGGGTAAGGAACTTAGACTTGTGTTTGGTGATCCAGCCATTGTCTAGCCCTTTCGACATCAAGAAAGCAATTTCCTCCTGTATTTCAGGAGTGGGGGTCTTTGGAAAGGTGTCATTCAAGAGTCTCTGATATTTGTTATTGTACAAAGTTTTTGATAAAATAATATTTGCCACTCCCTTGTCTGTGGGCTTGATTACTATCGTTGGATCTGTGGGCAGTTCTGTTAAAGCCCTCCTTTCATCCTTGGTGATGTTGCTGAAACCGGTATGTTGGTCATTGCTCAAAGTGTAAATTTCTCAATTTACTGTCTTCTCGAATACAAGTACCTCTTGTGGCATTTCAAATGAGGGCGGATTGAAGGTAGATTTGGGTTGTAACCCTGTGTTCATATCAGTAGGCTCACTAATAGGTTCATACTTTGAAAAGACCTTTAGTCTGACTTTGCGTAAGAATTCCACTATCTCCAGTTTTAACTGGAAGATGTTCTCTTTCGGAGTTGGTTCAAAGCCAAGGCCCTTGTTTAGTACATAGTTCTCCATGTCAGTGAGGATCCTTTCACTATAATTCAAAGTGAACTTATGTTTGGGTCCTAAGTCTTGCTGGTTTCTCGGGTCGCTTCCCTCATTCCGGTGGTTCTAGACGATAGTTAAAAATGTAGAAGGAACTTTTTAGCATATGATTCTCGTACTTGACAGAACCCTTCACATAATCTTAGTGTGTAACTACAGAGGGTATCGTCTCCTCCCAGACCATGAAGCTTCGTATCTCCTAAGTTAGGGTAAGATACTTACATCCATAACACGTGTATGTTTGGTTTGCAGCGCAGTACCACCTTATTACACTTAACTGCGTTAGTATAGCGCATGTATTGATTGATTTGAGTGCCAATTAATGTTTGTTTTTGCTAACTATACTTTTACTTATGTTTACTATTTATTTAGGATAAACAGCCTTGTACCAAGGTAGGAATGACTTTGACACTACCGCCTTTACATTAAATTCACTGATGTTAAGTGGGTAGTTTGATAGGAATCCTCTGGCCTTGAAGAATACCCATGACCTGTATTGGCTAGAAGTATGGCAGAAACATGTTGGCGCATAACAGATGGTGGGGCCATTATGCCTACCCTCCAACTCCTTATTGTTTTTAGTTGTACAAGAGGTATCCATTAATAAAGGTGATATCTTGGGTTTACCGCCAGGTATGTTTAAAGTGACCTGGATCCCTTCTTGTCCAGAAAAGTGTTATCTAAGAATTCCCTCTACCTGTCCGCCCTGGTGGTACCACTTTACCAGGGTGGAGAGAAGTCGCCGATGGTGAAGCATGCCACAAATAGTGGGTGAGGCTTCCTCTTCCAATAAAATTGGTATCTTGTAAGGGAAATCCCCAGTACCCAATTGGGCAGTAGTCATGGCATAGACCTAAGTAGGTCTCCCCCGTTTTGCCTTCGCACTCTGTTGTGATTTTTTGAGATGTAGTACTCTCAGATCCAACTTAGGTCACCTAAAGTTCGCATTGACCCAAGCCTACAAATATATCTTTGGGCTGGACCCAGGTGTGAGTGATCCAATCTGGGTAAGGTCTGTTTATGCGATGGCTCAATGGGGGAGTTAACATCTCACTTAGGAGTTGAGCTGTTGGTCAAGTGGGGTCTAGCCCAAGAACATTCAAAGCCCTAACAGACCCAAAAAGGGAAGATGGCACAGAAAGAAATCTTTACCTTTCCCACACTTTACCCAGACTCCTGAGCTGGATGCCCTGGGAAGGAAGGGGAAGTGGGTGAGATTTGGAGTGGGGACCCAGGCCTTGGAGCCAATGATGTGGGTATCCAATCTCCAATACCGACCCAGTAGCATGGAGGGGCGACTGAGGGTCAGGGAGAAGACCATTGAAGTCAGAGAGTTCATTGTACAAACAGTTTTTAATTTTGAAACAATTGCATAATTTGAGGAATTTTGTGTAACAGACGTAACACAAAATTCCAGAAAATTAGTGAGTTCAGACCGACATAGCAAAAATTTCTCCCAGGCCTACTAGAAACTTAGAAGTGAGCAACACACACAAATAACACACATTAATCAAAGTCCCAGCAATAGTTTATTTAAAAAGAAAAGTATTTTAATGCACACACAACTTAATATCATACTCAAAATGCCTGATTTTAGCAAGGTTTCACGGGCATCGCAAATTGTTACCTCTCCTTTAGAAGGAGATTAATCAGAGTGCAAAATATATACCTTTTAATCATAAATACCAACAATGCTTTTATTTGGGTCTATTGGAAAACATCATGTTTTTCGCAATGAAAAAGGTTAAGCCAACACACATTGTCAAATTGCTCTCAATGTAAAAATGGGAGAGCTATTGCCTTTGTCACCACATTTGGTAATAGTAATAAATACGCCAGTTGGCTTTAACATGAAAAATAAATAACTATATCCATGTGGTCTTGCCTAATAAGACCCATCAAACACTTTAGGAAGACTCAAAGTGTACATTGCTGTGAACCGTAAATTCCCCTGTGGCGATATCAAACATATTCTGGTGCCAGAACAAGAAAAATGTATTAAACTCATTCTTATTGCTTTTATTCACAGTCTAAATCCCCTTCCTATTGCATTTTCAGATAGTTAAAAATATAAAGCTCACCACCATGGTGTTTATTCTGGGGTTCACAATGTAAAACCTCTCCTTGTTGTATTTGCCAGAGATTTCACCGTGTAAAACCACTTTCTGTTGAATTTGTCAGATTTTACAATGTAATAACCCTTGTATATGTATTTATCATAGAGTTCACAATATAAAAGTCAATTCTGCTCTAGTTGTCAGAGAGTTCGCATGCAAAGAGGGAGAAGAACCTGTAAAGCAAAATGCCAAGGAGAAACACAAACTACAGCGCCCTTCCAGTCTTTTTCCAACCACCCAGTCTACTAAGACTACTCGCAGTACTCAATCACATGTAATCAACTTCTTACACTCACATTTCCACAAGGTACAACCTAATATTATACCAATTTTATCACAGTTATGTTTAGCAGTCCAAATGACAACTCATTTTCAACTTTTTAAAAGAAACCTGTGGTACAGGTGATTATTGTCTGTGCTCTCTGCTGAGGCTCTGGGGGTACAGAGAATAACCCTTTTAGTGTACTGCGACAGTCTGTGCACCACGGCTTGGAAATAATGAATTGCAATGTCATTGTTATCAAATCAGATTGAGGTTCATAAAGGTTACGGTGGATTTTAGGTCCCATTTTGCAGAACAAGGTATTTTCATTGTTAAACACCTAACGTTTTCAACGGCTCCTTAGCAGTTTTATAGACGGTTAGGTGCAATAACATTCGCTGTCAGCTCTGCTTGTGTGGTTCTACATATTGGAGCAAGGTTCACCAAATTTGGGTGTGGCCCAGCTCCAGGGCATATGAGTGGCTATATTGTTCCATATGCTGAGTGGGGCATGCAAGATAATGCACATACAAGAATCTCTCTTTACAGAGATCGAAGTGGGCAGCATCTGAGAAGCATGACGTGCCCATACTTTTTTAATTTCAGAAAAACTGTTCCCCTTCTTTTTGTTGAGGCAAACGTCCGGGAATGGGTAATGTTGACAGTTGAGATGCCTAGGCTTAACCCCATAACTGCTGAGCCTCTCCCTCACCCTCCAGTGCTGAGCCTTTCTTTTTTTAGCTATTTGAGGTAGTTCGCACTTAGGGCTTCATAACTTTTTTCCGGATAAGGTATCCACGTCAAATTTGCTTACTTTTGTTTCCAACAGCCTGGGAATTCTAAAGGTACCCAGGGTTTGTGGATTCCCAGCCCCCCCCCCCCCCCCGAGAAAATAGGCAAAATGTTGAGTTTTTTTAAAAACAATAGGGGAAAAGTGCTTCAGATAAAAGTCTGTCTTTTCCCTAAAAAGGGCATCCACAAACGGTTTACTGTAGTAAAGTCACCATCTTCTCAGCTTTCAGGCACAAGCAGAGCTGAATCGGAGACCTAATTTTGTACAACAATTTTGGCATTTTTCTAACAGGTGGCTTATTTTCCCTATTTTTTGTGCTCTAAACCTCATTTCACTTCTAATGCCTCTTTCTGACATTTTTTTCCAGTGTGGGTAGCTCGACATTTTGGACCATAGCTCTGCCGGCAACTAGGGAAAACTAGCATACCTGTACATTTTTGAAAACTAGACACCTAGGTGTATCCAGGGTGGACTGACTTGTGTGGTTCTCACCAGATTATTTTACCCAGAAGCCCTTGCAAACCTCAAACTTTGACTAAAAAAACGCATTTTCCTCACATTTCTGTGTGGAAAGTTCTGGAATCTGCGGGGAGCCACAAACATCCTTCCACCCGGCATTCCCTTAAGTCTCCTGATAAAAATAGACACCTAGGGGTATCCAGGGTGGGCTGACTTATGTGGCTCTCACCAGGTTTTGTTATCTAGAATCCCTTGTAAACCTTAAACTTTCACCAAAAAACACATTTTCCTCAAATTTCTGTGTGGGTAAGTTGTGGAATCACTGGGCCGGCACAAATTTACTACCACCCAGTGTTCTCCCAGGTCTCCTAATAAAAATGCTACCTCACTTGTGTGGGTGGGCCAAGTGCCTGCGACAAGGAAGATGTTAAACTTAATCGAAATTCCACAATTTTGAGGAGCACAATATAATTCTTGCACAAAGAGTCCAGAACTAATCCAAAATAATTCGTAATGCTTGTGTTCCACTTTTTGTGTTCTATGTAACATTTGTAAAAAGCAATTTATGTGGTTTTTTTTAATTATGTCTTCTATATGTTTGTATCTGAAGTATGATTATTATACAATAATTTTATTCAGTCAAAAAATTTCAATTTAAAAAAAAACATTTTTTAATGTTACACTTTTTGTCCTTATGTCTGCTTGTTTTTCTAATGTATTGTTTGTTTGTATGTTTTTATGTTTAAACAGCCCTGAAGAAGTCCCATGTGAATAGGGACGAAACGCGTAGGCTGTTCCCAACGTGCATTTGTCTTTTTGTCTTATTATAAGATTTGAGAAATTCAAGAATAAAGATGATGAAAAACAATCTGGCAACTTGTGTGTTATGGAAATAGTACAAGTTTTCCTGCTGTCATTTATCTAAGTTTAAGTGAGGTACTTGCTGTCTTTTGCTTGAACAAAAGTGGAACACAAGTGCATTACGAATTATTTTGGATTAATTCTGGACTCTTTGTGCAAGAATTATATTGTGCTCCTCAAAATTGTGGAATTTCATGTAGAGATTTGGGTTTTTTCGGTTGACCCAAATGAGTGAGCATTTTTTCGAAAAACATTAGGGACAAACGGTGTGCAGGCGAAGTTTCAACCATAACCGGTTTCTTGTTGTACTATTGTTAAACTTAATCCACCATTTACACTGGTTGGTTTTAGCACCTCCAGAAATTCTGGCCCCAAAGCACAAATATTTATCAAAGTATCTAAATATTGGAACCAAGCCTTTTGAAGGTGAGCCATAAAGCCACTTCAAGGCACCAACCGCTTTATGGTCCATTCACGCACCACACACAAGACTTTCATACCGCCGGACACGGGACCAATCCAACAAATCAGTGCACTCACATCAACATATCGCCACCATGCAAGGGCCCATCACATTCATAAGCCACAAAACGGAATCAGTTTGACTACATTTTTCCACTGTCAAGTAACCGTTTCCTTCTTTGTGAACATTACCGAATGCATGCCTAGTGAACCTTTACTAATGGCTCCCATGACAGCCACATGAAGCTCAGGAAGACATGTCTTTCATGCACCTTTAGCGCACTCACCTTGCTAAATACAACTTCTTCCAGTTTGTGGATGCAATTTGGGGGTGTCAGAGTATGCTAAGGCCTATTCCTCGAACTGAGCAAGGATATCTACCTTTGAAATTAAGGCAAACATGCTGGGGAATTTTCCAAAGTTTCCTAAAGGGAACATCATAAACTGTGAAGAACTGTAGTTTTTGAAACACAGGGTAGTCAATGAGAACATTGCATATGTCTCATTCACCATTATGTACAGTGCTGTTACTAATGCACTTATCATACAGAAAACTGAACATCTACTAAGTTCTGACAGAGGATGAACATGGCAAGCAGGTCAAGCATTGACCCATACGTGCCATAGCAGTTTAGTGCCGGGGTGAGTGCGACACCAATGGGTTTGAAGCCATAGGTGAAGATGAAGTCATGGCATGCATATCTATACTACCTTTACTATCTTTGGGACTCATTCACAAACACTTTTACTTTTGCTTGGAAAGTGTGAAAACTCAATTACTTCCTTGTGTCATTAGCAATACTAAAGATATGAAAACAATCATCATAAATGATATTGTGTCCTGTCACCTTGTCTAGTTAGGTGCCTTCTCGCTTGAGGCCAATGATTGACTGCAGAATCTAGCTTTACATCGCCCTGATTCATTTACTGTTACATCTAGTTTTAATCACATAGCTAGCCCCCCATGCACTCCGCCTCCCCATAATACTTCATATTATAACAAGGGGAGCCCCCAACGTGAGGCAAGTATAAGTAGGCCTTCCATCCCTGTTGAAGAAGAGATGGCCTTTGGCACTCTCACACATTCAACTTTGCAAACATCAATCCATTTACCAATTACTAACCTTATCCCTACACAAAGTGCCGTTCTCGGTCCTACACCTCACCAACAACTGAAGATTGTATCATGGAACGTGGCGGGACTAAATAGCAAAATCTCACTTCCTCATTGGAATCAGTTAGTGGAAGGTTTTGACGTCTGCATTTTCCAAGAGACGTGGAGCCTGGTTCCACTATACAAAGCTGGTTACACTTGCTTTCACTTACCCGCAACTTCCGTAGGGAGAGGGCGCCCGTCTGGGGGCTTGATTATTTGGGTAAATATTGCCCTTGATTGTCGAATCACCCTTCAAACAAGCTCGAGCCCAGATATCCTGTGGCTAAGTATTAGGGGGCCAAGGGGTGGATTCATAATTGAACTCTTTAATGTTTATGCGAGAGGGACGAAAGGAGGCAGGCCCTCACCTACTATCTCGGCACTGGAGGAATGCCTAGTTAATTGCCCACCACATGCCAGAGTGGTGGTTGCAGGAGATTTTAACTGCACTTTTGAACCCCTGGCCAAAGAAGACCTAACGGGAACAGAAGAACAAGATAATAGATGGGCAGTTCCCCAACTTGACCTTAACCCAGTTAAGAGATGGACACAACGGGCACTCCAACTTAATGCCATCACTATGGAGTATGGTTTGAGGGCAGTTAACGGTAGATCACCATCAGATAAACAAGGTGCTTACACCTACAATAGAGTTAGCTGTCCATCCCGGATCGATTATATTCTCCTCGATGTGAAACTGTGGGGGAAATTGGTTGACATGATTGTAGGCACGACCATGGAGAGTGACCATAACCCTTAATGTTTAACCCCCTCGTTGCTGGGCATTTTCCCCCCTTGTGCTAAGCCTTTTTTTGGCTATTTGGGGTAGTTCGCGCTTGGGCCCCTGTAACTTTTTGACCACATAAGGTATCCACGCCATATTTGCGTCCTTTTTTTCCAACATCATGGGAATTCTAAAGGTACCCAGGGTTTGTGGATTCCCCTGGAGGGGGACCCAGAAATTAGCCAAAATACAGCTAAATTTGAGTTTTTTTGGGAAAAATGGGAAAAAAGGGCTACAGATGAAAGCGTCTGGTTTTTTCCCTGCAAATGGTATAAAAAAAGGGGTTGTGGTGCTGGAATCACCATCTTCCCAGCTTTCAGGGACAAGCAGACTTTTGTCAGAAAAACCAAATTTTTTACACAGTTTTGGCATTTTTCTGGGACATAGCCTATTTTTGCTATTTTTTTCTGCTTTCAACCTCCTTCCAGTTAATGGTAGAAATGGGTATGAAAGCAATAATGGATCCTGGAAAGCTATACATTTTAGAAAAGTAGACAAAATTCTGAATTCGGCAACAGGTCATTTGTGTAGATCCTTCAAGGTTTCTTTATAGAAACTAACCGTTGAATATAGGAAAAATTGAAAATTAGTTGAAAAAAACAGCCATTTGTGTCAACGTTTTCACCTGTAACTTCTTCTAATTATGACAGCTGTTTGAAAGCAATATACCGTTACATCCGCTGGACCTTTCTGGTTGTGGGGATATATAGGACTTGTAGGTTCACCAAGAACCCGACGAACCCAGAGCCAATAACTGAGCAGCGTCTTGCAATGGTTTTTTATTATGTACCGGGTATATAGCAATTAATTTGGGAAAATATATACATGGAAAAATCGGTATGAGAGACACCTATGTATTTCTGCAATTGGAACAAAATATAGAGTTTAGAAACAGTAGATATTTGCACATTTCTGAAATTGTGAGTACCCATACTAGCATGAGAATTATAGGTCATTTTTCAAAATGACTTCTTTTACACATTGTCTTTCATTTGGAAGGCAGAAATGCATCGAAAGTCAATAGGTAATAACAGTTGCTCTACAATTCTGTGTTACCCTAAGTCTCCCGATAAAAATGGTACCTCACTTGTGTGGGTAGGCCTAGTGCCCGCGACAGGAAACGGCCCAAAACGCAACGTGGACACTCCACATTTTCACAGTGAAAACTGACCCTTTTTTTGCAAAGTGCCTAGCTGTAGATTTTGAACCCTAACTCTGCCAGCACCTAGGGAAACCTAGCAAACCTATACATTTTTGAAAAGTAGACACCCAGGGGAATCCAGGATGGGGTGACTTGACTGGCTCTCACCAGGTTCTGTTATCCAGAATCCCTTGCAAACCTAAAAATTTGTCAAAAAAAACACATTTTCCTCACATTTCTGTGGTGGAAAGTTATGGAATCTGCGTGGATCCACAAACGTCCACCCACCCCGCGTTCCCCAAAGTCTTCCGAGAAAAATGGTACCTCACTTGTGTGGGTAGGCCTTGTGCCCGCGACAGGAAACGGCCCAAAACGCAACCTGGACACACCACATTTTCACAGTGAAAACTGACCCTTTTTTGCAAAGTGCCTAGCTGTAGATTTTGAACCCTAGCTCTGCCGGCACCTAGGGAAACCTAGCAAACCTATACATTTTTGAAAACTAGACACCCAGGGGAATCCAGGATGGGGTGACTTGTCTAGCTCTCACCAGGTTCTGTTACCCAGAATCCCTTGAAAACCTCAAAATTTGTTAAAAAAACCACATTTCCCTTACATTTCTGTGGTGGAAAGTTCTGGAATCTGTGAGGATCCACAAAATTCCACCCACCCCGCATTCCACAAAGCCTTCCGATAAAAATGGTACCTCACTTGTGTGGGTGGGTCAAGTACCCGCGACAGGCAAGGGCCCAAAACCTATTGAGGCGACATCAAAATTACCTATCACAAAACAACCTGGTTTTGCAAGGGGGTTCCCATGAGTTTTTGGCCCCGGGCTCGGCGGCCATCTAGGGAAACCTACCAAACCCACACATTTCTGAAAACTAGACACCCGGGGATTCCAGCAAGGTATGGCTTGCGTGGGTCCCCCAACATTTCCTACCCAGAATCCCTGCAAACCTCAAATTTTGTTGAAAAAATCAATTTTTTCTCACATTTCTGTGTGAGAAAGTTGTAGGATCACCGGGCTGACACAAATTTCCTACCACCCAGCGTTTCTCCAGGTCTCCCGATAAAAATGGTACCTCACATGTGTGGGTAGGCATAGTGGCTGCAACAGGAAATGGCCCAAATCGTACTGTGGAGACTTCAAAATTACCTATAACAAAACTACCTGGTTTTGGGGGGGGGGGCGGCACCTGGTTTTTTGGACCCGGGCTCGCCGCCATCTAGGGAAACCTACCAAACCCACACATTTCTGAAAACTAGACACCCGGGGATTCCAGCAAGGTATGGCTTGCGTGGGTCCCCCAACATTTCCCTACCCAGAATCCCCTGCAAACCTCAAATTTTGTTGAAAAAATCAATTTTTTCTCACATTTCTGTGTGAGAAAGTTGTAGGATCACCGGGCTGACACAAATTTCCTACCACCCAGCGTTTCTCCAGGTCTCCCGATAAAAATGGTACCTCACATGTGTGGGTAGGCATAGTGGCTGCAACAGGAAATGGGCCAAATCGTACTGTGGAGACTTCAAAATTACCTATAACAAAACTACCTGGTTTTGGGGGGGGGGGCGGCACCTGGTTTTTTGGACCCGGGCTCGCCGCCATCTAGGGAAACCTACCAAACCCACACATTTCTGAAAACTAGACACCCGGGGGATTCCAGCAAGGTATGGCTTGCGTGGGTCCCCCAACATTTCCCTACCCAGAATCCCCTGCAAACCTCAAATTTTGTTGAAAAAATCAATTTTTTCTCACATTTCTGTGTGAGAAAGTTGTAGGATCACCGGGCTGACACAAATTTCCTACCACCCAGCGTTTCTCCAGGTCTCCCGATAAAAATGGTACCTCACATGTGTGGGTAGGCATAGTGGCTGCAACAGGAAATGGCCCAAATCGTACTGTGGAGACTTCAAAATTACCTATAACAAAACTACCTGGTTTTGGGGGGGGGGGCGGCACCTGGTTTTTTGGACCCGGGCTCGCCGCCATCTAGGGAAACCTACCAAACCCACACATTTCTGAAAACTAGACACCCGGGGGAGTCCAACGAGGTATGGCTTGCGTGGATCCCCCAACGTTTCCCTACCCAAAATCCCCTGCAAACCTCAAATGTAGCTGAAAAAAAACACATTTTCCACATATTTTTGCGTGGAATCACCGTGCCCTCACAAATGTCCTACCCCACAGCATTCTCCTTAGTGTCCCGAGTAAAATGATACCCCACTTGTGTGGGTGTCCAATGCAGAATTGGCTAAAACGCATTTTTAAAAAAATGTAGCGCTTAGAATTGTCGGTGCTATACCCTAAATCCCTATGTTTTGGGCTCTTTCCAGTCACAGGCCCTTGCCCTACTCACACAAGTGAGGTATCATTTTACTCGGGTGACTGAGAGGAACGCTGTGGGGTAGGATATTTGTGCCGGCACGGTGATTTCACCCAAAAATATGTGGAAAATGTGGTTTTTTCAGCAAAATTTGAGGTTTGCAGGGCATTCTGGGTAGGGAAACATTGGGGGATCCACACAAGCCATACCTCGCTGGACTCCCCCTGGATGTCTAGTTTTCAGAAATGTGTGGGTTTGGTAGTTTCCCAAGATGGCCGCCGAGCTCGGGGCCAAAAACCCAGGTGACCTCCCTTGCAAAACCAGGTTGTTTTGTGATAGGTCATTTTGATGTCTCCTCAATACGTTTTGGGCCCTTGCCTGTCGGGGGTACTTGACCCACCCACGCGCGCTGATCTTCATTGCACAGAAACAACATAGACAGCCTTGGAAGCTGGGGAAGCCCTTCCCCAGCTCCGGAGGCTGACGGGGGGGAGGAAATCCCTCTGGTGCCCGCACCAGAGGGATTTCCCCTGCCATGTGCGAGCCGTCCTGCGCACATGAGCACCGTAGCTTACCTTTGACAACCACCAGGGAGATAGTGCCCTCAAACTGCAAAAAGTTTTTGAAATGGCAGAAGGTAGTCCTGCACGATACAAAGATAGCTGGTATCAAACACGATCTAATTGCAGGAACACTCGAGCTCCAGGCTGCTCTCCATAGCGTAACCAGATTGGTGGATGTTTCTAGGGCTCACATGCACATTATCAACCAAATTAGTGCATACTTTCAAGTCCCCAATCCGGGCAAAAAATCAAGCAATAATGCCAAGGAGTCATATTCATGGTACACCAAGAATTGCAGGCAAAAAAGATCGATCCTGGCAGCAGCTATTAAAGAGAAGAATCAGCTGCTCATAAAATCTGCTATAAAATCCTACAAAGCAGCCCAGTGGGAGGCAAAGATAGAGTGGGACGAATTGCGCTGGCAACAACTCAAAGAAGCATGCTCATCCAAAGATACTAACTTGTTTTGGAAACTGGTCACCTGGGGGAGCAAATCAGGTACATGCCCACCTGCAAATCACATCACTGGCCAGGCATGGCTTGATCATTTTAGAAAGCTTTACTCAATACCAGAGGCCACCCCATTTGAGGAACCAGATGATTTAAACGGGCCTCTTGCAGAAGTTGAGTGTTTCAACTTTTTGGAGATAGAAGCCGCAATAAGTAAAATTGTCCCCTCCAAAGCAGCGGGACGGATGGCTTGCCAGGCGATCTCTTTTTGGCTGATCCCTCCAACTGGGCACGTTACATCCTACTCCTAGTAAATGCAATAGCTAGTGGAGCCCCGGTCCCAGAGTCATGGAGGGCCGCTGAGGTGGTGCCCATTTATAACAAGCATTGGCATAGCCAATAGGTCTCGCTTTTGGGACCTTATAAGTATTTAGTTTTGCAGCACAATATCCTTGGTGCAACAACATCATCTGTTGCATGGCTAAACCTTGTACCTTATAAGTGTTTAGCCATGCAACAGTTGATGTTGTTGCACCAAGATATTGTGCTGAAGTTATCCAGCACAATATCCTTGGTGCAACAACATCAAGTGTTGCATGGCTAAACACTTATAAGGTCCCAAAGGCGATACCTATTGGCTATGCCAATGCTTGTTGTTTTTTGTATTGTGCCGCACACCACCGAGTGGCCTCAAGCACGCAAAGGAACACACACAGATGAAGCCTAGACATTAGCATTAAGGCAGTATAGAATGATGTCTTCAGACCCTATGTATTCTCAAAGTACATAGCTTACTGGTCTAGCCCAAATGACAGCTTAAAGTTACATCTGGGCCGCATGGATTATGACGATAAGGCCCATTCAGGCCTCTGAATCGGAGAAATGATTGAGGGGGCAGTGTTATGAAACATTTGTAGTGTTAGCTTCCACGAAGACTGAACACTCAGGTCCTCTTCCCCCTTTTGCCAGTTCTTTCCCTTAGCCCTCCCACAATTAAGTTAGAATCCAAAGCATCATGTACTTTTACACCAATTCGATAATTGAGGGCACATTCGCTACTGGCTATAACGAGAGGTAGGGACATTTTGCCAGGATTATTGTTGTGGTTCTGAAACCTTAATCTCTTCCTAGCTTGGCCACAGTCCAAAAACGAGCTATAGTCATCGCATTCAATATCGTTTCTGAAAAGTTCGCGTTCAGGTAGTGGGACCTCATCTTTAAAACATAATAATGGAATGTTATGCGAACTTTATTTTGGCTATGTTTAGCAGCACCTACGCTGCGTTGGTATTTTTGTTATCGTAATACCGCTTCATGTGCATCCAGCAAGAAGTGGGTAGTCGCCTTTCTTCTATTTCCATGCCGAGGTAGCCGGGCACGGGATCTACCCGTTTACTCTCCGTGCTTATAGCGGAGTCCGGGGCGCCCGAAATGGCGACGGAAAGGGCGGAGCTTATTTGCATCCGTCCCCTTGCTACGAGAGAAATAAGGGAAAAAAGTGACCCTGTGTAAAAATAATTTAAAAACTCGGTCTACCTCCTCTTGTAAAAAATAAATACTTTCGTAGCAAACAAGCACGCAATAAAATATTACTTTGCACCCCCAATCGATTGAAGCGTTTCAAACAGCCCTCTACCACCACCACCCGTGGAAAACACCGTGAAATAATAACAAACAAGAGTATACTATGGCGCAGAGGTGTTGGGGGATAGGGTGCTTGCAATATAAGTCTATTTCTCAGGCGTTTTCCCTTGCCCAGTGAGAGAAGCAATAAAATAACAAAATACTACAAATGTATCATAATTAAAAGGAAGACATAGGCGGTGGCAGTTATGTGGAAGTTTCTACCACGATATATAATGTATCTTTTAAAATTGGAGTGGATATATGTATATAAATACTGAAATAAAATACTGCAGCCCATTATTTACGAATGTGTATAATTGCACGATGCCGGGCAAGGTATATATGCTGCGCCTCGACAACGATATCTAGATTTCGGGGTTGCTTGGTCTCTGTTCTCTTCTGGTATAAAGTTGCGTCCAGTTTCGCTCTCTTAATCCTCCCCTTGGCGGCAGTCCCCACTCCCCACATCCCCCAATGCTCTCAAGGGGTTCAACTTCGGTGACCAAAGCTACGAGTTATTTTTAGTTACCTTATTTCTCCTCTTGCCTTTTTCCTTCGCTTTAACTCGCAATTCGTGTGGAGATTTTTTTGTTATTCAAGGAGGATGAAACCAGCGTCAGGGCTCGGGTGCGCAGGAGCGGAGAGTGAAGGGAGGGAGGGAAGGGTAGAGCGGGGATCACATGGGGAAAAGAGGAGAGAGTAAGGGGAGTAAATTACAAGCACCCCAGAAAATGCGAGACAAAAGGGGGAGAAGGATTAGAGAGACGATGAGAAAGTTTGCGCGTCAGGAGAAGAGTAAGGAGATGAGACATAGATGTCGAATTTTATAATTATATGCATAATAGCATTAACAGGATAAAACGAGAGGAGCGGGGCGAGCGCGGCAGCCTGCGCCAGCTGACCACACGCTCGTGCATCGTGCCTGAAACGTGCGCGTAACCGCACAGAAAAGGCCATTGTGCACGAGCGTGTGGTCAGCTTTGAAAACCCCACTACATAAAGTCTTCGCCAGAAGCAGCGCTTGCGCGCTACTCTAGGCTCGACCTAACAAGGGTGCTAGGGACGACCCTTCCAATTACAGACCAATCAGCCTGATTGATGCTATGCAGAAGGTCTTCGGTCGAGTCCTTCTGCATAGGATACAGTCATGGACTGAGGATGAAGCCATCCTCTCCCAGTTCCAGGCCGGATTTAGACCAAAGACTGGGGCAATGGATCAGGTGTTTAGACTCCTCCTTATTTACTGGAAGGTAGTGGTGTTAGGCAAGGGCAGTCTTTATCTTGCATTTATCGATTTGAAGACTGCCTTTGACCTGGTCCCTAGATCTAAGCTGTGGACGACGCTTGGAGAGATGGGCATCCCCCCCTTTGTCCTTAAACTACTGATCCGGCTTCATGAGGGCACTTTCGCCCAGGTCAGGTGGGGGGCGCAGGGACAGTTAACAGAACGCATCCCTGTCAATAGAGGAGTTTGACAGGGCTGTGTTCTGGCCCCAACCCTGTTCTCCTTGTATGTGAATGGGGTGGTTGGTTTTCTTCAGGAGGACCCTGCAGACTCGCCTATCCTGGGGGGCAACAAGGTACCAACCTTGTTGTTTGCAGATGACACCCTGCTGATATCCAAGACCCCAGTCGGGTTGCAATGCCTTCTTGATAGATTCCAACTTTTTTGTGACAACCGGGGGCTGGTCATAAATAGCTCAAAAACTAAATGTATGGCCTTTAACTGCCATAAGTCATACAGGCGTAGTCCTCTGCTGGGTGGGGTACCCCTGGGAAATATAGACACCTTTGATTACTTCGGTGTAAGACTCTCCGACAAAATGTCTTGTAGGCCCCACTTGGCAAAGATGCTGTCGGGACACAAGCGAGTGGCTGGAGCAATAGGGAAAGAACACCGCCTCTCACACACTAGGCCGGTAGCCCCCGCCCTCCAAGTTTATGATGCCAAAGCAGTCAGCTCTGCTCTCTACGGAGCAGAGGTCTGGGGATTTGACAAGCTCGACGAGCTTTGTAGATCCGAGTACAAGTTCTTTAGAGATCTGGTAATGCTACCTAAAAATGTCCCCCGTACCCCTCTATTGCTGCACATGGGCAGGCGGTTGATTGGTAATGTAGCCAGGTTACACCCACTACTCTTTTGGGCCCGCATCAGGCGGACCCCTGAGCTTCTTCCCTACGCCGAAGCTCTCACCGAGATCATTCACCTAGATACTGGCTGCAAAATAGGCTGGATTTCCAATGTAAAAAAAACGCTGACAGCCATTGGACTCCAAGCCTATTGGGACAGCCAGGAATCCCCTAGGAGAGACAAGCTTAAACGACTCTATTGGGAATGGGTGGACCAACAGGAGATCCGCAAACCTAATGTGGGCAAATTAACAATAGAATTTTATTTACACAAACAAACCAGATATCATGAGCCCTTTCTTGACATAATCCAGGTCCCCAGGGACAGGATGTTGTATATACATTTTAGGTTTGGAACTCTCCCTGTTCGCGAGACTACTGCGAAATGGCATTCAAGCAATGGAAAAGATTGCCCATGCTGCAGAGCCCCGATAGAAAGCATCACCCATGTAATGTTTGCCTGCCCGGCATACACCATCTCGCGGGCCAAATGGCTAAAACTGATTTGCAAGCAATTGGGCACACGGGATCACCATACAGCATTGCGCATTCTTAGGTCCGACTCCAGACCTCTTTTTGCATGTTGTGTAGCAAAGTTTCTAGGCCAGGCATGGCTTATTAGGTGGAAAGCTCTTTCAAGAATGGCACAGTTTTAACTTAAATAAGGTTGTGACAAATTTTTGTCACAACTTCAAATCTGTTAGGCCTAATACAAGACTAATTCCTATGCACTAGCACTTTATCTGTTATTCTTTGCTGCAATATCAGGAAAAATCCATCATTTTCCAGCAAACTAACGATTAACTATAGCATAGCGAAGACTTGTTATTAAGATGAAATGCTTACTGTTTTTATCTTTTTACCTTGTTTTTTATCATAGATTCGCATTTGATGTATCAATTGCGCTTTTTTCTCTTTTATATTGACTTTTAACAATTGGAATATGACAAATGTATTTTTGTGCCCAGGGCCCAATCGGCTATTATGCCGCACTGTTTGCTCATACAAGTTTAAGATGTTGCATGTTTGTATTTCTCCTTTTAAAAAAATGTATTTTGTTTTATTTTTACAGCTTTTATGACATTTTCTGTCGAATAAAGCTTATACAAATAAACAAATATTGTGTCCTGTACCCTTTTTCAATAACATTGGTTATGATACAAGTTACTAATTGAGTTTGCACACTTTCAAAGCAAGTAGAAGTGTTGGTGAATAAGTCCCACGGGACATTTCTTTGACTTATTACACTTACTGTGGTTCTCGTGGGCAATCAGGATGGCCCTTGTGTTGCATACATAGGTTCCCTAAAAAGCACTTCACAATCTGGTATCTGATCATTCTTATCCACTCCGCCCATGTACTTGTTGTAATCTAGTATACAGGTGGGCAGGTGAACTTCGGCCATCTGACCCCAAACCGTGACAGGGGAAGTGCTCTCATCATGAGTTGTAGTGAGCATGCCCACATCGCGCGAATCTGAAAACTTGACTACGAGCAGTTCGTTGGAATGCAACACAGTGCTCTGGCATTTCTGGAGCTTCGTCAAACAAGCACCTGCGGGAATCCTTTGCGGCGACAACAAACTGTACCACAGGCCACAGTGCCAGCTTTGTACAGCTCACTGAACAGCTCTTGTCCCGTATAGAAATTGTCCACATAAAAGTTATAACCTTTGTGAAGGTGTGGCTGGATCAACTCCCATACAATCTTCCCTGTGACTCCTAGCGTGGGAGGGCAACCTACAGGGTTGAGAGTGGAGTCCTTCCCTGTATACACTCTCAAGCTGTACAGACTGCCAGTCGAGCTCACACAGCATGTATATCTTGATGCCATAGCAAGTTCTTTTGCTCGCAATGTACTGCCTGAACATCAGCCGCCCTTTGCACAGGATCAAGGACTTATCAGTGGCTATATTCTTCCCAGGAAAATAAACCTCTGGAAACCTGGCAGACAAATGTTCCACGACAGGCTGAATTTTGAATGACCTGGCATGGTCTGGATAGTCCCCGGGCAATGCAGCAGAATTGTAATTGAAATGCAGCATGCGCTGCAATAGCAAAAAACGATCACTGCTCATGTACGGTGTGAAGATGGGGGTTACCCAAACCAAGCGAGTAGACCAGTAGGACAGCAAGGTTGGTTTATGCCGTTCCACATTTTGAGCATAAAGCCCAAAAATGTCTACAACTCCCCTAATGAAGTGGGAGTCCACTTGTGTGCCCTAGAATGAGGCCCGAGAGTGCCTCCATGCTCCCTTAGAAATTGTTCTGCATGCAAATTTGTTTGCTGCGCAATTTGCTCAAAGAAGTCAACATCCAAAAAGAGGTGGACGTAGACAATTGGAAAAAAATTGTCCTAATCGACTTTAAATCCAGCGTCGCCACTGAAAGGCAGAATTTGGGGCTGGACTAAATTGGGGGGGCTGCCAAGAGAGCACTTTGTCTGTGCTTGCCGCACGTGCCTGCTCTCTGGGTTGGTTAACCTGCTACTGTTGTCCCACTACACAGGCTGTGCTTACAAAGGGACAGCATGACTATCATCATCATGTCCCTCAGAATTGTGAGTCGTCGGATGGAACTGCGCCGACTGTAAAATCACCTCCAGATTCTGCTCCATTGTCCTCTCCCTCAGATGCTGTCTCAGTATCTGGTATCTCAGTGTCTCAGAGCTGTCCTCCAAAACCTGAGTTAGGGCTTCAGCAGCAGTCATCCACAGAGACGTCATCTCTGCTACTGCCTAAAACTGTCCTTCTAAACCCTATCCTACATATAAGGCAGATAGGTTGTTTTGAAACTGTGTGTGGCTGTGTTGTGTACAACAGTAAATAACGCCGGCCACCTTACCTTTTCCTCTAACCTGGATCAGCAGGTTCTCCAAATACACCAAAAAAACTGCAGTATTACTACACCTTGCCACATACCCATCATCATAGCCTTTTGCGCTGGTGACGCCCAGTGCGACAATCCTTGTTGGCGCCCCTCCTCCCCCAGGCCCCCACACCTTGACCTTCTCCTTCGATTCTCTCACTACCACCCAGCAAAAGTGCCCCTCATCTCTCTATCGCCCCTCTCTCACATACATTTAATTTGTTTTAAAGCGCTGGTAACGCCTGGCTTTACTAATCCACTCAGCTATCCACATAAAATACAGATCTGTTCTTTGCAGCATGCACATTAACCCTCTGCGCTACTTTATGGCATGTCAAAACTGCCACTAGACACACTTGACATTTTTATTGCTGCGTGAAAGGTGTGCGTGTACATACACGCACACACCTCTTTCAGGGTGTATATATATATATATCTCTATATAGAGAGTTTCTCTCGCTCTCTCTCTTTAAATATATATATATATATATATATATATATATATATATATATATATACATATATATATATATATATTGATATTTATATATATATTTATATATTGATATCGATAGATATATACTTTTTTTTATACATGTTTGGTTACACATGTATATAAAAAAAAAGAAATTAGGCATCCACAGGGGGTCAGCCAATGCTCACGGGGGCTGACCCCTATAGGTTTCATTATGGTGTGTGTTTTTTTAATTTTTTTTTATTTTATCAACCCTGGGGCGGTGCAATCGCCCCCCTGGGTAAAACCAGGACTTTATTTTCCAAAACATGCCCCTGGGTGGGCGGCCCACATACATGAGGGCTGAACCCCCAAAAACAATCCCTGGTGTCTAGGGTCCGTTTCCTGGCCATGGATTGCGATCCACAGCCAGGAGCTCTCTTTTCCATTGATGCCTCCCTGGCATCTGGGGAGGCTGTTTTGGCCTTTGTTTCCCCACCGGAGTGGGAGAGCACCCTTACCTGCTCCTCCAATGGCTCCGGTGAGAAAACTGTGACTTCAGCATGCCTCACGGCTCGTTGGTGTCACAGATGGGCGGGGAGAGATGCGAAAGCGATTCTGTCTCTCCCCCAGGGGTTTTAAAAAAAATGAAAATCTCAGGTGCTTTGCACCGGACTATTTTCTGAAGCCCGCCCTGGTATCAGCCAATGGCCTTTCCACGCATCAGGGAGGTAGTGCGTGTATCAGCCATTGGCCGACACACGCACCTAAAGGGTTAAAGGGAGGGGATCTCCAGAGTTGTGGAGCCAAGAGAAGAACAGAGAGCTAAAGAAAAAACAAGCCTTCACGCTAGGGTGCATGCTACCTAACAGCCCCTCCGAGCCCATCTTGCGGCTGCCTCCAGTTCTGACCTCTCTTCTGGCTTCATGACCTATGCCGGCCCCAGTTACTTCAATGTTGATGCTCATTACATCTACGACAGAGGAGTAGGACCAGTCAGCACCTGTCCGATCTCGATTGAAGTTGCACCCGATTTCACCTGATATGCCACTTCCCCAACTGGATTTACTACCTCCACAAGGAAGACAGCACACTCTGTGCTCCCATTTTGGAACAGACTCTGACCATGACTGACACAGGTGATGAGTTTGTCCAGCCCTATCAGGACTATAATTGGTACGAGGACTTACAGGAGGCTAGTGGTCTCAATACCTCCCTCGAAATAGGTCTTCTTTTACGCCTGGGCAACCACAGAGAAATCCGCTTTCTATGCCATGGTAATGCGTAGGTCGGCCAAAGAACTTGACCTCCAGCTCCCAACCTTGGAGGTAAAACAAATTTATTGACATAAGTCCTCCAACCGGGGCAAACATCTTCTGAATCCCTTTTTCCATTTAATGAGGCACTGATGAATACCATGTTGGGGGTTTGGGCCAAACCTTGATCTGGCCTCCCAGAAAATCCACAAATTGTCAGGGCCATCGCCCTGCTTCAGGCAACCCTGCTTTTCTCTAACAGTACCCTTCACCCAAGAGCCTAGTGGTACAAGCCTCCACAAGCTAATCTAATCCCAATTCATTTCCTATCAATCCCCCATCAAGGGATCTAAGCAGGTGAAAACATTTGGCAAGCGTGTATTTTCTTCCCCTAATCTGGCCCGCCGATCTGATAACACCAGCTGTTGGGATGCTACTCCCACGCCCTTTTGGATTCGTTGGCACAAGTCCTCCTTGATGTGCCCAAAGACCTTCAACCCATTCTCGCTCAGGCAATTCACAATGTTCGTGATGTGGCCAAGTTCACGATTCGTTGTGGCTTCGACACCACTGATTCCATTGGGTGGGCCATAGGCACCAGTTTTGCCATTCGCAGCCATGCATCGCTGTGCTTGACTGGGTTCTCTGTCGATGTCCAGTCCTCCCTAATGGACATGTCCTTCAATGGGACTTGTCTGTTCTGGGGCAAGGCTGATTCAGCTTTAGAGCTTTTTATGGTGAGCAAGGCTAACACTCGCTCTCTGGGCCTTTCCACCCCACTTTGCCTACCTCAACAGTTACACCGCGCTTTTTGCGATTTGGCTGAAGTGTCTCATACCTCCAGCTGCCGCAAGGACCCCAGCTGTCTCGCAGCTGAGGTGCCCACCGCGGCCAGGTTCAACGGGCCACCCAGTCAACCACTCCACAGCTCCGATGCCACACCTCTTTAGTGTGTCCTTACAGGAACACAGCCACCCGGTGGAAGGCAGAATCCACCGATTCAAACCGGGTTGACAGGCAATAACTTCAGACAGGTGGGTTCCACAGATCGTCCGCAGGGATTACGCCTTACCCTTCCTTTCTTCCTTGCTACACCTTCTGCCGTCTCCCCAGCACAGCAACTGACGGAGCTCCATCACTCCATTTTGCAGCAGGAAGTGCAAGCCCTTTTGGCTAAAGGGGCTATCGAGAAGGTAACTTCCTCAGAAGTAGGTTGTGGTCGTTATTCCTGCTACTTTCTGGTGCCCAAGAAAGATGGAGGGCCTGCTGCCTATTTCAGACCTGCGCTTTCTCAATGCCTTCCACCGGGAAGAGAAATTCAAAATGCACACCTTAGCCCAGTTCTTGTCTGCCTTCGACCCTGGAGACTGGATGGTGTCTCTGGACCTGCAGAATGCCTATTTCCACATACCCGTCCTGCGGTTTGTTTTTGGGACATGGGCATTTCTAGTTTGCGGTGATCCCTTTTTGCCTGTCCAGTGCCCCTCAGTTGTTGATGAAAGTGATGGCAGCTCATGTTCAGCAGTCAGGGGCGCCAGTCTTTCATTACCTTGGCGACTGGCTGTTGAAGGCAGGTTTGCCCCAAGCACAGGCAGTCGTCATCCCCTCCAGACTACTGTGAACCTCCTGGCATCTTTGAGGTTCACTATCAAAGTGCCAAAGTCGCATCTCACTCCTTCGCAGATGCTCCCTTTCTCAAGTCACTCTAGACACGGTCCGGTTTCATTCTTTTCTCCCCGGGAAAGAGTCCAGGATATTCAGGCTATGATCCAGATCTTTTAGCCTGTCCTGGATTTCAGTGAGGTAGACTCTGAGGCTACTAGACTGACTGCCTCCTGCATCCTGCTGGTTGAGCATGCTGTATAGTGGGATCTGAAGTCCCAGTGGGTCCAGCATCAAGGGGACCTCTCTGAACACATTCAGATTTTGCAGGAGAATACAAAAGATTTGCAGTGGTGGTTGCTGGACCGCGATTGGGTTAGAGACATACCCCTCTCCCTTCCCCACCAGGAGCTGACTGTAGTGACTGATGCGTCACTTCTGGGTTGGGACGGCCACTTGGGGAGAGGTGGAGATCAGAGGCTTCTTGTCTCCAGTGGAGTCCCGGCTTCATATCAATGCGCTGGATCTGAGGGCTGTGTGCTTGGCGTTGAAAGTCTTCATTCCCTCCATCAAAGGGAGGCTGGTGCAGGACAACCTCACCGACATGTGGTACTGCAACAAACAGGGCTGGGTACACGTCACAGACCCTGTGCCTGGAGGATTTGAACCACCTGGCAGGATATTTGAATTCCAAAATGGACGAGCTCAACTGTCAACACCTAGCAGATCACAAGTGATAGCTTCACTCGGAGGCGGGGCAAGCTCTCTTCTGCGAATGGGGAGAACCATAGCAAGATCTGTTCACCTCTGCCCAGAACATGCAATGTCTGCATTTCTGCGTGTTCGAGCTTCCAAGGTATCTCTCGCTTGGAGACTCATTCCACCACGAGTGGAACTGTGGACTCCTGTATGCCTTTCCGCCGATACCACTCCTGTCCAGAGTTCTCAAAAAGATAGGACCGACCGAGCCCAAGATATTCTAGTGGCTCCAGATTGAGCATGGAGAGTATGGTATCCAGAACTCCTGAGCTAGAGCATCTGTCCTCCAATCAGGCTGTCCTTCCAGGAGTACCTGCTGTCGCAGAAACAGGGCAGTGTTCTGCTCCTGGGCCTTTGGAATCACCACCCTCTTACTTCAGGATTGAGCAGCGATAGCTGAACACCTTCGACCTTCTTCCTGCAGATGGTTGATGTAATTTTGGCAGCCATGTGTCCCTGAATGAAAACTGTATACACCTGTTGTTGGGACATATTTGTGGTTTGGTGCGTCACACTACAGATTGACCTCCTCCAGTCCAAGTTATCTGACGTTCTATTGTTTGTTTTGTCTCTTGCCTGGCAATACTTTGCTTCGGACACTGTTCTCTTTTTGCTTCTTGCAAATGCCAGATCAGTCCTCTTTGTCTGAATCGCCAGCTGTGACACTTTTTTTGAATGAGCTCCAGAATTAGCTCTGACATTACCCTTTCAAAATATGTTGGGGTTTGTATTCTAGCAGGGCTGTGATTATGGCACTTTTTCCAAATATACTGGACTCTGAACATAACGAATTTCTATTTGTGTCAAATCTTTGAATATTCTCAGCCGTTTTTATGAATAGACTCTGTAAGGGTCAGAATTTTGATCACTATAGGGTTCTGATTATGCCAGCACTTTTGCTATACCAGAGCAAGGATTACATGCTAGTTAACTTTATATCGTTATTCTAATTGCACCATTGATCTCTTAATGACTTTAGTTTCCGAAGAAGCGTCTTATAAATTGCTCTGTCTATCTAATTTTAAGCATTCACTCAGATTCACAAAATGTTACTGTAAATCAACCCAGATTATATTTGTGCTCCAGTGCCTATGTTATCAGCTGAGGATCAGAGGGATCGCTCAGTCTTTGCCGATTTGAGCACCTTATATAAATTTTGGACCAATCACTTCCTTTTACTGTGCTGCAGTTCCAGTGTTTTCCATAATTATGAGCATATTCCAAGTGCTAGTTCAATGATTTGTTTAGGTCTTACAACTAGATGAATCGTACAAGGTCTTATAGAGTCAAAACGACCTGGGTCTAATTCTCATAGTTGGCTCACATATGCAAAGGTAGTTTGGGATCCATAAAAGGATTTACTCATTGAATATTTTTGTGAGAGTACTTCTGCTTACAGGTGCTGGAAGTTGACAGGAAGGGATGGTTCTAGGGCCGGAATTCCCTGTGAGTTTGTGCACACCCATATACTTATGTGTTAGGTATTTCATCAACTCCTCACTCGCCCATTCCTAACTTGGCGAAAGATAGAAATTTACTACTGACAAGAGCATGAATAAAACGTTTTTCAGGATGGGGCAGGGTCTGCGAATAAAAAGGCAGAGCTGTTGCAGAAGGAGTCCCCCCCCCCCCCCCACCCCCAAGCAGGAAAATATTCCCCCAGAGAAAAACGTTTTAAAAAGTGAATTTGCTGTTGCAGACTTTCACATGGGAAGATCTTCTAATGTGTCGATGAACTTTACGTATGTTTACGAAGTGTGTGGTTGTTAAGCCTACAAATAAAGTTTAAAAAGCAGTGAGCAACAGTTGGGCATGACACGTGGCTTGATCCCCTCATCCTGGCACCGCATGCCCGAACAGCCATTAAATGGCTCTCTAGCCAGTAATAAATAAAATATGGGGAAAAAAATCCTATTTGTTGAGGAGGCGGGGATGTGAGGAGAAGATGAGAGGGCATGTGTCCTAGTTGCCTATTGTACCTCTGAATATTTGTAGAGCTGTCTTTGTGGTACCACTGGCTGTTTTAGTTCTGTACTTTTTGTTCCTCACTGGTTTTAGATCTCCACTGTCTGTAAATTCCAACAGATGGCGGAGAAATGCCAGAAGGAAATGATCCTGATGTAGTTAACAGCTATGTGTATAGGATCGTTATGGCCAGGACTTGACGCATTAATTTACTCTTTAGCCACACATTTACCTTAAAGCATTGTGAAGTTAAATTGCCACTCAAAGTATGTGAAGCTAGGCAATAGGTGTCAAACAATTTTGTCTCATACTTTTCTGTTACCTGTTTAGTGAGTATTATGAAGGTAATTGAAGCATGTTCCCCGAGACCTTTTCACACACAACATTTTATTTTAACCATTTGCTTTCTGTAAGATTTGCAAGGTGAATCAGAAATAATTCTGTAGGCATTGATATGTTTTCTGTGTGAGATTTGGTATGGATTCTCTCTGAAAAATCAGTATGCTAGAACGAGAAGTACAATTTCCAGTACCTTCTATTTGTAAGAGCACAGGGTCCTTATCTATGCAGGCAATGTCACTGTTGTGTTTTACGTCCACAAGCAAAAAGGCACTCACTTATGTACTCTGCAAAGGTGTAATTTGTAGGGCCTTCACCAAGGAGATCTATCAGACAACTACTCAGCTGGAAGGTGATCTGAACTAGCAAGCCAGTAGACGGAGATGCACCACTTTTACCCATACAAAGGTTTTCTCCATCCAGATATAACAAAGAGAAATTCTTAAAATTGGCTTTCTCCATTGACCTGTCGGTTACCTTGTTACCATGTTCCTTACTCATTACCCAAGTTAAGCTTCGTGGGAATGTAGAAACTTTCTTTGTATTCCTGTATTTCTGAAATGCTGAACAGCAATCACATTTTGCAACTGTTTTCTACTTACCCGTAATGTAGTGGTTTTGGTCTGGAGAACCAGATCTGCATCTCAGACCTAATAAAATCCGTGATGACGATGTCTTACCACTTTCATCCCAGAGAAGACCTTTTACCAGAGAGAAGCTTGGTAATGCTCTACGCTTTTACACAATTGCTTAGCTTGTGTGCCTGGACATTGCAGGTCTGAGTTACCGACATCTTTCCTTTTTTGGTGATGCAAATGGCAATAAAACTTACCACCACAGATTGTGACAAACAAAATCTTATGGCTACATGTTTACCACTAGACTTTGGGCAAGGTTATTCCTTCTCTTCTATGACGTCTTTATTCCTTTGCAATATCTTTCCACACCTGTGGATTAAGGCTGAATGATGCAGAGCTTATTTGGCTGATATGGAGGCCTACAAATATACTACACGTCAAGTATTTTCTTTGCAGAATAAGATGGCGCATCAGCACCTCTAGAGCTAAGGCCTTTGTCTGCAAGATCAAGAGCCTTGGTAAAAGTGATCACTACACTGGCTTCTAGTGGTGAACAATATCTGCTTTAAAATTGAATGTCCTTCTTGCAACCACCTCAGCCATTAGATCTCTTCGTGTCTGACCTCAAATCTTCAGCAAAAACTTCCAGTCTGAGCATTGGGGCAAATATACAGCCCTCGTGATGCTGCCTAATTTCTGTCTCTTCTGTTGCGGCTGTCCTCCTCAGTAAAGGCCGCTCAGGGTTTGGAACACCTTGCCAATAGTTTTAAGGGCTGAGAGTCTCAACAGCTGTTTTCATGAAAAACTGAAGATTCGTTTGTTAGACTAAGCAGGCGTTTTTAAGATCAGTGCATAGAGACCCAGGTGGGTATTGTGTGCTATTCAAGTGCAGTCAGTCACTCACCCCCTAGAGTATTCTTAGGTTCCTTCCTCTCATGGAGAACTCCCCTACATATTGTGATGTATCGTTGATGTAGTTTTGAAAACCTTTGTCTACCAACCACTTTAACCTATGACCTCTTCTGAAAATTAACTCTTAATTGTAGTACCTCCTTTTTCATGTTGTCTGCTTGGGCTTGCAGAATCGACAAGCAATGAACTCTCTTGGCTTGGGGAGTTTGTAACCACTTGTAACCTTTACTTTTTCCATAATGACTTAGGTTTAACCCAGGAAATTTGCTTTCCTATTTTTTCCTTAGTCCTACTTTTGATGCAGGGAGGACTTTCCACAATCGTAAGTTTACTGAGATAAATATGAAGAGCTTCATCAATTCATGCCTTTTTAACGAAGCAACAAAGACCACTGTTCCCTTTTATATAACTTCTTTCTCATTCTCTTTCCGGTAAGGGCATACCTCCATTAAAGAGTGTACATGAGAAGAGGGAAAAACCACTGCACTGTTTTTCAGACATGTCCCAATTGAAAGCCTCTCTAGAGCTGCCACCTGGACTTCTTCCCATGCCTTCTACATAGTTACATCAATAATCATTATAGTAAAAAAAAAAAAATGCCTCTGACCATCCGAGTCCTCGTCCCTCTATATTTCGTGATTGGTATCCTTCCCATAGGACAGCAGGGACTCCTGACTTAGTAAAAGGTTTTCGCCATAGTAAAAGCTGTACTATCGTATGTTGTATGACACTGACCATTGACACTTTTCTCGTCTTAAAATATTTCCCACCTATAGATGGGGAGAAGAGAACTAAGATGACAGGAGCTACAGGTGTAAGCTGCTATTCAGCCTCCGAATGCTAAAGCACCTGTTGTTGTGCAGTCCAACAGCATAAGTACTGTTGAAAGTAGATTATTTTTTCTTGGCTATTCCATCAAATGACTAAAGTCCTTGTGAGTATGCTTTGAAGTAGAATAAACTGAAGACAGAACAGGTGAATATATACAGGAATGAGAAGGGGTTTTTCAAGGCATATGCAAGCGGTGGCTGTGAGTGAGCAGTTGGTCGTTCCGTTCTGCCTTATCGTTTTTTCACATTGACAAAGATGTTTTTAGCTGGCCTTTTGTGGGAATTCCACAAGAAACCTATTGGTGAATAATCCATTTGTCTAAGAACTTGTTACAATACATAGCTGTCTTCTCTGCTTTTGCTAATAACAAACATAGGAAGAAACGTGTAATGTAAATCTAACAGCTGATTTCTCTTTAATTTGAATTTTTAAGGTATGAAGACAACTGGGAAGTCATTCACAGAGGAGCAATGGAATGTGCCAAAGCTGGAGAGGTAACATTGTTCTTGATTTTGTTTCTACAATCTAAAATTGGGTAAACTGCAAGATGTCTCTACATCCTACTTATAGCAAAGAAGCCATAAAAATTAGTTAACAACACTTAAGGAAAGTGGGTAGCTCTTTTTTCCTACTCTTGAGCCTGACCCTATTGCAGCGGACAGTAATAAAAATCAAATCCTTCAATCTGACAAAAAAAAAAAACAGCACAGCAGCATCTTTTAAAATTCTTATTTAATACACATACAGGTAATTGGGAAGTGATCTCATCAATGCTGAAACAACACTGTATGCCAAATCCTATTTTGTTCTCAAGTGATCACCACTTTTATTTTGTCACTTGATTACTAATATCAAGTTATCATGTTTTATTTACCTTGTAAGTGCCTAAATTTCACCTCAGAGGTCTAATAGACACTAATCGCAGCAAGGTATACTAAGATAAAATAGAATTGAATTGTTTTTATCACAAAAATATATAAAAGAGAGTTTCCCTTCAGTTTTTCTCCCTTTATATTCTGCTTCTATTAAGCATGCATACCCTCCTGATAAACACTAATTCATGCGAAATAAACAGCATATCTTTCTAACTTGGTCACAGTACGGTGGAACACGATCAAATCTCCCTTCCACACCCCTACCATCAATGTACAGGGAGTCCTAGCACGTCAATAGTGCTGCAGTTATCTTTCTCACTTTCACTGCCTTATTCGTGGAGATTCTTTCATAATGTTGACTCCATCTTATCTTGAATACTGGAGAGTAACTTATAGAATAAAGCAAAATATTCAGTATCAGTCATACGTATGAGGAGTACTTCATGTGCTAACTAAGGTAGCTCCTTATTACTCGAGCTATAGACACACACAGGCCCTTAGGCCAGTGAATGCATCACAAAGTGGCACCACTACTTAAAATCATCATGCAATACATAAAAATCCACACCATAATAAGGCTTTCCGCCGCGAACACCAATTAAATTACTGGTGTTTAGAGAATTAACCTACCTAATACCTATAAAGGAAATCACTCCACTTAATACCACCTATTTCTTCCAACCTATCGACATTGGCAACATAAGTGTAAAATTAAAAAAGTAAATTTGTTTCAAGGCAATACTTTGTGAATTTTTGATCTCATGCTAACAACCACTTAATTAATTTTTCAACAAATGTCTATCTTCTGATGTTATTTCTCTTTTTTTCCAACAGTCACAATATCCTTTTGATCTTTCTTTTAAAAAATAAATAAACAGGAAATTAGGTAAGGTGGACAGTCACCTCATTGAAGAGGAACTTGGCACTATCCCTTGAAAGTTACTGGCTGCCACTCCGTCCCACTGTGCAGTGCAACATCAGCTAGCCTCAGTTCATTTCAGCACTGTGTGGAGCAAGGATCCTTGAAAACTGCATCTCTATTCTCTTTCAAAAAAGGATTGTTCCATTTTGCTTCCCTCAGATTTTACAGGCCTATCAGCTGTTAAAATCTTTTCTGTGAAGGCATAGTACATATGTGTGTATGTTTCCTCATTTAAAGAGTCTACTTCTGCTGTTCTTCCTCTTAGTGTGTTGGCAGTCTTTGATCGGTATCCCATCTCAAGTAGGAATAAAGTCAATGAAAAGCCAACACTCCTTTAGTTTGTTTGTCTTCCTGATAGTCACTGTTGAGGTGTCACTTAGGACACTGAAAGGCAGGGAGGTGCATCCTTTTTTGTTGTATTCTCGGGCTCTTTGAGAAACAAACTGAGATAAGTCATGAGCCCTTTGACCCTGGTCACAAGTCAGAAAAAAAGGTGGATTGGGACATGCCTCATTTCTGACCTTTTTGTGTACCAACCTGGTTTGAGAGGCTCGATGTCAAGAGACTTGTCAGTTACTTGCTGGACAATGAGGCTTTGTCAAGGGGCCTTGAAGGTTTGGTCTCCACTCACTTATCTCAAACACTGACACTGATTATGCAAAATGGACCCATCTTCACCTGTCAATGTGGTGGAGGCTACAAGCCGTTGAAATGTTTGTGGTTCTTGTTTCACTTATGTGCTGTGTATTCTGCCTGTCTTAGTCAAGACTTTCCTACTTCTCTCCATTGATAAAGATAGCTTATCCTTTGTCTGGGGCGGCATGAGCCAACATTTAAAAGCAACTAAACTGATCTCACATCGGCAGTGTGGGGGCCTGAGTCTGCCCTGTATTGAACACTACTACATAGCCCTCCACCTTGCCCACTTGTCCTTTATGTGGCCTAAAAAGACTGACCTCCCCTTTTCTTTTGGGTTCACCTGGAACATACCATAGCCAGTAGTAACCCTGGTCTTGACCTCCTGTATTGAAATAAATCCCCCTCTGCGTCCGCCTCTAATCCTACTGTCCAGAACATTGTGTGTACTTGGAACCAGGCCCACAAGCTCTTGCAGAGTCATGCCCACCTACACCTCCATGCACCCGAATGGAATAATGCTACATTGCTACAATCCAGGTGGATGGCAGCCCCATTTTTGGAGCGCTTGGAAGACTGTTGGTATACTGACCCTGGAAAACCTTGTGACTTTGGGTGAGATTAAAACATTCAGCGACCTCCAGGTGGAATTCCATCTACCCCAGTCCCAGCTCTGGAGATACTTGCAACTGAGACACTGTACCTTTGATCCTGACTATGGACCCTTTTAGCTTCCTCATTTGCACAATGCCTAAAGCTTTGTGATCCTTCAACAGGGTCATGTCCATCTTTTATAATCTCCTTGTCAACTAATTGCATTCACGACCCCTCCTGGCACTTTTGCGTGTCAAATGACAGGAGTGGCTACAGGTGGAGTACGAGGAACACGACTGGGCATAATTGATAGACTTGGACAGGGGGACTAGTGAACCCAGGATGAGCTTTTGCCTCTTTAAGACGATCCAAATTTGGGACTGGACTCCCCATAAACTGGCAGTCTCCGATCTTATACATCACTTGCAATGCTGGTGCTGCAGTATGCCGGATTGTGACACAATACATATCCTCTATGGCTGCCTGGACATACCACAACTATGGTTTCAAATTGGCTCAGTCCTCAGTCATACCCTGGGACTTCCCTTGCCATGCACCTTGGTCATGCTATATGATATTGGAGACCTTCCCGAGCTCACCAGGCATAAGAACAGACTACTGATTACAGCCAGATTATGTATCATACGTCTCTGGAGATCGCTGTGGACCCCCAAGTGTGATGACTGGCTGGTTGAAATGCTGAAGTGGCATCATACAAACAAAGTTATTTACCGCATCCAGGATTGCATGGATCTTTGCAAAACCATTTGGTCCCCTTTCATTAGGATGAACAGTGGTGCTTCTCTCTCCCCTCCTCCATACCCATACTTATACTTATTCATATCCAACCCTGTATGCCACCCTCACCCTCACCTCACCTATGGGGCAGGGAATAAATGTGAAATAACTAACACAGAAACCCCTGTCTGATCTTACACTATCTGTGGCTTAGTATTGTCATATTATATGTTTTCAGGCTTTTTATATTGCATGGGACTTTTGCTTGTGGCACTCCTTAGGAAGGCGCTGTGCCGAAACACATGTTGAGGAAAACTTGTCCCGCCACATTAGAGAGCAATAACCGATGAAAAATTGTAAAGGGATAAGGACATGAATTGGAATGATATATGGAAATGAAATGCTGTAGTCTCAAAGTATTGTCAGAATACTTTCTAATTGAATTAATTTATAGAGAACTTTAAAAGTTTCAAGCGACGAACAAATTAAGACGATAGTGTACAAGTAGCCTGAAACAGGCCTGAAATGTACACAAATGTATAAAAAACGTTTTGTGTGTTGTAAAATCAGTGTGTAAGTGAAAAATGTGCGAGTAGAAGAACGAATGGTGTATATGGGTCTGTTGAATGTTTTTAAAGATGTTTAGTATTTAAACCCTCACATACACAACGGGAAAAATAGACTTGTTCCAAGAAATGACCCAGGAAGACACTGAAGAGATTTGGAAGTCTTCAAAATCAGGTTCTCCCCCGATCCTGCACCTCCTGATATTATGCTAAACGGAGGAAAAGCAGTTCTCTGTACTGTCCGATATGTTCAACTACTCACTAGGGTCAGGGACTGTGCCAAGCAGTTGGAAATGTGCTATTGTAAAGCCATTATTTAAAAAACCAGTAGCGGATCCTGAAAAATGTGAAAACTACAGGCCAATCTCTCTCTTACCAGGACCTAGTAAACTCAAAGAGAAATATGTCAACAAAAAGCTCAAATCATACCTGGAATTCAGTAACATTTTGCATCCTTCACAAACATTTTCCGTCGCACGGAAACGGCTTGGCTTGCAGCCACAGAAAGGCTTAAAGCCTTTTTAGATCAAGGAGAACCGCAGCTCTTATCCTTTTGGATCTGAGTGCGGTGTCGACACCATATCACATCAGATGCTAACTCCAAGGCTGAAGGAAATCTGTATTTCCGGAACAGCATTAATGTGGCTAACCTAGTTTCTTCATAGTAGAACATTACAAGTCTGTAAGGAAACCGCCCTATCAAACACCTACTCTCTTGGATGTGGGGTCCCGAAGGGATCCTCACTAAGCCCAACACTATTCAATCTGTATGTCATCTCATTGGCAGAAATCATAAACAGTCATGACTTTTCTTCTATATCTTACGCCGATGATATTTAGATTATCATCTACCTCTCCCACCAATCGGACAAGACTTCGACTTCCCTTAATGCCTATCTCAAGCAGGTTGTAGAATGGATGGCTTCTAGCAGCCTTAAACTCAATGGGGAGAAAACAAAGGTGATGGTGGTAGGAAATACACCTCCAGATGGATGGATGGATGGATGGAAGGAATTGAGCTAGCCTGAAACCCTTGGCAATCAACCAATCCTAAACTCAGAAGTCAAAAGGTTCAGTGTTTGGCTCGATGATAAGATTACTATGGCAATGCATGCTAAAGAACTGGCAGCAACATCCTTTGGCATGTTAAGGACATTGCGGAAACTGCTCTGATGGCTGCCAGAGCCATCACGGAGGATAGTGGTACAGAGTTTAGTCATCTCTAGATTTGACTATGGGAACTCACTATTCCTATGCAGCCCAAAGTCAGTCATAAAAAGACTGCAAGTTATACAAAATGCTGTAGCACGTATCCTACTTAAAACTCCCAAATGCCACTCTGCCACCTCTGCCCTGGCAAGCCTTCATTGGCTGTCAGTAATAAAAAGGATACACTTTAAGTTATTGTGCATGGCCCATGGAGCAATGCACAAAAGAGGTCCCAAGCTGATTCAAAATGTACTTACTCCTTACAACCCGACAAGACTGCTACAATCTAACACGCAACAACTGTTTGCAGTCCCCTGGATAATGAGAGCCAGGAGTGGAGGAAGAACTTTTGCGTTCCTAGCATCTAAACTTTGTTACGCCCTCCCACATAACCTAAGGCAAATTAAATCTGAATTAGCTTTCATGAAATTGTTAAAGACCACCCTTTTTTAACCATTGTTTTTTCTGCCCTCTTTTACTCTGAACTTTTCCGCATAATACTTGGTTGTCATAGTGCTGGGAGGCTCTTTTGGGTAGCCTGCACTTAAGAAATCTCCATGAATAGAATAGTATCTTTTAGTGGCACATGGCAAGTTTTGTATCCGATGGCAAAGTTAGAATGACTATATTATGAACAATAAATGGATGTAATAAAAAAGAAGATGCAAATAAATGAATGACGACATTGATTTGAGTCAATATTGAGCCTTTCGCACCTCTTTTAAATCGTAGTTGTACGACAACAAGTAGTAAGGTCAGACGGGGATTTCTGTGTTAGTTATCTTACAAGCATATATCCTGTAAAAGAAAACCAATTAATAAAACATTAATACATAACCGAATCCTTGAAGTGCATACTAAGTTTCCTTGATTTGGCCAACACCCTTGATTGGGTGCCCCCAACTTCAATTTTACCAGGTTGCCTGGTGCTGGCTTCCTTGTCAACTCTTAACTGGACATCTTCCTCAGCATCACTGTAAAAGTCAGTAACAATAGAAAGTTTGGCATTTTTGTGAGCACATTCAACCAACCGTGACATGCTCTAGTTGTCACCTGTATGAACGTGACCACACTCTTCCTAATCGACTCAATTAGAGAGGACCCATAAATTGAGTTAAACCTTTCTTTTCCTGGTGAGGTTTCTTTACCAAAACCAGATCTCCCACATTCCACTTCTTATACTTGACAGAATGTTTCTCATCATATCTCTCTTTATACCTCTGTTGGTACCTCCCATTTCGGTTCTTCACCAATGTCACTTCCACACACAAGTTTCTCATAAGGTAACCACACAGGGTTCAGCTTAGAGTTTGCCCTCCTTCCTTTCAACAATTGAAAAGTTGATTTTAACATTACAGAATTCTGAGTTGTGCGATATGCCCACCATGTCTCTCTAATGCAAAAAGAACAATTGATGGACAGAATGCAGAACAATGTCATACATTCACTCCAGTACAGAGATCTTGGCCTAAATCCATCGTTTTTTTGCTCACCATGCCATTCCAGTTTGAACCCAGCCATATGCAAATTAGTCTTGACCCTGTGCCTCATGGAAACAGTCCAGCCCAAACTGCCAGGCCAGGTCCTCCCTGGACTGGAAACAAGCATCCTAGGACCGGTTTCGGGGTTTCACCCCTCATCAGCCAGGATAGCTTGAGTCCAGTGGCATGGAGAGCATGTGGGTCCCGGGCTCACTGTGCCACTGGTTTCACTTGACTGGAGGTGAATGTTTTGATTTGTTCTGCATTCCGTCCATCAATTGTGTGTCTTCTGCTTTCTCACCCTAAGTGCGCCGGGTATGCCCAGACGTGGGTCCCGGGCTCACTGTGCCACTGGATTCAAGCTATCCAGGCTGATGAGGGGTGAAACCCCAAACCCGGTCCTAGGATGCTTGTTTCCGGTCCAGGGAGGACCTGGCTTGGCACATGACCCAAGTATGTCACAGACGTCCCTCCAAACTTACATTTCTCTTTCTTCACAGACCACTCTCAGATAATTTCCTCAACACTTCATCATGCTCTGCGGTGTTCCTTCCATAAACAAGGACATCCTCCTGAAAAAAACAAGACATTAGGAACAACCTTCAGAACAAGTTTAATTACCTTTTGGAAACAGGCAGCCACGGAAGCCAAACCAAAATGCATCCTTATAAATTTATAGGCTCCCAAGGGTGTCACAAAGGATGTCAATGCCTTGAATCTTCATGCAACATCGCTTGATGATACGCCGAATAGAGGTCTAACACACTGAACAAATTTGCACCTTGAAGCATTGTGAGAGTTTCCGATATGTTGGGCAATGGTTAGCGATCTACCCTTATCCATTTGTTAAGATCGCGAAGATCCACACGCATCCTAATGGACTTACCCACATCCTTGGGTGCAAGAACCACAGGCGCCAACCATTTTGAGGATTCAATTCCCTCAATTACTCCCAGACCGAGCAATCTGTCCAACTCTACTTTTAATGAATCAAGCATCGAATTAGGTACCCTGCACTCTTTATGAACGCAAGTTATTGCTCCATACTTGACTATCCTGCGATGCTAAAAGCCTTTGCCAGCCCAGCACATCTTTAAATACCTCCGGAAACTCCTGGAAAAAGAGCTCACATTCTCCATTGTTATTTACTAGCATAACTTGGTCACAAGCATTGGGATTCAGAGGTATACCTATGTCCTTCTGGTGTCTGCACCCCAACAAATTGTTGAACCTTTTTGCCACATATATTTTTCCAGTTGTTTCTCTGCCGCAGAACCCAATCTTCTTAACCACATATCCCTGGACATCAATTTTTGTACTTCCATAACTGACTGGATTTATATCTGATGGTAGCAATTGCACTTGTTTCTCCTGCAAAACTCGCCTCCCGTACTTTGTCACCATTCATAGTATAAGGAGATCCAGAATCAGCCAAGACCAGAAACTTTCATCCACCTATATTAACCTCAGTTTCAGGAATAACCAAAACTCCTACATCTACTCCATCTGTGTTATCCTTCACATTAACGTTAACTGTTTTCGTACCTTCAGTTACTCTGTCAATAGCACGCACCTTCTCAGTGGAATTACAAACACGAGCATAGTGCCCTTTGAGCCCACATTTGTGACAATTCACATGCCTTGCATAACAGCTGGGACTGTTGGAAAGATACCCCAAACTGCCACACTTATAGCACTTCATTTTATGGTCACAGAATTCCGTGGTTGGTGTGCCTTTAGCAACTACTCTTTGCACGTTAAATTCAGAATTAACCTGTGCATCATTGTCCGCAACAGCAGGTATACTACTTTGTGCAGTAGCAGTGGCTGCTGATGTGTGATGGTTCCTCATCTCTTTTACCCATCTAGATGTATTTTCCATCCCCTCAGCAATAGCTATAGCTGAGTGAGGGATCTCTGGCCAATACCTTTTCTTGCACCGGACTGCTACTAGTACATCGTACTAGTTGGCCTCTGATTAAAGAATCAGATAATTCTCCAAATTCGCAAGTGCGGGCCAAAGGTTTGAGAGAAGCTATGTAATTTCCAACTTTCTCAGTTTGTTATTGAACTCCAGTGAAACAACTGACGTTCAAGGACCACATTAATACATTGCCAAGAGTACTGCTCCAACATTTTCACATACATTTCATTAGGTTCACCATCTAACCAAACAATCCCCACTTACCCATCCATTTTTATGCATGGCCTAAGTCTGAGAATCAATAGATAAATATGTTGAGCCAAAAGCTAAATTTGAAAGACCACAGTTTATTCAAACTGCTTTTATTTATTCTTACAAAACAATTTGTATTCTTATTTAGAAAATTCTCGTACAAATATACACTTTTGTACATTGTACACTCCTTAGATTTCTTCCCTCAGTGGAAACTTCCCCTACCCTCACTTTTCCAATACTGTTGCATTAAAAATACTAAAAACATACTGCAGTCACCAACCTGCACATTCATGCCATCAGTCACACCACATGTACAACCAATAGCTCACCACACGTAAAAACAATAGCTCACCACACGTAAAAACAATAAGATGGGAACCAGAAAACCTAGGCATTATATATTGTCACAGTGTAGTTGTGATGGCACAAGTTTTTCACTACTACATCTCATACATAGTTAATATTTCATTTTAAAGACATACATGGATTAATGACTTCAAGCTTTGACATGCTTCACCCTATTATATCTCTTTGACATGATCCATTGGAGGGTGTTTTCTTCAAATTTCTAACATTATGCCAGATATAAATTGCCGATGCTGCCCAAATGCGTACAATATTTTGTGTCTTATTATCAACATGTGTTACACAATTTGATCCGATCCCCAATGCTGTGCTGACGTGCATTTCGGTAAGACAATTAACAAGTCATACATCTTAACGGTTTATATGATTCGTAGACCACACCAAGGGAGGGATGATAAAGGGGGTTGCAGGGTTGCCTTACTCAAAAGGCCAAAGTCCACAGGACACTCCGGCTGATGCTAAAACTGCAGCATCAACTTGGGATACACCACTTCAACTGTAGATCCCTTATAGCGCCAAAAGGCCTAATAGTTCTGTAGTGTAGCTATAGCTCTATGACTGCATCCCATCAAATGATGCCCATTAACTCCTAGGGCCATCCGATTGTCCGTACAAGATCACTTTATGCAGGTTAATGTTCCACTCCATTTAGGACGTCCATCTCCTTCGCCAACTTAATCGCCTCCCTTGTTGTGGTCTACGAATCGTGTACCACCCACCTATCCATTCAAACAGAAGAGGTCCTGTATGTAGTTCTTCAGCTTGGGTATCTTCAGTAAATTCATAAATAACCTCTCTGAGCCAAGAGATAAGCATATGAATAAAATCTTTCCTGTTAGAGAGATGTAAAAATGAACTGGGACTAAAAACACTGCACTTTGATGGACTCTGGAACAGCCTTTTTCTGTAGAATGCTAAATATCTTTTTGGGTAGACTAGTCTACATCTAATCTTATTTCATGTAGTACTACCTCTGTTAAAATTTTCTTAATAGTCGCATTGATTATTTTGGCTACTCTAGTACGATTTACATAGGCCGTCAAAGAGTACTGAATACGGGCATTCTGTTACATCGCTCCTAAAACGTGATGCACATCAGAGCCTCTTCCTCTCTTCTTGAATTCCACAAGAAGCTGAAGACCTGGCTTTTCAATTAACCAGCCTACCATAGGCAGGGCTACACACACACCCCTGATCTGTGCTAGGATACTCGCGGGTGACAAAGCGCTCTGCAGATAAACATAACATAACAAGAACATGGAGTGGTTTATCAGCAGTCTGCCATGCTGGCAACACATCATGCAAACTCTGAAAACCCTTCTTGAGCCTCCCATGTCGGAAAGCACACCGTTCAGGACACTGTGTCTCACCCACAAGGCACTTCATGGCTTCACCAATGCACCTTGCGGTCTTTCCGCATTATCAGAGACCTCTTCAAGTTCCACAAGAGTCTGAAGACCACTTCTTCAGATTGTTGTAAGAGTAGGTGGCACACCACAATTTCTAATCTGCCATTTTCCTAGCAAAGTGGTCTCCCGAGAGCCTATCACTGTTTTTAATTGGTGCCCTCTCAGATGCCTAGATCTGTCCATTGCCTTTCACCATCTACTTGGTGATCTCACAGAAGTCTTGCTCAGAATTCTGTCCACCTTCACCGTGACCTATTCGACCACTTCAGAATGTACTTCAAAAGCTAAACGAAATGTACACCACCTGCTTTACATTGTCACACCTGGTGGCACAACCTTTTCAGATCTCAATATTTGCTCCATCTGCAGCCTCATGAAGCCCTTCATACCCTCTTGAAAAGTGATTTTATCTGTTATGTTATGTTAAAGGTAATTTGTAGAGCGCACGTTCACCAGACGGTTTCTTGGCGCTGAGGGAGGACGGCTGCGGCTGCAAGATAGTGAATGAGTCTCAGTTGTAAGCCTGGGTAAATAGCCAGGTCTTGAATAGCTTTCTGAACTCAATATAGGAATCAGTGGTGCGCAGATAAAAGGGGAGAGCGTTCCAGATCTGAGGGGCCAAGGTCGTGTATCTAAGACCTCCATGATTTTTACGTTTGAAGGTATGAGGGACCAACAAATTCTTGTTTGAGGAACGTAGGTTGCGAGAGGGGATGTACCGATGTATATTTAAGGCGATAAAGGCAGGACCACGTCCTGAAAGGGCCTTAAAGATGGTGCAGCCTAACTTGAATAGGCAGCGTTGAGGTAAAGGAAGCCAATGGAGGCTTTTCAGCAATGGTCTCACATGACGATGTTTAGGCTGACCGAAGATAAGCCTTGCTGCCTGATTCTGGACCAGTTGCAGCCGGTGTAGCTGGTATACCAGTATACCAGCATACAGGGAATTTGCGTAATCGATACGCGAAATGACCATGGCAAGAACCACTTGGGTCAGGGCTGCGGTGGAGAGGAATCTGCTGATTTTCCGAATTCTTCGGCGATGGAAAAAGCACGCAGAGACCACTGAGCTGATCTGGGCCTTCATGGTTAGATCATTACTGATCACAATTCCCAAGCTTTTTACCGAACTGGCTGGGAGTGGAGGGCTCCCTAATAATGGTGGCCAGAAGTTGGAATTCCACGGATTAGCCAGACCACCAGTAAGGATCAGCTCCGTTTTATCTGGATTTAACTTAAGTTGATTGGCATTCATCCAATTACTAATGAAATTCATAGTAGATTGGAAGCTGGACACAGATGATGCGGAAGCGTCAATGTTGAATACCAGCTGAAGATCGTCAGCGTAATTAAAGACTACGACCTCTCTCTTACGCAGGGCCAGAACCAAAGGGAGAACATACAAATTAAAAAGTAAGGGTGAAAGGGAGGAACCCTGCGGGACCCCCCAGGTCAACTTTTTTTGTTCTGCCCTAATGCTGGCATGGCGCACCGATTGAGACCGGTTACTGAGAAAGGAAGTAGTCCATTTCAGTGACAGGCCCTGAATTCCAGCACAGCCGACACGGTCGATCAAAAGGTGATGATCGACTGTGTCAAAGGCAGCCGATAGATCGAGAAGCACCAGGGCCTGAGTAGCACCCTGGTCGGCCGCCTTTCTCAGTTCATCCAGAACTGCCAAGATGACGGACTTGGTGGAATGTTCAGGTCTAAAACCCGCCTGGTGGGAGTCCATATAGTTAGTCTGTTCTACAAAAGAGCTAAAGCAGGTGGCAACATGGGCTTCTAAAACCTTGCTTAAATAGGGTAGCAGAGAAATGGGACGATAATTGCCAGGTGCTAATGGGCTTAGACTCGGTTTCTTAAGAATAGGGACAACTTCCGCCATCTTAAATAAATCGGGGACAATCCCTTGGGCAAGGGAGTTGTTAAGAAGCAGTAAAGGGGGGTCCGGGCAACGTGAAAAAATTTCCCGAAGGATGTGAGGGGGACAGCTATCCGTGGGAGAGCTAGATCCAACTTTTTTAAGTAAGGCGGAGAAAGCATCCTTAGTGATTGGAGGAATATGATCTAAAAGTGCGGGATCCGTGCGAAGGTGGGGGTCAGCCAGGGGAGTAGTAGGTTTGGGGATACTAGCTTTAATGGTGACAATCTTCTCGATGAAAAAAGTATTAAGCGAATCACATAGAGATTGTGATGGAACGGGTTTTGCGATGACTCGATCTAATTTGGAAAGTTCATCCACTATAGAGAAGATGTCCTTCGCTTTATTAGTTGATTTTAATATTTTAGAAGAGAAATATTCTGTCTTAGTTTGAAGGATAGTTGTTTTATAGTCTCTAAGTAGGGACGTAAAAATTGCCTTTTGATTAGGGCAGTAGTCGCATCGCCATTTGCGTTCCGCTTGCCTCAACGCTAGCTTCTTTGTCTTCAGATCTGCCGAAAACCAACGTTGGGCATCAAGAGGCCTCTTTATTTTAACTTTCCTCAGTGGTGCTATACTGTCTCTGATAGAGTTCAGCCAGATGTTAATATTTTCCGCTTGGACATGGGGGGGACTCCTCCAAGGCAGTAGGGGCTGAGGCTGTTAGCAAAGAACAGAATTCATCGATATCCACTCTACCCCAGTTTCTGGCCAAGAAGTTGCCTGGCAGAGGGGCGTTATTTAGATGGGCGTTAGGGATAAAGAAGGTAATAAAGTGGTGGTCTGACCATGTGCAAGGCAGGACCTGTAGCTGTGAGATTTCCAGGTTGGCGGTCCAAACCTGGTCTAGGGTGTGCCCTTTAACGTGAGTGGCTACTTTTATGTGCTGAGTACAATTCATTCCCACTAAAAGTTCAGCAAATTCAGCCGAACAGGGACTTTCTTGTGTGTCGTTAGGCCAGAAGTTGAAGTCTCCAATAATCAAAATTCGAGAATTGTTGACCACCACCTCAGCAATCAGATCACCCAATAGCTGGGGAAATGTGGGCATATGGTGTGGGGGTCTGTAAAAAAGGGCACAGATGAACGAAGAATGATGGGACTCCAATTTTTAAATTTTTTTTTTTTCAGGCAGACGACGGCTTTTATTAGCTTCTACCTTACATGACAAAATACTATCAAGGAAGGCACAAATCTAGGACTCGACAGCAACAGCATCATTTTATTGGATGCCCATAATATTAGGACCTTTCTCCTGCAAATGGAAACTGAGCACTTCTACATTCAAATTTGCCCATGGTCTGTAACTCCTAATTGGGATGAAGATATTGGTGTGTATGAGTCTCACTCGCTGTCAGTTTCAAAGCAAAGTGCTGAAAATGTCTTATACAAATGTCAGAATCTGAAGAGGTTATGGACCTGATTCACAAAGATTGTGCTGTGATTAGGTCTGTTTTACTCCTGGATTACTCCTGGAAATCAGTAGTATGCCAGAACTTTCATAATAGTAAGTAACAGTAAAATCCCCGATGCAGACCTTGTGGTTGTCCATGTTTTGAGCAGGCAGGGTACCAACATTTGTCAGATTCCTGATAGTTGATGTTTACCCAGAGTGTAAGTACTTTCCCATTCCAGTTCACCCACATCATTGGAAGGCAATGACCTAAGGTGCTGATAGTTGGATCTGTAATTGAACAGTAAGTACTTATTGTAACATTATACACACTAGCATTAGTAAATCACAACTTGTCCAGGAGGAAAGAAGAAATTTGAAGACATTTCAATAATGATTCACAAAAAGTAGGTTTTGCTAAGCTTCATTTTTTTTTTTTTTTCAAACACGTTTTTATTTGCATTTTAGAGAGGAACGTAACGCATTCATCAGTTTTACAGTTGGCAAGCGCCACATAGTGATATAGAAGAGGCCATCCTGAACACTGTGGCCCACATCTTAAATCAAGCATTGTTGATTCAACACATCTTGTTGGATAAGCTCCAGGGTATCGCGCATTACAGGAAATTACATGGCTAGCCACAAACGACATCAATTACACGCTTTTCTGGCGCAAGTATCGTACGGCTATGACTGTCCTGTGGCGTTATCCAAGTCGCTAAGGTGCCGGGCTGCGCACTATCGCATCAGAGCTCATGTTTGAGAAGCAATGCCTTAACACAATATATGCGCTGCCAAGAGGCTGCAAGCAGTGTACAAACAAGAAAAGTGAAAGACCAGTGGAAAGAGAGAAGAGGTGGAGAGGGGGCTATAGAAGAAGGGAAAGGATGTGGCGGGGGCGACGAAGGCAATATGACAATATGCCTGGAGTAGCTCGCCTCGCGGGGGCGCAGTGGTAGCGCAGCTATTTGATGCCTCTATCGTCTTGTGGGGCGGTGTTGATAACATCAGCTGACGGGGCGTCAAGAATCACCGGGCCTAAGTCGTATGGGGTAGGTGGGGACGCAGCGCGGGGTGGTCAGTCAGGAGGGTTCCAATATCTGTTTGGATCTGTGGTGTGTACAGCATCGTCGAAGAGGCGTAGAGCCCGCAGCTTTGGTGGCTGCAGTCTAGCATTCTCTAGACGTCCCAGATGTTCCACCAGTGGCTTCCATAGTTTCGTAAACTGGGTGTCTCGATATTGTAGGCGTGCCGTGAGCAGTTCCATTACCACTGTTTGCCACAGGCGGGCGAACCACACATTTATTGAGGGCGTTTCCGCCTTTTTCCAATAAAGGGCGATGGTCCGCTTAGCAGTTCCAAGCATATGAAGACTGAGATGCCAATCGCGGCGGGTCATAGCCCGTAGGTTCACCGGCCTGAGGCCCAGTACAATCGTGAGTGGGTTCTCAGGTAGTGGGTAGCCTAGCACCCGTTTAATGTGGCTGAGGACTTCTTTCCAGTATGTGGTCAAGAGGGGGCACGACCACCATATGTGTATGAAATCTCCCCGTGCCCTATTGCAGCGCCAACAGAGAGGTGAGGAGTTGGGGAACATTTTATGCAACCTGAGGGGTGTATAGTACCATTGTGTCATTACCTTGTATGCGGATTCCTGCTGGGGGGATGCTATGAAAAGTCTTCGGGATGTCGCGCCAAAGACGTGTCCACTGAGAGGGTGCAATGTCGGCCCCGGGAAGAGACTGCCACAGTTGTTGGTATAGGTGTGGAGTAGGGTGTGGTGAATGTTGGAGGACTTGGTATATGCGAGATATCAATCCCTTGGAGTTGTCAAATGTGCGAGCCAGCTGTTCGAATGGTGTGAAAGGCCGTGTAGCCGCCTGTGTTAGAGAGGACGCCTGTATCCAGTGCTGGAGTTGTATATATTGGAATCTCTCCTTCTCCGAGAGTTGATATTCCTGCTTGCATTGGGCAAAAGTTCTGACGGTACTCCCTAAAAATAGATCTCGCACCGTTTTGCAACCCTTGTCTGTCCATTCTGCAAAATAGGGCGGGCGAAGAGCAGGGGGAAATTGCGGGTTGCGAGCAATTGGGGTGAGAGGAGACGGAAAAGAAGTGAGACCCTTGCGGACGGCCAGCCTGTCCCAAATCTCAAGTACGGTCTTAGTAGGGGTCGCCATATATGCACTTCGGGAACGTGCTTCGCGAGGAAGCCACGCGTGGTCCCAGAGAGGGCGACAGGTAACCGCCCTGTCCATATGAAACCACACCTTCTCGCTCTCCCAGGCTGTCCACTCCGGTATAAAGCGGAGATGGGATGCCCAATAGTATTCTAATAGGTTAGGGCATGCGAGCCCACCCTTATCGCGCGGGAGCATTAAGATTTTACTGGAGAATCGCGGTCGCTTCCCTCCCCATATGAATGCGATTAGCTCACGCTGTAGGCTCTGAATTTGGTGTTCCGGGATAGGCGTTGGCAGGGTCTGGAATAAATAAAGTATCTTTGGGAGGATGGACATTTTAACTGTGTTTAAGCGCCCCAGCCAGGAGAGCGGCAGGGATCTCCATGCTCGTAAGTCAGTAACAACTGCATTTTTGTACTCCTGCCAATTAGCTTGGGACCAGCTGGCCAAGTCCGGAGTCAGATTAAGTCCTAGATATCTAATAGAACTAGTAGCCCATTGGTAGGGGACAAGGGTTTGCAGGGCCGCAATGTCATCCGTCGGAATTGTGAGGTTGAGAGCCCATGATTTCGTATGGTTGATTTTAAGCCCTGAAATTTGCTCGTAGGACTGCAGCAGAGTGTGTACTGCTGCCAACGAGCTAGTCTGGTTAGACAGTGTGAGAAGGAGGTCGTCTGCAAAGAGAGCAATCTTGTGATCTATGCCCCCGAGGGTGATACCATGAATATCAGGCGAGCGGCGAATCAGAATGGCGAGTGGTTCAACCACGAGGGCGAACAGTAAAGGGGACAAGGGACATCCCTGTCTAGTGCCCCGGAGGATAGAGATAGGATGCGTGAGTTGGCCATTGACTCGTACCCTGGCGAGCGGTGAGAGGTAGGGGGCCATGATGCGCGCTATCATCTGCGGACCTAGTCCTATTCTCTGCAGCACGGCCCGGAGGAACACCCAATCCACACGATCGAATGCCTTTTCGGCGTCAAGCGAAAGTAGGCACGAGGGTATCTTCCAGTGATGCGCTTTCCCCACCAGGTGCGCAACTCGGCGCACATTATCCGCCCCTTGGCGCTGATGAATAAAACCCACCTGGTCCGGTTCGATTAGGCCTGGAAGGTGTGTGCTGAGGCGTTTAGCAAGTATTTTAGTGTAGAGTTTAAGGTCTATGTTTAATAGGGCTATAGGGCGGAATGAGGAGCAGAGTGTGTGGTCCTTCCCAGGCTTCGGGATTAAAGCTATTTCCGCCATAGCCATATCTGTGGAAGGCCCAATCGCATCAGTAAAAGAATTGAAAAGGCGTAACATGTATGGTTGGAGTTGTGGTAAGAAGGCACGATAAAACGAGACTGGGAGCCCATCTGGGCCCGGCGTTTTGCCAAGGGGAAGTTCCTTAAGAGCGCTGGTTAGGTCCTCCAGTGTGATTGGTTCTTCCAAGAGTTGGGAATGGTATGAGCTAAGGGGTTCCCAGTCGCAGGCGTCTAAAGTAGCCGATATTTGATCAGGATTGGGCGTGTCTTGCGCGTAAAGGGATGCGTAGTAGTTTTGAAATGCTTGAAGCTTGGCGGGTTCAGTAGTGGCCCAGGTCCCGTCCCCCAATTTTAGTTTAGAAATGTGTGCTTTAGCTGCCCGTGTTCTCAGGCGACGTGCCAAGATGGTGCCCACCTTGTCCCCTCCATCGTAATAGCGCTGTCGCAATGCAAGGAGAGCGTGTTCCGCCTTGTTGGTTCTATGGGCCCGGAGCTGACCCCTGAGTATAGCTAGACGCCGCTTATGAATCGCTAATGGGCGTTCTTGGTCCATTTTCTCGAGCGTTTTGATTTCGCGTGTGAGCTTGTCCTCATATAGGCGGGCCTCTCTGGCCCTGGCAATAGCGATAGATGTGAGAGTGCCGCGTATCGTGGCCTTGAAGGCATCCCATAAAACAGGGAGGGATGTTTCCGGGAGGTCGTTGGTCGCGAAATAAGAGAGGATGGCAGCCTGTAGTTCCGCTGTGTCAACTGGGTCTCTAAGGATGTGAGGGGAAAACGCCACCTAGTAGGTCGTCTGGGGTGAGAGAAGCGTTCATGAAGGAGTAGCTCCACATGCGCATGGTCAGAGATTGAAATATCGGACATGGTGGTTGAGAGAATGTCCTTGACTAGGGAGTGTGAGACGAGGAGGTAGTCGATTCGTGAGTAAGAGCGGTGTGCATGAGAATAGTAGGAGTAATCGCGGATCTCAGGAGAGTGGTACCGCCATATATCTACCAGACCCGAGGCAGTGATACAGCTCTTTGTCGCCGCCGACATAGCCCCCACCCCATGAAATGTGCCCCCGCTGCGATCAAGGCCCGCATCCCACACTAAATTAAAGTCCCCCCCCCAGGACAAGGTCCGAGTTTACCTGTACTATGTGTTCCCGCAGGAGTTTGCGCAAGAAAGAGTCCTGGCCCTGGTTGGGCGCATAGGTGTTGCAAAGGGTGAGAGTGCGATGCCCCAGCTTGACCACCACCTTAAGAAATCTGCCCTCTGTGTCACGGATCACTTTGGTGTCACCCTGCTGGATGCCTGCTCTGCAGAGGATGGCTACACCCGCTGTCCTATTAAGTGCTGAACTCCAAAATTGTTGGGGGAAGCGTGGATGAGTCATGCGTGTGGTGTCAGCCCTAAGGAGGTGTGTCTCCTGAAGGAAGACGATGTCTGGGTTTTGTAGTAGCAGATACCGCCATATCTGACGCCTCTTATTGGGGGAGTTAAGTCCCTTCACGTTAAGGGTTACAAGCTTCAAACAGGGCGCCGAGGTCATGGTCGTCTGGTATCTGGTGTATGCGCGATCCCAGGCAGGTGACTCGGGGTTTTGGACAGGGTCAGGAAACGGGGATCTAGTGAGGAGTCTCGATGCCCCAACGTGGTGATGTTCATTGCAGGATGGAAAGGTGGGAAGAAGCATGGCTTCCAATGTAAGTCCCCCCAATTATCCAAGGGGTCCCCCCGCCGGGGAGATAGGCAAGAAATGGAAAGAAGAAAAGAGGAACAAAGATAAACAAAACAACCCGGGCGGGTTGATGGCCAACATGGCCAACAGAACCTATTCCAGTCCAGGGAGGAGCCAGGCACAGTGGCACAGGCTGTCCCGGAGATGTCACTCTCCCAGAAATAGGAGTGGGGGTCGGTCATCGTGGTGCGTATCCGGTCGTTAGTTCTGGAGTGTGATCCTGGGCCGCCGTCCTGGCATAGGATAATCATTGCGTCTCTCGGTGGTGAAAAAGAGAGTGGAGTGCCAGTTATGTGAGGGCTGGAGGCCCCCCCAGAGATGAAAAGTGTACTGCAAGTTAATCAACAACCGTAGCTTACTGTTATTTGGTGACGAGTGTTTGCGAGCCTGAGGGTGACTGACCCCCTTCTAAGGATCGTATGTGCTGGATTATGTCCTGCTTTTCTTGAGATGAACTGCTTCACTCTCGGAAGGGTGGCTGTCTGACATGACGGACCGTAGTCCACTGCGGCTTCAGTGGGATTCGAGCCCTCGGGGGCATGCGTGATGGACTTGTCGGGGGGGTGTCAGGGATCTGGAGTAGTTGGGCCGCTTCCCTGTAGGACCTCAGTACACGGCGCTTGGATTCCCATTGAAAGATGAGAGCAAAGGGGTGCCCCCATTGGTAGCGGATGTTAAGCTCCCGGAGTTTGTCCGTGATGGGACGGAAGTCTCTGCGGCGCCGAAGTGTCGTGGGGGCCAAGTCTTGGAACAACTGGATGGGTGCGCCCCTGAACAGGATCTCAGGCTTGTCCCGAGCTGCCTTAAGGATAGCCTCCTTCTCAGTGAAGAAATGGACCCGCGTCAGTATGTCAGGCACGAGGCCTGGCCTCCCAGGAGAACCAGACACTCTGTGCGCGCGGTCCAGAGCGGGTGGCGAGGTGTCATCATCTCCTCTAATGTCATGGAGTAGGTTGGCCACGAAAGTCATTATGTCAGTGCCTTCTGCCCCAAGCGGAATCCCCCGCAGGCGTATGTTGTTTTGGCGCCCCCGATTTTCCAGGTCCTCCTGCTTGATCTGCAGCTTGATGTGTTGCTCTTCTAGGGTGGCCAGCCGCTGCCATAGGTGTTCCTGGTCCTCCGTACGGGTGTCCAGGGTCTTTTCAAGGTCGTCCACTCGCCCACCCAGCTCTCCTACATCTTTCCGGAGGTCTTTGACACAAGCTTGTACCTCAGTGCGCAGGGACCCTATTTCCGATTTGAGTTCCTGCATAAAACTGGTCATGAAGGATTGTGTGACCGGCTCTGATGAACCCCCGGCCACCAGCATCGCGTCAGGCGCTGGTACTGCCCCCGGTTTGTTCCACATGGTCAGGACTGTAGTATCTTTAGGAGTTGCTGAGGGCTCCTTCCCGGGCTTTGAACGGGTCATGTTCATGGAGTAGGGGGAGCTCCTTTCCGATAGCCGCCTATTCCCACGCGTGTTTGTGTTCACAGCTTCAAGTCCCTGGAGGTGGTGAGCAGGGGAAGACCAGGCCCAGTGGCGCAGTGGCGCGGTGGTATGACGTGCTAGCTCAGGGCCCTTCAGTTTAGCGTAGATTCTAAAGGTGAGGAGGGACCAGGTTATCCCAACTGTAATGGCCCCCACCGTTTATACAAGGCCAGGAGTACCCAGGAGTCCACCAGCGGGCAAGGGGTCGGCCACTAGAAGTGTATTGCAGCGTGGTGGCCGCTTCTGATGATGAAGGGAGGACTAGTCGAGCCAGCGATTAGCGCGCCTTTGTGGGTGTGTGGAGGCTGGTGGTGCTAAACAGTGTAAAGTTATGCTCTGTACTACCCCAATGGGTAAGCAGATGGTGGTGCCCTCAGTCTCGTTGACAGAGATCCAGGTTCCTTAAGTTGGCCGCCGATATGCCGTATTCCTCCAGATCGCAGATTCTGTGACTCGCTGCGCTGTTACTGTTCCCTGGCTCTCCACAGGCGCAGATGCTAACTTCTAGGCCGGGGGGCCTATGATCCCGCTGTCCGCCCAGGGTTCCCAGCTGAAGGCACAGGAGGAGGAGAAGGCCAGCGCGCCGGGGCCCCCAGTAGGAGCAGACGCGTCGGCGGCCGGTGAGGATGCTGTGTTCTGGTACAGTTTAGTGCACTTTCAAGGGCCGTACAGCTGTGTGGTGGGTCTGGAGCCGCCGGGGGGGGGTCCCGCCAAGCAAGGCAGGGGCGCCGCCGCTGGGGTAGGTCTTAGGCCCAAGAACCCGACCGCGGAGTGCAGTCCCAAGCAGCCCAGACCATCAACTCAGTCCCCCCCAGCGGCCGCTCCGATGCCCCCCGCTCCCGTACCTGTTCAGGCGCTGCACACCCGGGCTCCTCTGCTGGCAGCTGCTTGCTGGCTAAATGGGATCCGGCACTCCTCGAGGCAGCAAGATGGTGGGGGCACCCCTGTTCGCCGAGGTCCGGCTCTCTTCTCAGGGGCACCGGCGGGCCGGTGCACAGGCCAGTAGCTCCGGAGCGTCTCCGGGCCTCGCACACGCCCCTGTAGTAGTGGGGGAGCGCAGGGCCACACCTCGATCGCCCCGTGAGCCTCCGGCGTATTCACACAGGATCCGGGCTATTAAGATGGCGGCCGTCTCTTATGGCGCTTTGAAGTCGGCAGTCTAGGCCAGGGCGGCGAAGTGTCTATTTTTTGCAGCATCGGGTCCCCTCTGAGCTCCGTACTCTCCTCTCAGAGGCCGTGGGGCTTCTCCGGTGCCCCTGTGTGCCGCCAGAGGTGACGGTTGTTGACATACGAGATCCGAGCAGCCAAAATGGCGGGCGGGCTACCGGGTCTCAGGCCTCACCGCTTACACAGCCCGCCGATCTCCGCCAGCTGAATTCGAGCTCTGGAGGCACTCAAGTCGCTCCGCTAGCGTGTGCTTCCACCCGTTATACTTTTTATGCCGTGAAAATGCTTATAATCGCTATGGATGGCGGCGGCGGCCCGGAGCTCAAATGGCGTACGTCTCACTCCATCTGCAGCGAGACCACGCCCCGGGACTCAAATTTTAATAGAAGGCTGTCGACTGTGGGGATACCTAAAGAAACTAAAGATGTAAATTTGTGTTTCTGATGGATTATGGCCGCAACCCCTCCTCCTGCTTTGCCCGCAGGTCGATCGGCCTGAAGGATGTAATAATTGCCTGGGAGTGCCACAAGAATATCAGGGGCAGAGTCCGCTGTCAGCCATGTTTCCGAACATGTTTCTGATGCCTTTAACTGTACGTAAGCATTCACGTCCCCTTCCAGCGCTGGCTGACATTCTCACAAAGCGAAACATTCCCTCCACAGTACAAAGCTACAACCATAGTTAGGCCATCCTCAGCAATCTAGCAATAATTGTTACTGAATAATGGTACATCAACACCACTTGGCCACTATATCAACAAAACAACATTTTCCAAAAATAATGCAGAGCTAACAGGTTGGTACACACTAGAACACCTAAAAAGGAAATTGGAATATACCAATTTCCATTATATACACAGACAGAAATGCAGCCACAAAAGGCACCCAACTCGGTGATTGGCCTGATGCTCAGATGTCCATTCTTGTACCAGATTTCTAACCCTTCTATAGAGTAGACTTATCTTAGTCAGTTTTTTGTTGCTGATATTGCTAAGTGCATGCCAACATTGACCATTGTTTTGTATGCTCTTACAAATCACCTCTACTTGTCTAGCAGTGGCTCAGAATGCTCTATGTGCCACACAACGCCCATACACACAACAGTCCCTCATGCTGCAGCTCCAGCTACCAGATACAACTCTCTTCCTTCTTCAGCCTGTCCACCCACTGCTGATGTCACATTGGGGGTCGCATAGGGATTGTCAGGTGGATTGTGTCATGTATGAGGCTTTACTGGTAAAAGCCTGTACGGCTGTTTTTCTAGTAGGTATGGCCCATTTAAAAAGAAGTATAATGCCAGTGTTCTTTAAGAATGATCCCTGTTAAGAGATATTGAAAGCTAGTTCATAGAGATCAGTGCAAGCGTTCTGCAAGCATCACTGTATGAATGCAAAAATGTTGCACTAGAACTGCGGTTTAGATGCAATAGCAATATAACTAATAACCAGGTAATGGCGGTAGCTTGTGGCATCAGGTCGATTACTGTTTACCCTCGCCGGATCTTCTGGCAGGGAAAATTAGCATCATGAGGACCACCTTAAATAGGGCAGACCTCCTGATAATAAGAGGGGGCAGCCTTGTGGTGGATGGCTGCCCGTTTGATTGACGTTCATCTGTGGCTCTATCTGCAGTTGTCAGTGGGCCCCCCACCTCTTAATGAGTTGGGGGAAGAGTGAGTTTGGCAGGGCTAGAGAACCTCCAATTTATGGCTGACTCGCATCCTGCAAAACTTTAAATGAGACTAAATCTGTTGTTTCTTTTCACTTCCTTAGAAGTCTGTTTCCTGCTATTGTGTGGGAAATGCAAAAACAACAATTGATGGACAGAATGCAGAACAATGTCCTACATTCACCCCAGTACAGAGATCGGGGCCTAAATCCATCGTTTTTTTGCTCACCATGCCATTCCAGTTTGAACAGAGCCATATGCAAATCAGTCTTGACCCTGTGCCCAATGGGAACAGTCCAGCCCGAACTGCCAGGCCAGGTCCTCCCTGGACTGGAAACAAGCATCCTAGGACCGGTTTCGGGGTTTCACCCCTCTTCAGCCAGGATAGCTTGATTCCAGTGGCATGGAGAGCACGGGACCCACGTGTGGGAAGCAGCCGTTACTCACTGGTCATAAAATACTTTATAAACATCTAAATAAATAAAAGTAAACATGTTCATGCTCAGATGTGGCAGGCACCTGACAAACCAGTTAAGTTAAATCTCAAATCTCACAAATCCCATTTTTGGGTCTAGCCTACAGACAGATTTAGTTGTCCCGCCAGCCTCATGTTTTCCAAAATATTCATAATAAAATACTTACTTGCAGGTTTTTGGTCGCTCTCTTTAATCTTTGATCTGTTCAATTGTCTTTCACATTTTGCATCTGCCCACCTCAGCATAGGGCACTCTGAAAGGAAGAAGACAGCAGATCGTCCCCAAGTCCAATTTATACACTTTTCCCTAGTAACTTTTTGCCTTCTTGGTTGCACCACTGGGTGGACCCCACAGAACAACTATTGTGTTGTGTCTTGCCGTCCTTTTGTTGCGCTGTTCCCACTTCTGGGTGGACCCCACAGAACCACTACTGTGGTTGTCTGGGGATTTCCTTGTGCTGCACAATTGAATCTTCTGGGTGAGACCTACCACAGTGGTGTTGGTTGACCTCCTGAGGTTGAGCATTGTCGATTCTGGGACACATACAGACACTCCTATAAACCCACTAAGTTTTTTGTGAACTTCGTGGGATTGCCACATCACTTTAAACAATGAAGGGAGCCGCACACCAGACAGTTTTTCAGTTTAGCACATAGAATCCATGAACTGCACTCTATTCAACTAACATACCAGTGAATACATTGGCATACAGAGCAGCTCTGTCAAGTTTGCTGCAACGCAATGTGACCACTTAAGTTGTTATGCACCGCGCCCAACTATTCCCCCTGAGAACCTACTACAACCACACATCTTTAAAAAAAAACATACAATTCAGTCTGTAATTACTCTCAACAGGGCAGTGTCACAATTCCATAATTGTGGCATTTGTGTGCCATACAAAAGCTTTATGACATAACATGTTCACAGATGATGTTTGTTGAGACTAACGTGCTTTAAAATGCAAAGGAAAAATGTCTTACATGAGCCTCCCTGTTTGAGGGTAAGAACTGGAAAAAAACACAAGCCTAGAGAAGATATTGCCTTAAAGAACCATTGCTTAAGGTAACTTTTTATTCCTTCTGCCGCCTTCCCTAGTAACACTTTTTATAGGTAAATCATACTGTCCTTTAGCTAAAAATGTAAAGCACAGTCATAAGTGCTAAAATGCAAAACAGTTTTGAGTTGTATTCTTTTTCTTTTAGCTGGTGGACAGTGAGGTAGTCATGCTTTCTGCACACTGGGAGCGAAAGAGAAGTGGTCTGATGGAGCTACAGGAACACCTACAACAAATTCCAGTATTTTTAACTGATCTGGAGTCCACCACTGCCCAATTAAGTGAGTTTTAATCTGTTCTGTAAGGAGCACTAAAACCCTAATGCATTTTGAGAATGAAGCATTAAAGATCTTGTCAGACTGGAAATATATTTTCTATCATTCTCCTACTCCTACAGTGTTGTATTTTGAGAGGTGTTGCTAAAGTATTCATCCTTCAGTTGTATTTGATTCATTTTTTTTTTTTTTGATAACCAATTTTATTGATTTTTAGTGGAAAAACAAACAAAAAGGAAAGAGAAGACCAGCAGCAAAGAGAGACATCAGTGCACAGCAGAAACATGGTGTCATCATAGCATTGAATACGTCCTGGATAGGCATAGAACATGAAAGAGAACAGAGTAATGCACACCACAGGGCCACAGCCGCCCAGGAGGAGTGTCAATCGTCTATCACCCCCACCCATTTGCCCCACATTTTGCGATACTTCGCTGGGCATCCCCTGGCTTCATACAAGGGCTTTTCCTGCGCTGCGCACCAATCCACCCCCCTACGCCATCGTGTCATGGTGGGCGCAACCGGGTTCAGCCAGTTTGCCGCAATGTCCCTCTTAGCCACCATCATGGCTGTGTTCAGGAAGAGTTTGTCCGCTCTGGATCCATCCAACCCCTCGGTAACCCCCAGGAGCACATTCAGTGGGTTAAGAGGAACCTCCCAGCCCAGCACCTCAGTAAGTTCCCCCACCACAGATTCCCAAAAGCGTGTAACTACGGGGCAAAGCCATACCATGTGGAAAAAATCAGCTCGTGGTGGGCTACAACGGGGACATGGCGCGTCTAGTCTGAGCCCTGCGCGGTGGAGGCGCAGTGGTGTAAGGTAGGCGGCGTGGAGGTAGTATATTTGGACTAAACGGAGCCTCGCGGAGGCTGGGATAGTTTTGGGTGTCAGTGCGTCTCTCCAGTCGTCATCCTCCAGGGTTCCGAGCCATCCCTCCCATCGGTCTCTAAGCCGGTGTAGTGTGGTGGGAGTGTTGTTTGTGAGGGAACGATAGATGCGGGAAATCCCCCCTTTCGTCATCCTCCAGGGTTCCGAGCAATCCCTCCCATCGGTCTCTAAGCCGGTGTAGTGTGGTGGGAGTGTTGTTTGTGAGGGAACGATAGATGCGGGAAATCCCCCCTTTCGTCATCCTCCAGGGTTCCGAGCAATCCCTCCCATCGGTCTCTAAGCCGGTGTAGTGTGGTGGGAGTGTTGTTTGTGAGGGAACGATAGATGCGGGAAATCCCCCCTTTCCCCAGGTTGCCGGTCATGATTTGAGCTTCGGGTGGGCTGTATTCAGGTAAGGAGGTACCCTCTGAGATGTGGGAGCGGAGGGCATGACGCAATTGCTAGTAACTGTAAAACTGTGAGGGGTGTAAGGAATACCGGGTTTGTAGGTCCTGAAAGGTACGTAGACGGTCACCCCCCCATATGTCCCCCAGCTGCGAGACACCAGTGAGATCCCACGCTCTAAAGCCAGATAAGTTGGCGACCTCCTGGAGCCAGGTGCCCTGCCAAAGCGGGGTGTATTGAGTCAGTTTGCCCGACCAGTGGGTGTGGCGCAGAGAGGCCCTCCAGGCCAGGAGCACTCCCCGCGTTACTTCGGGCAGGGTTCTGGGAATGGTATCCCTGTACAGCATCCCTTGGATGCTAGACGGGACCAGGGCATGTAGTTCCACTCTGTATGCTGGGTCTGACCAACCGCCGTTGAACCAGTCGTGTATAGTGAGAAGCCGGGTTGCTAAATAATATAGATACAAGTTTGTCATTCCCAAACCTCCATCGAATGGTGGGATCCGGCATTGGGCGAGGGCCAAACGGGGCCTCCGACCCCCCCAAAGGAACTTGGTGGCTAGGCTGTCCATATCTCTGAACCATGTCCGCGAGAAGAGTAAGGGTATATTCTGAAGTACATATAAGAACCTGGGTAAAATCATCATTTTGAATAAGGCTATTCTGCCCATGGGGTTCAGCGGCAGCGCCTGCCATCTGAGGAGGTCAGCGCGGACCCTCCTCACCAGCGGGGTTACATTGAGCGACCAGGCAAGGTCCGGGAGGAGGGCGACCCAGATCCCAAGGTACTTAAAGGACTGTCTCCGGAGGGGTATCGTGGTCTACCAGTCAAAGCAGTCTCTCGAGAGATGAAGGGGGACCAGGACGGATTTGGCAGAGTTCAGTCGTAGGCCAGAGGCCTGTTCAAAGAGACTCAACGCTCGAAGACACCGGGGTCCCAACTGCGCTGGCTCGGCCAGAAAGAGCAGAACATCGTCTGCGTAGAGAGCAATTTTGTCCTCTCCCAGCCCATTTCCACCCCATAATTTGCTTGTCCGACCGTATGAGGCAAGCGAAAGGCTCCATCGCTAAGGCGAAAAGGAGGGGTGAGAGGGGGCATTCCTGCCTCGTACCTCTCCTGATGGGGAAGGGTCGTGACAGTGCTCCTTGACCAGCACTCGGGCCCGCGGCCTACTGTATAGAATCTTCACCAGTTTACAGAAGTATTTCCCAAATCCCAGTTCCGCCAACACCTCCTCAAGGTACTGCCAGTCTACTGAATCAAAGGCTTTCTCGAAGTCAACGAGAAGGAGCGACAAGTATGGGGGTGAACAACTGGCGGTTCGCTAGAGCGAGGTGGAGGCGCATGAGGCAGTGTCTGGTACCCCGGGAGGGCATGAAGCCGCACTGGTCGGGATGGACCAGCCTGGTCAAATGTGGTCGCAGGCGGTTGGCTAAGACGGAGGCGAACACCTTGATCTCTGAGTTAATGAGAGAGATGAGGCGGTAGTCGGAGCAGTTCGTCGAGGGGGGCTGAGACTTAGGGATCACCACGATGGTGGCAATATCAGTTTCAGTGCGGAACAAGCCCCTGTCAGCCGCCTCAGCGTACACCTCCAGAAGGTGGGGAACTAGTGTGTCTCGGTAGGCCGCGTAAAACTCCTGCGGGAATCCACCCGGGTTCTTGCCAGAGGCCATGCGAGATATAGCATCATTGACCTCCTCTAAAGTAATAGGGAGGTCCAGCGCCGCCGCCTCAGGCTCACTGAGCCGCGGAAGAGAGATCTGCTCCCGATGAAGCAGCTTCGGGAGTGAAAGACTGGGAGGCTGTGCGGAGTAGAGTGCAGCGTAGTAAGTGGCGAAACATTGGGCCACCGGTGAGTGCTGGGCCGCGCCATCCGGAGCTATCACTTCCGGAATTATGCGGTTGGCCATTGGGTACGTGGCCAGTCGATGAAGGAGCTTCCCATTTTTGTCTCCCCATCCGTAGACTCTGGCTACAGAGGACCTCCACAACAGCTTTGCGGCCTCCAAGGAAGTCTGCCTAATCTCGTCCCTCAGAAATGCCAATATTCTGTCTTGGGAATCGGATCTCTCCTCTGACGATTGACTTTCGATGAGGGTGGCCTGAGCTTCCAGGTGTGTAATCCGGGAGTCTTGCACAAGTCGCTTGAGCTGGCCCTTAGCAAAGCCACGAATGGTGGCTTTACCAGCTTCCCACAGGGTACCGGGGAGGAGACAGAGTCTCAATTGGTGGTGAAGTAGTGTTGGAGCTCGTCGCCTACCACTTTCCTAAAGTCCTTGTCCTGGAGAAACCAGGCGTTCAGTCTCCAGATCGGACGTAAAAGAATCCGGGAGGTCGCCCACGTCCATCGCTATAGGTGAATGGTCGGATATACCTCTGGGGGGGGGGGAGGAGGGAGAGAGAGAGAGATATATTGATTGATTGTTTGTTTTCTCTCCCCCCATGCCAGTGAATGCCAAATTCGCCAGGCATCACAGTTCATCAGAAGATTAGCGTGGGTGGTTCTGGTAGTCAAAGGGGCATTGGCGGTGTCAAGGGCTGGATTCATGACTGCATTAAAAATCCCCCCCCAATGATTGTCATCCCAGAGGGCAAAGCGGCAACCAGTTCCGCAGTTCGCTTAAGGGTGGAGGCCAGCAGCGATGGCGGGGAGTAGATGGACAGTAAGTTGAGGGCCCGGTCCCTTCCAAGGCTGTAAAGCTACCCAGAGGATCATTAGTAACATTGCGCAACACGAATGGGAGAGTGCGTCGCATGAGAACAGCCACGCCTCTCGACCCTCGATTAAAGCCGGAGTGCCAGACCCTGTCATAGCCGTACCTCACCAGGAAGGGGCAGTTGTTGCCTACAAGGTGAGTTTCTTGGAGCAGCTGTATTTTTACTGCGTGGCGTTGTGCAGACCGTAGGACCGCTGTTCGCTTGACTCTGTCTAACAGCCCATTAACATTCCAGGACACTATGTGAAGCATCCCCCTACCACTATGATTGTCCGTCATGGGGGGTATAAGTGTGTGCTGAGACTCGTGAAACGGGTGGCAGACGCGGGTGGAGTTCTCCGCCTGCGTGGAGTGGTGGGTGCACCACTGTAATGCGGATTGTGTATGCTCTTGCCATGCTGCTGATTAGGGATGCTGGCGTGGTGAACAAGGTGTGTTAACGGAAAACTGGGACAACGGTCCCCTTCCCCTACCCCCTCCCCCCTCCCTATACTTCGGGAACTGAAGCATCTGTCGACCCTAACAGGTGAAAGCTGAAAGAAAAACCAAACTGAAACGCTTGGGAATGGGGATTCGTGGAAGACCCCTCCTCATAGCAGGATGTTCTGTGACAATGTCCATCGAGAGAGATAAATGGCGGCAAGCATGATCGCTGTATCGTGGGCCTCAGTGCTGATTATGGCCAGCAGTCTATTGTGGGCTCAGGGTAGCACCTTGAGGAGGGCCGGGCTCCGGGAGAGATCTGTGTCTGTCAGATCAAGTAGGGATGGACGGGGCGGAGTTCCTCCTGGATCCGAGTGGTTCGATGAGCCAGTCCGTCGTAAAGTTAGGTGGTCACTCAGAGGTTCACTGGACGCTGACCGGGACCCGGCGGTGATTCTGATCTGGCTCGTCTCGGGCCCCGCCTCCTGCGCGAGCGGGTGCGTTTAGGGCGTGGTTCGGGTAAACACCCCTGGTCTCCCTCGGTGCGGCTCTTGGGGGACTGGCTCCTTAATTCATTTTTTATGGTTTAAATCTTTTATTAAATTTTGAAACATATATTACGTACAACTTAGCGGCGGCTGTCTCGCAGCTATGGGAGCCCCTCAATCATCGTAACAGCTGGATCATCAAAGCAATGAGGGATAAGCTCACAGTCATAATAAGCCACAACAAAATACTAAAAATTTTAAAAATAAAAAACCCAAGAAAACCTATTGTGCCCTTTCCCCCTCCCCCACCCCGTCCACCAAAGAAGTTTGTATGATCCGTGTGTAAGTCCTGTGAGTGAAATAACTGTGTTATGTTCCGGTCTCTTGTGGGTCAGAGAGTCGTAAAGACGAAGATACCTGGGACAGGTGAGTTCCCTGAATTCAACAGATAGGAGAGACAAAAAGGGTTGCCAGAGCTCGTTAAATGTGGAACCCTTCCCAGCGGCTGTCAGCGTCAACTTCTCCATCCCCAGGACGTGCCACAGCCGGTGTAACCAGTTTGTGAAAGTAGGGAGTTGAGGGGTACGCCAGTGTGTCAGTATGTTTTGTATTGCTGAACCCAGCGCTATCGCCATCAGCCTACCCCGTCGGGACTTGAGCGGATAGGTCAAGGGGTTCGGGAGACCCAAGAGGACGTACGCCGGGAAGCGTGGTATTTGTGTATCTAGGTGTTGGTCCACCTCGTCTAGGACCTGAGACCAATACGACTGAATTAGTGTACAATCCCATAATAGATGTGTTAAGGTGCCCGCAGCCCCGCCAGCAGAGCGCGTCCTGAGTAGGGTCCATTGAATGAAGTCGCTCCGGGGTATAATACCAATACGTCACTAGTTTAGTGAGGGTTTCCGTTAACCCCATGTGGTATGCAGACTGGCGGGCCCGGTAATAAACCCCCTCCCATTCTTTGTGGCTAAGTGATCTGCCCAGTTCCCTCTCCCACCGCGCTCGGCTAGCGTTATACATATGTGTATTACGGGCGAGCAGCATCTGGTATAAGTCTGAGATGAGCTTTTTATCGGAAGTGCGCGTGATAAGCCACCTCTCAAAAGTAGACAATCGTCTGCTGGCAGATGGCTTCACTTGGGTGTGCAAGGCCCAGTGCCGGATCTGATAATACCGAAGTCGTTCAGTTTCGGGCAGCCCATAGTCCTGCCTAATCTGATGAAACGGTATGATCCCGTCCACGTCGAAGAGGTGCCCCAGAGCGCGACACCCTGAGGATCTCCACCTAGTGAAGGCTGCTACATCCATGCCCGGTTGGAAGTCAGGATTCCCGAGTAACGGTATAAGCGGCGAGGGATAGGTAGTGAGGTTGTGTTTGGTGTTGGTATGGTCCCATGTATCGAGTAGGGTCCGGGTGATATGCGAGGCATATAAGTTGGGTGGTCTGTGCGCTTTCCGTAAGAAGGGGATTCCCTGTAGCGGTCTGGCAGCCACTGCCTGGTCTTGGAACAACCAGTGTTTTTCCGACTCCCTTCTGCTCCACTCGACCAAGTGGCGTAGCTGAGTTGCTTGGAAGTATAATTGCAGATCTGGGATACCCAGACCCCCGCTTTCCGGCGGGAGCACTGTCAGCGCCTGCTTAATCCGGGGTTTGCGGCCATTCCATATAAACTGGGCAAGCTCGGACTGGGTCTGTTTTATCCACCCCTGTGGGGGACAGAGGTAGAGTTTGAAACACATATAATATCTGGGGGAGGATGGTCATCTTGACCGCCGCAATCTTGCCAAGAGAGTGGATAATGCTTCCATTGGGTCAGCTCCCCACGGACCGTCCGCCGCAACCGGGCGTAGTTAATGGTCGCCGTGTCCGATATGGAAGGGGCCAGTTGAACCCCTAAGTAGGAAATCGTGTCGGTTGCCCATTGGATGGGATAGTGTTCCTGTAGGTGCGCGCGAGTGGAGGGTGCCAGCGAGAGGTCTAGTGCCACCGATTTGTCCAGTGCCACCGATTTGTCCATGTTCACTTTGAACCCCGACGCCAGTGCGAACGAATCCAGTTCTGTGAGACATGCCGGCAATGCATTGAGAGGGTTCGATAAGGAGATCAGGACGTCGTCAGCGTACAGGCTGACCGTGTGAATATGCCCTCCAAATTTGATCCCGGTAACTGCTGGGTGCTGTCGGAGGCGGTGGGCTAAAGGCTCCATATAAAATGCGAAAAGAAGGGGTGACAGGGGGCATCCCTGACGGGTACCTCTCTCTATGGGGAACCGAGACGATGTATGGCCATTAACACGGACAGAGGCTAAGGGAAACTTATAGCAATTGAAGATGCGGGTGCGGAACTTTTCCCCGATGCCCACCTGTGCAAGGACCTGCTCTAAATATGGCCAGTGGACCCTGTCAAAAGCCTTCTCGGCGTCTACGGCAAGCATCATGTACTCCCCTCTCGTCCGAGCGGCTTTCTCAATAAGATGGAGGGCTCTCTTTGTGTTGTCACTGGTCTGGCGCTGGGGGATGAAGCCTGCTTGATCCGGGTCTATTAGGCCCGGCATGTGGGGGGAAAGACGTGCAGCCAATATCCCGGTGTATATCTTAAGGTCAGTGTTAAGGAGGGATATGGGGCGGTAGGCCCCGCAGGTAGTCTTATCCTTCCCTGGCTTCGGTATGAGCACTATGGACGCCTCCAGCATTTCCGCCGGGATCGCTCCAGGGTCAGAGAATGAGTTGAAAAGCTTAGTGAGAACTGGGGCTAGCGCAGTACAGAACGTTTTATAAAATATGGCAGAGTAGCCGTCCGGGCCTGGTGCCTTAGCTAGTTTGAGACGAGTAATGGCGGCTATGACCTCTTCTATTCGAATATCATGGTCCAGAGAGTCTGCTTGCGCCTCCGTCAGAGTCGACAAGCCGATTGGGTCTATAAAGGCCACTCCATCGGCGGGCGACAGGGAGAACCTGCATAGAGGTGGGCATAAAAGTCCCGAAACGCTTCCGCTATCTCGGAATCCTCTGTGACTCGTCTCCCATCATCCCTCTGTATCTCCCGGATCCCTTGTTTCTGACGAGTCTCTCGGAGTTTATGGGCGAGTAGACGACCACAGCGGTCGCCTCCTGTGTAATATGCATGTCGCAGCCGGAGAGCTGCGAAATCCGCACGGTCCTGATCTATCGCTGCAAGCTGCCGTCGCATAGCCTGGAGTTGCCGCCAAATCCGTGGCGCACCCGTCCGCTGGTGTATCTGTTCCAATTCCCGGGTCTTCTGAGTGAGAACCTCCCTCTTACGCCTGCGCTCTACATTATCCGCCGCTGATATAGCCACTAATTCCCCTCTAATGACCGCTTTCAGTGCCGCCCATTGTGTAGAGAGGGAGGTGTCAGTGTTTGCATTGTGAGAGAGGTAGTCTTTGATGGAGTGCTGTATCTGTTCCACCACTGCTGCGCGATGGAGGAGTGTGTCACGGAGGCGCCATATTCGGGAGGGGTGTTGCATAGGTGGGAGGGCAAAGGTTGCGATGACTGGTGCATGGTCAGATAGAGAGGCTACCCCTATTTCAACATCTGTAGCCATCGTATGCAGGGGTGTGGATGCCAGCAGGTAGTCTAATCTGGCATACATTTTGTGCGCATTGGAGTAGTAGGAGTATTCGCGGCTGTGCGGATGAAAGCAACGCCACAGATCAGATAGGCCCAAGTCCTGTAATCGAGACAACCCCGCCGCAGATAGAGCGCCAGTCTGGTGTGTGCGTTGGCATGATCTGTCTGTTTCATTGTCGAAAACCACGTTCAAGTCTCCCCCAAGAGAATTCTGCGTTCTGTCGTGGCTGTGGCTTCCGTGAGCGCTGTATGAAGGAATTTTTCCTGTCCGTCATTGGGGCCGTAAACGGAACCAATAGTGAATGTGAGCCCCCCTATGGCAAAACGGTAGGTGAGGAGCCGCCCCTTAATTTCGGCCTCCCTATGGAGAACCTCCCCCCGGAATCTCTGGGCCACCAAGATTGCCACCCCAGCCGATTTAGATGGCCCTGAGGAGAACAGCTGTGTCGGGAATCTACGAGACTTAAGTCGGTGGCAGTCCTTAGCCAGTAGATGCGTTTCTTGGAGTAGGCATATGTCTGCATTGGTGTGTTCTAAACAGGACAAGACTGCTTTGCGCTTGACGGGGTTATTAAGCCCCCTTACATTCAACGTGAGCACCCGAAGTGTGGTGGGAGGCATGTAGTCAGTTTAAATTGTGTAGAGCGTATGTAAAATCTGGGGTCCCCATCATAGTGGGCTGGTAGCCAGTACAAAACAGGCCGGCTCTGACCATGTGGACCTACGCTATCAATAAAAAAGGGTGGACAAGGGACCCCCAAAGAAAGAAACCCCCCAAAAATTGTCTAATCTTAGTCCAAATATAACAAACAACGAAGAAGAAAGGACAGAGAAGAACTCTTGTCGAAGTCCATCATCCACGGATGATCGGAAAAGCATCTCCATGGGGGATGTGATGTGACCAAGGGCGGCCCTCCACCTCCCGCCAGCGGCCCCCTAAAGAACCAGGACAGCTCGATGAGATCAAAATATACTGAGAGTTTCAGGCAGGTTGTGTCTTTGCTAGTGCTGCAGGTAGAGTCTCAAGGGCCTCCTTCTGTCCCTGCGAAATCTCCACGGGGTTTGGTCGTCTGGGACGGCGTCGCCGACCCTGCTGCTGGTACTGGGGCCTCGTGTCATCCGCTCCGCGACCCGGACCCTCGTCACCATTTTCCTCCTCGGGGAGGTCGACTCCGAGCAGGCGGCAGGCCTCAGAGATAGACCGCAGCTGAAAGAGTTTACCGTCCATGCGGAATATCAGACGGAATGGGTGACCCCAGCTGTAGGAAATGTTGCGCTGCCTGAGATGTGTGGTGATAGGCCAGAAACTTCTCCGTTTTTGGAGGGTGAGGGCAGCTAAGTCCTGAAACAGTGCTGGGGATTGGCCGCGGAATGTGAGGGATTGCATCTGTCGGGCCTTCTGGAGAATTTCTTCCTTAGTTCTGAAGTCCTGGACACAAACCAAGATGTCAGCCGGTAGAGCTGCCGCCTGACGCGACGGGCCTACCCTGTGCGCCCTGTCCAAGCGGAGATCCGGGTCCAGCGGCCTGCCCAGAATATGGTTAAAGAGCTCCGTAGTGTATTTGAAAATGTCGCCTGCTTCCTCGTCGAGCTTCACCCCCCGGATCCTGATGTTGTGGCGATGAGAACGGTTTTCCAGGTCCTCGAGATGAGATTGGAGGTCGACTTGTTGATCGTGGATCCGAATAACCTCCTGCTGGAGCGTCGCCATTTCTGTGTCCCTCACGTCGCTTTTCTCCTCTAGGTCCGCGACCCTCTCCCCAATACCGTCCATCTCTCTGCGGACATCTTTGATTTCTGCGGTGAGGTCCCGCTTCAGTGTCTGTAGGTCCTCCCGCAGCGCCACGAACAGGGACTCCAGGAACGCTTTTGTTATCGGCTCCCCTGTATCGCCAACTCGGGGGTGTGGGCTGCTCGGACCCTGCTCCACCGTCATCCATTTGATGGCCGCCCTGCGGCTTCGCAAATAGCTCCTTCAGGGTTTTCTCTTTCCTTCCTCGTGAGGTCGACATGCTGTGACCAGGGCACAAGCGTCGCAAGACCGGTCCCCCAGCGGGCCCCGCGGGGGAGCCCGGGCGGCTCAGGTACCGGCTGTCTCTGGTTCAGCGTCCCCGTCCGCTTCCCCCTTCACTGGGTTGGGATTCCTGGTCTTGGTCCACGTCTCCGGCCTCGCTCTCCCAGTGGCGGTCCCCACTGCGAATGCTCCCCGGTCAGCCGTCCGCTCGTCCCAAGGACCCCCCCGGGCAGTCCCCGCTCCACCGGCACCACAAAATGGCGGAGGCGCCGCCTCTCTGCCGCGGAGTCAGCCGCCGGCCGGCTCAGCAGTAACCCCACCAAGGTCCCAAGGTGGATAGCAGGGCCTCCAGGAACCACGCTCGGCCTCCCCCTCCCCCTCAGTCACAGCAGTGGGCCAGCGTCGCACCCGGCTCCAACAAACAGGCCGCGACTCTGGTTCCTTCGTAGCTCTATGGGGGGTGCCCTCAACTCTTCACCCCCCGGGGCAGTCACTTGCCTGCTTGCTAATATGTCCGGGGAGTCCACTCCGGCCGGTGAGGCCCTCTCCCGACTCCGGCCTGCCTCCCCAGCTCCCAGGGGCGATGGGGTAGGCGCTACTCCCTCGCCGGGTCCTCCGTCGCTCGTCCGCTCCTTGATCCCGTTAGCCGGGGCCGCAGAGCTGCCTCTGCACTTCAGGTGCCCGGATGGTCGCAGCTCTGTCTGCGTCGCCGTCAGCACCTCCGCTCCGCCCCTCCAGCGGTCCACCGGCCTCAGGCTCCACTCGAGGCTGCCGCGACCCCGGGATCAGGCCTCCCAACAACTAGGCCGCGCCTCCGTCGGAGCGCTCGGCACTGCTCGGTTCGGTATGTGGCGGCGGTAAGAGCCCCCGGCCGCTCCTGCAATAAGGCAGCCCCCGCGGCTCCCTCCAGGCGCCGAGTCACGGGTGTCCTGTCGCTGGGAACGGCTATATGCCGGTGCTATATTGGGCCACCGGCGGGAGAGTCGGAACAACACGTCTGCTCAAGCCGCCATCTTGGCCACCTTAATTCATTTTTTAAATGTGCAAAATGCAACACTAGGACAAGGCGTAGCATTTCTATATAGCTGCCAGGTTTTCGATTGCTACATTTGTGACATACCGATACCCGCATTGCAGTGTGATTATGAGTGACATTTCTATGCCTTATGAGTAACACTTTGTGTGACTCTTTATTGCAGGCAGATTAAAGCAGTCATGTCCATGTTATGCTGTTAATTTCAGAACTGATCCACTTTTGTTCAACATAAGAGCTTCTAAAATGTCGTCAGTAGACCACAGTTTGCCTAACCTAGTAACAACAATGTGTTTTTTCTTGGATTGTGCATTTGTATCATAATACAGTGGTCCACGATTTTATAAATGTGTGATAGCAAGGTATGAACATATCAATGTCACAGGAGTAATGGTTTACAATGCACACAATAACTGTGGAATATGTACCCTTGAGCTGCATACTTTTCACCCTTCATCTGGCTTTTTTGTATAGGTACAGCATAGGTAAATGCTACATTTTGGCAGAAAAAGCATTCCTTTTGGCTGATATTGTTCTGCTCGTGATATTTGGAGAACAAGGGGATGTTTCCTCCTAACTCATTTTTTCAACAACAGGATTTGGGTTATGTCTTCATCCAAGCTACTGATACAGAGCAACCTATTTTCTGGCAATAAGCTGAATGTTAGATGTTTTACCTTTGGTAAATTTTCAGCATTAAAGCCCCAGGACAAGGCTGTTATCTCTACAAATGTGACTGCCAAAGTGGTGCAGCTCTATGCACCATAAATTAGTAATACTCCAGCTCAATTAATATTATTTTATGGAATTTGAAAACATGAAAGACTGAGTAGGTCTGCCAGGATTCAAACTAGTGACTTGCAGCTCACACAAAGATATCTACGACAGGTACATTATTGAACATGCCACACTGCCCTACCAGTTGTACGATAAAAAGTACTTAGGAAGATGTTATGCCTTCGAGCATCCACTACACAAAATATAGCCTGAGGCATAAGGGTCAAGTTACCATCGTAGAAGAATTGGGGATAAAAGGTCTTGGCGTTCCATTTTATAGTCACTGACGTGAAAAATTCAGGTTCTAGAGCCACTAAATTTGCTAGATCTGCATGTTCAGCGCTGTGGTTTACACAGAGACCATGATGTAAAAGGCTCATACCAAATGAGGGTTTCATTGTGCTGAGCACAAAGAATAAACGGTGGCACAAGAACTCATAAAATTCAATTCACATAAAAATACAGGACACAGAAACACATGAATTGAGTGCTCAGAGGCAATTGTGGGAATCCTGAGGTCAGAACGAGTACAAATTCATACATATCCGTTCCCGTTGACATTTTTCTCTATAGGAAGCTTTTGCTTAGGGTAGGATGGACAACTCTAACACATGAGAAGGAGCAATCTGATGTCAGGCAAGATGTAGAAGGTCAGGATATTTTGGAATGGTTTGTGAGCCTTTGAGGTCGCTTGAAATGCGCAGGCCTTAAACGAGGTGTCTAAGGCAGCTGCCTTAATAGGGTGCATGCCAATGGAAGGGACTTCTGTCATTAGGAGGATGCCTGTGGCAGACTTGATGGTGTATGAGCGAATGAAGGAAGCTCTGATTGGATGGTTTAGGATGAAGGCAGCTCAATACCTGCAGAGATTCCGGGACTGCAAGAGAGCGGATGGTGTTCCGTTTGAGACTTGGATTCGTGGTGCATTGCGTGATTGGAATGAGTTGGTAACAGGGATGGAGGCCAAGGATTTTCAGTCCCTTCGCCAGTTGATGGTGATAAAGCGACTCAAGAAGGAGTGCTCTACCCCACTTAGGCAATACCGGTCTTATCTGACCGAGACGGATCCAGGGATGAGGTGATAAATGGTGCTAGCAATGTTTAAAAGGGCTGGAGCAGCATAGTTCTAAGCCACAGGGGGAGAAGAACTCCCCACAGACTGGTTTCAAACATGAGGGTAAGGGCCAGCGACACCCATGATAGCAAGGATGTTACACGTGGGTGAAAGTACCTGAGAGGGACCGGTTGTGTTCAGCCTATTCGCTATGGACATTTGGGAGAGAAAACCAAATGCTCTGAAGCACATCCATCCTAACATAATGGAATTTGTGCAGGATGTTTGTATCAATGGTAGGAAAGTGCCTGCCCTGAGGACTATGGTTGAGAGGAAGTACCTTAAGCCTCAGGAGATACTCCCTGGAACCAAGGATACATGTTTGGTAGTATGTGGAGAGGGCATGGCTCAGTGGCAAGGCTGCCATGATTGATGGTGGGGTAAGGGAAAAGCAAAGAGCTGAATGTGTCTTGGCAATGATTTGATTGCCCCTGGCTTAGTGCTAGGACTAGAAGCCTTTATGGTTTGGAGGTCAGCTGTTTTGACCAGAACACAGGCTGCACTTCAGTCTCGGAGGGAGGTTGGGATCATCTCTAATTTGTAGGGACCAGGACAAGGTAGTTTGCAGGAAAGGGCAGACTCAGGGAAGGCAGTGGGCTTGGAGGTCATCGCTTCTTCTCTAGAGGGAGAGGAAGATGAGGCTCCCGAAGCGGACAATCTGCTGGAGTCTAGTTCTCTTCTAGAGCAGCAGGGAAGATTTACGCTAGGCACAGGTGGAGTATCCTACACTTGTGGGACTTTGGAAGTATGCCCAGGATCCAATCAGCAAAGGAGTGGTCGAAAAACTCTATCTTGGCTGGGAGGATGGTCTACTTTATAGTGCACTGATAATTTGTGAGCCAGGAACTAGCTAGAAACTAATGATTCCATTAGTGCACAGGGACTTCCTGTTGTCACTGGCCCATGAAGTGCCCTTAGCAGGACACTTGGGGATTGGAAAAACCCAGAACTAGATGGACACTCTACTGGCCAGGGATACACAGAGAGGTTCTGTAGGAGCTGTCCAGCTTGCCAGATGAGTGGTAAGACAGCAGGGGAAGACGAAGGCACTGTTAGTGCCTCTACCAGTTGTAGATGTTACATTTGAGACCCCCACCACTCTGTCGGAACACAGGTATATCTTGATTGTGTGCACCAAGCCACCAGGCTCCCTGAAACTGTAACTCTGAGGAGCAGACTGCAAAGGTTGTATCAAGAGCTCTCTAAGGGATTTTTTTCTAGGGTCAGATTTCCAATGACGGTAATTTCTGACCAGGGAACCAACTTCATCTCCTGTTACATGAGAGAGATGTGGGAGCAAGCTGGTGTGACACACCACTTCTCCGTGGCATACCACCCACAAACCAATGGTTTGGTGGAGCGGTTTACCAAAACACTGAAGAGCATGATGGGAACTCTGCCAGAGAACCTCAAGAGGAAGTGGGATCTTCTCCTTCCATGTCTCTTGTTTGCCTACCGATGGATTCTGCAGAAGGAAGTGGGGTTCATTCCCTTTAAACTTCTGTATGGACACCCGGTGTGGGGGGGGGGGTCCACTTGCCTTGGTAAGAGATGGGTGGAAAAGAACCACAGAGTCTCCACAGAGGATCACAGAGGATGTGGTGGACTATGTGATTGGCCTCAGGAAGTTAATGGTGCAATAGCAAAATCTCCAGGCTAGCCAAGTGCTAATGAAAGAATGGTATGACCAGAAAGCTTCGCTGACTGTGTATCAGGAAGGCCAGGAGGTGTTGGTGCTAAAGCTTGTTTGTCCCAGAGCTTTGGAGGACAAATGGTGTGGGCCATATATAGTAGTTCAGAAGGTGTCTGAGGTAAACTGCTTTGTGGGCTCAGAAGCCACAAGGGAACCTAAGAGGATATTCCATTTGAACAGGCAGAGGCCTTACCTCTTGAGAGACTGACTACACGTTGAATGTTATGGCTATGGCAGAGGAGGGTGAGGAAGACAGTGAGCCTCTTTCTGAGCTGCTGGTTAGTGACATGAAGAATGGCACTATGAAAGGGGTTCAGTTAGCCCCGAAGTTAACGTCAGAGCAGCAGAGAGAGTGTAGACAAGCGTTGAGATGGTTTGCCATCCTTTTCTTGCTGACTCCTGCATTGATACCCGTCAGTGTGCATGACCTAGACAAAGGTGACAGTCTGCCAGTGAAAGGCAGAATGTACAGAATACCTGACCGGGTTCAGGGGTGCATTACGACAGAAGTTGCCAAAATGTTGGACTCTGGAGTCTTTGAGAGATCTCGTAGTCCTTGGACTAGTCCTGTGGTTCTAGTACCAAAGCAAGGGGCTATTGATTTGCGGTTCTGTGTGGACTTCTGAGCCCTCAATGAGGTGACCAAAACAGATGCTCATCCAGTTCCCAGACCGGATAAGGTTGTGAATCGGATAGGTGCTGCAAAGTACTTTAGCACCTTGTATCTGACCAGTGGATTTAGGCAGATCGCTTTGGAACCAAATGCTAAAGAGAAGGCTCTATTTTCAACACCAGAGGGGCTGTATCAATTGATGGTGATGCCCTTTGTTTTGAAAAATGCTCCTACCACTTTTTAGCTCTTGGTGAACCATGTTCTTGCAGGGTTGGAAAAGTTTTGTGTGGCCTATTCGATGATATTGCTGTATTTTGCAATGCATTGAAGGACCACTGAAAGCACCTGTAACAGGTGTTGGCAAGGATGCAGAAGGCAAAACGGACCATCAAGGCAACCAAGTGTCAGGTGCGGTAGTCTCCCTTGTGCATGAGGTGGGCAACACGAAGATGCGCCCTTTAGATGCCAAAATTCAGAATGTGATTGAGTGGAAGATACCTACTATCCAGACTATAGTGAGGGCCTTTTTACGACTCGCCAAGCATTACAGGAATATTGTGTCCAACTACAGCCTTTCAATGTACAAACGGATGCCTCTGACAAAGGAGTTGGAGCGGTGATAGCTCAACTGGATGACAAAGGTAGAGCGCCTCCATTAGCCTGTATTATAGGAGATTATTGCCCAGAGAGCAGAACTGGGCGGCTATTGAGGAGGAGTGTTTTGCCATAGTGTGGGCTTTGCTTATGTTCTGCTCATATTTGTTTGGAACTACGTTTGTGGTGCAAACAGTTCACAAGCCACTGAAATGGTTGTGAAATGAAAGAATCCCAAGTTGCTGGGACGGTCTGTTTCTTTGCAAGGTTTAGACTTTGTAGTGGAGCGCAGAGCCGGATTGATACACGGGATTACTGACTGCCTTTCTCGCCGGTTTTATCAATACGACCACCCAACCTCTCCTGGTTAGGTGTTGGTTCGGGGCGTTCTGATCTGGTAGGGGCGTCTATTGGGTCAGAAAAGTCTTCTGCACGGTTGGAGACGTGTACCCCTGCCCTGAGTGCCCAACTGTACTGTTGTCTGGATCCCTAATGCTGATTTTTGTCATAGTTAAAAGTGGATTATGCATGTGCGTCATGACATAGGCCTCTCTCACAGACTGCAGTCTTGTGGGACAGGGAGGGGTGCCCAAAGATATACCCTCATAGTGGTGGAAGGCTGCCACCTTCACCAAGAGTTAAGCAGGTCAAGCACCTTTGTGGCAGCATACTGTATAGTGATCAGCAGTAGTGAATAAGTCCTTTTTACACTGTCACTGGAGTGAGGCCTACAAGCTCACTTAATCTTTTTAAAAGTTCTGCTGCGTTGTGCTTAACTAACTCTTTGCGTACATCAGGTAGATGTGGAGTATTGCGCAGAGCATAAGTAGGTACTTTGTGCTAGATATATGTGTTCCTGGGAAGGGTACAGAACAGGGATAGAGCGGTACTGTGTAGTACTTGTGGGATTAGTGCATGTGCTGAGTGTATGTATGTCTGTGCAATACAGTACATGAGAGATGCATAGCTGTGTAGTGCATGCGCAACGGAAGCATGTGCTGGGTTTATGTGTGTTTGTGTGAAGTACAATACATGAAGGTTGAAGTGTTGTTCTGCCCACATGTAAGTGTGAGTTTGCAAATAGCACACCCTGGTACAGTACAGAAAAGCTACAGTACTGAGCAGTGTGCACAGACTGAATGTGTGTTCTGAATCTTTGTGTGTCTGTAGTGAGAAAATGCATGTAGGTAACAGTACTGTAGAGCTTGGGTGCTATGAAAGTACAATTGTGCCTGCAGTGATACATTACATGGAGGATCCTGGGTTTCATTTTTAGAAGCCCAGCCCTGTCTGGTGAAGACATGAGGAGTAGAGGAATCCTCCTGACAGTTTTGTGTATTGCTGCATTCCTGTGAGCTGGATGGGGCACATACTGGAGGAAAGGACTCTCCCTTTAACCTTCAAAAGTTTGTTCTGTGATTCAGTGATAGATCACAAGGACAGTGCCTGGACACATCTCAGGAAAGGAGATGTGAATGATAAGGGAATCAAAAAGAGTAGGGCTGGGCACCCAGGAGTAACCTTTTGATGCACATATCACTGTGGCTAACATCCAGGTGTGAACTCTGGTCACTCTCATGAATTGTGTTGTGGGATAATCGGCTACCGAGTCTTGCCTGCGTTGACAGACCACCTTTCAAGTGGAAAGAAGGAAAGGAAAAATGTGCACTTCAAAAGAAGCAGAACCCCAACATGAAACTTCAAATCACATTTGGTGTCTGAAAAAGGACCATAAGAAAGGGAGGTTGAGACCCCCAAATTTGTCATCTACTAAGCAGCCAGACAGGCTGTGTGAGAATGGGAAGCTGTGCAGAATTTAGGCCTGTGACAAGAACTGGGGGCCAAGGCCTGCTAGTCTCCCTGCGGGGTGAGAGGACATCACCCAGGGAAACCAAGGCCACATGTCCTGGAGCATGAGCACGTACCTGCTTGCCAAGACCAGTGTGCCCTGTGAGGAAGATGAGTGTTGGAGAGAGCGAGGTCCAGAGGGGAGCACTATCAAGAGGACTCCCTGACTGAGGAGAAAGGCTGCTCACTGATCGGACTGTTCCCTGTGTGCAGGAACAGTCTGGCGACCCCCCTCCCCACTCATATGCCAGGAGAGGGCTCCCGAGAGAGGAGTACCATGCAGGAAGTGCTTGGCTGGCATTGCCTCGTTGCGCAGACCTCGTATGCTAGAGAGGGACATTGTTGAACTTATCGGCCAGGAGCGTTGTGACGTGTGTGTCCCTTAATCGGAGATCTCCTATGACATGAGGTGCCGCCGTGGTAAGGGCAATGGCACCAGAAGATTCTGCTTGAGACTTCGAGTACCTCGGAAACTCTGTATGCCAGGAGGGGCTACTGGGACTACTATGGCCAAGAGTTCAGGTTGAAGCCGGGTCGGAAGGATTGTGCCTTTGACCGGCGGGGTCAAGCCTGCACACTGAGACCTGCACCGGACTGAGCCCCTGAGGATCACAAGGATGCCGGTGGAATTGTCGCACCTTTGCTGGGGCTCCAGTAGGGAGCTAAAAGATCGATTTAGCCTCCCCCTGCCCCCCCCCCCATCCCCCTCCAAAGAGAGGAGTAACTTATGTTTTGTTTGCCAAGCAGTAGCAGCTCCAATCACTGGAATGAACCGGCAGCGCATTCCCTGATACGGCCACCAGTGAAGGGGAAATAATCCCAACCATGTTATAAGAAGGAAGGTGGGACGGGGATTTGCCTGACAACTAGTGCTCTAACCTCAAGGGGATGGTGTTATTGCTTATGAATGTTGTTATTCCGTATGTTGATGTCTTAGTGGGCGGCAGACAATCTGACAGATTTGGTTTCTATTTGTAGACTTGAAGGAGGGAACACGGTGTGCTCTTTCCTTTGTTTTGCCTTGTTTTGTTTTGTCTGTTGAAAACCTAATAAAAAAACCTTTTGAACAAAAAAAATGAATGTCGTTATTCCTTTGCATGTGTAGAGTTAGAAATAAAATACTTCTTTGCTTACAAAGGTAAGTATTTGACTGGGCATTGATTTATTGTTCCTACTCTGTGCACTATGAGTTATGAGATCGCTGTTACTTACCTGTATCAACACTAAACCCCAAACCACCACCCGAGGGAGCCTTGGATTCCTTGTCCACAGCTACCAATGAGAGTCAAGTGCAGAAGGGGTACTAGGCCCAGTTGCTCAGGATCCATAGTAGATCGGACCCCAGGCCATCAGGAGTAAAAGGCCTCAACCACCACGGTTGGGCCCAGTAGCCCCCCTGCTTGCTCTGCGTCCCTCTGAAAAGTGTTCTGACATCTGGCTAGCAGGATAAGGCACTGTGGGAGTTTTGAGAGATTCGCCTTATAGGAATGAAGCATTCCAGTTTCAACTTATTTATCTACCATCTTTAGGACCCTGAATTGTTACAATTATTATTATCCATATTATTTCATATTTACTTTTCCAGACCGCAAGCTTTAAAGCAGGCAACATATTGGGTTGTTTTTTGCTTGTAATGTTTTCTGAAGAAAACAGGAGTCTCCCAAATACCGTTACTACTCACGCGGAGTCAATAATTGTGTTCCACATCAACAGTTACTGATTACAAATATGTTGCCACCTCCAGTTCCGCCAAGGTCTGCTCCTTACACAGCTGAATAAAACAAGCATTGCCAAAGCCAGTAGGTTTCGCCGACGAGTACTGGCTTTTGGCAATCGGGTGGGGGTGGGTAACGTGGGGATGGTTGGTGGGGGGGATAACGGGGCAGTTAAAAAAGTGCTATGAAGAGCCAGGCTGGCCGCTTTATAGCGTTTTATTTTTACTTATGGAAGTGGGAGGGAGACCAGAAACTCGGATGGGAGGCGGTAGAAGAAACAGGATGGTTGAAGAAACAGGATAGTTGAAGAAACAGGATAGGGCGGGTAGGGGAGGTTAAAAAAAAGCGCTATGACACAGGCAGCGTTTCTTTTTTCAATTTTTTGAGTTCACCTCGGAGAAGCCCATAAAATAAGTGTTATGGTCACAGGTTTTGAGGACCACTTTGGATGCAATTAAATGTACCAATTTGGATTTGTACTGTAGTCTATGGAACTCATTGAATCGTGTGATAGAGCACCTTAATATGATACAAAGATTCTAAAGTTATCTGGATTTTAGAATCAACATAATAAAGTAGGAGTAACTAGAAAGTTTCAAAGCTGTACCCCTATAGGGTGAGGATGTGGTTTATGTCAGAGCCTCCGACTTTGGAACTGGGGAGCAGGTTTTGAATCTCGACGTCAGCTGAACTTCCTGTGATTCTGGACAAATCCCTTGGGGCCTGATTTAGATCTTGACGGGACTCCCGTTGTCCTGCCGCAGTGGAGTTTATAAGTATTCTGCCAAGCTGACGGTATCCCGCCCACCGTATTTAGATGTGCGCTGGCTGAACCGTCGTCCGCATCGACAGAGTGTTTCCCGTCCTGTAAACGGTTCGCTGCTGTTGACGCAGCACACTTCTCTGCTGGCTAATATTACTCCATCACCGTCAGGGTGGCGGGATTGCGCCGAGTCTATTTAGATTTCACAGTTGTGGGATGCAATCAACATTGGACTATTCCTGTGGCTGTAGGATGGATCCTAGCATCACACACCTGATGTGTATTGGCTAATTGTGTTTACCTGCATACCACACTATAAAACACACTCCATTTCAGATCATGATCCTTTGCCATTGCACTGCACCACAACATTTACTAGCAGAACTCTTGCCAGTTACTTTAGGATTTTTGGGGGGCTTTCACTGTATCTTGTCCCATATTTCTTCTCTAATTTATTTTCTTGTTAGGTCATAACCTTTATTTAATTTTGTTTGTTTGATAATGGCAGGGAGGAGAAATCCCCATTTTACAGAGGGATAATAAGCAGTTATGGTGGATGAAATTATTAGAGTAGAGTCACAATTGTTTGAATCCCAAGTACAAAATACAACCATATCTCAGAAAAGGTAAATGTGGGCCAGAATGGTTGACAGAGTGAATGCTGTAGCAAACAACCTGCGCACACAGGAGGAAATTAGGAAGAGGTGGAATGACGTGCGGGGGAGAGTGTGTTCCCTGGCCTCCAAGCATCACCTGGCGGCCCAGGGTATGGTGGTGGTTCTCCCTAGCCCCCTTGCAACTTTTACCCTGGGAGGAGAAGGTCTTGCAGATCCTAAATCCTGAAGGCTTGACAGGAATCAATGGTGTATTGGAGACTTGTAGGTTACATTTTTGAATGTGTCACTAGATCTAAATCTCATTCCACATTTTGTAGGCCACCCCAAGCATACAAATTTCCTTCACATTGGCAAAATCCTTGTTTCGTGGAAACTGGATAAAGCTGTTGATGTGTCCCATCATTGAAGAAACAGAAATTTCATCTAGTTTGCTAAATAAATACCTTTTTATTATTACAGTATTATACAGAGCATTAATATAATATTTTATTTGTTAAATACAATTTTTTACATGTTATTAATATTTTTTAATGTGTGAATAATACATATTAAATGTATTATTTACACTGTTTAAAAAATATTTGCCATCAAAACTTCCATCAACAGAAGTATAAACGAAACCGCCCAACTATCGCATTTTACCACAGTAACTCGCTACATTATACAGTTTTGTTTTTAAAAAATTAGCAACATTAGCATTTTGCATAAGTAAACAAACTCATTTTAAGTGGTGGTAACACACTTAACATTGACAAACACACTATTTCTACATCTAAAATGGCGGGCACCTGACCTTGCCGTCAGGACATTTGGAATAAGACGTCCGTGGCGGAAGTTGACCGCCTAGTGGTTGTGAAACTCCACGACAGACCAGCCATAGGCTAACGCGTGAAAGCAACGTGTGACAGCCAATGTATGTGGCCGTTGACAATCGCGTATGGCGTGTACATGTATGCGGCGTTGCAAAAAAAGCTCACTTACCTCCTAACACTGCAGCCAACACAACCTCCTTAATTTTTGCTGCTGTTTCCGACCTCTGGGAGCCACAATGCCTGGAAAAGCAGGTGACAGGGCCCCAACCTTCTCGGAAGAGGAGCTAGAGTTACTGGCTACGGAGGTTCTTCCACTGTACAGCCAGCTATATGACTGACCAGAAGAATAGGTACATGTGTAAAAGTAATATGTAATTCTGACTAACTTACTTTTTTATAAAAAGCACAGGCTAGAATGTCCCTTTTAGTTTCAGAGTGAAGTGTAGTGATTGAAGTGAAGTTTTAGTTTATTTTTTTATTACATAGAGCAATACTGGTGTGTAGTTCGAAACACATTCTAATAAGACAACACCACAACATTAGTTGCTCGTTTCCGGTTCAGGGAAGACCTGGCTTGGCAGTTTGGGCTGGACTGTTCCCTTGAGGCACAGGGTCAAGACTGATTTGCATATAGCTGGATCTGAACTGAGGTGGCGAAGTGAGCTAAAGAACGATGATGGATTCAACCCAGATCTGTGAGTGGGGGTGAATGTCTGAAAAGTTTCAGCGCTCCATCCATCATCTCCTTGTGTTTGCTTTGTTCGCCCTAAGTAGGCAGGGAATATGCCCAGACGTGGGTCCCTTGCTCACTTTGCCACTGGATTGAAGCTAGCCTGGCTGATGAGGGGTGTTACCCCAAAACCGGTCCCAGGATGCTTGTTTCCGGTTCAGGGAAGACCTGGCTTGGCAGTTCGGGCTGGACTGTTCCCATGAGGCACAGGGTCAAGACTGATTTGCATATAGCTGGGTCTGCACTGAGGTGGCCAAGTGAGGTAAAGAACGATGATGGATTCAACCCAGATCTGTGACTGGGGGGTGAATGTCTAAAAAGTTTCAGCGCTCCGTCCATCATCTCCTTGTGTTTGCCTTGTGTATTTGACGCCTTATATTTTATTTGGGTCAAATTTCTTCAACATTACACACATATGCATTACACATTGGTATATTATTGCTTGTAAGAGAGATTTCAATAGGCACGAGTCCAGATCAAATGTAAACTGACAGGTCAAAAGGTAACAAGTTATAATAGAAGCTTACCTTTGATTTTGACGACGACCGTGTTGATTTGCTTCGTGGTCAAGTAACAGCAGCAAAGGCAGGACTTGTAGGATCAGCTCCATGACGGTAAAGGAAGTGTGAAACAAAAAGTAGGTAAGTTTCTGCCTTATATCTGTTCCAAACCGCCATCTTGGGTGTGGAGGTTTTCCCGCCACAGCCACGTCAGTGGGAAGAAACATCATAATGGCCCGGCGGACAAACTGACTGTACTCCCTCCGACAGCCAATTTTGCTTATGGCGCCGTCGACGCAGGTGAACAAACCTGGTGGAGTTGACGGCACTCCAACATTTTTCATTCATCACCCCATCAACATCTAAATAAAACGGCCAGACCACCTTTTGGGCGGGCGGGGAATCTGATGGTAAATGACGGCTGGACCAATTCCGCCAAGATCTAAAATCAGGCCCTTAATCTCCCGGTGCCTAAAACAAATTAATAAAAAAAATAACCGACCATGTTTATTGTAACTGCTGTTCATGTAAAGCGCTCCACTCTTGCAATAGTACCTGAATCAGATTGCCAGCGGAGGGACACTAATTAAACTTAAATTAATCTGTGCTTGGTCCATGCACCACTAAAAGAAAAGGAAGTGATGCATGGGCAAGTGCTGCCCAATTACAAGGCAGCAAAGAAGAGTGAAAACACTGTGGACGACTGGTAAGCAATGGGCTGGTTCTAAGCCCATTACAGAACATAAGAGTCTCGCAAGCGAGAGTGCATGCGCAAGCGCATACTCATGCAGGCGGGACCTATAAAGTGATACTTTTCATCATTATCCCCACCTCTACTTAGAATTCTTCAATGGTGCTCTTTTCCTAACTCGGTGGATCCCACAGTGCCTCCTAGCGTTGAACAGTGGTCAGAGTCCAGTTACGAACAGCCTTTCATATTCTATGCCATATGGCAGTTATGTAATTCTGTTTTCAATAATTACTTTTATTAGATTTTCACAGATGCATAGTGCACGATTTTTGTTAAACCTACTACAAACCTTAAAACTCGTGCAGCACATTACGAGTCAAAACATATCTTACAAAGAGGAGCCGTCGCATCCTAATCCTGGTAATGTGAGGCTTCTGTACTCCACTGTGGTACCCAAGCCATGTAATGACGCTCCCCAGTACACTTTAGTCAGTGCCTCAGTAAGGGCGATTAGTACAAATGTTTAAAGAATAAGTAAACAGGAGCGCGGGAGCGCTCACCCTTAGAGGCGACAGAGTGTACTCCCCTCGAAAGAACTTTTCGTTCACCCTATAATGCGCCCGCTTCACCCTCTCGCCCCTCTTAACAGCATTGCCTCAGTCTGACCAATCACTTCTTTTTCAAGATTTCACATGTGTTAGGATGGCATAGGGCTCTCAAAAACTCAATGCTGTCGTGCACCTGGTGATCCTCGGCGTCGCTGAAATATTAGATCTTAAATACACAAACTTTATTTTTGTTGGCTCTTCTCAGTTCTGTGCGCCAACCACCATGAGGAGTTGTGTAGATGTGAACCGTCCCTCTCGGTCATGGTTGGGCCCTTACCACGCATAAGCTATGTTTGCACCTCCAAATGTTGGTTTTGCAATCATACAATGATTTACTAGAGTAAAGATTTTTGTGTGAGCGAATCTGTTCATGCATGACAGGAAGTAGGTGGAAAATGGTAGATCCAGGGCTGGAATCGCCTGTTAGTTTGTGCACCCCCACAAACTTACGTGTTTTAGTGTATTCACCAATTCCTAACCAACCATTTCCCACCCTGGAAAAGATATGAAATGGACTCCTGTTAATGGCATGAGTAAATCTTTTTTTAGGGTGGGAGGTGACTTCACCTCCTCCTAAAACCAAAGTGGGCATATAGGAAAAGCAGTTAATTTTTTTCTCGACTGGGAATATTTTTTGACCCCGAGAAAAAATTAAAACATGTTTTAACAAACGAATTTGCACCTTCTCTGCAGATTTTTGCCAGATCAAATATATTGATGAATAGTTGCTCATGAAAAAATGGAATAGAAATACCTTTGCTAGGAGTATGGTTTCCAGGCCTTTTTTGTGTAAACTATTGTGAATTTCTGAAAGTCTTAAATTCTGCACCCATGCAAGGTCAGAGACCTGGCGGTGCACTTTGGTGACTTTCTTGTAGAAAACAGCCCCTACTATATTCTTATTACTTGTTGCTGTTAAAGGTTTTACACTGATTCTCCATCAATCTTTTTTCTGTTCTTCCACACATTTTCATATAATCAGGAAGTATTCTCGGAGAATTATAAATAGCCACATATTGTTAACTTTTGCAAAGGTTTATACATGTTTTCATATTTGAACCATTCTCAGTAATAGGAGCGAAGCTTCAGCTCAATATATTTCCTTAGAGCGTTCACCCTATTGCTAAAGGGTTTGAGTTACTGAACCATATGTGCAGTTTTGAACATGTTATTCATATACATATCAGTCTTTCTTTAGCTATAGGCAGTCCTTCGCACAAGCATACTATGCCGGGCAGCCAAAGTGTTTGTGCTGCAGGTAGTAGGGTCTACTTGTCCAGTTGAATATATAAACATAAATAACTTGTCTTTAACCCCAAACAATATGGGCATTGGGCTGTAGAAATTCCACATTCCTGCACATTATTTTACATTTCTATATAGTGCAGCAGATCAAAGAGTTGTTGACGTTTTTTGCATCTAACTAAAAAATAGTGAGGTACTCTTGGAACAGTGGTTCTCAACCTTTCGACTACTATGGACCCTCATTAATCATTACTGGAATCCGGGAACCCCCACCGAATCATTATTGAAATCCAAAGTCCCCCTCCAACTGGGTCAGCATTGGATTGTGGGCACAACCTAGGCAATGTTGTGGAATTCAAACGCAAAACAATACACAAAAATACAGAAACAAGCATTTATCAAACAAATACACCAATGATTAAACATTTTATTTAATTCACAAATATATAATAAACTAAATTGTAATTTTAATAGGAAGGTTGGAGCTTTTCTAAATGCAATTGAGGCCTCCTGTGTTTCATACCGTACCATGTTTGATGCACTTGGACTGCTCTCAGGAATCTATCTGTGAATGCCAAGTTAATTTTTAGCCTCCAATTTCAAATTCCTTCACATTTACAGAACGTTTTACAATCTTCAATTTTCCTTCTTCATTTATATACACTTTATTAATATGTTTAAATTATGTAATTTTCTAAGCAGACATAGACCCCCTGAGTAGAGCTTCATGGACCCCCAAGGGTCCCCGGACCACAAGTTAAGAATCACTGCCTGAGAGCATTAAAGTAAATGCTAAAGCAGTCTTACAGTTGGTATAGTGAGGAACGAAGATTGCCATTTGAGAATATCAAGGTTAGTAAGGGTAACCTTTATTGGATCTGCAGGAAGCAGAGATAAAGGAGCATAATATAAAGTTACTGTAGGGGGGATGTGTCAGGAGAGAGGAAGTTGGGAGGTAACTGGAAGATGTAGTACAGTCAGTCTGTAGGAAGAGAAGTATGGAACGAGAAGAGGAAACATTTAGGAAAAGTGATTAGTAAAGATTCATTATAGTTTTTGTCCCTATTTTATATCCGTTTAGTTCACTTATAGTTGCAACAGGTAAGTCTTGAGCATTTTTCCTAAGGGAAAGTATGTACTTTCTGATATGCTGCAGTAAAGAGTTTTACATGGCAGGTTCAGCACGAGAAGATGACTGGTTGGTGTGCCAGTGATGTTGGAATTTGCTTTTGGTTGAAGGAGAAAAGTGTCTTTACACGCGTCTTTTTGAGCCACCCAGATATTTTCATCGTCCTTTCAAAATAATACGTTTGGGTTTCATGCAAAGCTTTGAAGATGATGCGTGCTCTTTTGAATTATATTCTCTCTTCGAGTGGAAGCCTGTTCAGATAATTTAGTACTGTGATATGTGGTCATATTTTTTGTGTTCCTTACTAGCCTTGCAGCTTCGCAAAGGACTACTTTTAATGGATCATGGGTAGTTTTGGTGACTCCGGTCAAGGTTGCGTTCCCATAGTTACACCAGGGGACCGCCATGGCCCGCATGCCTTGCCTGAAGTTTAGGGGGTTCCAGGAAAAGGTTTAACTTTTTAGGCCAGAGCAGTGTTGCTTTGGCAGCTGAAGCAGTGTGCACAATGTGGGAAGTCATTGAAAGATGATAGTCTAGCCAGATACCTAGGGATTTTATATATTTTGCAGGGGAGACAGATAATCTCTTGAGCTCTGAAAGTCACTCAGTTTGAAATTGAGAATCATTAGATTTGTTTCAGCAATATAAAGTCAGTTTATTCAGTCATAAAATATTTTGATTAGAATTCACAACATTGATCCCTGAACATACAATTTTAAACAATATTGCCAACCAAATGGTAATTTATTCACAATAATAAAATGTACAAGTGCATCGAACAGGGTGTGAGTGAAACAAATGTGCTCGGTGCTCTCTCAACATCGGTGATATACACACGTGACAAATAACGATCAAAGGTGCGTATCTAAAAAGCAAGAATAGCACGGCCCGTAAATCTGCAGTATAGGGAAGGGTCCATGAGCTTGTCGAATGGCTGTACCATCATCAGAACTCTGATAGCATGCAGGAGAGCTCGCGATTCATACTGGAATAGAAGAATGAAGATAGTCAGGAAAAAAGAAAAGAAGAAACGGTGTAAGGAACAGGTAATTATCAAAAGTACACACGCGACAGCAGGGCCTATGCATGGCTGGAAGTGGGGCAGGGCCATCTGGGTCTCAGATCTGGCAGTAATGAAAAGATGACATAAAAATGGTTCCCTCTTGGGCCCTGTATTCAAGCCCTTAATTCACACTGAAAATATTGATTGATTTCTGAACAATGATGTGTCAGCGCGGTAGCTCCTCTTTACATTTCCCTTTAAGTTTAATTTACTTTCCATAAGAATATGTGCTATTTCCAGGATGTTGTTTTTCTGTAGTGTTTTTTTCACACAGCATATTACTCTTTATTATTGCCAGTAGGTCTCTGTGTGAGTTCAGGTTCCTGGATAGTTATTTCTAACTCAGCACATTTGAGAACTCTGGAGTTCCGACTACAGGCAGTGCAAGTGTCAGTGGGCCATAAAGGTGTTCAGAATACATACTCATGTAATCCTTGGCATCTGTGCAGAGCGTACAGAGTAATAGTCTCGAATGCCTGTTGTAATTGTGATTCTATGCAAAGGTGTGTGAAGGAGGTACACAGCTGTCGAAATATTTACAGTGCAAACATAAATGAAACTGCAGTGCTCACAGGCGAGTTGTTGCATTATGTGTTTGTAGGGGGAAGGGGAAGGAAGGAGATGCAAGGAAGTATTTGTAGGATGGAGTGAAATGAGGGTGCAGAAGAGGAAAGAGATAAGGTCTGAAACATGCAGATGGAGAATTTAAGAAAGTTATGCGGAGAAAAAGGGAGCAAGTGTCTCACAGAGAGGCACAGGAAAGTGGTGTGAAGGGAAGAACAGGAGTGATTGAGACCACTACCCCCTTCCATGGACCTCAGTAACGTTTACTTCACAGTCTCATATTTTCAGTATTGGAGCAATTTCAATTCTAAATATTCACAACAAAATCATTATTGATATTCATGTATCTGATACTGCTAACCAGCATTGGCAAAGCCACTAGATCTGGCTTGTTTTAGGTGCATGTCTGTTATTGTGTGATATGTCTGGATGCAGTAACAGAAAGCACATAGAGAGGCACCAAAATGCAGGTTGGGAGGCACACAATGGAAAGTACAGGATTTTACATTTACATGCTTTAAGTCACGCCATTAATTACATTGGCCACATCTCTTGGAAAGGATTCTTAGATATCCTTCCTTTAGAGACCCTCCATTATTTCATTCCACTTAAAGCCCTGCCTGTAATTATGTAAAGTTTATACTTTATTATTAAAAACAAAAGGTCTCGGCTAACGCGAGATCTAATACAAATCCTAGACGGGGTTATGTTGTACTATGGTAGATGCAGGAGGGCGTGAGATCTAACACCAGAACAACGGGGGTGGGGACTAAGATCCCATACACAGCCATGCCAAAATATGATCAAATTTGAGGTCGGTGAGGAAGATCAAACTATAAGCCAAAGAGAAAGTGGAAAAGAGCTGCTGTTCCCTTCACTGTGCGAAGTTCACAAAATGCACATGCTACTTGCTTCCTGTTCACTCCCAGATCCAAGCTTGAAATGTATTTTCCAGATTGCAGTGCAGCTCAACTGCCCTGGACTTGGTTGCTCCCCTAGTAACCTAAGTGCCTGCGCTGTATGGGGGCTGCTATCGGGCACACAACACACACACGTCCTAGTGTGTATACCCATGATAGCCTGTACTTGTTGCCTCTTACTTGCTGCTCCCTCTGTTGGGACAGAGCAGTCTGGCTCACAGTTTCGCAGGGTGCAGTTCTGCTAGGCACAAAGTTATGCAGACACCAACGTTTCCAGGGGGTATTTTTCGAGGTTTTCTCCTGACTTCCTAGGCACAAACCTGTGAATTCAGTGTTGGTGTCTAGGCGCCATAAGTGTACAGTAGTATCTGCCCTGTGTGGCGGGGGTTCAAGGATGTTGTAGTATTCTCACCTTTAAATTCTGCCTGCCCACGATAGAGGCTTAGTGCAAAGGTGTGGAGTGCCTTTGCCATCTCAAAAGAGAGTCCTAGAAAACTACTGCATTTTCTGGAGACAGCTTAAAACGGAGCTTGAACCTTTGAGGTGGTGGTGCAGGTCCAGGAACCAGCAAATGATTGTCTGAAGAGTTGGGAAGTCTGGCAGTGCCGATCACATAGTCTGTAAATAGACAAGGACGGAGTAACCAGATAAACAACATCTTTAAAAGTGGCGTGTAGATAGGCATGGAGAAGAGGTGGGGAGAAAGGACTATCAAATACTAGCTGGACTATCTTCTGTGGATAATGGAGCGAGACTGCTTTCAAGAGGGAATTGTATCTGTAGTGACAAATTATTTTTGTATTTGTTAAGGAGGAAAGGGTGTTATGAATAGGCAAGACAGTTGTTGGGCCGGGTCACGGTGGAGCTACATCATGGTGGGAATCGGTGACAGTGGCTCAATGAAGATGGCTAATAGATTTGAGCCACTGGTTGGAGAGTTGAAGACATATTTCCTATGTATACAGATCTCTTACTAGCTGTCATGTCCCTTACACAATATAACATAAAAGGGTAAAGAGTCAGCAGGAAAAAGAGTATGTTTCTCCGGAGCTGATTTGCCTAAAGGCGCAATACTTTTAGAGTTTGTTAACTGTGGTAAATTGAAGCCGCTAGGGCTGTAAATGCTTCATGGTTTGTGATCTAAATCACTGATCTGGCTGCCCAACACCAGCTCAAATACAATCACGCTTTTCTCTCTTGACCATTTTCTTGTTTTATTCAAGGAGGGAGGTCTAGAGTCTGAAACCAAGAACGAGGTATTAACTTTCAGAATGTAGTTGACTGATGGATAAGGCCATTTGCGGTGCCATAATTCTAAGCACACTTTTACAAGTTGAACAAAGTTTACATAGTTATGATAATGTATGTTGATGGACAGGTATAGAAGTATTTAGGTAATTTTGCCTTTTGATCTCGTATTTGTTTCAGTTATTCAAAATATGAATGGATTGTGTCTAGGAATTTTGTGTACACAGAAGCAATTTGGGAATTTGACCATGTTTACTTCCCAACAGCCCAGCTTGAAAGAAGTTTTGAGGAGATGGAAAGCCGACTGTTAAGCCTAGAGGAGCTGTGTGAGCAATGCGAGCTAGAGCGATTTAAACAAATGCAGTGCCTGCATCTGGAAAACTACAAGAAAAAGAAAAGGTTAGTACAGTAATTAAGAAACCATCTAGGTACATAACGTATTGTCTTCCTTACACATCTAAACATACTACTACTCCATTGAAAATGTCAAACGTTTAGAATAGTCATTGGAGTATTAATTCTGTTCAATTGTGGACTTGGGTATTTTTTTTTAAGCATCTAAGTTCCTGAGGGCCAAATTACTTCCTGGCACTCTTTCTTAGTCATCCTTCTTATTGGAGGAGGCATCCACTCGAGACAAGCACCAGGTTGAAACTTTCTGACCTTTACATCGGATCCTTTCTGAAGCCCTATCGTATGCCTATTGGGCACCTTCCTAAGCTGCATCCCCCTGCCGTTGTTTACTGGTACTGCTTACTGGTAAGTAATGCCCATTAACTCCTCATCTCTATTCTCTTCCCAGTTCATTACATATCTGAGGATATACCACAGTGACAAGTTTGATCTTGATTCTACTTCCCAAGGAAAATAAAGTGAGACTGAAAGATGTGCACCTGTGAGGAAATCTCCTTCTTCAAAGACTGTCACCATGAACCTTGATACAGTAGAGTGTGGTCAAACACAATCCAGCACCGTGGTACTAAAATTCATTGTACCTTTCTCTGCCAAAGATGAACGAAAGGAGTCACTGTAGGATGAGACATCTTGGAAAAGCTATATTGCTGTACTTTTTTCCTGTTTTGAAGGTGGAGTTGGCTCAACAGTTGGAGAGGCCATTGGAGCTGCTTCATGATTTTGTATAATGCTCAACATTAGAGCCTAGGTTTTTCTAATAAAGCGGTGCACCGAAAATGCCCCATCTCCAATAATTGATGGAAAGCTACTGCCACCTAATAGGTTGTTGGGAATGTGGTTATTAGTTGTGTGGCTAGCACAAGTAATAGCTCCTCAATTGTACTCAGTGGGAACCAAACATCCCTTTGTAGTACTTGACTCTCACAGGGTAGCGAGGCAGAGCAGTCTAAGGCCTACTCAAGGGAGGTGGTGTGGTCTAGGAATCACCAATTATTGGCACGCAATAATAAACTCAGTAAATGATTGTACAGTCTGTGGTTTTTCTTTTGAAAAATGGAAAAAGTACTTTTATCACACACTCACTACTATGCAACAATTTACAAATATTCACAAGCTGATGGAAACATTTTTGGATGACACTGCGTAATCATTCTTGTCTCTCCCAAAGAGAGATTTAGACCAACAAATCACATGTCAAAAACATTCACTTATATGCTGCTGCAATACTTGATCATAACCGTGGGTGAGAGCACTTACGACTGGCAATCAAGCATGCAAACTTTGATCAGGAGTAGCTGTCAGCCTCATTAGTTCATGTAAACAGGTGCAAGTAAAATGTATAGGCATGTTTGGCATGAAATACGCAATTTAACCACAGCCCCTACTGGACATCACCTTCATAATTACATCACTATGCAATTATAGCCGCATACACTTTTAGAACATTCAGCATTAAATACTACACTTGAAATACAGCCCCTAAGGGACCTCTCTGTTGTAAATGCACACAAGTGCAGTTATTACCTTTTGCCATTAGAGGGTGTTTACCCAACACACCACCTCACATTGAACAGATCTGGTCACAAAAACTGCAATCATTGCCTGTAATGGTTAGAACAATCCCTAGAGGTCATTGCAATCAACCAACATAATGGACAAAACATTGCAATGTAACCATACAATCAACCCCTAGTGGGCACCAAGACACAAACAATTCATTACACATTTTTCAGGCTTTACAATCCTTCAACATTGTTACCATATACATAGCACTTAGAAAATAAACAACTCCCAGCTGAAGAGCCAAAACTCCAACCATAGGAAAGTTTGAAATTGCATCAAATTGTGGAAAAGGTGATGAATATGGGGTCCCTCCCAACCTAGGGGGAGGACCAAGAAGATGATCTGCAAAGCAAGAGCACGTTGTGCTGAACGAGTTGTTGGTGGTCCCATCCTCCTAGGACCACCCCAGGCGAAGATATGGGCCAAAATGCATTTTAAAAGGAATGCCCCACAAAGCACTATGGGGCTAATTTCCGGAGTGCAGTGAATATTGGAACAGCGGCTCTCCTGCTGTGCCGGGGAGAGCTGACCTGAGTTTTCCCTTTGTAAAATGTGGCCTCGCGCTGCATTGCCTTGCTTTTCTTGCGTGGGGTGCCCGTTCCTACTCTGGCACCCCTGAAAAGAGACAGCGTTGGAGGGCAGCGCGGCATTGGAGTCCCGGCCCCTTCAAGCATAATTCCGCCTATGGGATGGCGTCCCCAGGCTAGATGGAAACACGGGAGGGGCCACCACGCACGCCCTCTCCCCCAACGTTACAAAAGCAGCTTTCTTGCATCGTCCCCCAGGCTCTGGTTCACCCCATGTGAAATCGATCAAACATAGCCGCTCGGCAAAGGGGAAGGTCAACGGTCACCAAATTTTGAAAGGGCATAACTCTGGCCCCATTGGGCCAATTTGGACGATCCTGGGCTCGCTTTACTCCTGGTGGCGCACTGTATCCACCAGGGGCAGTTGCAACAACCCTCCTCACCTCCAGAGCAGTACCATCCTCCAAAAAGCTGGTCATCCTGGCTCCCTGCATCAGTTCTCCTTTGTGGCTTAGTTGGTGGGCGCAGAAATGTCCAGGGCTTCCCCCAACTGGTCCTCGGGGGGAGTAAGGGGGCCAGCCTTACTGGCCCTTGGGGAGACCCACTTGTTCTGGAGTCACCTGGACAGAGTCCTGAGTGGAGGGTCAGGGGGTTCCACCTTCCAGTTCTCCTCGGCAGTCCCAGAATCCAGCAGCGAAGCAGGTAGAAAATTTGCAGGCAAGAGAGTGTCTTCCCCTTGTGCAAGAGTTTTTAAAGTGGAGAGGAAGGTTCTAGAAGACAGGTACCCCTAGCCAGTCCTGGGGTGCCACATCACCTCTCCACCCCTGTCCCAACCCTCCTGCACAGTGTGCTGGGATAATCCAAAATGGCGACATCAAGGAGCCACTGGCCACATTACCTCCTGTATTCTCAGCTCTACCCTTACAGACATCATTGCCAGGGACTTGCACACTAGAATTTCAAAAGGCGGCCACCCTCTGGGTTGGCTCCAGTTGTTTGGGCACTCTCCTTTGTTCAGTGGGCTTGGGCAGGCCCTTCCCTGGTGCAGTGTTACAGCTGAGTGATTGATGCAGATGATTCCGCCCCACCCCTTTTCTTCTCAGGAGCTGGGAGAAGTACTGCTAATTGCTCGTTTTGTGTGGAGGCAGCCTGTGTTCCTGCTGCTGAAGAAAATGCAATTACTGGGCACAGCAGGGTGACAACTAGGCCTGGGCTCTGTTCCTGAGCTGAGCCAGGAAAATATGGAAACTCTGAATGACCCACAAGATGTACAGTTATCATTTTGGAAGTTACACATTTGATTTTCACGCACAGTTTACACACTAATTCAAGACGTAAATGGTCTCTTTAGGCCCATAGGAAGTGAAACTACATTCTAAGGCAGTTCCCTCCCCCTCTGTATAATGGAGTGTCACTATAGTTGAACAGTAAAGCACACTGACTTTCCATAATAGTGTACACTACCCTCATGAGGCCTACCCAGGCGAATACCTAACCCTGCAGAGTCCCCATTGTGCCAGGCTACCTGTGCGTTGTTACCAGGGTGTGCACGACAGTAGTCTCACATGCACAACCCGCACGTGGGTGCACACATGTTTATGTGCAACCAGCCAAGTGCCCCTTACCCTTACTGCATTGCAGCGGCCTTACAACACTTGTGGTAAACACTCACAGTCCGTTTACCAGGGGTGAGACACTGTTAGTGAGGCTCACCCACAGCACAGTGGGACCTGGAGATTGTGTGCAGGACGACAGGTGTTTATTGCATGCATTTTATGCAGATCTGAAAAAATGGTGTATTCCACTGTAGAATATCTTTTGTTGTGGATGTGACAACCAACATGTGCTCTGTTCCTGATGCCCCTGCCCCAAAACTGCAGTTGTATGGATCTCTGTGAGAAAATATTCATCCCTGTCCTGCTAAACCAGTCTTCCCTCTGCAGCACTGAACCCTTCCCTTCCCCCTTTCCTTTTGTGGGTTTGTCCCTAGCACAGTCAGGAGTCTGGTCACTTGGATCAAATAGACAGGTTCTTACAAGCCTGCTCTATTCCTGTCTGACTGCATGCAAAAGCCCGAGGTCAAAGGCCTAAAGATGCATATCCTCCTGATCGTAAGAGAATTTTGAATTTCAAAGAAATCTTGTACTTTGGTTTGGCTATGGCTCCCTGCCAGTGCTTCGGAAGTAGGCTAAATGGCTCGCCATTAGGCCAGGTACAGGCACCTGGACTTTGAGAGGGGAGACAGCCCACAACAGCGCCAAGAGAGAAACTTTCCTAGAGACAGGCATTGCAGTTCCAGTCCTCCATTAAAGGCTGGTAAAATGTTTAGATGGTGGAGAAATCCAGTGGCCATGAACTTTTGGGATGAATGAGAAGCTGCACTGCCCAGCTTGGAGAAGACTATATCCAAGACAAAAGAAGAAGACAAGACGAAGACCAAGCAGACTGAAGGCAGTCTTGGAGGTTGTCATGGGGGCGGAGTGCCCAGAAGCTAAGAAGGCTTTGCAGCCCTGCTGGTTAAAATTGCCCTGTATGACCAGGTGTTGAAGAGCTGCAGAGACTCTTTTCTGGAATGCATTATTGGTGAGCATGAACTGTCTCCGACCTGTTCGGCCTCTCAGGGAGACTGTCTGTCATCATCCAGTCTCAGATGTATAAAGGCTTTCCTGTTCACACCACCGCTTGCAGTTGTGTTCCTTTGGCTCTGGCCAGTGTGAATGATTCTCGATCCTTTCAAACTAACTCTAGTCCTTACAGTTATGGAAATATCCTTTTATGAAGCTGTTGGACCAAATCTATAAATCCCAATTTGAGTAGTTCCCACTGGTTGATGTATGTGTCCAGTGGGTTCCCTTTGTCTCGTGGGTTCTTCTGTCATCCATTGTGACCTTCTCATTTTGAGGTGTGCATCTGATGTTTACTACCTTCCGGGATGGCTTTGTGAGTGCTGACACCAATCCAGTATCTTTCTTCATTTAAAAACTGTGAGAGGTCAGTTGGGCTCTTTACAGGTATCAGAACCCATTCAGGAGGTCACAGGGCAGACGGGCTACTGGACCACAACTGTGGGGGTTGAGGCTTTTTCCTCTGCTGTCCCTGGTCCACTCCTAATATGGCTCTGCAAACTAGGCCAATACAACCCTTTCCACACTTGACTCTGTTGCGTAGGTGAGCGGTCGCAGGCTTTTCGGGGAGGTTAGTGTGGTGGTTACTCAGGCTCAAAAATCAATGCCACCCTCCCCTGCAGTGCAGTAAAATCAATGCCCAGGCTTGTGCTTCTCCTTGTAACAAAAGACAAGTCATTACATGAATACTGCATTCCCAGGTGCGGAGCTTGTTGCTCGTAGGGGCCTCCGCTGATTAGACTGTCACCTGGCTCTAGTGGGTTCGCCACTCTGGTATTGTGTTTTCCCTGGTAGCAGGCTTAGGGTAAAATAGGTAAACGGATGGGTGCAGTTCGTGCTTTTCACACCCGGCCCGCATTATATCTAGGTTGACACACAGTACTCCCGGGCCTATGCCCGATCAGTCTCTCACCAAGTTCAGGTTAGCAGCTTTGTGCTGCACTCAGCCCCTCAGTCTCTCACCAGTCCTTGGTTGCAGTGCATCCATCTTTCCCTCTTCAGTGGAATCTTCACCAGCAGTGATGGGAGCCTGCAGTGATACACAGCAGTCATGGAGGCGTGCAAGTCTGTGTTCACTCTTCCTGCGACATTGGGTTATCGCCAGCCTCAGACAGGATCCTCCTGGCAGCTTGCAGAAGCCATCTTTAGGTAGTGAGGGAGCCAGCCACACTGTGCGTTGCTTGTAGGGTCACAATCAATCAATCAATCACAGAATTTGTAGAGCGCACTACTTACCCGCGAGGGTCTCAAGGCGCTGGGGAGAGGGAAGGGGGGCGCTGCTACTGGTCGAACAGCCAGGTCTTGAGTAGCCTCCTGAAGGTCAGCAGGTCTTGGGTCTGTCGTAGGCTTAGTGGAAGGGTGTTCCAGGTCTTGGCGGCGAGGTGTGAGAAGGATCTGCCGCCGGTGGTTGTTCTTCGAATGCGAGGGACGGTGGCGAGGAGAGGTCGGCGGAGCGGAGCTGGCGGTTGGGGACGTAGAAGAAGAGTCGTCTGTTGAGGTAGGCTGGGCCAGTTTTGTGGAGTGCCTTGTGTGCGTGGATGAGGAGTTTGAAGGTGATCCTCCTGTCGACGGGGAGCCAGTGCAGGTTCCTCAAGTGGGGGTGATGTGGCTGTGGCGTGGTACGTCGAGGATCAGGCGTGCGGAGGCGTTTTGTATGCTTTGCAGTCGCTTGATGAGCTTGGCCGGGGCTCCCGCGTAGAGGGCGTTCCCATAGTCAAGTCTGCTACTGACGAGGGCCTGGGTGACTGTTCTTCTTGTGTCTGTCGGGATCCACCTGTAGATCTTGCGAAGCATGCGGAGGGTGTTGAAGCAGGAGGAGGAGACTGCGTTGACTTGCTTGGCCATGGAGAGCGTTGAGTCGAGGATGACTCCCAGGTTGCGTGCGTGGTCGGTGGGTGTCGGGGCTGCTCCCAGCGTCGTTGGCCACCAGGAGTCGTGCCAGGCTGAGGGGTTGGAGCCGAGGATGAGGACCTCCGTCTTGTCTTGTCACAGATTCTGGTGGTGGCCCTCTTCTGGGTAGCGACTGCATATCTCCGCTTGCTCTAGCTCTCTGGTGAGTACTTGATGATTCTTCTTGGAAGAATCACCTGAAGATGGCGGTTTTTTGGTGTAGTGGGCGCCAAGCGCTATCTTCAGCCAACAGTACCCCGAAGCAGTGACCTCGAATCTTCACAAGGCACCCTCCAGGGTACGTCTGTATTAACTTGGGGTCTGATTTAATTCTTGGCAGTAAGGATACTCCATCGCACAGCGATGGAGTATCCTTACTACCAAGAATATGGTCCACCCGCCAAATTTAGATGTAGACAGACCTTTTGTTTTATCAAGGCAGAGCCTACTCCGTCTCTGCTGTGATCAAACCCCTCCACGGCCCTGTGGAATAAGGGCTGTCCGAGGCAGATCTATAATTCAGGCCACCTGATTTAAAGGGGCAGAATTATAAGTCCGTTTTCACCGCCTGTCAAAGCCAAGAAAAACCTTGGTGGCATGGGGTAGTGAAAACTGCTAAATGCTCCCCCCGGCATGGGAGACGATTCCCATGGCGAGGGTAGCATTTTCCCACTTTGGGATTTTCTTTTGAAAATCCCAAAAAAAACGTTTGGTGCACTGCTCCGTCATGTTGGCGGAACCGTGCACCAAACTTCACAACGCATTGACAGGAACCGATGTGACAGCAGTTCCTGCCATTGCCTTACGAAATGACTGCCTGCTTGGTAATAATTTCTCAATTTGGAGGGCAGCACCTCTGCCAGGGTGACTGAGTAATGCCAACCATCAAGTGATGGCCTATCCAGGCTGACCTAAGCTCTCCATTGTGTGTGTCTGTCTGGGACGAATACAGAAAGATCAACTGCCACACCTAGTCATGTCACCCAGAGACAAGCTGCAGGCACTGCATGACTAAGGCAGCAAAATGCCAACTTTCTAAAAGTGGCATTTTCAAAATTGTAATTTGAAATCCGACTTTACCATAAAAGAGGATTTTTCAATACAATTCCAGACATCAAACATGAATAGTTTACCTGTTCCCATTTGGAGGACATCTATATTAAATGTAGTAAGACAACACCAATGTTCCTATGGGAGAGCAGGCCTCGAGAAATCTACTTGCCCACTCGCTATGGCGAGTCAGATGTTATCAGGGCGAGCGATGTTTAGGGACAACTGGCCCGGTCTGGCGAGAGTCTCCAGCTGACAAAGAACAGGTGTTCTTATAATTAAGAAGTAAAAGAGTAATAAAGATGTCTTTAAATCTTGTTACATTTGCTGTGCGTTCAAAGACAGAGGTCAGATGTCAGCATATGTCTATTTACTTATTGTTCCTTATTTTATCCTGGAGATCGTGTTTACAAAATCCACCAACTTTGCAGTCAGAGTAAGAAAAGTAAAGTGAACTGTCTGGCAATAATGCTGTGTGCATGGAAAGGCAAGGAAAAGGCTATATGATGTCACTTTTGTTTCTAAAAAACATTTAAATACCTTGTAAATAAACTGTACAAACATTTCAAAATATATTTCAGTAGCTGGGAAAGCACTTTTTGAAATTCTTTATAATTCTAATGTGTGAGGGAAACAAATATTTTAATAGGATCAAAACAAATCAGAACACTTTACTTGGTGATGTCCAAATGATAAATATTTGCTGAAACCCAACTTCCCATTATTGGTTGTACTCTTTATAGTTTTATCAGTTAAACTGCATGCCAGTGGGAAGGTTGTGGCCATTTCAATGGAAATATGCTGTCTGTAAATGACAGTGCACCACCACGTCATGCTTCAGTAATATATCTATTAAAAGTGAGAGTTTTTAAACATGAATGTAGAAACATTCCTGCCCTGCCCTTATAACCATGCTATTGATGAACCAGGAGGCAAGTGAGGGGTCTTGCGTACCCATTATGTGGGCTACATTTTTATTATACAATGTGCAAATGTGTTGTCTATTAAATCAAACATAAGAGTTTTTGTACAGCAAATATGCTGAACTCACATATTTGAAGGTGGTCACATATTTAATAATGAAGAAAAAGGTGACTTGATGAAATAAAATATTTGCCTAGGATCACACAGTTTGGGCCAGTTTATGGCTCAAGCGCATTGCAGTTAGGTAGAGTAGATTATTCAAGTCACTAGACCTGCAGATCTAGTACCATTTTTATGATTTTTCGAGGCCTGGAGAGGTAGTCCTTGCAATAGTGAAAAATGAATTTAAAAGTTTTTTACTATCAAAACATGAGAAACTTAAAATGTATCAGGAAGGACGCTGGCATTTGTAAGAAAGCCGGTCTCCTCATTTCTCCCTACAGTCTCTGGTGCTCCCCCTTCCATCTATGAGATACAAGCAAATACACAGATGCTGTTTGGAGGGAAAAAAACCTCTAACCCATCTTGTACTCTGGTCCAGGCTGTGGGCTTCCAAATTGGAACCCACAGGCCTACAACACTCCTGCATGACCCAATGCTGCTTCTGCAGGCCCTTCACTTGCTTTACTAGCGTCCGGCTGGCTGAGTAAGAGGGCTCTCCAAAGCGACTATTAGCACACCTAGAACACGTGGATTCTTCCATGGCCCGTGTTATGGGAGGTGCACAGCTCAGTAGCGTGTGCGTGTTAACGCTTCTGGAACTCTTGGATTTGTCCTTGGACAGGCAGTGTGCAGTCTCATTTGAGATACTGTACATTTAGTGACTGGCATTCCATACCTGCAGAACTCATCCTAGAGACAGGCATTCCCGAGGGGCAATACGACAATGTATGTCGCCTGAGAGGGAGAGGCAAAAAGAAGAGCTTGCAATGAAATCATTTATGGAGTGTCCCTTCAGTCTATCTGCTGTGGTTGGTCTTAACTGTGTCTCCCTCCACCAGGAGCCACCCATTGGCACAGACCTGATATTTCTGCAGCACTGTTGGCAAGTAGCCTTTCATATTGCTGGTTGTGGATTCCGATGGAAATGCCATGCACAAGTCTTTCTTAAATCGGCAACAATGTACTCCAAACTCGAGGATGGTTGGATGCATGACTTTTGAATGTTCAGAGGAAACCCTCTGACCGCAAGCATCTTGGTTGTCAGGTGAGAGTTTGCTGTTATTTTTTGTGTTGAATTACCATAAAAATATATTGTCACTCCCTGCTTGTGCAACAGAGCCACCAACAGAGTGAACACTTGCGTGAAAAGGTGAATTGAGGATTTCATCCTGAACAACAGAGCTCTGAATTACCAGTGTTTGTTACCTACAGAACCACTGTAAGTGCTGATGACATGGTTCCAAAAGTAAATGGAGATATGAATTCTGGTGGTTGAGCGATATAATGAAGACCCCTCAGTGACCAGGGGCAGGATCCTTTGAAGAATACTGCCTCACATGGGGCCATTCTTGGTAATCTCTTTTTTCAATGCCTCATAGGTGAACCATCATCCAGTTTCTAATCTCTCTATCTGTCTCTTGGGGCTCTTGGCTTTGTGATATTATCTGATTTTTTTCTGCTTTTAATTACACAGTATTGGCATTGTATTCTCATTTGTGTTCTGTGCCGCAAAGCATCCTTGCTCTTTTCTGAGGTTGTAGCTTAACTCAAGTCATTTTGCCCAATCTGGGAGCATCATCTTCCTATTACTGCTATCCATGGCTTTGTGAGATACAACTTTCTATTCTCTTTCTCTCATACATGCTCCTCTGCAATTTGCACATTTGGGTTGCTGAGCTTTGGCCATCATTGAGGCATCTTGTTCTGCTCATTTAGGGTCTCTCTAACTGGATCCTCCACTGATGTCTTATTCATCTTCTTCATGCTCCCTCATAAAGCCTCATTTATCATTCACCATCTTGGTTTTGCTTCTTAGGCACTCTGAGCTTTTCTTTTGGGGGGGGGGGTTGTTTTTTCTACTTTTTTTAAAGAGTTTTTTATTGCTATTTCAGCAAGCTTGACTGCATACATAATATTTAAAAATAACACAGCTAGTGTTTTCCATTGTAGAACCATACAAACATCATACTTCAGTTCCAATTGTATACATAGTGATGCCATTTAAGTCTTCAAGTACTAAATTGAATTAGCAGTCATTGTTAACCAATAATCAGGATAGACCTTTGAACAAAACACATATTTCTAAATTAACGCCAAAACCCGCTCCCTCCCCCAATGCTTCCATACTCGGATTGGTCAACAAATTCAGTTTTTTCTACTTCTCCAAGAGCAAAAGCCTAACGAAATGTGTGTGTTTTGTAAGTAAATCCACTTGTTCTAGTGACCTGTTCCTCAAGTGAATTATTTCAGGTAGGAGATGTGGCTAGAGATGCTGACTTTGAAACTGAGAACCAGGTTTGATCCTCGACTTTAGCCTGTGATTCTGGGCAAAGCACTTAATCTCTCTGAGCCATATGTACAACCGTTTTTTGCGGTCTCAAAGGGAATTTGGGCCCCTTTGCGACCGTAAAATTGGTCAGCCCAATGTACTAACCCTATTTTGCAAGTCACTAATCAATTAGCGACTCGCAAAATAGGGTTAGCGACTCTCTATTAGGAAGGGGATTGCCATGGGTGGCTAATAGCGAGTCCATAACCTTGTATGAATGTTTTGCTACCGCAATTGCGGTCGCAAAACACTCACAGTTTACCACCCTTCTTAGAAGGGTGGTAAAGCGCACGCAAACGGGAAGGGGTCCCCAGGGGACTCCTTCCCCTTTGGGAATGGATGCGCAAATATTTTTAAAGAGCAGGCAGTGGTCCCAGGGACCACTGCCTGCCCTTAAAAAATGAAACTGAAGTGTTTCATTTTTATTTTTTAAATGCATCCCGTTTTCCTTTAAGGAAAACTGGCTTCATTTATAAAATATAACTGCTTTATTGACGAAGCAGTCCCAGGCATGGTGGTCTGCTGACCCCAGCAGGCCACCATCCCTGGGAGTGCCAGCCATTCCCAATGGGGTCGCAAATTGCTCTGATGCCTTCAGGCCGGGTGAGTGCTATAAAAATTATCTTGTATACATTTCAGAGTATTTTCTAGCTCTAAATTGGTACTTGGGTTGAAAAAAACACACTCAAAGGTAAAGTACGCCAAGCTTTGGTAATCATGGCGCAGGGTTACCTGTCTTATGGACTTGGCAATATATGGATTGATTGCAGTGTAACAATGGCGTAAAAATGACAGGCACAGGAGAACCATTACACACAAAATACTGTCTACAGAGATATAGTACCACTTGCAACTCACATTTTCGTTTGGGTAAGGTGAATCACCGGCTGGCGTGTTTAAGTTATGACCTGGAAGTGCTGGTGTAGACCTGGATCCCACTGCAGAGTGCACAGACCAGTGAAAGGGTGAACTTCGATCCTGTGCAGGGTAACACACTTCCTGTAGGCATATTCAACCCGTGTAAAAATACACAACTCCAGTGCACAGACACACAAAGACACACATATCCAGTAGAGAGAATAATATATAGAAGTTGGGTAACATAATATAATAGAGATGATTTTCACTAAGGGGTTCTGAGTGACTTCAACTAGACAAGACTGAAACTTGCATTGTGTATGATGTCACTCAGAACCCCAAGCTGAAAAACATTGCCATTATTCACCTTTTACCAATCTGTAATATTGTGTTATGTATGCCCTCTCCAAGTCACCTGCCCTTGCTTTCACTATCTACGTAGTGGCAGAGGAGTTGTCGGGGACCCATACAAAAAATAAACTTAGCCTCCTGCCATCCATCTCCAATTCCTCCTAAAATTATCCCAGCCCAAATCTGAAAAAAGTCCTGTTCTTCTGCCAGCCACATCCACCACCACCTACACTTATGCTCCCCCATCCAAATATATTTTTTTTAAATACCTGGCCTCCTGCCAGTTACACGCACCACCCTCTGTGCCATGCATCCGCCTCCCTGTCCAAACCCACATTCTTCACTCTTACACTGAGAGCAGAGAACAGGCGCCTTGCTGAGAGTGGCTCTGAGAGCTGGTAGTTATTGTGGTGTGTTTCATCCTGAGACTGCAGAGATCTGTGCAGGCAGGGAAAAGTGGTGGATGGTAGAGGCAGAGCAGTCAATATTCTCTTGCCTCCACCAGGTCTGTGGAGGCCTGGGAGAGGTGGTAGAAGGTGGGAGGACCACCAGCCTATATTTTGCTGCCTGGCTCAGGTCTGCACATACCTGGACGAGGTGGCTGAACACAGGACTAATGAAAGCCTCCCCTTGTGATGTCACAACAATGGGAAATTTTTGTTTCATACTGTTAAGTCGTAGCAGTGAATAACCAGATTCAACCTGAAGCCAGATGAAGCTATATGAACGACTTTTGGTATTTATAACTGCTGTAAATGCCAGGTGTTACATTGCCCCAGTTTACTGTCCTCGGAAGGATGAAAGGTGAGTCATCCTTGCTGGGATTCAAACTTGTGACCTCACCATCACTTGAATTTTCAGCAGTGACCAATCATCTCACCAAATGTAAGGCGATGGGTTCTGCCCATCAAATTCGGCCAGATTTTTTTCTTTTTCATCACCTGGTTTTTTACATCTTTACTGTGGATGAGCCTCACAACCTGTGACTCACCCATGTTGAGCTCACTGTAAATGGACTGCATGTGTTTACTGCTAGTGTCCGCTTTTTAAGATGGCCGCAGTGACGCAGCAAGAGGCACTTGGGTGGTTATACGTGAACACATATGCATACGCGAGTGCATACGTGTGTGCACCCATGTGTGGGCTGCACGTGGGAGACTCCTGTCGTGCGCAGGCTGGTAACTGCGCACAGGTAGCCTTTTGCAGAGGGGACCTTGCAAGATTGGATATTGACCCAATGTAAGCCTCATCACATTAGTGTACACTCATAGGGAAAGTCAGTGTGGTTTACTGTCTTGACTGCAGTTACACTCCATTATACACCTATGGGGAAGAGTGCCTTAGTGTGCAGCTTCGCTTCCCTTTGGCCTACAGAGACCAGTGACATTGGGATGTACCCTGTGCGGGAAAATCAGTTCTACAAATTCCAAAAAGATATCTGTACAGCTTGTGGGTCATCTAGGATTGTCACATTTCTCTGGCTCAGCTCAGAATCAGAACCCAGGCCTTTTGTCACTGTGCTGTGCCATGTTAATTACATTTCTCTCCAGCAGCAGGAACAAAGTTCATCCCACACAAAGGGAGCAATTAGCAGTGCTTCACTAAGCTCCTGAGGAGGAAATGGGTGGGAATGAAGGATCTGCATCAGTCAGTCAGCTGTCACACTGTACCAGGAATGGGCCAGCCCAAGCCAGCTGAACAAAGGAGGGAGCCCAGACCTCTAGAACCAATGCAGGAGGGGCCTCCCCTCGGACGTTTTGGTGGGAAGGGCCCTGGTAGTGATGGAAGCGAGGGGCGCAGAGCTGAGGCCCCCAGAGTAGGTGCAACTAGTGACTCCTGGGTGACGCCATTTTGAAATGTCCCAGCAGGCTGTGCAGGAAGGTTGGGACGGGGGCAGGGAGGTGATGAGGCACCCCAGGATTGGCCAGAGGTGCCCCTCTTCTGGAACCTTCCGCCCCCACTCAAAAGGTCTTGTGCAAGGGGGAGGCCTCTCTTGTTTGTGATTTTCTGCTGGATACTGGGACTGGAGGCGGCAGCCATGGACAGCTTGAAGGAGGAACCCCCTGATATCCATATGGACTAAGGACTCAGCCTGCAGTTGCCCCCAGGCCCAGTGGAACTCTCCCCAGGACCAGGGAAGCTGGTCCCTTACACCCCCTGAGGAATAGTTCAGCCCACCCGCTCCCTGTGCCTGTATCCGGGGGGAACGGGAGCCCACCCTGTCGGTCGACACATAGGAAACCTGCCGGCTCGTGTGGCAGCACAGAGAAGTGCTGCTCGCACTGGAAGCCATCAGGGCAGCGAGGGGCGAGCTCCCTCCGCTGCCCCGAAGACAGGAGGTATGGGGGTGCCCAGGTGCACCGCCAAACAAAAACAAAAAGCGCACAGCACAGAGCCCTGCGGCAAGAGACAAAGGCAGTGTCTCTCCCCGGAGCAGCGAGAGAGCCACTCATGGAATATGTACGCTCCCAGGGGGGGGCTCCCCATAATGTCCTGCGTGGCCTTACCAGTTGTCGATCTTTCTGCTTGTGGTGGCCCCCAGACCGGACAGGGGGGCACCACCAGCGACATAAAAAAAGGACGTGGGGAGCTGCAAGAGGGCTGCAGCTCCCACAAGGATAACCAGGAGAATTACCACGAAGTACTAACCCTAAGTTAGCAGGGTCTCTGAAGTAGTGACCAACCCAGGATTGTCTACATTCCTCAAGCACTACCCAGGCTGGAGCATGAGCTCTTCAGCTGGGAATGCAGCGCTCCCTAGGGGTTAAGTCTGTGACTTCCCTTGTGATGCCGAAGGAAGATACATGTTATACAACGCCCTCTAGGGGCGAAGTTTATGGTTAGGTGCTTTGTGACCCAAATGTGAAGCCCTCTAGGGGCTGTTTTTATAATTGCGTTTCAGTGGTTGGAAGTATATAACAAGCATTTGCAATGCAATAGGTCTCGCATTATTAAAGTTTGAGCTATTGGCATTGCTAAATAATGCAACACCAATAGCTCAAACTTTAATAATGCGAGACCTATTGCATTGCAATCACCTCGACTATAAGTAGGGCCTTTGGAATTATGCGGCAGGAGAGGACCACATTATGTAGCAAGATTGACTAAATTATGTAGCAAGAAGATGCAAATTATGCAGAGAAATGCAGCCCATTTTATGACAGTATTACTTCCTGGTGTTGTCACTTTTTATGAAGGTAAACACTGTCTGGGAAAGGTTGCACCTTATTAGTACCAGTTTAACACCCAAATACAGAAATAGTCAATGGAAAGTTGGACGGTCAACCTTTGTAAAAGGCCTTCCACTGCACAGCAACACATATTGCTGCGTTTTTAGGAACTTTTGATCTATTTGAGCTAGAAACAATTTTTTGTTAAAATCTGCAGATTATGGAGCAGATGATGGCAAAGTTACAAATCCATAATTATACAGAAAACGCTGCAGCTGCCAAATTGCATAATTCCAGATGGCTCCGTCTGTAAGATGATTTTAATTGCATCTGTCTTATTAAGGGTGAGGTAATGACAGTTGTATTTGGTGTGCTCTTCACCAAGTGAATGCGTTTCAAAAGAGTTGATATTGTGTGATACGTGTTGGCACTGTGTGAGTTGGCAGATCTGGTATACTCATCGTCAGTGGGGATAGTCGAAAAAGAATGGTACATTTTCAGACATACATTAAAAGACTTGCATGAATGGTGAATCGCGCAAAATGACTGCTGGGCATCTACGTCTATTGTATGCGTTGTTTACAAGATTTGTTAATAGTATTTAATAAAAACATCTGTCACAATGCCGTGCAAGGACACAAATGCTTCCGCAGAAGCAGGGATACTAAAAAGTAAACCAACAACACAAATACACCAACAAACAGCAGTCCATAGACTAGTGGTCGAAATGCATTTTAAAAAAGTATGTGAACTGTGATGCTGTGCGGAAAGGGGGTGGGGTGAGTGAGCATAAGGGTAGAGTCAAAAGCATTGCCAAAAAGACAAAATATTCTGTAACGTTGTTGGTCTTTCACCTTCAGGTAAGTACATATAAACTAAGGACCTGCTTAAATGAAAAATAAATGCAAATTAAGTTAATACGTGGGAAATGCAGTATTCTACATTATGAAACCTCTATTAGTGCACTGCAGAGGTCTGTGTCTGTAACCAGAGAGCCACCAAATTGAATCCTGGTTGTTGCAGTGGAGAATAGTGACTTGTGTATGTTTAGTGCTGTGAGGTCCCAGTCTGTGACAGAAAGCACTGTAAACATGTAAGCAAGTCATTATTTTAAACTTGCATTAAACACAGTATAAGATAGGCAGCTACATAAAGCGTAAAAGGTTCAAAATAAAAAAGTGTTACAAAATATAGATTTTAGTAATCCCCAGACTGTATGTAGTGCCACACCCTTGCAGTACCACTCAAAAAGAATACATCTGGCTCATCAGGAAACTTCAAGTGATTCCATCCATTAAAGACAATACCGGCTTCCAAGCACCCTTTACATTTGCCGATGTTCAAGTTGAACACATTTACATTTCTCTGAGGCATGCAGGCACCCTGGCAAGAAGGCTTATTAAGCTGTCTGGCCCTCACAGCACAGGAGAATCCCTATCTTGCCCTTTACCTGAAGCATTTCACCTCTTGGAATTAACCGTCCCAGGACAGTGATCTTTGCACAAAAAGTAGCGGAACTGGGTTTCTTAAATTAAAAAGTATGGGCACCTCGTGCCCTACAATCCAGCCTAGTTCGACCTCAGCCATGGACTGACATCACAAACAGATGTTATGCTAATTTATAAAGCGCACGAATACCGAAAGAGATGGTGTCTTTGCGCTAGTGTTTATACAGTATTCTGAAACAGGGCAACTAGCACCTAATTAGTGACCAGAGGAAAAAGCCAGGTTTTTAATTGGTTTCTGAAACTTAACAGCCTGGCCTGCGACCAGAGGGGGCCAGGCAACACATTTCATCATGTACATGTGGTATGGAAGAAACTCCTTCCTCCCCACTGGGCCTTTCTAATTCTACCTTATTAGCAGTGGTGGATCGTAGATTACATGCAGGTACATACCATTTAAAAATCTTTTGAAAGGAAAGAGGGCCAACCTTGTGTGGTGCCTCATGGGCCCAGCACAAGTCCTTGAACTTAATCCGCTCTCTGATCGGTAACCAATGCAGGTGCATGATGTGAGGTGGAGCTAAATTTAGGAACCTTCAGCAACACTCGAACTGCAACATTTTGAAGTGTTTGTAATTTTCTTAGCAGGCGCTGCTGTGAGCCTACATATAGAGCATTACAGTAATCTAGCCTCGAAATGACCAAAGCTAAAATTACTGCTTTTGGAGGCTCTAAGGGAAGAAAATGGCGAATTTTCTTCAAGCCTTTGTGTGTAAAGAAACAGGAGGAAGACACCTGATTTACATGGTCGGCAAAGACCAGCTTGGAGACCCACGGATGTAGACACGTCACACAGACACAGCACAGACACAACAAACACGAACATCAGTCTCCAGCCCCTACACACACATTCACACACTAGAAACACGCATACCTCACTCGGAGATGTTTAGCAATCACAGACGGAGTAGGCAAGAGCTACGAATGTACGCAGACCAGCGTGGCTCTTTCCTTGCATGCCATACACTATTAGTGTCCCATTTGTTCTTTGCTAGTGTCCATTCCTTATTGATAAATACGGGCCTACCACTACAACCGAAAGCCAATTTCGCACTTGCCGTTCACAACCTTATTTTGTTTTTCAGCAGAATTATCTGCCACCTGACCACAGACATTGCAGGCAGGGAGAGAAGTGGCAGCGATCGAATCAAGAAATCAACAACTTCAGGAGAGTGTGGGCGGCTCACGGGCAACAAGACCAGAGCCCGCGGCTGAGCTCAGCATTTATGGTCCAGACACCGTTTAGCGTCGGCCACTGCCCCTGTAGTTATGTACAACGGCACGCTCCAGGGCCAGGCACTAATGTCATTGAAGAATTAGACGGGGAATTTCATTCTGAATAGGAATGGAAGAAAATATGTTTGTGGACCTTGCGAAAATGTGTTCTAAAAATGTTTTTATTTACACTATTTTGCGAGGCGGTATTTGATTTTAGGGTCTGTCGGGTGTTAAAAATACTACTTTTCTCTTCAGCCCTATGTGCCCCTGAACAAGGATTTACTTCTCATGAAACATCCTTTTGTGGTGACTGAGATTATGTTGGTGTCTCTAAGAGAAGGTCTGCACTGAACCCTCTACAGTAGCTATCTAGCTCCCTGGGACTCTGGCAGTCAACGATGCCCTTAGCAGCTCCCCGGAAAAAATGCAAGGTGGTATGTAAACAGAGATGTCTTCTTCTCCCCCAACCACCGTAAACACACAAACTCATCTTCTTTATATGCACACGTTCATGCAATTTCCATCACCCACCTCCCGAACATTACCACCCCGCATCCACTCACATTCACTCACCGACATTAGGTAGTGCCTCTGATATTCACCCACCAATTTACCCACTCACCCACTCAGCTCCCTCATTCACCGACTTGCCCATCCATGCAACCTCTTCGAACACACATGTAAATGCACCCATCAATTAAAAAGCCCTTTCAATGGTAGAAAGTCATACCTGTTGGCTTTCCTAAAGCTGTTACTTTCCTAATTACTTTAATGGCGTTTCACCTGCGTGCCTGATGATACACTTTGATGGGAACCATAGAAAGCTAGTGTCTCCGCTGCACCTGTGCAGGGCCCTGCGTGCGACCTTGTCAATAAGATCATAAACAAGAGACGACAGCGCCTCCGAAGTCAACATCCTGTCGTAGTGTTTTCATTTGTGAAGGGTCTGGTTTGCTCTTCTTGGAAAGCCAACCCTAGTCAGTGAACGCGAGGTGACACTTCATTCTTTTACTTTCCCTTCAATACACTTTGTCTTGACTTTGCCCTCTGCATTCCTTTTGCCAGACTTTGCCCCTTCTCTGGGTAGTGCGTTCATGTGCGCCGACTCTGCCTTAGCATTGGATTTTCCCCCAGGAAAGGGGTGACTTCGGTAGATGATAAAAACAACAGAGTGTTTGTAAATTACAACACGTCCCCAGTCATTGAGCGCGGGAGCCTCACATACAACCAAGTAGAGAACTATTTCAAAGCACACACGCGCGTGATGAGCACGATTAATAACTGGTAGTATTACCATATCTTCATTGTTATCTAATGTAGTTCGGAGCTAAACAGATGGAAAGGGCATCTCATATGGAAAGGCAATTTACTCTCCGCAGTTAAATTCCAAACAAAACGGTGAGCACAATGAAAACAAGTCTGGGGGTGCACACACACAACATATACTTTACTCACTGCGAACGAGCGCAATTAAAGTTAAACCAAAGATTGACGTGGGCACGTTTTCGACTCGACTGTAAAGCCCCTGAACGCAGCCTTTAAAGAAGCTTTTCTTAAGTGTGTGTAGAAAAACACTAAAGCGTGGCCCTGGGAATGGCCGGCCGGGGGATTCGGTGCTGCACTGAGTCTGGGACGAATATTTATTTACATTGTAATGACAGGACTGGGATTACACTAATGCCCATTGCGAGTTCACACTTGGGCGGCAGAGGTTCGGTGCACTTTCCCACTCACACCCCCGACCCAGGACAAACCTTACCTGACCTACTGAGCTCCCCAATGGCCACTGCAATGGGGTCCTCTGCCTCCGAGCCCACTGGGACCCGCTGGATACTGGACCCGCTGACCTCAGCCGTGACCCCACATCGCAAGCTGCCAACAAACTCAGAATCAAAGGAGTCACCCAAGGTGGAAAGAACGAGGGAGACCTCCGCTCCTCTACAAAGAATCAAAGCAAAATGAAAATGTCACACATGGCAATCTGAAACCTTGGCAGCTATGCAAGAGCACTGTACAGGGGCTGCCCTCGCGCAACGCACGAGGGCTCGCGCCCTGGCCTACCGGTGCCACGCTGGATGAACATGAGCACTGTGCATCTCAATTTCTTAACTTGCAAAGAAACTACCAAGACTGAAGTAAAAAAAAGAAAAGAAACATCTTTAATTACCAAGACTGAAGTAAAAATTACCAAGACTGAAGTAAAAAAAAGAAAAGAAACATCTTTAATTAGTGTACCTTTAGCGGTTGGGGTCTAGGTCTCTGAGGGGATGGCATCGCACTGTAACTGGAATCTATCAACCAATGGCGAAGGCCCCTCCTGCTCGCGGGCTTTCCCCTTTTTCGGCTCAAACGTGGAGGAGGCATGCCTCGCGCGCCCTCGCTCCCCGGATCCTGCTGTTCCTATTTAATTAGCTCGCAAATTAATGCGTTCTCTTTATCACCACAGCCCTCCACCCTCCCCTTATGGCCCAATTGATCGACATGAACGCACCTCACGCGAGATGCCGGCAAAGTCTTTTGTTCACGGAAAATGAATTAATATAAACGTTTGACATTTCAGATGTGGGACATAAATAGATCGGGGAATGCAGAGACTTTGCTTTCATTACATGCAAGATTTGATATCCTCACGCTGGGAAATTATTAAGGAACATAACCACGGAAAACATGCTTTTTCCTTACATTTCTGCTTTAAATATTGTAATTTGAGGTTAAGTACTAAATAAAGACGGCAGACTGCAGCCTGGCAAGGATGAGAACGGGAGCGTTGGCTTTTATCCCACAGACAGAGAGCCCTTTAGATCTTTTCAAAATGACTGATAAAAGAACGCTGGGTCTGGGACGGAGTTACTCTCCGGTATGTTCGAAATTAGAAGTCTTGCTTATTAAATATACTTTTGGAGTTTTATTAAGTGCCCCATTTAATTTTCTGGACTCTTCAAAGTAGTGGTATTATCCTATCCCAATCTTAACAAGTATGGAATCGAAACCGCCTAACGCGGGAATCGAAACCAGTGGTGCGCGCAGAGGAGCGGGGGGGTTGGGGGGGCGCGTGACAGCGAGGCAAACGCGCGCTGCTGCGCGTTCTGGCCACCGTCGGGAATGGGCGCGGCAAAGGCGGGACATGCGCCCGCCTTTGACCAATCGCGTGCCGTCTCCCTAAAAAAAACGCACGCTCCAGCCAATGTGGGCTTCCGAAAACAAAACCACACGCACGAGCGTGTGGGTCGTTTTCAGAAACCCTTTCTAGAGGTCTCGCGCGGCGCGAGCAGTGCTACGCACTGCAACGCTAGGCGCGAGACCTAAAAAGCACACAGACCCATGGGAAGTTCATTTGTAAATGTTTTATCAAAATAATAATGTTGGCAGTGACTTTTGATCAAAGTGCATATGCTTTATTAACTTTAATAAGTGCAGTCACACATGGTTATTTTTGATTATTGCATTTACTCCTAAAATGATGGTTTTTTGGCATGGGGTTTGTTGATCTTGACCCCTTTAAGGGGGTCAGAGGTGATTACGCAGTGTTATCAAAGAGTATTTCCATAAGCCTTATGTATATTTGTAAATTACTGCATAGTATTGAGTAGTGTGTGTGTAATAAAAGTACTTTTACATTTCTAAAGAAAACGTACAGACTGAACAATTATTTATTGAGTGATATTCTTGCATGCCAGTGAATGGTTATTACTAGCCCACACCAATCTCCCTTGAGTAGGCCTTGGACTGCTCTGCTGCGCTTCCCTGAGAGTGTCAAGCGCTACAATGGTGGTGTTTGGCTCCCAGTGGAGGGCAAATGTGGACCCATTACTTGTGCAGGCCACACAACTAATGACCCGTTTCCTTACACGGAGTCATTCAGCTGACTTTCTGCAGACACAGACATGCCCACACACAGACACTTCCTCCCCTGAGGAAATTCACATACACACGCTGCAGACCCTGCAATGACACTTGCATACTCTACAAAAATCCCCTGATGTGGCACTCACTTTCTAGAGATGTATACACATTCACAGACCTTGCAGTCATACATAGACACACCATGCACATTTTCTGTAGATAACACATACCACTAGCAGGTCTAGCTTCCTGCAACCTTCTGCTGCTGCCGGTAGTGCATGCTGCTTGGAACCGTTGATAAAATGAGGTAGTTGCTCTAAGTGCCTTGAGTAAATGACAGTCCATTTGAAGTTTTATTGACTGTCTGGCTGAGATTCGACGTGAATGAAGATCTGGAAAGAGGGAGAGGTCCCAAGCAGACTCTCTGAGCTTTCTGTTCGGAGGCGGTTTGTGCATAGTTGATCTCTAGCTAATGTTACTTACCAAGCTTTGCTAAAGGCTCTGGCTCAATCTCCTGGTGGTTTTGAGATGCTTTACTATTACTTTGATCTACTAAAAGGTAAAAATGTGCTTGAAGGTTCGAAATCTGTTTTATGCGGAACATCTGTGCTGCAGCGATTCCCTCCCAATTGCCTCCTAAATAAACACCAGCCCCTCACAGGCACTTCCACACAGCTCCTAAATAAATGGTATTGTGCTCAAAGCATCCCAACCTGCTTGTGTCTCCTGACAAAATTAGTCATTGCAGGCCCAGTGAGAGCAAAGTGCAATGGGAGGGGCAGAGGGCCACACTGACCATTCTGACACTCTGGCATTTTCCCAGTGAGCTGTTGGCATAGCAGGATGGACTGCCATGACCGAACCATGTCCCCACTACCTTTTGGCTAAGGACGCAAGCCACTGTCACAAGTAACTGCTTCCAGACTCTTATCTGTTAGTGGGAGGAGAGCTCCATGAAGCGGTGTTCTCTCTTCGGGCTCTTTTGGGAAAGGATGGAAAAGATAGGAATACTTGATTTAATGGAAGGCTGGTGCTTTTTGTGGGCTTTGTTTACATAGCGCTAACTCAGCCCAAGAGCTTTGGAACGCTTTACATGAGCACCAGATTACATTAGACAAGGTCACATTCTTTTTTTTTTTTTTTTTTAGCCATGGGCAGAATAAGTCATTTGCTTAGACTCATCAGAATCATAGGACATTGAGCAGATGCCAGATCTCAAACCTGGCTCCCCAGTTCCAAAGTCTGTAGCTCTGGCCGTTTCTGCACCCACCCTCTCCAAGCCAGTAGTAGCGCATCGCCTGCTTCTGAGCCAAAATGAAGAAATGCTTTACCTGGGGGCAACTCAGGATTCCATCGCTCTCGTCAGTCTCAGCATGAAGTCCAGTCAAACGCTCCTAGCTAGTCAGTCTCTCTATGCTTTTTAAAAGGGGTATCTTTCAGCCTGCCTGAACCAGAGTGCCACAGGTTTGATATATGCGGAATTTGTGCTGACATTTCACCCCCTGCACTGCAGCGCCAAATTTAACAGTGCTGCAGTTGGAGTTGGCAAAATGCCTGTGGGCATGGTGAGGAGCGGGGACATGGAGGATGGGGAGCACGTATTGTATTTAAAAAAAAAAAACAATCATCGCTTGGTAAACACCGGCATCGAGAGTTTCTGTGTTTGCCCCACTGCGAAATGTCTGCAGATCCACAGGTTGGCCCCTTCTTCTCATAATGTAATGTCCATTTGTCTGTTGAACAAAGCGGAGATTGAAACTTCTTTTCCCAAACAAAAATCAGCATGTTTCTAGTGTGGGACGATGTAAACTCCACACCCCGGCTGCTACATGTTTGTTCCGCAGGAAGATTCTTCAATGGAAATAAGCATAGACAAGTCTTGATTATCTCTGTCTAAGGATAATTTGAAGTGTCTGAAAAAGGAATGTGGAGTGAAAAGCGAAAACACACAACAGTTTGCATGTTCTATATTTTGTGAGGTGTCTGTGGAATATGGACTGGATCCAGCGATGTTGCAGAACAGTTTTTCCAATGTATTTTGCTTTTATAGTCCACTCGGTATTTGGTAAAGTTGAAGGCTACCTTCAGTAGGTAGGCCCTTAGTTGCTTACGGAATGTGGGCAGATTAAGCAGGTTCCTTAATGGTGTGTGCAGTTAGCAGCTTCCAAAGTTTCTGGGAGTAGTAGGGCGATGGGCTGCCAGCCTGTAAGTTTGTGTTTTGTTGTAGTTGGTTGGCTATCAGGGTTCTGGTTGTTCATGTTTGTTGCCCTATGTGTGATACACAAACATTTGACTATGAAGTAGGGGCCGATGAGCAGGCATTCAAGCGGTATCTGTATATTCCCTTTATTTAGGCATGCCAATAAAACAGATCAGTAGACCTCTTTATATACTGAATATTGATGCTTGAATTCTCCACAGACTTAAGAAAATTGATCTTGCTTCTCCCTCCTTATTTCAGCTCTCAGGTTATCAGTGTCTAAAAGGATTCGCTTCAATCGGTCTGCCTGTTTATTGGGTTTTTTTAGACCCAAAACCCCTCAATCATTAGTAGGTAATTTGTTAGGTTTCTACTACATTGAACTCCTATATCAAACAAGCATATTTTTTTTTTTTTTTTTAAATAGCCTATTTTAGCTAGCCCAAGGTGGCACGGAATGGAACTCTGTTCCTTCATACATACTGGGAGAACCATGCCTTTTGAAGATTCATAAACTGTTGAAGACTTGTGTTCGAGGCATATGAGCTGCAGATCACACACTATGCATAGATCGCCATCTGGTGTTGGGCCCGGATGTTTGCACTTTGTTGTTGTATTGGAATAAGTCTTTGGAAGTCACGAGATCGGTGACTACTCCTTTGGACAATAGTGCGCATGGGCATCGACTCCATCTTCAGATTGTTTTTTTCCGCCATCGGGCTCGGATGTGTTTGTCGTGCTCCAGTTCGGTGCCGCTACTGTTCTAACTTTCGACGCGCAATCCTTCACCCTTTCGTCGGTATTGTTTTCGACCGCGTTTCCCTTTTTGACGCGCATCTCTACAACTCCAATCCTTAGATTCCAGTCGTCGACGAAGGCCTTCGGGCCTAACTGCGCCATCAGGCCTTCTTGGCTCATGGAAAGGACTCCCTTCAAAAAGTGTCCTCAATGTGGCTCCAAGTTTCCCCACGCCGATCTTCTCGAGGTGTGTAACCTCTGCCTTTTGCCCGAGCACGAGGCCAAAGACTGTCCAGCTTGCGCCTCTTTCCGCTCCAAGAAAACCATACGGGATCGTCGAGCTGGAAGAAACATGGCTCGATCGTTGACATCCATACCAGACGATATCTTCCAGGAAGGCGTCGATGTACAGGAACACCTCGAAGAGGGCCTCATCAGCGCCTCCGAAGCCGACGATTCCGACGTCAAAGACATCACTCCTGGGCAACGGGTCGTAAGTACTGACATCGACCCCTCCCCACCATCCATTCCGGCAAAGGCTTCGGTAACACCTTCACCTTCGGGCCTAGGTGCACACCGGGACAAAACGTCTCACGCCCCGCCTTCCGGCTCGGCCAAGAAGTCGACAACTAAGCCTTCAGGCCGCTCGGGCTCGAGCCAGCCTACCCTCGGTGCCGAAACCCCATCCCCAGCACCGAGACCAAAAGACAAGCCACTGTCTATGCCCGCGCCAAAGCCAGGTTCCACATCGGCGCATTCGGCACTGAAACCCACCGGCACTGCGCCTTCGACTCCGAAAAAGCCATCGGAATCGAGCAAACAACCAGTTCCTAGAAGCGCTGGAACGCAACCTTCGGAGCCGACAAAGTCACCGGTACCAGCTCCAAAGACCCCGGTACCGGCTCCAAAGACCCCAACGGAACCGACAAAAGCTCCTGTTTCCAAACCTAGGCAGTACAAAACAACTCCAAAATCGGTGCCACACAAACATTCGGACCCGAAAAAATCGGCGCCGAAACACCATACTTCACAGGAGGAGCTTTTCCAACCCGATCCAACCCAGCAAATCCTGGAAATAGACCAAAATACAGGTCGCCTTGTGGTTAGTCCTTCCAGGAAGAGGAAATTGGACAAACCTGCACCAGCTCCACTCCCTCTCAAGAAAAGGGACATTGCCACTGCTCCTCTCAGGATCCCTTCTCCACCCCCTCCTCCACACCACATCTCTCCTGTTCCATCTCCAATACCCTCACAATCTCCTCCACCTCAAGATGATGAGGGCCCTTCTGAGTACGAGGGTGATGATCAACCCTTAGGAGAACCTAGCCCTCCTAATATCCCAACTGACCCATGGAACGATTATGGCACACCAGATGTTCCTGACACACCACAGGATGATGTCTACCCATCTAGACCATCCCTGCCAGAGGACACTATAGGGTTCACTCAGCTCATACACAGAGCCGCAGAAAACCACGGTGTAGATCTACATACAGACCCTATAGAGGAAAACTTTCTTATGGACACTTTCTCACCATCTCAAAGGTCCACTTCTATTCTCCCAATGCTAAAAGGGGTAATCAAACACGCTCCTGAAGTCTTCAAAGATCCTGTCAGGGCTAGAGTCATTAACCCCAGGTAGAAAAGAAATATAAGTCTGCCCCAGCTGACCCTGTTTACATTAAAGGGCAACTTCCCTTAGATTCCCTAGTGGTTTCTAACGCCAGGAAAAGGGCTAACTCCCAAACCTCAGGCGATGCTCCACCTCCTGATAACGGGTCAAAACTCTTGGACGCATCAGGTAAAAGAACAGCGTCCCAGGCAGCTAACATTTGGCGAATTGCCAACACACAGGTGTTGCTGGCTAGGTACGATAGGGCACATTATGATGAACTGGAGACCCTACTACAACACCTTTAAGATCAATACAAAGCAAGAGCCAATGATCTTATACAGGAAGGCAAGACTATAACAAACACCTCCATTCGCTGTGCTCTGGATGCCGCAGACACAGCCTCACGAGCCATTAATACCAGTGTCCTTTTGCGTAGACATGCATGACTCCGTATTTCAGGGTTCAAACCCGAGGTCCAAACTGCCATACTAAATCAGCCGTTTGACCAAGAACATTTATTTGGCCCTACTGTGGATTCATCTTTAGAAAAGATGAAAAAAGACACTGACACAGCCAAATCAATGGGAGCATTACAATCCCAAACTCCCAGAAGTTCCTTTTGTCGCTCCTCTTATAGGGGCGCCTCTAGAGGCTTTACCACGGACAACTCCTCCACGTCCTATAAAAGTCCCACCCAGACCTCCTCTACCAGAGGTTATTACAGAGGAGGTTACAGGGGTAATTATAACAAAGGTAGAGGCAAAACCGCCAATACCTGTACTGCCTCCACCTCCAAACAATGACTTCCCTCCACTCCCCCCAGACCATTCCACTCCGGTCGGGGGAAGATTACTACAGTTCCTACCTGTCTGGAACACCATTACCACGGACAGGTGGGTGAGACAAATCATCCAATCCGGTTATTGCCTGGAACTCACTTCAACTCCTCCAAACATACCACCCAAACAGCGTCCAATGTCAGTAGACCATTTAACCCTTCTCAAACAAGAGGTACTTTCCCTCCTACAAAAACATGCAATAGAACCAGTTCCCCTTCATCAGCAAAACACAGGGGTCTACTCACTGTATTTTCTCATTCCAAAGAAGGACAGAACCCTGAGGCCCATCCTCGACCTCAGACCATTAAACCTCTACATACAGTCGGACCATTTTCATATGGTCACTCTTCAACAACTCCTTCCTCTACTCAAACAAGGCGATTTCCTTGCCACCTTAGATCTCAAGGACGCCTACTTCCACATTCCCATTCACCCGGCTCACAAAAAATATCTTCGATTTGTAGTGGACGGTCAACATTATCAGTTCAAGGTGCTCCCATTCGGAGTCACCACAGCACCCAAGGTCTTCACAAAATGTCTGGCAGTCGTAGCAGCCCACTTAAGAAGACAACAAATTCACGTCTTCCCATACTTGGACGACTGGCTCATAAAAGCCAAGTCGCATACCCAGTGTGTAAATCACACACACACCACAATCCAACTACTTCACGACTTAGGGTTCACAATAAACCTCACAAAGTCTCACCTCCAACCCTCCCACATCCAGCAATATCTAGGTGCCACAATAGACACCTTAAGAGGCCTTGCATACCCCAATCCAGCCAGGATAGCAAGCATGCAAACCCTTATAACAAAATTCCAGCCGCAGCACTCCCTTCCAGCTCGGGTGTTTATGCAACTAATAGGGATGATGGCCTCTTGCATATTCATAGTCCCGCATGCAAGACTCCAGATGCGCCCCTTGCAAGAATGCTTAGCACGTCAGTGGAACCAAGCTCTAGGTCAGCTAACAGATCTGGTGTTGGTGGACGGCCGCACACATCGCTCTCTGCAGTGGTGGAACACCCAAAACCTTTCCAAAGGGCGACCGTTCCTAGAGCCAGTACCACAGATTGTATTAACCGCAGACGCATCGCTCACCGGATGGGGAGCTCATCTACCACATCACACCATACAGGGCGCATGGACACCTCAACAAAAACTACTCCACATCAATCATTTGGAGTTACTAGCAAACTTTCTGGCACTAAAATCATTCCAGAAACACATATCAGGCAAAGCTGTATTAGTCCGGACGGACAATATCACAGCAATGTATTATTTACAAAAACAAGGGGGGACGCACTTTCTGCAGCTCTCTCAACTAGCTCAGACCATATGGAGGTGGGCTATTCCTCAAAACATATTCCTGTTAGCCCAACACCTTCCAGGAATTCAGAATCAGAGGGCAGATCTGTTAAGTCGCCAAACACAACAGATTCACGAGTGGGAACTTCACCCACAGGTTCTTCAACCGTTTTTCCAAATGTGGGGGCATCCAGAGATAGATCTCTTCGCCACACATTACAACACAAAATGCCCAAGCTTCGCCGCCAGATATCCACACCCATTGTCCAAAGGCAATGCGATATGGATGAATTGGTCAGGCAGATTTGCGTATGCTTTTCCGCCTCTCCCACTCATTCCATTAGTGGTGCGCAAGCTGCAACAACAGTCACTAACACTGATTCTAGTTGCTCCAACATGGGCCAGACAACCATGGTACACAACATTGCTGGAACTATCCGTAGTCCCGCACCAAAAACTACACCTCTCCCCACATCTCTTAACAGAACCATGGAGAGATCAGACATCCAGATCCAGCACAGGTCAATCTAGCGATCTGGCTCCTGAAGTCCTAGAATTTGGTTACCTCAATCTTCCACCTGATTGTATGAACGTTATCAAAGAGGCTAGGCGCCCCACCACTAGAGCCTGCTATGCAGCCAAGTGGAAAAGATTTGTTATATACTGTACCAATAACACAATCAATCCTCTAGATGCGTCCATTCAACACATCATATGTTACCTGCTGCATCTTCAAAGATGTAATCTAGCATACACATCCATTGGATTGCATCTCGCTGCCATAGCAGCTTACCTACAAAATAGACATTTGTCATTGTTCAGGGTACCAGCCATTAAAGCATTTTGTGCTCTGGTTCTATTAGCAGGAATTCCATCTTGCTTTTTGCTACAGTTGTAGAGTGAGACATCCACTGCTAACTGCACATTTAGGTGGCTTATTTTGAGGTACACGAAGATGCTAACCGTTGAGCTGGGTTTTCTGTATCTCAGTATAATTATTAAACAACCCCTGCTACTGGTCTTATGGACCTTTGTTGGTTGATATAGAAAAATGAGGCGCAAACATCTACATAACAATAGATCATAAAAGACTGCAAATTCAGTCACTAAAGAGAGTTACTGTGATTTAAAGAATTTTAGTATCAGATCTTTTAGTTTTTCATCTATTTATTCATTTGGCATGACTCTTAAGATTTGAGCAATAAAAGTTCATATAATCCCTCAATCGATATTTGATTATAAAATAAAAACAAAATGTTCGTTAAGATCACAGTTGAAATCGTAATAATAACAACAAGTGTGTTCCATAAATAAAAACTCCATATTCTAAATACATTTGGTATTAAGAGAGAAAAAGGTGTCAGTTCAGAAACCCAGATAAGAGTTCTTATAAGAGAGAGAGATCAATGTGCAAGCATAAAGCTTTCGCAAATCAGACCGGAAATTATTCACAGTCACAAATCAGCAGACAAATAAAATTAGGCTAAATAACCTCTCATGTAGAGAAGTCTAGAAGATTAGAGACAAGTATCCATCCAGAATGTCGGGAAAGGAATACGCCATACTCTAGGAATACAAACTAATTAAAAAAAAACACAAATTCTATGTTGCAACATTGTTTTCTTTCGTCTAATTCATCCACCAATAGAATATCAGCAACTCCTGGGAATAAGCAAACTCCCCATTCTCTCATCAGAACATAATAGACTTTCAGACATTTGTCCTTGGAAAGTTACAACGTTGTTTTCTTGTGGTCCAAAAACTTCTTCCCATGAATCATCCTTCATGTCATTTTGTTCCTCCCGGTAAGAACCTTATCAGTTGACTGATACAAAGTAAGTGTCTATTCACTAGCTAACAGTAGGCTTCTGTAGTTGTAACATCTGCAGCAAAGAGAGGAAAACATCTTGCACAAACAACTATTCAATGTGAAAACAGGCCTTTCAGTGTTCATGCATTTTTTTTCCATTTGAGATGGCATCGACAGTTAGGCTAAATTAATTCAGCACCTTATTCAAAGGCAGGCCTACAACATTTAGATTACCTACTACAAATTTTACATTCAGCATATTTTTTATTCAAACGTACGGTTGTGCACATTGTCAATAAAGTGTTTTAACAAAGGATAACATTTGCGGTAGCAACACATTGACTGAAAAACCTCTGTGCCTTATTCTCGTGAAGAACTACATACACAATGAAAATAAGGGGAGAAGGCTTGAAGTGTGGGTTGTGTCACAAGTGAGTGGAATTAATGTTTTTGTGAACCTAGGATTGCTGTTGAGTTCCAATTTTACAGGAGTGAGTTGTCCAAAACCCAGACCTTGACCAGTTCGGCCCAGTGTTACTTTGGGGTTTAGAACAAAAGGCTTTGGTCAAATGCAGCTGGTCCAAGGCTGCACAGTGTGATCCCTCCGCTCCATTGTTTTACTACCAGTGTTCTGTTTCTGGTCCCCAATGAAAGATTGTTCATGAAGAAATTATGACAAAGGGCCTGATTTAGATGTTGGCAATAATGGAAAACCCTCCAGTTTCTGGAGGAAATGCTAAATCTATAGAATCAGCCAGAGGAATTTTCACCTCTGTAGGGCTAGCCTGGTGGAGGAAATTTAGCTGCTGAAATTTCCTACAAAATAGTGGGGTATTTTTCATTTTCATCCTAAGCAGTGGACCTCGTTTTAAGTGGGTCGATGATACTGAAATGGCCAGCCCCTTTGGGATTACGAGAGGAGTATTTCAGCCAAAGACATTGGGTGGTTGAAGCAACCGAGATCTCTGGGTAACATACAGGGTAAAACAATAATGAAATCAGGGCGGGAATGCTAATTCCTCTATATTATTGCCCAAAAAACCTGTAATCTTGGGTATTTACTTCCCCAACCCCACCCATTCTGGAGTTGGAAATGCCCCCGGCATCAGTTAAATTGGAATACCAGTCATAAATGACGTTACTTGTAACGAAGCCTTAATTTTGGCCCTCAACCTACTACAGCGAGTGCAGGATATTTCCCGTGTCTGTCATCGCTTTTCTCTGTGAGGACATATTATTGTGTTAAAGAAGGTGCAAGGCTGGCTGTGAGTATAGAAATTCCACTCAAACAGACGCTTGGCTCCCTGCAAGCCGTGAGGGCTCATTTACTCGATGCAGGCGATCATTTTTAAGAATGTCACAAGTGTGGCACAAAATCGTTGCAGTTCATTAAATGCCATCATCTCTCTGGAGCTGTTTGAAGGGATTTAGTTCAGCATGTAGGCTTACGTAGACTTTAAAAAAAAAAAAATCTCAATGCAAGCAATTTATTTTGCTAGATGTTGAAATCTAATCCAATCCATTTGCTGCTTAGCTATCAGTCAATTCTATAAATAGCGTCATTTAGTGGCCTGACACGCTTTAGCAGTAATGTGATTGAACAATCTTAGCTAATGCAGTCAGGCGTAGCCATAACAGAGAGGCTGTTTGTAAAGTGGTTCCTGTTCTGCGTTATCAGTTTCAGCGACTAGACCCGTTTAGGTGTATTTTAGTGTCTGTCTTTTTGGCGGGTGAACGTGGTGTTTAGGTGATAAACAAGTTGACCATCACCATTGATTTCATTGAAAAAGGAAAAAAAAAAAAGCGGGCGTGAGCTGGAAAACGTAAATATACATTTAAAAAAGCTAAAGAGTGTTTTCTGACATTACCTATGATTTCGTCGCTAGAAATCAGCAAGCAAACATGGCAAGAAAGAGGATTGCTAGAGAGAGAGAGAGAGAGATGGTCAGTGTGTTGGTCATCATGCAAAGAAAAACGTGCTTTGTGTATTTCTTCTGACTTGTTAGGTCTCGCCTGAGACACTAAGCTGCTCATTGTGGTTAGATAGAGTATCCACCCGAAAGAGCATTCCAGACAGAAGGTAAGTAACTTGTTAATTACACTCAGCAGTCGGGTGGGTGGCCCATTATAGTTCATACAGCCTGCATAATAATTTCCTTATACTCCGTGCTTAATTTGTAAACAAATAAGTTCAAGGGCCCTTGTCAGGAGACCACTGCAGCTTGTACCACCCATTGCCCTGTCAGCGCTGCAGCTATGTGGGCTACGGTCATATGAAACTCCATAAAGGCCCCTGGAGAGCTCCTCGAAGACTCCAGCTTGTTAAAAGCCTTAAACTGCCCGTCTATCTCGCAGACTTCTCCATCCATCATCACATTGCTAAGCACTGTGTGCCATAACACTATAACCGCACCCAGGTGGTCCTCACGAACAACACAGAAGCACTCCCACACAGGAGCAGAACAAAGACTACAGCCTTCCAAACACACCCTACATTTAGGCAAGTGCTTCAGCACCCCACATATGGGTATTAAGTGCTCTATAAGTTTTGCAATATCAATGACACAATACAATTTAAATAGAATAATGTGACACAAGCACACCCTTCTCTCTGTGACATTCCTCGGAATGTATGTGATTCTAACATATGATCCCAGTGCTGTATATTCCATGTAGATTCTAATATGATCCTAGGGCTGCAGAGAGCACACATTTACTAGTTATGGATATTATGAAATTACTGTTCCTATCTCCCGTCGTCCCATTCTGAAGTAAAAAAAAAAAAAAGTCTTTGACAGATGTTGTTTGTGTGTGGGCCTCTGCTTACACCACTGACTGTAGTTGGAGGATCTATATATTAAACAGACGAGGGTAGAGTGAATGAAAAAAAGAGAAAGAAGCAGGGAGCTAAGAGGACAGACAAAAGAGCAGATAGAGAAACAAAAGTGCATGCGTGAGACGACAAGAGATGCAAAGTGCACGTTTCATTCTTGCAGCGTAGATATTTTCTCTTTGCAATCTGGGATTTGTAGTCCCAATCGTCCCATTATAAAAAAATATATAATCAGGACTTCAAATCCCAGAATGCAAAGAAAAACACTGGACTAAAGAGCTACTCGTACATGGACTTGGGCACTGAAGAGATTAACATAGGGAGAAAGGGTTAGAGAGAGATCACGTGAAAGGGAAATGAAAAGGGGAACACAGAAGAGTACCGAACGTTCTATAACAAATCCAAATACCTGCTCATGTGTGCACTGAAATGAATTGTGTAGGTGGCTGGCATCTTGGGCTGTTGTTGTTTTCACAGCACATTGAGTTGGCTGATGCTTCCACAGAATCCACAACTTGCCTGAAAACTGCAAGACAATGGGCTACATGTATGAAACAATTTTGCATTCGCAAATGGTGCGAATCACAAAATTCGTCTGTTTGCGAATGCAAAATAGCCTTTCATAATGTATCAAAAGCTTTACAGTTGCAAATTTAGGTAATCGCAATTTTTTGTGATTACCTAAAATTGAGAATGCAAATGGGGAACTGCAATTTGCGATTCTGTAGTAGCACATGTATGAAGCAATTTCCAAATGCAAACTGTGCATTTAGGAAAATGCGATTATTAATTAGGTCATCGCAAATTAGCTAATGTCAAACCATTCGCACGTATGGACCTTTCGGCCATTAGAACAAATTAAGTAACATTACCTAATAGCAATTTGATATTTACCGAATCGCTATTAGGTAATATTAAGGAATCGCGAAATCTTTGGCGATTCCTTGCATACATAGCATTTTGTGATTACGAAGTAGCGATTCGGAAAAAATCACTATTTAACATAAAGAGAGGATGTGGCCTAATGGCTAGGGCGGTCGACCTTAAATCTGGGGAACCGGGGTCGAGTCTCGGCAAGGACGCTCAACATTCATTGATTCTGGCCACATCACTTAATCTCCCTGTGCCTTACAAAAAAAAAGGACTGTTTGCTTGTGTAACGCAACTGGTGCTCATGTAAAGCGCTCTGATACATGATACCTTCGGATCAAGTTTGTGCTATATAAAACTCTGGGGGAAAAAACGTGTATTTGTAAAGCGCACGAATAACAGATTTTATTGTTACCCAACTCAATGGTACTCATTTTATCGACCTCAGATGGATGAAAGGCTGAGTGGACCCGCCAGGATATGAAATTGTGACCATGAGGTCGAACGCCAGCCCCTGCAGTGGACTCATTATTCCACTGAGCCATTAGACCCGGATATTTGGTAATCGCAAAATGCTATTTTGATACATGTGGCCCCTTCTGTATGAAGTTCGATCCAGCAGATTCACTGTGTAGTAAGCAGCCACTGAGCAAGCTCCTGAAAGTTTAACACTGGTATCCTACTGATTCTAGTGGGAGCCACAGCTACCCCTCCAGAGACCGACTACACATATATTGGGTGACCTTTCATCCTTGTGCTAAATGCGAATAGCAAGTATTTACTATTCTGGTCTCCCTACCTCAGAAACACAAGGAGGAAGTCACTGTGACAAATGGTGATTTGCCGCTGACCTTCTGCTTATGCATATACGTTACTGCGCATTGTATAGCATATGAAACCAGCCCTGGGAATGTTCTCTGGGGGTTGTAGTCCGAAGGAGGTTGATTTTCAGCAAGAAGATTAGGCCTGTGGACTGCAACCCCTGTGAAGCAGTCGTGCATTGAGTTACAGCAGAACTGCCAACTTCAAAATAACATTTGCTGTGTGAGAAGCGGGTGTGGCTTTGGAGGAGGCTGGGCTTCATGCTGAGAACTGTCTGAGAGTCACTTCTGTCCCAGTCCCTTGCCCCATTGACCTCCTTTCTCCTCCCCCCAAAAAAAAAAACATTGTCAAGGCTGCTCGTGATGTTCTCGATGTTTTCACACCACTTTATGGACACTCATTCGGTGTAGTGCTTTTCAGCTTGCCTTGCCTGTCATCGTGTGATATCTGTTCTTCACTGGGTGATCATGTGAATGGGGTCGGTTTTGTGTGACACACAATGGCACTGTGTTAATTGGCCGGTCTGCACAGTTTACAAACAAACCTAACCAGTGCAGCTGCAACAGGGCACCGGTAGGTCTGCTGATCCACTGTGCTCGTGTGTCCTGTACACCAACCCCACTCCAGCTGACGACGGTGGTGTGGAGTTCAACATTCCACTGATGCAGTATGTATCCTCTACTACTGGTGGTGATACACTTTGCGTATACCCACTTATATGCATGAGTGGAACTTTGAAAAACATGGAGAACACTCAATAGATTCGCTGTCTGCCATAATGAGGGAAAAAGACGGGGAGGCCAGCGGGGCTGGACTGGGAACCGAAACCGGCCCTCGCAAACAGCTCGACCGGCCATCCCTGGAGGGGGGGGGGGGGCTGTTTGCTAGGGCCGGTTTCAGCCGATTTTGTTACATGGGTCCAATATTGCCAGACCCCAGTAACAAAAATGGCCCTCAGGGGCCCAAAACCGGCCCCCAACCTGGTGGCCTACCGGGGAAACGCCCGGTGCCCGCTACGGCCAGTCTGGCCATGGAGGCCAGCAAAAGTCAAACAGACGCAGGACAGCTGAGCTGCTTTTCATATATGAGAACTTCAAACCTACAAATTTAGCCCCAGGATACTCTCTTGGGTGATAGTGCACTCTACAAATCTGCATAACATAACAACTGAAGCAACCAGTTACATTCACATATACTGCTTAAGACTGCCACCAACCAGCAGAGGACAATGCTTAATGTGAGCATAATATGAAGTGGCACATAGCCTAAAATTCTGAGGAATAAATTGTACATAAGGTTTGGGCATCCTTCTTAATTGCTGGAGGCCTATCAACAAGCCTATTAATTTGAAGGCCTTTGTTAATCAGGGCAATACATGCAAAACAAACGTTCACCTGTGTGAACGCAGTGCAATAATTGGAGAAAGATGCACAGAACCAAGTTATTAAGAATGCTTGAAGATGAAGTAATAATTGCTTCTGAAAGGGAGAGATCCACATAAATTAATTTCTGTAATTGGATATTTTATTGTGCAAAGGCAGAATTCCTTTCTTGTCTCTTTTCTCAAAAATGTCAAATCAGCCTTGGTATACTTGCAACAAATATAACCGTTTAGTTTATTATCAAATTTAATTCCAATAGCCAAAATCCAAGATTTAAAAAAATACAAATCTGCAGTAAAACATGAAGGTTTTTATTTCAAGTCACTTGTAATTCCTGGGTTGGTCGGTCACTAGAGTTTTTGGCGGATATGGTATTATACGTTTTCCATGAAAATTCCATGAAAGTTGTGATTGATGTTTCAAGGGCCACTGACTCAAGTCCAGGCGTTTCATCCTTAATAACATGGCAAATTTTGCAGCGTTAAAAATCTCACAGGAGGGAGCAGGCCAAGATGGCAGACGTCCCAGAGTGAGCTCCCGGTTCCCCCCGACCAATATCAAACTTTATCCTGGTTGCTGGCAGAACATTCAGTGCCAGCTAGTAGACGAGCACCAGGGAGTTTTCTGGATGCTTCTAAGTGGGATCTGGCACCTGCAGGACGCAGATGAGCTGATGGCTCTTACAATAGTGACTGCCAGGTAGCACGTGGCCCGGTGAAGTGAGAACCCTGGTGAGAAAAGCAGAGATGGTGGCCCTAGAGTCGTCCTGTACCTGGTGCTGGTATCCTACTGATAAACACCGGGAGCCACAACTCCCCCTCCAGAGGCCGACTACACATACATTGGGTGACCTTTCACCCTATTGCTTAATGCGGATTGCAAGTAATTACTATTCTGGCCTCCCTACCTCAGAAACACAAAGAGAAAGTCACTGTGACAAATGGTGATTTGCCACTGACCTTCTGCTCATGCATATACGTTACTTCAGACAAGCTGATAGCTCATAAAATAGTGACTGCCAGATAGCATGCAGCTTGGCGAAGAGAGGACCCTGCTGAGAAGAGCAGAGATGGCGGTCCCAGAGTCGTCCTGTAACCGGCAACCGGTCCCTGGACCCCCGGTACTGTGATTATGCCTCTGAGACAATTGCGAGACTGGCATTGGCGGCTGGGGTCGGCAGAGTGCTGCCGTGGCTTTGGCCCATGGGGCGGAACAGGCTTTTGGTGCGGAGTTTAGCGCAACCCGGGGACAGCTGGCATTCCTGGCCTGGGACGGTAGGATGTGCCCCAGGCACTGGAGGCAGTGCACCCTTGTGCAGGGGCCAAAGCTCCGATAAACCTCAAGGGGTTGTGTGCTGTGCCTTTTCCTTGCCTCCCTCGTGGCCCAGGAGACATGGACCGATGGTGGTGACTGCACGACCCTAATGTGGAGTGGGGCCCAGAGCCTTGGAAAGATACACAAGAGCCCACACCATTACCCGGGCTATAGTGTGAGGCCAATTAAGCCCAAATAGGGGCACAAGGGAGGTAGATGGGGCTTTGGAGGTCGCCCAGGCTCTGAAGGTGCCTGCAGGCAGAGCGGTCGGCCTGAGGTGGGTCTTGGCTACGGGGGCCCCGTCCGGTGATTGGCTTTACAGCTTGTGCTGCATGGGACTGGTCGTGGTCTAATGGCAAGCAGGTCGAACCACACTTCACCGCAAACAGGAGTACAGGGTGTCCTCTAGAGGGGTTCCGGCCTCCCACCCTGGGTGGGGAGGAGTTGGCCCCCCCCCTGTAGATCCAGTTCAGAAGCTAGTACTGTTTACAGCGGATGCCTGCGGGGGGGGGGGGACTCTGGGGCTCAGTGGCCCAGTGATCAGCTATGGAGTGGGAAAGACTCCCTCTGCATCGAGCACAAACAAAGATTAACAAGTTCACAGCTCTGCCACCAGATGCAACCAAAGCAACCGGAGACGAGGGGTTGACATCACTGTGCACTGACCCTACAGACACTAATGCCATCCTTCAGGCCATTCAAGCCTCATGCTCGGTGCTGGAGACCAAGATTGGTTGAGGTCATTTTGGATGTTCCTTTACTGCAGTAGGATCTACGCAATGCCGTGGACAGGGTAGCCGGGGCTGTGGGGCGTATTTCCAGTCTGGGGAACACTGTCACTGCCCTCCGAACCAAGGAGGGCACGCCAGGCCATCGTTTTCTTGGTTCTGGAGGACCGCACGGAAAATGCGGAAAACGAAGCACGGAGGAGCAATCTGCACTTCATAGGTTTTCCCGAGGGATCGGTCTGGGCCTTCCCAGAGCAATTCCTCGGACAGTGGATTGCCATGTGGGCGCATAAGGAGAAACTCTCAAATTGCTTTGTTGTTGAATGGGTGTGCAGATCTCTGGTGGTGAAACCCCCGCTGAGCTCTCCCCCTTGCGCCATGATCATCAAAGTCCTGAACTACAGGGATGGAGACATGATCCACAGGGCCCCCAGAGGGAGAGAGACTGTAATGTGCCAGTTCTCTAGGATCCTGATATTCCCAGACTATTCCTGCCAGGTACAGCTGCAACACTAATCCTTTGATGCTGCCAAACTAAAGTTGAGGGTGATGAAACTGCAATATGCGCCTGTGTTCCCTACCAAACTCAGGGTTATTCACACATCTAAATCCTTCTTCCTTGATTGCCCTTAGGCAGCCTGGAAATGGGCAACGGAACAGCACTACATCAGATGCAACTCCCTCCCACCTCAGGAACAGCCTGGTCAAGAAGATGAAAGTTCAGCAAAGGCGTAAGCCAGAGGCCAAAATAAGTGCAGGGGATCCTGCAGGCAGCGGGAGGCTCCTAGAGGTTCATTTGAACCCCTCCGCTTTGGGCCTGAACATGAGAAAGAAACTCAGTCAAGCTACGTCTGTTACTGGCAGATGTCCCGGGCAGGTCCTGGCATCCAGAGACACACCAGCGGCTCCTAAGGGAGGAACCTGAAGAATGGACTGAATCATCGACCCCAAAAGAACGCTTATATTTAGTTGAGTTAGTTCCCTGTCTTGAGCCCTATGCCCTTCCAGCAACACAGTATTACTGTACACTGCTCTCATCCCAGAGGGTTCAGATTAGATATTGTAGCCTCAGTTGTTTTAACTGGTTATGTGTTACTTTTTGTTGGGGATAGGAATGCTACTTGGCTGGAAGTTTGGGAAGGGGGACATTGGGGGATTTTAAGTGGGAGGTGGTTCAGTTCCATTGGCCTCAGTTGACATAGCTATGCAAGCGCACATCATGATGTACTCTGATAACACTTGCTTATACAGGTCTCCATTGACGGAGAGGAGTGGGTGGTTGCACGATTGGGACCTGGGAGGGATCCTACTTACCACCATGCATCTCAGACCTCACCTTATGCCTAACTATGTAGAGCCTTAAAAGCACAACATGGAATGTCAACGGGCTGAATGGCGGTATCAAACTGGGTAGTCCTAGGGTTTGCGAGACGCCACACACTGATGTCTTGCTGTTGCAGGAAACTCATATGTTGGACACACTGGCCCAGATGTACAACCCTTTTTTGCGGCCGCAAACGGGAGAACCTCCCATTTGCTGCCGCAAAAAAGGGTAATGCGATACAAAAGGGGATGATGGACGGAACGTTTGAGCCAATCAAACACTCACCCCCAGTCAACTGATCTGGGTTTAATCCATCATCATTCTTTAGCTCACTCCACCACCCCAGTTCAGACATGGCCATATGCAAATCAGTCTGACCCTGTGCCTCATGGGAACAGTCCAGCCACTGCCTGCCCTTAAAAAAATGAAACTGAAAAGTTTCATTTTTCTTTTTTAATGCATCCCGTTTTCCTTTAAGGAAAACGGGCTGCATTTTATAAAAAAAAAAGCTGCTTTATTCAAAAGCAGTCACAGACATGGTGGTCTGCTGAGCCCAGCAGGCCACCATCCCTGGGAGGGCTGTCATTCCCAATGGGCTCGCAAATTGCGAGAGGCTCATTAATATTAATGAGCCTCGCAATTTGCGATCCCATTGGGAATCGCAAACAGTGTGAAATACACTGTTGTACATCGGAAATTGCGCCTCGCAAATTGCGACTCGCAAAAGAGTCGCAATTTGCGATGCGCAATTGTCTTGGTCGGACAGCTGGTCCCTCGTGTCTGTTCCTGGACCAGATATGTTTCAGATCGTGTTCCAAGCAAGTTACTCCAGAGGCTTCCCCGGGGGGTGGCGGTCCATGTACATAAGTGACTACCCATGGTAGTTTCTCATATGGATTTGGATAGCCAGGGACGGTATATTGTAATTGAAGGGACGATGGCAGGGCAAGCCTACTATCTGATTAGCGTGCATGTGCCTCCTCAGTTGTCAGGGTCTACACTGGTAGTGGTGAGGACGGTTTTACTACGGCTCCTACATGGGATCACTCTTGTAGGGGGAGACTTCAATGCAATGATGTTACCACTGGTGGATTCCTCAAGGGTTTCTGGGACAGCCCATGGGTTTGATTCGAAGATTGAGACATGGGCACCACACCTCCTACTCTGTGATGCCTGGGGCATCTGGAACCAAACAGTGAGGGAATATACTTATACCATACCTCTGCTACCCACAAAATGATCTCCCGTATTGATTTCCTTTTTGTGCCGACCACAGATTTGCGCCATACGACAGGTGCATATATCCTGCCCAGGGGAATCTCTGATCACTCGCTGGTAGTTCTCCGCATTGGGGGCCCTAGGTCGGGTAACTAAACGCATGGCTGAGTTAGTCCGCTTCCTTTTGCAGGAATTTAGTGCTTATTTAGACCCCAACTAAGGGTCAGTGTAGTCTCCAGAGATTCTGTGGGCGCCAGGTAAGGCTTGTATGTGGGAAGTGGAGAGGTACCACCTCAGGGTGCGTGAGGAGCGGAAACAACAACAAACAACAACAAATAACTGGACTAGAGGCCTGTATTGTTCGGCTGTAGCAGGAATCGGCAATGAGTGAAACCGAACGTCGCCAGTTGGAGATGGACCCAGCATCTCTGAGACATGTCTGCCTCAATGAGGCGTGCCAGTGCTGGATCACATCCACCAGCCGCGCCTATGAATGACATGACAGATTCAGTAAACTTTTTTATTGGTTGGTGACCCACAGGGCTACCGACAGGGTGATCCCTGGCATACTGAGTTCCTCCAGTGGAGAGCGGCAGGAATTCAAGCAATTGCAGCCACCTTTGCCAATTGTTATCAAGCTCTCTATGCAAAGCATACGTCTGTGCCTGTGATTGCGGACCTACCCTTGTCAACTCTGACTGTGCCCATAAGGAGGGAACTAGACAGACCCCTTGCACTGGAAGAGTTGGAAGAGGCCATTCAAGATATGAGCTCAAGTAAAACTCCTGGACCGGATGGTTTCCTGATCGAATACTACCAGAAATTCTGGAACCCACTCCTACCTCTCTTAATGTCCATGTCTAATGAGGCTATTGTGAAATGCTTCTTCCCGGAGGTCTTGGATTTGGCAACAATATTTGTATTACATAAAGCAGGATGACCCCCAGATGACTGCTCCGACTACCGCCCTATTTCCCTCATTAATCGTGAAATTAAACTAGATGCCAATGTATTGGTTAATAGGCTCCTTACAGTCTTGCCAATGTTGGTTCACCTAGACCAGTGTGTGGCTTCATACCTCAGCGAAGCACCAGGCATTGTTTTTGCAGGGTTTACGCGACCCTAGCGCATCAACATCACCTCGTCGGCTCTAGTACCTTTATACTTATTAACCTTGAAAAGGCCTTCAATTCCCTTGACTGGTATTTGCAAATGGAGGTATTGACTCATCTGGTATTTGGCTCCTATTTCCAGTCACCTGTCCTAAACCTCAGAGGCACGTAAATGGTCTACTCTCCTGCACTTTCCCTATCCAGTGCGGCACCAGACAAGGCTGCCCGCTATCCCCCTTCTATTCCACCTGGCGACATGGGACAGATGCGATGCACAGGTGTGGGAATTTTACTTGGGAACGGACCTGAGGGCTGCATTGCTTTTTATGGAGATGATGTGCTGCTCTTCATATCCCGCCCCAACGCCATAGGATGACAACTTTTCCAGAAATGAAACCTATATGGGCAGGCTTCATGTCTACTAGTCAATTGGGCTAAATCTCTCCTAGTTCCCCTTACAGGACACACTGATGCAGTGTCATGGCAGTCTAAGGTACCCATTCGCAGGTTGAGCTTCCAATACTTAGGGATTCACATATGTTTGCTTCCGACCCTGTCTGGTCCCCTCAACCTCACGCAGGATTTTGAGAAATGGGCCCACCTGCTGCTTACCAACCTAGAATGATCTGTGCTCTTTAATGGTCCTGACGAGATTACTTTCAGTTCTCCAAAATTTCCTGTTCATGATTTCCCAGCAGTAATTTGCTGAGGTTCAAGCTATGGTGTAGTTCTTCCTATGGGCGAATTGGGTCCCCCGTATGGAGTTTGGTAGATGCTTGCAATCTACCTTCGAAGGGGGTTTGGCGGTAACAAATGTGCACCTGTATTACTGGGTCTCCCAGCTAATTGTCCTGAATAACTGATTTAATGGTGGAAGGTCAGAGACAGCATTTCGGACCGAAGTAACTTTCATGGGCGTTGCCGCTATCATGAGCATGGCTTATGGGGAGCCCGTTCCTCGCTCCCTTCCGGAACTTAGCAAGGTGGTGTTCCTGGTTGGAGGGCAGCCCTACACTGGGCTGGATGAGATAGAAGAATCACTCTTGAAACACCCTTCTGGATGGACTGTTGGCTAAGATCGGTCTCCCAATTAGAGTGATTCAGCAAATGGGATTTAATAGGCATTTCCAAGCTGGGGGATATGTGGCAGGGTCCCATATGAAGTAATTTTAGGCAAACTACAAGTGGAATTCACTCTTCAACAATCCCAGTTTTATAAATACCTACAACTCTGCCATGCTCTGCTATCCCATGGGGACTCCCTGTAAGATACGACTGAGTACAATCCATGAGCGCCACTTACGATAGGTTAATAACAAAAAATGTAAGTGTGAGAAATTACTTTTGTGGAATACCAGCAGCAATTTAACTGAGTGGGACTGCAAATGGGAGGGCCGTCGAGGAACTGGGTGGAGGAAGCGGGTTGGGGAGAAGCAATGGGGAGTGAGTAGGGGCACAAGGAAGACCATGACTGCGGTGACCCTTTGTGAATCAGGCCCTATAAGTGTATGTGTTCCCAGAGCTAACTTCTTTTAAAGGCGGCTTACCTTAAATTTCAAGGTTACCGCAATAATCACATGGTCACTTACTGGCTCTCAAATAGAAATGATAATATAGAGGAATAACACTGATCATATAGTATCAAATAAATATAAACTAGTTTCGAAAATCACCAAATCGGCTAGATATTTAGGAGAGTCAACAGTATGAAAACATCAAACATCTCAAGGAGTGCGTGAATGGTGGATTGTCAGTAGTGCAGCCTGCAGTAATAAGATCTGAAATATAAGTAATCTTGGTTTTAGTACCATGTGGGGTTGATGGCATCCATATTGAAGCAGATTAAACAGACCTATACAAGAAAGGTAAGACCACGGGGTCAAATCTAACATGCTGAGCAGTTCTTTTTAAGCTGTGCAACTAAACAATCATTCATTTAGGTGTCGAGGTAAATGTTGAGGTGATTTTAATTTACAGTACAAGACATTTGTCAAACTTAGGGAATTCGTGTGAAAACCACGAGTGCTCACATTAAATGCACTCATATTCTGCCTTTCTGTGCATTTTACACGGTATTTGTATACCAGCTTGACTAAATATTTATCTAAACTAGTGTGCATGATCTTTTTGGTCTTTATCAATGCAGTGATAATTTATAATTTGTGAAAAGCACGTTCTAAAATATTTGTTTTTTATTTTATTTGTTACAGGAAGGAGCTAGAGACATTCAAAGGTAATTTAATTTATCCTTTGTTTTTAATGATGATCCTATATTTTCTCCCAACATTAGTTTAAAACCTTGTCCTATAATTGATGATCTCTGCATCTCAATGACATTTATTTGACTTTGTAGAAATTGTGATCACTTAGTATATAACACAATTCTGATTCACATTGGTTACTCTTATGTGGTAAATACCTTTGTTTGAAGATTATGTACCTTTTGTGTTACATTTGTAAATTATGCATGTATGACCTGCTAGTGCAAATCTATTAACAGAAATTGACCATCTTGGACAAAAGACCTGCACCAACAACTGAGCAAGAAAATTACATGCAACCAAGTGTGACGTGAATAATGTTGTTTCAAAGAAAAGGGCAACTTAGTAACCCCTGGCAAGCTTGGGTATTGGCTAAAGTGAAGATAAAGGCCTAACAAGGGAGTTATTCAAAAAATAATTTTTGGAGGCTAAGGAATGAATTGTTTGTCCAATTAGTGACAAATAGAATTAAACTTAATATCCACATAGGTATAAGGATTTTAAGTGAATTAATCTGAAGTAAAAGGCGTATTCAAATGAATCAATCTAAAGTACCAAGTGTATACGCTGATCTAGATTATTAGATCAAATTCATTTTACATATTCATAATTAAGGGGTGCACAGAAAATATCATAGCATACATACCGTGTCAAAACACGGTCCAGTAGAATATCAGTTCCTATATACACAGGTCAATGTATGTCGAGTCCATTCTTATACAACTGAATGCAGACACTCAAGGATGGTGGATTATGCTGTCCAGTTGGCCCTTTCTCGCAATCCTTAGAAGCATGCCTCTATTTTTCTCTCTGTGGCAGCTTGAATTACTGGCTGAGTGTGGTACAATTCTTTAGCGTTTACATTTTTCCATATGTATGCATTATGTTTAAGGAGTGATCATGGAGGCTCCCTGAAACTGCTGCAAGGTGGTTCCCATGTTGGCAGTCCATGCTGCTATGGCTCATGCTATATCCTGGGCTGAGATAACGTCAGACAAGTGGGTGCTGGGAATCCTTAATTTCTTCCATGTCTTAAAGCCCAGCATAAGCCTACCTGTATAGCCCGGGTTTAAAGTGAGCCAGTTTTTGTGCCTCACTCATGGCCCAGCAACAAGTGATACTTCTAATAATCAAGAACACTATACCGTTTGCCCTACAGGGAAAGAAAAATCAGGGGGTTTGTTGTCACTACCTTGTACTAAGGAACTGGAACGGTGTCACTTGGAGCATCATCCCCTTGTTGGGATGCAATTGAGGATCTACTTCACTTAATCCTATCCTTTGAATCATTCATAACAAAAAGGATGCTAACTTCTCACCTGCACTAGGTGTCCTGTTTCATCACTGAACTGGTACGAGGCGGGCTGACCATGACATCTTTCGAGCGTTTTTGTCACTATGAATGTGGTATGTACAGGAAATTTAAAGGGAAATGCATTGTGATTAGTTATATGAGAGGTACGGAATCAGTTAAAATTGTATCTAGAGGGACTGCAAATTCTTTATTGACATGTCCCACTAAAAGGGGTGAAACAAAAGGTAATGGGGGCTTTAGTTAGGTGCCCACTTTATTATTTGAAGGTCAATTTGTTTCTGCCCCTTGTGAATAGGCCTTGTTAACTTGGGGCATTCTTCAGGGCCGCATAGACCCCCTAGAGTATTTTGAAACCTGTCTGTGCCCTTAATAATATGAAGAAAAATTAAAAATAAACATACTAACCTGTATGCCAGGGAAATCTATCTTGAGTTTGTTTGTTAATGATAACACTGTGGGTATGGCAAGCTAGTCCATACCCTTTTAGTGTATTTACTCATTTGTGTTCTTCCAAACGTTTTCTTCCCCTCTGGCATCGTGTTTTCCATCCAAAGTCAGAAAAAAAGAAGGCTCACAGATACATAAATGGATGTCAAAGCATAGTTTAGAAAGGGCATTCCAGGGACATCCTCTGTGGCCGAATTTTTTGTTTGTGTTGCTGGGAACGCTATGCCACCTTGAATTTGTTTAACTTTTTCGGATATGCTCTACAATTTTTCACAAGTAAACTGGACAACTGGTACGTCCATGTTTCAATGAGATTAACCAGCAGCACACAAGGCTGTGTTGATCAGGGGGTGCTCACACCATGTCCTTTCACCCTTTCTCAACGGTGGTGGTGGTGGTCCCCTTCTATTGGTGACAACTCATTCTAGTTCAGGGACACAAGTGTGTTTACCTCTGTCCCTGGTTGGGAGACAGCCCAGTGTCACCAAGTAAAATCCATGTGATACCCCACAACTGTGGTCCTTCGTGTGCTATGTGGAGTGTTTTCTGTGTTGTGTAGCTACAAGACAGCGTGCTGAGTGAATGTGTCCTTTGGAGGAAGTTATAAATTGCTATATCCACCCTACTGCTTTTTTTTGGTATCTGCCCAGAGACTCCAGAGATGTCGGGTAGAATTGACAGATTACATATACACTTTATTTTGCATCCACGTGTACCTAGTAAAAGTACCTGAGCTCCCCTCATTCCTTTGTCTTATGCTAGTCGTTGCCTTTCAACCCAGTCTACTTGGTGGAATGATCTGTTCGTGGTCGTAGTTAATTCATAGTTAATATAGATAGCATGACCAGTTGCTTCAATTTTCTTCTCTGCCTTTCAGAAAGACTAGAAATAAGTTTTATTGGTCTAAAATTATGGGACCACATTATGCTAGTACTACAGTCACTTCATTGGTCATTGGAGAAGTAAAGGTTGGGGTCCAAATCCGACATTTTGTAAATGAAGCTCTGCACTGCCTTGTTTTGAAAAATCTCAAAACTACAGACCCGCTAAGGCCAGTGACCAGAACAGGTTATCCCACTATATGGCAAGTTACCAACGCTCATCCCTATTGCAGTACTTCCTTCTGTCCCTGCACCAAGACATGGCCTTTGGAAAGTATTCGAACGGTCTGAAAATCTGTCTTTCATAAAGCATATAGAGTAGTCCACCCTTAGTCTGACTTTGTTTTGACTTGTACTGTCATTGCCTCAGCCTGCTTGCTCTTCATCCTAGTGCTGAAATATATGGGAAAAGTAGAACGAGTGCTTTACCGAAATGGAAAGTGACTAAAATCTTTAGTGACAACAAGTACTTTAAGCAGCAACTTCTCTTTTTGTTCATCAAGCAGCGATGTTCCGCTATTTGTCCTTTTACTATGTTTTCTGTAGCCTTTTAAAAGCAGCAAAAGTTCATTAAGAAGCAGTAATGTTAAGTAGGCGGCATTTGTGTGGCATTCTTGGTGCTGATGGACATTTTGTAGCCTACAATGTACGACCTAGTCAAACACAGTATTTGCAGACTGGGAAAGGCGAAGGCTATGTAGCAAAAGGGAGTAGGGGTATGGGGATGGGCCACCTCCCTTAACAAGAAAAGAAAAAAAAAAGTAGATCTTCGAAACCCGCGTTCAAATCCGGGTTGTGGTCTGCTCTAAAAAAAAAAAAAACTGCCACCTGCCGTGCTTCAGCAACAACACAGAAGTGAGGAAAAACAATATTTTTAAAAAAGGTATGCGGATAAGAGAGGGGTAAAAAACTGGAGATATTAACGCTGGGCAAACACCTGCGGATAAAGTGGGTTGGTGTATGTCTTACGGTGAAATGTCCTCAAATCATGCTAACATTTCTGTTTGAAAATTGTCATTTTATAAACCGTCTTTTGAGTATAAAGCTCTTCAAGACATGTATTCGGAAATGGCAACGCCTTGAATTAAGTTTTAATGAATTGTACTGATTGTGCTCTGTTCCTCTAATGGATCATGTGGTATAAGAACATGACACTTTTAATATGCCAATTCATGTGACCGCTCATGATTCATAATTGTCATTTACAACTTAGCTGCTGAACATTTATTGTATTTAGTTTTTGGCATGCTTTTGTGGATGGGGATTTAACATGTTTAGTAAAATGAAGAAACATTCTGGTTTGTAGTCACATGATACAGAAAGCTCCAGATTGGTCATAGTGGGTATTTTTTTCTTTTGGCCAGGGCTCCCCATGAGTTGTGAAAAATCTGTAGTCTCTAACATCCTGAATTGCTTTACCAATCCTGCATCCCGGTAATCTCTCTGGGCTGCCCCGGTATCTTGGTAAAAGGTGGCAGTGATTTTCTTTTCTTTCAAACATGTATCATATTTTAGGTACCGAGACCTCTTAAAGTTAAGCATGTCGACATGATTCAAAGGAACGGCAATATACCCAGGTTATTTCCTGAAGAAAAAGCAACTTGTATGCAGGTTGGAAAGCAACTACAGCATGGCATCTAAAGTAACATCCACTTACATGGACCTAGCACTAGAGTAAATTATGCTGACACAAATTACCACAACCAATAAAGAGTCATAAAACTAATCGAGATATTTTAAACAAACTCTCAAAAAACCACATAACATATTAATTTTACTTGTGGACACTTTCAAGGGCTAAAGGTACAGCTAACTCCAAGTAAAACAACTTAATGACAATGATATTGCAAATTCAGAAAACTGGTTGAGTATTTCTTGTCAAGGTGTGCCTCCTCTCGCAGCCCCAAACTAATTTTCTTAGTCTACGCTAGATTAGTCAAACATGTGATCTAGTGCTCAAGGTTAGAATTAGCAGAGATTTTGCACTTCCTTTGTGCATTATTATTATTATTATTATTTTTTATTATTTATTTATTTCTATACTCCGTGAATACAAAGAAATTAATTGATAGGCAACTGTCAACAATCGGTAAACAAAACAATTTGATTATAAACATTGCAACATACTTAGAGTAACGACTTCTAAATAATATCCCACCTTTAAAAATGCATTAATCCCACCCTTGTCCCTTAGCTTTCCAGCATTGAATCTTAAAAAGTTGATTCTGAGCTAAACGGAGCCTGATTGTTCCGGTAGATCAACTGAATCAAAACTAAGTCTGGGCGGTGAACTCCGCTCCGCTCGCGGAGTTTTCCGCGTTACGCGGAGCTCGCGGAGTTCCGAAAAACTCAACCGAGCGAAGTTTTTTTCCTCGCTCGCATTAGTCAACGGCAAGTTGGCGAGCGAGGAAAATCCACCTCCCAGTGAGATTTTTCTCATTCGCGATCGTCAAAATCAAGTGCGCGAGCGTGGAAGATCAACCTGCCAGCGAGATTTCTCAATGCAGGCGGTCAGATTTCTCATTGCAAGTGGTCGCATATGCTCGCGACCGCTTGCGTTGAGAAACTGTCTGTTCGTGTTGAGAAAGCTGCTGCTTGAGAAAAAATCTACGGCAGAAAGGAAGCAGCGCCCGCTTGCGCTGTGCATAGTGCCGTTCGCGATGATTGCACACTGCAGACAAGCACCTGGCACTGAAAATCACAGCGAACGTCATTTATCTAACGCACTCCGCCGCTTGCGGAGCTCTGCGTAGCGGAGTTTTTTTTGCAACTCCGCGAACTCCGCCCAGGTCTAATCAAAACAAACCCAGATTTGCCTAACCTTTCTGCACATATGGACTCCTTGAAAATAACTTTAAACATTTTCTCTTACCATTCAACGAACGTTGGTGGACTAGCAGTTTTCCAGTGTGTGGTAATGACTGATTTTGCTAGTATCATTGATATGAGTGTACATTTTGATTTGCCTCTTGACTAAGTGGCTATATGTTTGCCCAGCAAACCAATTAGGGGTTGTGGAGGTAAGTCGTTATCAAATCATTGGCTTACTTAACTATCAGTTTTAGGCCAATAGTTTCTAAGCCAAGAACAGGTCCATGCTATGTGGAACTAATTAGCTAGGATATCCTTTTATCATCTAGGGCATGTTGACTGAACGTTTGCACCCAGGTTATGCCGAAGGACTAATGTTAAATATAACATCCATTTAGCACCAAAAAGCACCTGCCTAACATTTGCATCTCTGATGTCCTAAAGATTAATTCATTTGAATGTTTCCAGATATGCTCATAGATTTTGACTGTAGCCGTTTGTCCATTTCTGTACCATTTTGCGAGGGGTTCTCAAAAAAAGCTTTCATAATGTTTACACCAAAAACATATGTCCACTGACACCTTTTTAAAGACAAGAAAGTAATTTTAGCAGCTTGGAACTTTGTTGACCCTTTTGTTTTTTATTTCTGACGTACCACATGTACTGGCCATTTCTATATATTGTAGCCAAAACCATCCAATGTGCATGATTTTCAGCACTCCAAGCCAGCTCCAGGGTTTCCATAAACTCTTGTTCCGAAAATATGCAATATGGGTGCTGCCAACATTTCACCACCTATCCATTCCCAGTTTGGAGGGAAACTAATAACTTGTCAGACAGGCTACAAGTCTTATTTAACTGTTAATCATTAGTAGTCGGACTCGATGAAAGAACTGCTGCATTCCTTTGAACAAAAATCAGAGTTTTAAATCTAGGGCTTCATGGCATTCGCAAAACACAACATTTCTGGAAGTGCCTCTGCAAACATTATTTCGATCAAAGTAGTATCATAGCACAGCAAACCGGCTGAATTAATAAACCTGCTGCAATGGGCAGCAAAAGCTGTAAAATAGTATAATGTAATGTTCAAGAGTGACATCCCTCCTCCTCCTTGCAGAAGTTGTAGATAGTGGAGAACTAACCTTGGACCTATATTTTGCCAAATAAATCTTGAAAGTAACTTTTCAATTTGTCAGACAAAGTTATGATAGAGAATGCATGATACATTTGAGAATAAAAAACTAAAAAAACTGACTATGGACAATTTAAATAAGGCAACTTTTCCTAATATAGGATGAGAGCGTTCCATCTGTCCAAAAGGGATTTTGCCTTCTTCAATAGTAGTATACAATTGAATTGATAAAGATTTGATAGTTTTCATTGATGAAAATAACAAGTTATCTGTTGGGTTTCTGGAAATTGCGACCACAAATAAGGCCAGTAGCACAACCTTAGATGTGTTAAGGAAAGAAAGAAAGATTCATTTTTTGGTCATTAGTCTTATATCTACTTTATGTGGAACCTTTTGTTATCTTGTCTAACGTATATTCATTGTTTGCCTTGTCTTCCTTCAGAAATATTATAATGTCATTTTGGCACATAATTTGAGCTTTGTGGTTGAATCAATAGGTTGTACTATCAGGGGATTGAGTCTACTGGCAACGGCTAATGGCTCAATAAAGAAAACAAGATATGTGATGTAAAGCATCCTTGCCAGGTTCCTCTAGTAATTGTTATAGTGCTTGCTTTAATTGAGTTAACCATGATTGATGCTTGCAATTCTCATAGCGATAAGCTAGTAAACTAATGAGCTCGAAAAGAAAGTCATATGCCTTAAAAAGGAAAGGGATTCCCAGCTCACAAGGTCGAAGACTTTCTCAGCATCCAATAGTAGAACTGCTGCAGAGGATTGCTTTTGAGGAAGAAATATCTATGGCTTCAACCAAATAACTAATATTGGCATACAAAGCTGATGTGCAGCAGTAAATTTCCTATGGCTTATTGTGGTGGCCTGTCTGATAATCCTCATTGTGAATGTTTTGTGAATAGCTCAAATCAACATTAGGCAGGGTTATTAGGTGGTGGGAATTTGGATCTACTGCTCAATTCTCTAGCCTAGGAAGCTAACCACTGACCCTGGATTGATGATGTAATATTGTTTTCTTCCAGCATGTTGTTAATGAGTTGGCATAAATAGGGAGATAATATTTTGGAGAAACTTTTGTAGAATTCAGTAAAGATCCAATTGTCTCAACAAGCTTTTCCAATTTATAAGTTCTGGTATTAGTTGCTCTATTTCATTCTTAGTAAAACAGAACAGCGTGTGTTCTTCATTGACGTTGGATAATTGAGGAAGAAAGAGTTGTGATAGCAATTTATCTACTTCCTTAACTACAGATCTCTTTTGGATCTATTTTTAATAGATTATTCGAAGGGTTAATATTATTTTTCCAATATTGTTCGAGTTACTTTTTGCTTTATCTGACCACACTAATAATCTCCCAGTGAATTCTCCCTCTGTGTACCCCCATTGAGTTATTGTGGCTGTGTTGACCATGCCGCATCTGTGGTAATAACTCTCAGAGCACTTTTGGATGCTTTCCATTTTTCTTTGTGCGTGTGTGCTTTGTAATACATAAAGACCATTTGAGTATGCTCAATCTACTCTTCCAATGCACAAACGTTGAGCCTTTTTTCCTTTGTGTTAACTATGGACTGGATATTAATCCTGCCGCCGAGGGTTGCTTTGACAGTAACCTGTCCCACAATCCTAATCCCGAAAGGTCGGTGAGATCCTCCTCTTTTCATTTTATTTTTTTAATTATACTTTTTGAATAGAAGCCTTTGGGCTTATTCTGCTTTCTATTGCTGCTTGAGGTGTCTAGAGCTAATGTTTACACATAGTTAAGGTCTCCCATCAATAATTAGTTTCCCTTTTCACTGCATTAGTAAAATAAGTAAGAGTCAGAGGGTCAACAATTTAACTGTAATAATTAGATAACTTGTAAAGTTTTTGAGTTTATTATACAAGTCACCTGCGCCCACTGCCCTTTACTATATGAATCACAGGTTAAAAATCTTAACTTCATATGTTTAGAGAAACATATTGCAAACCCTCTTTGTGCAGCATTCGGTAATAAAAACAATATAGGCTACCCATTTGGAAAAAGATTGTCTTGTTTAGCTTTTGTTTTGATGAAATGGGTTTCCTAGTGAAAGATGATAAAAAGATTATGTTGTAGAATTGAAGCTTTGATTGCTTTATGTTTGTGCCGATTTAAGATGATTTATTCATCAAAAAAAGAAAGCATCGGGATGCTAACCTGAGAATTACCATAGATTTCTAATTAGTAAATATTGACAAAATATGTTCTCTGATATTTTACATTTGGGTACTCAACCCCATTGCATCTCACTGCTCTTCAGTTCCCATCTTTACCTCTGCCCCACCGCCTCTCCTCTCATACCCACCTGACACTCAGATCAACCGCATTACTCGAAGGCTTAGTCCATCTTTGTCCCTCAGGAGCTTCCCATGCCTCCCTCTCAATGCCAGGGTTTGTCCTGTGTACCCATGGATCAGACTTCTGCAATAGCAGGCTTATCGTTTTTCACAATTTATTCCAAATGTTCATTTAACAAGTGCTCCATCTTGTTCACATCCGACACCTATTATAGTTTTATATTAATTATTAATTTTAGCTGCTTTGCCTGTTGAAAAATAGAAGATTGAATCCCAGCTGCTCGAAACGTTGGAATCACCTACTTAACCTCCCACCGTTTTTCTTTCTCCAATAACATGTCTGAAAAGACCTGAAAGAAATGATCATTGTCTACTTTATAGGATTTACTCTGAATTTCATATGGATGCACTCTTTCTTTTATCCTGTAATCAGCAAATTCACTAAAATAGTTCAAGGAGGAGGGGCTTGCCTTACGCCATAAAAAGGATCCTAATGATCTCTCGGAATTGTCAGATCTCCCAATAAGTCTGGAAGGATATACTTCTGAATCAAGTCATATACCAACTTAATGACATTGCTATATACACATCATGTGATATTGGAATGCCAAAAAACCTTTGGTTGGATCGCCTTCCTCTGTTCTTAAGATCTTCATGTTTGCTTTTAATCTGTGAGACTTCTTAAGCAAGAGTTGAAATATCTGATTTTATGTTTGGTTTCTGATCTAGCAAGTCTGAGAGACATTGCTCTAATTCGGACAGTATACCCATGAAGTACTCATTGTGCATCAATCTAGTCTATTTTTCTATTAAAAAGAAAATGAGTCTTTGCTTGCGCTTCTTTGATACCTTTCACTTCTTTCAAGAGTAGATTCAGATTGTGGAACAAAATATCATGACCTTCTTGATTTTCGGTGCTGGATCTGTTGATATAAACAACACAAAGTATCTCCTTAAGACAATTTAAAAGTATTTGCTTATTTAAGGGGATGCAGTAAAATATATCCACTCCAAAACAATACTCAAAGTAGCAAATCAACATTCAATAAACTGCTTAACACGATTATTGCAGAAGGCATACTTCTTTATATACGAACATCAGTTTGTAATTTATTTACAATAAAATCATGTAGTTAGGGTCAAAACAAATCGTACTATCCCGAAATCAATACAAAGTCACCCACTTTTTTGTTATAGTCCAAATAGTGATCTGAGACAGACTGGGGACCACTCAACCATTCAATCATCTTTTTTAGATTAATTTCTTGAGCAAAGGCTTCCATTAGCAATTGTGGTGGTCAATCTGTTGATACAGCAGAATGTTTCCTTCTGTTCTGCTCTTGTTATGGATATTCTCTGCTAATTGTGAAGGTTGCTGCAATCCAAGGACAGACATAGAGCTTTGCCCACTTTGTTTTCTTTAGCTCTTCCTACCCAGTCTCTTGCGTAATCTGTCATTGCCTGCTTCTTTTTAGCCTGATCTTGCTGTTCCATCTGCTCCTCCTTGATTTTCAGAATGTGAGGGAGAGATCTGCATCTTCTTTCTCCTCAAGTGCCTCAACAGATTTTTAACTTCACCCACCCTTTACGTTTTCAGCTTCATTCTTTCCACACTCCTGTTCTCTAGAGAGACCCTCTTGGGCGAAAGGTCTAGTGGAAGGCTGTGACATCTGTTCGCAAAGTTGGAATATGAAGTAGTTGTGCTTGTGTTTGCTCCCGTAAATGCATTACCTTTAGCTACCTCCCTTATCTCTAGGCCACATATTTGACCCAATAGAAAAAACTGTCTGTGTCGGGAAATAGCCTGTTCCTCCTATCCAAATGATTAATAAGCTGTTATTCATATCAGAGCATAGCCACCTTTCACAAGGTAATAAAGTATGGCCCAAAGAATTAGCAGTCTGCTTCCTTGTACAAGTTGAAATTGAATCTAAGCTATCGTGACTCGAAGGGCCAAGAATTTGAGAACTCTTAAGCGTACTTTCCTGGGTTGCTGCTGGTGGTTTCCAAGAACAGGGCCTCTTTATCATAAGTGACCACCTCAATACTTTGGCCTTGAAGAGAACTATAGCGAGACATCTCTGCTCCCATCTCAAAATCAAAAGTTTGTACTGCTTCAGATACACTTCCTAAGAAATCTAATTTTGAGCTATATTTAACATTTACATTTTGTAGTTCTTGGGTGACTGCTGCAGTTGGAACCTTTCTCTTTTTTGATAAGTCTAACTAGATTATTTGCCCTTTCTGGCCCTCGTGTGAGTATTACTGCATTCATGTAATTTCTCTCATCCAGCTGTTTATTGAATGAGGTAGAAGAGAAAGGAAATAAAGCTAGTGTGTGCCGCCAATCTGATCGAGACTTCTAGCCACAGATTCCTTACTTTAGAATTATCCCCAGGCTTCAGACTGGATCCGGAATTTTTTAGTGAGCAGTACCCCTGCGCAATTCCCATGTAAATCCTAGCACATTCCATACCACCTCACCGGATAGGGAATCCAAGCGGCTGGACACCTTTGGAAAGAAAATGTTTTCTTCCACCAGCCTGACACTGCGGTCCGTGACCATTGCAGTCCGTGAACACTGTGTGCCTTTTGTGCAGTAACTCCCATGCCTTGTGAAATTTGGTTGCGCAGGTGCTCCAAGCTATGTCTGAGGGGAGAGGTGCAGTGAAGTTCATGATTCAACATGGGTTGGACACGACCGTATCGCTGGGCAGAGCGGGTTCTTAGTCGGTGGCCTTATGGCACCACGCCTGGCTGAGAACAACTGGCTTTTCTGGGGATATCTAAGCGTTGTTTATAGATATGCCCTTTAATGGCTCCCATCTCTTCAGAAACAAAGCAGACTCAGTGCAGGCGCGCTTCAAGGATAGCAGAGCAACGGCCAGGTCCTTGGGCCTTTCCATGCCTCCTCTCCAACCCCAGTCTGCCTTTATCTCCTTTTGTGGCCACTGAAGGGGCTTCCAGCCGCGTCTTTACCAGCCCAGCCACCACGGCGCGCATGCTTCCCAGCCTCTGCGTTGCCAAGGACACTGTTCACACAGACCATGTGGGTCGGGCAGCCAGAGGTCGGGCCATTTCACCACTCCCCAGCAGCCGCAACCCTCAAACCCCTTTAGTTTGCCCTCATACCATCATAGGCACCCAGTGAGAGGCAGGATATGCCATCACCTGCTCGACTGGAGGTCTATAACATCAGACCGCTAGGTTCTTCAGATTGTCTGAAGGGGCTACTCCCTCTCCTTCGTGACTACCCATGCCAGCAACTTGCGACAGGCTGACGGAGGACCATCTCTCTTTGTTCTGTCAGGAAGTGACTTTCTCTTGGCCAGGGGAGCCATAGAAAGGGTGCAGAAACCAGAAGTAGGTCGTGGTTGTTATTCCTACTATTTTCTGGGTCCAAAAAGGACTGAGACCTTTGTCCTATCCTAGTTACAAAAAAGGGGGTAAACCCAATAAAGCCACTGGGACCTGGGTAGGAAACAGTACAGTAAAGAATTGGTCCCAGTAGAACAATTCTTGAGAACACACAAAATTAGAACTCATTAGGCATGAATATGGATATATAGAACAATGTTATTTAATCACATTGAACATCTTCGAATGCTTGTAATTCAGCAAATGACTCAGCACAAATTACTCAAAAAGCTGTACCAAACAAGTGCCCCACGTTATGGGAGAAAAGGAAAGGGAAAAGGTATTGTGCATCAAGTGAGGGTTGGAAAAGTGTAAAGGGAAAGTAGTGACATTCTATTCATCACATAATTATTTACAGTGAAACACAGCTTTTTTAAGACACACAGTTAAATGATAAACAATACATAGCCATGATTTGGAGTAATATATCACAGTGAAAAAGCACTGTTGATCCAACTGGCATGTGACAATGACACAGTCGACGTTTCGACCCCCAAGAAACAAAGTAGGCTGTTTAAGTCCTCACGACAGGGTCTTCCTCAGGACTGAAAATAGGGCACCATGAGCCACCCAGAACTGGATGGTATAAATGTAGTTGTTGGGCCCGTAGGCTCCAAACGACGGAGAGCTGATTGATGGCACTTGAGGCATTCAATGTGGAAATTGTCCCTGTGGAACACCCATTACACCAGGGGATATTTAAACAAAATCTTGGGTCCGAAGGGACTGAAACGTTCCAATTACGTGACACGAGACAGATGCATTTCAAAGACTTCAGACTAAGAACTCCTCGGAATCTGTGATCCAGTTCGACCGAATTAGATTTGGCAACAGCGTAATTGGAACGTTTCAGTCCCTTCGGACCCAAGATTTTGTTTAAATATCCCCTGGTGTAATGGGTGTTCCACAGGGACAATTTCCACATTGAATGCCTCAAGTGCCATCAATACGCTCTCCGTCGTTTGGAGCCTACGGGCCCAACAACTACATTTATACCATGCCAGTTGGATCAACAGTGCTTTTTCACTGTGATATATTACTCCAAATCATGGCTATGTATTGTTTATCATTTAACTGTGTGGCTTAAAAAGCCGTGTTTCACTGTAAATAATTATGTGATGAATAGAATGTCACTACTTTCCCTTTACACTTTTCCAACCCTCACTTGATGCACAATACCTTTTCCCTTTCCTTTTCTCCCCCTAACGTGGGGCACTTGTTTGGTACAGCTTTTTGAGTAATTTGTGCTGAGTCATTTGCTGATTTGCAAGCATTCGAAGATGTTCAATGTGATTAAATAACATTGTTCTACATATCCATAGTGTATTAGTGTATTCATGCCTAATGAGTTCTAATTTTGTGTGTTCTCAAGAATTGTTCTACTGGGACCAATTCTTTACTGTACTGTTGTCCTATCCTAGACATACACCCTCTCAATTTCTTCCTCAAGAAGGAGAAGTTCTAAATGCTCACGCTCGCTCAAGTCCTTTCTGCCCTTGACCCAGGAGACTGCATGGTAGCATTGGACTAGTAAGATGCATAATTCAACATTCCCGTCCTGCCTGCCCACAGGTGTTACCTGCGGTTCACAGTGGGCCACGAGCACTTTAAGTTCTTTCTGTGCTCAGTTTTGGCCTTGCCTGCGCCCCTTGGGTGTTCACCAAGGTGATGGCGGTGGTTGCAGCTCATCTGCGGAGATCAGGGGTGCCAGTCTTCCCCGATCTCGACAACTGGCTGTTAAAGGCATACTTGCCACTGGACAGGGCTTTCCCCTTGCAGGGCCCTAGTTTTTCGCACCAGTGGTCAGTGTTCTTCATGGCTCTGCGCTCCTGGCATAGAAAGTTGCAAAAAGAAACTGATGTCAGCATGCTGGGGTGGCACCTATAAAGGCACCATGCACGTCACTTCTGAACCGACGACGCCACATGGATCTGAACGATGCCACCTACCAGCGTGCAGAGGTACAGCTCACGAAACATTTTCAGCTCCAATCTGACGCCTGAGGTAAGGAATCTGCGGGTAGATAGTCTCTACCAGATAAGGCATTACCGAAGGTAAGAAACTTGTTTGTCTACTAAATGTTATACTGATAAATATTGTACAGTTGTCGATTGTTGCATTCCAGAATTCTGCAGAGGCACCGGTGCACAAAGTACTCTAACCTCGGTTCACTGGCCTGCGCTTGCAACTCCCTGCATCGCGTCCATAGGCTCCCGGGCAGAGCTACATTGACTGATGGTGACCTCCCAGCATCTGCAAGCTCACTCAGGAGCCTGTGCTCTGGCATTTATGTTATCCTGCCTTGGCTGCTTCAAAAATCTGCTTGAAATATCCTTGTACCCCTTAGTAGCTCTCACTGGAATGGGCAAGACCGCTCCTATACATTCGTTTCAACTGTATTGTCTGTAGCCATTTCAATGTCTGCCAAGGTTATCGGAGGCGTAGACTTCTTTTGCAGACAGTCCATGTCAAATAGTCAGTCAGGATCTACCAGACCTCACAGACTGTTACTTTTTGTTGTTGCTAAACTTTGTGAAATTCCCATTATCTTGTTTTTGAATGTGTCAAATAAAATCCACAGAGCCATCACTGAACAAGCTTTCTCTATGGTCCATTTTAATTCTTGTTTGTATCTTTAGATACATCAATTTTTCAATATTCATCTACCACTCCAACTATTTTATACAGTCAACAGACTTGGAAGCTAAAACGGCTTGAGTGTTTTTTCAACGCCATCGCGAGCTATGAGACATGCATGTATTTTTCCATTTTCATAGGTGACTAGCAGACATTGTGTAGTGTAGTTCCTATTTCCCTAATAGGCTCTGCGCATTGGAATAATATAACCTATAGGTTTGACATAGGACTAAGGTCGGTATGTCCCTATCGATTATATTAAACTTAATTACCTGTGCCAGCTAGCTCAGAGGCCACTAGAAACTCCTTGAGAACAAGAAGGGAGTAGTTTCTGGCAACCGAAAAACATGACAACTTTGTTTCCCTTTAGAAGCGGAACACGTCTCAGATTCGTGGAAACAATAGATAACAGTTTCACTCATTCAATCGTGCATGCTTAGTTTCTACAGAGTTACACAGAAAGGAAAGACGGGCGTTTCAATAAAAAGGGTTTTATTGAACAGTCTTGTTTCTCGTGTAAGAGATATGTGCTGTTATGATCACAAGACAGTATGCAAGATAAATAACATACAGCGTAAGCAGTAGAAATAAATAATACTGCGCTAGCATTATCTTGTAGCATAAGTTCACTTACATAAATAACATGAGCTAAGAATGCGAGTACTCATTCGATGCGTCTCTAAGCTAGTTCTACCCCAATGTACCTAACCTAGTCTAGGTGTAGGGAAAGATAGAAGTAGGTGGAGTATACTAAGAGTATGTTAAGTCTAGTATGCCAAGAGTCCCTCTAGGTTCTAGTCAGCTCCATACCTTGAGAATGAGAGAGGTGGGAATCTCCTGCCGGATCTGAAACTCTAACACTCCGCGAAGGGAGTCGGAACACTGGAAGCTGGATTCGTCTGCGTGCAGGAATGACAGAGTCTTCTCAGTGCGTCAGGCCGGGATACGGGCTCCTCTGAAGTCGAGGTCTCCTCTAACTTGCTTGGGCAAGGGAAGGTATATTTATACCTGGTAGGTGTCGAGGAATGTTAGCATTGACGTGAAGTCGGACAGAGGAAGACGTCAGGAATGAACCCTTAAGGTATAACGGTTCATACATAATAGATGAGTTCTTGGAGAAATCAATAGTCCTGTGCTAGGGGAACTCCCGAAGCTTAAGGGTCTGGTTTCTAAGAACTCGTTGTGACGTTAGGGTGGACGGATGTCGGTGACCATGCCTGTATTTGGAGTGCACGGTTAATGCCTAAATAAGGACAGGGATTCTATGCCTATATAAGGGCAAGGCGAATTGTGCCTATATAAGGACATGATTCAGGAAAACCTATATACGGACCCCTAAAGCGGAATACAACACCCACTCCATCTTCGATTGAACGATAATACTAAATGCTAAACATTTAAATGCTAAACATAAAATTGAGTACCACATATTACTAAAAACATTTCTAAAAGCATTTTAAAAGAAGCTTAAAACTGTTGAAATGCCATAGGTACTGTACATTTAAAGCATTGTTTTCATTCTAAGCATATAACGGAAGTGGAATGCAACGTGAATGAAACATGAATATATACATATGATGAAATGGTCGATAAGTTCTTACAATCAAAGCCATTGCATATCATGGAAGAAAATGAAATGTTAGACAAGTAAGGTGACAATGTGTCCCTGGAAGTATTCAAAGAAGTCCGTTTTGTAAGACTAGTTCTACTGTAAGCAGATTGTTCATTTGCCGTGTCATTTCAAAAATTTAAAAAGAAAAAAGTTCAATTCTGTTAAAAGTTCCAAGTTTGAAAAATATGAAGGCCAAATTTCATTGTTGCCCTGGTACACTGTGAGCCGAATCAAAGTCAGTGTAGGGGTCTTGCGTAAACATTAGATCATCTATTTCCGTAGCCAAAATATCGTCCACCGAAGTTGGCGACATTTGGAACACCTCGTTCAGAAGGTTAATTGCACAGAGATGAGAAACATCGCCTCCAGCAGAAGATGCAATGTTCGCGTCCGTTGTTACCTGTGTGCCCTTTGATCCATCTCGTACCTCAGCAGCAGCAGGAAGCGTCTGTGAGATCTCAATGAATGCCGCCATCAGGATTGGAAGCCTCTGGGGACAACACACAGCATGGGCCGTTATCGGGTCCAGCAGAGTATCGATATCCGTTGGCATGACTGATGGGAGTGTTAGACAGGTGTCTAGCACGCATTCTTCACCGCAAAACAGGCAGCGTAGAACAGGTAAGATGCAATCTTGCCAGATTGGTCTGAATGACAGGAACCACGTTGTATTAAGTTCCCGTAGATGAGGCATGCGCAAAAGCTGTACTATTCGCTCACAGCATTTCCGTTCAAGGAGGGCTCTCTCCACATCGCTCGGAGTGATGTTGGCGAAGAGGCTTGTCTTAGCGTAGTAGGAGGAATAGAAACAGAATTCCTGCAACAAGTGCTAGAATTAACGGCACACCACCAAACACCGAATGTGCGAAGTTTGGGATGATTCCGAGGACAGCCTGGAAAGGTGCTAATAGTCCGGAACAGATGGTCTTAAATGCATGTACAATTCCGCTTGTATCAGACATGTTAAAGATACGTCCTATCATTTCTACGAAATGTATAGGGCAGTTTGTACGATTAAAGCTTGTATCTCAGCCGAAGTCCTTGCAACTTGTAGATCATAGGTTTCTTTGGCCGAGGTCAAAGGCACTGTTTGTTGTATAAGCATGGCTTTCATTCTGCTTAAAGTATCAAATCGTATAAAAGAGACATTCAACGAAGGCCATAGAGGCGACTCCCTGACTGTGTCTATTGGGGCAAACAATACTTGCATACAGCAAGTGACGCTGGAGTTGACCGTTACTAGATATGGGATGCCTGGCAACATGCCACAGCAACTCTGATCATTCAACATGAGGTAACTCCCATTAGAAAGTTGTCCAAACGTTGGATTAATCACAGCAGCTGGTGTACCCTGCTGGTGGCAGGACAAGTTTGCCACAGAACCATTACAAGCCCCGTGTAAAGAAATGTCCTGACAAATCAGTGAACCGCTTAGTGCACTTTCACAGTGTGTACCGCTTAGAAACACTTCACGATCCCCACTCCAACATCTATAGGTGTAAGGTAAATTCCAGGATGTCTTAATGTATTCTTTACCCAACCTTTCATATTTGCCTGCTTGCATCTGTTTAAGGCAATACTGAAACTGGAAAGTAGTCACAGGTAGACTAATTGTGCCATGAATAAGCCATTCTGTAGCTGGTTTTTCTGCCACTGTGAATGGTAATTTTTCAAGTTTTTCAATGCTCAGTACTGTATACTTTGCTCCCCTTTGTGCCAGTTCGATCTGTTTATCAGTTAGATTGTATTCTGCAAACAGAGCCGACGTGTTGATAAAATGCCAAGGCACATAGCCCGCACGCAAAGATTGCAGCGTCCAGCTTAATAATATAATAGTACGTAACTGAGACTGGCCTTGCTGTAACATGGCTAAATCTTGTTCCAGTATGTCGATAGCAGAGGATACAATACTGTCCAATTAATAAATTCTGGAGGACAAAGTTGTTAACCCATTGTCGACCACAGAGAGAGTTTTCTCTAAGTTAATACGATCAAGTTCACGTATTCGTTCTGCTGCCTCCATCTATGACACCTTCCAAGCTTCATTATAAGCAGCATAAATGCCGGCATATATGAAACGTTTTTGACGCGGTTTTCTTGGTCCAAACAAGAATTCCCTAAGGACTGCATCTTCTTTAAGTAAAGACAAGTGTTGTTTCACATCCTTAAGTGTAGATTTTTGCAGCCAATCGAGGCATAATTTTCCTACACTGTATGTTGTTACTACCCCCGGATGCTGTCTTTGGACGTATCGTGGGTCTGGCCTATGAATAGTAAACCCCTGTGTTTTATTCAGGAATCTCTCTTGACAGTTGTTTGTGTCTGTGGGCCAGATCAACCATTTTCTCCAATCAGGATTTGTTCTGTTGAGTTGTAGTATGGTGTCAACTGTAACCGCTGCCTGTGTATTGTTATCACTTGCAGGTGTTGGTACAGAAGGTGCTTTCATGTCTTTAATCTTGGCTAACCCAAGGCAAGATGTTTGTTGGACCGTGTCATTCAAAAACATTATTTGTTGAGGGATGATACAGGCTCTAAATAAAGCTTCTATCCCCTGCACTTGCCAATCTTTAGTACCCCAAACAGATTTTGTGTCTATTGTGTCTTTCCAAAAGTCGAAACCCTGTCTAGACAGTTGGGCAATAAATGCTGCAGAGTAAATCTGTTTTGTATTTAACATAATTTTCAGTCCTGTTTTGTTTACATTTCTATAGTAAAATGTTTCTGGATCAGATGTATTGAATCCTGAAAAATATGGAAACTTTTTAGCAAATGTTTTTGAACTACCTTTTGGTGGTGTAGGACAATGCTCCCATTGGTTAAACATAAACACATTTCTAGGCGTTGCAGATTTATGCAAAAAATGATGACCATAGTGGTTATAGCAATACAGCTGTTCATAGTCTGATGAACCCTCTAAATATTCATTATTAGAAAATGCAGCAGATTTTTCTAGGTCAAACATCATATTATTTACAGTTTCAAAGTCCCAATCATCAGAAAAGGTACTGGATGAAACAAAATCACTTAGTGAGATCTTAAATAAATGTGGAATGTTCAAATGTTCCGTCGGGCCAAAAATATCGAAATCAGTTTTGTCCCACACTATACCATCCTGTATAGGAACGGCTGTGATGTTCACTGCAGACAAGTCTCTTGTTTCACGATGGGATGATTTGTGAGGTTTCAAAAGTAAGTTCACTTCTTTTCTTTCAATGTTCAAATGGATGTATCTCCCATTTATAAGCACCCTCATAGTCATAACCAAAGCTAGCCAAAGCAGGAAGAAAAATATTCCAGAAATAACCCAAAGTTCAATCCATGGTGAAACTAGATAAGTCTTTTTCAAAAAATGCAAAAAGTCTTGTATTTGCTGTTTAAAAGTTGTTGATGCTGGCGACGTCTCGGGCTCACTCGGATCCTCAGAAAACGTATCAAAGTTAATGAAGTAGCCAGACGCAGTTCTGTCAATTGTTGGAATTGCATCAGGATTTGTAGAAATCGCTGGGACCAGTTGATCACTTGTTACATTGGTGTAGACAGGTGTATTTGGACGAACTGTTACTTGTGTTTCAAGAGGAATGAGTTCCATAGCATTGTTGCTCAGTCCTTCATCTGTTACTGCTGAAGTCTCGATGGTTACCAGTCTTTCAGTCTGAACCTCTTGGATAGTAGCGAGAGGAGTGTGTCTGCTACTAGGTCGGAGTCCACGAGGCCTACTATTTAGTATTGGCCACATACTGTGGTTTGATGAGGTCGATGGACACAAATCTTTTCTCCTTTTTTCCAGCAAGGGGCGGCAGAAGTACTGTTCTTGTTCCTGTGTATGGCTAGGACAGGTACTGGTTGTCTGTAAGAAGGTCCAAATTCCTTCTTGTCCGCAATCTTCTCTCTGACTAGATCCCCAACTTTTGGAATCCAGACAGGCCTTGCTGGGACCGCCGGTTTTTCCCCAGTGGTGGTTGGCTGCAGGAATACGTTGCTTTGTTTCATTCTTAGTTCATTTAGGTCCTGTAAAACAGCCAAACGATCTTTGATATCAAAGGGTTTATTTTCCACCACTGTGCCACTGCATTCCAGATCGGGCACCCACATTCTTGTCCCAAATAGGACCTCATATGGAGTGACCCCCCCTAGAGAACTTCTTGGCAAGTTGTTTAATGAGCGTTGGACCCCATAAAGATGTTTGACCCACCCATCACCCGAACCTAATACCCTAGCTGTTATAGACTGCTTTATGTCCCGGTTTTTCCTTTCCACAACAGAATTTCCCTCAGCATGAAACGGAGAGGAGTACCGCAATGCAACGCCCAGACTGGCCATGGCGTCTTTATAAGCCCGAGAGCTAAACGCAGGGCCCTGGTCAGAATGTAGTGTGCCTATTGCGTATGTGCCGATAAAAACTCGCAAATCTTTTATAACAGTTCGAGCGTCAGCCGAGCGCTGAGGCCATATCCATAGGAACCTAGAGCAAGAATCCACTGCGACCATGATATATTTATAGTTACCGGACCTTTGCAAGGGACCGCAGTGGTCCAGGTAAACACAAGCTATTGGTTTGTTTGAAATTAATAGGGGTGTCTGCGCAGGACGTTTCACTGTGGAGACTTTCATCTGTTGGCAAATTTCACATTCCAGAACATAGTTCTTGGTCTGCTTCCTAATGCCAGGCCACCAATATCTTTGTGTCAGTAAAGATACTGTTGCGGAAATGCCTGCATGGGCAGAGGCTATCCCTTCGTGTGCTGCTAGGATTAGTCCTAATCTGCGTTCCTTGTTTGGAATTACCCTATCCCCCACTCCAGGGATTCGAGCAAAAGGAACGTTGTTCGCATCAATTACATATGAGTACTTGAGTGGAAACTTTTTTGGTAACGCTGCACCACTGCCTTTGCTCGTAGCATTGACAGCCAACAATATCTCACTGTCTATTCTCGTTTTTGAACGAGTGATCGCAGCTACGGAAGCCGTTTGAACAGCCCCCTTTGCGGCTTCGTCAGCCAATGAATTCCCTGCAACGTGAACGCCATCACGTTGATGACTCAGTGTATGGATCACGTGAGCCTTTGGTAGTTCGCTTTTTAACTGAACTACTTGTTCCCAAAGCGTTTTATGCTTTATTGTGCCACCTTTTGCATCTTTGAACCCGTTTTCAAGCCAAGTATATATTCATTATATGACTGCACACAGTAGAAAGAATTGCACACTATGAGTGTGGGGAATTCTCGATCTGTACTTTCAAGTGCCAGTTTGAATCCTTGTAGTTCAGCTCGCTGAGCTGTGCAATCTCCTAGAGACTGGGTTTTTGTGACCATAGGTCTGAAGTTGCCATCGCGCATGCGACCTTTAACGATTGCGCACGCTGCACTGTACGCTTGCTTACTCCCTGTTGCGGGTTGTGCAGATCCGTCAGTGTAAATTATGAATTTGTACTGATCGAGAGGCAGAATCTCAGTAGGCAGAGGACATTCATGTTCATATTGCAGGAACGCTTGTGTTTTTAGATCGGGATCAAAAACATATTCAACATCTGTTGCAGCAAGAGAATTAACCCATTGTATCCATCTAGGTTGTAATGCTTTAGCATTTGGAATGCTCGCTTTTGTTACCGCCTCTAAGGCCGGTACTGGGGTTACGACAATAATGCATTTCCCTTGGGCTAGAGCTCTTTCTTTTGCTACAGCGGTTTGAACTGCTGTCAGAATTTTTTGCGTTGAAGTGAAGCGCATTTCTGCTGGTGTATACAAGTGTGATTTGTATACAATTGGTACTTTCTTACCCTCATTAAATGTTAAGTAGGTGAATCCGCATTGACCCGAAATTATTCGGATCACCAAGTTGCGTTGACTTACGCCTGTTTGTAAGTGATTTGTTGCTAACATGTTAGCCTGGAGTGAACGCAAGATTTCTGTGTGTACTTGTGTCCAATTTTTGATTGAAAAATCAGGTTTGATTAATGCGTAGAGAGGTTTAACCCTTTCTGCGTAATTTAGAATGTAAGTTCTTCCAAAATTTAGGAAACCCAGGATGGATTGTAAATTTTTCAGCGTCTTTGGAGGTTGGAGCAGCGCACACCTTTCTAAAAAGTTGGCTGCCAAGCTCTTGCCTTCACTTGTAAGCTCATATCCTAGGAACAGGACATTGAGATGGGCAATTCTGGACTTTTTGAAGTTGAATTTGTAGCCCTCAGAGGCGAAGCCCAGTATAATGGTGCTCACCCTGTTCAAGTGTTTGTCCAGGTCATCGTCTGTCAGATAGATGTCATCGACATATGACAATGCCTCATTATCATAAATTTGTAGTAACTCCGTTACTCTTGCTGAGAATAACCCCGGGCTGTTCTTGAACCCTTGTGGGAGTCGACAAAATTGACGCCTGGTCCCCATTATTGAGAAAGCTGTTAAGTACCTGCTTTCAGGTACTATGTTTTGACAAAAGAAACCATTTGAGATATCCAATGTGGTTTTGTATTTTTTACGCACAATGTTATTCATTAATGCTGTACTATGTGCATTTTGCACTGCAAATGTTTTTGAACAAGTGTTTAAGTGTCTGTAATCCAAAACTAGACGATAGGTATTGTCTGGTTTGGAGACAGGAAACAAAGGATTGTTCATTGAAGAGGTGCATGTTTCAATCACCCCCTGGTATTCAAGTTGATCTAAGATCTCCCTGACCTGTTTTTTTAGCTTCTTGCTTTATTGGGTACTGCCTTTGTGCAGTAGGTTCATTTTTCTGATGTATTTTATGGTGAGGTGAATCCTCATCCCATCCTACATGATTTTTATATAATGCTGGGGCCTGGGCAACTGCCCATTTCCTGGCATAAGTATACTTTAGATGAATTGGAATATGGTTAGAGAAGGCAGGCATAATAATGTCCTCGCCATGTGGGCACTCCCTGACAAATTGTGGTGGCCAGTCTTTTTCTGCTAGAAGTATGTCATAGCCCCTTGAAAGTTTTTCCCAAAAAGTGCTTTCACCTGTCTAGGTATGTCTCCCTCCATCCGGAGTGTTATTTCATATAACTTTTGTGGAGTACTAACCCTGGTGTCTACAGTCTCAACTGTAATGTACTCATTCAAGTCCACTATCTCCAGAAGTTCCTTCAGGTTCTGGCGAGCTATTGTGACTTCTGCTGCACTGTCCAGCATTGTCTGAGCCCATTCTCCGTTCTTGAGTTGTGTTCTCAGTATCCTCGGCATGTCTGACCTTCAGACCTGCTACCTTCTTCTTTGAGAATTGAGGTTTTGATTTGTTTTTTGGAACGTGTTTGTCGTCTTTCGATTTCACGCGTTCTTCTCTATATTCTGACCGTCCTCTTCTTTCCGATGTCTGTGACTAGATCTGAAAGGTACGAGAGGAACGTGTATCAGTATCTTGATACCTGTCAGGTTTTTCAAATTATCCCTATTCCTGAGGTTATACCTCCTTTCAGAGGGCTCCTTTTGAGGAGACCTACCTCGGGATTGAGAACGTTTCTCTGAATTATTTTTATTAGTTTCCCACTTCTTTTTAGAAGATGTAGGAGTTTGTTTAATAGAGTCCTTCTCAGGACTTTCAGATAGTTTTGGCTTCACTGGTCTTCCACCCAAACTATCTCTGCCTAATTCTGCATAAGATTGTTCTATTATTCTGGGTAGCTCAGTTTGATGTTCTGTAACATCGAATTCCCTTAATCGTTGGCGGGTCGCCACTGCTGCTGCCTCCCTTTAATATTAGATAATATTATTGTTGAGACCTGGTCGAAATTTTTCAGTAATTTCATACCTAAATTTAGAGCAGGCTCTGCCCCGTATTCGTTTTGAATTTGTTTCAGGACATCTGGTATGACTGCAATTGATGGAATACCATGTGTTTTAGTATAGATGGCAGCAAAGACTGAGCCCCAAGTGGTACAGTCTTCCAGTTGTGGTGTGATCTCCATCGGTAAACAGATGGTTAGGATTCTGTGTTTCTCATACGGGCTAGTATTTGGAAATACTGCTTCGATTTTAGTAATTTTTTGAGCTATCCAGAATGGAATTTGCTCACGTTTTGTGGGCATTTTTCCCATGACTGCGTATAGAGTCTGTGGTGTAATTTTTAGTGTATTCCCCGGTTGAGGAGTTTGATTTGGAAGTGTCAATGGTGGTTGGACTGTGAAAGTCCGCATGACATATTGGACTAGTTGTCTGTAGATTTTTATTAACTCTTGTAGTTGAGTAAGTAATTCCTCGTCTGACATTATATCGAGGTCAGGATGAGGAGTGTAGCCGGCTAGGATCGGCCATGTTGCTCCTGGTCTACCTATTGGACCGAGCCTGGTAATGTTTCTGTGATGTTTTAGGGCGCCTTTAAACCAGAGCTGATGCTCCTGGTATGTTAGTGGAATTTCAATATCCTCGAAAGGAATATATTCCTCTGGTGGATCATCTTCTTTGTAGAAGTGAAACAGTCTTGTTACTGAATTTGATTCAGGAAATATGACCAATGAATAGAATACCTCTGTCTGAAAGGATTCATGTGCCTCTATCACGAAAACTGCTCTACCTCCTCTTGGTGGTAGGCCGTGTTTTATAAGTTTTAGAGTGATGGCTCTTCTTAAGTTTGGATTGATGTCTTTGACACCCTCCTCGGTTTCAATAAAACCAGTGATGTTATATGCTGTTAAAGCTGGGTGATCCGCAACGTCACTGTTGTCAGGCATTTTGTTTTTTGAAAAATGTAGAACAAGTTTCAAGGAAACAAAAAAAGATAAGGTGCACAATATTTTGGAACACTGTATCCTTCAACGTTGAACAAACCAAACAACTAATATATAGGGTGCTTCCCTATTTAGTTATGGCGGATATTTAACCCTACCCACTCCGGACGTCTTATGGAGTATGTGAGTAGGGGTCTCTGAGAAAAGCACGAATGAGTTACTCAGTATCTAGCATTAAATTACTGCCTTACCAAACCGTTGGGCGCCATGTAGTGTAGTTCCTATTTCCCTAATAGGCTCTGCGCATTGGAATAATATAACCTATAGGTTTGACATAGGACTAAGGTCGGTATGTCCCTATCGATTATATTAAACTTAATTACCTGTGCCAGCTAGCTCAGAGGCCACTAGAAACTCCTTGAGAACAAGAAGGGAGTAGTTTCTGGCAACCGAAAAAAATGACAACTTTGTTTCCCTTTAGAAGCGGAACACGTCTCAGATTCGTGGAAACAATAGATAACAGTTTCACTCATTCAATCGTGCATGCTTAGTTTCTACAGAGTTACACAGAAAGGAAAGACGGGCGTTTCAATATAAAGGGTTTTATTGAACAGTCTTGTTTCTCGTGTAAGAGATATGTGCTGTTATGATCACAAGACAGTATGCAAGATAAATAACGTACAGCGTAAGCAGTAGAAATAAATAATACTGCGCTAGCATTATCTTTTAGCATAAGTTCACGTACATAAATAACATGAGCTAAGAATGCGAGTACTCATTCGATGCGTCTCTAAGCTAGTTCTACCCCAATGTACCTAACCTAGTCTAGGTGTAGGGAAAGATAGAAGTAGGTGGAGTATTCTCTAGTATGGTATACTAAGAGTATGTTAAGTCTAGTATGCCAAGAGTCCCTCTAGGTTCTAGTCAGCTCCATACCTTGAGAATGAGAGAGGTGGGAATCTCCTGCCGGATCTGAAACTCTAACACCCCGCGAAGGGAGTCGGAACACTGGAAGCTGGATTCGTCTGCGTGCAGGAATGACAGCGTCTTCTCAGTGCGTCAGGCCGGGATACGGGCTCCTCTGAAGTCGAGGTCTCCTCTAACTTGCTTGGGCAAGGGAAGGTATATTTATACCTGGTAGGTGTCGTGGAATGTTAGCATTGACGTGAAGTCGGACAGAGGAAGACGTCAGGAATGAACCCTTAAGGTATAACGGTTCATACATAATAGATGAGTTCTTGGAGAAATCAATAGTCCTGTGCTAGGGGAACTCCCGAAGCTTAAGGGTCTGGTTTCTAAGAACTCGTTGTGACGTTAGAGTGGACGGATGTCGGTGACCATGCCTGTATTTGGAGTGCACGGTTAATGCCTAAATAAGGACAGGGATTCTATGCCTATATAAGGGCAAGGCGAATTGTGCCTATATAAGGACATGATTCAGGAAAACCTATATACGGACCCCTAAAGCGGAATACAACAATTGAATACCAATGGTCAGCTATATGTAGTCTGTAAGTTAGGAGTCACTTCTCAGGAACTAGAACATTAAGATTGATTTTGCGGTTGCGCCGTTAATCTTCCCATCCTAATCTATGCTCTTCCTAATTGTCTATCCTGCTTCCTATGTCCTGACCAGGCACTGAGCGTTAGCTACTCCACTGTTGCTCCATCTTGTGGAGTAGAAGCCTTTTAGGCATGGTCATCCTATTGACAAGGCTTCTTTTTCATTTCCCAGCTTTTGTTCCCTCCTTTCTTCTCCCTCTCAGCCTTCTATTTCATCCCTTTCCTCTTGTTCCCTCCTTTATTTTTTTTCCAGGCTTTCCTTTTGATTTATTTGACACCATAATACTAGACTCAAATTATGGAGCCCTCTTCCCTCCATTTTCACCCTTATTTACATCTTCAAAAAAAAAAATTCTTTTCTTCAAGCCGGTTCCTCTGGCTTTCCTTCTCCTACTCACTCATCTGCTATACCTTCTTATCACTTGAGCATAAAATGTTGCTATGCTAGATTCTTTTCACAGAGCCCCATTACAATTTTAACAAACAAATATAAACATTTGGGAGGGACCGTTTCATCAAAAGTTTAGATGGTTCCTACCGGTAATGCTTCAGGACTGTACAGTATTTTATAAAACCACACCTTCATTTTCATCCATAAATCAGCAAAGTCATATAATCCTACATTTCTGCACTCTTTCTGTTAAAAATATAAATATAAGCCCACCCAGTAGGTGTACAGTCACATACTTTACAGGAGAGGCAAGTCCAAACAGAGTTGTACTTCCCAGCTCGTTTTCATACATAAACAAGCAATAGCACATGGTTTGTACAATGTGCTCAGACTCCAGGGGCTTCATGTGTAGGAAATACCTACTCGTTTCTTGCCAGGGACCACTTACTAGATTCCTGCAGCTATTGCTGATGAAAAACATATGGCTTTGCCAGATTTACATTGACTCCTTCAGGTGTGCAGTGTCCATGCTGCAAGGCTCAGGAGAAAGGTTGAACGTCTTATTATTGTTCAATACTTCCAAAATCCTAATTGGTCTTGTAGATATTGCAATCTCACGTTGGTTCCCATAGGATTGGGGGAAATACAAGATAGACCTGGAAGGAGAAGAGTAGATCCTTTCTGATGATTTGAGCATAGTTGAGGATCCTGATGGTCAGATACATGGTCCCTAATTGAGTGGCTGCCAGCACTTGAACAAGTATTCCGTTCTCTCATGGTCCTGTTGATATGTGTTGCTGTGAGAGAGGTTGACAAAATATTAACTCCACAGAACAGAAAAAAATAGGCAACATATAATTTTGTAACTTGTAAAATGTAATTGTTTTGCCAAGTATGGCTCTGGCAAATTCTCCCTTATTTATTGTAAAATTCTCCTGCGGAGGAATTCGGTACAAACTCAGTTTGTAAACTTTTATTCAGCAATACCTATTTATGCAAGCCCTCCCTTCCACAGTCAAAAAAATGCAGACACTGTTTCGTGGCCTACAGTCTGATTCAATTCGTGAATGTGAACTTGCTCAATTTCGGACACTAATATGCCTCTAAGGGCAGAACCTGTCTTTTTCCACAGGCATCCGTCTGCCAAGTGACTTCTGATATGGTCCCCCTGTGCTCCTTTGAAAGTAAACAGCTGTTCTATGGGCAGAAGTTTTTGGGCTTGTTGGAACCCATTTCAGAGGGCCACGGGGCAAGCTGGAGTTACTTGGCCCAACTGTGGGGGTTGAGGCCTTTTACTTCTGACGCTCTGGGGCCCAACCTACTATGGGTTCTGAGGAACTGGGCCAAGTACCCTTGCACTTGACTCTCATTAGTAACGTGGTCTAAGGCTCCCTCTGAGGGAGGTGTGGATACAGGGGAGTAATCACAGGCTCACAACTCAAAATGCGCTCAGCCGTAGCAATAACTCATTGTCCAGCCAGATACTTTTATGAAAGAAGAGAAGTATTTTACTTCTACCATTAGCAAAACAAAGATAAAATGGAGCATACACAAACAGCTACACAATCCCCCTGAGGTCAGGGCTCTAGTGTTTCCTTGGTGGTTCCCTGTTTCACTTCCTCCTCTCTCAAGTGATAGTGGTTATTCCCCATTCACTATTGGCACCATTCAGGGAATGTCCCACTTGTAGTCTGAGTCTCAAGAGTCCATTCTGACTCTGTTCTAAAGTCAAAAGTGTTCCATCGCTTATGCGCTATTCTAGCCAGCAATTTTCCCCAGGTCTGACTTCATTCTTACCTACACCTGCAGGCTTGGAGGGCCCACAGTTCATAAGCACACTTCCTCTGTGGTCGTCAGAGCGTTAGTGGCTGGTCTAGGTGAGTTTGCTGCACGCTGCCTAGGCAGGTTGCACTCGCTGATCCCCGATCCCCTTCACATCGTGGCTCCTCTTTGCAGGTAAAGTTGGTTGATCTCTCCCTCGACGGAGGAAAGATGAGAAGTTCCTCGATGCTGAACCCTAACTGGGGTATATATGGATGAGGACAAAATCTCATGGCGGCTTCACTCCTCCACCCATCCTCTGGGACAATGCACACTTCTGGCTAGTTCTTTCATAATTGGATGATGTTTTGCTGTTTTCCCATCAACTCTAGTATCATATGTGAACTATACTGATTTAAACCAGAATATATTGCTTACTGCATGCTAGTCTTTGATGTTTGGATTCGGGAATGAAGTCTTTTCACAATTGGGATGAAAAATTATTATAGCTATGTTTTCTCCTCAGAGATAAACGTTGGATTAGTGAAGCTGTTTTTGATATTTAAAGCTGTACTTTTAAAAAGACCAAACATATATTGTGAGCACTATTAAGCCAGCCTTGTGACTTATAACAGTTCCATAAAGATTACATTGCAACTTTGTGTGTCAAGTAATTCAAAATAACTAACTGATGCAGGATATAAAACGCAGCATTAAGAAAGTATTATTTTACTCTGAGCCTTTCAGCCCTCTTGCGTTTGGGGGGAGTTGGGGGGGTCATTCTGTCCCTACTGAACATGGGCACTGACCCGCTTGACACAGCAGGTGTCCGCCCGGCAGCCCCATCTGGCATACAGGGTTGCTGATCCTTAGCTGCTCAGAGGCTCTGACCCGATCTGAACAGCATTCACAGTGGCTCACTTCACGGCGGCCCTCCCCTGGCATGCCGGGTCAACGGCTTTTGCACACAGGCAACGACCCAATTGGTACAGCAGCCCCAATTGGTACAGCGGCAGTTTCCTCACCCCTCACAAAAGGAATTCTCTCAATAGGATTCCTCACTAGACCTCGCTCCTTCCAGCTCTTTCCTCTTCCTCAAAAGGCACACTGGTCTTGGCAAGGAGGCAGGCGATGGTGCTCCAGGCTCTTGGATTTCCTGGGCAGGGAGAATGCCTGGCCTTGGCCCACAGTCCTGGTCAAAGGCAGAAGTCTTACATAGCTTCCCCTCCTCACAGAGCCTGTCTGGCTGCTTGGCAGATGACCATTTTTGGGGTCTCAGTTTCCCCTTGTTATTGTCCATTTCCAGACACCAAATGTTTTTTGGGGTCTCAGTCTTTGAAACTTATGTTGGGGGTCTGCTTCTTTTGAATTGCCCACTTCTGTGCTGTCTTCTTCCTCTTGAAAGCAGTCTGTCACAGCAGACCAAAGGTGTCCAAACCTGATAGCTCCACAACACTGTCCAGGGGAGTGACTAGAATTCACACCGTGGTGTCAGCCACAATGATATGTGTATCAAAAGCCTGTTCCCGGGCCCCAGCCTTGCTCTTTAGGATTCACTTGTCAGCCTCCTTTCTGAGATGTGCCCAGGCCCCTTCCTTGTGGCCTCTCACTGAATTAAAGAGCACCCTTTGAAGTGTGCAAGGGATGCTTGGCTCGGCTCGCCCGTCTCCAGTGTGTGTGTGTCCCACTTAGCTTTCAGGAATGCAGCAATATGCAAATCTGTCTTGGGGGATCTCTCTACCTTCACTCCATGTTTCACCATGCAGGCCCGGGTCTACCAAAATGGAACCCATAGTCTGCCATATATTGTACCATTCATGCACACATACACCTAGTGCATGTATACATCATACAGATACTGTGCAGCACTGTATCTGTCCTGTACTGTACCACACATAGGCACACATACATCCAGCTCATGCATTTAATATTCACGCACTGCACAGCACTACATCCTTCACGATTTGTACCACTCCCAGGCACACGTAAACTCATGCCCATGCAACCACCATGCATTTACTGCACAGTGCTGCATTATCCCTATATTGTACCACTCACAGGTACACATACACCCAGAGCAGATACACCACTCATTCACTGCGCAGCACTACTCACCAACCTGATGTATGCCCAGGGTGAGTTCGGCACCCAGTAGTGGAACTTTAATATAAGTGAGCCTGTAGGCCTCACTCCAGTGAAAGAGATTAAAAAGGATCTGTTCACTCCTACTGATCACTACACTGCATGGTGCCACCACCACGCTGGAGCTGCTTATCGCCTGGTGAAGCCGGTAGCCTTCTACCACTGTGTACCGGTCCAACAAGACTGCAGTCCGCGACACAGGCCTGTTTCATGGCACACACGCATGATCTGTGTTTGCCTATGAAAAAAAAAATCAGCATTAGGGGATCCAGCCATTGGTACAGTTGGGCACTCAGGGTAGGGGTGTACGTTCATTATCATGTGGAGGACTTTTCTGTCCTAACAGGGCTAACATTTCCTATTGTTGCTATCAGTGTTGTTGTTTTTTTACAATTATTTTAGTCGCCCATTGTAGAGGAGAGCATAGTGGTGTTATTACTCAAATGCAACCCTACTTTGTATAAATTCCATGCAGAAGATCACGTCATTTCCTCAATTCATCTAATTATAGGACAAGGATTGTTTAAAAAACTCAATGTATACGTACTTTGTAGTATGTAATAAACCCCTGACGAATTTGGCGTGCACCAAAGAGCAGAGCGATGCGGCTAAATTACTCCCACTCTGCCCCATCCAGATATGCAGTATAACTGAGTCGTTGTAAACACCAGCCATGTTGCCTGACGTAACATACGTCCTTTACTCTAAGGTGAAGGGGGGAGGCGCACTGTGAGAGTAGAGGGAAGTGCGCCCAGCTAGTGATAGTTGGTGGTGTGAAGCTGTCTATAATTCCCAAGAACGCGAGGTAGATAAACTAACCATTGTCTTGTGGGATAAATGTGTGACTGCTGTGATGAGAACCTGATGTTTTTAGCGCCGTTACATCATATAATGGCTTGCGGAAGTTTATTTATAGCATTGATACTCATTTATTTATAAACCATCTGTCCTCCTTTGTACATTGTACTGTAGACATGGCCAAGATGTACATTTCAGTGAGTACTTTGCCAACAAGCCTTACTTCATCTCTTTTTTTAGGCTTTTAATCCGCTAATCAAGTTTGCTCCCTGGACACTGCTTCGTACTGCACACAAGCAGCGGTGTCAAAGTAGTTCTTTCATAATTGAAGGATGTTTTGCTGTTTTCACATCAAGGCTAGTATTATATGTGAACTATACATGTTTAAACCAGGATATGTTGCTTACTGCATGCTAGTCTTTGATGCTTGGATTCGGGGCTAAAGTCTTTTTACAATTGGGATGAAAAATTATTATAGCTATGTGATATCCTCAGAGATAAACGTTGAATTGGTGAAGCTATTTTTGATATTTAAAACTGTACTTTTAAAAAGACCATACATATATCGTGAGCACCATTAAGCAAGCCATGTGAATTATAACAGATCCATACAAATTATATTGCAACTTTGTGTGTCAAATAATTCAAAATAACGAACTGATGCAGGATATAAACAGCAGCATTAAGAAAGTATTATTCTACTCTCAAATCCTTTCAGTGTGCTCCAACACTCTTAACAGACTTGAAGAGGAACTCAGCCTGTTTTTTGTACTGTAAGCCAAGATGGTAGTTTCGGGGTCTCGCTGGAGTCCTTGTTCTTTTTTGGATTGTAGTTTAAATGAGTTTGAATAACTTGGAAAGTGCAGTGGCCCAGGCACTCGTCTTGTCATCACACTGCATATAGTCACGCTCGATGTTCAGTGACCAAGGCCATCACCAACAAAGGGAGGCGCTGGCTCGCAGCGTCATGGGCCATTCAGTTTGCCAGAAAGCTTTAAGTGTAATGCCGACTAAGCACTTGTTGACATCTTTCCTCCAGAAGATACCAAGTTAATGACCAGGAGTCCTCACGATCTCCTTTCCCTAGTGTGTGACTTCAGGACTTGTTTCTGGTTCCAACCTTCTCCAACCCTTATATGTAGGCTGCACTGGAAACCTGCTGTGGGGTTTTGTCACTTAGCTATTGTTCAGTTTGCAGGTGAAACCCAAGTCTACCCGAGGGTGCTGTCTCTTCAAGACATGGTTAACTTGATAACCTATTTCTGTTTGAAGCACAATCGTGATAGAACTGAGCGTGTGTACTTGGAACTAGCCACTGCCCATCCAATACTGAATCCTATAATTTTCACACATGGGCGTCTAGCTGTATTTCTCTAAAGACCTTTTAAATTCATCAGGTCAAGTGCTGATGGGAGTCAGAAGGTCTTATCATTTCACTTCTATTTTGAATTCACTACACTGACTACTTCTTGCAATTTTTCACTTCATGTTTAAGGTTGCTTGTATCTTGTTTATAGCATGTCACCTCTCACCATGTCACCTCTCACCATGTGGCCAACTTCCAAATTGTGGAATTTCAGGAGGTGCGCATACCAGTGGGAGCAAGTCATAGCTCTGTTTCGAAATTCTTGTAACAAAACTCCCAAGATTTGGAATGAAATACGAAAAATATAAAATGCTCCTCCCTTCCTCACCTCCTGCACTAAGACTCGTCTCTTCCAAATTTACCAGTTGCTAATTAGCTCTTGTCCCCCTCTGGGATATATTGGATTGTGGTTATATTTCGCTGTTAGATTCTTGTAGTTGTAATGTTTGTTGTAGAACGGAAGTCTTGATTAGGTTAAAAATAGTTTTGTCTATATGAAGCAGATCTGATTTGGTTAATCACTGTTTTATAAAGCAATAGGTCACCTTGAGTTCTTTTTTTTTAATAACTTTCGCTAGCCGACTGTTTGTGAAAGACCTTTTGTGGATTGTATGAAAATCTTACAGTGGGTTTAGAGCCCGACCCCTGCTTCCTTTGGGTGGCTTTAAAGTCACTCTTATTTGCTTGTTTCTTGATCAAGGCCTTTCCTTTACCTTCTTGTGATTGTCCCTTCTGGAGTATATCCTTTTTACCCTCCTTTTAATCAGCTGACTTGTATCTTTCCACTTCTATCATTTAGAGTTCTACTTTCTTCTTTTTAAGCACTCCATGAGAGTGAATGTTTTCAGGATCTCTGCCTCGTGTGCAGCCTCATCCCCACCAAATTTCCTCACTCCCGCCCCCGAGAACTCCATGTTGCTCCCACCCTCTCCCTTTTCGTTCTCCCGCATGTGCTGCTTTTTATGCACTTCACACGCTCTTTGTTGCTCCCTCCTCTACCACCCTGTCCATTGCTTCCTCGATCACATCTTCATTTTAATAAATTATTTCAACCCCCATCTTGTTGCTCTCCTCCGCCCACTGCTTGCCCAACCCTTGTGCTAGTCACAAAAAAAAAAGCAATTTGGAGGATCTGACCCAGCCATTTGCTGCTGGGCCGCTCTGCTTTTAAAAAAGCATTTTTGCACTGGTAATTCTTTTTTGTTAAATGTAATTTACCGCTCCAAATTGGGTACGCCATCTTTGATTGGTAAATAAAGAAAGAAAATGGCACCCACGCCAATCACTAGGCATGCGCAGGTGTGGTGACCCATGTGCATGAAGCTCAAGACCTGACTTTTCAGTTAACCAACCTACCATAGGCAGAGCTAGGCACACACACCTGCTCAGCCCCATGATACCCTTCTTGGATATAGTGCGCTTTACAAATACACGTAACATAACATCATGCATGCGTGACCTCACTGAATTATGCAGCAACAGCACAATCATGACATGTACGTGCTCATGATGAATTTTTCTTTTCTTTTTTTCCCAAAGCTGCATCGCTAGAAAACAGTGCCAAAGCCAATAGGTCCCAAAGGCGAAGCATATTGGTTTAGCCAAAGCTGGTTCTTCTTATCATAGGGAGCAAATTGGATAGACCTTTTACCACATAAGTTCAGTAGAAATAGGGAGCAGCCCGGGTTTGAAATGGAAAGCTTAATTTAGGAAATAAGTTTTCAATCGTACCTGGTGTTTTCTGTTTCATTCGTAGATGAGGAGAATAGATTCTAGTTGGACCCAGTATAAAAGCCTTTTTCCTGCCTTGACTATCGTGCTCTCATTTTCATGAATACTCTGCTTCCAAAAGAAAAAGATTTATTCTTTGTTTATGGGTCGAATATGTCACTCTTACTGCAGACTAAGCCAGTTGTGAAGTCAGACTTCTTTTCTCCTTCTGGATCATACCTAGGAGTGAGTTATTTTACTTGCCAGATACAAATCGGCCAGTAGTTGTCACAACGCGGATTCATTCCAAGCGAGGGTGCAGCATAACCATATGTTTTACAATGCCCACTCTGCACACCAGTAAATAATTGTTTATACATTTCACAGCACGTTAGATTAACTATTTAATCGGTATTAATAAAAGAAGAGTAAAATCCAGTGAAGAAGGTTAAAAACATGCAAGCCTTTCATCCATTCTTTTGGTTAGTTTATACGCAACCTGCTGCTTTGGAATGAGTGAAAAGTGAAGTGTTAACCTGCATCTCATATCTTTACCTGCATTCTTTTCTCTTGCATGTTGTGGGTCAAACTATTATTCTGGCTTTGACCAGAAAAAAACATGGGCGTAGGCAGGTCGGTGTAAGGATTCAAAGCTCACAGAAGTGGCAGGCGGAATGCTAGAATTAATCTCAATCGCTAGAAATAACTCTGGGTCGCATTCCATACCGTCGTTTTGACACTCATCTGTTCTATTACATACTGGGACCAACCAGATGGAAATCACTCTTGGCTACAGCTGTAGTCCAGATGGCGAGTCAAGCTTGAACTGCTACGTCCTAGCCCTCAGAATGGGGGCACAGTCACCCCCAGGCATGTTTCGGCCTTGCCAGTCATGTGCAGCTTGAGTACTATGGTACAACAAATTTGGGGGCCTGTCCCTGGGTATACCCCTCTTGCACAGGGAGACTTATTTTTTATTTATTTACTGAAGTTCTAGATCCCGCCCATCACGATGACAGAGTTCTTTACAAAGAAAAAGGTTGACATATCAATTTTCGTTACAAGTCACAATGAGATAACATCCTTATAAAAGTACAATTGGTACATAAATTAACAGAAAGTGTATGTAAATATATGCATAAACAGTGAAGATCATATCCTAAACCTAGCCAGATGGACTAGAGTGGTAACAAGAAATAAGAGGTGGATTTTCACATCCGTATTTTTACAGTCATGACTCCATGATAAGGTTTCTAAACTTCGTATTCTAGACTTCAGGACAGGTTGGGTACTTTAGACTGCTCAAGTAGTAATGGATGGAATTTTTGGATGAATCTGCCACTGGTAATTCTGCGCCGAATTCCATATGGGATGTCAACCAGAGTAATTAATAGTGGCTTGGATTAATTCCTGCTTTCCACCTGCCACTTTTCATGTTGCATCAGTATAGGCAAGGCATAGTTTTACTGTTATAGCAAAGGCCACCTGTTTCATTAAGTGGAAGCTGAAGCAATTCTCCCAGATTAGTTGCTTTTCTATTCCTTTTATATGTGCATTTTTCATTGGTTTCTTTTACAAGGGTTTCAGAAAGGGAGACAGGTGGCTCGTGCCACAGACCTAGACAAAGGACTTTGAGCCACCTTCCAGGGGCCATCTTGGAATGGGGGAATCATGTTACCAATATAGCCTGAAGCACTCGCGATGGCCATTTTGCAATGGAAAAGGTTTTTTTTGCACTACACATATGCTATAACTCTAAAACGTGAATTTAAATCAAGGAGAAATATTAAGTTTTGCTCCATCCCATTAAGTGTTTTTTTAATTAGAAGCTTGTGTGTTCACGTTTATTTGTTTATTTAGAGTTCTGTTCAGTGCAAGCAGGCCGTGTGGGTGTCAAAGCACTGTGTATATAGTGTTAGCATTAAGATAGCATTATGATATATTTGTTATTAAAGGATTATATAGTTACATTTTGAGAAACCGTTTGCATGTGTTAAATGAATGTTTATGTTTCCATTTTGCAGTGACATATGAGCATAAAAAGGAGAACAAAGCTAAGGTCACTGCATAAAGTTATCTTGAGGATGGAAGTAGGGAGAGAGGTGTTGGCTGACTAGCAATCGCTTTAGCTGTTTTTATGAAAGCCAAATGCTATTGGATCAGCAGTGCAGAGACCCAGTCGAGGGCCAACAAACAGGTTTCCAGCTTACACAGCCAGTCCTCTTCTGATCTGAATGAAACCTTCTGTTTCCTGTAATTGCATGAAATGAATGTACTGAAAAGTAAATTAGTATTGTCAAGAATCTCTTAATAAATTATTTCTGTTGATGTACATTAAAATAAACGTATTTTACTGTATCATTAGAAATAACTTTAATTGCATATTGGTAGAACTAATCGCTGTTTTCGGTGTTGACTTTATTCAAATGAACTGCAAAAGGTCTTCTTACAGCAAGGCTTTTTAAGTCAGAAGGGGTGGCCTATTGCTCTGGTCTTTCCTCCCTGTGTTAGTCTTTTTAGATTTTGCCTGCACAGCAATTGCGCTGTGCTTGCAAAATCTCTTGTATTAATAAAAAAAAAAATCTTAAAAGGGGCTTAGAAGCCCGCCCATTACTTACCTTTACTTTCCATTAGCTGGCTCCCACGCCATTTTACTTACTATTGCCTGACTCCCACGTCACTCTTGTTTCCTTGCTTACCATTTGTCAACACCTCCTCCTTGCCGCCGTCTTCCTCCTGGGCTTCGAGCTGAGTTTTCGTGCTGCCATCCCTCTGTGGAGCCTGGACCAAGTACTGCTTCCAGTGGCCAGTGTCCTTACACTGCAGGCTCTTCTAGTGCAGGCACTCTTTTTTTGCTTTTCGACATACACTCTTTGAGTGCATGTTTCTGCAGTCCATCTCCTTCACCTCCCCATAAAGCAAAAAAAAAAAAAAGATATTTGCGTCCCAAGTCACAATTTGAGGGTTTTGAAGTACTTTAAAAAATGTATGGAATAAGTATAGCAAGTGAATAAATGAGAATTTATGAAAGTTACACTTTCTACCTGGTGTCTCCTACTGTATGTTCATCTTCATTGAACATACTCCGTCTCCTTGTCCGCCATCAACCTCCCTCCTCCTTTCCACCCACCCTGTCTCCTTCGGCAAAGCACCAATAACATGGTGATGTGTGGCATTTACTTCTGTTGCCAAGTAAGATCAGTGGAGGCCTCCCTTTAGTTTGTCAAGGGGGTAGGAGACTCACGTCAAAGTAACTTGTTTATGCTGTGTTTTATTGTGCTTGCAAAGCGCAATGCATGCATAGATTGGGATCTAGAGTGCTCCCTTGCCTTTTGTCGAGTAAGCGCATCATGATTTCATGCGGAGTTCATGGAGCTTCCATTCTGAACTTCTCAGAAACGCCACAGGCACGTATCTTAAATCAAGCGTTTGGCAAAGCCTATAAGTTTTGCTTATGAGCAATCTATTGGCTTTGTCAATGTTTTTTTACATGCTGCACAGCAGTCGAGCTGCTGTCCAACCTGCTTTAAAGAATAAAAAAAAAAACACTATGACACAACCAGCATTGTCTGCATCATAGCGCTTTTTTTTTTCTTCACTTTAAGCCATGTTGCACAGCAGCACAACTGTTGTGCAATATTTAAAAACATTTTCAAAGCCAATAGAATTTGCATAGGCAAAACATATAGGCTTTGCCAATGCTTGTTTTCCAGCTGCCACTCTAGAACTTGTGCGTACTAATTGGCGCTTAAAGAGCGAAAACGACACATGTAGTGTCTGAAGCACACTCCGATTGGTTGCATGCGACTCAGGTCCTTCAAGGCAAAGTTCTAACAAAGAACCAAAGAGATTTTGTTTTGTGTGGACTACCTAACAGGACCTGTGAAATGTCCGAACTCCCCATGACTGTAGGCAATATTGGTTTTCATCTTATTGTTTTGTTTCTACTATTTTTGTTAGCTTATGTTTGACAGCTGCTGTATAAAAATGAGAGGAAATGTATTTCTTTTAGTTACTTACGGCATCATATGATTTGAAAAGGCTTAAACTGTGCACTGAGAGATTTCCGTACATATAGCCACCATCACCTTTCTCTGCCTGTATGCTGAGACATTCCCTTATGTATCTTTTCCTGTTCTTCCTTTCTCCTCTGAGTCACTTTATATCCTAACTTTTTAAAACTGGAAAAGAGTCCCCAGGCCTGAACATATCCATACCTCAGGGTAGGTAGACTATACATATGTGTGTTGGGGGTTTACATATGTATGAATACATATATATCTATATATAGATGTTTATCTATATACTTATACATACACTCCTCAGGCCACTAATCTCTGTGTCACCAGCTGGTTGTTGTCCAGTCTGAGCCGTTGCATTTGATGGGCAGCTGTTGTGGTGTGCCACAGTGCCTGCAGTCTGCCCTGACCCTACCTAACAGAGTCCTGTTCATGTCAGTGGTGTGAGTAGGGTAACACATTGTTTCCACCCAACAAAGTACAGTCACTGAGGCACACATGGCACCAGAGAGATCAAACCAGTGCACCTATACCTCTCACTGAAGGCAGGATTCATACTACATCTCAGTTCTTGGTGAGCTAATGGGTGTATCTTCCGGCCTAAGCCTGCTGATGCCTCCGTAACTAAACACACAGGACCCGATTCACAAAGGTAAATATACATAATATGTATGTGTACTTATACCCCTAGATGTAACTCTACACTTATTGCTATTCACCACTGTAACTCTACACTTTTTTGCTAATCACCATTCAGGTGTAGACTTGCATTTCTCCACACCTTCGAATCAGGGGGTGGAGCCTCCTATAACAGTATTTACGAGTATAAAGTTACTACTAGTAACTTAACACACAGGGGGCGTGGTTAACCGCCGAGCATGGCGGCCGCTTAGATTCGGGGCTCCCGGCCCGGGGCCCGTAAACCCTGCCACATTGCATCCTGGCATAGCTACTTTGGCGGCCAACCCTCAGCAAAAGGACCCTCTGCCCCCCGGGATGGTGGGGAACCATTGCCGGCCTTTGAAACCCGCATACGCTCCATTATCAGCGGTATGGAGACAGGAGTGCCGTGAAATAAAGATGGCGGACTCCTCCTTTGTTCGAGCTCAGGAGGACGGAGCTCCGTCTTAAAATCCTGGGAGTTCGCAACCCTTCGGAAGCGGCGCACTGTACACGCCGCTGCAGCAGGACTCCGCTGGCTCTGTGGTTGGCCCACCACGGCTCCCTCACGCCAACCTCCCTTCAGTTCCGAGAAACTACGGGAGCGCCTGAGTGTGCGTGAGTCGGCATCGCTGCTCGGTCTGTCCTACGCATCCCAGGATACCAGGGTGGGCCCCGCGATCCGACCGCCACATGAACTGATGAGTGGGTGCGGAGCTGGTGACCGCGTGGCAGAACGAGACCGAGGGTAACTGCGTCACTGGGCCCGGTGCTGGAGTGCAAGTTGTGGCGGAGAAAGGGAGTGGAGAACTGCAGTGCACCATTTGCGCTTGGAGCATTACTGCGAGGGCGACACTCGACCGCAGGTAGATCTTCCCTCTTCCCCTCCCCCCACCCCCCCCCACTGGTACATTTCTGCAGCGTGAGGTGCAGTCTCTTTTCGTTATGGGGGGAGGGTATTTTTGAGAGAGAGCACCGGCATTGATCTCTGTGGACTTCACAACCTTGGTGGTCCACATCGGATCGCTTGTATTCCCTCATTGGCACATCAGGATTATTGTCTGCGCAACGCCATAGGTACTGACCCATTTAATGAACATCACAGCGTGGCTGTGCAAGTGTGTTTGGACCTTCGGAACCCCCGATAGGGAATACAGCGTTTAATCCTACTGCACCATTATCTAAACGCACGCTTGTACTGTGGACCTGAGCTGGCGTTGAAACCGGCGGGGTTGACGGAACTTTTGCACTGTGTAGTGAAAGAGGGGGGGGGAGAGTGGCGATAGCTCCTAAAACTGCAGTGCCTCTTCCAGCTAATAGGTGCCTGTTGTAAAGTGAGCTTACCCACTACACATACCAACTTCGGTGCCACCACATATGCGATCCTGTTGACGAAGTGCACTCGCCATCATCAGTCTGCACGCTCCATCATCAGTCTGCACGCTCCTTTTGACGCGCACAAGGACTACTTACCGTTACTCTGTGCTGCCGCTGAATGCAAGAGCGGAATCCCGATGGGTCGCCCGAAGGGAGCCAAACCCCAGGAAACTGAGGACGGCGTCTCATCCTCAACTAGTGCACCCATGAATGTAGTCCCCCCCCCCCCTACTGCAGAAACTGCTCCTCCAGATAAATTGGACGTTATTCTCCAGGAAATAAGGCAGTCCCGTTCTTCGTTGGAACAACAGCTGGGCTCACTGGCAGCAGATGTGGCGCTAATCAGGGACGACCACAGGAAGCTCGCGGACAAAGTGGCTACAAATAAAGCATCGCTGCAAGAGCTCATCCCGAAACAAAAAGAGCACTCGGCTGACTTGGAACGCCTACAACACCAAATCTTGATTCTACAAGACCGAGTAGAGGATGCGGAGGGTCAATCCCGCCGCAATAATGTCCTGATCGTGGGAATGACGGAGAATGCTGAGGGACAAAATACTACGACATTCATTGAAACATGGCTACGCACTTGGCTACCAACAGAAACACTGACGAGCACCTTCTGCTTTGAGAGGGCCCACAGAGTCCCTACCAGGCGGAGAATACCCGGAGCGCCACCTCGTCCAATAGTAGCCAGAGTGCTTAATTGTAGAGACCGAGATCTTATTCTACAGGCGGCACGTGAAAAAGCCCCAATCCTAAAGGACAATGTACGAATCTCATTATTTCCGGATTACACCTTCCAGGTCCAGAAGCAGAGAGCAGCATATCAAGGCGTTAAGAAGCACATGCAAAGCATAAACCTGAAACATGCCCTGCTATACCCCGCCAAGATTAAAATATTGCACGACCAAAAAAGGGGTGTCATTTTTTCGACACCCCAGTGGAGGCGTGGGAATGGCTGGAGAACACATTTCCTGACTTCCCTATCGACTCAGCCCAGCGTCAAAACGAGGAACCGCTGCCCAGAAGACGTTAGCAACAACAGAGACGTGGGAGAACCAAGAAACCGGAGGATGATCCAACGCCGAGACCAGCGCAGGTCTTGGAGGGTCAAGGACGAGCCATAATATCTGCGGCTACATTTCACGAATCTAGGACAATAACTGATGCGGAACTTTCTGCGGCTGACACAATACACTCAGAGCCAGACGCTAGCCAGTTGCTTTTTTCCTCCATATCCTCTCAAACAATCACGGATCTGTTTAATTGATGATCGGGCACCACATACCTCGGTGCCTACCATGGATGACTTGGGTGGTTCCATGAAGGCAGTACGAGCTCTGACAACTGCCTGTGACACTGGCGGCTCCACTAATCTCCTATTGGTTTCTGCGGGCTGTGGTGGAGAAGGCACGGCAGCTAATCGGGCTGTACAGCGAGCTGCGTTGGCTGGCCCTGAACACCACCAGGGGCAGAGGTAAGACTGTTGCCATTATAGATCACAGGAAACAGACATTGATAAGGAACACTTTGATGGCCCTCTACGAACTAATGTGTTACGCGGCCTGAAAATTTGAATTCTGTTAATTGGCGGGTTGCGGGCGGGTACCCGGGTCGGGGGCTGGCGATTTTTCCACAATATGCCAATGGGACTTACTCAGGACCCAGAATGCGATGTCTTAGCCATAACCCCTATTGCAATAGCACAATGTTGGATCATAAGATTGTTAATATTTGTGTTTGGTTTTGTTTATTGGTCGAACACAGTTTTGCATTTGGACCGTGTATTGGGTAGATTAAGGGGGAAGCTGACGTGCACTAGAAGGTTTCACTATGGGCAAGCTATGACATTGGCACGATATGACAGCAATGCATACGCACACTATACTACACTATAACTGTCTCACTTGGAATATAAGGGGAATGGATTCAACTCATAAACGTCACAGAATACACGCTCATTTAATCAGGCGTAAAGCACAAATAGTTTTTCTACAAGAAACGCATTTGAATGCAATAGAAGTGCCCAAACCACAGAAAAAGTGGAGGGGTCAAGCATACAGTACGGTTTACTCAGCCTTTGCCTGAGGAGTGACAGTCTGGATACAATCAGGAGTGCCCTTTGTGTTACAGGAACAGCGAATAGATAAAGACGGTAGATATGTCTTGCTGAGAGGTATGTTGGATGGTAGTCCTGTGGTGATAGGAGTGCTATACGCACCTAATTCGGATCATGGGCCGTTCTATAACCAGGTGAATTCCGTGCTTACAAACTGGTTGACTATCCATGGATCCTAGATGGTGACTATAATGCGGTTTTAGATACTGCATTAGACCGCTCTCATCCCCCCCTGGACGGGGCTCATACCAAACGACTGTCAGCTTCACTACATAACTGGGCTCAGGGTTGGTCCCTTACGGAGACATGGCATAGTCACAATAAAGGGATGAGGGAGTATTCTTACTACTCGCTGGTACACGACTTACACACTAGAATAGACCATATATTTTGCAGTACATCGCTTATTCCACAGACGACACGCTCGGCCTATGTGAGTAAAACCCTCTCTGATCATAGTGTTTTGGAAATGACGTTCGAATGGGGCCGTGTACCGTCCCCGGTGCCTACATGGAGACTGAATCCCCAACACTTAGAGGACGGAGTATTCAAAGACACATTGGCCACTACTATTATAAATTACTTTGCAGAAAATGCGGGCACGGCCACGACCACCGCGACAGAATGGGAAGCATTTAAAGTGGTGATCTGAGGTGCGGCCATTAATGCAGTCACTGGAGCCCGACATCAGACTATGAGAGAGTTACACCAAGTTGAGGATCAGTTGGGTACTCTGGAGGCACAGGCGGCCCTTGATCCGGCTGTGAAGCCAGCATTACAGGACGCCCGTATTAAGTGTGCGGAATTACTAGAACAATTGCGGATTATTGATTACCGTTCATACACACAGAGAATACACACGAAGGCGGACAGACCTGGGGCGCTGTTGGCGTGAATTATTAGGGACGCTCCCCACCTACGCCAATAGTAGAAATTTTTACACCACACCGTATACGGGTAACTACTCAGGCTGACAATAATGAAACTTTCTATAATCACTACCGAGCTCTATATATGGCCCCGCAAAGGGTGGACCCACTTGAGCTGCACTCCTTTTTAAGTAAAGTGCGTCTACCCCAAATTACCAAAGACGCCAGGAAAACACTCGCTAGCCCCATTACGACCAGGGAAATTCAAGCTGCAATAAAAAGTCTCCCAAAAACAAGACTCCTGGTTTGGATGGGCTACCGGTGGAGTTTTATGCTGACTATGTGCAGCAACTGTCTCCACACCTTAAAGAACTATACTTGGCAATCTATGACACTGGTACCTTACCACCCTCTACAGCACAGGCTCTAATAACTTCCTTACCTAAACCAGGTCGCGATTCCACAACACTGAGCGCATATAGACCGTTATCATGTTGAACACTGAATATAAAATCCTCAGCAAAATCTTAGCAACCCGACTGCAACTGCTCTTGACAGGATTAATACATGTCGACCAATGTGGATTCATACCTACACGCAACACATCCCTTAATATACGTCGACTCTGCTCTATACTGTTTTCCTGCACTAGGGACCTACCGGAAGCTGGGTGTATCTCATTGGATATAACTCAAGCATTTGACACATTAAGCTGGGAGTACCTGTTAGCAACACTAAAGAAATTTGGATTCCCTCCGGAATATATAAAGTGGGTACAAGTGCTGTATCACCTCCCAACCACTAGGGTACGCACCGGGCTATACATTTCAAAACTGCTTGATATACAGAGAGGCACAAGACAAGGTTGTCCCCTATCGCCCATGTTATTTGCCCTAGCAATGGAGCAGTTAGCTTGCAGGATCAGATCCGAGGCACTTGGATGGGGCATCTCCCTTTTTAATACACACCATGCCATCTCTCTGTATGCTGACGATATCATACTTAATTATTATGAAAAATCATGCGCGTTCCCTTTCGGCGACAATGTAGATACGCCAGTTATACCTTTCGGTAATAGGCATATAGCATTAGCCCATACTACCTTTCGATATCTAGGAATACAAGTGTATAGGGCCCCACAAGATATTATCGATGGGAACCTCCAGAAGGCGATTAACTCATTGAGGGCACAAGTGGCATTCTGGACGTCCCTACCGCTTTCGGTTGCAGGCAAGCTTGCTATCTCAAAGATGGTCATGCTGCCGCGGCTGCTATACTTCTTTGCTTATCTGCCATTACGGTTTCCTGCTGCGATTTTTTAAAACTCTGAATACGTTATTGACTAGTTTAAAATGAGGGACAGGACGCCGGCGGTTGAGCTTAAAGAAATTACAGCTCCCATCTAACGCAGGAGGATTAGGTGCGCCCGACTTCTATGCCTACTGTCTTGCAGCGCAACTACAATGGTTATGATATTGGTTGGCAGGCCTAAATCTAGGCGAAATTGCATACACTACGCAAATCTTGACACCGGGTAGGCTGCACCGACTGCTGTGCCCCAATGTTATGCCTCCCCCCACGTCACACATACTGCTCAGAACAGCAATAGATTACTGGAAACGGGCTCTACGGTACACGGCAGATGTTCCAGCATATGCACCCAACATTCCATTGCTGGGCATCCCCACTAACATTGGAACGTTAACTGCTCGACAATTGGAACCCTGGACACAAGTAGGGGTGCACACGGTGGGCGGCCTATTTGGGGGTGGAACATTATTGATGCATAACGACTTTAACGAACGGGGCGTACCAGAAACACTGTTCTTAGCTTACGCTAGCCTTACTGCTTATGTTAAGAATAACTGGGCTCCTCAAGGAATGGAACCCCCAACAAATGAACTTGTTCATCTCATGTATCTCATGGGAACAGGAAGTCATCTAACGCGCTGGTTTTGTCACGGGTTACTTACACACCAACGACCCCGCTCACTGCAGTGTGCAGTAAATGGGTCCGAGACCTCAAAAGACCTTTACTAGACAAGGAATGGGCTGTTATACTGGAATATCCTAAACATGTGTCCCGAAATACTCGTTTTAAGTATATTCAATATATGATAACCCAGAGGGAATATTTAACACCACATAACGTAAACTTCATATACCCTTATGCCAATGCACTATGTCCCAGATGCTCAGACCAAGATGCCGACCTGATGCACATGTTGTGGTCCTGCAACAAACTACGAGGGTATTGGGAGGGGATAACGAAACTGCTGACAGAGATACTGGGCGACGTGGGTCTCCATACAATGGAAATTTGCATCCTGGGGCTATATAGAAGACGGAAAGGCCGCGAGGTTCATGCCAAATTTATGGATTTGGCTCTCTTGCTGGCCAAACGAGATATAACTAGGAGGTGGAAATCTACAATAGCTCCTACTTTCCTAGCCTGGAAGGACGAAGTAGTTAAATGGGGACTTGCGGAGAGCGTAGCCATTCATACTGAAGAAAGTAAGGGCCTACGGAAAATTCCCATAGTCACGTGTTGGGACACTATATTGGGCTCTTTTAAAACAAATGATGCTTCCACTCCTGGACATTCATAGGCCTGACTATATCTAGTACCGAATACTTTTGGAACGCATAAATAATGGAGTTTCCTGTATTATTCTGTAAGCGGTATTCCAATAGGAATTGTTGCATAGTAGAATCTATGTCAGTAGAAAATGTACCAATGTACCCTATTCCTAAGAGGTCTTGAAGTTTCTTTTCCTATTTTTTTTTTTTTTTGCTATTTTTTTTCTCTTTCTTGCTACTCATGGAACCGTCAGCGGGGAGGGTGGGGGGATTGTTTTGAAAGTTTAATTGTAGTATTACGAAACATTTTCTTCTACATTGTAATCCTGGCACTAGCCCAGCGGGATGGCCACTAACGGTTGTTGTGGGAGCGAGCAGACGAGCGTTCTCCTAGATGACACGGACCGAATAGTCACTTGTGTTAAAGTTATAATGTATATTGTCACATTGTTTCACTTATATGATTGCTTGTCTTCTCCTGCTGTATAATTGTACTATTGGCTGTTATGTGGAAAATGAATAAAATGTGTTATAAAAAAATAAAAAAAAGTAACTTAGCACATATAGGCAGAGGTCTCTTCCACTGTGGTGGAGATCTTCCCATGGGAAAGTATAGGGAACATTTCTAAAGTGTGTTGTCCTTAACAAAAACGAATATATAAAAAATATTTAATGTATATGATAGCTATAAATGAATTATTATTAACTTAAAACTGATAAAATAAAATATTTCTGCACATTAATTCATCATATTAAATTTGTATTAAGTAACTAATTTAAATATAATAATTTAATTCATAAGTAATATTAAAAATTATTTTAAAAATCCCTCCAACATTTTTATTTGCTGCATTGTAAAATGTTAAAAGTCGTTTTGAATTACTTTAAATACTTTTTAATATTTAATCAAAGTTTCAAATGTCATTGTTATGTCATTTTTTATTTTAAAATTATGCGCATAATTTATATGTTGAAATCATTTAATTAATTCCACATTGCTGCTTATGGTGGTGTTATTTTATTTCTTTGCCTCCTTTGTTTATTTTCCATGGGATTGTGTTGCAGGACCTGTGAGTGGCAGTCTTGCATGGAGCACATTTACACCTCTTTTGGTACCTTTGAGGATGTAATTAACTCTTATATACAACCCAAAAAATTGTACCATATTAAATGTCACATTTCAAACTTGGAGCAGATATGAGTCTCAATTTACGTGCACCTCCTCCCCTACCCAGTTTGTTGATCCGACCCCGTTCAAGTGGTGTGTGTGGCTACTGGAATGAGTCCCCTTTTCTCCTGCTGTCAGCAGGAAACCTCGGAAGGGTGACCATATATCCTGAGGACTTTAAGTGGACAGCAGTAGTTCTGCATAGATTTCCCGCTGTTCATTGCAATAAGTCAGTTCAGCCAGCCAGTGGTTTTTGGTTGGAGTGAGTCCTCTACCCCGGTGCTTCGCCACAAGACGCTTACACAGAAGTAATGCCAGAGCTATGAATTTCCTGTGGCACTGGGTATGGCATTTAACCAGCCCATAAATGCCATTGAGGTGTCATTTCAAAGGGCAGATCTATTATCTGTTGTATAGCTTGCCACTGCCAACCAGAAACTTTGAATACCTCAACACTCTCATGCTAAATGGAAAAATCCCGCCTCGTGCGCCCCACATCTCTCGCTGTTGTTCACTTTCCTCAGCCCCCATTTACACAACACCGCTTGACTGTAATGTACATAGTTTTGGAATCAAAATTGTGTCAGTCTAAGGTGACTATTTGGTAAGAGCTCTCCATGCAAGTGCAGCAGGTTTCCCATACTGCATCCAAGATAAGGATTCCGAGGTTCTCCCTCCACCCCGCTCTAGCAGGGGCCATCAGTTCAGACATTACCTCCTGTATCTCCCTCTAAAGCTTGGTAATGAGGTGTGTGGGGGTTATGGGCATCCATGATTAGCTGCAATGGTCGAAATTGTGCTGACTCACGAGGGAAGTCTGGTGTGATCTGTTTGCTAATGCACGTTAGCCTGTGGTAAAGTAATATGTCTAATGGAGTGATCATGGAGTGTGCTCCGAAAGTGTCTAGTGTAATGCAGAGGTCTTCCTCATATAGATCTCCCCACTTTGTGATGCACAAATTATATTAGGATTTTGCCTTTGTTTCCTGCATCATAGAGAGGTATGGGTGAAGGTTCAGGGAAATATCAGGGGTGTATAGTAGAGGGGAGCTGGCCATCTTCCAAAGCCTGTCCCAAAGCCTGTGCGGTGGACTGTATTAATCTCAGAGCCACCCTCTGGGTGCTGCGCCATCATCAGCGCTGCCAAAGGGGTGGGATTTGCCACATGACGCTGGATCACTATGTGGGCTAAGTATTTCTGTGGGTAGACCCCGTAGTAAGCAAAGTGTGCCTGCACGCACAGGTAGTAGAGTTCCATATGGGGTACTGCATACCCGCCTTGTTTGTACGGTTGACTTAACGTGTCCCATGAGAGTCTAGGTTTCTTTCGTCCCCAGGTAAGTCTGGTACAAAGCGTCTTAAGCATCTGGAAGAAACTTATATGTAATACAATGGGAATGTTAACAAAGTAGTACAGGAACTTGGGGAGTACTACCATTTTAAATAGGCATATGACATTGTGAGTGGCACTTCTAACCATCTGTCTAATTGGTCTTTGAGTTGACTAACTGTTAGGCTATAGTTTACCCTACAAAGGTCCTCCACATCTGTGCTTATCCACACACCCAAATATTTAATAGGAGTCTCACTCCACTCCAGGGGTAAGTTGAGACCGACCCCAGGCCCACACTGAGTGAGCGGGAACATGGCTGACTTATTCCAGTTTATTTCAATGCCACAGAGGCCCTGGAATCTGGTCCTAAGAATGGGAATAAGGCTATTTTGAGGGTCGTTAACATATAACATTATATTGTCAGTGTACAGGGATATTAATAGGGGCCTGTCTGTAAATGGCAGTGCATATTGAGTGTGCTGCTGTCTCAGCTTGGCTGCCAGTGGTTCCAGGGCCATCGCGAATAGTAGTGGTGGCAGGGGGCAGCGCTGTGGCATACCACGGGCGACTTCTATAGTGTCCGATAGCTGTCCATTGATGTGCAACTTAGCCTTCGGGAGTGGTATAATAGCCGTAGCCAGGCCAAAAATATTGCCGGTAGACCCATACAAGATAGAATCGCAAACATATAGGGTCAACCCCAACAAGTCGAATGCTTAAGTTGCGTTGAGGAACACTGCCACAGCCCTCGTCATGGGGTCTATATGATGCATGACCGCAAACAGGGTCCGCAAGTTGTGGGCCGTCGACCTCTCAGGGATGAATCCAACTTGGTCTAGTAATATTAGCAATAGAATTAGGGGCAGAAACTGATTCGCAATCTCCCTAGCTAGGATGTTGGTATCAATTAATTAGGGATAGTGGCCTCTAGGAATCGCAGCTATCCGCAGGTTTAGAGGATTTCAGAATGGTGATTATAAGGCCTCATACATTGTAGGTGGGGCAGACAGCCAAGTGTTATAGCATCTTCAAATAGCGCTATTAGGTGGGGTACTAACAGCTCTATGCATGTCTAATAGAAGTCGAACTGGAATCCGTCTGATCCCGGGGCCTTTCCGTTCTGTAGATTCCTTATGGCATCCCTGACCTCTCCCAGTGTCATTGGCTGTGCCAGAAAGTCCCTCTGTGTAGTTCCCAGCCAGGTAACTGTAGGATTTTCCTAATACGTGCGCGTGTCAGCAGGGGTGCTCGACAGCAAGACCATATAACTTTTTATAGTATTGTGCAAATTCATTAGTAATCTCTGTTGCCTAATGCATGCTGATGCCCGCCTCTGTGGTCATGGCAGTAAAATCGCCTGCAGCCCATGTGTTTTTTGACCATGGTCACCAGCATTCTCCGCAGCCTCTCTCCCTCTCCGTTTGCTCTAGCGTATTTGCCAAGAACTTAATCTTCACTCTCAGCAGTGTCCTTGTATTCCAACACTTTCTGTCTTATGAGTTCCCTACTGTAGTCACAATCTCCCATTGTGAGGTCGGCCTCCAGTTGCTTGATTTCCTTATGTTATCTATACAGTTGCTGTCTCAGTGCTTTCAAAACCCCGTGTTTGGCAATGCAATGGCCCCGCATCACTACCTTGAACGCCTCCCCTAGGGTGGCCTGCCTTTCCACCGACCCCTGGTTAAACTTGAAGTAGTGTGTAATTTCAGTGCATATCTCCTCACAAATTGCTCTGTCCAGCAGCGCCTTTGGGGACAGGCGCCATAGCGCATGTGCCACCTGTGTCCCTGGGATTTTCAGCTTTAGTAGTACCAGGGAGTGGTCAGGTAGTGTACACCCCAGTTGGGTTACGTGATGCTTCCAGGAGCGGACCTCTTTAGTGCTAAGCCAGTAGTCCAGTCTGGACCACATATTGTTGAATGCAGAATAAAACGTCCTTTCCTTATGGTTGCATGTCTGATTTTCCATATGTCCACAAGGTCATTATCTTTGATATACTGTGTAGTGCCCTGATGGTTTGTGTGTGCTCCCTTATCTCCATATGTGATCGGTTCATTTGCGGGTCTAGTGGGGTATTAAAATCCCCATCCCAGATGATGTCCTTGGACTCTAACTCTTGCACCCTGGCCCACATTTTGTTGAAGAAATCAGGATCGCCCACGTTGAAGCTGTATGTGGTAATCAGAGTAGTGTGTTTCCTGTGCAGCAGACCCTGCACAATAATATATCGACCATTTATGTCTGCATGTGAATGCGTCAGCTAGAACATTACTCTGCTTAAAGAATTATCGCTGTTCCTCTAGCATATGCTGAGCGGAATGTCATATAACTCTATCCGGCCCACTGATTGAGCAGGGCAGACTCAGCAGACGCGTCTCCTGCATGAAGACAAGATCCGCTTCTTGGCATTGTGTATACGCCATGACTGCCTTTTTTTTCCTAGTTATTGAGAGCTTGCATGTTCCATGTGAGGAGCATCAGCACCTTTTCTCCGTTCCGAGCTGTAGTCATCTAACCGGAATATTGGGTGGTCTTTCCTGAGCCTCGCCTGTTGTCAGATTTCATGCCATTGAATATGTATTCTTGTGATTGTGCGTGTGGTCTGTGGTGCTCTGAGAACATTCCCTCCACCCCTACCACACCAGCCCCTGAACTTGACGGTAAAAATAGTAGGGACCCACTCACAGAAATGTAAAGGTACCAAAATCATCTATAACACTGTGGTAATATTACTATTACTTAGAAGTTACCCCAGAGTTTACTTACAGGGGGCTATATTCCTTCTACAATAAACCATTGCATTTCGAGTCCAACCAAGGGGGGAGACCTTCTGTTTGAGATACAACATTCGAAAGAAAAGGGAGCTGTGCCATGCCGGTCCCAAGCGGGCCTAATATGTCAAGGGACTTCACACTCCAGGTGTCAGCAACGGCTCTGCAGAAAGTCCCATTGTCTAAGTGTTTGTAGTTTAAGCAGTTGGTACAATATTTTCTGCAGTAAAGGTTTTATTATAGGTTGCAGAGAGGGCTGCAGTCATTGTTCATTCTGTGTCCTTGTCAGAGCCGCGGCTCTCGAACTTTTGCCTTTTTCCCATTGCACTTCAATTGTGTTTGTTTTAGGAAGTCTGTTGCTTGCTGTGGGTGCATGATCTTTAGTCGTGCATGGTAAAGCATGGCGTATAGAACACTTAGGTGAATCAGCTTCTTTTCACTGACATGGAGGCTCTACGTGCCTCCTGTACTTTAAAAATAAAATCAGGATACAGCGACATTTTGCATCCACTGTACTGGAGATCTCTTTCTCCCTTGCAAGCTGGAGTGTTTGATTTAGATCTAAAAAAATCAGCAGTTTTGCAATCATGGGGCGAGGCGGTGCTCCCGGCGGAGGGCGCACCGCCAGCGATCGATGTGCTTCACCACCACAAACAGTGTTGATGTTTTCTGTGCCAAGCAGTGTGGCCAGCATGACCTCCACAGATGTTTCCATCTTGCCAATATTCGTTGTTTCTGTCACTCCCAGGATTCATATGTAATTTCTTCAGGATCTGGCCTCGAGGTCCTCATTTTTGTTTGTAGGAACCGCCAGTACTTTTCCATGTCTAGATGGTTTTCTTTATCCCTGTTTTGGCAATTGTAGGAAGGTGGAATCTGACTATATGGTTGCCCCCACTTTTTTCCTGGTGTTTTGCTGGTTTATGACTTAGTTGGACTGGGATCCTGCTATTCAGGGCCCCAGTCTATCTGCTTTCTCTGTAAAATGGTTTCCATGTGCCTTAGGCACATCTCTAATTGGAATCTGGAGTGCCCTTATAAGTCCCTAGTATATGGTATACTATGTACCCAGGGCATAGGTACCTCAGAGGCCTACCAGGGGCTGCAGCATGTATTATGCCACCCCTGGAAGGCCATCCAAAATGACACCACAGGTCTGCTACTGCAGCCTGGGTAAGGTGGTGCATGCACCCTTACTGTGATATAGGTTACCTATATCACTACATACCTACACACATATAAACCTATAAGTCACTCCTATGGCAGGCCTTGTCAATCCTGAAGGCAGAGTGCATGGTTCCTATGTGAGAGGGTGCCCCTGCATGAGCAGGGCCCCTCTGCAGCGGTCGGAGACCCTTCTCTGATGCTGTTTGTAGTGCAGCCTGACCATATACTCTTAAGCGCATTATAACCTCGCGTTAAATGCTAACTTTGGGATGGCTGCACAGAAACATGTCGTGTTTGGTGTCAAACATCTTGGAATACTACCCCCGCCAATTCTGGCGGCGGGGGTAGCATTCCACCCTTCTAGAGGGAGAGACATGTACACACTGGCTTGCCCGGTAACTTCTTTCCAAAGCCCTGGTATCACAAAATGGATGCTGCTGCCACAGACACAAGTCTGGCCTCCTGCTGCTGACCGAAACTCCGGCAGGGGAGGCCTGGACAATAGGTTTCCTGTCTCAGGGAGGTGTAACCACCTCCCCAGACAGGATAGTGTGTATGGGGGCTGGGCGGGAGCACTCTCTGGTGCTTTGAAGTCCTGCACTGGGGGCACATTTGGTGTCCCTAGTGCATACCCCAGTTCAAACCGGTTCAGGGGCTTCCAGCCCCTGCTCTGGCGCGAACTGGACAAAGGGAAAGGGGTGTAGCCACCCCTCTGCCCTGACCCACCCATAGGTGGGACCACAGAGTAAGTCCAACCCCTAAACTTAGTATAAGTATGGGACCCCAGTCCTTAGGACTTTAGATTATCCCTGGACGAAACTCTGACACAGAATCCTGGACCTTCGACGCTCTACTTAAAGATTAGAGGACAGAAGAATCTCCCTTGGGGTCAAGGAGTGACTCCCCTGCTTGGCAGGCACCAAAGAAGCAATTGTCCGGTCTGCATCGCTGAAGCTCCCGTCGGACGCCGAAGTCTTTGCATCACCAGAGGTGGATTTCCAGACTTCCCCGAGGCTGCCCTGAGTCCCCAGCAAAGCTGAGGCCCGTAGCTGTCGTGGGTAACGTGGAACCGTGACCCCTGGACACCGCACGCATTTGCAAGTGCATCCTCTTCTGGGTCACCCACGAAGTCGTGCTTTGGGCTCCGAGTAGCCCCAGCCTCCAGCACCAACTGCACCGAAGATCACTGGCCTCCACTCCACGAGTGTCCTGTGAGCCAGCTCCACGTGCACCGTCTCGAGGCTCCTTCCCGGTCGCTAGCCCGTTGGCTAGTAGCCCTTCACGAAGGCCAATCTTTTTCTACTTGGGCTCCCTGGTTGCTCCAGGCTTGCCCTCACTTACCCTTGCTGGGTGAGTTCCTCAGACCTTGCTGGTCTGCACAATCGTCAATCTTCATCTTCATCGAGACTTGCCGTTGCCAAGGCTTGTTGGGTCCAATCCGGTCGCCGACACCTTAGCACTCGACAGACATCGTGTACCAGCCCGAATCCTGCTCCTGGTCGCCGACAACGCCTCCTGGACCTCGTGGCTGAAGAGTCAAGACGACCGTCAACCTACCTGAAGCACTCGACATCGGTGGGCATCTGCTCATCGCCTTCCTGGTCACTGGCTAGTGACCCAGACTCTGTCCCCTCTGCTTTCAGGTTCTTCAGATCTCCGATCCACCCTTGGATCCACCCGGACACTTTTCACTTGGTCGCCAGCAGCACTTTGCAGCAGATCGCCATTCAAATCGACGACGAAACCCGACCCCGAAAGGCACCTATGCCCCCGGCTTCCCTGGGTGAGGTAACAAGAGTACTCCGGTGCTCCCGTGGGTAGAGACTCTAGAACGACCTAGTTCTCAAAGGGTTTGCTCCAAGTCCTTCTTTAAGTGTCCCTTTTCTTTAAATTCCAAACCGCGACTTTCTCCATAGAAGTTAACGGCGATTCGCGGCTGTGTTACTACACTGCACGTGTCCCCCGTGGGTCCCCTGTGTCACTACCTTGGGTGGTTCCTTGTGGTCCAAGCACTTCTAGAGGCTCTAGGCCTAGTGTCTAGCTCAGTCGTGGTTCTTATACCACTTTATTGGTATATGGTTTGGTACGCCCCTAGGGCCCAAACGTGTATTTGTGCTATTACTGTGTTTAAATAACTTATAACTTATGTACTTCGAACTCTAGCCTCATAAAGAGACTAGAGGGGTGTGTTTAGTAATAAATACATATATTTTGAATATATACCTGGTGTGGTGCTCTTTCATTTGGTCACCCAAGAGATTATAGACTGGTAAAACAAGCTGCTTTACATTCCTTCAAGACTTAGCCTGAAGGCTGCTCTCCATAGCTACCACTAGGATAGCTTTCAATAAAGGTTGTCTTTAACCTATCTCCAATAAGGGGTTGTTTGGACTGGTGCAAGGTGCCCACTATAATTAGTGGACAGCATATGCCAGGCCAACTTCTCACATCAATCTTCCCTGCTAGTCCAGTTCTTGTGGTCATACTGCCTATTCGTCAGTTTAGTGCATCTGTTTTCTGGTCTATGGATTGTAGGCTCTGTTGCATACTCAGGAGCAGTGTTTTATATCAGTAGACATCTCAGCGGGTTCCCCTGCTCCCTCCGCGGTCTGACCTTGGTCTTGGTCTCGAAAGCGGTCCGCGGCTGTTTGGGATCGCTTGTTTTCCCCATGGCGAACCAGTAGCCCCCTATCCGGTATTCTCCTGTTGTATGGCCAGTGATCACAGCCTTAGTGGTATATTCTTCTCCATGTGTGCAGCGGTCCACCCTGCAATTCAATCGGTCCTTCCTGCTTGTTGCCACGAGAACACGTCAACGCTGGACCAGTAGGGTGCCAGCCCCCACTTCGTGGTCTCTGTAGAGTTTGTGCTAGGCTACAATTCTCAGAGGCCTGGGGGCACGAGCAGTCTCACAGCTATAATGTAGCTCGTAGCCGGCCAAATGTGCCTAGGGCCCAAACTCTATTCGCCTATGTTGAGGGCAATCCCATGGCATTTGTAGCATAAGTCTGGTCTTCACCCCAGCCAGGACCCATCTCGAGGCTCTTTCAGATCTCCCTATTCTATCATTTATCTATTTCGCAACCTTCACCCTCCTCCCTCCCCCACTCCCCTCCCCCATGACATCAGGGGAGCCTACATCGTCTCCTTTCCCCTTGGGCCCACCACCTCACTGATTTCTCACTATGGACCTCCCATGCCCCGCCCAGGCCTGCTGAGATGGCAGTATACAGGTCCCGCTGCTTCAGATGTCGACGGATCTGCCTGATCCACAGTCCACACCTTTCAGCAAAGACACTGCCAGTCAGGCGCTCCACAGCTCCACACCTGGTGTGCCACTGTTTTCACAGACTCCCCATGTCTCCTGAGTTGTGGCTGCCATTTTATTTATTGCAGGCCCTCTCCAGCGTGGGACCTGCAGGCAGGGGTACTCCAGTTTTTCCACACTGCCACCGGTTCAGTGCAGGTTCTCTGTCTCCTTCTCCTTGTAGAAGCAGGTCCATTTTGCCAGTTTGGTGTTTATGGCATTTTTGTACAGCAGTGCTTCCTCTTGTTTGGAGGAGCTCTGAGCTTACACATCCGTGTTTGTTGCCGGCCAAGCCATACCACCCATTTAGAAGTATAGTTTGTGAATAGCATTTATCTTACTCTTGTGTGGGTGTGTTTGTATTAGTATTCCCCTCTAGAAACACCTTCTTACATTTCTCTGAATTCCTCCCGATTTTCCAACCACTTCCCCTTGTCCCTCCCGTATTTTCTACAAAAGCATGCACCTACATATGAGGAGGTCTCTGCTTCCTTAGCGGGGATCTCTACCTATAAAAGATAGGGGAGGTGCAAGGTTTTCACCTGTAGGTTTGTGAATAGCACTTTGTAGTACGTGAGTAGTAGTAAACTGTAGCACTACTTTACATACTACAAAATGCAGTTTTTGAATCGAGCCCACAGTGTTTAAGATGGTTGTTGTTTATCTAACTCTTTATGGGGCAGCATTAATGTAGAAAAAGAAACTTGCTTTTGTCTATCTCCCTTTAATAGTTGAGTGCATATATGCCGTTATTACATTTGTTTGCTGTGAGAAAGTAATTAGTCCGATAATTTCAGGCGCTGTAGGGGGAGGAATGGTGCCCAGGACAAATAATTGCATTGGTATAACAAGACAAGGGGGTCCAGACCAGTAAAAGACAAACAAAGCCTTATTTCCTCCTCTCCTGAATGAGTGCTTCGTTTGCTGTGCATAATGCCGTGTTGTTATCGATGTATTTATAGCACTGTGATGCTGATTTATATGAATAGATGGTTCACCATGTTGAAACAAAAATAAGTTAGAAAACAGTATTCGAAATTGTAGTTCACCAGCTATTGGTTTGTCATTGACATGTCAGAATGCCTGAATGATTTGCCTCTTATGAAGTGGTGACATTGGAGGCAAAGCTGAGACACTTACCTCATTGGTTTGTCGTTTCTCCTCTTTTTACATTGAGAATCAGAAGCAAAATTAACTGTCTATTACATTTCTAGTGTGATGGGTTGTAACACTATCCATCCATCCCCACTCCATGAGGGCTTCTTTTGGTAGTACCCTTTGATGATAGTAACCCTGTGCCACCTATTGGCTTGGAGAGTGGCTAGGTTATATGCTTCCCCTAGCTAAGTTGGAGGACTTTAGTCTGTGTGCCTAAATCCCTGGTCTGGTTGGCTCTTCCCATCCCACCCCTTGCCTGCCTAGCTTTGGGGATTTTACTCTGATCATCTTGTACCCATAATGTGCCCACACCTGCCTCTATCCTCAGAAGCTTGGAGTTTTTTTGGGACTGGAAGCCTCCATACCTCCTTAGTGATCCAGGCATTGGTTTCCATGACTGCTCCTCCCTCCATCCTCAGTAGTTTGGGGTCAGTGTGCAAGGGTCCATTTGTCCCTGCCGGGGAACAGGGCTGCTGACCCACTGTAGCAGAAAAACTCCTGGCTCCGAACCCCATTCCCCGTGGTGTTGGTGATGATCTGTTGTGGCTGCACTTTTAAATGGATCTGACCTCATTTCGTTGTTAGGCTGGCTGTTTTGGCACTTTTCTGCTACCCACTGTGACCATTTTTGTGTGACTGGGTGAGAAGAGTGCATGTTTGGTCTGGCACAGTGCAACTGTAATGCCCACGATTCCCCATTGTATGCGGGTAGAATTGTGGGTTTTAGCAGCCACCAGCTTGAGAGTCCAAACATTTCCCTCTTTCCCACACCTTTTGGGTTTTACCTCCACACACATTGCTTGCTTCTCACATTGCCCTTCAGCGCAAGCTTCTCACATTACCCAATTGATCTATCTTCTGGTTACTGCTCCTCTCATTGCCAGTCAGTCAGCTCCTAGCATTGTCACTGTGTCAGATCCACACACTGCATTTCAAAGCCATCTACTTAGATTAGTCCCAGATCCTGCTCCTCGCATTGTTGATCAGTGTGATCTCCTCACATCCATCAGTGTGATCTCCTCACATTCATCAGTGTGATCCCCTCGCATTGTTCATCAGCGTGACCTCCTCGCGTTGTTCATCAGCGTGATCTCCTCACATTCATCAGTGTGATCTTCTCACATTGTTCATCAGTGTGATCTCACATTGTTCATCAGTGTGATCTCCTCACATTCATCAGTGTGATCCCCTCGCATTGTTCATCAGCGTGATCTCCTCGCATTGTTCATCAGCGTGATCTCCTCACATCCATCAGTGTGGTCTCCTCACATTCATCAGCGTGATCCCCTCGCATTGTTCATCAGCGTGATCTCCTCGCATTGTTCATCAGCGAGATCTCCTCACATCCATCAGTGTGATCTCCTCACATCCATCAGTGTGATCTCCTCGCATTGTTCATCAGTGTGATCTCCTCGCATTGTTCATCAGTGTGATCTCCTCGCATTGTTCATCAGTGTGATCTCCTCACATCCATCAGTGTGATCTCCTCACATCCATCAGTGTGATCTCCTCACATTCATCAGTGTGATCCCCTCGCATTATTCATCAGCGTGATCTCCTCGCATTGTTCATCAGCGTGATCTCCTCACATCCATCAGTGTGATCTCCTCATATTGTTCATCAGTGTGATCTCCTCGCATTGTTCATCAGTGTGATCTCCTCGCATTGTTCATCAGTGTGATCTCACATTGTTCATCAGTGTGATCTCCTCACATCCATCAGTGTGATCTCCTCACATTCATCAGTGTGATCCCCTCGCATTGTTCATCAGCGTGATCTCCTCACATCCATCAGTGTGATCTCCTCACATCCATCAGTGTGATCTCCTCACATCCATCAGTGTGATCTCCTCATATTGTTCATCAGTGTGATCTCCTCACATTGTTCATCAGTGTGATCTCCTCACATTGTTCATCAGTGTGATCTCCTCACATTGTTCATCAGTGTGATCTCACATTGTTCATCAGTGTGATCTCCTCACATTGTCCATCAGTGTGATCTCACATTGTCCATCAGTGTGATCTCACATTGTTCATCAGTGTGATCTCACATTGTTCATCAGTGTGATCTCACATTGTTCATGAGTGTGATCTCACATTGTTCATCGGCGTGATCTCCTCACATTCATCAGTGTGATCACCTCACATTGTTCACCAGTGTGATCTCCTCACATTGTTCATCAGCGTGATCGCCTCACATTGGTCATCAGTGTGATCACCTCACATTGTTCATCAGCGTGATCGCCTCACATTGGTCATCAGTGTGATCACCTCACATTGGTCATCAGTGTGATCACCTCACATTGTTCATCAGTGTGATCACCTCACATTGTTCATCAGTGTGATCACCTCACATTGTTCATCAGTGTGATCGCCTCACATTGTTCATTAGTGTGATCGCCTCACATTGTTCATCAGTGTGATCTCCTCACATTGACAAACCAGTGCACGCTTCTCTTCTCAGAACCGCTGTGAGAAGTTGGCCAGGTATATGCTGTTCACTAATTAAAGTGGACACCTTGCACCAGAACAATTCGACTCTTATGTTAGATAGGTTTAAGACAACCTTTATAGAAAGCTATCCTAGTGGTAGCTGTGGAGAGCAGCCTTCAGGCTAAGTCTTGAAGGAATGTAAAGCAGCTTGTTTTACCACACAATCTCTTGAATCACCAAATGAAAAGACACCACACAGGTATATATATCAAATATATATGTATTTATTAATAAACACTCTCTACTAATCTCTTTATGAGATTAGAAGTCAGGAACATATGTACAAGTCAATTGTTATCAAAATAAGTTAGCACAGTAGATATCACAATCTTATCTTGGCTATACCGGGGTCTAGGGCACATAGAATCGAGGGACCCCCAGAGAACCACCCAGGTAGTTGTAGGAGACCCACAGGGGACAGACGCGGTGTTCAGACACTAGTGCGAGTCCTGTACGAGTCTATGTAAGCGGACGCGATTGAGTTATCAATGTTACAGGCCCCTGGCGTGTTCGAGGCGAACACACCGATCGGTCAGTACGAGTCGAAGGACGCGGTTACTGGTAGATTCACTAGGGAGTCGGACGCGGTGTGTCTAACACAGCCGCAAACCCTGTACGAGTCAGTGCGAGAATCGCACGGGGAAAGTAAGAGTTTTAGGATACTTCTGGTGAACCTACAAGCAAGTCACTTACAGGGTAAGTAGTTCGAGGGCCCACACCTACAGGAGCACCGTAGTGCTGGAGTTACCTCACCCAGGGAAGCCGGGTGCACAGGTGTCCTTTGGTGTCGGGTCGCGGCGTCGTTTTCAATGGCGAACAAAGAAGACTTGCTGCTTGTGATGGTTTGAAGAAGTGTCCGGTGGAATCCAAGCCTGGATTCGGTGGAAGGATGACCTGAAAGCAGAGGGGACAGTGTTCAAAGTCACTTGGCAGTGACTCGGGGCAAGAAATATGAATGCCCACCGTCGTCGCAGGATTCAGGTCGTTCACGGTTGCCTTGACTCTTCAGCCACGAGGTCCAGGAGGTGTCGACGATGACCAGGAGCTGGATTCGGCGTGTCCCACGATGTCTGCAGCTTACTGCGGTGTCGGCAACTCGATCGGAGCCAACAAGCCTTGGTAACAGCAAGTCTCGGGGAAAGTGTGAAGAGGCAATGGCGCAGACCAGCAAGGTCTGTGGAACTCACCCAGCGAGGGTAAGTCAGGGCAGGCCTGGAGCAACCAGGGGAACCCTTTGGTTTCTTTGGAAAGTCTTCTGGGGACCCACAAGCCGGCTGGCAAGGGATCGCGAAGACGCCTCGGGAGGATTCGCTCACAGGGGCCCACGGTCACTCAGGACGTGGTAGGCTGCTGATCTTAGGAGGGATTCCTGCTGGAGGCTGGGACCACACGTGGTCCAAAGCACAAGTTCGTGGAACGTTGTGAAGGGGTTGCACTCGACAATAGTGCACGGTACCCAGGGGTCTCGGTTCCTCGTTACTCTTGGGGTCCACTGGCCTCAGCTTCGCTGGGGACTCACGATGGCCTTTGAGAAGTCAGGAAATCCACTTCTTGGGCTGCAGGGACTTCGGACTCCGGCGGGAGCGGTGTAGTTTGCGACCGTCGTTTGTAGTTTTTGGTGCCTGCCAAGCAGGGAGTCACTCCTTGACTCCAAGGAGATTCTTCAGTCTTCCAAAGGTAGTGGAACGTCGAAGGTCCGGGATTCTTCTTGTAGAGCGTCGTCCAGGGAAATCTAGGTTGCAATGCACAGGTTCCCCCTCTTATACTAAAAGGAGGGGAGGGACTAGCTCTATGACCCTACCTATGGGAGGGTCAGGGGAGTGGGTGGCTACACCCACTTCCCTTTGTCCAGTTTCGCGCCAGAGCAGGGACAGGTAGCCCCTGAGCCAGTTTGAACTGGCATATGCACAGAGGAGCCTTCTGCTCCCCCAGTGCAGGACTTCAAAGCACTCTAAGAGTGCACCCACCCAGCCCCAATACACTAAACCCTGTCTGGAAGGTGGTCACACCCCCTTGGGACAGGATATCTATTGTTGGGCTTCCTCCACTGCGAGTGTTGGTCATCAGCAGGAGGGCAGCCCAGTGTCTGTGACTGGCGGCATCCATTTTGTGATGCCAGGGCTCTGCAGGATTCTACCGCGTTTCCACAGTAGGTACATGTCTATCCCTCTAGAAGGGTGGAATGCTACCCCCGACGCCAGGACTGGCGGGGGGGTAGTATTCCAAGATGTTTGACACCAAACACGACATGTTTCGATGCAGCCATTCCAAAGTTAGCATTTTACCGCGAGGATATAATGCACTTAAAAGTATATGGTTTAACCGCATCCACAAACAGCACCAGAGAATGGACTCTGAGAGCTGCAGAGGGGCCCTGCTCAGGCAGAGGCACCCCCTCACATAGAAGCCAAGCACCCTGCCCTCAGGATTGATAGGGCCTGCCTTAGGGGTGACTGATAGGTTTATATGTGCGTGTAGGAGAGATATAGGGGACCTATATCTCAGTGAGGGGTGCTAGCACTTCCTCACCCAGGCTGCAGTAGCAGGCCTGTGGTGTCAGATTTAGTCTGCTTCCCAGGGGTGGCATAATGCATGCTGCAGCCCCTGGTAGGCCTGTGGAGTACCTATGCCCTTGGTACCTAGGGTACCATATACTAGGGACTCATAAGGTACCACAGTATCCAATCACTAGTGCACCTAGAGTGCACTCCAAATCGTTTAGAGAGAACAGAGAGGCTGGGGCCCTGATTAGCAGGGTCCCAGCCAGACTACAGCCAGAAACCAGTGTAAACATCAGAAAAAAAGTGGGGGCAACATAAGAGGCAGATCCTACTCTCCTACAACCGCCCACCGGAGTGTCTTCTCCTCAATCTGTCAACCAGTTCCCAGTCTTCACAGGGACAGATTGATTAACAAATAGTTCTGTTAAGATTTTCTTACGTTTGGAAATGTACAGATTACACAACCAACACAAATCAGTGTTTACGGTTTCAAGTGCAATTAAAAAGCTGCTTATATACAGTGATTAGTACAAATAAGCAACAATGGGACCAGGGCAATTATAACTATCAGCAGGTATCTTCTATGTTACCCATTCATGTTCATTAATCAGGACTTTATGTGGGATTTTAAGAATAAGCCATTAGTACCCCAAGAATAAGTTACAATAAAATCTTTGAGTATGGCCACACCAAAGAATCAGATCCCTTTTCGGTCTATGGGCCAGGCGACCGAGGTTCGGTAACGGATCTGGCCCCGTCTTGGTTATTGTAAGTCTCCAGCGATTCATCTTAGGACATCTATCGGACATGAGCCCTAAAAGATCTGGATGTATTAATCTAGCATTAAACACCATCAGTTCTCTGTCAGTACCTTGACCTCGACGTTTAGCAGAGTTATGAGACTGTGTCAGAGGGCCTCAGAAGCTTCACTCCACAGTAATCTCTGCAACTAGAGACACTCTGTCCCCAGTATCTGGGGCCAGGAGAACCACTTCTTTCTTGAATTGATTAAACATACACAGAGGCCGTTTTTCACACTGGTCAACAGTGCCATCTTCTCACACTGCTCAGTTGCCAGCTGGACAGCAGAGCTAGCTTCTCCCACTCCTCATCAGTGCCATCTTTTGACATTACTCCTGATTGCCAACTCCTAACATTGCCACCAGTGCCTGCTCACACTGCCCTTAAAATAACCATGCCAGCTCCTCACATTGCCCGCCTATGCAAACTCTCACTGCCCTTCTCTATGCATCAAACCTCCTCTGGAGGCTAATAGGAGAGTTTTGACAGCATGGCTAGTCAGTCCATGGTCTCTCTCCTGAGGTTCCCACTGTGCTGAATGTGGTATTTTTCCCTAAGCGATTTGCTTTTAGGTGATAGCTTACCCACATTCTTAAATCGTTGTCACTCAGTTCCTCACAGTCCCTCTCTGTCTCTGCTGCTTCCCCCCCCTCCTCCCTTTTATATAATCCCCACTCGTCTCGCCTGCTCATCCTTTTATTGGGTAATTTCATTTCACTCTTTACCTGTACCGCGATCTGGATCTTTTTTTTCACTCTAATCTTCTGGCTCCTGTACTTTGTCCCTCTCCTGATTTTCTCCTATTTCTTTCTTGAGTCTCCTGTCTTGCTACCTTGTGTCTCCATCTTGGCCTCTTCTCCTGACAGCGGTTTCTCATAGTGACTCCATGTCTGGCACCACTCAGAAATGAACGTGTCAAAGCAACGGTGAGGAGAGTGAATATCACAGGGAAACTGGCCTAGGCAATGCCGATAACTAAACAATAGTGACAGAGCTTTTGTTCATGGCTTTGAAATTATCCTCATTAAGGATCCAACCCACACCTCTAGTTAGAACAAGCATTAACAAAGCCAACAGGTCTCACCTATGTGCGAGCTATTGGCTTTGACAATGTGTTTTAGCCATGTTGTACACCAGCGGGGCTGCTGTTCAGCATGGCTAAAAGTTAGTGCCGTAGAGGAGAGTGGAACAGAATGTCATAGAGTGGAGTGGTGTAGAGTGGCGTAGATTGTAGTGGCAAAGAGTGGTGAGAAGTGTTGTAGAATGGCATTGACTCCCCTCAAAACTCATTCTACTACTATGTTCTCCAATATAACCCTTTCTAGACTCTTCCCTCCTCTATTCATCCTTTGACTCATCCCAAACCTCATTTTAATAATATAATCTCACAAATAACACCATCTAGACTTTTCCCTCCCCTATCCCTCCTGTATCCTATTCAATCAAACTAACAGACTCACATGTTCACTGCTCAAATTAACAATTTATATTTCCCTATACTAATCCACATCTAATCCTTTGGGTTCTGGAGTAGCATGCTACTGGCCAAAAAGCGCTTCCATGCCTCGTCAGGGATAGTAAGCTCTATTGAAATACAATTACAATAGATTGGAGTGTCGTGGAGTGGTATAGAGTGAAGTAGGGGCGTAGGTTGTCATGCAGTGGGGTAGATTGGAGTAGAGTGGCGTAGAGCAGAGTAAAGTAGCATGGAGTGTCATAGAGTGGAAAGGAGTGTCGTGGAGTGAGATAGGGTAGAGTGTCAGAGTGAGTGGAGTATCGTAGATTGGAGTAAAGTGGCGTAGAATGGAGTAGCGTAGGGTGGAGTAAAGTGGCATTGTGTGAAGTAGAGTGATTCATGTGATATATGCTGGCTCAACGTTGCTGTGTGTGTGTGTGTGTGTGCGTGTGTGCCCGTGTGCGCCCAATCAAAAAAGACGAAACCAAAACCCTGGGTGGTGGGTGTTGTTGGTGGTCGAGTCTCAGATCTAAATAAGTGAAACCCAAATGCTCCCAAAGCAGTCTGGAGCGAGACTGGCCAGCAAAATGAAACCAGCCCAACTGCTGCTGACCAATGAAGACAAATGAAGTGAGAGTGACAAAGACATCAACCAGCGGTAAGTAATGGGTGGGCTCTAGGCCGTGTTTAGGTTTGTTTAAGATACAATAGTGTGGTAAGTGGGTTGTTGTTATTGTTGGGTGTATACTGCTTTAAGGAATGAAGGTGAGATAAGGTTCCATGGCTAATGCGTTGTATTCTCGAATGTTGTAACGTAGTCATTATACTGCTCGCTGCTACCTGCACCTGTCGTGGGTCCTCAGCTCGTAAATAAAGCTATTTACATGGAAATCTATTCTACCCATGCCTCCTGATTTCTAATCCGAAACCCATGCTACATTAATTGGCGACGATCTGGGATTTCGTTTGGACGGCTGATTTCGGACCCACCGACCAACTGCCTGTTTCCTACCGATCCTGATGCGGACCAACGGCCAGTTTCCTACCGATCCTGATGCTGTCTGAACTATTGAAAGTCCTGTGTCTCTGACACCCACGAGGGCTTCGTGAGTCAATTAATACCATTTTTTACCATTTCTCTGACTTTACCTGTCTGGCTCCCACCGTCAGTTTGCTGCACGTTCTGTTTTCATTCAAATTGGAGTCTCGTGCCATCCTGAATCTCGAGCCATCATTGTTCTGCTTTCCATCGTCAGCGTGCTTCACGCGCTCCGTATTTCCTAGTGGTTGTTCTTCACCACGCATCTACACACTCCACGTCATACGCAGAGCACGTTTTTTTGACGTTTTGGCAGCCATTTTAGGAAGTTGGGATATCCCTGCTTCATTTCTTCAGGACAGACGATATTCACGATATTCATCCTCACCGATTTTCGTTTTTTTTTGTTTTTTTTTGGTTTTGAACTTCAGTTCTTTAACCACTTCGTGATTTCTCTTCTCCTTTATTTCGAAGTGCCATCGTTTTTTAACAGTGACAATTATTCAGAGCGCCAGTTTTCACAATTCTAGTAAGAATTTATATATTTATTTTGGGTTGTCATTCCTCACCATGTCTAACTCTAGTAATATTCTACCTCCTTCCCCCTTTTTGCAAGTACCAGGTAAACCCATTACACCCTGGCACAAATGGTTGAGAGTGTTTTCCAATTACTTAGAGGCAATTGATGCCATTGATTACTCACCATCCAGGAAAAGAGCAATTCTGTTCAATAACCTGGGAACAGCTGGTCAACAATTATTTGATAACTTACCTCTTGTGTCAGCAATTTCCGGTGATGACAATTGGGATGTGTATCGCGAAGCACTTGCACGTTTAGGAAAGCAATACAAGGATGAACCATCAGTCATGGTAGAACGTCATGTGTTCTTTAAACGGAAACAAAAACAGGAGGAATCTATCGAGGATTATTTAGCCACTTTACGCGTTCTTGCTGCCAAATGTGAGTTCGGAACCAATCTCGACGTTTCACTAAGGGATCAACTTGTGTTCAATTGTTACAACAAGAAAATACAAGAGCGTATTCTCACATGTAAAAATCCCACTTTGGATGAAGTCATGGGAATTGCGAGAAGTATTGAATGCTCTGTTATTTCATCCAAAATTCTAACTGAAGATGCTAGTTCTAATCCCATGATTTCTCATAGCACAAGTGTCATGGCTGTTTCGTCAAACAGTGTTAATGAACCTGATGTTAATTTAATCGCTTCTCGTTTTAGAAACAAAAGACCAATTGAAAGAAAAGATCATGTATTTTGTTACAGATGCGGTTCAAGATTTCATGTAGGCAACTTTCCCAATTGTCCTGCCATAGGTAAACGATGCATTAACTGCAAGAAAGTTGGGCATTTTAATACTGTTTGTAAAGCTATTAGGCACAAAACCAAAGTCAGTCAAATTAGCACTGAAGATGAAGCTATTTGTGATGCGTTGAATGTTGTTTCTCTTTCTGTTGAAGTTAACATGCTGTATGATAAAGTAATCAAAGGACCAATATGTGAAGTACTTATTGGTTCCATATCACTATATATAACGGCAGATTCTGGTTCACCAATTACGATCTTAGCAGATAAAACGTTTTACAAATTATGGAGTAATACGGTTTTGTCTCCCCCTGATGTTAATCCCAAAGCATTCGGGAGTACGATATTATTATGTGTGGGTATTTTTCTGACACGATCAGATTTAAGGATAGGGAAATTCATACCAAGATATATGTGGCACAAAAAGGCAGAGATATTCTTGGATGGCGTGACCAAGCTGGTCTTGGTATTCTACTGAGACCTGGGCATTCAGAACCAGTTGTTCTCGGTGATATACCTATACTTGCAGTAACAGCAGTTCAATCACAAGATTCCTCTTTACTCCATTTGTTGGAAAAATATAATACTGTATTTAATGAGAAGATTGGTCTGGTCAAAGGTTTTGAACATTCTATAAAATTGAAAGAAAATGCTGTTCCTATCATTCAAAAAGTAAGACATGTACCTCTCTCAGTGAGAGAAGATTTAAAGAATCATCTTGCTTCATTGTGTTCACAAGACATCATTTGTCCCATTGAGTCTTCCGAATGGGTTTCGGCTGCAGTCGTTGCACGCAAATCCTCAGGAGATATCCGTCTCTGTGCGGATCTGAGAGTGTTAAATCGCAATATTGTAGTAGATTGTCATCCCCTGCCTCGTATTCATGATATGTTAGCAAAAATTGGGCATAGCAAATTCTTTTCCACCATAGATTTGCGTTCGGCGTATCATCAAGTTCCATTATCCGTAAAGTCTCAACCTTTGACAACTTTTGTTACACCATTTGGTGTTTACATGTACAAAAGACTTCCTTTTGGGCTTGCATCAGCTGCCAGTATATTTCAGAGGTTAATGGACCAATTTTTTCATGATATCCCCGGCATTCAGGCATTTCAGGATGACATATTAGTACATTCGGAGTCCATTGAACAACATTACATTCTTTTAGAAAGAGTATTAAACACCTTACAGACACATGGTATGACTGTTAATGTTAAGAAATGCAATTTTCTCACTCAAGAAGTGGATTATCTTGGACACAATATTTCGAGTGAAGGTATTAAGCCCAAGACTTCCTTGATTGACGCCATTAAGAGTGCTCCCACTCCTTCAGACAAGGACGCCTTGAGAGCGTTTCTTGGTCTAAGTGAATACTATGCTCGCTTCGTTCAAGGTTATGCGTTGCAAGTACAACCTCTAAGAAATTTACTAAAAAACATGCTAAATTCCTTTGGTCTGAGGACACTCAAGCTGCTTTTACCACTGTTAAAAATTTAATAATCAATGCTCCTGCCATCAAATCTTTCACACATGGTGTTGAAAGCATTATTACTGTGGATGCTAGCGCTATGGGTCTGGGTGCTGTTCTTAGCCAAATTGTGAAGGGACAGGAATGCACCATTGCTTTTGCATCTCGCACTCTCAGTTCGGCTGAACAGAATTACAGTACTATCGAGCGCGAGGCATTAGCATGTACCTGGTCAGTTGAAAAGTTCAGAATGTACATTTGGGGAACTAAATTCCAACTTTATACTGATCACAAGCCTCTGATGTATATGTTGGGAGATAGTTCTTCTAACAAAGCTTCTTCGCGACTCATAAGATTACTTGCTAGACTGCAAGAATTTAATTTTGACATCAAATATATACCAGGAGGTAAGAATGTACGGGCAGATTGCCTTTCACGTCTACCTTTACCTGGAATTGATGACAACGTCAGAAGTGAGTGTGATTTTGAATGTGTTTTTTCTGTGGAAGATGTAGTTCATAACACTAAAATTACCCAAGAGCAATGGTGTCGCGCATGCGAAGCTGATGACTCCATGCGAAACGTTAAGAAGTTTTTAGTCAAAGGTTGGCCACAGGACAGAAATATCACTCTTGAGGAAAGGAGTTTCGCTCAAGTTGCTCCGGAATTATCCTTTTCTGATGGGATTTTATTAAGACAAGACAAGTTTGTTCCCCCAAGGGGCTAAGAGATACTATAATTTCCTTAGCTCATGAGGGACACTTAGGCATCACAGCTACCACTAATAAAGTCAAACAAACGTATTGGTGGCCCGGTATAGATAGCCAAGTTAAAAGCCACATTGACCAATGTCCGCAATGCTTGTGTTCTGACAAGCATTGGAAAACTTCTAGTGCGCCCTTTGCCCGGTCCAATGGCCTAGTGGCCCTTGGCAAAAGATCAGTCTGGATTTTGCGGGCCCTTTTTCTGTTTTTGGTGAGGACAAGAAATTTCTTATTGTTGCTGTAGATTATTTCTCAAAATGGATCTATTTTGCTTTTGTTAAAAATGCGGACGCCAAATCAGTTGTACTGTTTTTACAACGCATATTTTGTATTGAAGGCACTCCCAAAGAAATAATCACGGATAATGGTTCCCATTTCATTGCACAGGAAGTTAATTTGTTTCTCACTAAACTTGATGTGAAGCATATTTTAGTTCCCCTTTATAGTCCATCTTCCAATGGTCTTGTGGAACGTGCCAATCGCCTACTTAAAGAAGGTGTCCAGACTGCTGTTAATAATGGTTTGGACGTCGCAACCTTTTTGTTTCAAAAAATATGGAATTACAATACAACACCCCATAGTACCACAGGTGTGTCTCCGTATGTCTTACTTCGGGGTCGTTCTCCTATCTCCAAACTTAACCCCGCATGGTTAATCGACAAGTGTACTCATCCCACTATTGACCTGAAGAAGGTCAGACAAACGGTTAAGCAGAAACAAGATGCATATAAATGTAACTATGATAATCGCATGCATGTTAAACACAAGGTGTTGAGTCCTGGAGATTGGGTTCTTATTAAAAAACCTATGAGAGTTTCAAAAGGACAGTCTAAATTTTCTTCTCCTGCTCTAGTATTAAAAGTTTCTAGAATGGCAATATTGCTCCAAGACAGGGGATGGTGGAACATAAATGCTGTAGTCAAAATTACATCTGAACAAGCAGCCATTATTCATAAAACTAAAATTAAAATTGCTAAAAGTAACAACTCTGATCAAAACTGGTACGGGGTTGGTGATTTGACTACTCCTGTTGTTACTGATTCTGATGTTTCAAATTCTGGTCAAGGTGATTGTGTTTCTGGCATTCCCACTTCCAGATTACATTCTCATCCCATTTTGCCTGTCAATGGGGAGGGTGATGGGGCAGGTTTGACTAGTAGGAGCAGCTGCAGAGTTAGAACTGTTCCTGTTCGGTTAAGAGATTATGTTGTCTAACTTTTCTTTAGTGCTTACAGTAATTAATTTAGTAAGTTTTTTTCTTGTATTTTATTTTGTATTTTTGTATATTTTGTGTTTTTTCATTTAGATAGAAAGGGGGATGTGTGGTAAGTGGGTTGTTGTTATTGTTGGGTGTATACTGCTTTAAGGAATGAAGGTGAGATAAGGTTCCATGGCTAATGCGTTGTATTCTCGAATGTTGTAACGTAGTCATTATACTGCTCGCTGCTACCTGCACCTGTCGTGGGTCCTCAGCTCGTAAATAAAGCTATTTACATGGAAATCTATTCTACCCATGCCTCCTGATTTCTAATCCGAAACCCATGCTACAAATAGATCTCGAAGAGACAGCGATTGTGTGCTTCCTCAGACAAGACCTAAACATGACCACTTCATGGAAATTTTTCATCCATCCAGGCCAAAGCATTTAATGGAATGTGTTTCACTATCGACGAACTGTCATAGCTTTGACCTGGTAGAGAGCCAATACCTGCAACGACCTTTGCTCTGGGTGACATCGCTAGTATAGGGCTATAGATATCAATGATGAAGTGACACTGAGGTTCAGGGTCCATTTTATGTACTTGCATACGGCCCATTGCACTTTTGGGCACTGCTTTATCTTGATACCAAAACGTTTTCGCTCTACAAAAGTAAAAAGTATTTCCTTTGACGTCATCACCGCAGTTCGTTCCACCCACAATACGTAGACCGCTCCCCTTCTCATGTCACTAGAAGCATATAAATCAATATTGTACCATTCACAGAGGAATGTCTGGCCATTATGATTTTTTTTTCTCCAAAATATTTTACATTTGTTTCCTTGTTGGACTTTCCTTCCTAATTGTTTCCCATGACTGAACAAGGTGCAGCAAGTTTGTCAACGGTGAATTCTTGTGCCCTCTTAGTTCGGGCTGAAGCCTTCTTTGCAGTTTCTTTTTCTTTCTCCGTTCTGCTTGGCTGCCGCTAAATTCTCTTGCGCCAGGGACATTTTTTCCAGTTATTTTGTGGTTACTCTTGGCTACCGCGGCGTGCGGGAGCTGCTTTTCTATTTTCTTCGAATACGGTTTATTCTTGTTATCAGAGCCCGGAAATCGGCACTCGTAGCCTTCATGGGAGCCGGCAAAGAGCCGGTTCCGCATCGTGCAGTCATTGTGCCGTTAATTCACAAATAGGGATCGTCGTGCTGTTGTTCCGACAGACTGCTGGTCAAGAACAACAGGAAAGGAAGTTCTCCTCCACCAATCAGGAGGCGCAGGCCTCTTCCCCTTATATAAGGTGTTCTGGCCCCAGCGGGTTGCGTTGCCTCAGAGCCGGACCTCCAGCGAACCCCATTATCAAACAGTTGCCCTTCCCGAACCCACCTCCCCCTTAACATGACCTCATCCTCAGCACTTTGTTTGACATTTACCTCATCGACTTCAACTCATTTTCCTTAACGTCGACGCCGTTACCTCGTTTGGCGCGCACTTGGAAATAAATTAACGGTAAAGGACATGTTTATGGTTGGGGTGAGGGTAAGGGTTTGGGTTAGAGTAAGGGATGGGTTAAGAGTTACAGCCAGGGAAGAGGATTAGATTCGAGTTAGAGTAGGTTAAGATAAAAGATGGGTTTAGGGTTAAGTTCAGGCTATGTGGTAGGTGCATGCTTAGGTAACACTAACAGTAAGGGATAGGACTAGGTTTAGAGTGAGGGCAAAGTAAAGAAAGGTTTTGGGTCTAGTGTTAGGGTAAGAGAGAGGTAAGGGATTGGTTTAGGGGCAAAGTAAAGGGTTTAGGGTCAGGGGAACTGAACTACTATAAGTAAAACAATGTAATGGTGTATTTGATGTGCCTGCTTTTAACAAAATAGTGATTTCCATTGTCTCGAGCTGGTGATCTCCGTCTCCGATATCCCTGCCTGAATGTACACTTTTCCTGTCACCTTCCTCGAACCCCGTGCATCGGGGAGAAGGGCGGGGGCTTTGAAGTCTATTCACCTTTGTCCTATTGTAGGCTTCCCTGCCTAGATAAAATGTACACATCTCCCCATTCTCTCTGTAATGCCGACTCTCAGCGCAACAACAATCATGGTGGGACTCAGTATGAGACCACTACACTGACAGAACTAATTTCACTCCGGACTTTGGGCTTATAAGCCCACAAAAACAAACACTGGCCAGCAGAAACAAGAGGAAGAGCCCAAGAAGGTAGCAAGGAGACTATTGTAATAAAGCTACAAAGTTTGCAGTCCCAAGCGAGGCGTTCATTACAACTCTTCCTACTGCCTTTGAGAATTTAAGAATACGGCTGGAAGGAGGTTGTAATGGTAGGATGTTCGTAAAAGGCAGTAAAGCCCCACAAACTCTTATGTTTGTGGGTATTCTCGAGCAGCTTGGTGAGTAGTTTTCCAATTTTTGAAATACACTAAAGCAACTCCTGCAAAAGCAGAATTGAGCACCTTTCCAGTGTGAAAACCAGGAGAGACCATCTCATTTCTCATGTGGCTGTAGGAGAATGGGTTTCTCCACAGGAATAAATAGAATCTTGTCGAGTAAAATATTTTCCTTGTGGAAAAAAAATAGATGCATGATTTACTCCTGGGTATTTTCGACTATATGAGTTCATTTTACGAAGTGGAAGTCCTGGATATCTGTGATTGTCATAGATTTCAAGTACTCCTGTGAGTCTAATGTAGATTCCTTGCTTTTTAGAGCCCAGCTTTGTGAATTAGCACTTATCTTTTCACTGTTTAAATGAGCAATACACACAGACATACTTGTGGGGCATTCGTGAAGCCTCCTTGATGCGTGCTTTTCTGTGTTGCAATGTTGGGGAGAGAATTGGATGTTCTGATACTTTGGTTTTTGTGCTGTATTTAAAAAACGATTCTGCAGGTGGAAGGTGCTACTCTTTAGTTGGTGTCCCCCTGAGTAAAATAATTGCTTAACATCTTGCTGCTGAGGGACCAATTACAATGTTAGAATATAACTGATGCACTTGTGTGATCCAGGCATCCTCCCAGACAAATGGACGAAGCCTCACACATGTGTAATATTAAGTCGCTGCTGCACGGCTGCAGTGCCTTTGTTTCATTCCGAATATGACTGTTTGTTGCTGGCTTATCTGCTTCCGTTTGATTTTACACTTGTTCTAGAATCCTGTACCTTTTAAAATATATCGTGGCACCCCTGTCTTTGGACCGAGCGTGGTATGTTCCCAGTGCATGCACCCTAGTGTGTCAGAAATCTTGGCATTACTCTTCCAGCTCCAGGAGAGAGCGGCTCGAGCCCGGTCTGTGCGCGCGCCTGCGTGGAGGCAGCGTAAGCAGGGGGCTCCGTTCCGGGACCCTTGAGGCTGAGCTGGGAGTCTCCGGGGCTGCCTGTGGCTCGACGTCGTCCTTTTGTTTCATAGCGCAGAAGATGTACGGCTTCCGGGCTGCTGTGTAGCGGAGGGTGTGACAGGAGGTTCGGGACAATCCTTCACGCCTTGCAGCCATGTCAACTCCTGGGTCTGGCGAGAGGAACCCGAGGCGTGCCTGTAAGTAAAACTTTGTAATCACTCCTATCCAGTAACACCGGTAATTACTAATGGAGGTATGACATGGGCTATCGTGTGTGGAGCAGCGAAACGAGCTCCTCTAAAGGACCGGGGCTACGTTACAACTGTTTGCAAAGGGCGTAGCTTTCAATAGTGCAGCGGGTGCAGTGGCACCGGAACCAAGCAGACCGCGGCTCCGCTTTACTCCCTATTAGTGGCTGTGATTTTACTATCAAGCCAGTGGATGGAGGGTTGGGTACTTCTCGCTTGCTACGCCACTGCCTGCTTGAGTGTCCGCTGCACAGTGGGAGGAAGCGTGCTGTCACAAGGGCTCGCGCTTGTTCCTGCCGATTGTTAATACGGTAATAATGCGCATCACAATGGGGCGAAATGAATGAAGAGGAAACAGCTAAAGCAGAGCAGAGGAAAGTGTGAGGCTTAACGTGGATTTGTTGCCTCGTTATGCTGTGCTGTAAGCTGTCAGGCAGAAATGCGATTGTGGGGAGAGAGCGAGGGTGGTAATTACAGAGCCCTGCTTCCGAGGTTTGTGATTAAAGCAGCATGTTAATGTAAGCTTAGAGAAACCATACGTGCTCGATCCTCGTCCTGATTAATGCAAATGCTGCGAATATCTGTAAACTCGGGTCCAAGCAGCGAGTTTCCTTATGCTGAGATGTCAGCCCGTTCTGGCATTTTCTGCCACTGTGTTATGAAATGTGTAAACGATCCGGTCAGGCGGTATTGGTTTGGAAAGGGGCTCCCAGTCCTTGCGTTGGTTTTTCTCATAAATAATATTTTGCCTGAGGTCTTTCGAGGACACGTCCATTTCGCGGAGATGTGCGCGGCAATGCACAGCGCTTGCACGAATGGCTCAGTGGATGAATGCCGCCTTGTGCACCATTTATTCCACTGCGTGAAGTTAATCTCGATAGAGCTTTCTGACAGTCCTAACTGAAACGGCCAAACCCCTCCTTGACTCGTTTTATTATGATCACCACCGGTAACCGGGTTAATGCACCGGTTTAGGAGTGTGTAGCGCCTTGGTTGCCGACATAATTTCTCTGGGACATACTGTCTGATATCAATTAACTGAACTGATAGATGTCAGGGAGCAAGATGGGTTATGTGGCGAGGGCATTCTGGAAAAAGGAGACCTAAATTTGAAATGGGGGGGGGGTCTTTAGTCCATGACAGAGAAATCCGGGCATGGAGAGCACTGGAAGTCTCGGTACTCTGAGATCATGCGATTTTAGGGCGGGTCAGAGAGAACTTCTGGTAAGCAGGAGGCTTTCTCCGCGGTGTCATCTCTCATGTGACCTCCCCAATACAAAGGAAGGCTTATTTGTGTGCCCAAAGCTGACACGCGTGTAGGGTTCGTGGGGGTCAACTCCTTCCCTTAGGTGCTCATGCTTCTGGGAGGACAAAGTATACACAGCAAGGGCAACCCAGTAAACATGTCAGGAGCCAAGGGTATTGTAAAAATACAACAGTGTATTAGTCCAAATGCACTCGATGCAAGAAATGCTTTGTATACATTTGGAACAGTCTTAGGCCTGCTGTTGAAAATATTTCCACAGTGAACCATAGCTGCTCCTAGCTCTCTCCTACAGTCTGCTTTAGCTGTCTGTTGTCAAAAGACCCACTGTGGACATTACCAATACTTAGAGTGGGTTTTAGTTCAGCCCACTGCTTTCAATTGCTTTCCTTCCTCTTCTTGTGCTTGTCCCATCCCTCAAGCAGAGCTGTTTTACAGTGTTTCTGATCAAATTAGTTGTATCCTTCCACCGCTTATAATCGGGGAGCTACATTTTTCACTTTCTTTCGAACTCCATGGATCTGAAATGATTTATTTTCTCTTTCTCTTGTGTTTGATTTGTTTAAAATTTCTGACCCCTTTTCCACTGTGCGTGTTGCTATCTCCCAAATGTCTCTGTTGCTCTGCCACCCTTTCCCCTCCCCATTACTTATCACACCCTCCCGATTTCCTTGCTAGTTCTCCTCTGCCCCATGCAATCCCCTAATTAAAATATTCCCCCCCCCTACAATTTTTTTTATTTACGCCACTGCCATCAGCCTGCTCTGTCCTTTATTTTTGCACTCCCGCCCATACTTTTAAAATAATTGTATTTACTATTAAAAATTATTCATCTGACATCTTGGAACAGTACATTAGACCTACCAAAAAAAGCCAAAATAGCTGCCAGTGTGTTAAGTCTCACATGCATGTGTTGTGATGCTACAAAATAGGCACACGCCCTAGTGGCCATCTTGGAATGCTTTTTCTTTCAAAAACACTTTTTAAAATACATACCCATTTACACGTCATGACTCATTGGTGGCTAGGAGCAGGTTTTCTCACAAAATCAAAACATCCTAAAATTACCACCAATGCCTCTGCTTGCGACCCACCACTGCACAGTTTGATATAAATTCACTATGCATTACAAACAGCCATTGACAAAGCCAGTTGCTTAGTCCTTGCATTTTAACAATAAGACTTATTGGAAAGACAAGTGATTGTTTTCTCTGGGAGAATAAATGGAATCAGAGCATCAATATCAGAAGAGCACTTCTACACAAGTTGCTGAAAACCTGGCCACTTTCCAAGCCTAGTTTGTCCCGTCAGGCTTTATTTGATCCATGGCCTCACCACAGTTTGTCATGTTTCATTTGGGCATTTGGAGAAGCATACAGTGCAGACCTCTCCCAACAGATGTATCTCACCAACAATAGCCCTCATAACATTCATGTGTGCACAGCGCTTTCTAGCTTGAACCATAAGCCAGCCTCGTCTTGCCACACTGGTGTCCATTCACTTGCGTTCAGGGCATCGGCTTACCTCAGTTTGTACTGTCTCTGTATTGCTCAAACCCTGCCTCTAGTGGCATGACTTCTAAATGTATCTCTCTCTGAAAATCAAAAGCTTTTCACAGTAGCAGCTCCTCCGCTAAGGCGGAGGAGTGTCGCCCCACTGCTCTTAGAGCAGTGAAAGAGGGAAAAATAAAATGATGATAACTGAACGTTATCATTTTATTTTTGGTTGCTGCAGGGTTGGGGCGGGGCTGGTGGCTCAGGGAGGAGGAGTGGACTATGTACACTAAGTGTACTAAGTGTGCATGACTGCTTGGCCGGCCAGGCAGTCATGCGCACTTTGCATATTTCCCTCCAGGCTGTAATGGACAGCCTAGTAGGGAATATGCACAGGCTCCCTGTCCCAATCTGAGCGCCGATCCACGGTGCTCAGACCAATCACAACGCTGTATTGCAGCGTTGTGATTGGCTCAGGGGAGCCTGTGTGCCCGGGTGCTTCCTGCAGCCTCATTCGGACTGGAGTCAGGGAGAGCAGAGAAGCGAAGGAGAGATGTAGCTGGTGGAAAAGGTAAGTGCGTTTTAAAAAAAATACTTTCAACCCACCCAACCCCGCCACCCCCATTCCTACTAGCCTCCACTGGCTTTTCGTGAATGTACTTAGCAAAATCATACGCATTTAAAGGCACTACAGCGCACAGAAGGGTACGTTTTGTAAAAATATAAACGCTTGCTTACAATGTAAGAAAAAATAGGTAAGAGATAATGCTGGTAAACAAATAATTGTACATTCTTAAATGTGTCCTCAAATGTTATTCTCTCTTGCTATGGTTACAATATTATTAATTTAGTGTATGTATTTTGCTAAAATAACAAAAGACATTGAATTCATCAAAAACAAAAGTTTTTGCCGGTTGCACATTCGATTTTTGCTAGTTTGATATGCCGCCTTCAAATATCTAACATTTTGCAGTCATATTATAATAAGATATTAGATGTGTTGTCTTTCGGGAGAGTGAAGCAAAATCTTTTTTGCCTAAAGCAATAAGAGGAGAGGTGGTTCGAAAGAGTCAGAAAACCCCTCTCCGATTGAACATTCCTTGCTGTATTGATGCTTCACGCCTGGCTGTATTGAAACCTCATTACTCAGTATCCCACTCTTAAAATGTATTGACGCCTCATCCCAGAAATCCATTGATGGCTCTTCTGCAATAAATTAACACACGCCTAGTGCACTGAAGTCTCACTGCTGCGCTGTTTTCTCACCTTACTTACCCTTGATTGATCATCGTCCACTGCAACAATGACAACCACCTATGCATAGTCAATGTTTGTCCTTGACAGCTGTAGCGCGCTCTACCCTCATAATTCATACAGAATCACCACCCACAAACTAGGACTTCAACTTCAGGAGGGACACAGCAAGCTTTGCTTATGCGTCTATGATTCAAAATGTCCTCTTTGTAGATGACATGCCTCTATTCCTATGGGCCTTGTAACAACTTAAAGTGATTGTCTTGCCCTCATATGTAGGTGGCATGTCATATTGCAACTGCTAGATTCCTTTGCCAGTATCTGGGCTGATCATTTCATATTCATCTTTAGCGGGATCAGCCTGCCTCCATGCATTCCTCACCACAACAGCATTCACACTCTTCATGCAAACCTCAAAGCAGTTGTCCGATAGCTTCAACTGTCTAGCAGAATTCTTCAGTAAATGCTTCCACCCACCACAAGCAACCAAGCCTGATGCTTTCTTAAGCTGCTGCAAAGACCCCCCCAAAGCCAAAATGATAATATTCTGCCAACCTACACAAAGAAGGTTCTGACTTCCCACCATCCTACTTACCAAAACACAATCGGCTTTGACCCGGCGCAGTTCTCATCATAAAAAATAGATCAAATCAATCTACTAAATAAACTGTAATGAACATTTCCCTGCTAGCCTCTCCCAATAGCATTTGTTGCATGATGGTCATTACTGCAAATTATTTCTTAGTGATTGAGGACGAGGGTCCCCTTCTGCCTGACTTTTTTTTTAAAATAATATTGAAGTACTAGATTTTCCTTACCTTTGGAACCTCCAGCCAAACCAGTGGCAGACATACATGCTTAAACTCAGACACACACCGTGGCAGCCTGTAGTACTTCCAACATGACCACCTTTCTCCACTCAACTCAGCAAAATCACATGGAGAATGGTCACTTGCAAGCCTCACTCTATCCGTCATACATTGCGTTTGAAAACAGGGCGTGAAAAGAAGTACCAGCAATTGTCAGAGTGGAGTCCCTGGACTGTGGGACTGCCATAGACCGAGTGGAAATGTGTGTGAACTGTATGTTAGCGACCCCATAGCCGAGGAGAGCAAAGGCTGGATTGAGATTGGAGACAGATAATGGCCTTGTTTGTTTTCCAATGGTGGGAGTGGTGTATGCATCCGTATATTTGTTTAAATGTTTCTGCGCACATGCAGATGTGTGCATTTATGTAGGTGTTATATGTGTGTGGTATTGTGTCCCCCCTTGACAGATAGTGTCTCTTCCTGAAAGCCATTCCTAGTTTCAGGGAACACCAAATGTGTAGTGGAAGGGTCCTCAAAAGAAGGAGTTCACTTCTGTCATAATTGTGTCTATTTCTGACATAATGTTGCCACTGGCATAATAATAGTAAAGTTTAACATATACTGGGGATCTTTGCACTAATCAGTGCATAAAGGCAGCTATCCTTTCCCTAAGGTGAGTATGCTTGGTCTTATTGTGACCCTCTGTGTCCTAATCGCAGCAATCCTTTGAATACTAATGTCCAAGGCTGACAAGATGTTTCGAGTTCTTGACATTTTGGTGGGCAGAAATTGCACAATTGTCGTCTTTGGCATTACTGTGGGCATCCCTGGCATGTGGTGCTAACACCTGGGCAGATGGGGCAGAATCCGTCTATGCCATGCATTTATACTAGGAAAATCACATGCTAACATTTAGAGACCTTGCATGAAATCCGAATTTTGAGGCAAAAACATGTGCACCAAAAATGGAAAATGCATATTTGATAAAAAAAAAAAGATATATATATATATTTTTTTTTTTTGAGAAACTGATACGCTGATGTTTGAAAACAAAATGATTGAAAATCCAAAACATTTTTAAGCTGCTTTTTGAATGATGCTTCATACCGGGCTGTAGAAATTATTTACGTTTAGTATTCCTTTGTGGGAGCAGGCACTTTCTTCTGTGGCTTTTATTTCTGTAGTCATGTGGAGGCATTTTATTCTGATAAATATTTTCCTGACGTCGAGTTTAGTAAATCAGTCTTATGCTGGTTGGTTGGTCTTCTACCACTACAATATCAAATTTTAAATACCGTACACCCACAATATTGCATCCATATGATAGACTACCACAATATTATGAAGTAAAAGGTATAGCTAGGTAAGTATAGTTTTATTTACATTCTTAATTTCAAATCTGTTTAACTTAAAGATCTGTATATCTTCATGGTCCATTTGTCTGGAGTTTAGAATAGAAAATCAATACTTATATGTACCTTCATGATAATGTGTTTGTCAATCTTCTGGATATGTTATTTTGGTATCACTCAATAATATTGTGACATACATCTGGGTTGTCACAACTAGTAATCCAGCATGGTGCGGTCACTATTATGATTGTCTTTGTTGTGTTGCCTACTGTCACAATTGTCAAAGTCATTAGTAGCTGGAGACTATTTTCATTTATCAAAAGTAGCTCTCTTTAAAGAAAAGGTTGGAGACCCCTGCCACATAGGAACTTATGTCGAATTACTTCAACATTTAAATTTATATGTATAAAATGTGTGTGATTAAAAATTATATATATATATTTGTTATAAATGTAATATTTAAACTTAATTCATAAATAATATTGCATTACATTTTTTTTAAACGTGAAAAGTGTTTACACTCAATATATTACTTTTAACCAAGTTTACTAACTATTATACAAACATAAACATTTTAACAGTGGTGAGTAATTTTTTAAGTGAGAACTGTATGTGGGATGCTAACAGCTGCATCTAGTTGTTTTTATGGTAAACAGTATGTAGTCACTCCAATATTATAATATTGATGTGGACTTATTACATGCATTTTCATGTGCATAAATCAACAGTTTGAAAAAAATCAGAAATATGTGCAGTTGATTTTTTTTCTCTGTATTCAATGTTGAAATAATAACTTGCGTTCAACAATAATGCAAGTAAATGAAGATACAGTTGACGGCCAACACATATTTTGCCCCTTGTGGGTGCGCAGGCCTCTGGCTTTCTCAAGGCAAAAGATACAACGTCAAGGTCGTTTATGAGGGAGAACATGGCGGCCGTGAGCTAAGCGGTCGCTGGCTGCCGGTGGTGCTCCCGCTCTGCTCGATGAAGGCATGCTGTAGCGGGGATTATTAAACCGCATTTTTTGCCCCCCTTTTTTTTTTTACCCCCCTGGAGACTTACTTGGGGGATGTGTGTTGATGCGTCGTTGGACCTCCCGCGCTGGTTCCTAGCGGCCCTGGAGTTAAGGAAGAGCCGAAGGTTGGCGGCGCGTGGTTTCCTTCGAGGCAGCTGCTTCCGAGGTGATTCTGGAGGAGCCAGGGGCAGAGGCAGCACAGGGAGAGCGGCTGCTGCCGCTGCATCCACGCTGGAAAAGAACATTGACACAGAGGGGACTGGAGGAGAGACGGAGAAGGAGACGCTGGATTGCGTATTGACGGCGGTGAGGTGTGGATCGGTTTCGAGGGACTCAAAGCAGAAGTTAGAGGAGTGTGAGGCATTGGGGTGCCAGAAAAACGGGGGTATATGTGAGGCATCAGAAGCCGGTAAGCTTTCCTCCCCTTGTTCCCTTATACCGACGAGCCAGGAAAGGGGTTACCTGGTAACTAGTCCAGTGCAGTCAAAAAAAAACACGCAGGCAATTAAATCTAAAACGAAATCTGCAAGGAGAGGCAGGAAAAGAGGCGCAGTACAGGAATCCATAGTGCAGAGGTCTGGAAAAGAGAAACTCTGTGAAGACATTACTAAGCCACCCCTCGAAGGTAAAACTGCCCCAGATATATATGAGAAAGGGGGTAATACTTTGGCAATAAGGCCAGAAGGTAGCCCTGAAAATAGTTTCTCACAATCTGGGAAAAACAAATGCAAGGGTGGTAAAATAAACAGAAAGAAGGGCCATCCGGTGGAGGCTAAAATAAAAATTACTCCATCGTTAAGATCCTATTTTAAGGCTCTTCCACAGGTTTTGGATATCGCCAAACAGGGAGAAGCCCTCAGGAAAGAGTCCGGGCCGACAGAGATAGCAAGACAGCCTCCTTTGAGATTTATGGAGGATATCGATCTAGGAAATATCTCCTCTTTTACCCCCATCCTCCCCCGGTATTTACAACTATACTAGTTCCCTCCCCCAATTCCACCAAGCAATCTGCCAAGCAACCTGAACCACTGAATAGCCTTGAGATCCCCGGAGTAGGTACAGTTATGAGTGTAGTTTTAACTACCGAGCATGTTGGAGGAGGAAATTTAGTGGTGGGAAGTGCAGGAGTTAGTGTCAGTGAAAATGGTAATGGCAATGGTAGTAGCAATGGGGTGAGTAGGAGTAATATAGAAACGGAGAAGACTCCAGGGAGGGAAGGCACTCCTGTGACTCCTTTAGAGACTCTATTTTCCACTCTGTCTTCAGATATTAAGAAAGGGTTTGCTGTTTCGGAGTCTAATCAAGGAGAGATCAGATTTTTTTGTGAATCACTTGAGAAAAACTTCGACCTTTTAGACTCTAGGATGGTAGTTTTAGAAGACTCAGTGGAGGGGCTTAAAGAAGACCTGGGAGCAGCTAAAGCCGATATTATAACACTTAAGAAGGAAGAGGCCATGCTCCGAGACAGGTTGGAATCACAGGAGAATAACTCCCGGCGCAACAATCTACGCCTCTTGAATGTACCGGAGGGTAAGGAGGGAGAGGATCTTAGAGCGTACATTGTAACACTCATCAAAGAATCAGTTCAGATCGATGATTCAGAGGAAGACTTGATGAGGGACATACAAAGGATTCATAGAGACCCCTTCAGGAGGCATCCCAATCGAACAAAGCCCAGGAAGATCTTAATTAATTTTCTGACCTTTTCCCTGAAAGAAAGAATTCTAACAGCTGCCCTAAAGCAGAAATCATTGAAACCTAGAGATTTCGCTTTCGAGATCCGATCAGATCTCTCTCGTACCACTCTAGACCGACAATGGGAGTTGGGCAGAAAAATGGATGATTTTAAAAAATTGGGGGCTACCGCCCAATTAAAGTTTCCAGCACAATTAAAAATTATGTACAATAATAAAATGTACAACTTGAAAACAGTACAGGAGGCAGAAGAGCTTTTGAGAAACTTAAAATAATTCCTGGAAGAATACCTTAGTTGGGAGACTACTCCATATACCTATGGGAATCTGAAGAGGCAGTTAATTGAATTATGATGGGAAGTACTTATAGACCCACATACACCTGTACATATCTGCAAATAATCAAGGTTATAGTCTAAACCTATTTACAGTAGGAAATACGAAAATATGATATTGGAAATAGTATTAGAAATAGTGGGGGCCTTAGTGGGAGCCCTGGCTACATGCAGTTTCTAACAATTGGTAATAGTTAAATATAGGGTAGAGTGGGGCACATCGGCAGGTAAAATCTGGACTAAGTCCAGGTAAATGGGGGTTGGGTACTCCAGGGAGGGGATCAGGGGTGGGGATAGGGAATCACGGGTGGGGGAGCATGGGGGTAAAAAGGAAAAAAAAAAAGAAAATTCTCATTCGCTTTCCGACCTTGTTGTCATTGATTGGTTATTATTTTTGGCTCGGTGTCGACACCCAGGGAGAGGGAGATGGTGTATACTTAGGGTTCAGTTTTTTTTTTTTTTTTTTTTTTTATCCACCATGAGAACGTTACAATATCTATCTTGGAATGTAAATGGTCTTCGGGTCAAAAATAGGAGGGAAAAAATCCTTCAATATCTTAAAGATTCACCGGCACAGATAATAATCTTGCAGGAAACACACCTCTTGAGAGAAGAGATTAGCGGTATTTGTGGAAAGCTCAGGTGGGTGGAGCACAGTGTTAGTTCCTGTCAAAATGCCAATATTAGGGGTGTAGCCATCTTAGTCAAAAAACAAGTTAACGCCTGTCTCCTAGGAGCTATGACTGACCCAAGTGGCAGGTGGGTCATTGCCAAGCTGTCCGTTAATGGCGCACTCATAACAGTAGTGGGTTATTATGGACCTAATCAGGATGACCCTTCTATACTTAAAACCATCTTTGCAAATCTTTTGGGGTTTCCTGATCCGATCATTTTAGCCGGGGATTTTAATATAGTTTTGGACCCTCAAAGGGATAAATCCCCTAGTAGTAGGGCAAATGTCTTGTCTAAATCTAGGACATATCTAAAGATGATGATGAGGCAGAATGCCCTATCTGACATTTGGAGAGAAAGATCAGGTGTTCAACTAGGTGTGTCCTTCTATAACAAAAAATATAGACATAAATCAAGGATCGACTACATCTTGATCAGTAATGATCTAAGGGGTAAAGTTAAAGATATAGGCTATTTGACCCCTCATCTGTCGGACCATGCAGCGGTATGGATGGAGTTAAATATATTAGATAAAGAACAGCGGAGAGTGTGGACATTTGACCGCACACTCCTCTTAGATGAGGCTGAAGCCGGGTACTTATCCCAGGAGACAGAGTACTTCCTAAACATAAATGTAGGTTCGGCAGAACCTTCAGTGGTATGGGATACCCTGAAATCATACCTGAGAGGTTTAGTAATAAATAGGACCTCCTATAAGAATAGGCAGTATAGAGAGGAAATGGCATCTATTGAGTGGGAAATGAAGGAGGTGGAAAGGAAGTCTAACAACAAAGTCGACCAAGCTACATGCCAAGTACTAGAGGAGAAATTGAAAACTCTGAAAGAATTGCTAGAGAATACTATTCAGGCCAGGATTTTTAAACGATGGGAAGCTAGTAAACTTGCCCATTTTGAATATGGTGAGGGGGCCGGCAAATTATTGGCATGGAAGGCTAAAACTGATAGGGTTTGTAACCTTATTAAACAAATCGATGATGTGCAGACTAATTCGTCGATAACTAACGATGAAGAGATAGGAGAAGCCTTTTTCACTTTTTTTAAAGATTTATATAACGAAGATAATGATGTAGATAGCACATGTGCACGTGAATGGCTAAACCAGATTAATCTTACCCCCTTAAATCTCGCTCAGCGAGAGAACTTAGAGCTTGAGATTTCAGAACAGGAGGTCAGGAAGGCTTTTTCAGCTTGTAAGATAGGTAAGGCTGCCGGGCCGGATGGCCTTCCTATGGAATTATATAGAAGCCTAGGAGAGGTGATAATTCCATTTATGACAACTCTCTTTAATAAAATTTTGGTTGATGGAGTTAGACCCCCCACCTCATGGAGTGAAGCTAATATAACACTGATCTTAAAACCAGGCAAATCTTCAACTAAATGTGGGTCATACAGACCTATCTCACTTTTAAACAACGATTATAAGATTTTTTCCAGAATATTGGCAGATAGGTTGGGTGCGGTAGCAGGAGGTCTGTTACATGCAGACCAAAAGGGCTTTTTGAGAGGTAGAAATCTCCATGACCTTACCCATGATTTTATAGGTGCCATTGACTTTGCCTCTACTTTTTCACTCCCTTTGGCAGCAATGACATTGGATGCCACTAAGGCATTTGATAGGGTAAATTGGAACTATCTAGGGGCCGTGCTCGAGAAGTTTAATTGTGGGCCAAAATTCCGTCGAACTATTAGTCTTATATATAGTGACCCCTCAGCGAAACTTGTGGTTAATGGAAAATTAACCAGACCTTTTAAAATCAAAAGAGGAACCAGACAGGGCTGCCCCCTCTCCCCCTCCTATTCGATATGTACATAGAACCATTTGCTCAACGTCTCAGGGAAGAGACAGACATTACACCATTTAAAAGTGGAGTATGGGAGAGGAAGGTAGCCCTGTATGCGGATGATATATTAATTTTATCATCGGATCTGGAGTCATCTTTTCCTCATGTCATCTGTCTAGCGCAGGATTTTGGTCGGGTCTCGGGCTACGAAATTAATGCAGACAAAACAGAAATCATGACATGGAATTTATCGGGGTGTCGATATCAAGTTAAGCATGAGATGCGATATCTGGGAGTGAAGATTGTCCAGGATATAGATAAGATTGCGGAGACTAATCTCCTGAACATCTTAAGAGAGTGTCAAAAACTCATGAAGTCCTGGGCCCACCTCCCTTTGACCATCTTGGGTAGAATTAATCTGATCAAGATGGTAATCTTACCAAAAGCCACCTTTCTTTTTAATACTATCCCTTTACACTTTGAGAAGCAGGTAATAGATAAGTTTCAACAATCTATTAACTCATTTGTGTGGGCTTACAAAGCAACAAGGATAGCGTGGAAAAAACTAAGACGCAGGAGAGAAAAAGGTGGTCTTGCACTCCCAGATATGCAGTATTATGCTTGGGCCTTTCAGTTAACACATTCAAGAATGCTGCTAAAATCCCCGGGTTCATCAGAAAGGGGGAAAATGTTTTGGGCTATGTTAGACCAAGTAGGTTTATCTCATGAGGGCTTTCTTTTTAAATATGGAGACCAGAAGTTTTTTAAGAAAGTAAGACTGAAGGTATTATTGTGTGCTGTTCAAATATGGGCCAGAATTAAAAAATTAACGGGCCTAGAGTATTACTCAAGTTTGGCTCCACTGTGGGATAGCCCGGGGACACCAAGTTGTTTAAAGGATAAATTGGCAGCCCCTCTTAAAACAGCTGGGTTCCTGGTGTGGGGAGATTTGGCCACTGAGGGATCACTTTTGCCTTGGGTATTATTTGACGATAAAGTGGAGGGTGGCATGTCTAGATTTAAATATCTACAACTAAAGAGTTGGTCCCAGAGCCTTAAAAAACCTATAGGTGTGGGAAACATTTTGGAAGAACATCTGTTACGGAAGCCAGTAGGAAAGAAAGAAGTATCGTTTTTCTATTGGGCTATTGAAGAGGCCATAGATGGAGATTTCAGACTAGCCGAAGAACTATGGAGAGATTCGACTTCGGATATAGACTTGGTAGAACTGTGGCAAACCTCTTTTAATACTTTGTTTACAGTTGTGAAACCAGCCTGGTTCAGAAGAAACCACATTTCACCACACATAGGGCCTACTTATCTCCGGCGAGACTTTCCAAAATATCCAAGGGCCCTCCTGTCAGTTGTAAAAAATGCCATATGGAAAATGCCCCAGACACACATATGTTTTGGAATTGCCCAGCTAATGCTGAATTCTGGGAGAAAGTAGGGAACACTCTTACAGACATTTTAGGGTGTCCAGTACTTATTTCCCTCAGGCTCATCATCTTTGGCTTATTAAGTGAAATCACAGGCTCGAGCAGAGGCTTTTTATTCTATGCTATTCTGCTGGCTAGACGAGAAATATGCAAGAGATGGGCTGAGGCCACACCCCCCATGCATTCAGACTGGCTGTCCTCCTTGTACAAAACCTCCAGAATTGATTTGGTCAGACTGGGAAATAGTAGGAAGAAAGATATTTGGGATTGCTTGGTAAATTGGTCTCCTGGTTAAACACCAACTATTTGTGTTGATAAGGTCATCTACATAATCTTTTATCCTATGATTAAGCCTCATGGAAGCTCTCAGACTGTGCTGGGCTGTGTTGCCTCTTTCTTTTGGTCCTCAGGCTTGATTTTGAAAGGACTCACAGCAACAGTCGCCGGTTTTAAGTAATCAGAAGAGAGCATGACCACCCTCTCCTTGACAACGAGAGGTCAGCAACAGGAAGGGGGTTTGTCTGCCACTGGTAGGCGTGCGATAAAGACGCGGGGTATACACCTCACGGGCCTACGTCTCATAACTGAGTAACAGTGGTGGCCTCCCAGTTTCCTGGTTGTCTGGGGTTAGAGGCGAATGAGGTAAAAAAAAAAAAAAAAAAAAAAAAAACAATGTCAAGGTCGGTAGACGAATAGTTATGGAAGGCATAGGTGAAACCAATACTACTAGTGATGGCCAAAAGCATCGGTGTGCTGCACGAGGTGTATTTCGGAAGGTGCTGCTTTAAATGGTATCTGTAGTCATCAATGTAGGTAAGTATATTGTCAACATCGGGGCAGAATGCTTCAAAATGTCCAAATTACGGGCCGTGTGTTGGTGTATTGCAAAAAAAACAGTCTGCCAAGTTCTCAAATTGTCTCCATTCTGGAAGCCGGGTTCTTCATCTGGAAAGTGAACAGTGGTTTGTTGAAAGTTGTTCTCTGGGCTTTTCTTCATTATTATTGACCTCTCACTGTATTTGAACAAACAGCTAATGCTGCATGAAAAGAGAACTGATTCAAAGGCTTCATTGTTGTCCATTATATTTCTGAACTGCATCGAGATCTCGGGGTGCTGCTACGCCCCTAATTCCAGTGCCCCTGCACATGACCTGCTATGGTTGACTTTTTTCGCTTAGTTAGTGTGGTACCATTCCAGTAGTACGTGATAGCTTCTTTCTCTGTTTTCCATTTTCAAAAGCCTTAATCCCTAGGTCTCGTTTTGGTGCATAGTCTGGAATAGTTTTCCCCAGCATTCTATTCCACCAGGTTATATAGTCCACTGATGATAGTTCATGAAAATGTTTATTCACTAACGTGATTTTAGAAAATTGCCTGCAAATTATACATCATATGCGTTCATTTGACTCTCTGTACTTAAATGGCAATACGTGTGGATTTTATGACACCTTGCCAATTAAAAGAATAGGTTAATACTATTTTTTTTTTTTGGGGATAAATGAACTTTATTGAATTTTAGACTAGCTGAGCTGGTGAAACAGAGTACATGGCACACACGTGGTACAGTACTGAAAGAGGTAAACAGTACATACAAGGCAAAGCATCCGGCAGTAATAAGGCAGTAAACATATGGAATATGCACCAGCACAAAGCTACGTCTAGTTAAGCAAATTGCCCTAGACATTTCCCCCACACCCGTCCATGTTTCTGGGGACAGCCGTGGGCTTCAAAGACCACACGCTCCTGCTGCGTACCCCAGTCTACACCCAGTCTCCACCTAGACAGGGCAGGTGATCCAGGAGCCATCCAAGGCGCGACAATGTCTAGAATATCCACAGAAAGGCAGTTTCCAGGAACGACCTCTCAGCCCTCGTCCCCCTGGAGCCCTCAAACACCCCAAGGAGAACCAACAAGGGAGAAAGGGGAACCTCCCATCCCAGCCCCTCCGACAACTCTCGGGTCACCCTTGTCCAGTACTGGAGCACCACAGCACAGGTCCACACCATATGGTAAAAGTCGGCTTGATCGGCTCCGCACCGAGGACATGCCGAAGTGTGGCGTAAACCTACCCGGTACAGGCGGATTGGGGAAAGGTATACTGAGTAGGGATAGTTGGTCTGGATGAGACGTAGTTTAGAGGTGGTAAGCTCATGAGGGGTCAGCAGGGCGTCGCGCCAAGCCTCGTTCTCCACGGGGCCCATCCAACCCTCCCAGGAGTCCTAGGATGGTCCAGTGAACCGGGGGAGTTGATAACGAGTGTGCCATAGATCTGAGAAATCCTGCCCCGGCCCAAGTGCCCCATCAGTAGCTTAGCATCTAGGGGACTGAACTCCGGGAGAGTATCAATGGGGAGGTAATGAGCGTCGAGGGTGTGTCTGAGTTGGAGGTATTTATAAAATTGAGTGTGTGTGAGGCTGTATTCCTGCCAAAGGTCTTGAAAGGAACGCATATGCGTCCCTTACCATACATCACCCAGTCTTGTAATTCCAATAAGGTCCCAGGAGCGGAATCCGCTGGAGCAGCCACTTACTTCAACCAGGTGCCATGCCAGAGTGCCGTCTGCTGCATAAGTGTGACCTCCCATTGTACATATCGAAGGGCCACCTTCCACGCAAGGAACACCACTCGGGTCACCAGCGGCATCGAGCGAGAGACAGGAGATCCGTAGAGCATGGCTTTAAGATGGGGAAAGCCCAACAATGAGAGTTACAGACTATAGGCGGGGTCAGACCATCCCCCATTAAACCAGGCATGGAGGACAAGGAGATGAGAGGATAAATAATAGAGATCGAGATTGGTCATGCCCAGGCCTCCATCATAGGGTCCCCGTTGACAGTGCACAAAGGCAATGCGTGGCCGCGAGCCCCGCCATAAAAATGTTTTAGCAGCACCGTCTAGTGCAGAGAACCATGTCTGAGGTAAGTGAAGTCGTAAATTAGGTAAATACTATTTAATATTCAAACACACATTGAAATTTTGAGACTGTACTTGATAGGTTGATTAGAAAAAGAGTACTTACTACCACAAAAGAACTCTTTTCACCTACTCCGAAGCTCGTGATGTAATGATTCTGCATCACTCACTGCAAATGTGACTTTCACAGCTTTTTCTATTGCGATTGTTACTGTTTACTGAAGGTTATCGTCCTATAAATACACGAAGCCTGTCAACCATCATTGCAAAACTCAGGTCCGCCCATTCTGTCTGGCTGCGTCAAAGCAGAGGTATTGTCACGCACACTCTCCTTTCCGCTCCAAGAATGTTTCTTAGAATCTTGTTCAGGCGATACCATTCATCATTTTCGGCCTTTTTCTTTCATTTCCATGTTTGTTCATGTCTCTTCCTGCAACTCATCAGCGTCGCTCTGAACACAAGGTAAAGTTGACCATTCCTTCTCATAGAACAAGAGCCTGCCCAATAACCAGCAGCTGCTGACCTTCGAGAATGGACTAGCGCAACCCGTCTGTTGGCTTCATTAACAGTGGTTTCCGAGCTCCTGAAACTGAACAATCAACAGAGGCAAAACATATTTATTTGAGGCTTCCAAAAACGAATCTGACAGGAATGTCTATCATAATAGTTCATTTTTGACCTCCGTTAGTGGCCTAAGGAATAGTGCTTCTTGTTAAGTCAGAAAAAAGGACTGTGGTTGACACATAGTTTATTACTATTGGTGCAGTTACACATAGATCATATATGTAGTAGCCCTTCTATAACCACACCAGGACAGACTGGCCTGTAGGGCAATCAGGCTGTGCCTGATGGGCTGGTCTAACAGATAAGTGTGTGGGCCGGTTTTATGGCCAGGTTGGCCGGTTTTTATGGTTGATGTCCCTGATATTAGCACAGACTTTGCCCGCAGCAAACACAAATGCATGCCGGCTTCCATATCTTGCTAAATACTCATACAGTGTGTCTTTACAAGTTGAAAACTGGCCTTTTTTGCAAATGTGGGCGGCTTTTTAAGCTAGCTGATTTGCTAATGGGGGCCACTTTTATATTGGTGCCCGGGCCTATTTTTTGTCCCAGTCCGACCCTAAACGGCACCAGGAGTAGAATAGTTTCCCAGCTCAGCACTCTCTCTCTAGCTCCCCAACTGACATCCTTGGAACCGCTCGAATTGTAACATAATTCTCTTTCACGATAGTGCAGGGAGTCACAGCTCAAGGCACACCAGTAAGATGTACTGACTTCTTGTACAAGTACTGCACGAGCTGGGACATAACCTGATTTCATTGTGTTCCTTGTTTCAACCCTTGCTTCTCTAGGAGACTTCTTAGGCCATAAAGTTCTTCTGGGCAGGGTCAAGAAAATTGTTTGAGCTTTGGGGCACCCCCTAGCATGGCTTCTCAAACTGAGGGCGGTTATTATGGTGATCTTTTACATGAAATGACGAAATATTAGGAATAAGCAAGGATTACATTTTCATTATTCCAGTGTAATATTACGTAATTTCTGGCATTTCACATTGCGCATGTCATGTGAAATTACCAATATGACTACATGCGTCGTAACTTTAAGTCCGTCCAAGCAAAAATCTTATTGCGGGAGCACAGGAACAACGCCAACGAACATAATGAGAGCAGGTGTTGTTGGTAGCACTTGAGTTTTTTGTCGCTTCTGTTTAGGGTGAAATGCATCTTCATATTCAAAATGGACACGAGGAAGCATTTTGTGCTAGAAAAAAAAAAAAAAGGCTTATATACCAGATTAGCGTTTTGCATAATTTTTCCAAAATGTAGTGTTGTGTCCAATGTTTGGGAAACTTAGCAGGCATACTTTGTGCTCACTCAGTGAAAGATCAGCTAAATATGGGGATTGTAGGCATCCCAAATGTAGCATGTTTATTTTACGGTGCACCACTTCTGTAGCCAGTTCCATCAGTCTTCATACCAGGATACAAAGTACTGCTGTCATTAAACAGGACATTTTCAACCCATTTTCTCCAGATTTCCAAAGACACATATTTTCATTTCCCTCCAAACTTCCAAAGGCGTATATTTTCATCTCTATGACTACTTGTCCTCATTTGGTCCACGCTCTCTATTTTGAAGCAAGATGTTCTAGTCCATTGTAATAAAGGCGGCTGAATGTCCCTTAGTATTGCCAAAGCTATACGAAAATGATCAACTCTTCAAATTTCTTGCCTCATCACTAGCAAAGTAACACCGTTCCAGTGCCAGCTGCCCCAGTGCCTCTTTGTTTGCTAAGCCTCCATTAATGTAACTGAAAATCTTGGCCTCGTGTGGTCCGGGAGTAGTGCAATGACTTAACTAGACTTTGAGGAGCCATTCAGTCAGTGATGTCACAAGATGTCTGAAAACCGAACCAGACATTGGCGAACAAAGGGGAGTTTGAGCTCTTATTGTTGGTGGTTGGTGGTCATGGTTGGTCGTGGTGATTCACAGTATTAGTAGAGAGAACTTAATTTTTTGTATGTCACTGGTTGGCCATTATAATACAGAGCCTTCTGTAATGGCTGGAGGGCTTTGTCCTGACAGGGATTGTCCTCTGGCTGGAAATAAATAATGCTGTTAGTGAGAAGTGCAAACAGAAGCAAAAATAGAAGAACGTGATATTTTTTTTTCCTTTTTACATCGAGTGGGTGGTCTTCCTTTTCATTTGCGTGGGCAGCATTTGCCTTTAAAAATCACATACTGTTTATTAAACTAAGTATTGAATGCTTCGTCTACAACGTGGGTTGGAACAGAGGAGAATGAGTTCAACAAAAAATGGAGATAGGCCGTGTTGGATGATTTATAAGAACTTTGTGCTCGTAATTGATATGTCAGGCATATGTGAATTTATGTATTATTATTATTATTTTTTGCTTCACACTGGTGTTAAGGACTGTGAGCTACAGCTGTACACAGGAGTTAATAAGTTAGCCCTCCCGGGGTCATGACCCCACATATCACTAAGGTCTATTGTTCATTCAACGCCACTTTGATTTATGACCTGTAATGTTGATTGAGCCTGGGCCTCGGGTGCAGCAGGGCGTTTGGGAAGCGAGAGGAAGAGGAGAATTTGGGAACGGGTTAGAAAAGCAGTAATCTTGCAATCTTGTCCATGTCCTGAATAAACACTGTGTTCGTCTGCTTTGTTGATGTCTCAATAAGATTGTGTGGGTTGGTCAAGGCGCTGCCTGAGATAATGGAACACACATTACAGACTAATGGCATTGGCCCTGGCACTAAAAGAAGACATTACTTGTGCAGTAGCGAAATAAAAAGAAATTATTTATTTAGTCTAGCAGAGAATAATTGAGAAGCTTGGCAGGTAGATTGTGTTCATAGCATGGGTACTGTGGTGTATAAAGGTGTTCCACTGCTTAACCCTGATGTGCCAGGCTTACATTACAGGAGAGTTATAAATCTAAGTTCAGCAGCATAATAACTCAGAAAGCAGGATGCATTTACTTTATAGGGTTCCGCCTTGTACTCACATTCCCCTTGTCATCCCACAGTAACACAAACATTGTACAGTCCTAGGGTGGATTCGGGTGACCTCATCTTTTGCCCAGGTAGCTAAACCCCAAATTCTCTCTTCATTCTATTAAGAGACTTCACTGATAGGCCAACACCTCCGTGTCCCACCTGCCGTTTTGAATTTAATTTTTCTGAAAAATATAGTTGTGTTTATTTAGTTGTGACCTATATTTGAGTCGTGTGAATTATTTCAATGTTGGGTGTATTCAATGTCATGACTGCATCAGTGATACTCAGTTCTGTGGCTGCATTTTTTTGTGTTGATCTGTGCTTCTGGCGAACCTTTTCACCATACTATCTGGCGTCTGTGTGGGTTCCACATTTTTGTTTTTTTTATGTCAAGGTGAGGTCACCAACAGCAAAATGTGCATAACACGTGTTCTCTTCATTACAATTATTTCAATATTTTGAACTACTGCGCACATCAGTTTTTTGCGACCTTAGTCATAATGAGGACACCCTGGCACCAAAAATCGCATAAAGAAAACTTTTTCCTTAAACTAAACTCAATGCTATGAAATAAATAAAAATATTCATGGTCTTCTCTGGACAGAGTATTGTTTCTATGTCGTTCTGCTTTACAGTGCTCTTTAGTTTCAATAGGGGCGGTAACTGGAGTTGCCTGCCCCATCAGTATTACAAGGTACGGGGTACGTCTGCAGGTCCGCGTGTTTTTTACCTTGGCCCTTTGAACGGCGATGTGTCTGGGTGAAATTCTAGAGAAAAATTAGCAAGTACTGAGTCATTTTCTCACCCGCCTGTAAGGTGGCTGCTAATGGTTGTCTCTCACAAAATTTGTTCAGACCATCAGCTTCATGGAAAGTCAAAAGAACTGCACCTGACGCTTTAGCTACTGAGCAGTCTCCAACTTTTCTTGATATATAAACGGTTATTCACACCTAGATTTTTATAATGAAATTCTTTAATTTGTTTGCTTTGTGAATTCTCCTGTACTTATTTATTATATAAGATCCATACAATAGGTAACAGAAATCTCCCACGACACAAGACTGTCAGAGATCACTGATTACCTTCCAGTGTCAAAATTTCATGTAACCAACAACAAAATAAAATTGATTTTCTGAGAGACAATATAAAGTCCTTGAACTGTGACTATTTCATGGAAATTTCTTTTTATTGTCACAGATGCATGTTCACTTCGACATCATTCTTCATACAAAATAATACATTCTGGAATGGAACGTTCAGCTGTGACAATAAAAATACATTTCTACGAAATAGTCACATTTCAAGGACTTTATATTGCCTCTCACATAATCCGTTATCTTATTTATTATATATTCATTTCAGGCCATTAAACGTATAGCACTTGCTTTAACGACAAGTTTTTGTTAATATTTATTTTTTCTGGCATTTCGAAAGCCGGGCAAACCCTGTAGTGATTGCCTAAGGCGACTGTCAGGATCAGGCCATCATTAACTTTGCTTTTTCTGTCTGGGTCCAATATAAGGTGAAAAATTGAAAGATAGGACCTTAATCCGAGGTACCCAAATGGCAATTGTGATAAATATGAAACCAAGCAAGTAGGTAGCTTCAGAGACTGTTTGCTGATGTTCACTGAAAGGGTTACAGTACCAGTAGTCAGCTTGTTGCCGGTGAGCCAGTTCCCTCCAATTAGGAGATTGCCCTGTCCCACATCTCAGACTAGCCAGCCATATGATGGGGGCTATCCTCAAACCCTCCTCTGACCTAGCGGTGTATTGCTGTTTGTGCTTTCAAAGGAGAATTCCTATGTAAAAGGCATGTTGAACTTTGACTTTTTTCCTTATTCTTTTGACGCTCTGGAATATTTCACAATAAGTCACTAGATCGAAACTGAGTGATCCTCATGGGCAGGAGCGTAGCTTTGTCAGTGAAATTCAAGGGGTTTGAATCTCATAATTCCCAGCTACCAAAGCAGTGGGCGACAGGGTGCAGGAGTGAAATGACCACGGGGGATAGCACAGTCGCGGCTCCTGGAGGGAGTGCGGTGGGGCGGGGGAGGGGCAGGGTGGGAGTAGTAAACTCCGGCATACGGCCAAACGGAGTTAAGTACATAAATAAATAAAACAAATTACATTGCGCGCGCTGCAACGCCAAATGGCGATGCGGCGCGCGCAATGTAATTCGTTTTATTTATTTATTTATGTACTTAACTCCGTTCGGCCGTATGCCGGAGTTTACTACCCCCCACCCTGCCCCTCCCCCGCCACACCGCCCCGCAGCACTCCCTCCAGGAGCCGCGACTGGGATAGCACCCATGAGAGGTCGAAATCCTGTTGGTGCAGCTTTCTGACTTTTTTTTAATTGGACACATGGCTTTTAACCAAATAATTATTTTGGGAAATTGTGCTCGCAAATAAATTGTTAATGCCCAAATTAATTTCAGATTTTGTTGCTAGTATAACCTAAACTTTCATGGAAAGGGTCAGACTGTTTTGCGTGGCTCTCTCTGTGTCTTAAGGGATTGGGGCTAAATACATTTTCGGAGCTGCTCCTAGCCTAGATTGGCAATATGAAGAATAAAAGTCCCTGGCGGGTTGTTGTGTTCTTTTCACCTGCTGTCCCATATTAATTGTAACTGTATTTATATAGTGCTTACTACCTCTGACAAGACTTTGAAGCGCTTTTGGGGGAGTAGCACACTACCCTGGAACCCAAAGGTGGATTAGTGGTGGATTAGTAGAGAAAAATATAGTGGGAGTGGTCGACGCGAGTCTGTTAGTTTGGTGAATAGGATAAAGGAGGGAAGAGTTTAGAAAGAATTATTTGGGAGTTTATAGTGGTAAAAGAGGTTTGGGAGGAGTTGGAGAGTCTGTTATTTGGATGAATTGGATAAAAGATGGATAGAGGAAGGAAGAGTTGGAAAAGCCTTTTTGGAGTTCACGAGGTTTTAGATGAGTACGAGAGTAGTGGTAGGGGATATTTTGGAAGAGGAATTGGATGAGTCATGGAGTGTTGGTTTGGGGAGATAAGTTAACTTTTTCTTCCTCTGCAGTGGGAGGAAAATATCCATCCCATGAAACACATATGGAAGATAATCAGGAGATGTACAGTTGTACAAGATAAAGTCCCATATGTACACATATGGATAAATAGTTACAAACTCAGGCTTTCCATTTTTGCTTTAATTTAAAAAAAATTTTTTTTAATATTTGTCCACCAATATTTCAGTAGTGAATCACTTATAGATACAATTCCTATAATCATATTTACATATTAGGACAGATGTTATCATTGGAAAATAAACCCCTAAGCATACACATCACCTTTTGTTATTGATGTATTGATCTACTTATATATGGATGTAATTATAAAGTTATGTATGCATGTATATCATTGTATTATTTTATTTTTTTATTTTTGTTTTTAAATATATATTTTTTCATTCCTTTAGTAAGTATAAATATATATCGATACATGCTCATATTATTTAAGTTTGTTTTTTTTACCAATTAAATAATCAGTATCATTTGTTTTTATTATTTGATATTTTTGGTTTATGTATTTATGATTTATTTAAAATAAGTGTATTTAATAGTTAACATTTGCTTATACTTTCTGTATAATCATGTTTATATGGTGTGATACGAGTGATCTTAATAAATACAAACCTATAAGCATGTAATCACATACTTATGTTATTTATGTAATGACCTATATACATCTTAAGCATAGATATAAGGAATGTGTGTATTTTAACCATGGGTAATATATATTTGTTAAGCATAAATATAAGAAAGTATATATATTTTTTATTTATAAGTAATATTTGCATTTGTACAAAGAAATGCACATATCTGAATACATACATGTAATCATACATGTCCAAAAAACCAGGGTCAAGAATACTGACTCACCACAACTTGCACTCCACAGATCAAATCTCCAAGAAAGTGTTTATTCGGCAATGCATTTCACCCACACAGGGGGCTTTGTCAAGGCCTGTGCAGATGCAAAGAGCCCAACCACCTTTAAAAACATTTAGAGTCAAAGCATAGACATAGAAGATTTACAGCATTGTCTGCAGACACTGAGCATTTTAGAAAAAGCCAGCATGTTTTCACACAATACGTAATTTTAGAAAGACATGAAAGGTGCATTTTTTTAAATAAACCCTCGTAAAGCAAAGTAAACATTTTACATTCGGAATGGAGCCTGTAGGTCCACAAATGCTGGCTCAAAGTGCCATTCATATAATAATTCATAGTCTTAAATCAAAACATGCACTATGCAGATATTAAGATAGAGGAAAGCAAGCAAGGACTTATAATTACTATGTTTTCAATGTCACCCCACAATAATATGAATATTGCCCAGTGGCTGGGGATGTAACCAACATGTCCTGCAATCACGTAAACAGTATGTCAGAAAATACAATGTGACAGAAAATACCTTCTCATGTATCTTTTTCAAGTGACAATCATATCAAGTACACGATCGAGCAGAAAGTCAATCTGATTAATCAGGAAAGTCAATCAATCCATGAAGTCACAGGTAGTGCCCTTCAAAACAAGGAGGGAAGGGTTTATTCATTTATTCACAACCGGGGGAGCGGGGGTAGTTTTTTTTTTTTTTGTCAGCCAAGTGGCCGTGCCATTTATCACCTTGCTGCAACTTCGAGCCCCCCACCCCAAAAAGGGAAACAATATTCTAAAACACTTATAATGCCCGCATCATAGTTGCGTGACCCCCAGCAATAAGGGGGGCGGTGTGGTCCTATGGGATATTAAGAAGTACCTTGAAGAGGCACACAGACAACTAGATACTAGAAGACCTCTTTTAACTAGTACTGTCTAGCCGTTGACAAGTATCAGTCACTTTTATGTGCTCGGAGGGAGCGAGGATTGCTCAGTACAGAGGAGTACCAGTTCCTTTCGGAAAAAAAAACCTGTGGCACCATGCTTTTACATGCTGCCTAAAGTTCATAAAAATAGAGAAGAACCTCCAGAGAGACCTATAATCTCTGCCAAAAGTAGCCTCCTAAAATAGACCTCTATCTTGATTTCTTTCTACTCCCATACGTTCTTGCTCTTCCCTCTTACTGCAGGAATGATTGGCTTTCCCGATTAATCGTGCATAATATTGTGCATGTTTTGAATTTGGACTGAATTATTATATGAATTATGACACTTTGCTCCAGCATTTTGTGGGCCTACAGGCTCAATTCCGATTTTAAAATTTTTACTTTGGCTTAGAGTTTATTTAAAAAAATGTACCTTTCATTTTATGTCTTTCTAAAATTATGTATTGTGTGAACACATGTTGGATTTTTCTAAAATGCCATAAATTTTCCATGTCTATGCTTTGACTCTAAATGTTTTTAAAGGTGGTTGGGCACATTGTGTCTGTACAGACTGTGAAGAAGCCCCCCATGTGGGTGAAACGTGTTGCCGAATAAACACTTTCTTGGACATTTGATCTGTGGAGTGCGAGTTTGCTTGATTCGGTATTCTTGACCCTGGCTTTTTTGGCATACAATAGCAGGCCCTGCACCCGCTACCTCGCACCAGCCCCGCCCACGGGGACGTCCCGGGCAGCTTGCAGGATTACCTTTTATATAATCGTACATGTTTACAAACACACCTATATGCACAATCGGTGTCTTGTGCATACTGTTGCTTTACATTTGCATTTTTAGTATGTTACACTTCACCATCCCCCCCAAAAAAAATACAAAACAGAAAGGAGAACATTGATATTCTGATAGCACTCCTCTGTCCCATAATATATGGACATTGTGGGCACAGTTCACAAAGCTAAATTTATGGCTGAAAATGCATGCCTGTAAAGTATCCACCGAAGGATCCCTAGTGTTTGCTACTGCAAATGTACGTCACAACTTTGTACAATTATACCCCATGCAAGGAATGTGGTGTGCGTTGATCATCCATGATCTATCTGCCTTGGTAGCTTGTGAAAGCCCACCACCTTGTGAGTTTGTGAGCATTCACAAACTCCTCTGTGGACCCTCTTTACCTTTGACATTTTCAAAGATTTGTGCCAGCAAATGACTGGAGTATATCTCCTTCCAGATTGGGAAAGGGAACAGAACACCCTAATTTTTTGTGGGGTGCAAGAAAAAGGATTTTTCCACACAGAAAATTATTTTCCCTGTGGACACAAAAAAAGCACAACTGCAAAGCGACCTTTCCCCAGGAAACAACGTACTCTTTGTAAAATCTCCATTTTGAAAATAGTTAGATCCAAAAATGTCACATGACCAAAATTTCACTTGACATGAATGCCAAAAAGGCGTAAATTTTCACCTGGTCATGGAGTACTTCTGTGGGTGCAGACTTACTACTTTCTTTGTAAATCAGGCACTACATATCTTTACATTTCCGATTTAAAAATAAACAAGTTAAAACCTTCTCTTAGTGAAATGAGAATGATGAGAAAAACCAACACATACATAGCAGATCCGACTCGGGACTCGGACCCAACTACCAAGCTAAGAATGCATTTGTTTGGGGGTGTCACACCCAAACACCCCCACCGTGAAGCTGCGCTGCTGCCCGTGAGCACAGCTCCAAATTTTGTCTCAACATAAGACTGTAATAATTATAATATGTTTATTTTCAGTTTTGCAGTTCAAATAAAATCCTGCTCCATTCCTCTGGACCATATTATACCTCTACGGTGGAAAGGCATACCCTAGTAGCAGTATTGCAGCAAGTAGGGTTGTGGTTGATAAAGCTACATTTAGGTTCAGATTTATGGTCACAGTATGAAATCCAGGCACAGGTGGTAGGCATGGAATTTGTGGACACATCGTTTTCTGAGAATGCTGCCCTGTTGTTCACTGAAGTGAAACTATAGGAACCGGTTGTAGCTCTAGCTGTTATGCATGAGTCACTTTTGGACACGTTTTAGCAGGAGTGACAGTCTTGCACAATTCGTAATTAGCAAAGAATCTCAATTAACAGCCAGGTTCAATTTGGTGTAGCAGAGACCCTCACCGGAAGAGACCGGTTTCAAATTGTAATTACCAATCCTACATGGAGGGCTGTTCCAGAAATGTAACTCTCCTATTGAGAAGCATTTACCGTTAAAATAAAAACTATTGAAGAGAAAACAGCTATTTACAGAAAATACACCTTGTAGCTCATGTTCCACATCTCTTCAGTTAGGAGATATACCCTGAATCTTATGTGCTGAAAACATTACTTCACACCTTTTTTAGTTCCTACAAAACTGTAAAGGGTTCATTACATGCCATGTTATTATTTTTACAAAAGGGATTTCCCTGGCCCTTTGTTAAAGAGGTTGTTACTCAGGAATGTTGAACATTGGAAAAGTGGAGGTTTTGCCTGGCTTTGCACTTTTTTGTGTACAAAGCTTGGCTAAGGCAGATGCTGTTTCTCTCCGTGTGATACATCATCATGCAAGGAGCATGGACATTTTCAAAGATGCACATTTTCACTTGTTCTGGACTCTTAGGAAATTCATATGGCATGGGTGAAACGTTTTCAAGCTGCTTGTTGCAGAACTCTGCACTCACAAGTGGGAGATCAGATGAAGTAGTCTCAAGGAAGTTTTCCAATAGCATCGTTCTCAACAGTGGATCATTTTGATTGCAGGGAGATCGATAAATGCTAGCTGCTTCACACTCATTGTTACTTTAGGACTGTCCGCATGATTGCCTTCTCTCTTCACAATGCCTTACCTCTTATTCCTCACAAGAACAATGGGGTCAGAACAATCGGAGAGCAAAGTGACAGTAACATTCGTAGTCTTTTCTCGAGCACACTCAGATCACTGAATTTGAGCTAATTTCTTTGATTTGCCCAACAACATTTTCATTGTCCTGGAGTTCCCTGCCCAGCATAAAGATAGAATCTCTGGGCTCGGTTGCTGAAAAGCTAGTGAATGGAAACCCAGACCTGTAAGATTTTTAACGAAAGGTCATTTTGGAAGCCAGAAACCTCTGACTAGACCAGGGGTCTCCAACCTTTTCTGTAGTGAGAACTACTTATGATCAACGAAAATCATCGAGAGCTACTGAAGGCCAAGCAACTCGCACATTGTTACCAGACACCCTCACACCCAGCTCCACTGACTTTAAACCTAATGTCCATAGAACCAGATACTATGGTTTGAACAAAATACTTTGACTATGAGCACTATGACAGTACTGCCATGTGTCAGCGAGTGTGTGGTCTTTGGGGAGGTATCAACATGTGTGCGTATGAATGGGATAAATGTGTATGGGTGACTAAGAGCCTATGTACTTGTGGCACTGGAATACCTTTTGTCATATGTGGCACCGCTACATGAATAATACAAACGTATAGCCTTTTCTTTTTTGATGGGAAAAATTTAAAGTGCAGAAAACGTTCTGAAAAAATGTTCGTGATATGGAACATTTTTCTGCACTTTAAATTTCTCCCACTTAAAATAATGGCAGTATTTTTCAGTTTTAAATATGGCACCGTGTCTCCCAGCCACTGGGAGCAAGATGCCTGCTGTGTGTAAAGGCAACACTGAAATAGGAGAAAGTTAAACTGAAGAGTTAACTATGTTTATATGGATTCCAGAAAACTCATCATTTAAATTTAATCTCATTTCCAAGTATCACATTTACAAACCCCAGGCATCTTGCTTCCAGTGGCCTGTAGACAACTTGCCATATTTATTACAGAAAAATACAGCCATTTGTTTAAGTGGGAGGAATTTAAAGTGAAGAAACATGCTTCATAAAACATTTTGATGTAATTGGCTTAATTGAATGTGGAGAAAAACATTAAGACTTAATGTTTCATAAAAATATTTTTCTGCATTTAAAATTTCTCCCATTTAAACAAGAGGACTGTATTTTTCCATTATAAATATGGCACTGTGTCTATTGGCTACTGTGAGCGACTGGCCTGCTGTTTGTAAATGTGACAGTATGAAATGGGAGAAAACTAAAATGAAGTTAAGTTAATCTTTAAGGTTACTTTTCATTTTAATTTTCTACCATTTAATAGCATTCAGAAATATCATTTTGTTCGCACACTCCAATATTGAGTTGACAAGGACTTATTTAAGAGTTAAATACCTCAGTGCTTCAGTTATTCACCTCTGTGTCCTGGGTCTTAAATCAGACTCCAGCACTGTTCATTATCAGGCCCTGCTATATGCAGCCTGAAGAAAATAATGTAAAACAAACACAGCCTTCCCTTAACTTTAAAAGAAAAATATGACCCGTTGCTTGTTTTTAAATGAACTTATGGGTGTTAACCTCTTAACTGCGGTGCGAATTCCGCCGCAGTGCGGCGGTTTAATTAAGTGGGCGGGGCCACGTCGGCCAACGGACGTGCGCAGCACTACGGAGGTAGTGCTCGCGACGGCCGTTGCCCGACGGGCGCAACGAAGGGGTTAACTACTCTGAAGGTGTCAAGGACCTATTGTTGACTCACAGTGGACTTGTTGGAGACACCTGGACTAGACAGACATATGTGATCTTATGGAATAGGCTTTTGAAATCCATATTTTGTTCTTTGAGCACAGAAGTGAATTTTAAACTACTGTGCATTTTTGTCCGCGTCTGTCTTTAAAATTAACAGTTTTAAAGCAAATCTGTATGTCATCTGTGACTGGAATGAGAATTGGGGAATCTTTGCATATGTCAGTGAGGGAGAGGTTCAAATATATGTGGAAAATCTTTTCCCTCCAAATCTTTATGAATGAAGTCTTAATGGATTGTTTTTGAGATTTTTAATAAAGGCCCTGAGACATTGTTAAATCTGAAGTTAGACTTTGGGCCTTATTTAGAGTTTGTCCAGACTGGTTACTCTGTCACAAATGTGACGAATATCCTGTTTGCCTTATTACACGTGCATCATATCAAATAGTATTTCTAAAAAGGCCGATGGGATATCCGTCACTTTTTGTGATGAAGTTACTCAGCCCCTCTCTGTGTGGTACTCAGTCTTCTGTGAGTCGGCGGCATCCATTGCCAGAAGGTTTTTCAGCAGACCAGCCTTACTCTGTTCGATGAGGATGAATTAGCACTAATGCCTCATCCCAAATTCATTCAGAAGAATGCTTCTTTTCTCCACTGAAATGAGGCAGTCACCCTTTCAGTCTTCTTTACTGGACGTCAAACTTCCCTTATGAGTTGATGATTGCAAATTGGATGTCAGAGTAGCTTTTCAGTTAGATTTACTGAGATATAATGCAAACAGAAATTATAGGTTATAGTTTGTCACCTTCAGGCAAAATTGAATGTTGGAGGCGGTTAAAAAACGCCTTTAATTTCCAGATAGGTTGTCCATTCCCGTATGCCTAGTTATAAGCAGGCTGGAAGTTGAACCCAGAGTGATTCAGGGTTCAAAAGATGAAAGAGCAGTGACAACTGCATGCATATACTTTCCATATAAATCAAAGGATGTACTTATATTCAGGTGTTGTGGCCTTTGATTTCAGGGTTAGTGGCAGATATAGAAATTCAGTCTTTAAAAACATTGCTGGCCTCTGCCACTTCCAACCAGTTAGCAGATTCAAAGTGTGGGAGTCGGAATATACAAAATGAGATGACCATACTATTATGAACCGCTTCGTGGTGCGTGTAGATTTAATTCTTTCTCCACCCAACTTTGCAATATATTTCCATGGCTGGGAAAATTTTAAACCGAAGAAAAGCGATTGGGAAGCAACTGGGATTGGGGGCTGGAGTGATTTGCTAGTGACTTTGTTGTGGTAATTGTAGTGAGGCACTTGTTTAGTAAGATAAAACGCTACCTGATTTTGTTGCGCCTGGTTGATAGTGAGGGATTATCGCGTGGCCTCTATGGAAAAACAATGGGTCTCGCGTGCAGGGTTCGCATGGGTGCCCGAATCATGTCCCAACAGTCATGTGACTGCACTTATGCATGAAAATTGGGAGAGGTGCAAGATATCTAGTTGGGTGGTTTGTGTGTATGTTCCATCGTCCCTAAACCTGATCAGTGTTTAAGCGAACTGTCAGTTTGGGGACACCAAGGTCTTTACAGACCTATGGAATTCAAAGTGGTAGTGGGCGATCCTCATTCTGTGGGGCACGTAATTAATTATAATAAAGAACACTGTAAAACAGTTTACATAATGTTTATCACGGAGTTTAACATCAACAAGTAGGAAATGGAAGAAGTTTAACCAACAAGGCTCAAGCATCCATTAAATTAAATCTGTTCTGTTTTGCTGTGAGGTTTTTCCACATTTGTTGTTTAACTTGTTTTCCTATACCATTAATGAGTTTTGTTTTGGCAGTCTCCTTGACTGTGGATAGGTTGAGTAGTTTTGTCTCAAGGTTTAGTGTGGTACGTCGTGAGTTAGTCCCCAGATATAACTTTCTTAATTCTTTCCATGCACCTCTCAGTTCTGTTTAGTACCTGAAGTACAGCTCAGGATTTGTTTTATTCAACCCATTAGCAATAATGTTTTTGTACCAACTTTGCCTGAAAACTGTGTTGTCATCGTCCTTTTAGACCTGGGGGCTGGCTGTTGTCTGAACCTTTGAAAGTTTATTTTTAGGCTTCGACTGCACAGCGTTCGCGCTCTGCTTCTGAAATCTATTCTATTTAATATAAATCTTAAAAGTTCTCATAGACGCTGTACAGCTTCAGGATCACGTCTTCCATGGCGCCTGCAAGCATCCTCATACACCTGCCTCCAGTGCGTGTTCAACACAAGCACCTGCCACAAGCCAAAGAAACGAACTGCCACTCAGCTGATGTCCTTTTTAACGGACTGCCTTTACCGGTCATGTGCGCCAATCCCTGCGGCTTTGCACAAATATTTATAAATAACAAGCATTGGCATAGCCAATAGGTCTCGCCTTTGGGGCCTTATAAGTATTTAGTTATGCAGCACAATATCCTTGGTGCAACAACACCAACTGTTGCATGGCTAAACACTTATAAGGTCCCAACGGCGAGACCTATTTGCTATGCCAATGCTTGTTTGATTAGCAACTGCTTGCATTGCATCAGGTAGGTCGGCCATACATTAGGATATTAGTTCCAAGCATTCAAAGAAAACACTAATTACCGAGCGCTGAGAAATACCATCCAGGGGTTGTGTTCAATTACGGAATTAATATTTGGAGTCAGGATGCACTTTGCATATGTATCGGTCACAGGGTAATTATATCAATGGATAAAAAAGTAAAACCGACACTGCCAGGCTAATTAGTTGTAATGAAACGCGAGGTAAGATCTGTGCACAAGAGAAAGCTTGTTTAAGACGAAACGCGCTTTTTAAACCTATGCATAATGAGTGCTGCCTAAGTCACCCAACTGCTTCCGGCTCTCGAATGCCAAAATCCCTTCAAGTGTATATATACATCTCAAGAGAGCGCAGTATGAAGCGGAACTGCGTAATAAGCCTTTCACCTCAGGGGGTACAGTCTCGAGCCTGACCTCTGCCACCAGCGCGTGCCCGGTAATGAGGTAAGCCGGCGTGCTACACTTAACCTGCCTCCCTATGTATCTTCTGTGCCTATTTGGGCTTTAGTATTCTCACCATTCGGAACAAGTCCGCACGTTGGCACATCCTGGAAAAATCTTGCGGTTGTGCCACAAGAGAAAGGCTGAGGACTTATGGCGCAGTTAGCGCGCCTCTCTCTCGCTTGTAGGGGAATGACTTCATTTCTCCTTCTTTAAAGCGAGGGGATAAGACAATACTGGGAGTCAGAAGGGGTTCACTTGCCATTGCTAGGAGTGTGAAAAACTGTGCATACTGTGGTTGGGGGCGGGACGGTTAGTAGTGCCATCGCCTGTCCAGTGCTCACATAAACCTCACACAACACTGCTACCTAAAAAAAAGTAATTAACACACTGAGAACTGCTAAGGCAGATAATAGGATACAGAGGGAGCGAGCAGGATAGGTGAAGGGAAGATGGGAACAACAAGAGGAACAGGGAAAGAAATAAGAGGAGAAAAAGGAATCAGAGGAGGAGAGTGGAAGACCAAGGGCTGTGAGGGACTGAGAGGCTGAGAAGGGAAGAGGTAGAAAAGAGTAACACAAGCGATGCAACAAGGGATGAAAGTAGCGCACTGCAGGCAGTGAGAAGAGGTCTCAGTCAGAGCAGCAGGGAGAAAGTGAAAGCGAACGCGCTATAAACAGCGCGCGCGACTTAGTCGACGAGGTGAGCCCGCGAGTGGCGCGCGCGCTTGGGAGAGCAGTCTGCTCATTTTCAAGCACTGCACTCGTGCTTGTGGCGCGCCGCTGCTTGCTCCCGCAAGGTGAATGCCGCAACAAGCACAAGTGTGTGCTTGAAAATGAGCAGAGCGCCGGCTAAAGGCCCTCCTAAGCAGCGCATGCGCGCTGCGTAGGCGAGACCTAAAAAGTACATACGTTTCGCTGTTCTGTTAAGTAAGTCAGGTTCACTGAATTGTCAACAATTACTGAAAGCTGTGTTTCCTGAAAGCTGCGTTTCTTAGTGGGCCTTTGGATCCTGCCTCCGGGTTCGAGCACAAATCGTCACTAAATTGTAGACGGAGAAATTACAGGAACACCAATAAATATATAATTATTCCTATATAAGTAATAAATAACATACTAAGGCCCACGAGAGAAATGCATATACAGCAAATCTGACTCCTATTGAGCCAAGTCCTTTCTGTCACCAACATTCTACAAAGCTGTATCATTCTGGGACCTAATCACATTCTACTCCGCCATTGCTTGTCTTTTATTGTCATTATCAAGCAGTACACTACATACCATCTTTAGGATCATTTATAGCTCCTGGAAAGGAAGGCCCCATAAATTGCAGAGTTTACATTTAATAATTTCTTTAAGTGGGCGATTCATTTGCATTTGAGTTATTTCTGGGATTTTAGCTTCCCGGGCCCCTCTGCCAAAGGAACGCCATGCACAGGCCATAGCAGCTGTAGCCTCCCACCCAAGTCACTGTCAGGCGACCATTGGAATAATTCACCCAACAGAAGAGGCGCCTCGCCCGGCCTGTGTCCTACAGCAATGTATTTGCTAAGCCGTGTCTGCCAGGCGAGATGCGACGCTATGCAAAACAAGCATACAAACAAATCAGATACAATAATGCCATAAACAGACACATCATGCCAGGGGAGCAAAGTGAATGTAAACAGTAATGCTCCGTAGGCACTCTGCAGGCACAAGGAGCACAATTACTGTTTCCTTTTTAAAAGCTGCCGCCAGCTCTGATGCTTTCTGTTTACAATACAAAATTGAGGAGTTTGATGTGTGTCTTGTTTAACGCAGCTTTATTATAGCCTTGTTGGCATCTTTAGCATTGGGGAGAGGATGTGGCGTTACGTCAGAGCTTCCGACTTTGGAACTGAATGAAAACATTTATTGCGAGATTACTTAAAATCATTGCAATTTTCCAAATGTGTGCAAACATGTTAAACTAAGCTAAAATAGAATTTACCCCATACTTGTACGTACGTTTTTAGGTTTCGCCTGCAAAGCGCTTGCGCTGTGCTTGTGAAATCTTTTGTTAGGTTTCACCTGCACAACGCGTGCGCTGTGCTTGTGAAATCTATTGTATTAAATATAAATCTTAAAAGGGGCTTGCATCCCGCCTGCGCTTTTTATTGGTTCCTATGCTTGCCACTTACTTTTCCTCCGTTTCTATTGGCTGTAGCCTGTTGTTCCTCGTGTGCTTCTGTTATCAGTTACTTTGTTACTTTTGTTACATGGAATTTCACAGATTATTTATTTATTTAATTGTTTGTTTAATTATTTAGAATTAAGTATTATTAAAATGTATTCTGCTGTACAACACTTACATACCTTTCACCTACTCTGAGACATAGCTCACCCTGCACACTCACCCACCATTTACTCTGCACAGTCACCCTGACATTGCGCTGGCAGTCAGATACTGCTCACCCACCACTCACACAGCGCTGACTCTGCACTCACACACCATTGACATACCTCTCATCCAGCGCTCACATTCCTCTCACCCTCCACCATGAACTCAAACCGCTCTTCCTGCACTTATACTATTAACATACCGCTCACCCTATACTTGCACACCTCTTACTTTGTACGGGGAAACATCTCTCACGCTGTACACAGTCACAGTTCTCATTCTGCACTGAACACACATCAATCACCATGCATTCAGGCACTTTCACCATGCACTCACACTTATTTACCTTCATTCATGCACCACTCACCCTGCACAGAGAGCACTCACACCATTCTCCCTGCACTCTTACACTGCTCCCTCACCTCTTAATATTAATCCAATAGGTGAAACCTAATGCATTTACCAATGCTTGTTCATATTTTTGCAGTAATCCTTATTGTCCGGATGGGGATCCTTGGAGAAATGATGACAAACGTTGGTTTAACCCAATGTCCTAATTATTTCCCAATGGCAGGGACCCTGAGATTAACTGGCTGGAGTGGGGGACGCGCAGTCAGGCCGAGCAGGAGGCAGCACCCCAACTTTCAGGCTCCCTTGGAGCACAGCCTTCCCGCCAGGAGGCAGAACCATAACACCGGGCACATTTAAGGCGCTGCTGGCCCACCGCAGCGCGGGACGTGCATATGGGCTGAGCAGGTGGCAGGACTCCAAGTGGAGTACAACCTTCCCGCCAGGCGGCAGCACCATAACACCGGGTGCAATTAAGGCGCTGCTGACCCCGCAGCATGGGACATGCATACGGACCAAGCTAGGGTCATAACTCCAACTCCCAGACTCCCTTGGAGCACCACTTTCCCGGCAGGAGGCCGCACCATAACACTGGGCGCATTTAAGGCACCCGAGACCCCTGCAGCACAGGACACAACCGGGCGTGTGCCCGGGTGAAGACCAGGCCAAGAGTGGGCCCAGAGGGTCCGTGGCCTCACGAGGCTGGTCCCTCTCTCTTGGTCTGGCAAGAAAGGCCTCATATGCGTAAAAGTTGGGGATGAGAGAAACGTTGCGATTGAGCGAAGCAAGTAAGCTCGACCAATATAAGTGGGGGTTGGCGGATTTCCCCCAAAGAAATAAGTTTAAAAAATAGTAGGCAAATGGTGCATTTTAAAGCAAATATGAAAAAGCATGAAGGTAAATATCATGTACAGCTATTTTTGCACGGAATATGTGCCGCTTCACTTTGGGCACTTTGTGTGATCCTGTACCTCAATACACTCATCTTTACATATTGGTAGCACCTAGAAAATGTGAATAATTGCATTTGCTCATATTGCCAGTGACTCAGTGGCCGCTTACCTCACGTGGTTTATGTTTACAACGTAGTCAATAGCACAAGGTGGGGGACAAATGCAGCTCCAAGAGGAGCCAAACCCGCTCTATGTATATTTTAAAGAATTTGTAACAATAAGTCATTTTCCAGCCAAATCTAAAAAATTTAAATTGTCCTCAAACTGTGGATACAAGGGAGGAGCCCTAAATCTTGTACACACGCCCAAAAAATCCTTAAAACGCCACTTCTGTCTAGCAGTCCACCAATGTTTTACAGCCATTTTTACAGTCCCTCAAAGCATTCCCCTTAATTTACATCTGCACTGTTTCAAGCCAGGTATTTAATCTGCACCTCTGCTAGGCCGGGAGGCATCATTGTCTTTCGTAGCAAGAATGGTGAGATTACAGAGCTGGCACAGCAAAAACACAAATGCCCAGCACATAGCTTCAAGCAGTGCTAGTGGTATGAAGCTGTGTACAAATGCTACAATAAAGTAAAAGAAAAGATTCAGTTAGCCCAGATTCACAATGATTTTTTGGGCACGATAATGGGACACTAAGCGGTGCCTGACAAAGTAAATTGAAAGCAGTGCAATGAGTTTTCATGTACGAAAGAAATTTTTGTGCCAAACGTTTATACAAGCGTGTTACTAAATTATTTGGCGATGCTGTTCTCCGACCTTTTAATGTATGCACAATTTCCCCGTTTGTGCAATCCAGCCCTGCAGATTTGCACACAGCTCAGCCCGACTTTCAGTAAATCTAACAGGCCTTACTTTATTAAGCTGTAAGGCATGCCCGCAGTTACCATTCATGCCAGGAAGGCATTTTGTAAAGTTTCTGATTATTTTCCCATGCCTTCAGTAGCCGTGCTCGCCCTTCTCTGTGCCGGTCAGAGTAAACATGGCTCCATTTGGCACACATAATAAGTCGATGCAATGCTAACACCCTCAGCTGATATATACAAGCTCGCCAAGGGGTGGGGTGCAGATGAACTCCTCTGCCTATCACGTTTTTGAGACGTTATGTGCAATTCCATCAGTATATAAAAATGAGCTCATATCACGCCATCTGTTGCTAAGCCCCAGTGATCTTCTCAGTAATGTCAGAGTAAAATATCATGCCATTTTATTATCTTGGCTCCTGCACCGGTTCTTTGGGCTTGTTAATTCCAGGAACCCCAGACATAATTGCTGTGATAAAAAAGCGCGAAAGTAATGAATAATTGAAACGGAATGCAAGGATGGTCACTCTGAATTTGATCACTGTAAGAAAAACCGCATTCAATTCATAGATCACTGTAATCTACATTATTCTTGATGTTTTTGATAGTGCCCCGCCCATACACGTCCACTCCTCTTCAGAACTACCCAGTTGATTCTACTAACAGAACAACAGCATGCGCCCTACGCAGTTAACGACAAAACGTTCACCGTTACTGCTTTCCCTGGTTTTCATAAAAAAAATGTATACATACATTTTTGTGATAAGAACTAGCTATGCCAGTTTGCTGCGTGATCTCGCTGTGCTTTTCAGGGTATTTCTCGCACTTCAAAAAACAGCAATACACTTGCCCTGGAATACGCACTTGCAGCTGGAGAGGATACGAAACAAGCATTTGCAATGCAAATAGGTCTAGCATTTGTGAGAGTTTAAGGTATTGGCATTGTAAATGACAATGCCTTTTATTTCTGTTTTGATAATTAACACAGAAATAAAAGGCATTGTCATTTACAATAACAATTGCTCAAACTCTTGTTAATGCGAGACCTTTGCATTTCAAAGAAGCGGGCCGTCATTGTCCCGGGCTGCTTAGAAAGTGAAAGCGCACACATCGCGCTGAATGTTGCACGAAAGCATGTTGTGCCTGCAGTAGGAGAAACTCATTAAAGAAAATAGTGCTTACATACTAAATAAGATGTACCATGTATCAACCTAAGTAACAGGGCCAGTCCTCATAGGAGGTTACAAATGAAGACAATGCGGTACTAAGGAGGGCCTATCAAGCCTATTAAATCAGAAGCCAGCGTTTACGAAGGACAATGACGCAAGCCAATGACAAATATGGGCAGAGAGTGGGCGGAGCTTCAACTCCATACTCGAATACAGCATGCCTGGCAGAGTAGCGCATGCGCTGCCCAGGCTCAACCTAAAAATGAATGCTTCCTTCAAGCTCACTTCCCTGGCCATGACGTATAATGGCATGTGACTCTGCAAGAAACAGAAACATGACCAATCACTGTACAAATTAAAAACGAAGCCACACAGTGATTGGCCATGTTCTCCAGTATTCCCTCACTCGCGCTGCCTTCTGAGCCAGTCTGAACTGCCTCGAACACAAACAACCCTTGTGTTGCTCTCATGTCGTTTTTAGTAGTAAGCAGCATGAGACCAACGCAAGGATTGCTGGGGGTATGTGAATCCAGAGTTCCAAAGGAGACTGGGGAGCTGTGCTAAGCAGAATTGGTTCAAGAGGCCTAAAGTGCACATGTTGGGCTGGTCAGAGTAGGAGACCTGTCCAAACAGGCATGCGTACTTGACTTAATTCCAGCTGTCTGCCAATCAGCGGGATGGTCACGCCCTGCCCAGGCACAGGAGCAACACAACGCCCAATGCTGCACTGTGGAAAATTAGTAGTGTTTTAATGAATGTTAATGCACGTGGCAGCTAACAGCAGGGGTGAAGGTCAACGCTCCAATGAAGTAACCGCCCCTGATAGCCTTATGTTGTGGAACATTCTAGGCTTTATAAGGAAAACTCAAAATTTAGATTGGCTTATTTTCCTCAAAAAGTTTAGGATTATCTGTTTACATGAAACGTGGACCACAAACTGCCCCCATATCAGTCACCTTCAGTTGTGGGGAGAGCTAAAGGGGGAGGGTTAGTAATGTATGTTTCGACATTATTCCCTGGTACTGCGATATACAATAACTTGGACTCCCCATATTTCCAGGTTATTGGTTTTAAAATGTCAAGGAACAGGCAAACCTAATTAACTACTATAATAACATCTTTACTATAAAGAGAGCTGATGTGATTGAACCTATTGACAGAGTTATGGAATCCATTTACTCTGCAAAACATGGGACTATCTATGTGATATGGTGTAGAGATTTTAATATTCATTTATGTTCATTACTGGCAAAAATGATTTTGTGGATATGGTTATGATTCAGATAGAGATATAACACATTTTCCCCACGAAAGGTATGGAGAAAAGATAAATAATTCGATTTTTAAATATAACATGGCCTTTGCCAATGAGGTGTGTGTCCCATATGCTCCTTTTGAATATACTTATAGGGGCAGAGAATGCAAAACTACAATTGATTTTCTGTTAATCACAAATAGCCTGTGGCACTTGGTGTGCAATTTTAAGACTCACCTGAATTGGATAAGTGACCATAATGCCCAAAGCATGGATGTTATCTCCCTCAGCAGTCATGGGAAGTCTAGCGATACAGAACAAGTTACAGACCTAAAATAGCTTCTGCTAATGGTTTCATCTTGAAATGGTGTAGAGTTAATCCTGCAGACTTCTCCACAAAACTTATTGGGGATAACTACACACAACTTAGTATTTGGTTAGAGGAGAGTTCAGAGGATGAAGATGTTAAACACACCTTCAATGTTATTGCCCTTTAAATTAAAGAACAGTTAAGGATTTCCTCACAAACCATCAATGACACAAAAAAGGGTTGGTTTGACTCAAGATGTACTAAAGCACTCAGGCACTAAAGGCAGCACGAAATAGACCAGAGAGAATCCGGGAGGGAGTAAAAGCCTGTAGAAGGAATATAAGGTGGTTTTAACGTCTAATACACAAGCAATAAGAAACGAAGCATGGCAAGCATTAGTTGCCGCCAGCAAGCTAAAAGACAGTACCTCATTCTGGAAGAAGGTTAATATTCCTTTTTTTAAGGGCATTCCCAGTGTACAGGGATATTGCTTGATTTAAAAAAAAACTCTAACAGCTCCTTCCAGTGCCTACTTTCGGATTTAGCAGGAAGTTGTAGCCCACACCTTTGCTTCATTTGTTTTTGGTGTGAGGAGGAGTTTGATGATGAAGCATGCCACCTTAATGTGGGTGAGGACTTTCATCATAAAGAAACAACTTTTCTTTCTGAGTTATAAAAATCTTATTTTGGGTTTCAGATGACCGACTGCATCTCTTTGTGTGGTTAATTTAGTAGCTATGGGAAACTGCTGCAATGTCTAGGTCAAAACACTTTTCCCCTCAATCCTTTTGTATCTTGAGTCTTCCATTTGATGCTCAGGGAACATGGTTGCTGCGGATTACAGCAAAGCAGCTACAGTTTGAAAAAACAATTGCTGCAACTAACTATTTTTCTGCTAAATTGGGTGCAAAGCCGCTGAAAGAACGGAGTGTTCGATATAAAGCTAAATGTCTCTCTACAGTGTTGTATGGGGCTTGTGTCTGGGGACCTGTCAATGCGGCTGAATATACAACTGACTGAGAACCGCTTGTGGGGGGAATTATCTCTCAGTACCAAAAAGTATTTTCACCTATATGTGCCACAGAGAATTGGGTTTTCATTTTGTGGAAGTTCTTATAAAGATTCGCCTAATCTTATTATGGCACCGGATTTGGACAAGCCACAGGCTATTCTGAACAGAAAGATTGCTTAATATTAGACTATGCCGGGAAATTTCCTGAATTAAGTATATAAAGAATTTTTGTTGGAGACTGGTGAAGAAATAATTTTTTTATGATCCTGCTTCTCTAGGAAGAGTTGGAAAGGTGAAACTAAAACAACATGTAATGGAAGATGCTGTAGAAAAAAAGGTATAATACGGGGTTTAGGAAAACTAGTGTTATTCATCATGAAATCGCTAATGCTCTTTCTGGTGGACACTCTATCTAAATGCAGATTCTTCACCATTAGAATATCCCCAGGCGCCAGACTGGATCTTGAAGATCTTTCAGCATAGTCCCTGTGCACCTATAGGTGTCATCAAGCGGCTCCGTATCTATCCTGCTCCGCCCCGGAAGTGATGGCTGAGCGCGATGACATCCATTTCTCTTGACTCTGTCTGCGCCCTCTGTCCCAGAGTTGAAAAAACTGTCATTTGTGTCAATGTGTAGAGCTCTGATATGGGACCTTTTTAGGTGAAAAATTGTCAATTTTACAGATTAGGGAGGCGAACGCTTAAGAATAATAATTTAGTGTCAGCAGTTTTGATAGAGAAAATAGCTCCAACACCATCGAACCTGGCTGTCAAGGCAATAATGCTTTGTGAACGTGTACACGGAAGCCCCTAATATATAGGACAGGAACTCCATGTGCCAGCACAGTGGTAGCAGCCTTGGCCCTGGTGGAATGTGCTCTCAATCCTCTGGAGGCTGCTTCTTGGCCAACGCCTAGCAGATTTAATGCGCAGGACTATCCACCTGGATAAAATACTCTTCTGCACTGCTTTGCCCCTGAGAAACCCACAAAGAGCTTCTCATCCACTCGATGGTCTTTGTTGCAATTGATGTAAAAGCTCAGCGTTTTTCTGCTGGCCAATGATGGAGATCTCGTTCTCTTGGGAGGGATGAGGTGGGGCAAAGAACATCAGGAGTGTGATGGACAGGGAGTAACAACTTTTGTTAAAAAGGCCTCGCATCTTGAGAACCGGTTTGTCTGGAAAGAAGGTGGTGTAGGACCTCTGGACTGACAGAGCTTGAAGCTACTTAAAATGACGAGCTGCAGTTATTGCAATGAGAGAGTCCATTTTCAGCATCAGGAGACATAGATGACAGCTGTGCAACAGCTCAAAAGTGGTGCACATAAGAAAAGTAAAAACTAAATTAAGGTCCCACTGTGGCTTTTTGAACAGTTTAGGAGGAACCGTGGAGTAAACCTTTGAGAAATCGTATTGCAACAAGTGATTCCAATAGGTACAGTTGGTCTGGTAAATGCAAAGAGTCTGAAAGGTCCGACATACAACAGTGCCCACTGCAAGTCCTTGCTGGGCCAACGATAAAACAAATAACAAAACATTCAACAGTTTGGCCTGCAACAGGTCTATATTACTGCTGCCACACCAAGCTACAAACCTCCCAGTGTTCAGCATAAACAATTGCATGCAGTCAAGTGCCTCTGCTTAGTCTCTACCATGGAGGTGTAGATTGTGCAGGCTTGAGGCAAGGGTACTATACTGCTGTGTGACAGAAGATCCTCCTGAAGCGGCAGCATGATCGGAGGACAGATGCTCGTACCCAGACGTTAGGGGTACCACATTCTCCTGGCCCAATCCAGAGCCACTAGGATGATTTGGGTACTGTCATTCTTGATCTTCTTGAGAACTCGGTCCAAAAGAGGTAGTGGCAGGAAGCATTCTGGAGTCTTGTTCTCCACTCTAACCGTAATGCATCTCAGAGAGGTAGCCCTGTTGGGAGCTCCAATGTGCAAAGGTTTTGACATTGCACATTCTTGGCACTGACTAAGAGATCGAGTCGGCCTTCTCCCCATTGCTGGAAGATGCCCTGTGCCACCTCCAGGTGTAACTGCCATTTGTAATGCGCTTGGCATCACCGGCTGAGTTTGCCGACCCTGGTACTTAATGATCCTGCCAGGTGGTGTACGATCATAGAAATACCCTGATGATACAACCAGTTCCAGAAGCACAGGGCCCAGGACCCCACCCCTCCCCAGCTTATTGCAATACCACATGGCGATGGTGTTGTCCGTGAGGACCTGAACCAGCCATCCTTTGAAGGACAGCAAGAATTCTTTCACCGCCAAGCGAATGGCCTGCAGCTCCAGAAAGTTGATGTGGAGGTGGGTCTCCGCAGTAGTCCAGAGTCCTCTGAACTCCACTTCCTCCAGATGACCTCGACAACCCAATAGTTATATATCGGTCACCATTGTCAGCTCTGCGTGAGATTGGAAAAGGGTTCTGCAGTTGGCCCAATTGTATGAGAGCAGCCACCACTTCAGGTCTCTTTTAGTCCCCTCCAAAACCTGGAAGAAATTTGACAGGCTCCCTTGGTGCTTGGCCCACTTAGACTTCAGATCACACTGCTCAGTCCTCATATGCCACCTGGCATGGTCGATGAGCAGAATGAAGGAGGCCAAGAGTACAAGAAGCCTAGGAGCCTTCCTTACTGAGAGACTGGACTGAGATTGAAGCATTGGGGGTCATAGCACAAAACGCCCTGGACTACCTGATCCAGAAGGAAGGTCTGGTAACACACTGTATCCATGATGGCTCTGATGAAAGGGAGCCTCTGCGAAGGAGTCAGGTGTGACTTCGACGTTTAAATAGTGATGTCCGCTATGTCAGGATGTTTGCCATTGTCTCGAGGTGGTCCACGACTGATTGTTGTGAGCCTGCCTTCAACATGCAGTTGTCGAGGTAAGGGAAGACTACCTCGACCTCTGCAGGTATGCTGCAACCACCGCCATCCCCTTTGTGAACACCCGAGGGAAACTGCCATGGCCTAACGTGAGCACAGCACACTGATAATGCTCATGTCCCACCTTGAACCTCAAGTAACGCCTGTATGACTGCAAGATGGGAACATATAATAGGCGTCCTGCAGGTCCAGCACTACCATCCAGTCTCTTGGATCCAGATCAGATAGAACCTGGGCCAGGGTGAGCATCTTGAATCTGTCCATCCGCAGGAAGAAATTGAAAGGTTGAAGACCTAAAATAATATTATACGGTTCCTACGAATCTAGTAGGACTGTGTATATAGAACAACAGAATTCATAATACAGAGAATGGGCCTTCTTATATAAGCAGTAAATGTTGGTCTGTTTTGGCTAGTTGACCGTACCGCATCTAAACTCCTAAACCTACAGAGTTATAGATGTTGTCGGTAACCTAGAACATGACTCTCAGAATCTCAAGAAAATTTTGGTAACAGATCTAACCCTTTCGTTTGTCACTGTTGCATGCCTAAAATGTTCACGAAGAAAAGATATACTATTGCATTTTCAAACGTTTATTGAAAAGCTCTGATCTTTGTAAATAAAACTTGAACTGTGATTGTAAGAAAGATGAGACACATTATGGTAATAAGCATTATTAGAATAGTGAAAAACACAAACAATTCAACCATGGTAATTGTTCATAATGTTGCTAAAGGTACTCCGCTCTATTACTAGCCTCTATGCTAAAGAGAGCATATCGGGGAAACCCATCTGCCAGGCCTATTGGAATGACCTAACCCCATACCTTGGTACTGTGTGTCAGGAATCCAGAGTCCATGCATCTACGAATGCACTTCCAACTGAGTGTACAGCTATATTCTAAGATGAAGGTCGAGGACAGCGAGGGTACATCCTATAGCAGCGTTCCATGATGACTCCATAAGGAAGTGCTTCTCTCACCGATTTCAGCACTGACTTGGTTTAAAATTCAAAATGGCAAGCTAATCACACTGTGTGAAAGGTGCAGAACAGCATTTTAATTGGACTAAAACAGAAGAGTTGTCTCCTTTCGAGTACAGAAAATAAAACAATGCCTCATGTTCTGAATTTGTGCGACCCTGGAACTAAATGTGCAGACCACAGGGCGACAGTGCCTATCCGGAATAAATGCGTGCAAGGGCCATTCTTGCAATGGGAAAACATGTACGAACCACCAATAGAAAATAAGGCAAAGTTAATACGAGAAACTAAAATGGAGACAAATGCAAGCTACATAACAATAGGACAAACAAAGGCTTAAGCCCTTTTTCAGTAATATCCAGTTCTGATTTCCGGGGCCGGGACTCTCTATGGCTCCTTTGTCTAAAAAAATATGAAATGTGTTAACTTGTTTAAAAGCAAAAAGTTTAAAAAAAGCATATTGCAATGTGGCAGGAATTCAGTCCAGGGTTTTCACTTAACACATATTGTCTCTGCCTGCTGGTACACTTATATGGGTGAATCAGTCTCTCCTGCAGGGCATTATTTAAAAAATGTAAAAAAAACTAAATCCTCGGTAGATAACAATCTTTCTATTCTGTTTCATAGATAAAAATGTTAAACATGTTTCGAGGTCTGAGCAGCATATTTTTTCCTCAGTAACGGCTCACTTCCTGCAGTTTAACATTTCGGAAAGCAGCTGATTGTGAGCTGGAAAGAACCCATTATTGAAATACCACTGTGGTGACTTTCTTTCTGCCCCTGGCTACATTATTCCTTTCCTTGCTCGCTGACTCGTACTGAAAATAGCTTCTGCATTGCTCGATGGCAGACATTTGGGGCTCTGTTGTATGTTTTCAGTCGTCTGGAAGAGTCCCCTTTTCAAGAGTGCGCCGAAAGGCAACCTCTTGGACCCTGAAACAGTCATTTGAACTAAGAGCAATTGTGAGTCAGAGGACTAGGATGATAATGTGGCTGCAGTCAAAGTGATGTTACGTAATGCGAAGCGAGTGCCAGGAAAGCCCGGAATCTTGTTCTGTAAAAAAGGCACAAGATGCAAAATATCCTTATAAGAGAAGCAGATTTTAATTCTCTGAGGGAGACAGGATAAGCACCTCATCTGCTAGGAAAGCATGACTTATTATGGTAACATTTCTTAATAGCCTTTGAGGGTGGCTAGCAATTTCATTGTTAACTGGAGTGGTGAATATGAATGCTGTCGAGAATCTCTGGTACTTTCATCAGACTGTGATCTGTATCTCTCATCTGTCCTATGTCTCCGCTTTGTATAGGACTGAAAACTGTGAGCCCAGTTGCTCATCCTGTTTTATTCCTTTACCTTCTTTCCCTTTCTTAGGTCGCATTTCCATTCTCTTTGGCATCTGTGGTCTTCCTCTTTCCAGTGTCTAAGAAGTTGTGCAACGCGGTTTCAGATGAAGTAGAGCCATCAAGTTGGGGAGTCTGTGTGTATGTAGCTGTCCCCAGATGGTCCTTTTTAGGTCTCGCCTAGCATTGCAGTGCATGCTCTGCTCGCTCTGCGAGGCCTCTTGTAATCGAGGAGATTTTAGAAGTGGAGTGGAAGTCCCGCCCATCCTTTTTATTGGCGGGCGTCATCCTTTATGGTAAACGCTCGCTCTCTATTTGAAGTGAGGCTTGTTTGTTCCCTCCCTGTCTCCTTTTCGGCTCGCCCATCCGGACTGGATCGTGTACTTGCGGCGTGACATGGTGTGCTTTATATGGTGGTTCAGCACTATTTTATACAGACACTAATCGGGACAATGGCAGCTGCGCTTTATTCTCCGGTATGTGACTTCTTACATTTCCACGGTGCTTTCACTTTAACAAACCGCGGTGCGTCATTGTCTGGTATGTGACTTCTTAGAACTCCTTGGCGCTTTCACTTTAACAAACGGCGGCGCTTCATTCTCCGGTGTGTGACTTCTTAGATCTCTATGGTGCTTTCACATTAACAAACCGCGGCCCTTCATTCTCCGGTGTGTGACTTCTTACATCTCCATGGCGCTTTCATTTTAACAGCATCAGGCATTGTTTCAAGTTAACTCATGGTAGAGTTATGCCTGGTGTTTTTTCCCACACCTACCTACATACAGCGCCCTCAAACCCCGCAGTGATATTAGCGCTATAGTATATACAAATACAATAACTGCCATACCAGGCAGGGGGAAACAGCCAGAGGCCACATCTGCCCGATCGTTCCCGGTTGCTTCTGCAATGTTTTAGAGGCAGCAATGTAGAGGTGTGTGTTTGTGTGCGCGTGATATGCTATGGAACATGTGTGCGTGTGCGACCATACCAGGCAGGGGGAAACAGCCAGAGGCCACATCTGCCCAATCGTTCCCGGTCGCTTCTGCAATGTTTTAGAGGCAGCAATGTAGAGAGGTGTGCGTTTGTGTGCGTGTGATATGCTATGGAACATGTGTTCGTGAGCGACAGAAAACAACTAAAGAGCAGGGAAGGTTGTGTGTACCCATTGCAATGTTTGAGGCATGGTTTTTTTTTTTCACCGAGGCAATGGAGGCTGGGAATAGTTGATGGCTGTGCTTATTGACAATGGAGCACTGGAATAAGTAACATGCTTCCTTGGCATTGAAAGACTTTCAGAAGCTCGTCGCGGCGCTTCATTCTCCGGTATGTGGCTTCTTAGATTTACATGGCGCTTTCACTTTAACAAATCGCTGCGCTTTATTCTCTGGTATGTGACTTCTTAGATCTCCTTGGCGCTTTCACTTTAACAAACCGCGGCGCTTCATTCTCCGGTATGTGGCTTCTTACATCTTTACGGCGCTTTCATTTTAACAACACCAGGCATTGTTTCAAGTCAACTCATGGTCGAGTTCTGCCTGGTATTTTTTCCCATACCTACCTATATATAGCGCCCTCAAACCCCGCAGTGATATTAGCGCTATTGTATATACAAATACAATAACTGCCATACCAGGCAGGGGGAAACAGCCAGAGGCCACATCTGCCCGATCGTTCCCGGTCGCTTCTGCAATGTTTTAGAGGCAGCAATGTAGAGTGGTGTGTGTTTGTGTGCGTGTGATATGCTATGGAACATGTGTGCGTGCGCGACCATACCAGGCAGGGGGAAACAGCCAGAGGCCACATCTGCCCGATCGTTCCCGGTCGCTTCTGCAATGTTTTAGAGGCAGCAATGTAGAGAGGTGTGTGTTTGTGTGCGCGTGATATGCTATGGAACGTGTGCGTGCGCGACAGAAAACAGCTAAAGAGCAGGGAAGGTTGTGTGTACCCATTGTAATGTTTTAGAGGCAGGGGTTTTTTTTTTCACCGTGGCAGTGGAGGCTGGGAATAGTTGATGGCTGTGCTTATTGACAATGAAGCACTGAAATAAGTAACATGCTTCCTTGGCATTGAAAGACTTTCAGAAGCTCGTCGCGGCGCTTCATTCTCCGGTATGTGACTTCTTAGATTTACATGGCGCTTTCACTTTAATAAATCGCGGCGCTTTATTGTCTGGTATGTGACTTCTTAGATATCCTTGGCGTTTTCACTTTAACAAACCGCGGCGCTTCATTCTCCGGTCTGTGACTTCTTTGATCTCCATGGCGCTTTCACTTTAACAAATCGCGGCGCTTCGTTCTCCGGTATGTGACTTCTTACATCTTCACGGCGCTTTCACTTTAACAACACCAAGCAACAAAAGGAGGGACGGGAAGGAGCCTTGGCCGGCCACTGACCTGTCGCTACGCACCATTGGATCATGGAAACACATTTATGAGCACACATTAAAATGCGATATGTGGTGGCAGGGATAACATACAATACATAGGCCCTTTATTGCAATGCAATATGTATCACATTTGCAAGACTCTGACCTATTCGTTATAAATAACAATGCAGTTTAGATAAATTAAAAAACACAAAACAAACATAAAGGCATTATCATTTACAATGCCAATAGCTCAAACTCACATGATTGCGAGACCTATTGCATTATAAATGCTTGTTTTGTTTGTTTTTAGGGCGGTGACAAGAGCAAAACATGGTAGGTCACGCTGTGTAGGAGCGCTTCAAATAATCAAACCGTTTTCCCTTCATTGGGCTGTAGAGAGCATCAGACAGCTGTAGTGGAAGGTGCTGAAGTATACCTAGGCCCGCCCCAGGGCACAGTGCCCCATCACATGGCAATGGGCAATCCATAGGATCCTATTGAGCCGTGCCTTCGCTTTGTCTGACATCCTTTGTTTCCCTGTTATCTTTTGTGGATTTTCCACATTTGTAAATTTAGTCTGCGGACTCAAATGTCAACTTATCCTAATTCTGGGATTCACATCAGGGATTTTCCACCTGCAGATTAGAATTTTGTTCATTTACACAGTGAAATCCTTCTGTCCGCGTTGGATGAGATTTCATTTTCATTGTGTCCTCGTATGGCTTGATTCATTGTCAGTTTAGTGGCAGTGATTCTCCAAATTTCACATTTTTGCTTAGAGTTGTGCTGTTTTAGGCAATGCCCTGTTTGTGGCGAACTTGTTTTCTCTAATATTAGAAGCGTCTTCACCTGAGGAGTGACCGGTTTTTGGTATTCAGTGTCACCTTTGAGGGGTTTTTTGGACGTTAGTGTGACTTTCTGCTCACGATTTGTTCGGGGATTTCTTGTTTTGTTGATGCTGGCGACTCGAGCCAGCCTAGAGTCCTGCTTTATCCAGAGTGCTCTCCTTCCAGCTTCCTTTGTAGAATATTGTGGCCACTGCGCTGATCAAACACAATGTGTCCTACCATTCCATAAGATGGTGAAAGCACTGTGCTGTACGACCATGCTTTCAGGGTTCAGAGAAGGGACATTAAATGGTACGGCACTGAAGAACCCTCAGCGACATGTCTTTTCTTGCTACAGGAGCTCAGTTGTGTGGATGAGCCTCCATCCTTATCTGGTTTTAGTGGCTTGCTCTAGTTGCTGTGCTGTGGAATCAAGCCTGGCTCACCTTCTGGGCATGTTGACACTCTGCCTTGAGGTGTCAAAATTCCTCCTTCCATACACTTGTTTTTACTGACTAATTGTCAGAGGTACCTGAAGTTCCACCCCAGGGGCTCCATGTAGGCAGAATGTTAATACCTCACCCCAATCCCTCTACATTGAACCCAGTAGAACCATGGAAGGGCGTGAAGAGCTTAAGGGAAGAGGAAATAGAGAACCAGAGTAGTAGCAGCAGGAATTATGATTAAGGCTCCCTGTTTTCCGTTTTTACGGATTTTTACAGATAAATACAGACAGAAAACAATGTGTTTTCTGTCTGTATTTATTTTAAAAAGTGGATAAATACAGAAAATTGTCCTTCTTTTAAGTGACTCTAAGTGCTGTCTTTCATGAATTATAGGCCAGCAGCTGAGCAGATGAACTGCATGGTTAATTAAAAAACAGGATGAAATTTCTTTAAATAAGAAATTTATGGTATAATCTAATATTTACCAATGGATGTACTGGTATGTAATATTTGGCAGCTTAAATAGCTAAAACACGACAGACATTGACGTATAAGTGCGCTTCTATCAGTTAAATAGATATGGAAATGTACAGTTTTACAACTTCATGTATATGCAAAACACAAAATAAATATGGATAAATACAGATAAAATGGCCAAAAAATAAATATGGATAAATACAGACGGAAATGGCCAACAAATAAATACCATAAAACCGGGAGCCCTAATTATGATTAAGGCTCCCTGTTTTCCGTTTTTACGGATTTTTACAGATAAATACAGACAGAAAACAATGTGTTTTCTGTCTGCATTTATTTTGAAAAGTGGATAAATATAGAAAATTGTGCTCCTTTTAAGTGTCTCTCCATGCTGTCTTTGATGAATTATAGCCCAACAGCTGAGCATATGGACAGCATGGAAAATTAAAAAACAGGATGGAATGTATTTAAATAACAGCATGTGTCAACATATATTTATGGTAAAATGCTAATATTTACCAGTGGATGTATTGTTATGTAATATTTGACAGCTTAAACAGCTAAAACACGACAGACATCAAAGTATGAGTGTGCATCTATCAGTTAAATAAATATGGAAATGTACAGTTTTTAAACTTCATTTATATGCAAAACACAAAATAAATATGGATAAAAACAGATAAAATTGCCAAAAAATAAATATGGATAAATACAGACGGAAATGTTAAAAAAATAAATACCATAATACCGGGAGCCCTAATTATGATCCATCCAGCCAGCTACTTGGTAAGATGAAGAAATGGTAACCGGATACCGTCATCCGAATGGAAGAAAAGCGCAATGATCATGTCCTACTATATCATGTATTTTTCAACAACTCATTAGCACTGGCCTTCATCTCACCAGGTCCAGAACCTGCCTTCATCGCATGAAGAGTTGCTGTCTGTGCTACCTTCCCATGCATCAACACCTACAGTTACAAGGGTAAAAACACAGGGACTGTTAGTGTGGCATCTAGGAACCTCTGCTACATTTCCTCCATTCTCCTCGCAGTTCTGTCCCTCAGTTTAGGACTTATCTCATGCACAGTTTCCGATGCGCAAGCCTGACTCCAATTCTTGACTTTTCTTCACGCCCTCCAACAAGAACCTGCTATTCTCTTGCATTATTGGAACATATGGTTCCCGATCAGAATAGTGCCTGCTATAGGAGATGTGTTTATTTCATCCTCACCTAACCCCAGTGCTCCCAAAACCAGCCACACAGAGCAGACTCTGCACACAAGGAAAGGCTGCCGGGCACGCCTTTCACATAGCTCCCGTACTCCATATTTTTGGGGGTTTTAGTTTGTTTTTTTAATCTGCAGATACCAAGAGAACCAAAATGTCGAGCATGTTAGTTTCTTGAGTTTTAGTTTTTGGAAGAAGGAGGCAGGATCTCTTGTTATTGATGTTTCACGAGGAACACATAATGCATGGCATTTAGCTGTTTCACCGTTATTACGGTATTTCCGCTCGTCTTTGCTGCATGATGTATGCAACGTTTTCCCTCAAAATGTACATGACAGCGACCGGCATTTGCTGCAGTTTCTTATGTACATTTCGCAGTAGTGCATGACCGAAGGACGTCCTGTGTGCTTCATTTTCCCAAAAGTAAAAACACATTTTCCTGGAAGAGCGTCCCCAGTAATCTCAGTTGATTTGTGTTATGTTTGCACTACTGAATGTTCTCACAGCAGAATGACGATTAAAATAGCAGACTTGAGTTTCTGCAGACACATCCCTATGAAGAATGTAACCCCCAGAAAAGTAGAGAGCATCTTATTTGGAATTCGTAACCTAGTTGTCCTAGATTACAATTTCATCTCTGCATTAGCAACAGAAACTATAACAAAACGTCGTTATGGAACAAACATAAACTGCTTTGAAAGCAGGAAAACAAAGACCGGATGCTTAAAATATAAACTTCAAATTGTGCTTTAACATCCATCCTTCTCCATTCCATCAAGGCACGCATACACCCACACCCATCCAGGCATACACCCACACTAATCCACCCCTGTATGCATCTACCAACATACTCAAAAATCCATCAGTCCATGTGGTTGTGTATTTATGCATGCATGCCTTTTGTGTGTGTTTGTTTGCTACCTGCGAACATCATTTCCTGTATGTTTGTTGGTGTTGTGTGTACTGATGCCTAGTTTTGAATACATGTTTGCGTGTATGGTCCTGCAGTACCATTGGAACTTTCCCTTTTCTGTTCCTCTCTGTAAGAGATGTCACTATTGGGTGCCCCATACTGTTTCAGCTCCACAAACACGAGAAGAAGCAGCAGCTCTATACTCCACAGAGTGGCACAACAACCTATTCTCTTGTGTGTGAAAAAGATCTGTACGCCTCTAGAAAATATAATTTTCTACTGAATATCGACATTTATAATTGCTATACTAAATAGTTTTCGAACACCCAGTATTCATATGTACGACAATCGGCAAATCTATACAATTCATTAAGTTATAAGGCTGTATCTATATTTTCTCGTTTTAGCTTTTAAAACTGGTCTGCATTTAGCAGAAAATCTTAAGCTGAGATCTTGTTATTCTGAGAATTCTGACTGCCTTTATTGAAGTTATCCTTTTTAACAAAACTCGATTTTGTTTTTAAAATTCTCCTTGGATGCTGTCTGTTAACTTTGAGATCCTTTTAACATTTTGAGTTTTTCCAAAGCGACTGAACATGTACAGTACCAAGGATCTCTAAAGCAGTTCAGCGCCAAGAGGTGTGCTCACTGATTACAGTCCTCGCACTGTGTGCTGCCCCCAAGGAGATAGTGGTGAGATAGGAGCAGCATCTTTCAACTTCGTAGTTGAAGCTCACTTTTATCACGCCTGGCAGATATTGCCGGCTTGACATAATGCCTGTGTTCTTGAATGGCCCTGGAGGATTTTGGATTCTGCATTTCTTCAACCTTTCTACTTTTGCAAACGAAGGTACAGTTTTACATCTCTGGCTTTTGTGTAGGTGGTGAACGTCCTACAATCCTCCGAGGCTCTAAAGTTGATGGTGGTGAATGGCCTACGATCCTCCGGGGCTTTAAAGTTGATGGTGGTGAATGGCCTACGATCCTCCGAGGCTTTAAAGTTGATGGTGGTTAATGTCCTACGATCCTCCGAGGCTTTAAAGTTGATGGTGGTTAATGTCCTACGATCCTCCGAGGCTTTAAAGTTGATGGTGGTGAATGTCCTATGATCCACTGAGACTTTAAAGTTGATGCATATGCCTATGGCCCTATTAAGCAAAAGAGCCTGAATATACTGTTTACAGTTATATTTTCATTGTTGCCACTTTGTTTTTGTCTTATTTTTACAGTAGGAGAATTAAAAAGGTTATGCACCTTCCCCTATTGTCATGCTCCATGAGGCCTGCAGAAAATTGGCCAGTAGGATTTGTACAGGAGTCTTTAATTGGCAGCTACATTGCTTCATGCTGGCTTGAGTACAGCTCTGAAGTGGATTGTGTTGTGCATGACAGTGGAAGCTGCTGTTTCACAAGACTTTCCATGCAGGTGTATGGCACCTGGCTCCCACAGACGCCATCCCAAAGCGCATAGACAGGTATGATTGCGAAGGATATCTGTGGTCTGGCAGCATGGCCCCCTCAGGTAAGTGTCTAGAGAGGAACGGGCCAAATTAGGCCACTCCAGAAAACCTACCTGCATTCTTCTAGATTCAATAAAAAGGACAGGCGAGGTGAATGCAGTACAAAGTAGTGTACACGCCTCTGTGAGTTGTTTTTGGGATGGTGCCTGTGTGGGCCAGGTGCCATACTGCCCATTTAGGATACCTGACGGTTGGCACTAGGAAATGAGACATATGGTCCACAAATTAGACACATGGCCCGTGATGTGGCAGAGAGTACGCCCTGTTGGCCTTACTTTTATGAAGCTTTTGAGCAGTTCTGTCTAAGGTAGCACAAATCGTGAAAATAGCGAACAGTAGATCTACAAGTGCACCAATTATTACATTGGCTAGTATATATTATTTCTGTTTCTCTTGCCTTTGCAGGTTACTAACTTAACGTTCTAACCTACTTTTATTGAGTTTGCTGGTGGACTCTGTGGTGGCTGGCAGCTGCATTCCTCCTGTGTCAGCTGCTGTGCTCGTGGATCAGGTTACTATGTAAACAACATGCCGTGCTTGTGCTTTCACTTGCAATCTAGGGGGGCTACCACGGCCCATAATCCCCCATAAAGGCTTTCAATTCGTGTGGTGTAGTTGATGTGCTTGTTTGTTCAGGCTACCCCGGTTGCTCATTCACCCGCAAGGCTTTCCTGCATTTATTTATTTGTTATTTATGTGCTTGATTTAGAATTTTATTTTACAGCGCGTGAACCTCGCCCCAAGGTATGGGAGCTCTTTTTCAACTCCCCTCCTAACGGGACAGGGAGCACTGATTTTTAGCGCGATTTATGTACTTGTTAAAAAAAAAAAAAAAAATTACATCATACAAACTCCACCCCAGCGTGGTGTACTTCATGTTTTGTTCACGCTACTGAGGGCGCTCATTATCCCCTGCAAGGAATTCCCGCATTCATGTATTTGTGTTTTGGGTGCTTTATTTAAAAAGAAAACTCGCAATGCGGGAACTGCGTACCAAGGAATCGGATCGCTTTTTCAACTCCTAACATTTTCATGGGATCCCCCACACTTAACATGGCCAATAATTAACAACTGAACCATGGCGGATTCTGCAATCTTTATCGTGATCACTCACACGTGACATGGCCGACGCTTTTCAATAGAACGGTGATGGATTCGGCTTTATGCAACCGGTTGTTTTGCGCCCAAAAGAACATTTGATAGTACAGTACCCAATATAATGTGCTGCATTTCCTAAATACTTATAAGGTCTCAAAAGCGAGACCAATTGTATTGCAAGGAGTGGCAATGTTTGCATTTTTCATGTCTATGCGTTTTTTGGTGAATAACAGTATATACTGTCTAAAAAGTGCTGTTTGTCCTAGGCAGGCGTGTGTGGAGGAGAACCCGCCCCCCTGCACTCAAATACACACAAATATGCCTTTATTTACTTGTCTGCGTTGTGGAGGTTTGTGCTCAGGACTTCAAAAAACTCTAAAACGCTGCATGTTATCCTTCGCTGGTGTTCGACATGTGTGCCAATGTGGCTGGTAATCGGAACATTTATACCATAGAAGCGCCACCATACCCAGGTGGTGTTTAACCGCTATGTAAAACGCGTCATTGCTGTTCAGTTTGCCCACCTGAGCTCTGCCTAATTGTTGTATTTTTGCAGATGAGACACATTCAGCTCGCCCCCGTCCTCCCTGGAGGTGCTGTTTATTTTCCCGCATTACCTACTGCTGTTTGGGGGAGTTCTCGTAATTAAAGCTGGCTTCCACCAGAGAGCTGCAAGTGCAGTCAAACTACACACTGCTCCCCTCACGCAGCCATCATCCTGACACGACACACATGGTAGGCTGCACCCAGCTTCGTCGCTTCTACCACGCAGCTCAACTTTTAATGGCAAGGCTGAGGAGGCAGAGCCTATTAAAATCCCGTTTCCTCAACGCTGCATTAACAGATTCAGTCACAGCTTTACAGCCTGGGGTTTGTATGTGAGCAGCACTACAAAAGAGGCCTGCAAATGACTGGAGCTAGTAAGATTATACGGGAAGGAACATGAAATTTACCAGGCGCGGATTTAAGAAAGTGATTTTTGTCTCAGTTAAACAACCATTCATATAGCTGGGTGAGTGAGCTTTTACTGCAGCTCTCTCTGCCTTTGTTTGGGGTGTGCATGCTGGTATGAAATGGTAAGCAGTTGCATGATCGTCCGCTTCTACCCTTCATCCTTCTCATGCCGATCAATAGGTTAATGCACATACGGGAGAGATAAGTATGCACTTTATCGCTCAGGGGCTGGAACACTGTGTGGGCTGCCTGAAACTGAATTCCTTCTGAAGGTGCTAACGTATATAAGTGGGTTAATGTGCATACTGCAGAGCCCAGCTTGTAACTTAAAGGAAGGGACCGACTGAGCCTTTCATCCTTCCTTAGTGCCACTAAGCTGGGCTAATCACTGTGCCTAATAATCATCGAGGCAATACAGTTTCTTCTCTGCACTAGCAACTTAAGAAATATTATTGCTTAATTATTTATTTATTTTTCTGGATATTTGTTTAGCGCAACTTTCACTCTCATAGTGTATTGGCGCTGTGTAGATTCTTACTGGCTCATTTTATGCACACACTGTTGAACTCTCTGGGCAGACGGCTGAAGCAGCGGAGTTTCCGTTCTGTTAGTATGACACAGATGTTAAGTTGTGCTTCAAATGGGGGTCAGGCGGTGCTGTAACGGCCAGTACGTAACCACACACACTTCAATAGCGACAGAATAAACCACAGAAATCGGTCTACAGTTTTTAGCACTCTTTGTTATCTCTCTTTCCCGTCTATCTGCCCCTTCATTGTCTCCCCACCCGCCCCCTTCACTCTTCCTATGCATATGTGATGGGGCGTAGAATCACTAGTTTCATTGATGAACAAAGTGTAAAGAACAGGAACGGAAATCTAATCCTATGCTCTTGGTGAAGACCATCCTCAGATAAAATTATAATAAAGAGTCTCTATCAGGAAAAGATGTAAAACACTAATATATTGATTCTAGTACTTACTTTCAGAAGTACGTGGCTCCATTAACTTAAGTTGATCACAAATAAGAAGCCCCCATTGTTTGTTGCCCCCCCCCCAAAAAAAGCTATAACAAAAAAGCATTAGAACAGGCAGAAAGAAGTTGCCAGCATTGCAAGGGCAAAAAACAGGAAGACATTTTTTGTTAATTCGTTTTTTTAATCGGGTCGTTCGGTTGTACAGAATGTCTTCTTGGTTATATATAAGGTAACAAAAATACTTATAACACTTTTTAAAAATAACTTTTCAACATGCTACACAGCAGCCACTCTACTCTACAACATAGCTTAAAGATATTGGCAAAGCCAATAGCTCTGGCTAAACGCTTATAAGGTCCCAAAGGCAAGACCTATTGGCTATGCCAATGCTTGTTCTTTATTTTTTTCTTGGATGAAGGGAGCGAATTGAATGAAAGTGCTTGTGGTCGTTAACAACCGTCAGTTTGAATGTTCGTTATTTCTTCTTGTCCTCATAAATTCTTAGTGAGAGGAGGCCAGTGATTGAAGGACTGCACTGCTGACGACCTTTTGCCCCGCAGCAGTGGTAGAGTGCAACCGATCTTTCTGCCAATCACCAAGCCGGACAGTGATGTATCCTGACAAGATAACATGATCAAGGGGTGCACATGAAAAGCTTTGTTTTTCACGGAATGGGAAAAGCTTCTTATTTTTCAATTTTCAAAGATCAGTGAAACACTTAAAGGATTTTGCTCTAGTGGTGTCAAGCAAGCAACTTTGTACAGTTTCAAACCAAAGATTGAGCAAACCAGGGATCTTTAACCTTCCTAAAATGCTACAGTTGTTCAGATTCTAAACCTGTAGGAAGTAATCACAAGCAAAATAAGACATTTGAAGTATCATCTATTTATTCAGCACGTTACAAATCGTTTTATACCTGCATTGGATTTATCACCCTGATTGCAGTTTTTCAGCCCTTGATTTGTACATATATATTAGTAAGCAATTAGAGAAAGTAAAAAAGGAAACGTAATCATCCAGGGGTGGCTCCTCCGTTATAGCGGAGGAAGTTCGGCCCTCTGAAATGCCCCCAGAGACAAAAAATAAAATGGTAATGAAGCTAATTCATTGCCATTTTATTTTTCGTCACCCCATCCCGAATGGAGTGTCAGGACGGTGCGAGGCCTGCTGAATGGCAGCAGCAGGGAGGAGGGTGGGCTGCCTTTTGTACTTGTTTAAAGTGCGCATATTTCTTTGGCTGACCGTCTTGCGACGGCCAGCTAGACATGTGCACTTTAAACCTCTCTGTCATAAGACAGCTGGGTTGAGAGTAAGTGCAGGCATCCAGTGACCTCGGGAGCGCCAACAGAGGCCGCTCACTCCAATCAGGGCGCTGCTCTCATGAGCATGAGAGCAGCACCATGATTGGCTTGGGAGCCTGCCTCAATGAGAGAAAACGACGGAGGACTTCACCTCGTTACAGGAAGGTAAGTTTATTTAATGTATTATTATTTAATTTTTTTTGCCACCCGCCCCCACCCCCTGGACATGCCAGCTGCCACTGTAATCATCCCATCCTCAAAACAAGCATTTGCAATGCAATAGGTCTCGCATTTGTGAAAGTTAGAGCTATTGGTGTTGTAAATGACAATGTTTTTTTACTTATGTTTTTGTTTTTTCAGTGGAGTTATTTAAAGAAAAAAGTGCACGTTGTCCTGTGGTGTTTATGTAGTGAGATTGTACATTAAATATGGAACCACTGGGTTCTAGGTGCAGATGGAACTTAATTGATCTGGTTGCAGCACGTTTGAAATATTCCACAGAGGTTCCTGAGCTTAGATCAGGACCTCAAACATTGTGAATGAAAGACCTCGAAATGATGACTACTAGTCACACACTTCACTTGTCCAAGCCCGTACACAATCCAGCAGAGCATCTGCAGTTTATCAACTATGGGAAAAACCTGCCAGGGTTAAAGAGAAAACATGCTTTTTCTGATTCCCTAGGAGTGTGCGATACTGCTAAATATTTATCGTGAAATTCGAAAAAACATTTCATAAAATTACACTTTGAGCAAAGAAGTTTGCTAGTGCTTTGCATCATTTCCCATGTGAAGGCACTATTTGTGCGTAATAACTAAAGCATTAACACACCTGTAACGACCTGAAAGCAATTCATATCGGCGAGTCATGATGACTTAATGAGACGATTGCCTATTTATTTAGTGTGCTTCAATAACAACTAGGATTATTACTTACCTTAATATGCTGTAGTTTGGCCCGCGCGAATCTGCAGTAGGCACGTTAACACACTGAGCTATCTTACTGGTACTAGCATGGCAGAGAGAACGGAAGCACAGGAGGATTAGTAGACATTATTAGCGCGAGGCTGTTCAGGGTGTGGGTTTCAGCCGGATAGGGGGTAATTAGTTTGAGATTTCAATCTAGAGCCAGTGCAATTAATAGATGAAAGATCTCCGTGTACAGTAAAAGATCGAGCCAATGGATCCGAAGACATGGAGGAGGCGGCCAGAGAAGGACAGAACTGAAAGGTTAGGTAGTAAGAGGCGTGTTTATACAAAGAGAAAGAAACAAGACGTCCTGCCGCGACCGGGAGCAAAAGGAAATAAAAACAAGAAGGGCTGGGCGAGAAGGGAGGGGGAAATGCCAGCAGCAGAGGAGCTTGATGAAAGCTGACGAAAAGGGAGGGGAGAAGGGAGGAGGGAGTGCGAGCAGCAGCTGTGCACGTGCAAGCAGGCTGGCAAATGGTGTGCGATGTGCGCGCACCATGACGAGAGAGAAAAGCCATATGGCGCCTCTGCTCGTCATTTTGCGCGTAACCGCACACTCGATGCCAGCCAAAAAGCTGTGGTCGCATTTCTGCGAGCACGCTACAAAATGTCTCGCCAGACCAGCGCATGCGCTGGCTCAGACGAGACCTAAACAATAGGATCTGATCAGTGGTTTTAACTCATTCGTGGCCTCACCAAAACGTGTAGAAAACTTTGATGTTGTTATCATGGAGTCCTCTTTCATGCTAAACGAGCAGTCACCAACCACCGTTTTACTCCTTTGATGTTACTTAATAGCCAACCAAGAGGAATAGAGTTTGGTTGTTGCTGTATTTTTGTTGCTTGTTTTCGAGGTAGATACTTTTTTATAATCTTGGTCATCTTTTCCACTGTCTGGAGTTTTTAATGGCCACTGCGGGTAAGGAAACGTGACACAGCCATTCAACCATTCAAGTGAGCTAACGTGTATATGTTGACATTTGTGAATTCCACCGTCTTAGCTTTTGAATTGGGCGCCCATTGTCTTGTCTGTTTCACTCCTATTTAGGTTTGTAACACCTGTCCAGTGTACGCTGATATTGTTCCCTTTTTCCACCGCCACAAAGTTTGGAATGACATGGGAGCCTAACTCAAGCTACATAAGAAAATTCAGTCTAATATCGCTTTCAGGCTGATTCTATCACCACCAAAGACGTTTAGCGCAGATTCCGAGATTCATCATTAAACTTCTGACGAGATGGTCACCCGGGCTATAAGTCCTATAGATTCTATATAATTCATCCTTCCAGCTTCTCAGATAATCTTAACTAAATGAAATGGTGAAGCGGTTACTAACACAAACTAAAAGTACTCCACAATGAGGAACTAGGTAGTGGAATCATAGGCTTTGCTCTAAGCCAGGGAATATGCGAAGCTCAAGTTAACCACTCTCCTAATTACCTTAAGCAGTGGGGACAAAGAGGCACCAAGAACGTGCCCTTTGTCCTTCTAGGTGGTATGCGATGGGCACTTAGTTTTCTGGTGGCCTTTCAGATCCAAAAAGGCAAACCTTATCATCCTTCAATGACTGTTGCAAGAGTCCAACTGTGCAGGGTTCTTCTCATTATATAGCATATTACAGCATTTATTTTATATACAACAGGGTACTCGGTCAACAAGCAAATAATCCAATTAATGCAATAAGAGCAATATGTGTTTGGCCAGTGCACACTTACAGCGCACAATGGCAGTAGACTTCGACATTTCATCTGCATGGCAGGAAGGTTTTCCTGAGGTTACTCTATGGAACCTAAAGTAGCTCCAGCATAGACCGTGAAACTGCACATTTATAGCAGAAGAGGATTTTCAGCAACAAAGAAGAAACAACAAAGAACATGTTGAATGAAAATCTCAATAACCAATCTGTTCTGCAAGCAGTGGAAACAAGCACATTAATGGCAATAGTGCAGAACAAATAATGGAGGCAGAAACGAGGAAACAATGCTTAATGTATGAAGAAGAGGAACCAAACCAGATAAAGAGTCTCAGAAACGAGTGCCTGCAGCTTTGTACAGCATGCGGAATCTGGAAAAGTCCTGATTCTGCTCTTTGTAAAAGCAGATGTCCCTTGGGAGGAATACCATTGTACAAAGCATGATGGTCATATACGTTTGGGGGGGGTAGCTATTGCAAGTTGGTCCCGTGAACAACACTTTGACAGCAGCCAGAAGCTGCTCTGTTGCACCTGTATGACATCCCGCAAATCCATGCTCTGGACAACCCTCTTTCTTTTATATTTACAAGTGCATTCTCTTGATTGAGCTACTCCCAGCTCCCATCAGAGTGTCACCACCTTGAAGAAGTTGACCCCCCTCCCCTCACCAGGGCCGGACTGGCCGTAGCGGGCACCGGGCGTTTCCCCGGTGGGCCGCCAGGATGGGGGCCGGTTTTGTGCTCCTGTGGGGCCGTTTTTGTTACCGGGGGTCGGCAATATCGGCCCCCTGTAACAAAATCGGCCGAAACCGGCCCTAAAAAACAGCTAGGCCGCACCGGGGGGCAGGCCGAGCAGTTTGCCAGGGCCAGTTTCGGTTCCCAGTCCGGCCCTGCCACTCACCAAGTTAGAACTCCTGAATTTCAGGTAGCATAGTACATACTGAGTTTAAGCAAAGGAGAATTGACATACCACCATCGCAAACAACCCTGCTTTCATCTTTGGAACCCACAGAGACCGCACCATGATACTATGAGATGTTTGTGCTCCTGCTCGGAAAATGAGACTTTTGAAATCTGGGTCAGCCAATTAGGGGAGGTTTGTTCTACCCCCAGGGTTTTTTATCAATATGTTGTGTTGAGAGTACAAATTGAACAAGCATTGACAAAGTCAATAGTTCCCATCTGTAAAAGACTGAACTTTTGGTTTTGCCAATGCTTCTTGTAATTGCCATTTGCATGCAAAAGCATGCATCGTGATGCATCCGCACATTTGTATGACAACCTTGCAATGGGTTTTCTAATAATGGACACCCATTCCAAGATGGCTCCTGATGCGTATGCAAGCGTCACAATGCACACACATGCATGCGTCCTGATGCATGCACACGTGTATTGTAATACACAATATCTATTTTGTTATTTTTGATTTACCATGGCAGATGGCCATGTTAGAACAGTAAATTAGAAGTTAACTAAACATGTGAACATAAAGCGCATGAAAAAATGAAAGCGAGTGGCCTTAGTAGTACTTTGCAGTTGGCAAGCCTTTGTAAAAATGATTTTTACAAAATTTAAAAGGGAATGGGACAGGGATCATCAGTGGTCAGGAAAGAGACCCATTAATGTGAGAGCCCATGAGGGGGCAGTGGAACAAGTGAGAGAGTGCATGGAGTGCTAAATGATTTTTTTTTTAAAAGTTCCCTCAAGTTAGCAGTGGAAAACTACAGCTCATCCAGTCAGAACACTGTGAGACCATAATGCTCCTTGGTGGGACAAACGCAAGAATAGGAAGGAAAGCCATCGAATGAGGAGCAAATACCCGATGTAGACAATAAAGCCAGCCAATCATGAACAGGGGGCTGACTCAAAGCCCACTCCAAGTATATGTTTTGTTGTAAACAATGGATCTGCTTACAGACAGCTAAAGTTGATACGGGAAAATGTTTCAGGATCAGATAGAGGCACTTGTATGTTGCCTTTATCCCGCGAGTCCAATTGTGGAAAATGTTCAGCAGAAGGTTGCTATGGCCTACACGGACTAATTTTAGTATAGTGAACTTTTTCACTTGCCCCACAAAGACAGAATGCTGTCTGAGATGTGGCAAAGATGGTGAGACAACAATGCAGATCAGGTGAAACAATGGTGTTTGCTAGGGCTGCTCTTTTACTTCTAGGGTTTCATTGTTGTGTACTTAAATAAGTTGGTCTGGGTCATAAGTATTCTCGGTCCTGTAATAAATGTACCATAGGACTCAAGTTATACCTCACAAAAGATACCCGATAGGTCTAAACCTGTCTGGTGCTGCTTGTGTTTCCGTTTGAAGTGGACCTAGCCTGTCTGGACTGCTCTTATCGTAGTAGGACCAAGACTGATTGCATATGGCAGGTCTCTGTCTAGAGTGGCTTACCTGGTGAAAACAGTGGTCTGGAATATGGCTCTGAGAGAACAACAGTAACTGAGATTAATTCAAGCATTCCTTCTGTCACCTTGTATTTTTGTAGGTTTATCTTGGAGTACATAAGGATCCAAGTGTTTGCAATAGAGCCCAAAACATGGGTAGTTGTGTTCAGTGCATGATAAAAATGGCAAAGACCTTGTTAGCCAGTAGCTGCTCTGACTTACAACAAAATTATCTCTATCTTTAAAAGGTTTAGAACATTAAGGTTACTCAGAATAGCATTCTTAGTGCCATCATGGTGGCCCCTAGATGTGCACCGATCTGGGTCCTTAGAGTCCAGTCCTATCAACTTTCCATGGAAAAGTTTCTGTGGAGAAAAAAAAGGAAAGGTTTGGACATAATATCCCTCGGGTTAAGGTGACATATCATGTCTCTGTATCTGCTGCTGTCGCTTCATAAGTCTTTCAAGGGGGATTTAAAGTTGCTGATCGAAAGGCATTATGCCTGCAGATTTGGAGGACGAAAGGTCGTATGCACTTTATGGTAATCTACCAGTTCGTTGTGCTACTACTGCAGGGTCAGGCTGGAATTCATTTTGATGGCCAGCCCTTCACTGTCTGCTGAGAGTAAATGAGTTGCAAAATTCCTACCTCATGAACACTTATTTGATGGATGCACTGAAAATCATAAATATGTCACTATGATCTGATCTATGATACTTGCCATCACTACTTGTATTGTCTGCTAATGTGGTCTTGTGAACTTAAGTGTAAAATGTGCATATCAAGATTTGCTGGAATGAGCACAACTTTTATTGTGTGCTTTATAATCTGCATGCCGTTTTATTTCTCATGAAATGCTTAGATAATTCCCACGAGAAATCTAAAATCGACGCATACTCCTAAGCAAGAGTTTTCCTCTTCCCTGTATTATGGAAGAAAGATATGCAAGGACCAAACCAGATATGTCTGAGACTTCGTTCCACTGATGTGTGCCCCCTACTGTCCTGTCTACAGGGCAGGTGTGTTGTCTATCTTCATCCTGCTCAAAAGTATTCCATGTTTCTGGTGATCCAGGTTGATATTTGGGCACCATGTATCACAAGTCCATTGTGTAAGGTTTATTTTGGATATCATTGTTCATAGGTGCAGGGAGTTTCTAGCGATTTCACATTTGCTAATGTTTCCTTTTTCCTTCTTACTGGGGCTGCTAACATTGAGCCAGATTTGTCGTTAAAACCTTGTGGTATCGTAGCCTTATTTTATTTCAATGGGCACAATCACTGTTTATGTTTAGATTTTTTGTCGCCTATTTAAATCTGGTATCTAGTCACAATATCGAAAAAAATATATCGACTGGACAGAATATAGAGTTTTTCATATCGAATAGACAGAATATTGAATTGCAAAAATATAGTGGTGCAGAATATCGAAATGCAGGTAAGAAATATCGAGTTCCACAATATTGAATTTAGTGATATCGTTTTTTTTTGTGGTTTTTTTAGTGTTTTAAGTGTTAGTATATGTGTTAAAAGTATGTATTATTTTTGTAATGTATGTTTGAATTTTGTAAAAGTAATGAATTTTATGTAAATTTTTGTGTAATTTAATTCCGTAGCGGGTTGTGGGTTTATAGGGGAATAGGGTGGGAAGTAATTTAATTATAATATATATTTTTAGCATTATTTAGAAATAATTAATTATGTAAAAAAAAAATTGCGTAATTTAATTCTGTAGCGGGTTGTGTGTTTATAGGGGAATAGGGTGAGAAGTAATTTAATTGAAATAAATTAATTTATTAATTAATCATTTAATATTTAATCATTTATATTGGTAATTAAGTTAATTACTTTATTTTTAATTAATTATAAATTGATTAATAATAATTAATTGGTAATTATGTTAATTGTGTAATTTGTTTTATTAATTAGTAATTAATTAGATAGTAATTGTTAACAATTAATTTGCAAATATGTTAATTAATTATATTGTTAATTGTAATTCGTTAATTAATTCGTTAATTAATTGTTAATTTATTAATATGTTACAATATTGTAGGTGATGTTTATAGGGGAAAATGGTGGGAGGTAAATTAATTTTTACAAAGTAATTAATTGTTAATTAATGTTAATTATATTGCAGGAGTGGGTATATTAAATTATTCCCCTACGCTATCCAACACTTTCCTTACTGTTGCACTCACTGGAGTGGGAATAGTAATTTTTACCCTCCCACTATCCAACACTTTCCCTACTGTTGCACTCACTGGAGTGGGAATAGTAATTTTTACCCTCCCGCTATCCAACGCTTTCCCTACTGTTGCACTCACTGGAGTGGGAATGGTAATTTTTACCCTCCCGCTATCCAACGCTTTCTCTACTGTTGCACTCACTGGAGTGGGAATAGTCATTTTTACCCTCCCGCTATCCAACGCTTTCCCTACTGTTGCACTCACTGGAGTGGGAATAGTAATTTTTACCCACCCGCTATCCAACACTTTCTCTACTGTTCCACTCGCTGGAGTGGGAATAGTAATTTTTATTTACCCGCTATCCTACATTTTCCCTACTGTACACTTGTTGGAGTGGAAATAGAAATTTTATCTTTTACGCTATGCAATTTTTTCAGTATTGTTATATTTAATGTAATGTAAAATATTATTTTTTTTAAATTTATTTTAATGTTTTAACGTATTATATATAATTTATTTTTATACTTATATTATAGGTTTATTTATATATATGTAATTATATTTAAAAATGTTTTTAACATTTAATTATTAAAAATATTAATTATTTTTTAATATTAAGTTAATATATATGTAATAAAAAATAAAAAAGCATGTTTATTTTTTTTTAACTTACATTTATTATATATTAATTTTAAGGTCATTTAAGTATTTTTAAGTATGTTTTAATTAATTATAGTTATTATTTCATTAGTTTTACATTACTTTTAACAGATTTAAAAACGATATTTTAGCAAACTATATTATTTACAACGATATTTAGGATTCGATATTTTTGTACTTACCTGTTTGTAGATAGGAATTCGATATTCTGATAGTCGATATTTTGTCAGCGATATTCTGGCAGCTCGATATTTTGATCGTCGATATTCTGTCAGTGATTCTTTAAATCTACCAAGAAAAGTGCCCTGCATTTATTATTTGTATGTTAAAAAGTGTATAAGAGTGCTCATGACGGGGATTATTTTGAAATTTAAAAAGAGAACGCAGTTCATTAATGGATGGCTGAAATGCTTCATTGATCGGCAACTCCATTTTGTAATGTGTTTTAAAGTGTGTTCTCGGCAGGCTGGGAAATTAATTTTGTATTGATTGTGTATAGTAAAGGTTAGATGATTTTGTAAAACCTTATAAACAAAACTTTAAAAGCATAAAATTAAATAAGTGTACATTTTTTGTTGACAGCACTCTGTTCCTATAGATGGATATTTGCTTATCAACACATTCCAGAAAGAACTAAAATAATCTCTTATCTTGCCATCAATATATTCGATATTTTTTAAGACTCAATCAGTGACATCGAAATGATTACCATCTGGGAAGGTGATTTTAATATTGGTTTATGTCCGTTAGCCGGGCTTGGAAAATGCAGCCTAACAATAGAGGAGGATGATCCCTCGATTCATTTTGTGCACTCTGATAGGGGGGGGGGGGAGATGTTTAATGAGATTTTATTCTCATATGACCTCTGTTTTGCCAATTGCCTGTGCTCCCCTAGAGTGGATTTTGGACATAGCTTTATATGCAGGGGATTAGAATCTACAATAGATTTTATAATTGCCCCTAACCGTTATGCAAATTTCATTACGAGTTACAAAACCCACAAAAATGTAATGAGTGATCATTTGCCCTTAAGCATCAACATTAACTTCCCAACTGTTTTAGAGCGACAACATAACAATCAAGTAGTTTGGACCCAGAATGTACAAATGGGCAGACTGAATGGCTACACTCTGCGTTGGTCTAGCCATGATCCATCCGAGTTCAGCAAACAAATTATAACCAAGGCTTATGACTCAATTTTAATGTGTCTGGAGGAATCTACTTCTTATGAAAATATATTGATAGCATTCTCCCAAATTACATCAACTGTTCAAAACTTGCTTAGAGTGGAAAGCAAGGATATACGTACTTGCAGGAAGGGGTGGTTTGACTCAAATTGCACTAAAACATATACAAAGCTAAAAGATGGCCCTTCTTAAGACAAAGAGAGATAAGGGGGAAGTTAGAGAATGTAGGAAGCTATATAATCAAGCTAGAAGGTTACGAAAGAAAGAGTTAAAAGAAAAAGCTTGGGTTACCCTACCTGAAGCCTCTTTGAGCAAGGATAGCTCTTTATTCTGGCGGGCGGTGAATGCACCGTTTGTTATTAAGCCTGATGTCCCGACAATAGAGGTGGCAATAGAGGAGAAGACATGGGTAGATTTCTTCTCAAATGTCTATAAATTGCAGGAGGATACAGAAAGTGTAACAGATTGCACGAGCCAGCAGGGGGGTCCCCTTGTCTTTTTACCCATTGACTTTCAAATCACACACAAAGATGTTATCGGGGCAATAAATGCAAGTAAGAGTGGTAAGGCCCCAGGTCCAGACGGGGTGCCAATTGATTTGTTTAAATCAATTCCATCATTATGGTCCCCATTGATAACACGGGTCCTACAAGCCTGTTGTGTGAAAGGTTTTATTAATACCTGGTCGGAGTCGATAATTGTACCGATTTTTAAAAATGGGAATGTGAAAACCCTGCATGCTACCGCCCGATATCTTTATTAGACTCCCTGATGAAGGTAGCAGGAAGGATTATTTTAGACCGGCTGCAAACATGGGCAGAAGAAAATAACATTTTAAGTGATGTACAATACGGTTTTAGACCGGGCCTAGGAATAAATGAGCAGGTTCTTAATCTTAGTATTTTAATTGGAAAATACACCCAGGCTAAAGCAGGGAGATTTTATTTGACATTCATCGACCTCAGAGCTGCTTTTGACTGTGTCATACACAGTAAATTGTGGAACATCCTGACTGATTTAAAGGTCGATCCGGTCCTGGTACAGTTTTTACGACAATTGTATACGGGGGCAACTGCCAAGGTTCGATACGGAACCAAAGGGGAGTGTACTGCGTCGTTCAAAGTAGAGAGGGGGGTAAAACAAGGATGCGTCTTGGCACCATTCCTGTTCACTCTTTATACCAACGCTTTGGAACAGGAGTTGGTGGGCAAGGCGAGGGACCCACCCTATGTCAACAAACGTCCGATAGTCTCCCTTCTTTATGCAGATGATGCAGTGCTGATGGCACGCACACAGATAGGTTCACAAAAAGCTCTTGCATTTTACACTGGTTTTATGGATGAATTAGGGTTAAAACTGAATGCCAAGAAAACTTTCGTTATGACCTGCGGGCGGGGGAGACAAAGATGTAGGAGTCTCCAAGTTGTGGGAAGTAGGATAGACTCCACTAATACGTTTACGTATTTGGGTGTTTTATTTAATCGCACTGGTTCCTGGGGCCAGGCGGTCAAGAGTAGGAGTCTTCTCTTCATGAAGTCAGCCTTGGCTGTCGTTAATTTATCAAAAAAACTGGGTAAAAGGCCCCCGGAAATTCTTCTAAAAATTTACCAGGCGAAATGTGGGAGTTTGGGGCTTTTATGATTCCTCCCCCATTCAATATGTTGAAAATGCCTTTTTAAGATTTATTTTAGCTGTACCTGCTAGTTCCCCTGTTTTTAATTGTCATAGTGAGTTGGGGATTCCATATATTTCGGATGTTAAGGTACAACCAGTGTAACTCTGGCACATAATTTGGACCTCCAGTAGCACATGCCTAAAGAAAGAAATAAAGGATTCTATGAAGTTGGATCATGCTACTAAGATTACTTGATTAAAGTATATAAAAAATGTTATGCATGATCTTGGGCATCCAGATTATTATACTGCCCCAGAGACATTGAACTCCATTTGTCGGAAGGAGTTTAAAGTAATCTGCATGACCCACCTTGAGACAAACAGACTTGAAATGGAGATGAATAAACCTGCGGTTGTCCAACACCAATTGACTGTAATAATATATGATATCCAACCATATCTTTTACGCTGTTTAGGGGGGGTATGATAGGTATGTTTTAACTCGTTTTAGGTTTGGGACCTTTCATCGACTAATTAGCTATCCAGAGATGAATGACTGGTCCAGAGAACTACGTCATTATCCTTGCAACGATCTCTCCCCACAAACAACTATTCATGTGATTTTATTTTGCAAATTGGATGCTAAGGAAAGATCCAGATGGATCTTGCCTTTGTTAAGGTTGGGGGGATGGGAGGCTATGTCGACCTGCCTTTTTATATTTACAGCTATTGGACAGTGATTATTGTATTGGAGTAATGGCTGGCTTTTTAAAAAGTAGATTGAGAGCAAGGAAAAGTAACAATGTCTAACTTTCTTAGAAAGTAGATCAAAATGTACCAAATTCTGTAGGACTGCTCTATTTGCAATATCTACCCCCCAATATAATATGTTTGGATTAAGTCCACTTGTAAATGAATGAATTGTGTACATTTGTATTTTAGAGAATTCCTGAAATGTTTTTATCTGTTTGCTTTTGTGATTTTATATGACTAAAATCGAATAAAGCTCTTTTTGGTTTGATTTGATTTGAAGACTCAGGCAAGGTTAACCTTACTCTGAGGTGACCTGTATGTTCTTGCAATAATAAGATCCATCCATTTTACTACCACTGAAAACCTACATAGTCATTAACCTGGACTTTGCTTGCATGACCACCGGTCAGAGCCTGGAAACTGGTGCTGATTAGTTCTTCAGCAAAATAAAATAGTAGAGGTGGCATCACCATATCCCCTGGTCCACTTCCAGTCTCTAGCTCAACCATCTATACCTCATCCTCCTCCATCTTGGCCAGCCAAAGGGACATCACATTTTGAATAACTTCCTCCAACCTTGAGCTGATTAATAATATATGAAGAGGACTGGTTTGAGGGAAATATATTGCTTCACTAACGTTTCTATTTGCATTTGAGTACATATTGAAAATCCTCTGGTTAGCAGAGAGAGAACTCTCCTACTGGGAAGCCTTGTGTGCTTGTGTCAGTCCCCATCCTGCAGTACCTTTGAAGCCAGATATTTTGGAAGTGGCTCACGCAATGAAATAAATATATGTATCTGAGCACCACATTTGTCATTCACAATCCTATCTATACCAAATGTAGAACGTCGAAGGATGCAAATATATGTATAACGACCAAGCTGTGATCCTTGACTGTGGAAATGGACCTACTGCATCCAGTATGATTCCTCAAGTCAAAGAAACCAAACATTTTTGAAAATGCAATGGACAAAAATAATCACTTGCATGTCAGCAATTGCACTTGTCGATCATTTGGTCATGTACAACTTCCCTATTTGAAAACAGCTTAATAGATTTGGCGATATTCTCACTATGGTATCTCAAAAGAAATTCCTGTTCTGGATATTAGAGGTCAGATTGCCACTGAACAGGTGTGCCTGCCAGAGGGAAGTCTTTAGCCTTCACCAGCAAGCATTGTTTTGTTAAAATCATAACCACACGGCAAAACAATTGCTCTGTGTGTCTTACAACTGAACTAACTCCTTCCACTCCATTATAGAAAATGTGCACATGACAAAAAGGATGGAGAACACATCGAGTCAGTTACAGAAGAAATCATGAAATCAATAATAAGCATGTAGTTCTTGCATCTATTTAAATGTATTTTTTCTTCATCACAGGTGGTCACACTCATGTAGTCATTGTGAAAAACCTGTCCTAAAATGATCAGGGCAGCTGACACGTTTTTCGTCCTGTCGGACTTCATCAAGGCTGCAAGATAACAAATTGAAAAAATATATAAACCGTATTTTACATATTTGTTTCTAAAGTACAAATATATCAGAATTTTGTGCAACCCATCAAATCAGTACTGAGAAACAAAGTTGAGAAGCTGTGGCTTATCTATAGAGTTGAGCAGAGACCTGCTCCCCTGTGTTAGGATCATAGTTCAAAAGTGATAAAAGAAAGGTGGAGCCACCAATAAACAGGGCTCAAGACATGTGTCAAGCAAATGTCTATGTACAATTGCCATGACCAATCAATAGCAGCTGAATACCTGAGAACAAACGGTAGACTGAATACCAAGTAAAGTTAAAACAAAAATGGTTATTTGTTCATATAGTACCCTGTTATAGCCACTGTTTATATATTGTCTATGAATTGCTGTAGAAACCAGAAGGACAGATAAAAAGAAAAAAGAGAAGTGATTTTAGTTATTTTTTGTCCGTACTGTTTTAATAGTATCATAGTTGTAAAAACATTTGAAACCGTTAAATATACTTACAACAGTACAAAATTACACATTTGTCTGCCAAGCGGAATGATATGTTAGAGCTAGTAGAAGTAGAAAGGAGTATAAGTGAAAGCGCTCCAGTGCAAAGGCTGTAGGTTCAGCAAATAGCTGATGTTCAGTATAGTGTCAAGCTATGATAAGCCATCTGACGCCCAAGTTTGAACGAAAGTCCCTAACCTATATGAAACATATAGATGTATTTTGTATTCTCAAAGCTCTCCTTCTGATGAGATGCATAGTTGACACTTTGACGCGTGTTACTGATTCTATGCGTCTACTTATTGTATTCCTGCATCACTATAATCGACAATGATCTACTACAGCGGAAGGGCCTTGAATATTGCAACATGTCAGGAACACTAATAAGTTCATTCTAAGCTTTGTATTCATGACAATAGGAAAAAAAACATTACACCAACAATCTTTGCACTGTGAAGCTTGGAATAAGAGAAGATGTGCAGGGGGACACGATGGGAGCGGGTGAATACAGGTGTAAACAACAGAAACAGCATTGATTTTGTCCAAGATGGAGTTTTCATATAAATGTGGCACTCCTAAATCAAGTTAATAAACACATTTCTATACCGCTTATTAAACTTGTTTCAATTATAATCATATTAACTCATCATTTGCGTATTTGATCCAACATACAATTATTAATATTCATTATTATTTATAATACCAAAATATGGATTTGAAAAATGCTTTCACAATGTCATAATTGCTTTGAGTGATCACATTCCATTTCCAAATTGATGTTTAAAGCCTGTAATGGAGTGTCACAGACAGTGGAGGGTTTGCATCAGCTGAGGAAATGTTGTTGAGGCAAAAGACTAAAAGATTTAATTAAGAGTTGTATTGCTTTTGTGACATATTTGCTTTGCACTAAATCTTCAGCTATAGAGTTTCCCTATTTGCTGCAATCACTTGGCACAGTAATGGTCCAGTTTGACCCTATCCTGCGATCATCTAACGGAATCCTTGCAATTCCTGCGAGGGGTAGCACATTGATTTCTTGAAAACATTACATACATACATTTCGGCAGTGTTCTACTGGAGTTGATGAACTGGATGTTGCCAAAAGGATTTACTTGTCTCTCGGGTTTACCAAAATATTTTTCCCCTTTTGAGCCTGATTCACAAATGTTATATCAAATTTGTTGCACAAATACAGCAGTTTGCAAGAGCATCCTCTTTCCTTTAGTGTAATTTAGTGGCATCTATGAATAAGGAGAAATTTTTCTTATGGTGGATTCTCCACACTTGTAACTGCAGGTGTGGTAATGTGGGTGCTCATGTGGTGACTTTACATATTGCAGGGAACGCCCACAACTGGGGGTGTCATATACAATATTCAGGTAGCATGCCAGCTGGAAAACACACTCAAATCTACAATGTGAAAGGCGGGATTCCATATGTTTGCAAGGTGGCACAGGGGAGGAATGCTCCCATGTTACGAAGTTTAGTGGAACGGTTTCTTCCCGATAGAGAAAAAAAATAATTGTATACATTTGCATTTCAGCATCATTGACTGCTTGAGCTGTTCTATTTTGCTGTTAAATTTGAATAGTTGTGTCTGAGAGAAGAATCTTTAAAGACAGGGTTATGTGCCTGGGAATCCAAATTGCATAATATACTACGTATATGAGATGCATTTTCTACTGCAGCCTCATAAACATTACAAATGAAAATTGTATTGCCCTTATCACATGGTTGTAGGTAGAACACGACGATCTCTCCTACTCTTTATTGGAGATGGGCAAGAATAGAAATAAAGAGACCCAGTTATGACAGCTACGCGTTAGGGCAAAGGAATTATGACAAAATAGGGCCATTTTAAGGAGTGAAAGGGAAAAAAAGTTTCCTTGTAATATCACAGTCGGTTTTAAAATACTCGCGTCTTTCCATATGACAGCCCACTCTGTTTCCAAATACTCGTCTCTTCTGTATATATCACACCCTACTCTGTTTCAAAATACCATTCGCTTCCTATGTGATTGACAACTGCCTTTGAGGATTGTGAAACCTTTATAAAGTATGGTGTCATCTTGCATTTCCCTCAATAGCATTTGATGTTCTATATGAAATTAGTCGATGAGTGCATTGTCTACCAATGGTAGCAGGTCCCTAGGAAGGGCATGATTATGATTGTTTTGGTGGTGATGCAGAACCAATAATGTGAAGATGATTTTTTCAGTACACTGCTTCCTACCGGTCCAAATTATCTTATGCTTAACTATTAGACTGGGGAGTGCATCTCATCCTCTCAAAGCACTGTAGTCATTTAGGTGTGGAAATTGCAGTCCATGTGGTACTGCTTGCAATCCTTGTATTCTGCATAATGTTAATATTATTAATAAATAATATGTAAAATCAATAATTATTAACATCAATAATGTCGATATTAATTCTATTAAACATTAATAGTTTATAAGTCTTTAGCTTTTACTAGTTTTAGTGGAGTGTTATTTGTGCCTCTGATACGAGCCATTTAGAAATTCCATGATCCTTTGAGTTTTGACTAAAAATTGAAGGTTTGTTTGATTTCAAATATTTGTGATGTCTTTAGACTTAAGCAGTGGGTGGAGATATGTACACTACCCCTAAATTTGTTGCAATAATGCCAAACTTTCGTGTCAATGAACTGTTCTGGTAAAGATATTACACATTACCATTCTGGAATTCAGGGCAGCCCGTCTCCTTTAATCTACTTCGACAAACAATTTTGTGGCTGTATGACAAAAACAAGGGGAGTGGGGTCTAAGGTAGTCTCTGTGATGCTAGTTTTGTTTTGGGACATCATGTACCACATTTCTTGCAACACTTATCATTGTAAAATGCCAAAACAAACAGTCGAAGTAGATACTTTAGGAAGAGCGCAGATTGGAGCGATATGCACATGTACTGGAAGTAACATTTTATTTAACGAAAACCCCTGAATACATGTTTGTGACCAGAAATATCACAAAATGCCAAGTCTTAACATACAAGTTTCCAGGGCAGATCTCTTTGAGAAGAACTCTTTCGTATCTTTGAGCATGCAAATTTATTACAGTAACTCCTTCTCACCAAATTTCCTGACTTCTAGTATGCTACCGTATTTGCCACGTCTCCCAGGTTCATGGGTGACTGGCTAGTTAGGCCTGTCCTGCTTTAGGATTCTGGGACTTGTAGTCTTATATAACCTGATATAAAACAAGAACTACAAATCCCAGAATTATAGGAAAAAAGCGGGACTGGACTAACTAATAACGCACAGACCTAGGAACCCTGGCAGCTATGGGCTACAGCATGGTTTCTTAGGTCTTAAACAGAATTATATGCAAAATTTTAAAGTGCAACCCAAGAATATAAACTTGAGCGTGTGGAGGGATAGCTAATGTCAGCCTTTTATGGTAGGGTGACCAGATGACACCATGTCACCAGAACATAACTTTTCCAGTTCTATGTTTTGATTTAGCATATCTGTGCATTCTGAGAGTTGAAGTCTTGGTTCATTTTAATTGAGCCAATTGGACCAAAAAAGGTAGGCTTAGATGCCTTGGAACTCGAACACTCCACACCAGAGCTTGCACACAACATCCAAACTGTTTTGTAATGTCAATAACATAGTGCAACAGTACCAAATTATCTTAAAAGACTACGAGAATATGGTTTTACCTTAACAACAGCAGAAAACACCCTCTGTGTCTGTGACATGGCATGCATGAGCAACATTCCTGAGTATTCAATGGAATTAATGACTGCACAGCTGTACTCCAGCCTGGGTGCAATCATCAACTCAAGAAGTTAGGAAAATATATATACTGCACCAACTAGTAGCAAACGCACTGGAACACATTGCAGATCTTTCTTCAACATATGAGATGGAGTAAAAACTGCTAGATGACAATATATTGACAGGTCATATTATTTAACCCTCCAGCCCGCGCTTACCTCTACCATTCTGTGCATTTTGGGCGTTGTATTCTGGCTCAACGTCAGTTGGAGTAGCAAAGCTGAACGGAATGAGTTGTAAAAGGAAAGGACACGACTGTAAAAGTGCTCCCCTGCTGGTATGTAGTGATCTGGCCATCCAAGATAAGAATGTCTGCGACTTCACCTTTTTAACATAGTGAAAGCCATCGATGATTTGAGTGCAGCCTATATTGGCATGCCATGCCCTGTTTATATAAATGATTTGGGAACTTTATTCCTTAGAGTGTGGTGACCCAGCCCCCGCCATTCTAGCATAAATCCAAAATAGGCATGGTGTCCTACCATCATTCACGCCAAAGCATACCCGTATACCGTAAGAAGAGTTCTCAAGTTCCCCAGGTACATGCTTTGGTAGCTAACTCAGTCTAGGATTTTGCTGTGTATTATGGGACGTGCAGTACTGATTTTATGTGGAATAAATAAAACCATCACACCTAGGATGGAATGCAAAAAACTGGTCTAAATGAGGTACTCACAGAAGGGCCTGGAAAACTTGAGAGCTCTGGGTTCGAAGAATGCCAGTAGTAATTTGTAGATAGGTAAACCTTACAATAGTGACCATTGAATTTAGGCAAGTTGAGCCTAAAACGTACCCATATTTACTGTTAGTTTTTTTTAAATAGAACTATTGTCTTCTGTTTTTTAAACGGGTAATGTAACGCGTTGCTTAATGTGACTTTTATGCCTTCGTTTGGATAGTCAAAACTACACATTTGAGAATACAAAATGCTGCTGGGACAGGTTCAAGGTATCACACACGAAGGGGAATCCATTCTACCGTTGTGTAACTGCGCTCGAGGATAGATATTACCATAAGACTGTGTTGCTACAGACGCGGTCCAAAGACAGTCCAGCACAATGTCCGATTTTAAGGATCTGGCAAGATAAGCTTCCATTTAATGAATGGAAATAAAACACTTTTTCATCGTGACTAACCTGAAAATCTGGCATTGATCCGGCCTTCTGGAACCACGCTGGACATGCTTGCTATAGACCATGGTGCTTCCGGAGTAAAAATCTTTTTTTATTTAATACCAATCATACCTCTGTGCTAACTTCAAGTATTCGTAATAGCAAACTGCAGAGTACACAAATTATTTTCACATCGCAAGGATTTAAAGCTGTGGCTCAAGGATTGTGTGTGTTAAGGCATTGTAATCCCTGATCTGTAGGTTGCATGCACATTTCTTAATGTGTAAATGTCACCTCCTTGCATTGTCTAGTTGCACCAGAGAATCCACACGTGCTGCAGCACTACAATGCAAAAGCAGTTACTTTCCAGTTGAGTAGTGCCATTAAAGAAGCAGATGTTGTTCTTTCGGATTGTGCTTATTTCTTTGTCTGCTCTGTAATTCTGAAAACACTTTGTTGTAAAGTCACTTCTGTGAGGCTGACTTTTATGCCTTACGCCTGTGTGAGCAACCTACTGAAGACGTTCACTGACCGTTGCCGTTACCTAATATCTGCAACATTGGACTCCAGTTGTGGTGCACCATTGTACTCTTACTATATTATTTCCAGTTGCAAATAATAAGTAGCAAAACTAAAAAGTTTCCTTGAAGGTAAATAATTAGCCAGGTTTATTGATCAAATAAGTTACATGTTTCAGATTCAAAATAACAATACATGTTTCACAAAAAAAGCTTCATCAGGGCAATCTCTCATTTACTTTATCAGTAAGTCAATAATCTGTCTTCATGTCGTGATTGGGTGCAATTTTTGCTGAGGTTATTCGAACCTATCTTTGGCGTAGACTTCTAGTTTTCCGTCATTCGACCCGTCTTCGAATGTGTCACTGTATCTGGTTTTGGTAGCCAGTATGACCAGTTGATTTTACACATTGCCCTGGTGAAGCTTGTTGCAACTCATGTTGGCATTTTGAAGCTGAAACTTGTAATTGTTTTTTTGTTTAATAAACCTCGCTACTTTTATACCAAACTTTGACGTTTTGCTACTTATTATATGCAATTGGAAATAATTTAGTAATTATATGATGGTGCAACAAAACTTCAAATATTGAAGTAACCCTGTTACTGGGCAAAGGATAAACTGTACTTGGGAGCAAGACAGAAGCGCTGGGATAGTACCACGAGTGGCCCATAGCAGTGAAAAACACCTGGTATCTGCTGCTGCAAAGGAAAGTTTAGTGTCCGAAATGATAATACGAGGAGCAGCTGGACTGTTGCCTGTTTCGTCTAAATCCTGCTGAAAGAAGTCATCGGGTGCATGTTTGGTTTTGGTAATTTGGTTGCTGAATTAGCAAATTTGTAACTAACAATTTGTAAAGCGTCCAGATTCCAACAGATTCTGCCAAAATTATTTTTATTTAAAGAGCTTAGTTATAATTAAAAGTACTGATACCTTCTTTCATTTAACTCTGTTCTTTTCCCCAAGATGTAGGCTACCGTCTTAGCATACCAATGCCTCCACCCCTTCATCCCATTCAGTAGTTTTCTGCTGCCTCACATAGAGTTCTAAAGTTTCCCAGTTCCATGTTTGAGTAGCTCTGCAAGTTCAGAACTTTTCTTTGAATTCTGGGTCTTGTAGTCCAGATTTTATCATGGGTTGCGTAAGACAACATATTCTAGTAGGCTACTTAAAACCTAGACTGAATGAGCTGCTCATTCAACGGGGTAACTTGAGAGTTCTGCCTCACAATGCATCTCTTTTGCCTCCCGGCCATTGATGACTCCTATCCGTCCTCTCCTCCAGTGGTTCAAACTCCCATTTGATTGAAATCCTTTTCTGCCGTGACCTTGCTGTGGTTTTCTCAATCCGTGAGACTAAAACAAGACTAGCCTTTCTTCTAATGTCAATATCCTCTGAACAAAAGAATCTTTAACCATTGACAAGCAGTTTGTTGCTCCCAGAAAAACCCTCCCCAAAGGATGATTACCTCACCCTCTTGTTTTTTTTCTAAGTATGACTACAGACATTTTTGTGCATTTTTCTTTTCTACTTTTCAGGTGCCTAAGTTTGTTGGAGTGAGTGCATGTGCAAGGGTCTTGTGTAAGCTGGTGCTCGATGAGACAGTGAATGTACAAGTGTGTGTAAAAGTGAGAGTCTTGTGTGGGATAGTGTGAGTGAAGACTTTGTGAGACAGTGAATGATTTGTTACAGTAACTCAGTGTATGAGTGAGGGTCAGGCTTGTCTTAACGTGACTGTGCATGTTGAGACAGCGAGTGAATGCAAGATTGGATAGGTGTCTTTCACATGTGAGTGACAGCGTGGTTGTTTATTGTGCTAGTTATACATTGCCCATCGAAATGCAACACTGTTACATACGGCACATGCTTTGTTTGTTAATTTGACAGATCAAGTGAATTTCTAACAAGCATTGGCGAAGGCAATAGTCATGGACTATAACTGAAACAAGCCAGATCTTTTGGCTTTGCGTATACTTGTTTTACTTAGACTTTTGACTCGATTGAGGAGGTTCTGCTTTTCATCTCAACTGCACGCAAGCACGAAGGCTCAGTGAGCCTGCTGCAGATGATGTACTTTATCTTGATGTCCTCGCTCACCCTATACTGGTGCTGAAGAAGCAATGGTTCACTTAAAAGCTCACACCTCATATCGCCCCTTTGGCTCATTTATTTTGGAAACCTTGTAGTATCCATGGAGTCACCTAAATTCGAGAGACGGTCTGATTGCTGCAACATTAGAAATTGTCCCGCTTTCTCTACATTTAAAAAGGTTACACTTATGCTTGGCAATGAACAAAAGTTAACTACCAATGAAAAGCCACTCACCCCCTTCTGCCCAACATCCCCTACTGAAAGTCCCCTCCTCCTAGCTCGCCGCTACCTCTGACTAATTCTTCTTCATTTCATTTCCTGCCCACTACAGTGGTCATGTACCTCCTTGTACCTCATGGTCATAGTCAAATTTTATTGTACGGTTAATTAAAACCTTAACAAACAATCGTAAAAGCTACAAGTGTTCAACCCACAAGACTTAAAACGGTCCAATATTAAGACACACAGACAAAATTCATCACACAAATATTAAAGCAGTCCATTGTAAAAACTGACGGACCAATATATAATACCAAGTGCAAAGCAGCATTTATGATCGGTCCCATGTAAGTCGGGGGAGTCTTTATAGCTCTATCAGTCGAGCAATGAACAAGCGCAGTAACGGAGTAAACCGGGAGCATATCATGTGCTTTCCAAGGCCGGAACCAACCCAATTTAAAACATGCAGTACACTCGAAAGGGCTAAGTGCAAAACAAAGTTTACCAGCTCCCGGACCGGCTCATTGTAAAAGCAGACAATACAATATAAAATACCGAGTGCATAGGAGCATTTTTTAATGATGACACAATGTGAGAGCAAACGGTACCTTGTTTGCACCCACCCTTTTTCAAATCCCTGATTGACTTCTATAGTAAAGCACATCTAAAATGTTTCTTTTTCTGTGACTGTAGAGTTCCCTGCTGTCCTTTTGGGCCAAGTCCGCACTCTTGAAAAAGGAAATGCATATAAATTAAAAATACATGTACTGTTAGCTTGTTTTTTAGCTTAGTAAGTGCAGTCTGAGTTTACAGTGCTGTACCTGGTCAATTGTGCGAATCTAATACCCATTGGCAATGTGGCTATTCCTTTAGGTTGTGGCCAATTTTCTTCTCTTTGATCCCTGTAATTTGAAGGAAGGAAGCAAGAGTCTCAAACCCTTGCTTCTCGAGAAGGCTTGGCAGGAAGAGTTTGTCAGGATCATTGATACCCGATTAGTGGTGAAGAGGTTTGTTTAATAGTAGGCTGCCACAGTATGTAAAAGTTACGCGTCAGAGCAAGCCAAACAAGTTCAAGTTGGGGCGTGTGGGGAATGAAACTTTACAGATAAAGTCCGTTGTTTAATTTAATGCGAAGTATTATTTACAATTTTATATCATAGTGTGCTCTCTATTCTCTTTCAATGAAAACATAATAAAGGACAGAGCATAATAAAGCATAACTTAATCCTTTTATGGGCATACTGAGAGTCCCAGCCAGAGTGGGCTCCAACGCAGCTCATGAACTAGAGATCTGCACTTGCAGTCATTTGAAACCAGTTACTCTAGGGGTCTTGCAAGGGCCGGTAGAGAAATGCAGGAACGAGACTGATGGAGGAAAGGTACTAACTCCCTGATATTAAATTGGAAATGATTCATATTTCTAAAGGCATTCCAAAACCTTAAACCCAGTGCCCTGGTGAACAGTACTCCCCTGCAGCTCTGTTTCCATTGTTTTTCAGCAGGAGAATGGGTTTTGTTTGCTTAAAGACATCTGATTTTCATTAACATGATTTCAAGTGTAATAGATTGGGCAGTTACGCCTTACACAAATTCATGTCATGTGGTTACCATGAACAACGTTCTGCTGTTGAATTTACTGTTACATTGTCGAGAGAACATGTTAAATATGTGCTCGCTAAGAAACATTTCAAAAGTGCAAAGTTCGGACAAGCCTTAGACGCGTATTAGGTTGGGGGTTACTTTGCAAAGTACTCGTAGAAACCCTGAGATCACGGGATGGTCTCTTGTACAGATAGTCTCCCAGAGGTGAGGGGACATCCCCCAGAGCCTGTAATATTGCAAAGAGGAGCTTTGAGTCTGCTTGTGGTCTTGGGGCTGCTGGCCTGCTGAAAGAGGGGCAGCAGTGCCTGGCCTCTGCAAAGAGTTAACTGCCAAGGAAGAGAAGCCAATTGCTCTGGGGCAGTCTCCTAAATCCCAGATGCTGTGGGGAGTGTAATCAGCACCAGCCTGAGTCTGGAGTAGGTCAACCGACCACCTCGATCTAATCTAAAAAAACATCAACAGCTACGAGCCTCTTCTCCACTCTGCCAAGAAGACATCCTGACAACGTGTCATAGTGAGTGGTGCTAACTCTACTGACCATTGTGGTCTCCATTCAACCCACCCACGCGCCAGGAGAGTCCACGGGCAGATCAACGGTGCCCCCCTGAGCTGCCGACCACGCTCTGACACTAAGAGTGAGTCTGAAGATGGTGAGTTGGCCCTTGCATCTACCTAAATAAAATTCTGGACGTACACTGTTTGCATGTGAGCAACAATACCCAGGTAAAGCTGGGAAAAGTGGGCGGGACAACAACATAACTTTAAAGACTCATTACTTGGACACATATAGGAATGACCCGGGTCACAGAAACAAGTAAGCTTCTTACACAATCTGTAGTGAACCTGCACTTATGCTTACTTTAAACCTGATTATTGTCTGTGTAGAAACTTCCTTGCTACATGTGTAGAATATTATGCATTTGTTATTTCTGTGTGCAATGTTGCACTTTGGAATGTATTAATGCTCTCCACTTCTTTTTATAAAAAGAGTCACCTTCTTGGACAGTTATTAATGTCTGTTGCATAACTGTTGAGTTCTGAGACTCGGCCCCTACTCTACCTCCCTGAAAAGCATTGGACTTCTTTCCTTCCTTACCACTGAGGGTCAAATGTTGACGCGGTGTGCTTAGCTTTTGTCACTAGAATAGAAACAGCACACAACCAGTTTATTTCATAGGGCGTCTATCTCAAATCACCAAACCCAGGAAATCACTGGATGCTGAGAAACCCAAACAAAAGATATTTAGTGAGCATCATGTTTCAGGACTTTGGCGATAGAAACAAAGGAAAGCGGTAGACAGTAAGCCCCCTCTATTATAGAGAGGGTAAACCTGTTCCCTTTAGGATTTGCAGTGTGAAAATTCTTGCCTGGCCTTTTTTTGGCGGGTGGTGTTTCGCCAAATGCCATTTTGTTGGAATGATGCTCAATACAGCATGACCAGCCGAGGATAAAGACTAATAGGTCTGATTAGTTCTGTAGGAAAATCATTTTCAAACCCATAGGTCTGATCTGCTTATTATGAAAAGTTACGACAAGGGCATTAGGTCCAACCTATTTTTGTGTGAAAAGCATTGGCTATAGCCAATAGGCCTTTAAGGTTGGATTTGTTTTACACTGTGTTAAAGACTGTAGGCAGATATTTTGCTGAATGAAATCTCCCAGATTACCTTGGTAGGAAAGGGTTTTGGTTATACCATTTCACAAAACCTGAGGTTACAAGACTCGCACTCGGATGATCCTTGCTAGACACTCTTAGTAGGCTGTGGCATGCTTAGTTGTCTCCCATGCTCTTGTAATCAAAACAATGAATAATCCGATACATAAATAATGATACATAATACACATACATAAAGCGGCTTTCGGTCAGCTTTCTTCTGCCATTGATCTGTTTGAATATTATACTCACTCTGCTTCTGTCATGACTACATACAGAATGGGACAGCCGGTCAGTCTACTTCAGGGCTCTGTTACCCTGTTAGTGAAAGTATTTTGCCTGATCACATGTGCATATCTGCCTGAGTTTACTTCACTGCCAAGGGTAGTGGGCCAGTCCTTTATTTTTCCATTTCTTTCTTTTCAGTGGCGGCTCCCCCATTGGGCCGTGGGGGCGTTGCCCCACTGCTTTCTCGCAGTGCGAGAAGGCAGAAACATAAACGGTAAAAACTACCATTTCTGTTTCTCGCACTGCGAGAAAGCAGAAGTGCCTCTGTGCCTGGTTGGGGGAGGGCGGGTGGGCGGTCCTGTTCGAGGGCAGGGGGGAGTGTCTTACCCACTGTTGTGGGTACTGACTGTTTGGTCGGCCCCAGGGCCGAACAAAGCAGTCATGCGCACTCCCCCTTTTTAGGTTTTGCGCCTAGCGTTGCAGTGCGCAGCGCGAGACCTCTTGTATGGGCTTCAGAAAGCTAACCACACGCTCGTGCGTGTGGTTTTGCTTTCGCAGGCTGGCATTAGCTGTAGCGTGCTTTTTAAAAAAAAAAAAAAAAAACGGCACGCAATTGGGCAAAGGCGGGCGCATGTCCCGCCTTTGCTCCGCCCATTCCCGTCCGTGTCTAGGTCGCGCATCAGCGCGAGGCACAGACGACAGGCTCCCTCGCTTCCCCGCTCCTCTGTGGTGCGCGCGCACCACTGGTTTGGATTCCCGCGTTCGGCTCCTCTGTGGTGCGCGCCCACCACAGGTTTCGATTCCGTGCTTGTTCAACACGTCCTATTGATTTCATACATTCTGCTTTACGTGTGCAGCACCTTACAAACTTCACTTTTTTTTCAGTGAAAACAACTTCTAATATGCAAAATCATAATTAAAAATACATATGTAAAAGAAATACGAAATGTCAGAGGTCAGCTCTCTCCAGACACAATGAACTCGCGCTTCCTGCTGGTCATTTCATTAACCGGCACGTCCGTTAATAATCTACGGAGAAAGCCGTGAACCTTCCAAAGTCTGAAAGGAGCAGTACATTATGTGGTCTAATTAATCTGCTATGGATCTACAAGATTCTAGTACCTACTGCCAAGCATTGGGGAACAAATCAGCTAATATTTTGCTTTGTCGCCTTAATAGTATAAGTAACATTTACAGATTATGGGCTTCTTTTCGCTTTAAACATAATTGGCTCTGAAGATGTTATCACTTTGCACAGACAAATTACCCTTCCTGCTTCCTCCTCTCTCGCTTCTTCCACCTCAACAACCGTGCACTCCGCTTAGTCTCCAATAAACACCATAAATAGTTTAGTTATCCTCTGTCTCGCTTTCTTAATAATGCCCCCTGGGCCTGCCACATTCTCCAAATTGTGCTGGCACTTTTGTAACAAGCATTTGCAATGCAATAGGTCTCGCATTTACGCGAGTTTAAGCTATTGGCATTATAAATGACAATGCCTTTTATTTATGTTTTAAAAACCAAAACATAAATAAAATGCATTGCCATTTACAATGCCAATAGCTCAAACTCGCTTAAATGCGAGACCTATTGCATTGCAAATGCTTGTTCTCTATGTAGGCTGCTGCATGCAGCCTACATAGAGAAAATGGCCCGGCTGGGGCGCTCTCCGCTGCGCCTCACCAATCACAACGCTGCCATTGCAGCGTTGTGATTGGCTTGGGTAGGGGAGGGAAGCTGCCTGCTGGCTGCTTCCTGTTCCTGCAGCAGGAACACGAGGACCCGGCTGCCGCTGCGCCATTACAGCGTGACCGGCCAGGAGCGGAGGCGGTGCGGTACCCAGCACTCGCGGCAGTAAGGTACGTTTTATTTTTTTATTCTATTCCCCACCCGCGATCTCCCCCCCCTCCCTCCCTCGAGCATGCCGGCCGCCGCTGTGAAAATGCATTATTTATAGTAAAATCAGTGACTGATAACTAAATGCATCATCCATCACTCGTGCACTGTCTAGAACAGTCTTTGCATCTTTTACGTTTAATATAGGCAGCGCCTGTCATAATACAGTGTTGCTTATAGCTGCCAGCATTTGAACGGCCTTTGATGCACAAGAGTTGTTGACCTGCGCTAGAGATATAGTGCCACGGGTGCGTCTCTAGCCGCTACTCGTGACTGGTGGAGGCTTATTCTTTAATACTGAATTGCATGCACATTGGGACATTGATTTAACTCAGAAATAACTTACTTTTTGAATGCTTGCTGTATTTAAAAGATCAGTTTCCGTAAGATCTCCGGGTAGAAATATGCCGATAAGTGACATTTACATTGAATTACAGATATGCCGATAAGTGACATTTACATTGGATTACAGACGATGTCCAATAACACTATCCCTTTCTTCTGTAGAGAATCACACACTTTAACGAAAAATACAGTGTCTAGAAAGTAAAAAGGTTTGTCAAGCGCTTAAGCAGTGATTAATGACTCTGGCGCTATGGATTCATCGTTCCTCTCATCATTGGTGCTTCACGCACCATCTTTAGCTCGCCCTTTGATAGCAGTCGTTTAGAAGGACCACCCCACGACAGAAATGTTCCTTCAGCAGCCCCCTTACCTCTGGCATGCCTTGAATAATCCATCTGCCTGCTGGTTCCAACGGTCGTTTGATTTTCTGAGGGGGTGACCAGGCTACCGCATCTCTTCTGCTCAAAATAGCTGATTGGAGCAGATGTTCTGTGTGGCCTCATTATGGAGCGGAAGAGTTCTTCCTAAACACTTTATTTTTAAAATAATCCCATTGGTCTGTTTCTGCTAAGTAACCACACACAGCTGATTAGAATATGTTTACATTCCTTATTAGAGAAGCAATTTAGGATTTTAGCAACATGTGCAGTATATTGTTTTAATTTCCTGGGAACAAATGTAAGTTTCTTGATGGTTAGAAAATAATGTTAATTTCTTTCCTCCACAATAACCCTGGAGCGGCTAGTGACATTTGAAAGTGGTAGTTACACCAATCTGATGGGAGTACAGGGCTATTATTGTTAATCCCGTTAGCTGTCCGTGAGCCCTGAGTCCTACTGCTCTTGATTCGCCCCACCACTTTCAAATGTCACCAGCCGCTACTGTTTCTTTTATAGTTGCTGTTTTCTTTTTTAACTTTGTCTTTTTAGCTCTGAAGTTTTCAGTACAGCTGTCAAATAGACCTGTTACATAGTGAGCTTTGGGTCCACTCCTTTCAACCACAGGCATCGTTTGATCAGCCTCTTTCATCCATTGGCTTAAGACTTCGAGAATCTCATCTTGACTCCTCCCAGTTGAGTATGCATCCTTCACCTATTGCTATTGGCCATTAAGGTGTATCCTTCTGCTATCCCTTGAGAGCTTGCATGGAAGTACACAAGGGACTACTTTACAACTATACCCCTCTCTGTCTGCTCCTGCTGGACCACTCCTGTTTATCTCACTCTGTTCCTATTCTGTACTCCTCTATATTTCCTTTAATCCTTCCCTACTTCTCCTCTGCACTTCTTATTCCCCCGCACACCACCCTCTCATATCTCCTGGCATCCCAGACCTCCCCTAAGCACTTCTTGGCCCCCCTGCCTTCCCTACCCTCTCAGCGGCTTCTCTTAAATGCTATCGAGACCACAGTTGTGTTTCAAAGAAATGAAAGACAGGCTGTACTAAGAGCTTCCAGGATGACTGCCACATTTGGAAGCATTACTTCGGCCATCTTGAGTCGGTACAGTAATGATACTCTGTGCACAAAACCATTTCAAGGTGGTCCTTCCAGTGCGATGTTTACTGAGTGGCCATCTTGAAATATTAATGTGTAACTTTTTTTTTTTTACTTTCACAAGATGGAAAACGTTACTTCTAAATTGGGCAGCCATATGAATCTTTGAAACAGGAAATCACTATTTAAAATACCATTGCAAGACTGATGCATGCTGCTATGTTTAATTTTATTTTGTATTGTAATCATATGCCTCCTACGTTTAGTTGGTGGCATGTTTTCTTTTTCTACTTTTATTAATTTGATTTATTTTGCATATGATTGTTGAGTTTGTGTGTGTGTGTTCAGTAGCGGCTGGTGACATTTGAAAGTGGTGGGGCGAATCAAGAGCAGTAGGACTCAGGGCTCACGGACAACTAACGGGAATAACAATAATAGCCCTGTACTCCCGTCAGATTGGTGTAACTACCACTTTCAAATGTCACAAGCCGCTCCGGGGTTATTGTGGACGAAAGAAATTAACATTATTTTCTAACCCCCAAGAAACTTACATTTGTTCCCAGGAAATTAAAACAATATACTGCACATGTTGCTAAAATCCTAAATTGCTTCTCTAATAAGGAATGTAAACATATTCTAATCAGCTGTGTGTGGTTACTTAGCAGAAACAGACCAATGGGATTATTTTAAAAATAAAGTGTTTAGGAAGAACTCTTCCGCTCCATAATGAGGCCACACAGAACATCTGCTCCAATCAGCTATTTTGAGCAGAAGAGATACGGTAGCCTGGTCACCCCCTCAGAAAATCAAACGACCATTGGAACCAGCAGGCAGATGGATTATTCAAGGCATGCCAGAGGTAAGGGGGCTGCTGAAGGAACATTTCTGTCGCGGGGTGGTCTTTCTAAACGACTGCTATCAAAGGGCGAGCAAAAGATGGTGCGTGAAGCACCAATGATGAGAGGAACGATGAATCCATAGCGCCAGAGTCATTAATCACTGCTTAAGCACTTGACAAACCTTTTCACTTTCAAGACACTGTATTTTTCGTTAAAGTGTGTGATTCTCTACAGAAGAAAGGGATAGTGTTATTGGACATTGTCTGTAATCCAATTTAAAAGTCACTTATCGGCATATCTGTAATTCAATGTAAATGTCACTTATCGGCATATTTCTACCCGGAGATCTTACGGAAACTGATCTTTTAAATACAGCAAGCATTCAAAAAGTAAGTTATTTCTGAGTTAAATCAATGTCCCAATGTGCATGCAATTCAGTATAAAGAATAAGCCTCCACCAGTCACGAGTAGCGGCTAGAGACGCACCTGTGGCACTATATCTCTAGCGCAGGTCAACAACTCTTGTGCATCAAAGGCCGTTCAAATGCTGGCAGCTATAAGCAACACTGTATTATGACAGGCGCTGCCTATATTAAACGTAAAAGATGCGAAGACTGTTCTAGACAGTGCACGAGTGATGTATGATGCATTTAGTTATCAGTCACTGATCTTACTATAAATAATGCATTTTTACAGCGGCGCCGGCATGCTCGAGGGGGGGGATCGCGGGTGGGGAATAGAATAAAAAATAAAACGAACCTTACTGCCGCGAGTGCTGGGTACCGCACCGCCTCCGCTCCTGGCCGGTCACGCTGTAATGGCGCAGCGGCAGCCGGGTCCTCGTGTTCCTGCTGCAGGAACAGGAAGCAGCCAGCAGGCAGCTTCCCTCCCCTACCCAAGCCAATCACAACGCTGCAATGGCAGCATTGTGATTGGTGAGGAGCAGCGGAGAGCACCCCAGCCGGGCCATTTTCTCTTTGTAGGCTGCATGCAGCAGCCTACATAGAGAAAAAGGGGGCGTGCGCATGACTGCTTTGTTCGGCCCTGGGGCCGAACCAAACAGTCAGTACCCACAACAGTGGGTAAGCCACTCCCCCCCTGCCCTCGAGCAGGACCGCCCACCCGCCCTCCCCCAACCAGGCACAGAGGCACTTCTGCTTTCTCGCAGTGTGAGAAACAGAAGCAGCCGCCACTGTGTGTGTTATTATTGGGAGGTAAGTGGTTGCATGCAACGTTGAGTTAGTGGGTGAATATGTGGATTCATAACTACAAGGATGAGTGACAGAATGCATATATGAAAACTTATTGAAGCCCCAAATTCACCAATGACTGAAGAGGCACTTTTATTTCTAAGCTAAATCATTTGGCATGGCCGGTGCTTGTTTGGTATTCTGGTTGCCGTGTTTGAGCCCAATATAAGTGTTGGGTTTATTTCATATATAAAAATACCAAGAATTGGTGCTGTGCCTGTACCATCTCAGAAGTGTGGATGATAATTATTTATATGGTGCACCTTAAATCGTGAAGGATTTGAAACCTAGAGGTTGGAAATTTGTCCGAAATCTCTGTACATCCATTCTGGTTTAAATTATCACATTGATGCAGTTCTTATTAAGCTGGCTACGTGTCTTTTGTAGTCTAAACTAATTTCCCTGAAGGAAAGCAGGCATGGAACTCTGGAGTGGAGCCAAAATAACTACATTTAGTTGTTTATATTCCAGGGGGACGTGCCTGTAGATGAATTCAGTCTGGTGTGACGAAGGGTGGGTTTAGCAGAGTAGTTTTCCAACGGTATAGTTGAGTGTGACATTTTTAGGTGAAGTCTGCAAGAGCATGTGCTCTCGTGTGCGAGACTTTTATGTCTGATAATGGGTTTAGAACCTGCCCATAGCTTACCATTCCTTGGCACATTGTCGCTCTTCATAACTGCCTTCTCATTTGGCAGTAGTTGCCATGGTCACTTTCTTTTATTGCAGTGGCGCATGGACCAAGTACTGATTAATTAACTTTGATTAGTGCCCCTCCTTGGCTCATCTTTTCTTTTTTGTATTTTTAAATAGCGCAAACTTGACCGAAGGTATTGGAGCGCATTGCATGAGCACCAGTTAGATTACACACGGACACATTCATTTTTATTAGACACGGAGAGTTGAAGTGATTTGCCCAGAATCACAATGTTGAGTCGACGCCGAGACACTAGCATATTTCTCCAGCTCCAATGTCGGCAGCTCTGGCCAGGAGCGGCCGCTGGTACTGTGAAGTGGTGAGGTGGGGGGTGGGAGGAAACACGAAAAAAAGGCAAATAAAAAATAAATAAAACTGCACCTACCTGCTCCGACAGCCGCCTTCCTCCCAATCCTAATGAAAGCAAAAGACACACAATTGATGGACGGAATGCAGAACAAATCAAAACATTCCCCCCCAGTCAAGAGATCTGGGTTAAATCCATCATTCTTTTGCTCACCATGCCACCCCAGTTTAGACCTGGCCGTATGCAAATCAGTCTTGACCCTGTGCCTCATGGGAACAGTCCAGCCCGAAATGCCAAGCCAGGTCCTCCCTGGACCGGAAACAAGCATCCTAGGACCGGTTTCGGGGTTTCACCCCTCTTCAGCCAGGATAGCATGTACAACACAGCTAGGTGGAGAAAGGCTAAGTGCGCATGATGGTTTGGTCGGCCCTCTGGGGCCGACCAAACCATCATGCGCATTTAGCAGTGCTACCACTCCCCCTTTCTCCCTGGTGCTGCAGCGCAACTGTGGCTATCCCCGCCCCCTCCCTTGGCTCGGCTGGCAGGACGCAAAATAAAATGATAATAAAAACGTTTTATTATCATTTTATTTGTCCTTACCTCCGCTGGCTTTTAGCAGGGGGGCGACGCTCCTCTGCCATAATAGAGGAGCCGCCACTGGCTCTGGCCCTTATACCACTTCCTCTCCTGCTGGTTGCGCTGTAATTCAGGTGCCGTTTATACGCCATGACGCTACATCATAGATTTAAATAGCTCTGTTTTTTTAATAATCCTTACCTCCTCTCCCTGTTTCTTCTCATCACGTCCTGGATATGGTTTTGGAGTTCTGTGCGTTCCTCGAATTTAGCTGAACTTTTGTTTATTTTTATGTTCGCCACGGTTGCACAGGTTTCCTAACACCATTCATCTTATGCAACCCTGGGAAGGCACATTTGTATGCCTGAAGCTAAAACTTGACACGCAGCACCTTCTACTATTCTGCTAATGATTTCAATTTGATAATAAAATCATTTTAAAATATTTGCTGTTTTATGTGCGGATGACAAGGTTACTCACTGCTCCAGTACTTTGGGAAAATACTGAAAGTTATTCTAATCAGTGAATTCTTTAAAGGTTTTCTCCCGGAGGTAGGCTCTGTATCACGTCTTGAGATGTCACTGCTGTGATGTCTCAAGCTATGGAAAGGGCTGGTGATGCGTTACTTCACTTTTGCAAACTTTACTAGTTTTGTGCTGTAATGCCTGTGTCAAACCTTTCACCTAGCCTTTTTTTTTTTTTTGCAGTTTTATGTAGCCGAACTCGGACATGAAGGTATGGAGCGCTTTAGATGAACAGCAGTACATTACACAAGAGACGTTCATTTTAGTTTTTTTGACACGGGGCGATTAAGTGATGTGCGCGGAATCACAGGATGTTGAGGCGACGCCGAGAGTCTAACCCGGTTCCCCAGTTCCAACGTCGACAGCTCTGGCCGTTACGCCACAACCTCTCGCCAATTCAGCAGTTTTGTAAGCGGTTGTCTCTGGTATGTTGGTTTGACAGGGGGGAAAAAACGTGTCTTTATTAAGTGCAAGCAAATTTGTTTTGAGCCGCAGCCTTCCTGTAGGAGGACTGAAGCACCTCAGCAGCAGTATGTTGCTTTTGTATTTCCTACTGACAACCTAGAAACGATAAGCTGCTTGATGTAGTGGTCAGCGCTCTTGTGTTTCGGGCTCCGCACCGGAAACACACCCACAGACACGCACCCACGTCATCCGCAGGCCAGGCGTGGCCTGCGGGGTGAATAAATGGGAAGAGCCCGCTCGGGGGTTACTTCCGGCACCGAGTCTGGCGAGTCTTTGTCCCGCGCCAGAAACCACACTGGCGACGAGGGTGGGGGCTGAAATCCTCGCCCCCCGCACTGCTCAAGCCTGACGCGACCTCGCTGTGTCCCGCGGCTCCACCCAGCGAGAGGAGCCGCGCTACGGATCATCGACGGCCCGCGCTTGTGCGCGCGCGGCCGCTCCACGCCCCGCGACTTCACACGGCGCAAGGAACCGCGCTCGTGCTCCTCACCAAGCCAAGGGTACGTGCCACCGCCCGACCATCAGCCCTGGTCCAGCGCTGCTTCGCGCTACCGCCGGCCCTAACGTGCGCACCGGCTGTCTGGTTCCACACCACTACTCCCCAGGCCCAGTTGCCTGGTGGTGCCCTGGGGACACAACACGTGCTGCATCGCTGCGGAGGAAGGGCGAAGACCGGTGCCCCACACTGCTGTCTCCTCCATCTCGGAACACCTGCTGACACCTGCACTCTGCATCCCGGGTGCTCACCAGCAGCAGCCTCCAGTCACCCACACCTCGCTGCCCCGGCCGGCCACCACTTCAGCATTTGGACATCGCGCCACACCTGCCCAGCACCACCATGGGAGATGATGCCCCGGCCCCCATCCCGGTCCGGGTTCCGTTCCAACATGCAGCCTCAGGGGTACTGCCGCCGTTCAGTGAGCTGGAGGACCCTGCCACTGCCTCCCCCAGATGGAAAATTTGGATTGAACGCCTCAACAACTACTTCGTCGCCACCAGAGAAACCGACGAAGCAGTGAAGCGGTCACTTCTCCATTACGCAGGTGATGAGATGTTCAAACTCTTCAAACACCTACCGAATACAGGGGCAGCAACAGACTATGACGCAGCAGTCGCCGCTTTGGACGCCCACTTTGACCCCCAACTCAACCCGGATTTTGAACGCTTCAAACTTCGACAAGCCCGCCAAAGAGAAGGGGAGTCAGTAGATGCTTTCTACGCACGGTTGCGCGAGCTCGCAAGCACGTGCACGGAAGATGATCAACCGAAGGAAATTAGGGCGCAGCTTATTCAAGGATGCAGGGACAAGACATTACGCGGACTCATCCTACGCCAACCCAAAATCGCGCTGGAAGACATCCTCATACTAGCAAGGTCCCACGACCTGTCAGCAGCCAGGGCCAACGAAATGGACCAAGCCCTCACCAAGCCCCTAGGACGGACAGACGCGATCAAGACAGAGCGGGCGGATGCCCTCAGGACACGACCGCGTGCCGACACAACCCGAAGAACAAAACCCGACTCACCCAAGTCGCGGTGCGGCTACTGCGGGTATGAACCACATGCCGCCAAAGACTGCCCCGCACAAGGCAAAATCTGCACCAACTGCGGAATTCCAAACCACTATGCCACCGTGTGTCGACGACGGACTCGAGGCCGCGACACCAGAAGCCAAAAACCACCATCACGGGCAGCACGACAACTGTTCCTGGCAACGGCCATGCCACTTGAAGAAACGTCACGAACCGGCCCCAAATATCAAGGACCAGTCGATTCGTCTTCAGAGGAGGACGATGGGGAAACATACCTCATATCCTTTGCGAAAGAGCTCAAACGACGCAGAAGACCACAGCCCACCTGCACCATCCACATCGCAGGCACAGAAGTTACGCAGTCATCGACACCGGAGCGTCGGTAAACGTTATGGGCCTCCAACAATATCGATGCCTGCGACCCTGCCCACCAGTCACCCCTTCACGGACCACGATATACGCTTACGGAGCTGACACCCCTTTGCCACTGAAGGGAAAGATATCAGTCCCCATCAAGGCCGACGACCTAGAGGTCACTGCGATCATCCACGTAATTGACAGAGAGGCGGACACACTACTGAGCAGCCACACAGCAGAAGATCTGGGTCTAGTCTCATTCGCCCGGCGTGTCCAGACCCACCAAGTAGAAGAGCTGCTCGCCCAATTTCCCGAACTCTTCCAGGGTCTTGGCTGCATCAAATGCGACCCCATCAAGCTCCACATCGACAAGTCAGTCGCCCCAGTTGCCCTACGCCACAGAAGGGTGCCTTTCCACCTGAGACCACTGGTGGAGAAGGAACTGGAGACGTTGGAAGAGCAAGGCGTGATCGAAAAGGTTTCTGGACCAACACCCTGGGTGTCCCCGATGGTCATCACAGAGAAACCAAAGCAGCCCGGAGCAATCCGCCTCTGCATCGACATGAGACTGCCAAACAGAGCCATCAGGAGGGAGCGGCACCTCACACCCACGATGGACGACATCATTGCAGATGTCAACGGGTCGAAGTGGTTCTCAAAAATTGACCTAAACGCAGGATACCACCAACTCCCACTGTCCAAAGAAAGCCGCTACGTTACCACATTCAGCAACCACCTGGGGCTAAGGAGGTACAAGCGCTTGAACTTCGGAATATCCTCAGCAGCAGAGGTATTCCAGAACACAATAAGAGAGCTGTTGTCAGGCCTACCGGGAGTGTTAAACGTCAGCGACGATATACTAATCCACTCAGCAACCGCAGCTGACCCCACAAACACCTCAGAAGCACGCTGAAACGCCTGAGTGAACATTGAGCCACACTCCACAAAGATAAGTGTCAGTTCTTCCAGCCATCCCTCGAATTCTTTGGGTACGTGTTTAATCAAGACGGCATCCAAGTCGACCCCAGAAAATCGCACGCCATCAAGAACGCCCCCGCCCCAACGACACCCACAGAAGTAAGGAGTTTCCTGGGGATGGCGACATACTGCGGGAGATTCATCCCAGGACTGGCAACCCGCGCTGAATCGCTCAGAACCTTAACCAGAACAGATGCCAAGTGGCAGTGGGGAGAGAGAGAAGAGGAAGCATTCCAAGGGATAAAGGACGCACTCCTAGAAAAAGCCACGCTCGCATACTTTGACCCGGCTAAGAGAACCGAATTGCTTGTCGACGCCAACCCAGTAGGGCTAGGAGCGGTACTGGCTCAAGAACAAGAACCAGGTAGATGGGCAGCGCTGTCGTTCGCCAGCAGAGCACTAACCCCCACGGAAACAAGATACGCCCAGATTGAGAGGGAGGCGCTGGCCATAAAGTGGAGCTGCAACCATTTTCATCTGTACTTAACAGGACAACCCTTCACTGTGGTCACCGACCATCAGCCCCTTGTACCTCTCTTCAAAGGAACTGCTCCTCACCCGCCCCCCCTCCCGGATAGAGCGATGGGCCGTGCAGCTACAGTCCTACGAGATGGAGCTAGTGTACCGGCCCGGTGCGAAGAATCCAGCGGATTTCCTGTCCAGGCACCCGGTACCACAGGAGGCACAGGAAGACGGAGACGATGTCGAGCAATATGTCCACATGGTATCCGCCGCAGCATGCCCTCAGGCAATGACTCTCGAGGACGTCAGGGAAGCAGCCACCGCCGATTCCGTATACGCAAGAACTCTCCAAGCAGTCCAGGATGGATCATGGGCAGGCTACTTGCGACACGCAAACGCGTGGAGTCCAGAAGACAAGGACGGCCTGACGAAGATATGGCGCATAAGGAACGAACTCAGCGCCACAAGTGATTGAATACTGCTAAGGGGATCACGACTGGTCATACCTCAAGCGCTAAAGCACCGCGCCACCCAACTAGCTCACGGAGGCCACCAGGGGGTGATGAAAATGAAGGCACGAATGAGGGAAAAAGTTTGGTTCCCGGACCTGGAACAAATGGTTGAAGATCTCGTACGTCGGTGTTCGGCCTGTCAACTGACCAGTACCCCGGAGAGACCAACCCCAATAATTACCGAGGAAGCATGCACGACCCCGTGGTCCAAAGTGAGCATTGACTTCGGGAGTTTCCCCGGAGGGAAACACACCTTAGTGATCGTCGATGCGTTCTCGAAGTACCCAGTCGTGGAACCAGTGACATCAACCGCCTTCACACACGTGAGCCCCGTCCTGGAGAAGGTATTCGCCATGTTCGGCTTCCCCCACGAAGTCCGAAGCGATAATGGACCACCTTTTCAAGGCTCAGAGTTCGCGGCGTTTCTGAAACAGCGAGGGATACATCACCGGCGTGTCACGCCCCAATGGCCACAGGCAAATGGTGACGTCGAAAGATTTATGCGCACTCTGAACAAGATGTTCCGTATTGCGGTGCTAGAACAGGCTGACCCGGAGAAGCGACTCCACGAGTTCCTACGGGAATACAGGAGCACCCCCCACTGCACCACGCAGCGGAGCCCCTGGTCACTAATGCTACAAGGCACGAGGAGAGATCTCATCCCCACCTGCCCAGGGTGGACTCCCTCCCCGCTGGAGGTGCAAGAAGTGCAAGACCGACGAGAACGACGGAACATCCAAGCCAGTACCCGACGCCGCGCAGCGCCACGGACTCTCCGGCCGGGAGCAACGGTCATCCTCGGAGATCGCCGACCAGGGGGGAAATTCAGGACGACCTACGAACCTGGCACATGGACAGTCGTTACTAGCAACGGGACCATGGTAACGGCCAGGAAGGGAGGTGAAGAAGTCTCTAGAAATATCTCCTGGTTCAGAGAAGTTCCCACCAACATTGCGAACGAGCCAGCTGGTGGCCAACCAGAAGCTCCAGTGACCCCAGCCCAAGAGGCCGCAGACAGAGAACCAGCGGGCGGAGACAACCCAGCGGAGCCGGACACCAACTGTCTTCAGCCGAAGCGCCACCTGAGAACACCCGCCATGGAGGCCGTCTCCAGAGATACAGTCTGCGACCCAACCCTCGCCCGAGCCAACGGCTCCGAGACTTTGCATGCTGAGGTTGCAGACGCTAGTGCCATCGGACTGCACGCAAGTATCCTGAACTCTATGCAATTGGGGTTTGAAATGTTTAAAGTTGTTGTTCAAAGAAAAAAAAAAGACTGAGCTGGGAAGGGATGTAGTGGTCAGCGCTGGCGGATAGGCTTGCCATAGCGTAATAGTAAGAATAGAAATAGGATTCCTGCAACAAGTGCTAGAATTAATGGCACACCACCAAACACCGAATGTGCGAAGTTTGGGATGATTCCGAGGACTGCCTGGAAAGGTGCTAATAGTCCTGAACAGATGGTCTTAAATACATGTACAATTCCGCTCGTATCAGACATGTTAAAGATACGTCCCATCATTTCTACGAAATGTATAGGGCAGTTTGTACGAATTAAAGCCTGTATCTCAGCCGAAGTCCTTGCAATTTGTAAATCATAGATTTCTTTGGCCGAGGTCAGAGGCACGGTTTGTTGTATAAGCATGGCTTTCATTCTACTTAAAGTATCAAATCGTATAAAGGAAACATTCAATGAAGGCCATAAAGGCGACTCCCTGACTGTGTCTATTGGGGGGAACAATACTTGCATACTGCAAGTGACCCTGGAGTCTACCGTTACCAGATATGGGATGCCTGGCAAGATGCCACAGCAACACTGATCATTCAACATGAGGTAACTCCCATTAGAAAGTTGGCCAAACATTGGATTAATCACAGCAGCTGGTGTACCTTGCTGGTGGCAGGACAAATTTGCCAGAGAACCATTACAAGCCCTGTGTAAAGAAATGTCTTGACATATGAGTGAACCGCTTAGTGCATTTTCACAGTGTGTACCGCTAAGAAACACTTCACGATCCCCACTCCAACATCTGTATTCGTAAGGTAAATCCCAGGATGTCTTAATGTATTCTTTACCCAACCTTTCATATTTGCCAGCTTGCATTTGTTTGAGGCAATACTGAAACTGAAAAGTAGTGACAGGCAGAGTGATTTTGCCATGAATAAGCCATTCTGTAGCTGGTTTTTCTGCCACAGTGAATGGTAATTTCTCCAGTTTTTCAATGCTCAGCACTGTATACTTTGCTCCCCTTTGTGCCAGTTTGATCTGTTTATCAGTCAGATTGTATTCTGCAAACAGAGCCGACGTGTTGATAAAACACCAGGGCACATAGCCCGCACGCAAAGATTGCAGCGTCCAGCCTAATAACATAATAGAACGTAACTGAGATTGGCCTTGTTGTAACATGGCTAAATCTTGTTCCAGTATTTCAATAGCAGAGGATACAATGTTGTCCAATGAATACATTCTGGATGACAAAGTTGTTAACCCATTGTCGACCACAGAGAGAGTTTTCTCTAAGTTAATACGATCAAGTTCACGTATTCGTTCTGTGGCCTCTACCTTTGAAACCTTCCATGCTTCATTATAAGCAGCATAGATGCCGGCATATATGAAACGTTTTTGACGCGGTTTTCTTTGTCCTAGCAAGAATTCCCTAAGGTCTGCGTCTTCTTGAAGTAAAGATAAGTGTTGTTTCACATCCTCAAGTGTAGATTTTTGTAGCCAGTCGAGGCACAATTTTCCTACACTGTATGTTGTTACTACCCCCGGATGTTGTCTTTGGACATATCGTGGGTCTGGCCTATGAATAGTAAAGCCCTGTGTTTTATTCAGGAATCTTTCTTGACAGATGTTTGTGTCTGTGGGCCAGATCAACCATTTTCTCCAATCAGGATTTGTTCTGTTGATTTGTAGTATTGTGTCAACTGTAACCGCTGCCTGTGTATTGTTATTACTGGCAGGTGTTGGTAGAGAAGGTGTTTTCATGTCTTTGATCTTGGCTAAACCAAGGCAAGACGTTTGTTGCACAGTGTCATTCAAAAACATTATTTGCTGAGGGATGATACATGCTCTAAACAAAGCTTCTATCCCCTGCACTTGCCAATCTTTAGAACCCCAGACAGATTTTGTGTCTATTGTGTCTTTCCACAAGTCGAATCCATGTCTAGACAGTTGGGCAATAAATGCTGCAGAGTAAATCTGTTTTGTATTTGTTAAAATAATTTTCTGGCCTGTTTTGTTTACATTTTTATAGTAAAATGTTTCCGGATCAGATGTATTGTACCCTGAAAAATAGGGAAACTTTTTAGCAAACGTTTTTGAACTACCTTTTGGTGGTGTAGGACAATGCTCCCATTGGTTAAACAAACACATTTCTAGGTGTTGCAGATTTATGCAAAAAAATGATGACCATAGTGGTTATAGCAATACAGCTGTTCATAATCTGATGAACCCTCTAAATATTCATTGTTAGAAAATGCAGCAGACCTTTCTAGATCAAACATCATATCATTTACAGTCTCAAAGTCCCAATCATCAGAATAGGTACTGGATGAAATAAAATCACTTAGTGAAATTTTAAATAAATGTGGAATGTTCAAAGGTTCCGTAGGGCCGAAGATATCGAAATCTGTTTTGTCCCACACTATACCATCCTGTACAGGAACGTGTGTGATGTTCACTGCTGACAAGTCTCTTGCTTCACGATGGGATGATTTGTGTGGTTTTAAAAGTAAGTTCACATTTTTACTTTCAATGTCCAAACGGATGTATCTGCCATTTATAAGCACGCTGATAGTCATAACCAAAGCTAGCCAAAGCAGAAAGAAAAATATTCCAGAAATAATCCATAGTTCAATCCATGGTGAAACCAGATAAGTCTTTCTCAGAAAATGAAAAAAGTCTTGTACTTGCTGTTTGAAAGTTTTTGATGCTGGCTTCGTTTCAGGCTCACTCGGATCCTCAGAAAACGTATCAAAGTTAATGAAATAGCCAGAAGCAGTTCTGTCAATTGTTGGAATTGCATCAGGATTTGTCGAAATCGCTGGAACCAGTTGACCACTTGTTACGTTGGTGTAGACAGGTGTATTTGGATGAACTGTTACTTGAGTTTCAAGAGGGATGAGTTCCATAGCATTGTTGCTTAGTCCTTCATCTGTTACTGCTGAATTCTCTATGGTTATCAGTCTTTCAGTCTGAACCTCTTGAATAGTAGCGAGAGGAGTGCGTCTGCTACTAGGTCGGAGTCAACGAGTCCTACTATTTAGTATTGGCCACATACTGTGGTTTGGTGAGGTCGATTGACACAAATCTTTTCTCCTTTTTTCCAGCAAGGGGCGGCAGAAGTACTGTTCTTGTTCCGTGAATGGCTAGTACAGGTACTGGTTGTCTGTAAGAAGGTCCAAATTCCTTCTTGTCCGCAATAGTCTCTCTGACTAGATCCCCAACTTTTGGGATCCAGACAGGCCTTGCTGGGACTGCCGGTTTTTCCCCAGTGGTGGTTGGCTTCAGGAATACGTTGCTTTGTTTCGATCTTAGTTAATTTAGATCCTGTAAAACAGCCAAACGATCTTTGATATCAAAGGGTTTATTTTCCACCACTGTGCCTTTACATTCGAGATCAGGAACCCACATTCTTGTCCCAAATAGGACCTCATATTGAGTGACCCCCCCCTAGAGAACTTCTTGGCAAATTATTTAATGAGCGTTGGACCCCATAAAGATGTTTGACCCACCCATCACCCGTACCTAATACTCTACCTCTTATAGACTGCTTTATGTCCCGGTTTTTCCTTTCCACAACAGAATTTCCCTCAGGATGAAACGGAGAGGAGTACCGCAATGCAACACCCAAACTGGCCATGGCTTCTTTGTAAGCCCGAGAGCTAAACGTAGGGCCCTGGTCAGAATGTAGCTTGCCTATTGCGTATGTGCCAATAAAGACTCGCAAATCTTTTATAACAGTTCGAGCGTCAGCCGAGCGCTGAGGCCATATCCATAGGAACCTTGAGCACGAATCCACTGCGACCATTATATATTTATAGTTACCGTCCCTTTGCAAGGGACCGCAGTGGTCCAGGTAAACACAAGCTAATGGTTTGTCTGAAATTAACAGGGGTGTTTGCGCAGGACGTTTCATTGTGGAGACTTTCATCTGTTGGCATATTTCACATTCCAAAACATAGTTTTTGGTCTGTTTCCTAATGCCAGGCCACCAATATCTTTGTTTCAGTAAAGATACTGTTGCAGAAATACCTGCATAGGCAGAGGCTATTCCTTCATGTGCTGCTAGGATTAGTCCTAATCTACGTTCCTTGTTTGGAATTACCCTATCCCCCACTCCAGGGATTCGAGCAAAAGGAACGTTGTTCGCATCAATTACATGAGAGTACTTGAGTGGAAACTTTTTTGGTAACGCTGCACCACTGCCTTTGCTCGTAGCATTGACAGCCAACAATATCTCACTGTCTATTCTCGTTTTTGAACGAGTGATCGCAGCTACGGAAGCCGTCTGAACAGCCCCCTTTGCGGCTTCGTCAGCCAATGAATTCCCTGCAACGTGAACGCCATCACGTTGATGACTCAGCGTGTGTATCACGTGAGCTTTTGGTAGTTCGTTTTTTAACTGAACTACTTGTTCCCAAAGCGTTTTATGCTTTATTGTGCCACCTTTTGCATCTTTGAACCCATTTTAAAGCCAATTTTGTATATATTCATTATACGACTGAACACAGTAAAAGGAATCACACACTATCAGTGTGGGGAATTCGCGATCTGTACTTTCAAGTGCCAGTTTGAATGCTTGTAGTTCAGCTCGCTGAGCTGTACAATCTCCTAGAGATTGAGTTTTAGTGACCATTGGTCTGAAGTTACCATCTTGCATGCGACCTTTAACGATTGCGCATGCTGCACTGTAAGCTTGCTTACTCCCTGTAGCGGGTTGTGCGGATCCGTCAGTGTAAATTATGAATTCGTACTGATCGAGAGGCAGAATTTCAGTAGGCAGAGGACATTCATGTTCATATTGCAGGAACGCTTGTGTTTTTAAATCAGGATCAAAAACATATTCAACATCTGTTGCAGCAAGATAATTAACCCATTGTATCCATCTAGGATGTAATGCTTTAGCATTTGGAATGCTCGCTTTAGTAACCGCCTCTAAGGCCGGTACTGGGGTTACGACAATAATGCATTTCCCTTGGGCTAGAGCTCTTTCTTTTTGCTACAGCGGTTTGAACTGCTGTCAGTATTTTTTCAGTTGAAGTGAAGCGCATTTCTGCTTGTGTATACAAATGTGATTTGTATGCTATTGGTACTTTTTCACCCTCATTAAATGTTAAGTAGGTGAATCCGCATTGACCCGAAATTATTCGGATCACTAAGTTGCGTTGACTGACGCGTGTTTGTAAGTGATTTGTTGCTAACATGTTAGCTTGGAGTGAACTCAAAATTTCTGTGTGTTCCTGTGTCCAATGTTTGATTGAAAAATCAGGTTTGATTAATTCGTAGAGAGGTTTAACCCTTTCTGAGTAATTTAGAATGTAAGTTCTTCCAAAATTTAGGAAACCCAGGATGGATTGTAAATTTTTCAGCGTTTTTGGAGGTTGGAGCAGCGCACACGTTTCTAAAAAGATAGCTGCCAAGCTCTTACCTTCACTTGAAAGCTCATATCCTAGAAAAAGGACATTGAGATGGGCAATTATGGATTTTTTAAAGTTGAACTTATAGCCCTCAGAGGCGAAGCCCAATATAATGGTACTCACCCTGTTCAAGTGCCTTTTCTGTCAGATAGATGTCATCGACATATGACAATGCCTCATTATCATAAATTTGTAGTAACTCTGTTACCCTCGCTGAGAATAACCCTGGGCTGTTCTTGAACCCTTGTGGGAGTCGACAAAATTGACGCTGGGTCCCCATTATTGAGAAAGCTGTTAAGTACCTGCTTTCAGGTGCTATGTTCTGACAAAAGAAACCATTTGAGATGTCTAATGTGGTTTTATATTTTTTCCGCACAATGTTATTCATTAATGCTGTACTATGTGCATTTTGCACTGCAAATGTTTTAGAACAAGTGTTTAAGTGTCTGTAATCCAAAACTAGACGATATGTATGGTCTGGTTTGGATACAGGAAACAAAGGATTGTTCATTGAGGAGGTGCATGTTTCAATCACCCCTTGGTATTCAAGTTGATCTAAGATCTCCCTGACCTGCTTTTTAGCTTCTTGCTTTATTGGGTACTGCCTTTGTGCAGTAGGTTCATTTTTAGATGTATTTTATGGTGAGGTGAGTCCTCATCCCATCCTACATGATTTTTATATAATGCTGTGGCCTGGGCTACTGCCCATTTCCTGGCATAAGTATATTTTAGGTGAATTGGAATATGGTTGGAGAAGGCAGGCATAATAATGTCCTGCCCTTGTGGGCACTCCCTGACAAATTGTGGTGGCCAGTCTTTTTCTGCTAGAAGTATATCATAACCCCTTGAAAGTTTCTCCCAAAAGCGCGTTTTCACCTTTCTTGGTATGTCTCCTTCCATTCGGAGTGTTATTTCATATAACTTTTGTGGAGTACTAACCCTGGTGTCTACAGTCTCTACTGTGATGTACTCATTCAAGTCCACTATCTCCAGAAGTTCCTTCAGGTTCTGGCGAGCTATTGTGACTTCTGCCGCACTCTCCAGCATTGTCTGAGCCCATTCTCCGTTCTTGAGCTGTGTTCTCAGTATTCTCGGCATGTCTGATCTTCAGACCTGCTACCTTCTTTTTTGAGAATTGAGGTTTTGATTTATTTTTCTGAACGTGTTTGTCGTCTTTGGATTTCACGCTTTCTTCTCTATGTTCTGACCGTCCTCTTCTTTCCGATGTCTGTGACGATATCTGAAAGGTACGAGAGGAACGTGTATCAGTATCTTGATACCTGTCAGGCTTTCTTAAATTATCCCTATTCCTGAGGTTATACCTCCTTTCAGAGGGCTCCTTTTGAGGAGACCTACCTCGGGATTGAGAACGTTTCTCGTTTGAATTTTGTTTATTATTTTCCCACTTCTTTTTAGAAGATGTAGGAGTTTGTTTAATAGAGTCCTTTTCAGGATTCTCAGATAGTTTTGGCTTCAATGGTCTTCCACCCAAACTATCTCTGCCTAATTCTGCATAAGATTGTTCTATTATTCTGGGTAGTTCTGTTTGATGTTCTGTTACATCAAATTCCCTTAATCGTTGGCGGATCGCCACTGATGCTGCCTCCCCTTTAATATTAGATAATATTATTGTTGAGACCTGGTCGAAATTTTTCAGTAATTTCATACCTAAATTTAGAGCAGGCTCTGCCCCGTATTCATTTTGAATTTGTTTCAGGACATCTGGTATTACTGCAATTGATGGAACACCATGTGTTTTAATATAGATGGCAGCAAAGACTGAGCCCCAAGTGGTGCAGTCTTCCAGTTGTGGTGTGATCCCCATTGGTAAACAGATCGTTAGGATTCTGTGTTTTTCATAAGGGGTAGTATTTGGAAATACTGCTTCGATTTGAGTAATTTTTTGAGCTATCCAGAATGGAATTTGCTCACGTTTTGTGGGCATTTTACCCATGACTGCGTATAAAGTCTGTGGTGTAATTTTTAGTGTATTCCCCTGTTGAGGGGTTTGATTTGGAATGGTCAATGGTGGTTGGACTGTGAAAGTCCGCATGACATATTGGACTAATTGTCTGTAAATTTTTATTAACTCTGTAAGTTGAGTAAGTAATTCCTCGTCTGACATCTCTTCAATGTCAGGATGAGGTGTGTAGCCGGCTAGAATCGGCCATGTTGCTCCTGGTCTACCTAGTGGACCGAGCCTGGTAATGTTTTTGTGATGTTTTAGGGCGCCTTTAAACCAGAGCTGATGCTCCTGGTATGTTAGTGGAATTTCAATATCCTCGAAAGGAATATATTCCTCTGGTGGTTCATCTTCTTTGTAGAAGTGAAACAGTCTTGTTACTGGATTTGATTCTGGGAATACTATCCATGAATAGAATACCTCTGTCTGAAAGGATTCGTGTGCCTCTATCACGTAAACTGCTCTACCGCCTCTTGGTGGTAGGCCGTGTTTTATAAGTTTTAGAGTGATGGCTCTTCTTAAGTTTGGATGGATGTCTATAACACCCTCCTCGGTTTCATTTAAACCTGTAAAGTTAAAAGCTGTTACGACTGGTTCAGCCGCAGCTACACCGTTCCCGGTGTCATTGTCCCCGCGTGTGGACATTTGTTTTTTGAAAAATGTAGAACAAGTTTCAAGGAAACAAAAGATAAGGTGCACAATATTTTGGAACACTGTATCCTTCAACGTTGAACAAACCAAAATAGCTAATATATAGGGTTTTTTGTCCTATTTAGTTTTGGCGGATATTTAACCCTACCCACTCCAGACGTCTTATGGAGTATGTGAGTAGGGGTCTCTGAGAGAAAAGCACAAATGAGTTACTCAGTATCTAGCGTTAAATTAGTGCCTTACCAAACGTTTGGGTGCCATGTAGTGTAGTTCCTATTTCCCTAATAGGCTCTGCGCATTGGAATAATATACCCTATAGGCTTGACATAGGACTGAGGTCGGTATGTCCCTGTCGAGTATATTAAACTTAATTACTTTGTGCCAGCTAGCTCAGAGGCCACTAGAAACTCCTTGAAAACAAGAAGGGAGTAGTTTCTGGCAACCGCATAAACATGACTACTTTGTTTCCCTTTAGAATCGGAACACGTCTCAGAATCGTGGAAACAATAGATAACAGTTTCACTCAGCTAATCGTGCATGCTTAGTTTCCTCAGAGTTACACAGAAAGAATAGACGGGCGTTTCAATAAAAAGGTTTTATTGAACAGTCTTGTTTCTCGTGTAAGAGATATGTGCTGTTATGATCACAAGACAGTATGCAAGATATATAATGTACAGCGTAAGCAGTAGAAATAAATAATACTGCGCTAGCATTATCTTTTAGCATATAATCACGTACATAAATAACATGAGCTAAAAATGCGAGTACTCATACGATGCGTCTCTAAGCTAGTTCTACCCCAGTGTACCTAACCTAGGTATAGGACAAGATAAGAAGTAGGTGGAGTATTCTCTAGTATAGTATACTAAGAGTATGTTAAGTCTAGTATGCCAAGTATGCCAAGAGTCCCTCTAGGTTCTAGTCCGCTCCATACCTTGAGAATGAGAGAGGTGGGAATCTCTTTCCGGACTCGAACTCTAACACCCCGCGAAGGGAGTCAGATCACTGGAAGCTGGATTCTCTGCGAGCAGGGATGACAGCGTCTTCTCAGTGCGTTAGGCCGGGATACGGGCTCCTCTGAAGTCGAGGTCTTCTCTAACTTGCTTGGGCAAGGGAAGGTATATTTATACCTGGTAGGTGCCTTGGAATGTTAGCATTGACGTGAAGTCGGACAGAGGAAGACGTCAGGAATGAACCCTTAAGGTATAGCGGTTCATGCATAATAGATGAGTTCTTGGAGAAATCAATAATCCTGTGCTAGGGGAACTCCCAAGAGCTTAAGGGTCTGGTTTCTAAGAACTCGTTGTGACGTTAGGGTGAACGGATGTCGGTGACCATGCCTGTATTTGGAGTGCACGGCTAATGCCTAAATAAGGACTGGGATTTTATGCCTATATAAGGGCATTGCGAATTGTGCCTATATAAGGACATGTTTCAGGAAAACCTATATACGGACACCTAAAGCGGAATACAACAACATAAAATCCACAAAAAAACGTAAAATGCAACATTGTTTGCCCAGAACTCCCATTACAGGGACATGGCATAGAATCAAGGTTAATATTAACACACAGTGGGAAACCCAAAAGGTATTTCATTGTGCCGGCCCTTTAAGGGAACAAAAGACTCCGTTCCCATCGCCCCCTTGATCTGATCAAATACCCAGCAGTACTATCTAGTGGAGCTAACATCATATGTCTGGCTACACTCGCCTTACAGCTCTCCAAAAGCGTTCTTTTAGAAGCGGGCAGGTCATATAGGGCCTGCCATAGCTGTTTTTTGTTAATAATTAAATTGTTAGTGGGGTCAGTAAAAACCAGCTGTAAATCAACCGAACAAAGGCTAAGTTCAGCACTAGTAAGCCAGGGAATCTCAATGCCTTTATCACAGCAAAGGCAATCCAGAATAATGTCCTTGGTTAAGCATGCCTTCTCATTTTTCCAAATCGCCAATCGTAGTAGGGGTGGTCAGGCTTTAATATTGTCCTCGATATACGGGGTGTCCAATTCTCTGACAAATAAAAGTTGGAGAGGAAATAGGTACCGTAAAAACCTTTCTGCATAACCTATTTACTTCAATCTGAATGATGTTACAGTTCTGGATACCTCAGACTTAAGCACCATATGTGGCTGTGGGTAAGCATTGGGCTTTGTAGATTTGCGATAATGGTGAAAGGGCACCACCACCCCTAGGTTGTGGTAGGCTAAATAAAGTGGCAAAAGTTTTTGATAGTCTTTGCCTACTGCGGCAATGTGTGGAGCCCACGAACCTTTAGCACCAAATGTTAAACCCAAGTATGAAAAAGTGCTGGTGTGTGTCAAGATATTATTACCTACAGGAAGGGAAGGCAAACAGGATTTCTTAGGGACACAAGCCATAATAAAAGATTTCTTAAAATTCGTTTGCAAATCTAATGTAGCCATAAAGTCGACAAAACCATGGATTAAGTGCTGTAGGACTCTCGGTGTACTCGCCATTAAAACAGCGTCATCCGCATACAAAAGTGACGGTAATGCAGAGCTGTTAATTATTGGGACATCCGTGGTCACGTTCTTTACAAACGGGGGAAGTTTGCTAATTTATAGAATAAATAAAAGAGGTGCTAGCACGCAACGTTGTTGCACTCCCGGGAAACGCCTATTGCTGACGAGAGCTCGCCCTCTGCAATAATTCTAACCGTTGCCTTCATGTCTGTGTGCAAACAAGCAAGAAAGTGTACCAGTGTTTCGTCCAACCCCTGTGCCAAAGAATGGACCAAAGCTTTGAGCAGTTAACACAATCGAACACTGAGGTCAGATCCATAAAAGCTAGATAGATGGGCGACGGTCGTGCAATTGTTTATTTCCCAATGATCAGAGACAAGTTTAGGCATTGTTCAATGGTTCCAATTTGGCTCCTAAAGCCATATTGACATGGGTACAAAATAGATTTCGCCTCTGCCCACTCACTGATTCGATTATATAGGACCCTCCCAAGGATCTTAACTGCAGTGTCAGTTAGGGAGATTGATCTGTAACAATTAGGCTGTGTACGTCTCCCTTTTTAAAAATCGGCACTATAATGGAAGTTGACCATGTGCTATGTAGTGGGTCAGACTATTAAAAACGTTTACCAACAGGGGTGCCTAAAACTCAAGGCTGTGCTTAAAAAGATCAATTGGGAAGCCATCCGGTCCAGGTGCTTTGCCGCCTAAGCTTTGGCTGATAGCAACTTCCATCCCCTTTCGGAGACAGAAAACTCCCAATGAGTACACTTCTGATCCGTATTAATCGGATCTTCAGTAGCAGCATATATTTTGGAGAAGTGTGCCTCCCATATAGTACTGGCAATGTGGCACGTTATAGGAGATTGCTACTTGGCTCACTTTCCTTGTTGCTGATGCTGACACCTCCCTCCAGAAAGATTTACTATTCTTTGTGGCCGTGAAGAACACGAGCGAATCCCACTCATTTTGCAGTAATTCCTGCTTCCTTCTGGTGATAGCTTTTTTTATACCCCTTACGACATAATGCAACTACCGCAGGATCCCTGGGACTAGCTGTAAGCGCCCTACGTAATTTACGATTGGCCTCAGAGTAATCATGGTTAAACCACCTGGGGTTAGTCGAGGGCTCACATGAGGGGTATAATAACTTACTCCTAATATTAGACCACAATTGGGAAAAACCTGAACCACCTGATGTTCCAAGTCAGTATCAAGTAGACAGGCTTCAACCAGAGCTACATCACTAATTATAACATGAAAAGGCTGTGCTGGCTGAACAGCTCTCCGTTTCAGTCTTAGGCCATTAGTACTTGTGTGTAAATTACCAGCTCCACACTCCACTCTTAATTTATCCTTATGGGGCGAGGCAAATATTACCTCAAGTGGGTTATGATCCCCATAGGTGGAAGGCAAAACTTTCCCCAATAACACAAAATCAACCAAATTAGGTGTAATAAAAGAAATCATCTATCGTGGATGCACAACCTCTGCCCCTGTATGCGGGTATCAAGTGTCCAGCAACCCCAGCAACATCCATTGCATTAAGTACATTATGGGAATCCAAATAGCTCCTCAATTCTACCCTTCTAGTGTCAGTACCAAACATATGTTTCCCATGACTATTCCCACCCACCGGAGTACAGATATATGGAGGATTGGGATCTAAAGTCCTTCTTTCATTAAAATTTCCTGCCAGGGAAAAGCCAGCCGATAAGCCTTGGGCGGCAACATCATTCTGCAGTTCCAACAAATATTCAAATACATACGAGAATTTATTATTCGGGGCAGTGCTGAAATCATTTTTATAGAAATTGATAAAAAAGAAAGCCATGCCTCTCTTAAATTTCAACGCCTGAAAATTGTTGCTACTAGTTAAAGTTACCTCGGCGCAGCCCCTGGCCACTAGATTAACCCAGATGGCCAGTCCACCCGATGCCCATCCCGAATGGAAGGGTGTTGTTGGAACATAATAGCGTACAGACCCATCAATTGGGGCATCTTCAGTTAGCCTAGTTTCGTGAAACAAGAGTGTGTTGAATTGCCTTATAAACATTACCCAATCGAGTGATGTTAGTTTTGTTAAAAGGTGAGCCATTCCAACTTACAAACCGCAACATTGAGTCCCCCACACCCCAAATAATGCCAGTGGGAGGAGCGGGGAGGATAGTGTCGCATTGAGACTAGTTCCCAGGTAAAGGCGATATCAGTACTCTTCTATCATCTTGTGCATTACTCAGTCAATCCGGATGCTCTAGATCGCTTAGCACAGAGAACCTGTTGTTAAATGCAAACTGTGTCTGTCACGGGGCGGGTACAAACCGGGACGGCCCGGGCCATCATAGAGACTGGTGGGAGGCGCAGGACGTCACCGCCCCTTTTGTTTTTCCATCACAGGAGGACTGGGCTGGATCTACCTCCTTAGACACCACGGAAAGGAGGCATGGTCCCTTTAACTGGAACCCGTCGGACGACGACCCTGCCCCTTTCAATGACGACACCGCCCTCCGTCCAATAAGAGAGAGCTGGAACAGGAAGTCGGTGTGTACTGACACCGGAGGCGGAACAGGAGCGAGCGAAGCGGAGGAGAGTCAAGAGGAGTTCGGAGAGCAAAGGAACAGGAGAGGAAAGGCGTACCCGGGAAGAGCGGAGGACGAACGGGAGACAACGAGAGAGCCAGGAGGCCACCGGATTCACGATTCGCCCAGCCACGCCCCAGGAGAAGCGTGGCTAAGACAGGTACGGGATCGTTTCGCGGGCTGGGTAGGGAGGCGGGAGGCGTCAGAGGATTAGTGGCGCTAGCTCCTTACCGTCCGTTTGGTAGAAGCGGATTCCTCAACCCCTACACTTTCACTCCTCCTCATCCTGTGTGTGTCACGGTTTGGTTGTGGGACGGGTGTTCCCTCACTCCCTCTCCCTGAGAAAAGCACCCCTTCCCCGTACACTTACCCCCTGTTGTACTCTTCCTTCCCTTTGGGCGACCGGAGCATCACCCCGTGGCCAGCCGATTCGAGAAACAGAGAAGAGGGAGATCCGGTCCACAGGAGGAACCCAGGCAGAAGACGGGACCAAGAGAAGACTCGGAATACCAGGACTATCCTTAAGCCCTATCCCCTTAACAGACTGGAATCTGTACACAGACGCCCCTCCATACGAATAAAACCTTCACTACCACGACCTTGCCTCCCGCTCCTCCTTCCTGAAACCTCACAACTGGTGGAGAATGCAGGCATAGAAGCGCCCATCTGCGTACCGAAGATGGAGGTAGTCATACAGCACCTAATTAAGGGCCAGGAGAAGCTCGAATGGGCCGTCGAGCGCCAAATGTCATCGGCCCAGGCAGACCGCGAGACATTCAGGGACACCATAGCAGCTCAAATGGACGGCCTACACAAGCTGGCAACAGATCAGACAGTGAACCCGGTAAGGGTAGCACGGGGCGTTCCCCATGCCCCGTCGGGTGTTGCCCTACAAAAGTACGTAGCGGGGGAAGATCCAGACGCCTTCCTGACCAACTTCGAGAGGGTGGCAAGAGCGTGTGGTTGGCCCGTTGACAAATGGCCGTTCTTTTTGGCCCCTCTCCTCACGGGTGAGGCACAAGCCGCATACCAAGTGGCGAACCCCACCGGGGACACCGCATATGGAGATATATAAGTCCTCATATTGGACCACCTCGGCCTAGATGCGGAAGCATACAGGGTGAGGTTCCGCAAAGAAAGAGGAGCGCCCGGGGAGAATCCCAAGACTCTCTTTTATAGACTGAAGATGGCGGCCGACAAGTGGTTAACCCCAGCCCACAGTGACAAGGATGAGATAATGGAGAAAATATACTTAGAGCAGTTCCTGTATGCCCTGCCGTACAACACCCAGAAATGGCTACGTCAGCACTCACATCTGACAGCCGCCCAGGCCATAGAGATGGCTACGACATACGTACGAGCCCAACCGAAAGGGACTATAGGTGAGACAGAGAGAATACGCCAGCCTACCCTACGGCTGGAGAGAAGATACAGACCGCTGCAGGAGCCTGGAAAGTCCCGGCCAACAAAAACTGAGATACCGAATATCAAAGGACCCCAGTGCTTTGAGTGTGGGGACTGAGGCCACATAGCACGGGTCTGTCCTCGGAAGAAACCAGCGGACGAACCCATGGAGGTGGGGTACCTCCCCAGGTCCATTATGTATACAGCCAAAATGGGAACGGCCTTTCATGTAAGTGTACAGGTGAACGGTAAGCTGCTCAAGGCCCTTCTCGACTCAGGGTGCAAACAGTCGGTCATCCAAAGGGGGTACGTTAATCCCGACCAGGTGTTGCCCGATACCACCGTCCATATCCGATGTGTGCATGGGGACGTTAAACCCTATCCCCTAGCTATCGCTCCCATCACTCATACAGATGGGGTACTGAGGAAGATCAAGGTGGGTGTGTTAGAGGGGCTCCCTGAAGACTTGATCACTGGGACTGACAACCCGGAGTTCCTTCATCTATTCCAAGACGTACTTAGAGCAGAGCAGAGAAAGAAGGAAGGAGAAGGCAGCCCGAGAGAGCCGGTGTCGGCTCTCACAACCCCAGAGCCGTGGCTCCTAGACCGCAGTATCAAATTCGCCCAGGCCAACGACGCCACCCTGTACAATGCCTGGGAACAGGCCCATAGCTCACAGGACACCAACCACCCGGTGTTTCCACAGTTCATTATCAGGGAAGGGCTGTTATACCGACAGGCGTCCCCCACTGATCCCCTCCAACTGCTGGTCCCTCTATCCTTCCGGGACCAGATAACATTTTATTCCCATTCACACCTTACGGCTGGACATATAGGAGCAGAAAGGACTACACAGAATGTTCTACGTCATTTCTTCTGGCCAGGGGTATACAAGGACATTAAAATACACTGCCAGTCCTGTGGTATATGTCAGAAGAGGAATACCCATAGGCCACCGGCAGTTCCCCTACAACCCCTCCCCATTATAGGTAATCCCTTTGAGAGGGTGGGGATGGACTTAATAGGCCCATTACCGCGTACGAAAAGAGGGAACGTCTATGTCCTTGTAATAGTGGACTATGCAACCAGGTTTCCGGAGGCATTTCCACTCCGCGTCCCCACTACCCACAACATAGCCGAAAAGTTCCTGGAGCTGTTTTCCAGGGTGGGCTTCCCGAAGGAAGTTCTAACGGACCAAGGAACACCCTTTGTGTCTCGTCTTATGAACGAAGTCTGCAGGGTCCTCAACGTACGACAGATTAAAACTTCTGTATACCACCCCCAGACGGATGGACTCGTCGAGCGCTACAATGGGACGCTGAAGGTCACGCTCAAGAAAATGCTGGAGGTAGACGGCAAGGAATGGGACCAGCTGTTGCCCTTGGCACTGTACGTGATAAGGGGCCAATGACAAAGCAGCCTTGGCTGTTCAGCGTTTGAGATGCTGTACGGAAGGCAACCACGGTCCCTTCTCGAGATGACAAAGGAGGCCTGGGAGAGAGAAGAGACAATAGAGACCAGGGGAATGCTGGAATACACACAAGGTCTGAAAGCCAGAATAGGAAAGCTTCGAGACCTAGCCTATACCCACCTTGCAAAGAAACAAGAACGACAAACCCACTTCTATAACCATGGGAAAAGATGGAGGACTCTAGGGATAGACGATTGGGCGCTGGTGTTACTGCCCACGTCGACAAAGAAATTCAAGACGGAATGGAAAGGCCCCTTTAAGGTCGTAGCAGTCATAGGTAAAACCACCTACAGATTGCAGATCACCCGGGCCCGCACCCAGACGTACCACATAAACCTGTTGAAGAAGTGGTTGGGTCCCCTACCCAAAGCCTCTAACCTCACAGTGCCCACGCATACCACCAGCTGTACCACCTTAGACGATCTGGTGGTCAACGAAGATTTCACACAAAGAGACAAACGGGAGCTAGATGAAACCCTTCAGCCCTTTGTGTCGGTGTTCTCCGACGCTCCGGGTAAGACACACCTGGCAGAACACCGGATTGAGACTCCTGCCGGGAAAATCATAAAACAGAGACCGTATCGGATCCCGGCGGCAAGAAGAAAAGCCATACAGAAAGAAGTAAAGGACATGTTACAGATGGGAGTGATAAGGCCCTCGAGGAGTGAGTGGTCGTCAACGATTGTCATGGTACCGAAACCGGACGGCAGTACCCGTTTTTGTATGGACTTCAGGGCCCTCAACACCATCTCGTCCTTCGATGCCTACCCCATCCCTCGAATAGACGAGCTGATAGAAAAACTAGGGGAGGCCACATACATCACCACGTTAGACCTGACCAAAGGATATTGGCAGGTGCCTTTGAGGGAAGAAGATAGGAAGAAGATGGCCTTCTCTACCCCAGACGGACTCTACGAGTTCACCGTCCTCCCATTCGGGCTACACGGGGCCTCAGCGACCTTTCAGCGGCTCATGAACACCGTTTTGCAACACCACCACTCGTTTTCGTCAGCATATCTGGACGACATCGTGGTATTCAGCCCCGACTGGAAGTCCCACCTCAAACACCTCCACACCATCTTACAGGCCCTAAAGGAAGCTGGGCTACATGTGAATGCTAAAAAGTCCCGGGTGGGATACCAAAAAGTGAAATACCTGGGCTATGTGCTGGGGGATGGGTTGATCGCCCCTCAAATAGAAAAGGTCAGAGCCATTTCCGACACTCCCTTTCCGGCCTCCAAACGAGACCTAAGAGCCTTTCTTGGTCTAATTGGCTACTATAGGCGATTTATACCACACTTCTCTGACGTGGCGTCCCCTTTGACGGACGTCCTCCAAAAGAACGTGAAACCACAGACCTTGTTACATCCCACTGAATCCATGACAACGGCGTTCCATACACTGAAACGAGCCATAACCACGAGTCCCGTCCTGGCCTCTCCTGACTTCACCCGACCCTTTCTCCTACATACCGACGCATCAAATCAGGGCATAGGGGCGGTCCTCTCACAGTTGAACCCCGAAGGGATTGAACACCCCATAGTGTACATCAGCAGGAAACTGTTCCCCAGGGAGGCGCGCTATCCCACCATTGAGCGTGAGTGCCTGGCAGTGAAATGGGCCATTGAGAAGTTGTGATATTACCTAGAGGGCCACCAGTTCACCCTGTACACCGACCATGCACCCCTCCAATGGATGAGCCGCAACATCGCCCATAACCCCAGGGTTCTCCGTTGGTTTCTCTCCCTCCAGCCCTACTCATTTACTGTAATGCACAGGAGGGGAGTTGACAATGGTAACGCGGACTACCTGTATAGGGTGTTTCCTCTCCCAGATCGGGAGAAATCAGGGGTGGAGGAGTGTCACGGGGCGGGTACAAACCGGGACGGCCCGGGCCATCATAGAGACTGGTGGGAGGCGCAGGACGTCACCGCCCCTTTTGTTTTTCCATCACAGGAGGACTGGGCTGGATCTACCTCCTTAGACACCACGGAAAGGAGGCATGGTCCCTTTAACTGGAACCCGTCGGACGACGACGCTGCCCCTTTCAATGACGACACCGCCCTCCGTCCAATAAGAGAGAGCTGGAACAGGAAGACGGTGTGTACTGACACCGGAGGCAGAACAGGAGCGAGCGAAGCGGAGGAGAGTCAAGAGGAGTTCGGAGAGCGGAGGAACAGGAGAGGAAAGGCATACCCGGGAAGAGCGGAGGACGAACGGGAGACAACGAGAGAGCCAGGAGGCCACCGGATTCACGATTCGCCCAGCCACGCCCCAGGGGGAGCGTGGCTAAGACAGCTACGGGATCGTTTCGCGGGCTGGGTAGGGAGGCGTCAGAGGATTAGTGGCGCTAGCTCCTTACCGTCCGTTTGGTAGAAGCGGATTCCTCAACCCCTACACTTTCACTCCTCCTCATCCTGTGTGTGTCACGGTTTGGTTGTGGGACGGGTGTTCCCTCACTCCCTCTCCCTGAGAAAAGCACCCCTTCCCCGTACACTTACCCCCTGTTGTACTCTTCCTTCCCTTTGGGCGACCGGAGCATCACCCGTGGCCAGCCGATTCGAGAAACAGAGAAGAGGGAGATCCGGTCCACAGGAAGAACCCAGGCGGAAGACGGGACCAAGAGAAGACTCGGAATACCAGGACTATCCTTAAGCCCTATCCCCTTAACAGACTGGAATCTGTACACAGACGCCCCTCCATACGAATAAAACCTTCACTACCACGACCTTGCCTCCCGCTCCTCCTTCCTGAAACCTCAGTGTCCCAAGCCTATTTTGAACTGCGGGGCCATGATAGATGTCGCACCCAATAGGCTTAAAAAAAAAAGCCTAATGGGAGTGCACAAATATTAGTGTGGATATTATTAGCCTCATTCACTCCCAACAGGTTTCTCACAATATTCGGTCTCCAAAATGTTATAACAATGCAGTCCCCATCAAAGTCCTTCCTAGAATGGCCCACCCATCCTACCCTCCGGACCATCAAGATCTCATTAAAATGGACACTACTAAAATGTTTGTGCTTATGGAAGCAGTGAAATCTCTTATTGCGTAGCTCCATTCATGACTCTGCCTGGCTTTCCTTAAGAGGGGAACTCCTGCAAGCACTAAAACATATGGACATGATGCCGGGGGTAAGTCAAGTTTATCTTTGTTGGGCAAGGGAAGAGTTCCAGACTGGTTACGATCAGCTGAGTTATTTCCCAGGTAGTCAGTATTTTGTGTGATTAAATGTGCTGGGTGGGCTAAGGGTTGGGGCCAGGGCTTTAAGTGGGCCGGGTCTGAGCACCGGCAGTTTTTTTACGGAGGCCTCGAAACGGGTCTCTATCGGGCTCTGTTTTGTGCCCTGGCACAGGTGGTCCGTTTTTTCCGGACTGCAGTGACAGCAGGCACATCGATGTGCGCTGCTCACACTGCTCACTTCTCACTAGTGGAGAAGTTAAAAAGGCATGACATCATGCCAGGTGAGCGTTGTAGGGGGAAGGGAAATCCTTTAAAGAGAGTCATTTTCTCTCTGGATTTCCCTTCTCTTTCAAACTCAGGGACAGCAACATTCTCGTGGTGTCACCAGGGCTTTAAGTGGAAGCCTTTTCAATAATATATACAAGCCATAGTTGCTGCTTATTTATCTTATGCAACTAACAACCGTTGACAAAGCCAATAGTCCTGACTTGTAGATATGATGTTACTTGTTGTATCCTATATCTAGATGCAATGACAGAAACAGCAGAATACAAGTCGGGCGGCTCACTATGCTCAGCACAGATTTTTAGATGAAGTGTTTTAAGCCACGCCTTTAATTACACTGGCCACGCCCCTTTGAGAGACCCTCCAGTTTTTTCATCCCACTTAAAGCCCTGGTTGGGGCTTTGGCTGAGTGCCACGTGTTTCTGGCTTGCTGGCTACCTTGGTTTTCTCCTTAGATTCATCGCTAACTGTGGCTGAAGCACTGTTGGATGGAATAATTTGGTGCGAGTTATCCGCCCTATTAGACATTAGGAAGTTGGACAGAGGTGGTGATAATAATCGAAAATTTTCAAGGGCAGATAGATGACTTAAGAACAATATCAGATATACTACCTTCAATATTACTCAGTTGTGCCTTAATTGGTTTAAATTTCTCTTCTAAAATGGTGCGTAATTTCTCACAAAAAGTGTCAACCTTGAACAGTCCTGTGTTGCAGCAGTCTATAGTCTGTGTCGACTGTGTTAGGGGCTGCTTAAGGCACCATGAAGTGAGTTGACCCTGGTGTGCAGCATTATTTCTTCTCACCCCGTAAGAGATTTAATAACAATCTTTTTCTTTTTGACTATTGGCCATGGGACTGACAAAATGCTGATGTAACTTTGGCGGGCTATTAGACTATCGAAACCAAAGGGGATGATGGACGGAGTGTTGAACATTGCAAGCACTCACCCCCAGTCAACTGATCTGGGTTTAATCCATCATCATTCTTTAGCTCACTCCGCCACCCCAGTTCAGACATGGCCATATGCAAATCAGTCTGACCCTGTGCCTCATGGGAACAGTCCAGCACGAACTGCCAAGCCATGTCTTCCCTGGACCGGAAACAAGCATCCTGGGACCGGTTTCTGGCTTACAGCCGTCATCAGCCAGGCTATCTTGAATCCAGTGGCAAAGTGCTCTCCATGCCACTGGAATCAAGCTATCCTGGCTGAAGAGGGGTGAAACCCCGAAACCAGTCCTAGGATGCTTGTTTCCAGTCCAGGGAGGACCTGGCTTGGCAGTTCGGGCTGGACTGTTCCCATGAGGCACAGGGTCAAGACTGATTTTCATTTGGCTGGGTTCAAACTGGAATGGCATGGTGAGCAAAAAAACGATGGATTTAGGCCCAGATCTCTGTACTGGGGTGAATGTATGACATTGTTCTGCATTCTGTCCATCAACTGTTGTTTTTGCATTTGTCACCCCGAGTGGGACGGGTATGCCCAGACGTGGGTCCCGTGCTCTCCATGCCACTGGAATCAAGCTATCCTGGCTGAAGAGGGGTGAAACCCCGAAACCGGTCCTAGGATGCTTGTTTCCAGTCCAGGGAGGACCTGGCTTGGCAGTTCGGGCTGGACTGTTCCCATGAGGCACAGGGTCAAGACTGATTTGCATGTGGCTGGGTTCAAACTGGAATGGCATGGTGAGCAAAAAAACGATGGATTTAGGCCCAGATCTCTGTACTGGGGTGAATGTATGACATTGTTCTGCATTCTGTCCATCAACTGTTGTTTTTGCATTAGACTATCGGCTTTGTTAGGCACTCGTCACAATGGGCAGAGGAGGACCGTGATTGTGTCGGGGCACCTTTTAAACATGGCATCGTTGTGCCCTCGGTCAGTGGTGAATTAATCAATCGAGCTTCTAGATTTATGCCACATTCCAAAGATAGTCTCCGCTCGGTTAACGTTATTTCTTTTGATACTATCCCCATTGCCCTATCCAACATGCGGTCAATGGTTGTAGTTGGACAGGACATGGGTCCCACTACTGTTGATCCCCCCCCTGCTGCCTTTCGTTTCACCATTGTATCTGTTGACCCTTGCCAAATTAAAGATGCAGAGGTGATGAGGAGGGAGAAAGAGAACGGGTGCAGACAGGCCCATTCTTGACCCGATCTTTGCCCGGGCGAAAACCTGGGCGCATCCTGCATTGCTGGAACATTACTGCGCTTTTATAGCACGTTAGCAAGTTCAGGCCCCTCCTTCACACAGGGGGAGAATGGGGACGAAGTCCCGCCCCAGCCATGGCCTCCGAAGTGGTGCGGCAAAGTGCAGGCAAGCAGGGGTGGCTCCTCCATTAGGGCGGAGGAGCGTCACCCCACTGCTTTCTCGCAGTGCGAGAAGCAGAAACATAAAATGGTAAAACTACCATTTTATGTTTCTGCTTCTCGCACTGCGAGAAAGCAGAAGGGTTTGGTTGAGGGTGGGCGGGTGAGCGGGTTTGCTCGAGGGCAGGGGAGGAGTGGCTTGCCCAATGATGCGGGTCCTGACTGTTTGGTCAGCCCTCTGGGGCCGACCAAACCAGTCATGCGCACTCTCCCTTTTCTCCATGTAGGCTGCATGCAGCCTACATGGAGAAAATGGCCTCCACATAGACGCCTCGCTGGTCGGCGTCCCCACCAATCACAGGAGCTGAGACGGGAAGGTAAGTTTATTTTTTTATTTTTTTTTATTAACCCCACCTCCGCGCAAACCCCTTCCCGCCCGCCACCCCACCCGCGAGTCATGCTGGCCGCGACTGCAGGCAACTGGAGCGCTAGATTGAAGTCCCCACCCTTTCTCTCCGTTAGCCCCCCACCGCCACCCAATTGCAAAAGTCAAAAGCTCTCCCGGGGACGAGACCTATTGGCTTTGCCAATGCTTGTTGATTGTTCCAGTCGAGTATTTAGGACATGGTCTGAACAGAACGGGATTTTGCTTTTGGCCCGACTGTGATGAATGATTGTTCTAAAAGTGACAGGCCGTTTGCACTGAATAAAGAATCCCTGCTAATATGTAGTTGCAGAGTCACTAAGAATGAATTCAGCAGAAAACGTTTGATCAAATTAGAGCACATTTTCAGAATTCCTTATTAAAAAAAAGTCAAAGGCAAGATATATATTCACGGCAACATCTGCTAACCTAATATTTAGACTGCTTAAAGATGTAGCTTAATTTTGCCTTATGCATAGACCAAAGCTGTACTGTACCTTAAAAAAATAACCAGTTTATTTCCTTATGATCAACTGACAGCATAGCTCTAAATGGAGTTGTCTACAGTGTCGCATCGTATCTGGTGGTGTCATATAATAGCTTCAAAGAGCCAGGATTCCAAAGGCCTTTTTCTTCTATTGATGTTAATTCACACAGACAAGGACAACATAACGATTCCCGCCAGCAAGGACTGAGCGTAAAACATGATAAAAAAAAGTGGTGCTTAGATGTTCTCTTTTAAGATAGTATATACTGCTGACAAACTCTCCTTAAACGGCCACAAGTTGGCTTTTTCTACATTTAATTGCTAAGAAAATATAATCACCTCTGCCCACCTTTGGAAACCTACCAGGTCAGTGTGTCATCCCATGTCCTGTATGGTTTTGTGACCAATGCAAAGGTCTGTAAACATTAGATTTCCTGAAATAACATGTTAGAAGAGTAATTGATTTGTACCATCTCTTTCCTGTGTCTGTATTGTCAACCCTGGTTTCATTTTTGACCACCAGCGATGGTAGGAGTGATTTGAAAGTTCTAATCTTGTTTTGTTCAAATAATCCACTTTGAAGCTGTTCATGCTCCAAGCACGTCCTGCAGCAATCCAATCGAGTGGTGGTCCCATAAAAAAACAAGAGTTGAGCCGAATCTGTCTCTTGAGCCTCCCTTTTGGGTCTCGCCCACCACAGCATGCGCTGCTAGCGAGGCGTATTGTATACACTTAGGGCCTTGCAGATAATCCGTTGCTTAACATTGGTTGGCTTATTTGTCACTCATATTTGCTGATGCCTTATTGGGCAGCGCCTGTGGCTGTCACCTTCTCTTTTTTGGCTGGAGCTTGGACTACGTGCTGCTTGATTGCTCTCCTTCTGCTGATCGCGCTGTTCCAGGTACTATTTTTTTATTATTATTTTTTTTCGTATTGCTTCTTCCACCTCATACCCCACCATGTCCATTTTGCTTCTTACCCCCTCTCACCTCCCTTGTTTACAATAAGCGATAGGACGCTGGCCGCGTTTTAGCACTTTTTTCTCCCTTATTTTGATTCATGCACCCAACATCGGCTGGAGAGAGCTGCCTAGTTCCCCACATTGTAATTGTCTAGCTCTTTTTGCATTGCTTTCTTTATCTTAAACAAAAGCAATCTCTTTTAAGTCATTTACGTCGCATTCATTCCTTTACACAAGAAAAGAGAATAGTATTTCTCAAGTGTCCACAAGATGGTGCTGTTCACTGTGCTGGACCAGCAGTGTACCTTTCCTCCTGTTAGTCGTTTATTCCATTCGTTTGATAAGTTTCAATAGTGTGAACATACAAACCCTTTACAGTTAATAAAACATAATTTTTTATAACTTTTATGAACTTTCTAAAAAGTTGTTATCCATAAATCTGTTGCAGTTTTTTAGATTGATTATACAACCAGTATTTGTTGGAAATGTAATGTTATTAGTAACATTCTGCATAAAAAACGGTTTCTATAGTCGATGCTCAACACACAATTAACGTGATTTAAGTCTTGTGGAGCTAAGTTACTTTGCGGACTGAGTGACGTCTAACCCCTTTTGGGATACTGTTTTGCCAAGTTTACATTCAGATGTAGATCGTTGGTTCCTAAATTCAAAACAAAATCTGCTACGATTGATTTTTAAGTAAAAGGATATATGGCTGCATCATCTTAACTCGCGCTCTCATGACTTGCTTGTTTACAAGTCTTTTCAGTAACCTTGAGAGTGTTTTTGAGGAGCGAAATACTAAATTTGCACCAAAGTCTAATTCCAATTTTTTACTCCACCCCACTCTGTGCCACTCTATTCTGCACAACTGTACTCTGTGCCACTCCACTCTATACCAATCTACTTCACTCCACTCTACGCCTCTTTACTATATGCCAATTTACTGTATGCTACTCAGCGCCATTACACTCTACGCCACTCTCCTCTAGGTCACAGCAATAACTTTTAGCCATGCTGAGCACCAGCCACACTGCACCATGCAGCCTCAGACATGACTCCGTCCTTCCTGGAAGTGATAATATTGTGGCATATAAGCCACCAGCATGCATGCTGGTGTCAATTTCTGCTTTTCCATGCCTCATTGATGTGGGTCTTCTTGGAGCTCCACTTACTACATTTTTCAGCTTTTCTACAGGCACTTTAGCTAATATTTTCTACAATTTCAGGTTTTAAACCCTGTCTCAGGTTCTGGAAGATGTCCTTGTTGGACCCACTTGACATCTGCATGTTGTGTCTTGAATGCGGGGTTCTTCCTAGTCATCAGAGCAGATTCGGACGTTTAAAAAAGATTAAGCTGATGTTTCCGACTCCAGTGGCCATTCCTGACCAGGTCAAAGCCTTTTGGTTACCCATTCTACATCTCTTATAACAGATAAATTACCTGCTGGGAGACTCCCAAAGGATAGACCTGATCATGTAGCTTAGGGACTCAGCCTGCTCAAACCCCGATGGTACTTGACTCCGCATCGCTACAGGCTCCAGCTGTGGTACCTCCAAAGAAGTCAGTGCCCTTCAAGGAGCCGTCCACTGTGTCACCTTCGACACTGGAGCCGATTTTGCCACTGGCTTCGAAGTTAACTGATAACATCCAAGTGGCAAAAGAGAATATTAAGGCCTGTTTTGATGACAAGTTCTTGGCAAAGTTCCTTCCCATGGCCCAAACATTTGCCTTGGTGGAAAACTCTGACTGATGCTCTTACAGTGCCTAATAAGGATTATGGCTGTACAGAAGACAATGACTTGGAGGCTGATAACCTCTTACACTGACGCTGGCCTCTTACATTGACGCTAGCCTACAGCTTGACTTAGAAAATGCAAGTGGTTGCAGAATGGGATATCCCTTGGACCTCTGACCTTCCCTCGGATGAAGTCTCTTTGTTCACTACAGTCATACAAAAAGCAACAGAAGCATTGTGATTAACTCTATGGTTGAGTCGAAATCCAATGTTTTTGACTGAGATTTTGCAGTCTTCCTCTCGAACTTCAGAGCCTCTGCTACTCTTCAGTGAGGCTTTATTAGAGCCTATTCTGGCTGCTAGGGAGAACCCTTCTTGGGCTGAACAGGACATAGATCAGTAGCTAGATGGCACAGACATTCTCCATGGCATGTGAAATTCTTGTCATCACACTCTTCGCTCGAAAGTCTGGGAGCCCAAGCCTCCTCCGCAAAATTGAACCCAAGTGCTTTTCACATGGACCCCTCTAGACTTAGAATCTAAAAGCTTGGACTCTGAGATGAAAATTCTTTGCTTTTGGCAGTCTCATCCTCTGCACATAGTGTACTAAATGCATTCGAGCCCGCTTTGTCCACACCCTGTGCAAGCTAGCTAACAGACTTATTACTCTCCTGGGTCACATTAAAGTCTTTCTCTAGTCTGGACAACAATGGTTTGGATACTCCCAAACAAATCCTAAAGTGCAGCTTAGATTCTGAAGACACTGTGTTTTGATCCATGGACATGGCTCTTGCCCTGTGCCATTTGAGCTTGGATGCTTTACTTGGGCTTCTACAGAGATACCCAAACCACACTTATGGACATGCCCTTTGATGGCAAGCAATTATTTGGTGAGAAGGCCATATCCTCCCCTGTAGTGCTTCAAGAACAGATTGCTTCTGGCTCACTGGCCCTAGCCTCCCCAACAAGGCAGTTCCACAACAGTACAGGAAATTTAGAGGCTCTTCCAGGGCACAACAGTCCCAGCAGGGACATCCTCCTCAGTCTATCCAAATGCCGCAACAGATTTACTATTCTTTTGGAGCAGTGGTGGATCTAGGGAAGCCATCACCAACAACTGTAGCAGATTCAGTTCCACAATCTTCCTCTGGCTCTGCTGTCTCAAAACCTCTAACTCATAACTCTTTCACTCCCCCCCCCCCCACTTGAAGCTGGTTTGAGGGGTGAGTAGTAGGGTCTCCTATTTTGAAACAATCACAACGGATCAGTGGGTCGTCCAGATAATCTGCAAGGGCTACACCCTATCCTTCCTGGCCTCCCCTTCCCTTTCACCAGGACATTCTCTCTGGCACACTCCTCGATTTTAGAGGCGAAAAGATTTTTCTCTGTTGGATAAAAGGATCGTAGAGGTGGGGCTTCTAGAGGAAAGGATCATGGGATTCTGTTCCCTTTACTACTTTGTTCCTAAGAAGACCCCCTGCCTTTTGAATCCCTTCAGCAGGACAAGCTCAAGATGTCCATCAGCCAAGTACTGCTGGCCTTCAATGCAAGGGATTGTCTGGTGTTCCCTAGACCGCTAGGATGCCATTTTTTAGGAATAACAGTAATTCTAGTACAACTGCTGCTAGATAAGACTTCTCCCAGACCGTCCTCACAGGTTCAGCACGCTTCGGTGACCTTTTTCACCATGCTGTTAATTTCAGTCCATATCCGGCAGTGAAGTCCACAATGCACGGCTCCCTATCCCGAGGGCTTGAAATTGTTGATGTGTTTATATCATGTATAAAACTAATGTCTGACACGGATCTCCAGATTCCGGGGCACCGGCTAGCCAGGGGTGAGACACTGAATTCCGGGTCTGGCAACTGAAAATCGGGAAAGAATAGTTAACTCCTCCCCCACTATGAAAAATAAATTCTGCAGGTAAATGCATTTATTAGAGATAAGGGGCGAGTGAGTGTCTGTAACCTTCTTGGAGAGATTACTGGGAACACCCAACACAGGGACATGGAATGCACTGACTCACATCAACTGACACTAAGACATTAACACTCGCACTGTAAACAAAACACAAGACCCACTGACTACACATATATATGTTTGGTGGATAGTTAAATGATTTGTCCCCCTTACAGAGACCCTCCACTGAAATAAACCACAAGCAGCCGACACTCGTGTGGATGCTGCACACCCAAAAGCTTTAAGAGGCCGTGAAAGTGGTGTATGCTGCGCTATACAGTAAAAGACATAACATGCAGTACGCTGTCAAGTAGTTGTCTCAACAGCACCTGCACCACAGGTTCGGCTGAGCTAATGCTCGAACAGTATAAGCACGATGGGGATTGGTTCTGCAGCCCAAAGCCAAGGTATTGGACCTTGAGACAGTGATACTAGGGGACAGAGGGACTTGGACACAAATGGCATTGGACAGGGAAACTGACACAGTTGTGGCAGGGTTGGGAATGCCAGGGAAAGGATCCTAGAACATGAGGGAAAACTAGTAGGTCAGATGTGTCCCAATGGCAAGGAGACAGGGTGATCTGTACTGTTAGAAACCCCAGTTAAGAATCGCATGTCACCAACACCACTCAGGTGTTTTGAAGAGCGCAAGACCTTATGTCCTCGAAGTCACTCGTCAGGAATCCAAAAGCAACATATACGGCTGCCGTGTCCAACACAAGATAGGTGGTGGGCAGCAAGAAACACTTACACCCTACATAGAATCCACCAGGATAATCTATGGCTCAGTCAACACTCATGGGTTGGGTTGGAGGGTTGGAGGATCTTCCTTTCTCCTCCTCTTCCTCCATACCTTACCCTGCCCCATCTTAAGTGTGCATGTGAATGTTAAATTAATATGACCTGTACACAATTTAACAACTTGTGTGGTTATTTTAGAGCTATGGTATGCGCTGGAAGTGGCTTGGAGGTAAAATCTTTTGGCACAATGACACGACATGTGGCAATCTTTGGTGGAAACCGGCATAGTCTAATTTCTAAATTAGATTAGTAACACACCATGAATGGTCCTTTATGAGAATTTGGAGGGTGTAATATGGAATATTCCATCCAGAAAGAACATATATAAGAGATTAGGCTTGTAGGTAGAGCGGTGTGAAGAGATAATAATTCAAGAGTACAGATATCTATAGATGAACTAATAATGCCTGCTTCATTTTATAAAAACCTATACCGTGGCCCAGTCCTGCTTGCTGAATGATACAATGCGAAGCAGCACACTGGGCGCCTGACGAGGCTACGAATCCCAATAGCAGTACCGAGTTATTATTAGAGTCCATAGTTTCCCCGGAGGCTTTCCTGAATGTCATGAAATTAACTTTGGCTTCTCTTGAAGATAATCATTACATCTGACATAAACGTTGCAGGCCATTTTGGGGGTTTTGATGGTAATTTCAAGTAATAGGCCCTGCAGACGCGTTTTGTTTTAAACAGAGCGGAACTGATTCTCAAGCAAAGTCATTCGTGTTCTGTAAAAACAAAGCGTTTGTCGGTGAGAGTATAAATAGCAGAAGCGGTAAGGGTTATTTCAAGAGGGCAGGAAGGGATGGAGGGGGACATCCTCCGCAGCAGGTTGGATACGGTAGATTCGTGGCTGCTTGCCTACGTGCTCGGTTATAAACCGACGAATGGCTTCTCCTTGAGGAAGAGTTGTTGTCTTCATGTCTCTTCCCGCTCTGACAGCTGCTTGCTCTATGGTCGGAAGTAGCTGCTGGAATGATCAGATCACATTTTGGCCTTTTATGCAATAATAGGATAGGCTTCTCATCTATTGGAGTGATGGTAAGATATTGCTTGGTGCTCATGGTTGTCGGTATGGGAATGCTTGTTGCGGTCCTTGAGTTATTTGGAGACGAGATTAATTAACTTGTGTATTTCAAAGACGTTCCTCACAACAGGTTAAAAAATTCATCTCTTAATGGCGGTGAATTATTAACTGCCGGCGACTCTGCCTTTTTCATCATTAGATTTTGTGATTAAATTATCCATGTTGAACTTTTGAGTGTGGACTGGAAAACCTGATACATTTATAATACATGAGATTCTGCAATCCCTGTATAAACGCCTGTCAACAATCTCTTTGTAATCGTCGCCTCGTGGCCGCACCCAGTCGCTAATTATAAAGAAAAGACGTCAGAACTCAACTGTAATAAGTTATTACAGTCGAGTTCTGAGGACACAATGCCTGCTGCCAGCGCCGGTAGCAGTGGTGAAATGCATCCCAGTCAGGTCATGGAGCAGCTGTTTAAAGCAATGAAAATGAAACATTGCTTTTCTTCTGCTCTATTTTTCTAGTTTACAGTGACTAGCAGACAGATCATATTTCTTTTTTGCATTCCTTAGGTAATTATAGATAAGTTAGACTTTCAGAATGTACGCATTCCGAACTACTGCGGCTTCTGTTTTTTAACTGACTTGTATTGAACTGTTTCTAATACCTTTTTTCAACAAATATCTAACAGGTTTTTGATGTGTTTAATTTTTCACTGGAGGTTCTATTTTTATTCTTCATGTTTGCAAACAGGCTCTTTCTTTCAAATGAAAGAGCTACACACAAGGTACCAAGTGTTTGTGGGAAAGATGATGGTGTGACCACGTATTATATGGGATAATGTACCCCCTGCCGTACATGATAAAGATATTGCAAGTCACCTTCGCGTTCCATAACCATATAAAGGGTATGGAACTCCCCAGTGACTTGCAGTAGCCTTATCATGTACGGCAGGAGGTACTTTATCCCTTATATAAACCCACACAATTGTGTTTTTATGAAATTATAGTGGCGAGGGCAGCCACCTCCATGATTATGGAGGAAATCTAACCGGCTCCTCTTGTCCAGAGTACTTTCCTGTTTGTTTTTTGCCCCCTGTACTTTATTGTTGGCATTAGAGTTAGTTGTGTACAGTGTGCCACTCTTGACATTTTAGGAGAAATCTCCTTTGTCCAGGTCGCTGACTGAAAAAAAAATGAGCACAATAGGACAAAATGGGGATTAACTTTGAGGGTGTCTGTGCGAGTGTCACAATAATTCATAAGTAACTTGTATGAGTTACTCTTTTGTTGTTACTTTTTAAACAGATGTTTTTCACTGATTAAGTGATTCAGAACACATGGTTTCAGATTAGTGCTTGAATGTAACAGAATTGTTATGGGTTTATGCTTGTTATGGCGTCAAATTCTATGTTGTTAGATTAATTTCCTGCATTTTCTGGTATTATATTCTCTCCTCCCCCGGCCTCCCTTCGCATCCCTTAGTCAGGGGTGTATCTTGATGTCTTGATATCGACATGGACAAGTAATGTAGTGTGGTGGAATAGTTATTTCTTACTTACGTAGAATCTCAGTTATATTGCTTCACCTTTAATATTTTGTAATATTCTGATCTTTATCTTATGTTTTATATGCAGCGTGTTCTCTTTGGTAAACATATTTTGTTGGTGACATTGAAATACCAGTAAAAAAATGTGTTGACAAAAAAGGGAAACAAGAGAGTGTTTCTTTATGCAGCAAAATGCTGCTGAGCAGGAACACGAAGTCAGATCAATGCTTGTTGGGTGAAAGGCCTTCACACTCACTATAGAGCTGCTAAATGAACCTTTACCCCCCAGAAATCCAGCAACTGGGGCACCCAAAGGTGCTCCTGTCGAGGAACAACAGCCTCTCAAGGATGTTCGCAACCAGAGAGGCCCTTGTGCCACTGGGTGTATTCTAGTCCATCTCCTTGGGTTGAGGAGAGAGAACATTCTGCACACAGCAGACCAATATTCAACATTTTGGCGGTGATACATTTCATCTAGAGACGTGCACTTTTTAAAGATTCAGTGCAAATTTATATTTCGGTATCTATTTTATAGTGTGGTATCAGTGTTATTTTATTCACCTTCCGTTTTTTTTTTTTTTAACAGTTCCCTCATGTCGTTGACATCACTTCCTGTGATGTAATAATTTTTAAAGGCTGTGTAACATCAATTCCCTTGATATCATCAGTATGCAACTTTGTTTTCACTTGTATGAATTTTGAATAATTTAGAGCTGTGCTTTCGCTAGCCTGTCCTTGGTCATGCACAAATATCTCTGCCAGGCTTCTCTGATAGCCTCAAGACCTTAATTTGCCAAACTTTTTGGGGTACTGAATTTTCGGTCCAAGTAATTAAAGTGTTCCAGTTTCTGAGTATGTGCACAGTTATCTCTGCAGTTCTTGTTTTTGAAACTCTAAGTCTTTGTTTAATTCCATTCTATTCTTGTGCTCGGGTGGACTCAGTCTCTTTCGATGGCTTATGTAAATTGGTGATGTTTGACCAGTTCTCTGTCGGCTAAGTGTTAGTGTAGTCAGTCTCTGATAATCTGGGGCTTTTGCAAAAACTCAGGAAACATGGCTATGAATGTCGTTGTTAACCCCTTCGCTGCTAGGCCTTTTCCCCTCCTGTGCTAAGCCTTTTTTTGGCTATTTGGGGTAGTTCGCGCTTAGGGCCCTGTAACTTTTTGACCACATAAGGTATCCATGCCAAATTTGCGTCCTTTTTTTCCAACATCATGGGGATTCTAAAGGTACCCAGGGTTTGTGGATTCCCCTGGAGAGGACCCAGAAATTAGCCAAAATACAGCTAAATTTTGTTTTTTTGGGGAAAAATGCGAAAAAGGGCTACAGATGAAAGCATCTGGTTTTTTCCTGCAAATGGCATCAAAAAGGGGTTGTGGTGCTGAAATCACCATCTTCCCAGCTTTCAGGGACAAGCAGACTTTTGTCAGAAAACCAAAATTTTGTACACAGTTTTGGCATTTTTCTGGGACATAGCCTATTTTTGCTATTTTTTGTGCTTTCAACCTCCTTCCAGTTAATGGTAGAAATGGGTATGAAAGCAATAATGGATCTTGGAAAGCCATACATTTCTGAAAAGGAGACAAAATTCTGAATTCAGCAAGGGGTCATTTGTGTAGATCCTTCAAGTTTTCTTTATAGAAACAAACAGTTAAATATAGGAAAAATTGAAAATTAGTTGAAAAAAACAGCCATTTGTGTCAACGTTTTCACCTGTAACTTCTTCTAATTATGACAGCTATTTGAAAGCAATATACCATTACATCCGCTGGACCTTTCTGGTTGTGGTGATATATAGGACTTGTAGGTTCACCAAGAACCCGACGAACCCAGAGCCAATAACTGAGCAGCGTCTTGCAATGTTTTTTTATTATGTCCCGGGTATATAGCAATTATTCTGGCAAAATATATACATGGAAAAATCGGTATGAGAGACACCTATGTATTTCTGAAATGGGAACAAAATATAGAGTTTAGAAACAGTAGATATTTGCACATTTCCGAAATTGGGAGTACCCATACTAGCATGAGAATTATAGGTCATTTTTCAAAATGACTTCTTTTTACACATTGTCTTTCATTTGGAAGGCAGAAATGCATCGAAAGTCAATAGATAATAACAGTTGCTCTACAATTTTGTGTTACCCTAAGTCTCCCGATAAAAATGGTACCTCACTTGTGTGGGTAGGCCTAGTGCCCGCGACAGGAAACGGCCCAAAACCCAACGTGGACACACCACATTTTCACAGTGAAAAATGACCCTTTTTTTGCAAAGTGCCTAGCTGTAGTTTTTGAACCCTAGCTCTGCCGGCACCTAGGGAAACCTAGCAAAACTATACATTTTTGAAAACTAGACACCCAGGGGAATCCAGGATGGGGTGACTTGACTGGCTCTCACCAGGTTCTGGTACCCAGAATCCCTTGCAAACCTAAAAAATTGTCCAAAAAAACAAATTTTCCTCACTTTTCTGTGGTGGAAAGTTCTGGAATCTGCGTGGATCCACAAAATTCCACCCACCCCGCGTTCCCCAAAGTCTTCCCAAAAAAATGGTACCTCACTTGTGTGGGTAGGCCTAGTGCCCGCGACAGGAAACAGCGCAAAACGCAACGTGGACACACCACATTTTCACAGTGAAAAATGACCCTTTTTTTGCAAAGTGCCTAGCTGTAGTTTTTGAACCCTAGCTCTGCCGGCACCCAGGGAAACCTACCAAACCCACACATTTCTGAAAAGTAGACACCTGGGGGATGCCAGTGAGGTATGTCTTGTGTGGATCCCCCAACGTTTTCTTACCCAGAATCCCCTGCAAACCTGAAATTTTGCTGAAAAAATCACTTTTTTCACACATTTGTGTGTGGGAAAGTTGTGGCATCACCGGGCTGACACAAATTTCCTACCACCCAGCGTTCCCCCAGGTCTCCCGATAAAAATGGTGCCTCACTCGGGTGGGAGGCCCAAGTACCCGCGACAGGCAAGGGCCCAAAACATTTTGTGATAGGCAATTTTGATGTCGCCTCAATACGTTTTGGGCCCTTGCCTGTCGCGGGTTCTTGGGCCTCCCACCCGAGTGAGGCACCATTTTTATCAGGAGACCTGGGCAAACGCTGGGTGGTAGGAAATTAGTGTCAGCCCGGTGATGCCACAACTTTCCCACACACAAATGTGTGAAAAGTGATTTTTTTTTCAGCACAATTTCAGGTTTGCAGGGATTCTGGGTAAGAAAACGTTGGGAGATCCACGCAAGCCATACCTCCCTGGAATCCCCGGGTGTCTAGTTTTCAGAAATGTGTGGGTTTGGTAGGTTTCTCTAGGTGGCCGCCGAGCCCCGGGCCAAAAAGTCATGGGACCCCCGTTGCAAAACCAGGTCGTTTTGTGATAGGCAATTTTGATGTCGCCTCAATACGTTTTTGGCCTTTGCCTGTCGCGGGTACTTGTGCCTCCCACACGAGTGAGGCACCATTTTTATCGGGAGACCTGGGGGAACGCTGGGTGGTAGGAAATTTGTGTCAGCCCAGTGATGCCACAACTTTCCCACACAAAAATGTTTGGAAAAAGTGATTTTTTTCAGCTAAATTTGAGGTTTGCAGGGGATTCTGGGTAAGAAAACGTTGGGGGATCCACGCAAGCCATACCTCCCTGGAATCCCCGGGTGTCTAGTTTTCAGAAATGTGTGGGTTTGGTAGGTTTCCCTAGATGGCCGCCGACCCCGGGGCCAAAAACCCAGGTAAGCCCCGTGCAAAACCAGGTTGGTTTGTGATAGGTAATTTTGATGTCGCCTCACTAGGTTTTGGGCCCTTGCCTGTCGCGGGTACTTGACCCACCCACACAAGTGAGGTACCATTTTTCTCGGAAGACTTTGGGGAATGCGGGGTGAGTGGAATTTTGTGGATCCACACAGATTCCAGAACTTTCCACCACAGAAATGTGAGGAAAATGTGTTTTTTTTATACACATTTTGAGGTTTGCAAGGGAATCTGGGTAACAGAACCTGGTGAGAGCCAGTCAAGTCACCCCATCCTTGATTCCCCTGGGTGTCTAGTTTTCAAAAATGTACAGGTTTGCTAGGTTTCCCTATGTGCCGGCTGCGCTAGGGCCCAAAATCCACAGGTAGGCATATTGCTAAAAACAAATCTGTGCCTAGTCGGCTTTCTGCCGCCCTGGGGGGGGGATATCGGGGGGTGGGGTTGTCCCGATATGCCCCCAAGGGGGGCAGAAACACTGTGGCTACATAAAAAAGTCAGCGTAATCGTTGGCGTGTAGTGGGCTTTTTGCCCCCCTGGGGGGGGCAGATTGGGGGCTACTGGATTATCTGCCCCCCAGGGGGGGCAGGAAGGCTGTAATTTTTGCGGGGAGGGGGTGGGGGCATGGGCATGCCCGTTTCGGGCAGCCCCCACCCTAATTCAAATTTGCCCAAAAAAATCCCTGGCGTCTAGTGGGCTTTTTGCCCCCCGGCGGGGCAGATTGGGGCTAATGCCCTCATCTGCCCCCAGGGGGGCAGAAAGTCCACTAGACGCCAGGGAGTTTTTGGGCAATTTTAATTAGGGTGGGGGCTGCCCGAAACGGGCATGCCAATGCCCCCACCCTAATTAAAATTTGCCCAAAAAAATCCCTGGCGTCTAGTGGGCTTTTTGCCCCCCTGGGGGGGGCAGATTGGGGGCTACTGGATTATCTGCCCCCCAGGGGGGGCAGGAAGGCTGTTATTTTTGCAGGGGTGGGGGCATGGGCATGCCCGTTTTGGGAGCCCCCACCCTAATTCAAATTTGCCCCCAAAAAATCCCTGGCGTCTAGTGGGCTTTTTGCCCCCCCCCCCCGGCGGGGCAGATTGGGGGCTAATGCTACCTCTCCCGTCTTTCTACGTGCCCGGGGGGCTGACATAGCCCCCTGACCACATAGAAAGTGAAACTGAATTGAGCCTAAAGGCTCATTTCAGTTTCGGTTTCTGTGCAATGAGGACAGCGCGATGTGCGCGCTGATCCTCATGGCACAGAAACCAGGGAGGGGGCCTCGGGAGCTGGGGAAGCTCTTCCCCAGCTCCCAAGGTCACAGGGGTGAAATAGAAATCCCTCTGCTGTCTGCAGCAGAGGGATTTCGTGCCCCTGGCCTCATGACGGAATGGTTCCGTCATGAGCACAGGGGCACCGATGCTCATGACGGAACCATTCCGTCATGAGCATCGAAGGGGTTAAGTAACCTCAAGGGTATTGATACACTTTTGAGAGTACCCCATATCCGTAAAGTTGCAGTGAAATAACTAGGTGAATTTTGCGCCAGTTGGTTATGGAACTGGCGCATGTTTGATCATGCAAAGAAATTTCTGATAGACTTCTAACTACAGATTCTTTACTTTTTTAAATACTACCTAAGCGTCAGACCAGATCCAGAAAGTTTTGTGCAGTACCTCTGTGCACTAGTAGGTGACACCGTGCGGCTCTGCACTGACACCTTTCCCCACCGGAAATTAAATGCTGGGCCCATATAGGAGCCACTCTCGCACACTGACATCAGTTCCTTTCTTTCCGCATCGCCAGATGTGGATCCGGAACTACCTCTTGTGACACGTTTACCTCAGAAATTCTAAAATCCAGTGTGCAAGTTAAATGTCACTTCTCAAACTGACAGGTTTGAAAACCTGCAAGGACTGTCGCAAACATCTGTGTCAGAACCTCGTCTGTCTGTGGTGCCTGAGGTCGAGCTATGACTCTAAGGCCTGCAGTGACTGCATGTCGATAAAAACGAAAGCCATATGAGACCACAAGGTGAAACTCTGTCACCAAGCACTGGATGTCTCAGCAACAAGACTAGTCCAAGTTAAAGGATCGTTCACAGTCCAGAAGTCGCAGGAGGCTTTCTTGAGGTTGGTCGTCCTCACACTCCAAGTCCTTGGATAAGTTGAAGAAAAAACATAAAACATCCAAGCAGGACTCTGCCCCTTCCTTCCGCTCTCTTAGTCCAAAGAAAGGTGCTAGGGCGTCAACATGCCTCTCGAGCTCTCTCTTGAAGTCGATTGACATTGGAGACTATCCTGCAACTTGTCCCGGCACATCCTGAGTTTCTGGAGCTGTCTGCGACTCAGAGGCAGATCACAGAGTTCTGTAAGGTCATTCTCAGTTTCTTCGGATCCTTACCGACACCCTCTGGTGCGCCTTTGGGCTCCATGGAGCCGAGAGGCACTCCATTTGGGGTACAGCTGGCGCCAGTTGGTGGATCTGAATCCAGCACTGAGCCTCCTCCTGCTCCCATTCCGGTGCCACGTCGGTTCCACGGAGCATTCACACCGATGTCGAAAGGCAAGCCCGTCTGCGCCCGTCTACGCCCGTCCGTGACCCGACCGTGACCAGCGCCAGGGACCCTGGATCTCCGACCCCCCACCGCTACGACTCGGCTGCCCTCCTCGCACTCAACCCCGGAAGGAACAACAACTGCCAGCTGTCCACGCCAAGCACCACCCACGGGCAGTTCTCCTGCCGTCATTCCCGCCAGACCTTCACCACCGATCGCACCGCCACGGCCACTGCCCCCACACTGAAAGCCAACACCAGAGAAACCCTGAGGTGCATCCTCCTCAACGTCCGCTCCCTGCACAGACACGCTGTAGAGATCTGGGACCTCCTCGACACCCTCTCACCAGACGTCGCCTTCTTCACAGAAACGTGGACCAACTCCACCTCCGCCCCTGACATCGCCACAGCCATCCCCGACGGATACAAGATCCAGAGGAAGGACCGCCCCAACCGCCCAGGAGGAGGACTTGCCATTGCACACAAGAGCTCCCTCCGACTCACGACCTCCAGCGACAGCCCGCCCACCACCGAACACCTCCACTTCCAGATCCAGACCAGCCCCAGAACGACCCTAAGAGGCACCTACAGACCTCCCGGACCTCGAACTGCGTTCACTACCTCCATCGCCGACCTCATCGCACCCCACGCCATTGCCTCCATGGACTACATACTCATCGGAGACCTCAACTTCCACCCCGACAACCTCAACGACCCCAACTCCACCACCCTCCTGGACAACCTCGCCAACCTCGGACTGAAACAACTCATCACCACCCACAAGGCAGGACACACCCTCGACCCATCTTCGCAGGAGGCAACATCCACTCCAGCCACACCACACAACCCCCATGGACGGACCACCACTAAGTACACTTCCACGTTGACAAACCCACGGCACCCAAACCTGCACCCCGCCCTCCATGAAGAAACTGGAGCAAGATCACCGAGGAGCAGCTCAACTCCGCCCTCAACCGCGAGGCCCCCGCCACCTCGACCGACGCCAACATCGCAGCCAAAGAACTCCACAGATGGATCTCCAACTGCGCAGACGAGCTCGCACCCCTACTCAACCCCGACAGACAGCGCCCCAGGAAGGCCACCTGGTTCACCGCCGACCTCCCAACAATCCAGGCGCACCTGCAGACGTCTCGAGAAGAACTGGAGAAACAGAAAATCCACGGAAGACCGGACCACCTACAAGAACGCCATGACAGAATACCACCAACGCATCAGATCCACCAAAAGGAAATTCATCCAGAACAAGATCCTCACCAACTCCAGCAACTCCAAAGAACTCTTCAGCATCATCAAGGTATTCACCAAACCCCCCAGCGAAACCACGGACATCACCCCATCCCAGGACCTCTGCAACAAGCTCGGCTCCTACTTCCATCTGAAGATCAAGGGCCTCTATGACAACTTCAACTACCAGACACCTGACTCCGAAACCACTCCATCCTCCAGCAACACCAGCCAGCCCACCATCTCCGCCTGGACCCCAGTCACTACCGAAGACACCGCATCGACCATGAAAAGCATCCACTCAGGAGCCCCCACAGACCCCTGCCCCCGCACATCTTCCACAGAGCCGTCACCGCCATCGCTCCAGAACTACGACGCACCGTCAGCGCCACCTTCGAAACCGGCATCTTTCCCGATGACTAGAAACGCGCAGAAGTGAGACTCCTACTCAAGAAGCCATCAGCAGATCCCACGGACCTCAAGAACTACCGACCCATCTCTCTCCTCCCCTTCGCGGTAAAAGTCACGAGAAGACCGTCAACATCCAACTAACGAAATTCATCGAAGAAAACTTCATCCTCGACCCCTCCCAGTCCGGATTCCGCAGCAACCACAGCACAGAGACCCCTCTACTCGCCGCCACAGACGACATCCGCACTCTCCTCGATCAAGGACACACCGCAGCCCTGATCCTACTCGACCTCTCTGCAGCCTTCAACACCGTCTCCCACCACACACTCACCACCAGACTCCACGAAGCTGGCATTCAGGGAACTGCCTTCGACTGGCTCCGCTCCTTCCTCGCCGGCAGAACCCAAAGAATCAGACTTCCACCCTTCCTCTCCAAACCTACGGAAATCAACTGCGGAGTACCCCAAGGATAGTCGCTCAGCCCCACGCTCTTCAACGTCTACATGTCCCCCCTCCCCCCCATCTTCAGACAGCACGGACTCAGCATAGTATCCTACACCGACGACACCCAGCTCATCCTCTCCCTCACCAAGGACCCCACCTCCACCAGACTCAGCTTCCAGGAAGGAATGAAAGACGTCACATCCTGGATGAGCAGCAGCTGCCTGAAGCTCAACTCGGATAAGACAGAGGTCCTCGGTACCTCCCACTCCGCATGGGACAACTCCTGGTGGCCCACCGCCCTCGGCAGCCCTCCCTCCCCTACGGACCATGCCCGAAACCTCAGCATAGTACTCGACTCCTCCCGCTCCATGACCCGACAGGTCAACGCCGTCGCCTCCACCGGCTTCAACACCCTCTGCATCCTCTGAAAGACCTTCAAATGGATCCCCCCCCCGAATCAAGGAAGACCGTCACCCATGCACTCATAACCATCAGACTGGACTACGGAAACGCCCTCTACGCAGGTATCCACAAATCTCTGCTCCGCAAACTCCAGACCATACAGAACACCGCAGCCAGACTCGCCCTCGGCATCCCCCGACACTAACACATTACCCAACACCTGCGCAACCTCCACTGGCTCCCCATTGAGAAAAAAGTTACATTCAAGATACTCACCCACGCCTACAAATATCTCCACTACAGAATCTCCTTCCACGTACCCAAGAGGAACCTCCGATCTGCCAACCTCGCCGAATCCCCGCGCACCCACAGAGCAAGAACGGGTGGAAGAACCTTCTCCTACATTACGACCAAGCCCTGGAACGAGCTGCCGTTCAACATCAGACGCGCCCCCACCCTGCACATCTTCAGGAAGACCCTCAAGACCTGGCTCTTCGACTGACCAGAGCTGCCTTCTGCCCGCCTCCCCTCCCCCCCACCCCTCCAGTGCCTTGAGACCCTCAAGGGTGAGTAGCGCGCTTATAATCTCCCTGATTGATTGATTGATAGCAGCACACCTTCGGAGGTAAGGAGTCCCAGTCTTCCCTTATCTTGATGAGTGGCTTTTGAAGGTGAACCTCCGATCATCTTTGGGGTTCACGATCAACGTGCCGACGTCACACCTGACTGCTTCTCAGACGCTCCACTTCATCAGAGCCATTCTCGGCATGGTTTGGTTTCATGCCTTTCCCCGGAAAGGAGAGTCCATGACATTCAGAGTATAATCCTAATCTTTCAGCCTCTGTCCTGGATTTCTGTGAGGTTGACTCTGAGGCTACTATGACTGATGGCCTCCTGCATCCTGCTGGTTAAGCACTGCAGGTGGCATATGCGGGCTCTACGGGAAGGATCTGAAGTCGCAGCGGGAGCAACATCAAGGGTATCTCTCCGACCAAATTTTGGAGGAGACTGTGAAAGATCTGCAGTGATGGTTGCTGTACCACGATTGGGTCAGCAACAGACCCTGCTCCCTACCCCACCCAGAGCTGGCAGTCTGACCAATGTTTCCCTTCTGGGTTGGGGCGACCATCTGGGAGAGGTGAATATCAGAAGCCTCTGGTCTCCAGTGGAGGCCCAGCTTCATATTCTCCTCCTGGAACTTAGGGCCATCCGCTTGGTGTTGAAAGTCTTCTTTCGGTCCATAAAAGGGAGGCTGGTGCAGGTGCTTAAGGATAACATCACCATGTGGTATTGCAATAAGCAGGGTGATGTGGTTTCCTGGACCCTGTGCCAGGAGGCACTACACCGCTGGACCATCAAGGGATCTTTCTGGTGGTGAACCACTTGGCATGATCTTTTAATGGCATAGCAGACAAGCTTGGCCATTGGTACCCAGTTGATCAGGAGTGGCAGTTAGACCCTGAGGCGGCGCAAGGTCTCTTCCTCAAATTGAGAGAGCCTTGGCTTGAACTGTTCGCCACTGCAGAGAATGTGCTATGTCAGCAGTACTGCGCATTGGATTTTCCAACACACCTTTCTCTATGGGGCTGATTTCTCCTAGAGTGGAACTCGAAACTCCTGTGTTTCTTTCTGCTGATAACACTCCTGCCTCGAGTTCTGAAGATTAGGAACGATGGGCCAAAGTCATCCAAGTGGCTTTAGATTGGCATGGACAGCATGGTATCCAGAACTCTTGGGCTTGAGCATTTGTCCTCCGATCAGGCTGCCCCTCCAGCATGACCTGCTGTTGCAACAGTGGGGCAGGGTTCTACGCCCTGGCCTTTGCAATCTCCACCTTCATGCATAAAGATCGAGCGACAAAAGCTGAACACCTTCGACCTTCCCCCAGAGGTGGTTGATGTCATCTTGACAGCCAGGCACCCCTCGACAAAAACCATATACACTTGTCGTTGGAACAGATTTGTGGTTTGATGCAGCACACGTCACATTGACCCCCTCCAGGCCAAGTTATCTGATGTTCTGTTCCTTTTGTCTTTTGCCTGGAAAGGATTTGCTTTAGGCACAGTTATGGGGTACCTTTTGGCCTTTTTTTGGTTGCCGGACTAGCCCTCATTGTTTAAATCACTGGTTGAATTGCGTTTTTTAAAAGTTCTCCAACACTTGTTTCCACCTTTTCTTTTCGCCGTATCGCAGTGGGACCTTAATTTGGTCCTCACTTACTCAATGGGCACTCCCTTAGAGCCACTTCACAACTGTACTTTGCCTCTTCTCACCCTCAGGAAGGTGTTCCTCATAATCGAGTGAGTGAGCTTCAGGCTCTCTGTTTTAACCCACTTTACACCACCTTCTTCCAGACAAACTGGTTCTGCCGATGCGATCACCCTTCTTGCCAAAAGTTGTGACTCCGTCCCATGTCGGTCAAACCATCACCCTGCCGGTGTTTTATGCACCGCCTTACTTCTCTAAGGAGGAGGAGAGACTCCATTGCTTCGACCTTAAAGAGCACTGAGCTTTTACATTGATCGTACCAGAAAAGACCAGGTGGACGATCAATTCTTTGAGGTTCGTTGCCACAAAAAAAGCAAGGCCATGAAGAAGAGGACTATCACCTGCTGGATCGTACTCTGCATCAATATTTGCTCCACATTGGCAAAAAAGCAGCCCCCGGAAGGTCCGCAAGCCACTCCACCAGGGCCAAAGCTTCTACCACTGCTTTGGCAGGTGGAGTTCCTGTTCTACAGGACTTGTTGGTTTGGAAAAATTCACAGGCCCGCCTCTTAATAGGTACTGCTCAAGTATCTATTCAAAAGGTGAGGAATCTGCAGTTAGAAGTCTCAATCAGTCGAAGTTACTTACATTCAGTAACACGTTTAAAAGTAGAGACTCTATCTAAATGCAGATTCCTCATCTACCCTCCCATTCTCCTTGTTCTGTGAATTGGGCTCTAACCCATATTAAAATCCCAAGTCTAGGAATCTGCACACTGGTCAAAGTCAGTTTGCTTTTGTGGCTCTGCGTCTTCGGACCCAGGCCGCTTCAAAAGCAGCTGACACTATGCAGGAGTGACGCCTATGTAGAGGCCCCGCACGTCATTTCCAGAGCAGAACACAGTCCGTGTAAAGCCACATGGTGCCACCTACCGGCGTGCAGGGGTACAGCTCAAAAGTTTCAGATCCAGTATGACGCCTGGGAAATACTTAAAAGGTGAGGAAAATGTGGTGAGATAGTGTCTGGACCAGAAAGAGCATTACCGAAGGTAAGTACTTTGTTTTTTTGAGCCATAACAATGGCAAACGTATGATGTTTGGTGATTGTAGTGTAATCTTGCCTTTTCACAACATAGCTTCAAGCTCATGATTTTCAACAAGGTGCTATAGTAAACTTTGATTTTCACTAATGACGAACAACTGATGGAATCTTTCAAAAGTTTAGTGAAAGAGTAAATGCTGGAATCTATGTCTATCTGAAGCACATGCAGACTTCATTTTACTGATTTCATATATAGACATGTTCACTCATCTATGTGAAGTGCAGTACAAAATGTGCCTGCCTGCTAGTTTTGGTTAGAACATGCTTTTATACAAAAAAGCAAATTCACTGTAACAGCTTTACTGTATCTTTTGAAATTTCAGCTGATTTAGATGCGGAACATAACCAGAAAATATTGAACATGGAGCATGCTCAACAGATGAAATTAAAGGAGCGTCAAAAGTTTTTTGAAGAAGCCTTTCAAGAGGATATGGAGCAGTACCTCTCTTCAGGATATTTACAGATTGCAAAGAGGCGAGGTATGTCTTAAAGCCATTTGAAGTTCACAAAAAAAGTATGATTCACCTTAACTTGAGAGATTACAGATCTTAATGTATGCTCTTGTCAGTCTAGTAGCTCTGTGTAACTTTATTGACTCTATGTAATACTTTTTATTCCTCCAACTTTCTTCTGGCTATGAAAGTCACAACAATGCCATTAGGATTCTTTAATATTTATTAGAATATGTTGCCATTCTTTGTGTCCATTTCACATATCTCTACTCTTAGGTACATATTTGCACCTAATGGTAGAGATGGCGATGTGGTAGCAGAACTGGTTTGATAAAAGTTAATGGTCGTCCCTGTACAGCGTGCATGTATTATGCTTCAATAAAAAACATAAACTTGCCATTTTCAGGGACGGTCCCTGACGATTTTTAATGTTTCTTTCTTTACATACAAAGTAGATGTGCAGATTCAAGCAACAACATTTTTGGCATGGACGAGTCTCAGAGGCTCATCACACTGGTTGTGCCACAAATGCCCTCCCGGGCACCTCTGGCATAATGTTTTATTTTACAGTTATATTACAGTTTGATAAACAAGACATTCAAGTTGCAGGGGATTTGTTACACCGCAAAATGTTTTGGACTTTGTAAAGGAGACCCAAGAGGTCATATTTTACAGATGTTTATTTGAACACTCATTTGACCCTGGGCAAGAGATATTTTTGTCTCAACAGTCGTTCTGACCTTTATGGAAGGTTGCCAGTGCATCATATTGTGAATACTAGGGAAAACCTACAGCTGAGCTCCTTTTCTTTTCTAACTGATGTACACCCCATACCAGGATTATGTCTGAAGTGCATCACGCGGCTAACATTGATGTGACAGCAAAGCATAAACATACTGAACAGAGTTCAGAGGTGCTCCTGTGGCCTAACCTTGTTGATTTCTGTACTGATGTTCCCAGGAGGCTTCATGTGACCACTTACCCCCAGAGTGCATGAACTGGTCAGTGCTCCTAGAAAAATCAAGGTATCCACAGGATCTAAAATTACTGAGAGTAACCCTAGATTGCTATCGGGTTCTCCATCAGCAGAAAGCATACTCCACTTGACACCTTCAAGCGAGGCAGCCTCAATGCTTTAGAAAGCATCTTGGATAGGTTTAATGAGTCAATCTTTGTCAAATCATTTGCCCCTAGTCCTGCAACACTTCAAGACAAATATTTGCATGGCCCTTTGATCGGTGCAAGTGTTTCGTGAGGGACCGAATGTCAACAAAGCAAGACTTCAAAAAAGGGAATGAGGCCACAACCATTGTCAAAGGCCCAGATATTCTTTGATACTTAAACTTTTAATATGGACTATTCCTGGGTACTGGAATAGGAGAAGCATCATGAATTGACTTGATCTGGGGACTCACTTATATGGTCTTCTTTGTGTGATATCTTGTAGGTGAAGCTTGATTGCTCACATACGGGGGCTCAACTTGCCTTGAGACTACCTTGTTATGTGTACTCTCGCTTTTACTTTCCTTTTATAGTGTCTCTCTTCGGTTTCTAGGTTCCTCTTTTCGTCTGCTCAAATACCTCACAAAATGCTGCAAGACTGCTAGAAACCTTCTGAGCCCATGCATTAGCAGTGAATAGCCTTGATTGAGAAGATTCTCTGTCTGCCCGGCATCATGGTGTCCATTTCCCTTATCCAGTTTTTTAGGGGATAACCATATGAATACTGATGAGATGAGAAAGGGGGGAAGCACATAATACTGCCCTCTAGGGAAGTGTTCCACCTTGTGTCTTTATGAAAGCTATGGTAGGTTGATTGCCAATTGATATCACAATATGTGCATATACTCCTACTTGGATGTCTGTTTTTCTACTCTAAAGTCTCTTGAGTCTGTTCATCTAATCCTTTCATTCATTTTCCAGCTTAGATGCATAGTGAACATTAGTACGGAACTCTTGATCCTTTCCCAAAGAATTGTCTTCACTTGACTGGTGTTTGACACATGATTGTGTATAGCATTTTCTCCCGGTGAAGAGTACATTCCCTTCATTAGACCTGGGCTCACTTTGCAGTCAAACTGTTATCATCGCATGGTGATTCCAGAAAGCTGGGTTTCTCTTGGCATCTTGTATTTAAGTTATTCCAGTGTTTGTCACCTCCATCATGCTGCACACTGGAATCAGAAGTCCAAACCTTGCTCAGTCTGATTCCAGTGTCTTACAAAGTATTGGAAGTCCTTCCCTGGCAGTTGCTCTCCATGTTAATGTCCGGAGCAGAATCCGGTGTTCAGGGAGTTTAATGCCATAATATCAAGATCACTAATATCGACCTGCGTATGTGTGTACTCCACACTGTTGACTACTAAATGATCATCAAGGTTAGTATATACAGAGAGCTATAGATTTACTATTTTCTGCTCCGCATTTACTTACCTCAGCAATATGTTGGTAGCAGATATTGTGACGTCGATATAAGTGCAGGTCAATATTAAAATTTGGATATTGTGGTAGAAAATCGCTCTGGAAGATAAACCTAATTTCCCTTGGAAATCACAATATATAGAGGAATCTCATTCATCCACTACTCACACTCCAGATCATTCAAATCACTCTCAAAACTTTAACCATGTACAAGGTCTCTCTAGAATAAACCCAAAATCCGATCTAGCGTTGTTACAATTTTATTTTATATGATTCATAAAAAACAGATAAATTTCATATATAAAAATATTCATAAGAAATATACATAAAAACATTCATATGATAAATGCAAATCAACTGAATTTATATTACAGAATATACTATCTAAATTTAAAAACAACCTCCTGAAACTATCTCTGAATAAGAATAAAAAACAAAACGTAAAAACCCAAGGAGGCACAATGATATTCACTGTTGCTAACATAGATCCAACACTTTACTTAATCAACAGAAAAAGCTGGTGAGAATCTTGATCTTATCCAGGTAAATCTGATATGTTGGATTCCTTAAAAAAAAAAAACTGGCGTCGACGCGTTTCGGTGGTATTAAAAATCCTATACAAAGCCACCTTCTTCAGGACTCAACAGTAATGTGGGTTTATTCTTGTGGAAAATAAATTATTATCTCCATAGATGATAAGAGAAAATATTTATATATTACATCAATATATCCCTTTCTATAATCAAATGCATTATTCATTATAACTACACTTATATCACACATACTATATACATTAAAATCCTCATATACATTATGAAACTGGTCCTATTAACATATTATGAGCATATTGTAAGCATTTTGCAAACATACCAACTCGTACGCTAAATCACGATTTTGTTTTTACCCAAGAGAACCCCTAGTTTATCAAACAAAAAAGGGAACTACATAGTCTAGCACTCATATCACGTTTTCTCCATCCACAAACTCTCAATGCTCACCTTTAGCCAAGTTATATTCGTTTTCCTCACTTTAAATTCGGAAATATAGAGGAAAAGGCTTCGTTTATATAAATCTGCCGATACTCCTCGTCCTGGGCATATTTTCAGACCCTGAAAATATTGGTCATTGCTGTGTACCACAAATAAGGGACAAAAATAATAATAAGAATAAGGGAGGGGTTTCTTGTGCTTATTATGATATTGTTCTAATATTACTAAGAACAAGACCGATTTATCTCACATAATTCTCTCCCCCCCCCCAAAATATAAAATTTAAAATTGTTTTCTCTCCCCTCCACTTTACCTTATATGTTTAAAGGGATCCTGACTTCACTTCTTTTCTTATTTAAAATCGTGATGTCCTTCCAATGTTCAAAAAAGTTGCTTAATTTCGTGGACCTTGGAAGATAATATATCTTAGTCCTTTCCTATTTTTCTATTTAAGACCTATAAGGCTAGTTGTTTGGCTCTTTAAAGGTATCATGTCTTACCTCACTTAATAGAGGATCTTCCCATAAACGCTAATGGGAAAATTCTTTGTATAGGGGGTCCACGTTTGTAAAGTTATCCTCCCCCAGGCCGTATATCTATATTGCCTGTTTTTTCAAGCCGCCGTCCGCAGTCGGTTAATATTAGATCCTAAAGGATAAAATGATAACATTCACTATACTGTTTATGTAACTCAGGCTCGTGGCATGAATTTAACTGGCCCTAGCTGAGTCTTATTTACATTAAACTTGTCCTATCAGTTACCCTGTCTTTCATCTGGTTTATCTGCAAGGTAGCCATTTCCTATGAGTAGTTAAGGCAAACCAAATGTATACGAGGATGTTCCTTAGTTCCATTAATCCCTCTTGTATACAAAACGATGGCCCATAGATAGCTTAAACATGGGGTACAAAGATTCTTTTGCAGTTCCCACTCTTATCCTTAGTCAAATTGTACCGTTGTGTTTTCACTGTGTGAAAATCAGAGCGGTAGTAAGATGCATTCTCATTTACATTATATCCTGACTACCTCTTCTTAGATTATATTTATACTATGCCGATCTTACTAGTAAAATTTTAAACAAGGGATTATCTAAAGGTCTCCCTTTGTTCCCCTAATCAATCTAGAACACCGCCCCAAACCCCTTACGTCACGTAAAGAAAATGCGGGCGTTCCTTTACAAATCGCACCCCTTTACCTAACCTTAAGCTCTCCTATTATCGTCCCAGTATAGAGATTTTACCGGCAGCGACGTACTATCATGCTTACCTCGTGTGTCACGGGTCCCGGTACGTCCTTGTTTTCTTTGTATCTGTACCGGACGACCCGGAGTCCCTTTTATTAGCTAGATCTGCTCATGTGACATGAGTTACGTTAATTACATGGCACCTTCCCCCACTAACTGCGCATGTCACAGCGCCATCTTGTAATGTAAGCCGAGGTCAATTTCATTAGAAACGCCTCGCGCTAGTTAATGCGGCATCCTTTTTCTATCTCCATTGGCTTTCTTCTATCTTTTTATTATAGAAAATCGCTCTGGGCCAGGAAGGCCCTACGGTCGTCTTTGTGTGACAAGAGAGTTTTGTCTTTCATGAACACCTCACCAGCCATGTTCTGCATCTAACAAGCTGTGGTGTTTGGACATGTACACCAGATTTGACCTCCGCCCTTTCATTTGTGAAACTGGCACTTGCCCATTGTATGTTGCTGTCAGCGGTACATCTGGTGTGGTCAGCCAACACTCAGGCTGACTTGTTGAGCTTTCACAAGAGCCATAAAGTTGTTAGAACCTTCCAGCAATATCAAAGATTAACTTGAATTTGCCCCCTGCTTTGAGTTTGGTCTGAGATATAAAGTTGGCCTCCAAAGCTTCCTTGATTTGAGGGGTACTTTGAATAAGCACTTGAGACCAGGCTCCCAGGAATTGGTGGAGGGTTGAGAATAGATGCAATGTAACAAAGTTATCACAATTGAGATACAAAAGTGAGAGTTTTTACTTATTTTAAGGAAACCTTCAAACACCTTGAACATGTATGCACAGTACAAAGTAAACATTTTGCAGGTAAAATTTTCAAACAGGGATATGTCTCTGAGATGATTGTGATAAACGGTGCAGATGCAACCACACAATGATCATAGACTTTTACACCGATTATATTTAAAAAAAAAAAAAAAAAATGTAATTCACCAGTTACCATACACATGAGGGCCAGTTGGCTTTACACCTTGATTTTGCCATTGCAACAAAAAACTATGTAATTGCTACCATATGACGAGGGCCAGGAATAAAGAATCAAGAGGGCTACTCGCTTGACAATATGGGGTGGCTGGAAAATGTAAGGTCTCTCCCATTTCAGAGTCTACCGAGTGTTTTCCTGGCAGCACTGGATTTGTAGTGTGGTTTCTTGGCTTAAGGCCCTTAAACTGTGCCAATATTAAAAATACAGGGGAACTTCAGTCAAAGAAAAAAATGGTGGTGATGGGACAGTAGGTACATAGAGTAGAGTACTTTTATTATTGCGTATGCCCCACACACGGAGGAGCCCCATGACTATATGTCCCAAGCCTTTTCATCTTCTGGAGTCTCAGTGGTTGAGACTCACTCTTTTCTTTGAGGTAGATGTGCAAGTTTGATTTATGTCCTGTATGGGCTGGGCGAACTGTTCTCTGTGAGATATGTTCCAGTTGAACTGGATTTCATCTCGGAATTGACCCACTTCCTGTATCCTTCATGATCATCTTGGGAAGGATTTAGCTCATTCTATTGGGTTTAGGTCAAGCGTGCAGAGCCAGGTATAAATATTGTGAAGTCCTGAAGAGCCCATTTGGAGGCCTGCTTCCAGGCCATTTGTTGAAACGCCATTGCATCCTAAGAGGTCCTGCACCCAACCAAATACAGGCGCCTAAGATCATTGCCCCTTTTTACCCTATTTTTAAAGTTCGTGAATTTCTTGAAACTCCCAAGTCCAATGTCACAAATGTTTGTTAATTCACAAGCTTGTGCTATATGAAAATGTTTTTTATTGAACACCAGTGATTGACCTGTGCCTTACTTCATTCACTCTTACTCACTTGGTATTTCAGTCTTGCTACAGTGGTGCTTGTTAAAGAGTATGACTTTTTTGCTGTTTGTGAAGCTTACGAAGTAGTTAAAAATGTAAAAGGTCGCAAAAAAAAATGGTGTCCATTTCCAAATACAAAATGACACCTGTGTGCCCTGAAATTGTTTTAAATTTGCAACGTCGACTGTAGACTTTTTTCTTATTTGCAGTTTACCACATCTCTAGGCACCCTTATACCCCTTTTGTGGCCTAGAACTCGCCATTGGTGCAAAGCCTTAATTCAAGAGATTCATCAGTTAGCCATAGTTCATGAAAAATTGAAATGTGATTGATAGGATTCATGAATTTCCAGCTTGTGAATTTAACAACGAAAGCTAATTAACCCATCTGAAACCTTTTTTCAGATGCAAATATCGTGAAAACTATTGAGCGGATTAACACCAAATTAAAAAAAAGACACTTTTTGCATCTAGTTCAGTTTTAATGCCAAGCTTGGTGTAATTCCTTTTGCGTGTGTTTTTGATGTAATAGAGCAAAATTTCCTGTGTGAATTAAAATTTAAAATGCGTCTTTTTGACCTCTCCTCATCCATTTCAGATTTTTCCCTTTGTTCGAATCTGTATGAAACCTGACAACCCGAATCTTAGCTAGTCTCACTACGGTTCTACAAATTTTGTTCAGATTCATCAAACGTTGCCAAAGTTATTAGCAGTCCTAAAAATGCAGTTTCAATGAAAAGTGCACCTGAGCCATACCTAATGTCTTGGTAAGGCATCTTTGTATAATATTTGTGAATGTGTGCGTGGTTTTAACAGTATATTCCATATTGAAAGTGCCCACTGTTCGCAGCATTGGATGCTCTCTAGTAAGTCAGCATCTTTGGTTTGCTGAAACCCGTTGTTTTTTCACAGTAAATGTAAGATGCCGAGGGGAAATGTTACAACCTTTGCTGGCTTTTGGAAGTTGCCCAGTTACTCCACAAGTGATAGTGGTCAATGCAATGAAGAGTCAGTGGAAGAGCTTTGCTCTTACCCAAGTGTCTCTCACACCTTCTCATACCTTAAATAGCTCAGAGACTTCCAAGCCCATTTACAAGCTCCTCAGTGTCCATGGAGGCACATGGTGTAGTCACATCTCTCCCTAAGGAGATTCTTGAGGTTCGTTGGAGGCTTTTATGTTGAGATAGTATCCTTGACATTGAAACAGTGTCCTCAACATCACTAGGGTTCTCCTGATGTTAAGAGAGTTCCCTCAAGTCTGGGGGTTTATCCCTCCACCACAGAACAGTTTTGGGTATGGCAAGCAAATGAGGGTATCACTGGGTTAGGAAGCAAATTTGTTTGAGTGTACGCAGGCTTTGGTATAATAGACAAGAATGAAAGAGACTGGTGCCATAGCATATCATAGCATATAAATGCAGGTGAACTTATATAGAAATTCCAAGAATGGGGTTAATTAAAGAAAACTTTTCGTAACCCAAAAAACACACAATAGAACCCTTGAGAAACGTGACTGGGGAAAAACACATCGAAACAGACTAACACACCACTGGTGTGTGTAACCATTTGCAGGAAAAGCAATAATTAAATAAAGACAATTTAAAAAAGTGATATATACTGAATACTGGATAAGTACAATTTGTAAAACCTATCTTTTCCCAGAAAGGAAACAAGAATATGGAACGTGAGTCAGTCACAGCACAGGCCCAAAGTGGAAAGAAATGCCTGTATCAAATACCAAAATATGTTGTAGTTTGCCTCGCATACAGGACCACCCCAAATACAGTCAATGCACTCACTATATGTGACCTCACAATCACTGTCAAGGAATTTAATTACAACAGAAGCAGAAATATCCATCAAGAATTCACTGCCTGCTACACAAATATTGTAGTGAATGTAATGATTTGGCCATGGAGCTTACCTTCAAAAGGGCATAAATCTAGAATAGGCTGCTAAAATTAAATGGCTCTTAAGGTCTCATACTACTGTGCAGCAAATTGCCTCAAACCAGATCCATGAGACGAGGACACAGAAATAATCTTTCACACCTAAGATTCTCAAGTACAAAATCTGTGACTGAGGATTGAACGAGAGACCTAAGAACAGAAACATCGACTAATGATAATAAAGGTTTGCATTTTGTCACACAATGGGAACCAAACCGAGAAAAAGCCGACAAAGCATTCAGGGAAAGCTAGTCCTTATGAAACATAAACCATGAGACACCCCAGGGCTGGAACAATATTCCCGCATCCATCAAGATCAATGCACCCTGCTCCAGTTTCTGAAAGAGTTGAAGTGACTCTTCTGTAAAGAACACTACTTTGCGATGCAGTAACACTCCACAGACCGCCTGTCTTTCAATTCACGTGTTGGTTGTATCCTTGCCTTTGACCCTGTACAGAGTTCCACTGATTTTTGGCTAGGTTTGCACTATACAGATAAAGCATATATTATGCATACATAAATTAACCAGCAAAACCTAAAAGAGGCATGAACACACACTGGAACATTCCTGCACAAAGATTCATAGGCATGCACATTAATATCAACAACATACCAGCACACATTAATGTGTTGTGGTTGTCAAGTAGAGCCATCTTTTGCAATATTTGGTATGTGTTTGTTTAATTTTTATTTCATTATAAACGTTACTTAAGTGTGGTAAGAAACGTGTTTTACTTTGACATTTATTGCAGCCATAACGCTGCACATGATAGGCATGTCATGATGTACATATGAACATCACCACATAGCTATTCACCCAGCAGTTATGTCGTTCCATTTTTCATATCAAACATTAATGAACTGGACTACAAAGGTAATATGGCCACCGTATGCCTCTTGCTTTCTTTTCAGGGAATGCCATGCATTTTTCTAGTAAAGGTCTGTCTACACATGCCCTGGCAGTTCTGCCTCCCCCGAATCTTTGCTCGCTTGGACAGCTAGTGTCTCCTCCTTTGTCACTCCTCCCCACCCCATAGAGATCTAGAGTAAAAGCCAAGAATAAGATTTCTTGACTATTTTTTTTAATTTTTTTTTTTATTTATCTCGTGGAGTAAACATATAAGCCACACATCGAGAAAAAAAATTAGTATCTATACATTGAATAAATAAACTTGTAGGAGATAACCAAGAGAGAAAGAAAAAAAAGAAATATTCGGAAATACATTGATACCCAACACTTTTACAGTTCTAATTTTAACATAGGCCCCCAAGTTCGATTAAACTTCTTTCCAGAGCAGGCACCCCTGCTCTTAACTATAGCCATCTCTCTTTCGAAGGTCTCCCTTAGCATTGCCCACCATTCCAAAGCCCTAGGTGGTATTTTAGATATCCAAGCGCGGGCAATGCATAATCGTGCTGTTATAGTAATCGATAAAAAGGATCTTAATCCTAGGACAGCATCTGATTTATAGCCAAGCATAAGCTCTTTTTCTGTCAGTTGTATATTATTCTTTAAACAATCAGCTATTATATGCAGGACATCTTTCCAAAAAGCAGCCAGACCTGGGCAGATGACAAACATGTGCAAGCTATCTGCAGCAATCATTCCACATTTTGCACACTTGCATTTATCATTCATATTTATGCCGTTAGGATCTATCCATCTAGCTATTCGTTCTGGAGTATAGTAGAGCATGCATACTGTTTTAAACTGTTGTAACTTTAGGTTAACAGAATATACCGCAACATCTAGAGTCTCTAAAGCCTGTACAATATCTCCAGGGCTAATATCCTGTCCCAATAGCACACTCCATTTTGATGCTAAATTTAGACTATCATTCTCCCAGGATTGAGAGAATAACTGATATGCCTTGCTAATAGTCAGTTTTGCCTCTGAGTGTAAATAAGTCACTATATCGGATCCCATAGGTTGTCTTATATCTCTACGTCCCCATAAACAATCTCTAAACTGAAGATATTTATAAAACATATTCCTAGGGATACCAGATATCATCTGTAGATCTCAGAACGTACGAAACCCAGTGGCATTGTATAAATGTCGTAGTTGACTAATACCATATCTGTCCCAGGATTTAGCTTGCATAGCATGAAAGATTGCCGGAAGTATAGGATTATACCATAACGGCATGCTAAAATGCATCAAAGGCAAAGAGCATTTAGCACTGATCTCACGCCATATATACACTATATCCTTAAGAGTCTTAAACCGTACTCTTTTAAAATAGTTTGGATCATTAATCCTATATAAAAACATAATGCTTTCACTACCAATAGCAAGACTATAACACCAATGTTGTCTACTGGGAGATAGAAGGTCCTGTAAGCGACCAACGAAGGCGGCCCAAAAATATAATTTAAAATCGGGTAACTGAAATCCTCCATATCTGTAAGGAAGTTTTAGATATCTTATAGCACGTCTCGATTGCTTATAACTCCATAGAAAACTGCTAATAGCCCCCTCAAGTTTAAAAAAAAATTCGGGACTCACTCTGTACAGGGTCAAAGGCAAGGATACAACCAACACGTGAATCATTTTTATAATATTGCAACGCCCTATAATACTAATAGGCAATTTATGCCAGTCCCTCATCTTGGAAATCATCGACTTAAGTAAAAGATCATAATTCAATTTTATAATCTGTCCCAAATCTGCAGTAATCCGTACACCTAAATAGGTTGCTGATATACATGCCTCAATTACCTCCCTATCAGCTTGAAAGTTAAGAATGGTCTGTGTCTTGTTAACATTCAATTTGTATCCGGAAAAGTTCCCATATGTGCTCAGCTTCGATTTGGATAACCTCTATAGCTCTAACTGGATCTGTAGAGAAGACAGCTATATCATCGGCATAAGCCGTTATTTTCAGTTCTTCAGAGCCTATTAGTAGAGGTGGGATGGATAAGTTAACAAGCAGTGATCTAATAAATGGCTCTATATATAGAGCAAAGAGTAGAGGTGATAAAGGGCACCCTTGTCGAGTACCCCTTAGTATCATAAAGGATGCAGACTGGTAATTTAAGTAAACTAACTTTGCTTTTGGACACTTGTATAATGCTTTGATCCAATCATAGAAACGGCCGTGGATATTATACACCGTAAGTATAGCCCAGAGACAATCCCATGTTACACGGTCGAATGCTTTTTCCGCATCAAGCATGACCATTCCCATGTCCAGATTTAATTTAGAAGCAGCATCAAACGCAACTAAGGCAGTATTCACATGTGCAGTTGTATCCCTGCCGGGTATAAATCCATGTTGTTGATCTGAGACTAGCTGTGTCATAAAAGGTGCAAGGCGCATTGCCAATATCTTTGCGAAAATGTTTGCATCAACATTTATTAACGAAATCGGGCGATATGACCCACACTCTTCTTTCGGCTTATTCTTTTTAAAAAGAAGACAATGTTCGTCATATCCCACGAGCTGGGTACCATCTTACTGGCACTGATATAATTCATAATCCTGGACATAATAGGGATCAGACTGTCCTTAAATGTCTTATAGAATTCTGCCGGTATTGTATCCTCACCAGCTGCTTTTCCAGCAGGAAGAGCACCAATAGCATCAGATATTTCATCAGCCGTAATATCCAAGTTAAGAGAGTGAACCTGTTCTGTTTTGAGTCTATGGATACTTTCGCAAAACTTACACTTATCTATATAGTTGATAAATTTGCCTTTATCAAACGCATTAGGGTTACTATATAGTGACTGATAAAACCAAAAAATTGTTCTACTATCTCTTCAGGCTGAGTATAAAGTAACCCCCCAACACCTCTTATACCCTTTATTTCTCGTTCCGCCCTTTTGTCAGAAAGTTGATGTGCGAGGACTTTACCTACTTGTTTGCCATACTCGTATTGAAGAGATCGATTTTTATTATAACTAGCCGCCGTCTTATCTTTTAGGGACCGTCCTAATGCAGCACGTTTCTCAACTAGAAGTAGGTATGTTTGTGAATATATTGGGGTTGCCGTCTGCTGGGTGATGCCGCTTCTAATTTCATTCGCATGTGCTATCTCTAATTGTCGGACGCTTTCTCTAATGGCCTTACTTGCCAAATTTTTAATACGATTTAATTTAAAAATATATTGCTGAGTCGCTCCTCTTATATAAGCTTTAAGTGAACCCCAGATAGAGAAAAGAGAAGCAGAACCTTCGTTATCTAGAAGAAAATTACTGATACTGTTTTTAATAAAAGCTTGAAACTCTATATCCATCAGCAAATAGCGAGGGAATGAGAACTGACGCGTTAATTTAGTAGATGAGCTAAGCGCAAGTTCCAACAATAAGGGATTGTGGTCTGAAACTATCTTGGGACACACTTCGCACTTAGCTATATTAAGAATAGCATTATTGGCAAAAAACATATCAATCCGTGAATACTGCCGGTGTGGTGCACTATAGTAGGTATAGCCAGGTTGAAGAGGATGTAATGATCGCCAAACATCTTTCAGACTATGTAATCGAACCATTTCCATAATGGCGGCCCGAACTTTCCTCATTCTAACCGAAGCACCTGGATTAGTTGAATCTACGCATGAATTCATGGTACAGTTAAAATCTCCCATAATGATTAAATCTCCCTGCCAATCGAAAAGATCTAGGGATAACGTTTCAAAAATACATGGCTCATCCAGGTTTGGACCGTAAAGAGCACATAGTACAAATTTATGACCATCTATAAGTAACTGTATAATTATCCACCTGCCACAGTTATCATGAGAGGCTCTAAGCAAGGTATAGTCAAGCCGTTTGTCTATTAAGATAGTAACCCCTCTGATAGACCGTCTGGGAAGTACATGCAATTATCTTATAATCCAATTGTTTTAATAGGTGTCTGTCTTTGTATGCTAAATGTGTTTCCACCAGAGCCACAACATGAGGTTTATAGTTTTGGAGTCCTGCTCGTACCATCTGACGTTTGCTTGCGGACTTTAGTCCGGCAACGTTCCAGCATAAGTACTTTATTATGCCCATTTATTTTATTTTTGAGTCATATGAAGACCCAGGGGCCACCAGCCGCCAGCCATTTCTCTGCCAATTTCCCATGTTATAAAATCCTAATCTACACATACTGCTAAAGTTAGCATAGCTCATATCGAAAATAAGTCTTCTGTTTACTCCTTTTGATATTTTTAATTTAACCCCCTCCACCCAAACAACCCAAAAACCTCACCCAAACACTTAAAAACCCTCCCTGAAAAGAACCCACCCACCCCACCCTGTTTCCTAGAGAAGGAATCACCCCAACCAGGCTGTCGATGGACCGAACAGCCACTAGAGAGCTTATGCATCCCCCGGATGCTATCCGCTAAACATTACCCCATCATAACCTAAATCATAGATGAGAGAAATGAAAGAAAAAATGAAAGATAACAAGTGAAAGACCCCGTACACAAAAATGTGTCATCATATAGTCCTAAGAACTGTCATAGATAGTATTAAGCCTATATCTGCTGGATCTTTATCTATACATCTTTGTCTTTATAGATCACATATTCCCCCCTTTTTTTTTTTTTTTTTTAGAAATGAGATCCCATACACAAAATCCATCTGAATATCTGTTCAAATCTTAAGAAGCCGCCTTCTCCAGAGGTTTCCAAGAGTTAAGAATATGCTGGGCCTCAGCAGTTGTATGAAAAATCCAAGTGTGTCCCTGACTTATAGCCTTAAATCTCGCTGGTTCCTGAAGAAATACTTTTGCACCAGCTGCCTTCATAGGATCAATCAGTTGACGTAGAGCCCAACGACACTCCGTAGTCTCTTTGCAGAGATATGACCTCACAGAGAATGAATATGAATTAGCCATACCTGGGCGGGCTCGAAAGAAGACTGCTTGTCTAAGCAAAAAGTTTCCAAAATAGATGATCATGGGTCTAGGTTGTTGCCTACTGGCGCGCGCGTTTTGGTTTAAAAACAGAGGGAGTCTGTGGGCCCGTTGAATCTGAGAATCCCAATCCCAATCAGAGAGATCCGGGAATGATTTCTGAAATAATTGAACTATGTAGGCCCGAGGGTCAGTACCTTCTGTTTCCTCAGGAATGCCAAAGAGTCGTAAATTGTTTCTACTTTGTCTATTTTCTAGATCTTCAACCTTATTTTTAAGGAATAAAAGCTGCCCTTCATGTATTTCAGTTGTCTTTGCTGTTGCTGCGGCAGTATCTTCCGTATTCGACAAGCGTTGCTGTAACTCTACTATTTCTTGTGTAAGTCCGACTACTGTGGCGGAAACCTCTAACAAGCCCTGCTGTATCAAGCCACTATCTACTCTAGCTTGATTAAAACTACTTTGCATCTCAGTTCTTTGTTCGTGGAGCGTTTGGAGAATGATGGATAACGAAGGCTCCTTAACAATAGCAGCCCTATGCTCTCCATCCTCTGTATAGATATCTGAAGCCACAGAGGAAAATGCTGCCCCTATGCCTTCCGTACTACTGCCCGGGTTGGAATCACCAGGAACTGCACTACCTTGATCAGCAGGGCCAGGGCTTATAATGACAGATGTTTGCAAGTCGCTGCTAGATGATGAGCCAGATAGCCTTGATATAATAGCTTTGACATCCCCTTTAGCAGTGACCCATTTTCGAAGAGGGCTAACTTTAGTGGTACGCCCAGCAGTTTCTGATAGTTTTGGCATATTAGAATGAATTATAGACTGCTCTTTAGCCTTCTGTTTCTTTTTCGGTTTTGCCCCCTTATTAAGCCAGCTACCTGCATCCATCTGTTTGTGTTTCTGCGCCCATTCTGTTCTAATGTTGCTAGGTGTATTGCTTGCAGGACTGCTTGCAGGACCCATGATATCTATTGTATTTATTATAGCAGGAGCGGATAGAGAAGGGGAAACAATTGATGAGTCCTTATTAGCAGCATCATGTTCTATTAAGTCAATGTCCTGATCAGGAGCCTGAGAATCTTCCCCATCTACTGCGTACACAAAATCCTCTCCGCTTTCGTTATTGCCACCCTCCAACGCTCCGTTAGCTCCATTAGCAGCTCCACTATCATCAGCTGTCTGATTGACATCCATCGTCTTTGTAGCAAAATGTTCATTACTTTGTCCACTAGCGGTCACTCCTCGGCTACCGCAAATTACCCTGTCAATACTAGGAGCCGTAATTGCTGTTTCCGACTGGGCACCAATTCTGCAGAGGGACTACGCAGATCAATGTCTCTCTCAACCAAGCAACTCACTCCTTTTAAACCACAGCCTGTTTGTAAAATAGGAGTGTTACCTTGTATCAGCGCGGCATTCTCCAATCCATCACTCGGGTCTGCAGAGTGCAGAGGAGACTGCAACATTGTCTCGTTCCGTCTGCACAGCCTCCATCAAAGCCGCCGCCATAGTCTGTTCTAGGGGAGGAGCGGCACACGTCTGAATAATGCCTGCCACTTTACCGGTCTGAAAGAGTTTAAGCACAGGTTTTCCCAATTGAGAAGATCCTTTCCCATCGATAGCAACACGACGTCCAATCGTCTCGGTAAGTTTATTTCCTTTATTTTCGAGTGAAGCCGACGCGAGTGCGGTGGCGGGTGTACGCTGATTTCTCCCCCGCGGTGGAGCCATACTCGTCCACGGATAATGTATGCTTTGCAGTCTCCGTATATGTGTCACAGGGCAACCGCTGAAGGAATCTTGGCGTGCCGTACTCAAGACCCACCACGCCGCCCTATGAAGTCGAAAAGGGCGATAGGCTGTGATTAACATCTGTTTCCCTCCAAAGAATCTCTCCCACAGTATAGTCAAATGCTCCTTAGTAGCATCATCGGGAGCGGGAGCAGCCGAGGTTGCAGACTCTCAATGGCGGTTACGAACCGCCATCTTCCTTCCCCCTCGTCAGATTTCTTGACTTCAAAAAAGGAAGGAATCCATACTATCCAAATCATGGTGCAATGTGCTCTTGTCCAAAATTATGAGGACCCTTTGATTTGTTAAAATATGTTATTTACACCTGTGTGATCACAAAAGAGCAGCCTGCAGGTAAGATGACTATGGGAAAAATTGTTCCACTTCCCTTGTTCTCCTCAAACAATCTAACAGATTGGATAGTTAGAACAACAAATTATACCAAACTACAGGATTTAGCTTTCCCAAAAGTAATGTCTTTATGAGCAACTATTGTATGCACATAATAAATTAGATGCCTGCTGATGCAGCTTTTCCAAATTTCTACAGAGCTAAATACCTCATAAAACTGTTACTTTCTATGTTCTGTGTTACCTGCCGTATAACTTCGACCTTACAACAGGACATGCAAGATGGAAGTGATTCAATTCCCTTTCATGGGAAGATGATGATCTTCTTTGCAAAATTGCAAATATCAGCAATTACTGCCAAGTCCTTTTGCTTCTATTCTGCACCTTTATGACTTTGTCAGGCCAAGTCTTTAAATCCTGCAAATCTAAGCAATATTCCTAGAGACCATTTTCACCCACTTGTAAGCCTTTCTGTGCTACAATCCAAGACTCTGTGAAGACATTTGTTAAGGCTCAGTTCTCCCTCTAAATTAAATATTTGTTTTAGGTGCACACATACCCTGGTGGCAAAAGTATATTAATCACTACCCAAGACCACTTTCTAATGAAATATATTAAACAGGGCTAACCTCTTTCTTTTCCCACCTAATGCAACAAAATCACGATCTCCATTTTGCGTCTCACCCTAGATCCTCAAGACATTTCAGAATCCAGTTTCTAAATTAATTTTTTGAAGTAAAATATACTTCAGTTCCTCTCCTGGAATCCTTCAGTTTGATCATGAGAATTAGAGCAGATCATGTTTTAAACATCTTAATGGTGTTTTATGGTATACCTGGGACTGCATGTCATCAATAACAAAAGACATACTATCAATCTCCATCAAAGATCTAAAACCTACAAACTATTTTCCTGAATCCATGCCAGCCACAATAATCAATAGAAAGTTCTATTTTTTTTTCGATTCATGGTTCAATCAGGTCGACGCGTCCCTAGATCATAGCATATTACCTACTTGACTGAAGACCAGCCAGATCACCCCCATAATCAAAAAGCCCAATCTGGATCCCGCACAAACATTAAATTATAGAACAGTCGGTTTCGTTCCGCTGGAGGCAAGATGGCGGCCGGTCCTTCGGCCGAGTAAGCACACGTAGCTGATTTCCCCCCACCCCCCCCTCTCTCTCCTCATCCAGATATACCGGAGAATTGTTTCTGCTGTTTTTTTCGTCCGCACCTATAATCGTTTTGTAGATGCCCATACGTGATTACTGATCAACATCCACGCGCACAAGGAATGCTGTGGAGTATTCTTACCTCTTGGCGGTCCCTGGTCCTGTTTGCTCGTCTGGTCTGGCTCCGCCCTCGTAGCCTCGGCCCCTATCGATTCCTGACGGAGAGTCAGTGCACTGTTGCTCCTGCGGCCGGTATGCCAGCAAAATCTGCCCGGGGGGGCAAGACGCGTACTATGGGAGATTCCTCTGTCTTGGTGAAGGTCCCGGAAACAACCCAAGAGAGACAACGACGTGGAGCGGCTGCTAACACTGAAGTTGCTCCGGGACATGAAAACAGTCAGACTAGTGGGAAGAAGATCACCCCGGCGATTTTTTTACCCCAGAGAAGAGGAAGGAATGCCAAACCAGAGGGCTGCTTGCTGGACAAAGGTTTTTCTGCTACCCAAGTAACCGAGGTGAGCCCTGTTAATATGGGGGATATTGGACTGAGGTCAGATGCTGAGGCAGTACTGGGCGAGCAAGGGAACACAATGGTTAATGTTCTAAGGCATGATAGTGTTGGGGGACAATTACAGCGAACCCTGGCAGGACCCATTAGTTGTGCTCAGGAACCTGCTCTCTCTGGGTCAGCAGCGGTGGCTGTCAAACTGAATGAGGGGAAACAACATATGACGGATTTGAACGACCCTTTCGATATACCGGAGGCTGATGCTGGCGAACATTTCTTTTCTTTGTCAGACCACTCATCGGGCGATGAGTCGCTTCAGACGTTGGAGATGCCCTCAGGAGAGGGGTCCCCAAATGGACATTGGAGCGAGACCAGCAGCATGCACCAGGAGGAGGAGGGGCCGGGAGCCCGAACTATGGCCTTAGAAACCGGTACTGTCCGGGGAAAAAGGTGATTTCATCCGACCTCGGAGAACATGGTGATCCTGTTACGCCATCTGCTTGGGAGTACTCCCCCTCACTTAACCTGGGAGTAGAGTCAGAGGGTGCGGCGAGAAAACGGCAACATAATACGTCCACGCAATTGGAAAATATTTCTCTTGCTGTCATCTATGAGTCTATCATGAATGACGCATAGAGATGAGACTCGCGTCGAGAGCCAAAAAACACAAAGTGCCTGTCGCAAGTTACAGAACTCACTCCGGCGTGTAGCAAAATCTTGTACAGAATTCGCCGAGAGGATATCTGAAGCAGAGAATAGGATCTCTACACTCTAGGACGAGATGACTACTCAGAAAGCCACCACAGAGACCTTAGTCTCTCAGAAAAATGATATAGCTTGGAAACTTGAGGATATGGAAATTCGCCTTCGGCGCAATATTTTAAGAGTTCTTGGTGTGCCGGAGGGCGTTGAGGGCTCAGATCCTCGGAAATTTATTGCTGAACTATTTACTGAAGCATTCCCAGAACTGACACAGTGGACTTTGGACATGGTAGTGCAACGGACACATCGGTTTCCTTTCCGGCAGAACAGTCATTCTGGCGTTGGCCAATCCACCCCGCGGCCTAGAGCAGTTTTGATCTGTCTGTCTAGGCAAGCTCTGTATGATCTGGCAAGACCCGATAGGAAGAGAAAGGGGAAAAAAATTGAGTTTTTTGTTCGACCAGATTATTGTCATACACCTGTGGAAAAAAGGTGGCAACTTCGACAGTTAATTAATCCTTTTTAGAGTAAAGGTGCTCAAGTGTTCCTCCTGAATCCCGCCAAACTTAAAGTTATATATAAGGACAAAACCCAATTCTTTACTTCCGAGTTCAAGACTAGGGAATTCTTACAGAGCATTACACCATAGGCAATTGGCTGATGCTTGATAGGATTAGGCGGATGTGCTATTATATACTGAGGCTATTAAGTATAAAGTATGGTATGCTTAGGTATTAATCACACTGGATTGGGCTGGACGAATATGGGAGGGGGTGAGAGGGGGGGATAGGTGATGTTACGAGGCTTTCCATCACTCAAAGACCCATGGGTCTTTTAATCTCTTTGTTTGGGGTGCTAGGGGGTGCTTCCGCTAGCAGAGGAAGTGAAAGGGTGGGGTTGGGGGGTTCCTTGGGGGGCTGCTACAGGGGCACTGGGGGTGAAAATTGAAAATGAGCCAATAAATGATGTACAGCCTACACGTGCAAATAGTGTGATGTTGAGGAGGGAAGAGCATTCTCAAAGTACCTTAAGATGGGGGAATGACGGATAGACTGGTTGTTTGCTCCTTCAACGTGCAAGGACTTAATGATAGAGATAAGCAGCAAAGAGTGGCCCAGGAAATCAGAAAGATGAACCCTGACGTGGTCTGCTTACAGGAGACGCATATATCCTGGGGTAAGCGTCAGGTCCTTAATGAATTAGGATATAAGCCTCTGGTATGTACATCACAAGGAACCACTACAAGAGGTGTGGCTATCCTTGCCAGGCCTAATATTTTATCCTGTGGCAGGACTTTGGCGGACAAATATGGGCGGTGGGCGATAGTTGAATGTTCATTCGGTAATAATAAATTCACAATATGCTCTGTATATGGATCGAATTTTGACGAGTCTCAGATACTGGATTATCTCAATATAGAACTGGCCTTTTGGGCATCTCCCTTGATAATGTGCGGGGATTTTAATATTCAATTGGAAGAAGTTACACAATGTCCTGCTGGAAACAAATATGGTGGTCGGAAACCTAAGGTGTACAAGGCTCTACAACAGCTTTTGTTTGAACATGGTTTAGTCGATGTATGGCCTAAGCTAAAATATCCTGATCCGGGGTTTACACATTATTCTTGTCCGCATCAAAAACTAGCCAGATTAGACTATTTTTTTGTAAAGAAAAATCATTTAGCGGAGGCACAGATACAAATCTACCCCAGGGTCACCTCAGATCACAATCCATATTAATAAAACTTGCAATGCAGGGCTTGACTCGGACCCATGGGACATTTTCATTTGATAGGAAACTACTTTTTAATGATCAGTTTATTCTTCATATTCGACAATGGTTAAATCAATTTTTGTCTATTAATTGTAACTCTATTACTTATGGCATGGTTTGGGAGGCCTTAAAGGCAGGGCTCCGGGGGGAAATTCTGAGCTTTGGATTATATACTCAAAAACAGCAGAAACAGGTCATACAAGAGCTATATATGGACCTTCAGAATGCAGAGTATGCTCTTATGCAAGCTTTGCAGGCGAATCTTGACACTAGTCGGGTGCAAACGGAGGTAGCCCGCTGCAAGGCTAAGATAAATGCTCTCTGGTCCAAAGAAAACGCTAAGAAATATCAGCTTTTTAGACGGGATTGTTACGAATATGGCGAAGCAACAGGTAGATGCCTGGCAAAAAGAATCAGGTGCAAGGAGGTAAAAGGTGCAATTACTACAATTGAAGACTCAGCTGGAAGATTAGTTGAAACACCTACGGAGATACTCGAAGTTTTTAGGACTTTTTATGAGGAACTGTATAAGGAGGATTCAAGTAGTCAGGAAAAAACTCAATCTTTCTTCAAAGACCCTTTTAGAAAGAGGCTTAATTTAGATGACCAGAAATATTTGGGAGAGCCTATCACACTAGAAGAGCTTGTGGAGGCTGTTGGCTCTTTAGCAACAGGTATAGCTGCTGGTCCAGACAAACTTCCATTAGAGCTATATAAAGTATTTTTGCTGGAGCTAAAATCAGACATGCTGAGTGTATTTTTGGAAGCACAGAAAGGCAATGCCCCGGCATCATGGGACGTAGCTAATATCATTATTTTTAAGAAGAAAGACAAATTGCCCACATTGCCTGGGTCGTATAGGCCAATCTCATTGTTAAACTGCGACGGGAAAATATACGCGAAGATCCTTGCCACACGACTTTCCCGAGTGATTACTCCCCTAGTCTCTGTGCGCCAACACGGCTTTATCCCAGGAAGAGGCACGGTCAACCACATTAGTAGGATGGTTGCTTTGTTGGACTATGCTGCTGTTCGGCAAGCTCCATGTGGGATAATCTTACTAGACGCAGAGAAAGCGTTTGACTGTGTCTCTTGGGCATTTTTATGGGCAACTATGGAGGGGCAAGGGTTCGGCCCCGGCTTCCTTAGGGCAATAAGAACTATGTACAAATCCCCTGAGGCCCGAATATGCGCGATGGGGCTTGAATCTGATTGGGTGCCAATATTTAGAGGTACCAGACAAGGGTGTCCATGTTCCTCTTTGCTCTTTACATCAATCCTTTTTTAAATTTATTGGAAAATAGTTTAAACATTCCATCTATGAGGATTGGGCAAGAGTATGTCAAAACACTAGCATATGCCGACGATGTTGCTGTAGTTTCGCCGGATCCAGCCAATGCCGTGGTAGTAATTGAGCGGTTAGCAACATTATTTGGACAAAGTTCCGGGTATAAATTAAATACAGCCAAGACACAAATAATTTGTACAAAGCAAGCACTTTTTACTGATCCCAGGGTTACAGAAGCGGCAACCTACTTGGGGATCCGTGTCAATGCGTCTTTGGATAAAATGGTACTCTCTAATTGGGACCCCATGGTTCGTAAAATTAAAAAGGAGCTTGACAGGATAGAAGGTCTACATCTTTCAATGGTGGGTAGGCGCAATGTTTTAAAAATGAATATCCTCCCCAAAGTTCTATACTACTTTAGGTCCGTAACCCTGGAACTGACTAAAAAGCAGCTTCAAAAACTACAGTCGATATGTAGCAGCTTCATGCGACTCAAGGTAAACCTCGCAGAGCAATGAGATACTTAAATCTACCATGTTCACGAGGGGGATGGTCAGTACCCAACTTCACGTTTTATTACTGGGCTTGCCTACTTCAATATATGGGAATATTATTGGTGGGGGAAGAGGAACCTGTAGTAGCTGAACGTCCTCATATTTTCCAAATGCTCCTGGGCTTTGAGGCAGAGAGGGGCTTTATTCTAAATTTAGAGCCTAGTTATTATAAGAAAACACGCTTTAAGGTGGTTCTCGCCACCTACAAGATATGGCTCCAGGTGCGGAGGTATATGCAGATAGAGAGGATTCATTTTTATACACCTACAGCATCTCCAGCATTGCCATCTATTTTTTCGGATGTCATAATGGCCAGATGGAGACGGAAGGGTGTTGTAACTTTGGGAGACTTCGTGGATAAAAACGGCATACTGCCTTACTCCTCGTTGGTCTCTGAATTCGACTTGCCAAAAGTGGACTTTTTAAAATATCTGCAAGTCCGGGACTATTTATTAAAAAAGACTAATGTAGGATCTCTATCCCAAAAAAATAATCTACTAGAGGCAATTAGGGGGCGGGGGAAGATTGGTACTCTATATCAACTCTTCATAGAGGCACAATCTGATGATTTGGAGGCGCAAAATTTTAAATGGAATGCCAGATTATCGTAGGCAGGAGACATATTATATGACTCGATTGCTTTTGCTGAAAAACTTTTGGTATCCTCTAGCCTTCAAACGCAACACTATAAGACTATATTTAACTTGTATTATACCCCTGCCAAAATAGCACGCTGGGGTGGGCTGAATGAGGGCAAATGTACACGATGTGGGGGGATCAGGCTGATAGTTTACATATGTTTTTCACCTGCCCAGAGCTGAAAACCCTGATTAGGCGGATAGAGGCTTTTTTAACCGAGGTCACAGGAGTACAGATTCGGATTACTCCCACTGTGATGTTATTGGAAATTTTGGAAGACTCATCTGTTAGTGGCGTAATGCATAAATATAGGTATTTGGTTTTCATAGCCGTAGCTGTGGCTCGATTATGTATAACGACATTATGGCAACAGACAGAACCACCGTCATTTGAAATGTGGAGAAGAAGGTTATGCTCTATCTGTAACTTAGAGCACAGCCTGTATGCTCTCAAAGGGCTGCATAAACGGAGATTGGGTATCGAGATATGGGGCCCTATAATTGACCACTTGGCGGATAACAGGGCTTAGCTTATATTGTCGGACATAGTGTGGTACAATTTTCCTGTTTTTAAAAAAAAAATTAATTTTTGGTTTTTTTTTCCCATTGATATGTACGTTGAATCTAATGAGGATTGTAAATAATTAGGATTGTTTTGTATAGATTTTGTCTCTTCTCCTCCCTTGGATTAAGAAATTGTTTATGGCTGTTGAGCTGCTGTACTCGGTATATGTACATTATGTGTTATTGGCTCTTCAAAAATAAAAATAAAATTTTAAAAAATATAGAACAGTCACTAACATACCAGAGTATGTAATGATCCAAGTACTTTTATTGTCTCCAATTCACATCAATACCAAATCATCTCCACTGCAATTTGTTGTGCTCGCCACATATAATTGACCTGAAAATGGAGGAACTGCTGTGAAACCTTTCCTCTTCAGGATTTGCCTAGAGAGTGACGATGTTAAGGAGTAAGGTAGAAGAGTGAGGAAAATAATACTTTAGTAACCTAGAGGTGATCTGTGTAAAATATTTTACAATGTAGTATGTATGCTTTGCCTTCTTTACAACAGTTAAAAGTTATACCTTGTTTTTATTCATCTGAAGATCCCATAGGAAGCATGTCATCCATGGAGGTAAATGTGGATATGCTTGAGCAAATGGATCTGATGGACATGTCTGATCAGGAGGCCCTAGATGTGTTCTTGAACTCTGGAGAAGACAGAACTGTATTGTCGCCATGTCTCGGTATAGTATGACTTCTCGAGATTCTGGTCTTTCTATAGTTGTATTATTTGTAATCACTGTTTGCCATGTTCAAATGTATTTTTATATATACTCTTAGCTGGCTTGACAATATATCTTTCTCTCACAAAACACTAGAAGTCCTCCCTTTGTGGGGCTGCCATCTAGAAATGTCTTTTGTCTTAGATGCCATCACTCATATGTCTTAACGGACCACGTGGTGTGATCTTGCTTTCACGGAATTGTGAGATATTGTTGTGCAGTGTTTGTGTGCTTCATTCTGCACATATTGGTACTGAATCAAAATATGCAGTACCCAAAATACTGAATAAAAAATTGTAAACAAAGTCACGAGAGAAAGATTTATCAAAGTAAAGGCTCTCGAGCAGAGGAAGGTAAGCGTAGGGAGAAAGGTGCAAGTTCTTAGAGAGACTAGCAGTAAGTTTGCAGACGCCATTAAGGTTTATTTTGTTTGCATTTTTATATAGCACAAACCCCTAACCGAAGGTAGTGGAGCGTTTTACATGTGCACCAGTTACATTACAGAAGGACACATTCTTTTTAGGCACAGGGAGATTAAGTGATTTGACCAGAATCACAGGATGTTGAGCCTGATGCCGAAAATCGAACCTGGTTCCCCGGTTCCAAAGACGCTGGCTCTGGCCGTTATGCTACATCCTCTCCTACTATTTCAGTACTTTAAAGTGGTAATATTAGTTAGATTTTAGAAGTTTTGGTGCTCTGTATTTGTAGTCCATTTTTCATGTTTTCCACAGATAAAATACAATATAGATGTTGTTGAAGTCAGTAATGTAACGCCGTACTTCGGTAGTGCACGCTATTGACCTATGTATTTTTAATGCTGATCAGACCTATTGTATGGGGGCTGCATACTTGGAATAACCCTCCTCTTGTGATGTCTGTTGTGGTTATTTGTAACACAATACTTTAGGACATTGACTTTTTCACAAATAATCAGTACTTCGAAATAAAGAGTCGAACATGTCTCTAGGGAAGCTTTTCAGTTTAATTGGTCCAGTAGGCCATGGTTCATTTTTCTTCATCACCTCTCCACCTTTTTTGCCATGTGATTATGTAACCTTGCTTTTTGACCAGTTTGGTAGCTGATAATACAATTTCCTTTAGCTTGAGCAGAGTACTCAGTGTCTGGGTTAAAGAAATAGTGTTTCTGATGGATACTTCTACTAAAGATTCCTTAACTTTTGATTTTCCCCAGGATCCAGACAGGGTCCGAATTTTTAACTGCAATTGCTCCAACATGCAGGTAGGTAGCAACGTCAGACTCTATGGCAGCCTTGTACTGCCCCTGATGTGACAGTGCGGAGACAAATATAGGCACCACTCCTGCGCACTGACACCAGTTTCTTTCTTTCTGCACTCTTCATTATGGATCCAGAATGTCACTCCCAGCTTTGTGTGTTGTACTGATTCCATAATTTGACAATGTAACAAGGGAAATTATTCCTCCCATGGTTATAATCATGGCTCAACTGCAGAAAGCTGATGTCAGTCGCAGATCCGCTCGTTTGCCTGTGGTGCCTAGGTTCTGTTCATGACTCAATGTCATGTGACAAATGCTCTCTGTTGTAACTGTAGGCAACTAGAGATCAGGGAGCAAAACTCAGCATTGCAAAACACAAGAATGGTGACGTCACGCTCATAACAGAGGTCCCTGTCCACAAGACCCTAGGCTACTCCAAGTCGCAGGGCTGCTGCTCTGCCAAGTTCCGCTCTCGCTCCAATTCATCAGGTAAATTGAAATTAAAGGTGCACCATAAGTGCAAAAACACCAAGCGGGATAAGTCTCCCGCCAATCTCGTACAGGGAGAAACTGCACAGTTGGTACTCCAAAGGTCCGACTCCTTAGAAGTCAACTGACTTCATACTCAATCTGAGGCTGGTCCTGGCATGTCCCAAGTTTCCCAGGCTGTCGTTGAGATGACAGAGGCTTTGAAACAGGTCTTGCTGCAGATTTTCAAGCACTTTCGGGGCCTCAGTTGCACCTCTGTCAGCAGACACTTGCCTGGCTTCAACTGGCCCAGTTGGTCTTCTCTCTGCTCCCTGCTGGCACGAGCCCATGCTTCCACTCAGGCCCCACAGGCCACCCCAGTCCTAATCACACCAATTCCAACCCCAACAGCGCATGCGCAAGATCCATTCTCAATGCTAATTTATTACCCAGAGCTGACACTAGGCCCATGTCTCAAGATGAAATAGCCAAAGTGCAATCGCTGTCCTCTTCCTCAGTGCCAATACTACAGGAAACTGGGGACCCTGTTTAGCTTGAATTCATAAGCAGTCCAACAGCTTCAGATGTGCCACATGATGATGACAATTTGGAGGGAGACAACTTACTACCCCCTCACTATATTGATGGTGAATTGTTCATGGATATGCAAACTGCTAGTAGTCTTTTACTGAGGCTGAATTACTTTTACTGAGGCTGAGTTCGAATCTTCACCCAGACCACCCACAGAAGAAAGTGTACCATTCCGGTGGTTATTGTCCGTTGAGGAGCGGAAGTGCTATATTAACACCTCCCAGCTGAGACAAAAGCCAGATAGGGTGTCAAAGTGCATTGATGCATTTGGTAAATGAGTTTTTTCTTCTGTCATCTTGGCTTCCAGTCCCTAAAGGGTGCCTGTATCTTGGGCCAATAGGCACATGCCCTTTGGGACATGACCAGTGAGTTTTTGCATCAGTTCCTGAAGAATTCAGGAATGCCTTTACCAAAACAATTCAGGACTGAGAAGATGCTGCAAAATATGTATCTGATAGAGACATCAAGTGGCAGATTCCTTACCTTTGAATTTCCCAGGCGTCAGACTGGATCTGGAAGATTTTTTGCATGAGCAGTACCCCTGTGACGTAGATTGGCTTTAGCGGCTGCGCCAGAAGTGACGTCCATGTCACCTATATAGGCACCGCCTCTGCGTGCTGTCACTTCTTTTCTTTCCGCGCCAGTTAGCGCTGATCCGGAGAAAGAGCAACCCCTCTGTCGCTTTTTGATGGACTTAATTCAATGTTTTGTCTAATTCTTTTTTTAGGAGTTTTTCCTCCTGGTGTGTCGAGGTGATGTCTTCGAGAAAAACAGGTTTTAAACTGTGTGGCGCCTGTCATCGCGCCATGTCAGTTACGGACCCACATCTAGTGTGTCTGTGGTGTCATGAGCACGACCACGACTCCAAGTCGTGCTCAGACTGCCAGGAAATGGCACCGAAGGCTTTAAGGGAGCGGTCCCTGAAGCTGCTATCAGCCTGGCAGGCGACGCAGCGTCGCGCGACTCCTCGGAGGTCTTGGTCCCGATCAAGAGGGAGGTCGCAGGACCACACCAGTAGCCCCAAGTCTTCTTCTTCCCGCTCCAGGTTCTTAGGATATTCGGGGAAGAAGCACAAGAAGTAGAAACATGCTTTGACTTCTCCTCGTCCGTCGGCCTATGCGACGAAGGACCATCAACGTTCGAGGCACGGTTCCTTGGAATCATTGCCAGGGCCAACACTGAGCCTCCCACCTTTTCCAGAAGCCAGAGCGACCCCGTTCAGATAATATAATTTTGCGAGGCCATCCACCTCGTATTTGAGCGGTCTGACCCTTTAAGCGTGCCATCGGGCCCGCGGGGTCCACATCGGGTTTTGCGCCAAAGGCTCCGATGGGCCCCCCGAATTCGGACCGGCACTGGTCATGCCACAGCGTCTGATGTTGATGCTCCTGATGCCGCCAGCGCCCACCGGCTACGCCAGCCCCATTTACATCCACGATTCCACACCGATTCCCGTGCCAACAGGACCCATGGGCCCTAGGTTGGTGCCTGAGCCTTATTCTGAAGGGCTAGGCTTCAGGGAGGAATGGGAGGGGTCACTGGACCCTTTAGAATACCAGTTAGAAGGCCAGGAAATGGACTGGTATGAGGAACTCGGGGATGCCAGTGGTCTGGACACATCCCCAGATACTGGTATGTTTTCTCCTGCTACCGTGGCTATGGAGGAGAAGAGTGAAGAGAACCGCTGTAGTCCTAGCTCTCGCGCTGCCCTCGGTTGCAGTCAAAACTAATATCTTAACACAAGTGCTGCAGTCAGGAGCTTCCTCTTCCGAACCCTTGCTCCCTTTCAATGAAGCACTTATGGATGTCCTACTGGGAACCTGGTCCAAGCCCAGCCCAGGAGCTCCTGTGAACAGGATAATTGCCCGCCGCCACCGCCCGCACCTGGGGTCCTGAGCTTCCTTACTCAACACCCCAGCCCTGAGAGCTTGGTAGTCCCAGCTTCTACGTCCCATGGCGTATTCCCTGCCGCACCCCCAGACAGGGAATCCAAGTGGCTGGACAGCTTGGGAAAGAAGATGTTTTCTTCTACCAGCCTTGGTTGCAGTCAGTGAACACTGCATGCTTATTGGGCCGCTACTCCCACACTCTGTGTGACACTGTTGCGCAAGTGTTTTCACAGATCTCTAAGGAGGCCCAGGCCCTGCTCTTCCAAGCAGTCAAGGACGGGAGGGATGCAGCAAAGTTTACCATTAGGCGTGGTTTGGATACGACCGACTCACTGGGCCGATCGCTTTCGACGACGGTGGCGCTTAGATGCCACACCTGGCTGAGAACTTCTGCCTTCTCAAGGGATGTCCAGGCTTCCCTCATGGACATGCCCTTTGATGGCAGTTGTTTCTTCGGAGACTAGGCAGACTCGACGCTGGAGCACTTTAAGGATTCACTGGCTACAGCCAAGTCCTTGGACCTCTCAGTTACCCCGCGTCAACCCCAGTCTGCCTATCACCCCTTTCGTGGCTACGGAAGGGGTTTTCAACCGCGCCAACCCTACTTCAGCCACTGCCCGCGCAAGCTTCCCAGTCTGTGCGGGGGCGAGGACGCGGTTCATATCGATTCCGTTGGTCGGGGTGCCAGAGGTCTGCCAAAACCACCAATAACCGTGCAGCCTCTAAGCTGTCCTAATCTTGCCCTGCAAGATCTTGGGCAGCCAGTTGGTGGCAGAATCAACCATTATCTCCACCACTGGCAGTCCATAATATTGGGCAGGTGGATTTTACAGATTATTCAACGGAGCTACTCCCTTACCATCAAATCCTCCCCTCCCCCTTTGTCTCCATCTCACGATCGGCTGACGAAGGATCATTTGTCCTTGCTCTGGAAGGAAGTCATGGCTGTTTTGGCCAAGGGAGCCATAGAGCGGGTTACGGTATCAGGAGTAGGCAGCGTTTGCTATTCCTGCTACTTTTTGATTCCCAAAAAGAACAAGGGGCTTTGCTGTATTTCAGATCTGAGAACCCTCAACCTCTTCCTCAAGAATGAGAAGTTCAAGATGCCTACTTTGGCTCAGTTATTGTCTGCCCTGGACCCAGGAGACTAGATGGTCGCATTGGAATTACAGGACGTCTATTTTAATTTTCCTGTCCTCCCTGCCTATCGGCGCTACCTGCGGTTTACAGTAGACCACAAGCACCTTGCTCCCTTTGGCCTTACCAGCGCCCCTTGGGTGTTCACCAAGGTGATGGAGGTGGTCGCAGTTCATCTGTGCAGATCAGGGGTGTCAGTCTTCCCCTATCTCGACAACTGGCTTCTGAAGGCGGGATCGCCCCAGGCTGTCGTCTCCCACCTCCAGACTACGGCAAACCATCTGTATTTCCTGGTGTTCACTGTCAACGTGCTGAAGTCACACCTGACTCCCTCTCAGATGCTCCCTTTCATTGGAGCTGTTCTGGACACAGTGCTGTTTCGGGCTTATCCTCCCAAGCAGTGAGTCCAGGATATTCAGGCTATGACACCGATGTTTCTGCCTGAATCCTGGATTTCTGTGAGAATGACTCTGAGACTGCTGGGCCTCATGGCCTCCTGCATCCTACTAGTGACACATGCCAGATAGCATTTGCGGGCTCTACAGAGGGACCTGAAGTTCCAGTGGTCCAGATCTCTAAGAGAACTGCAAAGGACCTGCAGTGGAGGTTAACGAACCGCAATTAGGTCAGAGACAGAACTCTCTCCTTTCCCCAACCAGATCTCACAGTAGTGACTGATGCGTGAACCCTGGGCAGGGGCAGCCATCTGTGAGAGGTGGAGATCATAGGACTCTAGTCTCCGGCAGAATCCGGACTCCACATAAACATGCTGAAGCTCCGAGCGATCCAATTGTCATTGAAAGCCTTTCTACCCTCCATCAAGGGAAGACTGGTACAAGTGTTCACAGACCACGCCGCTGCCATGTGGTACTGCAACAAACAAGGAGGGGTGGGGTCGTGGACCATTTGTCAAAAGACCCTGCGTCTCTGGAAATGGCTGGAACAGCAGGGCATAACCCTGGTGGCTCAACACCTTGCTGGCAGGTTCTCTGAATGCCAGAGCGGACGAACTCAGCCATCGATGCCTAGCAGATCATAAATGGCGTCTCCATCTGGAGGTGGCGCAAGGTCTCTTAGAGCAGTAGGGAGAGCCTTGGTTAGATCTGTTCGGCTCTTCCGAGAACGCGCAATGTCAACAGTTATGCGTGCTGGAGTTTCCAAGGCGGCTCCCGCAAGGAGACGCTTTTCATCTCGAGTGGAGCTCAGGCCTCTTGTACACCTTTCTGCCCATACCACTTACCACTTCTGCCCAAAGTTCTTAAGAAGATCAGGAACAACCAGGCCCAAGTCATCTTTGTGGCTCCGGACTGGGCAACGAGAGTCTGGTATCCGAGCTTCTCAGCATGAGCATCGATCCTCCAATCAGGCTGCTCCGTCAGGAGGATCTTCTCTTGCAGCCACAGGGGAGGGTGCTCCACCCGAACCTGTCAACTCTACAACTTCTTGCATGGAGATTGGGCGTTGATAGTTGACAGCTTTCAACCTTCCTCCCAAAGTCTGCAGTGTTATTCTGGCAGCCAGGCGTCCCTCCACCAAGACGGTATATGCTTGCTGATGGAACAAATGTGTATTATATTGTACAGAAAAGTTTATTAACCCACTTTCTGCTTCTCTTTCTAATGTCCTTCTATTTATTCTTACCCCTGCCCAGCAGGGCGCTGCTCTGGGCACTCAAAAAGGTTACCTTTATGCTCTGTCTGCCTTTTCGTGGCTGCCTGACCAACCCTCTTTATTTTAGTCCCCTATTGTGAATAGGTTTCCTAAAGGTATTGTAAATATGTGTTTGGGGCATGTGAGCTGTAGATCACATGCTTTGCATAAGATCGCCATCTAGTGTTGGGTCCGGATGTTTGCACTTTGTTTTTCTGGAAGAAGTTTTTCCCTAGTCACGAGGTAGGGGACACCTCCCTTAGGTGATAGTGCGTATGGTCATCGACTCCATCTTCAGATTGTTTTCCGCAGAGGGTGAGAGAATGGAGTAGTAGTAAAGAATAGAGATGTCCATGCGTAAGTATGTATAGTAGTTCCGCCATCGGGTTCGGATGTAACTCGCTGCGTCCGGTTCGACTTCGATCCTTCGGTCCTTCTTGGCGCGTATCACATTCACACTCGACGGTATTGTTTCCGATCGCGTTTCCCTTCTTCGCGGATCGTGATTCCTAAAGCCAATTTCGATCGGAAAGCTCGTGGTAGGCCGTCGGCCCTAGCCCTTGGTTCGACTCTGCGACTCACACGAGGTGTGCAACTTGTGTTTGTCACCCGATCACAGAGAAGAACACCTGCGACGTGTGCCGAGCTTTCCGCTCCAAGAAGACTCTTCGCGATCGTCGGGCCCGACGACGCGACATGCAGAGACAACAGACAGACTCCATTCCAGACCTCTTCTGACCTGAATTGGAGGAGGAGGAAGGCGGTGAGCCGATCGGAGCCAATGAGGAACAGGAAGATATCTTCATTTCCGAGCACAGCTCCGACGAGGATGAAGACATCCCGCATGGACAACGTACCGTGAGTACAGTCCCTACCTCGCCCCACCTTCCACTTCCATCGAGGAAAAAGGCTTTGTACCAACCCGTGCCCTCGGGCCCCGGTCGGCACCAAGATCAAGCTTCCGAAGCCCCGCCTTCAGGCTCGGCACCGAAGCCTAGTAAAAAGCCTTCCGGCTCCGAAAAGCCCCATGCCAAATTGGGCACCGAGCCAAAGACTCCGGAGCCGAAGAAGAAATCTGGCACCGAACACCCTCCGTCGGCACCGAAACAAACTTAGGATCCGAAAACTCCGGCCAAGAAACCATCGGCACCGAAACATTCAGTGCCGAAACACACGGACATGCCGAAGTCACCTAAAAAGCATGCTTTCGGTGATCTGCTCAACAAACCGGATCCGAAACAAAAAATTCTGGTTATACACCCAAAGACTGGACCTATCACCACTAAAGTGACTTTAAAGAGAGGTGCTACTACACAAGAGGAATACCACATACCATTGAAAAAGAGAACTGTCGGGACAAATCCTTCCCCTCCTCCTCTTCCTCTTCCTTCACCTTCTCTACCCCAGACTATACCTGTGCCAACTTCACCTGAGCACTCACCACCACACACACCTGACAATCAGGGTGATGGGGATAATAATGATGACGATCAGCCTGGAGACGTGTGGGATGACTATAATACTGATTCTCCCACTGACAACGACCCAGACATATATCCTACCAGGCCCTCTCCACCAGATGACAGTGTAGGATTTGTTGATTTGTTAAGTAGGGCTGCTACTTACCATGGAGTTCCGCTACATAGAGAATCCCTTGAAGAGGACTTCCTTTTCAAGACACTACACTGCACAACACACAAAAGTCTACACACATGTTGCCCATGTTGAAAGGCATGACCAGACACGTAGACGACATTTTTAAGGATCCTGTTAGGGCACGTATCCTTACCCCTAGGGTAGATTAAAAAAAACAAGCCTACTCCATCAGATCCAGTCTACATAAAAGGTCAACTACCATTAGATTCATTAGTAGTTTCTAATGCATGTAAAAGGGCAAACTCCCAGACTACTGGAGACGCACCACCCCCAGATAAAGAGTCTAAACTCCTTAATTCTTCAGGGAAAAGGATCGCCTCCCAGGCTGCTAACTTCTGGCGTATTTCCAATACACAGGCGTTGCTAGCACGCTATGACCGCGTGCACTGGGATGAAATGGAACAACTCATCCAATTTCTTCCTCAAGAACATAAATCCAAAGCGCAAGACCTGGTTCGTGAGGGACAGTTAATTTCTAATAACCAAATTAGATGCTGCTGATGCATCTGCCAGAGCGGTAAACACTAGTATTCTTTTAAGAAGACGTGCCTGGCTGCGCATATCAGAGTTTAAACCGGAGGTTACGACTTCCATATTAAACACACCCTTTGACAAGGAACACCTTTTTGGACAGGTGGTAGACACTTCACTGGATAAAATGAAGAAGGATACTGAAGTGGCTAAATCCATGGGAGCCCTTCAGTCTCCACAAGGGCGTGGTTCCTTTCGTCGCTCCTTCTATCGAGCAGGATCTAAAAATACTTCCTCTGACACTGCGTCCACCTATAAGGGCAATAACCAACCCTCAGGTTCCAAAGGATTCTTTCGAGGCAATTACAGAGGTAATAACGGCAAGGGCAGAGGTAGAGGTTCCAATACACGTACCTCGCCCTCCAATACAAAACAGTGACTTGCCCATAGTTCCCCCCGAACACTTAACACCTGTAGGGGGACGACTGTCACAATTTCTACCAAAGTGGCGGTCAATAACAACCGACAAATGGGTTCTCCAAATTATCCATTCTGGTTACTGCCTGGAGTTCATCAACACTCCTCCAAACATTCCCCCAAAGTCGCACAGACTTTCACAGGATCATCTAGATCTTCTCAAACAAGAAGTACAATCCCTGTTACTCAAACAATCCATAGAGCCCGTACCACCAAAACATCAAGGGTCGGGCGTGTACTCCTTTTACTTTCTAATTCCAAAAAAGGACAGCTCTCTCAGACCCATATTGGATCTCAGAGAACTCAATCTTTACATACAGTCAGACCACTTCCACATGGTAACACTGCAACAGATACTGCCTCTTTTGCAAAAGGCGATTTTCTTTCTACTCTAGATTTAAAAGACTCCTACTTTCATATTCCAATCCATCCGGCTCACCGCAAATTTCTCAGGTTTGTGGTAGCAGGTCAACACTACCAATTCAAGGTGCTCCCATTCGGAGTCGCCACTGCCCCCAGAGTCTTCACAAAATTTCTGGCGGTAGTAGCTGCGCATCTCAGAAGACAAAGCATACATGTCTTTCCCTATCTGGACGACTGGCTCATCAAAGCCAGCACATATCAGCAATGTCGCAAGCACACTTCAGTAACCATTCAGCTGCTTCAATAGCTAGGGTTCTCAGTCAATGTGTTAAAATCACATCTTCAGCCAAAGAAAGTTCAGGATTACCTAGGAGCCACTCTAGACACTCAAAAGGCTCTAGCGTATCCCCATGCAGCCAGAATTCGAAACATTCAGGTGCTCATTCTAAAATTTCAACCCAATCAGTCACTTCCAGCTCGAGTATTTATGCAACTGCTGTGAATGATGGCATCTTGCATCATGATCGTTTCCCACGCCAGGTTACACATGCGTCCACTTCAAGAGTGTTTAGCCAGTCAGTGGAATCAGTCACAAGGTCTATTAACCGATCTAGTGTTGGTAAGCGGCCGTACTCATCGCTCTCTGCAGTGGTGGAACACACAAAACTTCTAAAAAGGGCGGCCGTTCATAGACCCGATTCCACAAACCGTGTTAACAGCGGACGCTTCCCTTACTGGCTGGGGAGCTCATCTTCAACAACACACAGTGCAAGGGCAGTGGAGCCTACAGCAAAAATTGCTTCACATCAATCATTTAGAACTCATGGCAATCTTTCTAGCGCTCAAAGCCTTTCAAGATCACCTGTCTGGCAAAGCTGTACTAGTCCGAACCGACAACATGACCGCTATGTATTACATACAGAAGCAGGGGGGAACACACTTTCTCCAACTGTCCCACTTAGCCCAAGACATCTGAAGGTGGACGATACACTACAGCATTTATCTCCTAGCAGAACATCTCCTCAGCAGGCAAAGCTATCAGATACACGAGTGGGAACTTCACCCTCAAGTTCTCCACCCATACTTTCAAGCCTGGGGAGTCCCTCACATAGACCTGTTCGCAACACCCGAAAACGCAAAATGCCAATGCTTCGCCTCCAGGTATCCACACCCGTTGTCCAAAGGCAATGCTCTATGGATGAACTGGTCAGGGATATTTGCCTACGCTTTTCCGCCTCTCCCACTCATTCCATCAGTGGTTCGGAAACTCAGGCAAACATCACTCACGCTAATACTAGTAGCGCCAACATGGGCACGTCAACCCTGGTTCACAACCCTGTTGGATCTCTCTCTGGTACCACACCAAAAATTACATTTAACTCCCAGTCTCCTCACACAGAGCCATGGAGAAATCAAACACCCAGATCCCGAACAGCTGAACCTTGCGATCTGGCTCCTGAAGTCAGAGTTTGGTTATCTCAACCTTCCACCAGACTGTATGAACATGATTAGAGAGGCTAGAAAGCCTACCACAAGGGCCTGCTACGCAGCCAAATGGAAGCGTTTTGTTATTTATTGCAATAACAATCATATCAACCCTCTTGATGCTTCCATACAGAACATACTTTGCTACCTAGTACATTTGCAGCAGTCGGCATTGGCCTATACATCCATCAGACTGCATCTTGCTGCCATAGCAGCTTGCCTTCAAAATAGGCAACACTTATCGCTATTTCGCGTGCCTGTCATCAAAGCATTCATGGAAGGGCTAAAAAGGGTAATACCACCAAGACTTCCACCTGCCCCAGTATGGAATCTTAACATAGTCCTCACAAGGCTAATGGGTCCGCCATTTGAACCCATGCACAAATGTGAACTACAGTTCCTTACTTGGAAAACAGCTTTCCTCATTGCAATCACTTCATTGAGGAGGGTGGGTGATCTACAGGCACTAACCATAGAAGATCCCTTTTTCCAGTTACTTAAAGATAATGTAGTTCTTCGTACCAACCCTAAATTCCTGCCTAAGGTTGTATCTGCATTTCACATCAATCAGTCGGTTGAATTACCTGTGTTCTTCCCTCAACCTGACTCTGTTGCAGATCGAGCTTTACATACCTTAGATGTCAGAAGAGCTCTTTTGTATTACACTGAAAGGACAAAATCATTTCGTAAAACCAAACAACTCTTTGTAGCATTTGCACCACCTCACAAAGACAATCCTATTTCCAAATCAGGAATTGCTAGGTGGATTAAGTGTATTCAGATTTGTTATCAAAAAGCCAAAAGGACTCTCACAGTACCCCCTAGAGCACATTCCACTCGCAAGTTAGGGGCTACAATGGCTTTCTTAGAGAATATCCCTATTACTGGTATCTGCAAAGCTGCAACATGGTCTACACCACACACATTCACCAAACACTGTTGTATAGATGTGTTAGCAAGACAACAAGCTAATGTGGGTCAAGCAGTGCTAAAAACGTTATTTCAGACAACTCCAATGGTTACAGGATAGACACTGCTTCCGGGAGACTGCTGTATAGTCTATGCAAAGCATGTGATCTACAGCTCACATGCCTCGAACGGAAAATGCTACTTACCCAGTATGCATCTGTTCTTGGTATGTAGAGCTGTAGAATCTCATGCGCCCACCCACCTCCCCGGGTACCTGTAACTGTTGTAGTTCTCTGTTTTTACTATACATACTTACGCATGGACATCTCTATTCTTTACTACTCCTCCATTCTCTCACCCTCTGCGGAAAACAATCTGAAGATGGAGTCGATGACCATGCGCACTATCACCTAAGGGAGGAGTCCCCTACCTCGTGACTAGGGAAAAACTTCTTCCAGAAAAACAAAGTGCAAACATTCGGACCCAACACTAGATGGCGATCTTATGCAAAGCATGAGATTCTACAGCTCTACATGCCAAGAACAGATGCATACTGGGTAAGTAGCATTTTCCTTCACCCCTCTCCTTTCAATTATGCCTCAGTGGCATAATTAATTTGGTTCCCACTTTCTTAATGTGTGCTCCTTTCGAGCCTCTTCATAATTGTCCCCTCCGGCTGCTCATCATCAAGACAGCCTTTCTTGTGGCAATAACATCTGGCCGAAGGGTGAGTGAGCTGTAGGCTTTATCATCCAAGCTTCCATTCCTGTCTGTTTTTCCAGACAAATTGGTGCTTCGTACTAGGGCCTCTTTCCTGCCGAAAGCTATAACAGCATTCCATATGGGCCAATCTGTCATCGTGCCCACTTTCTACGCTCCTCCACATCCCTCAAAAGAAGAGGAGCAACTCCACCATCTTTACCTAAAAAGAACGTTCTCATTCTACCTTGACCACACACAACTTCCAGGTGGACGACCAACTCCTCTTGGGGTATGTTGGAGCGAAGAAGGGTCGGGCGGTACAGAAATAAACCATTTTGCACTGGGTCGTTTTCTGTATAAAAATCTGCTACGCACTGGCCAGCAAGCAGCCCCCTGAGGACTTAAGGGCTCATTCCACCAGGGCTAAAGCTGCTACCACTGTGTTAGCATGTGGAGTCCCAGCCATGGACATTTGCCAGGCAGCAACGTGGGCACCCCCTGTACACATTTATTAACCACTACTGCCTGTACAGTCCGTTCTGCAGAAATGGGCACTTCGCCCGTTCGGTCCTGCAGGACCTTTTAGTTTAGAAATTGTCTGCAGCCCACCACCAGGGATGGTATTGCTTGAGTACTATTCAAAGGTAAAGAATCTGTAGCTAGATGTCTCTATCAGATGAACAAGTTACTTACCTTTGGTAACCCATTATCTGATAGAGACAAGATCTAGCCAGAGATTCCTTACCGACCCACCCATCCTTCCCACTCTGCGGACAAGTTTCTAGGGTCAGGGCTGATCCCTTTCAAGGCCCTAGTTTGGACACACCAGTGTCAGTACACTTCATGGTTCTGTGATCCTGGCGTGGAGTCGTGAAAAGTAACTTACGTCAGCGCACCGAGGTGGCACCTATGTAGGTGTTGCTGAGTCAATTGCGGCGCAGACGACACCGTGTGTAGCCAATCGACGCTACCTACTGGCGCGCAGGGTTAATGCTCACGCAAAAATCTTCCGGATCCAGTCTGACGCCTGGGAAATTTAAAGGTAAGGAATCTGCGGCTAGATCTTCCTTCTACCAGATAATGCATTACCGAAGGTAAGTAACTTGTTCTTTGAGGGCTGACCTTGAAACAAGAGACTGTGATGGCCCCTTCATCTGAAACAGTGTTATTAGGCCACATATCTGTATGCATGCCACCTTGCTAATAGACATGTCCTCTGATGGCTCCAGACTCTTCAGAGTAAAGGCTGGCTTGGCTCTTGAGTGATTTAAAGACAGCCGCACCACAACCCACTCTTTAGGCTTACTTTCACCCGTATGTTGGTTCCACCATCAATAAAGGAAATTTAGAGAATACTTCCATGGCCTAGAATATCACCAATGACATCCCTCACATGTGTGCAGCAGCCATCCTGGACTTTAAGCATCCTCAGAGGACGTGGTGGTAGCCGAGGTTATGGATATCACCATGGACAGCAATCATCAACCTCCTTCTCACTACTGCAGCAATTTCCAAGCCGCTTTGGCTTCCCCTCCAGGAGCATGTGCAGCCCGTATGGACCAGTATTCGATTTTTCCTACATGGCTGTAAATCAATAACTTCAGATTAGTGGATACCACAAGTTGTTCAGAAAGGTTATGCCCTATCATTCACATCTCTTCCATACCCCCATATCCTACCCATTCCTGCTCAAGCTTAAGCGAACTGTGCCGCCATCCTTCTGCAGGAAGTTTGATCACTTTTGGCCAGAAAGGCCACAGAGAGGAGACCTAAAGTGGAGAAGGGCGACAGATGTTACTCCCTCTAATTTTTGGTCTCCAAGCATGTTATTGGGCTTAGGCAGATGAAGTGACTTCCTCCAGAGGGACAAATTTGAAATGCTCTCTCTATCCCAAGTTCTTTCCACCTTGGATCCAAGGGATTCAATTGTATCCTTGGACTTGCAGAAGACATAACTTAATATGCCCGTCCTTCACTCCCACCAAACCTATCTACAGTTCATATTGGGGTCGGAGCATTTCCAATTTATCGTTGTACCATACGACCTTATCTCGGCCCCTTGGGTGTTCACAAAAGTCATAGCTGTAGTCAAAGCCCACCTTCAGACGACAGGGATACTTGTATTCCCATACCTTGATGACTCGCTGCTTACGGCAGGTTTGCCACAGTCAGTCGCAGACCATGATCACCCTTCTTTCGTCCACAGGGTTTTCCATCAGCGAACTGAAGTCCCATTTGATGACTATGCAGAGTTCCCTTCATCCGGGCCATTCTGGACTCTGTAGCATTCATGCCCTTTCAGCTCCTGATGTACACCCTGGATGTTTAGGATATGATTCCAATGTATCCAGCTCAACCCTGGGCCTCAGTGAGGATGATTCTGAGACGACTTGGACTCCCGGCCTCATGCATTCTTTTGGTCTTTCATGCCCGCTGGCACACATAGGCCTTGCAATTAAACCTCCCTTTCCAATGGGAGCAGCACTGGGACTGCCTCTCGTACAACATCTTCATTTCAAAAGGATGCCTTCTGTGGTGGCTAGTGGACACAACATTGTTATGTGGCAGGGAGTTCTAACTACCCCTACTGGAGGTCACTCATGTGACAGCTGAAATATCTCTAGGTTGGAGCCGTCGCCTGGGAGAGGTAGAGATCAGAGGCTTCTTTTCCCCTGTTGAACAAAAGCTCCCTAGCGATCTTCTGCTGAAAATGTTTTCCCGTCCATCGGGCATGCCAGATCAGGTGTCAATGGTCAACTCGACCTCCATGTCGTATTACACAAGCAGGGCAACCTGTAGTATTGGATCTTGTGCCAGAAGACAACTGCGCCTTTGGAGATCGCTAGACTGTCCAGTGATCTACTTGGTGGCCAATCATCTAGCCCGTTAGCTCAACACCATGGCAGACGAGTTCACCAGGCATCAACTGGCAGACACAAATTGTGCCTTCACGCCATGGTTGCTTAGGGCATCCTTGGCCTGTGGGATGTGCTCTGGCTTAATTTTTTCACAACAGCCGAGGACAGTGTGTCACGATTACTGTGCACTGGAGTTCCTGCCAAGACGATCCTTAGGGAATGCATTCTGTCTGCAGTGTGTCACAGGGCTCCTGTACTACTTTTCACCACTACCTCACCTGCATCGAGTTTTGAGGAAGATCAGAACAGGCCTGGTTCAAGTCCCCTTGATAGCTCCAGATTGGGCCAGTAGAGTGGGTATCCTGACCTGTTGCACCCAAGCATTTGCCCTCCGATCTGTCTTTTGTGGAAGGACCTTCTGTCTCAGCACAAGGGTGGGGTCCTGAACCCGAATCTTCACAACCTACACCTACCTGCTGAAGTAATACATTTGATCTGGGCAGCTTGACGCCCTTCAATTAACTCCATGTATTCGGGGCATTGGGTGACATTTGTGGCCTGGTGTAGGGACTGTATGACTGATCCTCTGCAGGACAAGTTATCTTTTTGTTGTGCGTTTTATTTTTGACCCAGAAAGGCTTTGTGGGTGGCACAATTATAGGTTATATGTTGGCTGTCTCTGCCTTCTCACATTTACCTGATCAGCCTTCTTGCCCGAGCCATCAGTTGTGATGAGATTCCTTAAAGGACTGATGCACGTGTCCACCGATACCTATCATTTTGCTTCAATGGGACGCAACCTTGATTCTTACGTTCCTGATGTGCACACTGTTTGAACCCTTGCACAGTTGTTTTCTGTGGCACCTCACCATCAGTACTGTTTCCGTTATCACAATCACTGCTGTGCTCTGTGTCAAAGAGCTACAGGCACTGTCTATGCAAATTTCGAACACCACTTTCTTTCCTGTCAAATTAGTGCTTAAAATGTGGGCTTTCTTTCTGCCAAAGGTTGTATCGTCATTACACGTGGTTCAATAAATCACCCTCATAATTATACCTCTCCACTCTCAAGAAGAGAAGCTTCATCAGGTAGACCCAAAGAAACCTCTCTACTTCTACATCGGGCCCACATGAGTACCGAGTTAATGGCCAGCTTTTTGTGGGGATCACTTGTGCTAAAAAGAGTAAGGCCGTACAGAATCAAACACTATCCTAGTGAATTGTCCTGTGTATAAGACTTACTATGTCCTGGCTAAAAAGGAGCCCCCAAGGACCTCCGGGCTCATTCCACCAGCGCTATGGCAGCTGCAACTGCTTTGGCAAGGTGTGTTCCTGTCCTAAAAACATGCCAGACTGCAGCTTGGATGTCTGCCTACGTTCACTAGACTCTACTTCCTCAAACAGGATGTCTGCAGAGAGGGTCTTTTTACCTGCTGGGTCCTGCAGTTCTTCTTGGTGCAAACCCATTTCTCAGACACTCCACCTTTTTGGGAGGTACTGCTTTGATATCTACTCAAAAGGTTTGGGAGCTGTAGTTAAAAGTAGCTATTAGAACAAGGTAATGCACTTTCTGGTGGACACAGCCTAACCGTAGATTCCTCATCACTCTACCCCCTCTCCATTCTTGTGGACTCCTGAGACCATTAAAAAGTAGAAGTTAAAAGGAGAAATTTTCGTCCTGGCATTTATATAAAAAAAATACAAACATTTCTAGGCGCACATCAAAGAAAAAGAGATTGGTGCTAAGGGTTGAACATTCTTAGCCGATCAGAGATTAAAGGATCATAGCTTTATTTAAATATCCCCTTGGCCTCAGATGAATAGCACATTATCTATTGAAAGTCTTGCTATAATTAATTTCTACATCGACAGACTAATTGCAGGGTTGCAGCAATTTGGCCTTCTAGTTGCCTGAGTGCTTAATTCGTTCATAATCTAATGCACTATCCATTCCTAGCCAAAGCATTTCTTGCTGTATTGCCTTGTACCACATAGCAATAACGGGTAACAACGCCGGACTGTGATTGTTTCCTAAATTCGACATATTCTCTCCATATCCAAGCCCAGCAGCGTCTGCATCCTTGTTCTGTTCCGCTTCCTGTCCCGGCTGGCAGCAAGAAGCACCCGGGAAAACAGGCTCCCCTGAGCCAATCACAACGCTGCAATGCAGCGTTGTGATTGGTCTGAGCGCAATGGATCGCAACATGGAGCCTGTGCATGTTCCTGACCAGGCTGTGTAATGCAGCCTGGTAGGAACATGCAAAGTGCGCATGAACTGTTTGGTCGGCCCAAGAGGGCGGCCAAACAGTTCATGTGCACTTAGGGAGTGCCCAGCACTCCTCCCCTGCTCTGGCCAGCCGCGTCCCACCCCACCACTGACTGCAATATGGAAAATAAAATGATAATAACGGTAGTTATCATCATCATTTTATCTTTCCTTTTAGCAGTGGGGCGACGCTCCTCCACCTTAGCGGAGGAGCCGCCACTGCCCAAGCCACATATGGTTTCCCTTCTCCAGTTGTTTTTCCCAGGTTGATGGAACCCTTCATATAAGAGCAGTGTAGTAAAGGTTAATGTAGGTTCTAAATTGTAAACATATTCCTAAGTGGTGATACCCTCTGACTTGTGCCTTCTTGCTAACGGTGTCCAGCATTCAATGGAACCATTGAAGTTTAGGGTGTAATCCATTCATATCGATTATAGTCACAAGGACAGTCAGCTGGCTGGTGGCTTTATATTTTAAAGAAAGGTCATGTGGAATTTCAGTTGTTTTCAAATATAGATGGCCCAACGCTTCTTTGATCTGTTTCTGTAACTGTTTGGTTTGTGGGTCTCAACTTACTGGCCAATTATAGGGTTGCAGGCAGCATGAGAAGGTGGAGATCAAAAGGTGCTTTCACAGGAACACAACTGCCTGCTTGTTTTGAGGGATTAAAGAAAACTTTAACTATATCGGGAGTAAGAAGAGGGGTTCTGACTAATAGGACTAAAAAATCTGAACATCATTAGAGCACTGGAATGCTCTAATGGAGTGTCAGTAGGCATAAACACTAATCTAGTCCTGCTGCCACCAGCATTACAGTGGCCTGTTCCATAGTCTCTCTCACTCTCCTCTGTCTCACCTCAGGTTATATGGAGTGAGAGTGGCAGAGGCTGTTGCCCAGGGAAAGAGTGCAGGCTCCTCCTCTTGTGGCTCACTCTGTCACTGGTATGCAGATAGCACATATAGAATCCACCATAACTATAGATGGAGGGATTGGGATGTCTCCACAGGTCCTGTGTCTTCCTCTAACTTATCAAACTAAGCAAAGCAATTTGGCATAGCAGGGGGGATCATATGGCTGTAGAGGCTCATTTCTCCCTTGCTTGACAGCTCCTGCTGCTGATTCATGTCATTTACTCTGACGTTGTGCATACAAGACGTCACAGTACCTGCCAAAGAAGGGACTGCAGCAGCTATCACGCATGGGAGAGAGAAGCTGTGAAGAGTCTGGTGGGGGGATGGGAGGGGGTCTTGTGACAGCCTTTTTAAAAAATATTTATTTAGGACATTCTGTCCGCATTGGGTGTTATGTCCTAATATCTTTATCTTACTGTAGAGTGCTATAATGGCCATTAAAGTCCCATTATCATGTTATTGACACTCACCTTCAGCTTGGGCCAGTAATTCTACATCAGGCCTTTAATGGTTGGTATAGCTCACTGCAGAAGAATGTAGTGACCTCCCTTTAGATTACTTACCATTTTATATGATCATTTCTCATTGTACATGAGTACCACTATTAGTAATACCACGTTTCCTGATAATGCCATATAAGGGTGAATGATCAAAATAATGTTCTGATAGAGACTTCTAGCTGTAGATTCCTCATCTTTTGAATATTCCCCAGCTGTCACACTGGATCCTGGAAACTTTTCCATAGTACCTCTAAGTGCCGGAAAGTGGTGATGTGTGGCTCCGCACTGATGCTTTTCTGCTCCAGAAGTGACGTGCAGGGCCTAAATAGACACCACCCCAGTGCACTGGCGTCTGTTCCTTTTTTTCCGCATCACTATCACAGATCTGGAACTTCTCACATTTCTCAGAGACTGCTTTTTTGCAATTGTTCTACTAATTAACAGTGTGCAAGTGATGTCACTTCTTAAGACGACAGGTTTTAAACCCTATAAGGACTGTCACAAACAGAGGTCTGTGACACATCAGACCAGGTTTGCCTGTGATGGCTGGGGTCAAGCTACTACTCCAAAACCTCTGGAGACTGCATATTGATGAACCAGAAGGCCATCAGGGAACATGAGGCAAAACTCTGCTGTGCTGTGACCGCTCCATGTCCAAAGCTCAATCCTGCTCCCGGAGCCGACAGAGCCACTCTCAAGGCCAGTCTTCATCGTGCTTCACATACACAAAAACATAAGAAGTCGTAGCAGAGTTCCACTTCTCTGCACCATTCCCACTTCTCTGATAAAGCATGTGTGAGGCGCCAACACTCCCGTTCCTGCTCCCCAAGTTGGACAACTTCGGAGCAGATTCTAAAGCTGGTTCCGGCACAACCTGAGTTTCAGGGGCTTTCAGCCATACTGTACCAGATCGAAGACTTTCCCTCAGCTATGCTCCCGTTCTTCCGATCTTTACAGACTCCGGCTGGTGCGCCTTCAGATCTCATGGAGTCAAGAGGCCTTCCAATTGGACTGTAGCCGGCGGGTCCACCCTCAGGACCAACTGGACCCTCTGAGCCACTTCTGCCCTCTGCTCCAGTACCAATGGCTCCCATCCCCACTCCGGGCCTGGGTACATCGATGCCAACTTCACCGTCCGAAGAGGGGGCTCCGATTGTCCTCTCCAATCTGATTGACCGCCGGACCGACTGCGACCAAAGTCACAACCGAATACGACAGAAGTTTCTGCACTTGCTTACCACAAGGCAGGCAACATTCTCTACACTCTCTTTTTTTTGGAATGGACTGTCGTAACGATTATGACCAGGGTGATGGGTTCGCTCTGCCCTATTCCGATGACAATTGTTATGAGAACTGGATACTTCCCCTGAGTAAGCCTTTTTCTCTCCTCATGGTTTGGCCACAGAAGAATCTGCATCCTACGCCATGGTCATGCGTAGGGTGGCCAAAGTCCTTGTTCTCCTCCTCCCCACCATGCAGATGAAAACAAACATCCCGATGGAAGTCCTGCAGCCTGGCCAGGCTGCTTTCCTCCCTTGAATGAGGCCTTGATGGGTACCCCACTTGGAGCTTCGGGTAAGCCGTGTACCCCGCCTGCTGTTAACCAGCAAATTGGCAGGCTGCATTGTCCTGCTCCAGGGGACCCAGCCTTTTTGTCGCAGCACCCATCTCTGGAGAATCTTGTGGTGCACTCTTCCCCTATCTGGACCAACCCTAATAATTTCCCTACCAAACCTCCTGAGAGGGAATCCAAGAGAGTGGAGACTTTCGGAGAACGCTTATTAACCTCAGCCAGTTTGGCCATGCGGTCATTTAACCTCTCTCTTTTGCTGAGCCGCTATACTCATGACCTTTGGGATTCTGTAGCACAAGTCCTCCCAGGTGATCTTGAAGACCTGTTCTGTCACAGTCCATTTAGGATTTTCGTGACGCAGCAAAGTTCATAATTCGTTGTGGCTTGGGCACCACCGATTCCTTTGGAGGGGATTTTGGCACCAGTGTTGCCATTCGTCGCCATGCATGGCGACATCCAGTCCTCCCCGTTGGACATGCTGTTAGATGGGACTCGCTTGTTTGGTAATCAGGCTGATTCTGTCCTTCGAATGTTTCAAGGAGATTAGGGCTACTGATGGCTCTCAGGGCCTTTCTACCCAGCCTCGCAAGCAACAATTTCTGTGTTCCTTTCATGGCTTCTAAAGAGGCATTCCTTACTGCCAGCCTGTCCCTCCCCAGCAGTTTTGCGGGAGAGGCTGTGGTGCATACCGCCCCGCAGCCAATGTCCGCATGCTGCTCTCGAATCTGGAGATTGGATGGTGATGTTTGACCTGCAGTGCGCCTATTTCCATATTCCCATCCTGCTGGCCCATCAACGATACCTACGGTTTGTTGTTGGAGAGGAGCATTTTAGTTCGCTGTGCTCCCTTTTGGCCTTACCAGTACTCCTCGGGTGTTCTCAAAAGTGGTGGGAGCACACCTTCAGAGGTCAGGGATGCCAGTCTTCCCTTACCTCGACAACTGGTTGTTGTAGGCGGGGTCACCCTAGACAGTCATCAACCACTTCCAGACTACAGCAAGCCTACTGTCATCTTTGCGGCTCACTGTCAACTCCTCCTCAGACGCTCCCCTTTATCGGATCCATTCTGGACACTGTTCGGTCTTGTGCCCTTCTCCCAGGAATGAGAGTCTAGGACATTCAGGTTATGATCTGATCTTTTATCCTCGGTCCTGGATTTCAGTAATATCGAGTCTGAGGCTGCTGGGACTGATGGCCTCCTGCATCCTGCTGGTCGAGCACACCAGGTGGCGTATGCGGGCTCTACAGTGGGATCTGAATTCTCTGTGGGCCTAACATCAAGGAGCCCTCTCCGACCACGTTCAGATTTCAGCGGAGAGTGCGAAATATCAGCAGTGGTGGCTATTGGACCGTGATTGGGTGAGCAGCAGACTGCTCTTCCGTCCCCACCCATAGCTCAGTGTGGTGACCAATGCATCAGTTCTGGTGGCGATTAGAGGTCTCTGGCAGAGTCCTGGCTGCATATCAGTCTTCTGGAGCTGAGGGCCATTCTCTTGGCACTGAAAGCCATCTTACCGTTTATCAAGGCGAGGCTGGTACAGGTGTTCATGGCCAACACCACTGCCATGTGGTGCTGCAACAAACAGGGCGGGGTGGGCTAACAGACCCTATGCCAGGAGACCTTGCACCTCAGGCAATGGTTGATCCACCACAGTATCTTCTTGGTGGAGATCCACCTGGTGGGCTCACTGAACACCAGGGCGGATGAACTTATCCGTCTGGCCTGGCGGATCACGAGTGACAGTTACACCTGGAGGTGATGCAAGGTCTCTTCTGCGAATAAGGAGAACCTTGGCTAGCTCTATTCGCCACTGATGAGAAAGCGCAGTGTCAGCACTTCTGCACATTGGAGTTTCTAAGGCATCTCTCACTCTGAAATGTGTTCCGCCTCAAGTGCCTTTCTGCTGATACCACTATTGCCACGAGTTCTCAAGAAGATCAGGACAGACCAGCCCCAAGTCATCCTAGTGGCTCCGGATTGGGCACAGAGAGTTTGGTATCCAGAACTCCTAGGCGTGAGCATATGTCCTGCGATCACAGTGCCCCTCCAGGAGGACCTGCGGTCACACCACCAAGGAAGGGTTCTGCACCCAGGCCTTCACAACCTCCACCTTCTTGCGTGGGGATAGAGCAGGGACAGCTGAAAACCTTCAGCCTTCCTCAGGAGGTGGTTGATGTCATCTTTGCATCCAGGCGTCCCTTGACTATGACTGAATACACCTGTCGTTGGGACAAATTGGTGGTCTGGTGCAGCACTCGCCAGGTTGGCCGCCTCTAGGCCAAACTGTCTTATGTTTTATAATTTGTTCTGCTTCTCGCCCAGCAAGGCCTTGCTCTGGGCCCAGTTAAGGGTTAACTCTCAGCCTTACAGATGCCTGATCATTTCTTTTTTTATTAAATCTCCAGTTGTGATGCGATTTTTGAAAGGGCTACAACACGTTTCCCCATCCACGTTTGTAATGCCCCAGTAGGACCACAAACTTATCTTTACTCATTTAATGTGAAATCCATTTGGGCTGCTCCACAGCTGTCCTTTGCGGCTTCTCACCATTAAAACTGTGTCCCTGATTGCCGTCACCTCCGCACGGCATGTGAGTGAGCTTCAAGCTCTCTGTGTTCATCCACCATATACTACCTTCATCCCCCATAAGCTGGTTCTGCGAACTAGAGCCTTGTTTCTACGAGAAGTTGTGATGCCATTCCACGCCGGTCAAATCATCACCGTACCAGTTTTCTATGCTCCGCCTCACCCCTCTAAGGAGGAGGAGAAACTCCATCACTTGGACCCTAAAAGGGTGCTTAGTTTTTACATTGGTCATATCAATGGAGGGTGATCAGCTGTATGTGGGGTTTGCTGGAGTGAAAATAGGCACGGCTGTGCAGAAGCATACCATCTTGCGCTGGAACATGATCTACATTAACATCTGCTACACATTGGCAAAGAAGCAGCCTCCCCATTTCTTGTAAGCCCATTCCGCCAGGGTCAAAGAAAGCTGCTACCACTTTGTTAGCATGCAGAGTCCCTGTCCTAGACATCTGCCAGCCAGCTACGTGGACGTCCCTTCATACATTCACGAAGCACTATTGTCTGCACAGCCAAGTGCAGGACTTGCTGGTTTTAGTCCATTTTCTGCCTACCTCTTATAGATACTGCTTTGTTGTCTGTTCAAAAGGTTAGGAATCTGGGGCTTAAAGTCTCTATCAGAAGAACAAGTTACTTGCCTTCGATAATGCACTTTCTGGTAGAGACTCGAGCCGCAGTTTCCTCACCGATCCACCCATTCTCCCAATTATGTGATTGGACTGTACCCATTACTAAGATCCCAAGTCTAGGAATCTACACACTACTCCATCAATTCGCTTTTGGTACTCTGCGTCTGGGGGTGCGGATACTCTTGAAAGCAACTGACAGCACACAGTGGGGTGGCACCTATATAGAGGAACAGCGTCAGTACACAGCCCCACAACTCCACTTTCTGGAGTGCAGAGGTACTGTGGAAAAGTTTCCAGATCAGTCTGACACCTGGAGAATATTCAAATTGTGAGGAATCTGTGACTAGGTACAGTCTCTACCAGAAAGAGCGTTACAGAAGATAAGTAACTTGTTCATCTTGTGCAAATAACACATCTCTCGCAGTTGACTTATGAATTAAATTTTCACATGATTTTTTCTCTTTGGGATTTATATGTTGTACTTCTTGTCGGGGGATGAACATTGTAATGATTTCTATATTGTGTTTTCTTTCTTACTTTGTAAAGGACAAGACTTGGACAACTTTCAGAATGAAATAACTATTCATGTTCCCAGTCAGACAGAGTTAAGGCAGAAACTCTCTTCTTTGTCATCCAACCAAACCGACACCGTCTGCCAAGAAATAAGTGAAGACAGCGAGTCACCCATAATCCAATCTGACGAGGAAGAAGTGCACGCAGACACCGCACTAGCGGTCAACCCTAGTAATGTAAATGCAGGTTCTGACATCAGCGACGAAAGCGACTCCCCAAATGCGTAAATGATGCCATGAAGCCAACACAAACACATTAGACATTTTGTGAAAGATGATAGCTTGAGCGATTGAGGAACCCATGATGTATGCATATATCCGCTAACCCACCAACACCGCCAGATGCACTTTTACTTCCTGGCAGGAAGATTTTCTACAAACTTGTGAGCTGTGAATGGAATTTGGTGTACAGTAATAGCCTATGAAACACGTTTTGTGTTTCTATGATCAAAATAAAGTAGATTTTTTAAGAGTAGCGCTTGTGTCCTGGTACAGTATTGTACTCATTGCAGTGTGTTGGGCACTTTAATACATGTCCAGATTGTAGAAGGTGTGTTGTGTAGGCTGCATATTTTTATTGCCACATACTATGCAGAGGTTCACAAAGAAATATAAGTTAAAGTCAGCAAATATATTTGTCTAGTATTTCTCTTTATCTGAAAGAAACACATAGTGATAGATTCCTTACCTTAGAATATCCCCAGGTGTCGGACTGGATCTGGAAAGTTTTCGTCAGCAGTACCCCTGCGCGTCGGTAGGTGGCGTCGTGCGGCTCTGCGTCCGTCGTTGGCGTCGTGGTCGCCGAGATGATGTCGTGGGCGCGACTTAGACGCCGCCCACGCGCGCTGACGTCAGTTCTTTCTTTTTCCGCGCCAGCAAGCGCAAATCCGGGAAGAGTAGGAACCCCCAGTCAATTTTTGACTGACTTTTTAGAGGCTTTTTGTCTCTATTTTTCTTTGTCATCGACTCCTGGTGCAGTAGGATGCCCGGTTTCAAGTCCTGCGGGGATTGTCACCGCATGATGTCAGTGACGGACCCGCACCGTGTGTGTCTTTTCTGCCTGGGGCGCGACCACGACCCCAAGTCGTGCCCCGACTGTCGGGCCATGGCGCCGAAGACTTTGCGGGAGCGGTCCCGAAAGTTGCTGGAAGCCCGGCAGTCGGCTCCGCACCGTTTGAAGTCCCGGTCCAGAGGGAGGTCGAGGGACCGTGCGCGGAGTCATCATCTTCGGTCTTCGGGATCCAAGTCTTCGCACTCGTGGTCCGGTAAGACGAAGCACAAGAAGTCGAAGAAACGCCATCGTTCTTCGACTTCCCCTCGCCGGTCGCGCGATGCGGCTGAGGGTGTGGGTGGTGCCACCCCCGTGGCTCCGGCGGAGCCTATGCAGTCGCCGCCCGACTACCCGCCCTTCCCGGGGTCGTCGGCGACTCCGGCCCAAATACAGGAGTTCCTGTCGGCCATGGCTCGCCTCTTTGGGCCGTCGGGTCCCGCCGGTGCGCCTTCGGGCCCCGCGGTCCCGCATGGGTGTCCTCGCGTTTCCTCGCCGGCGGCTCCGGTGCCGCAGGACACCCTTGGATCCAGGCCTGGATCCCGGTCGACGCCAGTTGACCTTGTTACGCCTCCACCGACGTCGACTCCACCGGCATCAGTTCTGACGACGCCCGCTCCTCGGGACGACGTCGACCTCAGTTTCAGCCCCGACGTGGACGCGGCGTCGATCGATGCCGTTCTCGACGATGCTTGGGGATTTCTATCCCCATGTCCCTGCTCCTTATTTTAGACCTGTTGAACAGCCTGAGGAGCAAGGGGAGGACTGGGAGGGGTCTGAGGACCCTCTCGCTGCAGCCTGTGAGTCTGAACAGGACTGGGCTGAGGAATTGGGGGACGCCAGTGGTCTGGATACCTCACCAGACCTTGGCATGCTGTCTCCTCCTACCGTGGCTACGGAGGAGGGCGCTAGTTATGCTGTGGTGTTGCGTAGGGCGGCCGAGGCCCTACACCTCGAGCTCCCTACTGTGGCCGTCAGGACTAACCTCCTGACAGAGGTGCTTCAGCCAGCAGCTACTTCTGCGGAGCCGCTGCTTCCTTTCAATGAAGCCCTTTCTGACGTTCTTTTGGGCACTTGGTCCAGGCCCACCACAGGGGCTCCTGTGGATAGGAACGTGGCCCGACGCCATCGCCCGGCTCTGGGTGACCCCATTTTCCTCTCCCAACACCCCACCCCCGAGAGCTTGGTTGTCCAAGCCTCTGCTTCCCCAACCGCCTTCCCTTCCGCACCACAGGATAGGGAATCCAAGAAGCTGGATCAGTTTGGGAAGAAGATTTTTTCTTCCACCAGCTCTGCGCTGCGGTCCGTGAACACTGCATGCCTCTTGGGCCGTTATTCCCACTCTCTGTGGGCTACGGTGGCGAACGTGCTGCCCCAGTGTCCGGAGGAGGCCTGGCCTGCTCTCTCCCAGGCTGTTGCAGAGGGGAGAGACGCAGCAAAGTTCATGATTCGTTGTGGCCTAGACACCGCCGACTCACTGGGCAGATCGATTACAACGACGGTGGCGGTTCGCCGTCACGCCTGGTTGAGGACCACTGGATTTTCGGGGGATGTCCAAAACACCCTTAAGGACATGCCCTTTGATGGCCGTCGCCTTTTCGGCGACAAAGCGGACAGCGCGTTGGAGAGGTTTAAGGACCCACGGGCTACGGCCAAGTCCTTGGGACTCTCGGCAGTCCGCCCTCCGCTTTTCGCTCCTTTCGTGGCACAGGAAGGGGCGCGTTCGCAACAGAGCCACAGGCCGGCGCAGCAATCATCCCAGCGCGGCCGCGGGTTCCGCCGTGGCGGACCAAGGGGCCAGCGGGCGGGTTAGTCCACCACCACCCCGGCCACCACTGCCTCCAAATCTTCCTAGTCCGAACTTTCAGGCCCATCAAACGCCAGTGGGCGGCAGGCTTCGCCATCACCTCCCCCACTGGCGCACCATCACTTCGGACAGGTGGGTTTTAGAGATAGTCCGGAGGGGCTACTCCCTCCCCTTCGAGACTACCCCCCCAGCCATGCCACCTCAATACCACCGCATGTCGGGGGGGATCACTTGGTGCTTCTTCAGCAGGAAGTTGCGGCCCTCTTGGCCAAGAGGGCCATCGAGCGCGTTCCGACGCCAGAAGTAGGTCGTGGTTGTTATTCCCGCAACTTTGTGGTGCCCAAGAAGGACAAAGGCCTGCGTCCTATCTTAGACCTCCGGAACGTCAATCGCTTCCTCCGCAAAGAGAAGTTCAAGATGCTCACTCTAGCTCAGGTCTTGTCTGCTCTCGACCCACAAGACTGGATGGTAGCGCTGGACTTGCAGGATGCCTATTTCCACATCCCCGTCCTGCAAGCCCACCGGCGTTACCTATGGTTCACGGTAGGCCATGAGCACTTTCAATTCACCGTGCTCCCTTTTGGCCTTACCAGCGCCCCTCGGGTGTTCACCAAGGTGATGGCGGTGGTCGCAGCTCATCTGCGCAGATCAGGGGTTTCAGTCTTCCCCTATCTCGACGACTGGTTGTTGAAGGTGGGCTCGCCCCAGGCAGTCGTCTCCCACCTCCAGACTACGGCCGACCTCCTGCACTTGCTGGGGTTCTCCATCAACGTGCCGAAGTCGCACCTGATCCCCTCTCAGAAGCTCCTCTTTATCGGAGCAGTTCTGGACACGGCGCAGTTTGGGGTCTATCCTCCCGAGCAGCGAGTCCGGGATATTCGGGCTCTGATTCCCATCTTTCAGCCCTTGTCCCGGGTTTCGGTCAGAGTGACTCTGAGGCTGCTGGGCCTCATGGCCTCCTGCATCCTGCTGGTCAATCATGCCAGATGGCATATGCGGGCTCTGCAGTGGGACCTGAAGTTCCAGTGGGCGCAGCATCAGGGGAACCTGTCCGATCACGTCCAGATCTCGGAGGGCACTGCACGACAGTTGCAGTGGTGGCTCACGAACCGGCATTGGGTCGACGGCAGATCCCTCTCCCTTCCCCAACCGGAGTTCACAGTGGTGACGGATGCGTCCCTCCTGGGATGGGCGGCCACATGGGAGAGGCGGAGATCAGAGGCCTCTGGTCTCCGGCGGAGTCCGGCTCCATATCAACCTTCTGGAGCTGCGGGCGATCAGGCTTGCACTAAAGGCATTCCTTCCCTCTGTCAAGGGGAGAGTAGTGCAGGTGTTCATGGACAAAACCACCGCCATGTGGTACTGCCACAAACAAGGCGGGGTGGGGTCGTGGACCCTCTGTCAGGAGGCTCTGCGTCTCTGGACATGGCTGGAACATCGGGGCATGTCCCTGGTGGTTCAACACCTGGCAGGTTCTCTGAACGCCAGGGCAGACGAACTCAGCCGCAGGTGCATGCTCGATCACGAATGGCGTCTTCACTCGGAGGTGGTGCAAGGTCTCTTTCAGCAGTGGGGAGAGCCTTGGTTAGATCTATTCACCACCGAAGAGAACGCGCAGTTCTGCGCGTTGGAATTTCCATGGCGGCACTCGCTCGGCGACGCTTTTCGTCGCGAGTGGAGTTGCGGTCTGTTGTATGCCTTTCCGCCTATACCACTTCTGCCCAGAGTGCTGAAGAAGATCAGGCGCGACCGGGCCCAAGTCATTCTTGTGGCTCCGGACTGGGCTCAAAGAGTATGGTATCCCGAGCTACTCAGTATGAGCATCGATCCTCCGATCAGACTGCCTCTTCGGGAGGATCTTCTGTCGCAGCAGCAGGGGACGGTCCTCCACCCGAACCTGTCCAGCCTCCACCTCTTTGCGTGGAGATTGAGCGGCGGCAGTTGATTCCTTTCGACTTGCCTCCTGAAGTTTGTGGCGTTATTCTGGCAGCCAGGCGTCCCTCTACTAAAGTGGTATACGCCTGCAGGTGGAACAAATTTGTGGCATGGTTCACAGCAAAGGCTGTGGATCCCCTTTCTGCCCGTCTTTCTGAGGTCCTACTGTTCCTTCTCTCTTTGGCCCGGCAGGGCTCTGCTCTGGGCACTATCAAGAGCTACCTTTCTGCCTTTCTCAGGCTACCTGATTAGCCCACTCTCTTCAAGTCCCCTGTTGTAAATAGATTTCTCAAAGGCATTACACACCTTTTTCCTCCTATTCCTTTCGTGATGCCTCAGTGGGACTTGAATCTGGTTCTTACATACTTGATGTGCGCTCCCTTTGAGCCCCTTCACAACTGTCCTCTTCGTCTTTTGACATTAAAGACTGCCTTCCTGGTGGCCATCACCTCCGCTAGGCGGGTGAGTGAGCTCCAGGCTCTTTCTTGTAAGCCTCCTTTCCTTTCAGTCCATCCGGACAAGGTTGTGCTCAGGCCCCGTCCTTCCTTTTTGCCAAAAGTGGTTACAGCCTTTCACATTGGGCAGGCTATTACCTTGCCCACCTTCTTTCCGCCTCCGCATCCTTCCAGAGAGGAAGAGAGGCTCCACCGTCTGGACCCAAAACGTGCGCTCTCATTTTATCTCAACCGCACACAGCAGTTCCGGGTGGATGACCAGCTCTTTGTTGGCTACGTTGGCAACAAAGGAAAGGTCGGGCGGTACATAAGAGAACCATCTCCCGCTGGGTTGTCTTATGTATCAAAGCCTGTTACTCTTTGGCTAAAAAAGAACCTCCGGTGGGGCTGCGTGCTCATTCCACCAGAGCTACTGCAGCCACTACTGCATTGGGACGTGGTGTCCCCTGCAAGACATCTGTCAGGCAGCCACGTGGGCCTCGCTGCACACGTTTACCAAGCATTATTGCCTGGATAGCCAAGTCCGGAGAGACGGCTTCTTTGACCGTTCTGTTCTCCGTGACTTTCTGGTGTGATCTTGGTTCGCAGACCCACCACCGGGGTTGGTATTGCTGGGGTATCTATTCTAAGGTAAGGAATCTATCACTATGTGTTTCTTTCAGATGAACAAGTTACTTACCTTCGGTAACGATATATCTGTAAGAAACATTAGTAGTGATAGATTCCTTACCGCCCTACCCATCCTCCCTGTTCTGCGAACTGATTTCTAGGGTCGTCATCCCTTTCAGGGCCCTAGTTTCAATGCACCAGTGGTCAGTATCTTGCATGGCTCTGCGTTCCTGGCGCGGAAAGTCGTGTACAGAACTGACGTCAGCGCGCGTGGGCGGCGTCTAAGTAGCGCCCGCGACATCATCTCGGCGACCACGACGCCAACGATGGACGCAGAGCCGCACGACGCCACCTACCGACGCGCAGGGGTACTGCTGACGAAAACTTTCCGGATCCAGTCTGACACCTGGGGATATTCTAAGGTAAGGAATCTATCACTACTAATATTTCTTACAGATATATCGTTACCGAAGGTAAGTAACTTGTTCTATACGTTCACATGCTCGTTAAATATTCCCACTTGTCTGGAAAGAAATTCCTAATAACTTTAGAATGTCATTGTTTCTTTTGCTATCTGTATACTATTTCAAGAAGGCCAAATACTGGGCGGAATCTTTTCCTCTTAACAAGGTATTTTTTTCCTATTTCGCAGTGGTAATACGTTTTCCCTAAAATACTAATGAATCATAGGTTACTGGAAGACTTTTTTTGCAGCAGCTGGCTGTTGCTGCAGTCGCTTAAGAAAAAGGCGTCGTGGCCTTGAAAAAAGTTGAATATTTCTGAACACTGTTTTATTGTAAAGAAACAATTAGAAAAATGTCAACAATCCGTATATAAAAACTGAGCATTTACATTAGAACAGCTTTAGGGCATCTGCACACTGTATTTATTCATATTTATTTATTATGGGTTGTTTATAAAGTTCTGACATGACCCTGTTGCAGGGCACATAGCAATATGCATACATGCCCCACATCCACGGACTGCAGTACTGAATATCGACACCAACAATATTGTGGCCTACTAATATCGAGGACAGAATATCGAAAGGTAGGTGCTTATAGGGAAGTATAGAGTTACTATTCCTAACTCCACATCTGTGTACCTTGAAGATATTTGTACCGCATAGGTACTTGTATGTGGAGATAAATATAGAAAATCTATACTTACCAGCTGACACATTCTGCTGCCCATTCAAAGGCACCATGGGACGCCCATTGTCCCGCTGCAGTTTTAACCCTTTGTGATAAAAAGCAACTCTCACATATTCAGCCCTTTATGAGCTGCTAAGAGGTGCTTCTAGGTGGCTTAGAGCCCAGGGGAGTCGGCACAAGGCAGCTTCAGGAGCAGGGGCATCCACTGAGATGCATGCAGCCCTGAATGTGTTAGATTGTGTGCAAATTATAGGGGCCATGCACATTCCCTTTCTGCCCAGGGCCCCCCAAATCCTAGAACCGCCCCTGGCTGCAAATGTTTGTGAAACGCCGGGGTGACTGACCCAGCATAGTCATGACACCACACGGCATGCATGCGCCGACACGGGACACCTTTTCACTTATAGCAACCAGTTCTGACACATCCTTTGAGGGTCTTCTGTTACCCAGTCCTGTAGCAAAAAGGGCACGGTCTGCTTGATAACTGTTTTAAACGTGTAATGTGTAACTGTGTTGGCAAACTGGCCTGCTGCAAGCCTGGGAGGGATCCTTTTCCCCAGGCTTCTGTGTGAATATGCAATAGATGATCTACTTTCTGGTTAGCAGAACCAGGCCAAAAGATAATGAAAATATTAAATTCGAATAAAAAAAAACAGGTACTGCGCAACTACTAAACTGTCCAGGCACTTACAGATTTTGGAACTTAAGGTTCTGATGAGCCGAGTACTTGTGACCAGGCAACAAGCCACCATCAAGTAGTGATATCGCGTCAGGGGACTAAACAAATACTGTCCCTTGTTTCGGGAGGTTCATGAGTGGCATGACCACTTTGGAAAAGTTTCTGATGAATGGCTGATAAAAATTACCAGAACCTAAAAATCTGTGCATGTACTTTATGAAGGTAAGTGACAGTTACTCCATGACGACTATTTTATGGTTGCTGACATCTTCTTGGCGGTCCGTCTGCACAGCAGTCAGAGTTTGGGTCTATACCAAGAACTCCATGGCTTCACCTTGCACTTGCTGAATTTGGCTTACAGGCAGTGTTTCCTCAGCCGGCCCATTAGAGCCCAAGCAGCTTCCTGTATTTTAAAAGTCTTATAATCATCTCCTCGAACGTGGGCAAGATAATATGCATAAGTTCAGCATGACGAAGATGATAACTGACCAAGTAGAGAAACAAAGATGAGTGGCAAAGAGTAAATGTTCTCGATGACGATCCAAATCAAGGCTCTGTAATCAACACACACCTAAAAAGTCCCCACCAGCCCTCAGCTCAAAAAACAGAGGAGAGGCTGCATGGGCAGATCTAGAAGAAATATGGGTAGTGTTCCAGGCAGTCATTCATGCACTAGCTTTCTGACGGATACTTCTAACTGCAGGTTCCTCACCTTAGAATACTTTGCAGGTGCCAGATTGGATCCAACAAAATTTCTGAGGCAGTGCTCCCGCAGTCTCCCCAGTCTTTTTGAGACTGTGGATGTGGGTCTGACAGGCAGCGTGCAGGCCAGTAGGGGAATCAGTCCTCATTTCTTTAACCTTCATGCAACAGCCACCAAACTACTTTAGCTTGCCCTTAGTGGTGCATGCCAACCCAGTGAGGGGTAGGATTTATCATTTCCTTCCAGGGTGGCGATCCATTACATCCAACAGATGGGCTTTACAAATAGTTCAACGTGGCTATGCCTTGCCTTTTCCTTTTGCCTCACCAAAGATTTTCCCCACACCGAATTAATTTCAGACAAGCACGTGCCCATTCAGCTGCAGAAGGCATGCATGTTACTCTCCAAGGGTTCTATTGAGAGTTAAACATACTTGGAAAGGGGAGAGGGTTGTTTTTAGAAATTGGGGACCTCATTCATGAGGTTTTGCCTTAGGGCAGCGCCGCAGGCCTTTCTGCTGCGCTGCCCTACAGCAAAAAAAAAGGGCAGGAATGCGCCGTATCTATCAGATACGGCGCATTCCTGTCCTTTTCCCCTGCGCCAGAGCACAATGGGCTGCTGTGCGCCAACGCAGGCACCTTTGCACCATGGTGCAAGGGTGCCTGCATTGCGGGGATGATTATTTTTGTGCAGGAAGGAAAACCTTCCTGCACAAACACAATCGCAAGAGGCTTTTTCCTCTTTCTATGTATGCTGCAGAATGCCGCACACAAAGAAAAAGGAAAAACAAGGAGAAATTAAGATATTTCTCCTCGTTGTGTCTCCCTTATGCCTCCCCTGGGCAGGTGTAAGTTTTTGGCACTGTCTCAGAGTTACGATTTCTTGTAAATCTGGGGCAGTGTCAAAAGGTCATGGATGTTGCTGGGAACACCCCCAGCACATATTTATAAAGCCATAAAAAGCCGCGTAAAGTGGCTTTACGTCGCCTTATAAACATGCCGTGGCACATTGGGCCACCGGAACTTCAAAAAAGAAGTTCCGGCGGCGCAAAAGTGCCGGTAGGGCCTCATAAATGAGGCTCTGGGTTTCTAGTTGGCAGAGGTATGCACCCTGTCCAAGCAGGAACCACAATCCTAGTTAGGGTAAGTCACAAACACACTCTGAATTAAACTGTGCTCACCCCCTGGTAACTTGGAACAGAGCAGTCAGGCTTAACTTCAGAGGCAATGTGAAGGTTAGCAAGCGCTGGTCTTGCGGACTGCCACCTGGGAATTTTTAACAATAGTTGAGCAGCCGCGTTTTGAAGAACCTGAAGTGTAGGCAACAGCTCCTTCTGAAGACCGACGCAAAGGGTGTTGCAGTAGTCCAGCCTGGACAGAATGAGGGCAGACCCCACCATTTTCTGAAGTGATTCCGGAATAAATGGGCAGAATTTTTCAACAGTTTTTAAAATGCGAAAAATGAAGGAGGAAATCACATTGATCTGATATCTGATAGAGAGCTTAGCATTGAGAATTACCCCATAGTTCTTGGCTTTTACGGCTGTGGTGGGAGGGTTTCCCAGTTCTTGGGGCCACCAGTGAGGTGACCAAAAGGAAACATTGGATCCGAAAAGCAGGACCTCGGTCTTTCCAGAGTTCATCCTCAGACAGTTTTCCAGCATCCATTTGCTGATCTGTTGAATGCACTGGTCAAATCTAGATGCAATGTCCTGAATATTGCTTGATATTGAAGCAATAACCTGTGTGTCCTCAGCGTTTGACACCATGGCAAACCCAAAGGATTTAATGAGATGTGCCTATGGGGTGACATACAAGTTAAAAAGAGAAGGGCTAAAGGAGGAGCCCTGGGGGCACTCCACAAGGAAGCTGAAAAGGAGTGGATACTGAATTGCAGATTTCCACAACTTGCTTTCGATCTGTTAAAAAGGATTTGAGAAGGGATAGAGCAGATCCACCAACCTCCAAATCCTGAAGACGACTGATCAGCAGACGGTGGTCTACCATGTTGAATGCCGCTGAGAGGTCCAACGGGATCAGTGCAGCCTTATCGCCTCTGTCCACTGTGCATCTGATTTCCTCTGTTGCATTAATAAGAGCCAGCTCAGTGCTGTGCTCGGACCGAAGGCCGTACTGGGAGTCGTCAAGCAAATGATTCTTCTTGATAAAAGAGGTGAGTTCGAGATTCATGATTTTTTCAATAATCTTTGCTGGAGAAAGGCAAGCATGCAATAGGCCAGTAGCTGCCATGGTCCGAGGTGTCTAAATTTGCCTTTTTCAAAAGAGGTAAATTGGAGGCTTTTTTCTGGTGAGTTGGAAAGGCCCCGGTCTGGAAGATTAAATTAAAAACCTCAGTCAGGTGCGATCCTATAATTTCTAGGACTAGACCGATGGTATTGATGGGACAAGGATCTGTAGGGGAGTTAGATTTAGTAATCCTAAACAGTTTGACCACCTGATCCGTGGTGGTGGCAGAAAAGGAATTAAGATAAGAGGTATTGCTAGGAAGTGGTTCAGGAAAGTGAAGCTATTAACCTTGATCACTGTGCGGATTTACCTGTGCTCCATTTTGCCCATTTACTGAAAAGGCATTGTAAATTTCTTGAACCATCTGTTGAAAGAATGATGCTAACGTGTTGCAGAAGGTTTGATCAATAGCTGAGTTCTTTTCCTCTGGGAGTCTGGAAAGTTTTGTAAGGTGGCAAATAGTTCTTTGGGGCAATTACCGGCAGTGTTTATTTTATTGACAAAGTAGCTCGATTTGGCAGAAAAAATGTTTTTCTTTATACTTTGCAATCATCTTTCTATAAGTTTCCTTCTCTGCATATTCATAGTCTCGTCTCCAATGGCGTTCTTGCCTACGGCATAGCCGTTTTTCATGTCAGAGGCGTTCAGAAAACCAAGGCTCCGAAGGCCTTTCTCTACAGCTCCGGCCATCTTTCAGAGGAGCTAGAACACTAACTGCTGAATGGATCCAGCCATGGTAGTCGGCAGAGGCCGACTCCGGATTGTTAGCTAGCAGGGGCCTGCTATTGGTGAGGAGTTCCTTTAGTTTGTTCAGGTCAATAGAGTGCCAAAGCAGTCGCTTGTAATTATGCAAAGGAATATTCTGTGTATCCGAGGCCTTGGGATGGTTAAGATCGAAAAGAATGACAGAATGGTCCGAAGAAGCGAGCTGAAGTGAACCCGTGGGTAAGAGATAGGGGTTGTCTGTAAAGATCCCATCAAGCAAATGCCCACCTGAATGAGAGGTCCCTGTAATGACTTGTTCTAGGCTGAGACTGGACATTAGCTCCAAAAATTACTTGTGTTACTGTCCCCTAGTTCTCCAAATAAAAGTTAAAATCACCCAGTACTGACATATCCTGAAAGGTAAAATTATGTTCAAATAGCTGGCTAAGCCCAAGGATGAAGCTTTCTCTAGGTCCAGGAGGGTGGTATAATAGGATACCATTGAAGGTATAGTTATAGGTCAGTTCAATTTTAAATAAAAGTGCTTCGCTATCTGTTATTGATTAAAAACCTTTCTGAGGCGATCTTCATACTACCTCGAGCGACTATGGCTAGTCCACCCCCTTTATTTCGCTTGCGATCCAACCTGGTCAAAGAAAAGCCAGGAAGAATAGCATCTAACAAATCTGGGCCCGATGTTTCATCGGCCCAAGTTTCCGTGATAAAAGCAATGTCGAGCGCATGGCCCTCAATAAAGTCTGCAAACTCATGTTTGTGCTTTATCAGTGACCGGGCATTAATAAGGGCGCAATGCTTGGATGTGAAATTGAGGGTAGTTAAGTCGGTATCAGATGGGGGCGGGGGGGCTTCATAGACTTAACAAGGTCACGGGAGAGGGAAAGGTGGCAACTAGGACACTTCTGAGGAGAAGCTATGCCAGCAAGGTTGTACGTAAGACCAGGGCATTTGTGGCTTAAGGTCTTGATTTCAAGAAGCTCGTACCTTGAGTATGGTCTCGGCGTCTTGGGATGTGGTATCCCACCGGATGGGTGGCTTGCGCTGAGCGCAGGCCGAGCGTGAACCGGCGTAGGCAGGCTTGCCTTCGGGTTGCCAGCGGCACGGACGCTTCATTGCCGTGTTTAAGTAGACCACCCACTAAAGGGGACGTATCCCCGCTCTTGTGTCGGAGCGCGATCAGAGAATAAAAGTTGGCGAAAATAAAAGCTGGCTTCTAACGGGTCCAGCAACCCTGTCAGCACCCGCAGGCTCCCCTGGGAGTAGCTGAGTACTGGCAAAGTAAAAGCAAGTAAAACAATAGGGTGAAACAGGTAATACATAAAATAATTAAAACTGGCCAGCAGGCTATACCAAGATGGTGCTTGCAGAGACTCAGGAGCCAGGCACCTCCGAAAATACAAGGAAATGAAAAAGGTATGCTCCAAGTGCTCAGTGTGAAATTTTAGTATTTAATACATATTAAATTTGATGAGTTAATGTGCTGTGCAATTTTATTTTATTATTTTCAGGTTAATCAACATTTTAAATGTACATTTATACTATTATTATACTTAAGGTTATTTTAAATAAAAATAATCTTTATTAACTTTCCTTATACTTTCTCTTAGGCAGATCTCCACCAATAGAGTAATAGTTACTACAAGTAACTTTACACTCCTACATTCTGGTGTAGGAAGCCCAACCCCCTAACATGTAAGTCTGCACCTACTTGTAAATCTCCACTCAGAAATGGTGAAGAGAGAACAAGTAGAGAGTTACACCTGGGTATAGGAATGAACATACACATGTATATTTACATTTGGGAATGTGACTCTATGTATATATCACCTCAGACATGCTAGAATGGACTAAGGAGAGAGGTTACAGCCAATACCTCTGTTTCTGACCGTGCACCACTTATGGGCACAGTCAAAGGTCTAGGGAAAGCCCCCAAGATCAATGGTGCAGATTAGGTGCATATGTTTTACAGGATGCTGCCAACAGAGCAAAAAGTTTACAAGCGGTGTCCAATACTTGATTCAATGACTCCTTCAAACTACACCGAAAAACAGTGTGGGATGCTTTCAAAGCGGCCCTGAGGAGCAAGTTAATATTGATAGTAGTTTGAGCTAAGACAGAAACAGAAATGTAGCAAATTAGATTGGAAGTGGTTCTGAAGACAGTGGAAGACTAGCGTAAATTATGCTTGTTGCGTAAAGACTTCAAAGAGGTCACAAAGCTGTGGGATCACTTAAGACTGCTACAGATCAATACCTTGGAGAAAACTCTTCTTTCACTTAAGAGCAAAATGTATGTGGCTCAGGACAAGACTCGTAGGATCTTAGGGTATAGGTTCAAAGTCAGGTAGTAGAAGAATTGTAAGACACTCTCTTCAGGAGTTACTAGAGGAAAGAACAGTAGAGAAATCGGGATTTGGACAGCATCCACCTTCCAAAATTCTTACCAGTACAGCAAGAGGGATTAGAGCCTCTGATAGAGACTGAGAAAATACTGGAGGCAATTAATCACATGAAATCTCATGAAGTATGAGTGCAAATTGTGCAGCTCTGATACTGCTGGAAGTGTTTAGGGAATATGGTATTACGGGGATGATGATGACAGTGTCTATGATGGAAGCAGACCTTGTGGTTCACTGAAAACTTATTCATACAGACCAAGCACAGTGCTAAATGTGGATGCAAAAATATACAAGAGAATCATAACTTACAGGCTAACCCCGCAGGATCCCCCTTTTGTACATGAAGACCTATGGGGTTTTGTTGTGGGTACATCCCACATTTCGAGTAGTGTAACAGGGAAAAGATTACAGGAGTGTTGATGCTTAAAAAGCTTTCAACAGGATGAGCTGGTTCTGAGCAGGGGATTGAACCGTTTCGTATTGGGAGACAAAATTATCAAAATGATTATGGCAGCTTCTAGGTCTGCCAGCACTACAGTGGCAGCCAATGGGGCATTCTCCAAATAATTCAATTTGGATAGAGGAACAAGGTAGGAATGTCTAATGTAGCTGCTTTTTTTGTCTTGTTTATTGAGCTATTAGCCTGAAGAGCAAGGTCGATCCCATCTAGGGTGACCAATTCGCTCCCAGTTATGGAAACTGTTTTATTTCTCGTCCAGAACTTTTCAGCTGCAAATAGTTGCTATCATGTGTGTTAGTCTCATTAGGTCAATGGATGCAAATCAAGACCACAATACCAGAACGTATTTGGCAGTGACACGAAAGTGCAGGACTGGAAACCGTATCCATAATGACATGGAGTGTGGTAGTCAACTTTATCCCATCAATCAAAAGCATTAAATTCAGGGGAAGAGAGTGGATGATGCTATGATCTAGGTGGGGAAGCCAAAGACATTATTGAGGGAATACAGAAAGGTCTCCGGTTAGAAGGAAAATTAGGAGCGATCTGTCCGTCCTGCCTATTAATGTCTTGTTATAATAGGAGAGGTTTAGAAACTTTTGTGCCATTTAAAAACAATAATAATGTGGTAAAAAACTTAGCAGTATAACCAACAACCCAACTAGGCAAAATTTACAACACAAACCTACCAGAGCGCCTACCAACATCAGAAGAGATCTACTCACATAGAGACACCTACAGATTTTTTGTACAGGGCGAATGGCAGCCATCAAAATGATAGTTATTCGCAGATTACTGTAAATTTTTCAAGAATTCTTAGTCTGGATTGACAACACAGTGTTTCAAAGCTTGCAAAGAGACCTGTTCTAGTTCGTTTTGTAGGACAGATCTTCGATATTATCTGCTAAGGTGCTGAAAGCACCAGGGGAAACCCGGGGCACATTTACTATTATTTCACATAACGCAGCACAGTAAGGGAACTTGCTGCGCTGTATTGCATGAAAGGGAGAGAGCAGAAATGCTCTATATTTACAAAGATACAGAGCATTTCTGCTCTCTCCTTGCTCTGGCACACGGTGTACTGCCTAGCATCAACCTAGGCACGCTTGCACCATAGTACAAGGGTGCCTTTGCTACGGGCTGGATTGTTTTTGAGCAGGAAGGAGTACCTTCCTGCACAAAAGCACTCTAAATAGGCATTTTCCTATTTCTATGTATGATGTAGAATACATCACACATAGAAAGAGGAAATAACAAGATGACAAAAAAGGTTTTTCTCCTCGTTACACCATCCTCTGGGAGGTGTACCGATTTTGATTCAGTCACAGGTTTACAAACCTTTGTAAATCCGGAAAAGCATCAAATCCATGGGTGGATGCATGGGGACGCTCATGCTCAACTCATGGAGCTCCTCCCAACTCGAAAAGTAACGCAGCACAAGCTGTTGTTTTACATTTCTTCAGAAAGCCACACAAGGTGGTGCAACTCACCCCTTTGTAAATCCTAGTAAAAGACTTGCTTTGGCCTTGTGTGATGCAAGTCATCGCAAGTCCTTAACAGATCTAGGACAGAATGTATTGGGATTCCAGATAGTAAGGGTTTAGTATAGACTTAAGAATTATAGGCGCATGGGGGCTCTGGACCCCAGATAAGCGGTGAATGTACATGGATAATACCCTGGCAAGTCGAGCCATTTTAGGTGCCTGAATAGACTGCCATTTTGTGATTCTCAAATTCCTTCTGATTTGAGAGTTTCATGTTGATTAAAAAACAAAGCAAACACTTAACAAAGTATCTCACCACAAGCAAAGACCAAGCCTTTGCACCCAAACCCCTCTGTGCAAGCCCAAAGGCTATTCACTGTGGGGGTAGGCTGCAGGCAGTTGGGAGAGCGCAGGGCCTGTCTGCAGGCAAGGCCCTGCAACCAGCACCCATAGCACATTGCCAATTGATGACAGGGCGTATGACACAGGGACCTTCATCAAGTCCCCACAGCCGAAGGCCCAGCACAATGGGGTTGAGCTGATGGCAAAGGATTAGTCAGAAGGCCAGGCTGCTCCACCAAAACTTTTGCAGGCGGCCATCGCCAGGCACCACACCAAACCCACAACAGAATGTCTGGAGGGCCTTGCCTGGTGCACAGCCATTCACCCAACACGTTGTGGTGGCCAGTCTACTGCACACAGCCTGCAACCGTTCGCAGCGGGTATTGGCCGCAGGACATTCCCAGTGTTAAAGCCCTCTGCTAAACATACTGCAGCCAGCCTTGGTATGCGCAAGCCTTCGTCTGCACACTGCGGGGATTGCCCGCGTTGTCTGGGCTTCAGCCAGACCTTGCCTCAACGCAATCCATGCCTATTTTCATGTTCCATAATTTTCTATTTTAGGTGTGGTGATGCGATCAATTATGTCTTGTGCAGTGCAAGGGCGGTGGTGCGAGTTATGGTTTGCGCTATAACCATAACAGCAGAATTTCAGTGGTTCATGCATTTGAGCCAGAAGTATAACTCCAGATCTTTTTTTTTTCCATTGAAAGTCTAGAGTTTGCTTTACAATTCATTCCTCTGCTAGGTATCACTTCTCATTCAGCATCACTGCACACGCAAGCCTGCCCTTGTGACCAAACCACTGCAGTCATCCACACCCTGCTATTCATGGAATTTGACCTTGTGCTTCAGGGTTGGCCACATGGCCTAGCTTGCAGCGGGTGGCTAACCTCCACTGTGTATTGCCCTTGGCCAAGTGCAGTGTGAGCTGGGCGTAGGGCCTGGCCTGCAGCCAAGCCCTGCTGGGCATGTCCTTCAGGTGCACCACCTAGTCTTTGGCCACCCACCATGGGTACAGCGAAGGTTGGGTGGTTGACTGCAAGGATTGACCTGTGCCCTACGCACAGATAGCGTTGGCCGCAGGGCCTGTGCCCAACGCACAGATAGCATTGGCCGCAGAGCCTGCTGCCAACCTCCTCAGGCATTCGTACAAGGCCTCATAGTTGAGACAAGCTCTATAGCTTTGTATTGATGACTCTCAAAATATGGAAATGCTCTTCCATCTCCTCCTTTTTGCTCTGCTTACCACACCAGATATGGACTTTGCACTCCATGCACTACATTGTGAAAATCCTCAGGAGTGGGTCCATCTCCTCCTCTTGGGTGAGCATGTCTTCCTGTATGTTTTCACCGTCTCATCAATGAAGATCACCTCTTCATCTGTATCAGCATCATGTGTTCAGACCTCCAGCTCTTTTCAAATTGGTGGATGTGGCTTCTTTGCCAAGTTAAATGCACGTTTTTGTCTTGGAAGGTGACCTAAAGCTGTCAATCAAGGAAAAGCTCTAAATGCCCTTTAAATAAATGTAAAATAGTTTCAGAATCTACAAGAAGTTCCGCCCTCATACTAGGAGCACCAGTCCCACGGTCTCTAAAGGGAGACAGGGGATTCTGTACTCTTAATAAAAGATGAATTTCGGATCAGGGATTCCTTAAAAGTTAAATGTGGTAGCAGAGCACATGCAAGTATTTCATTTTATCTGGGCAAAGTTGGGGATTTTAATTTGTGGTCCCCAAGTTTTACAGAAGTCTGCAGTTTTTTGAGGCCGTGGACTTCACACATCCAAAATGACACCATAAATCTGCAGCCTCGGCATAGACCAAAGACTACTGGTGCCATCTTAGGAGAGCTGAATCCAAAGCCAGGTTGTCAAGGCCACGGACTATGGGTACCATATTTATTTTGGCAGGTCCGCCAACTACGGCAGACTGACATTTTTATAACACTTTAATCATGGAATTTCAAAGGCTGGCACGGTTCCACATTATTATTTGCAGTTTGTATAGCGCTTGGTTACTCCATTACGGAGTGTCCCCGCACTGGATTCCATCAAGGTTGAGCTCATTAAGAGAAGACTGGGCGGAGTATTACTAAGGGGTGAGATTTTTCCTAAACACCCAAGTTTTAAGATGTTTCCAAAAAGCTCATTCTGATGTCTCCAGTCTGGGGTGCAGAGGCAGTGAATTCCACTGCTTGGCAGCCAGGTGCCTGAATGTTTCACCTTTATCAAATCTCCCACTCGTAGGGGCATATTTACAAGCCCCTATCGCCACAGGAAAGTCACTTTTAACAACGTTCCTGTGGCGGTAGGGGCTTCAACTTATTTACAAGGTGGCGTTAAGCCACTTAATGTGAAATGGGTGTTGTGGTGGGAGTTCCGCCTCAACACCCATTGATTATGACACTGCCCCCTATATACAAGGGTGGCGTAAATATGAGGTGCGCCAAAATTAAGACCAGGGAAAATCTGGCCTTAACATGGCGAAACGTGGAGAAAGGCTTTATTTTGCCTCGTTTTTGCTGTTTTTATGTGGCCTGCATTGTGCAGCACACATTGAAAAAGCAAAACAACATGAATGATTGTTTATGTGCAGGAAGGTGTCCCTTTCTGCAAATAAACAATCATTTAAGAAAGGACGATTTGCAACTTATATGTGGCTGCACAATGCAGCACACATAGGAGATATAACTCGCCATTCTGGAGTGTTTATGTGCAGGAAGGGACACCTTCATGCACAAACAATCATTCCCTCAACGCAGGCACGCTTGCACTATGGTGCAAGGGTGCCTACATTGGCCCTGGCAGCTGATTTTAGAGCCAGAGCAGGGAGAAACGCAGGGGTGAGCCGCATTATTGTAAATACGCTGCGTTTGCAATTTTGGAGCTAACCCGCACTCCTCCACTTGCTTGTAAATATGCCCCATAGTGTTTTAACCCATTCTTGGACGTCTCAAGTTCCCTTGTATACAGGTAGGCTGATATGCAGTTTAGCTCTCCTGGTTCTTATCAGTTAGAGTTGGGGGCTATCTACCATAGATCAGATCTCCTTACTGCCTCCAGCATGTATGCGGCTACATTCCCACCTGTCTCTTGTCTTTTTCTGTGTGTGCACTACATAGCCCATACTTTCTCAAACGTATCCAGTCTACTGTGAACAATGGCCCAGAGTCTTTCCATGGCATAGATCGACCACATCTTAGTCCACCAAAAATGTATAGATGGAGGCACTTCTGATTTCCTGGCAGCTAGTCAAAAGTGTGTTATCAGTCAGAACCCTCACCTCCTGTGTAACAGAACAAGAAAACCAATGGTTTCAGTTCAAGTGTTATTGCAGTCAGTTTGTGTTATTAGAGTTCAGTCATTTCTGGACTCCAGGAATAGCTCTGCCTCCCATTTTTCCAGATATTTATATAGCGTTGTGCCCCAGGTAATCCCTAGCAATCTACAGAGGTCTGAGATACATTTTTAAAGGGTGGTATCTGTAAACAGGACCTCATTGCATCTATGTTTCTCTAGCCCTCAGTCTCATTTACCGAGACTAATGCAGTAGTTTTATTAGCCTGAAGTTATCTATGGGGGAAAGGTTAAAGGTAGCTTACACAGTAGTCACCCCTCCTGGTTCCACCATTGTTGAACAAGTCACTCAGTGAAGGTGCGGTGAAGGTTCTCCATCTTCGAAATCTAGGTTTAGTTTTTCCTATATAGAATTCTGGGATTTATACCAAGGGAGGCATTGGGAAAGGATATGTCCTAATACTTCCCCTTTCTTGCTGGCAAATTGCAGTGATCCAGCAATGTAGTAACGGTGTGCAACATTGAAGTACTTATAGGTCTGTGTCTGGATGGCAGTCACCAAGGATAATGCAGTGGAATTGGTGAGAGGTTTTGTTCCACTGCACCCTCTCAAGGGCTAGTCTCAGTTGGGCTGCTTGAATCTAGGTCTCAAGATTCAGAAAAGCCAATCCCACCCCAGCCCCTATTCTCATGTTGGTCTGCGGGGAGTAGCCTTAGAGCCCCTAGGCGACCTATTCTGCCACGTGAATGCTTTTAATTTGCACTGAATAAAGCATGTGGATTTGGCAATTGACAGAGGTAGTGTTTGTGCAATGTATAGTAGCTGTGTCGTTAAGTTAATTTTTATAGCCATAGTTAAATGCATTTTTCCATGTACAGAAGGCAAAATGTGCCTCAGTAACTTGTTACCAAATCATATTTTTCTTTTTTATTCAGTATGAGGAAGGGGCATGTTTAGGGCGTCCCTTCCTAATACTGAATAGCACTGCTATGTATGAATGTTATGCGACCGGTAATGCGGTCGCAAAACATTTGCAGTTACCACCAATTTCAAGTTGGTGGTCACCAAAGGAACCCCTTCCCCTTTGTGAATGTGTGCGACAACATTTTTAAAAAGCAGGCAGTGGCCCCGTGGACCACTGCCTACTCTTAAAAATTAAAAGGTAGCTTTTTATTTTTAATTATTAAATGCATCCCGTTTTCCTTTAAGAAAAGCGGGCTGCATTACAAAAAAAAATATTGCTTTTTTTAAAAAGCATCACAGACATAGGGGTCTGTTGCTCCAAGCAGGCCACCATCCCTGTGATTGTAGCAATTCACAATTGGTCGCAAATTGCAACCTGCATGTCCATTTGCGGCCCACTGGGGGGGGGGGGAGACACTCCGGCCGGGATCCCCTCCTTACATAACTATTCTACTGAGAGTTTTTCGTTCCTTGTAAGCCTCACCTTTAGATATCTTAAGTCTACAATAAATGTTTTCATATTCACTCCCAATCCTTTTATCCAGCAGTGCTCTGATCAAACACCACTCCCTCTGTGAAACGCTTTCTCTGCTTTCAGCATGAGGAGAACCAGATTGGTTTTGATTTGTTCAGCTGTATTTGTTAGGTCTACCGCTGAGCGTGATACCAGGTCTGTCTGTATCTGAAAGAGACACGTTAGTGATAGATTCCTTACCTTAGAATATCCCCAGGCGTCAGGCTGGATCCGGAAAGTTTTGCGTAGCAGTACCCTTGCGCGTCGGTAGGCGGCGTCGTGCGGCTCCGCGTCCGTCGTCGGCGTCGTGATCGCCGGGATGACGTCGCGGGCAGTACTTAGGCGCCGCCCCTGCGCGCTGACGTCAGTTCTTCTTTTCCGCGCCAGTAAGCGCAGATCCGGGAAGAGCAGTGCCCTGGTCAATTTTTGACCATACTTTTTGGTGATTTTTTCACTGTTTTTTCCATCTTTAAGGTGTCGTAGGGATGCCCGGCTTCAAGCGATGCGGCGCCTGTGCGCGGATGATGTCCGTCACCGACCCGCATTGGGAGTGTCTCTTCTGCCTCGGCCGAGGCCACGACACCGAGTCTTGTCCCGAATGCCAGACCCTCAACCCGAAAGCTTTGCGAGAGCGGTCTCGAAAGCTCCTCGAGGCCCGGCATTCGGCTCCGCGGAAGCCCCGGTCGCGTGAGAGGTCCAGGGGTCGCTCGCGGAGTGCACACCGGTCGTCGGCGTCGAAGTCTTCTTCGTCCGGTAAGTCCAGGCACAAGAAGTCCAAGAAGCATCGTCGCTCTCGGACTTCGCCTCGCCCGGTCTCGCGACTCGGCTGAGGCCCCTCCCGGCACCGTCCCCGCCCCGCGGCCCCGGACTTGCCTGTGGAGTCGCCCCCGTCATACCCGCCCTTCCCGGGTTCGGGGCGGATCCGGCCAAGGTACAGGAGTTCCTGTCGGCCATGGCCCGCCTCTTCGGGCCTTCAGGCCCCTCCGGTGCGCCTTCGGGCCCCGCGGGCCCTGATGGGGTTGCTCCGGCGTCGCCGGCGGCTCCGGCCCGGCGTCGCCCGGGCCTCCAGCCTCGATCCCGGCTCCGGCTTCGGCCCCGGCCTCGATCCCGGCTCCACAACCCCCATCGACGCCGGTCGACCTCACGACACCTCCGCCGGCGCCGATGTCTCCGGTGCCGTTCTCGACGCCGCCCTGGGCTCCGGCCGGCGTCGTCCCCCAGTTCCTTCCGGCTCCGGACATGGACCCGGAGCGGCGTCGCTCGACGCCGGCTCCGGCGCCGATGGGACCTTGGGTCCCAAATGTCCCTCCTCCTCCTTATTTTGAACCAGAGGAGGACCAGGAGGACTGGGAGGGGTCTGATGACCCTCTGACACGCAACTGTCAGTATGATGAGGACTGGACAGAGAGTCTAGGGAGGCCAGTGGTCTGGATACTTCTCCTGACACTGGCATGCTGTCTCCTCCCGTGGCTACGGAGGAGGGGGCCAATTTTAGGTACGGTGTTGCGTAGGGCTGCTGGGGCCTTACGTCTCCAGCTCCCTACTTTGACGGTCAAGCCTAACATCTTGACAGAGGTGCTTCAGCCGGCAGCCTCCTCTGCGGAGACTGTGCTGCCGTTTAACGACGCCCTCACGGACGTTCTTTTGGGCGCCTGGTCCAAGCCCAACACAGGGGCTCCTGTGGATCGGAACGTGTCACGACGCCATCGCCCCGCTCCGGGCGACCCCCTGTTTCTTTCTGTCCACCCCACTCCTGAGAGCTTGGTTGTCCAAGCCTCCGCTTCCCAAACCGCCTTCCCTACCGCTCCTCCGGATAGGGAATCCAAACGCCTGGATCAGTTTGGGAAGAAAGGTTTTTCCTCCTCCAGTGCTGGCTTGCGGTCCGTTAACACCGCTTGTCTTTTGGGCCGATATACCCACTCCCTGTGGGATTCGGTGGCGGATGTTTTGCCCCAGTGCCCTGAGGAGGTCCAGGCACTGCTTTCCCGCGCCATTGCGGAAGGAAGGGATGCGGCCAAATACACTATCCGTTGTGGCCTTGACACCGCCGACTCGCTGGGCAGGTCGATTGCAACGACGGTGGCGCTCCGACGCCACGCCTGGCTGAGAACCACTGGTTTTTCAGGGGATGTCCAGAATACTCTCATGGACATGCCCTTTGATGGAGTCGGTCTTTTTGGGTCCAAAGCAGACCATGCGTTGGAGCGCTTTAAGGACTCACGGGCTACTGCCAAGTCCCTGGGCCTTTCTGCTACACGCCCTCCGCTGCCTTCTGCTTTTCGCCCCTATCGTGGCCACGGTAGGGGCGCCCCTTCACGTCAGCAGCCCAGCCACCGGCCCGCGCAGCAGGCGTCTTCGCGTGGCCGAGGACGTGGATTCCGCCGTGGCGGATCGGGCAACCAGCGTGCGGGTCAGGCCACCACCTCCAACCCGTCCGCGGCCTCCAAGCCCTCCTAGTCCCTCCTTTCAGGTGCACGGCACGCCAGTAGGGGCAGGGTCCGCCATCACCTTCCCCACTGGCGCACCATCACCTCGGACAGGTGGGTCTTGGACATTGTCCGAAGGGGCTACTCCCTCCCCTTCGAGACCACCCCCAGCCATGCCACCTCAATTCCACCGCATGTCAGGGGATCACTTGGTGCTTCTACAGAAGGAAGTCACGGCCCTCTTGACCAAGAGGGCCATCGAGCATGTTCCGACCCCAGAAGTAGGGCGTGGTTGCTACTCCCACTACTTTCTGGTGCCCAAAAGGACAAGGAGGACATGCGTCCTATCTTGGACCTCCGGAACGTCAATCGCTTCCTCCGGAAGGAGAAGTTCAAGATGCTCACCCTAGCTCAGGTCTTGACTGCCCTCGACCCAGGAGACTGGTTGGTAGCGTTGGACTTGCAGGACGCGTATTTCCACATCCCCGTCCTGCCGGCCCACCGGCGTTACCTTCGGTTCACGGTAGGCCCCGAGCATTTTCAGTTCACCGTGCTCCCCTTTGGCCTTACCAGTGCCCCTCGGGTGTTCACGAAAGTGATGGCGGTGGTCGCAGCTCATCTGCGCCGGGCAGGGGTTTCAGTCTTCCCCTACCTCGACGACTGGCTGCTGAAGGCGGGCTCGTCCCAGGCAGTCGTCTCCCACCTCCAGACTACGGCCGAACTCCTGCACTCGCTGGGGTTCTCCATCAATGTGCCGAAGTCGCATCTGATTCCTTCTCCACAGCTCCTTTTCATCGGAGCAGTTCTGGACACGACGCAGTTTCGGGCCTATCCTCCCGAACGGCGAGTCCGGGATATTCAGGCTATGATTCCGATCTTTCGGCCTTTATCCTGGGTTTCGGTAAGGATGACCCTGAGGCTGCTGGGCCTCATGGCCTCCTGCATCCTGCTGGTCAATCATGCCAGATGGCATATGCGGGCTCTGCAGTGGGACCTGAAGTTCCAGTGGGCGCAGCACCAGGGCAACCTGTCCGATCACGTCCAGATCTCGGAGGGGACTGCAAAACAGTTGCAGTGGTGGCTCTCGAACCGGCAATGGGTCATGGGCAGATCCCTCTCCCTTCCCCAGCCAGAGCATACAGTTGTGACGGACGCGTCCCTTCTGGGATGGGGCGGTCACATGGGAGAGGCGGAGATCAGAGGCCTCTGGTCTCCGGCGGAGTCCCGGCTCCATATCAACCTTCTGGAGCTCCGGGCGATCCGGCTTGCACTCAAGGCATTCCTTCCCTCTGTCAAAGGGAAGGTAGTGCAGGTGTTCACAGACAACACCACCGCCATGTGGTACTGCAACAAACAGGGCGGGGTGGGGTCTTGGACCCTTTGTCAGGAGGCTCTGCGCCTCTGGACATGGCTGGAACATCAGGGCATGTTCCTGATGGTTCAACACCTGGCAGGTTCTCTGAACGCCAGGGCGGACGAACTCAGCCGCAGGTGCATGATGGATCACGAATGGCGTCTTCACTCGAAAGTGGCGCAAGGACTCTTTCTACAGTGGGGAGAGCCTTGGTTAGATCTATTCGCCACCGAAGAGAACGCGCAATGTCATCAGTTCTGCGCGTTGGAATTTCCAAGGCGGCACTCGCTCGGCGACGCTTTCGTCGCGAGTGGAGTTGCGGTCTGTTGTACGCCTTTCCGCCTATACCACTTCTACCCAGAGTGTTGAAGAAGATTCGGCACGACCGGGCCCAAGTCATTCTTGTGGCTCCGGACTGGGCTCGAAGAGTTTGGTATCCCGAGCTACTCAATATGAGCATAGATCCCCGATCCGTCTGCCTCTTCGGGAGGATCTTCTGTCGCAGCAGCAGGGGACGGTCCTCCACCCGAACCTGTCCAGTCTACACCTGCTTGCGTGGAGATTGAGCGGCGGCAGTTGATTCCTTTCGACTTGCCTCCCGAAGTTTGTGATGTGATTCTGGCAGCCAGGCGTCCCTCCACTAAGGTGGTATACGCCTGCAGGTGGAACAAATTTGTGGCATGGTGCACAGCAAAGGCTGTGGATCCCCTTTCTGCCCCTCTTTCTGAGGTCCTTCTGTTCCTTCTCTCTCTGGCCCAACAGGGTTCTGCCCTGGGTACCATCAAGGGTTATCTTTGTGCTATCTCGGCCTTCCTCAGGCTCCCTGATCAGCCCTCCCTTTTCAAGTCCCCTGTTGTTAACAGGTTCTTAAAAGGCATTACTCACCTCTTCCCTCCTGTTCCGTTTGTAATGCCTCAGTGGGACTTGAACTTGGTTCTTACCTTTTTAATGTGCGCTCCCTTTGAGCCTCTGCATAACTGTCCTCTTCGTCTTCTGACTCTAAAGGCAGCCTTTCTGGTGGCCATCACCTCCGCTCGGCGGGTGAGTGAGCTCCAGGCTCTTTCTTGCAAACCTCCCTTTCTGTCTGTTCATCCGGACAAGGTTGTTCTTCGGACGCGTCCGTCCTTCTTGCCAAAGGTGGTTACTGCTTTCCACATTGGGCAGACCATCACTTTGCCCACCTTCTTTCCGCCTCCGCATCCTTCCAGAGAGGAAGAGAGGCTCCACCGTCTGGACCCAAAACGTGCGCTCTCCTTCTATATCGACCGCACAAAACACTTCCGGGTGGATGACCAGCTCTTTGTTGGCTACGTGGGCGCCAAAAGGTCGGGCGGTGCACAAGAGGACCATCTCCCGCTGGGTTACCTTGTGCATCAAGACCTGCTATTCTTTGGCTAAGAAGGAGCCTCCTGTTGGGCTGCGTGCCCATTCCACCAGGGCAACGGCTGCTACCACGGCCTTGGGCCGCGGTGTTCCGCTGCCGGTTATCTGTCAGGCAGCTACGTGGGCCTCGCTGCACACGTTTACTAAGCATTACTGCCTTGACAGTCAGGTCCGGAGGGACGGCTTCTTTGGCCGTTCTGTCCTCCAGGACTTCCTTGTCTGATCTTTGTTCGCAGACCCACCACCGGGGTTGGTATTGCTGGGGTATCTATTCTAAGGTAAGGAATCTATCACTAACGTGTCTCTTTCAGATGCACAAGTTACTAACTTGTGTAACGATATATCTGTAAGAGACAGTAGTTAGTGATAGATTCCTTACCGCCCACCCATCCTCCCCGTTCTGCGAACTGATTTCTAGGGTTAAGGACATCCCTTTCAGGGCCCTAGTATTTTTCAGACACCTGTGTCAGCTTCTTGCATGGCTCTGCGTTCCTGGCGCGGAAAGTCGTGTACAGAACTGACGTCAGCGCGCAGGGCGGCGCCTAAGTACTGCCCGCGACGTCATCCCGGCGATCACGACGCCGACGACGGACGCGGAGCCGCACGACGCCGCCTACCGACGCGCAAGGGTACTGCTACGCAAAACTTTCCGGATCCAGCCTGACGCCTGGGGATATTCTAAGGTAAGGAATCTATCACTAACTACTGTCTCTTACAGATATATCGTTACACAAGTTAGTAACTTGTGCATCCAACAAATCCAGATTGATAATGCGATATGAAACCTGCCATATGGTATTAAGTTGTGCAGCCAGTATTCTACTCAATATTTTGACATCAATGTTAAATAGGTCTATGAAGTGCCATTAGTCTGGTCTTCGACCGGTTTAAGGGGCAGTGTGAGTGTGGACTTCATCATTGTTTAAGCAACCTTCCCTGAGTGTAAGAAAAAGTTGAATACCTTCACACAAGGATTGAGATGACGTGAAAAAGGTGGTGGTAAAACCATGCAGACCTGAAGTCTTGTTTCCCTGCAGACTCTGAATAATGGCTCTAGTCTCTTTAGGGGGCCGATTCACAAAGTTGTACCGCAACGCAGCGCAACAAGTCACCTTGCTGCACTGCATGACAGGGAAAGGGCATGAATGCGCCGAATTTAAGGCAATGCGGTGCATTCCAGCCTTTTCCCCTGCCCTGGCGCCCTTTTGGCAGGCTAGCGCCATCGCATGCATCTTTGCACCATGGCACAAGGGTGCCTGTGTTGAATGAAGGATTGTATCTGAAAGAAACAGTTAGTTATAGATTCCTTACCTTACAATTACCCCCAGGCGTCAGACTGGATCCGGAAAGTTTTTCGTCAGCAGTACCCCTGCGCGTCGGAAGGTGGCGTCGGTCGACTCCCCGTTCGTCGTTGGCGTCGTGGTCACCGGGATGACGTCGCGGTAGCTACTTAGAAGCCGCCCTCGCGCGCTGACGTCAGTTCTTTCTTTTTCCACGCCAGCCAGCGCAGATCCGGAGAGAGCGGTACCTCCTGTCACTTTTGACTGACTTTTTGGTGACTTTGGTCGACATCGTTTTGAGTCTTCGACTCCTGGTGCACGTCAGGGATGCCCTGCTTTAAGGCTTGCGGTTCCTGTAGCCGACTGATGTCGGTGACGGATCCGCACCGCGTGTGCCTATTCTGCCTGGAGCGCGACCACAACCCCAAGTCGTGCTCCGACTGCCGGACCATGAATCAGAAGTCTTTGCGGGAGCAGTCCCAAAAGCTTCTCGAAACCCGGCAGTCGGCTCCGCGCCACTCGAGGTCCCGGTCGCGTAGGAGGTCGAGGGACGGGTCGCGGAGCCACCATCATTCTTCATCCAAGTCTTCGCACTCGGGGGCAGGTAAGTCGAAGCACAAGAAGCAGTCGAAAAAGCATAGTCGCTCTTCGACTGCTTCCCGCCCGTCAGCCGACGCAATGAGGGATGCGGGTGGTGCCCCTCCCGCGGCTCTGCGTGCGGAGCCCGAAGGGTCGACTCCGGGTTTCCCTCCCTTTCCGGGACCTGGAGCGACCCCTGCCCAGCTTCGTCAGTTTTACGAAGCGATGCGCGCCATCTTTGGGAGCCCGACTCCGCCGGCCCGCCTTTGGGCCCCGCAGACTCTGCTGGGGGCCCTGGGCCTTCGACGCCGGCGGCTCCGGCCTCGGCACCGCAGGGTCCCCTTGGATCCAGGCCTGATCCGGATAGGCGCTGGTCGACCTAGTTACACCTTCCCCGGCGCCGCTTCCACCGGCACCACGTCCACAGCCGACGCCGGTTGTGTCCCCAGCTGGCGTCGACCCCGGCCTCCATCCCGATGTAGACGCAGAGCCGGATCGGCGTCGATCGACGCCAGATCCGGCGCGGACGGGTACTTTTGTGCCCTTGTTCTACCCTGGCTCTTTTAGACCGGATTGGCAGCCAGAGGAGGGTGAGGACGACTGGGAGGGGTCTGGAGACCCTTTAACTGACCAGTTAGGCTTTGAACCGGACTGGAGAGAGGAACTGGGGGAAGCCAGTGGTCTGGATACCTCACCAGACCTTGGCATGTTGTCTCCTCCTACCGTGGCTACGGAGGAGGGAGCGTCTTACGCAGTGGTGTTGCGTAGGGCGGCTGAGGCTACCTACGGTGGCAGTCAGGACTAACCTCCTGACAGGTGCTTCAACCGGCAGCGAGCTCTTCGGAGCCCCTGCTGCCGTTTAATGAAGCCCTAACAGACATCCTTTTGGGCACCTGGTCCAGGCCCAACACAGGGGCTCCTGTGGATAGGTTGATTGCCCGACACCACCGCCCGGACCCGGGTGACCCCACTTTCCTCTCCCAACACCCCACCCCTGAGAGCTTGGTGGTCCAAGCCTCCACCTCCAAGGGCACATTCCCTACCGCTCCACCTGATGGGAATCCAAAAAGCTGGACCATCTTGGGAAGAAGATGTTTTCTTCCTCCAGCTTGGGACTCCGGTCGGTAAACACTGCATGTCTGTTGGGCTGTTACACCCACTCCGTGTGGGATACGGTTGCGCAAGTGCTGCCTCAGTGCCCGGAGGAGGCCCCGGCTGTACTCTCTTGTGCAGTTGCCGAAGGGAGAGACGCAGCGAAGTATACCATCCGCTGTGGGCTGGATACCGCCGACTCACTAGGCAGGACGATTTCCACGTCGGTAGCCCTTCGACGCTACGCCTGGTTGAGGTCGACTGGTTTTTCAGGGGATGTCCAATCCACCCTTATGGACATGCCCTTTGATGGCCGTCGCCTATTCAGTGACAAAGCAGACAACACGCTGGAGCGCTTTAAGGACTCTCGGGCTATGGCCAGGGCCTTGGGCCTCTCCACCTCCCGCCCTGCGCAGTCTGCTTTTTGCCCCTGTCGTGGCTACGGAAGGGGTGCCCCGCCACATCCTGCCCAGAGCCACAGGCCAGCGTAAGCTGTTCAGCCTCTGCGTGGCCGGGGACATGGGAACCACCGCCGTGGTTCTGGGAGCCAGCGGGCGGGCCAGTCCACCACAGCCCCCTCTGCAGCAGCCTCCAAACCCTCCTAGTCCGACCTTTCAGGGCCACCAATCTCCAGTGGGTGGCAGGATTCGCCATCACCCCACCCCCACTGGCGCACCATCACGTCGGACAGGTGGGTTTTGCAAATAGTCAGAAGGGGCTACTCCTTCCCCTTAGAGACTACCCCTCCATCCATGCCACCTCAGTACCATGGCATGTCGGATGATCATCTGGCCCTTCTCCAACAGGAAGTTTCGGCACTCTTGGCCAAGGGAGCCATTGAGCGAGTTCCTGTCCCAGAAGTAGGTCGTGGTTGCTATTCCCCCTACTTTCTGGTGCCCAAGAAGGACAAAGGCCTGTGTCCTATTTTGGACTTCAGAAACGTCAACCGCTTCCTCCGGAAGGAGAAGTTCAAAATGTTGACGCTAGCTCAGGTCCTGTCTGCCCTCGACCCTGGAGACTGGATGGTAGCGTTGGACTTGCAGGACGCTTATTTTCACATCCCCGTCCTGCCGGCCCACCGGCGTTACCTGCGGTTCACGGTAGGCCACGAGCACTTTCAGTTTACCGTGCTCCCCTTTTGCCTTACCAGCGCCCCTCGGGTGTTCACGAAAGTGATGGCGGTGGTCACAGCTCATCTGCGCAGATCAGGGGTTCCAGTCTTCCCCTATCTCGACGACTGGCTGTTGAAGGCAGGCTCGCCCCAGGCTGTCTTCTCCCACCTCCAGACTACGGCCGACCTCCTGCATTCGCTGGGGTTTTCCATCAACGTGCCGAAGTCACACCTGACTCACTCTCAGAAGCTCCTCTTTATCGGAGCGGTTCTGGACTCGACGAAGTTTCGGGTCTATCCTCCCGAACAGCGAGTCCGGGATATTCGGGCTATGATTCCGATCTTTCAGCCTCTATCCCGGGTTTCGGTCAGGATGACCCTCGGGCTACTGGGCCTGATGGCCTCCTGCATCCTGCTGGTGGACCATGCCAGATGGCATATGCGGGCTCTGCAGTGGGACCTGAAGTTCCAGTGGGCACAACATCAGGGGAACCTGTCCGATTGCGTCCAGATCTCGGAGGGCACTGCACACCAATTGCAGTGGTGGCTAACGAACCAGGATTGGGTCGACGGCAGATCCCTCTCCCTTCCCCAACCAGAGTTCACAGTGGTGACAGATGCATCACTTCTGGGATGGGGTGGCCCACATGGGGGAGGCGGAGATCAGAGGCCTCTGGTCTCCGGCGGAGTCCGGGCTCCACATCAACCTTCTGGAGCTTCGGGCGATCTGTCTTGCACTCAAAGCATTCCTTCCCTCTGTCCGGGGAAGAGTAGTGCAGGTGTTCACGGACAACACCACCGCCATGTGGTACTGCAACAAACAAGGCGGGGTGGGGTCGTGGACCCTATGTCAGGAGGCCCTCCGCCTCTGGACATGGCTGGAACATCAGGGCATACCCCTGGTGGTTCAACACCTGGCATGTTCCCTGAACACCAGGGGGGATGAACTCAGCCGCAGGTGCATGATGGATCACGAATGGCGTCTTCACTCGGAGGTGGTGCAAGGTCTCTTTTGACAATGGGGAGAGCCTTGGTTAGATCTATTTGCCACCGAAGAGAACGCGCGATGTCAGCAATTCTGCGCGTTGGAATTTCTAAGGCGGCACTCGCTAGGCGACGCTTTTTGTCGCTAGTGGAGTTGCGGTCTTCTATGCGCCTTTCCGTCTATAGCACTTCTGCCCACAGTGCTGAAGAAGATCAAGCGCGACCGCGCCCAAGTCATTCTTGTGGCTCCGTATTGGGCACGAAGAGTCTGGTATCCCGAGCTGCTACACATGGCCATAGATCCTCCGATCAGACTGCCTCTTCGGGAGGATCTTCTGTCGCAGCAGCAGGGAACGGTCCTCCACCCGAACCTGTCCAGCCTCCACCTCCTTGCATGGAGATTGAGCGGCGGCAGTTGACGTCGTTTGACCTGCCTCCCGAAGTCTGTGATGTTATCTTGGCAGCCAGGCGTCCATCCACTAAGACGGTATACGTCTGCAGATGGAACAAATTTGTGCATGGTGCACAGCAAAGGCTGTGGATCCCCTTTCCGCCCCTCTTTGAGGTTCTCTTTTTCCTCCTTTCTTTGGGCCAGCAGGGCTCTGCTCTGGGCACTGTAAAGGGCTACCTCTCTGCCATTTCAGCCTTCCTTAGGCTTCCTGATCAGCCTTCTCTTTTCAAGTCCCCTGTTGTAAATCGCTTCCTTAAGGGCATTACTCATCTTTTTCCTCCTGTTCCCTTCTAATGCCCCAGTGGGACTTGAACTTGGTTCTTACATATCTAATGTGCGCTCCCTTTGAGCCGCTACATAACTGTCCTCTCAGGCTTCTGACCTTAAAAACTGCTTTTCTGGTGGCCATCACTTCTGCGCGCAGGGTGAGTGAGCTCCAAGCACTTTCTTCTAAGCCTCTTTTTCTGACTGTTCATCCGGACAAGGTTGTCCTTCGAACTAGTCCGTCCTTCCTTCCCAAAGTGGTTACTCCTTTCCATATTGGACAGACCATCACTTTGCCCACCTTCTTTCCGCCTCCTTCCAAAGAAGCAGAGAGGCTCAACCGTCTGGATCCAAAACGTGCGCTTTCCTTTTACTTGGATCGCACAAAACAATTCCGGGTGGATGACCAGCTCTTTGTTGGCTACGTGGGCGCCAAAAAAGGTCGGGCCGTGCACAAACGGACCATCTCTAGATCGGTCGTTTTGTGCATCAAAGCGTGTTATTCCTTGGCAAAGAAGGAACCTCCAGTGGGGTTGCGCGCCCATTCCACCAGGGCGACGGCAGCTACCTCTGCTTTGGGACATGGAGTCCCCCTTAATGACATCTGTAAGGCAGCTACATGGGCATCGCTGCACACGTTCACAAGACACTACTGCCTGGACAGACAAGTCCGGAGAGACGACTTCTTTGGCCGTTCTGTTCTCCAGGACTTTCTGGTGTGAACTTAGTTTGCAGACCCACCTCCGGGGTTGGTATTGCTGGGGTATCTATTCTAAGGTAAGGAATCTATAACTAACTGTTTCTTTCAGATGAACAAGTTACTTACCTTCGGTAACGATATATCTGTAGGAAACATAGGTTAGTTATAGATTCCTTACCGCCCCATCCATCCTCCCCGTTCTGCGAACTGACTTCTAGGGTTAAGGACTTCCTTTCAGGGCCCTAGTTTTGTGCACCAGTGGTCAGTGTCTTGCATGGCGCTGCGCTTCTGGCATGGAAAGTCGTGTACAGAACTGACGTCAGCGCGCGAGGGTGGCGTCTAAGTAGCTACCGCGACGTCATCCCGGCGACCACGACGCCAACGACGAACGCAGAGTCGACCGAAACCACCTTCCAACGCGCAGGGGTACTGCTGACGAAAAACTTTCCGGATCCAGTCTGACGCCTGGGGGTAATTCTAAGGTAAGGAATCTATAACTAACCTATGTTTCTTACAGATATATCGTTACCGAAGGTAAGTAACTTGTTCTTTTGTGCAGAAAGGGGCCCCTTTCTGCACAAAACAATTCTGAGAGACATTTTCCTCTGTATGTGTGCTGCACAATGCAGCACACACAGAATGAGGAAGTAACGAGGAGAAATAAGGATATGTTCCTCGTTACACCTCTCCTGAGAAAGCGTATCATTTTGGTGCATTCCCAAGTCTACCAGTTCTGGTAAATCTGGGAATGCATACAAAACCATGGGAATTGTGTGGGAACACCCACGGAACATCTTCCCAGGGCAATGCAGCGATGTGCGTTGCCTTACTCCAGATTTATAGAGCCACTCTTCCTAAATCTTAAGGTTTGCATCACCAATGTACCACGTTTCTGTGATGCAAACGCGAACCAAACCATCTTGTAAATGGGCCCCTAGGTGTTAGGAGTTCTCCCAAAGGCATATTACAAATACGTGTCTTGTAGTTCTTTGCTAATCTCTTTGGTGTCCTAGAGAAGGCGTTTCTAGTCTGGAAAATGGTGCAAGATATCCACTGCTTTCATGCACGTATTGCATCTTCCTCTTTTTTTTTATAGCTTTAATATAATTTCTTGTTCACTTCTTGCTAATTTTATAAGCCAACACACTGTCAGCTTTGTCCCCTCGTTCATAATATTTTTGATGGAGGTTTGGCAGTTTACATGCTGCCCCAGTGGTTAAGATAATTTCCAATTCCCTGCCTGATGCAAACATTTATAAGTCCTTCTCGGGGTCCTCAGCCAATCTGGTGGCTTTAGCATGGCCTTGCACTGTTTCATCTGCTTCCAAGGACGAATATTTACTTCCACCATAAGAGGAACCACATGACCATTAAGGGAGGTTATGTCATCTCTCCCTAACCTTGCTCAACTGGATTTCCTAATTCCAGGAATACCTAGCCATTGCTCAGCTAGACCTCTGCAGAGAACTTGGTTGTTCTAGTTGTCAGGCAAGTCTTCCACAACCCACTCTACATGAGGAAATGGAGAAGGTTCTGCTGTTGGGCTTTGCCAAACAAATCAATCCACTTACCTGCTTGACGGAATATGACTTTCTTGACATCCTGCTGAATTGCATGCCCATATGGGCATGAGCAAGGATTTAACTCACGACCAGTAACTTGATGCATCAATCTCCTATGGAGAGGTGGTCTTGGACTCTAGGGAAGATTGATGCATAAAAAGTTAAACCAATTGGCATCTAATGAGGTTGCTCTTCTTGCCACTTCCGTTCTTATGGCCATAACTTCAACAAGACACATCAGAGAGTCACAAGCCATATACAATGCAGAACACTACACTGTGCTCCACCTAGATAGTGCTAATGAGAATTCAGTGTACTTTTATTACAGAAGTACTTTAAATTTTGCTCTCAAGAAGATTTTGCTCCCGACCATTTTCTTACATGGCCGTCTTCTCAGTTGAAGAGATCCTACATAAATTGGACATCAAGCATGCCTTGCATTCTTATCTTGCAAGAAACAGGGCTCTGCATCCTATTGCTACAATGTTTGGTATTGTTTGAAGGTAGTGAAGCCAACTGAGCAAATGAAGGACCCCCCATTGGCAGACAGATCAACTGCTGCATCTCTAAGGGCTTTACTCTGCATAAGTCCTTACCTTGAACTGTTGTGTAAGCACACACACAGCCAGGGCCTTCTTATACGCATCGCATATGTGCCAAGCAGCTATGCGAGTCACCTAACATGCTATCTTCCGGAGCAAGGCCCTGCTAGGTATAGAGTTCTTGGCAGCCTTTGTTCCAGGCCTAAATTGTTACATGCAAAATTGTCCTTATCCCCTTTGCATTCTCAGTGCTGTTGAGCCTACACAAGCTAAGAATGGGAAAGACCCAGGATGTACATGGATAAATTGTATTGTGCTTCTATAGATAGTGCTTCTTCCCCTGATAAGGAACTGAGGCGCTTGAGGACAGGTAGCACACTGCTCGCGGGGTGTAATAGATATAGTCATGCATGTGTTAAATGGCCTATGTGGGCAGTGTAGGTGCCATGAGTGAGAAGACCTGTGCCTTAGCTTGTTTTGGTCACTGCGCATATATATGTATATATGAGCAAGGAGTGTGAAACAGACTGCGTCACGCACATTTTTGTTTTTTGCGCGAACTCCACCCGAAGGTATCAGTGCGCTTTAAATGAGCACCAGTTGCATTACAGACCGACACGTTCATTTTTAGGCTCGGGGAGATTAAGTGATTTGCCCAGAATCACAGGATGTTTGAGCCTCCAGCCAGACTCGAACCTGGCTCCCCAGATTCATAGTGGGCTGCTCTAGCCTTTAAGCCACATCCTCTCCCCATGGTCATGCAAACAGTCATGCAGGCAAACCCCATCACAGGCTATCATAACACTGTTATAGCTCTTTTGAGCTGGAAACTTGGGCAGTAATGATAACTCGTGGGCATTTTAACTACATCTCCTTTCTGATGGACTAACTACATTAGACTTATAAAAAGATCATTTAACGGCCCCTCACGGTGAGCAGTTTAATTACATCTCAGTTCTAGTGGACCTTAAGAGAACAGACATGAGACATAGTAATGGTAATGCTGTTTTTAACAGAGATCAGGGCAGTGAAAATACAGCAAACGGATTAAGTAAGTTACAAGTTCTCCTAAGGCTCTGGCCTTACAAACATTTTAATTACCATGCAGTCCCAGTGGTCCTGTTTAAGTCACGCAGAACATATGGAGTATCTTTGAAACACAGTCTTTCCTACACACCCGGGAATCGGATTTTATTCCAACCATAAAGTATGTGCTGTGTAGAGTAGTTTGAAAGTGTTTTATAGGACACTCGTGCAGGACCAGCCCTAAATCGGATTGACTGGGACAGCGTCCTGTGCAAAAAGAAAATTGTGTGTGTGTTGCGGGGGTCGTTGCGGTGTGACAGCAGGAGGTGTGAGGAAGATGGGGTTGAAGGGGTGCTAACAATTACGCTGAGGTACATTAGGAGCTGATTACAGAGGGCCTCATTTATGAGTTTATGCCGTAGGGCAGTGCCGCAGGCCATCCTGCTGCGATGCCCTATGGCAAAAGGGGCAGTAATGCGACGTATCTATAAGATACGGTGCATTCCTGTCCTTTTCCCCTGCGCTGGCACACATTGGACTGGTGGACAAAAAAATGGGTGGAGGGATCTGGGCTTTTGTGCTACAATTGTCAGGGCCCAATCTTTTGTGGTGGCACAGTCTTCACATATGGCTACACCCAAGAGCCATAATAAGGTAAGTATAGAGAAAGATGGGAGATTGTGCCTTCTTGATTTGCGTTTTTTTATGCAGAATAAATTCCAATGGTTCTTTGGTGCTTTTAAAGTACATTTGCATTTATTAGTATTTCCATACATGAAATAGAAACAGGAGTGGTGAAGAGACAGCCGACACGTGTTTCGCCCATATGGCCCATGGCTTTTTCAAGGCTGGGAATATGTGGATATGTTAAGTTAAGTGGGATGTAAGAGATAGTGTGAGAACGTAATGAGTGGAAAAGAAAAGAAAATATTAGAAGATGTAGACGGGCAAGGGAAAGAAGGGGAGGAGAGAGAGTGATAAGTGGCAAGTGGGTATAGCATCCGGGAAGGGGGGGAAAAAGAAAGGAAAAAGAAGAAAAGTAAGGTGAGACGGGTGGAAAGGGAAAGAAGTAGAAGGGAAATGGGAGAAAGTATGGTCACTAAGTAAATTAAATTAAAATATTACATTTCACATGGCATGTGTATTTAAACTTGGTATAGCAATGAAAACTCTCTCTGAGCATCAGGTGATCATGAATATAATGTTCTTAGGTTCTATAATCTGTGATTCACGCAAAAATAGTGCAATATATAAGGGACATTATTTAACATCAGATCAAAGGCATGCATATTTGCAGGATTCTGCGATTCACAAAAGAAAGTAAAATATATAAGGTACATTTTTTGAAAATCAAAGCAGAGGCATACATGGTCATTTATGGTCAAACTATGTAACATTATAGTCCATGCCATGGGATTTCAACAAGAACATTTTTACTTCTATTCATATTATGGTAAAATGGGGGAAGGAAACCTATCTATGAGAGGCAAGGAGAGGATGCAGTGAAAGTTAATAGCGGATGAAGTTCAGCAGTAAAAACGTGTCAGAGGCAGTTTTGGGAATTCGAATAACAGGTAAAGTAAATTAATATGTGAGGTAATTCATCGCTTACCAAGAATCTGATAGTGGGATCGTATTCCTAGAATAAAACAAAAAGAAAAAAAAAAAAGGAAAAGAGAGAAGCACACTCGGGGTTACTGTTATCGTAAAGCGTGTTCAAACTAACTTATTTTCTTCTTTATGTCTGGGAGGCCTTGAAGATTTAGGAGAGATAAAACCTCAGAGCGCGTGAAAACTAACAAGCTCTCTTCTTAAATAATCGGAGGCCCTAGAAAACTGGAGGTGAGAAAGGGAAATAGTAAATCTCAGAACACTCAAGAAACTACTTCAACAGGATCGTAAAAGCCTGAATCCCAAAAGCATATTGCATTCTAAAAGGCTATGGGGCCGTAGTTAAGGAAGTATTTGAAACAGCGCATAAACCGTGTGAAAAGACAAAGGCATGCGGGGCACTAATATTAGATGGCCGAAAATCTAAAACGCTATGATGCAATGAAGATATAAAAATGTGAGCGCGCTGAAAAACAGACACTTCATGCAAAGGCTTCCGCACAAGCCAGTGGATTACAGGCACACCTTACCTTATGAATCTCCTCTGTATACTGACAAAGTCTCTGCGGTCCCGGGAACAATCAGGAGTTCCGGGGAACGTTTGTGATTCAAACCTTGACGTCAAAAGTGTAATTGATCGTAACGCGTCACTCGGCACCGTGGCAACTGAAAAGTTACTATAAACCTATAACCTTACATTATTGAGAATCGGGGCAGCTAAAGAGGTACTTGAGGGTGTACAGAGATGCATTGGGATAATTAATGTAATAGTCATATTAAGAAGGGCTGACTGGATCCCACAGTAGTAGTTATGTACATGTGAAAATCAGGGCAGCTGAAGAGGTACTTAAGACCGGAGAGTGGACAGGAATTCAGTGGGATGATTAATGAAATGATAATCATATTCAAATGGGCTGACTGGATCTCACAGTAGTAATTAAATGCATGTGTAACAGAGCAGGGTAGAACAGTCAAACAAGAAATATAGGTAAAGAATTTCTTAGTCCTATAGTAGACAGGTCAGGATATACTTATGTACGTTACAGCATATGGGTCCACGAAGATGGTCTTGTTTAGAATCGCCAAATCTGTAATGGTGAATTAGAACTGGAAAGGGATTAGGGGTTCCCAGATAAACGCAATATAAATCACCACAAGAAAGTGAGAGATGATGTGGGTAGAGCACGTGAAATAGACAGTAAGGTGGTTATTGCAGAAAAAACTACATGAGCACTACGTAGTATAACACGATAACAGATAATCTGGTGGTTGTTACAAAACATATACAAAAAGCGTTCAAGGTTACTGTCTGGCGCACTGTTAGTTCTGTTAATGAGGCATTGGTCTCAGTGGGCGGTATCCGCATCAGATGAGGCTCACGAGTTGTTAGGCATGCTGTAAGTTCTGTCAATGATGCATGGGTCTCTGAGGGTGGTATGCGCAAAAGGGTGTTATCAGGCGTATTGTAAGTCCTGTCAGGGAGGCATCGGTCTCTCTGGGTGGTACCAGCGTCAGTGGAAATACTCCACTAATATAACCAGTAGTGCATTTCTGCATCTTTATTGAGTCTTTGCGTCGTGGCATTTAAGCGCATTATGTACTCACTCTCTTTTCGCCTCATGGTCAGTACTCGGTTACCCCCTCTAGAGGCAGGTTTCACAATTTCTAGTCCGAAAAATTTAAATGTCTTTCTGTGTGGGTGGACTTCTTGAAAATGTTCTGTAAGTGCTGGTCCCACTTCTTCCTTATTGATATTACGGTAGTGTTCCATGATTCTTGTTTTGAGCGCCCGGATTGTGCTTCCGATGTAAATTTTGTTGCAGGGGCAAATTATAATGTAGATGACGTGTGTTGATGTGCAGGTGATCCAATCTCTAATTAGGACTGTGGTGTCTGGGTCATGTTTGTACTCCAACTGTTTATTGGCTCCCAATTTGCACACATTGCAGTCATGGCAAATGTAAAAGCCACGGGGCTTGGTTAGAAAATTGGTTTTAGGTTTATTTCGTTTGTCCTTAAATTCTGATTGACACAAGATTTGCTTCAGGTTTTTGGCTCTCCTGAAACCCATTTGGGGGAATTCCTCCATCTTCTCAGTTAGGGATGGGTTATTGTTCAAAAGGTACCAATGTTTCTTCAAAGTTTTTCTGATACATTGGTGTCCATTGTGGTAATCCATTAAAAACCTGATCTTGTTGTATCCATCATTCATTGCAACTTCTTTAGGTTTGAGTAGTTCATCTCGTGAAAGTTTTGCACAGTCCTTTGATGTTTTCTCCAGGAGTTTGTCAGGGTATCCACGGTTAAGTAATCTTTTGGTCAGATGTTCCGAGCTTTCTTGGTATGTCTCCAACTTACTGCAGTTCCTTCTCATTCGTTGATATTCCCCTTTCGGGATATTTCCAATGGTTTTGTGTGGATGTCAGCTCGAAGTATAGAGTAGGCTGCGGTTGGTTTCCGAAATGTCCTGGTTTGTAGTTTGTTGTCTTCTACATAGATGGTTATGTCTAAGAAGTCTATTTGACTTGGTGAGATGTTGTTAGTTGTCTGAATATTCCATCTATTGGTGTTAATCTTGTGAAGAAATTCTTTAAGCGTAGATTCTGGTCCCTGCCAGATACACAGAATATCATCGATGTATCTCCCCCAGTATGTTATGTGGGGGGTGTACTCAATGAATTGGTCGTCCCACAACCAGTATTTTTCTACGAATCCCATGAGGATACATGCATATGGGGGCGCGAATTTGGCTCCCATTGCACTTCCCTGGGTTTGAAGAAAATATTTGGAATTGAAAGTGAAGACATTATTCGTGAGGCAGAAATGGAGCATCTCAAGGATCATTTCATTGGATTCTAGGAAGTGAACTGATTTGGTAGCTAGAGATTTACGCACTGCTTCCATTCCATCCTTATGGCGGATTGAGGTGTAGAGACTGACCACATCGATCGTGGCTAGTAGACACTCTTCATTCCACGGGATGTTATTCAATTTGATGAGGATATCCTTTGTATCCTGGATATACGAAGGTAAATCCTTCAGGAGTGGTTGCAATTGATAGTCAATATATTCTCCCAATTTGGAGCATATTGAATTAATGCCGGCAATGATGGGTCTTCCTGGTGGGTTAATTTTACTTTTATGTATTTTGGGCAGGAGGTATAACGTTGGCATTGTTGGATGTTCTATGTAGAGTTCTTTGCATTCCTCCAAAGTTAGTAGATTTTTTGTATACCATATGTCCAATTTCTTTTTTAGATCCTCCTGTATTTTGATTGTGGGATTGGTAAGTAATTCTCTGTAACAAGTGGTATCCTGTAGTTGTCTCTGGGCTTCCGCTATGTAGTCATCTGTGTGTAGTAGAACTACGTTGCCCCCCTTATCTGCTTCTTGGATCACCACCTCAGGGAGGTTCCTCAATTCTTTGAGTGCCTTGATTTCGTCCTTTGGTAAATTATATGGTAGGAAGTTTTTTCTTTTTAGGTATTTTTGATATTCTGTATTTAAGTCTTTGGAGACTGCTGTGTGGAATAGATCAATTGTGTTACCTGGAGGTAGTTGGGGGCAGAAAATTGATTTGGGAGTCATCTTGCTGCTAGTGGGATAAGTTGTATCAATGCCCAGTTCATGTGCTAATGTCAGGGGAGTAGTTTGGTCTCCTGGGTCATCGGCTAGGGTGGTTAGTAGATGTATGTTTTCCAGGTCTTGGACTGACAAAGGACTTGTAATTGGTGTCGTGTTTTCCTTCTGGCTTGGCGGTCTATTTTGAAAGAATGCCATCAACTTAAGTTTTCGTATAAATTTGTAGAGGTCTATCATTGTTTTGGTGAGATCCCAAAATGCTGTAGGGCAAAATGAGAGGCCCCTGTTGAGGATTTCTGCCTGTGCAGTGGTGTGATGATGGTCAGAAATATTGACCATTAGGTTGATCGTTCCTTCGGTTCTGTTTCCTGTTTCTTTCTCGCTCTGGTTGTAACTCCTGCTGTTGGTCTTGGAGTTGAGATATTTTGAGTATTTTCTGATGGGGTTCGGATATCCTGGTTGGATTGATTTCGGAATCCTAATCGGTGCCGTCGAACCTCCTCTAAAAAATTAGAAATCCTCAACAGGGGCCTCTCATTTTGCCCTACAGCATTTTGGGATCTCACCAAAACAATGATAGACCTCTACAAATTTATACGAAAACTTAAGTTGATGGCATTCTTTCAAAATAGACCGCCAAGCCAGAAGGAAAACACGACACCAATTACAAGTCCTTTGTCAGTCCAAGACCTGGAAAAATTAGTATCCGAAGTCCTCTGGGTATTCTCTCGGCTTCTAGATACTTTTTGAGACTGGCAGCTTCCCACCATTTGGTGGTTTCCTTCTTTAATGCTTTCTCTAGGGCTTGAAATGTAGACTTCGCAGAGTGGGAATTTGGTCTGATTGGATGTACAGATGTTCCTGAAGTGAAAATCTCTTCTATTCTTCGATTGCGTTGTTCTCTTCGATCCCTACAGGTGGCCATAGAGCCAGTTCTACTGATTCAAATTTTTTACAAAGTGTTCTTAAAGTAGTGGGCAACGTAGCACATAGAGAACCAGATTTGTTGTTTGTGGACAAAAAAATGGGTGGAGGGATCTGTGCTTTTGTGCTACAATTGTCAGGGCCCAATCTTTTGTGGTGGCACAGTCTTCACATATGGCTACACCCAAGAGCCATAATAAGGTAAGTATAGAGAAAGATGGGAGATTGTGCCTTCTTGATTTGCGTTTTTTTGTGCAGAATAAATTCCAATGGTTCTTTGGTGCTTTTAAAGTACATTTGCATTTATTAGTATTTCCATACATGAAATAGAAACAGGAGTGGTGAAGAGACAGCCGACACGTGTTTCGCCCATATGGCCCATCAGCCGAGGGCTTTTTCAAGGCTGGGAATATGTGGATATGTTAAGTTAAGTGGGATGTAAGAGATAGTGTGAGAACGTAATGAGTGGAAAAGAAAAGAAAATATTAGAAGATGTAGACGGGCAAGGGAAAGAAGGGGAGGAGAGAGAGTGATAAGTGGCAAGTGGGTATAGCATCCGGGAAGGGGGAGGGAAAAAGAAAGGAGAAAGAAGAAAAGTAAGGTGAGACGGGTGGAAGGGGAAAGAAGTAGAAGGGAAATGGGAGAAAGTAAGGTCACTAAGTAAATTAAATTAAAATATTACATTTCACATGGCATGTGTATTTAAACTTGGTTTAGCAATGAAAACTCTCTCTGAGCATCAGGTGATCATGAATATAATGTTCTTAGGTTCTATAATCTGTGATTCACGCAAAAATAGTGCAATATATAAGGGACATTATTTAACATCAGATCAAAGGCATGCATATTTGCAGGATTCTGCGATTCACAAAAGAAAGTAAAAATATATAAGGTACATTTTTTTTAAATCAAAGCAGAGCCATACATGGTCATTTATGGTCAAACTATGTAACATTATAGTCCATGCCATGGGATTTCAACAAGAAACTTTTTACTTCTATTCATATTATGGTAAAATGGGGGAAGGAAACCTATCTATGAACTGGACATTGATACAACTTATCCCACTACCAGCAAGATGACTCTCAAATCAATTTTCTGTCCCCACCTACCTCCAGGTAACACAATTGATCTATTCCACACAGCGGTCTCCAAAGACTTAAATACAGAATATCAAAAATACCTAAAAAGAAAAAACTTCCTACCATATAATTTACCAAAGGACGAAATCAAGGGACTCAAAGAATTGAGGAACCTCCCTGAGGTGGTGATCAAAAAAGCAGATAAGGGGGGCAACATAGTTCTACTATACACAGATGACTACATAGCGGAAGCCCAGAGACAACTACAGGATACCACTTGTTACAAAGAATTACTTACCAATCCCACAATCAAAATACAGGAGGATCTAAAAAGAAATTGGACATATGGTATACAAAAATCTACTAACTTTGGAGGAATGCAAAGAACTCTACATAGAACATCCAACAATGCCAACGTTATACCTCCTGCCCAAAAAACATAAAAGTAAAATTAACCCACCAGGAAGACCCATCATTGCCGGCATTAATTCAATATGCTCCAAATTGGGAGAATATATTGACTATCAATTGCAACCACTCATGAAGGATTTACCTTCGTATATCCAGGATACAAAGGATATCCTCATCAAATTGAATAACATCCCGTGGAATGAAGAGTGTCTACTAGCCACGATCGATGTGGTCAGTCTCTATACCTCAATCCGCCATGAGGATGGAATGGAAGCAGTGCGTAAATCTCTAGCTACCAAATCCGTTCACTTCCTAGAATCCAATGAAATGATCCTTGAGATGCTCCATTTCTGCCTCACGAATAATAGCTTCACTTTCAATTCCAAATATTTTCTTCAAACCCAGGGAAGTGCAATGGGAGCCAAATTCGCGCCCCCATATGCATGTATCCTCATGGGATTCGTAGAAAAATACTGGTTGTGGGACGACCAATTCATTGAGTACACCCCCCACATAACATACTGGGGGAGATACATCGATGATATTCTGTGTATCTGGCAGGGACCAGAATCTACGCTTAAAGAATTTCTTCACAAGATTAACACCAATAGATGGAATATTCAGACAACTAACAACATCTCACCAAGTCAAATAGACTTCTTAGACATAACCATCTATGTAGAAGACAACAAACTACAAACCAGGACATTTCGGAAACCAACCGCAGCCAACGCTGTACTTCGAGCTGACAGCTGTCATCCACACAAAACCATTGGGAATATCCCGAAAGGGGAATATCAACGAATGAGAAGGAACTGCAGTAAGTTGGAAACATACCAAGAAAGCTCGGAACATCTGACCAAAAGATTACTTAACCGTGGATACCCTGACAAACTCCTGCAGAAAACATCAAAGGACTGTGCAAAACTTTCACGAGATGAACTACTCAAACCTAAAGAAGTTGCAATGAATGATGGATACAACAAAATCAGGTTTTTAACGGATTACCACAATGGACACCAATGTATCAGAAAAACTTTGAAGAAACATTGGTACCTTTTGAACAATAACCCATCCCTAACTGAGAAGATGGAGGAATTCCCCCAAATGGGTTTCAGGAGAGCCAAAAACCTGAAGCAAATCTTGTGTCAATCAGAATTTAAGGACAAATAAAATAAACCTAAAACCAATTTTCTAACCAAGCCCCGTGGCTTTTACATTTGCCATGACTGCAATGTGTGCAAATTGGGAGCCAATAAACAGTTGGAGTACAAACATGACCCAGACACCACAGTCCTAATTAGAGATTGGATCACCTGCACATCAACACACGTCATCTACATTATAATTTGCCCCTGCAACAAAATTTACATCGGAAGCACAATCCGGGCGCTCAAAACAAGAATCATGGAACACTACAGTAATATCAATAAGGAAGAAGTGGGACCAGCACTTACAGAACATTTTCAAGAAGTCCACCCACACAGAAAGACATTTACATTTTTCGGACTAGAAATTGTGAAACCTGCCTCTAGAGGGGATAACCGAGTACTGACCATGAGGCGAAAAGAGAGTGAGTACATAATGCGCTTAAATGCCACGACGCAAGGACTCAATAAAGATGCAGAAATGCACTACTGGTTATATTAGTGGAGTATTTCCACTGACGCTGGTACCACCCAGAGAGACCAATGACTCCCTGACAGGACTTACAATACGCCTGATAACACCCTTTTGCGCATACCACCCTCAGAGACCCATGCATCATTGACAGAACTTACAGCATGCCTAACAACTCGTGAGCCTCATCTGATGCGGATACCGCCCACTGAGACCAATGCCTCATTAACAGAACTAACAGTGCGCCAGACAGTAACCTTGAACGCTTTTTGTATATGTTTTGTAACAACCACCAGATTATCTGTTATCGTGTTATACTACGTAGTGCTCATGTAGTTTTTTCTGCAATAACCACCTTACTGTCTATTTCACGTGCTCTACCCACATCATCTCTCACTTTCTTGTGGTGATTTATATTGCGTTTATCTGGGAACCCCTAATCCCTTTCCAGTTCTAATTCACCATTACAGATTTGGCGATTCTAAACAAGACCATCTTCGTGGACCCATATGCTGTAACGTACATAAGTATATCCTGACCTGTCTACTATAGGACTAAGAAATTCTTTACCTATATTTCTTGTTTGACTGTTCTACCCTGCTCTGTTACACATGCATTTAATTACTACTGTGAGATCCAGTCAGCCCATTTGAATATGATTATCATTTCATTAATCATCCCACTGAATTCCTGTCCACTCTCCGGTCTTAAGTACCTCTTCAGCTGCCCTGATTTTCACATGTACATAACTACTACTGTGGGATCCAGTCAGCCCTTCTTAATATGACTATTATTACATTAATTATCCCAATGCATCTCTGTACACCCTCAAGTACCTCTTTAGCTGCCCCGATTCTCAATAATGTAAGGTTATAGGTTTATAGTAACTTTTCAGTTGCCACGGTGCCGAGTGACGCGTTACGATCAATTACACTTTTGACGTCAAGGTTTGAATCAGTATTTAACTGCTGACGTTCCCTGGAACTCCTGATTGTTCCCGGGACCGCAGAGACTTTGTCAGTATACAGAGGAGATTCATAAGGTAAGGTGTGCCTGTAATCCACTGGCTTGTGCGGAAGCCTTTGCATGAAGTGTCTGTTTTTCAGCGCGCTCACATTTTTATATCTTCATCGCATCATAGCGTTTTAGATTTTCGGCCATCTAATCTTAGTGCCCCGCGTGCCTTTGTCTTTTCACACGGTTTATGCGCTGTTTCAAATACTTCCTTAACTACGGCCCCATAGCCTTTTAGAATGCAAAATGCTTTTGGGATTCAGGCTTTTACGATCCTGTTGAAGTAGTTTCTTCGAGTGTTCTGAGATTTACTATTTCCCTTTCTCACCTCCAGTTTTCTAGGGCCTCCGATTATTTAAGAAGAGAGCTTGTTAGTTTTCACGCGCTCTGAGGTTTTATCTCTCCTAAATCTTCAGGGCCTCCCAGACATAAAGAAGAAAATAAGTTAGTTTGAACACGCTTTACGATAACAGTAACCCCGAGTGTGCTTCTTCTCTCTTTTCCTTCTTTTTTTCTTTTTTTTTCTTTTTCTTTTTGTTTTATTCTAGGAATACGATCCCACTATCAGATTCTTGGTAAGCGATGAATTACCTCACATATTAATTTACTTTACCTGTTATTCGAATTCCCAAAACTGCCTCTGACACGTTTTTACTGCTGAACTTCATCCGCTATTAACTTTCACTGCATCCTCTCCTTGCCTCTCATAGATAGGTTTCCTTCCCCCATTTTACCATAATATGAATAGAAGTAAAAATGTTCTTGTTGAAATCCCATGGCATGGACTATAATGTTACATAGTTTGACCATGTATGTCTCTGCTTTGATTTAAAAAAAATGTACCTTATATATTTTACTTTCTTTTGTGAATCGCAGAATCCTGCAAATATGCATGCCTTTGATCTGATGTTAAATAATGTCCCTTATATATTGCACTATTTTTGCGTGAATCACAGATTATAGAACCTAAGAACATTATATTCATGGTCACCTGATGCTCAGAGAGAGTTTTCATTGCTATACCAAGTTTAAATACACATGCCATGTGAAATGTAATATTTTAATTTAATTTACTTGGTGACCTTACTTTCTCCCATTTCCCTTCTACTTCTTTCCCCTTCCACCCATCTCACCTTACTTTTCTTCTTTCTCCTTTCTTTTTTCCCCCCCCCTTCCCGGATGCTATACCCACTTGCCACTTATCACTCTCTCTCCTCCCCTTCTTTCCCTTGCCCGTCTACATCTTCTAATATTTTCTTTTCTTTTCCACTCATTACGTTCTCACACTATCTCTTACATCCCACTTAACTTAACATATCCACATATTTCCAGCCTTGAAAAAGCCCTCGGCCGATGGGCCATATGGGCGAAACACGTGTCGGCTGTCTCTTCACCACTCCTGTTTCTATTTCATGTATGGAAATACTAATAAATGCAAATGTACTTTAAAAGCACCAAAGAACCATTGGAATTTATTCTGCATAAAAAAACGCAAATCAAGAAGGCACAATCTCCCATCTTTCTCTACACAACCTACGTTGCGGGGATGATTATTTTTGTGTAGGAAGGGAAACGTTTTTGCACATAAACAATCACAAGAGGCTTTCGTCTCTTTTTGTGTGTTCTGCAGAATGCAGCACACATAGAAAAAGGAAAAACAAGGAGAAATAAAGATATTTCTCCTCGTTGTGCCTCCCTTACGCGTAAGTTTTGGGCGCTGCCTAAGAATTACGATTTCTCGTCATTCTGGGGCAGTGTCAAAAAGCCATGAATATTACTGGGAACACCCCTAGCCGCACTCATTGCACATCACTTTAAAGTAGAAAAATATGTTAAAGGGGATGATATTTACAAGGCAGCATTAAGCCAAAAAAGTGGCTTAGTGCTGCCTGGTAAATATGGAGCAGGCTCCTGCGCCACCGCAGCGTCACAAATAGTGATGCACAGGCGGCGCAAGTGGCTTATAAATAAGCCCCAAAGTCTTTAACAGGACCAGATGGAGACCAATTGGGATGGACAAGCTGCTGTTTGCATGACATTAAGCCAGGCAGCTCCCTGCTGCACCCCTTCCAATATTGGCGCTCCGGGCCTGGGCCCAACTCGCCTATGCCCAAGGCTGGCCCTGCACTGGTGCTCCCCGAGAGAACGCTTTTGCACTCTACAACTGCTTTATAATAGTTTGGTACACAGCTATCTCTTCGAAGAGGGTGCTCTGCTTTCCACTAAAGGTGTAAATTGCCATTTACACATGCACAAATAAGTGAATCTTGTTTTAATCTCACTTACATGGCTCTTGATGTATGGGAATTAATAGAAAAACGAAAACTGAGAAACCACATTGGAGCAAACCAAATTCTAGAAAACCAATTTTTACAGTGAGTATTTTAAGGAGATACAAAAAAAAAACTAATATTCAAAGAAATATCAAAGAAATAATAATAATTTCAAGTAAAAATTAATTAACATTGGATGGAGTTTAGGGTAGTGAGGGGTTTTTATGTTCAGGGATGGGCGATGTTTAGTGATGATGAGGGGTTTTAGGGGTCAGGGATTGGCGAGTTCTGGTGTAGAAGGTGTTTTTAAGATTTAGGGATGTGTGGAGTTTAGCAGTGGTGAGGGTTTTTTAGGGATCAGGAATGGGTGGAGTTTAAGAGGGATGACCATTTTTTAGGGCTCAGTGATGGGTGGAGTGAAGGAGTGTTGAGAGGTTTTTAGGGCTCATGGATGGGCAGAGTTTAGGGCTGAGAGGGGTTTTAAGGTTGAGTGATTGGTAGAGTTTAGGGGTGTTAAAGGGTTTTTAGAGTTCAGGAATGGGTGGTGAAGGGTTGTAAGGGTTTAGAGGAAGGTGGAGTTTAGATGTAGAAAGAGGTTTTTGGGAGTTTGGGAGTGATGAAGGATTTTTAGGGGTCTGGAATGGATTGTGTTTGGGGTGGTGAGGAGCTTTTAGGGGTCAGGGATGGGTGGTGTTTAGGGATAGTGAGGGTTTTTTTTAAAGTCTAGGCATAAAAATTAGTTTTTAGAGTTCAGGAATGGGTGGAGTTTTTTTTTTAATACTTTATTTACCATTTTCATATGAAATCACAACAATATGATACATGTTCTTAATGCAGCAATACAGTAAATGCAACACAATATATGATTCTTGATGTAAAAATCACAACCAAACACATTCCGCAAGTGGCAGCAAGTACTTGGATTACCTAGGCTCTAATTGCTTAACTCACTCATGATGGTCCCCGTACATTTCAAAATACCTTCTAACAAATGTCATTGACTAGTCTGGTTTTGGGGGTGCGGGGGGTCAACCCACTCCGGTGGGATCTATCCCATCAGACAGCTGCAACGGTGTGGCCTCTTCAACCTCTAGCAGATAATTCTTCAAAGGACTCCATATGTCCTTGGGTCTGGATGTCACAGGTAGGGTAGTTGCAAACAGGTCACAATTTGTGTTACAGTAAATAAGGCTATTTTTGCCAGGCCTTTGTGGTGGGAATGACCTTATTGCCCCAGTTAAGGGCTATTTCACGTTTGGCGAGTAGTAACGCAATAGAGGTGAATCGGTGCAACTGCTTTGGGATGTTACGGACATATCCAAGTAGGGCCACTTCTGGTGTAGGATGAAGATCAAGGTGAGTCATATGTGCTAGGATAATGTAAACCGCTCTCCAATATCCTCCTATTTTTACACAGTTCCAGGTCATGTGAGTAAAGTCTTCGTGGTGTGCCCCACATTTGGGTGACGTATGTGGCCGAGAGGGGTCTATTGAGTTAAGTTTAGCAGGGGACATGTATGCCCTCCATAAGAACTTAAAATGGATCAGCTTGTGGCGACTATTCAGGGAAACTTCCTTAGTCTGGGTACAGCAGAAGGACCAATGGGAGAGGAATGGGTTGAGTTTAGGGGGCAGGGATGGGTGTAGTATTGGCATGGTGAGGGGGGTTTTAGGGGTTAAGAATTCAGGTGTTGTGATAGATCAGAGATCAATGGTGTTTAGGGGTGGTAAGGGGTCAGCAAATTAAAGGCATCCAAAGTAATTTTTTGACAAAGTAAAAGAAATAACTTTGAAGTAACGTCCCCTGAAGTGAAGCACTGAAATAAAATCCTCTCACAAAAATGCAATTAGGACCTGCAACCATTGCATTCACACCTTTAAAAATAAGCATGCAAAAGCCTTTTTTTTTTTATTTTTTAAAAGATTCTATGAATTGGTTTTTATGCAATGGTAAATACCATTCATCCTGCAAATTTCAATTAAACAGGTTAGGTGAAATCGTTTCTCAGTAATTGTAATCCATTAAATAATTTTTGTTTCAAAATCACATACAATCTTGGCTCTGGCTTGGTGTTGGATCTCACACATTTGTTTTGCAAAATGTGTAACTGCTGTTGGTGAAGTGTTGAGCCGGTCCTAAAGTTGGCTCCTTGTTATGTCAGGAGAAGCTGGTTATGTCAACAGGAGTAACCAACCTTCCCTTAACTTTGTCATTTTATCCAGAAACACTACCTTTGCCAACTTGATTTAACAATTTATACTGTACAATATTTAAGAATGCACTGGTTTAGTTCCTCCAAGAATTAAGCATGAAAAACTAACCTCTGAAGAAAAATGAATGCCTATCTAGTGGTTGAATTGCACAATTTTGAACCATGAAAGCTGTGATCAATCATGGCTTCATCCCTTCATCAAATTGTGTGATCCTAGCTATTTATTTGAAATACATCAGTTCTGAGTGTGCATTGTACAAAATTCTTTCCTGTACATGGTTTCATGGACTAAATTGTTGAACCATAACACCCCAGACCAAATATTGGGTGCACATGACACCTGACTTGCCTCTCAAGGGAGCATATTTACAAGATAAAGACACAGCGCAGCACTGCAAGGTGGAGGCTGTGGGGGGCAAACAAAAAATCCTTAAGCTCCTTTGGTTACACCTAAGAACACAAAAGCAGGCATTACAGGAAGGCAAGTCGATCCCTCACCATAGCTCCATTTTACCCTCCATTCACTTCTGTTCCCACAAGAAGCAAAATGGAAAATGGACAGATGGCAGAGGCAGTGATTGCGGTCCTGTGTCACTGTTTTGAGGAGCCTGTGGTAATGAAGCAGTAGCTTCCAAATGTCTTAACACGGGTGGCATCTTCAGCCTGTGCTGGCTGTGCCGAGAACAGCAATCTACAAATCAGGGGCTCAGATTTTAAATTTGACCATTATAAACATTATATGACAAATCCCAGCATACGGAGTACTTTTAAGTACAACATTCAGGACTTGGTGAAGGATTCGGAAGTGATTTGGAGCTACTTGGCAGCCATGTTTAACCAATCACATTACCATGGTCAGACTGGCATTTGGGGAAATCAGGCAGTGCCTGATGGGCTGGTTTGACAAGTCAGTGTGTGGGATGTTTTTAGGTCTTGCCTAGGCAGTGCATACGCTGCATGTGCGGTCTCTTAGAGACATGCTGTATCTAGAACATGGGCTTGAAGCACCTCCCATGTTTTCTTTTGGCTCCTGTTAATGCCCTTTGCAAATGGCTACTTGTGATTGGTGAATATGGTTAACTCGTCCCACCTTTTGCTGTTTCGGACCCTCCCAGCAGACTGCCCCGGTTACATGTGTTTTTCCTTTTTTTTTTTTAAATTTAGGTTCGTTTGTGGCACTATTTTCTTTTATTGTTTGCCTCAGCCCGTGTATCAGTACGGCACCCGCTTCACAGATGCTGTCCTTTTTTTACATTGACACCGAGCACTTCTAGTAGGGCACGCTGCACTTGCATTTTCCAACCAGCAGCATCTGTAAAAAAAACTTTCTTTTGTTTTATCAGCACGGCATTTAAAGTGTTTATTCGGTACATGCAATTTCGCCCTAAAAAGAATAGGAGGCGTGGCTACACTAAGAGCAGCCCCTCGTTCACCTGACTTGTTATAGTTTCCATTACTTTATTTTCTTTGGTCCTTCTTTCGTTTCCATAGTCTATTTTGTAGCAGCAGTGGTTTTAATTTTCCAGCTGGTTCATTGTGCTCCTGCACTTTTTTCCATGGCATCTATCTATGCCCAGTGTCCTTAGTATTGCGATCTGTGGGGTTCGTTGGAGACCGCTGTCCCGGTCGGGCTTCATAAGTGTCTGGCAAGATGGGGGCTGCCATGTTCTTCGGTTGCACTTTCATTGCCTTCTGACCCGCCTTCTCCCCTTTTCATGCTGACTGTTGCAAGGGATCCGCTTAGGGTCATTATTCTGGTGGCAGGGTGAGTGCCGTGGAGGGGAGGTGTGTTTTCTTTTTTATGTTGGTCCCTCAGAGTGTGGGTTTCGAGGTTGTAGTCTTATGAAGGTGGAGAAGGCATATCGGGGTGTAGATGTGCCATTACAACTAACAATTAGGTGTTGCAGATACAAGTGATTGTATTAACGGTATGAGTGTGTTGTGATAATGTGCTACATTGTGGTATATTGTCCTTAGTGTCATAAGGTGGAATGTGATACCTGGAGAGAAGGGGTGAAGTGAACATGGATTTTAGCTGTGTGTCTTGTAATCTAGATGTCACAATGTGGTACTTTATGGCTTGGTACGTTTTTGTAAGGCTGGTATGATGTTATACAGTTTGCTTTGATTTTTGGTGTTGAGGAATTCAGGTAATGTGTTCTGTATGAGGTGCGGGGGGTGACTGCAGATCATGGAGAGGGCCAGGGTGTCTGCTTTAAATAAGGACGTTGGTTAAGGCGATTACATTATGAATGTACTGCAATTTGGAGGAGGTTTGGGCTAAGGCTGAAACCTTGTTTTATTGCTTAGCACCCATTGGCCATTATTCAGACTCTGTATTGACTGTCAATGTAATGTAGTTCCTTACGCTTCTACCGAAGATCAGAATTGAAACAGGTTTTAGAAAAATGTCTCAGCCTTTGTTTACTTTATTGCAACCCTTTCTTGGCTATATCTTTGGATGTTTCCTGGTTTGTTTTGAGACCGATGTGGCACACCCTGCTGATTGAACTGGATTTGGTTCACTATAAATTCAAAACATCATCCAGAGAACCTACTCTGCAGAATGTTCTTTTTAATTTAATTTCTTTATAGAATGGTGGTAAAAAAAAAACGCTGTACAACGAACAGGGTTTCAGTACACAGCTTCAATATGGCCCCACACAGAATGTTTTAGTTCTGTTGACTTGTATTGAGGCACTTATCTTTCTGTCTGTGCATTAAAAAGCCTTGGAATGTGTCCTTAAATGTTTCCGGAGGCAAGCATCCATTCCTGAATCAGACTGCATGACCCAGTGTGTAGTAATTCTATAGTTCTTCAATCCCTGGTGGCACAGCACCCAGGATAATGTGCTGCATGGCTAAACACTTATAAGGTCCCAAAGGCGAGACCTATTGGCTATTGTTGTTTTTCTTCTGTGCCTGGGAATTCGAGTTGCCCATATGCTGCGGGAGGGAGAACTGTGGGGTCTAGCAGAGTACTGGTGTATGCAGGAGGCTCGGGTACAAAGCAAAGTCATTGCAGCTCCATAGCTCCAAGAAAGCAGTTGTGAGACCACGGGGACCGATGCTGTCCTTCATACAGCACGGCTGTACCTTGAAGGCAGCTCTTGAGCACAAAGTACAGTTTCTGTGGGAATAAACCCACTGGCCTTTTTTATTTTTTTCTAATAATTGAACCTCACAGTTCACATCCATTACCTTTTCCTTAACCGGGGCATGTTGGAGCTTGTGGCTTTCTTACTCTCTAGTCACTCCATTCCATGTCAGGCCGTTGTATTGTTTCAGACTCCCTGCGCCTCCCAACCCCAGTCCAAAATCTCTAAAGTTCCATGTCTGACCCCACGCACTCCTTATTCCCCATGCCACTGCAACTCCCTCGCTCCCCTCTTATCGAAGCTCCTTGTTAGGTCATGTAGTGGCTACTAGTGCTTCATCCCCCCATTTGGTTCAGCTATTACCTCCCTCTGTGACCCATTGAGTTCCCATTTTTCTTTCACAGTTTATCACTGTAAAGCCAATTAGACTTTCAGGTTATTGTACTTTTGATTCTACCTTTGTAGCCAGCACAATCCTTTTGTTTTTCAGATATCGGGGCTGGGCTGGTCAACTCCCTGTGGTTTCAAGGATGATTTTTCGCTGCAGACACAAACATTTAACCCATCTCCTTTGTCATTGTTCCTGCCTTCCATTTTATAATGGGCTAGTAAACTGAACCTGGTTTTGTCCTTTCTGTATTTGGCACAAAAACAAAAAGCAAAACAGTATGGCCGTTTTAGAGCATTGTTACCCTTCCCCACATCCCAGTCAAGCAGCTATTGGCCCCCAGTTGCAGACAATAAGCTGCAAGGCTAAATACTTATGAGGCCCCAAAGGCGAGACCGATTGTATTGGAAATGCTTGTTTTGACTGTTTGAGGGCCTGTTTTATGGTTCGTTAGGCTGGTTTTTACTGTTGATTTCCTTGATATTAAAACGAACATTGCCCCAGCAAGCTTAAATCCATGCAGTCTTCCATACTTTGCAAAACACGTAAACAGCCTGTTTACAAGTTCAAAACTGCTCCAATTTGCAAACATGGGCCAATTTTTTTAGCTATCTAGTTCAGTAATGGGGACCACTTTTATGTCGGAGCACGGGTCTATATTCTGTCCCAGTCAGACCCTGCACATTACTGTGTCTTTTTTTTTTTTTTTCGAAGAAACTTTTATTAGGTTTTTAACAAGCAGGAAAGTACAGCTGAAAGCATATAGAGAAAGCAATCCATGGTAGGGTACCATTAGTATGCATGGATACAACCGTATAATACATGATCAATTAGCCTCATATAACATTGGAGGAGGTGTAATTGTATATGTGTGAGATCATGAAGTAGATTTAAATGTTGTTTTTGTGGTAAGAGTCAAGCTGTTTAGTGAAGGTGTGTGGGATACCCTGGTTGGTAGCAAGATGGGCGGAAAGCGAGAGAGAAGAGGAGGAGAGATAGGCTAGAGAAGGAGTGGGGGAAGTGTATGCATAGGAGGTGTTGGGTAGGGAGTGGGAGCAATTGTGAGGTATGGGTGTTGGGAGAAGTGGGGATGGGGTGGCAACTACTACTGTTGGGACATGTTTAAAATAAAACTATCTAGTTTGAGCCAGAATTTATCACTTTTCATTGATGGTGTTTGTAAGTGTTTAGTGAGTTAATTGCACCTCTGTTGAACTGAACCCATTCTCAGCAGGTATGGGAGGAGCGTTTGGATGAGTCCTTCCACCCAGAGAGGATGACTGAGGCCAACTGAGACCAGGATGTCCCATAAAAGGTGAACTTCTTTGTTTAGCGTATATTTTACGTCTGGGGCGAGGATTCTTAATGTGATCGTGGCTAGGCCAGGAGTCCAATTTGTGAGATGGTATTGCTGATGTCAAGCCAGAATTTCTTAGAGAAAGTACATTCCAATAGCATGTGCCTCAGGTTACCTGCTTCTTCCTAGCAGCTCCAGCAGGTGTAGGAGGACCAAAATACGACTTTGTTGCATGGTGATTTGTTATGTAGCAGGCTTCATGCTGTCAGTCTCATTGTGTGTGTCTGAGCATGAAATCTTGCCATTGGTCAGGCTGCTTCTTCTACAAGGGTCTGCAATTCGCTGGTGATCCCTCTGCACAAGGCATCACTGTTAAGCTCCAGATCCTTTCAATCACATTCTTGGCTAGACTCCATATCGAAGAGCTACTTTCTAGCAGCTGACGAGCTACTGGTAGCCACGACCTACCCGTTGGAGACCCCTGCTTTAGTGTAATGATTGATTGTGGATATGATGTGAGGTAGAGCGCATTCTACTTGGGTAGTGATGAGAAGGATGTCGTCTGCGTAGGTGGCCTTTTCTGCAGTCCTGCAGAGAAGGGGATGCTGGGGATATGGGCATTTTCTCTAATTCGTATGAGCAGAAGTTCTAGAGTTAGTAAAAAATAGTAGAGGGGGGGGCACCCTTGCCTTGTTGGTTACAGGAGTTGGATAAGGTGCCATTGATGTTTAGCCTGGCTCTAGGTTCTTTATATAAGGTAAGAATCATCGCAGATAAGAAGGTGCCTAGGTTGAGGGAGGTGCGAGTGGCATGCCACTCGCACATTACCATGCCTTAACGCTGCGTTTTTTTCGCTAGCTTTAGCAGCAGATTATGTCTGTCACAAACCACTGTTTATTAACATACTGCTGCCAAGAGTTTTTTTTTAAAGTTCTGTAAACACATTGCCCTTTCCAATTATCAGGGTCAAAGGTTAGAAGTTGTCACTTCGTGTTATGTCTCCATCAATTAGAAGGAGTGCATAGCTCCTGGGTGGCATATCATGTGCAACATCTTCAGCCACTCCTGACATTTTTTTCCTATACGACAATACTCAGCACTGTGGAAGTTGAAGTTCCAAAATCACAGAATGCAAAGTGTTGTAGGTAAGATGGCGTCACACATGACACAGAGCAGAAAGAGAAAATACTGGAGTTTTATTCCTTAGACTAGCACAAGATTTTGGTGAAATTACTCCACTGGCTGATGCCCAGCATCAGGGATGGATGCGAATAAGTAGAATGTCTTGTCACAGAGGAGAGAGGGACACGCTGCACCATAAGGATGGCCACCCTTCTCTCCACCTTAAAAACACCTCTCTTCTCAAAGCTTCAGACCATCCTCAAGCACCTGCTACTTGACCACCACGTACCCTTGCTTGCGTTAATCACACCTATCTCGCCCCATTGTGCGTTTATACAGAAAAAGTCCTTTATTGTTTTAGTCCCAATATTAAGACAACAAAACTTATAAGACAAACGACACGCCCCCATTTGCGTCATGACAAACAGTAAACAAAAATCATGAAACAATGATCTTTCAAAATTAGTAAATATTTTTTTTTAATTGCAAAGATACATTGCAGGATATTTATAGTGTATGATTATTTATACCTACGCATAAATCTGACCCCTGCACGTTGCAACAAAGCGAAAAACATTGCACAATATCAAGTAGCTTGAAACGTAAAGGTGCTAGTACTATAAATATCTTAAAACCAGAGCTTAAACTACATCGATGTCGTTTTAAAAAGCTACTGAAAAATATTTTTAAAAGCAGACCATTTCATTTTCTGGATTGTATAAAATGCACATACTTTATCCACAGTACGAATACTATTGCGAATAAACGTCTTTAAACATTTTCACGAGATGTGTGCAGTGCGGGGCATACAAAGATCACTTGATCACAATCTTGGAACCCCCTCCCTCCCCAGTACAAAGATTACAAATGCACTTATGTCTACCAATTCTTTCCCATGCTCCTGTAATACTCCTTAGTGGTAGCATTTGGAGTCTAACAAGAAGTATCAATCATTAAACTTTATGCTCTATATTCTATTTCGGATGTGGTTGCATTCTCATCCTATTACAAGAAGTGCAAACTACGTCATATCTACCATTTGAGTGGCCGGAGCCCATATGTAAGTCCATGCTAAGCACTGGGCACGAATTTTTGAGAAAAAGCTAAAGCTCCGATAGAGACATATTCAAATGCCTCTTATTTTAGTTTAATATGATCTAGAGCAACATAAAAAATTCCTCCTAAAGATAGTATCTTGCCTTTGTTCAATACAAACGTCCCTTCAAAGTAACCTTCTTAAGGAATTGACTTTAGATTGGATCAGTCAAAGGCCCCAAGGTAAAACTGCCACCAAATCCAGTAAAAAAGTACTTATGGGACCTAGTTCTAAACGGAGGGCAGCGGTGGAAGCTATGGTGTTCAAACTGCATAATCTCTGTAGAATTTTGCCCTCGACGGAGTCCATAAAGAGCGAATCATTGTTTGGCATGACCTCAGTCACATACAACAGGAATGGTAAGATTTTTAAGCGGTACAGCTGAATTAAATAGGAAAAGTGTCTACGGCTGTGGGTATTAAAAACGTTCTCTGCCCATTTGTATGGCACTATGCTTTAGTGTATAAAAGGGGTATGTGGTTTCTTTCAGATAGGTTAGAACTAAAGATTTTCCCTAGATATACATAGGACTTAACCACCTCTAGAATTTCAGTCCCCAAAGGCCACAAATACTTTGCTTTCATTAGCTGATATTTGTCTTTGAAATACTAAAATTTTACTTAGAGAAATATTTGTTTTTAGAAAGTGATCTTCAGCAAAGGTTTTAAGGAGGTCCAGCCGTTTTTTAAATCCCTTCTGGAGTTATACTTATACTATGTCATCTGCATATAGAAGACAAGTTATTTCCTCACTGCATATCCGGGGGCGTGGAATCTCCCCTGTACGAGGAGAGCACTTCAGGTAAATTTACTACATATAGGAAAAGCAACAAGAGCGCTAAAAGGCAACCTTGTTTCCACCAATTATTTGTTAATATCTTATTTAAAAGGCCTCGATTTCCTCCCTTGAGTGCTTGACCCCATGTAGCGGAATGAAGGCCTACTATTAGACGGAATAGAGAGCAAGGAATTCCTAGTGCAGAAAGTTTCTTCCATTGGGTGGGTCTGCTGACCCGGTCAAAAGCAGTTGAGAAGTTAATAAACACTGCAAAGACAAATTGACCTCGGCTTTGCATACTTTTCTGTGATAGCCTGGATAAATGAATTATTATCCAGGGTAGCACAGTTAGACCTAAAACCTGCTTGTTCCCTAAGAAGAACACCCATGTCGGCCGCCCATCCTTGTAAATGGTCCAATAGGTTTTTTGCAAATATCTGTCCCGTGGCTTCTAACAGCGCTATTTGGCGATAACTACTGGGAGAGGCTCTATCGCCCTTTTTATACAGAGGTACAATAAAAGTGCCTTTCCAGGAAGAGGCAACTACACCCTGCTCGTAATATTTAAATATCAGAGCAAGAAATTGGTACCAGAGCGAGGCCACTTTTTTAATAACCGAGATCAGAATCTCTAATGGCCCCTTTACACTTGAGCATCGTGATTTTAAAAAGAAAGGTTTTTAACTGGACTGCTGAGAGGGGGACCATATTTGCAGGTGTAATAGCTATTGCAAGCTTCTGTCGGCACAGCGGTTTTATCATTGGCTGCATACAGTTCATTTTAAGTATTGGCACAGGTTGCAACGCTGATGGATGATGGAGTAGATAGTTTCCCGTTTTCACAAGCTTCCATTACCAAGAACCAAAACGTCATTGTATCTTTGGAGACTACTGCCGCTCTAAGGGTGATCCATTTTAGATCAGCTTGGTTTTGCTTATGGGCTGCTCTATGCCGGTTTCTATTTTTCTTTAAGGACTTGATTATTTTGCCGTCACTAATGAGTAAAACTGGAATAGGCATCTAATCATCCGGATTATAACCCTACATATACATCTCTAACCTCTTTAGGGTCTTGACGGTGGTATGCATAAGAATTAGTTCGATTAGTTGAAATTGCCCTGAAAAAATCTGTTTGCTGCCTCACAAATGTTTTCAGCCAAAAGGAATACTTTTCTGGTGACCTTAGATCCTCTGTGGCGATACTGAGAGAGCTCTTTAGGGCAACCATCCTACCCTCATTCCAATGGGTGCTCCCCACTGCAGGTGTTCAGTGAGAGATCTGTCCCCTGCTGATTCCATGATGGGGGAATGGGGGTGGGGATTCCTCCACGGATATATCTACTTTGAAAATAACGTTATGATTGCTCAGCAAGTTATCAATGACCCTAAAATTAGAGATTAAACCAAACATAGTATAGGAGACAATTACGTAGTCTAAAATAGAACAATATGTATTACACTTGTAAGTATATATATATATATATATATATATATATATATATATATTCACTGAAAAAAACCATAGGTTTTAGGGACAGTTATAGTTAGGTTTAGGGTAGTGCAGTGGTGTTCGGGTAGTGTAGGGGGTCATGCTGGGGGTAGTGTTCTAGGGTTTAGGGCAGTGCAGTGGTGTTCGGGCAGTTTATGGGGTCGTGCTGGGGGTGGTGTTTTAGGGTTTAGGGCAGTGCAGTGGTGTTCGGGCAGTGTAGGGGGTCGTGCTGGGGGTGGTGTTTCAGGGTTTAGGGCAGTGCAGTGGTGTTCGGGCAGTGTAGGGGGTCATGCAGGGGTGGTGTTTCAGGGTTTAGGGCAGTGAGGTGGTGTTCGGGCAGTGTAGGGGGTCATGCAGGGGTGGTGTTTCAGGGTTTAGGGCAGTGGTGTTCGGGCAGTGTAGGGTGTCATGCTGGGGGTGGTGTTTCAGGGTTTGGGGCAGTGCAGTGGTGTTCGAGCAGTAAAGGGGTCATGCTGGGGGTGGTGTTTCAGGGTTTAGGGCAGTGCAGTGGTGTTCGGGCAGTGTAGGGGGCGGTGCAGGGGTGGTGTTTCAGGGTTTAGGGCAGTGCAGTGGTGTTCTGGCAGTGTAGGGGGCGGTGCAGGGGTGGTGTTTCAGGGTTTAGGGCAGTGCAGTGGTGTTCGGGCAGTGTAGGGGGTCGTGCAGGGGGTGGTGTTTCAGGGTTTAGGGCAGTGCAGTGGTGTTCGGGCAGTGTAGGGGCGGTGCAGGGGTGGTGTTTCAGGGTTTAGGGCAGTACAGTGGTGTTCGGGCATTGTAGGGGGTGGTGCTGGGGCTGGTGTTTCAGGGTTTAGGGCAGTGCAGTGGTGTTCGGGCAATGTAGGGGGTCGTGCTGGGGCTGGTGTTTCAGGGTTTAGGGCAGTGCAGTGGTGTTCGGGCAGTGTAGGGGGTCGTGCTGGGGCTGGTGTTTCAGGGTTTAGGGCAGTGCAGTGGTGTTCGGGCAGTGTAGGGGGTCATGCTGGGGCTGGTGTTTCAGGGTTTAGGGCAGTGCAGTGGTGTTCGGGCAGTGTAGGGGGTCTTGCTGGGGCTGGTGTTTCAGAGTCTAGGGCAATGCAGTGGTGTTCGGGCAGTGTAGGGGGTCTTGCTGGGGCTGGTGTTTCAGGGTTTAGGGCAGTGCAGTCGTGTTCGGGCAGTGTAGGGTGTCGTGCTGGGGGTGGTGTTTCAGGGTTTAGGGCAGTGTAGTGGTGTTCGGGCAGTGTAGGGGGTCGTGCTGGGGCTAGTGTTTCAGGGTTTAGGGCAGAGCAATGGTGCTCAGGCAGTGTAGGGGGTTGTGCTGGGGGTGATGTTTCAGGGTTTAGGGCAGTGCAGTGGTGTTAGGGCAGTGTAGGGGGTCGTGCTGGGGGTGGTGTTTCAGGGTTTAGGGCAGTGCAGTGGTGTTCCGGCAGTGTAGGGGGTCGTGCAGGGGGTGGTGTTTCAGGGTTTAGTGCAGTGGTGTTCGGGCAGTGTAGGGGGTCATGCTGGGGTGGTGTTTCAGGGTTTAGGGCAGTGCAGTGGTGTTCGGGCAGTGTAGGGTGTCGTGCTGAGGGGTGGTGTTTCAGGGTTTAGGGCAGTGCAGTAGTGTTTGGGCAGTGTAGGGGGTCGTGCAGGGGTGGTGTTTCAGGGTTTAGGGCAGTGCAGTGGTGTTCGGCCAGTGTAGGTAGTCTTGCTGGGGGTGGTGTTTCAGGGTTTAGGGCAGTGCAGTAGTTTTCGGGCAGTGTAGGCGGTCATGCTGGGGCTGGTGTTTCAGGGTTTAGGGCAGTGCAGTGGTGTTTGGGCAGTGTACGGGGTTGTGCTGGGGCTGGTGTTTCAGGGTTTAGGGCAGTGCAGTGGTGTGCGGGCAGTGTACGGGGTTGTGCTGGGGCTGGTGTTTCAGGGTTTAGGGCAGTGCAGTGGTGTTCGGGCAGTGTAGGGGGTCGTGCTGGGGGTGGTGTTTAAGGGTTTAGGGCAGTGCAGTGGTGTTCGGGCAGTGTAGGGGGTCGTGCTGGGGCTGGTGTTTCAGGGTTTAGGGCAGTGCAGTGGTGTTCGGGCAGTGTAGGGGGTCGTGCTGGGGCTGGTGTTTCAGGGTTTTGGGCAGAGCAGTGGTGTTCGGGCAGTGTAGGGGGTCGTGCTGGGGTGGTGTTTCAGGGTTTAGGGCAGTGCAGTGGTGTTCGGGCAGTGTAGGGGGTCTTGCTGGGGGTGGTGTTTCAGGGTTTAGGGCAGTGCAGTGGTGTTCGGGCAGTGTAGGTGGTCTTGCTGGGGGTGGTGTTTCAGGGTTTAGGGCAGTGGTGTTCGGGCAGTGTAGGGGGTCTTGCTGGGGTGATGTTTCAGGGTTTAGGGCAGTGCAGTGGTGTTCGGGCAGTGTAGGGGTCTTGCTGGGGGTAGTGTTTCAGGGTTTAGGGCAGTGCAGTGGTGTTCATGCAGTGTAGGGGGTCGTGCTGGGGGTGGTGTTTCAGGGTTTAGGGCAGTGCAGTAGTGTTCGGGCAGTGTAGGGGGTCGTGCAGGGGGTGGTGTTTCAGGGTTAAGGGCAGTGCAGTGGTGTTCTGGCAGTGTAGGGGGTCATGCTGGGGGTGGGGTTTCAGGGTTTAGGGCAGTACAGTGGTGTTCGGGCAGTGTAGGGGGTCGTGCAGTGGGTGGTGTTTCAGGGTTTAGGGCAGTGCAGTGGTGTTCGGGCAGTGTAGGGGGTCGTGCTGGGGCTGGTGTTTCAGGGTTTAGGGCAGTGCAGTGGTGTTCGGGCAGTGTAGGGGGTCTTTCTGGGGGTGGTGTTTCAGGGTTTAGGGCAGTGGTGTTCGGGCAGTGTAGGGGTCTTGCTGGGGGTGATGTTTCAGGGTTTAGGGCAGTGCAGTGGTGTTCGGAGCAGTGTAAGGGGTCTTGCTGGGGGTAGTGTTTCAGGGTTTAGGGCAGTGCAGTGGTGTTCGTGCAGTATAGGGGGTCGTGCTGGGGATGGTGTTTCTGGGTTTAGGGCAGTGCAGTAGTGTTCGAGCAGTATAGGGGGTCGTGCTGGGGATGGTGTTTCAGGGTTTAGGGCAGTGCAGTGGTGTTCGGGCAGTGTACGGTGTTGTGCTGGGGCTGGTGTTTCAGGGTTCAGGGCGGTGCAGTGGTGTTCAGGCAGTGTAGGGGGTCGTGCTGAGGCTGGTGTTTCACGGTTTAGGGCAGTGCAGTGGTGTTCGGGCAGTGTAGGGGGTCGTGCTGGGGCTGGTGTTTCAGGGTTTAGGGCAGTGCAGTGGTGTTCGGGCAGTGTAGGCGGTCGTGCTGGGGCTGGTGTTTCAGGATTTAGGGCAGTGCAGTGGTGTTCGGGCAGTGTAGGGGGTCGTGCTGGGGCTGGTGTTTCAGGGTTTAGGGCAGTGCATTGGTGCTCGGGCAGTGTAGGGGGTCGTGCTGGGGGTGATGTTTCAGGGTTTAGGGTAGTGCAGTGGTGTTCGGGCAGTGTAGGGGGCCGTGCAGGGGCTGGTGTTTCAAGGTTTAGGGCAGTGCAGTGGTGTTCGGGCAGTGTAGGGGTCATGCTGGGGCTGGTGTTTCAGGGTTTTGGGCAGAGCAGTGGTGTTCGGGCAGTGTAGGGGGTCATGCTGGGGGTAGTGTTTCAGGGTTTAGGGCAGTGCAGTGGTGTTCGGGCAGTGTAGGGGGTCGTGCTGGGGGTGGTGTTTCAGGGTTTAGGTCAGTGGTGTTCGGGCAGTGTAGGGGGTCTTGCTGGGGGTGATGTTTCAGGGTTTAGGGCAGTGCAGTGGTATTCGGGCAGTGTAGGGGGTCTTGCTGGGGGTAGTGTTTCAGGGTTTAGGGCAGTGCAGTGGTGTTTGGGCAGTGTAGGGGGTCATGCTGGGGGTGGTGTTTCAGGGTTTAGGGCAGTGCAGTGGTGTTCGGGCAGTGTAGGGGTCGTGAAGGGGGTGGTGTTTCAGGGTTTAGGGCAGTGCAGTGGTGTTCGGGCAGTGTAGGGGGTCGTGCTAGGGGTGGTGTTTCAGGGTATAGGGCAGTGCAGTGGTGTTCGGGCAGTGTAGGGGGTCATGCAGGGGCTGGTGTTTCAGGGTTTAGGGCAGTGCAGTTGTGTTCGGGCAGTGTAGGGGGTCGTGCTGGGGTAGTGTTTTAGGGTTTAGGGTAGTGCAGTGGTGCTTGTGTAGTGTAGGGGGTCGTGCTGGGGGTAGTGTTTTAGGGTTTAGGGTAGTGCAGTGGTGTTTGTGTAGTGTAGGGGGTCATGTTTTAGGGTAGTGCAGTGGTGTTTGGGTAGTGTAGGGGGTCGTGCTGGGGGTAGTGTTTTAGGATTTAGGTTAGTGCAGTGGTGTTTGGGTAGTGTAGGGAGTCGTGCTGGGGGTAGTGTTTTAGGGTTTAAGGTAGTGCAGTGGTGTTTTTGTAGTGTAGGGGGTCATGTTTTAAGATGCAATGCTCCAATACCTGACCAGTCTGCACTACATAAAACTGCAAAAAAACTAAAAATAAAAAGTGTTTTGCACACTTTTGTCATTGGGCTATATGTGGGCTACATCTGGGTAATATTTGTGCTACATTTGGGCTCTTTTTTCACTGGTGGCCATCTTGGAAGACTTCTTTGTTATGAAGTTTCCTAATTTCTTCATTTACTGCAGTCTCCTCAGTAGGAAATGCTTTCAGTTTTTACTTTGATTCCATCAAGAAGGCATTCAGATGTGTCTCACATCTGCCATAAATTCAGAATGTTAGCACTCTAGTTGCTCATTAGATCACTGGAGTAAAGCTACTGCTCACCAGGGAGTTAACTGGTAGTCTGCTGCTGGTATTGAAAGTGATTGTTTCAGTCTGCATGTCAGAATTTTCTAATGAAATAGAAGAGGATTTGAGATCTCACTTAAAACATGCCCTAATTTTTCTTTCTGCAGCACTAACCATAATTTCTATTTTCAAAAAGAACCCCTCATTTTGTTCCTTTTTAAATTAAATGTTTTAAGTGTTACCGGTTTATTCCAATCAAGATGGCTTCAGGTGTGCCATACTTTTGTCATAAGTAAGGCTGTTAGCGTTCTAGTTGTTCTTTAGAACACTCTGGGAAGCTGCAGTAGAACACAAAGGCATCAACTGGCAGGCTGCTCCTGTTGAAATATAACAGGAAGATATTTGAGATCACACTTGAAATATGTCCTAATTTTTCTTTCTACAGCACTAACCATAATTTCTATGACAAAATGAACCCCATCATTTTGTTCCTTTTTAAATTAAATGTTTTAAGTGTTACCAGTTTATTTCAATCAAGATGGCTTCAGGTGTGCCATACTTTTGTCATAAGTAAGGCTGTTAGCACTCTAGTTGTTCTTTAGAACACTCTGGGAAGCTGCAGTAGAACACAAAGGCATCAACTGGCAGGCTGCTCCTGTTGAAATATAACAGGAAGATATTTGAGATCACACTTGAAACATGTCCTAATTTTTCTTTCTACAGCACTAACCATAATTTCTATGACAAAATGAACCCCATCATTTTGTTCCTTTTTAAATTAAATTGTTTAAGTGTTACCAGTTTATTCCAATCAAGATGGCTTCAGGTGTGCCATACTTTTGTCATAAGTAAGGCTGTTAGCACTCTAGTTGTTCTTTAGAACACTCTGGGAAGCTGCAGTAGAACACAAAGGAATCAACTGACAGTCTCTGCCCTTGTTGGATGTACATGTTTTACTGACAATGTCAGACTTCATTCTCACATGAGTGAGAAAGATAATGTGAATTTACAGAAAATATGCTCTCATTCTAGCTTCTGGAGCACCTTCCAAACCTACATGGGACAAGCATGAGAAAATAGTGTTCTCTCAAACATGATTCATGATATCCCAGCAGAAGGTTTTTCACATGGTAAAATCACCTTAGAATACACCACAATTCCTAAAATTAGTATGGTACCATCAACAAATAAATTCTAATGTAACTAAAGCCTGTTATCACCCTTTATAGTTCTCCTTTTGGTGACCCTCAAAATCTTCTATTCACTACAATGCATTTCAATGAGGTACTATCATTTATATTGGTCCCAAGATGGCTGCCAGCAATTCCAGGATGAAGTGCTGACAGCCAATCAGATCTCACGATGACATGTGTGGTTAGGCTCCGCCCAGATATATATGTGACTTTACTTTTGATTTTCTCAGGAACTACTGAACGGATTTACACCATTTAAGCAAAAGGCACGACACTGAACCAAGGGCTACCTCTTTGCCAAATTTGGTGTAATTCCGTTCAGCAGTTCGGGCTGTAGCTGCGACTAAAGGTTCCTATGGAAAAATGAATGGGGAAAACGCGTTTTGGGACCCCCTTTTTCTCGGCCCGCGCTTGACGTATCACCCCGAGACTTTCAGGATAGGAGCGGACCGGAGCGCCCCAACAAGTTGGAAACTTTCGCGAAGATTCATCAACCGGCGCCAACGTTATTTCAAATAGAATGTCGCGGATTTCCTATGGATAATAGGTTTTAACTATAACTATCTACTGGCGACCGCCAGTAGATAATATATATATATATATATATATATATATATTTTTTTTTTAATTTTTTTTATTGTTTTATTCAGACATATCAGTATTAGACATTTAGCCAGGGTCAACCTATGCATTTCCACTACAGGTATACATCTTTATATAGAACATTAGTCAGTCAGTTCAAACACGGCTAAGTTACATCACTTAGGATAATTACATTTCCAATGTCAGGTACGTTTAAATTTGACTTGAACATGTACATACATTCAGTGCTTAGAGGTAGTTTCTTAGACCAATGACCTTTGTCGGGCATGACATTTATCACAAACAAGCATACAACGATATACTTGGCACAAGAGTTCAACAGATTAGGGTGCGCAGCATCTGTGGAAGGTGCGGGCGAGTGTTGGTGTGCGATAGGTCGACCAGTTTGATTATGTTAGTGATTATGTGTCTGTAGCTGATGCAGAAGCTTCTGGTGTGCGATAGGTCGACCAGTTTGATTATGTTAGTGATTATGTGTCTGTAGCTGATGCAGAAGCTTCTGGTGTTGCAATGTCTTTCTCCCTGAGCAAGGTCACAAATGGCTCCCAAATGTCTTTCGGGCGGGATGCCATGGGCATGAGGTCCCAGAACGCAGCTAGTTGCTCCTGACAGTAGGAGACGCCCCGGACCCAGGTATTTGTTTTGGGGTATCTAGGGGCACCCCAATTTATGGCCAGTCTACACTTAGCAAGCAGTAACATCATGGCCGTTAGTCGGCGTTTCTCCGGGGGAACGTCCTCCAAAAATCCCATGATGGCCACCAGCGGTTGCAGTTCAGTGAGATCCCTGTGACCGCGTGTATAATTGCATATGCCTCCTCCCAGAATTTGGCTATGGATGGGCAGGAACACGGGACATGAAGAAAATCGGCTTCTTCTTGCTTACATTTACAACAGTTAGCGTCTGGGCGTAGCCCTATTTTGTGTAGTTGCAGGGGGGTGCGATACACCCTGTGTATAAATTTAAAATAAATAAGTCGCAACCTATAGTTTAGGGATAGATATCTAAGCTGTGAGCAGCAAAATGCCCATTGTTCATCCGTAGGTGATTCATTCAGATCCGCCCTCCATTGTGCCAGGGCTCTTGGGGCGGGAAAGGGGGTATTGGACTGTGTTTGGTTGTATAATCTGGTGATCAATTTGCGAGGAGACTGGGTAATGAGTATGTGTTCTAGTGGCATCATTGTGGTAGGAGCTGAGGGAAAGGAAGGGTGCAGTGTTCTACATGTAGCTTTGAGTTGATAATACAGAAGTAATTCTAAAATAGGTACTGGAGTACCTTCTGGGCTCTTCGGTGTTTCCAGGAATGTATCCTGCGGGTATAGGTCCCCCAATGTGGTTAGGCCCAAGCAGGCGCGTGCAATAGTACCGTTATCTTGAAGGGGGGAAAGAGTGGGTGATGTGCAAGTGGGGTGGAGGGTGCATATAGAAATGGTGTTACAGCGCGCTTCCTAAGACCCTCCTAGGCCCAGCGCAATGTCTCGACTGTGTTAACTTCTCCGGTTGCTCTGCGGTAGGGCTTATATAATGCAACATGTAGGGGGACAGGGTCCGCCACATCCTTCTCAATTGCCACGTGCGATTGAAGTGGGATGGGATGTACCCAGAAATGGAGGTATTGGGCCTGTGCACACATGGCATAAAGTTCGAGGTCTGGAGCTCCCAGCCCTCCCCCTGAGAGCAGTTCCCAACTTACCTGCGGCTGCTTCCTGGCCCACACCAAGGCTATTACGATAGAACAAAGAGATTTGAAGAAAGCTCGGGTTAGGGGAATGGGGATATTTGCAAATAGATACAGGAACTTGGGGAGGACGATCATTTTTGTTATAGCTATTCTTCCAGCCAAGATTTCTTGCGTGTCTCTGCTCAGCCACACACCTAAATATTTTACTGCACCATCAGCCCATGTAAGCGGGAATTCTAGTTCGGTTTCTAGTGGTGCGCCTGTTAAGGGCAGGAGTGACGATTTAGACCAGTTGATTTTTATGCCAGAAATTCCACCAAATTGGAGAATATCCCGCAACACCAGGTTTAAATTTTCATCTGGTTTCCGGATATACAGTGTAATATCATCAGCATACATTGAAGTAATGAGACTTCTGTCTGTGAACCCTAGTCCACGAGTAGTGTGGTGTTGGTGTATTCTGGCAGCAAGAGGTTCCATCGCCACTGCGAATAGCAGCGGCGAGAGGGGGCAACCCTGCCTGGTTCCACGTGTTATAGGGAATGGCTTCGATATCAGACCGTTTGCTCTTAAGCGAGCTGTGGGCTCAGTATAGAGCAGACTAATAAGTTTGATGAAATTGAAGCTTAATCCTAGTCTGGGCAGTATAGTAAATAAGAATGGCCATTCAAGCGAATCAAACGTCTTAGTAGCGTTGAGGAATGCAGCGACAACTGGCAGTTTAGGATCAATCTGGTGGACAGCAGACAAGAAGGTACGTAGGTTATGTGCTGTGGATCTGCCTGGAATGAAGTCAGACTGGTCTGGCCTGGCTATTAGCGGTAGGAGGGGCTGTATTCTACTAGCAATTAGTATGGCAAGGATTTTAACATCCACGTTGATTAGAGAGAGTGGTCTGTACGAATCGCAGAAATTGGCTGCTTTGTCAGGTTTTAGGAGGGAGATAATCATTGCTTCTCTCATTGTGGGTGGCAAGGGACCGCAATCTAGGGATTCTTGATATACTGCTAGCATACGGGGTGCAAGATCTACCGCATAAGTCTTATAAAAAGAGGTCGTCAGCCCATCTAGCCCTGGGGCCTTGCCACCTGGCAGGCCATTAATGACCTGTACTATGTCTTCTGCTGAGAAAGGCTCGTCCAGATAAGCCCTGTGGGCCTCGCTGAGCCAGAGCAGTTCAATGAAGTCTAAATATGTCAGCAGTTCTAGGTGAGGGGCACTCTGTGTGGATGTATATAATGAGGAATGGAAGCTCGTGAGATGTGCGCATGTTGCTTGCTGTCCTCTGATGGGGGTCGAGGTATCATCTGCATTTGTAAGTATAGTTAGCGGGTATGTCATTCTCAAATCGCACATTAAAAATTAAACAATCATTTTCTCCCAAAATTGTAAAAGCATGCAACCTCTTGTGTCTAATGTCTTTGTAACTGGTAGGGTCAGGCTCCGCATATTCAGGGCTTCTAGTGTCTTCCACAGCAGAGTCAGTTACCTTAACATTCAAGTCCCCTACTATAAGAACCAATAGCCCCTCATCCAGTAAGATCATTTGTGACTAAGAGGAACAATTGCTTTGCTAGCGGGGTATTCCTTACAGCGGGTGGAAAATAGACGTTCAACAGTATCATTCTGTATACGCCATGTGACAGTAGCCGGTGCCCCATGAACCTTATACCAGACTGGAGACATGCGAAAAACTGGAATGATGCCATACATGCTCAGTATTCAATAGCATCTGAATTCCCCTCTCGCATGGACTCGACCGAGGATGAAGCAGGCAGGTTGATTGTGATATATTTATCAAAGTGGATACAAATAGGCTCCATGTCCTCTGAATACAAATAATATCCGCTTTCAGGCTGGAAAGAAGAACCAATTTTGAATCTACCATTTTGTTCCCGCCATGTTCCAGGAGACAATACTTAGGCCAGTATTAGGGCTGGGATCCATATCTATGGGATAACAGCTGGTTATGGTTTAATGATTTGGCCAACTAGTGCCAACTCTGGGATCCTTCTGTTTGAGATGTGAAAGACAAATCAATCGAAGAGAAAACTGTCACCAATCTCCCGGAAGGAGCCATGGTAACAGTGTTCTGTGCTTACAAGAGAGAAATCACTTCCTTGGTGGCATGATTTTAATTTTTAGTAGAGCCTTTGCCTAACTTTGGTACAGTTTTATTAAATAAGGGCTTGCTCCTAACTGGAAGCAGAGGGACAATATCTATGCTCCCACAAAGGAAGTAATCACAGTTCTCCATAACCAACTTAGCTATGAATGCGGAGTAAAATGTTACCCTCCTGCGTGAAGTATATAGACCGACTGTATGTCGCTGCTCTTTATTATTGCTAAAGGCTCAATTTCCACAAAACAACATAACAAAGATCTAGTCACTGCCCTGGCATTCTCCTCGAACAGAAAATTCAAGTCTAACGCGGAAAAAGCATTTGCCAGGTGACCATCGAAATCTGAATGACTTATCAGAGCTGTGCTTCGAGCTGTATCACTAGATCTATTAGAGGTTGTTACGCCATTTGGATACTTTAGAGCTAAGGGCTTAAAGGGACCTGCCCAGGGGTTTAATCCTGTGGCAGCAGCTACCACCGGTTCCTCCACAGTTTTGGCTATATCTGGATTAACAGGCTCTGAAACTTGTGTGGATAACTAAGAGATGCTCCTTCTGAATAATAACTTTGGCTTGGGCGAGGAAGCGCTGGACGAGGTTGGGAGCATAAGAGCCCTGCTTGCTTGGTCTGAGCCATTGTCTGCGATTTCAGCAACTTTGGCAGAGTCTGCAAATTGGATTTTCCTTGTTGCTTTTTTACTTATTCGCTTAATTTTCGTATTCATTTTCTTCAGAAGACATTTTTTATTTTATCGTTGAAGTAGTAATTATATTAGTGGGCTCAGGTATATTACTGTCATTTTCGCCAGGAGTCTTCTCTTTTGATGACACATTGGGTCTCCTCTTCTGAAATATTGGAAGTAAAGGAATGGTTGTAACTGGACAATCTATTTTTCCTTCCGACTCTGTAAATAGAGATCTTAGTGAGAAGATTCTGCTGTCTTTCTTCTTGTTCTGCCTATCCTTCCTATTTAACACAATCCCCTATGAGGCCTTTAGCAGGACTGTATTTGTTCCCATGTGGATAGACTTGGCCATACCAGTATTTTCATTCCCTTTCATTGGCTCTTCCTTTCTTGCCGACGGCCTTGGAGAATCGAAAATAACGGCTCAAGAACATGATTAGAATTTGCTGTTGATTTCTCTCAGAAAGCTAAAATTGAATAAATGATGCTCTCCAAGCATTGGAATGATTCCAAGACCTGAACATATCCTCCTGCAAGGCTGCATGAGGCTTGATGGCCCCAATCAAGTTCTGCAGATCGGTCCAAAAACGATGGGGTATCTGAACAGGGAGTACTACTGAAGAGATTGAGCGCAGTTTTAGGAGATTTTTCCAGTGATGCTTCAAGGACAGACCTTTTTTGCAGTGACCCATCCATCAGTGTACCATTAAACTTTAGATAAGCCACATATATATCTGGTAACTCTGCAGTGGGCTGTAAACCAGATACAGTTGTCCATTCTGCTCCACTATTATTGGACTGTTCGTAAGATTGACCTGTGCCCTTATAGGCATGCGGTACCTTTTATCCGTGGGCACTTGCTAAATGTGGGGAGGCATCATACTCTCTGACTTCCTCCTTGGACTTAATCATTTTAGTTGCAGTTTCAGACATTTTGACTATTTCTGGGTATGTTCCCCAGGGTAGAGAAGCCTCAAAGGAGAACCCACAAACAAGTCACCGTTCTCAAACTACGTTGAAATGGGAGCCAAACCTTTTAAAACGCCCATATGGCTTGTTTCATTCCACAGGGGGTTTGATTTTGTTTTGCTGCAAGCGCTGTAGGCAATTACTTTGTTCAAACGAAGTTTCCTTGTGATCATATTAGTTTGAGAATAAATAGCCCCATGGTGGAAAGGAGAAGAAATAACAAACTTAATTTTATGAGCCCAAATCGGAAGACTATCTTATATAGTTGGCGATTAGATATAGCAGCTAGAACTTAGAACTCACCAGATATATTGAACTTTAACTGATGGATGACGACCCTCTTAAGGGGGGTGGGTTCCAAATATGTAGAATCAGGGAAGCTAGCACTTTGGAGGCAGATTTCCAGCAAATTTGGGTCCTGACAAAAACTACAATACGGCAATGAGTGCCTACACCCTAGAAATCAGCTGATGCTTCCACCAGCCGCACTGGGGCAGCCTATGCGCTGCCTTCCTCTGATCCTTATTGCCATTGCATGAGTGGCCACCATCTCCAAAAGTCCTCCCCACAATTCCCCTCACTCCGCCAGGCACAGCTCACCAAAACAACAGACAGCATACGCAACGGAGAACTGCAAGCCACACGGCCCTCACCTCACCTACTGGTAGCCTCTGCTGCTGTAGCTGGGGTTCCCCGAGGGGCACAAGAAGCCCACTGTCCCTCTGTCACCAATCCTGCTCTGTCAACAGGCTGCACGCAGCCGAAAAATGCAAAACAGCCTAGCGGGGCTAAAGTCCCTAAGACCAAGGCCCAGGTGGTGGGGCACCAGAAGCAGGCAGAGATGGCGGGCATCCAAAAGAATCATCAGACTCAGTCTGACAGTGGCAGTCTGGTAAGCTTGGTCGGCAAGGGAGGACAAAGAGAAAGGCGGCGGGGCACGAGCGCACTGAGATGCATCTACGGGATCGGCAGCTCCCAGTAACATGGTGCAGCCCAAACCGCAGAAAGAGAGCCCTTGTGGGTCTAGAAAACTGCTGCTTAGAATCTGTTTACCCAATTCCCTGTGGTGGACGCCCATAAGTCCCTTCCCCCGCCCCAACTCGTAGTTTTTACATTGCGCCTGCACCAACACATGCGTTGCATGCTCTCTCTTGTGAGAGATACTGTATACAACAAAGGGCTTGCAGCCTATCCATTGCTCAACATTCGATGGCTTCATTGTCACTCTTATTTGCTGCCTTCTAATTGGCTAGCACGTCCTGGCTTCACTTCCTTTTCTTTCAGCTTGATCATGGACCAAATACTGATTGCTTTAGCTTAAATTTCTGTCTTTCCACTAATCGTGTTGTGAGTGAGCTACTACTTTTATTTTTTCTTCCCTGCTCTCCTTGTTGAACCTCTTGCCATTTGTAGCTCTGTTTTACTATGCAACACACACTTCAAAGAATCCCTTTCCTCCTTCGAAATGGATGTTTATTATGACAACAGATGTTATCCGTTTTTAATGAGACAACATATGTTATCTGCTTCCAAATGTATTTTCACTAAGACTTGGACCTGGGCGCAATTGCTTTCTTTCTGTAAAAGATTTTTTTTGTTGCCAAAAGACACTTTTTTCCTTTTTCACACCAGGAGAGATTGATTTGCTCAGAATCACAGTGGTGTTGCACCAAGACCTAACAAGCACAGGCAATGTCAATAGGTCTTGCCTTAGAGACTGCTGGCTCTGCCATTGTCTTTTATTCCTGCTGTACTGCATGAGCAATGTCGACTTTGTCAATGATTTGTAGCCTTGCTGTGACGCAGCATGGTTAAAAATAATAACAAGCATTGGCATAGCCAATAGGTCTCGCTTTTGGGACCTTATATGTATTTAGTTATGCAGCACAATATCCTTGGTGCAACAACATCACCTGTTGCATGGCTAAACACTTATAAGGTCCCAAAGGCGAGACCTATTGGCTATGCCACTGCTTGTTACTTATGTTTCACAATAACGATTATCAGAACGCCGAGGAGCGCTAAAAATCCAAATGCCCTTCGAGGCCTTATACATGAGAAGTAGGTGCTAGGCAACTGCACATAGCAGAACATGTGCACATATTTCAATAGCAATGCATGCCACGCTTGTTGTATCATTACTCCGCAATGTGCATAGGTCTGCATGCATTCATTAGCATTAATATGTTTACCAGGCTGGGTGTGCGTGCAATCATTTCAGGAATGTGCACATATATTAAAGATGTATGTCGGCAGCGGGATCGTAGACAGCCGTGTGCAGAGTAATGCCGATTGAGTGAGATGTGTTGCCTGTTGTCTGGATGGATATATGATGTCACCTTAAAGGATGGCGCCCTAATAAACACAGGCCGGTGAGTGGTGAAGACATGCAGCCAGAACAAAAATCCCTAACAACAGCAAAAAAAAAAAAAACTGAGGGGGCAGTCACTGTGGTAACTTTCGTTCAATAATTAACTTCTTCTGAAAAAAAGGGCATGGTTTTACCTCGCTAGGCCAGTTGGTAGCACGCCCCATGTTGGGTGGGGATGAAAGAAATGTACTGTACGTGTTTAAGCGACGCCCTTAATTACACAGGCCACGGCCCTTTTAGAGACCTAGTGCTGTAACCAAGTCATGTGAAATGTATTAAAGATGTACTTAAACAACTAATGGCGTGAATGTTTACAGCGTGTGCGCTTTATTTACTGATTGGTGATTTTACATTTTAAACAACGCACGTGGGCAAATCGCAAACATGAAGAAACACCTGCTCTGCTGGACGTCAGATGGCTGAAATTAATAACTGCGTGTTAAATGTAAAGTAGTGGTCTATTGGCCCAGTTTAAAGCAAACTCGCTTCAGCACAGAGTGAAAATAGAGGCCACTGGCGAGGAGACGGTTAAGAATCAGGACTAAATATGAAGTAATATTAACGTTTAGGTTCGAGTTAAAGATTTTAAACCAAACAAAATTCCAACAGTACTTAACAGTGTTGGAATTGCACTATGGAATGCGAAAAAATTCAGATTTTGTTGCCCACGGTGGTACAAAGAGCCGCAAACTCTGATTCTGCCATTTTATATTTACCATAAGGTGCGATCCTACTATGGCCAGCTATCCGCTGCTTGTCTGTGAATTCAGTTTCATGCGTCTCCCCAAGCTGAGCTTTTAACGGATGTCATTTCTTTATAATGTTAGGGCTTCCGGGTCGCCCATAACTCAATCCCGCAGGAGAACATATTGTCAGAATCTTCTGGGATTGTGTACCGCTGATATGTAAGGCGCCCTAAGATTGGAGCGCTGGGCCACTCGTAGGGTGCCGATGATTGGCTGTGTAGTTCGCAAGTGGACAGATCTGCCTTTTTACAAATCGGCGGGTGCAGTGAGTCTGCCCTAGATTAAAGGGTTAGTTATACCATGTCTCTGGCTGGGTTATGATGCCGGGGGTGCGAAGAGAGGGGGGGCTGCGCGCAGTAGGGCTCCAGGTAATGCAAGCAGACGTAATGTTTACTTTCAAGGGAGGCTGCACACTGTTTGGAACCCGCTGTTGGTGTTTATTGTTGGAATTCGTTTTACGCTCTCAATAGAGGTAGGTGAACTTAAGCCGCTCTGTTATTTTAGTGATGACGTCTCGCGCTACAGGCTCTATATACCAGATGGGACAGTTTAGTTCTACAAAGCAAGAATCCGTGGAGCACTGCTAAAACAAATAAATCAAAGCAAGCAAGACGCGCGGCCGGCCGCGAGACGCACTCTGTGGTGGGGGAGGTGGAGGGGCATTGAAGCGAGGCGCGCGCGCTTGGGCGAGCGAGAGGAAAGCCAGATGGCACCTCTGCTCGTGCCTGTGCGCGTAACCGCACACTGTATGCCAGCAAAAGCGTGTGGTAGCACTTTGAAAAGCCCACTTACTAAATGTCTCGCAGAGCAGCGCATGCGCTGGCTCAGGCGAGACCTAATAAAAAAGGACTTTGATGCATCCAGTGCTAATACACTTTTAAAAAATTGTGGTTTAGCACTTTTTAAAATTAGTTTTAGCCATAGGGCAAAGCAACAGCACTGCTGTGCAGCATGGTTACAATACATTGCCAAAGCCAATAGTTCGTATAGGCGAAACCTACTGGCTATGCCAATGATTTTTATTTCCTCCTGCCAGTTGCTTACCACTAACTTAACGTCTGTGTCCACTATTTTTTTTTTTTTGTCCTCATTCGCCATTAGATAATTAGAGCTGTTAAATTTCCTCCTGTGGCCTCCCTCTCAAATAGCACCAACTGGAGAGCTCTATATCTAGATGGTAATGCTTTACACAGAGCCTCTCTACATACTTGTTCTGTATAATCCTGGGCACCCAACAGAACTAGAGAGATGAAGTAAAACAAGTGTAAAGACAATCATTGGACTGATTTCCCTATTGATCAAGAGTAACCAACCATTCCTCACATGGACCCCAAAAATCTATTCTATTATCCCTATTTTTATATTTTACTAATTTAACTCTATCCATCTTCATTGTATATTTAATGGAGATCACCCAGTCTAAAAAAAAGTTGGGGAAATATCCTTTATCCACTTTTTGCAAATTTCTCTTCTTGCAAGCAAAATCAAATATAAACATAACTTTTTTTCCCACCTGGAAAATGACTTGTACTCTGAAAACAGGCCAAAAAAAACTAAAACTGTGCTTACCTGGATATTTAGGCCAAAAAATATCTTCCATACCTTTATTAACCTCTGCCCAGAAATGCCGAAGCTTGGGGCAAGTTAAAAACATATGAACATCATCCGCATCCACCAGGAGACACTTTAGGCACTTAGGCGCTGGACCTTTCGAGAATTTTGAGAGCTTAAGGGGAGACCAATACACCCTGTGAACACAAAAGATATGATTCCTTCTTAAATTTGCAGGTTGTACTGTAGTGTACAAGATGTCATGAGATACTTGCCAAATATCTTCAAGATGACAGCCGGGCAAGCTCTCTCCCCACAGCTCCGTCGGTAGTTTAAACTCTCCTTCCTCCAGGTCCAGCATTAACCAGTAAAAAGTAGTTACCCCTTTCTTTTTTTCAATTTTTCTCCAAAGTACATTTTCTAGTTCATTGGGCAAGCCCACTTCAGTCCCAATACTTTGATCCCAACTTTTTATTTGCCAGTACTTGAATTTGGAAAGCCGGTTGTTTGTAAGTGAATTCAGCTCGTCCCAGGATAGCAGAGACCCTTCCGATATTATCTGTTCCCAATGCATAATTCCTGCCTCTATCAGAGGAGTTGACAGAGAATCTCTAGTCCACCCTGGCGATCCTGGAGCATTCCAGATAGGAGCAAGAGCACTAAAGTAGTTAATCTTCAAAGTTTTCTCAATCTTGGCCCAAGTACCAGCAAAACCGCTTAGTATTTTTAAGCGAACTTTCTTGAAGAATCTCGGGTCTCCATATTTGTATAGAAAGCCCTGACTCCCACTCTCAACATCCATGAGCATCTCCTTGAACATCACACCCACATCCGAATCATCTGGTATGTCCATGAGGATTTTACCTGCCCTCGGTGAAAATGTCCTTGCATACAGAACTAAATCAGGTAAGCATAGCCCCCCCTTGTTCTTTTTCCTACGCAACTTCCTCCACGATATTCTAATACCTTTTGAGGCCCAGATAAAGGTATTTAATTTCGACTGGAGAGTCCTCAAACTTTTTCATTGAATACCAATGGAATATTCTGTAATATAAAACTTAACTTGGGCAACAGCATCATTTTTATTAAATTCACTCTACCAATCGGAGTCAGAGGTAAGTAGATCCAACCCAATAAAGAGTTATGTATTTCTTTCGTGATCTTTTGGAGGTTTGTTTCTGCGATCTTATCTATATTTTGGGTAATCAGTATTCCCAAATACCTAATCACCTTTTTTGTTGGATAAGCACAGGTGCCCACATTCCATGCCATACATTCAGTTTTTGTAGCATTTATTTCATATCCCGAAACACTCCCAAACTTCTTTGCTTCTTCATATATTAACGGGATTGAGACATTCAAGTCCGATGTATATACCATTAAATCATCGGCGTATAGCGCCACCTTCTTTTCCCAATCCTTAAATTTAAAAGTTTGTATACCTGAATGCTGTCTGATTTTTTTCAGCCAGAGGCTCGATATATAAATTAAAAAGCATCGGGGATAAAGGGCATCCCTGCCTAGTGCCTCTCTGGATTTTAACAGGAGCAGTTAGATTACCATTTACTAAAATTCTCGCTATAGGGGCTTGATATATCAGAGAGACTGACCTACAAAAGTTATTTCCTAAATTATATTCTTTTAGTATGTGTTTTAAGTAGGCCCAGTTTACTCTATCGAAAGCTTTCGTAGCATCTATCATTATTATAGCTAGCAGGATTTTGTATATGGTTGCTATATCAATCGCCCCAATCAAATTATAAGTGAGCTCCCCTATTCCTCTCCCTCTAACAAATCCCTTTTGGTCCCTATGGAGAAGGCACTCTGATACCCCATTCAACCTCTCTGCCAATATTTTTGCAAAGATCTTATAATCAATATTGAGCAGAGAGATGGGCTGATATGAATTACAAGTTCTTGGTGATTTGGAGGGTTTAAGGATTAGCGAAACCGTTGCTTCATTCCACGAGGGTGGGATATCTCCTCCCTCTTCAAACATATGGGCGAACAATGTCATCAAAACCGGGGCAAGAACATCCCTTAGAACTTTGTACAGTTCCGCAGGTAACCCATCCGGGCCTGCAGCTTTCCCAGATTTGCCCAAATCAATGGCTTTCCCAATCTCAGTTCTAGAGATCTGCATATCCATATTGTGAGATTTATCATCGGTGATCTTTTTAATAGGAGTCTGACCCAGCCACTTTCTTATTTCACCTTCTTGAACATTTAAATCTTCATGATAGACTTCCTCAAAGTATGACTGAAAGGCCTTTTCGATTTCATCTGGGGACTTAAGTATACCCCCCGGGACAGCAGAATTCAGCTCATTAATGGTACCTCTGGCCAGGTCTTGCTTAGTCTTCCATGCCAGAAGCTTCCCACAGCTCTCCTCATACTCAAAGTGAGCTAGTTTACTGGCTTGCCATTTCTTTTTCAGCTTTGAATCAAGAACAGCTGCCAGATCTGATTTAAGAGATTCTAACCTTGCTGTCATGTTCGTATCTGAGGGGTTACTCTGATGTGTAATGATGTAATTCTCTATTACTTGTATTTCTTTTTCTATTCCCTCAACTTCAGCTTTATACTGTTTATGTCTGGCAAGCTGTAGAAAGGTTAATAAACCCCTTAAAAAAGCCTTGTAGGCATCCCAAACCATATGTATCGGGGCAGTACCTAGATTAATTTGAAAGAAGGCCTCTGTTTCTGATAACTTCTCAATTATTTCTTCTTCCAAAAGGATGGCACGCTCTACAGTCCATCTCCTGGAAACTGGTCTAATTGGTACCATAAGAGTTAATGACACTGCTGAATGATCAGAAAGATGTTCCCCTACGTGGTTGACATCCTGAACCCATTTCTTTAAAACTGTACTCAAGAGAAAGTAGTCTATTCTAGATTTATGATTATATTTTTTATTATGAAAAGTATAACCTCTTTTCTTGCCCATTTTACTCCTCCATACATCATACCAAGCAAGCCGTTTCATTGTTTTTAATCAATGCAGCCATTTTATAATTTAGAATAGCTCTACTTCTCTGTGATTTATCAAGTACATGGTCTAAGACCACATTAAAGTCTCCAGCCAGTATTAGTGGATCTGTATAATTCAATAATTCAGACAATACATTTTTAAAAGGCCCTGGATCGTCAGTCTTTGGACCATAATATCCTGCCACTGTAAACTTAAATGTATGGCATTTAACCCTAGCTACGACCCATCTCCCCATTTTATCCACCGTACTAGACGTGAGAGAGATAGCTGATTTTTTTTAAATTATTATAGCAACTCCCTTTGTTGAGTGTTGTTGCGTAGTACAAATAACATTCTGAATCAATTTTCTAGACTTACATAGAGACTTTAGTTCACTTTCCAGCAAATGTGTCTCTTGTAATATAAGAATCTGTTCTGAGGTATCCCTCAAGTACTGAAAGATTTTTTCCATCCTATATTTTGTCCTCAGTCCATTAAGATTCCAGGAAAGCACCTTAAACCCAAAATTTTGATTATCCACTGGGCACGCCATTTTCTTGATCTCTTCTCTGATTAAAACCTTCAGCAATTTGGCGACTCGGACATTTTTTTTAAATTTTCTCCCACTGCTCCCCACCCTGTGCTCCCCCCCTAACCCCCTCTAGTGAACCCTTCCCTGGAGAACCCCCCCTTACCGCCTCCATGGCCTCAACCTAGGCCTATGGGGCCCCTCTTCTTAGGTCAGGAGCTTGGTACTAAACTTTACAGTCTTTCATATCCAGAGAATTACTATTTTTCTTTCTCTTCCCCCACTACCCCCGATATAGACTGTAGAAAAGTCTCAGCATCTTCCACTCTTCTAAATATCCTCATTTTATTGTTACACATCACTTTCAATGATGCTGGGAATTTTAATTGTGCTGTTGCACCCATTTTTTCAAAAGGATCCAGTAATTTACCCAGTTCCCATTGTTTTGAAGCTGTGATTGCCGAGACATCCGATCTTATCTGGAATGTTATATCATCTGCAGTCAAGGAGTTTAATTTTAGTGCTTTATTAAGTATTTCTTCTTTCAAACTGTATGTCAGAAAGTGTACTAGGATTTTCCTTGGTCTCGTTTTGTTGGGATTGAGCCTAAAAGGATCCCTATGTACTCTTTGTATATCTGCCATCAGAGCCTCCTCCGAGCACTCAACATGTGTTGCTTGTTTTATTAACTTTACTACGTACTCTTATTTTACTCCCCTCTGCTCCTTCTGGTACCTTGAGCAAGCGGATGTTATTTCTCCTTTGAGAATTTTCTAATGACTCTAGTTTGTCTTGTATTTCCAGATCTTTTCCTTTTAATGCCGCTATGCTCTTTGTATTCTCGTCCATCTGGTTTGTTAACTCAGTTACAGTGAGTGCCAAGGCCATGGTCCTGGCAGCAAGTGAATCTATCTTGATTTCTAACTTTTCACATAAACTTTTAATATCCACTTGGTTATTTTCCGATGTCGAGAATCTATCTCTCATTTCTTTAGCAAGAGCTTGTAGCATATCACACAGTGATTTTAACTGGTTTTCACTCCCGGTATCACAACTCATAGTTTCAGCAACCTGTGCATGAGCTCCTTCAAGTTCTTCCGAGTTGTCTCTGATTGGCCCGACCTGATATTTATCTAAAGAATCCTGTGTTTCTGATATCTCTATGAGGTTATCCTTATGGCTCTGAACCACCTCTACTGCCACCATAGTATTATCTATTTTGTCAGCCATTTCTGGGACTAGTAGTCTTGCCTCATCCATTAGTGGAAGAAATCTATTGAAGGTGGGGAGATTCCTCAACGACTCGCTTGGATCGAATAAAGAGGTTTGCTCTATTGGTTTTAGTATTAATGTGCTGGGAGTAACTTTAAAATAACTTCTCAAGGAAGGTGTTAATTTAGGAGTCTCTTTAATCAAAGAGCCACTCTTCTTTTTACAGGGAGCTTTAAATTTGGCTGCACCTAAATCTTTCTTCGTCAATTTATTCTGTATTGGCGTTTTTTTTGTTAATTTTAGGTTGTTGTGCTCCAGGATTTTTTATATCTTTGCCTCCTTGAGAATCCACCATGTGTGTATTCAATTTTGCACTTCTAAGGGAGTATCTGGTTTTCCCCCAGCCTGAATTTACTGACATGCAGCCTAATTTTGTGTCCTTTTGCTGCTCAGTCTTACCTCCCTTGCTGACACGAGGTACTCCAGAGACTCTGCACAAGTTCTCAGCTTCTAATTCCCCCTCCGTGACTCTCACCACTTGATGCTGCTTCCACTCCACCCGGCTCAGGAACTGGGATTGTTGTGTCCTTTCCAGCGCCGTAACTGTGCTGCCCCTGCCTCTCCCGCCCTGGAAGGGGAGCACAGCCACAGCCCTCCTCCCCCGGTCCAGCTCCCGAGCCGCGCGCGCCCAGATCAGCTCCCAGTCCGCGCATGAACCCGGCAGCTTCCTCGATAATTCCTCCGGGCAAAACCTCCTTGCCTGTTGTCCCGAGGCAGCCGGGACGCCCACAGTCATCACCTCCAGTCCCGCCAAACCACGCCGAGAGCCCCAGCGGTCCCCGCCACACAGACGCCAACCGACAGCAACGGCAAACGCACAAGTTGCCTCCCACGAAGTCGCCGAAGAAAGGAACAAACTCATAGGTACCGTAAATCTCTACTCCTTAACGAATTCAGTTTTTGGGGGGGGGGGGGGGGCAATCAGTACATTACATTACAGGTATTTTCGAATCCTCGGGACACGCTTTTCCGAGTAAATTCGCTCCTGACCTACGGGAGCCTCCATGACCTGCTACTCGCCGGCCGCCATGTTCTCCCGTCTGTGTCCACTATTGCTCATAAGCCATTAGTGCTTTATGCAAATTGCTGCTGTGTTTTTCCTCATATTTATTCTTGTGTCTTTTGTGCTTGAGCCCTGCTTGTTTGCAGACCAGTCTTCTGTTGATCATGGGCGCCTGCATGTGTGACCATGCCATAGCACTTTTATTTATACATACAGCCATGCTGCACACCAGTGGCGCTGCAGTACAACAAAGCTAAAGAAAAAAATGACAAAGCCAATAGATCTCAAATAGGCAAAACCTAATTGCCATGCTAATGCTTGATGTGTTTCTTCTTGTCATGGAGCATAGCCGCATTACATGTGTCCTTCCATTGCTCACTTTTCAGGCACTCATTTCTTCTTTTTGGTTTAGCACTAAGAGACTGCATGTGTTTTCCAGCTATCTACCTCATGTACTTACTTTCCCCCCTCCTTTTTGCTCTCTTGTCCAAGTGTTTCTCCCCCCATCTGCTTTTTCACCAGTGTCCTTCTCCACCCGTGCTCCACATTGCTCTCTCCCAGTCATTTACTTTCACTCACTTGCACCCTCCTTGTTGCTTCAGTCACCCAGTGTTGCTTTTCCACACACACTTTTTTGTGAATTTTTCTTTTTATTTACCACTTCAACTCTGACCACTATATAAAAAGAAAATGTGCCGTGCCATTCTTAAGGTACGCCCACCACTCATCGTGCGCATGCCTACTAAATGACACAGCAGGCTGCACCATAGGCTTTTTTTAAATCCTTCTTAGCCATGCGGAACAACATCACAAAGAAACAATTGTTAAAGTCAACAGGTCACAAAGGCGAGATCTATTGGCTTTGTCAATGCATTTTTTCTTTTAGCACTCCATGGGAATGCATATGTTTGCTTATTTTCAGATTTGCCTTCACAATGCCGCCTATCCCAGTCCGGCTTTTTTTGTTTTTTTTTCTTTATAACACCCACCCAGCTTCTCTGTTGCTTCCCCGCTCCTCCATCACCACTGCTAACACCACTTAGCAAAATGTACTTGCACCCCCCCTCCCCTCCTCCCCCCCAACACAACAGTCTGTTGCTACCACTTCCCTCTGCGTTGATTTTTTTATTTTAATTTTTTAAGGGCACTGGCATGTGCAAATATGCTTCCAAAACATTCATTTCACAGTAAGAAATCAAAAATCATTTTAACTTAAAGCAGGAATCCAGTGATTGCATTCTCACTTTTCTTCCAGCTAGCTCTCTCACCATCTGTCTCCCCACCTATATCACATACAGAACAATGAATCGACAAATCAATCTCGAACATTAATTTGCTTGTGCACCAGCTCCTTTCGCCCCACCCATCAGTGGCAGCTGGAGATTGCAGCAAGTGGTAGGGCGGACGTCCATACACAGAGTTGCACTATGCAAGTGAGCATAGCGAGCACACTCAATGCCTGGCCTTCTCAAATAGGGCTTGGTTGTGGAGAGAGGGTTTAGACAGATGTTCATTTTTACCCAACTCAATAGTTTCCTTTTCATCAACTTGAGAAGATGAAAGGCTGAGTGGAGCGCTGGAATTCAAACTATGAGGTCGAATACAGATCATCATTCTTGCTGGAGGGCTTATTGGAAGTATTTGGCTAATGAGTCTTCCGATCCAGCTAAGAGGCATGTGACCAGTGCTTAATTTGAGCCAGTGGGAGGCGCAGCACATTTTTGGGGTCGGGCATTTAATGTTCCGTTTTAAATATTTACTAAGTGCAAGAGAGGGAAAAACACAGATCAGAAAGACAGAGGAAGAAAAAGACATCAAGACCGTCGCAAACAGAAAACAGGAACCTGTAAGAGCAAGCAGTTTTTGATAGTGGATTACATAATACCAGCCTAGGTATTTGGCGCACCGACATTTAATTGCACCAGCCGCCAGATTCTGAGCAGTGCTTCGGGCACCATCACTCTTTTGTTCGCAAATTAAGCACGGACTGTGACTGACCAGATTCCCTTCCAACCTTCACCAATATTGCCAGCGTATGTTCAGCACAATTTCTCATCAACTTACATTCATCCATCCACCCATACACTCTTTCCCCCACAGAACCATACACTCCCAACCGCACACTCACCAACTGTCATTCACCCACTTGCTCAATCATTTATGCAATCACTCATTTGCGTCTATCTACCGTCTCACTCATGCACCTAATTCCCGTTGCCCCATCCACTAACTCCCGGTTGTACTTTCTATTAATAACATTTTATTGAAGGCAGCAGGTTGCATTTCAGTTAATTCATTGCATTTTAACGAGCTTTCGTCTACCCACCTTATCATTCCCAGAATCATCCACAGAAACTCTACTCACTTACGATCATTCACCTATCTGTCCACAGTAAACAATTCATTCACTTTCATCCACTTTACATCATTCACCTACCCTCTGATATTCACCCATCTGCATCAAGCTTCCCACTTTCATTCAACCAATTCATATAACCAGTCATCACATTTACCTACCCACTCAGTTAATCCTCCACATTCGACGACTCATTCATTCACAAAAAACCATCAATCACTGAGTAACCAGCAGTTTTATCAATAAAAAGCTACACTTAGTGGCTTTGATAGGGTTTGTTTCATTCTCTCTGCAGATTACATCTATATGTCCCAGTGTCACAACAATAAGCATACATAATCTGCAAGGGAGATCAAACAGCCATATGTAGTCGAGACAGTAAAGAGCTTAGCATTGACCCAGTTGGCGCTGCAAAGGAGAGAGCAGCAGCAGTCAGGAAAGGAAAAGAGGAGAGAACTGATTTTTACTTCCAACTTACTTGTGCTGGTTTTGTTTGCTTTTTTTTTTTTGAGGCAGCGTGCTGATCGGGTCATCTTGCTGCAAACGGTCATGCCAGTTCACACTCATTCCCGGGCAGGATCCAATCAAGACTTCATGTATGTATGAATGGGCCCTTTTAGCGACAGTGAATATACTAAACCATCAATCAATTCAATTCATAATCTTTATTCGATTTTTAGGATAAAATCATAAAAGTCAAGTCAATAAAAATAGTACATAGGTTATCTTTGCCAAACTCATACTTATTTTAAAACCCCCGTAAGAAAACGTCCAAGACAAAAACAGACTGTAAAAGAATTTAACAGCTGTAAATACAGCAGGCTAGGCCTGACTTGTGTAAAATTCAATGGTTTTAAAATTGGGCGTAAAAACTTGTCGTAAATTATTATATTTTGGGCAAAGCATTACAACATGCAGTGTGTCATTAATTGATGTGTTATCGCAGTTGCAAAGGGGCAGGTCCGAGTTCGTAAAACAACCATGATTAAAAGGAACAAGAGGGGGAAATAGATTCAATCTGAAGTAAGTCAGCAGGCGACGTTGATGGCGTGTCATATTCCACGTCAAGTAGGGTTCTATGCTGCTGACAGTTTTAACTAGAATCGCATGTCGCATTGAGTGTTTCGTTAATGCATAATCTCCATGTTCTGAAGCCAACTTGTCCCTAAAAGCAGTTTCAACCCTTTTGCCCTCGGAGCGTGTTAAACTAGAAGGATTATCATACAGGTCGGGCCTCCCTAGGGTCTGCATAATATGCGCCATGTAGGCCAGACACGGGATCAAAGAGGATTTATCCAACTTTAAACAATCCTGCAAAATTTATCTGCCGAAACAAAGTTCCTCTTTTACCCAAATTGAATGCCAAAGTTTTAGAGGGCTAAGACGGAGCTGGTCAATAATATAGTCTAAGCCTAGTACTTCGTGAACAATTTCGTGAGGTACACTTTTTGAAACACTCAGAAGGCTCCTTAAGAATTTATTTTCGGCTACTTGAATTGGGGCAACCCGGCCATACCCCCCTATTCCACTGCCATAACTCACTATTGGGATGCACTTAGCCCTGTAGATTTCCAGGATCGATTGTATATAAGTGCACCCAAGCCTGCAGGAAAAATCACCTATACTAAATATCGCTCTGTTAAAGACAAAACATTCTGGGTAATAAGTGATTGCCAATTTAACCCGGAATCCAATTGGACCCCCAGGTATCTAAACAGGTCTACCCGGCTAATGTGATGGCCATCCACCAAGTATTTCATGGTTTTCGTGCTCGTTGGACCAAACTTCATGACGTGTGACTTTGAAAAATTCATCGTCAGGTCAAGGCTACTCATGAAACTAATAAAAAGAGTATGAAGTTTTTGTAAACCTTTAGCTGTGCAGGCAGTTAAAACTGTCATATGCATAGAGCTTTGCTAGAGTTTGGTCATTCTCTCTGCAGATTACATCTATATGCCCCAGTGTCACAACAATAAGCATACATAATCTGCAAGGGAGCCAAAACAGCCATATGTAGTCGAGACAGTAAAGAGCTTAGCACTGACCCAGTTGCTGCTGCAAAGGAGAGAGAGCAGCAGTCAGGAAAGGAAAAGAGGAGAACTGATTTTTTTATTTTTTCTCCCAATTTACTTGTGCTGTTTTGGGGGGGGCAGGTGGGGTTTGAGGCAGCATGCTGATCTGGTCATCTTGCTGCACACGGTCATGCCAGTTCACACTTATTCCAGGGCAGGATCCAATCTAGACTTCATGTAGGTATGAATGGGCCCTTTTAGCGACAGTGAATATACTAAACAAAACGTGACTCAGACATCACAGACTGACTAAATATATTGGTCAGTGGAATCTTTCGCATGCTTCCTAAGCCCACCTTCTCGCACGTCGTCACTGGGTGGGGTGTGTTCAGTGAGGTTTGCTGGCGCCACCATACCCTGTGGCAAGATGTTAAAGGTCAGGTTAACTTGTTGAGTGGAATGCAGACTTGTACAGCCCGGGTTTGAAAGCAAAACGCAAGAGGCTGTTTTTAATCAGTGCTCTAGGTCGAGATGGAGAAATGAAAGGGACACCACAAGGCTGTGAGAAAAGACAAGGGCTGTAAGTGGGTAAGCCCCACCTGCGCAGAATCGGGCTCAAGCTCACGCAGGCGTAGAAGGTCTTGCAAAAATGCATAGCTGCCTGACCGTTGCTTTAATTTAGTTAATATAAATAATCTTTTATATTAGGAAGCCTTAAAAGGAGACGGGTCGCAGCCCCAGCCCACTTCTACAGAAGCCGCTGCTGCCACCCATTTCAGCCGTTTGTACTAAAATGGGCGATCATCACACATGCAGACACACCGAGTGAGTGACCAACATCTTTAATAGAGGGCCAAAACTATGCTGGTAACAAGAACACTATAGAAATAACCTGATAACCCATAATTTATTTCATGCAGTACTGACTACAAATGAATAACCAATCCAGTGACTGTTGCATAGCTGAAAGCAAAGAGAAACGCTTATAAATGTTTTATTCTAAAAATGCATTTTATTATATCAAAAAAGATTATATTTATCCAATTTGACAGTCCTTAAAAAGTGCTTAAATATTTAATCAATATATCACAATATATCTGATTAGTACAAACAATTTACAACTTAATGAAATAGGTAGATACCAACCCCTTACCCCGCCCCCTAAAAAACAACACTAAAACTCAAACATTCATTCACATTTATCCACAATCTCTCAACTTCAAACGATTAAAAAGAACTCGGCATCATCAGGGTCTGAGCAATGCAATAGACACAGGCAATGCTTTCCACCTTTCATTGATTTGTAGCGGTTAGTAAACTTAGCTATTCAACTTTTTATGTAGCCAACGCCGTTCTGCAATAGTCACTGGATTATTTATTAATTTGGATTTAAGTACTAAATGACATAAATTAGGGGTCGGCATGTTATTACTATAGTATTCTTGTTTCCCCTGGCCCGCATCCCGTCATATTGGTTTCAGGGGTCATTTCACTCTTTCAAGGAACCATGCAAGCTTCAGGGAACAATGATATAATCTGGTTGCAACTGCAGTCCCTCATGGGTAGCATATGCTTAACTCACCCTAACTAATCTGCACTTTTCAAGACATTTTCAATACAAGATCATCAATCCGTTTTAAAATCATGATATTTCATGTAAAAAAAAAAACTCATGCAGTAACAAAAACTGCTACTATTACACACAGCAAACACAAGGAGATGATGGACGGAGCGCTGAAACCTTTCAGACACTCACCCCCAGATACAGATCTGAGTTGAATCCATCATCGTTCTTTAGCTCAATTCGCCCTAAGATGGCAGGGTATGCCCAGACGTGGGTCTCTTGCTCACTTTGCCACTGGATTCAAGCTAGCCTGGCTGATGAGGGGTGTTACCCCGAAACCGGTCCCAGGATGCTTGTTTCCGGTCCAGGGAAGACCTGCTTTGGCAGTTCGGGCTGGACTGTTCCCATGAGGGGGTATGCCCAGACGTGGGTTTCTTACTCACTTTGCCACTGGATTCAAGCTAGCCTGGCTGATGAGGGGTGTTACCCCGAAACCGGTCCCAGGATGCTGGTTTCTGGTCCAGGGAAGACCTGGCTTGGCAGTTCGGGCTGGACTGTTCCCATGAGGCACAGGGTCAAGACTGATTTGCATATATCTGTGTCTGAACTGGGGTGGCGAAGTGAGCTAAAGAACAATGATGGATTCAACCCAGATCTGTGACTGGAGGGTGAGGGTCTGAAAGGTTTCAGCGCTCCACCCATCCTCTTCCTTGTGTTTGCACTATGACACACATGTGCATATCAAGGACCAGAAGACTTCAATTTTCTCAATTTAGCAGGATTGAGTTACCAGCAACTAGTAAACTATTAATACCACATACTGCGGAAGCACATTAACTGAAGACAACAATATCCAAAATGTTTTCTTTTTTTATTAAACCTTATAGTACAAACCTGAAAAGTAAACAAAAACTGGCAATAAACAACATGGAGTCTTTCCGCACAAGGAAAGAGAGCAGAGCAGTGCTAATAAATTAAATCTCAAACTGTAAGCCAGAGTCACAGAAGTTCACTGTCAAAAGGGGGGGAAAGTACACAGCAAGGCCATAAAAACTGGACAACCACATTGGAAAACACGTGACTTGTTTATGTTATTGTTAAATATTCCAAACAGTTCAGTCTTTTGCACCAAAAACCAACAGATTGTGTTTTAGGACTTTCCCGACAGTCACCACTGGCAAGCTCAGTGCAATATGAGTAGCTACGTCATTGTTGAATTGTAATTATGGAACAGTTTGTGAAAATGTTTCCTTTTTTTCTCTCTTCAACTTCACATGTATAGAACCATTTAAAAAAAAAAAAGGGCAACAGCTACTCCATTTATTATTCGTCGTCATTGTTCAGTGATGTAAGCAGCACTTATAGAAATGTTACAAGAAAAACCCTGTAAGCATCAAATCCAGCCGATGAAGAAACTGAAATGTAAGGCTTTTTCTTCATCTTTTTTTTGTCACCAACCCCTGTCCACCCCATTCCCCAAGAAAGGCTCAAGTATTTAAAACAATTTACAGGCATATATACAAAAAGATCTGTCATTTTTTCATTTTGTTTGCGAGACATACAGAAATAAAAACAGACAAGATGAGAGGAAATGCATTTTCACATTCAAAAACAAATAACGCAGACCTTCTAGTGGCTCTAAATGTAATATCATGGAACAAAAAATGTCTTCGAAAGATGAAAGATTAATGCTGACTGTGTTGTAAAGTTGTGAAAACAGCAGTGGAATGAATATGGAATGTTATAGATTGCACGTCCATAAACGAGAAGCCCTATTTAGGGTTCCATCACTTTTTTTCTTTTTCCTTTTCTTTTCTCTTTTATAAAAGATGCTATTGAAGGTTTTTTTTTTTTGTGACAAAGTAGCCAACAGCACCAAAAAATAACAGAATGGATTTCCTAACGAAATCAGGCACAGATTTTTCCCCCCACACATACACGCACCCACACGCAACTCCTCCAAGGCAGGCAGTCCTTTTTATTTGTTTTTCTCCTTAAACAGATGCATAGTGATGTGCTGGTAAAAGAGAACAATATTTATTTTTTCATCAGTTTGCCAATCTTCAGCTGCCATTACCTCAAAAAATAAGGTTTGGGGTTTCTATTTTTTCCAGAGTTTTTAAATATTTTTATGCATTTGTTCCATCCCAAATTATTTTTCTAAAAAAATGTACAAAACGTATCTTGCACATGACAGAATAAAACACAGGCAAGTGGAGCAGGTTCATTCAAGTTTTGTCTTTCTCGCTAGAAAATCTGTTCCCTTGGCTGGGAAAAATAATAATACAAAAACACATCAAACTTCAACCTATTCAAAATGGATTAAATGCCTTTTTTCACAGAATCAAGAAAGGCTTTTGATTCACAGCCACAGGGACCATACAAATAATGTGTTAACCGCCCCACTGGCTGATTTGTTTTTTTTTAAAACAGTGAATGCACTGCAATTGCAAAATTTTCACTGCAGTAGCCAAGTACAAAAAAAATAGTTCAACAGTTTAATGCTAAAACAAAATAACTTCTCTAAAACCAGAAGAAAAAAAATCTTCCTTAGAGCTAGTGCAAAGACAGCTTGTATTCTACAGCAAGTACTCCAAACTATGGTATAATAATTACAAAAAAAATATATATATTTATATAATCAACAAAACGCTAGAGTGTTGGCATCTTCATGATAAACTGGGTGTTGTGAGTCTCGAAGATGGCACATCGAGTGTTGCTCGTTTGCGTGGTCCTCTTTTTGGTGTTGGCTTGCTAATACCGTCCTCGATGCTGCCATTTTTACCAGATACTTTTCCACATATCTGATTAACTAGACTGATGATTTGTTCCTGGCAGGAAAGAAGAATACCATTAACACATCACAACATTAATAGAGGACACTACAAATTTTAAATCTCAAAATAGTTCAAGTGCTAAAAATACATAACTGAAAAGACAGACAACACCAAAGCAAATTTCATGTTTTACAATAAAACCATGCTTGCTCTTAAACTTGTTAAAAATTAAAATATTTTTTAAAACCATCAAATTAAACATTTTTAAAAGTGAGATAATTGTATTATTTACCAGGAAATGTGCAATGTTTACACTACTTACAATAAGATAGCTAACGGAGTGACACATTAGGAAAACATTACTTACATGTAACAATTGGTTGACAGCTTAGAGTGCTGTAGAATCACATGCTAGCACTCGGCTGCCATCTAATGTTGGGAGCAGACATTGCAAGATGTTTTTCTCCAAAGACGTTTAGGTTTTGAGGAGACTTATCAGTCCTCTCTGAAACCCACAATGCACCAGGACAAGAATCCACCTTAAATTGTTCCCCTTCTTCCACAAGAGGTGAGAGAAGATACGTGGAGTGTTGAGAAGCAGGACTAAGTGTATACTAGTGCACTGAAATTATGATCATATGTGTTTACAGAGTGAAAAAACATTGAAACATAGGCTTGCAATTAGGAAGCGCGCGTTCAAATTCACAGCACTACAAGCTGCTAGCCAATTGTTACAAATAAGTGACACTTTCGGTGTGCTGTCAATCACATGCTAGGAAGAATGAAAAGCAGAACTCTCCTCCATAAAGTAGTGGATTGCAAGCAGATCTGGAAGTTGTTTGAAACAAGGTTTTAATAACTGTTTGCCTCACCCGTGCCTCTTGTAGGGTGTGAATGTCTACCCAGTAGTGCTTTGTAAAGGAATAAGGGGTAGATCAAGTTGTAGCTTCAAAGAGGTTTGGAACCAGGACGTTTCCTAAGACAATAGAGGCTCTTTTTTCAGTAGCATGTGCTCTAGGCACAGTGTGGAGTGTACGCTTAGCTTTTGCAAAGCACACTTGAATAGATTTGTCAATCCGTCTTGTGAGGCTTGACTTATAGGTTGGTTACATAAGAGTGTTCTTTTGACACCAAACGTTTTTAGTTCTTTTTCAGCAATTTACTAGGGTTGTGGAAAGAAAATTTGTCAATTAGTAGTCTTAATAATGTGGATAGGGGAAAAAAATAACTTTTGCAGAAAACCAGCTTTATTTGGAGAACACCACTATCTTCTTACACCTGGATGAAAGGTTCCTTCACAGTAAGGCTTGTAGTTTGTTAACTCGCACGGATGTGATGTGATTGAAGGAGTACGTTACTTATCCTGTAAGCATCTATTCGTAGCATGTAGTGCTGCAGAATCACATGCTATGCACACTTCTACCATATAGAGTTGGGCTTGGACATTACAACCTGTTTTTCTCAAAGAAGTCTTTTTTATAGCTGACGTGACGTCGAGTCTCCTACTCTTCGAGAGACTACGCATGTTCAACTGCTCCATTGTTAGATTGTTTATTTTTTCCCCACTGCCATGTTGGAGAGTGAGGATGGAGCTAGTAAAGCTATTAATTGCTACTAAAAATTATTTATATATATATTCATTTATTTTACCTTCTGGCAGTTGCCAGAAGGTAGTTATAGTTAGGACCTAGTTTCCATAGGAAAAGCATTTTTTGACTTGCCTATAACTTTAGTGTCGTTTGACCAATCTTCATGAAATTTTCCCAAAAAAGTGTCAAGGTAGGTTCTGTGTGTCATGGAAAGTTTGGGGGTCATCCGTGCTGTGGGGACCAAGAAGTAATAGCGCAAAAAAAAGTGTGCGTTTGTAATCCTAATTCCTTTAGGAATGAGTTGTCGAACCTACAGCCCGAACCGCTGGACGGAATTACACAAAATTTGGCAAAAAGGTTGATGTTGTTACGCAGATTGTGCTTTTTGTTATTTGGTGCAAATCCGCCCAGACGTTTTTGAGAAATTTAAGCTAAAAATATAGATCTCTGGCCGCGGTTATGTTGCGGTGGTTTCACGATTAATCGCGAATGCACCTGCCAACGGGAATGCTCTGATTGGCTGGACGCAACCTGAACAGAAAGTTGCAGCCGCCATTTTATCGTTCGGGAACGGTTCTTGGGGCTGAAAACTTGTGTGAAAGCTAACATAAGGGGTCAGGGTGGAGATACTCTGACCCCATGTTTGAGAAATGGGTGTGTTATGCATCTAAAATGGTTTTGTTTTGATTGCATGCAATATTCGTGACGACGTTGTGACCGCCAGCGCTGCCCCGTGTTCCATTGCGGGGACATTACGAATATCGCGGCGACACATGGCACCCGTGTACCATTGCGGGGACATTACAAATATCGCGGTGACATCGCAAACATTGGTGGAAACAAAGAAAATATTAATATTTGTACACACGCTGATCACTGTCACGCACTCACAAACTCACTTAGACACCTATACACCCATACACATACCCAATCACACATGTATACATCAATTCACATACCCACTCAGATACTCATGCACTCACTCACAAACCCATTCAGGTACTTATGCACCCACTTACAGACTCACTTGGAGTGATGCACCCCTGTACAGACCCACTCAAAGACTCATGCACCTACTTAGAGACTCAGTCAGACTCATGTGTACAGTTTCATACCTAGAGACTCTTACAACCACTCACAGAATCAATTCAGCACTCATGCACCCACTCACCGACCCACTCAGATACTCATGCACCCACTTATAGACTCACTCTGAGAGTCACGCACCCATGTACAGACTCATGCATCCACTTACAGACCCATTCACACACTCACGTATGTACTCACTGACCCACTGAGATACACCCACTTACAGATCCACTCATACACCCATACATTCATTCTCACACTCAGTCGCAGACTCTCTGAGACTTATTGAGTCAGGCACTCACTGATACACTCAGAAAGTCACACACCCACTCACAAACCCACTCAGATATACACGCACCCACTCACCAACTCAAGGCTCATGCATCCACTCACAGACACTCACCCTCCCAGTCACAGACCCACTTAGACACTCATGCATGCAACCATTCACTCACCCTCTAAAAGATATGCTCTCACTCACAGACCCATTGAGACACTCGTAAACCCACTCAGAGACGTATGTACTCAGTCACTCATACACTCAGACTCGCACACGCAGGCCCACTCAGAGGCCCACGGACCCACTCACAGAACCACTCAGACACTAGCGCCCCCAGTCATAGACCCACTGAGACTCATGTACTTAGTCACAGACCCACTCAGACACTCATGCACCCACTCACTGACTCACTAAGACATCCACTCACAGATCCAGACAGTTATATATACTTACTTATATACTTACAAGTGCACAGAGGCACTCAAACGCCTACTCACAGAATGACTGAGTCATGCAACTAATCACAGCCCAATTGAGACACTGATGCACCCACTCTTGGTGCGCTGAGACAGTCACGCAGTTTGTTACAGAAGCATTGATAGACTGATGCACCATGTTACAGATTCACTGAAATAGTTATATAGTGAATGAGAGACTTACTGATACAGTGATGCATGCAGTTATAGATTACACTGAAAAAGTTATGCACTGTGTTATAGAGATATTAAGGGAGTTGTACGTGCTATTATACAGTTAATTAGATAGTAATGTGTTTAATCTGTTGGTTATCCATTTTCCAGTTACAAGTTTTAATTGTGGTGGTTGCTATTAAATGCTTGCATTTGTCTTGTCATTTTGTGACGTATTCGAGGATATCGCGGGTACCGATATCATTGCGACGCCCGAGGTCACTGCGAAAACAGAAAATCAGTTTAAATGGTTGTTTTTATACAAACTCCCTACAAAAATATGACTTTAAACAGTGTAGTAATAAACCGTGTCTAAAATACTGTAAAATGTGTGCATATGTGTTTTGCACCCCCTAAAAAAGGCGTGATCTTTTTAAGCTGAAATTTTGGAATGTGGTGGTCGTTTAATGTCTGCTTCTGTTTTGTGATTTCACGACATGATTGCGATCATTACGACAGTCGTGAATATAAAAATCTAAAGAAAAAACTACACTTATTAATCCACTGAAAAAATACAAGCTTATAAAAATACACCTTAGAGAGACATTTTAGATAGAAAATACAATTTTAAAACCTTAAAATTTAATTTAAAAAAATCAGAGGTTACATTGACAATATAGTTGGGAAATATAATTTGAAAAACCTTAGAAATTCACTGTAAAAACCAAAGGTTTCAGGGATGTTATAGTTAGAAATTAGCATTTAAAAAGCCTTAGAAATTCACAGAAAAAACAATTGTTACAGAGGCTCAAGTTTCACTCGTACAGAACCAGAGAAATTTAGCAGCTAACTATAACTTGTGCCCCCCTCAATGCACTGCTTATGACCCGACATATTACACACTGATGACATGGTCGATGACATTACTGATGACATCATCCACATACACCCACTCCAGTTTCCACACTACCATTCACAAAACCACTGACACACCCATACCAGTACTAACACATACTCACTCACCTATAGTCACTAACACAAGCACACACTCCCCCATACAGCCACTATCACAATCCCTCACTCACACAGTCACACATATACTAGAACACTCACCTATACTGCCTTTCACATATCCAGTTACTCATCCATATACCACTGACACATGCATTCACTCACTGACACAGCCATATGCACACTCAGTCACCTATACAGTCTCACTTACGCACTACCGAACCCAAACAGCCCCTGACTCACTCATGCAGGGAGTCAATCACACACCCTCTCACACAGAGATACCGACACTTTTACACCCGTACAGGTACTCGGACACCCAAACAATCACCCATACAGCCACTTGCGTACCCACTCATGAACCCATACAGCCACTTAGACACCATCTAACAGACCTTCTCAAAACCTAGTCATTCACCCATCCATTCACTGAGGCACCTAATCACTCACTTATACAGTATGTCGCGCACCTACTGAATCATCCATACAGGCACTCATACACCCACTGATTCATCAATACACCTTGGTATGCATATTTAACACTCAAACGTTTTAAAAACTCTCACAGTCACTGAACAATGTCATCAGTGATCTAATTTGAGATATCAGTGATGTCACTGACCATGTTATGAGTGATGTAATATGTGAGGTCATAAGCAGTGCATTGCGGGGGCACGAGTTATAGTTAGCTCAGCTAACTATAACTGCTGAATTTCTTTGGCTTTGTACAAGTGAAACTTGAAACTTGAGTCCAATTATAACGTCTCTGTAACCTTTGTTTTTTTTCAGTGAATATTTCAGTGAGGGAACCGCCTGATCATAGGTCGGCGGTTCCGCACACCTGATTATAAGGCGACCGCACATGGCGCAGTCGCAAACTCCCATTTCTCTCGGGAGCTTGTGCGGTGGGCACTGCCCGCAGCACACGCTCCAATTGAGAAATGGGAGTTTGTAAAAATCCCTGCACTGTGTGGTGTGTGCCACACGGTGCAGGGGTCTTCAGGGGGCAGGCCCCTAAGTGGAGGGCCAGGGGGGGGAAGGAGGCCCTGCTAGGGGCTACCAATGTCGCTTCCCAACAGCCTTTCCATGTCGGAAAGGCCGACATGGAAATGCTGTCGGAAACCAACATCTTAATCTGACGGCGGAGAAGAGCATGGCTCCACCGTCATTGAAGGGATTACTATTTTGTTCTTGTTCGAACAGGCTCACAGAACCCGTCGGAGGAGGAGTGGAATCCCCTTGCAGTTTTCCCTCCAGCCACCGTAATCAAAATACAGTGGTCGGAGGAAAAGCTCAGGATGTCCGTCCGACATCCAAAAGTGTTTAATATGTGTAAATCTGACACTATCACATACCAGCCAGGGAGGCGGAAGGGCATGTGTGAATCTGCAGCACTACACACTACAAATAGATGCAAGTGACATTCTCCATCCGTAGTATGTGTTCACTGCAGATACACATGCTATGCAGAGTGTAAAGCAGTACTCCTCTTGCAGTGGCTCTAGGCTTTAGATGGTGCAGATGGTTGAAAATAGCATAGGTAAAACTGTTCTACAAGTGACTGCTGCCCGACCTAAACATCTACACAATGTTTTGTGAACGTGTGTGGATTTGACCAAGTAGCTGCCATACAAATGTCAGCTAAGGGGATGTTTCCCAAGAAAGCCATTGAGGCACCCTTCTTCTTTGTACTGTGTGCTCGAGGAACTTACATATTTCAACAAATAACTATAAAACATAGCAGTGCAAAGTAGAGACAATGGAGCAAAAGGCACTAGACTGTTTCTCTGAAATGTGCTCTTTCGCAGAATTGATGAGATCCCTTTCTACAGCTTTCATACAGCAGGTGTAACTTTCTACTTTTCTTATGTTCTTTTGGCCTTAACATGACAAATTTGAATACATTTCACAATCCATCTTGAAACTCCTTGAAATATGGTTTAGTTCTATCAATGCAATACATGAGTACTCAACATCCAGTGTATGAAGAGCCCTTTCTGCCACAGTGTCAGGCTTAGCGAAGAAAACCGGCAAGTCAATTGTTTGATTCAAATGGAAGGGAGAGATAACCTTTCGTAGAAATGTATGATTTGTACATACATGTACCATATCCTGGAAAACCTGAAAGGAAGACTTCTATAGTTAGAGCAGGAATTTTGCTAACTCTTCTTCTTTGGAAAGTTATAGCCACAAGGAAAGCAGCTACCTTCCAAGAGACGACCTGCAGAGGGCGAGAATGCAGTGTGAGCATTAGTCTTGTAAGAACTACATTTAAATTCCACAAAGGTACTGGTGGTGTACGTGGTGGAATTATTCTTTTCAACCCTTCCTTAAAGACTTTGATGACTGGTATACGAAAAAGTGACTGATGTTTGCAGTTTTTGCAGGTAAGCCGCAAACGCTGCAAGGTGCAGTCGTATGGAAGTGTACGCTAATCATGGCTACTGAAGGTGTTGCAGGTAGCCAACTATCGGCTGTACTTTAGGCATGCAAGGGTCTATATGCTGGCCTATACAATAATGTACAAACTGCGTTCATCTGGCTGCACAGCAAGCTCTTTTGGACGTCTTGTCTCCTTTAGAATGCCCATACTTTCAGGAGGCAATTGTAAATATCCAAACTCTACTGCTTCAGGAGTCTGACTGCCAGGTTGAGTTGTTTGGGGTTTGGATGCCTGGCCCTTCTTTACTGTGAGTGAGAAGATCCGGTATGTTGGGGAGTTTTTGGTGAGGTACTAGGGAAAACTCTAATAGAGTCATGAACTAGGGCTGGAGCGTCCAGGTCGGAGCTATGAGAATCATCTTGAGAGATGTTTGAGTTTCCTGACCAGATATGTAGTAAGTGGGAGAGGCGGAAAAGCGTGTGCAAATATCCCTGACCAGTTCATCCAAAGAGCATTGCCCATGGTCTGTGGATGCTGGTACCTGGAAGCGAAATTTTGGCATTTTGCATTTTCAACAGTGGCAAATAGATTTACATCCAGTGTCCCCCAGTGCTGGAAGTAACAGCAGATGACTTGGGGGTGGAGTTCCCACTACTGGACTTGTTGCTTTGTCCTGCTTAGCAGGTCTGCCACTGAATTGTACACTCACAGACGATACTATGCAGGAGGTGGATGTGATGTCAAATAGCCCAGTGCCAAATGGTCTGTGCAAGCTGTGACAATTGTAGTGAGTGTGTCCCTTCTTGTTTTTGGATGTAGAACATTTCTGTCCTATCGTCTGTCTGGAGAAGAACGTTCTTTCTGGTTATGTGGCGGTGGAAGGATTTCAGAGCCATCTGAATTACTCTAATCTCCAATACGTTGATGTGGAGTTTTTGTTGAAGAGTAGTTCAAGGGTCCTGGACTGTGATGTCCTCCATGTGTGAGCCCCACCCTATAAGTGATGCATACATGGTGATCATCACTTGTGGTACTGGATCCAAAAAATGTCTGCCTTTGAGGAGTTTCTGTGTGCCCCACCAGTTCAGAGATTGATGGACCCTGGGTGAAACCAACACTAGATCTCCAAATCCCTCCCACTTGTGAGCACTCAGATGGTAGACACTGTAATGGGCACAAGGTATTGCTGCACCTCAGGCATGAACCCGGAGATGTGTAGCCAAGCATGCCTACCTAGGAGAATGGAATAATTTATTCCTCCTGCAGCGGTGTCAGTGCTATCCAAGGCACAACGTATGATTGTGGTGGAGATTTGTCTACCATCTGCAACTACTTCTTCCCCTCTCTTCCTGTATTGTTCTGGGAGATGTTGTATTAACTCTTCCATATTGTCCCAGGTGGCTCTGTTATACCAAGATAGTAATCCTACCAAATTACCTATGCGCCAATGTTTGGCGTGCCCCACTGCCATCCCTTTCCCTGCCGCATCTTTGCACTTAATTTCTTTATCTGGAGGAGGTCTGTCTTCAGTACTTTGGGATGCTTCCCTCTTCCTTGAAGTTGTCACTGCTAGGTGGTCAGCTGTTTGTTGTCCCCTGGTGTAAAATGGGTCAGTGAGGTAATGTTTGCACTTCTTCTCAATGCGTGGCGCAAGGACTCTAGTTTGGACTGGGTCTTTAAATAGCTCTATAGAGACCATGAACCCTATCATAGGTAGGTGTTGCACAGACCGCTCTGTCTTAAAGAGTGTCTTAACCAGGAAATCTGTTTCCTCCACTATAGTATGCATTTGTACCTTGTGATATTTAGCCGCTCCCCTTCCTATGATATGAGGAGGTATCATCCGGAGGCAATGTTTTCGCTGGTATTGGGAGTTTAATGTCTGGATCTTGCAATACAATATTGTATGCATCCCAGGGATCTGGGCTTTGGGGAGAGTCTCCTTGTGATCTGTGTCATGTGCGTAATGACTAGGGCTCCATGTGTCTACATCAGCTGACTGTATGGATGATGGGGACATAGTTTGATGAGATGGAGTGGAGTGGCAAAGGGCTTGTGGCCTTATATTCCATACTTTTCGTCTTTGGAAGAGGCTCTGGAAGGTCAATATACTAGCTCTTTCTTTAAAGGGTGTTCTCAAGCAAGTGTTCTTCCACAATAGGGCGCTTCTTGTACATGAGTTCTTGGAGGTTTTTAAATGTGTTTCCCTCCATATTAGAGGCTGTTACCGTCCTAACTTTCTTCGGTGTCATGTGTGTCTCCGTTTCTTCCTATACGCAGTTGGAGAGTATGAGGTCGAAACCGAAGAGGTCTGTCCCATTTTTTTTTCTTCCAGTATCGGAGTCAAAGTGTGACTTTGCTCCAAGCTCTTTTTTGGAGTCGACGTATGTCTCGGCTCCGATTAGGTGTGCGTCGATGCCGTATGCTTTGTTAACTCCGATGGCTTTGTCAGGCCAAAGGGAGATGAGGTGTCGGCGTCTTTCCTGCGCATGATTTGATGGCTTCATCGGGATCAAGGGCTTCTGCAAGTTATCTCTGTGCCTGTCCCTGTGGCATGGAGCCCGATCAGTATTGAGTGTAGTCTTGTTCTGTCTCAGCTCCGAGGCGTGCTCTCGGTGTCGACCAGAACGCAAAGGCTGTGGTGAACCCCAGGCGATGGTGGGTGGACTGTGGGTTTGCTTTTTTGGCGCCGGGGGGGAGGCTGTGGTTACTTATGGTCTTTGGCGTTGTTCTCATCCTGGGCCATGACCCCAATGCCACCTGTCCTTGTGTAGGATCCACGGTCAACATCACCAATTCGCCATCCTCTTCATGTTGGCTCGACTAAGAGGCAACTTAGTGTGGCCTGCACAAGATGGCTCCCCCCTTGTCCAGGAATGTCCACTTCTTCATTGCAGATCTGTAGGTGTTGTTCGTGGTCTGCTGAGAATTCAGCTTCCGCCACCATCTCCATGGTATGTGCTAGGTGTCAATCACGTCTGGAGCACAGTCTTTATTCTTGAACAGGCTGCAGGCTGTGCAGTCTTATTCTTTATGCTCCAGCGACAAACCAAGGTTACAGGCGTCATGCTGGTCTGAGAACGCATATTTAGCCCCACATAGAGGGAATTTCCTAAAAAGCCTCTCCTTTCTTCTTTCCATTACCCAGAGCCAATCCTTCTCAGCGGACCCTGGAACAGGCCTCTGGCCTAGAAGCCGACCGGAACGAAGCGGTCATTGAAAAAATCTTCATCGGACAGCCTCCTACTAATCTGTTAGGCTACCGCAGGCGGTGACGGCAGCGAAGATGCATGGTGCTCTGGCGCAGTCCATCTGAACCAGATGGCAGGAAAATCTCTTCCTAACAATGGAGCAGTTGAACATGCACATTCTCTTGATGAGGAGACTCGACGCCACATCACCAATAAAAAAAAAACTTCTGCGAGAAAAACACGTTGTAAAGTCGGAGCTCAACACTAGATGGCTGGAGTGTGCATAGCATGTGTATCTGCAGCCAACACATGCAACGAATATGAGAAAAGCTACCTTGCATGACCGAAACTACAGTGGGCAAGAGTGCAATGGTTCAACCTCGGGCCCCAAGAGCTGGGTGAGTACCACACTAAGGTCCATGAACGAACTAGATAAGAGCTTCACTTCTTGCTCTCGGATCTCCTTTGGGTGCATGAGGGCAGATTTATTGCACAATTTTGAGTTGCGACCAGAGCCCAAGCACCAGAGGCACATGTAATGTGGGTCCCATAACTGACATCGGTTTCCTTTAGGCCTGGTACAGATTGATTCCTGTTGTCTTCCTGGGAGATACCTTGCCTAGCACACTGCCTGGTAATATTCTCTGGAGTTGTGGGAAAGACAACAAAGTTGAGAGCAGAGCTCTGGATATGTGTCAAGCTGGTGGTGAGAGATGTGTGGTTAGATTGAACATCCACCACACAGGTCATTACTGAACGTTAACCACTTACAACAAACAGAACAAATAAACACTGTGACATGCTAGACATTTCGACATAATCATAGGATTTTCCCCTTTTAGTTTAGGAATGGATAGAATCGAGCATGTTCCCCATCCCCCCCAACCTTCGTTCGTGGTCATTCAGTCCAGTAAGTTCAACTATTTGCCCCCATATCCATCCGTGCTTGGCCAGGCAGCCTCGTGCCTCGCAAACATCTCTCCTGAACGGCGCACCAGTCCACCCCCTTGCGCCATTTAGCCAGAGAGGGAGCCGCCAAGTCTTTCCAGGCCGCTGCAATGTCCCTCTTGGCCACCAATGTGGAAGTCTCCAGGAATAGCTTATCGTTAAGGGAACCATCCAGCCCATTCATCACTCCCAGGAGAAGGGCACGAGGACTAAGGGGGACAGTCCAACCTAGTATGCCACTCAATTCCGCAACAATCAACCACCAATAGCCGGAAAGGATAGTGCAGGACCAGACCATATGATAGAAGTCAGCTGGCTCCGTCCCACAACATGGGCATTTAGGAGATGGGAGGAAGCCCGCTCTGTGAAGCCTCACAGGAGTAAGATATGCACAGTGAAGATAGTAAATTTGAATGAGACGGAGCCTGGCTGACATGGTTAATACCCTGGGGGCCATCAGTGCATCTCTCCAGTCTTCTTCCTCCAACGGGCCAACCCACTGTTCCCATCTGATCCTAAGGGGGTCTAGAGTGGATGGGGTGTTATCAGTGATCGGTATATTTGGGATATCCCCCTCCTTCCCCAGGTCCCCCATGAGGAGCTTAGCTTCCATAGGGCTAAACTCCGGGACTTTGGAGAAATCGGGAATGTGGGAGGTCAAGGCATGGTGCAGTCGGGGGTATCTGTAAAATTGGGTGGGTTGTAGGGAATATGTTTGCTGCAGCTCTTGGAAGGAGGACAAGTGTCCGCTCCTCCAGACGTCCCCCAAGCAAGTGATACGGATGAGATCCATTTGTGGAAACCCGCTAGTGCCCCAACCTCCCGCAGCCATGTGCCATGTCAAAGGGATGTCTGTAGTGTAATCCTGCGGTTCCATTGAGTGTGCCGCAGCGCTGATCACCATGCTAGGAAAGTCGTCCGGGTGACCGCTGGCAAAGTGTGAGAAACTGGAGCCCCATACAGCATGGCCTGGATCTGCGGGAATCTGAGGCTCTCCAATTCTAGCCGATAGGCCGGATCCGACCATCCACCATTGAACCAGTCATTGATCACCAAGATGCGGGTGGCCAGGTAGTAGAGGAAGGGGTTTATCAGTCCCATTCCCCCATCGTATGGGGGTCGTTGACAATGTGGGAGAGCCAGGCACAACTGTGATCCACCCCAGAGGAAGGTCGTGAGCACACCATCTAGTCTTCTGAACCAGCTGCGAGGGAGGTGGAGGGGAAGATTCTGGAGCACCTACAGGAGACGGGGCAGAACCATCATTTTGAACAGGGCGATCCTGCCGAGGGGGTTGAGCGGAAGGGATTGCCACCGACGGAGATAGTCTTTGGTACGCTCGAGTAGCAGGCTGACGTTGAGGGTCCAAGTAAGCTCCGGGAGAAGGGCCACCCATAGGCCAAGGTATTTAAAGTAGAGTCTCCGTAGGGGAATGTTTCTTGCCAGTCCACACACTCCCGCGAGGCGTGGAGGGGCACCAAATTGGATTTAGCTGGGTTAAGACGCAAGCCCGACGCTCCCCCAAAAGATTGGATTATCTGAAGGCATTGTGGTCCCGAATGGGCCGGATCAGCCAAAAAAAGGAGGGCATCATCTGCATACAGGGCGATTCAGTCTTCATGGGAACCATGCCAGCACCCCCCACTGTATCTGCTCATCCACACGTATGATACAGGCCAAAGGCTCTATCGCTAGAGCAAACCGAAGAGGGGAGAGGGGACATCCATGATGGGTTCCCCACCTGATGGGGAAGGTGCCTGACAATGCCCCATTCACTAGGACCCTGGCCGACAGGTTGGAGTACAGGACTCCCACAGGTTTCTGGAAATGAGGACCAAACCCCACCCTCTCCAATACACTCCCCAAGTAGCTCCAGTTGACCGTATCGAAGGCCTTTTCAAAGTCAAGTAACACTAAGGCTAAATACAGCGTGAGAAGATGGTGGAGAGCAAGGGCCACATGGAGGCGTCTCAGGCAATGCCATGTGCTACGGCGTGGCATGAAGCCGCATTGATCAGGGTGTAGGAGGGCGCAGATCACACACTTCAGACTGGTGGCGAGAATCGTAACGTAGATTTTAATCTCAGTATTAAGCAAGGAAATGGGGCGGTAGTTGGAGCATGTGGCGGGGGGGGTCCAATTTAGGTATAACCACGATGGTGGCGGTGTCTGTGACAGGGGGAAAGGTGCCTTTCTCCACCACCTCCTCAAACAGGGCATAGAGCCTTGGTATCAAAATCTCCCGGAAAGCTGCGTAGTATTCCGCTGGAGATGATGGACGGAGCGTTAGAGCAAATCAAACACTCACCCCCAGGCACAGGGTCAGACTGATTTGCATATGGCCATGTCTGAACTGGGGTGGTGGAGTGAGCTAAAGAATGATGATGGATTAAACCCAGATCAGTTGACTGGGGGTGAGTGTTTGATTTGCTCTAACGCTCCGTCCATCATCCCCTTTGGTATCGCTTTGTTCGCCCTAAGTTGGCAGGGTATGCCCAGACGTGGGTCCCTTGCTCACTTTGCCACTGGATTCAAGCTAGCCTGGCTGATGAGGGTTTTGAACCCGAAACCGGTCCCAGGATGCTTGTTTCCGGTCCAGGGAAGACATGGCTTGGCAGTTCGGGCTGGACTGTTCCCATGAGGCACAGGGTCAGACTGATTTGCATATGGCTATGTCTGAACCGGGGTGGTGGAGTGAGCTAAAGAATGATGATGGATTAAACCCAGATCAGTTGACTGGGGGTGAGTGTTTGATTTGCTCTAACGCTCCGTCCATCATCCCCTTTGGTATCGCTTTGTTCGCCCTAAGTTGGCAGGGTATGCCCAGACGTGGGTCCCTTGCTCACTTTGCCACTGGATTCAAGATAGCCTGGCTGATGAGGGTTTTGAACCCGAAACCGGTCCCAGGATGCTTGTTTCCGGTCCAGGGAAGACATGGCTTGGCAGTTCGGGCTGGACTGTTCCCATGAGGCACAGGGTCAGACTGATTTGCATATGGCCATGTCTGAACTGGGGTGGCAGAGTGAGCTAAAGAATGATGATGGATTAAACCCAGATCAGTTGACTGGGGGTGAGTGTTTGATTTGCTCTAACGCTCCGTCCATCATCCCTTTTGGTATCGCTACAGGAAAGTGCGACACCACTTTCAGCAGAAGGATGTAGTAGTGCAAAAAAACAGTCTGTCAGGAAAGGAAGTAGTTTGCAGAGGTTAGACTGACAAAGCTAGCAGCTCAGTTATAAAATGTACAAAAATGATTGCGGCGAGGACTACAGTTTTTAAAGTCAACAAATGGAGATTCGAACTGTGGGCATACTCCATGAAGAGAGTTAGTACCAAATTAAGGTACACCTGTAGAATCACAAAGGAAGTTGGAGAAAACATGAGTACCCTTTGCAAAAACACATCACAAAGGGCGATTTAAATAATGAGGGATGACCCGAAAATGAAGACGGGTCCCAAGGAACAAGCAGCAAACTTTAAGAATGCCCAAAGCAAAGTCTTGCTGGGCCAAAGACAAAACAAAGAGGTAAAGAAAGTTTAGCCTGTAGCAGGTTGACTGGCTTCACCTCCGACTAGGCATAAAACTAATCCCAAAGGCTTGAGTAAGTTGTGCACTGGCAGAATGAAATTCACTACTTGCGATGGGAGGTCAGAACTGCTTTTTTGGTTCTGCTTAATCTTCACATATGGAGGTGTAGATTGTGGAGATTCACATCAAGTACCCTACCCTACCCTACTCTACCCTACCCTACCACATCACACTTTCCAAGCCCAATTCTGAGCTACCCCCAAGACTAGCTGCGCTTGATCCCATATGACTTTTTTTTTTTTTAGGACCTGCAGATCAGCAGCAGGAATGCATATTGGAAGTCAGAGCCTCACCGAAGGCAAAAAACGCCTCAGGGACCCTTGGAGTTGAAACTCTACAGCACAAAATGTTTTACACCATATTATGCAAATGATACCCTACACCACTACCACTTCTGGGTGCAGATGATACTCGTGATCAGCACGGTGACACCAGTTGAGTGTCCAAAACCAGCTGAGGTGAGCCCACCTTCAACAACCTGTGAAGACCTGCCACTACCACTGACATAACCTTTGTAAAGGACCGAGGGGCTGATGTCAGGTCAAACGGCAGGATGGTGAATTGGTAGTGATCTGACCCCACTACAACAAAGAGATACCACCAGTGGGCCTGCCGGATCGGCACATGAAAGCATTTTTTCTGCACGTCCACACACAAAAGATTAGGCACAGTTAAAATTTAGTCTACATTTAAAATAAGTTACATAAAAATAATATTAATCAACGTGCTGCGTTGGTTTTACCCCACCCCTCATTATCAAAAAAATGAAAATAGGGGTTTAAAACATTGAATTAAAAATAAATTATAAAACGACGTACAATTATATAAATATGTAATTTTAAAATAGAATTATGTATACAGACGTGAACGTCCGATACAGTCATACATCTAAACACATTTATCAAATTTTATAATGATATATATCTCTGTGTATATATAGATCAATTCGCTATATAGTAACCACAATGTAATGGCTCCCAATGTACTTACCTGTGATGCAATTACTGACAACCGAGCAAGTGTAATTTGAAACTTCTTTTTTATGAACGAGTTCAAAGCCATGGGGTACAAAATCTGACTCAGGGCCACGTCCTTCTTGAGGACAAGGAAGTACGTCAAATAAAAACACAATGCCTTCTCCTCATTTGGTACAATTTCCATTGCTCCATTGGTGAGCACATCATTTCTTTGAAATAATGACAGCATGACCTGCTCACATTTAAGCAACAAGCATTTGCAATGCAATAGGTCTCGCATTATTGAATGTTTGAGCTATTGGCGTTGCATTATTATTTGCAACGCCAATATCTCAACATTCAGTAATGCGAGACATATTACATTGCCAATGCTTTTTTCCTTTTCCAGCCCTATATTCATCATGCAAAATAATTAAATTATTAATACATCATTTGTGTATATTAGATGTTCCTTTCATGTTAACTACACCAAGAATTCTAAATGAACCAGAACCAGAAAAATTTTATTGTATCAAAGATAATGTCAACTATGCCGCGTTTGCATTTTTTGCTCACAGAAAACCTTCTGGTAAGATTATAAAAATTTGATGTGATTCTTAAAAGTGAGAGGACAGTGATGATGGAGGGCAGGGGCAAGTATGATCCTTGGCCCATGTGCTGTGGTCACATAAACAGACAATATCTGGAAATAAGCTTAGTACATTCTTTTTGGAAACAATTATTTGAAATAGAACATGTTGTAAAATATGTTTTTAACAGTGGTTCTTAACTCACTTCGGTTTGAAAATGTTGGAAATAGTCAGTACTATTCTTACCCAATAAAATGGTGACCAATTTACCGTCAAGTGAAAAATTAAAGCAACATTTGGCTTAGATGGTACTCAAACTTGTGATCTGCAGCTCACAGCAGATGCCAATGATGACCAACACTTCACAGGCGTGCACCCCAAAAGAACAAAAAAAAGGCAAACTCCTTATACAAACACATTCATGCACATAATGCTTAAAGAAGTGTATGACAGGATCTAGCCAGCGCTATACAAAACAGTTCTTTCATTAAACAATGCATACTCCCTTCTGACCAGCCCGGCTGTTACAACGGAGAGCAAGTAAATGCAAAATCCACAGAACAGTGTGCCTCCGAGCGAGCACCTCAGAACCGTAAAGTATGTCCGGACTCCAAAAACGAGTCTGCACCATGCAGATGGTTTTAATGGGCTATACAAATGCACGTAGCATAACAGTAAAGAGCAGACATCTCTATACCCTTACACGCATTATTTGCTTTCCTCAAACGTTACCGTGCCGATGTCTATTAAACTTTCATACTACATGCTTTGTTCATTCGTTTGAAGTCATCCCTGTATTTTAGAAAACAAAACGTATTCTGGATTTATTGTGAGATATACTCCCAAAATAAATAACATCTTCAAAAATATATACACACACAAATATTAAACACCCAAAGTGCGTCAACTGTCATATGCCTAGTTCCTTTAATGTGTGCTGTGGAGCCTGCTGCACACCGTGCTACTTCCTGTCAGTGGTGAACTGTGGTTGTCCTGATTTTATTTTCACTGAGCGTTTGTGCAGCGAAAGGGAGGACTGGCGGGAATGCCAAAAGGAAAGCAATACCACAAAGGATTTCCTTAACTTCGCTGAACTGCACAAACAGCAATGCACCTGAACAGCGTGTTGAAACTAAGAGTGACTTAGCAAGGGAGCCATTGGCCTTCATGCAAGCAAAGAAACCGACTGGTTACAGATAATCTGGTAGGACAAGCATTTGCAATGCAATCGGTCTCGCCTTTGGGACCTTATATGTATTTAGCTATGCAGCACATTAGTCTGGGTGCTATAACATCTACTGTTCTTTAACATGGAGGGAAAGTAAGCACTAAACTGCGTGACAAGCCAGGTATGGGAACACATGGAGAGAAATATTGCCTTTCAGCGGGACATGATATAGTCCAAAGCTCTGTTTTTAATATCAAATCAGGGCCTTCGGTGGTCATATCACTGAAAATACAAGATTTGAAAAAAATATTATTGTCTACTGGTGCTTGTGGAAGACAATTTCCATGAAATGGAATCTAGAGAATGCTAAAGTGATTCTGGTATTTTACTGACCTCTACTGATCGTTTTCTATCAAGAAAGTTAAATAGAGGCAGTTGCCAGAAAATTTTAAAAAAAAGAAAGTCCCTAAGCAGAAAGCAATTCTGCTATTTTACTGACCTCTGCTGGTCGTTTTCTATCAAGCCAGTTAAATAGAGGCAGTTGAACAGAAAAAAAAGCCCCTACGCGGAAGCAGACAAATCCTAGGGCTGATCTCAAGAGCCCACAAAGTACATACACTTATAAGTATACACTAAAGTATATACAAGAGGTCTCGAATGCTCGACCTAAAAAGTAGTTCCCTAAAAGAAGGCGTTACTGCAGTGGAGGTACAGACACAAGAAGAGGAAGGCAAGCCATTGAATGAGAAGCAAGCAGATTAGAGTGACAATAAATTCAACTGTTGGTAAGCAGCGCGTGAGGTGTTAGCTCAATGTAGGTTCTTTGTAAGCCCACAAGTGGTCTTTTGCAACCAGCTAGCTTGTGCTGTTTGATAAGCAAGACCTAAAAAGCAAGGGTAATACAGTCATATCCTACACAATAGTAAGATTAATTGTTTGGTTGGTGCGTTATTTGCTCATCCAATCCTTGGCCTCCATACAGAGCATTGGTCATGTATGTGGCAATTGTAAATCTATTTGAAAGCTTATGAAGGAGGTACAAAGCTGATGAAATATTAACAGCGCCAAAGAAGAATAAAATGCAGTGTTTCCATGTTAGGGGGTGGGTTGTGTTTTGGGGGGGGGGGTGTAGTGAGATAAAGGAGATAAAGGGAAGTACATGCAGGAGAGAGAGAAAAGACGGGGCTGCGAACAAAGCTGTGGTGTGAGATATGCAGATGTAGAAATATCAGATGCAGGGAGAAAAGGCGGCGTACGTGACTTGGTGAGAGAGACAGCAGAGAAAAGTGGTGGGAAGAGTGGGTGCGGGAGTGACTGAGACACTCCAAAGAGTGACTAAGACACCCCAAAGACCACTAAGCCTTCCACAGACCTTAATGTTTACTTCACAGTCATTGTTTCAGAGTTGAAACATTTTAAATTATAAATAATCACAACAATATCAATGTTGTTACTCGTTTGTTTGATATTCCAAACAAGCATTGACGCTGTCAATAGGCCTGACTTGTTTTAGGCGTATGCACGTTGTTGTGTTAAAGGTAAGGAGGCAATAACCGAAAACTAGCAGAGAGGTACCTAAATACTGGTGAGATGGGAGGCACGCTTTGTGAAGCACAGGAATTTTATTTAAATGTTTTTACCGTGTTCTTCTTTACACTCTTGGAAAGGATTCCTGGATATGCTTCTTTGACCATGTCATTTTGAGAAATCCTCCCCCACCCGTTCTTTTTTCAGCCCACTAATGGCATTGCTTTACAGTGCACACCAACGTTTCTGCAGTAACAGCGACGGGTGAAGGGTACTGAACAACCAACTCCGTTTCAGTCCACATTCCATCTGCTAGGTAAGGTGAAGATGTACCGCCGTTCCTACCCTCAACCCTCACTAGCACCTTATGCCCCACCCATTTCTGTCTCCTCTCCAAAACTGACTATCGCTTCCCTATAAGAGACTTACTTATACCAGGAGTTTACGGCTTTTCCTGAAAGAGTTGTACTACGGCAGCGTATACGTCCCTCTGTATCTAGCGCTCTGAAGTAACCGGACCGCGTCCTCGGGTCGTTATCAAACTCTTATAATAAATAAATAAACCACTGCACAAATATATGTGCAAGCAGTAATGTAATGGAGGGAAGTGCTATCTATGCCCATGGTAATGTTAATAATTGACTGGATTTTAGTATCTTTGTATGACTAGTTGGGCAGGGTGTATTACAAACATTTGACTAAGCGTCTGCCCTGTGCCTGTCTTTGCCCTCTCCCTCTCCATTCTCTCTCATTTGTAAGTGCGCTTAAACAGTGCAGAGGCCTCACTGGACCGGTGTCTCGGTTTGTTGGGCTGGTGCGGGTATGGGAATCCTTAATGCAAGGCTGGTGTGGGGTGATGCGCAGCCTACCCTACCTTGGCTTGCTTGGACTGGTGAAAGGCCGGGGGTGTGTTGTGGGTTGGTGAGCCATGCAGGAATGGCTGGGTGAGTGCAAGGGCCCACATTGCGCTTGTTTCGGCGCCGGAGAGATTCTCATCGGCTCAAGATGCTGCATTGGCGTTGGCAGGTTCACCGACGGCACAGTGTTATATAGGGGTGGATTGGCCAATACCTGGGTGGCGATATAATGTGTGGGTCGGTTCCGGACCCTCCAGCCAATGATCTTACTGCCCCTTTGAATTCTGCAGTGGCTTGTGTTGAGAAGCGCTGGGGTGGGCCTTGTGGGTCAGTGCAAAGCCCACCCAGGCCTGATGCCCGTGGTTCTCATGGTGCAGCACTGATGTTGGTCGGTACGAGGGCCAACCGTACCTGGTACCAGTGCGTGCGAACTCGGGGATGTGTTGGTCGGATCGGGCACACCCTGCTCCAGTGTCGCGGCTGTCTGGGTGCACGAGGGCTGTACGAAGGAAGAACATTGTGCGGCCTGGGCAGCGGCCCAGAAGAGTGATGTCAGGATATAAAATTAACCGCCTGAGGGCGCATGATATGGGCAGCAGCTGCCGGGCACCTCCCTCGTCCTGTGAGCGCCGAAGCGCTGGCTGCACACCCAGTTCTCTGCAGACGTGCTCATCATGTCTCTGCCTGGCTGAGCCCTCGTGTTGTCCCTGCATGTGAAGAGTGCTAGCATTAGTCTGCGCGGTAACAGCTCGTGCCAACGGTCCCGGCATGCCACGGATATGCACTACTGGCCCACCAGCTTCTGTAACTAATATCCATGTGGTGAAGTCAGGGCGACTAGACGAGCGTTGTGCGTCTGTGGAGACGTCATGGAATTCATCGGGTGTCTACAGGGCAGGGTTTCACCTGAAGTTAAGCTGGGGTGGTTGTCAGTACTGGACCAGCTTGTGGTGTTTCAGGCTAGAATTCGGGTGCATCGGAGTACCCGATGAGTATATTTCAGATCAGTATAAGCGTCCTTTGGCAGAGCCATTTGCGATAAATAGCACGGGGCTAGCAAATTGATGTTCAGTACCGGACCTACGAAAGTCTCAATACCAGACTTCCGGATTTCCCAGTTCTATGCGAGAGCAGCACATCCACTCCCGGTTTTTTCTTTGCGGTTTGTAATCCTATTTATCCCATTAACAAACCAGAAGTACAAGTCCCGGAAGCAAAAAAAAAAACAAGCCCGGGAGTGATGCGCGCGCGCTGTAAGGAATGCAGCTGCCATCGAAACCTGATCCAGAACAGATGGCACCCTGCGCGCTCCCGAGACCCCTAGGCCATGGGAGTGCAAGTTTTGAGGAGAGGCGGGACAAGCACCCGTCTTTGGCCATTTGCGTGCTTTCAATTATTGAAAGCCACACGCAAAGGCCAATGGGATGTGTGGGAGGAGGCACACCCACACGGAGAAGGCTCTTGGAAGTCTGAAGTGATTCCAAGAGTCCTCTCCTAGAGCAGCGCATGCGCGCTGCGCTCTAGGCGAGACCTAAAAAACGACAGGCATGATTTGGGGCCAACCTCATGACTCGGGTACCACTCCTGCACTATTGGTGGCTAAGCCCGTGAACAGAGGGAAGCAAGCCCTGCGACACACCTGTTCGTTGTGGGCTACAGTTTGGAATGCAGTGCGCTCCTCATGCTGTGTGTCATGTACAAAGTCCACAAGTAGAGCTATATAAAGCAGGCACAGCACTTTAGAAGTGAGAACGTGCCAAGCGTGCCCTCTTACAGACAATGGAAGACGTTCATGTGTGTGGACAAAAACAGAAAAGGTGACGTTTTTGCAATGAAAAGCTGAAAGTGTTTCTGAACTCAGCATTTCAGGTGGATGCGTAACTTTTAGCATGGTTGTGAGGGAAAATGGCAACATATTTGTTTCAGATAAATTGTTGCGAACAGCGCCGAAGATCTGTATGTGGGGGGGGGGGGGCTGGAAGCCTGGTCAACGTTAAACAATATAAAGAGGGGCAGCGGCCCCACTAAGTTTACACGTGCACCAGAAGATGAGTCTGCAGCCTGTACCTTCGAGGTGGCTGCTCACAGAGACTTCAAGCATGTGCATCACAACCTAGGGGTCCCCCTCCCCCCTCAAAAAAGGAACCACGCTGAGCAAGGAGGAAAGCAGAGGAGGCACGGCGCCAAGGTTTTTGCAATGTGTAACTTTTTTTGCTCAATTGTTGTGAGGGAAAATGGCAACATATTTATGTTTGACAAATTGTTGCGAACAGCACTGAAAATCTGTATGTGGGGGGCTGGAAGCCTGGTCAACTTTAAACAATGCAAAATACTAAGTTTATATGTGCAGAAGCGCAGAGACAGGAAGGTGTCTTAAAATGAGACCATCAAAACAAAAAGAAAGAACAGTTTTAATGGCAGGATGAATCTCTGAAGAAGAGTGGCGGTTTTCGTTGGGACTTGCGCCAGAGCGCTTAATGTTTTTCTTAATTCCTCTGTTATGAAATTAATGTGATTTAATAGTCCCACGATTCCTTGCTGGCGGAGAAATTGTGCTATGAGCTAATTTTGCTCACTTAAGAGAAACTTCACTTGTCCAACAGTGCCCCGGGTCTCGGGCGCTCCTCTGCATCTCGTAAACAAGTGGGAGAGGAGAGGGAAGTGCTCGGAACAGTCGCCCTCGGAATGCCTGTGTCTACAACTAACAAATGAAAGGCACAGCTGCCAATAATTCAACTGAGGATTGCCGCGCTAGTTAAATAAATAAATAAAAAGCGATGGGGGAGAGCGCTGCAGGCAGGAAACAATTTTTTTGCAATGCAATAGGTCTCGCATTTAAATGCAAGACCTATGCCGCTATTGTCCGCGCATGGTGCGCTAATTGTAAGCAGAGCAGTCGTGCCTGCAGGAGAAACTCATTAAAGTAAATAGTGCTCAGAGACTAAAAGAAGACGGATCGTGATAACGCTGCAACGCCGCAAGTAAAAGATCCAGTCCTGATGGGCGGTCACAAAAGGAGACAGGGCGGTAACCAGGAGGGACTAAGAAGCCTCATTATCAATCGGAAGCCAGTGTTTACCAAAGTCAATGCCACAAGCCACTGAAAAATATGGGCGGGGCTTCCACTCAACTTCTAAAACATACCCTACTACAGCATGCCTCGCAGAGCGAGCAGCGCATGCGCTGCAACGCTAGGCTCGACCTAAAAACTGGAAGGTCTTGGGGGTGGATGTACAGGAAAGACAGGGCACAACCCTGTTAGTCACTTTAATAGTTTGGAGCCCATTATTCCGACCTAATAAAGAGTCAGTGGAGACCTTGCCGTATTCAGACCCCTGGGTAGACCTTGCTGGATTCAGACGCCTGGGCAGACCTTGCTGGATTCAGTCCCTTGGTAGCCGAAAATGACTGCTGAAGGCTGAGGCAGCTCTGCCAGGCTAAGAGCAGGACTGCTGCTGTTGACTGATCTCATCCTCATCACCGCCTCTGCACCTTGAGCCATGAAAAGGCTGAACGGACTGTCAATGGAAGGCCCCTCATATTCATGAAACCTCCAATACTACTAATGGAATTGGGGAGTGGGAGACATAACCCTGTGGAATGAACCAAAGCTTTGGTATCCTTAAAGTGTCTGAGCATCCACTTTCTCATCAAACAACCAGGTTCCATCAAAAAGACATGTCTGTAAGCAAGGCTTGCGTGCCCCCATGAAACCCAGAGGCGTGCATCCACACATGAAATCTGATGACTACACTGGCGCCCACAGCACGACCAATAGAATCTATAGCATCTAGGTCAGACTGCGCAATAGATTTTGCTAAGTCTTGACCTCTCTGCAGCCTTCGACACAGTCTCCCACCGTACCCTAGCCCGCAGACTCCACGACACAGGAATCCGGAACAAGGCCCTCTACTGGATCTGCTCATTTCTCTCCGGCAGAACGCAGCGGGTCAGACTCCCCCCCCCCCCCCCTTCCTCTTGAATCCCACACCGACCACCTGCGGAGTCCCCCAAGGCTCCTCCATCAGCCCCACCCTGTTCAACATCTACATGGCCCCACTTGCACCCATCGCCAGATCCCACGGACTCAACATCATATCGTACGCAGACTACACCCAACTCATCCTCTCCCTATCCAACGAACCCAACATCTCCAAATACAACTTTGAAGAAGGAATGGAAGCAGTCGCCAAGTGGATGAAGAACAGCTGCCTACAACTAAACACTGACAAAACCGAAGTCCTCATCATAGGCCCACATCCCGATGCCTGGAACGACACCTGGTGGCCCCCCGCCCTCGGGAACCCACACTCCCCCACCGATCACGCATGCAACCTCGGAATCATCTTAGACTCCAAACTCAAAATAGACCGCTAAATCAACGCTGTTACCTCCTCCTGCTTCCACACCCACTGCCTCCTACGAAAGACCTTAAACTGGATTCCCCTCGAACACAGAAAAACCATTACCCACGCCCTCATCAGCAGCAGACTGGACTACGGCAACGCACCATATGCCGGGATCAAACCCGCAAACTCCAGAACGCCGCCGCCAGAATAGTCCTCAACCTACTGCGCTACTGCCACATCGCCTAACACCTGCAGACCCTACACTGGCTCCCTGTCGAGAAGAGAATCACCTTCAAGCTTCTCACCCACGCCCACAAAGCCCTCCACAACGCTGGATCCGCCTACCTGAACCACCGCCTCACGTTCCATGCACCCCAAAGATCCCTCCGCTCAGCCCAACTCTCCCTTGCTATGGTGCCACGCATCAAGAAGACCAGAACAGGAGGCCACTCCTTCTCCCTCCTCGCGGCCAAAACATGGAACAACCTCCCTCTCCACCTCCGACAAACACCAACACTCTCCAAGTTCTTGAAGGACCTCAGACCTGGCTCTTCGACGAATCACTGTAATCTTACAGGAGCTGCGCAACCCGTCCCGCGCCTTGAGACCCTTGCAGGTGAGTAGCTGCGCTTAATAAACCCTTGATTGATTGATCCTGAACTATAAGGGCCAAGGAAAGTCTTAGGTCTTCATGCAAGGCAGGTAACACTTCATGCCATGTCATTCAGGGTGTGGGTGTAAAAATCCAGAAGACAAACAGCATTAAAAGAGTGAAGCGCACGACTGGCTGACAAAGACTTTCGTGCTCACATCGTCTACTCTTTTATTCTCTGTCCAGAGGGGTGGTAGGAAAGAGTTTTGGTTAACTCTGCTTATGGAAGCCTCAACTTCCATAAATTAAATTCCAATAAAATTTTGTGCCAGTAATATGGGATAATTTGGCGAGGGTTGGTGTCGTCTCACAGTAGGGTGACTCACAGGCAGATTCAAGCAAGTCTTATGCTAGGCCAACATGATGGTTAGGGCTTTGTTAAGGAGAGGAGAGGGCGCTGAAGGCCCAGGCTGCAAAACCTGGACTATAAGCTTAGCTTTGTTCTCAATGGTGGGTAGTTGTAAATTCAGCACATCTGCAGCTCTATCAGCCACCACAAAAAAAAAAAAAGAACTGCTGGAGCCTGTGACACTGAAATAGAGCTGCTCTCTATGGCAGAGGCCTTGCTGCGTCCAGAATCAGTCAGGCCCAGAGTAGGACATGCCGGTGGGGGTCCAACTTAAGATCCTGCAGGATCCATGGGAGCTTGAAGGTATTCCAGAGGGATCCGGGATTCAGCACCTTCTCAAAGAGTTCCAGCACAGCCTAGATTACAGTCACAATTTGCTGCTGAATTAACAATAGACAAGGTAACTCAGTGCGCATCAGCGGCAGATTCAGCAATGATTTCGACTCAGAGTTCGAAGTTGGAGTCTGGTTTCTCGAATGCGGTCAATGTGACCTTGCCCTAGAGTAAGGAGCATATGGATATCTTAAAGCTTTGCTTACATCTTTTCTTGAACTTTTTCTTCGACTCTTCCTCAGACTTCAAATTGGATTACCTGAAGATGGAGAACAAGACATGAAGTGACCGTTTGACTTGGAGCAGGCCTGACCCTCTTTTTGTGCTTGGTAACAGAGTTGTTTGACACTGAGGCACCAAACACAGATGTTGTACGGGTTTGTCACTTCTGCTTATTGCAGCATGGATTAAAACCTGTCATTTTCAGAGGTGACATCTGTGCACACTGTTGAAGTTTGGTAACAAGCTTTGGTAAAATAAATAAAAATGGCAATAAGATTCAGGTCTATGGGTGTGGAAAAAAAATAAATTGACACTAAAATTGCAGGGGTGGTGCCTATCCTATAAGTGGCACAGTGTCTCCATGAAAGGAGTGGCAGTGGTAGCTAATCACGCCAACTGCTGGTGTACAGGAGTTATTGCAAACGATTCCTGATCCAGCCTGGGAAATATTGGCAAGCAAAGATTCGTTTTCTATGTCCTGGAGTCTCTGCAAAACCTCATAGTTCACTGCTAAATGTGGTTCACCGGTCCAACATGACCAGCAGCGAAACAAGGCTATTGTCAGCAGTCATCTAATGCTGCACCCTATCAACCACCAAGGTTCTTTCAGTGCTAATACCAGTCATAACACTAGACTGAATGTCCCACACTAAGTGGTCCGAACTCCAGATCTAAGACCAGCTGATTTGTGACACGTTCTCTCCGTTACTTTGAAAAGCAAAGGATGACTAGCCATGGGCTAGGAACCAGCTAGATCTTTCAAGTTTGAAAAATGCTGCTCTAGTTTGAGTTGATGAAAAAAAAAATCAGAGTTTAGTGAAAACATCACGGCATGCACAGCTTCTGTACATAGAAAAAGTGCCCAAAATCTGGGTCAACTTGAAAGTTTATTCAGTTTATTTAAACTAAGTATGGGCCCCAAGCAGGATGGTCTTCTATATCCCTCTCTGTGCTCGGGGCACGAAACCATTGTCAGAGCTAATAAAGAGTATAGACAGTCAAGAGATATGGATAGATTGGCAAGAGAACAATTCATTGGGTATCTGAATGATGATTTATATGTTTATACCCTGCAAGTAAAGCAGCAGGGATGAAAGAGTATGGTTAATGTTCTAGATAAAAGGTGAACTGGGAGAAATCAAAGCACTTTCTTCTATGTGACCTTGTTCAGTGCACTTCATAGGCTAAAATACTCAGACAGACAGCCGGACAGAACATCCATATATACCTCACATTTTGGGGTAGCAGACAACAGGTGACCTGCAGCATTAGCACTAAAGGGACATTATCTTAAAATGAAAAAAACTAAATATCCGCAGAATAAGCAACATATTCTCAACGGATTTTGTTTTCTTAAGTAAACCACGAAAAGTTGGGCTGCAAACAGGCTTTCGTTTTGCAATATCATACACGGGAGGACAGATGAGTGCAAGCCTAAAGTGGCTGCATTCTCATCCAGTCTATTGAATTAGTTCTATAATAAATACATGCAGGCACTGTATGAGAAAAGATTGCACATTTTATGAGATAGTGGTGCACAGGAAGAAAAATAAAATCATTTTTTAGTGAAGTTATCATACATCTGAGAAACCATGATAGTGGAGATTCCCTCGACTCAAATTTTACCTTCGGATCGAAACAGGGGTTTCCAGCTTAATTCTCATACCTCAGCAAAAAATTTAAAATTACCACTTGAGAAGTCCATCTCCATTAATAGTGATAAGAGTCTCAGTAACAGTTTAACTGGCAAATAGGCTCCATAAAAGACTTGCATATTTAAAGCTGAAAATAAGCTATTGCTCTACTTTAAATATTCAAAGGAAACCATCATCAGTGCCAAAGAAAAGGACCGATGCTACTACAGTACGCCATGCTAAACACAAAGTCAGCAGAAAGCCAATACTGAAAGTGCAGCACATTGCAAATTCTTCTTTGGTCTGATCGCTCTGTAATCCAGGTCAATCATACAGGATGCTTTTGAATTGGCAGAGAAAAAGGCTCAATTGGAAGCCCAGGGCTTTTTTGTTTTTCAGATGTCTTTGAACACAGCCCTTTTGTCATCGGCTATCTTATGAAACAGCTCAAGCAAATGAGCAGTCGCAGCAGCACAAGAGCTTCATTGAGTTGTGAAGAAAGAAAATCCTATGCTTATGTCAATAAATGCTACTGTGACTCCAGGATGAATTCACCTAATAATATGTATGACTTTGGAAAGCTGGTACGAAGGCAGAGCAGTTCATTTTTTTTTGCACTAGCGCTGCTTGATATAGAACACGCCTTTGATACTTTTAACTGGGAATACATGTGGGAGATTCTAAAATATATATGATTTGGATAGAACTACCTAGAATGAACTGGATTGTTATAGAACAAACCCAGAGCAAGGGTCCGTATAGGACAGATAGTCTCAGAGCGCTTTGATTGGGAGCGAGGGGTATGGCAATGGAGCCCCCAGTCCCTCTTATTTGCAAATGCTACTGAGTAGCCGCTGGCATGTAGAGCAAGACGAGACCTACAGCACTGGGGGATTCGCACAGGGAGAGTAACACACAGTGTCGTTATATGTGGACGATGCTCTAGTTTATCTTCATCAGCCAACCTAAGCTGCCCCAATAGTACTACATGCACTAAAAATTTGGGGAAATATCAGGATTCCACATAAATATAAATAGATCTAAATTGTTCCTGAGTGACTCCCTTAGAGGCACAGTTGACTGGGTGCTACCATATGTGGGCCATGTCAACTTTTCAATATCTCTGCAAAAGAGTCACACATAAGGAAGACTGAAAGTCAAATTAAAGACGGGGAGAGTAATGGAGGGGACCCGGGCCTTCATTAAGTTCTGGAACAAGTTGTAGTTACCAGTGATACGTGATGGGTAATGTGGCCCGGGCCAACATAGACTTCGTGCCGAAATGTCTTTACACTTTATAAGGTGCATTGTACGAAGTCTCCAAAATATATTTATGGAGTTGGATCAATTATTAGAGGAACTCATTTTGGCAGGAAAAAGCAGAATAAAACTTACAACATTAAAAAAGGAATGGGGCAAAGGGGAGTTTGAGATCCCGGATATGGAGCTATACTACATGGCGGTGCACCTGCAGCACGTGGTGCTCTGGTTAATGAGTCAAAATTGGGGGGGAAAGTCTGCTGGAATGAACACACTGGATGTTCCATTAGAACACCAATTGATGAGGGGTTCTAGCTCATATATATGCTTGTTTGTATAAAACATGTCAGTTGAGTCTGGGGCAGGCAATTAAAAACATATTTAGGTGTCCTCCATATGCATATAAGGAGCATACACCCATGCGCTCAGATTGCTCAAAGTATGACAGCGGAAAGATGGAAGAGGCTCTCTGACCCTGGCGGATCTCTATCCAGATAATAGGTTTTTGACTTGTACAGCATCGCAGGAGACTTTTGGGATTAGGTCAGGCCTATTTGTACAATATGTCAAGATACCACGCATTGCTAGAGAAATATGGGCTGTGTTTCCAGAAACCCCTACGCCCACTCACACAATGGTAGAGATGCTCAGCCCATCTAACAGTAAAGAGAGTGATTTATATTCTATATGGCATTAACAAATGCCAAACCACTAGCCAAATTAAAGTTGCAGGACAAATGGCAGGAGATTGCTGAATTACCGATTACTGATGCGGAATGGGAGAAGACTTGTATGCGAACAACAATAGTTGAGTAATCCACGCTTTAAACTTGCTCAGTACAATTATGTCCATATGACAAATTATCACCAATAAATCTGAGAACAATTTAGCCAGCCCATCAATGTCAAACGGAAGAGACTGATTTTATACATCTTACCTGGCACTGCAGGTGGTACCAGGAGTTCTGGCTGAAAGTATTAAACATTCTCAAACACTGTACAGGTAGAACTATAGATTGCACGATTAAGCAATGTATGCTTGGACTCATACCAACAAAGAAAAAAGGTAAGATGGGCAGAAAATCTATACTGCTAGGTATGGTGTTCGTACAGCCATACACTGACTGAGTGTTAGGCCACTGACTAGCGAATACTTGGTTAAAGATATTGACAGAATGGGTACTGCAGATGAAACCCAAATGAAACGAGTCAGACAGGTTGAAAAACTGATAGAAGATTTAAAGCTTGAATGGTAATGGTCAGTTTATTGATGGAGATCCCGGACACACGGCCAGCCTGAGAAGCTTGGAGTAAGAAGGGAACAGTGTTGAGACAAATATAAGGTCGAATGATGATAGTTCACCACCAACGGGATTAATATATTAGCATATGGCGATAATCCCTGGAGACATGATTTTGCTGTACTGGTTATGAGATGCCTTTGATGGGATGGGAGTATGGGTAGGGACGATAAGAGCATGAAAGCGACTAAGATTGCCTAATGAGCTGGTTTAGGTTGTTATGTTGTGCGTTAAATGGTTATTGCAATACTTTTCAAATTTTGGAACTGTCCTGGTGGCACTACGTGCTGATTTTGAAACATGATTATCATGGATATTGTAAAATGTGCTATTCTCCTTTACAGTTCAAAACAAAACAAAAACATTTTTAAAGATAGTATACGCCATAAAAATAAAAAGGGAAAAAAGAAAACATGCGGGTAACTAATCAAGGGGTCAAATGCTTGCAACTAAAAATAACAATTGCATATAATTTTGCTACAACAGTGCGGGGTTCTTCTACACAAGAAGGGATACTTACTTACCACAGGTGCAGCAACCCTTAGTGTTAATGGACTGGTAGATATGATACGTGTACTGGTGCAAAAATATAGTAGTATTGAATTTTAATTACTGTAACTGGAGGACAGTTTATAAACAAGGAAGACTTAAATAAAAAATAAAAAGGATAAAGAAAAGAAGTAAAGAAACAATGGCAGTTTGCCCTACTGCCCTGGCACTGAAGTGCACGTGTATTCAGGCACAATGACGGGGCTCTCAAAGCAAGAGAGCTTATGACTGAACTAGGGGGGTTAGGCGACCAATGCTGTAGGAGGTGGTCGGGGGAAGCAAAATGTGAATGGCAATCAAATAGACTAATGGATGACGAGTGCTCACCCAAAGTCCGTTTATGTATTTCCAAATGTATGTATCTTTTTTTATCTTATGATTTTTGTTTCATTATGTGAGATCATCAAAAGCTAAGCCACACCTAAAAACTGCAACAAACAATAGTCAATCACTGCCCAATTTCAACACTGTATTACGCACAGCATTTAGTCGTCGTAAATTCCATCACGTTATCGGCCAGATGACCCAAATGAAGCATGTTCAGTGATCTATAATTAAAGGTAGAAAGCTGCACGGACCTCGTCGTAGCGGTACATCAGCTTCAGTCCCCTGCAAGACTTCTGCTTCTCCACATGCCGCAGGGCGCACTCCAGGCAAAATACCACATTCTCGTTCTCCTGCACCACCTGCGGAGTCAGAGGGACATGATTACCAATGCTTGCAATTGTTCGCGAATATATAGTACGAGTAGAACTCACAAAACTATATTTTTTCCTTCCCAATTATGAATGGCATCAGTCGAAATCCGTAATTTCATGACTATTCTGTGCTCAAATCTTAAGGTGTGTGTTTGGGTCTACTTTGGAAAATATATCTATATCTTTTTTTTAAACTTTCTTTTTATGTTTTTTCTGAAAAAGATATAACCAACATGACAAGTTCTCTATCCAGTTTTGTGTCATACATTGAGCACTCGTAGCTATACATGGCATGTGCAGAAAATTCGCAGTGATCAAAAAGGAATTGCCTATGGGGCACAGAAAGGTAAGTGAGGACGTCCGTGGACGGAGCAGTACTTTGGAAAATATGAACTGAACTGTACTATTCACTAATTCACATTCTTGCATTATTCTGCCATCTAGTGGCTCAATAGAAAACAGTCTCAAAACATAAAAAATGCCTGCCTTGTTGAAAGCAGTGGATAACCGGACCACTTGTCTATCTGGAGGGCAAGCGCCTGTGCATTACCACAGAAAACTGCCCTGGCCCAGCTGAGGCTTTTCTTTCTGAGACAGTAGGCCACCAAAGCCTCAGAGACAAGCGGCGGATCCGAATCTATAATCGATAAGTAGGTCTATCATAGCATTTCTTCTGATCTGCCATTGACGAACATGAACTTTCTTGCCCTGCAATAGCAGAGCTACAAAAAATTACACAACGAGAGACGAAGAAGCTTCATCACATTTGAAAAGGCAGTTGCATTTCATGGCACGTGGAGGTGAAAGCAGATCACACAAGTATCATAGAAGTGTGCTTGTCCCGGAAAAAACAACAAGAAGTCATGAGGCCAATAGGTCTAACTTTAAAGGAATGTTGTATGGCAGTGTGAAGTATTACAAGTAGATATAGCATGGGAATGGATATGTATTTGTGTGAATGCAAAGAAATGTAGAATAACATTGGAGTAGGTTAAAAGGGCAAATGAAAGTTGTACTGTCACGCCAGAACTAAACAAGCATTGGCATAGCCAATAGGTCTTGCCTTTGGGACCTTATGTGTTTAGCCAGAACTTTTGGCTATGTTGTAGAGCATTGTGGCTGCTGTGCATCATGTTGAAAAGTTATAATAAAAAGTGTTAAGCATTTTTGTTACCTTTATACAAACCAAGACGACATTATATACAACTGAACAACCTGATTAAAAAAGGTTTTAACATAAAAAATGTCTTCTAGTTTTTTTGTACTTGCACTGCTGGCAACTTCTTCCTGCCTGTTCTCATGCTGGTTTGTTATAATTTTTTTGTTATGGGGGAGCGGGACATAAATAACGGGTGAGTGGAGGTTGGAAAACAGTAATTTAATTAGAACACGAGCAGAGGACGGACACTAGGGGAGAATCAACAGATGCCAGATTCTGAGGGTAGACTGACGTGATGCTTAGGTGGTGCTTAGGTGGTGCGCTGATGCAAAATGGTGGTGGTAAGTGATGTTTGGTGCTCAGGTGGTGCCACTATATAGTGTGGAATGGAGGTACGTTGTGGATTGTGGAGTTGCAATATGTTGTTTGGTGTGTAATTAGGTGGTGTGTATTGGAAATGTGTGGAGTTGAATTGTGTGGCCTGGAACTGTGGTGTTGAGTGAAATTATGCTTAGTGAAATTGTGTCATGGTGTGGAGTGCATTTATGTTGATTGGTGGTATGTGGCGTGCATTTATGTTGCATTGAGTAGAGTGCAATTATGTGGTGTTATTATGTGGCACAGTGGTATTATGTGGCACAGTGGTATTATGTGGAGTGTATTTATGTTGCGTAGAGTAATTATGTGACGTGTAATTATGTGGTACTGAGTGGTATTATGTGGAGTGTATTTATGTTGCATTGAGGAGAGTGTAATTACGTGGTGTGTAATTATGTGGTACTGAGTGGTATTATGTTGAGTGTATTTATATTGCATTGAGTAGAGTGTAGTTATGTGGCGCGTTATTACGTGGCACTCAGTGGTATTATGTGCAATGTATTTATGTTGCATTGAGTAGAGTGTAATTATGTAGCATGTAATTATGTGGCACTAAGTGGTATTATGCGGAGTGTATGTTGCATTCAGTAGAGTGTAATTATGTGGCGTGTAATTATGTGGCACTGAGTGGTTTTATTTGGAGTGTATGTTGCATTGAGTGCAGTGTAATTAGGTAGCATATAATTATGTGGCACTGAGTGGTATGTGGACTGCATTTATGTTGCATTGAGTAGAGTGTAATCATGTGGCGTGTAATTATGTGGCACTGAGTGGTATTATGTGGAGTGTATTTATGTTGCATTGAGTAGAGTAATTATGTGGCGTGTAATTATGTGGTACTGAGTGTTATGTGGAGTGTATTTATGTTGCATGAGTATAGTGTAATTATGTGGCGTGTAACTGTCGCACTGAGTGGTTACACTGCTCACCAATACATTCATTTGTTTGCAGTTTGTGTTCAGTCTGAGGGGTGTAAATGTTTAACTCTCTTCTACAAGCCTAAAATCCTCTCTGTGAAAAGAACGACTGTCAGCTTACTTAAACCGTTAGGCGTCCAGGTTCACCTTGGACCCTCTTTCAGCAAACACCATTACCAGTCTGAAGTGTCTTTGGTATTCCACACAAGCACATCCCTTTAAGAGGTTGAGCTGACACCAAGCGCTGCCTGACTCGGAGCACTACGTTCAGAGAGCTCAATTCAGGTCCCAGGGAACTTCTCTGTACACAGTGGGCTTTTAAATGCATGGGTGAAGGGGGAGTTCTCAGTGCCCATCACAACTCCCTTGAATCCATCAGAGCTGGTGTGAGACTCACACGAAGGAACGGTTAAGCTCTGCAGCTAAGTTAGACAGCAATTCCTTGACAGGAGTGGACCGACCCGGCTTCCCTCTGGTATTCAAACAACCAATTTCTATACAGGAATCACTACAGGAAATTAATCTGTTCTTAAGGGCTCGCAGCTTTAAGAGATGTGGAAATAAAGCACGGCCTTCAACCAATCAGAGGACACTGCTTTTTTAAATGTATTTATATAGCTGCAATATCGTAGAAGGATGTGTCCTGGCGCTGGAATGGAAGAAAACCGCTTACACAAAAGCTAGATTTTCAACCGTAAATATCAGTGGGCCTTGATTACGGGGTCCTCTGTGAGCAAAGCATATGGCTTGAAACTTTGATCGTTCTTTTACTGAGCTCCGAGGTTTGCACAAAATTATGATAGATTCTGAATAAGTTGGAGGTGAGATAATGACTCCAAAGGATGACCCTGATATAATGATGCAGTTGTCGAGGAGTTTTAACAGTTACTTGGACAACTCTTCTGAGTAGTATCCTCTTAAGAAAACGGCATTCAACCATGGGACTTCCTTGTACAAATCAGTGTCTACAGAACACACTATTTGTAGCTACAATGCATCTTATATTGCAGCCAAAGCGAGCGACTGTTGACTGTTTTTTGTCACCATTTTCTTGGAGAACTGCATCCGAGCGCGTCCAGCAAGTAAACAGAAGCTTGCTATAGCGAGGCTTCGGCTGGTGCAAGGGCGCCGTGATTAATTGGGGGGGACATCTTTCTAAACAATGAGGTGTGCATATGGAGGCGGCAAATTGGGTGGCGCGTTAACTTTTGCAGCGCTTCAAATCCTTGGTTTCTCTTCTGCCCTTAGACTAAATAGCCTGCTTTATTAAATGCCTCCTTTTTCACGTTCTGCATCTATCACGCACGCACTTGACAAACATGGATTTTTGCGTACAGTTAGCCTGCGAGAAATGGAAAAGACGCAGTTCTAGCGAGGGCATCGGAAATGCGGGAGAGGCAGGAACTGTTCCGGGGGGAAATATGGCAGCCTATTAACAGATTGCGAGAGGGGATGTTAAATTGTCTTGTCTGGCACGAGGGTTAACACTTAAGAAGTGCTGTGCGAGAGGAGCTGGACTAGTCTGCCCAAGTGCAGACCGCGTTTAAAACCGGAGTGAAGCGGGAAGCTGCTTTCTGGCCGCCCCATGCTCATTTGTCAAGTCTGCGGCTCCGTTAATCAAAGGGAGAATGAGATGTGCGCGCACATCCAGGGTTCGAGGAACACCGACATCATTAGCAACAAGGTCGGCGGCGAAAGTGAAAGCGCCGCGATCACCAGGGCCAGCGCAACCACCATCTGTTTCCAATTAACGCGAGAGCGGGCGCGATAATTGGAAACAGATGGCGCTAATGCTCACTCCCGAGCACCCTAGGCCAGGGAGCAAAGAAGGCGGGACAATCACCCGCCTTGGACCAATTGCGTGCTGTCTTTTTAAGAAAGACGCATGCACAGGACAATTGTGGGTGTTCTCTGGTGTTTTGAACTCTGAACACACGCACGAGCGTGTGTTCAGAGTTCAAAAGCCCTTACTAAATGCCTCACAGAGCAGCGCATGCGCGCAGGCTCAGGCGAGACCTAAAAACCATATGGGTTAATGACTGCCCCCTCCCATATGGTGTGCTGCAAGAGAAAAACACCACAAAATCTTTAGTTATCACCGACACTTCAATAGCATCACAATGTCATGGGTGTGCTTCTTAAAGTTCAAGCTAAGGCAGTTGGGTAAATAAACAAAATAATCACAGCTGTGTGGAAGGCAAGCCCTTTTTTGCGGAAGCCTACAACTTCTGCCTAATCAAAACATGTACTCCTGGCCCCCAACATGTGGGTGGAGTAAAAGCCCCTTTCCTGGTGATTCTCACAAAATTGTTTGGTGACAGCTGCGCTGTCCAGCTAGACTAAACGAAACACCTGTTAATTTGCCCTCCTACAAGGGCAATATTTTAAAAGAACAGCCAACAATTTAGTAAGACCAATAACTAGGAAACAAAAAGAATGGGAAAACACCATAGTTCCATAGAAAAAAAAGACATTTTAATAAGTGCTTCTATTCGGATTCCGACCATTGCACTTAGTTAATGTCATAAAACTATACGGCTCACTGGGATGTGAAAACGAGCAGTCAGGGTTTACTCCCACCCTCCCAGAACAAGGTAATGAAATTATTACATATAAAATAGTTACTTTCTAGGGCTCGCATGATGGCGCACATGCGCTGTTGCTGCGAATGGTATTTTTTACAGAAAAGGGTTTGGAGCCTGCCCATTGCTCATTCTTCGGTTAGCTTGATTGCCACTCTGCTGCTTCCTAATTGCCAGCATTGGCCAGGCATCACTTCCTTTCATCTGTGTTATGCACAGACCAAGCACAGATTGATTCATTTTAATTAGTGTCCGTCCGCTGCTCCTCTTGTGAATCAGGTACTATTTCCCCAGCCATAACAGAACAAAAAAAATACTTTTTTTATTTACTAGTTCTTTTTAATAAGCAGTGCCTGCACACCATGGGGTAAGGGATCATTATTACGATGTCTCATGTCAGCCATTTCTACACCAGGTAAAACTTATTAGTAGCAGGCCTTTTCCTCCCACCCTCGCCCTCCTGTTGTCCCTTCCATCCTCCCATTGACTGTGTTCCCACCTGCCATAAGAAAGAAAAAAAAAAAAACACTAACGCCGCATCACAGAGCTTTTTTTAAATTATTTTTTTTAAACTCTACTTCCCTCCTTCACGTAGTCCATTCTCTCCCAGCCTCCCTCCCCTGTTGCCCACCCCCACCCGCCATAAACACAAACATTGGCAAATCCAGTAGGCTATTGGCAATGTGTTTTAGCCGTTATCTACACCAGTGTGGCTGCTGTTCAGCATGGCTAAAAGTTAGTAGTGTGGGGTAGGGTAGACTAGAGTGGGGTAGATTGGGGTAGGGTAGATTGTTGTAGACTGGAATGGGGTAGATTGGAGTCATGTGGAGTGGGGTAGATTATATTGGGGTGGAGTGGGATACTGGGGTAGATTGAAGTGGGGTAGATTGGGGAAGAGTTGGGTGGATCGAGGTAGATTGGAGTGGGGTAGTCTGGAGTGGGGCAGATTGGATGGGGAGTATTGGAGTAGGGTAGAGCGGGGTAGAGCGGGGTAGGGTAGATAGGAGTGGGGGATTGGGTTAGATTGGACAGGAGTGGGATAGATTTGGGTGGCATGTGGTAGATTGGAGTGAACTAGAGAAGGGTAGATAGAGTGGGATAGAGTGTGGTAGATTGGGGCAGATTGGGTGAATTGAAGTGGGTAGATTGGAGTGGGGTTGAGTGGAGTGGGGTAGATTGGAGTGGAGTCGAGACTGGAGTGGACTGCGAGATCGGGGTGGAGTGGTTTAGGTTAGGGTGGATTGGGGTAGATTGGGTTGATTAGAGTAGAGTGGATTAGAATGGAGTGGAGAAGATTGGAGTGGGGTGGGTAGACTGGGGTAGAATGGAGTGGAGTAGATAGGAGTAGATTGGGGTGTGGCAGATTGGAGTAGGGTAGATTGATGTGGAGTTGGTTAGATTGGAGCGGGGTAAATTGGCATGGAGTTGGTTAGATTGGAGCGGAGCGTGGTAGATTTGGGGAAGTGTGGAAGAGTGGAGAGGGGTAGATTAGAGTGGAGTGAAGTAGATTGGGTGGATTGGAGTGAGGTAGATTGGAGATGAGTGCGGCAGATTGGAGAGGGGTAGACTGTGGTAGAGTGGAGTAGATTGTGATAAATAGGAGTGGGGTGGAGAGGAGTTCGATAGATTGCAGTGGAATTTGGAGTGGAGTGGGGTAGATTGGAATGGAGTGGGGTAAATTGGACTAGGTTAGATTGGAGTGGAGTGGGTTGAATTGGGGTACAGTGGAGTGGATCTGGGTAGATTGGAGTGGGTTTGACTGGGGTAGATTGGAGCAGAGTGGGGTAGATTTGAGTGGAGTGGGGGTAGATTTGGGTGGAGTGGGGTAGATTGGGTGGAGTGGGGTGGATTGGGTGGAGTGGGGTAGAATGGGGTGGAGTGGGGTAGAATGGGGTGGAGTAGACTGGAGTGGAGTAGAGTAGATTGGGGTAGAGTGGAGTGGGTAGGCTGGATCGCCGTGGAGTGGTTTGGGGTAGGCTGGAATGGAGTAGATTGGGTTAGAGTGGAGTACACTGAAGTGAGGTAGAATGGGGTGGGTAAAGTGGGGTGGGGTAAATTGGAGTGGAGTAGATTGGGTTGAGTGTAGTAGATTAGGGTAGATTGTATCAAAGTGGGGTGGGGTAGATTGAAGTGGAGTAGGTTAAGTGGTGTGGCGTGGAGGGGCGTAGAAGTGCATGGCATAGAGTGTCTTACAGTAGAGGGGCGTAGAGTGGAAGGGCTTGTCGCTAGAGTGGGGAGGAGTGTCGTAGAATGGAGTGGCATGGCGAGTGAAAGGTCAGAGTGGGGTGGCGCAGTGTGGACTATGCATGGTGTGGTAGCGCACTGCCGTTACATATAACACATTTTCAATTGAAATGAAAATTGCAGTTGCACCGAAATACGGTTTTACTGCACAGAATCGATAACGTGTCCTAATGTCATCACCTAGTTTACTGATGTCTTTTGATCGTATTCAAATATTTGTTTACACCACACTTCAGAATTACAGAAAAATGTACTTCATTTGTACTAATTCTGATATATTCTGAAACATCAGCACAGTTCATTTTCTTTTGTTGTGTGCTAGAAAAAAAAATCCGACCTACTCCCTCTCCTCTTACATGGATACTCAGCAGGATTGTCACATAAATTCTCTCACTTTGAAGTCCGAGAAAGGAAAGTAAGCACCAAGCTTCTTTGGAAAAGAGAGCTTGACATTTGACCTCTGCCTTTGAATGCACAGCAAATGTGACTAGATAAAAACCAGATTTAAAATCCTGTTTACAGAAAGCGAGTTTGTGTACGAATACAGTAAACAAGGTTTGGGCAATGGGAGGGACGAACTTGAGCTTTACAACCAAAAGCAAATAAAGCCAGCAAATATCAAGCCAGGACATGCGAGTTACAAACCACAGTCAATGATAAGCAACGGGAGGAATGCCTTCCTAGGTCAACTTTCTGAATGTCCCCAAGATGTATTTAGCAAACGACCTAAAAAGCACTATGACATAGCGCTTTTTTTAAACTTTTAACTCCACTTTTCCATAAGCAGCACCTCCACATTCCTGGGGGCCGCGGGATAAGTATTAATATTAGGAGGTCTTGTGTCAGCCCCTGCTACATCAGCAAAACGTATCAGTAGCAGGCAGTGATTTAATTTTACCTAATACGTGGATAGCAACATGAGAATGCTCAATTCACTTTGTTTCCAGAGAACATCGGTGCCTGTATTTTGATTGAACTTTGTCAAACTAGTTTATGAAAAATCATATTGAAGGGTGCTCCTTGATAAAGACTTTATGATTGATAGACTTTGGTTGTGCTCCCCGAAAAAGCCCAGCAAGCTCATTTATTGTTTGCAAGCTACACCTAAACGTGCACAGCTTCTATGGAGTCATAAGCATAACTTGGGGGTGGTATGTGGTACAATTAACCAAAAAGTGCTAAATGTTTAGAAACTGCAGCATGGCCATCGCTAACGTGTACACACCGTGTTATAACGTGTCTTGAATTGATGAACACCACATTGTACCCAAACATCGTCTATAGAGTTACATACTTTGCAGGATCAACCTCTCTTTGCCTCAGAATAGTGTAGCTTTCTCTTAAAAAGAAGTTAGGCATGTTTTATTTAAATGTCATTGTGTTTTCAAGCAAAATTGCTACAACAAAATCAGTTTCTCCTTCAAGTAAGATGTATTGTTTTGCATGTTTTAACATATTGTTTAAAATGTTATTTTGATTAGCAAGGACTTTACTCTACTTGCTTTAAAATGCAGCGATTTCACAGATTTTAAATGTTCGCATATTAAATTCTGATTTTTGATCAATTAATTTATTTTCCCCAGAGGTTCATCGCTAATGCACGGAGCAGAGAACAAACGGCTGCCGCTTTTTTGATTTTTTGAGTGCATTAGACTGCTTATTCAGTTTCACCCGTAATTGAGGTATTCATTCTAATTCACTCTTTAGATGTGTTGGGCGCAAAATTAGTGGCTTAATTTTACACCAGACTGTTAAGAACACGAAAGGAAAAGAACACCAGGCTTTGAAGCAGCATCAGTTTTTTGGCTTTATCACTAAAACAAGTTTTTACTTCCAAACGAGCCACTAAAGTTAAATCATTGTTTAGGGGGCAGAAACAATTAAACAGGATTGCCGAGTACAAACAAGCATCAGAACTGACCGCAGGCAGGAAGAAGTTGCCAGTGGTGCAAAGAAAAGAAAACTAGAAGAATATTTTTTGTTAAATCTTTTTTTAGTAGTGTTGTTCAGTTGTATATAATGGCTAATCGGTTGTATATAATGGGAATCTTCTCCAACACCCCACTTTCCCGTTGTCTTTGTAGCTTCTTATATCTCATCCCCGCCTTCTGTCCCTGTTGCCCCCCCCCACCCCCCCACCATCGCGTTGTCCATGTTGCGTATTTCTCCCCTGCACCTCCTTCTGGGAGGTTGGGTGAAAAAGAGTTTGCATTGCAACAGGGGTATGAAGACCTTTTGACCCGTCTGTGCCTCTCTGTTGGCTTGATGTCCAGACAGCAGCATTTCATGAAGGTGTGCATTGAAGACCATGTGGCCACCACCAGATGTTGTTTATGGATACATTAGCAATGAATGATAGTCACTCCTTTTTTCGTTGTAGAGTGCACTCTTCGTTTCCCTTCCATTGCCACTCCTGCTGTCTTATAGCGTTTTTGGATTGTTTGGACTATCCATCTTGAAATAGTGTCTTTAGTGATTGGCGGCCATTTAGTCGCAGGGGTAAAGGAGAAGAATTGCAATCCTCTCCTGATTCTCTATGTTTCCAGAAGGTAATACGTGGTGGCCCTGCTGACTTCCAGCATATGAAATGCATGTTCATCCGGAAAATTTGGCTTTTGGAATAAACCAGTAGCTTTATAGCTTGCTTTACATGAAACGTGAGACCCTTTTGCCAGAACTGTGGGTTGGGACTAATTAACACCCAGTCTCTAAATTCTGCCATGTTGTGATGGGAGAGTTCACTGACCCTCCTTAAAGATGTGACTGCAATTAAGAAGGCTGCTTTGAGTGTTAAGTACTTGGGTGCTACACTGTGCATGGGTTCAAAGGGCAGTCTGATAGGCTGGCTTTGCACTAGTTTTAGGTTCCAAACTGGCGTGTGGGCTGATATTTGAGGTACTAACCTATTTGCCCAGACTAGGAATCTCTTGATGATTGGTGTTTGTAAGTAACTACATCCTATGATGTTCTTTGTATAAGCCGCTGTGGAGGTCAGTTGTACCATAAATGAAGCATAGGAGAGTCCACTATCTAACAGGTAAGTCAGGTATTTGAGGGTGGCAGCCATTCCCGGGTCCTCTTATACCAGTGCATGTACCTGTTCCATTTGGTGGTTTAGCACTTTCTTTTGGTAGGCCTTCTTGCCTCTTTGAGGACCTCACATTTCTTAGAGGGCACCATACTATGTCTTCAAGAGTCATGCCGCTAAGCTGAGTGTGGCTGGTTTGGGTGGAAAACCTGGTTCTTCTGTAAAGTTAATAGATCCTGATGCGCTGGTAGTCTTATAACTCTGCTCTTGCACAAATTACACTAGGTTGGAGAACCATGTTTGTCTGGCCAATTGGGGTGATATCAGGATTAGGGGCACGTTTGCATCTCTCTAGCACCAGTGATAAGAGTGGGATTGGGGAAAAAGCATATGCAAATTTCCCTACCAGTCTATTGACAGGGCATTGTCTATTGATTGTTGGTTTAGATATCTGGATGCAAAGCGTTGGTGTAACGAAATAACGTTTGCTCATTTAATCCACCCGATTTTTCTATTTCGGAGTACCTGGTTTTAGACTTTTTACTGTGAGTGAGCCTCACAACTGGTGCCTCACCCATGGTAAACGGACTGTGCATGTTTACTAGCAGTGTCTGCCTTTTAAGTTAAGACCGCTGCGATGCAGCCCAGGGTAAGGGGCACTTGGCTGGTAACACGTGTGCACATGTGTGAGGGCTGCATATGTGAGACTAGCATTGTGCGCAGTCCGGTAACTGCGCACAGGTAGCATGGCGCAGGGAGGACTACACAGGGTTAGATGTTGACCTGGGAGAAGCCTTACAATATTAGTGGACCTTCAGAGGGAAAGTCAGCGTGGTTTACTCTTTTGTCTGCGGCAACACCATTATATAGCTAGGGGGAAATCTGCCTTAGTGTGTGTACATTTTATAAGTCATCCAGAACGGTTATATTTCTCTGATCAAGATCAGAGTCCAGGCTGGATATTCCATTCAGAGCATGTGTTGGCCTTAGCTACATGTGCTGAGCATCAAATGTAAAGCAGTGCTCCCCTTTGCAGTGGCTAGCGACTGGCTGAAGTACTTGTTTGAAATAGCGTTTAAGTACAGCTTGACCCACTCTTGCTTGTTGATGGGTGAATACATCAACACAGCACTGTTTAGTAAAGGTATGTGGGTTACCCCATGTTGCTACTTTACAAATACCCCCTATAGGGATATTTCCTATGCAAGCCATAGTGGATCGTTTACATGTGGACTGAGCCCGTGGTGGTACTGGAAGCACCCTTTTGGCTTTTTGATAAAATGTCTGAATGCATCTAACTATCCTTCAAGGTATTGCTGCTTGTATATTGGTGCCCCCTGGTGAGGTTTGTTAAAAGCAACAAAAAGCTTGTTATGTCTTTCAGAAAGATTTTGTTCTGTCAATGTAGAACATGATAGCCCTTTTAACATCTAATGTTATGTAGGGACCGCTCTGCTACTGTGTCTGGGTTAGGAAAAAATATAGGTACTATAAGGTCTGACTTGTATGAAAGGCTGAGACCACTTTGGGTAGACTTCGTTTGCAGAACTAATTTGTTTGAGTAAATTTTAAAGAAAGGTTCTTGCAATGTAACAGCCTGTAATTCATGTATCCTTCTGAGAAGTGATTGCCACTAGAAAGACAACTTTTCAAGTTAGAAATTGGTGTTGACATGAATGAAGTGGTTTGAATGGTGGCCCCATAAGCCTGGTAAGGACAATGTTTAGGTTCAAGGCTGCAGCTGGTGCAGGGGAGGGCGGGATAACTCTTGAGTCCTTCCATGAATGCTTTGATTACTGGTAGATTAAAGAGGAACATTAATTGCCTGTTTTGCGTATAGGCAGCTAGTGCTGATAAGTGCAGTCTGATAGGTGTGTAAGCAAGCCCTGATTGCTGCTGATGGAAAAGATAGCCTATAATGTCTTGTACTGTAGGTGCGAAAGGTTGAATTTGTTTATTTGTACAATAATGTACAAATTGCTTCCATTTTGCAGCGTAACATGCATTATTGGGCCTACGAACTTGTTTAAGGATATCCATACATTTTTTTTTTTTTTTCTCCTTTAAAACATATGAACCGTATCTGCCAATGGAGCCCCACATCTATTACAAGAACCACCCACGCTCCCGCCCCATTTAGCTACTTTTTCCGGTGTATAGTACAAATCAAAGATAGACATAAAATGTTGACTCCGGAGACTCCCAGATAGTAAAGTCCGAATAGCTACACCAAGCGACTCCTCCAGATTAATCCCTTCCTTCCCAAGCTTCTTTACCCATTTATCATTCTGGTGGACTAAATCATCAGGGAGGGATTCCAAGAGTAACTGATAAACCCCGCTTATGCGGGATTTTCTACAGGCTAATTCAACTAGTTGTAGCTTACCATACATTCCCCCTTGACATTGCTTTTTCTTGTCCAGAAAACTACGAATCTGTAGGTATTTAAAAAATTCCCGCTTATCTAGGCCGTACTTATCTTGCAAAAAAGTAAAAGAAGCCAATTGATCTCCCTGGCCCAGATCCCCGACCGTGCTGATCCCCAAATTACTCCATCTTTGGGTGATCAGGTCTTGAAAAATTAAAGGTAGTACCCCGATAGCAGAAAAGGGCGTGTAGTTGTTGATCCTATGAATTTTGAACCTCTTGCAGACCTTCCGCCACACCATATACGCCGCCTGCATGACCTTGAATCTAGTTTTTTTATAATAGCTAGGTTCTAGGACCGCGACTAGACAATGCTTAGCTGCCTCCCCCACACCTATTTCTTAGATGGTTGGCTGACATGCCGCTGGATAGCGGCTCCTATCACCGGCCAGGAGTATCCCCATATGTTGTAGCATACAAGCCCAATAATAAAACAAGAAATTAGGGATAGCCCAGCCCCCGCGTATTCGAGGGAGAGGTAGCCATTTGGCCGCTCTCCTTGATCTGTGGTAACTCCACATAAACCGAGAGCACATCCTCTCAATCTTAATAAACCACGAAGCAGAGAACACCAAAGGGATAGTCCTAAAAAGATATAATATTTTGGGCAATACCATCATTTTAATAACATTACTCCGCCCGTACATAGACAAGTGCAGATGGTCTAATCTTTCAAGTTTCCGATTAGTTGCATCAATTATAGGGGCGATGTTAATATCTGGGATATGATCAACCTCTACTGTAAGTTTGATGCCCAAATACGTCACTGCTGAAACAATAGGGAGATCTGTTAAGAGCTCCCTACCTGAATACAAAATCTGTGTTTTATCAGTGTTTATCTTATAACCGGCATACCGTCATAACATTTTGCCTCCTCAATAACTGCCGGATATGCTGCTACTATATCAGCTGTAAATATCGCACCATCATCAGCATAAGCTAATGTCTTGTATTTGAACCCATTTGCGATTATAGGCTGAATATTATTACACCGTTCAAGTTTCTGCAGGAAGGGGTCGATATATAACGAGAACAGGAGAGGGGAGCAGGGGCAGCCCTGCCTAGTACCCCTGCTGATATTGAACACCTGAGACTCCTGTCCTGAGATTCGAACCCCCGCTACCGGTGAGACATATAAAGCCTGGATTGCCTGAATAAATCCCTCCGCCATCCCTTTCCAGCGGAGGACGGACCACAGGAACCGCCAGGAGACCCCGTCGAACGCTTTTTCGGCGTCCAACAGGATCATCCCAAGCGGAGACCCCGTGGCCCGCGCCCAGTCAAGAAGAGAAATAGCCCTCCGGACGTGATCAGTCGTGTCCCTCCCCGGAATGAACCCATGCTGTCGCAGGGAAACCAGAGGCACGATGACACCCGCCAATCTAGTCGCTAGAATCTTAGAATAAATCTTAGAGTCAGCATTAATAAGTGAAATAGGCCTATATGATGAAGGACTTAATTCTGGCTTCCCTTTCTTTTTAAAAACAACAATAGTAGTTCTTCTCCAAGAATCGGGAATCTGACCTTTTGTACCGACTGAAATAGAGATATTAAATCCGCCCTTAAAACATTCCGGAACGATCTGAAAAATTCCAGAGGGATCCCGTCCGGACCCACGGCTTTCCCGGCTGCAAGAGAAGTGATAGCTGTCTCTATTTCTTCCCACGTAATTGGGGCCTCAAGAAGTGTATTTTGAGCTGGTGTGACTTTAGTAGTGCGGAGACCCTCAAAAAATCCCCCTAAGGGCTGGTGCCCACTTCCGTCCACCCCTGCACTATCCTCTTCAGTATACAGTTGTTGATAAAAATCTTGAAATACTTTCAAGACCCCTGTTGGGGAATCATGACTTGTTCCAGACTGATCTTGTATCCTATCAATCCTGTGTGAGATCTCCCGCTGTTGCAATCGTTTGGCGAGCATTCTACCCGTATTTTCCCCCAATTCATGCGCCTCGGTTCTAAATTGGACATATTTAAGGGCAATCTCATCACTAAATTGTTGATGTATCTTAGTCTTAATATTAGTGATTAGCTGCTGACATTCCGTAATGTCCTGTCCCAGACTGATCTCTAACATCAGGCGTACCTCTGCCAGCCTAAGGTACTCCATCCACCCACGCAGCTGCTCCTTAAGTGTCTTACGCCGGTATCCTGAAAAGTTAAAGGTCTCTCCCCGCACTGCCGCTTTAAATGCGTCCCAAACCACACTATCAGGGGCCGACCTTCTATTAAATTCAAAAAATTCAACAATCCATTTGGCCATATACTGACAGTAGGATTGATCTAGTAACAATTTACGTTCGAAAGTCCAAGGGCGTGGTAATGTCAAAACGCCCCTGCATGTAAATTCGACTATTAAAGGATTATGGTCTGATATGATCCTGGGGGGTATACGGATGCTCATTTCCTCTGCTTTCTGACGAGACAAAAACATAATCCAGCCTAACCATCTTCTTGTGGGGGGCTGAATAAAAGGTATAGCCCATATCCATTCGTTTATGTCTATACCAGAGATCGATTAACCCATGCTCACTAATCAGCCCCCGTAAGGCCTTAAAAGTCCGGATTTTACGCCCAGGATATTGGGAATAGCTCATCAAATCAAAGTTGCTCTCCAAATGAATGTTAAAGTCCCCACAGAGAATTAATGGCTGTGGCCACAACACAAGCTCCACACTCAAGAAATCTAAGATAGCCGGATCATCCAGATTGGATCCGTAAACAGAACATATTGTATAGGAGACATTGTTAATTATAAATTCGACGATCACCCATCGACCAAGTTGGTCCTCTTTAACTCTACGACAAATCCCTATCCCACGTCTAGCGAGTACAGCCACACCCCTTATAGTAGTGCTCTGACGTGTATATGCTACAAGATCTAACCCACATTCCTTCAACCAGTTGATCTTACTACACGGTATATGGGTTTCTTGGAGACAAAGAATATCAATCTGCATGAGCTGTACACATTTAGACAGAAATCCCCTTTTCCTCCTATCGTTCAACCCACAAATATTCCAGGAGCATAATGAAATTACTCCACTGCTACCTGCCATTTAGTGAATAACCAAATTCCTCATTGGACCTGGAGATTAAAAACATCTAAAAAATCCCCATTCTGTCGATAACTACAGATTTCATTAGACCAATGTGCTAAAAAAAAAATACAAAGTGAAACAAAAACAACATCTGTACTTTCCAACCCCCCCGATCCCTCCCCTCACCCTCACCACCCTCTCCATCAACCCACTCCCCACCCACCAAAAAGGGCGTAGGGACTGTAGGTCCCAGGAGATGCTGAGCCACCGCGCCCCCCCCAACTAAGCTACCCCCCTCCAGCAACCAGGCAGTACATCTCATTGCTCTACAGCTAAATTACTCATCTATTAGTAGCTGGCTAAACCCTTATGCAAAAACAAAAAAAAAAAAGGGGAAAAGGACAAGAAAAAAAAAAAAGGAGGGGGAAAAACAAAAGGGAAAGGAAAACCACCTCGCCCCATCAGACATTACTATACTGATCTTTCTATCATCATAATGAGGATGAGAATTCCTTAGCCTGGATTTCAGATTGAAAGTAGTGGGTTTTCCCCTGATAGACCACCTTTAATTTAGCAGGATTAAGGAGATAGGCCTGCGCCCCCTTCACCTGGAAGACTGGTATTAATTGGCGCAGAAGCCACCTCTTTTCCACAGTGGCCTGACAGAAGTCAGGCCTTACAAAGAAACTACAATCTTTCGCTACTCGTTTCCTGTCCGGCCTTGCCAGGTCATACAATGCCTCCCTCGCCAAAAAGTTGTTCAAACAAATCAGGATAGCCCGGGGGCGGTTATCCGGTTGGCCTGTCCTTTGACGCTGATGGAAGGGGAACCGATGTGCCCGCTGGATTTGAACTTTCCAATCCCACTGCAGTTCAGGAAATGCCTCTTCAAGCAGTTCTACTACAAACTGCCGGACATCTTCTGCCTCTTTCCCTTCAGGGATACCAAGGACCCGCAGATTGCTCCTCCTTGCTCTGTTTTCCAGATCAGTAAGTTTCCAGACTGTATCATCTTTCCCTGCTTTAATAGTTTCCGTCAACTCCTTCTGTGCAGCCAATTCATCCTCTAATTGTGAGATCCGTGTCTCAGCCTCACTGATTCTTACAGCAAAATCTGAGCATGTTTTCGCCATCCGGCGCATCGAATTCTGCAATTTGCGACATGCTCCTTGTGTCCGGGAGCTCTCTGCTCTGGTTTCAGAACGGTGAGCCATGATGCTCTGATATATTGTAGCCAGTGTAATGTCTTCAGGGCCACTCGTACTACCACTGATGACGATAGACGGAGCCGTGGCTACATCAGGTGTATTCCCATTGCCATTTAATTGAGTAGAGAAAGAGTAATCCCAGGTAAGTGATCCGGTTACGCCCTGATCTGGAAAGGTGCCTGGCTCTTTCAGCTTGCGAACTGTACCAGGCTGGTCTGTGACTCTGCCTTCCTCCTCCCACTGTAAGCTGCTATCATCACTTTCTTGCGCAGCCCAGTCTTTCCTAGTGCGATCATCCCCTGACTGGCTGGAATGGTCTGAAAGAGAAAAGAAGTTATCCGCAGACTCCTCTTCTCTAGATGATAGGGGAATGGAATCCGAGGAGGCAGCGGCACTGGGAAGCACCACTGTAGCCACCTTTAACTGATCCAGAGAGACTACATCCCCCAGAATGCACTGGTCCTGGACTAATGCTGAACCCTTCAATCCCACGGATTCACCCACTGTCACTGTCATTGCCTGGAAAACCTCACCAGACCTGCCACCATTGATAGAGATGAGATCTCCAACCCCTGCTGCTCCAAGGTCGGATCTTTGAGAACTGCCGCTTGCCTGCGGGGCTGCTGTCTGTTCGTACACAGTTGAAGGCTCACCTGAAGGGGGGATGGACACCAAGCGCTCCCGATGAGTATCAAGAGTCAGCGGGGGAGCAGGATTTTTTCCGCTCTGCTGTCCTGTTGCCGGCAGGTCCCGCAAGTTCTTATTCTTACTCTATTGTGCCTTGAATAGCGCGGGGACCGTCTGCCTCCCGCGGATCGAAGAGCTCCTTTTCTCACGAGGATCGGATGATCCCCCAATTACTGCTGTTGCTTTACCGGTCCTGGGTCCGGCTGCATCAGGGCTGACCCGAGATTGCTCCAGCCTGCCCGGACTGCCAGGAATTGTCGGCGGTCCCCGGGCCTTCCCAGCCTTGATGGCTGCTTTAGGAGGCATCGGTGAATTATCGATATAGATACCCGGGACCACCAGGCGGAAAGGAAATGGAGCCGCCCTAAACCACAGCCAGGACTGCCAAATCATCCATACAACGACATAGCCAAGACACTGCTAAAGACGATACCGGTAAGTCCGCGTCCCCTCTAATTACTGCCTGGAGGGGAGAGGAGTTGGGAGAGGGCTGAGGTCCGCTCACTCGGCCATGATCACGGCCGCCATCTTGCCCTCCGGATATCCATACATTCTTGTGGTAATTTTAAATGCCCAAATTCCAGGATTTTAGGAGCCAAATTGAGTCATTTGGGATTGAGGTGCATCACTCTTCCTTGATCTTGCGTTAGTAGGTGTGGCCAAAAAAGTAGTTTCTCGTGTGGCACTAAAGATAGTAGCAGTAGGGTTGTGAACCATGCCTGCCGTGCCCATGTTGGGGCTATTAGGATTAGTGATAAGAGATGTTTGTGTTAACTTCTGAACTACATATAGACTGAGTGGGAGAGGAGGAAAAGCGTAGGCAAATACTCCTGACTAATTCATCCATAGGGCATTGCCCTTGGATTGGAGGTGGGGGAACCTGGAGGCGAAGTTCTGGCATTTGGCGTTGAGGTGAGTGGCAAATAAGTCTATATCCGGTGTCCACCATTTTTTGAAGTAAGAGTGGAGTAGTGGCACATTGATCTCCCACTCATGCACCTGCTGATGGGTCCTGCTGAGGTTATCTGTGAAGTCACTGCGCACCCCAGGTAGGTATTCTGCTTGGCGGTGGATTTTGTGATAGATTGCCCAGTGCCAGATGAGCTCTGATTGGAGGGATAGCTGTGAAGAGTGTCTCCCCTCTGCTTTTTAATATTATGCATTGCAGTCATATTGTCTGTTCATATTAGTACTACTTTCTGATTTAGATTATTGCGAAAAGCTTTGAGGGCTAGCTGAATTGCTAGCAGCTCTTGATGATTGATATGCAGATGTGTCTGAGCTATTGTCCACAGACTGTGAACTGTGAGATCTTGCATATGTGCTCCCCATCCCTGAAGGGATGCATCTGTGGTAATGGTAATTTGCGGAACTGGGGCTTTGATGGGCCGGCCTTGCAACAAGTTGCTGCTGTTCCACCACTTCAGAGAGCGATGAGTCGCTGGCCCTACCAACACTAGATCTTGTAGATGCCCCTCCGCTTGAGACCACTGAGACTGCAGAGTGCGTTGAAGACACGCATAAGTAGACGAGCGCTTGGTACTATGGCTATGCAGGAAAACATCATACCTAAAAGTCCCATCACTACTTTTACTGTGAGGTGAGCCGGTGGTTGAAAAAGAGGTAGTGTTTCTGCAAACTCTTTTGCTCTTTCTGGACTGGGATAAGCTTTGGCTGTAACTGAAATGAGAGTTGCACCTAGGAAAGGCTGAATTTGCAATGGTTGCATATGAGATTTTTGTATGTTGAGGGTAAACCATAGTTTGTGAAGAAGGTGAATGTCTTGAAGACACTGTTGGTAGCTTGTGCTTTTGATGAGCCAATTGTCTAGGTAGGGGAAAATATGTATTGCCTCCCTTCTGAGTTGCACCACCACTACTGCAAGGCACTTTGTGAAAACCCTTGGAGCTGTGGTGGCCCCAAAGGGTAGCATCTTGAATTTATAGTGTTGCTCGTTTAGTTGAAAACGTAGATAACGTCAGTGAGCTGGATGAATGGGTATATGGAAGTATGCATACTAGAGGTCTAATGCAGTCATGAAATCTCTTTGCTGTAGCAGTGGTATCACCTCTTGCAGTGTGACCATGTGAAAGTGTTCTCAGGAGATGTACCTGCTGAGGGGCCTGAGATCTAGGATAGGCCTGAATGTTTTGTCCTTTTTGGGGATGAGAAAATAAAGGGAGTATACCAAGTGTCCCTGATGTTGTAATGGTACTATTTCTATTGCCCCTTTTTGAAGGAGAGAAAGAACCTCGTCCTGTAAAAGTGTAAGATGTTCCTTTGGCATATTTTGTTGTTTTGGCGGAATTGTGGGTGGAGTTTGGTTTCTAAACAATACCCGGTTATGGATAGCACCCATTAGTCTGTGGTGATGTTTGCCATTGTGGATAGGAATGTTGTAACCTTCCCCCGACTGGTGTTACATGTGGTTGGGGAAGGTGTAGGTGGTCACTGTTTTGGAGGGGTGGTGGTTTTGGTAGTGGTTGTGCAGCCTCTACCATTATTTCTATAATTTGTTTTATAGAAAGATCCCCATGTAAATTGACTCTGAAAGGAGCCCTGCTGTTTATTGCCACTGCTGGTGTCAAGGAGGAACCACCTATAGTTGCACCCCTGTACTGACCCCCTATGAAAGGAACCACTGTGTTGATGTTTGTAGGACCCCCATTGCCTTAGCGGTTTCAGTGTCCCGTTTTGACTTCTCTAGCGTTTCATCCACCTGAAGCCCAAATAGATTTTGCCCATCAAAAGGTAAGTTGAGCAGGTGTTGTTGTACATCCAGTTTGAAGCAGGAGACCCTGAGCCATGCATGGCGTCTGATGAGGATACTGGTGCTAACTTTTTGGGCGTTTGTGTCTGCAAAGTCTAAGGCACATTGTATAGTGGCATTAGATAGCTCTGCCTCCTTCTACCAATTGTGTTCCACGTTGTTGGTATTGATCAGGGAGGTTTTGAAGTAGTTCTCGCATTTGATCCCATGTGGCCTGATTATATCGGGAGAGTAGTCCCACAGAATTTGCAATACGCATGTAGTTGGCTGCTTGTGCTGCAACACGTTTACCTGCAGCATCATAGTTCCTATTCTCTTTATCTGTAGGAGGCGCATGCCCTGTGCCTTATGAATTTGCTCTTTTCTTGGCTGTGGGTACCACCATAGAATCTGGTGTGACTTGCCCCTTAATCTAGTCAGGGTCCAATGGGCATGCTTTATATATTTTTTCAATATGAGTGGTGACTACCCTAGATGGAGGAGGAGGGAAACAAAAAGGGCTTGTACCTCTACCCTTTCTTTTCTTCTTTGGTTGATGGGTTGGTTGAGGCCCAGCAATATCCTCCTCAAAAAGTGTTTTTCCTTTTAGGAAGCGCAAGGGAAACAGGTGGTGGCGGCGGCTTGGTGCCTAGTTTCTCAGTGTCTGGGTTTACAAAAAAAGTCCTCTCCTTCGTCTAGTTGGTCTTGCAAGCGCTCAAGAATGGGATGCAATCGTTTTTGCCGGGGCTCTGTGCTACTTTTAGTGTTTTTCGACGTCAAAGATGTGGAAGATGTCAAAGAGCCTTTTGTACTGGTTGCAGTCTCACGGATTTGTGGTTTTGATGGAGACAGCTTATTCTCCGGTTTCGATGACGAAGGCTTTGTAGATAGGCCATCTTTCAGTTCCAATGCTTTTTTTCGGGCTAGTGCTCGACACCAGGAGCAAAATGAGCCCAAGATCGTGCAAAACGGCCCAACAGAGCCTGAAATAGCGAAGAGAGAGGAATTTAACCTTTGACCCGCCAGCGGGGTGCTGGAGTGCATGGAGCTCTGCTACCCGAGGTCAAGAAACCCCAACGGTTGGCCAGGGCTGGGGGTCAACGTGAGGAGCATGTTTTAATTGTAAACCCTAGGAGAGGACATGCCTGGGGCCCCCTCATCAGAGCTCTGAAGAATCAGATCCCCAACCCCAGCCCTTTATTTCATATATGGGGGCCCAGGACCCCATCTCCAGACCCTGCCCACCAACAGAAACCAGGAAAGCGCAGACACGCCCCTTCCCACCAGGCGCAAAAGAGGAGCCCGGGACCCCATCTTCAGGCCCCCAACGCTGCATTGGGGGGAGTGCCCTTGTGCCTCCACTTCCAAGAAGATTGGAAGGGGCCCCGGACCTCATCTCCGGGCACCAACTGCAGAGGCCGCGCGCCCGCTTCTCATGTCCATGTCTGAGGGGAGCCACCGTGCAAAAAGTAACACCCCACCCACATGAAGTGGGAAGGGGAGAACAGCGCTGCAGGCTTCCGTATCAACAGCAAGGAGACTGCTGACAGGTGGGGAGCAAAAACAGGCAGCCAGAGGTGGGCTCCCTGCACTGCCCCCAATGAAAGGAGGCATGCAGGGTGTCCGTGTAGGACTGGGCATGCCCAGCAAAAGAAACAAACAAGGCAACAAGGAAGCCGCTAGGCTCGGGAGCAGCATCCAAAGAATTTGGCTGGAGCCGCTAATTATATATTCACACTACCGGGAAGGGGCACCCTGATATGCTGTGTGTGGCTTTGCTAGCGCCCAAGGTTTTTGCCTCTTGTGGTGGCCCCAAGAAGGCAGGGGCCCCACCAGCGGAACAGAGAGAGCAGGGAGGCTGCAGGAGTACATCAGCTCACCCCAAGAAAAGTATTGACCCTATGTTGAAAGGGCCAAAGAAGCTGTGACCACTCTAGTCCCAAGGCTGGAACGTTTGCTCTCTAGTTGCGAGTGCAGCACTCCCACTGCTGGTTCTATGGCTGTAGTTTATATGGCCTAAGGTTGTTTTAAAAAAAAAAAAAAGACAGACACATGGTTCATGTTTGAACAAGGATTTATTTTAAAAAGTATGTACAATGCTTATAATAATGCTTAATTTAAAGGGGTTGTTACTGCTGACAGTAATAATTATTCCTGAAAGGCTGCAATGCTTTGTTAGTTATATAATGTGTACACATGATTGTAATGCTTTATCACTTAAAATGATTGCAGATGGATTCTGGTTACTGACATCAGTGATGGAGTGAGGTATTAACGACTTGTGAATCTGGTATTTCAGTCTGGTTACATTGACCTGCTGTAAAGTGACACCCCCTATATGGTTATGTGCTGTGTTGTATGGGGGGGTGGGGGGGTTGTACTGTGATGTTTGGGGTCATGACCCTTTAGGCTTCAAATGCGATGTTGCCAAAGTTATATCCACCTGCCTTATGTATATTTGCAAATTACTGTGGAGTATTAAGTAGAGTGTGCAATAAATGTACTTTTCCTTTTTCAAAGAAAAAGCAGACTGGAGAATCATTTATTGAGTGTCATGGAGTGCCAGTGAATGGCTATTACTAGCCCACACCAAATCCCCCGAGTAGGGCTTGGACTGCTCTGCTTCACTACCCCGGGACAGTCAAGCGCTACCATGGGGTGTTTGGTTCCGAGTGAAGGGATGAATGTGGACCCATTACTTGTGCATGCCACACAATTAATGGCCTGTTTCCTTACAGCTGGCATTTTGCTTTCTCCTAAGTTGCAAAGAGGTCTATGGGCAGAGATTTTTTTAATTAATTTTTATTTCTTGTTTTAGCTCCCACCCATGAGATTTTTTTTTCAGTCTGCTTAACATGTCCGATTCTGTGTTTTTACTCCTGACGCACAAGTTACTAACTTGTGTAACGATATATCTGTAAGAGACAGTAGTTAGTGACAGATTCCTTACCTTAGAATATCCCCAGGCGTCAGGCTGGATCCGGAAAGTTTTTGCGTAGCAGTACCCTTGCGCGTCGGTAGGCGGCGTCGTGCGGCTCCGCGTCAGTCGTCGGCGTCGTGATCGCCGGGATGACGTCGCGGGCAGTACTTAGGCGCCGCCCCTGCGCGCTGACGTCAGTTCTGTACACGACTTTCCGCGCCAGGAACGCAGAGCCATGCAAGAAGCTGACATAGGTGTCTGAAAAATACTAGGGCCCTGAAAGGGATGTCCTTAACCCTAGAAATCAGTTCGCAGAACGGGGAGGATGGGTGGGGCGGTAAGGAATCTGTCACTAACTACTGTCTCTTACAGATAAATCGTTACACAAGTTAGTAACTTGTGCATCTGAAAGAGGCACGTTAGTGACAGATTCCTTACCTTAGAATAGATACCCCAGCAATACCAACCCCGGTGGTGGGTCTGCGAACAAAGATCAGACAAGGAAGTCCTGGAGGACAGAACGGCCAAAGAAGCCGTCCCTCCGGACCTGACTGTCAAGGCAGTAATGCTTTGTAAACGTGTGCAGCGAGGCCCACGTAGCTGCCTGACAGATAACCGGCAGCGGAACACCGCGGCCCAAGGCCGTGGTAGCAGCCGTTGCCCTGGTGGAATGGGCACGCAGCCCAACAGGAGGCTCCTTCTTAGCCAAAGAATAGCAGGTCTTGATGCACAAGGTAACCCAGCGGGAGATGGTCCTCTTGTGCACCGCCCGACCTTTTTGGCGCCAACGTAGCCAACAAAGAGCTGGTCATCCACCCGGAAGTGTTTTGTGCGGTCGATATAGAAGGAGAGCGCACGTTTTGGGTCCAGACGGTGGAGCCTCTCTTCCTCTCTGGAAGGATGCGGAGGCGGAAAGAAGGTGGGCAAAGTGATGGTCTGCCCAATGTGGAAAGCAGTAACCACCTTTGGCAAGAAGGACGGACGCGTCCGAAGAACAACCTTGTCTGGGTGAACAGACAGAAAGGGAGGTTTGCAAGATAGAGCCTGGAGCTCACTCACCCGCCGAGCGGAGGTGATGGCCACCAGAAAGGCTGTCTTCAGAGTCAGAAGAAGAAGAGGACAGTTATGTAGAGGCTCAAAGGGAGCGCACATTAAAAGGTAAGAACCAAGTTCAAGTCCCACTGAGGCATCACAAACGGAACAGGAGGGAAGAGGTGAGTAATGCCTTTTAAGAACCTGTTAACAACAGGGGACTTGAAAAGGGAGGGCTGATCAGGGAGCCTGAGGAAGGCCGAGATAGCACAAAGATAACCTTTGATGGTACCCAGGGCAGAACCCTGTTGGGCCAGAGAAAGAAGGAACAGAAGGACCTCAGAAAGAGGGACAGAAAGGGGATTCACAGCCTTTGCTGTGCACCATGCCACCAATTTGTTCCACCTGCAGGCGTATACCACCTTAGTGGAGGGACGCCTGGCTGCCAGAATCACATCACAAACTTCGGGAGGCAAGTCGAAAGGAATCAACTGCCGCCGCTCAATCTCCACGCAAGCAGGTGTAGACTGGACAGGTTCGGGTGGAGGACCGTCCCCTGCTGCTGCGACAGAAGATCCTCCCGAAGAGGCAGACGGATCGGGGATCTACGCTCATATTGAGTAGCTCAGGATACCAAACTCTTCGAGCCCAGTCCGGAGCCACAAGAATGACTTGGGCCCGGTCGTGCCGAATCTTCTTCAACACTCTGGGTAGAAGTGGTATAGGCGGAAAGGCGTACAATAGACCGCAACTCCACTCGTGACGAAAAGCGTCGCCGAGCGAGTGCCGCCTTGGAAATTCCAACGCGCAGAACTGATGACATTGCGCGTTCTCTTCGGTGGCGAATAGATCTAACCAAGGCTCTCCCCACTGTAGAAAGAGTCCTTGCGCCACTTCCGAGTGAAGACGCCATTCGTGATCCATCATGCACCTGCGGTTGAGGTTCGTCCGCCCTGGCGTTTAGGGAACCTGCCAGGTGTTGAACCATCAGGAACATGCCCTGATGTTCCAGCCATGTCCAGAGGCGCAGAGCCTCCTGACAAAGGGTCCAAGACCCCACCCCGCCCTGTTTGTTGCAGTACCACATGGCGGTGGTGTTGTCTGTGAACACCTGCACTACCTTCCCTTTGACAGAGGGAAGGAATGCCTTGAGTGCAAGTCGGATCGCCCGGAGCTCCAGAAGGTTGATATGGAGCCGGGACTCCGCCGGAGACCAGAGGCCTCTGATCTCCGCCTCTCCCATGTGACCGCCCCATCCCAGAAGGGACGCGTCCGTCACAACTGTGTGCTCTGGCTGGGGAAGGGAGAGGGATCTGCCCATGACCCATTGCCGGTTCGAGAGCCACCACTGCAACTGTTTTGCAGTCCCCTCCGAGATCTGGACGTGATCGGACAGGTTGCCCTGGTGCTGCGCCCACTGGAACTTCAGGTCCCACTGCAGAGCCCGCATATGCCATCTGGCATGATTGACCAGCAGGATGCAGGAGGCCATGAGGCCCAGCAGCCTCAGGGTCATCCGTACCGAAACCCAGGATAAAGGCTGAAAGATCGGAATCATAGCCTGAATATCCCGGACTCGCCGTTCGGGAGGATAGGCCCGAAACTGCGTCGTGTCCAGAACTGCTCCGATGAAAAGGAGCTGTGGAGAAGGAATCAGATGCGACTTCGGCACATTGATGGAGAACCCCAGCGAGTGCAGGAGTTCGGCCGTAGTCTGGAGGTGGGAGACGACTGCCTGGGGCGAGGCCCGCCTTCAGCAGCCAGTCGTCGAGGTAGGGGAAGACTGAAACCCCTGCCCGGCGCAGATGAGCTGCGACCACCGCCATCACTTTCGTGAACACCCGAGGGGCACTGGTAAGGCCAAAGGGAGCACGGTGAACTGAAAATGCTCGAGGCCTACCGTGAACCGAAGGTAACGCCGGTGGGCCGGCTGGACGAGGATGTGGAAATAGGCGTCCTGCAAGTCCAACGCTACCAACCAGTCTCCAGGGTCGAGGGCAGTCAAGACCTGAGCTGGGGTGAGCATCTTGAACTTCTCCTTCCGGAGGAAGCGATTGACGTTCCGGAGGTCCAAGATGGGACGCATGTCCTCCTTGTCCTTTTGGGCACCAGAAAGTAGTGGGAGTAGCAACCACGCCCTACTTCTGGGGTCGGAACACGCTCGATGGCCCTCTTGGCCAAGAGGGCCGTGACTTCCTTCTGCAGAAGTACCAAGTGATCCCCTGACATGCGGTGGAATTGAGGTGGCATGGCTGGGGGGTGGTCTCGAAGGGGAGGGAGTAGCCCCTTCGGACAATGTCCAAGACCCACCTGTCCGAGGTGATGGGACGCCAGTGGTGAAGGTGATGGCGGACCCTGCCCCCTACTGGCGTGCTGTGCACCTGAAAGGAGGGACTAGGAGGGCTTGGAGGCCGCGGACGGGTTGGAGGTGGTGGCCTGACCCGCACGCTGGTTGCCCGAACCGCCACGGCGGTATCCACGTCCTCGGCCACGCGAAGACGCCTGCTGCGCGGGCCGGTGGCTGGGCTGCTGACGTGACGGGCGCCCCTTCCGTGGCCACGATAGGGGCGAAAAGCAGAAGTCAGCGGAGGGCGTGTAGCACAAAGGCCCAGGGACTTGGCAGTAGCCCGTGAGTCCTTAAAGCGCTCCAACGCATGGTCTGCTTTAGACCCAAAAAGACCGACTCCATCAAAGGGCATGTCCATGAGAGTATTCTGGACATCCCCTGAAAAACCAGTGGTTCTCAGCCAGGCGTGGCATCGCAGCGCCACCGTCGTTGCAATAGACCTGCCCAGCGAGTCGGCGGTATAAAGGCCACATCGTATTGTGTATTTGGCCGCATCCCTTCCTTCCGCAATGGCGCGGGAAAGCAGTGTCTGGACCTCCTCAGAACACTGGGGCAAAACAGTCGCCACCGAATCCCACAAGGAGTGGGTATATCGGCCCAAAAGACAAGCGGTGTTGATGGACCGCAAGCCAGCACTGGAGGAAGAAAAACCCTTCTTCCCAAATTGATCCAGGCGTTTGGATTCCCTATCCGGAGGGGCAGTAGGGAAGGTGGTTTGGGAAGCGGAGGCTTGGACAACCAAGCTCTCAGGAGTGGGGTGGACAGAGAGAAACAGGGGGTCGCCCGGAGCTGGGCGATGGCGTCGGGACACGTTCCTATCCACAGGAGACCCTGTGTTGGGCTTGGACCAGGCGCCCAAAAGAACGTCAGTGAGGGCATCGTTAAACGGCAGCACAGTCTCCGTAGAGGAGGCTGTCGGCTGAAGCACCTCTGTCAAGAGATTAGTCTTGACCGCCACAGTAGGGAGTTGGAGATGTAAGGCTCCAGCCGCCCTACGCAACACCGTAGCAAAATTGGCTCCCTCCTCCGTAGCCACGGGAGGAGACAGCATGCCAGTGTCAGGGAAGTATCTAGACCACTGGCATCCCCTAGACCCTCTGTCCAGTCCTCATCGTACTGACACTGTTGTGCCAGAGGGTCATCAGACCCCTCCCAGTCCTCCTGGTCCTCCTCTGGTTCAAAATAAGGAGGAGGAGGGACATATGGGACCCAAGGTCTCATCGGGCGCCGGAACCGGCGTCGAGCGGCGTCGGTCCGGGTCCATGTCCGGAGCCGGAAGGAACTGAGGGACGACGCCGCCCGGAGCCCCAGGCGGCGTCGAGAGCGGCACCGGAGACATCGGCGTCGGCGGAGGCGTGGTTAGGTCGACCGGCGTCGATGGGGGTTGCGGAGCCGGGATCGAGGCCGGGGCCGGAGCCGGGATCGAGGCTGGAGGCACGGGCGATGCCGGGGCCGGAGCCGTCGGCGGCGCCGGAGCAACCCCATCAGGGCCCGCGGGGCCCGAAGGCGCACGGAGGGACCTTGAGGCCCGAAGAGGCGGGCCATGGCCGACAGGAATTCCTGTATTTGGGCCGGATCCGCCCCCGAACCCGGGAAGGACGGGTATTGCGGGGGCGACTCCACAGGCATGTCCGGGGCCGCGGGGACGGTGCCGGGAGGGGCCTCAGCCGAGTCGCGAGACCGGCGAGGCGAAGTCCTAGAGCGACGATGCTTTTTGGACTTTTTGTGCTTGGACTTACCGGACGACGAAGACTTCGATGCCGACGACCGGTGAGGACTCCGCGACCGACCCCTTGACCTCTCACACGACCGGGGCTTGGCGTGGCGCGGAGCCGAATGCCGGGCCTCGAGGAGCTTTCGAGACCGCTCTCGCAAAGCTTTCGGGTTGAGGGCCCGGCAGTCGGAACACGACTCCGTGTCGTGGCCTCGGCCGAGGCAGAAGAGACACTCCCGATGCGGGTCTGTGATGGACATCATCCGAGCACAGGCGCCGCAACGTTTAAAACCGGGCATCCCTACGACACCTTGAAGTCAATTCGAAGAAAACTGTGAAAAATTCACCAAAAAAGTTAGTCAAAAAATGACTAGGGCACTGCTCTTCCCGGATCTGCGCTTGCTGGCGCGGAAAAAGAAGAACTGACGTCAGCGCGCAGGGGCGGCGCCTAAGTACTGCCCGCGACGTCATCCCGGCGATCACGACGCCGACGACGGACGCGGAGCCGCACGACGCCGCCTACCGACGCGCAAGGGTACTGCTACGCAAAAACTTTCCGGATCCAGCCGGACGCCTGGGGACATTCTAAGGTAAGGAATCTGTCACTAACGTGTCTCTTTCAGATAGGTTTATTGCAGCAAGCATTAGGTTTGTCGGGATGGCCCTCTCCATAGGTCTTGTGCTAGTTTGGACAGCATGTGTGATCTTGCCCCTCCCTGTTTGTTGAGGTAAAACATGGTAGTAAGTGTTGTAAGTCTCTCAAAAGGGCTGCCTTGGAATAGTGGGGTACTGCCACAGTGCTGCACCTGCTTGTGTACTGACTTGTGTTGTGAATATGGCTTGAGGGGTGGTAAGATGTGCTCCTTTTCTTGTTGGAATCCTTTTCCTCCGTGTTTTTCCGCCTGTGAACGGGTCTCTGAACTGCAGGGCACCCATAGACCAAGCTAGGTCATTGTCCTTCATTCTCTGCAGAGAACGGTCAACTGCATTCCCAAAAAGGTTTTCCTCTGTGAAAGGCATCTTGATTATTGCAGCCTGGACTTCCTGCTTGAAACCAGACACCCTTAGCCAAGCATGTTTTCTCAACTTGGAGGTTGAGCATAGTTGCCCGTTAGCCCTGTCACCTGCTTCCAGTATGGACATGAGACATGCGTTGGTAGTGGTTTTGCCCTGCATGATCCCTGTCTTTGCCGTCCTTATAGTTTTCTGGGACGTGTTACATGAAGTTTCCATCCATTGGTCGAGCCCACTTGGCATCAATGGAAGGAAAAGATTTCCTCTTTCTTGAGGGTAACATTATCTTGAGCTGAAAACATGATTTCCCTGCTCTTCTTCTATGTGGACAAAACAAGTGTCCGACTCCCTTTTCAACAGGGCACTGTATATTGCAAGGTCATCGGGGGAGGGGGCTTTGGGGTGATGTTTCAAAGGGTATTTTTCGACCCATTTCATCAGGTGAGTCACTGTTGACATCTTGCCATCACTCTTCGGCTTTAGCAGGTGCTCAAAATGTTCCAGCTTAAACATGCCCTCCTCCTGTTCTTCCTTATATTGGAAAAACTCTTCCTCTTGAGGTTCCATTGCTAAGTGAGGTTCGAGTTCCAGTTGTTACTCTTTCCGTGCTTGAGTTTAATGCAAGAAAGAGGGTGGCATTATATGAATTCTCCCTCTCTCACAGTTGACTGACTTAATTTTCTGGCTTCCTGGAAGGACAAAGCATCCCGAAGTCGCAAAGCGCAAAACAATCTGTAGCCTGAGCTCTATCAGTGAGACATACATCATGAAAGGCACCCTTACGCCACAAGGTGTTCGGTGAGATCTTAGACACATTTGATGTTTTGAATTGGTACTACAAAAGTTCCATCAAAATACCAAGATCGGGAAAAGGGGAGGGGGGGCACCAAGGGTTAAAATTCTATTTAACAAGGATGTTTATTGGTGGAGTAGGTACTGAGTAGAGGATGTTCAGTAGTGGAGGGAAAGAAATGCACTTCATCTCTAACATTTCATATATATTTTTCCCCCAGAGACTAAAATTGGTGTGGTATATTTAGTCCAAAAGGATTTTAGAAAGTAGTCTTCAGCCTTCACAAACTAATGCAGCATCAAATAAGGACTATGGTCTCTCGCATGATTGAGGTTAACGGGGACTCTAAATTCTAGGTAAAAGACTATAATGTGCTGTTCAGACTACATTTAATGGGCCACTTCCACTGATAGGCTTGTGCAGTTGATAAATGGCCCTGGGTGCAAATGTCACACCTTATATGCCTAGGCTGCACTACATAAACATTTTGGGAGGCAAAAATGGGTCCAATCGGTAAAAATCACGGGCAATGTCCTGTACCTACCATAGTATAACAGCTACTGTGTAATACAAAGCACTCCCAAAGAGAATTAAGTTTGGCTACGATTTTGACCAGGACTAGGTTTATGATACAATAGGTGACAAGTATTCCCCAGTATATAATGTTGAGGATTAGGAATTTCTACAATTACACAGTAGAAACTTTTGAAGAACCCTTAGCTGAGTGCTTACACTCAGGAGGAGGCAGCAGGAATGTGAATTATACACCTTTGGCAGATGCCTTCTAGGATTACGATTACAAATGTATGTTAGGTGCATGAAAGTGCCAGTGAGGCGAAAAATATCAGCGTTTAAGAGGACTGCCTCTTGTATTACCAAACACATTAAACAACCTTTAATTGTTCTGTATGTAATGACCCTGTTTTTGAATTCATAAAAACCATAAAAAGATCTAGCCTTACCATGGAAAGGTAGCACAGATGCTGGCATATTTGACATCGTCTCTCTGAGGTTTCAAACTGCAGCCACTTTCGAGGTTTTTTCTTCCCGTCCACGGTTGAGTTGTGGTTGTCAGGACTGCCATAGCGGGCTGAAGAATGTAGACCTGCCTTGAAGAGCTCCTGTCGCTGCCTCAGCTCGGTATCCCTAACCAAAGAAACCACAATCAGAACCCAGAGTCCAACATCACCGTACCCTTATTACTAAGCTACCCTTGAGCCTGGTAATGAGGGTCAAGTGACAGTAAAACTGCAAGAACCCAATTAGGGCTCTGTGTACGTATCAGCAAGCTGCAATCCTTAAATATTATGCGAAGGAAAATTGAAAAACAGTGGTTAGGACTAATACCTCAACAAGCACATTAAATGCAGTGAAAACCCATGAATCTAAAAAAATATATATAATAATAGCAATGGCTCATGCCATTCCTACCCGTACATCATCCACCTTTCAACCTTAACTTTCTCTGTCTACACAAAAAGGTCTCGCTTTCTTTCTCTTATCGCTAGGAGAGAGACCGAGGCAACATAACTATGACAATTAAACTAAATGGAGAATCTCTGTGGTCATCTTAGAGCATTCCATATACTGGCCATCAATATCTGCCAGATGCCGCACTTTCAATGATAGGTATCAACACTAGGTAAAAGTAGACAAAAAGAAACAGTATTATACACGATACCATCAGAAACAGTGTCAGAAAACGTGTCAACTTGCAGCCTGAGCACATGGGCTTCCAGGCTGGTTCCTTGAATTAGTCACTGTGAAGAGAGAAATTGATGTATACATAACTCTCGACACTGGGGGTTGGGATTTTCTGGAGTGTAGTTCACTTCTAGCAAGAAGACATGTTGCATGGCGCCAGCGTCAGGGGGTTAATCAGGTTAATACCCCTTGATCGCAAGGTGGCCACAACAGTACCTCGTCACCGACAGGGACAGCACATCATGCCAGGAATTCCCAACTCTAAGCGCCTGGGACTCCAAATGGAAAGAAACAGTATAATCTGGTGGCATTTTTTCCCTTCCCAGGAGATGGGATCATCTCTAATGGAAATCACTTTGGATAGAAAATGTTGTAATGCCAACGTTGAGAAATTCAGACTCTGTTCTCCTTGAATATACAGAGAAAAGAAATCTGGTGAGGAAGTAAAGCTTTGCTACTGCATATTGTAGTGGAGAAGTCCTGGTGTGAAACCAATTGCTGCAGGGCATGTATACAAGGAAGGTAAAACAATTAACATTCTCTCAACAGCTCATCTGGAGTTTTCCACACCAATACTTTGTGTACTGGAGCGGTCACGCCATTCACAGCTCTGACTCCAAGTACAGGATTTCCAAATGAAGAAATGGAAGTCAAATCTATTTAACTTCTTGGTGCCACCAACGGAGATTCCTGAACTCTAGAAAAGCCCGTCATTGGCCCAAGAGGTGAACTAGAATCCTTAGAAGCCCAAACCCTTGCACACATTTGAACCCTGTAGGGACAGCAAGGGAAAAGGCATCAGTAGGATCACATTTGACCAGAGCCTGGCCTGGATTGTGCCGTTAGTCTACATTTGCCATCGAATTCAGAGTTCACAGTGAAACAGGAAGTGAAGTGTGGTTGTCCCCAGACGAAGCTTGTCCCTCCAAAACAAGTAGAAGTGAAAGAAGGGTTGAAGGAGTGCTACCAATCGATCCAAATAGTAAATTTAACTAACAATGGATAACCTTGGACACTTGAAATATCTAGCCGGTAACAATGAAATAAGCTTGGAACTACCTAGGATTGTTTCAGGCTGCAATAATAGCAGTAAACATGTGGTTATTTAAAATGGGCTAAATATATTTCCCAAATGAACACGTTTTTTCTCTTTTCGTCCACTTCTACACATTTTTCAGGAAAGGAATCCTTCTGGGGAGAACCACACAGAACATTTTCAAATGGAAATTACCAAACGAGCATGTTTAGATACCTGAGCTCTCCAAGCAGTGAAGAAATTGTACTCAGAGTCCGACCGTTTTCCTTCTTCGCCTCCACCGTTGCAATCTGGTACAGTAACTTCTCCATTGAAAATGGCTTTGCTATGTGTCGTTGCTTCATTTCCTAAGAAACAAAATAAAAGTTGCCATGTTACTGACCAGTTTATCATCTAGTTTAGTACACCAACGGAACTACAAAATATTTCAACACAGCTTTATATTTATTTATAATGAGCAGAGAGTTAGAGATGGTAACCTATTATCTTTTTCGGAGAGATTTATAGGAAGAATTGACTTCAAGTCAGTTGCAGTACTCATTACTTTCTCACTTTTCCCAACTGTCTGGTAATGACTGCACCAAAGATATAACTGAACAAACTTCTCCAAAAGACACTGTAAAAACCTTTCTACAAGAAACCTTTAAACTACGCCCACCCTACTTGAGCCTCCCACCTCACCTGTAGGCACAGTCGGTGGTTCCTCTGTATCCCCAACTGCTGTCACATGTTTTTTCTGCCACATATGGCAGAAGCATCATTGGCATGTTTGGGAGGCTTTTTGGAGGAAGGAAAGCAAGTGGAAGAACCATGAACCCATTTTTCCTAAAGCTTTTATTGTGCTTTTTCTCTCTTTCAGCCTGGTGGAACAGCGATTCCACAACCTCAAAACTGCTGGCTTGAGGAGGCAGCATAGATAGATTAATTAGAAATTCCAGACCAGAGGCTGCATGTTTTCAAGAACATCCTTACAGTGAGAAATCCCTACAAAAGGCTTGTAGGGATATGAGCTTATCTTACATTTTTCTGCGATGGCCACGTGACATTGGAAAACCAAAAATATTGCCTTAGTTGTGACTCTTCTTGGTGGAGGGCTCTGAATAGTCTCTTCCACCTTGACAGGAGCCAAACAGGACATTGGTGTCTGTCTTATTTCAACTAGGTCTATATAAGGAAATCCCCACTTAACGAGAAAGTATTTCATCTGCCATTTGTAAGGTGCGCAGAATAAGCTACTTGGATATACTTTTCTCCATTAAATGAAAGGCCCAGTGAAAGATGTAGTTGCTTCCAATGAAAAATGCGCTGGTGGGTGCACTGCTCATTTTTCAGGCTAGCTAAAGGACCCACATGGTTGGAGGAGGGCATAAGGCTACGAAAAAGATTGTGTTGATGTCATAGGTCTCCATGTGACGTGGACAATCGTCATCTCTCGTGGTAAATAGGTAATCCTCAGAAGTATCAGACAGAGCCGTTATAATCTGGAACATTTTTTGCCATTACATCTGAAGTGCTTTTACTAGCCCGTTGTCATAGTAAAGGTGTAGGTGTGCCCACTCTTAGCACAGATGGAAAGCAACGTTAGCGAAAACCAATGCAGTACCTTTGTGAACCCTCTCTGTGTAGAGTTGAGAAGTTTCTTGTGCTCCACCGCCGCATCTGCCTTTGTACTTTCTCTTTCGGTGTTTCTGCTCTCCTGACACTGTCTGAATATTCTTGCTTTTAGAAGCCAGTCACCCAGATTAAGGTACACATGCATCTCCTGTCTTCTCAAGAGTGCCGAGACTACTGTAAGACACTTTGTGAATACCCCTGGCACAGATTTTATCAGGCAGAACCCGATCTAGTAGTGTACCTTGTCCACAACAAACCTCAGACACTTTTTGTATCTGGTGCAGGGAGGCATCTCTGCCTAGTGCCTCGGTGGACATATTGCTAGAAAATGGTGGTGCCTGTTCTTACTCACGCATTTGGGGCGGAGTAAAACAGTCTGACCCACTTGATCCAGCGCCCACCCAGTCCCATACGGTGCATAACCTCGAGCAAGAAGTCCCACCAGATCAAGTGAAAAGCTTATTCTAGATCCACTGACATGAGTATGTCCCTGGCCGAGACCGCGCCTCTGGGTGATACAGGACATGGTGCAGCTTCCGGAGGTCAAGGAACGTGCTGTGGGATGGAATGAAGCCATTTTGGTCCTCATGGATCAGTGAGGGCATGTGGGGTAACAATCGAAGGGAAAGGACCTTGCTGAGAATTTTGAAATCCATATTAAGCATGGACAGAGGGAAAAATGCCGTTATGCGGGCTCCCTGGGACTGAGTCTCGGGTAGAGGGACTACCATGGCATCACAGGTGGAAGCCGGCATCGCTCCATTCTTTGAAGAGTCGGCGTTGAGCAGTTCCGGTTTCTGGGCCAATCTCCCAGAGAAGGAGGAATAAAACTCAGCAAGAAGGCCATCAGGTCCTGGGGTCTTCTCCGTAGCCATTTTCCTAATAGCAAATTTAATTTCCTGCACCGTCCAAGGCCCCTGTGAGTCCAGGTCGAGCTATCTCAATGGTAGTCTTTTGCAGGAAGACCGCCTGCATCTCTAGGGGTGGAGGTCCGGAACTCCATATTAATGGCTTTGGGAGAGTAGAACGGCGTTCCATCCCCTTTTCAAGAGATACGCAATTGGGGTTCCATGGGACTCGGGGTGCATAAGCCAGGCCAGATGTCTACCCGGTAGTCCCTCCTTATAATGCGCTCTGGCAATGTAACTCTTATAATCATGGCAACGTAGGCGTTCTAACACTGTATTATACTATTCCCAGGATTCCCGTTGGTGCTGGGCTGCAGAGTCATCAGGACCCAGAGCACTGTCCAGCTCATGGAGCTTAACATCCAGCATGCGCAACTCCCTATCCAACGCTTCTAACACTGACCGGTAGAGCAGTCCATGTTCACATCGATTACACAACTGAAGTCTCCCCCTAACAGTAAATCTTTTGTCGCCAGGGATGCCGGGGGGGGGGGCAATCATAGAAAGGTCATCTAGTCCTGATTTGGGGTGTAGACACTTCCCAGAGAAATGTCGCAGCCCAGCAGTCTAATCTTTAATAAGACAGACCTACCTTCCCGGTCAATAGTGGAGTGTCTGTGCCCTAATCCAAATCAGGGTCCCGCAGGCATAAGCAGAATAGGAGGTGGCATATAGCTGGCCCCGCCACCTACGGCTCAAGCGCTCCACATCATTCTCTACAAGATGGGTTTCCTGAAGCATGGTTATCTGTACCCCTCGCCGCCTCAAATATCGATGAAAGTTAAGCAGTTTAGAGACCGAGCCAATTCCCCTGATATTCCAGGTCATGAAAGTCGAGCATGGCAGTCTGCCACACATGCCCCCCCCACAGGCAGGAACCCCCATCTAGTAGTGGGTCCTAGGAGCATCAACCCACGCCAGAGGCATTGTAAGAAACTTACAGGTGACCTACGGGCATCCCCAGGCACCCTATATGCACTAACCTGCCAAAGGAGTAACAAAACGTTAATAGCCTACCAAGATCAAGCAGTCCTCACAGCAATAGCGCAGTGATTTGGATCAACTAGTCCACTGATTAAAGAGTCACTACAGGTAGGGTAACATCCCCCACCAAAGTTCCAGACTCCAAAGCCACCAATCTCCCATCAGGTGGTGGACCAGTGCCCAAGCCTGATCGTCGCAACGTCACGAACTCCGCCACTGCGTGGAGTGCAGCAGTCCGCTCCAGTTCTGCCTGGGAGGGAGAGGGCTTCTTCCACAGTTGGCGTCTCCAGGCTCTACTGCCAGGAGCTATCGCAGTGGGCAGGGTCTTCGGCCAGGAGGTCCCAGCTTTGTAGGCTTCCAACCATTCCCAAGGTTCATCTGGGTTGTCACAGAAGTGTGTGGATCCATCCATAACAATCCAGAGTTTGGTGGGAAACCTCAAAGAGTTTTGCAGGCCCTCCACCCAGAGTGCCTTTTTAACTGCCAGGAAAGAGGCCCGTTTTGTCTGCCCTGCAGCCGTGAAGTCAGGTAATACGGATACTTTGCTACTGTCCACAATAAGGAGGCCTTCTGTTTGTTCCCTCTGTAATATGATGTCCCCGTCCCTAAAATGAAGCAGGTGTGCCACCACTGTGCGAGGAGGGCGAGCTGGAACTCTGTGGGCGCGTTCTAGGGTGAAGGAGGTAAGGGGGTTCGGGGAAACATCCGATTGGAGCCATCAATCAAGGCAAGTCTCCATGTCGGTCCCTTCCACTCCCTTGGGAAGGCCAACCACTCGAATGTTGTTGTGGCAGTGGCGCCCTTCCACATCCTCAGCCCGATGTACTAGGATGCACACTATCAGTCAGCTCAGTTAGGTGGGTGGATAACTGTTTATGTGCAGGGTGCAGCTCTCCTAAGGTGATCTCCACCCCTTTGACTCGATCAGCCAACTTGTGGTGTAATGCTTAGAGAAGCCTCAGTCCCACTGCTGATATCTTGTTGGAGGGTATCTTTAGTGTCTGCTATGGCAGCCAGGATTTTATCATGATGAAGATGGATAGACGTCGACGATGGGTCTGTCCCCTCTATATCCATAACCAAGGGCAGAGTGGGCTCTTCTGAGCCAGGCTGAGTGCCAGTGGTCCTGGTTTTGGGTTACCTCAGGGTTGCCGAAAGTTCAGGCTTTCAGGAGCAAGGGGAGACCCACAGTGCTCCAGAAGTAGTACGCAAGGCAGTGGGATGCAACAACAGAGTGGCCAGTCACCCCCCCCCCCACCATGTCACAGTAGAAGGAGATAAGGGAGCAGGCGATAAAAGGAATAGGCGGTGTATTACTGGTAGTCCTAGATGGCACACACGTAGGTGTAATACTAAAAAGATTGGTCTGTGAAATAATATGTAACAACAAGTGTCCCAGATGATTGCTGGGATAGGCCGGTGCGACAAAAAAGGTCAGTTGGGTATCAGGCATAATCCGTGCCATGGGTGATACAGGTAGTGTGTACCACCTGGCAGGGGGTTTAGGTGCCATCGTTGTTGGTCCTCACCAGCAGAACTAGCTAGAGAAGTTTTGATGGCACTAGTCTCCAATGCAAACAGTCGCCCCAGCAATCACAACCAGCCATGCAGGAGGTGGGTGGGTGCTCGCCGTCTGCCGCAACCCCCCAGTGCCCAGCCAGGGATTCACTCCGGCGATCCCATCCCTCCTCAGAAGGGACCCCGGGGTGTATGCCCCGTCCTCAGAAGGGGTCCCGTAAGACAGGGTGTCCTCTGTACCGGCTTCGTTTCAGTGTACTCAGAAAGGAGCGCGGTTTGAGTGTGGGTCCTCAAACGTCAGCCGGGAGGGAGAGTGCGTGGTCTCAGAATTCAGCCCGGAGTGAGAGTGCGTGGTCTTAGAAGTGAGCCTGGAGTGAGAGTGCGTGTTCTCAGAAGGTAGCCCAGTTTAAGTGCGCGTCCGCAGAAAACAGCCTGGTGTGAGTACGAGTCTTCAGCAGGCACCATTATGTGAGTGCGTGACCTCTGAAGAGAGCCCTGCGCGTCCTAAGATGACAGACAGCCGTGACTGGGAGCGTGTGTTTTGGAGTGAGCCCGATGTGAGAGTGCTAGCTGTTAAATGCCTCATCAGGGGTGTTAAACGCTATATAAATACAATTACAATACAATATGGCGAAAGAGAGTGCGACAGAGAGGAAGTGAGAAAGAAAGAATAGAGGGGAAACTTACTCAGACTCACAGAGATGAACAGACAGACAGGTAGAGACATAGAAAGCAAGTGAGGGAGAGAGGGAGACAGAGCAAGAGAGATAAACAGTGAGACAGAAATAGAGACCTAGACAGGCAGAGTGGTAACAGGGAAAGGCAGACAACAAAGAGAGAAACATGAAAACAGAGACATAGATAAGAGACGCATGCTGAGAGAGTGAGCAGGAGAGGTTGACAGACAAAATCACTCACAGCGAGCGACAGGGATAGCCAGAGAGAGCGAGATCTGCCCTAGCAACATGGAAGTGACAGCGCCCTTACAAGTATTACCCCAACTCAAGATGGCGCTACCCTGGGGATGTACTTTAGATCTCTGCTCACTGCCCAAATCCAGCAGGTACAGGTGGTGGCTGATGCTTCCATCGGTTTAAGTGAAGGAGCACGCGCAGAGCGGCAGAAACACTGAGCTCCAGTCAGTTCTGACTGTGAGGGTAAAGCGTGATCTGTGTCTGTGCCTTGGGGCCTTGGGTTCAGGCCGGCCCTGTGCTGGCAGGACCAGTACAGTTTGGAGGCCGAGTGACTGCAACATGGAAGTAGTGAGGCAGTAAGCAGTGAATACTCAAGTTATCTATACTGGACTATTGGGATGAATACAGCAAGACCCGTGTGCATGTTTCATTATTAGGATGGCTCGTCCCAAAGTCTTGCGTTGATGAGTGTATGCATCTTCACTCGCAGGCACTATAAGTATTTTTTGATATCATACATGTATAACAGTTGATATAGCGTGGACCATGACATAAAAGGAGTATCAAAGCGCTTTACAGCGCATTGGAAGGATCCAATGAGAAGAACGCAGAGCTCACAGTAAATAACAGCGTCTAATAATAACTAGTTAATCAAGGATTACGTTGTTCTCACAAAAGAAACGCATTTTCTGAAACCCTACCCTTTTCTGCATAGACATGTCGAAACTTTCATTCAGCTTTACAACTTAAACTTGGAAAATTTATTACTAATCTGTCATTTCGGGCAAAACCTGTACGAGGCGAAGTCCCATAAGTGAATTGCCCCGTGTTGATTCCTATAGGACTCACTGTGGCACCTACAGCCGAACCCCCTCATTTTATAGGTTTGCGATTGAGATTCACAGATGAAGTCCCCAAACCGTATTCTCGCTCTGCAGCCGGGGGTCTCATAGGGGGGTTCACACGCGGTGTATTTGCCTTAACCGATGTTAAACAGGTGGGCGGAGGGAGGGTCCCCCTAATTTCGCTCAGCCCCCTCTCTGCAGGAGACCCCCCCCCCTTTCTCCCATTGTCAGGGCCCTGAATGGGGTTATCAGCAGGGTCCGGCCGCTTTTAGTTAGACACGTCTTCTGTACGGCCCCCCATTGTAGGACGACGGTCTCATAGAGCGCTCTTCCGCCTCTTTAGAGCGCTTCCTGAATGCCCAGAAACGATCTAAGCTGGGTGAATAATGCGGCACAGCCGAGCAAGTCTCCTCTTCGCGGATCTGAGTGTGCACTCCTCGAATATCTGAGGGTACGCGTGCGCGCACACGCACTCACGCACATATACATATGCTTCGGCGTTATCCCAAGGCTGGGCGAACATGCAACTTCTGCCTGCAAATGAGACCAGGAACAAATCCGATAGACCTTGATCATATAGCAGATAAAGCGCACTTCGAGCATTGATTGTAACATTACGTTATTCAGAATCTCTAAAGAGTCATTCGGTTGCGAAATGGTTAAACTGATTTTGTAACCACAGCTATGAAAGCACGGTCCTCCGGGAGGACGAGAGCATCGCCGGCAGCGAGGGATGGCAAGGCGAGGAGGAGGAGACAGGGAGCCTCAGCTAAGATGGCTGACGGCGAGCAGCGCTCCCCTCCGCGCTGAGGCAGATTAGTCAAGGCGCAGGCACTAGCCTCCAGCCGAGCATTGCTAATGCTCCAGCTTCATGTGCAGTCGCAGTCACTCCCTTCCTGTCCCCTCGCGCGTAGAAGCCAGCACCAAAAATCGGAATCCCAGCCCCGGGCAGAGCGTGAGCACAGGGACCTCCTCCTCCTCCGCGGCTTTTAATGATGCTGGCAGAGAGGTGACCAGCGATCCCAGCTTCCCTCGACTCACCCAGTGTGCACAATTAATCTCAGTCGCGCGTCACTGATGGGCGTTTAATTTAATGACGCCTGCCCCTCACACCCCAGACATGCATGTACCTGGCTGGCTCTCTCTACCGCGCGCGCACAAACACACACCCTTAGATATCATGCCAGGACGCAATAGCCCCAAAAATAATGACATTATCGTGCTTACTTTGGAAGACCTTGGCTGCAGGCAGTTGGCATAGCAATGCACAAGGAAGGCCATTTCCTGGCTAACGAACAGGCAGCCTCCCTTACCACATAGTAAAATAAAATATAAAGAGGTTCTCGTCGTAGTAGGCACCCGGCATCACTGCTTCCTCTGCAGGCTGCGGTGCCGGTCAGGGAGCCAGATGCAGCCCGGACGGATGCTCGCCGGTGCCTCCTTCCGCAGCCCTTCCCTCCCGGTACTATAAACACCGGAGCCGTCACGAGTGTAGCGGGGGCATTGTTTGAGCGCGCGAAAGTGAAAGCGCAGTGGAAGCGCGCGAGACGCCGTGAGCGTGCACATCTGTTGTCCGGCCTCAAGCTGACATCGCCAGAGAAGAGACGGTGTGACCGTGCACATCGGCTGTCTGGGCAAGTGCACATCTCCTGTCCCCCTTCGGCAACCAAGTCGACAACAATAGATCTCGCCAAGGCGAGCAGCGCATGCGCTGCGTCGCTAGGCGAGACCTAAAAAGGTAAGTATGTTGTAGGCCACCACAGTACATATATAAAAGAGGGACGCTCACCTCAGGTCCCCCCAGGGAGGAGGAGGCTGCTGGGACTGGCAAGACAGTGTGAGGTAGGGCCCATGGGTGAGGCTAGGGAACATATAGTTCAGTAGGGCACTGTCCTCTCTCCAAGGCCACAGTATCTCAAACCTCCAGCCAACAGGCGTGGGCAGCCCAGAAGCCAGCTGTCTTCAATGGATCAGGGCTGCATGAAGGGAGAGGGAGAGCCAGTACTTCACAGCTCCTGGATGGGCCCAGAAGCGTCCACTCAGCAACCGGAGGTGCAGGATGGAGATGTTCACAGCGCCAGAGGTGGGGTGACCGCCCAGCCACACCAAGTCTAATGGGGGAGGGGGGCGAAGGGGCCCGTCTGCACAAGGGGAAAAGGCCACAAGGTTTCCTGCCCCGATGAGGATGGCCAGGCCCAGGCACACCCACGGGCCCACCAGCACAGCTACGGCAGTAGTGTTCATGCAGCTCAGCCGCAGTCAGGGGCCCCCACTAAGGCCAGATGGACGTAATGACCTAGTCCCACTCCTGTATCTCGGGCGGCAGGCAGGGAATGGCCAAGCAGTCCAGCAGCGATGTGTTCCTTCCAGAGCCGGGCGGGGGGAGGGAGTCCGCGGGCACACAGCAGAGGGACCCCCACAGGGCTCCCAACCTGAGGGTCCAACAACAGGGGCACAGTCCGCTGCAGGGCTCACCAGTTCCGGTTCCACCCCGGCACCTCCAGGACTCTGCGTCAGCTCAGGATTGTAGCCATGCACTCAAGGGTCCGCCATTATGGTAGGTCGCCGTCATTCCAGGGAGAAAGCAGCAATCTACAGCCCCCGACAGTCAACCAGCATTTGGGGCTTAAGACTTTGACTTCTTTTTGCAGCATCTCCTCTTTGTTGCAAGTCTGTGCTTTTGGCTTCATGTTTGGTGGCATTCGCAGCCGTTATATACCATAGTCATGTTGGTGATTGTCATCCATTCTTGGAGAAAATCTCCAATCCTGCCCCCTATGGGTGTTGCATGTAGGGTTGGGCTTATGACAAGTCACTTGTTTGAATGCTTCGTTCAGCGTGGAGCAGTACCTTCCCCTTAGCTGATCTTTGAAAGGCCTCCCTTGGTGTACTTCGGTATTGCCACCGAGCTAGGGTGCTTCGAGGCCAGGTTGTGGCATAAAACTTTTGACTTTGAACCATGAGTTTCTTTTGCTTGTGATTGTCATTAATGACGTTGTCGTTGGCGTCGAGGTAGTCATCGAGGGCTTAGAGTTCGAATTCTTCAGCTCAGCCCCACTGTGCCCGGAGTTGTTGGTTCTTCTTTGCCTCACTATCCTTCAAAGTCTTCCTTATCTCTCTTCATTTCTGAAGCCTCATTAATGTCAGAGCCCTCTCCTTGTGCCACTTCGGTTTCCTCAGGGTTCTCCTCATTACTTGACAACCAAGGTCTTTCTGTGATGTTTTCTGCAACTTTGCCATGGTGTAGAGAAGCTACATTTGCTTCCACCTCATTGTCGGGGTATTGGGCAGGAAATCTGCATGTGTCACAACCCTCAGAGTGGTGGTCTTTCAGCAGACAAAAGTTACAAAACTCATGATTATCCTTCTGTGTGAAATTGTGGTGACACTTACGTCAGACTCTAGAGGGGACATGCTCCATCCCCGATGTTTATTCTACGACCCTCAGCCGATGTTCTTTGTGCTACAGTGAGAATTCTATAAACAATAATAAATAATAAAACAAAATGTTTTTTCATAGTGGAAACTCTTTTCCCTCAATGTCAGCCTGACCTTCCATTTTTCTTCAGGATTTTCAGTGTTTAGGCAATGATCCTTCGATAAAACCTCAAAATCTTCTTGGATATCTTTATGTTCCCATTATGCTTCTAGACCCAAAGGAGTAAAAAGAATCTGATGATTGCGACCATGTTAAGGGTCTTCGGGGGCAGGTGTCTGGGGTCACAGATATGGACAGGGTACTAAATGGTTGATGTTGCCCAGGTTAAAAAATAAATGCAAAATGAAGACTACAAAGGCAGTTCAGAAGCATCCTCTGGATAGCTGAATGATGCAAGCAGATGAATACATAAAAGATTTATGCTGCAAAACTTAGGAGACCTTCGGTTATGGATGTCACTCCATCTCAACCTGAATCCCCAGAAAGTGCATTTCCTTCTGCACCCTCTTCCTCAGTGCGCCTCGCAGTTGTGAGGCTGGCTTCTCGCAATAAACCTACCCAAAGGCAAGCTAGCTACCATTGAAAGTGCAAAATCAACAGGCTTTATGCCTCACAAAAACCTAAACTTGCATACAGATAACACCTTAGCAAAAGAAGCCAAATAACAAACCAAACTTGTCCAGGAAATTAAGTCTATAGGGCCAGCAGATTTCAAAACAGTAATTCAGTCACTAGTTCCCTAGAGCCTTGATTACTGCAACTCCTTAATGATCAGCATATCCTGAATCTAGCTGGTCCCCTTAAATGTAGCCACCATTGATGTAGTCCAAGGTATCGCCTGCAAAAGATCAGTGTAGAAAACTGGGTTTTTGTTGCAAAAAACACACACGCGCGCACACACACGCACACACACACACACACACACACCTTTTACTGAAGTGTGCTGGGTTCCTGCTACCAGGTCTACAGTACCAGTATTCTTTCCCCTAAAAATTTACAATTGTTTACCCGATTTGCAAAACCTTTAGCACCCTCTGTAAGTCCCTAGTAAATGGTACCCCTGGTACCTAGGGCCTGAGGTGCTAAAGAGGGTACCTAAGGGCAGCAGCAAGAATTGTGCCACCCGAGGGGACCTCTTACCAAGCCCAAGCAAGACTGCCACTGCAGGCTGCGTGTCTTGGTGCAGACTAAAGTGAAAACACGACATGTCACACATCCTTGTGTTCCATGTCCCCTACAACTGCATAAAATATTTGTAAGTCACCCCTACAGCAGGCCTACCAGCCCTAACGCACAGTGCTGAATATTACCTGTAAGGGCATATCTGCATGTGCAGATATGTCCCGATGCTGTTCAGTCCTAGTACTGTCAGTACAAGTGACCATGGAAGCCATATTAAAATGTGTTGGACACTGGTGAAAACTAGTACCCTAGCCACATGATGGCTTCACTGAAAATAGGGATGTTTGGTACCAAACATCTCATACTGGTAAACCCACACTGATTACAGATACATGCACCCAGAGGGCACCTTAGAGGTGCCCACTAAAAGCCTACCCGCCTAAGGTGTCCTTGCTGACTGGTTTCTGCCAACCTGCCACCCGAGACGCTGTTCTGACCTCCTAGGGTGAGAGCCTTTGCTTTCAGGAGACCCAGAAAAAGCCTGCCTGGGAAGAGGGTGTAAAACCCCCTCCACAGGATGACCTGCTGATTGGCCTCCTTAGGCCTGCTAGCTTCAAAGAAGCTGCCGCTATTGGAATGCGAATCTGGCTCCCCTCACAGGAGAGGAAGCCCCCCCCCCCCCGTCCAGAGACCCCTGGCACCTGGACAGGTGGGAAAATTAGCTAGTCAAGTAGGCGTGCCACCTACAGGCTGGTACCACCCCTAAGGTGGGCTACTGTGAGGTGGGCACGATTTTTCAGAAGTTTACATCTTTGTTATGGCATACTTAGGAATTCTGGGACAGGGTTATGCCCACTTCCCACAGGAAGTGGCAATATAGGGGACGTAGTGACCCCAAGGGTCGTAGCCTATTGGCTGCTACCCTACACTCCCCTAATGCCCCTAAATTCAGTATTAAAGGGAGCCGCTGGCACCTGAGAAGCAGATCCTGATGACCTGAGAAGACACCGAAGAGCCACAAAAGCAGAGAAGAGAGGAGAAGCAGCTGATCTGGTACCAACCCTGCCGGCCTGACTGCATCCCTCGTCCAAAACTGAGCCAAAGTCTACTCATCCTGCAGCTGTGACTCCAGAAACTTGGGAGGACTGGCTGACTTCGAAAAAGACTCAAGACCTCCCGCGAACAGTGGGCCTGTGCTAAAAAATCTCCAAAAGAGAAGACTCCGAGGCCTCCAGAACCACCAAAACTCTCCACCCGAAGCCAACACCGCACCCGTCGCCTCCGGCCCGAGCTGAAGTAGGCCACTGGTGCCAACCAGGTTCTCCAGCCCTCCAGAGCTTGAGTCAATCGTGGTTTCACCCCTCCTGGACTCCCCGACGTCGGCTTCAGCCTCTGCATGCAGGTCCCCTCAAATGCAACTGCTCCAGGAAGGAAAAAACAGACGCCTAAAGGACACCCCAGCACCCATCACCCCTCGGCCTGAGAGAAGAGGACCTATGGTGTCCCTCCCCCGTTCCTGAGCATCGCAAGGCCTGAGCTCACTTGCTAGTTCAGCCTGACTGGCTTCCTAGCCAGAGCCTGCAGCCTCTTTTTACAGTGACCGATCCCCATTGAAAACACATTGGGCACCAAACACAGATTTGCCTGCTGCACCTGGCCGCCCTCATGATACTGCTGATGTACTGTTCGTTCTGCCTTGGACCTTGCCCACCACTATCCTTAACTCCTGGAGATTGGTCCTGTAAGTCAATGTACAGTACCTGTTTGCAGAACTCGTTCTTCCTTCCATGGGATAACATTGCTGATCTCAGAAATTGCACTGTGTCCACTTTTTAAAGTGAAAATATTTTGATATATAAAAACGTACTTAGCTGAACGATTTTTCTCTGATGCCAAAGCATATATAAAAGTCCTTGCTATTTTCATAAACCGGTGTGGATCTCCTTCTTGAGTCGTGTGTTTCATTTATTAATCATAGTGTGTATCTGCAAATGCTGTGCACTCCTCTGTGTTCAGCCTGAGGCTGCTCGACCACATTAGCCCATAATAGAGCACTTTGGAATTGCATAGCAAGCCCTTTTCTACTCATATGGGAACCCCTGGACTCTTTACAGGGTATATCAACCTATTGATAGATAACATAACAGCCAACTTCCTACAATCAGACCACATGACCTCATTTCTAATCACCTTTAACATGGCTTCCCATAGAAGCCAAAGGCGTATTCAAGTTATTCTGTATAGTTTATAACTAGGCTTTCCTGTTATTTTCTATTTATTGTGACTTCCAATGGGGTCTTTTCAGTATTTCCCAAGATTTTTCAAACATTTTAATAATCAGTGGCTATCAGAGTTTCTGTTGAAACACCCGTAGTAGACATTTTTCCAGTGCTTATTGTCTTGCTTTTATTTCCTTCCTTCCCTTGTTCATTTACATTATCATATCTACCTTCTTCTAGTCTGATCCTACCTTTTTTCTTGATTTGTCTCTTTGAAGTAACATTTCATTATTTCCCTCAACTTAATGCCCATCTTATTTCCAAGCACTCATAGTTATTTTCCAGGAGTCCAATCCCACCACATATATGGAGGTATCTTTGCACCTCATTAAGGGTTGAATGCAGCAGATAAACGGTTAATAGTCCGCATTTAACACCTTCGGCATCTTTATTTTTCAAACAAAAGGCAAAGATTGTCTCAATGAAGATTTTCTACTTATGACCGGATATATACATTATAATTAGGTCAGCGTTTCCATTGGAAATGCATTTATGTTGCTAATAACTTTGGAACCATTTGACTAGAGGCGGTGAGTCCCCAAAATGCAAATTTCAAATTTCCCAAGCATTTTCCATAGACTTCAAGAAGCACTACCGCAAAAACTGCTGAACGGGATTACATCAAATCTGGCCAGCAGATTGTGCTTTTTCTGTTTTGGTGTAAATTTATTCCGTAGTTTTTGAGAAATTAAGGCTTAAACATATTTGTATATCCGGACAGTTAGGTCCGAGAAACTCCCGCAAGAGCCTCAAGGGAGCGCCAGAGGGAGCGCCAATTAAAAAAATAGAGCATTATGTATGGCCCAGGGAGCTTTTTTCCCCTTGGGTCATCTCGTTCATGTGGGATTCAGACTCCTGCAAGAAGGAGCGCTCTGACTGGCTGCGAGCAAAATTAAAAAATGTTACTGCCAGCCATTACAAGACCTGGGGACTTAATCCCCTGTCCTGAAGTTCCAAAAAATATATAAGGGGTAGGTAGGGATACCCTGCCTGCCTAGGCTCTGTGGGTGGGGACCCAGAGGGACCTCTGGGGGGGAGGGTGGGGGGCAAATAAAAAATGCCAGTTTTTGCAGCGCTCCCGCTGGATTGCAGCAAAAAACAAAATGGCGACTGCTATAAATATTACTCACTGAAAGTTACCTAACGGCATGAGTTATAGTTTTTTCAGATAAGTTTAACAATAACAGCTGAATTTCTATGGTTTTGTGCGGGTAAAACGTGAACCTCATTACAACGTCCCTGTAACCTTTGTTTTTTTCAGTGAATTTATATATTTTTTTTAACGTAAAATGATATAGAATTACCGTACGTTAATACAACCGCAGCTGCAAAGCCCTTGCCCGTGTGTGGCGGGGGTTTGGTTTGTGAGTGGGTGAATTTTTATTATCATTGGGTTTTGGATCAGCAGATCTATCGCGGATTTACACTGGGGGTCGTGCTGAGCTTGTGCCTGGTGGGTTGGCCACAAGGCCTGGCCACAGACCGGGCCCTGCAATCAACCCCCCTGTCGTGTGCAGTGGGGGAGTTGGCTTTACGCATGGTAATAAAATATTACTTTAAGTCATAGAACATGTCCTAAGTGATGTAATATGTGAGGTCAAAAGCAGTGCATGACGGGGGTGTCAGTTATAGTTAGCTCTGCTAACTATAACTGGTGAATCGCTGTAGTTTTTTTGAGTTAAAATGTTAATGCTGTCACCGAGATAGTCCCGTAACTATCACTTTAAACTTCGATTTTTCCAGTAAAAAAATAATATATGGATGTTACTCTAAAGTTACCCTATAACTATCTGTTTCTAGTCGATGGTGCTGTAGATTCGCATACTCTGCATATTTCAGCCATCTAGTGCTAAACCCTTTAAATAGTGATACGTAAAAACAAACTGGGGAACAACTTTGGTGTTCCAAACATCAGTGTTTTCAAATAATTTCCACTAACATTTACTTCTTGATACTTCTTTTGGATATATTCCACACACAAATGTTCTACTTGGGTAAAGCGGTTGATTAATTTAATACCAGTTTCTCAAACTCCTCTTTCAGGTCACACACCTCTAGTACCCTTCCCCATATCCTTCAAGTTAGCAATTTCAGCACTTGCCCCACCATCATCTCACTGCCGTATTACACCTTAGCTGGAGAATTTAAAAAAAAAAAAAAAAACTTTGTATTTCTTCCACATAGTGCGTTTATTGCTGGAAACACTGAATATATAAAACCAGTATTGTTACCACTGTGCTTTAGCTTTGTAATGCGTGTTGGTGTACCAGGCCAGAAGCATGCCTCCTTTAAAGTACAGCAGGGTCTTGCTTGAGTTTAGGAAAGCTATCCTTTTCCACCAAGGTAAATTTAAAGAAAACAATACTGCAAGTACTTTCACATAATGTGGGTTAAGAACAGCAATTGATGGGGCGTGGCCTGCAGCCGAGGAAAATGGCCGCATACTGAGCGAGCTGCGGTAGCAGATAGTGTAAAACCACCCCAAATCCGTCATAATCCGGCCATAGGGTAACGCAGACAGCGGAGCTGACCGGCGGTGAGCCGCTCGCAGGTGCAATCGCGGCGGCAGCGAGGACGAGGGAGGCTTCCAGGCCGGTGGGGCGAAACTCGGGACTCAGCGCCCGTGCGGGAGAAAATGGCGCCGATGGCGTACGAGCGCTCGGCCTAGAGCAGAAGGTCCCGAGACGCGCGCAGGAGCCGGACTTGAGGGCGAGAGGTGCTCGGACTGTAGCGGAGCCCGGGAGTGGTGCGCACACAGCGGCTGAGAGGCGGCCTGAGGAGACCGGCGGTCGACGCAGAGGTGGGTGCGGAGGTGCCCTGGGAGCGTCGCTTGGCCAGCCTGGGGCCCGGTGGTGAGCTTGCAGTGCAAGCACATAGAAGCTACGAGCGGACCCGCTGTCGCGGCGGAGGGCCGCGTTGGGCGTGCTTCACAGACAGTGCGGAGCTCCGGAGGCCGGGGAAGCGGCGCAGAGAGCCTGGGATCAGGGGTCTTGGCCGCATTGGCGGGGCCCGCGAGAGCGAGCAGGGCCTGCTGAGCGTTGCTGCCTCCCACCGGTGGGCCGCGATTGGATAAATCCGGGGTCTGTGGCCCGCGTACTCTGAGGCTACTCCATTGTGGTGGGAGGCCTGGACCAGTACTGAGTGGCCTGAGAGGTGCTGGGGGTGAGAACTCGTCTGCCTGCCCCTGGCTCCCCGCCGCAGCCGGAGAGAGGGATCGGAAGCCTGCTGCGTGGCCGGTGACAGTAGGGCCTGCTGAGCCGGTCGGCGTGTGACCCGAGCAAGGGTGAGCGGTGGTGTCCCCCACGGCTGGGGTGGCGGAAGACCGGGGGTGGACTGGACGGTTCCTCCGGCCTGCGGTTGGACGACTGCGACAGAGGCAGGGGGCCCGACGTGTGAGCCCTCCCACCACGGCCTCGTCTACGGCCATGGGTCGGCATAAGCTGCCCCTTCCGAACCAAGCCAACCAGATCGACAAGTACACGGTGGCCATGGGGAAGGGAGAGGGCCTCCGCGATGGGGGACAACAGGGTGACGACGCGGACGGAGGATCAGACCCGTCACTCAGAGACATTATGCAGGCCATCAAAGACATGCGTGGCACAATGGAGCCCAAACTTGACTCGGTCACTGAGGAGGTTAACCTCCTCCGGGCTGACTTTCGGAACATGTCGGGCAGGGTGGCCGAGACGGAGAGTGGCATTGGGAATCTGCAGGCCAGAACAAAGAAGCTTGAAGAGCAGGTCGCCACGCTGGTGAAGGCCCAGGGTGACGTCGTAGCCCGCCTGGAGGATCAGGAAGGCCGGGCGCGACGCAACAACGTCCGCATCGTAGGGGTGCCGGAGGGATTGGAAGGGCCGTCCATGGATTGTTTTGTTGAGGAACTGATACTGCAACACCTTAAGCCCAAGCGTCTCTCAAAATTTTTCTCTGTTGAAAGGGCCCATCGCGCAATGGGGGGGAGGCCCAAGCCTGGGGCCCCTCCGCGCACCATCATTGCCCGGTTCCTGAACTACCGGGACCGGGATGCCATCCTGCAGGCCTCACGTGCCACCGGTGACCTACGACTGGAGAACGCAACGATCCGTTTTTCCCGGACTTCACTTTACAGGTCCAGCGCCAGCGCAGGTCCTTTGAGGGCGTCAAGCGAGCCCTTAGGGACCAGGGTGTGCGGTACATGATGCTTTTCCCAGCACGGCTCAAGATCCTGGATGGAGAAAAGGTGTACTTTTCGATTCTCCGGCGGAGGCGAGCGACTGGATAGAGGGATGGCGGACCGTGGGCCGCCAGGGTGGAGCACGAAGTCGGACCTCCAACGACACCTCTCGTGAGGCCGGGAAGGATATAGCACCAGCCCGAGGGAGTCAGGAGCGTGAACGCCCGCCACAGGAGGACTGATGGGGACATAGGCCGCATTGAGGGCTACACATGGGGAAGGCAGGCAAAGGCGCGCGCCTCTTGTGCCCTGGTGAGTTGGGGGCCACTAGTCATGCTGCACAAACATTTTGAACATCTCCGAGACTGTAAGTGACCGCGCTGGCTGACGTGGACTGCTCGTCCAAAGGGTTCTAGGCGTTGGCCCGCTGGGGTTTGGGGGAGGGGGGGGAGGGTGTGTGCTAATTTTTTGCTTAAGGGGTGGAAATCCGACAGTCAGTTGTGCCAGTTTCTGCGAGTTGTGGGCTTACGTTTCCTCAGTTAGTTGAAATGGGATTATTTGGGCGACAGGCACTATGCAAGTTTTTAAGGTGGGGGTTGGGGGCCCACTTAGCAGGGAGGCAGGGAGGGGGGCAGACTGGGGGGTGGGATGGGGTTGATGGGAAGTTTAAGTTTAGCTCATGTCAATATATTTATTTCAATGCTGTTGTATTGTGGGGGCACTACGCAGTGGCAGGGTGGAAATCCGTCGAGGATGTGGATTCACAGTGGGGATGGGGGATCAGGCTAAGATAAAAATATGGACATGGAATGTCAATGGGATGGGCAACAAGATCAAGAGAACTCTAGTACTACAGCACCTGAAACGCCATTCTCCAGATGTGGTGCTCTTGCAGGAAACCCACCTCCGGGGTAATAATTGCAGGGCCTTAGATAGGTTCGGGTACAAGATGGTAGCCCACTCCGGATTCACGTCCGGCTCGAGGGGGTGGGAATATTGGTCCGTAGGAGTCTGCCAGTAACTGTATTAAATTCCTGGACGGAGGACGCTGGGTGCTTCGCGGCGGTGGCGGTGAGATGGGAAGGGCGTACGGTGCTCCTGTGCTCATGTTATATCCCGCCCGGCCTGCATACTACACTCTACAAGAAACTGGGGACACATTTGGCGAACCTCCCCAACGGCACTCTGGTCCTGGGGGGTGACACTAACGCGGTAATGAACGTCGAACTAGACCGGTCAGGCGACAGACGGGCCAGCGGAGGGGAGACGGGCCTGCGGGGCTTCACGGATGCAATGGGTCTCTGCGATATATGGCGAACACGGTTCCCAGCCCGTAGACTCTACACCTTTTATTCGGCCAGACATGGCTCCTTCTCGAGGTTGGACTATATTTTCACGCGGGGGATCAGTTGGGTGATTTTGTAGACCCGTGTATTATGGCGCGAGGCATATCGGACCACTCTCCGGTGGGTGTTCACCTTCGGGGGACGGTGGTAGACAGGGCCGCATTCCCGCGAATAGATCCGTGGCGGTTAAAAGACACTTCGATTACTGATAAGCTTCGGGAGGGCTCCGAGAATTATTTCTCCGACAATCAGGGGTCGGTTACCTCCCAGCTAACGTTGTGGGAGGCATACAAGGCGGTCCTGAGGGGACAGGCCCAGGCTTTGATCGGTGCCCAGAAGAAAGAGGAATCGCTGCAGATTCAACAGTTGGAGCGCGAAATCGAGTCTCTGGAGCGAGAGGCCAGTGCGTCGCCCTCGCCGGAGCGCAATCATGCTTTGGCCATGAAGCACAGGGAACTTCGCTCGTTAGCGGAGGGTGAGGCACGTGCCTACTCCTTGCCACGCAGCATCGGATATATGATGCAGGGGACTAGAGTATGAAGCTTCTTGCGTGGCTGGAGCGTCGTGACAGGGAGCGTTCCTGGGTTACGGAGGTGCGGGATGGTTCGGGGGCCCTGGCTTCCACGAGTGCGGCCATTGCGGAGGCTTTTGCGTCCTACTATGAAGGAGTATATACCCCAGTGTGCACTAGAACCGAGAGAGACTGTGAGGAATTCCTGCGAGACTTTGCGTTGCCTATGCTATCCCAGGAACAAACTGAGTGTCTGGATGCAGACCTCACAAGAGCGGAGCTGGGAGAAGCCCTCAATGCCCTCCAGGCCGGCAAGGCGCAGGGACCCAACGGACTCCCGGTCGAAATCTTTAAGAAACAGGCGAGTGTGGTACTGGAGCCCATGCGACGCATGTTCCTTGAGGCACGGGAGGTGGGCGTGCTTCCGCCCGACCAGAGAGAGGCCACGATTGTGGTTATTCATAAGGCCGGGAAACCGGCGGACTGCTGCTCGTCCTATCGGCCTATCTCCCTCCTGAACGTGGAGGCGAAGGTATTGGCCAAGGCCTTAGCGACAAGACTGCTATCCGTACTGCCCGACCTCGTGCATGTAGACCAGTCGGGTTTTATGCCCCACAGGAGCACTCGGCACAACCTGCGGAGGCTCTATGGTATTCTGCACATGACTAAGGACGTGGGACATGCGCAGACGGCATTGATGGCGCTGGACGCCTCAATGGCCTTCGATAGCATCGAATGGCCATACCTATTTATGGTACTGAATAGACTGGGTTTGGGCCCCGTGTTCGGTAGCTGGGTGAGACTCCTATACACGCAGCCGATGGCAAGGGTGAGGGTCAATGGGGTGACGTCCCGGGCTTTCGCCCTGTATAGGGGCACTAGGCAGGGCTGCCCCCTGTCACCGCTCCTGTTTGCCCTCGCCCTGGAGCCGCTCGCTCATTGGATCAGAAGAGATAGGGCCTTTTGGGGCCTGGCACTCACGGATGAATGGGAGGAGCCTATTTCTTTATACGCTGACGATATTGTCCTGTATATGGCCAGACCCTACCATTCCATGGCGCGGGCTCTCCACCTTTTCGCCCTTTTCGGTAGCTACTCTGGCTACTCGATTAATTGGACCAAGTCGGTGGTTTATCCTCTGTCGGGTCCACCTCCTCGCATCCCGCGGGACTGCCCAGCATCGCTGGAGACCGCTGGATTCCGGTACTTGGGAGTGTACGTCACCAGAGACACAGGGGAGTTCTTCGCCCGAAATCTGGAGCCTCAACTGATGAGGCTGGGGGTGGACATTGGAGGTCCCTGCCCTTGTCCTTGATGGGGCGCGTGGCGCTCTTTAAAATGCTGGCGCTGCCAAGACTTCTATATATCCTCCAAAACACACCGTACCTGGTCCCGACGGCGACATTTAAGCGGATCTCCCGGGAGTTGCAGACGTTACTTTGGGACGGCGGCAACCCGAGGATTGCGTTGCAGAAGCTTACGAGGGGGGTGTACGACGGGGGGCTGTCCCTCCCTGACGTTCAACTCTACTACTGGGCAGCTCAGTTGCAGGTGGTCAACGACTGGGTCTACGCGCCGACCTCGGAGCCGGCTTACAGAATGGATAGGCACGCGATGATTGGAGGAACCTGTGAGCCATATCTCTACTCCCGCGGGCGGGGTCGGGATCTGCCCGCGCACACCGGGGTGGTACTCCACTGTTGGAGGGAGGCCAACAAATTCTTGGGCTGGACGAACACCCTAACGGGACGGACCCCGCTTTGGACGGGTGATCGGCTAAAGGAGGTGGCGGGACTATCAGGCTATAGGGGGTGGAAACTGATCGGCATTGAGTATCTTGGTGATGTGTGGAAGGGGGGCCCCGGTCCCCTTTGCGGCTCTGAAAAAGAATATCAACTTAATGATTCCCAACACTACCATTACCTGCGCCTTATACATGCATTGCGGGCCCACATCCGTGCTGGCACTTCCATCCCGGAGTACTCCCCTATGGAGGACAGGCTCCTTCTCGACCCCATTCTAACGAAACCCACGTCAACGATTTACCGAAAACTTATTAATAATATGCCGGACCCCCTGGGTCCCCTGCGGGCGAGATGGGAGGGAGACATTGGAACACTAGACGACGACGACTGGCAGGACGCCCTGCAGAGCCCTCGCGAGGTCGCGATCCGGCCGCGATTCCGCCTTGTGCAGTTAAAAATACTTCACAGGGTCTATTATCCCCGCACCCACCTGTTCTCCTGGGGTAGGACTCGATCGCCCTTGTGTGTGAGGGGCTGTCAAGGGGAGGGCTCATTCTATCACATTCTATGGGATTGCCCACTCATAATTCCGTTTTGGACCAGGGTGACGCAAACGATGGAGGGGGTAGTGAGGTCCCCGGTCCCACTGGAGCCCAAGTGGCTCTTGCTCATGATCAAAGGAGCCACGGACTGGACACGCCATAACGAGATTTGGTTGGGGCTGGCAGCAGGGGTGGCTAAACGCAATATTGCCAGGTGCTGGGGTGCACAGGCGCCCCCCTCGTGGGATCAGTGGCTCTGTGACTTGGATTGGTGCCAGAGGGCGGAGGAAACGGTCTATAGGTCCCGGGGATGTGTGAACAAATGGAGGAAGGTGTGGGGTCCCTGGCAGAGGTTTCGAGCTGTACAAGATGGGTTGGGATAGAAGATTGTTGCAATTACTCATCTGCATTTCCATGCATGCAAAATATATGACGAACTGTGATCCCTGTGACTATATCATGAACTGCCGCTGTGTACTGCACTTGAACATGAGCAATGTTAATAAAAAGAATTTTTTTAAAAAAAGAACAGCAATTGTGTTTTTATGGCTGTGGCTCAAAACTACCAAGAGAGACTGGGTAATAAATACCATGTAGAAATATAATGAAATTGTCTTTACCTTGGCAGTTCTAAAACCCATACTCGTCCACTGGGTAGTAGCAAAGTGCACAGTTTCGGAAACATTGTAGCCACAACACACTTTAGACACAAAGGATCCTGGAAAACAGACAATGAACTGCCCACTTTGCTGTACAGCACGATGCACCTTGATCCCCTCATTACATAGCACCTCAGGGGAGATCTGCAACCAAAGGAAAAAAAAAAAGCACAGACTATAAGACACACTGTTGCTAAACATCACAACTCAGAAATACTGAGGATTGCCTGTGACATGACGAGACATTCAGTAGCACACACTACTTTGGGGGAAACTAGCACAAGATGCAAAACAAACAACTAACAAGACAAGCAAATGGAAACGGACTACTAGCAAAAGAAATCCCTAATTTGTTTTTACAATTGTGAAGCAAGTCCTTAGTTTAGGGGATTGCCCGACACCATTCAACTCCATCCCCCCAAAGAATGCTGCAAAGCCCATATAAAATGTACTAATCTTATGTCAAGATTGAGAACCTAGCCCCTCATTTCTTGAAGAAAAAGCAAGCTGTAAACATCAGCTGAATAACTTCTCTTAACTTTGTACATGATTCTTACACAATGAAAGACACCTACAGACTACTACTGTGCAAGCACAATGCTAGTTTAGGCACTAGTTTTAAGAATTAGCCTGACTGTTGACCACCTTTGAAGGCAACAAAGATGAGATTCTGCCACATGTAATCCAGGGAATTTGAATATAGGCTCCAACGTGCATGGAAGTATGTATTCTATGATCAGACAGTGTTGCGTCTGCTGATCGTACATTAAGGGACTAAAGTATCTCAAATTGATTATGTTTAGTTGGCAAAATAATGCTTTCCTCTCCCTCAAAGAAGTGTTTCTACTTTAATTGTTGTGTCCATTTACCAGCTCCATTTTGTTTTTACACCTATGGGCCATCAATGTTCAACATCATATCTCTGAACACAGCATACAATAGTTTGTGTTTACTTTATCTACCCTCAATTTTCTACATATCCTATAGGCTTCCATGTAGTGTGCTGCCATTGCTGATTTATGAAGAAAAAATTTAAGATACTACCGTAAATATTAGGATTAACCGTTACTAATAATTTCAAACTAATGTGACCAACTCATTAGTTGAGTACTTCTGCTGCATTTCCCATCACGTGATGCATGGATTTCAAATGACGAAAAGTAGTGAATTCAATACAAAACTCTGGAAAGGATATGTTTAGAATGGTGGAAAAAGTTACGCTTACCTAAAAGTGTCACGCACCCAAAAGTGGCATTATTTAGCAAGAAGAATATAATTTCGGGGTGATGGAACAAATGGTAAATGCTAGTTTCCCTAAATAAGGCAAATTTAAACATCACTTCCATATATAAATACACCAAACTGTGAACAATTTAACTCAAGTAAAATACTGGGGTGATGCATTCAAGACCAGGTGAAAATCCAATTGTCTCAAGCAGTGCAGGGAGGTTGAACTATTTTATGTAAACATATATTTTCCTCGTTTGACAATGTGTAGAAATACCACCACCTCTTGTTTCTAACTTATTTCCAAAGTAGACAATGCCACTGTGAAAGCTAACTAGTGAGGCAAAATAAGTATGCACAGTCCACTATTAAGCACCTGGCACACTGCATTGTTCAGGGCACATGGGGATTCATAACACCGAAGTACATGTAGCTACTAGAGGCAGAACCAAGGTTGATTCTCTAAAACTCACAAGGAGAGTCGAGTTTTCAGTAATTAGGAAAAGCTGCACAGAAACAAGGCTGGCAATTATATTATGAGCAGCCTGTCTTCAAGATAAGGTCCTTGAATTGAGTATCTAGGATCTGCTCATGACAGCAGAAATAATGGCTCCACATCGGATAGTGCTCCCTTTCACGTACGTAGCAGACTAGGGAAGCAATTTTGCAAAACAGCCATGCTTAATCTTTCGTGTCACAGTCAGAGTTTGTATTAGGTGTTGGCTCGTGCACAAGAATATTCCTTTTTTTTTTTAATCTGTCCACAGAACTATTCTGAAGGTAACCATGTTCTGTTGCTTTTAGAAAAAGGATTAACATCAGATGTAAGTACTTTTAATATTAACAAATATCAAGTGTTTAAAAGTCACTGCTTTCAAAGTGATGCACTATAGAAGTTCCTTCACTCTCTGTTAATCAAAGAATTGTATCTGAGCTGCCAAAGAACACAAAGTAGAGAGCTGTGAATTCTGAGACGGATTGCAACTGTACGTATGCCTTTATAATTTGCTATTACCAATTAGTGGTATAACCAGGTGTACAGCATCAGGGCATACAGATTCAATAAATAGCAATATACTTTTCAAATATTCTTTAGAACTACCAAACGTAGCAGATCACAGATATTGGATATAGACTACAGCACATACTGAATTAATTACAATATTATACAAGAGAAAGGGCACTCCCAAACGGATAGCTGAAGCTCCTCCTCCACCTTGGTGAGTAATTACCTGAGAGTGACATTCCCCTTGAACAGTACTGCTATTACAAATCAGAAGAAAATGGCAGTGATTCACAAAATGACGGAATGTGTGTAAAGCATTTGAATCTATAGGAGAATTCAAGTTGGAAAACTGCTGCAATAGTTTGAGGTAAGAGCGGCCATTTATTTTTCCTGGAGCAGCATAAATCTAATTTCCACTGAAATTATTTGGAGTGCATGGCTATTTTCGAGATCATACGAAAAAAGTAGCAAATAAAAAGGGCGACTTCGCTAGCCAGACTTTACATTTATTAGTGGTGCTACACTGATTTTAGATAATGTAGTGAACTTTAAGACTTTTTCACCATGTCAAATATGCTGATAACCTCCTCAGAGTGAAAGATCATCTTGGGAGATTATCATTTCAGTGAAATTAAGGATAATGTCCTACAAAGCCTCTGCGTGGACGCATTTCTTCTAAATTCACAAAAGTCTTCCTTATCCATCTCAGAAAAAAGTTCAACATATTCACTGTTAAATACTTGGCACAGCAGCCACGATCCAATTGCTTCAAAATGTTCTACAGTACCCCACAAAGTTGTAATGAAGAACCAGACTGATAACATTCTGTAATTTTTTTAACTGAAAATCACAGCATTTACGATGAAGCAGGCAATGGAAAATGAGCACAATAACTTCTTGCATATTTGAATTCAGCAGTTTCAAATCTGCAAGGAAAGTGTGTTTTAGTCATGTATGGCAGTAGATTATTAAAAAGGTTAAAAATAGAGAAAAACTGCAACCACCTACATCTAAAATCCCCTTGTTATATCTCTTTCCTAGGTTAGTCAGCCTCGCTATTGCTACATATTTTTTAGTTTAAAATCTGTAAATAGGAACATTTTGGGAAATAAACACGTTTTCCCAGCCTTCCTTCGCAAGGCACAGGAGTGGTTTTTTACGAGGCACAAAGTGCTCAGCATTTAAACGTATAGATGTGTTGTAAAGTCATGGTCATAACCTACAAAAGAGCAGGTGGAGACTCATTTTTCTCTTTACATTGCCAATCTCCCATTTGAAATCCTTTATTTTGTTTTATTTTGCTTCGAAATAATTTTCATTGTGCTTAAACGGCAAGGAAAGGCAGGTTAAGACATTCAGAATGCATGTATTTTGTATAAAGAAGCATGTCTGCTTTGACACCTTACAGACAAATATGTTCAAAGTTTATAAAATTGAAAGTTACTTAGTTTAAAATACTATTCAGACTCAAGCGAATTGGACCATGCTGGTGCATCATACGGTTAAAAGTGTAATCTGACACTCAAACTCATCAAAATAATCATCCTAGTTGTAAGCCAAAAGTTTTACGATGTCCGCCCTTTCTAATAATGTAATGTAGTGTACCTCTTGAAGGGCCCTTTGTAACATATTATAATGTATTTAGGCTCATGCTGATGCTGCTCTCTACTGTTCTGTACAGTGCCAAATACACATACGGCTGCATGCACATAAACCATGAATAATCACTTGCTATGCACATTATTTACTATAACTTTACCATCTTGCATGCGTCCAGGCCAGCAAAGTCAACATTGCTTAATATATCAACAAAGAATTCATTTTTCAAAAGCACAACTGTTTTCCAAGTGTGTGTGTGTGTGTATCTAAGCTAGGGTGGCATTTAGTTCAACACCTAATGAAATTGAAAACTCGAACAGAATTCACAGATGAAAGCAATTTTTGCAGACTGAAAAAGCCTTAAATATATCTAGCTGACCCAGATATGCAACCCCCATTGCAGCTAGTCACTGATCTGCAGTTACGTAACAGGTATTTTGAATGCTGGCTTTGTGGTGCTGTTCAAGGCAGCCGGTTTAATCTTGATTTCAATTAGGTTATCAAAATGCACCTCTTTTTATGTGAGGATTTGGGCGAATTTTATGGTGTTCACTTAAAATATATCAGGGTTGTAGATGACGTAAGAAATGCTTAATATCTTTTCAATTCAGTGGAGCAACAGTTCCTTAATTTCTGTGCTATCTAGACCAGGCACTCAGCTTATTGTCCGAGTCACAGAGAATACATTTTCAAGACTCTATTGTATCACAACTGCACTTTGAATGCTTTATAGGTCAGAGCAGGCGAGTTTAAGCACCAGTCACATTTCAGCTCTGCCATGAGGGTGTCAATTTTTGTTGTCAAATCTCTAGAGATAGCTGTGATTTAGCCCTCTTTGGAGATTCATCAGTATTATTAGAAGTGAAATGCTTCAACGAGGAGACATTAATTATTTGAGCCGAGGTAGAATGAATGGTAGAATGAAAGAAAGAGCTACTTACCTTCCAGAACAATCTTTCTGGTAGATACTCTACCTGATGATTCCTCGGCTCCTAAATATCCTTGGCATTAGACTGGATCCAGAAACTTTCAGAGCTCTCAAGTGCGGGTAGAGGGCACCTGCAACAACTCCACTGTGTCTCACTGAAACCATAAAGGGCCCTCCCTGGCGTCCTGATGTCAGTTTCATCCAATCTTTCAAGTGCCTTTTAGGTGATTAACAGAAGATAATCACATCGATATATTTGGTGCAGTGCAAATCTCTAATTTTGAACTTTATTAGATGAACAGTTTGGTGCAAACCACGATTATCCCTCAGACAGGGAGGTGGGTAGGAATGGTGAGCAATGTGCAAATATAGTATCCACCAGGACATCGTTACCAAAGGTAAGTAACTTTCTTCTAATGGACACTTCTACCTGCACATTCCTTACCTCTTGAACGGGTTTCTCCAGTAATACCTCCCTTAGGAGTTGGGTCTGAAGGGATGGTCAGACGAGGAAAGCCAGCAGCATAGAACGGGTGAAATGATCTTCCCTCAGAATCCAAGCAATAATGCTTGGTGAAGTTGTGGAGGGATGCCAAGTCGCAATAGGAATATCTCTTACCGGAGCAGATGTTGAGGATTTGGTCCTGGTAGAATGGGCCCGGGCTCCCTCCAGAGGCTCCTTTTTCATGACGGTGCAGCACATTGTTATGCAAAGAATGATCCAAGAGGCGTTGTTCGCTTATGGAACACTTTGTCCTTCCTGGTACCAGTATAACCTACGAAGAGATGGTCGTCAGACCTGACTTATCTAGTGTATGTAAAAACTGACCGTTCTCCTAGGATCCAGTTGGTGTAGTCCAGGCGTCGCCAACAAGTACCTCATGAGCTACTGGTAGCTCTCCAGCTACTTGTAAGTACCTCTCCTGTGTGCATCGCAGACTAAATAAGTAAGAAGATTTTTTGTGGTTAATATATGTATATCAAAATTGATGTGCGTATTCAAGAAAAACTGTTCTTATTTCAGAACACAATTTCCAAAATATATCTAAAACTGATACTCGATTGATAAATCATATAGCGTTGATGAGACCTAGTACTAATATTATTACCTTTTGCCAGGGGCATTGCAGCTGCAGCTGGTAAGTATTATTCCTTTAGAGGATCCCAAATTGACGAAGCCTTTTTAGCATTACTGCCAGTAACCGTGTCCAGAGGTGATCACTGCTGGTATTCTTTCATAGGATGGCCACTAATGTCATCTTGTCTGATGTGGTATAACGCTAATAATTAGTAGCTTGGGATGATTTTCATCAAAAACAAGTAGCTCTTATTACTGGAAAGGTTGGAGACCCCTGGTGTAGCCGCTCCTCCTTTGTTGGATGTGGCAGGGGTTAAAAAGAAGGAAGGTTAATGGACTGCCCACCTCTAGTTCAAAGAACCAACTTTTTGGGGGAAAAAATATTAAACGGGGACAGACACTCAATGCTTAAAACTCACTGACCCACTTTGCTGGCGTAATGGCAACTAAGACACAGTCTTCAACTTTAACAGCCTTAACTGGCAACTGTGAATGGGCTCAAACAGAGACCTGAGCAAAAATGTCAACACCAGATTCAAATCCTATTGAGGCATGACTAAAGGAGGTGGTCTAAGAACCTCATCAACAATGGTAGATTTGAAGAGGGGGAGGGATGATCTGGAAGGCAGAGGAATATTAACAAGGCCACCAGGTAACCTTTAAATATGCCCAAGCCACAGCCCTGCTGGTCCAGCAAAAGCGTTAAACTAAGGATCTCAGACAGGCCTTAAAAGTTCTCATTGTGGTCACCGCACCAGGTGACAAACTCGCTCCACGTACCAGAATGGACCACTTTTGTGGAGGGACAATGTGCAGACAGATTGACATTCACCACCTCTGGTGGTAGCTGAAAGGAGGTAGAGTTTCCCAGCTGAATCTTCAGGTATTAACGGGGAAGATCTGGAGATTGGGGTGCGCGATGTTCCTTTCTAATTGGGATAGGACATCCAAGCTGAGACGCTGACCGAGCAGGGGCACAAGAAGAAGCGCAGAGGGCCGATATGAATGAATCTGGCCTGGTCTTGAATAATCCTCCTCAGAATTTGAGAAATCAAGGTTATGGGAAGGAATATCTAGTGGAGAGTCCCACCACAACTGAAACATGCCGCTCAGTGTTCTCCTTAATGCAAACTGGAGGGCACAAAACTGAGGGCAGTGAGCATTGTCCAGTGTGGCAAAAGGATAAACCCGAGGAGTCCCCTGACGTAAAGTCAATAAGGTCCAACTCCATCTTATGCAGGTCCGATTCCAATTTGGTCCATGGATGTCGCCATCTTTCTTAACTTAAGACAATGGACATCGGATATTCCCTGATTTAAGCAGAATCAATGTCAGGTCCGCCTTTAGACGCAGATGTCGCTCAGCCATATATTTCTAGAAACTGTTATAGCTTCAAGTTCTTCAATTAATGTCAGATACACCATCTAATGCAGCATTTGCCTGGGTTAAATGACTGCCATCACCAAGTCAAGGTTATATAAAAACACATACAGACATATAACCAAAATAATGTAGTCTGAATTGACGTCCTTTTGCCTTTTGTGTTCATAAGGAAACATCTGGGACAAATACCTTGATGCACATAATCTCTGTCACACATTCCTAAACTTTTGTCGAAAATTCCTATTTCTGATAAGATTTAGTATAAAAGGGCTGCCAATTGACCACTTCTCATGAGAGGTCCTTCGCCCAGATTATCACCCCAGATTTTGTCAGAGACGGTCTCACCTACTGCCGGCACACTTCGCACCTCACAGATGCTACCTGAAGCTGATAAAGTCAAGTCCCAGAGGAAGACCACCCGACTGCTACCACAGTATATGTTTGTCCTTCGCAGGGAACACTGTCTTTACGCCTCCAATGATAAAGACAGCCTTTACTGCCAACAAGGTATACATTGAGTCTCTTCTCCTTAAGAAACTCTAGACTGCAAGTTACTGTACATTCCATGCTCTCTTAAAATAGCACATAGACATTAGGGTGTTCGGTTTTAGATGACATTTTAACAAAGTGAGAGAAGTTCATTTTGTTCTCGTTATTAATAATGATCCTATTGGCTGTTTCTATAATATTCTGTGTAGTTGTTTTAGAAACACCAAAAAACGGATTATTCATGTAGTAATAAATAATTTTTACTTAAGTGTTCATTCTTTTTAGTACAGAGTGTGTAATACTGTGAATAACGAAATAAGCCTGTGGCTGTTTCCATGGTGCCCCTAATCCCCTTACGGGATTGTTAGTAACTGAAAAGCAATATTTATATGTCAATTACACATTGAATAAGATACTGCAGGGCTACATGAACTGTTTTTTCCCATACATCGTGGTACATTGAACCAAGTTCACCTGTGTCACCCATGGGTGGAAGAAGCACCCCTTGTAGAGTTACACCAAAGTCGCAATTTAAGCAACACAGAGAAAGGGGAGATGTGACTCACGGTAGGCAAGATGACACCAGCCCGACGTTCTGGGACCCAGTTAAGTGATTGATAGTTAACCAAATCTTCTGTTGTTGCGCCCAAGACCATAGTTTCAGCACCTCATAACTCCTTTCTGTTTTTTGATATACCATTTCACGGTTGTACTGTCCGTCAAGATCTGGATGGACTGACTGCCGATGGAAGGGAGGGAATTTTTTTAGCATCTGTCACATTGCTCTTAATTCTAGGCCGATATGAAGCACTTGCTCCTGGAAACCTTAGGCCCCTGATCTCCAGTTCTGTTACTACCGTGGTCATGGTCTGTGGAGGACAAAGGACATCCCTTGAAGCACGTTCCCCTCTACTGACCACCACACAAAATCCCCAGCAGCATTCCCGGAGACCACCATAGTGTTCGACAGATCTCCCCCAAGCTGGAACCACTGCAGAGTTCTCATGTGCCAGCACACATGGGTGACCACAAAAATACAGTCAAAGCCATTTGGCCCTAGCAGATGTAAGACCATCAGGAATGGTTCAAACCCCTTCCTGAAACATCTGAATTATAGCCCAAATGTCTCGGGCCCTCTGGGGACGGGAATAGGCTCGAAGTATGATCATGTCCAGAACTGCCCCTATAAACAGGAGACACTGAGGGCTCCGGGTACGATTTGGGAACATTAATAGAAAAACCCAGGTTGAACAGCAATGATGATGTTGAATGCAAATGATGTTAGACCATCTGTGGTGACTAAGTACGGAAATACTGGGATCCTTGACCTTCTGAGGCAGGCCACCATCAATTCAATCACCTTCATGATGACCCGAGGTGTTGATCTTAAACCAAACGAGAGTACACCAAACTGATAGGGAGTGGATTCCACCACAAAATGCAGGAACTTTCTGTGAGACTGCAGGATCGATATGTGGAAAATGCATCCTGTAAGCTGAGTGACACCACTCAGTTTCCTGTGAAAAAGAACCCGAGCCAAGGACAGCAACTTGAACTTCTTGTGGAGGAAGAGGTTCAAGAAAAGGTCAAAGAATGGACAAAAACCACCACCCTTCTCTGGAACAACAATGTACTCGGAGTAGAACCTTTGCCCAAGTTCCTGGTCTGGCACCTGCTCCCCTGCTGTGTCAAAACTGCCATCTCTTCCTGAAAGATACAGAGATGGTCTTCCATTGGGTTGGATGATGGGGAGAGGGATTTAGGGAGGGGTCTGCTCAGAGTAGGGTATATCCCCCTTTCTACAATTTGGAGGATGTTGTTGGTCTGAAATTAAGGCCTTACAGATCTAGGACACCTGGTCTCCACTCAGGCCCCCTATACTTCTACAAGAGTAAACTAGAGTTGTTTCCTGGTGGCCCAAGGGAGGAGGATGGGGAGGCGGACGTTTGTTGGGTACAATGTCCTACGACCCTGCTTTGGCCTGTGAATTGTTTATGAAAGAAATTCTGGGACTGCTGCTGATGGGGTTGCCCAGACGGTTGTTGGTGGAAGCTGAAGTCAAGGAAAAAGCTGTGAAACTTCCTAAACTGGCTGTAATCTCTGAGTGGAGATTGGAGGCCAAGTGAATGTGCAGTAGCCCAACTAGTTTAAGAATGTTCCAAGACCGAATCAGTCTGGTCTCCAACAAGTTTTCCCCATCAAAGGGTCCATCCGTTAATGTCACTTGTAGGTCTGAGAATCTGTGTTGAAGGTGTGGGAAAAAAAGGAACAGACATTAGGGAGGGCACTTTATGAATCCAGTGATATCTCAATGGTATAGTTTACAGGGCTGTGTGGAGATGGCGCCCTTTATAGCCAAGAAAGAGCTATTGAAAGTTTCTGGATCCAGTCTGTCACCTGGGACATTCAACTGTGAGGAATCTGCAGGTACAAGTACCCATCAGAAATGTTACTTGCTTGTAATCCTGGTCTCCACCATAGGAATCTCTGCTTAATACCTCTGCTCCAATGTGGGATCCCGAATGCTTATCTAAACTGCCAGGCATTTACTTTTATTTCAACAAGCTACTAAAAACATTTAAAAACAAAGTATAAAGTAGCCCATCTGTGTATTACAATACCCAAGGGAAGGATATCATCTCACCAGACTGAAAACATAAGGAAAATCAGATACAATAGGCAGACACATCCTTCATAGTAACAGAGCAACAAAACTGCACTGTGCCTTTAAAGCTTCAGACTGATCTAAGGGTCTAAGGTTTCTAAGGAGTCGCCCCACCTCCCCCCCCCCCACCCCCAAAAAAATATAAATAAATAATAGTCTCGGATTAAAAAAGTGCTCTGGTTTCTTCCATGTTGAGGCCTAGGTAGTCCGTGTTCAAGAATTTAGTAATGATTTCTATGACTGAGAAGGAATGTATCAGTTAAGTGTAACATCTGGTTGGCTGCCGTAGTGTTGTAGATTCACATGCTGTGCACACTCCTTACATCTAGTAGAGAGCTTGGAATGTTACAAGTCGTTTCTCTTCAAATGTGTTTCTGTTTCGGGGTGACTCGCGATAACTACCATGAAACCCTACCTCGGATTGGGTTTTTTTCCACCATCAGGATCCAAAGTGTTCCCACTGCTCTGTGCAGTATGAAGGGGATTCTGAGGGAGGAACTATGCCATCATCTTGGTTTTAATTATTGTGCTGCTGAACGGTGGAGTTGAATGAGACTAGTATTGGGGTGGGCAAGGTAATTGTCTCCTGTTGGTGGTACAGGCCTGAAGAGAATGAACTTCTAAGGAGTTTCAGAAAATTAGAGTTCACTACATCTGGAATCCAGCAGAGGGGGAAGGTGAGTTATTTTGGGTCTCGATGTACCCAGTTGGTAAAAGGTGGTGTGGTTCTTCCACATCTGTAACTGAGTTAGAGGACTTGTAAAGTCATGTGACAGAATGGACACCTGTGTCTCAAAGATGACATTATGTATGAGAACTGCAATGGAAATGTCATTCTTTTCTGTGTGAGTGGGACAGCTTTTCCACTACTTGTTCTGTAGAATGGTTAAATGCTTATTATTCAGGTCGAAAGGTTACTCTCAAAGGCCTGAATGATACTTTTTCTTTATCATACAAGAAAGCCACTTCAGCTTTAAAAGAGTGGGAAGGAGTGAGTCACCGTCAATTTTTGTCTGTAAGATATTTAGGAATTTAGAGAGACTATTTCAAACCTCAAATGTAGACTATTTTTTAATAGTCCTGGTGAGACAGAACAAATGGGTTGTGGCTACTGTTATCCATGATTAATACGGACCGGCTATGAGTAAATGAATACACTGCAGTTTAGTGCTATAAAGATGTTGCGGTACAATTATTCATATTTTATAAACGTTAGCCAAGTAGCATAGTTTGAATAATATTTTACTTAGCTGTTGCGAACAAAAATCTTACTGTGGCAATGCACGAACCAAAGTACTATTTAAAAGTGAAATGAGGACTTACCATTACGTTGCTTTCAAGCATTTGTAGGCCAGGCGTGCCATTGCCTTGTAACAGGGTATGCACCACGTCATCCAGTTTGCTTTCCTCCTCTGAAGGAATGCAATACCTAGGTTGAATGGATTGATTCATTAATAAAGTATCAAATTACCAATCGATGTCAGACATCTTATTCAGTCCATTTAAACATACACAGAAAGAGTAATCCAGACAGCAAAGACTTGATGTGCTTGAAAATAGTTTGCCCCACCTCGTTATACAAATGTCAGCAACCTTGCACTTTTTTGTTTTGTATATAAACATTTTGATAACGTAAATTGTGACTATACCCAACAGCTAGAGTTCAAAAGACACATTAGGTTAAAGCAGTGGTTCCCAAACTGTGCGCCGCGGCACCCCGGTGCGCCATGATGAGAAGCCAGGGGCGCCGCGCCGCCGTGCACGATGTGGGAAATTGCAGGCATCTCGGAGCGTTTGAGGCGCGTTGTTGTTGTTGCTGCCCGCCGTGTTAGCTGCCCGCCGTGTTGTGCCGTGCCTCGTGGGACCCTCTTCACAAACAAATCGGTAAAGTACACCACTGCACACCGACGCTTTACTCACGGAAGGTAGCGGAGCTCCCGGCCCACTCAGTATGCAGAGGACAAGCAGTGGAACTGCGGTAACGAAGGTAAGTCAGAGGATATTCGATGTGAGTCACCCGCTTCTTCCTTACATCTATGTTCTCATTTGATTTTAACCAACTGAACAATAGCCACTACAGACACTTAACTCATATCTATGTATTCTTTAAGTGCTTGGCATGACTACTGAAAATTTTAGAGGATGAAGCTCAGTTTTCAATCTTGATTTCATTTAAAAACCATTGATGGCACGAAACCTCTGAGCCAATATAAAAGGATAGTCCAGACTCGCCTTCCTGTTGAACAGGATATGCGTAAATCACGTCAGACAATCCGAGCAGAAGCAACAATTGAAAGCACATAGATCCATAGCCTGCAGGCACTTTAAAACATGCACATCAAAATTATCTTGCATATGATTATATGAGGACCCCAGCCCAAGAATTCCCCAAACGCTTTCATGATATTCAGAATAAGGGTTCTCCTCCAGGCTTAAGTGCAAATCAAAGTTGAAATCTACAGTCAGCACAGTACCAGCTTTAGAGAAATATATTTTCAAATATTGTAATAACTTAAATAACCTAGTGATTGCCTTTACTGTACATAGTAGTAATTAATACAGACAATTACAAAAGCATCAATTGCTGTGTCATTTTTAAATCACTTTCCATTATCACTTTGTATGTGTCTTCTGCCGAAAGCTGCTTTGGCCATTACATACTAGGGTCACCAAAGGGGCTGGCTCAATGAAAAATGACCTATATGCCTCCCTGTCCCACAGTTGTCAGGCATTTATTATAACCCTAAAAGATTTATTCCAATACCTGATCAGAGGTCCAGATTGGTCAATAGGTGCCACTACATGGCAACAAGATTGTCACGAGTCTCTTGTGTACAGAAACTAATCCAACAACACCTACAACCAGGGGAAAACCAACATAAATTCCAATCTAGGATGGTTCACACCCACCTTGAGACAGAAATGTTGCAGAATGAATAAACAAATGAGGTTTCTCTTAAGATAAGAAAACAAAGAAGACATTCTAACAGTAGTTGCTGCTATAACAAAGGACTTTAAAATAAATACTTATATTGCGAAGAGTAGGTACTATCATCGTTCATAGGCAATCCTTCATCATTTCCAGATCTAGCAACTCCTGCAGATTGTGGAAATTCATTAATAATCACTTTTGATAACAGGAGACCCAACAAAATTCTGTTTTCAGCTGATAGCAGGGCGCCTTATATTCTTAAACTTGTATACTGAAAAAGAATACAGTGCCCATCTCATTCTAGCACAGAAACTGTCTCCAACATTGCTGTAATCAAGGTGATTGGTGGGAAGCATACTTATGGTGCCTCATGTCCAAATGGCCTTCCTTCCCTGCGCACTTTTCAAATGCAAAACAGATTTCTGGTGTCATTTCCTAGTTCCTCTGTACAAATCATGCTTGGAGTCATTCGTAGTAACTGATTCATGGAGAGGGTCCATCCTATGTTCTCTCCATAAGAAATTATTGCGTTATTGAACACGGAAGCAAAAATCTTCACCTGCTTACTTTTGAAGGATCTTCAAGAGTGGTATGAGAAGAATTACTGGACTCTGGATTCTGCCCTGTTTACGGGACCTTGGTCAACCCGGTTGACTTGATGATGATGATGGTGCACAAATATACAGATTGCAAGTGCATTCCACTTCATGCCAGCTTTATTCACTTCATGGCTGCCTTCAACGGCTTTTGTAGAAATTTACACTGGTTGAAACCAAACAACGGGGATATTCCTCCAATTCTGTTTAGGACCATCATTTCTTTATTTCAGAATAAACAGGTTTGGATCAAATTAGGATAAGGCAATTATGTATATCCTGGGATCCCCAATAATCGTTATTGCCCCTCTGTTACTAAGCCTATACACAGCTGACCTAACTTCTTATTTAAGTTCTGCTGTAACATTTCCTAAATTGTGCAGTACACAAATTCCTTTTTTTCTGTATGTGGACTGCACCTACTTTTTGACTTTACTTCAGTTGGGCTTCACAGGGCCATGAACGTCCACGTCAACCGTGTGGTATGAGGTTTCTTTGGTTCCGCATTAGAAAATAGGCAGTAGTGAAGCACAACTAGTGTTCGTTAATATGAGTATAAAAATAGGCTGGAAAGAGCCGAACATCTTCGAGAACAGTAGAATGGTACTTGTCCTCCTTAGAACGTTGGCATTTTAATGGGCTGTTGTGCAAGTGCAACTCCCAGCCCAGAATGAGGTCTAGGGAGTGGAGCCTGCGTACTTTACGCAGTGATAGCTCATGTTTGTTAGTGTAAAGCACTTAAATTAATAAAATCAATGAAAGCACTTATAACTTTAAAAACGTTAGCAGTTCAAAGGTCCTTTTTTGTGCAATAATATATCCCTGGCTTAGAACTAAGTAAATAAGATGATGATACTGTACTTAACTGAAAGGCTAAGCACCGGGCAACAGGAAGTACTCCCGAGGTCGGGCTTACATCCCCCCCCCCCCATCCCGCCCACCGGTAAAAAAATGGTGGGGAGCCACGGCCAACTGCCAATTTGGTCAAGGGAGCCACGGGTCAAAAAAGTTTGGGAACCCCTGGGTTAAAGCATTAAATAAGTGGGAAGAGACCGAACAAGACGCTGGCGTACTTACCAAATGCAATCAGCACCAGTGTGTAAGTAGTCAATGTATGGAAGGTGGTTTTGGTCACGTGACCAGCATGAGGTAGAAAAAACCATGCCAATGTTTAGCCAAGGTATTGTCACACCTAGATCAAAGTTTGGAAGAAAAAAATATTGTAGTTAGAAGAATGGCTTAACGCTAATTTAATTTTTCTACTTCGTTTTTCCTGCAAATCTTCCAATAAAGTTATACTGAAACAATTCAACCATTTATCACTTTAAGGGAAAATGAAGTGAGTACAAAACAATTGACGAGTCAAAAGGATCCACGTATATCAAGTTAGAGAAAAACGCTTTGTGGCTAAGATAAAAAATAAAAAACAACTTTTTTATACAGAAGACAAAACTACTTCAAAATGGGTGAGAGGGGATGAAATGATAAAAACTGATTACTGCAGTAACCAAATATCTATGACGTTATCATCAGTCAAAGTTATTTTACCAGTAAGGGTGGAGACTGGTGGCGTATGGCATCTGGCGTTCTATGGCTGGCATACACATATGGCTTGCAGTTTTTAATTTTTTAACATGTGTTTTGTTCTTGTACCTTGTCCACTCAAACATAGCAACTGATCTAAAAGGCAACTCCTGTCAGGATCACGATTCGGGGTCACTGAACTCCTTTTTGAGTCATGAAGCCTCATGGATGAACAACAACTCACTGAAATTGAATAGAGGAACAACAGAGGTGCTGGTGTTGGGAAAGAATCCATCCCTCTGGGGCCCTCAACACTGGCCCGTTGCTCTGGGTGACACCCATGTTCCTGGCCCCATAGTAAAGAATCTTGGCTTTCTAGTGGATGCCCAGTTCTCTATGAAGCCCCAGGTGGCAAAGGTCTGCAACCTGTTTTGCGACTGTGAAATGGTTACACAAATTCATATGGATTGTTCCTGAATCTGCCCACAGAACTGTCGTCCAGAGACTGGTTTTAACCCGAATGGACTATTGTATTGTAATTGCATTTATATAGCGCTTACTACCCCTAACGAGGCGTCGAATCGCTTTTTCGGCGAGTAGCACGCTACTCCGGAACCCGTAAAGGATTAGTGTTGTATTAGTATAGTGAAATATGAAAGTAATTTGAGTGGTGGATAGGTTAGTCAGTTATTTGGAGTCAGAAGAATAGCGGAGAAATAAAAGAGGGAAAAAGGTTTGCATTTTTTATAGCGCTCGTTACCCCTGATGGGGTGTTGCAGCTCTTTTTTTGGCGAGTAGCATGCTACTCCGGAACCCATAAAGTATTAGTGGTGAATTAGTATAGTGAAATATGTAAGTAATTTGAGTGGTGGATATTAGTCAGTTATTTGGATTGAGAAGGATAGCAGAGGGATAAAAGAGGGAAAAAGGTTTACATTTATATAGTGCTTGTTACCCCTGATGGGGTGTTGAAGCGCTTTTTTGGCGAGTAGCACGCTACTCTGGAACCCATAAAAGGATTAGTGGTGAATTAGTATAGTGAAATATGAAAGTAATTTGAGTAGTGGATATGTTATTCAGTTATTTGGCTAGAGAAGGGTAGTTATGCATTACTGAATCGCGACTGAGTACTTGTGTCCAATATTCAACAACCAAGCCCCAGAATTGTATCCAATCATTCACCTACCTACATCAAACAAAATGAGGATGCACTGACTCACAAAACCTATTTTGAGACCTCGCAGTACAAGCCCGAGCAAGAAAGCAGAAAAAACATCTAACAATGGAGCTAGTGCCCAAGCACATCGCCAGCTAAGACAAGAGTCACTTTACCTTGTGACTTGGAAGACTTCTTAAAAGAAAAACAAGTTGCAAACATCCAAGCCCAACATTAGATGACAGGAGTTTGCAGAGCATGTGCATCTACAGCCACACATGCTACAAACTTTTATTCTGGGGTTTTGCCTTTTAGCTTACTCCTATCGTCACAGGAGAGGCGGGTGGGATGTATGTGAATCCAGAAAAGCTTCAAGCTGCAAAACTACAGCATCATGTAAGATTTTCCTTATACAGTGCAAGGCATTTGCTGGATTCACAAACTGTGCATAGATTACGTAGCTGCATTAACCTTTAGTGGAAGGAAAAGGTGAAGTACATTTGCAGCTGCAAAAAGCTGTTGAACCTTATCTGCCTGTGCCTTCTGATTTGCAGGGATATTGACAATAGTGTTTCACGAAAGTGTGGATTGATAACCATGTGGCGGCCATACATATGTTCTTGATGGAAATAATAGCTAGGAAACTTCAAATTGCTTCTTTATTCCTAGCGAAGTGTGCACTTGCTTTTTTATCAAGGGTTTTAACAGATAGGGTGTAAAAAGACTGAATGGTTTGCACTATCCAACTTGCAATAGTCATTTCGACATGGAGACTCATTTCCTTGAGTGTATACTAAGAAAGACTGGTGGCTCTTTTTCAACCGCTTTGTTTCCTATAGATACTACATGCATGCACTCCTCACAGTTAGCGTGTGTAGGGCCTTTTCTGCTCATGTTTTTGGATCCTAAAAGTAATCAGGTAACTAAATTGATTGGTTCGCAAGGAAATGTGACAATTGAAATGAAGTGAGGGCTAGTTTTCATGGAGATTCTATCCTTGGGTATGTGTAGACTGGCTTCTTCGATAGTTAATGCCTGAAATTCACTCATCCTATGCAACCATGTGGCCAATATTAAAAAGGCCATTTAAAGTGTCATGAATTTGAGCCCTATTTTGTGCATTGATTCAAAAGGATTATTCATGAGCTGTGCTAGTACCAGGTTGAAATTCCACATGAGGGCAGGGGGTCAACTTTGGAGGTGAAATTCTATTCACTTCCTCTATGAACCTTTTAATTGCTGGTGTGCCAAAAAGATTCACTGCAGAGGAACATCAGGTATATGAAACGGTCAGAGAGGTGCAATTGCTTAAAAGTATTTGAGTTCTGCACCAAGTGTTTTATGTGTGCCCCCTATCGGTTACTCAGCAAGTTTTCTTCTGGGCACCAAAGTATTAATCTGGCCCATTTAGCTGCACAGCATTTGCATGTGGTACGTCGTCTTTTCTACCTTAGATCTTTCAAACACCCATTTGATAGGCTGAGGTGACCAAACTCAAGGTCTTCAGGAACCAGGCCGCTAGGTTGAGGCACACTTTCTCCTCCTATAGGGTTATTTTTTAGCATTTTGTTGGCTGATACTTCGATTAGCTATGAGTCAAATGTTTGTCAGGCCCAGCAGGGGCTATTTGTATCAGAGTCATGTTTGTCTGCTTGAATTTGTTCATCACCAGTGGTATCAGGGGGAATCAGTGGAAAGACTGAGGCAGAATATTTCTGACCAGTCTATCAACAGTTCATTCTATATGAAACTTGGCAATTTTACATTTTTGTATGATGCAAACAGACCAATTTATGGTGCTCCCCGGGTTTGGAATTTTGTGTCTACTGCTCCTTGGTCTAATAAACAGCCGTGTGAGATTTTGTTTTGCCCATTTAATCTGTCTGCTTCTGTATTTGTTGTCATGATACGTACATTGATACGTAAAAGGTCTTCCTTTGGAATGTCCTGGTCCAGATGTCCAGTGCTAGCTTGGATATGACATGTGATTTGGTGCCCACTAGCTTCTTCAAATAGAACATCACAATTATGTTGTCTGTTTGGATTTATACTGCTTTCCCTTAAATGTATGTGTGGAAAGCTTGCACTGCTAGGAAAACAGTCTTTAGTTCCAACGTATTTAGGTGCTTCATCACTGCCTCTTGGGAAACCGAGTGCCCCCCTGATATTTAGATTGTTTATGTGTGCACCCCATCCTGTGTGGGGTGCATTCATGGTAATGGGCACTGTGAGGATTGGTTGTCTGAACTGCCTACTTTTTTTGTTATGTTTTGTAATGTTCACCACTGTAGCTACCTGTGCAATGTATTTGTGACAACCACTGGACCTTCAGAATGCCTTTTTGATTGTGAATACTGACTTAGCAACCATTCTTGGATGGGTATCATAATATGTTATTAAATAATAAAAATATAAGGCAGTGGAGGGTGAGGGTTAGAGAAAGGAAACTGTTGCACTCTCATGGAGTGGAAAAAGCAAAATAAAAAAGCAATCAACTTAGGTCAACAGTGGAAGGATAAAAGACAGCAATACAAATGACAGTATAGTAGCCATGTCCAAAGGTGGGACAAACAAGAATATGGAGGAAAGTCATCCAATTAGGAGCCAATAACAGAGACAAGTAAGCCATCCTATCATGTGTGCAGGGGGTGACCCAAAGCCCACTCTATGTATATTGCATTGTAGACAATAAGTCTTCAACAACAGACCGCCGCTAAAGCAGTTTGTTGGGCAAGACCTAAAAACGAATGTGTGAGTTTAGGGTTAAAGCACAAGTTACTAACTTGTGTAACGATATATCTGTAAGAGACAGTAGTTAGTGACAGATTCCTTACCTTAGAATATCCCCAGGCGTCAGGCTGGATCCGGAAAGTTTTTTGCGTAGCAGTACCCTTGCGCGTCGGTAGGCGGCGTCGTGCGGCTCCGCGTCCGTCGTCGGCGTCGTGATCGCCGGGATGACGTCGCGGGCAGTACTTAGGCGCCGCCCCTGCGCGCTGACGTCAGTTCTGTACACGACTTTCCGCGCCAGGAACGCAGAGCCATGCAAGAAGCTGACATAGGTGTCTGAAAAATACTAGGGCCCTGAAAGGGATGTCCTTAACCCTAGAAATCAGTTCGCAGAACGGGGAGGATGGGTGGGCGGTAAGGAATCTGTCACTAACTACTGTCTCTTACAGATATATCGTTACACAAGTTAGTAACTTGTGCATCTGAAAGAGACACGTTAGTGACAGATTCCTTACCTTAGAATAGATACCCCAGCAATACCAACCCCGGTGGTGGGTCTGCGAACAAAGATCAGACAAGGAAGTCCTGGAGGACAGAACGGCCAAAGAAGCCGTCCCTCCGGACCTGACTGTCAAGGCAGTAATGCTTTGTAAACGTGTGCAGCGAGGCCCACGTAGCTGCCTGACAGATAACCGGCAGCGGAACACCGCGGCCCAAGGCCGTGGTAGCAGCCGTTGCCCTGGTGGAATGGGCACGCAGCCCAACAGGAGGCTCCTTTTAGCCAAAGAATAGCAGGTCTTGATGCACAAGGTAACCCAGCGGGAGATGGTCCTCTTGTGCACCGCCCGACCTTTTTGGCGCCCACGTAGCCAATAAAGAGCTGGTCATCCACCCGGAAGTGTTTTGTGCGGTCAATATAGAAGGAGAGCGCACGTTTTGGGTCCAGACGGTGGAGCCTCTCTTCCTCTCTGGAAGGATGCGGAGGCGGAAAGAAGGTGGGCAAAGTGATGGTCTGCCCAATGTGGAAAGCAGTAACCACCTTTGGCAAGAAGGACGGACGCGTCCGAAGAACAACCTTGTCTGGATGAACAGACAGAAAGGGAGGTTTGCAAGATAGAGCCTGGAGCTCACTCACCCGCCGAGCGGAGGTGATGGCCACCAAAAAGGCTGTCTTCAGAGTCAGAAGACGAAGAGGACAGTTATGTAGAGGCTCAAAGGGAGCGCACATTAAAAGGTAAGAACCAAGTTTAAGTCCCACTGAGGCATCACAAACGGAACAGGAGGGAAGAGGTGAGTAATGCCTTTTAAGAACCTGTTAACAACAGGGGACTTGAAAAGGGAGGGCTGATCAGGGAGCCTGAGGAAGGCCGAGATAGCACAAAGATAACCCTTGATGGTACCCAGGGCAGAACCCTGTTGGGCCAGAGAGAGAAGGAACAGAAGGACCTCAGAAAGAGGGGCAGAAAGGGGATCCACAGCCTTTGCTGTGCACCATGCCACAAATTTGTTCCACCTGCAGGCGTATACCACCTTAGTGGAGGGACGCCTGGCTGCCAGAATCACATCACAAACTTCGGGAGGCAAGTCGAAAGGAATCAACTGCCGCCGCTCAATCTCCACGCAAGCAGGTGTAGACTGGACAGGTTCGGGTGGAGGACCGTCCCCTGCTGCTGCGACAGAAGATCCTCCCGAAGAGGCAGACGGATCGGGGGATCTACGCTCATATTGAGTAGCTCGGGATACCAAACTCTTCGAGCCCAGTCCGGAGCCACAAGAATGACTTGGGCCCGGTCGTGCCGAATCTTCTTCAACACTCTGGGTAGAAGTGGTATAGGCGGAAAGGCGTACAATAGACCGCAACTCCACTCGTGACGAAAAGCGTCGCCGAGCGAGTGCCGCCTTGGAAATTCCAACGCGCAGAACTGATGACATTGCGCGTTCTCTTCGGTGGCGAATAGATCTAACCAAGGCTCTCCCCACTGTAGAAAGAGTCCTTGCGCCACTTCCGAGTGAAGACGCCATTCGTGATCCATCATGCACCTGCGGCTGGGTTCGTCCGCCCTGGCGTTCAGGGAACCTGCCAGGTGTTGAACCACCAGGAACATGCCCTGGTGTTCCAGCCATGTCCAGAGGCGCAGAGCCTCCTGACAAAGGGTCCACGACCCCACCCCGCCTTGTTTGTTGCAGTACCACATGGCAGTGGTGTTGTCCGTGAACACCTGCACTACCTTCCCTTTGACAGAGGGAAGGAATGCCTTGAGTGCAAGTCGGATCGCCCGGAGCTCCAGAAGGTTGATATGGAGCCGGGACTCCGCCCGGAGACCAGAGGCCTCTGATCTCCGCCTCTCCCATGTGACCGCCCCATCCCAGAAGGGACGCGTCCGTCACAACTGTGTGCTCTGGCTGGGGAAGGGAGAGGATCTGCCCATGACCCATTGCCGGTTCGAGAGCCACCACTGCAACTGTTTTGCAGTCCCCTCCGAGATCTGGACGTGATCGGACAGGTCGCCCTGGTGCTGCGCCCACTGGAACTTCAGGTCCCACTGCAGAGCCCGCATATGCCATCTGGCATGAGTGACCAGCAGGATGCAGGAGGCCATGAGGCCCAGCAGCCTCAGGGTCATCCGTACCGAAACCCAGGATAAGGGCTGAAAGATCGGAATCATAGCCTGAATATCCCGGACTCGCCGTTCGGGAGGAGAGGCCCGAAACTGCGTCGTGTCCAGAACTGCTCCGATGAAAAGGAGCTGTGGAGAAGGAATCAGATGCGACTTTGGCACATTGATGGAGAACCCCAGCGAGTGCAGGAGTTCGGCCGTAGTCTGGAGGTGGGAGACAACTGCCTGGGACGAGCCCGCCTTCAGCAGCCAGTCGTCGAGGTAGGGGAAGACTGAAACCCCTGCCCGGCGCAGATGAGCTGCGACCACCGCCATCACTTTCGTGAACACCCGAGGGGCACTGGTAAGGCCAAAGGGGAGCACGGTGAACTGAAAATGCTCGAGGCCTACCGTGAACCGAAGGTAACGCCGGTGGGCCGGCAGGACGAGGATGTGGAAATAGGCGTCCTGCAAGTCCAACGCTACCAACCAGTCTCCGGGGTCGAGGGCAGTCAAGACCTGAGCTAGGGTGAGCATCTTGAACTTCTCCTTCCGGAGGAAGCGATTGACGTTCCGGAGGTCCAAGATAGGACGCATGTCCTCCTTGTCCTTTTGGGCACCAGAAAGTAGTGGGAGTAGCAACCACGCCCTACTTCTGGGGTCGGAACATGCTCGATGGCCCTCTTGGCCAAGAGGGCCGTGACTTCCTTCTGTAGAAGCACCAAGTGATCCCCTGACATGCGGTGGAATTGAGGTGGCATGGCTGGGGGGTGGTCTCGAAGGGGAGGGAGTAGCCCCTTCGGACAATGTCCAAGACCCACTTGTCCGAGGTGATGGGACGCCAGTGGTGAAGGTGATGGCGGACCCTGCCCCCGACTGGCGTGCTGTGCACCTGAAAGGAGGGACTAGGAGGGCTTGGAGGCCGCGGACGGGTTGGAGGTGGTGGCCTGACCCGCACGCTGGTTGCCCGAACCGCCACGGCGGTATCCACGTCCTCGGCCACGCGAAGGCGCTTGCTGCGCGGGCCGTTGGCCGGGCTGTGGACGTGACTGGGCGCCCCTTCCGTGGCCACGAAAGGGGCGAAAAGCAGACGTTTGCGGAGGGCGCACAACAGCAAGGCCCAGGGACTTAGCAGTAGCCCGTGAATCCTTGAAACGCTCCAGCGCATGGTCCGCCTTTGAACCAAAGAGACCGACTCCATCAAAGGGCATGTCCATGAGAGTATTCTGGACATCCCCTGAAAAACCAGTGGTTCTCAGCCAGGCGTGGCGACGCAGCGCCACCGTCGTTGCAAGCGATCTGCCCAGCGAGTCGGCGGTATCAAGGCCACAGCGGATGGTATACTTAGCCGCATCACGCCCTTCCGCAATAGCGCGGGTAAGCAGTGTCTGGACCTCCTCAGAACACTGCGGCAAAACATCAGCCACCGAATCCCACAGGGAGTGGGTGTATCGGCCCAAGAGGCAAGCGGTATTAACAGACCGCAAGCCAGCACTGGAGGAAGAGAAAGCCTTCTTCCCAAAGTGATCCAGGCGCTTGGATTCCCTATCCGGAGGGGCGGTAGGGAAGGCTGTTTGGGAGGCAGAGGCTTGGACAACCAAGCTCTCAGGGGTGGGGTGTTGGGAGAGAAACAGGGGGTCGCCCGGAGCCGGGCGATGGCGTCGGGCCACGTTCCTATCCACAGGAGCCCCTGTGGTGGGTTTGGACCAGGCACCCAAAAGAACGTCAGTGAGTGCATCGTTGAACGGCAGCACAGGCTCCGAAGAGGAGGCCGCCGGCTGAAGCACTTCAGTCAGGAGGTTAGTCCTGACGGCCACTGTAGGCAACTGGAGATTTAAGGCTCCAGCAGCTCTACGCAACACCGTTGCAAAATTAGCCCCCTCCTCCGTTGCCACGGGAGGAGACAGCATGCCAGAGTCGGGGAGGTATCCAGCCCACTGGCATCCCCAAGTTCCTCAACCCAGTCCGGGTCAAACTCGCACTGTTGTGTGAGAGGGTCGTCAGACCCCTCCCAGCTCTCCTGGTCCTCCTCAGGTTGAAAAGATGGAGGAGGAGGGACATAAGGGACCCAAGGCCTCATCGGCGCCGGAACCGGCGTCGGGCGGCGCCGGTCCGGCTCCATGTCCGGACCCGGGGAGAACCGGGGAACGACGCCGCCCGGAGCCCCGGACGGCGTCGGAAACGGCACCGGGGACATCGGCGTCGGCGGAGGCGTGGTTAGGTCAACCGGCGTCGATGGAGGTTGCGGCACCACCGGAACCGGGGTCGAGGCCGGGGCCGGAGCCGAGGCCGGGACGAAGGCTGGTGGGACAGGCGACGCCGGGACCGGAGTCGGCGGCGACGCCGGAGCAACCCCATCTGGGCCCGCGGGGCCCGAAGGCGCACCGGAGGGACCTTGAGGCCCGAAGAGGCGGGCCATGGCCGACAGGAATTTCTGTACTTCGGCCGGAGTCGCCCCCGAACCCGGGAAGGACGGGTAATGCGGGGGCAACTCGACAGGCACGTCCGGGGCCGCGGGGGCGGGGACGGTGCCGACAGGGACCTCAGCCGAGTCGCGCGACCGGCGAGGCGAAGTCTTAGAGCGATGACGCCGCTTAGACTTCTTGTGCTTCGACTTACCGGAGGAGCGCGAAGACTTGGATTCCGACGAACGGCGGGGACTCCGCGTCCGGCCCCTCGACCTCTCCCGGGACCGGGGCTTGCTGCGGCGCGGAGCCGACTGCCGGACTTCAAGGAGCTTTCGAGACCGCTCTCGCAAAGCCTTCGGATGAAGTTTCCGGCAGTCAGGGCACGACTTCGTGTCGTGGCCTCGGCCGAGGCAGAAGAGACACTCGAGGTGGGGGTCCGTGATGGACATCATACGACCACATACCTCGCAGGGCTTAAAGCCGGGCATCCCTACGACACCTTAGGAGTCGTGAAGACTCGTTGAAGAGAACAGTGAAAAATTTCACAAAAGATAGTCAAAAAGTGACTAGGGCACTGCTCTTCCCGGATCTGCGCTTACTGGCGCGGAAAAAGAAGAACTGACGTCAGCGCGCAGGGGCGGCGCCTAAGTACTGCCCGCGACGTCATCCCGGCGATCACGACGCCGACGACGGACGCGGAGCCGCACGACGCCGCCTACCGACGCGCAAGGGTACTGCTACGCAAAAAACTTTCCGGATCCAGCCTGACGCCTGGGGATATTCTAAGGTAAGGAATCTGTCACTAACGTGTCTCTTTCAGATGCATATGTATTCAGTACAGCGAAAAAAGCTGAACAGTAGCCTCAAAGGTTTATCCACAGGTGACGACAGCAAGTCTTGGGCAACAGATAACAGCCCAGGAGGCAGCGTAAAACACAAATGTTGTGTTTAGATTACTTCATTCCATCACTAAAAGCAAAAGCCATGGTGCAAGGTAATTTTAATAAACAGACATGCAACATTTACTCCTTCATAAATAGCAAAACAACTATTAAACATGACCCCTTTCTTGCTGGTGGTAATTATTTCAAAATAATCTTGGATACATGCTTCCCTCTTTTAACAGTATCATACAGAAATATGCTTGCCAGCTAATCTAGTCCTCACCATTCGCAGCGATTACCACACACCATTTCCCAGTAGGATAAAAAGCCAGCTCACCAGGCACAGCACCAAGATGTCGCAGGATGGATCCTGAATTATTAGGAAGGACGGTAAGATTCCATCCATGCCTGTAAAAAGAAACCAAGTTTAGACATCTGCTCCCAAAGAACCCAAACCCACACACTATAGATGCATGTGTTTGTGCATGTTTTCAGTTGATACTGATTTTGTGTAGCATTTAACCATACCTTGAAAATGGTTCCGCTTTACCCACAGGAAAGCCACTTCCATGAGTGTTTGTATCCACTCTCCCACAATGCACAGCTACATGGCAATCCTTCTCCTCCACTAACCGCCAATATTCTTGCTGAAGAAAGAAAGGATTCAACATGCTTAGTCAACATACACTGCCCAAATATAAACTTAGTTGCCTTTTTATGAAGTGATAAAGGCCACTGATAAAATGGCTCTCCGTTTCAAAAAGGCTTACAAAAATTGTATGGATTTCTATCAACACACGACACACCATTCCTAAACGAATATTTGTGCATCTTACAAAACACTACATATTCAGATTTCCTTTGACAGGTTAACACTTCTTTTATAAACACCCAAGCAAAATTTTAGCACCTGATGCTGAAGAGTCTATTACACACACCTTCTAAATAGGGAAATGTTTCTTCATAACCGAGATTGTAACACTGGGGACAGTACATATTTTGCCTAATAAAGAATGCATCTAATTTTTGACTTAATGAGGTTTAGTTTCCTAAATTTTAGTAGGGAAGGAGATCCATATCTTAATTTGTCCCTTTAAATCCGAGATGGCTTCATAAATTAGTGTCCCATGATCATTCACTTAATATAGCTTCCTTCCAGCAATAGCACAAAATGTAATCATTTCCTCATTAATGGCTAGTATATTAAAACATCTTAATGTCCATCCTTCTGCCATGGCTTTTCAAGAGGCTATTTTAAGTTCACAGCATTTTCCCTGAAACATGCTTCCTGAGGGAAGACTAAGCAGTGATGAACTTCAGGGCCCAAGATACTCTCAGGTCGACATATAATAATTCTGCACAATAGAATATCATAGAGGAAATCTTACTTTTATAGAACGTAATTAACAGGGCACTAGAATAGCCATTGTATTTATTGTTACATTTTATGAAAACTTCTATTCCAAATTTAAAATTTCAGAGAGCCAAAACAATCATTCCTTTTCAGATTGTTTGTAAATTTTATTCCCAGATATTTATGAGCTTACTTCTTTGATTTATTTCACTGTTAAGATACCAGGACGTGTGCAATTGCTTTTTTTCTGAAGGTCATGATTTTTCTTATCTATATTAATAGTTAAGTAATTCAACAAATGGTAACTAAAATGAGCCTTTAATTTTCTTTGAAGTCATAATGGTTTGTAGTCCATAATAAATAGACCAACCGCATAAAACAGACATGAAACATGAATCCCACCCATCTTTGAGGAAAATAAATCCGTACCTTTTAAATTATTCAGGAGGTGAGCTAAACACACTCCATAGAGTTTTGCAGCCCACACATTCCTGTTTAAGACCAATTTCAATATTGATATGACTAGATAATCGCCTTATCTATCTCAACTTGTGCCCAATTGGTGGTATGAAGCAATTATAAAACAGCTAGGAGACCTGGGAAAACTTCCCATATATTAAATTTCAACCACAGTGTCTAGCGGTTCACCTAACCAAAAGATGTTCAGAAGTTGACAAAGCAGCAAAGTTTTCCATTTTGTTCAACCTACTTGTGCACTATCGCCCATAATGCAAATAAGTGGTCCACTGTCTCTAAAACACCTCGTTTAAATCGGTAATAGATTGCTCTCCTGCACCAGTTGCTGCAGATATTCTAATATTATTTTGGAGAACAATTTAGACAAGATATCTGTCAGACTTATAATAAGGCAGTAGTGAGGCGCTTACGACCATTCTTCTTACGAATGGGTTAATGATGACACCCCTCAAGAAGTGTTGAATTTCCCTCATTTCAGACACCCATCTAAAAAGAGGGTATATGCTCTGCCCACTAGTCCGTATTTACTTTTTAAATGTAATTGCATGCCGATTATCTGGACCTGCAGCACAAACTTAATTTCAACTAATGTATTGCTTTTTTCACAGAGGGTAGAGAAAATAATCCAACTGTTGATATTCTTCGTGAAGTTTGTAGAAAAGGCCTACCTATTTGCTGGTCCATGAGGTTATTTAAATAGATCAGTCAATCTTCTTCAGGAATCATAATGATGTAGGGTTCAGTACAGTGCAGTCATTTACCAAATACCAAAAGTTCTTCTCAACTCGAAGGGTAATCACTTCTTTCACAACTTTCCAATTTTTTGGTAGTAAGTTATCTTTTTATTCCTTATTAACGTTTCATATACTTTCTATAGACTGCTTATATCAGGTGTGGCACTGGGATCATGTTAAGTCTATGAAGTTTACTAATTTGGCTTTTTAGTACCAGACCTGATTTATCAAATCATTTGGAACAGTTATCCTCAATTCTTTTCCTTCCTTGACATACGTTTTGCAGTTTTATTTTCAGCTGATCGACAACCTTCTCGATTTTCTCTTTATACGGTTCAGTGCAGCTATAAAACTTGTCACTTTTATCTTTTGAACTGAGATAGATTGACAATTTTTGTTAATACAAGGTGCCTATTATCTCCGAAGGTCTATGTGGATAATCCACTGAGAAGGGGAGAATTTCCATAGCCCTTCTTATAATTTTTAAATTGATGGACACCGTTTGAGGCCAATGGTCACTCCGGTCTATACCCAAGACAGGAAAACATCCAAAGATAAAATAATCATGTATAGAAACAAATATGTACTCAATTGGGCATTGCTGTTGACCGATCTTAAAAGTCTGAGAAGTGAAAGAGTCAAATTCATTGCAAACATTCAGACACACCAGACCTTTCCCGACTAGGATCTTTAATACACTGCTTACTTTGAGGGGAGGGACTTTAGAAAAACTACCTCAGGGAACGCATTTTACACACTTTCAATTTATCTTAAAAGGAGTGGTTGGTGGTGGACTGATTCCATTTCATATTAAATTCACCTGCACAAATCATTAAGTCATTTGCGCACCTACCTTTAAGCCCCTCTTCTAACCATAACATAAAATCGTCAATATATGACAATAGGCACTTGTGTACATACACATTGATTAAAATTAGGTTTACAATTTTTTTAATGTTAATTTAAATGTACATATCTGCAGTCAATGACATTTTACTTTTAAAGTCCTTATATTATTTGAATATTACTAGATTTTAATATAAGTAAACCACCAGATACTACTACCTAGCTTAGTTCCTGGGAGGTATATGCAGAGAAACTATGAATGTCTGGCAACTCTCACAGTCATATTTTTTGAAGCGTCAAGATTTCTTTCTACATAGTTAGGATGCAGATTAGTTAAAATAGGATACGCATACATGACATATACTTTTTTCCTGATTACTTTTCAGAGACATTTGCCCTGAAAAGCAGTCTAGTCCAAAGAATGAGTTACAACCTTCCCCTGCTAACGAGCACAGCACCTAAAACCTATTTTTCATGAGGCTACTTTCTTTCAGGATTAAAAAAACAGGTCAAGACTATATTGCAGCCAAAAGAATGTTATGGATCAAGAAACCCATATGTTGGAAAGCAGAAACACTCATAGATGGGGGCGCTAGGTGGCGCACGATCAAAATGGCCGCACTGCAGTGAGGCTCTTGCTGCTCGGCGGCACTATCCGGTCATTTATCCTGCCCACAGTTAATGGAATGCGATAAAAATAGAAGCTACTTGCCCATCAACCTCTCGGGTATTCATCGATCCCCTTTTTGGCTGACGTGCGGCGCGCCAGACGTGGCCGCGACCTGCTATCCTGCTGACGCCGGATTCGCGGTTAACACCGCTGGAGACGAAATCGGCCTCCGATACTACGGGAGCCCCGGGGATCCCACGTGGTGACTGGGCCGCATTGAACACGTTGCAGACGGAGTGGCAGCAATTGCTACAGGTGGAAGAACTGTGGCGGACCTGCATAGCCTATACTTTCCCGCTCCAGAATAATGAGGTGAGGAGCTGAAGCGGTAAGAGGGATGACCAAGAGCAGACTTCTCTCGCACGAGTGATCCTCGTACTGGCTTCCCCACTCTAATATACCCCTTGGTGCTACGTGCTGCTATCGGACATTGCCGCGGTGGGGGATATGCCTGTGATGACACGTGGGAACCCCCCCTTTCAGCCAGATACCACCAAAATTCACCTCAAACGTTTGGAAAAGGCCTCCTGTTGCTCCAGGTTAAGCAAAGTCATAGTGAGCGGCCAGCATCATACATATAGCGCCTGCTTCGACGCATTGGACTAGTCAATAAAGACGGACGAGGTGCCGGGGTCGTATCACCGACCAATGCCTCCATGCACAAAGGTACTCAGTGGCCAATACTGAAACAGAGATAGAGAACCATCACTCCCACTTGTGCAATAAATAATGGATCTTGGCCCTCCAATCGTGGCAAAGGCATACCCCATACATGCTGCTCTGACAGTTATTTCTTGTTGCCTACAGTGACGGTCATTGCTGCTAGATGACTTTTTGGGGTGATGTGACTCCTCTCCTCTAACCGCCAATACCATGGAGGCGGATCAACATAAAGGGTCATACCTGTAGCAGTCTCTCTGGGGTCGCAACGCCAACTGTGCCTGACATTGGTGGAAGCTGGTGCGCCTCACACGGCAGTAACGCGCACTATCCAGCTGCTTTTGGGCCAGACTGCCATAGCTGCACTACACCTGCACTGAAATGGGGGAAACAGATAGCAAACAGTCTAAGTTGCCTTTTGAAACCAAAAAAAACGTCACACGCGCCAGTTCTGAGGAACAGGAACATTTGAGTGTAGAGCGCACGCAAGACCCAGAGACCCCCCAGGAAGATGATGTTAAAAGTTTACTGCTTGAGATGTGACGCAGTCTTACTTCCATAGAGTAAAATGGACTCTATGACGAGTCGCATCGACTCCATACTTCTCAAACTCGACAAACATGACAAACACATCAAGGAGACGGAGAGGCGAATTTCAGATAATGAAGACACCACGACACAAATTCAAAAACAGGTCGCTCAAATGGACAAGCTTCTCAAGGCAATTGCGGCGAAAAATGAAGATTTGGAAGCGAGCAGCAGGCGCAACAACATACGCGTAATTGGTATTCCGGAAAGTACCATCACTGGGCGAATGGAAGATTTCATTGAGCGCCTGCTGCGAGAAACATTTGGCACGGAGGTCTTCTCATATCAGATGATAATAGAGAGAGCACATCGTTCTGTTAAAGTTTGACGGAGATCGCTGTTAGACTGAGCTGAATCCATTTTGTTTTTGGCAGCCATTTTGATTTACCATGTGCTCGCCATGTGCTTTGTCCGTCTTTGCTGTTGCCTACCCTTGTGCTCTGCTGAAGAGACTGTTTATATTTAGCTCCTGCGGCACTGAGCATGCTCAGAAAAGCCTGTACTTCTCATGCACCTGTCCTAGTTTTGTAAATGTCAGGTTGTTTCAACTGGTGTAAGCAACTCATTGCTCCTCCTACTCTGTTGACTGAGCATTTTCTGTATGACTATATATGTGAATAGCTATTCTTGTATGTGCTTGTACCACCCCCTTTTTGCTCCTGTGTGGGTATAAAAGACCCACAGTCTCAGTACTTCTTGTGCTACCTCATACACCACCCAAGGGTCTTGTATAGATGTAGTTCCGCTCATGAGGTTTAATAAACTTGTTTCTTGATATTACAGCTTCCGTGCCAAACTCTATTTATTGGTCTGAGGACTAGTGCGCAAAGAAGGGCGAACCCCTAGCACCAGTGGTCCCTGGAGAGGTCCGCTTTTACAGTTCACTGGGCCCTAGGCCTCCCCTAGGAAGCAATCCTCGACCGATCATAGCCCGCTTACTCAATTTTCGGGATCGCGATACAGCCCTGAAGTTGGCCAGAGAAAAGAGACAGTTGTGCTTTGAAGGTAATAACTTTACCATATACCCAGACTTTACAGCGACAGTGCAGGAGGCGAGGCGTAAGTTTATCCCAGCCAAGCAGAAACTTCATAAGGCACCAATTGACTATGCTCTCATGTAGCCGGCACGCCTGAGAGTCACGCACCAGGGTAAGCAGCACTTCTTTGCAAATGTGCAGCAGGTGGACGACTATCTCAAGCGTATCACACGACAAGCATCATATCGGGAAACGAAGGAGCATCCATCCAGATCCACATCCCCTATATCGGACTGAAGCTCAAGGGACATATTGACCCGTACACTGCAACAATTAAACAGATGCCGGGCCGAGGGACTATCCTTTTTCCCCCCCCATCACGACCAGGACGATGCTGTATAGCCTGGGGACTGCTTCCCAGTTGGTGTGAGACAGCCCATGTCGGCTGTAGGGAGCGAGGTTACGATACTGGACTCAGATAAGTAGCGTTGGGAAAGAGACCAGAGATGGGTTGAGGGTAATGCAGGAACTGGGACTACAACATGAACTATACCGAGCACCCCTTCTTCCCCCCCATATTATCGGGAGGTAACACCAATGCCTGTTGGAAAAGGGAGAATCTCGAGTGCCCCCTAGCGTTCCCCCAAGGGCATTCCCCCAAACAGTTTAGTAATCCTTTAAAGGTTTGTAATGAGTTGGGTTATTTGGGTGTTGGGATGGCAATGTAATGCCAGCATGACTGGGGTGCTGTTGTGGGTGGGGGTGGGACGGGGATCATTGTTATGCATTCCAACAGGCTATGTTTTGAAATGGGTAGATTTACTGATGCGCGAATGGATGTACATGGGTAGCACTAGGCCTAACACACATTATAGCGAAAACATAGTACATGGTCTATGGCTCAAGCAACTGATGCATTGAAAAATCACCTTTTGACGTGGAACGTTAGAGGTCTGGGGGATCCCCATAAACGTAGACAAATCCTGGCATATCTAGATAGACACCAAATCCACATTGCCATGCTCCAGGAAACGCATTTCGATCCACGGTGCACTCCCCAATTTGCCAGCAGATGGGCTGCACATAGAGTTTTTTCCTCTTATTCTACGTACTCTAGAGGTACGGTGATCCTTATTAAGAAGAATACTGTAGGAAAGTGGGTTTCTGTTGCAGTAACCCCCCCGCCCTCCCCCCCACACTTTTTGTCAGACTACTGATGCACTTTCACTTGATGTGCCCTGGGTCCCTGCCAATCAGGTTCCCAGTGCCTGTGTTCTTTCCCCAAAACTTACCCAATTGGCATCTCTGGCCACAGGTCCGCCCCTGGTAAATGGTACCACCGGTACCCAGGGAAGACCTCTAAGGGCTGCAGCACTTATTGTGCCACCCTTAGAGGTCCTGTACCACTACACTCACACACTGCCTTTGCAGGCTGCGTGTTTTGGTGCAGAACAAAGTGAAGAGTCGACATGGCACACATCTCTGGGTGCCATGCCTACAACCCACTGCCCTGGCATAGGTCAGTCACCCCTCTAGCTGGGTGCACTATACCAGTGGTGAGGGTACAGGTGCATGAGCCCTGTACCCCTACAGTGTCTAAGTCCATTCTTAGACACTAAGTGCAGTGCTGCCATTAAGAGTATATGGTGCTGGGAGTTTGTCATTACGAACTCCACAGCACCATAATGGCTACACTGAAAACTGAGAAGTTTGGTATCAAACTTCTCAGCACATTAAACCCACATTGATGCCTGTGTGGGATTTAATGAAAAATGCACACAGAGGGCATCTTAGAGATGCCCCCTGAAAACTAACCCACCTCTAGTGTCCAGGCTGAGTGGCTGCTTTTAGCTGCCACCACCAGACATGTTTCTGGACCCCTGGGTCGAGAGCCTGCTGCTATCTGGGGCCTGAAACAATGCACATCCTGGGACGAGGTGCCAAGCCTCCTCCCCCAGGATGGGCAGGGTTCACGAAGGGGAAGCTTCCAAGGCTTGCCACCTTTGTGAGCTTCCCCAGGCCACTTGCTGCTTTCAGCAACTGGTCCCCACTGGTCCTGACCCCCACTTTGGGCGGGCGAACCGGCGGGAAAAACAAGTGCGGAAGAGAGGTGTGCCCACCTCTGCCAACTCCACCCCTCAGGTGGGGGAGGCGAGGTGAAGCACAACTCTCAGTCCACGCCATCTTGAAGATGGGGGGACTCAGCCAACCAGGGACAGGCACATGCCCCCCTCCTATTGGAAGGTGGCATAATAGGGGGTGTTCCCACCACAGGGAAGGGACCCATTGGTCCCTGCCTTTTACCTACCTATAACGCCCCTAAATCTAGTATTAAGGGGCACCCCTGAACCTTGCTTCCTCAGATCCAGACAAGAAACAAGAATAGAAAGAGGACCGAACAGCCGTGCAGCAGCTAACAAGAGTAAGACGCCCACTGACTTGGCCCCAGCCCTACCGGCATGTCTCGTCTCCCCCTCGAACCTGCGCCTGCGAAATCCCGGTGTGTCCTGCATCCAGCAACCTCAAAAACCCCAGAGGACCTGCCTGCCTTCACTTCCAAAGACTGCTTCTCCCGTGAACATCGGATTTGTTCAACTGCAACCTCTGGCAGAATCCGGAGACCGCGAATCCGCCCCACTCTGCACCAGCCGTCCATGGCCCGAGCGGGCAAACACCACGAGGAGGTCACCCCGGCGATCCTGAACCGAGATCCGGCGACCCCTGACCTGCCTCAAGCCTCCAGCAGACGCCTGCAGTCTAAATCCAGAAGGCCCCCCTAACCGCGACCAGGAGCCGGTAAGAAGATCCGACCCCAAAAGGCCCCCCTGCACCCGGCGCCCCACGGCCTTGTGTGCCCAAACCAATGGTGCCTAACCAACCCCTAATTTCCCAACTTACCTCTCGAAGTGGTGGTCGCACCCAGAAGTCCTTGGTCTCCTTGCCTGCTGTGCTTTTGCAAACCGGTGGCTCTCCTTTGGAAACAGGACATCCGACGTCAAAACAGCACCCTGCACCCGGCCGCCCTAGTGCCGCTGAGTGTGCACCTTTGGTGCTAATTTGTTTCCCCATTTGCCCTGAGCTAAAGTCCAGGAGCTTTGCTCCCACAACCCAGTGCCCTGCTTGCCAGCAGCCACCAACCGGAGGCCCCCTATCCCCCATTGGATAACATTGGGCCTCAACACTCTGCACCCGGCTGCCCTAGTGCCGCTGAGGGTGTAACAAGAGTGCATCACTGACCCTGGGGGACCCCCGAGTCTACCCCCAGAACCTCAACTCACACTACCGAATACTTACCTAAAAACCGATAACCATATTTTCCTCCATAGGATAACATTGACACTTTTTCCTGAAAAAGTTTCCAAGTGTGGAGTTTTGAAACCTAAAGAAATTCTTTAAAATTGTACGATTTAACAAAAACACTTTTACTCACCTGTTTACAGGAAATGTCCCACTGCTGCATCTAGGACTGTTCCCATGAGGCACAGGGTCAGACTGATTTGCATATGGCCATGTCTGAACTGGGGTGGCGGAGTGAGCTAAAGAATGATGATGGATTAAACCCAGATCAATTGACTGGGGGTGAGTGCTTGCAATGTTCAACACTCCGTCCATCATCCCCTTTGGTTTTGCTATGTTCGCCCTAAGTTGGCAGGGTATGCCCAGACGTGGGTCCCTTGCTCACTTTGCCACTGGATTCAAGATAGCCTGGCTGATGACGGCTGTAAGCCAGAAACCGGTCCCAGGATGCTTGTTTCCGGTCCAGGGAAAACATGGCTTGGCAGTTCGGGCTGGACTGTTCCCATGAGGCACAGAGTCAGACTGATTTGCATATGGCCATGTCTGAACTGGGGTGGCGGAGTGAGCTAAAGAATGATGATGGATTAAACCCAGATCAATTGACTGGGGGGGGAGTGCTTGCAATGTTCAACACTCCGTCCATCATCCCCTTTGGTTTTGCATCCAGGCATACAGCACTGAGTAAGAAAAGTAATCCAAAAGTAACTTACCTGCTATTTTACTGAAAATCCCATTCAAGTCTATGTACTGTATTTACAAGTGATTGCATTTCTCTGAAACAATACTGTAAGTCAAACCATAGTACATTTACAATTGAACTGTTTTACAATCAGCATTTACTACCGTAAAGTATTTATTGCTTACCTGTGCCAGGCTTGCTTGGTTCTAGAAATAAAATAACTAAAAGAATATTTTTATACAAAAACAATTGGTCTGAAGTTCAGTCTTTGAGTTTGTGAATTCATTTGCTGACTGAGTGTGTACAACAAATGCTTAACACTGTCCTCGGATACTGCCTTACTGCTCAACCACACTACCACAAATAGAGAGTAAGGTCCTATCTAACTTTGCCTCTGCCTACCTTTGGGGTTCCACTGGACTCTGTGCACACTATACCTCACTTTGGTGTAGTATATACAGAGCCAGCGTCTTACAAATACTCCATATATTTCAGGAGGAATGAGCCATGATCCCAAGGGGAGGTATTGCATGATGTGGGGCAGGCTGGGATCACAATCGGTTACACTGGTATGCCGTTATGGGCCAAATGTAGATGACCCGGACTTCTACACCACGCTGTGGGGGAAAATCCTGGAGTTAGGCTCCACACACAATATGGGGAGGGGATTTTAATACAACATTCAACCCAACTAATGACAGATCCAACCCTCTTCCACATCACTATACCAAAACACATGGCATACTGTTAGACATGTTCTCTGATAATGGCCTTGTAGATGCTTGGAGACACCATCACCTTGTAAAGAGGGAAGGCACACATTATACAGCAATGCATTCAACGTGGGCTAGGCTGGATTATTGGGTCGTGACCAGAGGAGTGGGCCCATGGATAGTTAACGCAGAACATCTAGCCAAGACTTATTCTGATCATGTCCCGGTACGACTGGTGTTATCCCCTCCAACTCTGACCTCGAATTCGAGGAATTGGAAGCTTGTACCAGAGGCGTTATTGTACACCGCTTTCCAGTCGGAGTTGGGACAAGAAATCGCAGATTTCTTCCAGAGAAACGTAGGTTCGGTCACACATATGGGCACAGTCTGGGAGGCCTTTAAGGTCACTATGCGAGGTTCCTGTATTGCTAAGAGCTTTGGGGTCTTGCGGGACATCAGACGCAATTTGCGACAGTTAGAGGGAGAGCTTAAGAAGTTGGAAAGCGAGATGGGACAGGACACAAGTGGTATACTACAGGTAGCGTTCAGGGATAAACTCTCAGAATACAAAAATACTGCAGAGAGAGAAACACGTTTCAGAGGGAGATATTTTGTGGTGCGTCGATACGGGGAGTCCGAGAGACCAGGCAAAGCCTTGGCGGAGACAATCCGTAAACCACGCTTCTCCAATCACGTGATAGAGATCCTAGATGATGAAGGGACACGATACAGAGACAGCCAAGAAATCCTTAACACTTTCACTACGTTCTACACCAACTTATATAGCACTCGCAGACAGCAGCCACCTGACCTACCTAACTACTTGAAGGACATAGCCATTGGTTGGCTGGGGGACGCACAGAGGGAGTTCCTCGCCGCTCCCCTCAAGAGTGATGAGATACTTGCTGCAATTATGCAGATGAAGTCGGGAAAGGCCCCAGGGTCAGATGGTCGTCCTAAAGACTTTTATAAAACTTACATTGATCAACTGATTCCTATATTGAAAGAGGTTTATGAGGAAGCCAAAGAAACAGGCGTTCTTTCGGGCACTATGAGAGATGAATTGATTACGTCGCTCCTAAAGCTGGGTAAACCCGCAGAAACATGCGACTCCTACCGACCGTTATCTCTAATCAACAATGTCGCAAATATTCTCGCCAAAATATTGGCTAATAGGTTAAGCCTGTTTATGGAGAAGTTAGTGTTGCCTGATCAGGCCGGATTTATTCCAGGGAGAGCGACATCTCACAACCTTCGTACGATATTTTCTATATTACAAAATGTAGACCACCAATTGGCTCTTGTGGCGGTCTTTTTAGACACCACGAAAGCCTTCGATTCGGTTGGATGGGATTATTTATTTACTATACTGCAAAATATGGGGATACCTATAGGGTTCTTGTCATGGATACGTCTTTTATATACCTCCCCGGTGGCCAAAGTCCTAATCAATGACCAGACTTCACTGCCTTTCTCTGGTACACAGGGTACCCGCTAGGGGTGTCCACTTTCCCCCCTACTATTCGTGCTAGCTACCCTCGGGTGGTATACTACAGGTAGCGTTCAGGGATAAACTCTCAGAATACAAAAATACTGCAGAGAGAGAAACACGTTTCAGAGGGAGATATTTTGTGGCGCGTCGATACGGGGAGTCCGAGAGACCAGGCAAAGCCTTGGCGGAGACAATCCGTAAACCACGCTTCTCCAATCACGTGATAGAGATCCTAGATGATGAAGGGACACGATACAGAGACAGCCAAGAAATCCTTAACACTTTCACTACGTTCTACACCAACTTATATAGCACTCGCAGACAGCAGCCACCTGACCTACCTAACTACTTGAAGGACATAGCTATTGGTTGGCTGGGGGACGCACAGAGGGAGTTCCTCGCCGCTCCCCTCGAGAGTGATGAGATACTTGCTGCAATTATGCAGATGAATTCGGGAAAGGCCCCAGGGTCAGATGGTCGTCCTATAGACTTTTACAAAACTTACATTGATCAACTGATTCCTATATTGAAAGAGGTTTATGAGGAAGCCCAAGAAACAGGCGCTCTTTCGGGCACTATGAGAGATGAATTGATTACGTCGCTCCTAAAGCCCGTTAAACCCGCAGAAACATGCGACTCCTACCGTTCGTTATCTCTAATCAACAATGACGCAAAATTTCTCGCCAAAATATTGGCTAATAGATTAAGCCCGTTGATGGAGAAGTTAGTGTTGCCTGATCAGGCCAGATTTATTCCAGGGAGAGCGACATCTCACAACCTTCGTACGATATTTTCTATATTACAAAATGTAGACCCCCAATTGGCTCTTGTGGCGGTCTTTTTAGACGCCACGAAAGCCTCCGATTTGGTTGGATGGGATTATTTATTTACCATACTGCAAAATATGGGGATACCTATAGGGCTCTTGTCATGGATACGTCTTTTATATACCTCCCCGGTGGCCAAAGTCCTAATCAATGGCCAGACTTCACTGCCTTTCTCTGGTACACAGGGCACCCGCCAGGGGTGTCCACTTTCCCCCCTACTATTCGTGCTAGCGATTGAGCAACTCGCGGCCAAAATAAGACATCACCATGATAAGGCTTTGCGTTGCCAACAGCGCCCCATACTCATCTCCTTATATGCAGATGATATTACACTCTATATTAGAAATCCCCAACAGAACCTCAATCCTATATTGAGAGAATTTGTCCGATTTGGGGAACTCTCTGGAATACATATAAATTGGACGAAGTCCCAGATCTTTCCACTCACTACTTCTGTGACGCGATTCATTCCTGATTTCCCAATAGAATGATGTGACACAGAGGTGAAATACTTAGGGATATATCTCACTAATGACCGAGCTGAGTTGATGCGTTTGAACTATGGCAGAGCTTTGGAGAACATCACTAGCTGCGTCACGAGGTGGATCTCACTCCCATTGTCTATGACAAGCCGTACCTCTCTTATTAAAATGATTATTCTTCCTAAGATTTTATATTTATTTCTAAATATACCATATGACCCTGGCAGATACTTCTTTACAACCTTACGCACTGAAGTGATTCGGCTAACATGGGGTTGCAAACAACCTAGGCTGAAATGGGATATACTTACCAGGCCATACTCCCAGGGAGGTTTTGATGTCCCCAATCTAGAACTATACTACATTTGTGCACAAGCCCATTACGCACATTATTGGTTTCATCCTCCTAAATACATGCCGCAGGTGGCAACAGAGCAATGGCTTGCAGACCCTATACCCCTGGAAGGGGCCATATTGAGCACGCCTGGACCCCGAGAAACCGACCCTACATTGGTCACATGTAAGGTGAAAGCTTGGCAACATATAGCCAGACGTATGCAAGCTCCCATGCTATACTCACCTCTACTTCCCCTAGTGTATCACCCAAAGATGCCAGTATTACAAGAAGGGGCCTTCAAAAAGACTAAAGCTAAGTTTAATATAACATGTTGGTGTGATCTATACTTAAATGGAAAGTTCCGTACACTGCAACAGATGTTCACTAAAATGACACCCTCTCCCACGGACATATTTTTATATGTTAGATTGCGACAAGGTATGAAAGAATATACACCTTCATATCCACAAGAACCGCAGGCACTTGCCCCACTTCATGCAATATTGCGATGCGATACGACTTCACATGTAGTATCTACATTGTATCACAGCATATATGCCGATCAAAACCCTAGAACAATGCACTGCAAGGGAAAGTTGGGCCACAGACATTGGACAGGGAATAACGGACAGACAATGGTTCTTCTGTTGTGCGCAGACAGAGCAAATATCCTCTAGTAGTCGCCTGCGCATCATGCATTATAAGTTCCTACATCGCACGTATTACACTCAAAATGTATAAATATAGATTGCGGGACAATGATAAATGTGACAGGTGTGGGACAGAGATGGCGGATTTTTTGTATCTTGCCTGGGAGTGTGATAATACAAAGGACTATTGGAGGCAGGTATTCTTGGCATTAGAACAGATGACATCACCTCCAATTCAAGTTTCACCCTTGATAGCTCTGCTTGGATACACGGAGAATGTAGACGTAGGTTACAGACGTTTTGTCTCTCTGGGACTTTTGTTAGCCAAGCGACGGATAGCATGTAGATGGGGGCGGGGCAGGGCACCTAAGTTTAAAGATTGGATCAGAGATATGATCTTTTGGCAGGATCAAACCCTTACATATGCTGAACTCCTCCCATTGGCTTCACGTCCCAGAGATATATGGGACCCCCTTAAAACATATTTACTCGCGCACTCAATGGACACCACGGGTAATACACAAATGCACTGGCGCACGCTGGATGCACGTGGACCTTGAGCAAATATGAAGCAGAAAGAGAGCGCAGTTGTTTGGACGTATAAAGATTCAACTCTACAACACCTCAGTTAGACTGTATGGAGCAATTCATGTGTAAGAATGCCTAGCTGTAGGCCTATGTTTATCAGAGTGCGATGAACACAGTCATGTATTTTATGTCATCATGCAGAATGTATAAGTGTACATCTACCCAAGTAATGTTTGTATTGTACTAGTTTTATGTTTAATAAAAATAAAAAAAATAAAAATCAACACTCATAGATCCTGCAGAGAATTTTAGAATGCATAAGTTAAGAGAAAACTCTAGGAAATTGCTTTGAAGTTTGAAACCATGACTAATTACAGAATTGAGACCAAAGCACCAGGTGTAACATACCAGGGTGGTTGTCTGAATACTGCCTGCTCTTAACAAGCAGCTCATAAGGTTGCGTGCCCATTGGAATTGGATTCTTGAGCTTAGTAGTGCGGCCACTGGATAGATTTCTTGACATCAGAATGTATTCAAGTTTCCTGACTCTATTTTGTGTAAAGAAATTATAATTATCTTTGGTAACGCTATTTCTGGTGGATACTCTATTGGACCATACATTCCTCACCTTAAAATACTCCCCAGATGTCAGACTGAAATCAGAATTTTTCTTCAACAGTGCTTCCTCCACTAAGTGACACCATGCAGCTCCACGTTAGTTTTGTACCACCCCAGAACTGACAGATCTAAGCAGCACATAAGCGCGACCCTGGGGCGCTGACATTAATTTATCATTTCTCTTTCTGCATCCTCAGACGCAGAGTGTAACAATTGTTGGTACCAGTGTGCTGATCTCTTTAGATATTTTTTTAAAAACCAACTCGAGAGAATAGGGAGGGTGGTGAGGAATCTGCAGTTAGACAAAATATCCATCAGAAAGAGTGTCACCAAAGGTAAGTAACTTGTTCTTTTGATGGATACTTCTAAGCACAGATTCCTCACCTTAGAATAGCTACCAGAGTGGTTACCTCTGTGGTAACCACTCTGGTATCAAAACATCTTGCGGGACCAAGCTGGGGGAAGAGTCCTTCCCATCCGACCTGGTATTCAAGGCAGAAGTGCTCTGGAAATGTTTTCACTGATGCCCATGTCGCAACCTGGCAGATGTGAGGGACAGGCACTCTGCACACCAACACAGGGGTGGCAGCCTTAGCCATGGTGGAATGCGCTCGGAGAGCATCCGGGGACTGCTTCTTGGCCGGTGCATAGCAGATATTGATGCAGAGGACTATCCACCTCAAAAGGGTCATCACCACCACGAGAATAAAAAGCTGATGGTCCACAAAGTGTTCCTTGGTACAAACAATATAGCCGCTTAAAAACTCTTGGGGTCCAGCTGATGAAGCCTTTCGTCCTCTTTTGAGGAATAAGGAGGAAGCAAAGAACGCAGGCAGGGTGATGGATTGCTCTATGTGAAAGGAAATCACGACTTTTGGCAAAATGCGCTCAGCATCCACTTGTCTGGAGAAAATGGTGGTGTATGGTAGCTACACTAGAGTGTTTGGAGTTCACTCATGCAACGAGCGAACGTAATTGTGATGAGGAACAGTCTTTAAAGTCAATATATCCAGAGAACAAATATGAAGGGCATACACTAGAAAAACGTCAAGACCAAATTAGAGTACCACAGTGGAATCGCATATGGCTTTGGAGGGAAGATGTGTATACAACCTTTATAAGTCTCATCACAACAGGTGATTTAAACAAGGACAGTTGGTCTGGCAAATGTAGAAAGGCTAAAATGGCAGACCAACAACCTTTAATAGCGCTCATTACAAGGTCTTGCTGGTCTAAAAAAACACAAAGAACCTCTGGCATCTTTGCTTGTAAGGGATCAATCATATGAGCACCACACCAGGCCACAAACTTGTCCCAGCATCCAGATAATACACTTCATGAAAGGAAATCTGGGGGCAAGGAGGATTTCTTCTACCTCAGGTGGCTGGTCAGATGGAGTCAGTTGCTGCCACTCAGTCACCATGCATGTAGGTGTAGATTGCGCATTATTAGGTGGAGGACCCTCCTATATTGCTGAGACAGAAGATACTCCTGAAGTGGTTGCCTGATCAGAGGCCAAATGTTCATGCCCAAATGTTTTGGGTACCAAACTACTGGCCCAATCCAGAGCCACTAGAATAACTTAATCTCAAGTTGTTCTTGGTCCTTTTCAGAACTCTGGGCAGGAGAGACAAGAGCTGGAAGGTGTACATGAATCCCAAGCTCTATTCCAACCGGAATGCATCTCCTAATGAGTGGTCTTGCGGAAACCCCAATGCACAAAACCTTTAACATTGCGTGTTCTCGACGGTGGTAAAAAGATCTAGCTAAGGTTCTCCGCAGTGTTGGAAGATGCCTTGCTCCACTGCGGGATTCACTCACCTGCCAGACGCTGTATGCTCCAAACCCAAGCTCTGGCATTTAGAAACCTGCCAGGTTGTTCACGATCAGTGAAACACCCTGGTGCTCTAACTTCAGAGGCGCAGAGCCTCCTGGCACACTTATCAGGAACCCACTCCGCCTTACATTTTGCAATTCCACATAGCAGTGGTGTTGTCTGTGAGAACCTGCACCATCCTTCCCCTTGATGGATGTCAGGAAGACTATGAGCCGAGGTTCTGTTGGAGGAAAAAGTCCTCTGATCTCCAGAAGACTGTCTCAGCAGTCCAGCAGGGATGTGTAAATCACCTCCGTTAGCTCTGGGTGGGAAACTGAGAGGGGCCTGCCACTGAATCAATTTCGTTCGAGTAGCCACCGCTGCAGATTATGAAATGTCTCCTATGAAATCTGGATGACATCAGTCAGATTTCCTTGATGCTGGGCCCATTGGAACTTCAGATTCCATTACAGAACCCACATATAATGCTTTGCTCTCACTGTGACCCAAGATTGAGTCTGAAACATCAGGATCATATTGCAAATGCCACAGACTTGTTGCAGCGGATAGAGGGTCCAAAACTGCACTTCGTCTAAGAGCGATCCAAAGAGTAGAAGCAACTGTGAAGGAGTCAGGTGCAACTTCAGCAACGATGTCAGGAGGTTTGCCATCGTCTGGAGGTAGTCTATGACTGACTGTGCAAAGCCCACCTTCAACAGCCAGTCGTCGAGGTAGGAGGAAGACTTGTGTCCTCGATCTCGTATGGTGGGCAGCAACTACCGCCACCACTTTTGTGAGCACCCAAGGGGCGCTTGTGAGGCTGAAAGGAAGCACAGCAGAATGAAAATGCTCATGGCCTACCTTGAACAGCTGTTAACGTCTGTGGGATACTAAGGATACCTTCCAGTCACCAGGGTCCATTTCAGACATGCGGTGGGCCAGCATAAGCATTTTGCAATTGTCCTTCAGAAGGAAGGCATTCAGAGGTTGATGGTTCAAAATAGGCCTGAGACCCACCTTCCCGTCCTTTCTCAGCAAAAAGAAATAACGAATGTAACAATCCTCTCAGTGTACAGTGCCCTTTTGATGGCACCCTTGGACAGTAACTGCGCTTTTGAAATTCTCTCTAATGGGGGGAGGGGAGAAGAGGGATATGATTGTTTTACAGGGCACAAAGAAGAGGGAGGGTGTAGCCCTGCTGAACAATCTGCAAGATTCCTCTGTTGGACGTGATGGATCGTCAAACCCAGAGAAGTGCTGGACCCTTCACCCTACTGGATAGGCATGCACCACTAAGGGCAACCAAAAGAAGTTTGGTGCTTGTTGCAGCAGGGGAGGAAGAATGGGAGCACTGATGCCCCTGGTGGCCTGCGAGTTTCCTGCAAGACCCATGAAAGGGACTAGGGTGAGTACTGGTTTGGGAGGCTGTCTTGTCCTATACACCAACCCTCTGGGATAGCTTCTGAACGTTTCAAATTGGGGTGTAAACTGCTAGGCAGGGGTTAAGAGACATAGGGAGGAAGCCGTGGTTCTACTTTCTTTAAAGCACTCCAACACAGAACCTGCCTTTTCACCGAAAAGGTGCGAGTCATCAAAAGGCATATCCATTAGAGAGGCTTGCGTACCACCAGAAAATCTTGTGGAGCACAACTATGCGCGTCAGTGAAGCACAAAACTGGTGCCAGCAGCCCTCCAAGGCAATTAGTAGTATCTAGGCCAGCTAGGACAACATATTTGATGACATTTTTTCCATCATGAATTGTTTGATCCACGAGGCCCGGAGATCTTCCGGGACCGCTGCGAAATCTCTGTCCATGCATGTCCCTAAGGGAATGCATGTAGCAGCCGAATAGGTAGACAGCATTAACCGACGGCAATGCTAGCCTAGTGGAGGAAAACAAAAAGGTAACTCAGTAGTGGTTCCACCCCCCCGCCCCCTTTTTTGTGGGTGGTGTTGTCGAGTCGACCATTTGGTGCCGTGTCCCTCCTTGAATAATGTCAGACGCACATCCTGGAAATCCTTCAATGTAGTCACCATCTTCTGATTCTTTTTACCCCTGGGCAACTTTAATTTGTGTTTTTTCTTGTTTTCTATTGTGTGGAGAATCATCTTTGCAAATACAGCTCACCTTGTGGAGGTGGGGTTGCATGTGAATCCAGACAATTCTTCAGCTGCAAAACTACTTCCACCGGTAAGTAACCTCTTCATTTTGCAGCATCAATCTTTTCTTGAATTACATGCTGTGCACTGCTTATATGCTTGTCTTTTCTTCTATAAAGAGGCTATGTTCCTCCAAGTGTGTGTTTGCAAACAAGTGTTTTAGCACTCTTTTTCCCACTTGGGCCTCCCTTTTGGCTTGGATGTCCACACAGCAATGTTTAGTGAACGTGTGTACTGAAGACGATGTGGATGCAGCGCAGATGTCGTCCAAGGCCACGCTTCCCAGGAAAGCCATAGTTGCCTCCTTATTGAGTGCACTTATGGTCTTTCCTTCAGTATTACTTCTGCTATCTTGAGACAATATTGGATTCTTTGTACAATCCGTCTTGCAATGATACCCTTAGTGACAGGGGAGCCCCTGCTCATGTGGGCAAAAGCTACAAAGAACTGCTTGTCCTTCCTGTTTGTTTTAGTCTTTTGTAGACAACACATATTGGCCCCTCTGACATCTAGCATGCCTAGGGCTTTTTCTGCCTGTGTCTTTGATTTTAAAAGAAAGCCAGTAACTGTATGGCCTGATTAATGTGTAAACCAGATACTACCTTTGGTATGAATCTGGGGTTTGTTCTCATTACCATCTTACCCATATGTATTTGAAGGAACAGTTCTTTTGTGGCAAGATCTTGAATCACACTCACTTTTAATGATGTGATGGTAATCAGAAAGGCTGTTTTTAGAGTTTAGAAACTTCAGCTGTGTATTGGCTCAAACTGTAATTTCATCAGTTATGTTGCTACAACACTGAGATTCCAGGTAGGCATGAAAATGCTTCTTTAAGGAAAAATCGTTTTTTGCTCCCTCTAAGAATTGTTTCACCGCTGGTATGGTGACGAAGCATTTCCCTATTACACCTCTTGTGTATGCCATAATGACCGCTAGGTGGACCTTTAGTGAGGCATAGGGAAGGTGTTTGTCCAACAGGTGAGAGGTATTTGATCACTGTGGCATCCTGCGACCAATCTCTACAGTCTATTCTCCGTTACACCAGTGTATGAACCGGTTACAGTGGTTAGTGTAATATTTTCTTTTAGTAGGTCGTATTGCTTCCTTAACTATTTGCCTAGACCTAGTCGATAGGATAAGCTGTCCAAACTCTAAACCTTCAGGAGCCACACTGTCATGCTCAGGGAGGCACACTTGCCCCCCCGCCCCCCCCCTTCCCCCCATATCGTTAAGAGGTGCTGATGTGCAGGAAGCTTTATGATTAGTCCCTGTGACCAGTAGATCCAAGAACCTCAAAGGTTTTTCCCACTGAAGAGTTAGGATTTTTTCCTTTGAGTTTTATATAGTGCAAACTCGACTTGAAGGTATCAGAGCGCTTTACATGAGCACCAGTTGCATTACAGGCGGACACATTCATTCTGTTAGGCACAGGGAGATTAAGTGATTTGCCCAGAATCACAGGATGTTCAGCGTCCCTGCCGAGACTTGAAACCGGTTCCTCAGCTTCGAGGACGACCGCTCTAGCCATTAGGCCACCTCCTCTCCTAATATGAATATCAGTTGCTCCTGTTTGCATCTTTATATCGCATGCAGTATAAAGGGTATTCAGAGAAAAGCCAAGGCAAACCTGCCTGACCATTTCATCAATAGGGCATTTCCTAGAGATGTTGGTTGATGAAACCTGGATGCAAAGTTTTGGCATTCTGCGTTTTGGTGACTTGTGAGTAGGTCCACTTGTGTCGTGCCCCACCGGTGGAAGATGTCCATTACTACCATTTCTTTTAACTCCCATTTGTGTATGTCTCTGTGTTGAACTTTTCTGGTATGTCCATCAACACTAGTGTTATCCCTTTCTCACTGGCCCATTTCCATATGTCTTGGGCTAGTTTGGATAGCTTGTGCGACCTTGTTCCCCCTTGCTTGTTCAAGCAAGCAAGGTAGAAAATTGTCGTTTGGATTAATACTGTCCTTCCCTTGGCATGTTTTGGAATGCCTTTAGAGCTAGAAAAACAGTCTTCAGTTCCAACACATTAATGTGCTGTACTACCTCGCTTGAGTTCCAGAGACACCTGATGTTAAGGTTTAGCATGTGCGCTCCCCATCCTGTGTGGCCATTTAAGGAGTGGTTTGTCTGAAAGATTTTCCCTCCATGATGTTGGTCAAGTTCCACCACTGCATTTCTCTTTCTACTTGGCCTGTGACAACCTCTAGATCATCCCAACTCCTTGTTGCTTGTGCCCACTGTTGCTGTAGTTACTCATTTAGTGGTTTCATGTGCTATCTTGCATGGGGTATTAAGGGGAATCATGATGCCATGATGCCCAGCATGGTACCCACAGTTCTCACTGTGAGATATTGACCATTCTGGTAAGGGTGAGGTTTGTCCAGTATCGCATGGACTTGTTTGTTCACTGGAAAGGCTTTCATAGTTTAGGAGATCTTTTCGCTTTTTGGTTTTGGTGACAACTTCTCGTAGTTGGAGAATCCCAGGCTATGTAGTGTCCTTATCACTGAGTGTATGCTGTTTATGCATTGCTTGATCGTCCTTGCTCTTACCAGCCTGACGTCCAGTTAGGGGTACACATCTATTCCCTCTTCTTTTCGGTATGCTCAAACCACAGCCAGGCACTCTGTGAACAGTCTGACTGTATCCCGAAGGGTAATACCTTGAATTGGTGGTGCACCTTGCCCACTACGGGGCGGGTAGGACTGCTCTTTCGCTGCCTGGTCCTCAAACGTCAGGTCTTGAGGGTGATCTGTGCCGCCATTGCGTTCGGGTTGTTGTGGTGGTTGCCTGCTGTCCGAATGTCGCCTAGAGGTGGCTGGTTGTATGCCCCAGGATGGGTGCTCACTTTCTCTGCTGCATGCCCCCTCGAAACGGTCCTCTGTATTGCAACCCTAAGCCAGACATGTTAATGCAGAGTTGTGGCAGTGCATAGTTGCCTACTGGCAGTATCTGTTGCATCCATTGAAGATTTGAGACAGGTGCTGGCAATGGTCTTGGGTTCCTGGACTAGGCTGTTTTGCCTTATATTTTAACTCTTCATGTAGGTGTTGCATGGGTTTCTTGCCTTTATCCCACTGTTGATGTTTCAAGGATTCTGGTCTTCATAGAGACGAGACGATGTGAAAAGCACTCGCCACTGCTTCTGCCTCAGACTCATGGTCTTGGGATAGAATTCTGCGCACCCTTCCAAACAATGGTCTTTCGGGAGGCAAAGGTTACAGACTTCGTGGCTGGCTTTTTGTACATACTTCTGGTGGCACTTGGGGCAAAATCTAAATGGGGTGTGCTCCATACCCCTCTTTTAATCTGTGACTCATGTGGTCTTGGTGGGTTTCGGTCTTCTCAACACTTCAGTATTCTTCAGCTGCTTTCAGTTTCCTCATCTACCACAGCGTCCATCTTGTGCTCTGTTATCTTCGACATGCTCTTCGGTGTTTTTCAGTAAAAAACTATTTCCCTCAGGACACATTTTTCCTCCTCGACTCCGGAGCTTTCTTGTGCTTTCAGACCCAACTGCGGAAAAAATTATCTAAAGATGGGGACTACATTGAAGGATTTCCAGGGCATGTGTCCGACGTCTTTCAAAGAGAGATATAGCACCAAATGGTCAATGATTCCCACTCAAAAAGGAAAAAAGAGAAAAGAAACTACAAACAGACAACTCTGGACCCAGCCTCTAGGAGGCAGAATAAAGCATGTGAATCCAGGAAAGAATCATGCTGCAAAACATACGCTTGCCAAAAGCCTCAATCCTCTTGGACTCTCTAGCCAGAGGAGTTAAGGGGAGTGAACTGGGATTCACTTTACAGGTTGAAGACTGAGCCACAAGAATCTTGAAAGTAAGATGTTTAGAAAGAAAATCATGTTTGCCTTAATCTGGTCTGTAATGTATGGCCACCTGCCCATTAACCAGTGGGCAGGGATTTGACCAAGTGGCCGTCAAGGTATTGGTGAGATTTTCATTAAAAGGGAGCAAAAAGCTCAAATATGGCAGACCCAGGCTGAAAAATATATTTGAGGATGTTAATTTTGGTCTCAAATGAGGGCAGCTGTAAATCTAGTACCCCAGCTGCCCGCCAGACCACCAAAGGAGGCATTTAATTCAGTTAGTAGTCCAAGTAGTGAGTCAAACCCTGCTTCAAGGGAGTGGTCAAGACCACTGGCCTCTTTTATACCTAAGTAAAAGTTATCATCAGTGTAATGAGAGGGAGAAAATATCTCCCGTCCCATCATCATGATCTTCCACCCACACTGGTTGCACTGATCTAGAAGAACCCTTCATAGGTCTTGGTGCTGGAGTGGAAGCTTGTACTGCAGTCCAAAGTGGTCCAACAGCACAGAGGAAGGATCCGCCGATGGTACCCAGACTGGGGGCACCTTTGTTTCCTTGGAGCTACAAGGCACACCAGAGGCAACAAGAAGCAAATCACAAATCTGCAGCCTGCAAAGCCTTAAAGGCGTCAATCTGCAGCAGTGTCTCAAATGGCTGGGGAAATTGGGGGGGCAACGGAAACAGCTGAGGAATCTGATCCATGAAGGAGGAACTCTAGGGTGAATGACTCATCATGATGTCCTCGCACCTCTTTTGGCTCAGAGTGTCAGGATGGGGTCAAGTACTGCTTCACTCTTATTTGTGCTTAGACTTGGACTTACCAGAGGACTTCAAGCATGAAGTTGGCCGCTAGCGGGAATGGCCTTGGGGAGCATGACTAAGTCAGATGCATGACAGCACATTTATCGCACAACTTTGAGTCATGGCGTGTGGAGAGACCCCCAGAGACACCTCGTGCGAATCCATTACAGACATTGGTTATCTTCATTCACTGCAGTTCGAAAACTGTAAGATGGTGTGTGAGTGGGGGGGGGGGGTAGACATCATGCCCTAGAACGCTGTAATTAGATTAATGAGTCAACAGAAGACTAACACAACTAGGAGCAAAGCTCCATATCGCAGCATTCTACGGTGAGGAATCTGCAGGCAGAAGTATCCATCAGAAATCCTCTACCAACCCTAAGACAGAACCTCAGCTTCAACTGGTGTAGAATGTTAAAATTTAAAATACCAGATCGAAAAAACACGCCTCTAAGGGTGAGTGCACAGCAGAAGAGATTAAAGAGGAAGTCCTGAAGAAATGGATGTGGATGGCCACATCTTACATGATTATGTTATAGTAAATGTTATTACATTTAGTTTGTTTTTCGGGTGTCAGTTCTAAAATACGTTTCACAAACTTTGAGGCTGAATGTTTTAAATAAATAATGCATCAATTAACACCCTGAGAATTACAACAGACCGAGTACAACAGCGGAGACTTCTAACTACTATTGGAGACCGGAAGTATCATTCTAAGTTAGGTCAACACGTAATGTTGTCAATCAGAAACCATGTTTATTAAAGAAGTCTGACAATGCTACTTTATCGCTAGTTTGAAAGCAAGTTGATGGATGTTCGGGAAGCTAAAAACCGGGAAGGTATTTTTTCCTTACCCCTAAGAGTTAAAGTGAAGACAAGATCCTGTACAACATAAAACACACAAAGGTGGGTCTCTGATTTTCTCACCTCTATTTCAGATACGGAAGGCTCCTTGTTAAAGCACATGTTCATGATGTTTCTCGCTGTCCGATAAAAGGTCGTCAAAGACACAGACTTTCCCTGTGGATAAATTTAGGCATACAGTGCAAGTCATTATCTAGAATTACCATAGTCGATAGATGAAACTAAGCAAATGTCCCACATGCCCATTTAAGAGAATACAGAAGAGCACTATGCCTCTAAAAGTCTATGACCATAGTAGGCAATGTGAACACAAGGTATGCAGAAAGAAAATTAAGTCATCAGTACACCGAGGAAGGGACTTAGGCATTCACAACCTAAGAACTACCACACAAGTGCCAAATAAACCCAGAGATGGAAACTAAATATGCTCTACTGCGCCATCTGCAACAGGTTTTCTTACCCTCTTTCAGTTTCATTCTTTTGGCCACTAAGAGCAGTGGAAAGTCATGTCCGAGAGAGCAAACGTGAGTCATTCATGCGTACTGCTAAAGAAATTAAGTCATATTCCTTAGGGGACCGCTAAAGGAATAAAGTAATATTCTTTAGGGGATCGTGTCCCTGGGACTGAAATCCAAGGAAATTATGCATAACACTCATCCACACATTAAAATTACACATAACCTAGATGTAGGAGGCTTGAATCTTTTGCAGAGAACGTCCACTCATGATCTGGCGTTCTTTATTGAAAGGTATTGTATGGAAATTTTCAAGAGGATGAGGAATTTAGATGGGTGCAGGAATTAGGATATTTGCAAAAAAGGTGCAAGATGCAGACCCTTATAAACTTCTGAACCCAGGCTCCAGCCATCTGCTACACTAAAGATGACATCAGTCTACGTTGAGTATCAAACCCAGCCCACACCAACAATCGCTTCCCATTCTGATCCTGGTACAATGTTCAGCACTTAGACAGACACTCTGTACCAAAGCAAATGTATATCTACCTGGCAGACTGTCCTCCCTGTTCACACTCAATCCCCACTAAACTACCCAATGAAACAAGCCTACAGATTCTCACCAAGTTCAAAACACAGATCAACCCTCGCTAAATTAAAATCAATGAGACAAAAATTGAGCACAAGGTTATAGTCAGACGCCAAATTGATCCAGGTCTCTGAAATGTGCTGGATTCAATTCCAATGGGCAGGCATTTGCTGGATCTAGGTATGTTTTCGCCATTATAGTCTCATGGCAGCACAATTACAAATGCTTTTCTTCTTTGTTTGCATAAGCAGTAGATGGAGGTACAAATACTAGGATTACTATGGTCAGGAGAGATGGGAGGAGTATGACTGCAATGAACAAGCAATAATGTACACAATCTATTGGATCTTTGCACAGTGAGGAACATTTAAACCCTCTATCACAAACTGCTATCTATACATTTTTCAACATAAATAAAATGTACATTTTCAAAATCAGAAAATGAAAAGTGAACCAAGAGAACTTGACTTTATCACAGGATGTGGATTAACACATTTCAAAATTACAGTCTCGGTGTAATAAAATGGTTGCAATATTATCAGTGTCATCAGCAGGAGGAGCTCCTATACAAAATACTAATAAACCAATTAATCATTTTCCTAAAAACCTTCAAAACAAATATTGAGAACATACAAGGACACCCCTTTGCAGCAATTGTTTTCCAATACAATACGGGCAAAAGATTAAGGTAAGCCAATAATTCCAACTTCCCCAAAGTGCAGGCAGACATAAAAACAAGAAAGACCTGAAATACACAAGTAAAATAGAGAACTGAGGTTCAAGTTTATCAATTTTAGCTTACGTTATTTAATGTGAATAGTTGAAATTACCAGCTCTACTTTTTGGGTCAAAAATATGCAAGGATTGGTACTGCCCAACACAAATCGATGATAATAGCCAAAAGGTGCTGGGGAAACTGGCTTACAGGCCGATATTAATGTAAAACTGATGAAAGAATTAAACAATCTGGCCGAAAATGAACCTGTTAAGCAGCCACTGCAACAACTTATTAACTATAGTGGAAATACCATTTGAAATTTGAATATAGTCTGCTAAAGATTCCCTGCTTAATAACACCCGAGAACTGCACCTCAAAGACCAGTCTAACATTGCACACAAGTATAACTGGGCTGGTTTAACATACAGTGAAACTAGGGGGGTTGGGTTGGAAATTAGCACACAGTGTATCACGCCTACATGAGAGTCATCAGAAATCACACTACTTACTTTATATACACACTTATGGAGATCACTCAAGACACCGTTCACCATGGGCTCCTCATCAACAATTTCTTTTTCCTGAGTGAAAAGTCGCCGCCTGCCATTTTTCAACTGGTTGTCCATTTCTTTCAGTTTGCTGTGAAAGCCATTTTTGTGGACTATTCCATTAATGAGCCCATTTTTGGGTTCAAACCTGGGAAGTGAATGAAACTTGTAACCATTCTCAGAGTGGCCTTCCAAAGGTCCTTTCCTCTTCTCTAGTATCTCCTTCTCCAGCAGGACCTCCTTCTCCACTTTCTTGTGCTCCTCGGGGGAAAGGGAGTCATAGGACAACAAGTACTGGCAGTAGGCCTCCTGCAGCTTTGCTAGCCTGTCCTGGGCAGTCTTGGGAATGCGAAGCAAGTCTGCTAGCTTGTTCCATTTCTTGAGGTCCGTTACTTGCTGCATCCCACCCATTTCATTGATTAGTCGAAAAAAGCAGGCTAGATCTAACTCACAGCCTCCTGCAGTAGGGGTGTGAGGGGAGGATGGAAACAAGAGAATAGTTAGAATAGAGATACAAAACATTTTACCCGGGGTCTGTACAGGTAGTTTTAAAGTAACTAATATGAAATGTTAATAACACAGTGAAAGAAATGAAAATGGAATGTGGGATTGTAAGAAAAAAACAATGTTGGCAACCTCTAATAGAACTTCTGTAAGCCTGAGATAGTAATTATTATTGCAGATATTTAGAGAAATGTATTCTTCTAGTGAAATAAAAGAGTAACAGCTCCAATAGGATTTAGAGGTGTGAAAAAGTGTGTGTAGACAGAGAGGTTGGGAAGCTGGATGTGGGTGCAGATGAGATAGTGTATGGTTAGGTTTAAAGTCACACATTCTCTATCGGGTGTGGAGGTGTGACCACTGAGAGTCCAGATTGTTACACAGTGGTATCAAGTGGACTCAAAGGCTTGTGTGGATGACATTGTGGTGGTCAGTTTGTGGCATGTTTAGGAAGAATGACAATGTGAAAAGTGTGAAGTTAATGAAAGCTTTAGTGGCGTGGCTTCATTGCCAAAACACGCACCTCCTGCACATAAAATGTGGCCTCATGCCTAATCACGAATGCCTTCAAGCCGTAACCGGATCTTAAGAGTTGCATCAAAAAACATAAGCTTATCTTTTTTATTCTATTGTGTTAAGGGTGTTTCTTACAACACCACTGCATTTAATGGCAAGCAGTGGACGTAGACTATATTGCTGAAATATTATGCTTGCAAGTGAACAATTATGGGTCTTACCACATTTGCAGTAAACAGGCCCATTACTCTTGTGGTTTAGACAATCATAATTGGAATGCGCATGTAGCATTAAACCCAATGGACCAACTTTTCAAAAAAACAAGAGAAAGTTGAATGCTTGTAAACATCAAACTGTGAAAATACAGAATGCATAACAATACAAAAAGCTAGTTTGGAGGTAGGCAGACACAATCTGTGGTGCATGTATTTGAGGCATTTTTGAGACTTTATCTTTACAGGGCTCAGAAGTCCATCATGAGGTCAGTTCACCTCTGACTGCAGATGACATCAAAGGGTTGCCCCATACCCTTTGTATTCCCTTAACAGACAATTAACTGCGGTTGAGGGGCTAGGGTAAGGACATGCAGTGCACATTACAAACAATAGATAGAACTCTTAAGAGCCCCGTTTGCTTACTGTCAGATGTAGAAAGCCAGTTACTGGCATTTTCAAGGGCAAGTCAGAGGTAGCAGCAATTACCACTAGTTTTCCTGGCGATCCCTAAATGATGTCACAGGCGAACAGTCAGGAAGGCTGCCGTCAATATTGCCCATTATTTCTGCTGCTGCTAATGAACAGGAGCCGAACTACTTCGAATATCTAATTTATAGGCCTTTTTCACAGATGCTTAATTTATTTCCCCTGCAACCACAAGTGGCATTGCGATTTATTTAATGGGCTGGTACACATGTCTAAAGAAATCTTTAAAAAATGCTAGGGTATTCTTAAGTTTTGGGTGAACTTTTACTAACAAATGCTGTGGATGGAACCCAGTTATACAGAAATTCATTTTCTCAATGGAACAGTGGAACAGGTACTAGAAGATTACACTACAGCTAATTTACAGGTAATCCTCTCTAGTGGCCAAACTTAAGTCAGGCATAGCATGCAGCCTTGCAATTACAACATTTGGTAAATTCACACACAACTTCTGCAAATTCATTAAAAAAAAGTAACATCATTGCAGTAGAAGTGCAATTTGTGAACAGGTTGAGAGATACTTATGTTCGAGAACATGCACTCTTCAGGTCAATCAATGGAATACCTGGTAAAGTAGCATTCTCCGAATAAAAATATAATGTGTATTTGCATCTGGGTACCTTTCAAATTTGATGTCCAAAAAACAATCCAAAAAAACGAGTAACTAGGCATCCACTGATGAAAGAAACTCTGGGCTCTTGGTAATCCGATGCTCACAGGTCACAGCACCAATAGCTAATTGCCTATTTCTTTGGACATTGCTATTAATAATTCATGCCAATGGTCTGAAAATTAAAAGAGGGGGCAACTGTTCTTTGCTTATTTTCAGGACACAATAGAATGTCCGGAGAAGCCTGGGAGAATGAATTGACCATTTAATTCTATCATGCCACAGTTAGCTGTACATCAGACTGAAGCAACAGGGTAAGACTTACTGATGACATTGAACTGAACTTTCAATGTACTTGCACAGTGTTAATGTTGCTACGGACAGAGATGAGAAGTGTGAATGAGGTGAAAAAGAGGACGATGAAAAATGATAGTACAAGCTCTTTGGGCCCCCTAGTAGAAGCACTATAGTCCCTCCTCCCTGGGGCACTGTTTGGCCTGCCATGAACTTCGGTACACTGAACACACTTTAAGACAATGTCTAAAAAGGAAAAATTACAGAAGTGTTACAGGATATCACTTCACAGTTACACAGTGATTATTTTGTGTTCATCTGCTGTAGCACATAAGGCTTCGATTTGCCCGTGTTTATCGAAACGTTATTCACAGGCTGAATCTACAAACAAGCAATAAAAATAAAAAAATAAAAAACTCACACGCTGTTAGATTGTAAAGGGCTAGAAGACAAGTTTCTGAGAAAAGTATTAGAAATGGGGAAGACAGAGCCATATTTGTTAATGAGGAACACAAACATATAAAAAAAAACAATTTTAATGGCTTGCAAATCAAACACGAAATTGTAGCTCTGAAAATCAAACAAAAAAGTACAGTGCTTAAAGAACAAAGTTACTTACCTTTGGCAACGCCTTATCTGGTAGGGACTCTATCTAGCTGCAGATTTCTTACCTTAGAATTATCCCCAGCCATCAGACTGGATCTGCAAATTTTTCGTAAGCAGTACCCTTGCATGCCGGTATGTGGAGTCGATCAGCTTTGCTTGGTGTAGTCTGCGCCAGACGTGACGTGCATGGTACCTATGAAGGTGTCACTTCCAGCGTGCTGATGTCAGTTTCTTTTGACGACGTTCCACGTCAGAAGCATGGAGCCACGAAAACAACACTGACCACTGCTGTGTAAAACTAGGGCACTGAAGAAAACAAGTTACTTACCTGTAACTTTGGTTCTCCAGTATTGGAAGCTTTCATAGATTCCCATGCTTGGAATCATTCCCCGTCGTCGAGATGGGAGCCTCGGTAAATATATAAACAGTAGTAAATAACCATTACAAAAGAGAAACAGGCCTAGGCCTAATCCCATTTTGTAGTCAGACCATGTCTTTGTAAAAAAGACCAAAAAAGAACCATAAGCCAATCAGAGCAGCCTCACCCTCTAGAACCTTGGTGAAAGAACCTCAGCTCCTCAGATTTTCGTATACGTTGTGAAAAAAATAACAGAGAGAAGCTGAGCTTTCCCAGGGGAGGAGGGTGGGTCGCATGGGAATCTATGAAAGCTTCCAATACTGGAGAACCAAAGTTACAGGTAAGTAACTTGTTTTCTTACTCCAGTATTGGAGCTTTCATAGATTCCCATGCTTGGAATCAGAGTAGCTAGCAGTAAGCATACACATTTTCCATAAGACATTACTTGTCTGAGAAACATTGTTTAAATACATTTTTAAAACAGCCAAAGGCAGAGATAAGTTAGTGCATCTATAAACCAGAGAAAATGTGTATAAAGCACAGAAAAGAAGGAAGGAGGGTAGCAAGGGAAAGCTCACCACTTATTGGAAGAGGTTCCTCAGGACTGCCTGTCCCACCGCCGCGTCGTCTTGGAGTGATGCATCCAGGCAGTAGTGCTTCGTAAAGGTGTGAGTGCTGCTCCAAGTTGCAGCCCTACAAATGTCCTTGATCTGGACACCAGCAAACAAGGCGGCTGAAGCTGCCATAGATCTTGTCGAATGTGCCCGGACATGTGTGACAATATCGAATAGCGCTCACAACCCACCGAGATATCCCCTGTTTGGAAATGGGAAACCCCTTGAGGGGAGTGCTGTATGATACAAAAAGTTGTGAAGACTTGCGGAAGGACTTTGTTCGGTCCAGGTAGAACTTCAAACATCTTTGCAGATCCAGAGAGTGAAGAGCTCTCTCAGCCGGCGAAGTAGGCTGAGGAAAAAAAGTTTTAAGGATCACTGGTTCGTTGAGATGAAAAGAAGGTACTTTAGGAATAAACTTAGGATTAGTTCTCATGATGACGGTATTTCTCTTGAACTGAAGGAAGGGTTCCTGAATTGTAAGAGCCTGTAATTCTCCTATTCTCCTGGCTGAAGTGAGGGCCAGCAACAGAGCCACCTTCCAGGAGAGGAACTTGAGATCTGTTCGATGAATCGGTTCGAATGGATGTCTCATAAGTTGAGAAAGAACTAAATTTAATTGCCACGTAGGCGGTGGAGGCTTCACTGGCGGAAACACCCTGAAGAGGCCCTTAAGAAACTGTTTGACAATTCTGCTTGACCAAAGAGAAGGCCCAGAGGACGTACGTCGAAAACGAGAAACTGCTGCTAAGTGTACCTTAATGGAGGAATGAGCCAAACCTGCCTTAGCCAAGGACAGGAAATAAGGAAGGACCTGGTGTGGTTGCGATAAGAAAGGATCCAAACTGTTGCTTAGACACCATATGCTGAAACGCTTCCATTTTAAGCGGTAGGTCCTGTTCGTGGAAGGAGCTCTCACCTGCGAAAGAACATCCTTAATCTCTTCTGGAAGATTTAAGTGAAGAAATTCCCGCTGCTCAGGAGCCATGCTGAGAGCTGCAACGAGCGAGGATCTGGGTGCAGTATCTGGCCCTGAGACATTGTGAGGAGGTGTGGAATTGGTTGCAGTGGAAGAGGATGGTCCAAGGAGAGAAGGTGGAGTTCGGTGAACCAAAACTGTCTCGGCCAGGCAGGAGCTATCAGGATCATCTTGCACCGCTCCGTTTTCATTTTCTTGAGTAACTTGGGAATTAGCGGAATGGGGGAAAGGCGTAGACAAATGCGCCTGACCAGGCTATCGAAAGCGCAATCCCCAGAGACCCTCGATGGTGTAGCTTGCTGGCGTAAAACTGGCATTCCCTGTTCTCTGGTGTGGCAAACAGGTCTATGGAAGGTCTGCCCCACCGGCGAAAAACCCCTTCCAGCGTTGTCTGATCCAGTTCCCACTCGTGGGTGACCGACTTCAGCCTGCTGAGCCTGTCCGCTTTGTTGTTGAGCACTCCTGGCAAATGTTCTGCTTTCAGAGAAATTCCATGAAGGATAGCCCACTCCCAGATCATTTGGGCTTCTTGTGACAAGGGTAGGGACCTGGTGCCGCCCTCCTTGTTGATGTAGTGCATGGCTGTGGTGTTGTCTGTCCGTACAAGTACCGACAAACCTTGCAACCTTGGAAGGAAAGCTTGAAGAGCTAGACGAATCGCTGTTAACTCTAAGAGGTTGATGTGAAGGAGGCGATGTTCTGGAAGCCAGTGACCACTGACCTGCAGATCCTGCAATACTGCGCCCCAGCCCTCTAGTGACGCATCCGTAGTTACCACTTGAGGTGTTGGAGTGCTTACGAAGGATAGACCTCGGGACAAATGCTTTTCTTTTGTCCACCATAGAATGGCCTGGCGCATGTCCTGAGTGATCAGAAGCTTGTCGTTGAAGGATCCGCTCACCTGTCTCCACTGCAAGTCCAGGAGCTCCTGCAGGGGCGCATTCGCAATCTGCAGTGAGGTATCAAGGGAATGCAGGAGGACATCATCCCCAGCAGGGATTTGTAGAGGCGAACAGAAAGATACTTTTTCTTCGCACCAGATGGGCCATTGAGATTAGATTTCTTTGTCGCTCTAGAGAGGGAAAACCTTGCTGAGAGATGTGTTTAAAATCGCTCCAAGAAACTGAACCTTTCTGGAAGGGCGAAGAGAAGACTTGGTGCTGTTGAGAGTCAAGCCCAGATTGGAGAAGAGGCAGGTGCAAGAGGCGACCGCCTCCGCTGCTGCCTCCCTGGACGGGGCCTTTAGTAACCAGTCGTCCAGGTAGGGAAAGACTTGGAAATGATGCTTCCTGAGAAAAGCTGCTACCGGTGCTAGCACCTTGGAGAAGACTCTCGGAGCCGAGCGAAGGCCAAACGGAAGCACCTTGAACTGGAAATGGCTCTTGGCGACTGTAAACCGAAGAAACCTCCTGTGGGCCGGATGGATGGGTATGTGGAAATATGCATCCTCGAGATCGAGAGTGGCCATAAAATCCCCAGTGTTGAGAAGATGCAGAATGTCCTGGAGAGACACCATCCGAAAGGATTGTTTTGTGAGATAAGTGTTGAGCTCCCTGAGGTCGAGAATAGGACGCCATTTGTCCAACGTCTTTTTTACCAGGAAAAACCTGGAATAGAAACCCTTGTCCCTCTGGGATAAAGGGACTGGCTCTACTGCTCCCTTGATCAGCAGTTGATGAACTTCGAGCCGAAGGAGACGCAGATGTTTCATGGGGGTGGCGGTAGGGGCTCTGGATGGTGGTAGATGTATGAACTCCAGGGTGTGGCCACTCTGAATGATGTTTAGGACCCAACGGTCTGTTGTAATCCGTTGCCAGTTGCGTAGGTAACAAGACACCCTGCCTCCTACAGATGTCTTGGAGGAGGAGGAGGAGGGAACAGCGCAAAGAGCCAGGTCGCCGCTATTGCCTCTTAGAGGCGTCCCGTCCCTGACGATTCTGTTTTCCCCTAAAGTTTGATCTGGAGAAAGACGATGTCTGGCCTTGTTTCTGGTTGTAAGAAGGCCGGTAAGATTGGGATGCGGGAGCATAAGAGGAATATCTCTGTTGTTGGTAGGATCCTCTGTATGAAGTAGCACCCCTGCCTCTAGCTCCACGAAAAGGGACTTTCCGGTATTGAAGGGTCCCCAATGACCTAGCCGTCTCAGTGTCTTTTTTTAATGTCCTGGAGGGCATCATCTATGTGCTTGCCGAACAACGCTTCACCATCAAAGGGGAGGTCCAGGATCCTATTCTGAACCTCTGGCCGGAACCACGTTGCCTTTAGCCAACCCTGTCGACGAAGCACAGCCGCCCCTGCCAGGGAGCGGAAAGCTGTCGTAGCGATGTCCATCGCACAGTCGATGATCTCCGCTGATGACAATTCCCCTTCAAGTAGGATTTTCTTTGCTTCAGACTTGGCAGTATCAGGCAACTGGTCAAGATAAGGCGAAAGGTCGCACCACATTTGGCGGTCATATCGTCCAAGTATCGCTAGTGCGTTCGCCGCCCTAATCACCAGACTTGCCATAGAGGAAAATCGTTTCCCTGCATTGTCTAGGTGCCTGCCTTCCTTGTCCGGTGGTGTGGTCAGAGGTGCTGAAGGATTCTTCGATTTCCTCTGAGCTGCCTGGGAAATGACTGAATCCGGTTTTGGTTGACCAGTCAAAGAAGCGGAGTTGTCATCTGAGGCTTTATACTTTTTGTCTAGCCGTGGTAAGACTGGGACCACCGTAGCTGGATTTTTCATGGTCCTTATCCCTTCTTCCCACACATGAGATACTATGGGAATGGAGCGTACCATCCTCTTACTCGGCTCCTTAAAATCATAGAGAAAGCACTCCGTCTGAACTGAGGGCATAGGAAGTTCGAAACGTAGCGAAGCCCTCTCCATTAACTTGGGAAAACCCCCAATGTCAGCAGGAGGGGAATCCACTGGGGCAGGAGCTGGAGAAGCGGGATCAGGGATCACATAATCATCCCACTCTTCTCCATGATCCGGCTGCACAAGTTCACCTTCTTCCTCCTCAGAGGAAACATCCTGGAGTTGAGGAACTGCCTCCGTTGGAATTTGTGTAAGTGGCTGAGCAGATGGAGGTGGTGAAACCATCACCATGGCTTGAGGAGTATGCACAGGCTGTGGTAAGAGAATAGGTTGCGGAGGATGTGAAGAAAACCTCAGACGATAGTCTAGAAGCATCCCCTGCAAGTCCGTTAAAAGAGAGGTGGGGACAGATACCATCTGTTGCTGAACGTTCTCCTGGTCTGGAAATTGTTGTTGATTAGTCCGTTCATGATAGTAATCACCCTCAGAATCAGTGTCCTGACATTTGACCAGAAGTTGAGAGGGGATGTTAGAATAGCCAAATTGGCTGTCATTACCATCCGAGTCCTCTTCCTCCTCCAACAATGCTGCAGGTGGTAAGGGATCCACCTTCCTGGGTGACAGCCTCTCCGGCGCAATCTCTTTCCTCTTAATGGAAATAGAAAGTTTCCCCGTCGACGACGTCGTCGACGGTCTCGTCGACGTGGAGGTAAAAACCGTCGTCGACGGAAGCACCGTCGACGAGAATGTAGTTGGAACCAGCGACGGAAGCACCGTCGACGAGAATGTAGTTGGAACCAGCGACGGAAGCATCGACGACTAGCTGATCGTCGACGAAACGATGGGCGTCGTCGAACCTGTCGTCGACGAGAGAAGCAGCACCCCTGCTGACGTCGTCGTTACTGTCGTGGCCGTCATCGTCGACACTCTCGTCGTCGACGCCACAGTGGTCGACGGAACCGTAGCCGAAATCTTCGTCGACACCATCGTCGACGTTGCTGTAGAAGTGCTCGTCGACGAGCCCGTCGACACTGGAAAAAGAGACGAAGTCGACACAGGAGCACCCTTAGCCTGCGATTTTGACGCTTTCGTCGACGAGGGCTTGTGCATTGACGACGAATGACAACTTTTGTCAGAAGATTGCGAAGAGGGCTTTTTCAATGATTTCTCTTTGCCTGGGACAGTCGCAGATGAAGAGAACAGTCCTTCCCTCTCCTTTACACCGCAGTGAGGAGATTTGATAGAACTCTGGTCCTTAGACTCCTTTGGGGTCTTTTTTGAGGCCTTAGAGGGGTGACCCAGAGATGATGAAGGGGAACCCCTACCCCTCTTGACTGACCTTCTGGATGAGACGGCGGAAGACGACTCCTCACTGTCACTGGACACTGTCTCTTTCCTCGACTTTAACTTGTGAAGCCAGGTAAGTAAACGACCCTCACGATCCCGGAGAGTCTTAGTCGAGAAGGTGCGGCAAATCTTGCACTCCGCAGCCTTGTGGTCCGGGTATAGGCAATATTTGCAGTCTTTATGCCTATCCTCCACATAAAGCCTCTTTTTGCCACAAGTGGCACAAGACTTAAACAACGCCTTCTTTTCCTTTTCAGACATCTCACCAAGAAAAAACTGAAGTAAACAGCTGAAAAATATTAGAAATAGTTGAAATAGAGCAAAGCTCAAGGAGACTCCCTTCTGCACAACGTGCGGTAGAAAATCTGAGGAGCTGAGGTTCTTTCACAAAAGGTTCTAGAGGGTGAGGCTGCTCTGATTGGCTTATGGTTCTTTTTTGGTCTCTTTTACAAAAAGACATGGTCTGACTACAAAATGGGATTAAGCCTAGGCCTGTTTCTCTTTTGTAATGGTTATTTACTACTGTTTATATATTTACCGAGGCTCCCATCTCGACGACGGGGAATGATTCCAAGCATGGGAGTCTATGAAAGCTCCAATACTGGAGTAAAGGGGAAAAACCCTGCCCCAAGAAATCTGTTCGCAGAGCGGGGAGGATGGGTTGGCCAGTAAGGTCCAGGACCTCAGCCGCCCTTCTTACCACCATTGGAAAGGACATTCCCTCCTACGTAGCCACGGTAGGGGGAGAAAGCGTACCCGTATCTGGAGAAGTGTCAAGTCCACTGGCCTCTGCCATCTAAGGACTGGTATTCCTCGGTGTCCAGCGACCCCTCCCAATCCTCCCTGAGTCCTAGCCATATGAACAGAGCTCAGGCTCCAGCCTAGAAGGCATGGCGCCAGTCAGACGACGCCCCTTTGTGTCAGAGCCGGGGATCAGAATGGGGCTGACTGCGCCGGGTGCGTCTGCATAAGTAACAGCGCCAGGGAAGGTCAAGGTAGTACGACCTGTGCCAGTCCGGATCAATCTGTGGTGCCGGGTTCAGAGCCACCGGCGAGGAACCGGTAGGGGCCCCCCCCCCCCCCCGAACCCGCGTGGCCTGAAGGTGCTCCGGCGGGGACAGGAGGCTCTAATATGAGGTGCATAGCCTCATAAAACTCCTGGAGTTGAGCAGGGTTCACTCCAGCTCCCAGAAACTTCAAGAAGCGTGGAGCCAACTCAGGCGCTGGCTCAACCACGGAGCCAGACCTTGAATGTCAATGCTCCCATGTCTCGTCAGCCAATGGATGAGGCGAAAGTGAAGACTGCTTAGACTTATTACTTTTTTGTTTTCGTGGGACTCACCCAAGTGGCCCGACGACTTGGGAAGCGACTAAGATCTTGCACACAGCTACCGATTCCTGGACCTTCCTCTCGACCGGAATCGAGACCGTCGCAGCGTAGCTCGTTGGGCAGCAAGGAGTTTGAGGGGCTGCTCCCTTAATGCTTTAGGGTGCATGGTGTCGCAATCGGCGCAGGTCTTTGCCTAGTCGTCTCGTTCCAGGCACCAGAAGCAAACAGGATGCATGTCCGTCACCGACATCTGTCGATGATGAGCACCACAGGGCTTGAAGCCAGTCTGCCTAGGACATCTCTGCCACACTAGGAGAATATCTCTAAAAAAACTTTGAAAAAACGTCCAAAAAAAGCTCAAAGTAACTGAAGGGGTAGCGCTCTCCCGATCTGCACTGACTGGTACCGAAAGAAAACAGATGTCAGTGCCCTGGGGTGTAGCCTATATAGACACTGCGCATGTCACTTTTGGCACTGATGACGGACCGTGGAGCCGAACAATGGCACATTTCAGCATGCAGGGGGTACAGCTCATGAAACATTTCTGGATCCAGTCTGACGCCTCGGGATAATTCTAAGAAAAGGAATCTGCAGCTAGAAGGCTTTATCAGATCTGGGATATCCACCAAAAACAAATGTCGCGTCACACCAATGAGTGCAACCCAGCTCCAACAGCACATAACAGTGAATCAAAATGTCTACTGTGGTCCTGCTGAAATATTTTGGTGAACTGAAAATTTAATTATGTTGCGATGATAATGAAAAAGGGGGCCAGGAGTTCTCATTTAATTCATGATGCAAATGATCGGTGGTTCGGCATTCAGAATGTCAACAACATAAATAAAGTTTACTTTTTCAGAGGCTTACAAATCCTAGGAATAACAAGCAGTGGTGTACTTACCAGCACCAGGGATTAAGTCCTGTGGACTAATAGGGGAAGAACAAAATGTCCGCCGGCATTTAGATATGGCGACGGCGGTGTGGTACTGGTGACCAGGGTACAGAAGCTCTTGGGATTCCTCCCACCATTGGGCCAGGAGAGTGCAGGGCAAATTAAGGAGGGAAGGACACCTGAGGGTGGGACTTGGGGAGGGGGGGGCAAAGGATTTCTTCAATGAAGTGGTTTGCATGCACTGTGGTACGCACATACGTGTCACCATTTTAATTACGATTTGTGGTGAGTGCAGTGTGAACATAGTAGCTTGGCAACATAGCAGCACATATGTCGGTCCCTTCAGAGAAGGGCAGTGTAGATCCTCTGGAATCTGGCCTTAGGTCACAACCAAGCGCGGAGTGCGCAAGCCCATGGTCTAATTCCTGGGAAGAATACCGCCACAAACAGAAACACAAAACAAGCATTGGCATATACAATAGGTCTCGCCTTTGGAACCTTATAAGTGTTTGGGAGGGGGGGGGGCAGCGTCTAGTTCTGCATCATAGCCAGGGAAGAGGTGAGTGTTCTTAGCCCAGTGATGAGCTTAATGGCATCAGCAGTTAGGATAGCAACAGCTCATGTTAAAGTCATGATCATCAGTCATCACATACCAGACAGCAGTGTCCGGCAGAAAAAGAATAGTGCAGCAGCTGTTCTAATTTCTATTAAGTAATATGAGCTATACCGCACTTGGTATAAAGGCTAGGTGGGGGCAGAGGGAGGGGATCACGAACGCCGCCACTAATGGTTTTGCCCAGGGCGCTATCCAAGCAAAGGCCGGCACTGCACAGAAGACACATTTATTTAGTTAGAAATTCGCGTTCTCGTAGAACAGGTGTGACCGTGTGTCAATCAAATCAGCTGTGTAATATACTTTTCCGTTTGACTGTCACTGAACAGAAAAGTATCCTGTCAAAATCCCACTTAGGTTAGAAGACCGTGGACTGTCTTAACAACAAGAACATTCCTCACTTGTAGCAGTTTTCACAGTAGGCGCCTACACAATTGCTGCTGCGGAGTAATAATGCTCCTGGGCACTGTCGTATCCTGAAGATTTTGGAATTGTAGAAAGTTTATCTTCAGAACCAAGAAGAAAAGTGTAGTGTTTTTTTTTTGTAGTGGATGTAGTTCAATGATTGAGTTGACAGCAGTTGATATGGGGATTTAGGTTCTAATCCCAGGCACACTTCATAGCACTGTGTGATCTTGGGCAAGTTACTTCCATTCCCTGAACATTCATTTTCATGTGCTACAAAGTTGCGAGCACTTGGAAACAGATGTACATTCTTGCATGTATTGCAGCTTAAAAATAAATTCATAGCCACTAGAATTAATGGATTGTGCGGTCGCGGCATTTTTCGCATAGTTATGGAAGAATTAAAAATGTGTTTCTAGGTCAAACGGTTCAAAAGTTACTAAAAACATAGCGGCACAGTGGAAGGCCCTTTGCAAATGTTGACTGGCCCCCTTTCTGTTGCTTATTGCTATATGTAGGTGTTAAACTGGTACCAGCGAGTTGCAACCCAGGCCCAGATAGTGTTAACAAGTGTAAAAATGACAAAATAATGAAAACATATCACAAAATGTGCATTATGCCACTGTCTTTTCTTACATAATTTGGTCAACCCTGCCACATAATTCCAGTGGCCCTGCATCTGTTCCTTTTAATGTACGCCAGTTGTACTTCTCAAGTAACAAGCGAGGCAGTTCTAGTTTTAATTGCATTTAATGTCAAGATGCAGACTTGGTGTGTAAATCCGATTGGAGCCGAAAATAATTAGACTCCAGATTGCAAACACTTAGTTTTTATTAGATTTGGAAACTGCCAAAATTAGTCAACGGAATTTTTCGAAACCCCCCAGTAATATCAATGAAACATTTAGGTACTGAAGGATAAGAATAAGAATGTGGTCACCTTCAATTATGCCGATGATTTGCAACTATTGTTCACCGTAGACAATTCCCCTCAGTCAATTTCAGATTTTCAGTCTACTATGCAATTCATTAGCTTCTGGATGGATCACAACCATCTGAAACAACCCAGGCAAGACCGAACTAGTCCTGACTGGCGGCGGTCTAAATCTGTGGGGCCCACATTACTGGCCTAACGAATTAGGCCCCCCCCCGCCTCATCAGCTAAAAGTCTGGGAGTCACCATAAACAATGACCTTTCCCTAAAAACTCACGTAGGTGCTGTGGTCTCCTCTTGCTTCTATCAGCTGCGGAAAATCAAGAAAATAAGTAGACTACTCACTCATGCAGCCTTGATACAGGTGGTGATAGCCTTGGTCGTATCACGCCTTGATTTTGCTAACGCTATCTATCTTTGCATACCGCTCTACCTCTCTAAAAAGCTCCAGATGGTACAAAATCAAGCGGCTAGACTGATCTATAAACAACCCAGGTGGCAACATGCCTCCCCCCTCCTGAGGAAACTGCACTGGCTCCCTATTCCCCAACGTTGCGCCTTTAAAATCGGCTGCCTATTGTTCAGATCCCTGCATGGTCAGACCCCTAAATTCATAGACAGCCTCATTTCTCGCTACACTCCCTCACGCAACCTGCGATTGGCTCATCTTCTACTCCTGACTGTCCCTTCGTTCAAACTCAAGCGCCAAGGGGGATGCAGGTTTGCCACTCTAGCTCCAAAAATGTGGAACTCCATTCCCTTGGAAATCAGGTCTAGCACCAACCTACTGAATTTTAAAAAGTCTCTTAAAACCTGGCTGTTCACCCAGGCCCACGAATGAACCACCCGGCCCGGCTTCCTAGATAGCGCCATGAAACTAATCGGTGTACGAGCGCTTTACAAAACCCTTTAACATTAACAGGGAACATTAGGTGTTGTGGCAGCTGATGCACGGGACAGAGAGGGCGGAAGTGCCGATATGAGGAACCGGCTGATGCAGGCTGTAATAATGGCCTGGGGGAATTCTAGCAGGAATTTGTGTAACCAGCTGACGCAGAGCGTAACAACGTGCAGGTAGTCGAAGGAGAAGCTGGTACGTGGAGTGACGGCGGGAAAAGGGAAGCGAGCAAAGTGCTTGGTGAAACAGGTACTGCGTGCAAAATGTGACGGTGACCGTGAAAGGGGAAGCTAGTAGTTATCCGGAGGGGCAGCTGAAACCACGAATGGCAGTCTAGCTGACAAGGTTTCTCCAAGCGTTTGTGTGACGTTTATTCGTTTGCGGTTCCCGTATTTGTGACATTTGCATGCCTCCGGCACTGCTTAATCTGTAAAAAAACAAGCCCGGGAGTGGTGCGCGCGCACGCTAAAAGGAATTTTTAAAAAAGCCCGCGAGTGGTGCGCGCGCACTGCAAAGAATTTAAGGAATGCAGCAGGCACAGTGCGGGCCGCCGCTCCCTCCCGAGCTCCCTAGGCCAGGGGAGAGAGAAGGCGGGACATGCACCCGCTTTTGGCCAATTGCGTGCTGTCTTTCTTAGAAAGACGCACGCAAAGGCCAATAGCGTGTGAGCAAAAAAAAAAAAAAACACACAGACGACACGTGTGGTCCGAGTTGGAAGTCCTTACTAGAAGCCTCGCAGAGCAGCGCTGGCTCAGGCGAGACCTAAAAAGACATCAGTAAAAACTGTGTTATATGCCATGAACATGAGTAATAAATTCACTTTAAACAAAACATCTAGGTTAAGGTAACTTTAAGCAGGTCTCTTAAAATCACAAACATTTGAACATGCTAAGCAACATGGTAATGCAAAGGTACCAGAGCTTTCATGATTTTGAGACAGAACTAATGTTCCTAGTGTTGACATGTTATTTAAGTGAATTTCATGATAGCGTAACCCTTTAGCAGCTACATTACAGGACATAAGAGCTCGGCAGCATGGAGTAAGAGTAGTGCCTATTCTCTTCATGATGGATATTGAAGGAATCCTCACTAATTACTTCCCTTTACTGGCAGGAATTTTGTTAAGTGATATTAAAATGAAAACAAGTATTAGACATGCCCAAATAGTGCATAGCAAGGCCCAGGGTCATTCTACAAGAAACTGAAAACCACAATTCCTGAATTCTAGATATGGAAAAAAATCTGTACTCCTCCAGCATAAAGAACAGTGTATAATAGTTATTATGTGGCCTCAAGGGGATTGGGCAATGTTAGAAAGACTATGTGCATATATCAGCTAATCAAAGAGGTTTCATAACAAAGCTTGCCAAAAGGGAGTTGCAGCACTGCCGTTGCTGACAGGATATCAATGTTTGGAAAGATTGTGGTGGCAATTTATCATTTCTTCAGATCCCTAGTACAACACCGCAATCAAACCTCCTGCTAAATAACATTCAAATACTTTCAGGAATGGGTTTGTTTCCATTCATCAGTAGAACTAGCAAGTGAACAGCATCTGAGCAGCAATATTCTTCACAGCTCAGTTTTGTTCACCATACCTAAAGTATTTGTTAAGCTCGCTTTCAAGAGTGCCCTAAGCTGTTAAAGCTTTTTTTCTTTTAAACAGAGGAGACATACAAGGCCGAGGGAAAATTGACAAAAGGGGCTCCTGGTTCGAATGAAAACATGATAAAACTTCAGATTATAACTGGATGCATACAGAGGACCACATTGTTTTGGTGTACGGACATAATCTTCAAAGCAATGCCATGTCATTACCCTCCCTTGTTTAAGTGAGGGCAAGAATCATGTTAGTCAGTGAAGATCATCATAACCACTTGTCACACTTCACAAGGGTTCCATCAGTATCTAAGCCGTTTGTGTTGTGATATTTAGCTAGGTCATTACCAAGGTCATTGACTGGAAAGGTGGTCAGACTAACAGTGAGCTGGGGGATCCAATATTACCCCATAAGGTCTGCCATCGTCGGGGGGGGGCGGGGGGCACTAGGGTTTACAGTGCTTCAATCAGCTTACCTTTTCCAGATCAAGATACGAAGCAACTGAATAAACAGATCTGATTTCAGAGAAAGCAACCTACATCACAATGTTAGCTTACCAATCTACCTACTTAAACCCGAGCTAGGACTTGAAGTACCCTCAAAAGGGCTGGCAACAAGCTGTTCGTTATCAGCTACATGACTGCATGGAGGAGCAGGATGTTTTATGAGGCCGTTGTTAAATGCCCACAGAAATTTAGCATATTAAGAACTACCCCGAGAGAGAGCATCATGCTGAGAAAGGAAAATGCACCATATCACTTACAGATTGTAAATCCAATTGAAGGGTTTCAGGAGCCTAGGGCAGAAGAATGAACAGTGTGGATTCCAATAGTAAGCATCATGGAGAGGACAAGCATATGTTCACGGCACAGCATCTTTACAGTAAATTTGGAAGATATAGTAGCGGAGGAAGTTTCCTATGTGATGGTAAAACAATTTTATTTGTGTGAATCAACTATAACCTGTGTTTCATACTCAAAGAGCCTTACACACCGAACTTCCACACACAACAAACATATCCCTGGGGGCCAAATCTAGTATTTGCGAGAAAGTGATAAAAATTTTCTTTTTGGGGCACAGAATGTTTGTTGTCCTAAGAAAAAGGCAATAATAAATAAATAAAAGGTAATACTAACGTAACGACCACTTTGCATGAAGAGTGAATTGTTTATGTACATAGAGGAACACTGACACCTAATATAATAAAGAACCAGATACCGTAATGAAATAAGAAGAACAAACAGTGAACAATTGTTGGAAACATGAAGACAGTTTCCGGAGTAAAAGATAATTTTGATGCAGTCGTAAAAAAAATTCTCAGTTTTTCATCATTTGCTCAAATATTTTTCGATTTTACGGAAAACAGCTATCGAGAAGAAGCGGTCATTTCTAGAGAGCAGCATATTGCGAATTGATTTGGAGTGTAAGCTGCAGTTGCATAAAGCAAGAAAGTGCATTCAAACAGCAATCAAAAAGGGCATAAAGCTGAGCAAGGTGGAAAACACAGAAGAGCACAGGAAGCAGACACCAGCCAGATCACACAAATGGTGCTGGGGAAGCAAGGTTGATGCACAACATGACAGAAGGCTGACTAAAGCAGGAATGGGGACCAGGGCTTAACAGGGGCTGGGGACAGGACTATCAAGGTTATAAGGACAGAGAAATTTATGAGCTTCGAACTAGTGAGAAAAATACCAGACTGAGGAAGGGATTTTAGAAAATATATGGCGACATGGCAACAGGTTGTATGCTGATTGAAGACAAATCAGGATATATATTAGATGGTGAGATGATCCCTGCAGAATCTGAAGCTATTTCCATTGCAATAAGGAAAACACTCAATATCAGAAAATGGACACATAAATGGGGACAGAACGAAGGAGGCAGGGCTGCAGTGCTGGGCAGCATATAAAAACACTATTTGCAAACTTTAAGTCAATGTGCATTACAGAATATGTAAACATTTCGGATGAGGAAAGTTACCTCAGGTATACACATCACAGCTGCATGAAAAATAAACGCACACAAACGCCGTGACATATACAGGGAATGTTCAAACAGCAGCAACAAATGCATGATGGGGCTGATAATCAGAGCAAAAGAAAACATGGGGCTCATAACTCTCAAACCTTTTTGTGCACCTGGTGCAGACACCCAGTCTGTACTTCAAAGGGGGGGGAGGAACAAAGCACCTCCTGTTGGTGGACGAAGTGAGTGACCAAACCTGTCTGCAGGAGGATGACTGAGGGGAAAGGGGTGGATTTGGGTGCAGAGATAAAGGGAAAATAACAGAGAATGAAACATGCAGATAAATGGAAAGCAGAGACAAGCTTGCAAGCCAAAGGAGCTTTATGCAACGAGAAACAAAGCGCAACCCTTGCAAGAAGACAAACTAGAGCAACAGGGAAGAAGTTGATAACCATACACATACAGCACAGTTTCTTAAATTAAACTTTCAAATGACACTGTAAAGCAAATTTGCCTTGCGAATGGAAACCTTCCAATTTCATTTACTGCCTCCAAGACGTGGTATTCGGATTTCAAGGTATACTGCAAGTTAGAAAGCATAAAAGTTTGCGGCAGATGCACTAGTCATACAGTGCAGCAATACTACGACAGCAACTGTGACACTGATGCCATTAAACCTGCTGCGGTCATCACCCGGACAAAGCACTTCAATGCTACAGCTAGTACTCTGTGAAGCTGCATCGATCTGTTTGGAGGCTAGCAATCATAGCCTCATCTTAAAGAAATTAAAAGAAATGTTAACCTCTCCTCTGGCTCTCATTTGAGCATGAACCACTAGACAGTATTCACAAATCTGTTAACCGCAACACAAATACCTAAACATTACCTTTAATGTGGCTGGTGATTTAAGGAGGCAACTTGTTCATAATCTAAATGGGGCAGTTGTAAAGCAGCATGAACTATTCCAAAATCGAAGCCCCCATGCTGGATATATCGAACAGCTGCAGACCGCACAAGAGAATGCACTATGCTTCAACATGCTTATACTCCATGTAAGATAGGGGCATATCCAGTCTTCAGAAACAGCTGAGCAGATTATAGCTGTACCGGACAGGGCCAGCGTGTATCCACCTTCTAAGGCAGCAGGAGGCACCCTTTGTCTTGGTGCCAATGGTGATTGAACCTACAATCTAAGGGGCGACCGTGGCCCATGCAGCCTTACGAACACAGACAACATAGGAATTGAGTATGCTCCTAATAAAGTGACATTAAATCTACCTCCAGCAGCGTCGTCATGTTGGTGTAAGCAGGTGTTCCACTTTTAAGATGTAATCAATCCAAATCATGGGAACAGTTGCGTAACAAGACCACTCACTGGCTCTGCAGATATAAAAGCTTTAATGTAATGGAACTCAATGAGATTATAATTGATACATAAAGCTCGATGGGTGGGGCCCTCAAGTAAAAACAGAGGGTGACTGTATTGTGGTAAATTCTAGACAACTGGCTAGTGTGAGAAATGTTCTAAATGTGAAGGCTTATCATGTTGGCTCTAGGATTGTCACATTACCTTTGGGATATTTCCATAAGAAAAATGTGAGTTCAGCGCTCCCTTCTAAGCATAGCCATCCTCAGCCCCAGCCAGTCTTGGAGTACAGGAATAGATTTGCGGCCCTGTCTTACCTCACTGATACTGACTGACTGACTGGGGTGGGGTGTCATGTGACTAAGTCAAAAGGCACCGTTCAATCAGGCCATGGCTTTATCTCAACCCATGTTTCACCTCCCATATGTACCTCTTTTTAAAAATATTAAGTTGGAATGTGACGGGTCTCCGCTCTAAGGCACACCTCACTGACTGGCAGCTCTTTATAAGAAGTTATGCTGTTTTCTTGTTCCAGGAAACCTGGTACCCCCAACCCACGGTGTTTGTTGGATTTCAGTGCCTGAGTGTGCCGTCAGTCCCATCTCAATCCGCCGTGCATCAGGGAGCCTATCTATCTGAATACATTTGTTGACTGGTGGTCAAGCTTTGTTCATTTACAACTGAAGATATACATATCTGGTACAGGAAAGAATACATCCATGCAATAGGGCGAGCAGCAAACTACCAAATCTTCCCACAAAGTTTAAGAGAAAGTAACTGATAAGCTTCCTTCTAAGAGCAGCAAAACTAGTATTCTAGAACAAGAGGGGGTCTAGGGGATACTCCACCTTCCGGTCACCTCCACACCTAAACCCTCTCCACAAGATCTTTAAGTAATAACTGAATACACATTTATAACCTAACTCACTTTAAAACAGAACATACTCTGTAGCACAGAAACTTTCATGGGAAAGGATACTTCCCTCCAAGCTACATGAGACCATAACTTAGGGCTACCTAACTCTGGTCACCTCTGCTGGGGGTGAGCAGTGTTATAAAAAAACATCACATACAACTGTGGTCAAAGATTAATCAACAATGCAGCGACTTTATTTGTATGTTGTTCACCTAGCCTGACTTTCTTAGCCTCATTCAAGATCATCTAGCACCATCCACACACAACACTGCTTTCCCTGATGCTCTTATGGATTTTATTTTAGAAATCTCTCTTCAGCACCCAAATCTACGTAGCCTTGATAATCTCAAGACCTGGTTCCAGCACTGCTCACCAATAACAAAGCTCTCGACCTCCAACAGCTTATCACTGAACATCCCGGCACACTCTTCTGGTAATTTTTAGATAACTCTGTATTTGTCCAATCCTCCTTCTTACTATTACTATAATATGTTTTAGCCATGAAAAATCTCCAGGCCTGCAAGCCAGTGTGCGAAAAGTGTGTTGGCTGTTGCTGTTCTGAACAGAAATAAGAATTTTGTTACCAACCAAATCCAGTGAAAAATACTACAAGTAACACCAGATCTATTATGGACTACTAAACGGAACATCCGTTTTAATTTAATTTAGTTATGGTCATGGTTTAAAATTAGGTCTTTGCATTCTATTTCACATGCATTACAACTAATCCAGAGTGCTAAACCTAAGCTGATGCAAGCACATGTCCCCTGCTCTGGCTTCCAGGTGCTTGAAGAATCTTATTCAAAGCGCTCTGCATCACTCCCAGGCGATCAAAAGGATAGGAGCTATATTTTTACTATCCAAATGCAGGCTCTGTCAAAGGATGAACCTCCGATCCAGAATGGCCACCATACTGGTCACTCCCTTGACCCCATTAAAAATTACATGACTGGGTGGGAGAGTCTTCTTGTATCGACATGCAAGATCTGGAACATGCATCAGATGAAAGTAAGAATAACCGTAAATCATCTATAATTCAATCAACATCTGGCTGCTTCCTAAAACAGAATATGACAGGGAGCACTTTACAAGATCTACTGGTCTGTACATGCAAACTGTGAGCATAGCTTCTGCTCTTTTGCTCCAGAACTCAAGTAATATGCCACTGCAACATGCACCCTCTCCCCAGCAATATGACAGAAGGGCATTTCCAATCCTGAAGCACAACACTAATACAAGTTTCTCATAGATAATAATTCTTTCAACCATGCATAACAAATGGGGTAGATATATACTTCGCTGAGAGAGCTGGGACCTTACAAAGGAAGTAAAGCACTACCTAAAGGTTCCTATCAGGAAGAGTTTTCATGTGTTTAACATCCAATTAGTTCAGTGGTTTGTCGCTTGTGATGAAGGTTTATAAAGCTTGTGACACAAGCCCGAGCCCTGAAGCTTCTGATCTAATCACGGTTTCGGTGGTAGGTTTCTACAAGAAGAAAGGTACGCTGTGGTCCTTCATTTCTTCATACACTTATCCTTAGTTGTTAGATAACTGGTTGCTTGCACCACATTTCACCTCTTATTTTGCTTCGAGATTGCTTTCAGCTTTAGTCATTCTGGAGGGGAAGGTGAATGAACCTTTAACGGAACACTCAAATATCTGAGTTGGTCACAGAAAATCATGTATGCCTTTGTGACTCAGTAGCTTGCTCAATACACCAGGTACACCTTCAATCCGACAGCCCTAACTACTTGCACACCAAGCCTTTTTGGCTGGTGAAGGCATCTATGGAAAGAAATCCCTGCTGCCCATAGGAAAGGTATAACGTATGACTAATCCAAAAGTAAATCATATAAACTTGAATCGAGATTGTTAAAAATACTAATGTAAATCAATAAACTGTCATTGACTTGAACGTTAAGCAAACAATCTGGCATATGCAGAAACAGAAAGCCAGAGGTGGAGGGAGGGACATTTCTATTAAACATTTTGATGCAAGCCATTTGGCTGGTCTCCTCTGATGCGGTCTTCATAAAGCAGTGTCTGGAGAAGTGAAGCGTATAAAAAGGTTAGTACTCATGCATCCCTTCATAGCTCAAAACAGAGAGGACAGAGAAAATTCACTAGGAACAAGCATGTTTGCTCTTCGCGTTTGCCAATAGTGCGGAATAAATTCACTGCAACATTTTAGTGACTAGAAATTGACACCACGCTGTGAAGTTATTGTGACTATATTTCATCTACTTTGCAAAACCAATATGTACAGAGCTAGAATAAAATAATATCCTTGACACAGACATGGGCTATTTGATTTCTAGTAGATGCAGTATACTATGGTGATGGATGATGGAAAATATGGTCTTCACTCCTTTGTGAACTCTTGCCAAAAGATTCTTTGTGCTGCGGTTAACATCAAACACATGATTTCCCAGATCTTGAGCCCTCACTGTCCATGTGTCGGTACAGTATAGTGGAACTTTCTGTCAACAGGAAGGAAATCCCTCACCCACATAGAAGGTGGCATGCTTCATCAATGGACCCCTCCTAGCACCAGTCTGTTAGATCCAGGTGCGAGCTACAACCTTATAGAAGGGAGCTCAAGAGGTGTATTTTTTATGCCAGGCTAGTCAAGGGTGCCTCTGAGTAGATGAGAAGAAACTGCGGTGGTGAGCCCCTGGATGAGCAGACAAGATGGGGGTAAGTATAAAACTACTGCTTGGTAGACATCAGAAATCTTTATTCTAGTTCTCAAATGGTAGGATTAAATTAAATGGGGTTTAATTTGATGCTTTTTGAGAGGCCAACATGTTTCTGCCCTATAATACTCTCTAAGGAGGTGTAGGGGCTTTCTTCGAGGTCAGTGACACACTGCATTAAAGTAGTAAAACGAAACAAAATTAAATAAAGTGAGAAAAATCAAGAACTGTAGATCCAGTAGCTACTGTCTTCAAAGGCAAGTCAGCTTGTCATCCCAGATGTAGTGTATCTTGTGCCTAATCTTACTATTGAGATTTTTAAGGAACCGAGCTGAGTGGTCGTTTCGGGTCCCTGCCTTGATTTCACTTCCGTCTCTCAAATTTGGTCGAATTAACCACCACTGATTTTAGTCCTACCCTTTGGGGTGCTGGGATAATGATTTCTGACTTATACCAAGAGGTAGTTTTATCCTCATCTACCATCCCCCTATGCTCACCCAGTCACATACCACCACTGCCTCTTCATCTATTCAGAGGCACTCTTGACTATCCTGATGGCTAAAAAAAAAAACAACATCTTTTGAGCTCACTTCAAGGTTGTAGCTTTCACCTGGATCTATCAGACCAGTACCAGGATGGACGGAAGTCCATGTATCTACTGATGCGCAACATGTGGATGGTATTCTTGATTTTTTAAAGTCAGATTAGACTGGAGTTTGGTAAGTCTTGTAGGGAATTTAGAAGTAATTTTAAGTTTGATGGCATTTTACAGATTTTTTCTAATAAATTCTAACTAGGACCCTCTGTCTACTTATCACCCCTCCTTTACACGCATCTTTATGGCTATCGAGTTTGGATCATATGTATCACTATTTGTTTAGTATCTCATACTGTTATATCACCTGAGTATATTATACTGTATTACAACTTTGGAGCATTCATTGATTACAACTTTGGAGCATTCATTAGAATGTTTATCTCATCAATAGCTTGTTTTTTTATGTTTCAATAACGAGGACATGTAAATAGGACACATTAGTATAAAATATATAACATTATATACTAGCGATGTAGTGATATATTATCAAGTGATAAAAAATGACTTATAATAGTATTTTCTGCAGCCCTGAAGAAGCGGCAGAACAACTGTGAAACACCTGTTGGCACTGGCAGGCATTTGCAGCATTGTGACATTTGCAGGACTGATTTGTTAAGTATATAGCTTCAAGCAATTGGGATATTACCTGTATAAAACACATGAGTGTAAGTTGAGATAATTTTCTGTGGATTTACATGTGTATTATGACGTTTTTGTAACAATTATAGTGATGACTATGTTCAATGATGATTTTGGAATAAATATAACTATGTCACAACACGTTTCAAGTTTTCTATGACTTCCCAAGACTGTTGAGAATACAAGTAAATGCAACAGATCGTATTTGATATTATTTGTTATTTTGTGTTCTGCTTGTGATTGTTTATTGGATTCATACTCCCCACTTCATATTGGGCCTGGTGATGAAGCAGGCCACCTTCCAACTGTCCTGTTGACAGAAGGTCCCACTAAACTGTACTCAACATATGGACATTAAGGCTCAAGGTCTGGGATATTACCCGTCCTAGAGGACATATCCCTGTGCATTTCCCGATTTCCTTTGTCCCTCTTTTTGTGTCATTTGCATGGTAAGCATCAGCATGGCTGGGGGGCGCTAGAGGGCGCAGAGCAAGATGGCCACTCTGTAGAGCAGCTCCGCCGGCCGAGGCATTAATCCGACCAACATCCTGTTTATTTGGTGACATCGACCCCCCAAAAGCGGTGACCACGTAGCGGAGAGTGGGGGCTACAATTTGGTGTGCGGAGTCGCCCTGTAGGTGCCACGCACGTCGAGAAAGGAGCGGGGACAATATCGGGCCTGCTGCACCGGCGTGGAGCTCTGGGACGTGCCCTAGTGGCGGACCTGCGGTGAGTGCTGGGCCGCTGCGGCCGCGACTTGTGCCCGTGGGGGGGCTGCTGAATCCCGGCTGGTGCCTGGGGGGCTATGCAGTCGGCGCTGGCGGGAGCGAGGACCCGGCAGTAGTTCCTCTGCATGCCGGAGCTGTGCCGCGTCTTACCAGGCCCAGTGTGGTGCTCCGGTTTCAGGCGGGAGCATCGGCACGTCCCCCCGCTGGCTGGCTTGTGGTGTTGCGCTCGCGGCGGACGTCAGTCGCTGTGCTGGTGCGCCGCTGCGCTCCACGGGGTGGGTTCCCCCTGACCTGTGTCCCCGAATTTGGTGTGAACTGCGGCTCCCTCACGCATCCGCGAATCAGCTGGATCCTCAGCGCTGCTGTTCTGACGGGCTCTTGTCAGTGGACTGGTGGGGCCCTCTGAGGTGCTGGACTTGTGACGCGACTGTGGCTATAGGAGCTCTGGCTTTGGTGCGGCGACACCGCCCCGATTCTGCTGTGGGTCTGGAGGCTTCTGGGCGCTGTGAAACGATATACGGTGGGGCCCGAGCTGCGGCGGCGATTCCCCCTTGTTTGATGGCGGGTGGCGCCTTTGGTGGTGCCTCTGGCTGACTGCTGTTGCCCTCCACTTCTAGGCCCCTCAGTGGCTTATTACTAACGGACATACTGTGCGGCAATATCTCTCTCCGGGGCCCGCTCTCCTTGCTGTCGTGCTATTTGGATTGTTGCGCATCTGACACCGAGGGATTGTGGTCGTGCTTGGCCCCCTGCTTTGCGTGGGGTTGGTGATCCCTGGCGGCGCCTGAGCGTGGCGGCCACTTGCGGGTGGCTCCATTGACAGTTCGCAGCACCACTGCAGAGTATTTTACACTGCATCACCTGCCCCCCACTGTTGCTGTTCGCTCTCCCTCTGGTGTGCACCAATTCTGGACATTGTCAGCTCTGCACTGTTCACTACTCGGGGTGCGTCAATATGGGGAAGTCCGAGCGCAGTCAGCCACGCCTCACATTCGAACCACGGAGGTCAACCAAGACCTCTCAACAAGCTGCCTCCGACTCAGAGCTTGAGGCCCCTGGCGACCGACTATCCAGCATAGACAAAACTATCCTAGCGGTTCAAGATAGCCTGCAGTCCATCGATGGGAAGATTGATACTCTGAATCTCCGCATGGACCACATGTCGCAGAATTTGGATAAGCACGCCTTACGGCTAGGTGAAGCTGAAACTCGAATATCAGATGCTGAAGATGGCCTCCAACAAGTGTCTACACAAGCAGCGTCCATGGAAAAGATACTGGCTGTAATACAGGCGCGCAATGAGGATTTGGAGGCCAGATCGAGGCGCAACAATGTGCGCCTTACCGGGCTGCCGGAATCCACCAATACGGGCCGCCTGGAGACGTACATTGAGAGGCTGCTACATGACATATTTGGTGCTGAACATTTCTCTCAAGTGCTAATTGTCGAACGAGCTCACAAATCCCTGGCTGCACGACCCTCGCCGGGGGCGCCACCACGCCCCATTATTGCCCGCCTTTTGAATTACCGCGACCGGGACACTATCCTTCGCATGGCCCGCGAGAAAGGTGACATCACTCATGAAGGTAACAAGTTAGCGTTTTACCCTGACTTCACGGCAGCTGTACAGGAGGCACGAAAAGAATACTTACCTGTCAAAAAGCTCCTCATATCCGCAAAGATTACCTACGCCATGCTCTACCCTGCGCGGCTGCGCATTGACGACAACGGCAAGCCTAGGATCTTTACCACTCCGAAATCGGCAATGGAATTTGCAAAGACATTGACGAGGCGCAGCCGCTCTCCCTCCACGACAACGGGTGGTGCTACGGGCACTACTGAAGACCCAGCAGATGAATGAGGAGACTGTTGAATTATGTATGCTACCGACTGTGGCTTCACTCCCCTTCACGGCCTTCTACTGATTGGGGTACACCCCTGGTTGGTGTCTGTGTTGTCTCTGATTGATAGGCTTAAGGGGACTTACAGGGTATTGTTAAAGACTCATTATCACTGTCTCGCCTATTACGAACATGCACGTTTCAGATGGGGTGAACTGTTTACTGTTACTGACGTATTGTATGGTATTCGCCAGATAACGTTATTGAGACAGCTCGGCCACCTCCCATTTCACCGGGAGGGGTACTGTGTTCCTGCGCCCCCCCCATGGGTATTCCCAGTTGCTTTATTCTCCCTTTGACTCGTACTACTGGGACACAATGGGAGGTTCGGGATGGCTTTGGCATGTTGGGGTTGCTGAAGTGGGTGGGAGGTGATGGGGGAGGGGGCGTTAGGAGGGATTGGTTTTGCACACCTGCCTATTCTTTATGTTGATCTTGTGAATGCTGCACACGTATTGTTCCACCTTATTGTGGTATCATGCTCCAGCTATTTATGTCTCTGATTTACATCCTATGCACACTGTAATTAACTGTCTCACTTGGAATGTCCGGGGACTTAATTCCCCAAAAAAGATTTGCCAGGTCCTGGCGTTCCTTGATAGGCATGACGTCGCGATTGCACTATTACAGGAGACACATCTCACACCCCACTCGGATGGGCGGGCTGGGGCTCAATGGGCTGGCTACCGTTTGGCATCTTTATACTCCTCCTATTCACGGGGTGTTCTCACTCTAGTTAAGAAACAACTGTCGTTTACCATGCTCCAAACTTGCATTGACGATGCTGGGAGATACGCCATAGTTCATGGGAAGTTAGCGGAGGTTGTAATCACCATAGTGAACACATACGGCCCGAATATAGATGAACCGGGATTTTTCGAACGCATAATATCTATTTTGGGCATCTGGCCTGATGCTGTGATAATGTGGGGGGACGACTTCAATACGCATTTAGATCCAGTCTGGGACAAGGCAAGTGGCAGAGGCGGTCAGTCCCCTGGAGCTGCCCGGGTTATTAATGATAGCATGGCTGAGCTGGGGCTAATCGACGTGTGGAGACAGCGACATACACAGACTCAAGAGGGCACACATTTCCACTGCGCACAACAGCTGGTCTCGCCTTGACTACTGGCTGCTGAGCGAGTCGGCGAGTGGATGGGTATCGGGTGCCACTAGGTTACCTCGCACACTTTCTGATCACAACCCTGTATCCCTGACACTACGCATTCCCCGCACTACACCCCGCGCATTCACTTGGCGACTCCGCACGGAAGCTCTCCTTGATCCTCTACGCCACTACCATTCGAGACGCAATTACACATTATTTTACTGACAATCAAGGATCAGTGGATAATGCACTGACTCTCTGGGAGGCCTTCAAGGCCACTATTCGTGGCACATGTATTAGCACTTCCGCTGGTATCCTACAGGATCTGCGAGGTCAGCTTAGTAAGCTCGAAAACAAGCTACATGATCTCGAGCGGGAGTATGAATCCTCACCTTGTGCCCGAACGTTAGCGGCCATTAAAGAGACCACGCTGGAGTACACCGAACTAGCTGAGCGGGAGACTAAATATATCTCTCGGCGGCATGTGGCCCCGTGCGTACGGAGAAGGTGGGCGACCGGGGCGGCACCTGGCTCGTAAGATCAAGGATCGTATGACCCGTCACACTGTTACCAAAATCACTGATGCGGACGGTCAGGACCACTATAACATTACAGATATTGTAGACCAATTCAGACTCGCATACGAGACTCTATACACGACACAGGAGGCGGCTACCACTGATGATCTAGATGCCTACCTTTCTGACATAGCCATCGCGTGGTTGTCGGATGGGCAGCGGGAGTTTCTCAGTCGGCCGATTACTATTGAGGACGTACGCGCGGCTATTAAAGATCTCCCAAACAATAAAGCACCAGGGCCAGATGGCTTCCCCAGCGAATTCTACAAAGAGTACGTGGAAGAGCTCTCGCCTTACATGCTAGAAATGTACGCCGAGGCATATGACACCGGTACACTGCCGCCCACATTACGGGAAGCTCTGATTATCACTCTACTCAAGAAAGAAAAGCCGCCTCACTCCTGTGACTCATATCGACCGCTCTCACTCATAAATACTGACGCCAAAATATTGGCCACTAGACTCCAGCCATTAATGCAAGGCTTCATCCCCACTCGCTCCACCTCTCAGAATTTGCGGACTCTGTTCACTACATTTCATATACTGGACCCTGGGCTGCAGGCTGCAGCTGTAATGCTGGATGCTACCAAAGCATTCGACTCCATTGAGTGGAGTTATCTGTTTTATATACTACGCTGTATGGGCTTTCCACCTATGTTTATGAACTGGGTCACGCTGCTGTACACTAACCCCACGGCGCGGGTGAGGGTGGAGGGCACTACATCTGACCCCATCCATATCTCCAGGGGCACGAGGCAGGGATGCCCTCTGTCTCCTCTGCTATTTGCACTCACTGTCGAACCTATTGCCTGTGTCATTAGGCAACGATACCGAGACACAGCCCTTCGCTTCGCCCACCGCCCACTTAGCATCTCGTTATATGCAGATGACATGCTGTTATTTATACGAGAGCCCCGCACTTATCTAGCGTCGGTACTGCGAGAATTTGTCAGATTTGGTTTGTTCTCTGGCCTACAGATAAACTGGTCCAAATCGGTGATAGTTCCGCTCACGGCATGCACCACGCCTCATGACCTGGAGTATCCATTAGAATGGTCACTAGGCCCCGTGAAATACTTGGGGATATGGGTGCACAGAGACCCTGACACGGTGATACGCGAAAATTACGGCCCTGCGTGCTTCAAACTGGAGCAGCAGGTGGAGCGCTGGGTGGGCCTCCCGCTGTCTTTGGCTGACCGCATTGCGTTAATTAAAATGGTGGTACTGCCACAATTTTTATATTTATTTAGCAACGTACCAATCCCACTAACCCGACACTTTTTCACTACTGTGCGCTCTTTGCTCCGTAAGCTCATTTGGGGGGGAAAGCAGGCCCGGGTGTCGTGGAACACACCGGTCATGGACTACAAACACGGGGGTTTTAGCGTCCCTGACTTGCATTTGTATTATTTATGCGCGCACGCACAGTATGCGCATTATTGGATCGGCACCCATGAATTTGTCCCACACGTCGCGGTGGAAGACGGGGATGCCCACCCTGTCCCCCTGGGATCCATGCTGACACACGTTAAGAGGCACATCCCTCGCACGGAGATTAACACACTTGACGCCACGATACAGGCATGGCAGGCACTGGGCCGCATGGCTGGTAAACTACCACTGTACTCCCCTCTCTTACCCATCGCATTCCATTCGGATCTGTCAGTGACGCATGAGGCAGGTGCCCTGCGGGTCTTTCAGCAGATAGGACTAGTTAAGATGCATGATCTGTTCCCGGACGGCGTCTGTCTATCGCATGCCGATCTCGATTATGTGCAGAACAAAACGCCACTATTTATGTTCTTTCACAGGCTGAAAAAAGCACTACAAACTCATTACCACACTTACCCCGCAGAACCCACCACATTACAAACACTACACACCCTACTCACCAGCCCATCTAGACGCCATCTTCTCACTAAGCTCTATCGCACCGCAAGGGAAGAGAAGCCACGATCTCATAACCGCAGCTTCGAATCCTGGAATGCTAGGCTAGATCCGCCCTTAACGCTATCTGACTGGGAATATTGCTGCAAGCTCACGGGGGCCCTAACTTCAAACTGGAATCTCCGGATAATTCATTATAAATATTTGCACCAAGTGTACCATACTCCCAAGTAGGTTATTTAAACACGGGCTGCGGGACAATGACCTATGTAAGCGATGTGGTGCGACTGGCGCGGACTTTTGGCACCTGTCCTGGGAATGTCCCAAGATTGCACAATTTTGGGTGGAGGTAATCCGCACATTATCCAAAATGGTGGCGTTGGATCTACAATGCTCCCCACACGTTTGCTTGCTGGGGCTGGTGCCCTATGTAAAGGGGGTCACGGGGAAGTTGGTGAAGGTGGCTCTCTTAATGGCCAAAAGGGGGGTGGCAATGACTTGGGAGAGCACAGCAGCACCAACGACTGCGCGCTGGCTCCATGACCTGGCGAGTTGTAGAGACAGGTTGGTTCTTTATGCGGAGGAACTCCCTTCCTCATCTAGGCCTGCGGACATCGGGGAACCGTTTTTACAATACTTGCGGACTGTATCAACTGAAGAGCCCTGAGACAATTATACATCTTAGCTATTTAATGCACATAACCCAATGCATGATACTTTGTTTGTTGCAGCAAAACCACATGATGTAGACCGGTTTGTTCCGTACCCACGGCTTGGTGGGATTGTTTTATTTGTTCGCTTTCTGTATGCTCATTGATTCTATTTGCACATATTGTATATGGTCATTTACAACCTCAAATAAACAAAACCTTTAATAAAAAATTTTTTTAAAAGCATCAGCATGGCTATGAATAGCATGCTGAATTGACATCGAGCAAGCAAACATGCTCTCTCATCACAACTTAGCAGCTTTAACTTTTGGGTTTATCAAGCAATACACAAAGCATGCAATTAATTAAACTAAAGAGTTCCTAAATAGGCACACTGAGACTACCTCAGATCCATAGGGGTGACGGACTCCTACTGTCTACCTTGTGCAGACAGGAAGACGGCTTGATTCCACCTCGAGGGAACAAGTTCCGACAGGATGAACAAAACTAAAGCTTCAACATAAAGCAGCAGTTGGTTATTTCTTACAGGAGCCCTAAACACACAATCCCACATTTTAGGGAGACAACTGGCCAACCTTCACCTCGATGTCGAACTTCTATTACATTTTTTTCTTAACTAATTCTAGTCCCCATTCATTTTGGAAGAGAAATTACTAAGTGAACATTTTACTCTTTACCATATGCCAGTGGGGAGGGAGGCATGCTTTCAGCATATACTGCTTGGAAAGCACCACCTTTTGCCCCACAGGGCCTTCTCTTGTCAGGAAGCGCTATTACCTCCCCTTAATAATTATACATGAGAGAATAGAAAAAAGCAGACTCGCGCCCTAGAGATGTCATCTTAAGGGGATATGATAGGAGCAGTAAGAGCAGTGCCTTTCAGTCAGGATTTAAAGGCAACTCCGACGGTATGCATCTCCTGCTTAGAAACTCAAGTCACCAGGGGACTAAAAGACATGGAGCTGATCTATTTTCAGGGTGGAGGTCTCAATTTTGATTAACTAGAATATTTTTTCTTTTAAGTTCGATATCCATATTAGTGTAACGTTAAGGTGGGCTCTCGTTGGGTCCCTGCTTTACCCTCGTAGTATCTTTTATGGGAGAACAGATCTTAGTTTGAAGCTGGAAGCTCAAGCAAGGTTAACAGAAAAACATACAGGATAAATCTGTGCTGCCCAAAACAGTATATCTTATAATGCATATTAAAGAATGCTGGGATGTTGACAGCTCATTTGAAGACAATGGAGCAGCAGCGGGATATAAACTGTGGTATAGGCTCGCAGCTGTCAACTTTACAATATTCTAATACACAGCCTCTGACTCGCTCTCTCACTTGGCTCTGTAGAATAAAGTCAGTCAGTTTGGCAGAGCAGATGGAAAACTGAAACCTTCCCATCCACCTCAAGACTCTAAGCATCTGATTTCATAAGAATTTAAGCAGCTATTTTGATTTCCTTGTCAGTGTTTTGATTCCAAAACCAAACAGATACTTATTAATTATAAAAATAAAAAAACACACGAAATCAGAAACGTTTTTTGTTCAGACTAATGACTGAGAGCTGGTGTTGCCAAACCACAAAAAAATATAACTTCAACTGTATGTCAGACTGTCAGGGACAGGCCTTCTATGTAACTGGACATTTTAGCTAGAAAAGGCACACAAAGCTCATATATCAATTTCATGATTAACAAGCATTTGCAATGCAATAGGTCTCGCATATTTGAAAGGTAGAGCTCTTGGTGTTAGAAATGACAATATTTTTTACTTTTGGTTTTTGTATGTAGTGGAGTGATGATATTTGCAAAGCGCTATTGCCATTCGTATCACCTTGTGGTGCTGGAGAACCAGAAAATGGGAAATAGGTTATGAGGGAGGGGAGACAAGAGTAATATATGCTGGTTGGGAAAAAAAGTAACAACAATGCAATTATATGCTTCTGAAGCCACAAGATTTTAAACAGGACTATGTATTTCACAAACATGACACAGAATCCACAACCTACTGCATAATCTCAGATTACACAACAAACACATCGTAGCTCAAATGAAAGCAAAAAAAAAAGTATGACACGTGGTGTTTAGCACTGGCATGGTCTCTTGAAAGTTTAATCTGTCACCATACAGTTGCTGATTGTTGAATTCAAGTATTAAACTGGGATTAATGATGTTAATCTTTTCCCAGCCAGTAGTTACTGTCACAGATATTGTTTTTAGTAAAGCGCTCTCACCCATTCCCTGGGCGTTTTATGTGCAATAAAAAAAAACTACAAAATAAACAGATGCACAGATAGACACACACAAACGTGCAAGCACAGATAAACACAGACACAAACGTACACATAGACATGCACACATTTGGAAACAGCCACCAGCAGCCGCATACACAGATAGAAGCAACCATACAACCATGCACACACACTCGCATACACACACGCATGCAGGCATAAGCACATACAAGTAGACACAGACGTGCACATAGACATGCACAGAAGCAAGCATGCACATACATATACAGCATTACCAAGAGGAGATACATATACACACTCACACATGCATGCACATATATACAAGCACACAGGCACTCATACATACCTGTGCATATGTACACACTCAGACACACATGCATGCACTCGCACATATACATGCACACACTCTTGCGTGTCTCTGTCTCACGCCTGTAAGGAAGCTTGAATGAAATAATTATTTTACATTTTTGGAAAATGTAAGCATTTCAAGTGCTCTGACGGGGGCAGCGGATAGATGGAGAGAAGAGGCAGATAGGGTGGCAGACATAGAAACAAGTGTGGAAAAGTATGTCTGTTATCTTGCCATTCGCTCCGCCATTTTGCGCTTCACCCTTCATTACTGACTTTCTCTCTGTATCACGAACGCTCTGGGGCTTCACTCTTGATTTGCCGCATTCCTGCACGGACGCCCACGCTTTGTCCGTGCCCCTGCCTGCCACAAACTGACCAACTCATGCCCAACCAGTCGGACAGGGAGTTTCCCAGATGCTTATCGTCTTCACCCTGCGCACTACGCCCTGCAGGGGCCCAACAGCTACCATCTGCTGACTTATCAGATTGACCTCTGCTTGTTGTGTAATTATGGTTTTCTCCTACGCCCTGCAGGGGCCCAACAGCTACCATCTGCTGACTTATCAGATTGACCTCTGCTTGTTGTGTAATTATGGTTTTTTGTTTGTTCTCCTTACACGCACAGGGTAGGGATGAAGGGTATATAAGATGTGGAACCAAAGTACTCAGCAGACTGCCTCCTCAGACAGCTATGGGTGTCTGTTGCTGATTCTCTCTCTCTCTCTCTCTCTCTCTCTCTCTCATGAGATCAAAATAAACATCTTTTCTCTCCGTGCTCCAGTGTTGGTCTCAATTTGTATTCCGGACCCGTGGACGAAGGGTGACCCTGCACCTTTGGGTGGTCTTCTGAGGAGACCCCCAAATCCACAATTGGCGCCCAAACGTGAGGCCCCATCAGTGACGCGGCTGCCCGGTCGAGGGGTCCCGACGATGAAGTTGAACGGACGGTGGTGGGGTATACCTACGCGAAAAAGACCCTCGTCCTCGTAGCCACCACCTGACCTTCACTACATCTGAAAAGACCCCTGCAAGTGGCGCCGGTCCTGACTCGGGCCCCCGATAGACTTGGACGATCCTTGCAGTAAAGAGACCGCCTGGAGAACGAGACAAAGGATTCTGGTAGGGTCGCTGGTTTGCGACACCTTTTTGTTGTTCGTTTTGTTGTCTGGTTCTCGTTCACTCTTTGCAAAAAGTGAAGGTAGACGGGTAATGTGGACTTTTTGTCCGACTTAGAAACTTGTAAAAATCTTTTTTTCTCTCTAAAGATAACAGAGAAACATGCCCGTGTTTAGTAAATTTGTACGGTGGTGCCGTTATTGCACATCTAGCTCAAAGGTGTTGGAAGAAAGTCAGCCAGCCCCCCCCGGAGGGTACCCCGAGTAAGGATATGTACATAAGATATGGTATTTCTCACATAATATATTACTCATTGTGGCACAAATACACATCTAAAGATATAGAGACCCAGTGGCCCATATACGGTTCTTTTGAAGCACAAAAAATTGAGACTGTAGAAATACAACTCCATAGACGAAGGTCGCGACAAGCTATGTTTGACGCCCTAGGCCAATGGAAAAAGGAGGGAGCTGAGAGAGAAAGAAGGGCCCAGGCGAGGCTACAGAAAAAGGCTAGAAAAAACAATAACCAGGCGTTGATAGAATTACAACAAGAAAAAGTTGCGTCCAACATCGCATGTGCGGATGGGAACGCAGGTTGAATGCGTCTGGTCAGTATCCTGTGCGTTATGCGCCACTAGCGCGAGCGGACCCCCATGAAGAGGAACTCCTCCTCCTCCCGTTACTGCCACCATATCATGTCACCTCACATTCCCCATGCCCCCCCACAGATGGACGAGCAAAGACACCCCGAGAATGCTCAGCCCCCACCTCCTGATCTCACTGCTCCTCCCGCCCAAATTGACACCGAACCAACGCCCTCTGCCCGATCCCGAATACCTCGTGTCACCCAAACGGAAAAACTTGCCCTTGAAGGCCTAGCCCGCACCTGCCTTTAGGACCGTTCCACCCCTAATCAGATTCGCGCCATTTACGAAGCCTATACACAACCACAGAAGGGTTATTTCCTACAACAATTTGTTTATGAAGTGTTCTCCCTGTATGAGAAATGCTACAGAGTAACGCCAGAAGAACATGTTAGAGGATTGTACCGTAAGCTGTTAGAAGGGCGAGAAAGTGTTGAAGAAAGCCACAATTTGTTAGCACTAACGCTACAAATGATGGAAGGTCTAAGAAGGAGCGAGGACGGGGAGGAAAAGTTACCAGCAGTAGAAGGCGCAGTAGGAGGCCACATGGCGCCAATAAGAGAGGCTGCCCCAGTTTTTGTCCCTGCTCGAGGACAGGGTACTGCTGAGGGAGTAGATAGTCCGGATGCGAAGAGCAGGACGTTATATAACTGGGTGTATACTCCATGGCTTCGAGCTGATGTCCTGGCTTTTAAAAAGGACCTGCCTGACCCCCGGAAGAATCCTACGAAGGACTGGACACGGTTACTACCACTTACACAATGACACTAACTGACATAGATCAGTTCTTTGGATTAATCCTGCCGCCAGATATTTGGAGGCCCATAAGGAAAGTTGACGATGAGGCCTCATTCGGACATAAGTGGGAAGATTTGGCGACAATGGATAGGGACCGAAAACCAGGTGAAAGGCCTGCAGAAGCAATCTTAGCACTACCAGGTAACATAGTGAAGAAGTTGAAGGCAACAATTCCGGCCAGGAAAGTAGATTGGACAGTCATCACGGCTTGTAAACAAAAATCTGAGGAAACCACATCTGACTACTTCTCCCGCCTCAGCCAGATGTTCATTGACTATAGCGGACAGGACTCGACAACTGAGACAGGCCGACACTTGCTAGTTCAGACTTTTGTTAAAGGATTGTTGCCACCCATTTCAACCAAGTTACAGAGTAGTGAAAGTACATGGCCAGCGTCCACGCCAGCACAAATATTAACGATGGCCCAATATTATGAACATTTGCAGAATAAAATAGAAGAGGAAAAAGCCAAAAAGAGGAGAGACTTAAAAGAGAAGGTAATGCTGTCTCAAATAAGTACTAGAGGAGGGGGTATGAATAGAGGGCCACAACCTTTATACCAACCTGCAGCTGCTAGGATACACCAAACTCCACGCCAATTGTCCCAGGATCAATGCGCGTACTGTAAAGAGACGGGCCACTGGCGCGCAGATTGTCCTCTTTTACAGCGAAATACCATGGGTCGGGGAAGGGGGCTGAGTAGGGGGGAGGGGAAGAGTCCCACCGTCCAACGAACAACGCACCAATGTCTTCGATAACAATAGACAGGCTTTTGCACACGATTTCACAATTGACCACTTCCCCGATAGTGAATTTGCATGAGACAGCCAGGGACAGGGAAAGGAACCAGTGGAACTTCCAGTCGATCAATCAGTCCCCTATGTCACAGCTTCAGTGGTTGGAACTCAGGGAAAATTCTTGGTCGACACAGGGGCATCTAGAAGTGCCTTCTCACAAAAACTGATTCCTAGGGCGGCCCGGTCTGGCTTATCAGTCACATCCGTAGGATTTGACGGCACGCCCTCCACCAACCCCCTTTCTACTGAGGTGCCACTGGACATACAAGGAAACACAGTAATGGCATCTTTTCTGCTCTCCCCAAATTGCCCAGATAATTTGATGGGCATTGATCTCTTAAAACATTACAGAGCCACCATTTGCTGTTCTCCCCAAAATGTCCGAGTAATATTGTTTGACAATAATTGTACCCCCGATTATGAATCCCGTTTTTATTGTCTCACTGAGTCTGAGCAGCAGGACTTGTCCCAATTACCCGACGCCCTGTGGGCCGTAACGGACACCGACGTGGGGAAATTGTGATGGACCCTGTCAAAATAACAGTAAAACAGAATGCGCATCTACCCCGCCTCCCTCAGTACAAAATTCCTGCAGATGGCGAAAAAGCCCTCATGACTATAGTGCAGGATATGATTGCAGCTGGGGTAGTTGAGGAAGTCCAGTCCAACATCTGCAATAGTCCTATCCTCCCAGTTTTGAAACGTACGTCCACCTCTGAGAAAATATACCGTTTTGTCATTGACCTTCGCGCAATTAACAAAATAGAGGTCCCGCAATATCCTGTGGTTTCTGACATAACTATATTAACAATGATCCCATCAACTGCTACCACCTTCACAGTGATAGACCTCAAGAATGCCTTTTTCTCCATACCAATCCATCCAGATTCCCGATACCTCTTTGGCTTCACCCTCAGGAACAGATCCTACCGTTTCTGTAGGGCCCCCCAGGGGTACACTGAGAGTCCGAGCATATACAGCCAAGCTCTTAAACAACAGCTGGATCAGATAAAATTACCACCTGGCACTGCCCTCATCCAGTACGTCGATGACATACTTGTGGCTGCAGACACTCCCGCCCTGGCCCGCACCGCATCACTTACTACTCTAAACTTTTTGGCATCACAGGGCCATAAGGTGTCGAAGAATAAGCTACAGTATTGTAGACAGCAGGTGACCTACCTCGGCCATCTGCTGTCTAAGGAGGGACGTACCCTCACACCTGACCGCATACAAACAATACTACGCCTTCCTTCTCCTACTACCCAAAGAGATGTTCGTGCACTAATTGGTCTCACTTCCTTTTGTCGTCAATGGATTCCAAATTTTTCCCTCATAGTTAAGCCACACCTTGCTTTACTTACAAAAGACACACCCACACCTCTCCCTTGGACACATGAACATGACCAAGCCTTTCAAGACTTGCGCCACGCTCTTTGCTCTGCACCAGTACTGGGCACACCTGACTACTCTAAACCCTTCTGCCTCTACACCCATGAACGCTTAGGATGCGCTCTCTCAATCCTGACCCAAGTTCACGGCACCAAACAACGCCCATGCGCCTACTTCTCGGCCACTCTAGACCCTGTGGCCCGAGGTCTGCCCCCTTGTCTTAGAGCGGTCGCGGTCGCGGCTGCGGCAGTCTCCATACGACAAAGTGAGGGAATTGTTTTGAGATCCAAATTGACGGTATTAGTTCCCCACGCAGTCGACATATTACTGAACCAGACCAAGCCACAACACCTCACTAGCGCACGACTGACAGGATACGAACTTACGTTGTTAGCACCCCATGTCACGCTAAAGCGATGTACGACCTTAAACCCCGCCACACTCCTGCCCACACCAGATTCAGACGCCACAAACATTCCACATAGCCTCTTTCAAACAGAAGAACAGACTAAGGGGCGGGTGGATTTGAAAGACATCCCTCTCACGGAACAAGATGGGCAATTGTGGGTGGACGGGTCTTGTATTAAACTATCAGATGGTACTACATCTGCTGCCTATGCCGTAACTACTACCAACACCATTGCTGAAACTGCACGCATACCTCAGAAATCGGCCCAGGCAGCAGAGCTTATAGCTCTCACCCGCACTTGTATCCTTAGCCAGAGTCTCGCTGTCACCATCTATACCGACAGCCAATACGCATTTGGAGTAGCCCACAGTTTTGGTATCCTCTGGAAGGAAAGAGGGTTCCTAACATCCCATGGTACACCCATCCAACATGGTGACTTAGTAACTGCATTGCTCCAAGCCTTGACACTGCCCCGAGCACTAGCTATTGTTAAATGCAACGCACACAAGAAAGTCACAGACGAAATAGGACTAGGAAATGCCTTTGCTGACGAGACAGCCCGGGCTACTGCACAAGAAAGAGCACATACCACTATGTACATAGTAAAATCCCAAGCAGAGAAGTGGCATGACGTTAGACAACAGATTCAGGATAACTTCAACAATGGGAAAAAGAGGGCATGCTCGACGAAGAAAATTGTTGGCGGTCCAAGGACACAAAGCTTTGGAAATTGCCAAATGCCTATCTCCTCCCATTGCTGAACAGGACTCATTTACCGGCCCACACCAATGCTGCCACCATGACTAAAATATTACAGGAAGTGTGGGATCACACCCAACTCCGGTCTACTGCCACCAGGCTGGTCCAACAATGTTTGGTTTGCCTCCGCTACAATGTAGGAAAAGGGACTCTGGTACCACGGGCAGGATATGCCATCCCTACATCACCCTTCGAAGTCCTGCAGATGGATTATATCCAAATGGAACGATGCAACAACCTTAAATATGTTTTGGTGGTTGTTTGTGCGTTCAGCAAATGGGTGGAGGCCTACCCGGTCAGAGACAACACTGCCCTAACTACTGCCAAGATATTGTTAAAGGAGTTTTTTCCCCGCTACGGCCTTTGCCGAGTCCTCTGGAGTGACAGCGGGAGTCACTTCATTGGAGAAGTAGTCAAGCACATCTTAGCGGGATTGGGGGTTCAACAGAAATTTCATGCCGTCTTCCACCCCCAATCGGCAGGCCTAGTGGAAAGATACAATGCCACGATCAAATCTAAATTAGCCAAAATAGTGGAAACTACGGGGCTCAGATGGCCAGATGCGTTGCCACTGGCCCTTCTATAAATAAGATCTGTCCCGCATTCTCGCACCTAGTTGACCCCATACGAGGTGGTTTTTGGACGCCGAATGAACATCTGGGACGCACCCCCTGCTAACACATTGTCTGATTCCCCTTGTGAATTACTGAGTGATTATTTGTCTGTACTTACACGAACTTTGTCCTCCATTCATCAACAGATCCAGGAAGCATTGCCTGACCGATCCACTGGGCCGGGACACACCATCCAACCCGGTGATCACGTGATGATAAAGAATTTCGCTCGCAAGAAAACGTTGGAACCCCGGTGGAAGGGTCCCCTGCTAGTCCTCCTGACAACTAGAATGGCCCTGCGAGTGGAAGCAAGAAATCCTGGATACATGCCGTACATTGCCGGAAGGTCCCCAGTATCACCCAAACTGATCCCACCTTGTCCACCTACAAGGAAGTATTAACGTGCGACCCCCCTGTGTATGGCCTCCAAGAACCAGAACTCAAATTATTCGAAGATAACACCGTGCCAACCAAAGAATGATACAACCTCCGTCCACGCACGGCCTCTGGAGCTCCAGCGACCGGACAGGTTAGGTGAGCCAAAAGTCGCTGGGCGGTAGTACAGGCTGGAAGGGTGGATTGGTACTCCTTGTAGTGGGGTACCGAGAAGCCTAGCCAGTGAAGCAACCACCAGCTACCGGCGGCGCGTAGGGCTCAACTTTCCTCTCCAACAGCTGTAGAGCCCAAAAGAAGACGGATTATGACCAATGACGAAACAATGGAACTTTCCAACAAGAAGATAGCATCATGTAACAAACTGCATAATAACAGGTCAATAGCTTTGATGACAGTTCTCTTCCTTACTATTATCTTCGCCATCCTCTTCTGGATCATAGAGGAAGGGGCACCAGCCAAGGATACCATATTGCCAACTGATGCCACGCCTCCTGAACACTCCCATGTCTCCTTATCCCCTTATCTCCAAAATAGGCGACAAGAGTTTTGGAACAACACCTTCATCCAAATGTTGAATCAACATAATGCAATATTGAATAAAACTAACTGTTGGGTCTGTGGTCGCCTGCCTCACTCCACGGAAAATAACATACCCTTCCTCCCTTACTCTTACTCTACTCTTACTCTATACACGCCTCTTGCGCTGCCTGGATGTCGCTCATCATTGGCGCCCATCGATCCAACGGCCTTGCCGATATCATTCTCCAACAATTGCAAGATGAGTTCTGGCAGAACAAAACGGGCAAGCTGTTTGTCCAACTAACAATTCTACACGCATGTCTGAGGACGAGAAGGAGGAAATGCTGGTATTCAACTCTACCAATAGACCTCGCTTCTCCAGCTTCAAAGCAAGGACACCCGCCAAGCGGACGCCACCGCTAGCTGTTGTTCGCATTCCTGGATTTGTATGTATCAGAGGCTTAGGTACTGAGTACGTTGGGGACAGCTCTTGTACCATAACAACAACTCTGAACACGACCTCTCCACCACCCCTTGTTGCCTCCCCAAGCATCAATTTTGTGTGTGGGACAAAGGCATACACCTGGCTTCACAAAAACTGGGGAGGCACATGTTATATAGCTTTCCTCCTTCCCCCTGTCTATATTGCTTCTCCTCTTCATCATCGCGCCCGCCGCAGCAACGATGTGGTCGACCAGACAGACACCACGACTCAACAATTCATGGATGCCATGAAGGGCTTCCTTCCCTTCTGGGGACCGATGGCAAACAGCGGAGCCATTCGCCACCTCACCAGAGTCATGGAAGCCACCGTCAACATCACAGCTGGTATTTTGGCCAACAACACTGCGGAACTCCAAGCGGTACGCCTCGTCACTCTACAAAACCGCATGGTCCTTGATGTTATCCCAGCTGACCGCAGAGGAGCATGCCGCATCATCGGCACCAGCTGTTGCGTGTATGTCCCAGATCATTCCTCATCTGTCTACGAGGCTATTTCCACGCTTCATCAAATCGCCTCTGATCTCCATCAAGACACCGGCCCATGGTCCCTTGGTTCCTGGATATGGCAACTTCTACTGACATGGGGATGGAAGGTCCTAATGATTATCCTAATACCTCTTGCATTGATCTTCTTTTGCTGTCTTTGCCTTCAATGTGGTCCCCCACTCTGCGGCCTCTGCGCAAAGGCTATCAAGCCAGTCCCCGTAAATGCACATGTCGAGAACGATAAAATAATGACTGAACGCAAGACACAGCTATTGATGAACATTGTAATCGACTAAAAATGGTTTCGCTTATGGCAAAAGGAGGGACTGTGGAAAAGTATGTCTGTTATCTTGCCATTCGCTCCGCCATTTTGCGCTTCACCCTTCATTACTGACCTTCTCTCTGTATCACGAACGCTCTGGGGCTTCACTCTTGATTTGCCTCATTCCTGCACGGACGCCCACGCCCTGTCCGTGCCCCGGCCTGCCACAAACTGACCAACTCATGCCCATTCAGTCGGACAGGGAGTTTCCCAGATGCTTATCGTCTTCACCCTGCGCACTACGCCCTGCAGGGGCCCAACAGCTACCATCTGCTGACTTATCAGATTGACCTCTGCTTGTTGTGTAATTATGGTTTTTTGTTTGTTCTCCTTACACGCACAGGGTGGGGATGAAGGGTATATAAGATGCGGAACCAAAGTACTCAGCAGACTGCCTCCTCAGACAGCTATGGGTGTCTGTTGCTCATGCTCTCTCTCTCATGAGATCAAAATAAACATCTTTTCTCTCCGTGCTCCAGTGTTGGTCTCAATTTGTATTCCGGACCCGTGGACGAAGGGTGACCCTGCACCTTTAGGTGGTCTTCTGAGGAGACCCCCAAATCCACACAAGAGACAGATGGACAGATGGAGATAAGAGGCAGATACTGCGGCAGACAGAGAAACAAAAGAGCGAGATGAGTATGTGAGATGGGGGAGAGCGATACGGAAAACACAGATGGGAGAAATAGAGATACAGATGAGAAGAAACGAGATGTTAAGGACAGACAGCGAGATGTGGCTACATGGGTGGATGGGCACGGAGAGAGAGCAAGATAGAAAGGGGAGAGAGATGAAGACAGACGTGAGAGAGAAAGGGGAGAGAGATGAAGACAGAGGTGAGTGGGTAAGGTGATAGAGAAAGAGAAGGAGAGAGAGAGAGATGGTGCGACTTGGGTGAAGGAGTAAGACAAGGGAGCAAGAGAGGGGGAGAGATAATACAACGGGGTGGGTAACATGAAAGATAAATAGAGAGGGAGTGAGATTGCATGAGAAGGATGGGTGGATTAAATAAGAGAGATAGAGAGCGAGAGTGGGATGAAAAGACAAGGGGATGGGTAAGGTGAGAGACAGAAAGAGGGAGAGAGAGATTAGGAAAAGGGATAGGGAAATGTGAAAAAGAGAGAGGGAGAGATTGGGAGACATGGGTGGACTGGTAAATTGGGAGAGGAAGAGGAAGGATGGTAGAGCGAGATTTTGAGAGAGAGACACTTAGAAAGAGAGCGCGAGAAAGTGAATGAATCTGCGGTTAATTATGTGAGATTTGTAGCGAGCAGATGAATAGTAGTTCGATGCAGCCTTTGAGTTTACACATTGTGAGAGCTGCAGACATCAGCGCATGGACATGTGCCAAGAGGCCTCTCGGTGCGGCACTGTGCATGTCTGTCCGCACTCTCTCTCCCGAAGAGCTGTCGAATGTGCAGTCTCAGATATGCAGCGAGTCCCCCCTGCACACCCCACTTCTAAAATACATATCTTGTGGTCGGGAGTGTTAGAGATGCTGAGGCAGAAGGAAAAACGGCTATTCTCTATTTCAATTAAAAGTGCAGAAAGCGAAGACACACAGTCACGGCATCTCAGGAGGCCAGCAGCCTAAAGTACCGTACGTGCTTCCTTCGAGGAAGGCAGCCTCTATTTCAATTAAAAGTGCAGAAAGCAAAGGCACACAGTCACTGCAGATACAGGTGATGAGATAAAGATTAGGACAATCTATCCGGAGGACTTATAATGAGGCAATTAGTGTGTGGAAAATAAGCCTTGACTGCGGCTATCAAGTCCCTCCCTCCCTCTTCTCAAGCTTGCGAACACTTTTCATGACACAGCAAGCTGTCCAGATGATTGACTTTGCCGGTTCTCGCACTGCGCGGTACACCGCTGATAGTAGCAATTATTGTACCTCACCCTGAGCCGACCAGAGTGTGTTTTTTGACCAGCTGTTTGAAACCCGCCCTGAGGTTATGAATGATACAGTACGGGCAGGATGAATGGGAAAAAAACATTTCAAAACAAAGCCGCGGTGCCGCGGTTACCCGGAGACTGGTTTCCTGCACCCGCCGTCGCTTCCTTCCACTCACTTACTCGTATCTGGTTGTTGTTTAGAAATGAGCGCGCCCTAACAGCCAGATAATTGCCCATAATTGTTTATTCGGATCGGGCACCTGCTTGATAAGATCATCTCCGTTCTGCAGGCGGCATTGCCCGTGAAATCTCTCTTTGAGAAGTTGAAACATAATTTAAACAAGAAACCACATCCATAATGTACCACCCGGTCCGCGCTTTTCCTTCCTTTACACATTTACCACCAACAGAAATTGCGCCTGGCTGCGGTTTTATGAATGTGAGACTGCCGCATTTAGCGATGGAGAGCGTGGATTTCTGGGAGGATGCTGCCCTCTGGAGGCAGATTACTTTCTACATGCTCTTCACCAATCCCAGAAAGTTCTGCGAACTAGACTAACTTTATTATTCCACACGCAAGATACGTTGCTTTAACAGCTTTGATTGGTGCATCCTTGGGTGCCAGCAGTCCAAAGTCCACCCTTCTCGTCGAAGATAAAGAATTCCATATTAGAAGCATAACCTCACGAGCCACAGAACAAGCTGCCTGCGTTTAATCATGAGCGCGAGCACGTGAGCGCGAGCACAATCTCCAGTCCGGGTGGGCGAGCCGGAAAGGAGACCGGGAGGGAACGTGAAAGCGCGCCAGGCGCGCGTTGTGCGTGCACATCGCCTGTCCAGGCGCGTGCACATCTCCTGTCCCCCTTCCAAAGCTAAATCGACAACAATAGATCTCGCCAAAGCGAGCAGCGCATGCGCTGCGTCGCTAGGTGAGACCTAAAAATGATAGTGCCACAGGACTAGAAGCTATATATGTTTTGGGACCCAACTGTACAAAAGCATACTTTTTCACCACAACCACTAGCCCATGGACGGGTCAAATTTAATAACAAGCATTTGCAATGCAATAGGTCTCGCATTTACGCGAGTTTGAGCTATTGACATTGCAAATAACAATGCCTTTATTTTTGTGTTTAAAACATAAATAAAAGGCATTGTCATTTACAATGCCAATAGCTTAAACTCGCGTAAATGCGAGACCTATTGCATTGCAAATGCTTGTTATTGAACAGCGTCCCGGGGCTCTCTCCCAGCGGCCCACTATATACCAGCACACTCTGCTTTTTGGCATTTTGCAACTTGTGTCTTTCATACATTCATTTACTATATTTTTGTACTAAATTGTGCGTGAACCATTTATAGTTAAACATTGCTTCAAAACCAATGGAAGTGCTTTTAAATGATGGTTTCCTAACTGCTGCACCGCTTAATATCTCTGCATCCGGCCATAACCTTCCCACCACACAAGCTGAATGTTCATATGTAATGTAGCGTGTAGCGCTGCTTAGGTGTTTGATAGGAGCTAGGTATTCCTATTACAGCGCTAAATTTATGGTTGTTAGATACGCCATGGCACTTAATGTAAACATGGAAGGAGGGGCGCTCTCTTGAAGTCGATCTGAAATTTTTTATAAGACTGCCACACTGCCCATTGTGCAAACTGAAAACCAGGCAATGAAAACAAGGGCTGGCAGCTGTGGTCCGGCACGGCGGTGCGGCCTCTGGCATGCCCAGCTGGCAGGCTGCCCTATGGAGGGTGATGCTTGTGTCTCACTCCATGGGGCCGCCCCTCGGAAGGAGATTGGCTTTCTATTCCATTGGTGAGGAAAACAAACCTAAACTGTTCGTGTACTCGCGCCGCTCTATCTCTCCGGATTGTTTGCGTTATCGAACCCTCTAATATCGGCCCGTTTCTCTCTCCGTTCTACGGGTCACGTGGCCCTTCCTGTTCTTTCACTCCAAGTGCCTCAGTCAGCTCGTGTTAATGGTAAACCTCAAATCTTAGCACTTTGCTGGAGGATTGATGTAAGTCTTCGGCAATTAACATAATTACAAGCCCAATTCTAGTATAATTGCATTATGATTATTTGGTGTTTCACTGTACAAATTAGGGAAAATTAAAGAGGAGCAGCTCCCGTGGCGTGAGTGTCGTGTTTTCTGCAAGCGCACTAAAAACGCGTGTGTTTCTGAGCACGGGGTTGTATCAGGAAGGTGACGCTGGCTGGGGGTCGCTTTGTCAGTTTTGGCCAGATTTCATTTAAAACGGAGGCAAAAAGACGGCTTTATGTCTGCCTTCGAACGTTTCTAAAGTGGATGGGTGTTATCAGAGGAAATTGTTGCAATATTTGCAGATCAACAGTAACTAAGATTGCGTCTGTAAATATTTTCAAAGGCAATGAAACCCCATTAGGCACACACGGGAATCATAACCAGCGAGGCGCATCAATAAACGTGCACATCTCCTGTCCAGGCGCGTGCACATCTCCTGTCCGAGATGATCTGGAGCCGACGGGGGGAGGGAGGGAAAGCGAAAGCACGCCATGCGCGCGTTATGCTAAAACGACGGGAGCCGTACGCGTGCACATCGCCTGTCCGGCCGTGCGTGCACATCTCCTGTCCCCCTTCGGAAGCAAAACCCACGACAATAGATCTCGCCAAGGCAAGTAGCGCATGCGCTGCGTCGCTAGGCGAGACCTAAAAATGTAACACTTTAAACAGCCTATTTTAGCAGAGTAGGCCTGTGCTATTGAGAACTAGTAAATTCAGTCCCCCTCTTCTAGTTCCAGTTTTCAGTAAGGCGCATCTCCATACCCAATGACAAGTGTATACTCTAAGCCCAATTCTCACTAAATTTATTCCACATTTACTAAATGCCTCAAAGCTATCCATTTTCTAAATTCTGACCAGCATTGCAACTGCAATGGGGCTGCTCATTTGTAGCACAAAGCCCTATATTTATTAGGCAAGTGCAGTGCAAACGGACCATGCACTTTAGCTCATTAACGTCATCAATAGAGCTTAAGGTTTTTGTACCACACTAAAAGCATGGCACGAAGAAGTTTAATTTACTGTAGACTTCCAAGTACCATTGCAAATAAACACTTAGTTTACAATACATTACAGGCCTTCATGACCTGATCTGTTCAACAACTTGGAGCCCCTGAAAGTCACAATTTAGTAAAGCAATGGGTACAGCTTTCCTAAAATACGGTCCTTTTGTTACATGTGGCCTTTGCATACAACGCAGACTACGCTTTGTAAGTTTACTATCATGCCTTGCTTGCCAATCACAATTGTGACCCCAAAATATTTTTAAGGAACATGACTGCTAAATAACTGATTCAGAAAATCAGTAGAGAGTCTAATAGCTCTGGGGTCAAGGGACCGAACCAATCTTGGACAGTCAACTTGAGAAACTGTCAGATTGCACAGAAAGAAGGCCAGAGGTGAAATTCCATTTTACCATCACCATCTCATACTGAAAGCCTGGCCTACTCTGAATGCAAATACTTTGTTGTAGGAGATCGGATTTATGACACTCAACTCTTCCAAAATAAATACTGATTAACTGTATGGCTTAAAAAGAGAAGTCAACAAGTGATACACCAAAAAGGCCAGAGTAAGAGTAACGGAGAAGATAAAGTAGCACCTTTTCAACTGCAAGTTACAGTCAGGCCCAGTAATACCACAAGAATGAAGAGATTCCCCTTGGGACATCTAAAAGGCACTGCAATAAATCAATGTACTGAGCAACTTACCCCAGCACTGGTGCCTGCTGAGAAAAATACCCTTACCAAGTCTTACGTTACATCAGGTTAATCCTGTCTGGCATGATTGAAAACCGTCATCGAAGTAACTGTGGCTATAACCTTGGTATAAATACAATCATCAAGAAAAATGGTGAAACACCATACTTTAACAATATTTTTATGGCACATAAGAGACAGCCTTCCAGGGAAAGGACCACACAGCCGCAAAACAGAACTCATTTTGCAAAAAGAAACAAAAAAAGATCTGCTTTGAGACAACTGTACTAAACTCACCTGAACAGCACCAGGCTCATGTAATGACATGAGCAATACAGTAGCATCCATTGATCAGCAATTGATACCCTAAAACTGCAGCCTCAAGGACGCGGAAGGGTCGTCATGGAATGCAAATAAAACCACTCGCACGATCACCTCACCTATCATTGGAAGCTCCTCCATCGTAATGCCCTGAGATTTGAGGTGTTTCTTGATGCACGCCAGCTGCTGCACATTCGGTCCCCAGCGTCTGCCTAGCTTGTGGATGTGCTGAATCTGTGTCACAAAGCGCATTTCATCGTTCAGTTTACACTCTGGCCTCCAGTCGGAAGGGGGAATCACCCTGCACATACCATACTTTTCATACTGAGATCGGATGGACTCGATAAAAGTTACTGGGTCGTGAAACTCCTTGGAGGTAGGCCGCAGGACGGGTATTTCACACATGATCGGCCACCCACATTTGCCACTCTTTTCCTGCTTTACTGTGGAGTCGTGGATCTTGTGCGAGGAATCTGTCTGTGAGGTAGAGTGATTTTCACAGGCCTCGGTTTCCGTCTTGCCATGTGCTTGTTTAACAGGTGTGGTCTTTTCCGTTACGACTGTCCTCTTCGGCCTAATCCTCTCCAAAACTTTTTCTGACACTTCCTTTTTTACGTGGCCATTCACTACCAGTGGCTTGCTTTTCACCTCAGGGATGATGACAGCTGATTTCTTTTTTTTAGGGGGCGATTGTTTTTCTGGGGAAGTAGCCTCTTCCAGTCGTCGCTTAGAGTTGCGTAGTCCCTCCCTTAACTGCCTACCCTCCTCCACAGGGTTGGTCTTTTTATTGAACTTACCATTCACCCTAACACAGTTTACAGCGGCACAGATAACCCTGGACGCTGCAAGAGATAGCACCTGTTTGCGGGTTTTTGCATTGCTACTTTCGATTTCCCCTGAGATTATGTGTTTAACAGTGGAACTGGGTTTCATGTGGTTGGGTTTGGTTTCCTTGACCAGTTCTCTCTTGGCTTTGGTGTATGTGACAGTTCCCCTAGTCACCGTTGCAGTGTACTTCACAGTTTTGGGTGGTGAAGGTCTCACATCTCTCGTCTTTTTGGCACTGGCTGCATTGGAGCTTGTAGAGGACATCCGAGTGATTCCATTCAATTTAGACACCTGAGAAGAAAGGGACAAATGCAATTAGTTTGTAAAAAGAAAACCATCATCTTCACAAGTGCATCCAAACGATGATGTCCGTTTAGTTGATGAAGACTACGTAACATTTCAGTTTTTTGCACATGCAAGAAAACACCTACAACTACAAATCGGCATGGTGATTGAGAGAGTTTACTGTTTCTGGAACTATACAGCTATGCCACCGAATAGCCTTTAACAATGTGGCAGGTTCTTTGTGCAGTATGTGATATGAGATGTGTCCTAATAGAACCGTGAGGCCGATCGGGGAGGGAGGTGGGAGGTTGTTATGGACTTTTATTTGACTATCACTATCCTATTTTCATGTGATAAATTTGTCATGTTTTTTCGTGCGTGCCACTAAAAGCATGTACGTAAAAAAACTACAAATCAGCGAGCTGAAAGTCTAAACTTGATTTCATTCAAATAAATGGGTTCCAAGGAAACGCAGAATTATGCTATTTCCATAATGAAATCGTGGACGGAAAAAACGTCATTACAAATATTTTCTGCTTTGGACACACACACAAACCGAAAAGAGACAATGACTCGTTCTGCATTTTTTCCACGGGAATAGAAGAGGTCTGCAGGAATATTTACAACAGTAGAGACTTTAATGACAAAGCGAAGGACGTTTTGGCAGTTCAATCACCGTCTTAAAATTGATACAACCAGCGTGGTTGAGAGCAAAAGTCGGCTGGTATCCAATGCCTGCCTTAAAAGGTCAGTTCGATATTCAGTTTCAATTTGCTTGAAAAACATACAGCTTCCTATAACACGAGGCTACAGTATTTTCGGGCTGATTCTGCAACTGGCAGATATTTCGAAAAGCGTTTAGCTACGTGCTTGTTCAACCCAAAACGAATACAGCATTCACCTATGAGTCTGTTCAACCAAAAACCTAATTCTGCCGACATTCCCCATTTAGAATGCTAAGACATATATATATATATATATTATCTACTGGCGGTCGCCAGTAGATAGTTATAGTTAGGACCTATTTTCCATAGGAAATCCGCGACATTCTATTTGAAATAACTCTCTTGCCGGTTGACGAATCTTCGCGAAATTTTCAAACTTTATGGCCCGCTCCGCTCCTACCCTGAAAGTCTCGGGGTGATTCGTCAAGCGGGGCCGAGAAAAAGGGGGTCCCAAAACGTGTTTTCCCCATTCATTTTCCCATAGGAAACTTTAGACACGGCTACAGCCCGAACTGCTGAACGGAATTACACCAAATTTGGCAAAGAGGTAGTTCTTGGTTCAGAAAGAACCCTTTTGTTAAATGGTGTAAATCCGTTCAGTAGTTCCTGAGAAAATCAAAAGGAAAATCACATATATATCTATGGCCGCGTCGGATTCGCGCACCCTCCCGATCACGAGCTGTCTGCTAATTGGCTGTCAACACTCCAAACCAGGAAGTGTTGGTAGCCATCTTGTTCCTCGGTAGAACCGAGGAACAAGAAAGCAGTAAAAAAAAGTGCGCAAAACGCACAAAGGGGGCAGGGTAGAAACACCCTGACCCCCTAGGTCTGCTCAGGGGGTTCCACAAGGACCCCCTGGGTAGAAAAAAGCATTTTTTTTTTTTAAATCGGCAGGATGCGCTCAGGGAGCGCGGATACTGCCGAAAAAGAAAAAAAAAATCGAAGCGCGGTCTCCCGCGCTTTGATGGTAATTTGCCCCCGGGTGGCCCAAGTCCCGGGGGCATGGTGGGGGGGGTTTTAATTTATGCCCCCCCAAGCCCCGGGGCCCGCCACCCCCCGGGGCTTTAGAAAAAAAAGGGTGCGGGAGGGCTCTTGGCCCTCCCGCAGCCCCGAGGACCGCCACCCCCGGGGCTTCTTTATTTGTTAATTTAACCTGTGTGGGGGGCTCCAGCTCCCCACACGCCCCGAGGACCACCACCTCCCCGGGGCTGTGAAATAGTTGGGAGGGGGCCGCGCGGCCCCCTCCTGGAGCCCTTGATGGCCCTGGGGACCGCCACCCCCCAGGGCCGGCTCCTGCAGTGTCCCGGGGTGCCTACCCCGGGACACTGCTGTTTGCAATGACAGGACGGGAGCCTCGCGGCTCCCGTCCTGTCATTGCAAACTTGCTTGGATATTGGAAGAGAGAGCAGGAAACCTGCTCTCACTTCCAATATCCAAAGCTGATTGCTTTCCACATGGGGAGCAGCATGTTAGCTGCTCCCCATGTGGAAAGCAATGCCGGCTCCCATAGGACACGGGAGCCGGCGGGACTGTGGGGGTTTGGGGACCCCCACAGTCCCCAACGAGAGGCCAGGCCCCGGGGGATGGGGTCCCCGGGGCCATAAGTGGCCAGGGAGGGGGGCCACGCAGCCACCCCTCCCCAAATTTAAAAAAAAAAAAAGTGCAAGGCCGGCCCCGGGGATGGGGTCCCCGGGGCCTTAAATGGCCTGAGGAGGGGGGCCACGCAGCACCCCTCCAAATAAAAAAAATAAAAAATCGAGGCCATGCCCCGGGGATGGGGTCCCGGGGCCAATACAGGCCCAGGGAAGGGGGCCACGCGGCCCCCTTCCCGTTTTTTTTTAAATTTAAAAAATAAAATAAAATGCTCAGGCCCCGGGGGATAGGGTCCCCGGGGCCAAAAGTGGGCAAGGGAAGGGGGCCACGCAGCCCCCTCCCATTAAAAAAAAAACGAAAAAAAAAAACGACCGGCATCGTGCCAGAGGCCCCGCCCCCTCCCTGCAGTACTCTGCAAACGCGCCCCCTGGCACGTTTTAAGAAGGGAAGTAATTCCCCTTGAATACTGGGAGTCCCTGAGGGCCAACTAGCCCACCAGGAACCTCCAGTATGCGCCAGGGGCTGCGTTGCAGAGAGGTGTACAGAGGCCACGCCCCTTTTACACCTCTCTGCAACGCAGCTCTGTGGCGCTTTTAGAAGTACATGGTGGACTAGTTGGACTCCAGGGACCCTCAGGATTCAAGGGGACTTAATCCCCCAACTTAAAACGCGCCACGGGCGCGTTTGCACAGTGGTGAAGGGAGGGCGGGGCTTCAGGTGACATGTGTGCAAACAGGCCCCGTGGCGCGTTGTAAGATGGGGAATTAAATCCCCTTCAATCCTGAGGGTCCCTGGGGGCCAACTAGCCCACCATGTACTTTTAAAAAGGGCCACAGAGCTGCGTTTCCAGAGAGGTGTAAAAAGGGGCGTGGCCTCTGTACACGTCTCTGCAACGCAGCCCCTGGCGCATACTGGAGGTTCCTGGTGGGCTAGTTGGCCCCCAGGGACCCTCATGATTCAAGGGAACTTAATCCCCCAACCTAAAACGCGCCACGGGCGCGTTTGCACAGATGTCACCTCAGGCCCCGCCCCTCCCTTCACCATTGTGCAAATATTCCTCTAAAATCTGCCGAAATACGAATTCCGATTTACTCACCTGTTATCAGGAGAGACCTCAGTGCTGCATCTTTCAGCCCAGTACTGATCCTGAAAAGTAATTTTAACCGTACTTACCAGTAACTTGAATTTCCTTCCATAGGATATCATTGCCTGCTTTTTGCTGAAAAAGTTTCTAAGTGTCGATTTTTGAAACATACAAATATTCCTCTAAAATCAGCCGAAATACGAATTCCGATTTACTCACATGTTATCAGGAGAGACCTCAGTGCTGCATCTTTCAGCCCAGTACTGATCCTGAAAAGTAATTTTAACCGTACTTACCAGTAACTTGAATTTCCTTCCATAGGCTAACATTGACTGGTTTCACTTGGAAATTCTTCTAAGTGTGGAGTTTTGGAACTTTATAATATTCCTCTAAAATCAACCGAACTACGAATTCCGATTTACTCACCTGTTATCAGGAGAGACCTCAGTGCTGCATCTTTCAGCCCAGTACTGATCCTGAAAAGTAATTTTAACCGTACTTACCAGTAACTTGAATTTCCTTCCATAGGCTAACATTGACTGGTTTCACTTGGAAATTCTTCTAAGTGTGGAGTTTTGGAACTTTATAATATTCCTCTAAAATCAACCGAACTACGAATTCCGATTTACTCACCTGTTATCAGGAGAGAACCCAGTGCTGCATCTTTTAGCCCAGCACTGACCCTGAAAAGTAATTCTAACCGTACTTACCAGTAACTTATATTTCCTTCCATAGGAATCCATTGTCTGGTTTTCAGCAGAAAAGTTTCAAAGTGTCGATTTTCACAAATTACAAATATTCCTTAAAAATCGCCTGTATGACTTAAATGCATTCTTTCAACTGTTTACAAGAGATGCACCAGTGCTGGATCCAGGATCCAACACTGAGTAAGAAAAAGTAACGATAACACTACTTACCTGCTAAGTGAATTTCCTCCCATAGGATAACATTGGTGATTCTATGTGAAAAAGTTTCTAAGTGTCAACTTTTAAAATACAATAATATTCCTTAAAAATCACTACTGTAACCAAAACGCTTTTACTCAACTGTTTACAGGAGATGTCCCAGGACTGAATCTAGGATCCAGTCCTGTGGTTGAAAAAGTAATCCATAAAGTAACTAATTGCATTTAACTAGAAAATCACATTGAGCTCAATGTTGCATTGTGTTTGAAATTGTGTTGCCCATTGCAACAACTGTAACTACTGTACTTAAAACTCTATTGCCTATTTGCAAACTATTTAAACTAAAGTAATTCATTCTGAGAAAGTATATTTTGTAATGTAATGTATAATGTAATTACAATGTAATTTAATAAATAAAATATCTAAAAATAAATAGTTTTAAAAAATGTAGTAAATCAGTATCAAAAAAATAAATATAACAATTAATACATTTAAAAATTGACATTTACAAAACCTTTGAAATTCACTGAAAAAACCATAGGTTTTAGGGGCGTTATAGTTAGAAATTAGCATTTAAAAAACCTTTGAAATTCACTGAAAAAAACCATAGGTTTCAGGTACGTAATAGTTAGAAATTAGCATTTAAAAAACCTTTGAAATTCACTGAAAAAACCATAGGTTTTAGGGATAGTTATAGTTAGTTGGACATTTCACTCGTACAAAACCCGTGAAATTCCCCGTTATAGTTAGTTCAGCTAACTATAACTCGCGCCTCGCAATGCACTGCTGATGACGTCACATATTACATCACTCATGACATGGTCAGTGACATCACTGATGACATCACTGATGACATCTCAAATGACATCACTGATGACATCATCCATGTGATAATTTCATGCATCCTCTCACACCCTAATAAAACCTTTGATACACCCACTCTAAATTACAGACTGCCATTCTCAAAACCATAGACACTCCAACACCAATAACTACATACCCACTCACTGATTCTTAGGTCTACACACACATCCACTCACTCACCTGTACAGTCACTCATACTTACGGTCACTCAGTACAGGACTATCATATGCACTAATACACCTACATAGACACTCACACACCGCCACTCATCCATAGAGGTACTCACACACCTAGTCAGTCATGTAAATAATTAATCACACTGCCATTTACTCACCTATACAGTTATACGCACACCAGCTCACTTACTCATACAAATACTAGCACATTCTTACGCTCTTATACAATCACTAATACAAGTACACACTCATCCATACAGCCACTCACAATCACACACTCTCACTTATACCCATTTATATACTACAACACACATATATACTGCCTTTCACATATGTAGTTACTCACACATGTACCACTGAGATATACATTCACTCACTAACACACCCATACACACACTCACCCACCCATACAGTCCATCACAGATGCACTCTTGAAACCATGCACCCAGTGAATCACCCACTGATACATCTATGTGCAGTCACACACACCCCATCCACACAAACACTCAGGCACCCATACAGATACTCAGACAACCAATCAATAACTCATATAGACACTCATGTAGCTATTTACAAACCCATGCAGCCACTTACACACCAACAGACAGACGGATAAAGACATTCACACAGTTTAGTAACTAACCCATGCATTTAGTAAGATACGTTTAATCACTCACTAATAGTCAGTCATGCACCTACTATATCATCCATCCAGACACTTATACACCCACTCATTATTCAATACACCTTGGCATATATATTAAACATATTTAAACTTTACAGAAACACACAGTCACTGGATGATGTCATCAGTGATGTCATCAGTGATGTCATTTGAGGTGTCATCAGTGATGTCACTGACCATGTCATGAGTGATGTAATATGTGACGTCATCAGCAGTGCATTGCGGGCGCGAGTTATAGTTAGCTGAACTAACTATAACGGGGAATTTCACGGGTTTTGTACGAGTGAAATGTCCAACTAACTATAACTATCCCTAAAACCTATGGTTTTTTCAGTGAATATATATATATATATATATATATATATATATATATAGTTTCTAGACAAGTCGGGGTAGTTGTTCGAAGTTTTTGGTGTTTGCTGCATTTTCCTAGTGGCATTATTGTACATACAGATGTAGGATTTCGATGCAACTATTGGCCTGCCTCTTTATAGTGTTAACACGGTTATTCTCGCACTAATTGGTCCAGTAGTTGATGTTGCTTAGACTAGAAAACGATGCACTATATCAGTGCTGCAAGAGCGTTCTAAATGCACAATATGTGCTATACAAATAACTACAAAAAAAGGTAAAGTGAACAACCTAAAAGCGAAGTCACATCCAAACAGCTAGCACAAAGGCTTCTCCTGATTCGTTGACCATTAAAGTAACTATGCATTCTTGGATGATCAGCAAAATAGCACAAAATGACAAGTAAACAGACAAGAAATTCTCAAACAAAAAAATTTAGCATGCAGGTAAAACTCTTAAAACTCTGGAAACTTTTGATAAACCTGTTAAATTATTTCAGGTATCAAATAGTGTTCAAAATTCCAGAAATGTGCGTCAAAAACAGAACCTCTGTTCAACATGTCAGAAATCTGTGCCAGAAGCCTTTTTATGTGGAAGGTTAGGAGCCTGGGCATCACTTCACACACTGATTTTTTTCCCCAAATCGTTTAATGGAATCTTAAACGCAAGCATGAGCTGTGCACCTTTAGAGTTTCGTTTATCTCTTGCAGTGTAACACCAAGCAAACACTCAAACACCTAGGGCCTCATTACGATGTCTGTCGGAAAGGCTCCGAACGGCATTCGGTTGTTTCGAATCCGTGTCAGAACCAGAGTTTCCGACCGACTCGGAAACATTTTCGACCCACTGATTACAATGTTAGGTAACCGTTCGGTCCTTCCGACTCGGTTCCGACCGGCATTCTGAGGAACAGAATCTGTCAGGCCGAATGGTACAGGTCTATGTATATATTTCCGACCGACGTATTACGATGTCAGATTCGGACAGCCTTTCTGATTCGGTTTGTCCGACACGGATCTGCTGTCGGAAACTGACTTTGAGGGCCCGTAGCAGGCCCACCTTCATCCGGAGGTCTGTGTTTGGGGCCAGTGTGGGTACCCATGGGACCCCTCTTTGCAACCATGCACAGTGTGGCAGGCACCAGGAGGTGCCTGCCCAGGGTACACGGTTTTCCGCAACCACCCCTTTCTTCAATGGGAGCCTGTGTTGTCTGTCAGACCACAGGCTCCCATTGAAGTCAATGGGAGTCTGACTGAACGGTGTTCAGAACCACTGTAATCGGTCGGACTCCCCGAAACTGATTTGGTCGGAAACCATTCTGACAGCGAGTCGGTCGCAATGCTTTCCGACCGACATCGTAATGAGGCCCTTCAATGTGTTGCTCATCACATTGCTGATCAACTAGTAGCAAAGACAATTGGACGGTATTCTAGTTTTTACCCCCGTATGTTTGCATGCTTCTGAGGGTATCTTCAAAATTTATAAACCAACTAATCCACTTTGGCTGAGAATTCCATGCCGCAGATCCATTCATTGAGTGGAGGTGCTGCAGTGGCTCTCCAGTATCTGCTATGTCTATCTTCCACAATCAGGTCCATTGCCACCAACATGCATGCACCCCTAGGCAACTCCACTTGTACAGTTGTCCAAGAAGTGCCATTTTTAGGTCAAGTGCAATCAGTCTACAAATTACTCTGGCCAGTGTATTGGGCTATCGAGCCCTGGGTCCCCCGGGGGTATTTAGCCCAGGGTCCCCCACGAGTAGTGAATACTGGGTGCCCAGGGGGATTTGGGGGTACTGAGCCCTAGGTGTCCTGGGGGTAGCGAATCCTGGGTCTCCCCTGGAGGTACCGAACCCTGGGTCCCCCCTGGAGGTACCAAATATTACGTGCCCCAGAGGTACTGAGGTACCGAATGTTGGATCCTTGGGGGTACCAAACCCTGGGTCCCCCGGGGGTACCATATGATGGATCCTTGGGAGTATCGAGCCCACAGTCCCCCCGGGAGGTGCCAAACACCGGGTGCAACCGGGGTACTGAACCCTGCGCCCCACCAAGGGAAGTACAGTACCGTACCCTGCCCCCCCCACCTGGAGGTACCATTTGGCAGTTCCCCGGGGTACAAGCCTAAGGTTTCCAAGGGAGGGGGTGCAGAGCCCAGAGGGCCCCCTCAGACATACCAAGCCCACCCCCCCCACCCACCCCTGAGGTACCAAGCCCACCACTTCCACAGGGGTACAGAATTGTGTGCCCCATAGGTATCAAGAGTTGGATCCCCCCCCTGGGAGTTCTGAGCTCTAGGTCCCCTGGGGGTACCGAGCCCTAGCGCCCCCTCCCCCCTTTGGTATCAAGCAGTGGGTCCCTCGGCAGTACCAAATCCTAGGTCCTGAATCAACAGTCCCCCACGGATACTGAACACAGGATCCCCCAGGGGTACAGAACCCAAGTTCCCCTGGGGACCGGGTACATAGCCCAAATTTCCCCAGGGAATTATCATCTCTAAGTCCCCGGAGGTACCGAATATGGGTGCCCCTGGGGTACTGAATCCAAGGTGCCCTGGGAAAAAACCAAATTGGATCACCCTGGGGTACAGAGCCCTAGACAAACAAAGTAGTTACTTAACAGTGGGAGAAGTTTTGCAGCCTGAAGAGTTTTCTGGATTCACATGCTGTGCATCTATTCTGCCATCTAGTGCTTGGGTCCAGAATTATGTCTTGCTATTTTATATTGATTTATTTTGAGTATGGGTGTCAACCACCATTTGATGGCAAGTCCAAACCCTGTGCGATGTCAAACAGCCCCAGAAGTTCCTGTGAGTGGCCGCCATCTTCAGATTCTTTTTCTCCATCTGTTCTTTTTGAAAATGTCCTTGTTTTGAAGTGTTGCTCGCCTCGCCTGGTTGCTTTACCCCCATTTCCGGGGACGCAGGTGGGTCACAAGTAAATCTAGAAAACTCTTCAGGCTGCAAAACGACTCCTACTGGTAAGTAACCATTTCATTTTGCAGCATGAATCCTTTTCTGAATTCACATGATGTGCATCTGATTAAGTAGCTGTGTCTTTGTCCCTTGGAAAGGAATGGCTGAAATGTGGATGAGTTAGCAAACAGGTGATGTACACTCTACCCTACCTATGCTGCCTTGTTTATCTGGATGTCCACAGAGTCTTCCATAAAGGTGCGTGATCATGACGAAGTTGTGGCCATGCAGATGTCGCCAATAGGTATATTTGTTAAGAACGCTATGGTTAAAGTTTCCCTTCCTTTGTGTAGCATGTTTATGTAGTTTCCACTATCCATTGTGCAATCGTTCCCTTAGTTACATCTGTATATTTGCTTTCCCTGGCAAAGGAGACTAAGTGTTGGTTCCCTTTCCAAATTGTTTTAATCTATTGTAGGTAGTACATGAGAGCTCTTTAAACATCCAAAGTGTGCCGCGACCTTTTGGTCAGTGGCTTTGGATCCTGAAAAAAGACAGGTAGTTGGATGCTTTGGTTGATGTGGAATTGTGATACAACCTTTGGAAAGAACTGGGGTTTGTTCATAGGATGACCTTGTGGATTTGAAAGTATGGTTCCTGGATCCTGAGCACTTGTAGCTCACTGACTCTGCAGAGTGACGTCCATTACTTCCTGCTTTATCTTCCATTTGTGGGAGGTGTTTTCTTGTCTGCTCAATCTGTCTGCCTCTGTGTTCTGCTTCCCCAGGAGACGGATTGTTACTATGGCCATCTTCCGTTGGACCTCATATTCACATATCTCCTGCATCGCTTCACCTGCTCCGAGACTTGTGATGATGTCTCATGGTTTATGGTGAACTTGAGGCATTGTAGCATGCTGACGACTGCTTGCATGTCTTGGTTGCATTTTTGTTTTGAGCTTGCCTTTACCTGCCAATCGTCCAGGTATGGGTAGACGTGTATACACAGTCATATCATTTGAGCTGCCGCTAGGCTTTTGTAAACACCCTTGGATTGTGTGCCAAAGGGTAGGACTCTGAACTGGTAGTGTGCCTTGTCCAGGAAGAATCCGAGGTACTTCATGTGCCTCTGGTTCATTGTATTTGTAGGGAGGCATCTTTTAGGTCTAGCATGGCCATGTAATCTCCCTTCCTTAGGAGTGGGATACTTTTTGCTGCGTCGTCATATTGAAGTATTGTGTTCGCATTAACTTGTTTAGGTATCCAAGGTCTAAAATCAGTCCCAGTGTCAAGTCTTCTTTTGGTACTAGGAAGTACACTGAGTAGATGCCACAGCCTGATTCCCTTGGAGGGACTCTTTCTATGGCCCGTTTTTGATAAGTTCCTTGACCTTTTGTCACAACTGTGTCAGTTCCTGCTTAAGGTTCTTGTCTTTGGAGGAACATGAGACAGTGGTGTGGCGAGTTCTATGCAGTAACCGTGTGTTATTAATATCCAATTGTCTGAGGAGACTGACTTCCGATTCTGGAGGAATCCTCCTATTTGCCCCCTCATTGGTGTTGTGTTGGAGTTGTGGCACAGTAGAGTCACTTACTTGGGTCTCCTTTTTGCGGGTTGTCCTCTTCCTCTGGGTTTCTTGCAAAGGGCTGCCTCACTGGGTGTTGCCACTGTTGTTGAGCGGGCTGGTGTGTGGCTTGCTGGTTGAAGCCTTGCTGTTGTTGAGCTGGCAAGAACCCTGCCATGCCTCTCCACCTCTCATGAAGGATCCTCTGAATTTTAAGGCCCCCTCATGGCCTCAGCTGTTTTATTATCCTTTTTGAATTGTTGGAGTGCCTCATCCCTGTGAAAGACATGTTTATAATGATGGCTGCACAACCGCCTTGAATACAGAGACCTAAGTCTTGAGTGTCCCCTGAGGGTTATGTTATGTTATACTTTATTTATAAAGCGCACATACACCAGATTGGTTTCATGGCGCTACTCTAAGGGTGCTGGTCTGAGATGTTACTCGTATGCCTGTCTAAATAGCCATGTTTTTAGGAGTCTACGAAAACACATGAGGTCTGTGCAGGATCTGATTTCTAGAGGCAGGGCGTTCCAGTATCTGGGGCCTAGAGTGGCGAACCTTGTTCCACCAAAACGTTTAAGTTTGAAGGAGGGTATAGTCAGGAAATGCATATGGGCAGATCGCAGGTTGCGGGTCGCAATGTATCTTTCAATAAGGCTGTCGATGAATTTGGGGTTTCTACCATTCAGGGACTTCAAGATAATGCACCCCATGAGGGTGGTGCCCCTGCACATCTGCCTGCTGGTAGTATTCACAAAGTTCCGATCTGATCTGTGGCAGGAGTTGGCGATATTCTTATCCTCCTAGATCACAGCTTTCTCTCTCTTTCTAAATTACTCCAGGAGTTTCTGCATGAGTCCTTCCATTTCCTCCCATTGCTGATGGCCAAACCTGTTGAGGAGTGCAATGGAATTTATAATTCTATATTGCATCACCACTCTCCTCTTCATCTTTCTACCCACTAGGTCCATTCTTTTGCTCTCCTTCTCTGGGGTGGGCCAGTTGACTTATTCTTTATCCTGGTTATCGCCACTACGATTGAGTCACCGGTACGTTCTCCTTGATGTACTGGGGGTCTTGAGTGGAATGTTTATATCTTTTTCTCCATTCGAGGAGTAACCGGCTTGGTTGTCACAGGTTCCTGGAAAGCTTCCTTACCCTGGTCCAGTATGCTGGAAAGCATGGGTTGGTACAGGTTCGCCGTCTGTGATGCATCAGGGTTTCGAGGAGGAAGCAGGATTTCTCCCTCTCTTCCTCAAGCTGGACCCCATACGTGTCTACAGCCCTCTGAATTAAACCTTTGTACATGGACAGGTCGTCCAGGGTCCAAGGCTGTTGCAACCTTTCTCTGGATATTCAGCATCAAGATCATGCCATTCGTTGTTGAACAGTCCCCTGCCTCTCCGTCGTGATGGGTTCATCCTCCTCTTAGTAGGAGAGGTTTTCCTGCTTCTCTTCGTGTGGCTCTGGCGTCTAGAGCGCCTCTATGTCCAATATGTTGTCACCCAATACACTAGACTCCGAGGGTTTCGTGGGGATGCGGAACGCCTTCAGCGAGTCAGCGAACGTCTACTTGCATTGCAATAATGCTGCCATTTTGGCCTCGAGTCAGTGCCTTTTCCTCTCAACTTCAAGCGAGCGTTCACCAGCGGTAGTCAAGGAGTGTTTCCTCTTTCGGACAGCCGGTTCGTTGTCATTTGCATCCTTGCCCATCACTACCTCCTTTGCGTTTGCTGGCAATAAGTATTGGTTGGAAGGATTGACCCCATTGGTGTCTTTTGGTCGGGACCCGTGCAGCTCTTTAAGTTTGTGCCGAACTTCAGTCATCACGTGTTTCGAAATCGACGCTGTTATGTTATGCTATGTTAAAACCACTTCTATAGCGCACGACTCACCCGGGGGCATCTCGGCGCTTGTGTTGAGACATACCAGAGGGACTGCATGATGTCCTAGAACAAAAAGGCTTTCAGTTTTTTTCTGAAGGTGCAGTAAGAAGGGGTCTCACGAAGAGCCAGGGGCAACTTGTTCCAATATTTAGGAGCGAGGTGGGAGAAGGCTTTCCCCCCAGTACGCTTAAGGCGTATTCGGGGCACCTGTAAGAGGCCAAGTGAGCTGGATCTGAGATTTCGGCATGGGACATATTTTAAAAGTTTTCTCTGCAAGTACCGGGGCCCTTTGCCTCTAAGAGCGTTGTACGTGAGGCAACAGATTTTAAAGAAGGATCGCTTCTTTACCGGTAACCAGTGTAGTTCTCTTAGCAGAGGGCCGGACGAGGAGTCTGTAGGGCGGTTTAGAATTAGCCTTGCGGCCGTATTCTGGATCACTTGTAGTTTAGCAAGCGATGTCTCATCCGCCTCTGCTAGTAGGGCATTTCCATAATCCATTTTGCTGATCACCATAGCTTGAACAAGGGTTCTACGGGAGTTTATGGGCAAATAAGGGAAGATCCTACGTAGAAGGCGCAAGGCATAGTAGCAGGAGCTGGTAGTGGCATTTATGTGATCCTTCATTGTTAGTGATTGGTCCAATTTTATCCCTAAATTTTTCACAGTTTTTCTGGGTACGGGGACCTCTCCCAATTGGGGGGCCACCAGTCACCCGCCCAAATAGATGAGGCTTTCCCCATTAGCATAATCTCAGTCTTCCCGGGATTCAATTGGAGGCAATTATCCTTCATCCAACTAGATATTGCAAGCATTCCCATAGCAAAGCGGGTTTTCTCTATCTCTAGGTTAGGGCCAATTGTAAACATAAGCTGAGTGTCATCAGCATATGATATTATCTCGAACCCAAACTGTTCAACTATTTTTGCCAATGGGTCCATATAAACGTTGAACAGTGTGGGACTCAAACAGGACCCCTGCGGAACCCCCTTATCCAAATGCATTTTTCCTGACCGGAAGGGACCCAAAGTGATGGTTTGGTATCTGTCAGATAAGAACTGTCGCAGCCAATTTAAGGCTGTATTTTGGATACCACAAGCCAAAAGTCTGTCCACGAGTTTTGAATGCGAGATGGTATCAAACGCCACGGACAGATCTAATAGGATCAAAACTATTGATCCTCCAGAATCCATTTCCTTTCTTAGGGAGTCAGTCACGGCCAAAAGGGCAGTCTCTGTACTGAATCCAGGTCAGAAACCTGATTGTGAGGGATCCAGGATATTGTTAGATTCGAGGTAAGTCCCCAACTGCTTATTTATTAGGCTTTCCAATTGCTTACCCAACAAGGGAAGCAAGGAGATGGGGCGATAGTTACTAAGAACCTGAGGATCTGCCATCGGTTTCTTCAATATCGGCCGAACATATGCTTCCTTCCAGGCCCTGGGAAAGCATCCCGATTGTATCGAGCAATTGTAAATTTTTTGAATCTCGGGGGCGCAGCAAGGGGCCAAAAGAGCCATCGTCTTGGGCCGACAGAAGTCCTCAGGTGAACCCGATTTGGCAGAGGCCAAGGAGTGGAGGACCTCCTCTAATGTGATCATTTCAAAACATTTGAGAGTACAGGATACTCCTACTTCTGGCTCCCAGCCCTGTGCTCTTGCTCTGGGTTCATTTGGGGGCAGTAGGGAAATTATCATAGATTTTTCCAATCTTCTCCTCAAAGTGAACAGCTATTGAGTTGCAAAGTTCTTGAGATTCCATTGGAGCTTGGCTGCACACTTGTGGAGACACAAACTCCTTTACTATGGAGAATAGGGTTTTAGATGAATTACTGGCATGTTCAATTTGGTTTGAGATAAAAATCTGTCTAGCAGTTTTTATACTCTGATGATAGCTAGTCAGGGCTTGTTTGTATCGTTGTCTATCTTGGGGTCTTTGCTACTCCGCCAGGTTCTCTCCAAAGTTTTGCATTTAGTTTTCCCAATTTTTAAGTCAGGTGTATACCATGGGGCAGACGGGCGTCACTGTAGAGTGCCATAATTTTTTGATGGAATAACTGCATCTAATGCAGTCAAAAAAGCAGAGTTGAACCTCTCCAACAGTCTAGATACATCCGGATCATTCTCAGATGAATTATATTGAAAGGCCTCGCTAAAGTTTTCTGGGGTTAAGTTGTGCCAAGGTCTGCGCACCTCTTTTTCGACCTAGATGTACTGCTAGATCCTCCTTGCCTGATGATTGAATTGTAAATATGATCATAGAATGATCTGTCCACAATTGGGGACTGGGGGAGTAGCAGGTAAGGTGGTCAGTACTGGAAAAAATTAGGTCGAGAGTATGTCCTGCCCGGTGCGTTGGGCCTTTAACTCTTTGAGTAAGGCCTAATAGGCCTAAATTCTCTAAGAGTTTATTTACTACCGGATTAGTAGTGTCCTCTCCATGAAAATTAAAATCCCTAGTAGGAGAAATTTTTTGATGCAAGAACGTGTGTCGCTATTAGTTCAGCCAATTGGTCACTAAAGTTGGCCTTATAGCCTGGGGGGCGGTAGATCAGTGCTCCATACCAACTGTCTGTGGGTGATATGGTAATCTTAAAAATAACCAGTTCCATATCCTCATTGCTAACGGTCGACACCCAGTTGACATTAAGGGAATTTCAAAAGGCAATGGCAATACCACCGCCCGTTTTTCCTTCCCTGTCCAAATGTAAAAATTTATAACTATCTGGAATGGCTAGATTTATCATAGGGTGGTTCGTAGAGTTTAGCCAAGTTTCTGTAAAGAAACAAATATCAGGAGAATGAGTGGTGACCATGTCCCATATTTCGATGGGATGCTTTGCTAACGATCTCACATTACATAAAATCGCCGTTAGACCTGATATTATAGGGACTGTACTCGTGACCAGAGCATCTGGGCATGCATCCGGGACACACAGGCTAGGCAATATGAGCTCCCCTTGAAAGCGGCAGTACCGACAGGCAACCAAACCCTCCAAACCGGTTGGGAACCCCCAGGGGCAGCAAGCGGATACTACACGCTTCGCTTCATCTTGCGATCTTATCAGGTGTAATGATTCAGCAGAATAGAATAGATGGGTTACGGTTTGAGCCGTTTACCTCCTTCCGGCCAGCGTGCCAGGGCTCTAGGCTCGGTCGAGCGCGGACGGGCGCAGACAAGCTTGCCGGCGGCGCGCCCGCTGCGCGATCGCGTTTGCGCGAGCATTTGTAGTGGCAAACTAGGTAACTAGAGCGCTAACCCGGAACCCCCCTCCAAAGATGGCGGCTCTACTGCTGCCGGCGGTCTGCGTGTGACCGCGGTAATTCCTCCCCCCGAGTAGCAGGTGAGTGAATAACACGTTGAGCAAGCACAACACGTGCACAACAATAGCAAAATACAGATTTAAAAACCATTTAAACAGGGATAAAAGTTAGACCAGTATATTTTTTGTTTTTTAAAAAGATTTACGCTACAAATAGAAGAGTAAAAAATGAGCAAGTATTCTCCCGGCTTCCGCCTCAGGAGTCTCAACGCTTAATGCTGCGCGGTCGCGTTTGCGCGAGCATTTGTAGTGGCAAACTAGGTAACTAGAGCGCTAACCCGGAACCCCCCTCCAAAGATGGCGGCTCTACTGCTGCCGGCGGTCTGCGTGTGACCGCGGTAATTCCTCCCCCCGAGTAGCAGGTGAGTGAATAACACGTTGAGCAAGCACAACACGTGCACAACAATAGCAAAATACAGATTTAAAAACCATTTAAACAGGGATAAAAGTTAGACCAGTATAATTTTTGTTTTTTAAAAAGATTTACGCTACAGATAGAACAGTGCAAATAGAAGAGTAAAAAATGAGCAAGTATTCTCCCGGCTTCCGCCTCAGGAATCTCAACGCTATCGCCGCATTAGGGTCTTTTGTCACCTTCTGCCACCTGGTCTTTTTGACATCCCTTGTCGCCTTCTTCGCGGCCTCTGCTCTCTTGACGTCAATGATGCTCTCTATGGCATCTGACTCTCCTCCTTGCACTGGCTCTTTTTCAAACTTTTCCTCATTGTCACTAGAGAATCCCAGGTCCTTCTGGGATTCTTGTCATCTGTGGGTGCCAGCCATAGCGTAGTGTGCCAGTTGCTGCTTCAATTTCATCTTCATAGTCTTCTGTACGGATTCAGCACAGGCTTTGCAGTCTTCGGCATTGTGATCTCTCAGGAGGCACAGGGTACAGACCTAGTGTGTGGATCCCTCTGTGCGAGCTTGCGGTGGCAGTTAGGACAGAATTTATAAGGGATGTTTTCCATATCCCTTAGCTGCCCCTCTCCTTTGCATTCTCCAGCCACGTCGTCCCCCATTGGGGGTCGAGAAAGCTCCCCTCCTCAGTGTTTTTTGTGGCCTTCTGTGATTTTTGGTGCTTTTCAGTCTACTTTTCCCCTCTTCTCTTTGCAATACTTCCAAGATTCTTCAGAGCTCCTCCGTTGTACTTCCAGACCCAAAGGCGGAAAAAAGAATCCGAAGATGACGACCATGCACAGAAACTTCCTGGGTGCCTTCTGATGCCACAAAGGGGATGGACTTGCCACCAAATGGTGGTCGACGATGCCCACACACACAAAAAAAAAAAAGAGAATGACACGATTCCAGACTCAACCACTAGATGGTGGAATAATTGCCCAGCATGTGAATCCAGAAAAGGATTCCTGGTGCAAAATCCTAGGTTGTACCAGGGCTAGCGAGACCTAGATCGCCCCGGGGCTAGCGAGCCCTAGGACTCGTAGCTCCGGGGCATCTTGAGGAGATGGGTGATGCTAGGATGTTGGCTTGAGTATTGTGTTGTGTGATATGGTATGATGTAGCAGTTTGATAGGTGATTGGTGAGATGCATGTTAAGTTTGGTATAGTGTGGCTTTGTGAGTGTTGGTGTTGAGATGTTCTGAGTGGTGTGGTGGTGATTGGTGTGGTATGTTTAGAAGTTTGTTTTGGTAGTTGCTGGTAGTTAAGCATGTTACAGCGTATATTGTGGTAGCCATTTTTAATCTGTGTGGAGAGTTGTGACATGCCCAGTGATGTGGTGTGGTGCATATTAAGTTCTGCATTGTAGTGAGGCAGACTGATTTGAGTTGCAATGGTGGTATTTTACAGCTTGGCATGGTGCCTGTGATCTTGCTAGTGATAATGTCATGAGGCAACTGCTAAGTTGTTTCATTTTAGAACAATACTACATTTGGTGCTTAGTGTTGGCTGTAGGTATCCAGTGTTTGGTGGGATTCGAAGGAATGATGCTCGTGGGGTGTGTCTTAGCCTGGTACCTATTCGATAAAAGATGAATGGCAAGAATTTGAAAATGAAGAATTAGTGCATTTCACTTTGGGCAGGAAAAAACTGTACATGGCAAATGACATGGACTGGAGACCTCCCTGAACACCAGGAATACATTCTTTGGAAAAAGAGAAAGAAAAATGATGTACAGGCTGGTATGTTCAAGATGGACAGAGCCAGATTATACAAACTATCTCAAACAGAGCCCAACATAACTCCACCATTCACCAGTCCACCAAGGAACCACAGATTGCATACACATACATCCTACATGCTGTCCCAAAAATTATTTAGGCACGGCACTGAACTGGCCTGTGACGTTTCTCACGTGCTGGCTGATTGCAGGGACTGTACGGGCACTATGGATACACTGAGTAGCATTCTAGTTGTGTGGGATCCGCCCCTTTCTGTGAAAGAGACTTCCGATAGGCCGGAGGCTGGAGTGACAGGCGCGCACAACGTTGAAGGAAGGCCGGCAGCGTTGACAGAGGGGACTGATGGCCCGAGGAGTCAGAAGCAGAACGAGGACGTGAAAGTGCAGAGATGTGAGTGGCAGCAAGGGATGAGACCGGACCTAGTGGAGCAACGGTGCTGAGAGTGTGGCCCGATGGCAGAGAGAGGCACTGCTCCACCAGCATCGTTCAAGCACACCCATGGGAAGGTGAGCTGGACGAGGCTGCCGTGACTCTGTCAAGGGCTCACGGCTTCAGGTAAGTAGTGAGAACAAGCGCATGCACCCTTAGTTACTGGCTTGCTGCGTACACTTACTTGGTGGGGTTGTAGGGTCCCTTTTGTGGTATTTGACAGTGACATCTTGAGAGAACTCCTTTGGGGCATTTTTATTTGCATGTCTTTGCACTTGGCGTGGACGGCAAGAGGTTGAGGATTCTTTGCTTTTGTTTCTTGAGATACTGATAAGTGATACTGAAGATGTATAAAGTGTAACATTTATACGGATATGCTTTGAGATATACGCCGAGGTGTTTAACGGTGATGGGCTCAAGGAGTAAGACCTAATTAAATGATAATAGCCTTGCGCTTCTGTTTTCCAGAGGGTTTCGTTTTGCCAGTGAGGCAGAAGACCGAAAAAAGTCCTAAGGAGGAAGACCATAAGACAAGAGTCTGTATGCAATGAACTATGCTTATACTTGCCAATTGTGGTTACCATAGACGTGGGACAAATAAACGGCATACTACAGATAACTGGTGTGGCCTTGTTATCTCTTGTCCTGTAACATGGCCTTTACTGAGGAGAACTGTTAGCTAGTCGCCCCTTATAGGTAGGCGAAAAGGCTTGAGCTCCTGAGCTATCATCATGCTATCACCACTGCTAGTCACAGCATGTCATGAGATGAGTGGGCCCCAACTAAGCTCATTCAAAAAGCAGGCACCCTTTGTCCTTGAGTCCACTGAAAGAAACACAGTGTAGTCCAGAAAACGGTTACAGGGCAGGATGGCAAAGCCATGCAGGGTCTTTCATTTCAACACCATCCAATAGCAACGTTTGGCTCTAATGGAGAGCTCTCATAAGTATTAGAAATACAAAGAGGAACTACAATGGGCTGCACACTCCTCCCATGGTTTCTCACTCTGTATATAGAACCAACTGTGGGAAAATGCAGGTGCAATGAAAATTTAGGATATTTGATTAACAATTCATACTTTTAAAATAGCAGTATGTGTGTCTATTCTGCAGCATGAGGTTCTCACTCTACTGAGCAAAGGGGCTATGGAGAGAATGGTTCCAGAGAACAAGAGCAAGACAAGCGATCAAGGCAGACAAAAGCCTGAGCCTCACCTTAAGGGTCCCTTTGAGCTTGCACAACAGAATCTGCAATTCCACCTCCAACCCTCCCAACTAACTAACTAAGGGCAGCGTTTCAGGAAGTCAAATCAATGGCCTCCATGCTAACAAAGTTATCACTGAATTTAAAAACCCTCTCATCTCAGTGTCTGGATTTCCACCCACAGGAATGAAGGAAATAAATTTCCACTGTTGGTAAGCTGTCCTATTCTTCTGCCTTGTGTCATGTCAAACCAGAGGAGTCCCAAATAGATCTCACTGTACTATATAATTAATCCTGTGAGCCAAACTTGAGGATGATTATCAGTAGACCACCATTCCAGCATTTGCAGAATCTTCTTTCAATGTTTACGTCCTGCTATTACTTTACGCTTCCAACCCCCGAGTTGATCAGCTCTCCTTGCTGAAGCAGCGGTCTAGTTGTAGCCCCACAGTGGAGAGACAGGTCCCCTGATGATTCTAGCACCTAATACAGCACTATCTTCAAAAACAAATACGGTTTCTTTCTAGAATCTTGAAGCCTCAAACTGCATGCTATCTCAATACTGTTCCTCTATATTGCTAAAGTTGACATGAATAGCGGATTTCTGTTGAAAACATAAGATTGTCACCTCTCCTTTTTTCCCCATTTCAGGTGGCTTTTTCCTTTCTGTCCTCTGCTTGCTTCTTCTCTCTGAGCACAACCTTCTCCGAGTCCCATGGATGATTGCCATCTTAATGTATTTCTGAAAATTGCCCACAACTCTTTAAAATCACAACCCAGTTTTCCAAAAGCGATACCCCAACAACCTTACTCTAGCTAATCTCCTTTATCTCATCTATTAACCCCACCAAACTGTCCCACAGCCACCTTTCCCCAGTAATGACCACACTTAGCTCCTACTGCTTTAATCTAGAACAAAGAAACTGGAGTGAATGAATGGAATGGTTTACTTGAGCACACTGGACTAACCCAGGTAATCCAAAATAACCACTAACACTGAAGTGACCACTAACCATGGGTTACGGAGGAGCGTGCTGCCCAGCATGAAGACTCCAACGCCTCGTCAGCGGTAAGAAGCGCTATATAAATGCATTTACATTTTTACTTACTTTCCACCCATCTATAAGTGTTAACAGGTGTCACAATTAACCAATTTAAAGACACTCAATATACCACGGATGTATAAAAAGGCTGGCTTGACAAGGGAAGATTTGAGCCTTTAGTCAGAAGATTGCAAAATTCTCTTTTGCAGACGAATTAATCAAGCTATCTTACTTGCAGTATAGGTTAATTTATTTGAAGCCATCATAATCTGGCCTAATTGGAGTGTGGACATCTAGTGGCTACCAAAAGTGTATATTTTGGACACATTCAATTCATTAAAGTATGCCAACTAACATACGTTTGTTGACTCAAACATCTGGGCAGTCACAGTAACTTGCGAAAAAGAGCAGATTTGTTATGGTGGTGGGGAGGGGCCAGGAGGCGGGGGTTGTAAATGCTGAGTACCACCTCAACACTGCTATTGATTTATTTTCCACCAGAGGAGGTCATTATGGCGCCACACGGCTTTATATTTGGAAGAAGAGCTGTTGTGACACCTGAAGCACTGAATCACTAGCTTTGTTCCCCGGCACAGAAAATAGACACAGTAAGGACACTGGAGAAAAGCCATTCAGCTGCATTTGAACGCATTTTTTTAGATGACAATTCAGAATAAAAGGCTTATTTCCTCAGCTGGACAGCGCTCTGCAGTTATCAAGCGATTTCTTCCTGGGCTATACAAGTCAGACTTCACAGCAAGAAGAGGATACATGTTTACAACGACCGGTGCAGCTCCAGACACAGTATTACAGTATCAAAGTATATTTACATGAGGGCACGGGGCGGATGCCACAGCTCGGAACAAGGCAGTGCAAGTGGGAGCACTTAGTCAAGAATACATGCATACGTGGAAATAATCAAAGCGTTTGATTCCTCCTAATTGTCACACCTCACATGCTTTTCTACTGTTTGTGAAGATAGGATTTTGTTTACAGAAGAGGATTTTCTACCAGAGGTGCTTTGTTTAACAGTAGGAACTCTTGGCGACGAGATGGTTACACAGCATGGTGTTATGCGAGAACCCACAGCCATAGGATAAAACACAACTTGTATTTAAGACAAAGCACAGTTTGCCATGGTACATACCTGTCCTAAAGGCACTACTTCCCTAATAGGATTGTGAGGGTAGGTGGAGTCGGCAGCCGTAGATTAGTGATAAAGGTGCAAGTTCAGTTCTTGCAGCGGTGGCCAGCAGCAGCTATTTAGTGCGCCTCACCCTTCTCAGGATAGCATGGCACTTGCTGTGTTGACTAAAGCTTCCAAGTGAAATTCTGCTGCCTCCTGAAGATGCTAAACTAGTTCTGCTCCAAGCCTCTAGCCTCGAAGACAAGAGTTGTTCTTTGCTAGGACAGCACCCTGGATGCAAAGAAGTTTAGCGCCCTTCCTGCTGCTAGTGAATACAATTAGGCAGCAAGGGAGCGTTTGGTGTTCACACATTAGTTTCCGGCTGATTACATCATAGCAGCGACTGGCCTCAGAACACAACCACCTACGCACCCCATCAGCTCACCTGAGTCACTCACTGTTAGCTCTGTCACGCTGGGGTCAAGTTGCTTGTTTGGGGTGAAAGGGACGTTTTTGGTGTGCGGCATTAAGACGAGACATTGAGATGGGAAGGCAGGGGAGCTTGTGGGATGTTAAAAACAGCACCTGCAGCAAGTACAAAAAATAATTAAAAGCACTTTACATTCAATCACTGGAGTAAAGCAAGAGGGACATTGCTTTTTGCATGACTTGAATGCAGACCGCTCTGTGTGTCCCTTGTAAAATTGATTGGCAAAAGAGGGGACGTAGGCGGGCTAGTTTAACGAGGTCCAACGTACAAGCCCGGGAAGACTGTATGCAAAAAGGGGTATGAAGTTCCTCAATAGCAAGTAACAGAAGAGAGGAGATACCGTGAGGTGTGGGTAGTATAAAGGTAGCTACATGCCTAGTCAAGGAAAAAGGCAAACTAAGGGGGGGGAAACCCCTTGGTGGAACTAGGGCTCTCACACACCCAGCAAGCTAGGTGTCATGCTTCATCATATGAGCCTGCCCCTCGTCCAGTCGGCGCTGCAATACCGGACGGGCTCCCGAACCGGGGCTCTTTATCGGGGATCTTCTGTTCCTGCCGGTGGGTGCAGTGGGGGTAAGAGGCCTAGTGTGTGTAGACGTGAAAGGGAAGTGAATTAAAACAGGTCAGTTAATCCTAGCCATAATTTAATTCATAAGGTAAACCGCCTGATTAAAAATATAAAGAGAGGGACAGTACACTAGATGTAATGTGTCTAGTCATATAGTCCTGCTCTCAAATGATCGACATGTTTCGTGCCTCTAATGTCAGGGGGATCTGGGCACTTCCTCAGGATCAGAATGAAAAACTATCTACACTACGTGGTCAAGTGACATCTACCTACCACGTGTTCAGGTCAGTGACCTGTAAAACAAATAAAAGATAAACCTCAATCAATCACAAGGTCTCATTGGCACTTGTATATCATCGTATCTCATCAGCTTTTAGAACAAAAACAAAATTGCCACAGTGGGTTGGGCCTGGCTCGCCCATGCCAAAAGCCGGTCCTGTTTGAAGCCTACACATATGCCTGACTGTTAGTTGGGCACCTTTGAAAACGCTCAATCTGCAGATGGTGTATTTGCAGCATACAGTACTATGCAGGCAAGCTTTAAGTCTACAGAGTCAAGAGGGCAACCACCAAAAACGCTCCTTTTGCAGTGGCTGCAAGCTGGTATTACCGAAGGACCACAAGTCCCACTCTGTATTACCATATACGCGCCCACTTCAAGCATGCATTTGAAAGAGAACATTCATTAATATGCACGATGCAACCCCCTTGCAAATGAGGAGTGTGGGCACTGGATTTGAACTATCCAGGTTGGACCACATATTCAGCGCATCCAGCCCCAGGGTGTCCTTTGGACGAGAAGTGGAAGTGGTACAAATGGCACACCATGTGGGGGCAGGTAGGAGGTAGAGAATGCAGGGTGGTATTAGGCCTCATGCAGCACTGTACTAGGCAGCTCTCAAAAGGATTCAGCTGGGGTGATCAAGTAGACCTTTATGGTGGAGTGGTGGGGGAAGGGAACGACTCCCAATAGCATGTTTGCAGTCTAGGCACCCCACCACTCAGGGTAGAAGCTTGATCACAGACACGAACAGGAGAAAAGTTGCCATTTGCTATCTGCTGCTTATATAACTACACATGTGCATACCTCTCAACTCACCCTGCCTTTAAAAGGTGACAACCGCCCTTGGGGTCTTCAGCCGCCAGCCTCCCCTTCTTCACCCGCCTTGAAGTTGGGCGCAACTAGCTTTAATAACTTTTGTCATATCTAGCTCTTCATGCGGTTTAAACAGCAGATGTTATTCATTCCCAGTTTGTAGTGCTCAATTTACGACCGACCGCCTGAAGGACTGATGGCTGAAAGGGCTTTGCCGGGATACAAACTCAGACCCTTCCTGTGGATCAATGCTTTCTTCAAGAAATGAATGTTAAACTCATTGGGCTATTTTTCAAGTATTCCATTTGCAGTTTCACAACTGTGAGAAGAGTGACGACAAACCAATGAATAAAAAATGAACATTACTCAGTTAAATATGACATGCACTTTCATCAATGTTTATCCAGTGCTTTCTAAATATTCAGATTTAAATAGAGTGGTAGAAAATATATATATATATTTTTTTTTTTTACCTACTGGCAGTCTCCAGTAGGTAGTTATAGCTAGGACCAAAGTTTCCATAGGATTTACAAAAAACTTCCCTTTCTTGGTTCAGCTGCTATGTGGAAAGTTTCTGGTTGATCCTTAAAGCGGGGGCCGAGAAAAAAGGGGGGCCCCAAAACGAGTTTTCCCCATGTTAAGTCTATGGGGATTTTTCATTTTTTGAACACGACGACAGCCCGAACCGCTGAACGGAATTACACCAAATTTAGCAGAAAGCTAGATGTTGGTCCAGAAAGCGTGCTTTTTGTGACTAGGTGTAAATCTGTTCAGTATTTCAGAGATATTCAAGTTTAAAAAATACAGATATCTGGTAGCCCAAAAACCTACTGAAAAGCTACTGAAATGTGATTGGCCACCAACACTTCAACCAGGAAGTGTTGGAAGCCATCTTGGGACCAATATACATGAAAGCACCACATTGAAATGCATTGTAGTGAATGGCAGGTTGAGGGTCACACAAATGAGAACGTATAAACGGTGATAACAGATTTTAGTTACAAAATGTATCATTTGCTGATGGTACCATACTGATCTTAAGAATAGTGGTGTATTCTAAGGTGAGTTTACATTTTGAAAAAGCCTTCTGCTGGGATTTCATGAATCATGTTTGGGGGAAAACGGTTTCCTCATGATTTTCCCATAGAGGTTATGGAAGGTGCTCCAGAAGCTAAAATGCAGAGTATATTTTCTGTAGACTCACACTATCTTTCTCAGCCATATGAAAATGAAGTCTGACATTCTCAGTAAATCATGTACTTCCAACAGGAGCAGCCTGTCAGCTGATTCCCTTGTGTTCTACTGCAGCCTCCCAGAGCGTTCTAAGGAACAACTAGAGCGCTAACAGTGTTACTTATGATAAAACTTTGGCACACTTGAAGCCATGTTGACTGAATCAAACTGGCAGAACTTAAAACATTTAATTTGTAAGGAACAAATTGAGGGGGTTCAGTTTGTTAAAGATATTATGGTTAGTGCTGTAGAAAGAAAAATTAGGACACATTTTAAGTGAGTTCTCAAATATCTTCTTCTATTTCATTAGAAAATTCTGACATGCAGACTGAGACATACACTTTTAACACCAGCAGCAAATTGCCAGTTAACTCTCTGGTGATCAGTAGCTTTACTATAGGGTTCTAATGAGCAACTAGAGTGCTAACATTCTGAATTCATGCCAAAAGAGTGGCCCATCTGAACACTATCTTGATAGAATGGAAGTAGAAAACTGAAAGCATTTTCTACTGGGGATACTGCAGTAAATGAGCTACGTAACAGATACATCTCCCAAGGTGGCCACTAGAGGAAAAAGAGCCCAAATGTAGCACAAATATCACCCAAGTATAGCCCAATGTCAGAAGTTTGAAAAACACTTATTTTTTTTGTTTTGTTGAAGTATTGGAGTGTATTACATGAGCATTACTCAAGGACACATTAATTTTGTTTTTAGGCATGGGGATATTGAGTGATTTGTCCAGAATCACAGGATGTTGAGCTGACGCCGAAACTCGAACCTGGTTCCCCAGTTGCAAAGTCTGCAGCTCTGGCCCGAACGCCCTAACGTCACATCCTCTCCCTTAAGTGTAACAAATAATCAAGTGATCAACTATATAAAAAACATTAAGATAGCAAATTATTTAAAAGTGCTATGTCGCTATTTGAGAATTCAGAAAATATGTCCTCATTTTAGTTGTTTAGAGCACTAACTATAATTTCTCTGGGAATAAGACCCTCTCATGGAGGAGGGTGCAGAGGCAATAAGTTGACCACACTGGGCGAGGTGGGCAGAGGGCAGCACAATAGACCATAGAGGGCAGAGGAAAGGAGGGCAAATGCAGCAAACCAACCATGCAGTACAGGCAAAAGAGGCTGTGGCAACATGAAAGACCATTGAGGCAGACGGCAGTGGCAGTACAACCAAACATGCCAACAGACCAGATTCAGGCAGGAGACTCCTGATGTTTTTAAGCCCTAAAGGGCTTTATTTTATTTGTCTCCTGGCTAAAAGCTCCTCTTTTTCAATGTGAGTCAATGGGAAAAATCAATTCCAGAGGTTTTCTTTTTCAAAATCTTACCAGGTTCAAAATGTTGGCAAATAAGGTACATAGGATCATGGAGGGCAGTAGGAATGGGGTAGAGACTTGGACTCGGATAAGAGAGGACAGGAGGAAGATGGGCATGGCACCAAACTGACCTTACAGAGCAGGCATCGGGGTTGTAGCAGCACAATACACCACACAGGGCAAGTGGGATGGCAGTGCAGCACAACGGACCATGGGAAGCAACAGGGAGGGGATAGGGCCATGCACAACAGAGAGCAGAGGGTAAAGAGGCATGGGCAGCAAGCTGACCATACCAGACAGACAGCAAGGGCACAACTGACCATGAAAGGCAGGAGGGAGTGGGCAGGGGCACGCTAAAGGACCAGACAAGGCAGGAGGGAGGAGATAGGGGTTGGCATATGGAAAACGGAGGCCGGGGGCAGGGCAGGAGCATCAAGCTGACCATGAAGGGCAGGAGGGATGGGCACTGGAAGCACAACACACCATGGAGGGCAACAGTGAGGCTATAATGGCATACACACGGACATTGGAGGAATGGTGGGACGGAGGTCAGGGGCAGCAAACCTACTACACAGGGCACGTGGGAGGGCATGGGACAACGCAGAAGACCATGCACTGCAAGCAGGAGGGTTAGTGGCAGCACAACGGCCATGGTGGGCAAGAGGGAGGAGACAGGGGCATGCACAAAGGACCATGGAGGACAGAAGGGAGGGGTAGGGGCTGGACACACAAAAGAGGGCAGGGGAAGGGGCTTCACAACAGACCACGCAGGAGGAGCGATTGCAGCAAAAGAGAGCATGGAGGGCAGAAGGGAGTGGCAGCAAAATGGATCATGAAGGACAGGAGAGAGGGGATGGGGCATGGTACTTGGGCAGGCAGGGTGGAGGTGGCAGGGACAGACGGCAGCTATCTGACCAAGCTAGGCAGGTGGAAGGGACAGCAGCAGCTCGATAGAATACTCAGTAGATAGGAGTGTGGCAGGTCTATGGAATATGATGGTTAGAAAGGAGGGAGCAGGGGCATGCACACAGACATCGGAGGCAAGTGGGAGGAGAGTAGGGGCAGCAAGCTAAGCACAGAGGCTAAGCAGGAGGGAAATGATGAGGCATAGAATTGGGCAACGGAGGGCAGGAGGAGTGAACAGAGACATCAAGCTTAATGGAGGGCAGTGGCAGCACATCAGACCATGCAGGGCAGGAGGGAGGAGGCTCGCTCATGGACTCAGACAACAGAGGGTAGGGAGGAGGTGGATGGGGCAGCAAGCTACCTGTTTAGGGCAGGCAGGAAGGCAGTGGCAGAACAAAAGCCACAAATGGCTGTAATGAGGGAGCAGGGTCAAGGACTTTGACAATGGAAGGCAAGGAGGGGGTGGGGGAGCAGGAGCAGCAAGCTTGGCTGGGGGCAGCACTATGCCAGGATCTGTGTTTAACCCCCGACTGTGCACTGCGATGGGCATCTTACTGAACGTTAAAAAACCTTAGAAATTCACTGAAAAAAAACAAAAGGTTACAGGAACGTTATAGTTGGGCTCAGACTTCACTCGTACAAAACCAGTGAAATTCAGCAGTTAGTTACCTCAGCTAACTATAATTTATACCTCCACAATGCACTGCTTATGACCTCACATATTAGATCACTCATGACATGGTCAGTTACATTACTTATGACATCACTGATGACATCATCCAGTGATTGTTAGTGTTTTCGAAACGTTCATGAGTTTTAAACATATACACTAAGGTATTACAAAAGTACCACATACGCCCAGATATACACATTTGTTTTAATATAATATCTAAAAAACTACCAAACGGATTTACACCAAATAAGAAAAAAAGCATGATCTCCGGAAAATAATCTACTTTTCTCCCAAATTTTGTGTAATTTTGTCCAGCGGTTCGGGCTGCAGGAGTGTCTAAAGACTCTAGGTAATTAACTTGGGAAACACACTTTTTTTACCTCTACCTTTTTCTATGACCCCGAAATCGTTGGGAACTTTTTGTGAAGATTCGTCAACGGGCGCAAACGATATAGGCAAGTCAAATACACAAAAAATGTCCTTGCCATCCAATAACCCATACCCACCCTAAACCCTAAAAATATTTCCTTGCCACCCTAAAACCTATACCCACGCTAAACCCTAAAAAATACCTTACCACCCGAAATCCCATAACCACAAAAAACACGAAAAATTCCCTTGCCACCCAAAATTGTATCCCTCTTTTTTATCCTTGAAGATTTGTAAAAGCACTCCGATACCCTCTCAGGTCATGTTCATGCTATATAAAACACTGTAAATTAATAAATAAAAAAAGAAACCAAAACCAAACCTAAACCCATCCCTTGCCACCCAAAATTCCCCACCCACCCTAAACGTTGGAAAATCCCTTACCACCCAAAAACCCATACCCCACCCTAAACCCTAAAAATTCCCTTGCCACCCAAATACCCACAGCCACCCTAACCCTAAGAAATTCATTACCACCTTCAAACCCATATCCACCCTAAACCCTAAAGATTCCCTGCCACCCAAAAATCTATACCCACCCTAAACTCTAAAAAAAAATCCCTTACCACCCAAAAATCTATACCGACCATAAACCCTAAAAATTCCTTTGCCACCCAAAAACCCAAACCCACCCTAAAACCCCCAAAAATCCCTTGCCACTCAAAAAGCCACATCCACCCTAAACCCTAAAAAATAAAATTACCACTCAAAAACACATACCCACCCAAAACCCTACGCATGTCCTCCTTGTCCTTTTTGGGCACCAGAAAGTAGTGGGAGTAGCAACCACGTCCTACTTCTGGGGTCGGAACATGCTCAATGGCCCTCTTGGCCAAGAGGGCTGTGACTTCCTTCTGCAGAAGCACCAAGTGATCCCCTGACATGCGGTGGAATTGAGGTGGCATGGCTGGGGGGGTGGTCTCGAAGGGGAGGGAGTAGCCCCTTCGGACAATGTCCAAGACCCACCTGTCCGAGGTGATGGCACGCCAGTGGTGAAGGTGATGGCGGACCCTGCCCCCTACTGGCGTGCTGTGCACCTGAAAGGAGGGACTAGGAGGGCTTGGAGGCCGCAGACAGGGCGGAGGTGGTGGCCTGACCCGCACGCTGGTTGCCCGAACCGCCACGGCAGTAGCCACGTCCTCGGCCACGCGAAGACGCTTGCTGCGCGGGCCGGTGGCTGGGCAGCGGACGTGACTGGGCGCCCCTTCCGTGGCCACGAAAGGGGCGAAAAGCAGAGGTTAGCGGAGGGCGCACAACAGAAAGGCCCAGGGACTTGGCAGTAGCCCATGAGTCCTTAAAACGCTCCAGCGCATGGTCTGCTTTGGAACCAAAAAGACCGACTCCATCAAAGGGCATGTCCATGAGTGTATTCTGGACATCACCCGAGAAACCAGTTGTTCTCAGCCAGGCGTGGCGACGCAGCGCCACCGTCGTTGCAAGCGATCTGCCCAGCGAGTCGGCGGTATCAAGGCCACAACGTATGGTGTACTTTGCCGCATCCCTACCATCCGCAATGGTGCGGGTAAGCAGTGTCTGGACCTCCTCAGAACACTGGGGCAAAACAGTTGCCACCGAATCCCACAGGGAGTGGGTATATCGGCCCAAAAGGCAAGCGGTGTTGACGGACCGCAAGCCAGCACTGGAGGAAGAAAAAGCCTTCTTCCGAAATTGGTCCAGGCGTTTGGATTCCCTATCCGGAGGGGCGGTAGGGAAGGCGGTTTGGGAGGCAGTGGCTTGGACAACCAAGCTCTCGGAGGTGGGATGTTGAGAGAGAAACAAGGGGTCGCCCGGAGCAGGGCGATGGCGTCGGGCCACGTTCCTATCCACAGGAGCCCCTGTGGTGGGCTTGGACCAGGTGCCCAAAAGAACGTCAGATAGTGCATCATTAAACGGCAGCACAGTTTCAGATGAGGAAGCTGCCGGCTGAAGCACTTCCGTCAGGGATTAGTCCTGACAGCCACAGTAGGCAATTGGAGGTGCAAGGCTCCAGCTGCTCTACGCAACACCGTTGCGAAATTTGCTCCCTCCTCCGTAGCCACGGGAGGAGACAGCATGCCAGTGTCAGGGGAAGTGTCTAGACCACTGGCATCCCCAAGTTCCTCTGCCCAGTCCTGATCATACTCACACTGCTGTGTGAGAGGGTCTTCCGACCCCTCCCAGCTCTCCTGGTCCTCCTGTGGTTCAAAATATGGAGGAGGAGGGACATCTGGGACCCAAGGTCTCATCGGGCGCCGGAGCCGGCGCCGAGCGACGCCGGTCCGGCTCCATGTCCGGGCCCGGAGAGAACCGGGGAACGACGCCGCCGGGAGCCCCGGACGGCGTCAGGAACGGCACCGGGGACATCGGCGCCGGCGGAGGCGTGGTGAGGTCAACCGGCGTCGATGGGGGTTGCGGTACCACCGGAGCCGGGATCGAGGCCTGGGCCGGAGCCGAGGCCGGGATCAAGGCTGGCGGGACAGGCGACGCCGGGACCGGAGTCGTCGGCGACGCCGGAGCAACCCCATCAGGGCCCGCGGGGCCCGAAGGCGCACCGGAGGGACCTTGAGGCCCGAAGAGGCGGGCCATGGCCGACAGGAATTCCTGTAGCTCAGCCGGAGTCGCCCCGAACCCGGAAAGGATGGGTAATACGGGGGCGGCTCTACAGGCACGTCCGGGGCCGCGGACGGTGCCGACAGGGGCCTCAGCCGAGTCGCGAGACCGGCGAGGCGAAGTCTTAGAGCGATGATGCTTCTTAGACTTTTTGTGCTTCGACTTACCCGAGGAGCGCGAAGACTTGGACTCCGACGACCGGCGGGGGCTCCGCGACCGGCCCCTCGACCTCTCACGGGACCGGGGCTTGGTGCGTCGCGGAGCCGACTGCCGGACCTCGAGGAGCTTTCGAGACCGCTCTCGCAAAGCCTTCGGGTGGAGTTTCCGGCAGTCAGGGCACGACTTTGTGTCGTGGTCTCGGCCGAGACAGTAGAGGCACTCTAAGTGCGGGTCTGTGATCGACATCATTCGACCACAGACGTCGCATGGCTTGAAGCCGGGCATCCCTACCGACACCTAGGAGTCGAGAAGACTCGAAAAGAAACAGTGAAAAAAATCAAACATTTAGTCAAAAATTGACAAGGGCACTGCTCTTCCCGGATCTGCGCTTACTGGCGCGGAAAAAAGAAGAACTGACGTCAGCGCGCAGGAGCGGCGTCTAAGTACTGCCCGCGACGTCATCCCGGCGATCACAACGCCGACGACGGACGCGGAGCCGCACAACGCCGCCTACCGACGCGCAAGGGTACTGCTACGCAAAAACTTTTCCGGATCCAGCCTGACGCCTGGGGATATTCTAAGGTAAGGAATCTGTCACTAACTTGTCTCTTTCAGATCCCTAATATCAATATCTATATATATCTATATTGCCTACTGGCGGTCGCTAGTAGGTAGTTATAGTTATAATTTTGTTTTGCCAATAACTTTGGCACTGCTTGACTAATCTTCACAAAATTTTCAAAAAACGTCCCTTTTTGGATCAGCTGCTGAGTTGAAAGTCACGGAGTGATCCGTCAAGCAGGGGCCGAGAAAAAAAGGAGGTCCCAAAATGCATTTTCCCCATGTTAAGTCTATGGGGAATTTTCAATTTGGTAGAAAACTAGATGGTGGTCCAGAAAGCGTGCTTTTTATTATTTGGTGTAAATCCGTTCAGTAGTTGCAGAGATATTCAAGTTTAAAAAATATAGATATCTGGTAGCCCAAAAACCTACTGAAATTTGTTTGGCAGCTAACACTTTAAGCAGGAAGTGTTGAAAGCCATCTTGGGACTTGGTTGAACCGAGACCCACAAAAAATGTAAAAAAAATAAATAAAAGGGGGCAGGGAAGAAACACTTTGACCCCCAGGCCTCTTGAAGTGGTCACACTGGGGATTTTTAATAAAAAAAACTTTCAGCGGGATCCACGGACCCGGGCAAAATGTTTTAAAAAATATAAGCACGGCCTCCCGCGCTTCGTTCATTATCCGCCCCGGGTGGGCCAGCTCTCGGGTGCATTTTTTTTATATTCGAGGGACAGCACACAGTCGCCCCCCGCCCCCCCACCCTTCCCGGACTACCACCTCCCTGTGGCTTCTTTAAAAAGAAAATGAAAGCCTTACGGGGCTCTCTCGCTGGTTCGGGGACTACCATCTCCCCGGGCCTTATAGTTTTATAAAGGGGGGGACTCTTAGTCCCCCTCACAGCCCAAGGGACTCCCACATCCCCGGGGCTTCATCTATAAACAAAGAGAGGGGCCGCGCTTATCCCCCACCCCCATCAGCCCCATGGGGCCGCCAATTCCCCAGATCTTTCAATTTACATAATGCGGGAGGCGCACGGACCCCCCTCCCTCAAAACACCGGGGACTGCCACCTTCCCGGGGCCTTCATCTGTAAACAAAGCGGGGGCCCCCCGCCACCTCCTTGGGGGCTTTCAATTTACATAATGCAGGGGGGCGGCGAGGACTCACCAGCAGCCCCAGGGACTGTCACCTCCCCAAGGCTTTAACCAAAAACAATGCGAAGGGCAACAAGGCCCCCTCACAGCCCTGTGGACCACCACCACCTCCCCAGGTGCTAAATCACACAATGGAGGGGGCGTGGCCTCCGAAGACCTCTAAGCAACCGCACTGTCTGGGACTTACTGGAGGTAACAGGAGAAGTTGTTGGCCCCCCCTCCCCCCCCCCAAGGACGTCCTTGTGGGCCAACTACTCCCCCTGTTACCACCAGTAAGTCCCACACTGCAGGATTGCTGAGAGGTCTTCGTGGCCCACCTCCTTTCTCTACCACTGCAAACACGCCTCCTAGTGCACTACTAGTTGGGGCATGAAGTCCTGTTGACTTTTGAGGGTCCTTGGGGGCGAATAACCCCTCCAGTTACTTCCAGTAAGTCCCGCACAGCAGGATTTCTAAGAGGTCTTCGGAGTCCACGCCCTCTTTCTCCACCACTCTGCAAACGTATATCCTGGCACACTACTGGTTGGGGAATTTAGTCTTTTTGATGCTGAGGGACCTGGGGGGCCAAGAAACCCTCCTGGTACTTTCTGTAAGTGCTACACAGCAGAATTCCTGAGAGATGGGCAGAGGCCCCGACCCTTTCTCCACCACTCTGCAAACGCCATTATTACTTAAAAAAGCATAGAAATTCACTGAAAAAAACAAAGGTTACAGGGACTTTATATTTAGGAATTAGCATTTAAAAAACCTTTCAAATTCACTGAAAAAAAACAAAGGTTACAGTGACGTTCTAGTTAGGAAATTTAATTTTAAAAAACATAGAAATTCACTGAAAAAAACCAAAGGTTATAGGGACGTTATAATTGCGCTCAGGTTCCACTCGTACAAAACCAGTGAAATTCAGCAGTTATAGTTAGCTGACATAACTATAACTCATGCCCCCACATTGCACTGCTTATGACCTCACATATTACATCACTCATGACATGGTCAGGGACATCACTGATGACATCAGCCACAAAATCACTAACACATCCACTCACACCCCCCCCCATAGAACCTTTCATACACCCCCTCCCACATTCACAAACCATTCACAGACCCATACCAGTTGAGGGAAGGTTTGTGAGCAGGTGTTCCTCCTTTTCAAAGAAGTATTGTAGTTAAAGGGTAATTCCTTGTTCAAGTAGCACACATTAATCCAGATTGATTTGAGTGAAGGTAGTTCTTTTTATTCACCACATTATTGTGATCATTTCACTCGTTTTTGGTTTTTCGTAAAGCAAATTTTTAGGAAAAGTGAACAGCCGACACGTGTTTCGCCCTATGTGGCTGATAGAGCCAGGGCTTTCTCAAGGCTAGTCTTTACATTCTAACATCATGGTATCAGCGAGGAGTCTGTATATTTTCAAATTAATAGTAGGACATTGTGTTCAAAATCCAATTCCTTTACCTTTAATCTGAGGAAATTGGAGGTGGAGCCCCACCCGCTCTCTGGAGCTAAGAAGGAGTCTGCAGGGCCAAATCCTGCGCAGACACCTGCTCAGAGCCCTCTCTCCCTCGGCCTGGGACGGTGAAGATGACAATCCGAGGTGGCGGTGACGTCTGGGGTCAGAAGTTGAAGGTCACCGCACAGACAGAGGATCCTTCCACCCCTACAGCTGCTGGAGCCGGAGGAAGAGGCCGGAAGTGACTGCATTCACAGACCCATACCAGTACTTACTCACTGATTCGGAGATCTACACACACACACGCACACACACACACACCTACCCACTCACCCATACAGTCACTCATACACCCACTCATACACCCACTCACTAATACAGCCACTAACATATCCACTCATACAGCCACTCGCACACTGAGTCAGTCACCCATAGAGCTACCCACACACCTACTCACTCACCCATAGAGTCAATCACACAGCCACTTACTCACCCATACAGTTACACACACACCCACTTACTCATAGATACTAACACGTACTTACTCACCTATACAGTCACTGACAAGCACACACTCACCCATATAGCCACTCTCACATTCATTCACTCACCCATACAGTCACTCATGTAACCCATCACTCACCTATACTGCTTTTCACATACCCAGTTACTCACCCATATACCACTGACACATCCACTCACCTACACAGCCATACACATACTCACTCACCCATACAGCCCTCACACATACTCACTAACCCATACAGCCACTGACTCACCCACTCGCTCATCCATACAGGCAGTCACACACCCTCACCTACCCACACAGACACCCATACAGGTACTCAAACAACCAATCAATCACCCGTACAACCACTCACGTAACCACTCATGTGCCTACTCACACACCCATACAGCCACTTAGACACCAACTGACAGACTGATACTAACATTCACACAACCAGTCCCTCATCCATACGTTCCCTGAGACACCTAATCACTCACTTATACAGTCAGTCACACACCCACTGAATCATCCATACAGGCACTCACACACCCACTGATTCACCAATACACCTTGGTATATAGATTTAACACTCAAACATTTTAAAAACACTCTGTGTCACTGGATGAGGTCATCAGTGGTGTCATTTGAGATGTCATGAGTGATGTCACTGACCATGTCATGAGTGATGTAATATGTGAGGTCATAAGCAGTGCATTGCAGAGGTGCGAGTTCTAGTTAGCTCAGCTAACTGCAACTGCTGAATTTCACTGGTTTTGTAGGAGTGGAATCTGTGCCTAACTATAACATTCATATAACCTTTAGTTTTATATATATATTGATATTTATTTATCTATATATATATATATATATATATATATATATATATATATATATATATATATATATATATATATACATATACACACACACACACACACACACACACACATCTTTTGGAAGCAAGGGGCAACTTGCCGAAGTGCAGCCTAATCACACTTAATGCTTGGAAGGCAGGCGTGCCAAACCTGCAATCCCAGGAAATGCATGTTTTTTCTGCCAAACAGTCCTTAGCAAAAAATCTGGTATTCCAGGAGTTGCTTCCACCGCATCTTTATTTTAGATATGTACCACCGTAGTAAAGACAAAGTTCAGCCGAAATGAGTCGTCTTCTGAGAATCGGGAGACAAATTAAAATAGACCACACTACAATTCCGTTATCTGCATGTGAGAACATGTGGTAGAACTTTCAACTATGGAAAACTGTACTTGATAGTGGCACACAGAAATTGTATGTTTTATGTTGTATGGGGCTCCCCTTCAACAAGGTCTGATCACTTGCACAGTGATAAACAAAAGAGTTAGCTGGTGAACAACATTAAAACTTGTCACAAGAAGAAAGCTTTGCCCTTTCTGGCATTTCCCTGAAGCCGGCTTTCTAGCCAAGGGGAGGTGGATATAAAGTAACAATCTTGTGAATGGAGGGATCTATCACCAAACCGGTTCTATCTTGTAGGAATAACCAACTGGTCACTGTATGAGGCAGACCCTAGGATTCCAGCTGTGCATGCATTCAAAATAGGAAAACACAGATTTTGTTTTAGACAGACTGCTAGATATTACACTATTCTTTGAGAGCAACCTATTTTCTCACACTAGTAAGATGTTTGGGTCAGCAAAGCTATGCTTAATGTCCCTTTAGTGTAACAAGACCTCCATGTTGGGGGCATTTGTAACCAACTCCCAAATATCTAAGGATCAGTAAAACTCCTACCAGGTGTTGTGAAAGTCTAATATTATGCAGAACTTGGTGTCAACTAAGTGGGAATAAGACCGTAGCTTCCTCTGTCAAATGAAACCAAAGAGAGGAAATCAACAAACCTTCCACAGCAGCCTAATTCAATAACAGGGAACCCAGTTGGCAAGGCCAAGTAATAAGTCACTAAGGAATTTACTGAAGCAGACAGTATCTGGAAGAGGGCGGAGCGGAAGTAATTACTCCTAGGAAGGTGCAAACTCCAAGAACTGTAATTTTCTCAGGTCAGTACAGACCAATGACCAATATACTCAAGGAGCTATACCAGCCACAAAACCTAGGTCTCTTGGTCAGAGGTGGAAGGGGGCAGGCAAAATAACTGTAGCATTTGGCCACCCACTAAGCATGACTACGTCAGGCAAAAAACCTCTCATTTATCTTCTACAAAGAGAAGTCTACAGTGTTTATTCATTGGTGATCTGGTGAGCAAGCAGTTTTCAATCATTAGATTTATGCATCTTTGCTGAGCGTTTTGAATAAGTTAAAGGTGAGCCTCTAATTACAAACTTGCACAAAACTACTCTAAGACATGGCCACCTTCTAGGTTCACTTTTTTTTTATTCCCAGATAGAATAGTCAAAGGAAAAAAAAGTGATAGAGAAAGTGAACTGAAGAAAATAAATAAATACCCGAAACATTAAAACTTGTTTAAAACCTCACTAGATGTTAAATGTTAACCCAGAAGTTGAACCATGCACGTATATGCAGGTGAGTGTGTGGTGCTGCAGGCAAGGTACACGTTTCTTTACACACCTTCTGTTGTGGTCTTAAGAGATTTCTGTACATGATCTTGTTTAAAGCTGTTGTACTTTATATTGATAGCAACAGTTGCCAGGTGCTGACCAGTTCCTTACAAGAGGCAAAGGCTAAAGGGGAGTTGTCAAAGATACCCTGGAGTCTACTACGGACAATAACAGACTTCGCAAGATACTAAATATTCACAGACTCAGAGAGAACCGGACATGTTATTTTCAGTGAACTCTAAATGCATATCCTCAGGTACAAGGCAACGGGTCTTTACACGTATCAAAACGTGTTTTGGACCAATGCATTCAAGTGACTACCTTGTAAGAAATTTGCTTTCTTGCAAATTATTAGAACTTATCCCGATTGACTTAGGTTTTAACAAAAAATTTGGACCATGTGTTTTTGTCAAAAACGTTTTGATTTTACAATTTGTTTTTGCAGCACGTTTATGTCATTTAAGGAGCACTTTTAATAAAGATTTGATTCACATTTGCCATTTTCTATGGACTTTATAGGCAGCAGGTAAGCCTAAATTCAAACACCACACAAAGTCCTTTTTGAAAGGATCAAAAACATACAGCTCAACATACATGCCTGAACGAAACATTAAGAACAATCTACACATTTTAGGCATAGTACATTTACGCACACATTGACTGCTGCTGTGTAAGAATACAACTAGACTATACTGGTGAGATGGTTTGAAATTCTAACTGGAGCACTGCCTGAACTGACCCTGCGGATTGCCACCCCGTTTACCTGTTTCCTTAAGTCCTGAGCCGATCTGTGAATCGTATGGTGGCTAGCAGCGAGACCTTTGGCGGAGGAGACAGTATGTGGAGCAGGAGTGTGGTTAGCAGCAGCAGCGGCCCGCTCTCTTCGCCTCTCAACCCTCTGTTCAGCACTACGTTCCTTCCCTGGTGTGACTTCTTTACTTTTGTGTTTCTGAGCGGATTCTTTTTCCCTTGGTGATTTGCTGTACCCATTAAACACTGAAGAGAGAGCGAGAAAACTGTGTTAAAGAAATGCATTGAGAGGTTACAATTTGAGAAAATAGGTCTACAAGATTCGACTAAAACAAATCAGACATTGGCTGCACCAACCACTGCATATGAAACACTTACTCATGTAGCAAAATGGAGAGCCACGACACAAAAACCAATGAATTCTAACACAAGCACACAAAGTTTACGAAGGAATGTCTAAACAAAAAAAGGAATAGAATGCAACAGAATGGATTTCAGTAGGATATGCAGGATCAAACTGATAGTACGAAATAAAAGAACTAAGACCGCTGCAAAGGAACAATTTAAAGGAAAAGTGAACTATCGAAACATGCCAGTCTATTCTAGATTCCTAACACTCTTTGGAAGCCAACGGAACTTTTGATCTCAAAACCATACATCTGCATAACCTAAAAATATTAACACCAACAAAACAAATCTACCCAGCTAGAAAAAATATTGCCTGCAAGCGCAAGCTGATTAAAGATTTCATTTGCAGATGGCACTGAAAAACGTGGCTTTGTGTCTTGACGTAAAGTAGTTGTAGTACTGGTTAAGAGTCTTCCCAGTGGAAATTTTTTTCTTGGTGATATTTGCCTCTCTTCTCAACTGCGCCAGGGGCACTCTGTGCAGCTCAGCTGGTGACAGTGGGTGGAAGACCAGCAGAGACTCGACAAATGACACGCACAGTTAGTAACCTTAAAAACACACTTACCTAAGAGGTATCATCTTCAAGTTGCTTCAGGGTTTTGCATGTCATGGTCACTTACATAACAGCAAGCAGCCAAAAGCATGAGTGGCTTAGAAGAGTGTCTGTCTCAAAGGCAGCCTGACTCGAATGTAGGGTTTGATGTGTGTGTGGATCAGATGAGTGCTTCAATTGAGTCACAGTGCACTAGATACAGCATTGGCAAGGAGCATTGATGGAGCAAGGTCTCGTAAGAAAGACTTGCTCAGAGGCAATCCTCTCGTTTAACTCATTAACAAGAGTTACTAAACATGTTTTGTGAATAATTAATACGCACCACATAAACACGCGGGTTAGCGAAGCTTGCTTATGTGTGTACTAACGCGGATAACAATGAAAACGGACTAATACCGCTTTAAACGGGGAAACTGTTGTGCGCATGCGTCAACTGCATCTACGCAATATGACGAGCTAACGCTTGGAGGGAAATTCTAGCGCATGAGCAGAAGACACTAAAATGGAGTCTTGAAGACTCGCGTGCATGGCATCTGCTTAGCCGAAACTAAAACAGGCTATGTTACTAATGCGGGGAAAATATTAATAAGAGAACGGGAATAGAGTAGAGGTGGGAGGTATACAGTGAGACCATTTATTTTGTGAAAATAACATTTCTCTTTTGACTTTATTATTAGTGCGCATTTGGGCCTTTCGCGTATGACCGGACTAGATGAAATGACGCAACACTTGCGCATGCCTACTGAGTGAAGCTATGAAGGTCAATGACGAAGCATTTGAATGGAGGCCAAATCGTAGCGCCATATCCTGGGAACGGATGGTGAAAAGTTCAGCAATGTGATCTTCTATTCTTCGTAGTGTCATTAATGTTGCAAGTTTGCTACATGTAGTGGATGGGAATAAAATTTTGAATAAAAATTAAGGGGATGGGTTTGCGAACAATGGTCTGACAGAGTATAGTGACATGTAAGCATGGTGTGATGATCATCCCCCCTTGCCTGACCAATTAGATTTCGCATTTTTATTGCAACTTTAGTGGGTGGAACATGAGGAAACGAAGGTATAATTAAGGTAGCCTTAGTTAGTTAGACTTGACGAGAGAGACTTGAGGAGGAGAGAGATTCGCAGAACTGGGGATGCTGTCTGGGAGTCCGGGATGCTGTAGCTGGAGAGATGCTGTGAGGTGCTGATGAAGACTCGAATGCAGACGCTGAAGAAGAACTTTCTATCCTAACTTAATTGGGTTAAATCAGAAGATCGTGGAAGAATCTCGAGGAGGAAGAGAGTGTCAGAGAGCGGTGCGCCGAAATTCGCCGGTATTCTAGAGAGGTCACCAATCCTGTCCTGAATCCTGTCCTGAAGTCTTTGTCTCCTGACCTATCCTGGGGACCCTTACCAGCCCTTTGGCCAGGGGGTTGGTCTTTCACACCATTCTTGGTAATTATAATTTCATGTTATTTGCAGATGTTCTTTTCTCTCTGTCCTCTCCCTTTCTGAGCATTAATTATTGTATGAGTCCGAAGTATATGTTTGATGTTTAATCAATTGAACTTCTCTCCTAAGAATGAGGGTGACTACACTGTATTTTTGAAATGGTTCCCATGCACTTTAATTTAGATAAAGATTTAAAACTTTCCTGAGTCTGTGATTATTTTCGTCAAACCAAGAATAGTTCAGGGTTAAGTTAATTATCACCATCAACTAGTTCAACTAATGGTCCATCGACCAGAGGAAAGAACTTTTTGATCAGTGAAAGGTTAGTTAAGAGAATTAAATAACTAATCCGGAGTATTGTGAAGTAGAAATATACAATTTTAAACCACTCCAGCAATTTACTCAATGTGTGTGTTTTTATGGGCCCAGGTGAGTACATGGTAGTAGAGTATCTGTTGTTGGTTTACCGCTGGATCAGCATGACTGGGAAAAAGTGTTGAGATGCACGTGTGGTTAAGTAGGTAGAGGCAGAGAGTCCACATGGAAGTTCATACTAAGAGCAAGAACATGGATTTGGCCCTGAAGTGGATCTTTAGGTATCATACACGGGTAGGCGGAGATGTGTTTTGATCACAGTACAGCAGGCAAGACGCAGCTGCTAAGGTGTTAGATGGGATGCTACCACATTAGCACATACCCATGTTAGAGAAACTTTGAAAGGGATACATAGTTCAGGATGTTCACTTCTATAGTGGTAATAATGTACCTGGGAATAAATAGGTCAGGGAAAGCAAGGAAAATGCTAGTTTTTCTAATGCAGGAGCAATTGGAATTCCAGATTTCTGCAATCCGAAGGGAGAACGTCAAGTCTCGTATTCAGGCTTTTCAAAACGATGTGGGGCTGCTTTTGGAGCAGTATTCTGGAACATTGAGATGAAGTGATAAAGTCCATTGGCATAATCAGAAGGTTAGATAGAGCAAGAAATCAGGTACACTAATAATAGTTTCTCCCCCGCGAAGTCAAACTGACCGCAAGACAATCCTATCCAAGATTTCAATAAAAATCTGCCTTTCGATTTGGATCTATTTATTTCAAACATCCTAGACGTGAAAGGTTTAGGAAAGGTCTGAGCATGTAAGTGGCAGAAACCACTACTGCACTGGGAGCTTCTATTTCGGACTGTTGGAGGACCTTGTCTGTGGTAAACAATGTACGCCAGAAGAGTATGGTCAGCCTTCAGTTCAGTAACTGAAGGCTGACCATACTCATCTGGTCCTCCTCATTAAGAGAACAGTATTTGAGTCATGTGATGGAGCCGAGGAAGCAGCCTTTATTTCTTCCACAGTGTTGTATATCCCACCACTGACTGCAGCGGAAATGTGCAGAGAAAGTAAGTCTGCTCTTTCAATTCGAAAGGCAGATCAACTGGCCGCGAGGCACAGCTGTGGGTTTTCTAGATCGCCGTGGCATGGTCCAAAGCCACATCTTCATAGCGGAGGCAGGTTTTTCAATCGCCTCAAAGGTGGCTGGTGGAATTCTCGAACTGAAGTATGTTAACTGCTTTTACAATGTATGAGTATAATATAGTTACAGAGTAAGCTGTTTTTTGGGAAAGCAATTTCGTTTAGGATCTCGCAGTCTTGCATCTTTTGGCTCCAATAACTCAGGCAGATGTAACCAAAGACAATCAGCTGTGGACTTTGTCAAGCTACCAAAAAATCACAAGTATGTAATACTGGCTTTATTCATGATATATACATATAGGATTAATGTTTAGTAATCATGCATTATAGTCCTATAAATCTAGGATAAGGCTCTACTGCCATAAGATATCACCACGAAGGAAGAGTGATTTGTAAAGGTCACCTTAACACGAGAATTGTACAAAAGAAACAATACATTTAGTTGGTTAATACTTTATATATTTAATTTTGAACATAACACCTATTTTTGGTTCACCTTTGGTTGGAAACCTGCAATGAACAAGTTACTTACAGTCAATAACAATCTTCCTGGTAGATACTCCATCTACCTGCAGATTCCTCACTCCTCTTGAATCTCATTCCAGGGCAAGACTGGATCCAGAAACTTGAAATGGCTCTTCTGCACCGCTAGGTGGCGTCTATTGCTCTAACCAAGCTCTGTAATCCACCCCACCACAATGACGTCAGGTTTCCAGCTTTTTTCCATACCCACCGAGGCAATGATAAGGCTGACAAGACCATAGGAATTTTAGTCTACCACAACTAACTCGGATCTTAGCAGTTGTAGGACACTCAACAGAACACAGAGGCGGGCAGGGTCAGTATGGAATCAACCGACAGATGAAAAGTATCCACCAGAAAGATAGTTACCAAAGATCCGTAACTTGTTCCTGCAATAAATACTTCTACCTACAGAGTCCTGAGCTCTTAAATTAATACCCAAGTAGAGGTGAGCAAGCCACTGAAAGCTCGAGCCAGATGCCTAACTCTATTCCAGGTCCTTTTGGACCCTTGAGCCCAAAACAAGCAAAGCTTTTATCATGTGGCATCTGCCCGCCACCTAAGCACTAACCTAATGTGTCAAGAATTAAAGACAAAGCATTACCCATAAATGTATATAAAAAAAAAAGACAGACATAACGATCTAGTGGTTGAATCGCACAACATGAAACCAGAAAACATTGGAGTGACCTCAGATTCCATGCTTAAATTGTGTGATCCCAGGTAAATATTTGTATTTCACAGTCTCCTTTTTCTAAATTATCAGACATGAGAACACCTTAAAATACATTACTTCAGGATGCTGGATAGACTAAACCCTTGAGTGTTTGTATTTCATAGACTATAATGTTGCTTCATCAATCATAAGAATCCAGGACAAATACAGGGTACACGTGACAACCGATTTGTCTCTTACCTCACTAATGAAATCGTCGTCAGGGCTTGGGGGGCAAGAATGTTTCTAATTATAGGTTTAAAAAAAAAAAAAGAGAGAAAGAGAAACAGAGAACTCCGGACCCAACCACTAGATGGCGGAATAATGCACAGCATGTGAATCCAGAAAAGGATTCATGCTGCAAAACTACCACTTTTCATAAATACTCCTCAATGCAGTGAGATGCTTCCGCATGCTAAAGAAATATGTTTTTTAAAGAGACTTTAATATATTTTTACATTACGTCTGTTGCATGATTTTCGAACCAAATATTTTCATGGTTCAGTTCCAGCCTGGGCTCTTTGAGCCGAGCCAGACCCTTGGCTCGGCTCTGCCTTTTAATTTCTTGGCCCGCGGACATCTATATCTAAGCAGTACCTTCCAGGTGGCAAATCTTGAGATGATGGTCAAAGCAAAAAGTCATGCAATAGTGGCAAAACAGCCATCTCTGTGGTGAAAACATGGACCGAAAACCATGCTGCAGCACAGCAAATATCCAACATGGAAACTCCCAGGGTAGGCGCTGAAGTTGCTTTCGCTCCCTGGTGAAATTGGCTCCTTCGAAGAGACCGTCTTGGAGAGAGCATATTGGATCTTTATAGACACGAACATCCAGCGGGAAATTGCCTGCTTATGAATCGCCTTACCCTTCTTGGGGTCACCATAGACCAGGAAAAGTTGGTAATTGGCCCTGAAACATGCAGGTCAGTCATAAGAATGGAGAACCCTATAAAGATCCAGACAGTTCAGCATTTCCTCCTTAGTGGGATGAGAAATCGAACACAATGTGTGTTGAGTGTCGGACCTACTTTCATGTAAAAAAATTCTAAAAACATGATTGGTTAACTTCTAACTTTAACCTGAACTCGGACCTGTGTAGGCTTCACAAGGCAGAGAGATCCCTTCGGGGAGGATTTGTGCGCTTAATGAATGCGATTAACAAAATATAACACTGACCGACATGAAATGGAGAGACTACCTTTGGATGAGAGGAATGAAGCCTTCCTCTGCAGGCAGCTTGCCTGTAAAACATGCAATGAAGGTAGACCGGACAGACAATGCTTGCAGCTCGCTGCCACACGGAGTACAGATAACTGATCAGAAAGAGACTTTTCAAAGTCAGCAGCCTCAAAGGATAACCATGCATGGGCTCGAAGGGGAAACACATCAGTAAAGTGAACTCCAAATTAAGATCCCACTGTGCCATAAAGAATGGAGAAAGGGGAAGCAAATGGACTAACCCTTTTAGAAATCTCATAACATAGCGAAGGATGAAATACTTAACTAAGAAAGGCTGCAATGGCTGACAAAGAAACTTTAACAGTGCTCACAGCAAAGTCTTACCAGGCAATAGATGGTGCAAAGCACAAAACATCTGTTAAGCACACCTTGAAAGGATCAATTTCCTCCTGGGCGCACTAAGCGATGAAACAAGACCACTGACTAGAATAAACTGGGTAGAGGGACGTTGAGTTGACAAAATGAAGCCCACAAATTCTGCACACAGGCTAAAAGAAATCAGAAAGCCTCACCCGTAATTCCAGGTGTCAAGGTGGAGGTTCAGATACAGAACATGCCCCTCCCACTTAGAAAGGGAATCCATCTTGAGCAAAAGCGGAAAAGAAGAAACATGGACAGGCGAAGCAGATCCGATTACTAAACACATTGCGGCAATTCTGGTGCATTCATGATTATCAGTGCACCGTCCTGACACAGCTTTCTGAGGGGCAAAAATGGGTCAAAAAACCTCTGGGTGAAGATGTCAGTCATGGTCAACAAGATGGTGCCGACTGAGCTAGCTGGCTCACATGATTAGGAATCGCACCACATAGCTCACAGCCAGCCACACACTGTGAACCTGAGCGCAGGACCACAGCTTCAATGTCTACAGGAACATGAGGCGGATCCAGCGCTTCCCAGCTGGTTTGAAAACCACATCGCAGTCATGTTGTCTTTCGGGACCTGAACTGACTGGCTGTAGATGAAGAGCAGGAACACCATGAGAACCCACATCGCACAAAGCTCAAATAGGTTGATATGAGACTTCTGCTCCAAGGGATACCAAAGGCTTCTGATCTCCAGTGCATAAAGATGACCGCCCCTACTGTGGGTTCAGGCATCGGTCACCACTGGGGCCACTGGGGCTTTCCGCATGTGAGGGGACAAGTCACCAGCCACCATCGCAGGCCCAGAGTAATCTCCAGGAAAATCCAACTGTCACCCTTGAGGAATTCCCCCAGTGCCGAGCTTACTAGAAATAGAGGCACCACTGAAGTGCAAACGTGCCACAGAGTCTGAGCAACCAGCAAAATGCATGAGGCAAGCAGGCCCAAAACACTCGGGACTGTCAGGACCCAAAGACAAATTCCCTTCCAAAACATCAGGATAACAGTTAACCTGCTGGGGAGGCCAGAAGACCTTCAGGGAGACAGACTCCAGCTCTGCCCCGATGAACAGGAGACACTGGGAAGTCTGAAGGTGAAACTTGGGAAAGTTAAAGGAGAACCCCAGATCAAACACCAGGGAGATATTGGACTGCAGGTTATCTGACACCAGCTGCATACACTCCGGAGCACCCACGGACCCCTGCCCGCCGCACATCTTCCACAGGGCCACCCCTGCCATCGTACCAGAACTACCACAGACAATCAACTGCACTCTCGAAACAGGCACGTTCCCCAACGACTGGAAATGCGCAGAAGTCAAACCCCTCCTCAAGAAACCCTCTGCAGACCCGACGGACTCAAGAACTACAGGCCCATCTCCCTTCTCCCCTTCGCCGCCAAAGTCACCGAGAAGATAATCAACATCCAACTAACGAACTTCATAGAATCCACCGACATCCTCGACACCTCTCAATCCGGCTTCCGCAGCAACCACAGCACAAAGACCGCCCTCCTAGCTGCCACGTACGACATCCGCACACTCCTCGACCAAGGCAACACTGCAGCCCTCATTCTACTCTACTGCTCAGCAGCCTTCGACACAGTCTACCACCGCACACTAGCCACCAGACTCCACGACGCAGGCATACAGGGAACTGCCCTAGACTGGATCCGCTCCTTCCTTGCCGGCTGAACTCAAAGAATCAGACTCCCACCCTTCCTCTCTGAACCCACAGAGATCAGAAGCGGAGTACCCCAAGGATCCTCCCTCAGCCCCACGCTCTTCAACATCTACATGGCCCCCTTCGCAACCATCGTCAGAAAACATGGACTCAGCACAGTATCCTACGCCAACGACACACAGCTCATGCTCTCCCTCACTAAGGAACCCGACATCACCAGGCGCAACTTCCAGGAAGGAATGAAGGACGTCGCAACCTGGATGGACATCAGCTGTCTGAAGCTCAACTCAGAAAAAACGGAAATCCTCATCCTCGGATCCACCCCCCCTGCGTGGGACAGCACCTGGTGGCCCCCCCGCCCTCGGCACCCCACCCCCACGGACCACGCCCACAACCTCGGCATCATACTCGACTCCTCCCTCACCATGAACCAACAGATCAACGCCGTAGCCTCCACATGCTTCAACACCCTCCACATACTCCGCAAGACCTTCAAATGGACCCCCCCCGAATCTAGGAAGACCGTTACCCACGCACTCATCACCAACAGGTTGGACTACGGGAACGCCCTCTACGCCGGAATCAACAAATCTCTACTCCACAAACTTCAGGCAGTCCAGAACGGCGCAGCCAGACTCGTCCTCAGCATTCCACGAAGAGACCACATCATCCAGCACCTACAAGACCTTCACTGGCTCCCCGTCGAAAAAAAGAGTGACCTACAAAGCACTCCACAACACCGGACCCCAATACCTCAACGAAAGATTCTCCTTCTACGCCCCCAAGAGAAACCTCCGCTCCGCTGACCAGGCCTTGGCCGAAATCCCCTGCATCCACAGATCCGGAACAGGAGGCAGAACCTTCTCCTACATTGTGGCCAAGACCTGGAACAAACTCCCCCTCAGCATCAGACGAAGACCCACACTGCAAGCATTCAGGAAGAGCCTCAAGACCTGGCTTTCCAAATAACCGGAGCTGCCCGAATCCCCCCCCCGCACCTTGAGACCCTCTCGGGTCAGTAGTGCGCTCTATAAATTGTATTGTATTGTAATTGCATTTGTATAGCGCTTACTACCCCCGACGAGGCGTCAAAGCGCTTTTTTCGGCGAGTAGCACACTACTCCGGGACCCATAGAGGATTAGTGTTGAATTAGTATAGTGAAACATGCAAGTAAATTTTAAGTGGTGGATAGGTTAGTCAGTTATTTGGATTCGGAAGGATAGCAGAAGGATAGAAGAGAAAAAAGGGTTTGCATTTATATAGCGTTTGTTACCCCTGATGGGGTGTTGAAGCACGCTACTCCGGAAACCCATAAAGGATTAGTGGTGAATTAGTATGGTGAAATATGAAAGTAATTTGAGTGGTGGATATTAGTCAGTTATTTGGAGTGAGAAGGATAGCGGAGGGATAGAAGGGGAAGAAAGGTTTGCATTCATATAGCACCTGTTACCCCTGATAGGTGTTGAAGCGCTTTTCTGGCGAGTAGCACGCTACTCCGGAACCCATAAAGGATTAGTGTTGAAAATTAGTATAGTGAAATATGAAGTAATTTGAGTGGTGGATATGTTATTCAGTTATTTGGATAAAGAAGGGTAGGTGGCAGGATAGAAGAGGGAAAGAGGTTTGTATTTATATAGCGCTTGCTACCCCTGATGGGGTTTTGAAGCGCTTTTTTGGCGAGTAGCACGCTACTCTGGAACCTATAAGGATTAGTGTTGAATTAGTATGGTGAAACATGAAATTAATTTGAGTGGTGGATATGTTAGTCAGTTATTTGGATTGAGAAGGGTTGGGGAGGGGTAGAAAAGGGAAAAAAGTTTGGCATTTATATAGTGCTTGTAACCCTGATGGGGTGTTGAAACGCTTTATTGGCGAGTAGCACGCTACTCTGGAACCCATAAAGGATTAGTGGGGAGTTAGTATAGTGGAATATGGAATTTGAGAAGTAAACATGTTAGTCTGTTATTCTAATTGAAAAGGATGGTGGAGGGAAAGAAGAGTGAAGGATTTTTTTTTTTTTTAGTTCGTAGGAGGAGGCTTTTGGATGAGTAAAAAGGGTTTTTGGAGGGGAAGAGTCAGAGGGAAGAGTTTAGAGAGGTTTGTTTCGGGGGATCAGTATAGTAAAAGGTGTCAGAAGATGCAAGGAGGGGTAGAGTAGGAGAGAGTCTAGAAAGGGTTATTTTGGGGATCATAGTAGTGGTATGGGGTTTGGGATAAAAGAGAGTAGATGTATAGGGTGAGAGATAGGGTAGTGCATGGGAAAGAGTAGTAGAAAGTAGTTTGAGATGAGTCAGAAAGTTGGGCTAGAAGATATATTGAGAGAAGTATAGGCTGAGAAATAGGGTAGTGCATTGGAAATGCCAAATTAGAAGAAAGTGATAAATATATAGATCCATAAGTACATTGAAAGTATATAGATGCATAAAGGAGGCAAGTATATGCAGATTAAAGATATTGATAGAGGTACAGGCTGAGAAATAGGGTAGTGCATTGGATATGCTTTTTCAGGAGAAAAGTAACAGACACACAGATCCAAGTACATGGAGGTACATAGATGCACAATGGGAGCAAGTACATGTAGACCAAAGATGATTTTTTTTTTTTATCAACATAATTATTGTACGTTTATACAAAGCAATACACAAAGATAGGTACATATCTATAGTGAAAATAAATGCTTGTATACAGAGGGATATGCTGTAAATTTCTGTTTGCGTATGGTGCTTATGTGGGGAAGGGCCAATTCTTGAGTAGTTTTCTGAAGATAAGGTGGTTGTCGGTGGATCTTATGTTGGGGGTAAAGAGTTCCATAGTTTGGCTGCTTGAACAGAGAAGGATGTGCCACCCATGGTTTTTTTCTTGTATCTTGGGATTTTGAGGCGAGATGCCCCTTTAGAGCGGAGGTTCCTTTGTTGAATGTGTTTGGTGATTTTAATCCTGATGAAGAGCGGTCCCATTCCATGTATTGCTTTGTGGGTGATACAAAGTAGCTTGAACGTGGATCTTCTGGCAACCGGTAACCAATGCAGGGCTTTCAAGGCAGGTGAGATGTGGTCTCGCGGTTTGATATGCCAGAGTAGTCTGGCAGCCGAGTTCTGAATCCGTTGTAGTCTTTTCATGGTTGTTAAAGGTGATCCGTGTTATAGGCTATTGGCGTAATCGAGTTTGGACAGAACAAGGGAGATGGTAGCTTGGACTTTGTGTGGAAATCCCAAATGAGGGAAAATTCGTCGCAGCATTTTTATAGTGACAACGCTTGATCTTGCTAGTTTGTCCCCTTGGGCATTCATCGACAGCTTGGAGTCCATGATTCCCTGATTGATTGAGCTGCCACAAGCTCAACTTCAGCAGTCAGTCAGAGGAACAAGAGTACAGAGATTCTAAAACTACAAAAATGAGCTGAAACCACTGACATCATATTCATAAAGACTGAAGGGCTTACATTAAACCAACAGTACCACTGAAAATGCATAGTGAGTGGAACCTACCACATACCTCCAGTGCAACTGCAGAATCAGTATACAAAAACAAGTGTCCTGCAAGTCGACAGACACCATCCAGGCTTTTCAGCTAATGAAGTAAGAGAACCTACAGCAGAGAAAGCATTGAAGTTCTACTTGCTGAGAAACACACTCAAAACACGAAGGTACAGAAAGGGATATAGACAAAAACCTTTCTCGAATACAAAAAAAATAAATGTAATGGCATCCCTGCCCTATCTTCTTCTCTGAAACCAACTCCACACCACCTTTTTTCAAGAGGGCAAGAACCTTCTGCTGCAGAATGTCAGCATGGATGTACGACATGATAGAGGATGGTGGATAAAAGGAGGCATTTCTTGGATGGGAAGGGCCTAGCTTTGCAAGACACAATGGTTCGTAGTGATATGAACTGACAGTGTTCCAAGTTATAGGACTTCCTCACCCCCACATGCCACAATACTCCCTCAATGGCAGACTAAAGTGGTTTTGTGGGATGGTGGGGAGGAAGAGTAGGAATATGGTTGCCCAGGATGTCCTCTTGAACCCCCGCACCCCGAACAGCTCCGAAAGATCTTAATGACCAACTGCACAGGGTTGATTTTACCGAAAGGGCCGACCTCACAAGTATTTAGTGATCTTCTAGTACTTTGGTGGAACTGGGTGCAGGGAATCAAGTCCCAAGGATCGTGGTTCATCGCTGCTTGAAGTACTCAAGGGTGAACAGCATGTCCATAAGGTTACCTTGGACATCTTCTGAGAACAGAGTGTAGTTCATCCAAGCATGGCAGTGGTTGGCAATGGAACAGCCCATTGACGGTGCCTCCAAACCTGCGAAGTCCAAGCCACAGTGGGAGTTTTCTTTGTAGCGCTCTGCCTGCATACAACTTCTTTAAAATGGTCACCGAGGTGACAAGGAAGAATCAGGATAACCATTTCTAACATGTCACTCAAGGAGGGGGAATTATATGCCAGAAGACAAGCTGTTTGTGAAGTGAAAGGCAAGGCTTCCTGGTGAGATTTTCTTCACCATGGCTTCAATCCTTTGGCTCCCTATCAGGGGGAGCAGAGGTGAACAAGATATATCAGGGTATTGCTTAGATGAGGAAGAAGCCTAAAGCAGAGGGCTCTCTAAGGTAGGATAGGCTGTCAGACATTTTGGGTCCTCAAGCATTGGGTGATGGGTGGCAGGGAAAAGTGTGGTTCAGGGCTGGAGCAGAGGCTGGCTTGCTGCATAGACCAAGTTAGGGGGCGATCAGCACCTTGTTGAATGGGAGTACAGCCTCAATGGACAAGGAAGCCAGCTGTAGAATCTCAGTGAGGACATTAGCAATATTCTCATACACAAGCAATAACAGTTCAAGCACGTCTGCCGCTTTGGGCAACACAGCCATCATTGAAGCAACCTTCTCACTGGGGGACCCAGAAATACATTTCAAATCCACCTTCTTGGAGTGATCCAGGCCACTGATGCCCAGTCATCTGTATCCATAGCAGTGAGGTAGTGTATGGAGCGGTCAGCCTCACTGCTCTCATCATCATCCTCAGGGTACACAAAATTGGGCATCTGAATAGGGTCAGCATCAGGGCCCAAATATTTATCATGAGGCAGAGGTTTATTAGGAGACTCCTCCTATCAACTGTTGTGCTTTATGTTAAGACATGAATAGAACTGACTAATTTTCAGAAAGTTTGCTAATCTCTGTAACAGACCTGAAGCCGGTGTTGATGGTGAAGCAACCAGAAGGCCATCGGCAGAGGAGGCGGGTCGATCAGCGAAATGGATGGAGTGGCTGCTAGGATGCCATGGAAGCTTCTCGGCTCCCACCAGCTAATCAGCACAAGTTGGAGTGGAGCAAATCATCACCTGGATGAAAGCCGCAATCGGTGCAGGTTTACTGGCAGCGCTAGAAAGTATGGGAGTGGGGCAGGGGACTTTGGGACCAACGGTGGCACCAGGGACAAAACTGGCACCAAGGTAATCACCAAATCGACTCTGAAGTGGCTGTCGGGTCCGGGAATGATGCAGTCACCTGGAGCAAGAGCACAACCGGGAAGCCAGAGTCCCTCCTGTGCGGCTGTGTGTGCCTCTTCCTGACTTTACTTTTTCCTTTGGGGGGAGGCCCACATTGAGGACTTACAGTTCGAAGTAGAGTCTGAGTGCTACACAGGCCAATGCAGTTTTCCCTTGGTATTCATCTAGAGCTTGCACCATAAAGAGCTTGGCCTCCACTCTTTGATGGAATTGACGTGCATGCAGCCACACTTTTCACATGACTTGGAGTTTAACTGGGCACCAGAGACAGCCATCATGCAGCTCCAAGAGCAACATCTATTTATTGCAGAAACTGAAACATTTAATTCCTGAAATCTTGGGGCGAGAAATCTCTGAACCACTGCTTTAGTAAAACACCTTGAGGAAAATGTTCCAAGCCCAACTCCACATCCGGGATGAGGGGCACAGGCAAAAAGAAAATAGTCGCTGCGGTGGTACCTTACACAGCCTAGTCATGTCCTATCCGCGGTGAAGCCCGGGGATAAGTCAGAGCTAGGATGCCACCTAGCAGCTATTTCAACTTTCCGTATGCAGTCTGGTGCCTGGAGTGGATTCAAGAGCAGAAGAACCTGCAGGCAGAATTATCCATCACAATAATAAAAAAATATACCATAACTGTTAATAAAGCCCCTTTCCAATTGGAATGGTATCATTCAAGTGAATTACAGTTTTTGAAAACACTGCTAATTGTGAAATCCCTCTAGGAGGTCCAGGACTGCACAGAGATCCAAGCCTAGTGTCGGTGCCAGACGATCGCTGAGTTCTTGCCTCTGTAGAAGCGGCAGTGGCCTAACAGTCACTGGTGAATCAGTGTGCAAAATAAATGTGAATGCAATCATCTTTGCAAAGACCAACAAATCCAAGGGGGGGTGAGGGGGTTGGGCGGTGGCGGGGGGACTGAGGGAATAAAAATAATATTAAAAAATATATTTATACCTTCCGCTGCCCCGACACCAACGGCCGCTTTGGTGCGCTTAACTCCCGGCAGTCTCTGGGAAGGCACAGGCTCTCCACCCAATCCAGACACTGCTCTCATGCTATTATGAGAGCAGCTCCAGGATTGGTCTGAGCGGTCCACTCTGCCGCTCAGACACTGCCTGAGAGCCTGAGCCTTTACTCTAACCCAGCTGTGAACAGCTGGGTTGGAGAAATAGTAGTGCGCATTTCTGTTTGCCCAGCCTGAGACCGCCTGCCAAATGTACATGTGCACTTCTAAGTGCCCACCACCCCTGCCTGTTATGGGCCGGTCCCTCCCAGCACGCACAGTCAGCCAGAGCCCCTCACAGAAAATTATAATATTATTGCTTTAATATCATTTGATTTTTCGGCGACTGACTGACCAGTGGGACGAAGCTCCTACGCTATTACAGAGGAGCCGCCCCTGTAGGGCAAATACGCCCTCCCCAATTTGAATTCCCCATCGGCAGAGGTACTGCATCAAGATCGTGCAAGAAACTAAGAAAATGCCTGCTCACCCGTAGCCCTCGTCTGCACCACGCACACAAAAAGACATCAGTCTCACCCTTATCTAGTCTGGATATTCAAAATCTAATTCCCATCACATTTGTAAACCACTCATCACAATGTCATACCCTACGAGTGCATAGAATCTCATCACAAAGGACAAAAGCAAAAATATCCTGCATCCTCCAGGACAATGAAAGCAGGTTTCCACTCACAGGATAAGCAAGGGGCCTGCATTCATGAATTACAGACTGCTAGCAGCTCAGTAATGTGAGGAGGCCAGTGGCCTTCCGCTTCCTATGCCAAGCAACCGGATTAAATTAATGAAATGTGTTTAGCATCAGCTGGCTTCTTGAGCTAATCAGATGCAGTAGCGCACAAGACCTACCGAGACCAGCTTTTGAGGTTGGCAACTCAATTTTGCCCGTGGCAGTGAAAAGGATGTCAAGATGACTGTTGGACCACAAACTCAGTGTTCAAATTTCTGCCTAATATAATATATTGACACAGTATGTAGTCATTGCCGCTTAGCCTCCAACTCCCCTCCCCGCACAGACCTACATGTTTCCATTCAGACACGACCAAGGAATGGAGAAAGGAAACGCAGAACACTGAAACATCAATGATGAGTTTTTTTGTTTCATTTCTTTGAGTTGCTATTGCCCTCCCTTCCGTCCTAGTCACTTTTCTTACCCAAGTTATATCAACAATATTGTAATTGTGGTTTCAGAACTGAAACTACTATAATGGAGCTTCTAAAATGATGTATTGCAAAGAAATACACACACAGACATTAAGCGGTTCTTGACAACTTTAACATATTTTTCAAAATATCATTATTTCTAAAAAAACGTTAAATTCGGCTTTCCTTTCATGCCACCTTCTCCCTTTTTGCCCCCCCCCCCCATCAGTGATAAGATTGTGCCAGGGTTCTCAAAGCAGTGCCCGACAGCCTCTTTATACAGAAGGGGATCTGCTTTGGGACGAGGAGTGTTTCAGAAACAAATGATGGACGGAATGCTGAATGAATCAAACATTCACCCCAGGTCTGGGTTAAATCCATTGTTCTGTTGCTCACTACACCACCCCAGTGTGGACCCAGCCATATGCAAATCAGTCTTGACCCTGCTTCTCATGGGAACAGTACAGCCCGAACTGCCAAGCTGGGTCCTTCCTGGACCAGAAACAAGCGTCGTAGGACCGGGTTCGGGGTAACACGCCTCATCAGCCCGGCTAGCTTGAATCCAGTGGCACAGTGAGCAAGGGACCCACTTCTGAGCATACCCATCCCACTTAGGGAGAAAAGTGTTTCAGCAACAAATGATGGACGGAATGCTGAATGAATCAAACATTCACCCACCAGTCAAGAGATCTGGGTTAAATCCATCATTCTTTTGCTCACTACGCCACCCTAGTTTCCACGAGGAGCCAGACATTTCAAGCATGCCACTACTGTTTACGGGTAATTTGACAAAAATACCTGGTTGAACAAAACATGGAATTAATGAAGCTATAAAGATGCATCTACTACTGCAGTAGTAGTTGAAACAGCAAGAAATCGGCTACATTCGATTAACATTCAACAGCTGATAACCTTCATACACCTTCAGCTGCCACGCCCCTCCCCCAGTTTCAACCCCAAGACTAATAAACCCATTCAGAAGGCATACTGGATATTTGGTTTAGCTAAATTTTACTATAGGGTAGACAATAAATGTAATGACATAAAAGCAGATATATATACTACCGTGTTCTTTCTGCACATAAATTCAATTTTTTTGCGTACCCTAACATGAAGAACATGTTTGGGGGGATGGATCTGTAGATTGCCACTCAATCTATCAATTTATTTGAAAGAATCACATGTACGTCGGGCCTGGAAACTGTTTTCGTTACAGTCCCGTTGTTCATTGCTCCTGTTGGTATTGTTGCCGTTTTAAATACCATTCAGGTTATGGGTGGAGACAACCCCTTTTAAGAGTTTGCCTATGATGAATTATGTATGGCCTTCAATTGCATCCGGTCCATTCCTCCCTGCAGCCCCTGCTATTGCCTTGACTCCATGGAGACATTTTTTGTAACCATTTAAAAGATTTTATAACTTTGCAGAAAGACTATTTTTATGCCAACATTTCAATTTTGCTAGTGTATTTCTTGTTAGCCTCTGTCTCTATGTTTGAATCCAGAAATAAAAGTATCGGAAGTTCTAGCCATGATTTCGAGTGCTCTTTCACTTAGAACTGATGCCAAAATCACATCTCCTGTGCTTTGTTTCATGGCACCGAGTAAGTGGGGCACACACCTCATCAGTACGGCTTCAGAGGAATTTTCCTGGGGATCTGTGAGGGGTGTCGGAGGCGGGTGGCAGGTATGTGCACCCAGCACTACAGAAATGTAAAGATAATTTTCTGTCGCATCACTAGGGGCTGCAAAATTACACATTGCTTTCACTCTCAATTTGCTGCTCTCTCTAGCTTCTTATCTGTAGATGACTATTTCTTCCTTAGAACATCCATATTCTCCCAAACACTTGTCACTGACAGCAGAAAGACTGGTCTCACATGACTGCCAACCTGTATGGTCTTCTTTCCCCCATTCGACGTCCTAATACCAATAAGATGGCATACAGCAATACCACACCGCATTCAATTTCTCTTTACTGTGCAATCTGGACAGTTGTACTCGGTAAGGGTAGCATTTGGGGTCGTGAATGCCATCTTTATAGTTGTTTCTCTTGGAAGAAAGGGTCGGGTACCTCCCCTTCCAGTCTGCATGCATTTAAATTATTTAAACCCGTTTATGGTTCCCTCTTGCGAGTCTGCTTACAGTTTGGAAGCTCAGCCTGATCTAATTTTCAGGTTTGGCTTTAGAAAGTCACAGTAACATTAATTTATGGCAAATCGTGTGAGTTACGGGACTAAGGAAACCGGGTGCATCGTATGCAGTTGTTGTCTCAACAAGTGGATGAGTAAGAGGACTGAAAGCATTATGGGTCAGCCTTCTCCCCACAGTAACCATCCACCTGATGGCATCACCGGTGGCATTCTCAGAAGCACACTGCTTCTCAAGACAAAAGACTGAAGACCAGCATTTGTTTTAACTGTGTATCACCCAAATTGCTGCTTGTGAGCGTATGCGCTCTGGTTCTGTTGCAATGTACAGCATTTCTTGTTGAAACGCTCATCTCCGGATCAATAAATAAAATAAGAATTTTCACAACTCCCTCTGGTTACCTGGACACACAATCCTCGAGGACTTAACCTGATCAGTTAATAAATTAAACTCTTAGTCTGGTCTATTCCATGACGTAGCAGGGGCTGGATTAGATTCGGGCTAAAACTGGAAATCTTCGTTGGTGAAGGTGCTTGGGTTCAGCTAGTCAAACTGATATTAGACGATAATATAGTACAGTGATACAGGTTAAGGTAAATATCCTAACATCCGAGCATAATTTGCGAGTCTTCACAAACTAACCCTCCTGATGTGTCCAGAGTACCATGAATCATATTAGAAGACTTCCTCACTTTCATATGTGAAGCAAGAATGCTCTCAGTGCTACTGAATTATCACCTGCCTTCCCCATTTGAATTAAACACGTTAGCGGTCAATTTTACTCTCTAGAGTCAGAGTATTCTAGCTTTAAGTGGATCTGCGTGGTTAGAACCCACATGACTAAAGTCAAATTTGTGTCAGAGGAGGCGTGGCCAAGATGGCAGTCCACTCGGAGCCTTTCCCACAGGCTCCGTGACCAGACTCAGCAAGGATTCCATCCTGGTCCGCCAGACATGGGAATGCCCCCTTAAGCTTGAGGCTGTCCCTGATTTGCCAAGCACCAAGAGGCACCATCAGAGCGGACGGCCGAAGTGCTCGGTGACCATGCTGCTATAATCGATGTGGCCGCCATTGCAGCAGCACTGTGCTTCTCTCGAAAGTGAGGGAGCTACTTCATGCGATCAGATCCGGTGGACAGCCACTTCCCCATGTCCAAGAAGGTGACTGTGGAGGAGCAGAGACTAGGTTCCCCTCTCCACCCCCAGCAGCCCAGCTCGGAGCTCCAGAGTGGCAGAACCGGTTCATATAGAGGAAGAGGCCTTGAGAGGAGCAGGACACTGAGGGACCACGCATGGCCTGGACTCAGACTGAAGCGAGCACATCCCCTGGACACTGCCGGGCAGTGGCCATGAGGTATGAACAGAGGGGACTGCACTCCTGAAACAACGCTACTACCTTGGGACCCAGAGGTCCCTGGGAGCCTAGAGGCACGCAAAAGAGGGGCAGGTGATCCTAAAGACGAATACAAACCATTCAGAGCCCCTAAATGCACAAGACTCTTGCCCCCACCCCTTTCCATGCTTGGCAAGTTAGCACCCTGAGAAGGTCCAACGACCACAAGTCCCCCAGCATGCAACACAGGTGCTGTCGCCAGCTGGCCCTCTTGGATTCCTTTGGCACTGGTTGGCTTTGGGGAATGAGCCGCACCCTGGACCGCTCAGGGGACACAAACCTTTGAGGTGTGGGTCGTGGAAGACCCGTGGAGCAGATGACAATCGATAAGCTAATCAACACATATTGAGTGGTTGGGAGAGGACGGGCCATGACACCCATCTGTGGTAACGGACATCAAGCAGCAGCTCATGCTACAGTGGGATGGCCCCTCACTACAGGCCTGTTGCAGCAGCAGGCAGGGGCACCCCCCCATCAATACACTTGGCCACCAGGTGTATCCCACCTGACCCATAATCCTACCCTTGCTTTAACCAGCCAGAGGAGGTGAGTCAACAAGGCCTAAGATTTCCACCCAGGCTCAAAGAGTACCATAAGTATCTGTGACTGCTGTCCTGCACAAGAAATAATTATGCACATAATACTACAGCAGGGGCAACACCTGGGAGATCAAGAATGGCAGCGCATAAGAACAAAAAACACTGTTTGAAAGATTCTGATAAGGAAGGCCTCCTTGAAGAAGCCAGGGACACTTGGGGAGACAGGGCAGGAGGAGCGTGAGTGCAGGAGTGGGGGGAGGGGGTTGGGGGATACTTCGACCAATGACCAGGGGACAGCAAAAGTGCCCATAACTCAGTACTTCGTGGAAGACCTTTTTGGCAAACTCTAGGGGGACTTCTTGGCCCAGAGAGAAGATGTAGCCCAGGACCTTATGGTAGTTAAACAAGAAGTAATGGATCCAGGTCAGTGTCTTGGTATTAGAAGATGCTGGCAACGCCAGAGAGGAGGAACAAGACAATTTCCGGCAAGCAGTCATAGGACTGAAAGAGCAAAATGTTGACTTGCAATCCCATCTGGAAGACCTCGAGAATAGATCACGCCGCACTAACATCAAGATCAGAGGTGCCGATATTTAACACAGCTCTTCAGACACATCCTCCCGGCACTGGCAGAAACCAATGTGAACTTGGATAGAAAAAACAGAGCGAGCCGAATGGCCAGACGTTCCAAAAGGACACTAGACATTCTAATATACATCCATCATTATAGGCGAAAGGAAGATTATATGGCTGTGGCAAGAGATGCTGGTCCAATCACCTTCGAAGGAGGGAAAACAGGGCTTTAAGATAGACTTATTACCCATGACACTTAAAAAAAAAAAAGATGTCTGTTAAAGCAAACTACTGCCTTCCTACAAGACAAAGGAATAAAATATAAGATGTCCATCCCATTCGCCTCACCTTTACATGGATTAATAAAAACACGACCAGTTTAAACCACGGAGAAGGCATACAGCATAATGGGATTGGAAGAGATTTCAGATGACCTTTTATCACCTGCAAGAGACCATAGGCAATCAAACAGAAGATCCGGGCGCTGGACTAGGCATTCCACCAGGAATGTCTCCCAGGGGTTCACCTTTCAGGAGAGATGCTGCGAAAGAACAGCTATGATCAACGAATTCCAATGTCAAGAGGCTGAACAGAGTCTTGATCTGGACCCAGCGGGTGAACTAGAGTCCTGATCCTCTAGAAAACAGAGAGCACCCTCTGAGGCGCTACCTGATGGAGCTTCTGATGGAAGCTAAGAGGAACAGGTTTGAATCTATGCCAGGGTTGGCCTATCGCTAACCTCCTTGCCTATCTGGGTCAGGGTGAAGCCGAGGGGCCAAATCTTCGGTACTGCTGGCTTCACTGACCCATTCCAGTGTACTTAGTTTACTCCAATGGTGGAAGCTGTTTTCTAGTTATCCTATTCCCAGTTTACTAATCCCTCCCCACCACTAGGGCTCCTTTAGACATTACACACGCAAGCAGGAATTTCTTCAGGCATGCATTTGAAACCTTTACAACACCAATGGGTAGTCCTGCAACTCTCAACTAAACACTCCCATATGATTACAATACTTAACGGAATGTAAGGGACCTTAATGCCCCTCAACCAAATGCTTGACCGTGCTGGTGATGCTGTGCGATTAACTGCAATATCTGCTCCTCCAGGGGACCCATCCCCTCAAGAAGGACTGGGGGCAACCAATATATTGATTGTTCTTCAGAATATATTTCTCCTCAGGCTCTAGCAAGGGTTGCCATAATGTTGGCCAATAAATTTAGAGAGTTGGTATTAAACAGAATCTTAGAGATACCGGGAAAACTACTATGCCTACAGATCTCCATAAGTAAGGGTACCCTTACCCTAGCCATTAAATATGCTCCTAATGAACAGCAAGAGCAGTTTATATGCGAAGCCCTGTCCCTGGTGTTGGCTTCTCCCAATAAAGAAATTCTGGTCAGAGGAGACTTTAACTTAGTCATCGACCCAATACTAGATAGATCAGCCTGGAGAGTCAGCCAAACTGGGGCCCTATCACCCAAGGGAGTTAGAAGGTTATCTGATGTGGGCTTGTCAGATGTCTGGAAATCCCTCGGATTTATTCAGCACCACAATAAACGTATGTAAGAATGTACTTCTATCTGGTCTCATGCTACATCCTGGCTGCCATTGGAACACATTGCTGAAAGGTAACCCTTTCAGCAATGTGTTCCAATTAAAGGGCAAAAAGGAACGGGGAGAGTGGGCACCGCTGCCTTGTACCCTATACACCCCAAAGGCCTGCAACGTTATTCTGTTGACTCGCATCCTGGCTCTGGGACATGCATAGCCCCACCACACCCACTTCTTAAATCTGGGGCCAAAATCAAACCGATCGAGGGCCATCTTCAGAAAGGGCCAGTAGACATGGTTGAATGCCTTTTCTGCTTGTGTCAAAGGAGGAACGCTGGCTTCTTGGTGCGTGTCGCCTTGTCAATAAGGTGGAGAATTTGTATGGTGTTATTGCTACAGTTGCTATCAGACCATGGATATATGGATTAAGCCAGTGGGCTAGGATGCTGTAAAAAGCTTAGTGTCGATATTCAGTAGGGATAATCGGCCTGTACGAGGCAGGGAATGTGGGTCTTTCCCTAATCAGAGGAGTTATTATAGGCAGCCATGAACCTAAATTGCCTCTTTATGCAGAGAAGGTCCTGGTTGCCATGTCAAAGCCATGCAACTCTGCCCCAGTGTTGATCTTGAGGCTTTTGGCCAGATATCAGGCTTCAAGATCAACATCCAAAAGTCACAAATTCTCAGTCTCACCCCAACACCCGAGGCCAGGGCTGCTCTGGAGGGAGACTTCCTCCTCACTTGGGCACCCAACTGGGTGCAATACCTAGGATTTAAAATCCGTCCTTTCGCAGACAAAACTGCCAAACAACTATACAGTCCTCCTACTCGACTACCTGTTTAGATTTATACTCTTGGTAGTTGACAGGGTTGTGCGGCGGGGGAACGGGGGGCAGATAGAATTGCAGCTGTCAAGAAGACTCTGACCTAAAATACTACCCATTATGCAAACTCTCCCCCTGCAACACTCCCCACAGTTCATAAACTACAATGTGTAATTGAATCATTTATCTGGGGAGGCAAGAAACCTCGCATAGCACGGAAAAAGTCCAATATGCCAGAGAGTGAGGGGGGGCTTGGGGATACCCAACCTTGCTAATTACCCAGCAGCAATATTTACCAGAATGGAATAGGTCTTCCTTTGTGAAGCATTGGTGCTTCATAGAGCAAGTTATAGAAGGGATTCACATTTGGAAGGTACCATGGTTACCCTCAAAGCATAGATCGTGCGAGTATATTCTTCCCCTATTATCAGAGTTACAATAGAGGCCTGGGACAGAGTTTCCATAACTAGGGGACTGAGCACTTTTCATTCCCCTCTTAACCCGATCATTGGAAATCCACCCTTTACCCCTGCAGCAACAGGTGAAGAGCACCTAGACTGGCAAGAGGCTAACTGCAAGAGGGTGGGGGACCTATACGAGTTAGAATGGCTGTTGTCATTCTACTACAAGACTCCAAGCCAGCAGACTCCACACCCTCTTTGAGAAATGGCTGTTTACCAAGAAGGATGACCAGAGAATGCTACCCAAGCGCTACCGATTCCTCAACCAGGCTCTCCCCAACCACACAACACCAGCTCAGAGACGTTGGGAAGCGGAGCTGAAAAGCGCATTCCGCAACAAGGAACAGGCAGATCTCTTCCACAGAATCCGCACTTCAGCATTCAGTGCAACTGGCAAAGAGGCGATGTTAAAAGTCATCCACTATTGGCATTGTACTCCTTGGCGAATGGCAAAGTGGAAGCCCAATGACTCGGGGGAATACTGGTGCAACTGTGGAAGCCCTGGGACTCTATCCCACCTTCTGTGGAGATGTCCCAAGTTTAAGAGATACTGGCAAGCAATGATATTTGAAATAAATTAGGTCTTTAATAGAGATCTCCTATGCTTTCCTATGTAGATTCTCCCTGGACTTCCGAATGAATAAACATAGCCAATGCGTTCATGTAGAGGCAAAGAAATCACACAAACCCTTTGCACTGCCAAACAGGTTATATTGTCAGGTGGGAAACTGAAAATTCCTAGATCACACGGACTGGCTACATAAATTATGGGATATCCTTGGCATGGAAACATGTGAAATGCGTTTGAGAAGATGTGAGAATCTTGTATAACAATTCTATTGTCCTATTTATCTAAGGGTTCTGAGACTTACAACATAATACGCTTCTCCCTTTCCACCGTTTGGTAAGCACTTCGTACCGAAGATCCGGGAATGTACCCAACAGACTGCCCCTAACCTTTCGTTCGAGTCAGGCCTTTGGTCTGGAATGTTATTGAGGTTTCTGGTTTTATTCCAGTTTTCTTCATATTCCCCATTAACTTCCCACACCACACCACACCACCCTCCCCTTTCCTCTCTTCTCCTTTTCCTTCCCAATGACCCCTCCCTTTACACTTTCCCCACCATACAATGGTTATAGGTGTGTGTATGTGTTCAAACAAACAATAGATTTTGCATATGTGACCATCATAGCATGCTTCTTTTGTTTGTACTTTTGTGTATTAAAATGGTAACTCTGCCACGTCCAGAAAAATAACTTAAGCATGTCCCAAATTATTGGCTAAGAAGAATTCCCTGATTTAAGGTCCAAGAAATCCTTAATTGAAAGTGTCAAGTACGCAAAAAAACACATTCATTTGCTGGGTCAGTTAGCCACAGAAGCATACCAAATTATTTTCCAAGGGTTGTTGCCACTTAACCACATCAGTCTAATGGTGGAATTACTTCCTTCCAAAAATGCATCTAATTAGTTCTACAGTGAAAAGAACATCCACACAATGTTCACACCATACATTTGGCAAATCAAACACTCACTGACACCTGCAGTGCAGAGCTAACATTAAACATTATTTGGGTTATCATCCGTTATATCAAAGGGAATTATCACAAGGTTAGAATATCCGTAGATCAATATCGAACATGAAACCTACCTAAGGCCTTACCAGATAATCTAAAATCACTGCCTGTATCATGCAAAGAACTAACAAAATCTGTATTTGAGATTTTGATGTGCTCTTATCCACATTGCTGTTTTATAAGACATGATGCCAACTATATCAGTCCGACTAGAGGCCCTGATATTTGCCGCTTTACAAGTAGAAATGTAGTGTTCAGAAGCACTAATATACCTTGAAATATGATAAAAATGATGAAATGCCTCTTAGAGGCAGTTATTGTCCAGTTTATGCAAGCTGATAAGGATGTTTAAGGAGCAATTCAATTTCAACCTAATGACCCAAGATATTACCCTCATATTTGTAGTCTAGTTCCTTTGTGCATCGAAGCATTTCCTCCTATAACAGTTTCCTTATTTTTATTTTCCAGCTCCAGCCAATACAGCACAAGGTAAATTTATTTGGATATGTTCTCTTTTTGCCCACTCTACTTCTTCTCCTCCCCCGTCCTTTTGTATGTTAACATTTGGAATGTAACCACTTGCCGACCCAGTCTTGGGTACCCTATACGTATCTTAGTACTTAGGTTTTTCGCCCTAACCTTCCATGCCCCTCACCATCTAGCCACCTCTTATTTCTCTTAGCTGCAGACCTGGCAGGTACAGGGGGGGGCGCTTCCCAACAGCGACTCTATATTCTAACAAAACAATAATCGTCATAATTAAAGAATGGTGCCAGTTTTCAGTCATCAGACTGAAGCTGATAAAAAAAAGTTACTTACCTTTGGTAACAATCGTTTGTATGGATTCTCTACCTGCAGATTTCCTCACCTTGACAGCATCTCCTGACAAGTGTGGACTGGAAACTCTTCTGCATTAGCTCCTCCATGCAGGTAGAGGGCACAGAGTTCTGTACGACCTCAGCATTCAAACACCTGGTTACGTCACAGGAGATATAAGGTGTCCCAACCAACTTTCCAAAGGCAGTTTCCCATCCATTTTTTTCTGCACCAACAAGGCGAAGGACAGGAATCTTGCAAAGGATAAATCTATTTCTAATTTACAAAAATGATAATCAAAAATTTCAATCTATTAAAAAAATAAGGAAAACCTACTAAATAACCATACTTCAAGACGGGTAAGTAGGTAGGGTAGGTGACAAATCTACAGGCATACAGAGTATCCATCCGAAAGATTGTTATCAAAGTAAAGTGACTTTTTCTGATGGATACTTCTACATGCAGATTCCTCACCTTGTGAAAGAGAGTTCCAAGATATAATAGTATTTGGAGGAGGGACTTGAAGAATGGTTAACATAAAAGATCTAACATGACTGATCAGGCAAAGTGTCTGTCACTAGGTACCTCTCTATAAAAACAGTAATGCTTGGCAAAAGTGTGCAGAGAAGCGAGGCTCACCACTCTACATATTTCTTCTAATGAATCTTCATTTACCAAAACAGAGGTACAAGATTTTACTCTAGCAAAATGAGCATGTATGCCCCCAGATGGTTGTTTATGAGCTTAAGAATAGCAGATCTATAAGCATTAAATAATCCATCTAGATTATGTCCTTTTTTGAACTGACCTAGCTTTTCTTCTACCAACATAGACCACAAAAAGCTGGATGTTAGCTGAAGTCTTCAGCCTTATCGATGTAGAAATGAACCACTCTTTTTGGATGCAGCCTGTGGAGCCTCTTTCTTCTTTGAAGGGTGAGGGGAGGGTGAAAAGAGGCCAGGGTAAAAGACTGACCTACCTCAAATGGGGTTACAACCCTAGGTAGGAAGCCAGTGCTGGTCCTTAGTACCAACTTGACAGGAAAGAGACATAAAAGATAGACAGACACTCAGATCTTGCAACTCACTGACATGTCTTGCTGAAGTAATGGTAGTACAAACAAAATCTTTAAAGTTATCAATTTTAAAAGGCAAGTATGCAAAGGCTCAAATGTTTGATTGTTCTTTATCGCCTTTAAGAAACTTAAAAAAATAGTTGAAAAAGGGGTAGCTGGTCCGGAAGGCAGAGCAATGCCAGCAAGGCAGCCAAGGATCCTTGGCCCTCCAATAGCACAACATTGTGTTCTCAAGAAAGGGCATAGCATAGAATATCCGAGAGAGGCGCTCATACAGGATCCACTGTGTTATCGAAACACAAAGCTACAAACTTATTCCACAATACACAGTTTGGTAGTGCCTAGGTGAGCAAATAGAATTTATATTCACCACTTCAGTTTAATTTCAGTTGACATCTAAACGTTCCCGCTCAATCCCCAGGCATGGAGGTGTAGGCCCTGAGGTTGGAATGTTGAAACTGTCCCTCCAACTGGTAAAGAAGATCCACACCCAGACAGGAAGACAGATCTGTGGCAATGAAGATTAATTTAATTTAAAGAGCTTGTAGAGCGCGCAGCTACCCCAAAGGGTCTCCCGGAGCTATTGTGGGGGCAGTAGCAGAGGGCAGGGTCTGAGGAAGGCAAGAATTTAGTCAGGGCTGCTAAAAAGTAGGATTTTAAGTTTTTACGAAATTGAAACAGTGAATTACAGGATCGAGAGAGAGTAGCAGGGCGTTCCAAAGTTTTGGGCCCAACACAGAAAAGGAGCGGCCCCTAAGACGAGCTCTGCGGAACCTCGGTACCGAAAACAAAGCGAGGTTGGCTGATCTCAGCTCACGGGTGGTGACATATGGAGACACCAGAGCTTGGATGCAGGAGGGCGCGGGAAAGTGTCTAGTGCGAAACGTGTAGCACAGGGCTTTGAACTTGATCCGTTTGTCAACTCTTAGCCAGTGAAGTTTCTGCAACAGGGGAGAAGTGGATGAGAAACTCGGCAGCCGAAAGAGAAGACTAGCAGCTGCATTTTGGATGATCTGCAGGAGGCGAATCACGGCTTTGTCAGCACCCAGATAAAGGACATTCCCATAATCCAGTCTGGATGTGACCAAGGCTTGCAACACAGTTCTCTGAGCATCTGGGGGGGGGATCAGCCAGAGTATTTTCTTCAGCCATATCAGCATGGAGAAGCAAGAGGCAGTGAGCTTAGAGACCTGTGGTGTCAGGGAGAGATTTTTGTCAATAATAAAACCGAGATTCTTCACTTTATCCACCGGCATGGGCAGTAGCCCCAGAATGGCCAGCCAGTGACTGACTCCCCAAAGACCAGGGTTATTTCCCAGGATCAGAACTTCGGTTTTGTCGCCATTGAGCTTAGGGCGTTTTTATTCATCCAGAGAGCAACATTAGCCAAACCTTGCCTGAGGTGGGAGGGGTCTTTACTACGAGCCTCGGATAGAGAAAAGATAATCTGAGAATCATCCGCAAATGAGAAAGCGGTGAGACCAGACTCTTCGATCACATCCATCAAGGGGCGTACATAAATGTTAAACAACAAGGGGCTCAAAATGGACCCCTGCGGAACCCCCGAGGGTAGTGTTAGAGTAGTAGAGGTGTTGTTAGCTGAAAAGACCTGAAAGGTTCGCTCCTTTAAAAAGGAGGATAGCCATTTCAGAGCAGTGTCGGTAATGCCTAGAGCCTCCAAACTATTCAAGAGAATAGAGTGTGAGATCGTGTCAAAGGCTGCACTCAGGTCTAAGAGGATGAGGGCGGCTTTCCCACCCGAATCAAGTTCTTTCCTCAAAAACTCCGTGACTCCGAGTGGGGCGGATTCCGTGCTGAAGCCTGCCCTGAAACCAGACTGGGAAGGGTGCAGCACATTGGCGGTGGTCACAAATGAAGAAAGGTGAGTGTTGACATGCTTTTCCAAGATTTTGGAGAAAACCGAAAGAAGTGAGAATGGCCTAAAGTTGGAACAGGGCTGGGGGTCGAGGTCCTTCTTCTTAAGCAGAGGGAGTATCAAGGCATGCTTCCAATTCTGGGAAACCTCCCCTGAGACCAGGGAGGAATTCAGAAGATCCAGCACTACCCTGAGGACAGCATCCTCAAGTAGGCTGAATTCAGATGGTGGAACGGGGTCGAGCGGGGAGCCAGATTTAATATTAGCCAGTAAGGTTCGTAGCCTTTCAAGGTCTAGAGGAGGCCAAACATTAATCCTCAAGGGTGTGTCCGACTTCACCATATGCTGACCAACCCCGAGGTGAAAGACTAAGGGGCTGGGTGGTTGAGTTTCCGGAGAAGGAGGCGCAAACTTGGATGCATCATCTTCTAATTGTTGGTGAATAATCTCAACGTTATTTACGAAAAACAAGGCCAGTTCGTCACACTGTTGCCGGGATAGGGAGGGGGGCGGTATAAATGAGCAGGCTGCGGACAAATCTTTTACTACTTTGAATAAGGTTTTTTGGCAGTCGTGGGCATTGGAAATTACTTCAGTATAGAAAGCTGCCCGTGCAGCTTTACAAGAGGCATGATATTTTTTCAAGGCCAACACATAGGCAGCCTTAGCCACGGATGCATAGGGTTTCCTCCAGGCCCTTTCCAGGGCTTTCCATGCCTTTTTTTCTAAGCGGAAGCTGTCGTTAAACCAGGGTGCCGGAGGGCGCACACTGTTCTGTATTTTTGAAGAATGAGGCAGAATTGAGGCCGTGGCACTTTCGAGCCAATGATGTACTGCAATTTGGTCAGAATACGGTCTAGGCGATAGAACAGGAAGGGTATGGAGGAGAAGTTTGTTTAATTCCCTCATATCCATTTTGGCCCAGTGCCCGTTAGGAGTTTGTCGGGGCGACCAATTTGCCGGTGGTGGAGGAACAGTAATATGAAAAGGAACTGAAAAATGGTCGGTCCAGCTAAGTTGGACCGAAAGGTCAGCTGAGATAAGTGGAAGATTGGAAAAGACAGGGTCCAAAAGGTGACCTGCAATGTGGGTGGCTGTAGAGTTCAAGAGCGGGAGATTGAGGGATCTCATGTCCTCTATAAAGGCTCCCCATAACTTATCGTCGGGATCCTCAAGATGTAAATTAAGATTACTGAGCAAACTGAAATTTGCTGCCTGTAAAGTGAAAGGCGCCAAATAATCAGCTAGGATTGTACACCACTTGAAGGCCCTGGAGGACGGTAAAATGAGGGCCTCAGAAAGTGTAAATATCGGTGAAATCGAAAGAGAGAAATGGAGCGCCTCACAGTTAGGGATTTGAAGATCTTTAATACTACATCTATAGTCCTTTTTATAGATAATGGCGATGCCGCCGCCTACTCTGTGAGGTCTGTTTATCCCCATAAGGGCAAAGTTGGCGGGGAGGGCCGAGATTATGTCTGGTGAGGAACCCTCATGAAGCCATGTTTCGGTTATAAAAATAACGTCAGGGTCCCCATCACAAAAAAAGTTGAATAAGTGGAACTAATTTATGGGAAGGGAGCGACAGTTAATAATATAGCACTTAAGCCGTTTGTGAGGGGGGGGAGTGAGTTATTTCCTGCGCCATAAGCTGGGGGGCCGCTACCTAATCAGGACAGGTTGGAGGCACCGGAGGGTGACCAAGCTGCCATTCAAGCTGATTACATGCACATGGTACTGGGTAAGCCTCTGGGGGGGAAATCCGACACAGTGCGTTAGCCATGGGCCTTAGGTCGTGGAGGGCCAGTGAGGAATAAACTAAGGGGCCTGGGATAAAAAGATCAGGGTCTCTGGCCCCTGGTCCCGGACGGGCGCAGACGGGCTTGCCTTAGGCGCGGCCGAAGTGCGTCCGCCCGAGCATGTGTTATGTAGGCTAAGGGGAAAAACAGCTACTTGGGCCTAGACTTGGCACATTTTTTCCACAGAGCCAGAGTACCATGGGCATGGGAGGAAATGCGTATTTAAGTTGAAAATTCCACTTCCTTCAGTTGGAACACATCCTCCAAGGTTCCTTGAAGCGGATATGGGAGAGCACAGAACTTCAAATAATCTGAGAGCGAAACAAGTCCACCTGGGGGATGCCACATTGGGCGAAGTACTGAACCTGTGGAGACAACACTTGTGATCGGCAAGGTGCAGAACATTGAGGCTGTCAGAGAGAGAACCCGCCAGATAGTTTGTTAACAGGCAAACACCATGCCCAAGACATAAGTCAATGCCTCAGACAGAGAAGGCGAGATTCCACTGCTCCTGGTTTGATACAACACATTGCAATCGTATTGACTTTCAAAATCACAACAGATTCACCATGAATGGTGGCGAGGAAGGCCTTGAGGCCTAGCTGTATTGCCTTGGGTTCTAGCACTTTGATATGAAGAACCTGCTTTTCTAGAGACCAGAGGACTTTGACCTCCAGATCAGCACTACAGCCCAGAAAGGGGGGCCTCTGTCACTATAGTGTTCACTTTCGCGGGAGGATGGAAAGATAACCCTGCACTTAGGTTGCCTTCCTCTTCCCACCAAGATAGATCCACTGCAGCCTCTGGAGAATTTACTGGTATCAGAGCTAATTCTCCATGTTGAAACCACTGGTCTATCAGGCGTAAGACCTTCAGAACTGGGATTTGAGGTCCTCCTCGAAAAGAACAGAACACTAGACTGAATATCTCAAGTCCTTTAGTCGAAAAGCTTGCAGAGCTCACGTACCCAGTACTGTGGTTTTGAACAGGAGATGCTAAGAGGGCTATAGGTGAGATTTGGGTCTGTCTATAGAAAAGTCAAGGTCAAACAACAGGAATACTGTGGACTGCAAGAAGCGAGGCACCATTTCTGTCGACAGCTGTCAGCAGCAAATCATCTAAATGCCACAATACTAGGATTCCCCATCTTCTGAAATGAGTCGCTACTACCGCCATCACCTTTGTAAAGACACGAGGTATGGAAGTTAGACCAAAAGAAAGAACTGCAAATTGATAGTGAAAGAAACCCACTATGAACTGAAGGTACTGAAGGAAAGGGAGAATATTACCCTTTGCTACTATTTGAAGGACCTACTGGTCCAAAGTAATATCCTTAAAGAAGCAAAAAAACATACTCTGCCTCCAACTTGTCTTCCAGGAACCAACAAGACCAGACTAGAACTTCTATCCTTGTTGGAGTATGGGGGAGGAGGAAGACGTGGGCTAATCTATTGGCTAATCTGAGGACTGGCCTCTGAGCTTAACTCCACACCTAAACTGTTGCTGTGGCTGAGGGGTCTGTCTCTGACAAAATCCAAAACATCCACGGAAACCTCTAAGTCTCCAAAACTGACAAAAGTAATTTTAGGGAGCCTGGAGGCCTACAGCTAGACCAGCAGCCCTACTAAACTTAATTCGCTCAAGGGTCAGCTTTTTCAGCAACCAATTTAGTCCCAACAAATGGCAGATTCCTAAGAGTGTTTTGTACATCAGTAGAGAAACCCGAGGTCTTCAGCCAATCATGGGGTCTTTAAGAAATTGAGCACCCCATTTCCCTGGCTATCGAATCTGCAGTATCTAAACAGGACTAGATCATTTGTTGAGAGACAGCCTCTTGATCCCATTTCTAGTTCAGTAAAATGACCTCACAGATGATCTGGATGATTGGGGGCTACTAACTTGGCCATATCCCACATAGCACAGTTGTACCATCCCAACATGAAAGTGACCTTACGTGATTTTAGTGCTAAGCACCCACCAGAGAACACATTCTTCTTAACACTCTCTAGCTTCTTAGATTCCCCATCAGCAGGGGCTACTGGGAAGGCTCCAGGTGAGAACCTAGAAGAACAGGAAGCCTGAAACACTAAGTTCTCTGGGGAGGGATACCTGGAAAGAAATGCTGGGTCCCTGGGGAGTAGGTCGATACTTTGTAGCTAAGCTTTTCTTTAGTGCTAGGGCAGTAGAAGTTCTATTCCAAGCTAAAAGCACTGGCTCTAAAAAAGCCTCATTGAAATGCAACAAGGGTTCTGCAGAATGTGAAGTGGATTGGAACAGAGTCAAAATATTAGACTCTGCCTCAAATGAAGGAGCAGTCAATTCCAAAACCTCCAAAGCTTTCTTAATGACAGAATAATGAGATGCAAACTCCTGAGTTTAAGCACTAGAGGGCCTATCATATCAAGCTCAGGTGAAGTGTCTAAACTACTTGCATCTCTGCATTCCTGAAAATCATCAGGATCAGAAGAAAAGAAAGGAAGATGACTGGTCTCTCCATCAGAAAGGGAGTCCTCTATGGGATCGGAGTCCTTTCCTAATAGCTCATGGAGAGTTTCAGTTCTCCTGTACTGCTTCTCTTCAAAAAGCCTTAGAGATTCTCTTCTGGATCTATGAGGTGCTGAAGGAGCCGTAAGCGGAGAGAAGAAGGGAGCGAATTATGCCAATGGGAGTCTCTTGGGTGGGAGTCCAAATTGCACTCCTTCCTGCCCCTGGGTTCCGAAGGCTTCAGAGGGGACCACAGCCCTCCTAAAGACCTTAAACATTGCATTCAAAAAGAATGTATCCACTCCTGGAGCAGGGAAATCAGCGTAGGGTTAAGGACCACCTAGTAACTGAGTCACATCATGAGGCCTATGTCATGCAGTTGGGTCAGAATCTGTCAGCGCCGAATCTGAGTCGGTTTCTGAGACCTCCCCCTACCTTCCTTAGCCCTCTCCATAAAGCGTTTTGCCGGCATCTCCTTTATGGCTTTGAGATGTATACTCTTGCAGAAACCATAGGAATTGGTGTCATGATCAGATTCTAGCGATACCAAAGGGGATGATGGACGGAGCGTTTGAGCAAATCAAACACTCACCCCCAGTCAACTGATCTGGGTTTAATCCATCATCATTCTTTAGCTCACTCCACCACCCCAGTTCAGACATGGCCATATGCAAATCAGTCTGACCGTGTGCCTCATGGGAACAGTCCAGCCCGAACTGCCAAGCCATGTCTTCCCTGGACCGGAAACAAGCATCCTGGGACCGGTTTCTGGCTATTCAGCCGTCATCAGCCAGGCTAGCTTGAATCCGGTGGCAAAGTGAGCAAGGGACCCACGTCTGGGCATACCCTGCCAACTTAGGGCGAACAAAGCGATACCAAAGGGGATGATGATCAGATTCTAAACACCACAAGCAGCCATCATTATGGTACACTAGAGACATCTGACCTTCACAATCTCTACAGGGCTTAAAGACCAGATGTTTTATGAGGAACCGTGTCCTGATCAGCATTGGTGACATGGAAAAAAGGGAACTGCCAGTCAGTCAATGTCAGTTGGGCACCTTATACCTCCTGTTATGTCACCAGGTGTTTGGATGCTGATGTCATAATGGTGTCAGTGCCCGCTAATGATGTGGAGGAGCTATTGCAGTCCAGAAGGTGAGGAATCTGCAGGAACAAGTATCCATCAGAAATAAGTTGATTAGCCATATGAAGTCAAACCAGAATATCTTCCTGGTTTTATTAGCCATCTTAACTGAACAACTTCTAAGCTTAGATCAGACTTTTAAGTCAAGCCAGATGCTCAAAAAACAGTGGCTTGCTGAGATTCTGCCATATGAATGACTTGGGTTTCAGGAATGCAGATATAAGCAATTGTGCAAGAAAGCCTTGGGGGCTGAGCCTCCCAAAAGCTATATCAAAAGCCATTACATTAGATTAGCATACTAATATCAATGTCCATTCTTCTGTTCTAAATATTTAACGGTATTCTTGAGGAGATTATTTTAGTGTCAAGTTCTGCCACCCAGCTACTCATATGAGCAATTTGCTCTCTCAATGCAAATAGTGAGTTCTGTTGCATCGCTTCCAACTCAATTTACTTTTGTATGTGTCCATTAACTACTACCAGGCCAATGTCTTTTAGCTCTGTGAAAACTAGCAAAAGGTTTGAGAACAGTAGGTTCCTTTCCTGCAGTGTCTGACATATTTTGCTGTTTATGGTTGTCAGGATCAAATGTTAGCCCATACCTAACATTTGGTACGGTAAGGGGGTTCAACATTATCTGTACCTGTACCAATGTTTATGTTTCAGTATGATTAGTTCCTGAACTGTACTAGACCATTAGTGTGGGAAACCCCATTTTCAGCGTATGGGAGTGAAAAGTCTCTAAACCAACTTGAGACACTTTGTCAGCAGCAGGGCAATATGTACCTGAGAAGCAGTACAGTTAATATTGGTGAAAGTGGAATAGACACTTCAGTGCAATAGTGGAGTAATAACTCAGTAACCTGAACATTTCTGTCAAACGTGGATTCCTTCATTCACATAAGCAAACACATGCTGTGAAGGAGGCCTATTGTAAGAACTTAAAGACCTCATTGTTTAAGATAATAGCAACTATTAACATTTTTACAGCAACTAAGTACCATTAAAACCCACTGTTACCAATAAAAGGGCATACCTATTTATATTCAAGATACAAACCTTTCTCTAGGATGGGCTTATCTAATGAAAATATTCCCAGAGACCCATTCGTAATCTGTACAAATGCTAGTGAATGGAATTTTACTTTCCTAGGCCCAGAAAGCTGAACTCCTTTATCCATTCAATCAAACAGGAGAATAAACACAACATATTTGCAAGTAGATGCTGTCACATTGAGTAACAAATCCCAATGGCTAATAACAAAAATGCACTTGCAATAGTAAATAAACACAGAATTTGGTAAAGGAATTATGTGCTTGCAGTATTTTTCATCTTGGATCTTTTCTTCAATAGGTTTTTGTAAAACTATTTCGCAAGTGTTACCTTAAACTAATGCTCCCTCAATTTCTTGCACAACTTAACAAGGGATTATAGCCATTATAAAAGTTGTCTTTCGTGTATTTTGTTCACTGAAGCAAACAAAATTATTGGACACAGTAACGTACCATGTCCGTTTAGAACATGTTTCTGTGTTTTTCCTTTTCGTGGGGTTGAATGGCATGACGATGGGTTGGTTGTTGTGGTTGACTTTGTATCCTCGGTTTCTTCATCCTCCTCCTCTGCGTCGTCTTCATCTAGCGAGGTTCCAAAACATGCAATGGAGCTGGGCAAAGCTGGAGAACCTAAACAGGTTGAAACAGAAGATTCATTAAAACTCCCTGTTTACATTTAAGTATATCTAGTTGGTGCTGAAGTTTCAAATGTACAGTGTAGGTGGAAAACGTTCCAAGAAAAACGTACAGATTGTAAAAACTAGATAAACCAACTTTGCTACCTGCCATGTCACCACAAACAGGAAAACAATTACCATCACAACTACTCCGGTATTCTTGCCTTTGTCCGCTACCCACACATTTGGTTGCGAAATGCCTGGTTCGAAGCCAGAACAGTGAACATTCATCTAAGAAATGTTGTCACTTTAAAAGAATATTGGAGCACCTTACGTGCAAAAGCTGCCCCATTCCTATCCAAGCACTATCAACTGCCTCACCCAGTTTCTGTAAGCTTTTTCTCAAATGTTAAAGGTAATAGGTCCACACTGTACTTTAAAGGAGAGGACGGCTGCCTGCCAGTGGCGATAGATAGAGAGGAAGGAAAGAGTATCGGAACCTTCATGAAGGCAGCTTTCCTTATGCTATTCTCGTATCTCCCTTCTTACGAATTGGCTGGATTCTAATCTCACTTCTTTACAATAGGAGGGAAGAATACAGCATTTATCTAACCAGGCTTCATGCAAACAGGATGCACAGAATTTTCTGACCGAACAGTGCATCTTTTCTGGAAGACTCATCCAAAAAGTAATGTTTGAAAAGAATGTGGGAATCTCCCCATTACTGCCTTGCAAATGTCTGTCTTAAAAAATGTCTAGGGGCATGAAGTCAGGAATACAATCTGCTTTAATAATGTAGCATATCGAAATGCAAGACAGTGTCCACTTAGCAATAATGACTTTAGTTGCTTTGCGGTCAATAGAACAACCACTAAATATTAATGCTCAAATGAGGAGGGAGGTTTGTTCTATCCAAATAAAACGTTGAAACACAACAGGCATCAACATTTTGCAAGGTGTCCTTAACCAATAAGAAAACTTGTCACATTAATGAAACTCTGAGCTGTTACTCTATCAAGCGACCTACACAATCTCCTCACAGATTAAGAGCAATGGATGATTCTGGATCATCTACATTAGACTTTGGGAATGTCGTGTATACAGGCCTACAAACCCAAGCTATGACAGGAGCATGAAGGATTCAAAACCGTGCATCAAGGATACTTCTCAGACTGAGAAAATCTAAACATTTCTAGCTTTGCCTGTACTCACTTTATTAGTTGCTGATGAAACAGAAGACTATGTTTAAACCCACTGAGCCAATCATGGTCTTTGTCTTTCATTGCTCAGAAGTTCCAGAAAGACTTTCCTTGTCATACCCAAAGATGGGAGTATAATAGTTTCATAGTGACTCCTTCCTTTCAACCCATATTCGTTCTTGACTTGGATAGTCAATTGAAATTTTCTCTTTTGCAAATGCAGCCTGCATGCGCCCCTGCCAAGCAGTTTTCTCATGAATAATTTCACTGCAAATGTTGCAGTGATATTATCAATGATGTCATAGAAGGTGTCATGTCTGATGTAATATGTGGGGTAATTAGCAGTACAGGGTGAGGCGCAAGTTATAGTTACCTTGGGGCGCAAGTTATAGTTACCTTGGGGCACGAGTTAGTTAGTTGAGATAATATAACTGCTGAATTTCTATGGTTTTGTGTGTGTAAAATCTGAACCCAACTTTAACGTCCCTGTAACCTTGGGTTTTTTCAGAGAATTTCTAGTTTTTTAATGCCATTTCCTAATTATAAGGTGTGCAACTGATTTTCTGTGTCTCTGAATTTGTGTGTGACTGGCTATGTGGTTGTGTGTGTGTGTAAAAGAGTATGTGTTGGGTGTGTAAGTCGTTCTCGGGGAAAGTGTGTGTGTGAGTGGCTGTATGGGTGTGTGAATGGATGTGCAACTGGGTCTCTGAATTGGTGAGTGGTTGAAGTGTGCGTGTGTGTGTGTGTGTGTGTGTGTGTGTGTCTGGGTCTGTAAGTGGGGGTGTGAGTGTCTGTATAAGTGTGTAAATGGATGTGAGTGGTTTTCTGGGTCTCTGAGTGGGTGTGAGTGGCTATGTGAGTAGTTAAGTGGGTATGTGAGTTGTGTAAGCAGGTGTGTGTGTGTGTGAGGGTGTGTAAGTGCCTGTGTGGGTCTGAGTGGGTTTGCAAGTGGTTCTCCGAGTCTGAATGGATGCATCAGTGACTGTATGGGTGAGCGACTGTATGGATGTGTGAACGGGTGTGTGAGTGGTTGTGTGAGAGTGTGTGAGTGGGTTTATGCGTTTTTTTAATTGGGGTCTGGATCCACAGATCCGTCACAGAATCACATGGGGGAGGGGGGATGCTAAAAATAAAAAGGTTTTTGGCAGTTTCTTGCCTTTGAAGGGTCTCTTACTGACCCTTCAATCAGTCTCATTATATCCCATTTATACTTTATTCCCCACCACCCCCGGGAAACGTGTCCCGATTCACAAAATGGCGGCCGCAAATTTCATCTCGGGTTGCGGCCAGCCAATCACGGCATTGCTGTGGGAGCATGGATCCGCATCTCTAGATATACTAAAATCTTTTTTCTTTTTTTAATTTCAAGATTAATGATTAGATCTACACCAAATTACAAAAAGCACTCTTTCTGGAACAAGATCTAGCTTTCTGCCAAATTTAGTATAATTCCGTTCAGTGGTTCGGGCTGTAGTCGTGTCTAAAATCCCTATGGGAAACTGCATGAGGAAAACGCATTTTGGGACCACCCCCTTTTTCTCGGCCCGCTTGATGAATCACCCTGAAACTTTCCAGAAAGCAGCTGAAGTGACTGGCACACTAGTTTTGACATTTTCGTGGAGATTCGTCAAACAGCACCAAAGTTATTAGAAAAATAAAAATGCTTTTCCTATGGAAACTAGGTCCTAACTAGAACAACCGATATCTATCTATCTATATATCTATATCTATAATTTGTACATCTAGAGTGTGACAAGTCATTATGAGGACCTATTATGCTCTAGATCAGAAGTCCTCAACCTTCGGGGGTGGGTGGTGGCGCAGACTCTAGCCAACAGAAACATTATGCTGATATCAGTGCTTTGTTTTCAGCGGGGAAAAAACGAGTGGCAGTAAGCCACTCCACAATGGGCCATCACGAACATCTTTTATCATTTATATCCTGGCTGGGAGAAGGTCTTTAGCTGGAAGGGACTCCAAATATTTTTCGAAACTCCCACCCCCATTTCTAATAATCACACTGTGGATGCTTTTACACGTTAGTGAGGCCTGTCCGACCAGAATAGTATGTTTGGCATTCATGTATTTGACTGCATTTTTAAAACAGTAACAGAACTACCCGCAATGTTTAAATAAGTCCAGACAAATTTAAACATTGTCAGTTTAATAGAATAAATGTGAAAACTTTTGAGGAGGAGGGGGTGTGTAATTTTTTTTGTTGCACTGGAGGAAGCCATCATTAAAAAATTTGAAGACCACTGTTCTAGATCAATGGATAATTAAATTCCCTGTGCTAATGCAAAAATATACCCAAACTAGGGTGCAATTTATCAACAATACTTGCTACTGTGTTCATACAACCATAATTAGTATTGCAAACTATTGACTTCTCACCTTAGTCCAATGTCTACAGAGTTTGTGTCATTTAACATGTGGAACACGTCCACAATCAGAAATTAGTTCATATACAAACGGTATGCAAAAGGCCTGATAACCCTAGTCTTTTTACTGACAATGAAGTTCCTTGAATAACTCTCTGGTCTGGAGCGTTTCATGATCTAGAAGAACAAGCCATCTTCTGTACCGCTCTTTCTGGAAGACACTAACCACAGATTTCTTGCCTCAAGTATATCTCCAAGCGTCATACAGGATCTGGAGAATGTTCTCAGCAATGCTGCTGTGCACTGATAAGTGGCACCATGTGGCTCCGCAATCTCCGTACCGGCCTAGATGCGATGAGCAGAGCCACATGTCGACATGAGTTTCTTCTCTTTCTCCTTCCACATCCACAGTCACAGAGCACTTTCAACAAACTGCAGGTTACAGCATGTCAAAACCCAACTTGGAACCTTATTCTGATGTACTGAGACGTGGGAGGCAGTGAGGAATCTACCGTTAGAGCATCAACTTGACAGAGCGTTACCCAAGGAAAGTAACTTGTTCTGCTAGATACTTCTAACTGCAGATTCCTCAGTTAAAGAATATAAAACATAGCAGTATTTCCCTACGGCAGCAGGGGACCTGGGAAGAGGACTAGACCAGAAAGTTCTGAAGGACCGAGCGCAAAAAAAATGGCTCTCCCACCGAACTTAACTGTCATTAAAGCAATATTTCATAAACAGTTGCACTGATACCCATACTGCAGCTTTGCTGATGTCCAGAACTAGCAACCCATCCGCCAGTGCCATCATAATAGCCTTGGCTCAGGTATAATGACTGTAATGACACCGCAGGCGCTCAGAGGTTGTTTATTGGGCAGCACAGAGCAGATCTTAATGAAGAGGACTATCCACCTTCACAAGGTCTCTTTCTGCACTGCCTTTCCCTTCTTTGCTCGAGGGAAGCCTACAAAGAAGTGATCATCCACAAAAAAAAATTGGCAGTCACTGTAAAACTGACCACCCATTTGAGGTGTTGCTGATGGAGTATCTCCTCCTCCTTCATTTGCAGCGTAATTTATTGCCCAACATGAACAGCATTTTGACTTTGGGTAAGAAGGCTGCCCTGGTTTTCCCCACCAACTTGTAATGAAAGAAGGTGGTGTAAAGTGGTTGTGCGGGTAGCGCCTGCAGTTCATTGCTGCGGCACACAGAGGTGATGGCAATTAGGACAACAGTTTTAAGTGTCAGCAGTCTCAGTGAACAGCTGTGCTTTGGCTCAAAAGGTATGCACATAAGAAATGTCAAGTCATATTGCCGCTTGACAAATGGTTTTGGAGAAACATGCGTATCAGACCTTTTATAAGACACACCACAATCTGTGTTTTAAATAGACAGGGTTGAGAAGGTAAACAGAGAAAGGTCGAAATGGATGACAGATAATCCTTAGCTGTGTCCATGGCAAGCTCCTGCTGGGCCAACAATAAAAAAAAACAGTAACATATGAAAGTTTGGCCTGCAGGGGCTGCCAATAAGAGTGCCACAACAGGACACAAATTCCTTCCAGCACCCAACGTAGATTGACTATGAAGGGTGGCAGACTGCAAGGATAACATCACTTACTGCAGTCAGCATATCAAATGCATTTAACTGCTGCAGTTCAGTCTCCAGGCATTGAGGTGTAGGTTTTGAAGACTAAGGTGCAAGACTAGGGTGAAGGACCCTTCCCTATTGTCGAGACAGGAGATCCTTCTGAAGTGGTCGCCGGATCGGTAGAAACATGCTCATGCTAAGGAACTCTGGGTACCACATTTTGCCGGCCCAGTCTGGGGCTATTAAGATGGCTTGGGGCTATTAAGATGACTTGGGCCTGATCTGTTTTGACTTTCCTCAAAAATTGAGACAGGAGAGGTAGGAACACGTAAACAAGACTTGCGTCCCATGGCAACCTAAATGTGACTCCCAGCTACTTTTCAGGAGGAAAGTCCAGTTCACAGTACTTTTGACACTATTTTCTCACTGGTGGAAAATAGCTCTAACCAGTGCATGCTCCACTATTTGAAGATATCCCTTGCCACCTCAAGGAGTGGATGTCACTCGTGATCCACCATGGAATCTGCTCAGTGTCTTAACTATGAGAGCCTGCAACAGCCTCCCCTTGATGGATAGCACAAAGGCTTTCAGGACGAAACTGATCTCCCACAGGTTCAAAAGGTTGATGTGAGTTTGCTATCCACCAGAGGACTCAGATCTCTAGATCCCCGAGATAACTCACCTTCCCCAAACACACCTAAGCAGGTGTCTTTCACAACATCTCGGTGTTAAAGCAAGAGTGAACTACTGCACGTCAGGTTGACACTTGTCTGCCACCACTCAGGGTCATAAGCAGTCTTCTGTGAGATCTGAAAGGAGTCAGAGGCACCCCTCGTGCAGGCCCACTAAATATATTTCGAAAATCTGCATCACCGAAGCTGGCCTATATTGCCTGACAACAGATCAACAGAACTAAGTGCCTGAGCATGGCTTATACCAAGTGGTCACAAGGGTTTCTGTAAGAACCTCATTGAAATGCAAGAGTGGCACAGAAGACGTTGGGCCTTGTTGAAGGTTCTCAGCTCCCATGGTTTCCACAATAGGCAAATATAAATCAAGCATTTCTGTTTTCCTTCTCACAACTATTGTGAAACAGGCACTTTCTTCTATTGGTGGCCCAGGTGGCAATTCTATCTCAGATTCTGGGGAGGTATTCAGCACAATGGCATTTTGTAAATCTAAAAATAACCCATCAATACAGTGAGGAGGGAGCATGTTGTCCACCTCCTTGTCTGAGTCAAATAAGGCCTCTAACCTTTGACGGCACTGGCATTGATTGAGGCAGAGGTCGAGGATTCAAGTCTGACTGCACCTTAGCAATTTCAGAACAAGTCAGGCCTGGAGTGAGCAGACGATGGATCAGGGGTCTGAGGCCAGCATCAGAATACAGTCCTGAGTCAGTGTTGGTATGGAAGGGATCGGTATGGACCCTGGGGCTGGAATGGAAGTATAAACTGGCATTGGAACAGGGCCAGGAGCAAGTACCAGTGGGCACATAGGGAGAACCCACTGTCAGAATGGAGATTTATGTGCTTCAAGTGTGGCCCCAGGAGGTGCCTGAGGGAGCCAGAAGCCAGCAATGGAAAGAGCTGCAGTATTGCTGTCTCAAAGGCCACAAAATACTTTGGGGGTCGACGATGGCACGAAGAATTCAGGGCCAGCCAGGAACAACTGTGTGACGAGAAGACAGTCAGAAGATGCTAGAGGGGTATAACTCAGCGACTGATACCAGTGCGTCTTCCCGCCTGTCAAGTGTCGACATAGGGTCGAGTCCCGCTTTGTCTTTTTGTGAGTCTTCAACTTACTGGAAGACTTGGAGCGGGAACACGACTGTACTCGAGACAGACTCCATGAGCAGGTTCATGAAGGAGCACCATAATTTTGAGCAGGATCGAGATCCAGGTTTCAACTGTGACCTCATACGTGGCAAAACAGAGCATCTCACTTCCACTCCTGAATCACTTTTTGGTGCATGAGAGTGCGCATCTATTGCACAACTGTCGCGACAGAGCCCATGCACCAGAGGCACATGTCATGCAGGCCTATGATCAATATTTGCTTCCTCCAGTCACAGCACAGATTGAATCATTTATGGGGGGAGACATCTCTGGCGCACCGACTGATGTAACGTAGAAGTTGGACAACCAACAAAGTTGGAAGTGTAACTTTGGATCTGCGTTGAAGGGTGCACAAATTAACTGATATCAGCGTGCAGGGTGGTGCCTATATGCGGGTCCTCTCCATCACTTTTAGAGTGGTAGGGAATCATCACGGAGCCACATGGCGCACGGGAATGCTGCTGATAAAAAATGTCCAGATCCAGTCTGGTGCCTCGGATATTCTAAAGGTGAGGAATCTTCAGTTAGAAATTTCCACCAGAATCAATTTGACACTTCCTGGAAGTATAAGATTCAAAATCTATTGCAGCAGTTCTGGAGAAAATGTCGGAAATTCTGAAGGGGACTCTGGAGTAACTGAAAAGAGATTCAAAGGAAGCCCTTCCAACAACTGTATTTCCCGTTTGTATTGAGTAATGATAAATAGTTTAAAAGAAGGAAAGTAGACACCCACTCACTTTAAATAATCCTTAAGCACCAGCAAGGGAAGGAGTTCCTCATAGGAATTCATGCACATTTTTCATTTGCATTAGCAGAAGTGTCAGACTAAATGGTAAGAGCTGCACTTTTCTAAGGAGCAATGGGGTAGAAGATCGATTTCCTTTGAGGTCAGAATGGGGGAAGAATAAGACTTTTTTCCCTTCCTTCTATTCCGACTGGCCTACTAAAGCACATTAATTGGCTCTTTCAGCCAGGAATTGGACCCAACAGCTGTCTGAAGGGACACAAACCGCAGTTTGGAGAGCTGTCTGGTGGAGCAGTCGGGTGATCCACACTACCCGACTCCAGAAAAGACTGTCCCATGAGGTGCCAAGCAGAGGACAGCAATGGCACAGCTCTGCCACTGAAGGATGGAGCAACAAGGCGACTTTCTTGAAACATTGTGCAAATATTCTCCGATTAGAACACAGAAGCGGAGTACGCACTCCTGAAAGTCACAAAGAAATACTATGGTGGGAATCACAGGGCAAGTAAATTGCTTGTGTGCAAAGACAGACCAGAATAAGAGTAGAAAGGGTGGTGGGGTTAAAAACGGACAAGTAAATTGTGTAATGAAGACCCCAACATAGGTGAGGCCTTTAGAGCGTAGCCAACTTTGTTGAACTTTGAGTAAAAAAAACCTGCCTGGCTTCAAAAGCTTTGAAAACCTGTAAAGGTGAATAAACCTCCTTTTGTTGGTTCAAGTAAATAGAGCCCAATAAGTTAATTGCCACTACACCATTTGCATTTCACAAGGATCTCATCAGTTGAAGGTGTGAATAAAGTTTTGTTGGCACTAGATAGATGGATACAGGACCTTGTCCTTAGTGTCTCTGTGAATGGACAGTCTTCAGTCATATGTGTCTACACACAGAATGAGTAATTTGGAGCGTTGACTTTTACTTTTTACTTTAATTTAATTTGTTATCAAGCACGAATCACCCCTGCAGGGGTATCTCGGCGCTGAGGACAACTATAGCAGCAAGCAGAGAACTGAAAATTAAAACAGATCAGTCTTTAGTAATTTTCTAAATTTAGTGTAGTCAGTACATGTGTGAGTCTGGAAAGACAGCTTATTCCAATAGGTGGGAACCAGATATGAAAAAGATCTGGCACCACATTTTGACTGACGAATGCTGGGGATAGTAAGTAATGCTTTATCCATAGATCGCAGGTTCCGCACTGGATAATAGCGTTTAAGCCTCTGTTATAAGTAGCCAGACCCTTTCCCCGTTAAAGCTTTAAAAGTCAGACAGCAGATTTTGAATACAATTCTCTTTCTGATCCGTACCCAAAGAAGCGATCTCAAAAGTGGAGTAGCAACAGATCTTGAGGGAGGATTACAAATGAGCCATGCTGCAGTATTTTAAACGACCTGCAATTTAGACAGCAATGTCTCATTTGCAGAAGCCAATAGGGCATTGCCATTGTCAAGCCTGCTAACAATAAGAGCTTGCACCAAGGTTTTCCTAGCTGCTAGCTGAAGATAAGGAAGCGCTTTCCGCAGCCGATGCATCATGTAGAAGCAGGTACCTTTTATAGATGAAATCTGCTTCTTCATTTTAAGAGCTTGATCCACCCTGACTCCTAGATTTTTTACTACATGACAGGGGCACAACCTAGTTCAGGAGGCCACCAGTCAGGAGTCCACAGTTGCTGGGCGTTCCCAAATAGCATCATTTCTGTCTTTTTTGGATTTAGTTGAAGATAGTTGTCTGACAACCACTCTGCAATAGCCTTCATCCCATTAGAGAAGCATTCCTTTATTATAACCACCTTTTTATCAAAGGAGATAATCAGTGGAGTGTTGTCAGCATAAGACAGAATTTCAAAGCCGAAGGATTTTATGACCTAGGCAAGTGGGGCCCAGACAAGAGACCGGAGGAACCCCCTTATCAATCATCATAGTTCTAGACTTAAAAGTCCTGAGCGAGATGACTTCAGATCAATTTTCCAAGAAATCTTGAAACCACTCTAAAGCGGTCCCATAGATCCCTATATTGTCCAACCTTTGTAATAGCCTAGCATGCGACAGTGTCGAAAGCTGCGGTCAGGTCTAAGAGCACAAGCTACCAGGGCTGTCTCCGTGCTGTGCTCAGATCTGAACCCAGATTGTTTTTTATTTTTTTTGTTTTTTTCCAATGCAGTGACAAAAATAAATAAATAACAGAGAAGTCATTTGTACAAAGTGCAGCAACCCTCCCCACCCTCTCCCCCCCAAGACTGAGACTGTAAAGCTGATGCCAAGTCCTTAAGAACCTATATTAATAAATAATATAAGTGCACAAATATCATAATAACAAAGTTCAATGTACCAATAATTGATCAGTTTGATAAACAACACGTAGTAAAGTGACCAGTGCAGCAATACATCTTTAAAAAAAAAAGGGGATAAAAACACCCCAATAAACTAAATATTATAAAGAATTACTAAAACACATAGAATAAAGTGACTAGTGCATAGAAACAAAGACCGCGTCAGGATAATTAGCACCTATTTAAAGATAAAAATATTACCTGATTTAACTGATAAAAGTAAAGGAATAAACCTGAAACACTCTCCTAGCTAGTTTGAGAGCTTGACTGATTGAGCCAACGAGAAAGAGGTTCCCAGATGCTTAATCCTTTTTTTTTTTGCTCGACGTCCCTTTTTAGGGTATATTGCCTTTTCAAGCGAGTAAATTGAATAAAACCTAGCTAGCCAATGCGTAAATATTGGGGGATTAAGATCCAGCCAGGCAGATGCAATACACAATCTAAGAGTAGCCATGGCGATGAAAATTAAGGCCCCTCCGTTCTTTCTATCTATCGAATCATGTATGCCCAATAAAATAATGGAAGGAGTTATAAGTATATTGTGGGATAACACCTGACCAAGGAAGCTTTGAATTTTGTTTATTAAAGGTCCTAACTTAGCACATGTAGCAAACATGTGGATTGAATCAGCCTTAAATTCAGCACAGCGCGGACAATATGTACCTTTCCCAGTCCCCCATTTCGCAATCCTAGAAGGGGTGAAGTATAGAAAGAAGCAGGTTTTAGAGAACTGTGCCTGAAGGCTAGCGGACAACAGATCATTTTGAGCGTACTTAAGCGCCAAACAAAAAACGTTATTAGAGATGTTCAATTTCTGTTGCCACTTGGTTAAAACTATAAACAGGTCGTCGGGCATTAAACCATTAAAAAAATGATAAATAATACCAATACGTGGAGGTATGGTTCCACAAAGTTTCTCGATCAAATCACAATTGGCAAAACCTGAGGGCCCCCTGTCTTCCGAGAAAAGAAGGATTTAACAGCCAGATATTTGAAAGAGTCCCTATTGTCTAGATCATAAAGGGATTGAAGGACTTCAAATGGCAAGACCTCCTTAGATGAACAAAGGTCTCCTAATTTTTTTACTCCTTTATCTATCCAAGTTTGGAAATATGGTGGACCAAAGATATCGGGTAAGTTAGGATTATTTTTAACAGGGGTGTAAAAGTTCAGTCTCCCGATACCAAGATTCTTACGTGCCGCTGCAAAAACTTTATAGACACCTAGAAGGGTCTTAAACTTGACCCTTCTATAGTATCCAAATTCCAGCTGTCGCCACAGACAACCCCAGGCGTCGGGACCTAGCAGGAGTTCAAAAGGTGAGGGCAAACCTACAGCATGAATTAAGGGGGGGTCTTGCAGCAATATGGGACAAGATTGTAAAACAGTAGCCCAATAATATAGTTTTAAGTTAGGTAGAGCCCACCCTCCTCTTTCCCGAGATAAAGACAAGAATTTAAAAGCCCTTCTGGGCTGGGAAAATGCCCACACAAATTGAGAGAATAGCCTTTCGAACCTTAAGAGTGTTGATTTATTAAACTCCAAGGGTATAGCCCTAAACAAATATAAAATTCTTGGGAAATAAATCATCTTCAACAAATTGCAACGCCCAACAATAGAAAGATGTAGATTATTAAGACGGCTCAAGGCTTTCCTTGTCTCTAAAATAAGAGGATCCGTATTCTGGCTAACTATCAGTTCGATATCACCCAGGATGTCAATGCCTAAATATTTAGCTTTGGCCACTACTCTTCCATCGTTCCAGATGATATTTTTATTGACTATAATTTGAGTTTTCCCTTGATTTAGTTTATATCCAGATAGGGCACCAAATACATGAGCCTCTGCCTCGATTTCTAGAATGGTTTTCTTTGGATCCGGCGTGACTAAAGCCAAATCATCGGCATAGGCCATAATTTTGGTTTCTAGGCCGAATCTACTCACTGCCGGTATAGCCTGATTTCCTTCAAGTTTTTTAATAAACGGGTCGATATATATAGCGAAAAGTAGTGGGGAACAGGGGCAGCCTTGTCGGGTTCCCCGCGTGATTTTTATTTGTTCGGTCAATCCCCCGTTAATTGACACCCTGGCCGTGGGGGTAAGATATAAAGCTTTAATGGCCTGAATGGCTTTAGGCCCAAAGTTCATCCTCTGCATGACGCCCCAGAGAAAGTTCCAGGAAACCCGATCAAATGCTTTTTCGGCATCTAAGAAAATTACAGCCATCGGGTCTCCTGAAACCTGTGCGGCGTCAAGCAGAGTGATGACCCTCCGAATGTGCTCAGTGGTGCCCCTAGCAGGGATAAATCCATGCTGCCACCTGGATACAAGACCTTCGATTCTAACCGAAAGTCGTGTGGCGAAAATTTTAGAATAAACTTTTGAATCACCGTTAATAAGGGTGATTGGACGGTACGAGCCCATTTCGGTTGGCAGTTTATCTTTTTAAGAAAAATAATAATTTTAGCGGTAGACCAAGATTGAGGAGGAGTAACCCCTGAAAGATTTGTGTAACTACTACATTAAAAATGTTTTTAATTTGAGGGAGGAAGACCTTATAAAACTCGACTGGAATGCAGTCGGGCCCGGCAGCTTTCCCGTCTGGTAGGTTAGTCAAAGCCCCAGCAATTTCTTCCCATAAGGGAGCAACTTCAAGTTGCTCCCGCTCTTCTCTGCTAAGAGATGATAGCGTAATTGAGTCCAAATAATTGCTAAGGTCCGGTTGCCCACCCAATTGGGACGCCACCGCTTCTTCCGAATATAATACCTTAAAGAATTCACAAAAAGCTGTACGTATTTCTTCTGGGTTGTTGGTTATAGCACCTGTAGATGTCTTAATTTTTTGAATTTCGTTAGCAGTGGTCTGTTGTCTGGTTCTCATTGCCAACTGATGGCCGATCCTTTCACTATACTCATATGTTTTTTCTCGAGCAACAGCCCACTTAGAGGCAGCTTTTTTGGACAATACTGAACCTATCTCAGCCCTGGCAGCAGCCACCGCCAACTGTGCCAGGTCAACCTCACCCTTGGACTGAACTACTAAAATAAGATTTTCCTCAGTTTTAGCTAGCTTAGCTTGTAAATCCATCATCTGTACCTTCTCCTGCTTGTTTTTTTTTAGCGAGAATTGTAAGGTATCACCTCGAACACAGGCTTTTAGCGTATACCAGACTACCATCACAGGGGCAGATCCTAGATTGTTATCAAGAAAGGTTTTTATCCATTGTTTCATGTGGGTTTGGTATCCCTCATCTAGCAAAAGTGCTCTTTCAAAACTCCAGGATGGAATTTCTTTACGTGTAATCAAACCCCGGATGTTAAGACTTAAGGGGTTGTGATCGGATAGAATACGGGGAAGCAGGTCGATTTCGCTATAGTGAATTAAAGAAGAAGACACCAAAAAAAAATCCAGGCGTGCAAAAGATTTGTGAGGTGCAGAAAAAAATGTATATCCAGGCAAGGTTTTTTTTTTTTTTTTTAAACTTTATTTGTCATTTTTTATATAATACAACTACAACAACAAATTGGCATTGACATGACGTACAGTAATATACCGTTGATAGCACTGGTGACACAGGTACAGAAGGCAGCCTGCGGGGAAGAAAAGACACATTGGGTAGGGTGACCAGAATTGTAAAGCCAAAAACCGGGACATTTCATGGAAATAGAAGGACTAGAGTTTTACTTCAAGCGAGCGCACAGAATGACAGCGCTCCTCAGCACGGAATTACAGAACAGGTAGTTAGACCATACATAAAATGCAATTTTTAAACCCAGAAGCTTCCCTGTTAATTAACTTGCTTTCTAGAAACAACTGCTCACTATCCCTGCTTTGTACAACATAAAAAACACCTCCCGCCGTTTTCAGCTGACCCTCTCTAAAAACCGGGACAGGAGCTAAATTTCCTGAAATCTGCCCGGACAGCTGGTGAAAAACCCGGACCGTCCGGGCAAATCCGGGACGCCTGGTCACCCTAACATTGGGGGACAATATTCGTGGAGAAACAGGCTACAATGCAAAAAAGGAAAGCTTAGGACAAGCACAGTGCACAATGTGCAGCACACCGAGGGCAACCCCCGGCCCCTCAATTCAGTTAGGTGTTTCATCGCCATCGGACCCGCTCCCCCACCATCAGTGCTGTCCGGAGAGGAGGGCCCTCCCTCCGCCAACCCAGAAGTGCACATTTCGCGCCAGACCAGTAGGTCGTCCTCCAGCTTCACATCCCTTCGGGTGAGTTTCATGTGAGCTTCTTCCGCTAGAGACCACTCCCTAACATCCCTAAGCCAGATAGGGACCTCTGGGCTCAACTGCCCCATCCAAGTAATTGCTATCCTGCGTCTAGCAAGCACCAGCATTAATTGCAGGAGCTTATAGGGAAGTTTCTTTGTTTTAGGTTTCCGGACAGACGCCAGCAAGCAACTCAAGGGTGCTATTTCCACCTGGATACCTGTTACAGTGATAATCTTGCTCACCACCGCTACCCAGAACTGTTGTACCCTGGGGACAATCCCATGCCATATGTAAAAAACCTGCTTTCTCCGCAGCGCATCTAGGGCAGCGGCCTCCCCTGTCACCTGGAAGACGGCTCAGAGATACCGGGGTGAGGTAGGTGCGGTGCAGAAAGTTAAAGTGCGTCAATTTAAATCTGGCGTTACAGGAGACTGTACGTGTGATGGAGCCTATGTGTGCCCATTGTTTCTCGCCCAGGTGGACCCCAAGGTCTGCCTCCCAGGCCGCCCGCGATGGTGGGACCGGGGGGGGGTGGAGTCCTGCTTCATAGCCGCGTAGAGAAGGGAGATCAATTTGCGACCCGAACCACATGTAAGTAGAATATCAAGGGTGTGGGTCGGGGTAGGAATATCTGGGTACTGAGGCCAGGTGGTTTTCACCACATCTTGGAGTCCGCGATAGTGTAGAAACTGTCCTTGGCCTAGGCCAAAGCTCTCCTCCGCCTGTTCAAAAGTAAGGAAAGTCTCACTGGGAAAGAGGTCTGCCAGTACCTCGCATCCACCCTCCCTCCAAGATTGAAAGGACATGTATTGTCCCATGTCTATAAAGGGAGCCAATATCCAAATCGAAAGCTCCCTATGGAAGGGGGCCCTTCGTAAGATCCTCTCCGCAAATCGTTGCCACACACCTGCGGTGTGTCGTACGAGGTAGGGAAGAGATGCCCCTGACCCCCTGCCCCGCATCAACGCCTCCTGTAATGCCGGTGTATCCGCTCTGCCAGAGAAGAGGCGTTTCTCCCAGTTATCCTCATCTGTGAGCCACCGCGCCGCAGGCTGTAATTGGGCCACGTAGTAGTATAGGTCGAAGCGTGGGGCTTCCAGCCCACCCTCCTCATAACTTCGTGAGATAGTCTTGAGAGCTACCCTGCTGCGGCGGCCCGCCCACAGGAGGGACGTAAGTAACGTGTCCAAAGTTTTAAAGACGCGCGAAGGCAATGGGCATAAAGAGTTCTGAAGGACGTAGAGTATCCTAGGGAGCATCACCATCTTAGAGATGGCCAACCTGCCCATTAAGGACAGGGGGAGAGTATTCCAAAAGGTCACCGATTGCCGCAAAGAAGCAAGGGTGCGGTCGACATTCCGGGTCAACGCCTGCGCGTCTGTCGGGGCCACCTGGATCCCCAAGTAACGAAAGCCCGCCGGTTCCCAGCGCAGTCCCAAGTCCGGTAGCTCTTCCGAGGGCACCGAGGTCAATCCCGCCAGCGGGAAGACCAGGGACTTGCCGCGGTTAAGCCGCAGGCCTGAGACCTCTCCAAACCGGTCCAACTGGTGCAGTAATATCGGCAATGCGTCCCGGGGAGAAGCCAAGTAAAAGAGGGCATCGTCCGCATAGAGGGAGATAACGTGGCTCGTGTCGCCTACCCTGATCCCCCATTTGGCCATCTCGGCCCTGATCCGGACCGCAAAAGGTTCAATAGCCAGGGCGAACAACAAGGGCGAAAGGGGGCACCCCTGACGAGTGCCCCGACCCAGTTGCCAATCCTCCGAGCGCGCGCCCGCAAGTTTAACCCTCGCGCGGGGTGCCGTATAGAGGATACGAATCCAACGACAGAAGTTGGGACCCCAACCCCGCAGCGTGGAGAACCTCAAGGAGATATCCCCAATCTACCGTGTCGAACGCCTTGGCGAGGTCAATAGAGACCAGGACCAACTGGTCCTCCCGGTCACGTACCTCATGGAGGACATGATTGAGCCGGCGTAGATTCATGGCCGTATTGCGTCCTGGTATGAACCCACACTGGTCTTCGTGGACCAAATGAGGCATGTAGGGCGCCAAACGGGTAGCTAAAAGTTTGGATAAGATTTTGACATCCGTATTGATCATGGTGATCGGTCGATACGATGAGGGCTCGTGAACATCCCCTCCTGGCTTCGGGATCATACAGATTTCCCCCTGTGACATACTGGGTGGGAGTTGTCCATTCTCAAAAGCTTCAAGATAGACCTGCAGCAAGAGACGGGGGAGAGTAGCCGCGAATGCCTGATAAAATTCCGGTGGGAACCCATCACTACCCGGGGACTTGGCACGTGGAAGGTGCTGCAGAGCGGACTGTACCTCCCCCAACGTTAGGGGTACATCAAGTTCCTTCCGCGTTGGTTCAGGGATAGATCGTAGGGTCAGGTCCTGGAGATAAGGGAGATAAGCGGCCTCGGTGATGGCAGGGTCCGCAGCATACACTGCCTGCAGATGTGATCGTAGGACTCGCAACAGCCCCACTTCCGAATGGACAAGGCCGCCCGCGGGCTCCCTCAAAGCCACAATCGCCGCCGGGCGTGTTCCTGTCGCAGCACCCATGCCAAGAGACGGCTCGATTTGTCCCCCTCTCTATGAAGGCGCTGTCTGTAATTCGTGAGTGTATATTTGTCGAGTCTATCCCAAATGTCGTGGATGCGCTCCCGGATGCCATGTTCCCCATCCACCCCCCTGTGTCTAGTGTCGCGGAGGTCTGTACCTCCAAGAGGCGACGTTCCTCTCCCTGGAGCTCGCGTTGGAGCTGCTTCCGCACCCCACATGTGAGGCTCATACATGCCCCTCTCACTACAGCCTTCAGGGCGTCCCATTTCGTAGCTAGAGACAGGTCCGGCTCGTTCCAATTGAGGTCAATATAATCCGTTATGGCGGTTGCTAGATGGTGTTTCCCCACAGGGTCCTCGAGGACCTCTGCCGGGAGCCTCCAGACTCGTGGACGGTTAACCGGGCGGCCCCAACCAACCACACATGCGACCGGGGAATGATCAGATAGGAATCGCGCATGATAGGTCACCTCGAGGGACATGGCCATGCTCGGGTTTGCGATTAAGAACCGGTCTAAGCGACTGTATGTATTGTGAGTGGGTGAGAAACAAGTATAGACTTTCTGAGTGGGGTGCCCATGGCGCCATATATCCTGAGCCCCAATATTTTCCATGACCTCACGGAGTTTCACCGTCATCCTTGGTTTTGTTCCAGTACGGGGTGGGGACCTATCTAGGTCGGAGTCCAGGACGCAGTTAAAGTCTCCCATCCAGATCAACGGGACCTCTAATTCGGACACCAGGACCTCCTGCAGGGATTGAAAAAAGTCTGGGTCATCGGTGTTGGGTGCATATTCATGATTGCAATGTCTCTCCCGTCAAGCTTAGCTCTGAGGAGCAAATATCTCCCATGAATATCAGCTTCTACATACTGGAGGGCAAACGGGGTCCCCGGGGCCACCCAAACAAGGACTCCCCTGGCGTAGGAAGAGAAGGAGGAGTGAAAAACCTGACCCCGCCATTTCTTCGCTAATTTCTGAGCCCCTTCGTCGGTGAGATGCGTCTCCTGGAGGCACGCTATCGAGACCTGGTGTCTGCGGAGGAAGGATAAAACTCTGTATCTCTTAGTGCACGTGCCCAGTCCCCTCACATTCCAGCTTAAAAATTTAAATCCCCTGGATGTTAAGGTGGCCATATGTCATGTGTTCTCCGCCCCGTGCTGCCCTGCACCCCCCGAGCCTCCGGATCTGTACGTACAATGCCTAAAAAAAGAACCCCAACACTCCCACCTAGAAGAACCCACCCCCCTCCCCCGAGCAATTTACTGACAACACGCGCAGAAATGCCCTTCCCACGCTGGTGCCAGGACGTGCACAGCTGCCCCAATAGCCCAACCAGGGCCAAAGTTACAAAGCAAAGAAAAAACCACATAGAAAACACCCCCCCCAATTCGGACTCCCGACGCAGGCCAGCCACCTCTTAACCTACGGTCATAACCGTTCCGCCCCAACTAGCATGTAAAGCCGTAAAGCCACAGGACCAAATTAAGTGGCAGCGCCCACAAGGCTCAGCCGCCATATTCTCAGCTGAACGTTCCCACCCAAGCCCCCCAGGAAGGGAGAAGAGAAAAGAAACAGGCCAATAAAGGGGTAAAGGAAAGAGGTGAGGAGGAAAGAGAGAAAGCGAGGTCAGACAGAGACATTAGCACCGCAGGCATGTCTCCAAGGGCTCTGCGATACCATAAGCATTGGGCCCCTAATGTCCGGCCTTCTGCTGCCCCAGCCTCATGAGCAAGGAAACAGGAAAGAAAGAGTAGGGTACCATCTTCAAGCCGGGTCTGTTAATAACGTAGGTGGGACCTCATGACTAGGCGACGGGAGAGTCTCTGGCACCAGTCTCCCTTCAGATGTTACCATCGCCGGCTGTGAGGGAGAGCCTTCTGGATCCGAAGAGTCCACTCGCAGGGCTCCATCGTCTCCCACCGTGATCCGCCGGTGCTCCTCTTGGGCATCGCCCGCTGAGCGATGCCTGCGCCTGGACCTGCGGCTTCTCGGGGGTCTGATCCCCCAGTTGCTCCGGGAACCTCTTTGTTCATGCTGCGGGAGGGCCTCTCCTCTGACCTCAAGCCACTCCCACACCGCCTCCGGGGAATCAAAGAAATGAGCCCTGCCCAGGGCTATCACCTTAAGTTTCGCAGGATACAGTAACATGTACTGGAGGTGAAGTTCCCGTAGGCGCTGTTTGATACCCAGGAAAGATTTCCGTTGTTCTTGGACTTGGCGGGTGTAGTCCGGATAGATGGAGACTTTAGCGTTATCGAAGGTGAGGTCTTTCGATTCTCTTGCCGCTTTCAAAATACAGTCTCTATCTCGATAGTTCAGAATTTTGGCAATGAGTGCCCAAGGAGGCGCCCCCGGTGGCGGCGGCGGGACCAGCGCCCGATGGGCTCGCTCTATCACGAATACATCAGAGAGGCCCACGGGGCATAATTTAGTGCGTACCCAGTTCTCTAGAAATCGCTCCGCATTTCCCTGTTCCGCGCGTTCTGGAATACCTAGGACCCTGATGTTGCTTCGACGGGCCCTAACTTCCGCTTCCTCCGCTCGGCGCTCCAACGCCCCGGTAGTCTGGGTGAGCTGAGAGACCTGCTGTTTCAGGGAGGCCACATCCCCACGAAGCTGTACAATGTCTCCCTCCGCCGTTGAGACCTTATCCGCCACCTTTCGAAGATCAGCTCGCAACAGGTTCACATCGATGGAGACTGTCTCTATTTGTTTCTCTAGGGCAGTGCGGGATCCCTGTATCGCCTCCAAGAGTTCAGCTCGAGACGGCTCATCCCCGTCTCCATCCAGTCCTGACTGGCGCGTGATGCGCTGCGTGGGGATGCGTTGTGTGGTATACTGCGTAATAGTGTTGGGGTTAGAGGCACGGGGCACCTTGTCCTTACCCATGTCACAGTCAACTAAGGATCCTGCAGGGGTCCGCAGGCGCCGCAGTCCCCAGGCCTAGATTCACCTCGGAAGGCCTCTGTCACCACGCACACACCAGTCTCACAGGCGGATCCTCCGGCAGCGTGGGGGATCGCAGTTCCCAGCGCACCAGGACCAGGCCGACCCGGAGGGCCCACCACGAGCCCAGGACCACAGGGAGGCACACGTGGTCAATTTCCCAGGGATCCAGCCGGTGGTCCCCGCCCCAGGGCAGGGAGGGCTCTTCCCCCCACACAGCAGTCGCCTCCAGGCAGAGATTAGATAAGGCCTGCCAGGGCCGTAAAGTACTGGCAGGGCAGGCCAGTCATGTGCCACAAGAAGGGGGGCCCACAAGTCGGTCCGTCTCACCTCGTCGCCGGCTCCCCGATCCAGCAGGTGTCACCTCACGGAGTCACAGGTGCTCCACTCCCGTCAGGAGGATAAGCGACCACCCGATATCCCAGGGCGGCCGCCTCCAGCCGGCACGGAGGCGCAGGTCCAGAGCGCGATGCGGGGACGCCCGCCGCGCACCCGACACTCAACAGGCGCCGAGTCCACAAGGTCAGGCAGGGGCAGGTCCGGACCCTCAATGCATCTCCGGCGGGGACGGCACCCTCCGCCTGGCCTCCCGTCGCGATGTCCGGCGCAGGCGGGTGGAGGCCGGATCCCCGGCCTCGCGTGAATACGGGCTGGTAGTGCGGCGGGCGCTGAAGGCACAGTGCCGCCCCCAGGCTGGCACCCGATCTCCTTCCCCCTCCAAGGGGGCTCAGTACGCCGGTAGGATCCTCGCTGGGATCTATCTAGGGACAGTGCGCCAGGGCCCGGCTCCCCCCCCACAGGCACCGGGGCCACCAGGGCAGGCAGAGGCCGGTCCGGGCCTCCGATGGTATGTTCACGGGGGCGGAACGTCCCGTAGGGCCCCCCGCCGCGATGTCCGGCGCAGATCAGGTAGGTGCAGGCCGCAGCCCCGGCCTCGCGTGGAATCGGGTCACGAGCGCGGCGGGTTCAGAACGCGCCGCCCCCAGCCCGGTCTCCGGCCCCACTCCCCCTCCAAGGGGCACCAGCTACGATCGGGGTCTCCACCGCATAGAATCTACACGCGTGGGCGGCGGTAGAAAGGATGATGCAGGATTAATTGGGCTGGCCGGTCGGGAGCCGAAGGAGCTCACGTCCTGTCGGCCATGCTGCTTGGCCACGCCCCCATATCCAGGCAAGGTTGGATGTAAGTAGGACCAGGCATCCACTAGTCCATGAATATGTAAAAGATTTTTTAGTGCTTGAAGCACTTTGGGTTTGCGGGTGGTCTGGTGACATTGAGATTTTAATCCCCAATTAGTGAGTAAATTGATGTTAAGATCCCCGCATATATTAACAGGAAGGGGCCAATGCACCAATTCTGCAGAAACCCGGTCTATCACACTAGGGTCATCCAAGACACTCCCATAGACAGAGCACAGGGTAAAGGAGAAGGCAGGAGTTATACGACATTCTATAAACATCCATCTTCCTTGGAGGTCAGATTTAACTCGAATAGACTGAGGTAGATAATTGTAGCGTGCAAGAATGGCAACACCCCTCGTTCGAGTCCCTTGTGTTGTACCCCCAATGACTTTATATCCCAGAGAATTTAAAAGATGCAGCTGAGAGCCTTCAATATGTGTCTCTTGGAGACAAACTATGTTGGCCCCCAGCAGCCGTAAGCTCTGGGCGACTTTCTGCCTTTTTCGAATGTCATTTAACCCACAAATATTCAAAGACAAAATTTTAAGGTTTGTTGCATTCATCAGGGTTTTGTAGGAAGATTCCCCAAATTAAAAAAACACTGTGAGTAAGTATGCATAAAACATATACAGTATGTGTAGAAAATCCCGAATAAACCCATTAAACCCATGTACCAATAACCCATATTAATAAAACACATCGAAAAGCATGGAAACCTACCCAAAGTGAATATTTGAAATACACATATCAAACTATAAGACACTCTATATGTACTTTTGATATGAATTTGCACATAGAAGTTAAACATTAGGCACAAAGCAAAAGCAACTAATTTAAACTCAGTCTCCCCCCCCCAGAGACACCCCCCCTCCCAGCCCAGTCCTAACCCCCGGATCCCCCCACCCGCCCTCCCCCCCCAAACATGAGCAATCAGGAATAACCTGAATGATGAAACCACACCCCGCCACCCCGCCCCCGCCAAGTAAAATACTTCTAGGTTTAGGTATGCAGCAAAGCAAAAAAAAAAAAAAACCTAAATGAAAGGAAAGAAAAATAAAAAAAAAAAAGAGAAGGAAAAAAAGACAAAAAAAAAAAAATTTGAAAAAGGGAACACAGAAAAGAGCATTCCTTTTCTCTCCTTTTCTCCCCCTCTTCCCCAGGTAACTCTCTACTGAAAATAGACTAGATACATTTCTTAGAACCATCTAGTTATAGAGATAATTTTCTAAAATGACAGACCTCCAGCTAGAGACGATAACTATGGTCATCCTAGTACAAAATAAGTGTTATTTTAGCACTTTTTTAGCCTCGAGTCCATCGAGAAACTCCTGCGCCTTGATTTCTGAAGTAAAAATTTGTGAAGCGCCATTCTGGATGACCTTCAATTTGGCGGGATTCATAAGAAAGACTTGTGCTCCCAGCTGCTGAAATGGACCAATTAACTGGCGAAGGCGCCATCTTCGCTCCACGGTGATGTGGCAAAAGTCAGGCTTGGCAAAAAAGGATACCCCCTCAAAGGATTTTTGCGAGTACTGTCTAGCTTGGTCGAAAATAAGCTGCCTCAGCAAGAAATTCCCAAAAAAAACGAGGAAGGCTCGTGGCTTAGTAGATTCGTTAGTGCTGCCAAACTGTTTCTTTATTGTAAAGGGGAAGCGGTGGGCTCGTTGGACTTCGTGATCCCAACACCACTCGGTCTGCTCGGGAAAAGCCCCTCTCAGAAGTTTTATAATATAGCGCCGAGGATCTTCCCCTTCAACTCCTTCGGGAATCCCAAGAAGGCGGAGATTGTTTCGGCGTTGCCTATTTTCCTGTTCCTCCAACTTCCATAGAACGTCTGACATGCGATCGCCCTGGGAGGTACATTGATTTTTAAGCAGCACAACATCCGATTCAAGGCTTTCAGTGCGTCCTTCTACCATAGTCACTCTTTCGCAAATGTCAGAACAAGTTTTAATAAGTTTTCGAATACTTCCTTGGAGTTTTTTGGCAGCACATTTGGCCTGCTGGTTGTCTACCCGAGCTTCCTCCTGAAATTGCTTGATTGAGTCCAAAATAGCAGCCAAAGAGGGCTCGTCAGGCTGGGCTAGTGAGACACAGGGTGTTTTAATGGGTTCATCATTGTGAGAGAAAGAAAGTTGAGACCCAGAGTAGTCCCATTTAAGATGATCTTTCTTGTCCTGTTTCTTTCCTCTGCTTCTTGCCCCCTGACATTTCTGTCTTCGAACCGTATTTTTCCCTTTGGAAATATCGCTAAGATTGGATTCAGAGAGATCACTGTTACTGGAAGAGGAAGAGCTTACTTCGGCTGGGGAATTCGAGCCGTCTGAAACCGAGAAAAGTGCTCCCCCAAGGGGTCTGGGGATCCTGGAATTGATAACCGTTGTGTGCTGATATTTTTTAAGCCAGAGATCTCAGTAGTCGAGGGGCCCCAGATATCGTGATCCTGGGGAGCGTTTACAATTGGATTCAGGCTAATGACAGCATCGGTCAACAGGTCAATGTCCGCAGAGGGATCGATAGCTTCCGTATTAATATTAAATAGAGTTGTATCTGCTATCAAAGACCGTTGATCTTGATCTGTCAAGCCAGTTTCTGCTTCAAGTATACTAGTTAAAGGCATAGTCATAGATTGCTTGATTAAATTGGCCGAGGCTGATTTTGTAGAGTCACTTTCTTTATTAGAGTTATTTGTGGATCTTATCCCGCTTCCAGGACCCATCCCCGCTGAGGAAAACAATTTTGCAACTGAAGGTTGCGAAGAGCTTCCATCTTTTGGAGGTCCTCCACCGGCAAGTTTATTTAACGTTTTTTATGGCCCAATGTCTCTCGCTTGTTTTTAGGGGTAGGTTCTGTTTCAAGAGGGATAGACACTGCATTTGAAAGACCAGAGCTAGAATTAACTGGTATTTTTCCTTTTACCCCCGGGCACCGCGAGAAGTCATGCCCCACTCACCGGTAAAAGAATCAGGTTCAAGAATTGTCGTTTTTGTCGTTTTTAAGTCCCGCAAATTATATAAGGGACAACACCAAGCAACCAGACAAAGCAACCAGGTTAAAAAAAGTCCAGCAGGAGACCGGGACCACTCCAGCCACTCCGGTGCCCCTGAAAAACAAGCAGCACAGTCCAGACTCCGGGCTCAAGGAAGGCGTCCAGGCTACCAAATCTCTCCCTCTCGAGCTTCCCTGCGTTCTCACAGAAATCCGCGGTCACGGCCGCGACGCTCGCAGCAATTCCAGCCGTCGCAGAGGGAATTCAGAAGAACACCAGGAGCGGCAATCCGACGCCGACACCGACCGTTCCCACCACAGCAGGATCTCCAGGTCAGGCCGCATAGCCGATGACCGAGTAATCTCGTGGCAGAGGTAGCGGTGAGATAGGGAATCACACAGGCTCCATCTTGCTCCGACCCATCTGAACCCAGATTGTGATGGGTCCAAGATCTTCAAGGTAATCTGACAGCTGTTTGTTAATCAGACCTTCCAGCAGCTTCCCTAGGAGTTGAAGCAGGGAGATGTTTACCAGGTATTTGTTCATTTATAGTTGCTGTGCACTGCCTCTTTAGCTTTTGAAGTTCTGAAAAGCAATTTCAGCTGCTGCTAGTAAATGAAACTACAAACCATTCATTGCACTTTCAGTTCCGAAAGTTGTAACAGGCCACAACACTGACAATCGGTTTTAAAGAAAGATACATTATAGTAGTTTTAGAAGCTGGTGGTTAATTGAAGGAGCACGTCTAAACAGTCATGAAGCCGCCTTTAAGGTAACTTCATATTGGTACTATACACCGGCCCGGGTGCACAGCTGGGATAAGTCCAAATCAGACCTCTGCTGGCGGGGGTGTGGCGCTACTGGAACCCTAGTTCATCTACTATGGCGCTGCCCGAAATTGGTGCGCTATTGGAAAGCAGTCCTAGACGATATTGACTCGGCATTTCAGATTACCCTGCCCCGCGCCCCTGAATACACTCTGTTAGGCCTTTCACATCCCAAAGCCTTCCCGCTGAAGTCTCTAAGGGGCAGACAGATTGCTATGGCGCTGCTGGCGGCGCGACAGGTGCTTTAGCGCATTGGGGGTCGACCTCGGTGCCGGAGTTGAGGGACTGGATCCATCGCCTCTGGCAACTCTTGGCAATGGAGCGCCTCTCGATGGGGGTGGACGGGAGGGGCGGAGAGTTTGCGATGCTGTGGGCCCCCTACTTACAAATCCTCACAAAGGATATGCGGGAGGTGACATGCCCTAAATTTCTACAGATCCTCCGGCTGCTGCCGCTAGAGCCGGCAGCTGCGGTTTAGTACGACGGGACGGAGCAACACTAGTGCACGGTACGGGCCCCGGCAGTGAGCTCTTTACAATATGTTTAAATCAGATGCGGAGACAGGGGAGGGGGAGGTGGGTGAGGGAGGTGGGTTTGTTGGGGGGTTTTGTTTGATTTATGATAAAAATGGTGGAGGATTTCTATAGGACGAGCGAAACTGCTGCCAGAGGTGAATGGTATTGCGGGGGCCGTCCTCTGGGATGTAGGCCTCAACGCTGTGTAACTGCATGTCTACCTCGCTCTGCCGGCCTTGAGATGTAGGCAGTAAGCTGTGTTTGAACCATGGTTACCCACTTAATAAAAATGATTGATTCTAAACAGTCATGAAGAAGCAGGTTTAGAATCTATGTCTGCATGTCTTTAAATGTTACAGCATGAAACTGTTTGAAAATTATTAGTCCTGGTCATCTCGAGCTTGAGGTCTCGTATTCAAATCTACTTCAATCTTGGGTGTCCTTGGGTGGAGCCTCTTCTGATAAGGAGGGTTGGTGTACTGGTTGAAGAGGAGAGTCTAGGCCATAATCTATCAGGCAGTGTTGTTTTGTGCCTTCTTTTGAATTGTTTGGCTTGAACTTCAAGAAAGGATTCCGACAATATAAAGTTCAAAATGCTGCTGATCTCTTGTGCAATGTTGGATCCAGAATCATGTTGAGGCACTGTCTCTTCAGCCTCGTTTAGTAAAGTGGTAGATACCCTTAGTCACTGTTGGCCAACAAAAATCTGTGTTTACATCCACACCCAGGCACTTATTGCAAGTTGCCTGCACTATGGCATCAACATTTTGGTAGCAGAAAATAAAGTTCTCGTAGCTTAACTTCAGGTAGAACAAAACACAGCTACCTGCCTGGTTTATAACCTGAGCGCCCCCTTCCCCCTCCTGAGCCAACGCTCCAATCTCTGCATTGGCTATCTCTAAAAAAGTGTTCCCTCTTCAAACTCCTCTGCCTAGTTCACAAGTCCTTATTTGGAAACGACCCCCTTTACCTGCGTAACAAGTTGCAGCCTTACGTGCCAACGCGCAACCTTAGGTCCAGTAGGCAAGCTTTACTACACCCTCGCCGCATACGTACAGCCAAATATGGGGGTAGATCATTTCCACAAGAAACCTCGGAAAGACCATGGACTCCAAGCGATCGATGAATGCCCAAGTGGAAAAACTAGCAAGATCAAGCTTTGTTACTATAAAAACTCTGCGACTAATCTTCCCCCATTTGGGATTTCCACACAAGGTCCAAGCTACCATCTCCCTTGTTCTGTCCAAACTCGATTACGTCAATAGCCTCCACCACGGATCACCTTTAAGGACCATGAAAAGACTATAACGGATTCAGAACTCAGCTGCCAGACTACTCTTGCATATCAAACTGCGAGTCCATATCTCCCCTGCTTTGAAAGCCCTGCATTGGTTACCGGTTGCCAGAAGATCCACATTCAACCTGCTTTGTATCACCCACAAAGCGATACATGGAGACGGGACCGCTCTTCATCAGGAATAAAATCACCAAACACATTCAAAGGAACCTCCGCTCTAGAGTGGCACCTCGCCTCAAAATTAGTGCACAATCTTCTTACTGCCTTAACCTATCCCAAGAAGATAGCTATTGTCAAGTGTAGTGCACACAAGAAAGTGACAGACAAAGTAGGAGCAGGTAATGCCTTCGCGGATCACACAGCTCATGAGACCGCAACGCAGCGAAGCACCACGTCAATGTATGTGGTTAAGTCGCAAGCTGAACGTTGGCATGATGCTAGACAGGAGGTATTGGATATGCAACAATCTGCCTCCTCTGATGAATTAGACCTATGGTCTAAGGAGGGAGCACTGGATGATGAGGGCTGTTGGAGGAACAAAGATATGACTAGATGGAAGTTGCCCACTGCATATCCATACCCTTTGATCCATATGGCACATGGTCCAGCCCATGTCGGTGCATCCTCAGTAGCAAAACAGCTTATGCAAGTCTGGAACCATCCTGATATTGTTGGTACCGCTAAAAAGATAGTCCAGTCTTGCCTGGTCTGCCTCCAGTATAATCCTGGAAAGGGAACGCAGACTCCAACAGGAGGGTTTGCGACACCATCTGCACCTTTTGAGGTCCTTCAAATGGACTACATTCAGTTTGAGCGCTGCAATAATCTCAAATACGTCTTAGTAGTAGTTTGCACCTTCAGCAAATGGGTGGAGGCATATGCTACGAAAGACAATACAGCCCTCACGACTGCAAAAATACTCCTGAAGGAGTTTTCCCCTCGATTTGGTGCTCGTCGAATTTTATGGAGTGACAATGGGCCTCATTTCATTGGACAAGTTGTAGAGTATGTTATGAAAGGGCTAGGGGTCAAGCAGAAGTTCCATGCTGCTTTTCACCCACAGTCAGCAGGCTTGGTGGAGCGCTATAACTCTACATTGAAACTGAAATTGGCAAAAATACAGGCTTCCACTTCCTTGAAATGGCCTGATGCATTACCCTTGGCACTGCTTTCCATCAGGTCAATACCTCATACACGCTCTGGGCTTACCCCATATGAGGTTGTGTTCGGCAGGCCCATGAATATTTGGGGGGTTCCTAAGCCTCGCCCTATACACAATGTGCCTCATACATTAATGAGTGATTATCTGTCTCAGTTGACTGACAGTTTACTTTCTATTCATCAGCAGGTGCGAGAAGCTCTCCCGGACAGGTCGCAAGGAGACGGACATGACCTGCGTCCGGGAGACTTTGTGATGGTGAAGGTCTTTCAGCGAACGAATTGTCTGGAACCTCGCTGGAGGGGCCCTGAGCAAGTCCTCCTCGCAACCCGAACTGCAGTCCGAGTGACCAACAGGAAAAATTGGCCGCATGCCACCCACTGTAAGAAGGTTCCACACACCCTTGCGGATCCTACTGCGCTGAAGGATCACCGCGACATCTTGGTCACAGAGACAGGACGTGCTGCATCACCTGAAAGAACTGAGGAAGTCTTCTCGGACCACACGATCCCCGGTACATCCAGGTACCTACTCCGATCCAGGAAGAAAGACGCTTCAGTGCAAACCAAGATAGGGTAAGCCATTGTCCAGAGTGGTTAAGTCTGACTACAAAGGGGGGTCTCCTATTAGTGGGAACTTGTCTCAACCTCAGTGAAGAAACCAATGTCCACTCAGGACTCTTAGGGCATTATCTTTCTTGTCGTTTGTTGGCAAAATGAGCCCGCTTCAGAAGAAGATTGCTGCGACAATGTGTAACAGCTGCACCATTTGTATCCTTGGTTTGACTCGGACTGCTGCCGTTGTCGCTACTGTAATGTGGGTAGTGGAGGAAGCCATGCCTGGGGCTTCCTTGCTTAACATTACTGCTACATCGCCTACTACAAAGGAACACCATTACTTTGATTTGCCGCAACATGAACAGGGGTACCGGCAAAATCTGAAAAATAATTCATTTCTTCAAATGTTGCATCAGACACACCAGCTGAGCAATGCTACTAACTGCTGGATTTGTGGCAAGATTCCTCCTCATCAGAACGTAAAAGGAATCCCATTGTCACCACTGCCATTTTCTCACAATGGCTCATGCCAAGCTTGGTTTGAGCTTCTATATGCTTCCTACAAATTTAACCTCTCAGAAACATGGGATGTGGGCGACTTCAACGCCAAACTGAATAAAGTGTGCTATCCCAACGAAGATGGGGACCCACAAGCAAAGGGGACCGTCTTGGAAATAGAGAAATATAGTAGAGGAAATGCCGCAACAAACTATGTGTATCCAAACTCTAGGTCGGCTAGAGGAAATGGGCCACCTGTTATTTCTGTTGCTCTGACTACTGGCCCCCTCTGTGTACGGAGTACAGGCTATGTACCGACGGGCCACAGTAACTGTACTACAGTGTTGCAGATGTCTACGAGGGGCCGAAGCAGCTTCCTCGCATCACGTCATACTTATTTTGTTTGTGGAGCTAAAGCATACTACTTCCTACCTTCAGGCTGGTCTGGTACCCGTTACATAGCCTTTCTTCTACCTCCTGTGTGTCTAGCTCCCCCAACATACCACCAAGATTTGCAATTGTTTGATCATCACGTTGGTAGTAGGGAAAACGTGCCATCGATGTCTCTGTAGTCGATCAGACAGAGACCACATGGGAGCAATATACAGACTTTAATAAAGGATTTTTCTTCTTTGTTGGCCCAGTGCAAAACAGTAAGCTGGTCCGTCGCCTCACCCGTTCTATGGAGGCAGTGATTAATCAGACATCTGCGGCTTTAGGGAACTTGACAGAAGAACAAGCATCAATCCGCATTGGTCGCTTTGCAGAATACACTTGTATTAGATGTTGTTCTAGCTGACCGAGGTGGAGCATGCCGTATCATCGGATCCAGCTGCTGTGTTTTCATACCAGACAATTCACCATCTGTCTATGCGGCCATCTCCAAACTACATAAGATAGCCACTGAAATACATCAAGACCCAGGAACATGGACTTGGACTGGGTGGTTTTGGGACTTACTTTCAGTTTGGGGTTTGAAAGTATTATCAGTCCTGTTCATATTAATAGCTATTATCTTCTCTTGCTGTTTGTGTATTCATTGCAGACCAATGCTCTGTTCTCTCTGTTCTTCTGCCTGTACTGCCTGCATACCATCTAAAGTGAATGTCCAAAATGTAAATGCTCGTTTAGCAGTGGAACAAGAAATATATAGATTAATGGCAATAGATGTTGAGGATATACTCTATGACCCTTAGAAAAGACAACTGTCTTAGCTTATGCTAAAAGGGTCATCTGTGGAAAAGTGTAAATTCTACGTTAGCATAAGTGGCAGCCATTTTGACTGTCGCGTCCATTTAGTTTCTATCGTATTCATTTTGCTCTCTGCTGTTCGCCTTTCACCCTGCCTGTGTCCTTAACTTTAGTTGACCTCTCTGACATGGTCAATCTGATGTACACGCTGGGGGGCTGCAGCTGCCGGTGCACCTGGTTTCAGATGTTATCAATTGATTGCTTATTGCCGCCATAAACATTCCTTACTCCCCCTCCTCCTCTCCTGACCACCTGGTCAACCATCTGCTCTTGTTTGCCTATAGCTATTTCCATGCTTAAACTTGTTTCTTCCAGTTTTCCTTCCCATGCGATTACACTGCAACAAACAGTATATAATGGTGATGGTTTTTGTATTCGATGTACTTCCTCCCTCAACACTTTAGGGTGTTGTTCGGACGCGGTCCCGCTCATGAGTGTTTAATAAACTTGGTTTGTTTTACTTCACTCCAGTGCCGATCTCTCTTTTGTTAGTCTTCGGACCCGTGGACGAGAGGGTGACCCTGCACCAGTGTGCCCTCACGGGGTACATTTCCACAACCTAGCACTATTCAAATACATTCTCAAAACCTGGCTCTTCTGACTCCTTTGATCTCTTCTACCTGTAAACGTACAATGTCGCCGAGAGACCCTCTCGGGGTGATTGGTTTGCGCTTTATAAAAGTAAATAACATAACAGTGTTATTATATACATTAAGCACTAGTGGTCCAGGGATCAGAAAATAACAGGTTGCAGGGTTGAGGTGAAAGAGGGGTGAATTGATACTCAGCCTAAATCATCTGGATGAAAGGCAGGTAAGGAGTATAAGGGGACCCTTGAGGAGCTTAAGTTCCTCTACCAGAGAGGTGACCATCATGCTGGTCCCCTTGGGTAGCGCTTCTGATCCATATTCTTATTTCAGTGTGAAAATATAATTGTCAAAAAGTCAATGATCTTCTACTGTACCAACCCTACCTCTGAAATCAAAAGAAATCGGTCTCAGAAACCATGGCTGGATTTCGGCATGGAAACAATAGGAACTCACCAGATGGAAATAGGATGTAAAAGGCTTGTAAGGACCAGCTGTAAAGAAGATATTATCATAACCATAAGCATTTCTGGAAGCCAGTCTCCTATATGAAGGGGAAAGGGACAGTTTTGTTTTTAAACCAATCGCAATGGCAACAAGCACTAACAAAACCAAGAGGTCTCTCCTTTCTAATGGGGTGCAAAGCAAATGGCTTTACCTATGTTAATTAGTGTAAAGCACTGAGAAAAAAAGTAAAAATTATTTTAAAATACTGGAGGAAGGGCTAAATACAAGGCATCTCAAAAACGTACTCTGAATTCAATATTTTTAATCTTTATAAATGTTATGGCTAATACTTTTCATGTAGGAAACTGAACAGAATTTAAAAAGCCTCTAGTGTTATCATCTGGTTATAAAATAACACAGGGGAAGAGATGCAGGCACTTAAGGCTCTGGATAAGGGAGTGACAGAAGTTAAAGGAAAACATTTGCCAAGGCCTAATATACTTCACACAACTTGGAACTGAAACAAATGCTCCGGCCACTTGGTACTCTGCATAAGTCCAGGAAGCAGATTTATGGACCTCCTTTCCAGTCACACCAAGTACACCCTTTACTTAAATACCAGCTGAGGGAATGCAGAAGCCTGCCCCACCCCCACCGCCATAAATGCCCTTTGTGTAACAAGTCCTGAACTTTACGCTAAGAGGAGTGAGAGAGTGGGTGGGCTGTGATATGGGGGGAAGCAGTATATGGGATAGAGGGCAAGAAACACAAGCAATCACAGAGTACTCCAAGAAAAAGGAAAAGTAGTTCCCTGATGTGAGCTGTGGAACGATACAAATCATCCAATTAGAAGGATGGTAATGACGCTATGCCGAAAGAGGAGAGACAAACACAAGAAGAGGAAGGAAAGCCATTGAATAAGAAGCATAGAATTGAGATAGACAATGAAGCTAACCAATGATAAGCAACAGACTAATCCAAAGCACACTCTTTGTCTCTGACATCAGACACCTAAAAACTCTGTGTAGGCAAGAGCTAAAAACAAGCTAAAACAAACAAAAAAACACCCCTTTCAAGAATATCAGGAAGAGGAGACTGCAAATACAGAATCAATGCGTAAAACAACTGTGGAAACAAATGAAGCATTATCTTGTGTCGTTCTTTTAGATGGAAAAAAAGGAACTCAACTAGGGTGGGTGGTGATGTACAAGTAGGGGGAGGGTCTGTGCAAGAGTAGGAGATTCTTGCAGTGTTTTTTTTTTTTTTTTAACAAAGCTTTTAAATGACTGTCTTTTGAAGAAGACTTTTTCCTGGCACCCCAAACCTGCTGGGCGAAGGGACAAAGCAAGAGCGGCCGAGTAAGTAGACAAGCGAGTTCTGGGCCTATCAAATAAACAAACACCATTTTTAAAACACTGCGTGTGCTGAAGAAAACCCTCTGCTGAAGGATTATCCAAGGACATCTACAAATCTGACACTGTAAACTGGACAGGAGCACTGCAATCACGAGTGTGGAAAATGTGTGTTAGCCAAGCAGTTTTTCATGAAAGCATGAGTTGGCAGCCTTCTGCGCGATTTACTTTAGTCAAACTAAGTGTTTCCATCTGGACAGAAACCAAGATATGGTGTGGTATGTTACCGCCACAACAGGAATAATTCACTCCATTAGCCCTTCACTCTTATTTGGGCTGCGGTATTTTAAGTAAAACCAAGGCTTTGCTTACATTATTTGCATTTGTTTAGCTTTAGTTAAATATTTTACCAGTGTTTAGCTTCCAAGCAAAATCGACGCATGTTTTGCAGTTTTATTGTGTGCGAATTGCTCAATGTTTTGCTTCCTAAGCAAGAATTTTGGAATGACAAAATGGGTCTTGAGCAGTGGTTTGCATTAAGTTCAGACACCGCAAAATATACTTTCAGGGGATGGGGAAAGGCAGCTAGCTGTGTGTGCCTGTCTTGATCAGTTTATCCGTCTGTGTGTACAAAACGGTCTGTGACTTTTTGTCTCGGTGTCGGCGACTGAGGTGTATCTTGCATGTGCGCTTTGCCGTCTATACATGCTTTTCAGTCCACCCCGCCTGTACCAGCCATGTCTGTGCATGCCCACCCCTCAGTGAGAGCCATGGCATGTACGAATGCCCGTCCGTACCAAGCAGGTCTATTCTGATGCATTTGTGTTCCTGAAACTCCGTTTCGCTAAAAATGATGTATAAAATAAAAGCTTTCAGAAACAAGTAACAGGAACATCAACTCTAAAGCAAACCCAGATCTGAAAATGCATTAGAAAGCAAATAGGTCTAGCCTGCGTCTTCAGTCCTGACTAAATCATTTAAAATAAACGCCTAGTGCAGTCAAACATGAAAAAAAACAATTGACTTCATACACAACGCATCTATTACATACATAATGTAATGCGTCATAACCAGGTGACCCTTTGTGATGTAAAATAGTCCTCATGCATCTATTTAAGACATCGTGTCTTCCTCTTGACTTATGTCCTGTTAGGAAGATTAAAGGAGAAGCATCACATTTAAGGTCCCCTCCGGTTTCTCCTTTAAAATTGTGCTCCGTCGTGTGTTGGAATCGTCAAGCCTCTGCAAATGGGTAAGCTGTATTTGAGGTCTGGTTCACTTGTTTTGTTACATTATTATTAAATAATACCCTTGAAGGTAAAGACACTCGGGTATTGTAAGGATAGTTGGAAAATGTGAGATAGGGGAAGGTTCTATTGAAACACGGACCTCAACCATTCGAAGCTTGGCTTCGCCCTGCAACACAGTTGCTTCCTAACCCCCCCTGGGTGCATAGCAGAAATTTCCCAACCATCACTGCCATGGAAATGGCAAAATGGATGAAAATAAAAACGTACATTTAAAATGCTTCTCTGCAACACATGAGTAATCCAGTCCTTTGTTTTTTCTTGGCTTGTTTTGTGTGAGAGGGAAGAGGAGGTGGGGGTATGCAAACCCTGGAAAGTTACAAAGAAGTGTTTCTGTGCCCAGAGGGCTGCTAATCCGAATGGAACCCCAACCACATACACTGCTACCCCGACTGGAGGCCCCTGGAACCAACTACACACACTAGAATCCATTTATTAGGGGTGGCACACCCCAAATCCCCCTCCCCCGAGCTACGCCCCTCTACCTTATGAGACCGCCAATTTAAAGCCTTAATGGCAGTTGCCAGATAAGTGTTAATTGAACTGAAGATACCACTATTGATCTTAGTCGAGACGTTTACTGAATCATTAGCTGGAAAAGGGTTACTTGTGAGTAGGACGCACAATTGTTGGGCATCTTCTTTATCCAAAGCAAAGATACCAGATTCATCTAGATTAAGGTATCTTGGCAGATCGGGAGGAATGCGTCAAAGAGATGAAGTGAAGGCGATTATTCAATTATTGGCAAATCAAGACTTTCTTTTGCACTGTGGTGAATCTGTGCAGATGTGATAACTGACTTGCAGGTATTTAAGAAAGATGAATTTCTAGTCCAGAGGACCAGAACCAGATGTTCTTGGAGTGAAGTCAAAGAATTGTATTATTTTCTGTGAACTAGAGTTAACAGTTGTTGAGTCGTATGCCCCGCCAGCATTTGAGCCATTGCTAATAGCTTTTAAAGAATGAATTGAATTGGCAGACTTTGACCTGGAGTCTTGTGCTGCCGGTTAATTCTTTTGCTTGCCGTTTGTTGATTAAGAAGAGTTTATAAGGGAAGCTTCTAAATTGCAGTGATTGAGAGGTGTGACAAAATCCTTATATTAAGCAAACATGATTAGTCTTACGCCCTTCAAGGGCAAGTAGTAGTAAGACATGGATTTGATAGTTAACCAGAAACGGTTAGTAGTGAGTGAATAGTTGCCTTCCCTTGGAAAGAATTCCTGTCAATTTAGAGTCAGTTTGAGGACAATATAGCAGCAGTGAAACACCATTAGAGGATACTTGTCAGCTTATCAAGCAATACAGAAGACATTAGCCTCTTACCTCCTCCCTCTACTTCCAGTGGAAGCTCAGCTGCTGCCTCCACCCTCGTACCTGTGCAAATAAACTGTTGATACTGCTTATACTTTAATGGTTTTAACGGCTTAAGCGGGATCCTTGCAAACATGCCTGGTGCCAAGTCCACCGACTCCACCAGGCACTGGGCTCAGCCGGGGCCCTCCGGCTCTGCCGCGCATCCAGCCCATCTTGACTCCCCAGGGAGGGAGGACTCAGAGGCAAGAAGAGTCTGAGAGACGATCCTGCGAACCAGATGGGGGTGCGCTGTGTTCCGCAGATATGCAAGGGCTTTGCTCAGAGCTCGATACAAGCTCAGTAGGGAACAACACTGCCCCAGTAGCGGAGACAGAGAACTATCAAAATCGGCACCTTGCAAGAGTCTTTAGCCTTTTCTTTTAAAATCCTTTAGCCGTTTGGGAAATCGCTCGATGTCGCTGGTATTGCTGGATGTTGCACTCTCTAGTTTTCTGCTTCCTGCTTCCTAAGGGGTGAGCACGATGTGTTAAGAGGGCGGGCACGGCACAGGATAACACGTGAGGGAGGAGGAGCAACTGACGACATTACAATAAATATACTACCAGTCCTCATGCTCTGCAATGTAGGCACTTTGAATGTACACAAAACAACCAATAGATGAGGAGAAAAAGAAATAGTAGAAGTCTACTAGGTGTGTACAGACCTGCCATCCTTAAGAAAAGAAAATCTCCATGTGAGGAGGGGGCATGGCCTTGGAGTGAGCAGGACTTGTGCCCAGAACTACCTAGGAGGTACTTCTGCGCCATCCCCCATTAAATCGACCTTCTCCTAAAAACAAGCCTGCTGAGGCTTGTGCCGAAGTCCTGGGGTGTTTTCACACCCCATCAGTGGCAATTTGTGAAAAAATAAGTGCCAGAGCTCTTGTCAGGAGGCAGCTTGCACCAGCCCATTGCTCCTATTAGCGCCGCCTATAACGGAACTAACTACTAACAATGAAACAAGTGGGGAGATGATGTGGCGTAACAGCCAGTGCTGCAGACTTTGGAGCTGGAGAACCAGGTTCGAGTCTCAGCGTAGGCTCCTGTGATTCTGGGCAAATCACAATCTCCCCGTGCCTACAAAAAAAGAATGTGTCCTTAACTGGTGCTCATGAAAAGCGCTCCAATACCTTTGGGTCGAGTTTGCAATATAAGCCCCTGTGTTGACGATTAAGTGCCAAGAACCGGAAACCACTGGCTAAAATTTAGCACTACACCCCATAATGGACGTTGGTTTTTAAATGCCTCCTAAAATTTCTTTTCAGGAGGTCCACATTAGAGTGGCAAGCAGCATTGGGCAGTAAGCTCATCCCATGAAATCGAAACTACACTCCCTCACTCGACTTATCATATTTGGAGCAGCGTTGGGCCTGCTTTATTTGCTGCATGCAAAATTGACTGTCAAGATCAGAAAATCTCAAACATAAATCAAGAGTTTGGTCCTAAATAGTTTGTTGTCTGGGTATGTGGATGGGTGATAGATTTACTATTTTTTAAATGTAAGCCAGTCGCACACGAATCCCAAAGCCTCGGGTGTGGGGGCATATCTCAGCATTCCGTGACATACACTTTGCTCACAAGTTTGATCAATTTTATTGAGCCCTATCACATGTTGCGCTACAAATTAAAACCATGGTATTAAACCTTGCACATGTTTTACCAAGCTCTGAGCACGTAACTATAAATAATGCACGCACAGCAGGCAAAGATGTCCGGATTATATTACATTGATGGGTGTAGACAGAACTTTGGACTGCTCTGGCTTGTATTTTATTTTGTCCTTTGTCGTCCAAATTCACTCTTTTGAGCATAATAAAAGTGGCAGCCGAATGATGTGCCACCGCACCAGTGTAACCTACCTCCTTTACAACTCGGCTTTAAAGAAAAGCATCGCCGAGGCTTGGTAAAGGTTTGCACAACACGCAAAGACAAATAACATACCGCAACGGAGCTCGAAGTGGAGCGACTGAAAGAAACAAGCACGGCATGAAAGTGAAAGGACTTTGGACTGCGCTGGCTTGTATTTTATTTGTATTTTGTCCATTGTCGTCCAAATTCACTCTTTTGAGCATAATAAAAGTGGCAGCCGAATGATGTGCCACCGCACCAGTGTAACCTACCTCCTTTACAACTCGGCTTTAAAGAAAAGCATTGCGAGGCTTGGTAAAGGTTTACACAACACGCAAAGACAAATAACATACCGCAACGGAGCTCGAAGTGGAGCGACTGAAAGAAACAAGCACGGCACGAAAGTGAAAGCGACAGCGAGACAGGCCAATGTAAACAAGCGCGGCCACGCTAATTAGAAACAGATGGCGCCGCTGCTCGCTCCCGCAAGGTGGATTCCGTAGGAGTCAACATTTTGAGAAAAAGGTGGGACATGTACCAGCTCTAGGCCAATTGCGTGCTTTCTTTTCTGAAAGACAAACGCAAAGGCCAATACAATTACTGCAAAAAAAAAAAAAAAAAGCCACACGCACGAGTTTCAGAAAAGTGCAGACTGATTCCAAGAGGTCATCTCCTAGAGCAGCGCATGCGCGCTGCGCTAGGCTCGACCTAAAAAGGACCCTTATATGATGCCTCCCTGCACTGGCGAAAGTAGAGGGGAGCCAGATGGGCCCTGTGTCCCAGCGACATTTATCCTGGGCCTCACCATCAAAGCTCTTGAAGGTCACCTGTATTAGAAGCCAACTCAGACACCGAACCAAGCCAAACGCATTATGTGCAACTACCTTTCACTGCACAGCAGAGATTGTTCTTGGCAATACATGAGCCTACATGTCTACTTAAAATGTAGATGTATGACTTTCTGTGTATGTGTGCATCTTTTAATATAGGTATACACATACATAGAAAGTGATATACACACATTTTAAGCAAAGATGTCTTATATATATGTATATACATATACAGACAAATGTGCACATACACACACTCCACAATTGCCCTTTGCAGGTGGCCCCATCAGTTTAATCTATGGCTCATAGTTTGCCCCATGCCCCTCAAATTACTTTTATAGATGGTCTTCTGGTCGCTGGTGTCTTGATTTTGCCAGGACAGATCAAATGCAATAAAAATGAAAGTGTCTCGGTCAAAAGTAATTTCACATACGAAAATATAGCGGCAGCACTGCCGTACAAAACTGGCACAACTCTACGCAGGGGATACAGAGTCAACAGAAATGCTGTCTTTAGTGCTCAGGCCTCTTCAATGATGCCACTCTACGTAAGCAACTTAAGAGCTTATCCTATTTTGTAAATTCTAGGTCACCATTCCAGAAAAGAAGGCAAATCACACCAGCAATGCACGAGCCTGGCCGACACTGCATGTATTTAATGGAATAATAACTGCTTACGATTTCAACAAAAGTTGTTAATGTGTACACGTTTACTTTTTTAAAGCGGTTGGACAAGAAAAGTCCTTCAGCAAACCGTATGGGCAGTGGGTCAGCTCAGGCCTAATTATGATTTGGGGCTGATCACCACAGACACGCCATCAGTGGTGGTCCGTCCGACTTCCGAGGTAGCGTTCCAACCGGAGGATAAGGATATTGGTGGACGGAGTGCATCGGGCAGGGGAAAGCCCGCCACCTCCGACAGGGTCATGGAGCTCACGGGGACGGGGTCAGACCTAATCCCTACAATGGAGCCGGTGCCTGCGGAGGCACTGCCATAGGGATTAAGATGCCAGTTTCAGACAGCTTTTTCATGGCAGTCCGGTCGAAAAGTAACTTTGGGGGCCCTCAGCAGGGTCCCAGTAACCTGTGGACCTCCGCTATATGGCCCGGGGGCACATGTGGTGCCCCCTCCCCAAAATAATCCATGCACCCTGTGCCATGCACCACATGGTGCCTGGCACAGGGTGCATGGATGTTTAAAACATGCAATTTTCTACTGCGGCCCTTTCCCGGGCCGCAGCACAAGCCGCAGTAGAAAATGGCATGTTTACAACCGCCTGCCTGGTGGTCGTATCATAATTGGGCTGTTGGGACCACAGACTCCTTACCGGACGGTCTCGAGCCTGAAACGATGACCACCATCGTAATGAGGCCCTCAGTGTAAGCAACGGGGGTTGGATTCACTCACAGAACGAGAGAGAGTAGAGTGTATTTTTTTTAAATTTATTTAGGATTTTGAGATTAAATTGTTTAAAAAAAAAAAAAACTAAAGCGGTCTCTAGGCCAGATGTAAATAGCAATCAAATTGTCACTCTTGCTTCAGGACTGGTATAAAAAACAATAAAAAAAAAAAAACAATATTCTGAAAACGAGTGGATCTTGAGAACAGATGTTGCTTGCTCACATACTTCCCATCTTGCCTTCCTCTTTACCTTAGATGGCAGCACAAAAAGACAATTCAGAATGTCTCTAAAACCTAGGAGTCTTTAATTGAACCAGAGCTTTTGCTTGCAAACTTCTTGCAATTCTTGCCAATACTGTAATAACCACCAACAGCATAATGCTTTCTGCAGGTGGCTTTTTATGTTAATATCAGGACATTCATGCCCCTTTTAAGTGGTTGAGCTTAAAAAAACATCCTCCCTTTTTCAAAAATCAAAAGAAAAACAGTTTAAGTTAACTCTCGTGAAGACTAGGAGTGGGCGTAACTCACGTAATTTGCTGTAGTGTAATTTACATAGAATGACAGCAAAATTATTCAAGATTTCACATAGTTAAGCAAGAAAAGTAATTCGCCACTTGTTGTTATTTTCTTAGACGAAAAATGCCCCCTTGCATCCAAAATGGACCAGAGGGTGTATTTAGCGCTAAGAAATAGTGCTAAATGCAACAGAACACAAACAGCAGCATTTAGAGCTATTTTCTTCGTGCAAAATGCATCATGGCATCCAAAATGGACGTGGGATGCATTTTGCACTAAAAAACAGCTCTAAATACAAAACAGCACACATAGCAGAACAAGCAGCCGCTCACTACATTCACTGTTTCTGTGCTTATTCCCCCTCCCCATCCCCCTGAAATTACTCTCAATTGAATGAGCGGGCGTAATCACATAATTATAGGCAATTCCTCTTCAAAGTGTTGCCAAATTTGCACCGTCATATTTAAAATTACTCTAAGGCTTTGTGAAAAAGTCATATTATTACACAGTGTTAGTTTCAGGTGTCACTATACCAGGGTCTAAACTTAAGAAAATCTGAAAACTCAGTTTCTGCTAGGCCTGAAAATTGGGATGTAGACCATACTTTGCACTGTTAGTAAACGCTTTCCAAGCCCCTACTAAAACAGAGACTCTAGATCACTCGGATGGGGGTTATTCTGCAGCTTTAAGGATGGTCCAAAACGGGATCTTAGGCTTATGTAAATGCTGGCATGGTAGACCACTGAAATACTGGACTTCATTTCGCAGACTCGAGCGCAACACAGGCTGCCAACACAAATAGGAAATGGACTGCTGAAAAGTTTAAATCATATACCAAAGCATGTCAAAACGGTTTCACATTCCACACCCGAGTATCAGAGATGACCAGGGGGAATATTCAAGGATATGAAAAAGCATAAGGAAATGTCTTTTATATAAGCAACATACAGAAGGAGCCTTCATGGAATGCTTGGAGAACAGTGGGCATGCTGTCTTTTTAGTCCAGTGTGGATTCAACGATGTGCCATGTTGATTTCTAAAAAAATGCGTTTCTATGCAGACTAAACTGTCTTGTTAGATTTATGGTGTTTCTTCCATTAACCCAACGCACAGGGTCCAAGTCACTTCACGCTGAAAAAGTATATTTGAAGACCATTGCTCAGCGCAGATGTCCAGCCTTGGAAATGTTTCTAAATCTTTCAGCTGCTGCCAGCATATTATCACTGTTTCAGGCATTAGTACTAATATTCATATTCAAACCACAAAAGAAAGGTTTAAGGGGGTAAATGGCAGTTCGAGATGGCCTAGAAGTTCAACAAGCTTTTTCAGAAAAGATGGTACATTTTCTTCTTCAAGAACAGAAACGTTATAGCTTACAGATAGAGAAAATATTCTGTTACATAAAAAAACAAGGGTTTGTTTTTCCCCGGAAAAGAGAAACAAGCATGGAATACATTATTAAATGTGTTGGATTAGCATACTTTATCAGGTGGGCCGGCACTGCTTGATGGCAGTCACCGCATGCAGTTTCAAGGTCACTAGAGGTTTGCTTGCTACAAAGTACAGCCTCACAAGATGCTGTCTTTCTTCCATGTACTTCTTGATAGGGTTTTGAGCCTGTCTGAAGCAATGGTCGGCTTGGGAAGCGCGAAGAATGGAACAGACGTAGTGCTCTAGGCTCTTTACTAGGCTCCCCCATTTTCTTTCCTTCATGCACTTGAATACTGCTCATAACGTATGTGAAGAGTGGGCACTGAATTTACTCCTTTACTTATAATCTACACATGAGAGTTTCTCATAGTTACAAGTTAAACTATCGGGAGGAACCATGTTGGACCATGCCCTCCTAGGTGCCAAAATAAGTACCGGATGCATTGCCATGACACAAACACCTAATATACATTCGCACGTTTCTCTGGATGGGTCACTCTACTGCTTTTTTCATATGGAATGTAAGGGATATGTTGGATCCCATGAAACGCTGTAGGATACATGCACATATACGGCATAGAGGGGTTCCTTTTGCTTTTTGACTAGAGACTTTTCTTTGGCTGTTGAGGAAGTTCAGAAGGTGCAGAGAAGACTGAGGAGCCTGGTATATGGCACAATCTACAACACCTTTTCTCGGGGGCAATAATCTTGGTTAAGTCTGGGGTTCCCTACACAACTAGGGTAGCATGAAGTACAACAAAACATGAAATGAGCTAGGCAGATTGGATGGAGAACAGATCACTCTGGTCTGTGTCTGCGCCCTCAACATTAACCTGTGTACTTGTGATCCAAACTTCTGGTGGATTTGCCCTTTGTCTTACAGACACCTAGGTTCAGGGCCGGACTGGCCGTAGCGGGCACCGGGTTTTTCCCTGATGGGCCACCAGGGTGGGGGCCAGTTTTGCAGCACAATATCGACCCCCTGTAATTAAAGCAGCAGCGGTGAGAAAAGGACCTCTCCAATACTGTCCGCAACACAAATATTCACCCCTTGCTTTGTGCCCCCCATCCAACATCCTTCTTAATAATCTAGGCACAGCTAGACTGAGAACCGAAACCGGCCCTGGTAACCAGCTCGGCCAGCTCGGAGGGTGAAGAGACAGCGCACACGCTGTGTAGCCGAGACCTGAAATGAACACGTCCTCGCATAATGCAACTGTTGCTCATGCAAAGCGCTTCAATACCGTTGGGGTGAGTTTGCACTACAGAAAACTGCAAAAAAATAAAAAAGAGTGCTGCTCAGTGCTGCTCTCAGCAGGAGGAGGAAGGCGGGAGGGGTGTCTTGGATCTCGTTGCCGCGTTTCACAGTCTAACAGTATCTGGGGTGTGGAAAAAAGACAGGGAAGGGTAGGAGTAAGCAGAAAGGGACGACTGGTGAGTGTAAGGAGAGGTGCGACCCTTTATACTACAGAGCTTCAGGACATAACTTGCAATACACATGGGGGCGGGTGGGTGTTGAAAGGGCGACTGATAATACGGGCACTCATATGGAGTGCTTAAACACAAATAAAAAAAGCAGCTCCAAAAATGGGAGCAGTGGATGAACACAAGTACTTGGTACATGCTCCAAGGGAGGGCCAAACACAAGAAGAGGCATGATGCATGCATGTCATGACAAACTGGAACAAAGTATATAAGAGCAATGTTGAAGCTACGGACGGGCCGTAAGCCACTGATTGTAAACAGGTCTTGAAAAGACAGTGCATGCGCTGTCTAGCCGAGACCTAAAAAGGCGGCTTGCAACGATGCACTTTATTTTGAAGGTTTTATATAGCGCTAGCTCCACCCAAGGGTATCAGAGCGCTTTACAACAGCAATGGCAATAAACAAGAAAGCAGCAGTAGCAATGTACGAAACAAATTCTGCAGATGATCAGACAAAAATAGAAGGAACCATTTAGAGTACATAGTGAGAAAGGTGCATATAAGATAAACAAAACACCAATTGAGAGAACAAGAGTGTCATTATAGAAAGCACTTTTACAATATGCCAAGGAGGACTCAAGGGACATCGTGAGGGTGAGGGGGAATATAATGAAGGGGAGGGGGTGAGGAGGGTATGAGGGGGTGAGTGGGTGTGAGGGGTAGGCGGGATTGCCTAAGGCAGGAGGAGGGAAAATAGTCAGAAAGGAGAACAGGGAGTTAATTTCCCCAATATTTAGTGAGGAGGTGTATTTTAAGGTTTCTTTTGAAGTTGGCATAGGAGGGGTTGCATCGAAGGTCTTTGGGGAGGGCGTTCCAGATGGTTGGGGCCTTGCCAGAGAAGGAGCGGGATTGTGAGGCGCTTTTTTGAGTAGAGGGGGTATTAGAAGGAGAGTGTTGGTGCTTCTCAGCGTTCGGGCGCAGCCAGCTTTTTTGAGTTTAGTTGAAAGGTAGGTTGGAGTCTTCTGATAGAGGGCTTTGTGTGTAATACAGGCAATTTTATAGGAGGATCTACCTTCGATGGGGAGCCATTTGAGGGCCTTGAGGGCAGGTGAGATGCGGTCATAACGTTTACAGTTTGCTGTAAGTCTGGCTGTGAGGTTGAGGACGGATTTGATGGGGGCAAGGTGGATTTTGGGGGTACCAGAGAGAAGGGCGTTTCCGTAGTCGATTTTGGATAGGACAAGAGATTGGGTAATTACTTTGAAGTCTTCCGCTGGAATAAAGGGTTTGATTTTTTTGAGATGTCGGAGTGTGAAAAGTGCACTTTTTGCTGAATTTATAACATAGGAGTTTAGTGTAAGATTATTGTTGATTGTGATGCCGAGTGATTTGACAGATTCGGCGAGGGAGAGAGGGCAGTTAAGGGCATTAAGGTCAGCGATCCATGTTTGAATGGGGAGAGGGTTGTTTTTGGGCGAGAAGAGGATGATCTCAGTTTTGTTAGGGTTGAGTTTAAGATGGTTGTTGTGGAACCAGGTTTGGATCTTGGTTAGTGCTGTGTTGAGGTGCAGGATGTCGGAATGGGATTTTATTTTATAGTACAGTTGGGTGTCATCAGCGTACAGGTGATAGTTGATTTTGACTTGTTTAAGTATCAGGGTGAGGGGTTCCATAAAGAGGTTAAAAAGGGCAGGAGAGAGGATGGTTCCTTGCGGGACACCTAGGGAAACAGATGTTGGGCTAGAGAGGCAGTTTTGAATTTTAATTTGTTGGGTTCTATGTTGGAAGTAGGAGGTGAACCAGTTGAGGACAGTGCCATTAAGGCCAAAGCGATCTTTGAGTGCATTGAGTAGGGTTGGGTGGTAGACTGTGTCAAATGCAGCGGTGAGGTCAAGAAGGATAAGTAGGTAGGTCTCACCCTTGTCCAGGGCAAGGTGTATGTCGTCGACTATGTTGAGCAGTGCAGTTTCAGTGCTGCAACCTTTGCGGAAGCCAGATTGCAGGGGGTCTAGAAGGTTGAATGTGTCAATGTGTTTGTCCAGTTGTAGTAGGGCGCACTTTTCTAGGGCTTTAGAGAGGAGCGGGAGGTTGGAGATAAGGCGGAGATTGTTGGGGTCATTGGGGTCAGCCTTGGGATTTTTGGGAACGGGAGGGATTTGTCAGAGTTGAAGGGAGGTGGGAACATTCCCTGTTGAGAGGGAGGCGTTAATGATGTTGGTCCAGTAGGGGACAATGACGTGTTCGAGATCTTGGACGAGTGTGGAAGGGAGAGGGTCCTTGGTGTGGGAGGATGGTTTGAGTTTGGATAGGATGTTGAAGACTTCCCGTTCAGAAACGGAGTGGAAATTGTGCCATGAGGCGTTATTTTTAAGCTGTGTGATAGTAAGGGGGGGGTTCAGGAGGGGTATGTGAGGGGAGGAGGAGTGAGGGAGTCGTGGGTGTTTTCAAGGGGAGTGGGGGATAAGGTGGAGTATCCAGGGGATGTTGAGGGGTGAGCGAGGGTTGAGTATCAAGGAAAGCACGGTCGATTTTGGCAATTTTTTCAGTGAAAAAGTTGGCAATTTCTTCACATTTGTTAGTGGGGGCCACCGGGTTGAGGGGTGCAGGGGAGGTTTGGTTTCTAATAATGTTGAACAGTTCTCTAGGTCTTTTTTTTGCCCGTGAGAGTTGTAGACGAAAGAAAGAGGCTTTTTCCGAAAAGATGTGTTTTTTGTAAGAGGATCTTGCAGTTCTAAGGAGAGCAAGATGGGATGGGGAAGGGTGTTGACTCCATGTTCTTTCTGCCAATCTAAGTGAGCATCTTTCTTTATTAAGGTCTAGGGTAAACCATGATTTGGAGGGGGCATTTTTTAGCGTTTTACTTTTCAGAGGGGCGAGTTGGTCTAAAACCTCTGAGACAGTTTTATTAAAGTGTTCAGTGAGTTCATTTGCATTTGAAGAGGGGGGTGAGACTGAGTTGGGATTGAAGTTTAAGTTCCAGTGCGCCGGGGGGATTTGCTTAAGATTTCTGGTCACAATTGTAGTTTTGTTGTTTTTTATAGGGGCGGGTGGGGCTGGGGGGAGATCGTGAACAGAATGAGATGGTGGTCAGACCAGTCGATAGGGATGATGTTGGTTAAGGATGTCAGATCAGGGTTGGAGATGATGGCGTCAAGAATAGCTCCTTTGGCGTGGGTAGGGTAGTGGCAGAGTTGCTTGAGGTCACTAATCTCAAGAAGGTTATTGAGAAGGTTGATTGTGGGATCATCGGGTTCATTCCAGTGCAGGTTAAGATCTCCTAGGAAGATATTTTTGGAGTTGGAAAGTAGCGATTTAGTTAGAAGGTCCGATAGTTCTTCGGCAAAGGGAAGGGGTTCACCAGGTGGGTGATAGATATTATGCAGTCGTATTGGGGGGGAGCTTTTCATTTTAAGTTCGGCTCCTAAGTATTCAAAGGTTCTGTAGTCAGTGTTATTAATTGGGGAGAGTTGTAGCTCTTCTTTAAAAATGATTGCTATGCCCCCCCCCTATTTTTTCCGGTCTGTCTTTTCTGAGAATAGAGTAGCCTGGGGGGCAAGAAGGTCAAGGATGGGTGTAGAGTGATTTTTGAGCCAGGTTTCAGTGAGGAAGGCAATGTCGGCATCTTCGTTAAGAATGGTTTCTGAGATTTCGGTCGCATGCCGGACGGCTGAGCGGCAGTTCACGAGCATGCAGGTAAGGGGTTTAGTGTTGGTGTTAGGGGCGGGGAGTAGTTGAATGGTGGTGAGTTGAGGGGGGGGTCTGGGGGAGCTAGGATAGTCGGGAATTCTGCTAGTCCCTAAGATAACAGGAATATTGGAGTGAGGGGGGAACAGATCTTTGGGTGGGGGTTTGTTGAGGTAGGTACTGCAGAGGACAGAGAGGGCGGAGGCGGAGTAGGTATTCGAGGTTCGAAGGGGTCTGTGAGAGCGGGTGAGGAGAGGCGTTGTTAACCAATGCTTGGGGTATGGGCGTTTTCGAGGGCTAGCGCGTGGGGCAGAGGGCCAGGGTGGGCGGGCTGTGGGTTTGTCGGATTTGAACCCATTGAAATCTTTTCGGAGAAGGGTAAGTTCAGTAACCAGGGTAGAGAGATTGTATTCCAAGTTACGAAGTGTTCGATTGAGGTTGGTGAGGAGGGGAGTGGGAGTGGCTGGAATGGAGAGGGAGTTAGGGACGGATTGGCTAGGGTGAGAAGGTTTATAGCTTGGAGATGGCGGTTCGCCAGGAGGGGTTGGTGTAGGGAGTACAGCTTTTAACGGGGGAGTGGGGAAGGCCGGGGGAGGGGTGTGGGCCGGTGTTGAGAGGGAGGGATGGGCGTGTTGTATGATGGACTGGTGGGGAGTGGGGGGGAAAGGGGGAGAGGTGAAGGGAGAGTGTGAGGCGCGGGGGGATGTGGTAGTGACGTAATGGGTGGAGGTATAGTTTGTGGAGGAAGGGGCAAGAGTATGAGGCGTTTTGTTCGTTATTGGACGGTTTAGAGGGGGGAGGGGTGCTAGGGAGGTGATTGGGTGCTGGAGGTGGGCGGTCATAAGGGGACATAGGAGTTTGGAGGAGTGTATTAGGGGAGGAGGGGGGCTAGGTCCAGGGGGAGGCAGAATAGGAGTTAAGGTGAGGGCTGTGTCATTACGGATAGGAGTGTCTTGGGGGTGTGGGGTTTGACTCGGAGAGGCGGAGGAGAGCTGGGAGGGGGCAGGGGATGGAGCTGGTGTGGGGAGGGGGAGAGGATTGCGACAGGGGAGAGTTCAAGAGAGGGACTGTCGTTAGGGAGAGGGTTAGGGGTTGAGGCGGCTGTGGGGAGCCAGGAGGGGTTTTGGGATTGGGAGGGTGTTGGGGGGGGAAGTAGGCAGTGACAGCTGGTCAGAAAGAGTGCTGAAGAGGAGTTCAAAAATTGTGAAGTGCTGCTCTGAGGCTTGGATCAGGATGTTTCCAGTTTTGTAGATGGAAATGGTTATTTCACCAGGGAAAAGAGAGGTTGGAGAAGTGGCAAGTTTGTAACCGTGGGGGATTTTAATTGTACTAGATACTGGGAGGTGGCGTAAAAGGTGCTCTTCCATTTGGAGGGGCGTTTGGTGTAGAAAATATAGTTAGTTTTAATGGGGGACGTGGGGCTGTGGTAGTTGTCTTCGATTAGGGTTTCAGGATGTCGGACTAGGAGTTTGTGTTTAAGATTCTTTTTGGCATTTTTTGAGAGGTTGGGAGGGTAAGGAATAATCCAAGAGTTGGGTCCATGTTTGGTGAGGGCGGGGTGTTTGACGGTTAGGGCAGGAGGAGGGCATGGTGTGTGGATGGTATTGAGGTGGGACATGGTGATGCGGTTTGACTGGTGGAGAATAGGGGAGCAGGCAAAGAGAGGGAAGGGGAGAGGTTTTGAGGAGGGAGGATTGGGTAAGAATGCGGAGGGAGAGGGTGTGGAAAGAGGAAGGGGTTAGTTTTGGGGGTCACGGTAGCAAATCCGGGGGCGTAAGAGTGAAGTGCATTGGCGGGGTTGGCGGGGGGATGAGAATTTTGGGCGAGGTAGGGGCGGGCGCGGGGATAATAGGATTTGGGAGGTTGTCAGTAGAGAGTGGAGAAAGGCAGGGTTGAGGCCCAGGATGGTGCTTGGTGCTAATAGGATAGGGGGGGGCAGTGGTTTGTGTCAAGGGTTAAGAGGAGGGATGTAGGAGGGTTAAGGTATGGTTAGATTCAGAGTTCGAGTAGGCAGTAGTGTTTCTCAGTGGGTGGAGGATGGGGAATACATTGTTAAGCCGAGGGGAGTATAGAGCGATTAGGGAGGCGGATGGAAATGCAGGTAGTGAAAAACAACAACAGTAGTAATAAGCATCAGATCAGGGCAGACACTTTAAGACGTATACATAGTCGTAAAACCGTTACAGGTGGGTTATAGTGCATATGTCTATGGGTCAGATTAGACAGTGAGGGTGGACAGTGACAGTGAGATTAGGCAGTGAGAGTGAGATCGATCGGAGGTAGGGGAGGTCTTCAGAGCAGCCGGCGAGGAACCGTGTTGCTCTGCAGTGGAGGTGGAGTACGGGATCAACTCCTGATTACACCCTCTGGGATCTTAGGAGAGACTCGGCTTCAACCGGATAGATTGGTTCCAGCTGCGCCTGATTCTATAATATATCAGCCTCACGTGACCTCAGGGCAATTTATCGTCAGGAGTCAAGGGACTCAGCGGGTCTGGGTGAGGCATCAGGTTCAAAGGCTCACAGGGCCAACACAGGTGCGTTTTCCGGCCAGCAGCGGGGGGCTCGTGCCTGCAATAAATGTAAAGGGTCAACTCGCTCCACACTCAGAAAGCTCCAGTTAAAGTGTTCTGTGCCGTGGATGATGTGGGAAACAAACGTCCTGCAAAAATGGCTGCTGCCCAAAGCTCCTGTGTCCCCAAAACAAATAGAAGCATAGACAGGTCAGAGCACGCCCAATCCAAGCCACCACATGGAGCCAGCAAGGCTCAAGAGCCGGAATCTATGTAGCCACCAAGTAGACACCACAAAAGTTCAGGTGCCCTCAGGGCTGGTGAACAGTGAAACACTCGATGCTGATGGGGGAGGGGCACCGCGCTACAAAAACAATGGCGGCCCCAACGTTGATCAGTTATCGAGACCCCCAGGTCGCTGATAACCCTGAAGTCAAGGATACGATGGGGGGGGGAGTTTAATAACGATGCCCCCGACCTCCACAGGGCCCCAGAAATCCGGACTGCCCCCGCAGCTTACCTTCAAATTATGCGCGTACCGGAGCCCACCCGGTACCACCCCACAGCCACCCAGCAGCTCCGCCGGCAAACAGTAAGCGGGTGACTCCACCAGAGCACCGAAAGCAGAGCGCCGCCCCGCGCCTGCAGGCCTCGGCAGCAGCAGCGGGGGTCCAGTGGAGCGGCTCTGGACGCCCTCCAGGCCAGCACGTCCTCGCGACCCCAGTCCGGAGCCCCAAGGGAACTGCGCGTGGCAGAGCCGGTGGATCGCAGCGATCTACAAACCGGGAGACTCCCGGACCAACAGGAACCCAGGCCGAGGAGCCACACGAGAGCCACCAGAGCACCGAAAGCAGAGCGCCGCCCCGCGCGCCTCGGCAGCAGCAGCGGGGGTCCAGTGGAGCGGCTCTGGACGCCCTCCAGGCCAGCACGTCCTCGCGACCCCGGTCCGGAGCCCCAAGGTAACTGCGCGTGGCAGAGCCGGTGGATCGCAGCGATCTACAAACCGGGAGACTCCCCGGACCAACAGGAACCCAGGCCGAGGAGCCACACGAGCCAGCCGGACACCCCAACGGAGGTAAGGGGAAAAGATCACATTCCAGGAGTTCGGAGCTTCACACCATCTCGGCCAACCTGGGTGTCGGCCACTCACGAACAAGCCCCCACGCCTGCATGAACAACCAGGCACCAGCGCATCCGGGGGTGAAGGAGTCGTCTCCACTCCGACTCGGTGCGGCAGCAGGGCACAGCTCGACTCCCAGAGCTCTGCCAGTCAGTCCAACCGGACCCCTGACCCAGGAAAAGCACAACTCCGAGGTCCCTCAGCTCCAGCGGTGCTGCAGGGAAGGCAGCGAGAGGAGCCACGACCGACCCAGAGCAAACCTCGGCCCACCATGGATCGTCGTAGATTGCCGGCGGAAATGACCCTCATCCGTGCATCCTGGGGTGTAGGGCTCGCTTCCCACCCGGTCCAGAAGGCCCAATCCTGGCGAGGAGCGGCCAGGCAGTCGATGTGCTCGAGCGCTGGATCGTCAGAGGTCACATCCGAGAGGTAAGCCACACTAATATCACAGTCCGGTGATAAAGGCGTTGGGTTGTTTGTAGGTTGGGGGTGGATGGCAGGGTAAAAAAGGGATAAATACCGATTTGGTAGTCCCTAACCCGGGAGCCTCAGAGGAGAGCTCCTACTCGGCGGCCATCTTGCGAATCTCCAAAGGCCCTGAAGCAGAACTGGAGGCAAATCAAAAATACATTGCTCTCGTTGCAAATGCGTAAATTTATAGCCATGTCGTTTGAGAAAGGGTACTAGGAGGACTGCATGCTAGTCTGGCTAATTAGGGTGGAAATCAAGATGCAATAACTGACAGCATTAAGGGATGTGAGGGAGACATACAATACACACAAGAGATATCCAAGAAATCAATGATATATTTGCCAAATATTATTCGATCCTATATGCTAGTCCCCAACTCTTTGATTCAATCGATCTTGTACCCATCTTACTGGATGTATAAATAAGAATTCTCTTTAGAGACAAACAGTCAGATGCCCTCTGTTGGAGGTGCACTGGAAGACAGTGATTCCTCAACCAGATTTATATTTGCTAGACAAAGCCTCATAGCTCTTCCACAGAGCGAGAGGGTAGGAGACCTAGTTGCGTCCTGCCACATATGGGCAACTAGGGTGGATTGTGGGATCTGTAAACCCAAATTACGGGTGGTTCTGGGATCATGTGCATCTGGCGGCAGTGTCGGCAGGGAGCTGTACGAATCGCAGGAAGGCATGCAACCTAGACAAATGTATGACTATAGGAGGGTGCCTCCCGCCAGGTGCACATGATCCCAAAACCACCCACAATTAGGCTTTCACCAGTAGGCGTCTACTGGAAGGTGAGAGCCTTAGGGCTCATATCTACGCATGGTATGAATGAGTAAACTGGTAGGGATGCTAACACCCCTGACAAAGGCCTCAGACCCGAATGGGATTTAAATGTTGGCCGAAACATGTTGGCTTGTATAGTGGGCAAATGAGTAATTGATACTCGTACAGATCCCACAAACTGTTTTAATGAGCGTCTAGGTTACCCAACAAATAAAGGGAATTCCCTTGGGTATACCTCAAGACCTTTTTACCACTTTTTTTCTGGATCCGTACTTTAAATCCATTAATGATTTATATAAGAACTCCCAACTTTAGTTGAGTCCACCCTGGTGGCACCATCCTACCAGGGTGTGGTAGGCACCGCTCAAGAAGCAGGTCACCATCTAGTAAGTGAAGCGTCTACTCCAAAATCTTTGGATTTCCCCCAGGACCTCACTCTAACAATCCAGCCTAGTTGCTTATATGTGTATAAAAAAAGAGCCTCATGTCAGCTGCTACTTGTGCTTAACGCCGGCAATAAATTATTAATGAAAATACTGGCAAGCAGACTAGTGTTCATGCTTCCCTCTATGGTACACCCTGACTAGATGGAGTTTGTACAAGGCCGTAGTATGAAGCTCAATTTGCTTAGAATATCATGTTATGAATGGTCTCCCTGAGAAGTGCTGGATGCCTGCAGTGGCAATTTGTGACATTTAATTTGTCCACCTCGCAAGTAGGTTTTTAGTTATAACATAACTTAGAACCTACCTGGAAGGATACAAATGGAAAATAGAAAAAGGGCATAACAGACTGAAGGAAGATGTAGCCTTACGGCTAGAGCGGTCGACCACAAAGCTTGGAAACCGGGTTCGAGTCTCGACAATGACGCTCAACATCCTGCGATTCTGGATAAGTCACTTAATCTCCCCGTGCCTAACAAAAATGAATGAGTCCATCTGTAACGAAACTGGTGCTCATGTAAAGCGCTCTGATACCCAATGTCTCTGGTCTAGAACGCGCTATATAAAACTTGATAAAAAAAAAAAGGAAGACTATGTCCCTTTGATAAGGTATATGTTGTGAGAATTTGCTATGCCAGAGTTTTCAACAGCCTTGGATAGAGATGGGAGCGAAGATGGCATTAGGCTGAGGTTGCCAGACGCTGAGCTCAAGACCATTCACAGACAATATCAAAGTTCTCCATTTCTGTGAATAATTCATCCTCATGGAACTTTAGACTGCGGTAGATAAGCAGGTATGTTACCCCTTATTTTGAGCAACACAGATTGCGACCTCACATTGCTGTTTTCTGTTTGTTCTTTTTTCTTTGGTCGCGGATACCTATGGCATTTCAATGAACTTGTCCAAACTCATGGGATTCGACCAACAAGCTGAGAAATCCAAACTGAAAGCAACATAGGAGAATTTCGCCTCACTAGACTGCTCTAGCCTGGACTACAGCGCGGACACCCTTACAGTCACATTACAGAGGTATACAGAGACTTCACAACTATCCCAGCACTCCAATGAAGCAAGATATTGCAGAAACAAAGCATAGCTGTAGCTTTGGCCGAGAGGGGGATTCTGGCACACCGGGAGTGAAGACTTAATTTAAAAAGTGTCAGATTACCACTCAAAGACAGAGTGCATCACTGTCAGCATCCTCTAGAGCGAATGATGTCTCAAGCTAGTTCTTCCAAATCATTTTTTTTTCCAATTCTGAATCTCACACAGCTTTCAGTGAGGTTGGTAATGAGTCATCACATTCTTCACAGTCATTGTCTCAATATAAAAACCTACAACTTCACAAATAGCTCTTCTGATATTACAGATGGTTACTCTTCCGATCAATGCAGAACATACCACTGTAGATACCATTGTAGTGGAAGTTAACAATTATAATCTACCCTCAGAAGACATTCCAACTGTTAAAACTCTCGCTGTAGCACAAACTGAAGGAGGGGTATCTGGAAAGGTAGACTTGACATGGAAGCAGGACCAAAGATCAGATCTTTGACTGAACCTCTTCCCAATTCTAATCATAAACTGATGTGGTGCTCTATTTACATTTATTCCCAACTTTCAAGTGAGAATCACAAGATTGATTTGGCTAAGGGTCTTAGTGAGGGGGCACTTTCACTAGCACTAGATGTGAACCACAGTGATCCGGAATAGACATCTCATATCATAAAAATTAAACTTGAAGAAGTAAGTTCGGTCAAAGTGATTAGTACAACTGCAAGTCACAAGAAAAAACACAGTCAGTTAATGGATACGGCCCTACAGATCCTTGGCACACTGGGCTCTGAAGCACTCATGAGCACTGAAGCTGAAAGTGCATTTGATGAAAATTCAAATCCAAGAAAGGAGTCTAACAACAATTGAAGAAAATAATAAATGAGGGACTTACTAGACAAGTAAAGAATTTTCAAGTCACTATCTCACTGATCACACGTTACAGCTCTACAGCAAATAAAGGAAATCTTACAGTTTATCTTGAAAAGATTAGAAAATCATTATCAAGATAACATTATTCAACTGATGGGGGTGTCGGAAGATCCACCTACAAACGCAGATTTAAGATAGTACCTACCACAGATGTTAACGTAAGCAATGCCAAATTAAAATTTAGCCCTTCAAGAGCCATCATGGTATGAACACCGAACAAGGACCCCCAGCAAACCCCGAAATATTTTATTAAGCCCATTTACATAAGTGGTGAGGATAATTCTGTAAACCAAAAGGACACTTGAGAAATAATAATTTTAGCAGAAATCCATTATTTCCATTCTACATTCAGAGTCAGCACACAATTCATTAGTGCATCTAAAAATATGATATCAAAGCCACTCATGAGTTCAAAGATAGGAAAGTCCACAGGCCCTGATAGATTTCCGTTAGGAGGATTAGCATGTGCTAATGGACTAGATCGATCCTTTCACACAGCCAGGTCAGGAAAGGTTTACAATTGGAGTTCTAAACAGTATCAACCTTGAAGATTAGCAGCGCTTTATACACTGATGCCACCTAAACAAAAATCTGTTAGAATTTCTGGCCTGTATAGATTGTGTCTGGGTTAATACAAACCTCTGCTGGTAGTGACCATAAATGATGCCATGCACCTCATGGCAATACTTATGGCAAGCTGTAACTCACTTTCACATCCTGCAGGCTTCACCTCCTTATCAGCTGATGCTACCCCATTTCCCCACACACATCCGCACCCCTAAAACCCATTATACATTTCTGAAAAGTAGACAAAAATCCAAATTCAGCAAGGGGTCATTTGTGTAGGTCATTCATGTTTTTACAAAAGAAACTAATCCTCGAAATACAAAAAAAAAATAAGTAGAAGAAATAGGTGATATATTTTTATCCAATGTTGTGCCCAGAATATTTACAAACGTATTGTAACGCAAAACCCATCAGACCTTTCTGATCACATGGATACATAGTGCTTGTTGGTGGTCTAAAACCCCACAATAGCCAGAGCCAACAGCCAAGTTGCTGCTTATATTGATTTTTCATTGTGCACCAATCATGCAGCAATATGGTAATATCTAATTAAATAAAAATGGGCAGAAAGGAAACCTGTGTATTTTTTCTTTTTGTTTATGTGACCAAGATACCCCGAGTTTACGAACAGTGGTTATTTGTACAACTCTGAATTTAGGGCTGGCCATAATATTGTGATTTAGAAGAAATTTTGCAAAATATGTTTTTTCTTGCATAGTGGCTTAATATTAAAAGCCATAAATTAAAGAGAAATTCAATTGATAACAAATGTTCTACTGGTCTGTACTGTCACACATCTCCCAGCACGCCATTTGTGTAGATGGGGTCTATTTCCCGCAACACTATGTGCCCCAAAACACAACGTGGAGCCTTCAAATTTTTGGCAGGAAAATTTATTCATTTTGGCAATGTAGGTAGCTGCAGAATTTGGACCTACGCTCAGCTGTAACCCAGGCAAACCCGCTAAACAAAACATTTCTGAAATCTAGACACTCTGAGAGTCCAGGGTGGTGTGACTTGCACGAGTCCCACAATTTTTACCAACTCGAATGCCCTGTAAACCTCATGCTTAGGCTAAAATCACACCTTTTCCTTACATTTCTGTGAGTGAAAGTTCTGGAATTTGAGGGGAGTCACAAAATTCCCATCATCCAACGGTCGTGACTTCTCCCAATAAAAACAGCACCTAACATCCACATCCTGAATGGTGGGGCCATTTACCTTGGCAAGTGAGAGAATATTGGGATTTAACCCCTCTTTGCCAGCCCATATGTCAAACCTACACCCAAACTAATCCAAATTTCCTCTCACTTGGCAAGCGAGTATGGGGATGGCGCTAGGCCCCAAAGGGGCAGAAAGACTGATAGGGGTTTTGGGTGTGTGGGGGAGTGAGGCCTGATGCCAAGACAGGCTGGCCCCTACCCTGCCCCATCTCCTGGTATCTAGTGGATGGGTCCCTACTTGGGAATCACAACACTGACATTATCCCATTTCCAGCTGTACCTTTCCCAATTGGATCGGTGTTCAGGGGGCAAAGTTATGTACTCTGAGCGGAGAGCAAAGTATAACCAGACGGTGCTAACGGAGCAGACTAGTTTCACTCTAAATCAGTGTGATGTTAGGTGGCTGCGGGAGCTCAGCATCATGCTGACTGAAAAACACAGTGAATCAGAGAGGTATCATGTGACAACTGGGTGCACTTGTGCAATGCAGTAAATTACCTTAAAATGCGTTAGTATAAACCCAGATGAGGGAATCTTGGCAGGGCTGACCCAATCCTATAAATAACCTCTGAGATCAGTAAGACAAGATTTTGCAGATAAAGAATATTTGTCTCTCAACTTTTACTATGTAACACATTTTATCACAGATCACAGTGACATTTTACCTATACTAACAAAACTAACCAACACGTAGGAGACATAGCCGACTTAAGCTAAAGGTATGTACTTGTAGTAAGGTGCTTACATTACCTTGGGGGCAGAGGATCATGGACCAGTGGCCTAATCATTCACTGTGAAATCTCACAACTTCCCAAGGGCTACAAAGTTAGTAATAGAAGTCCTGCTATAATGCTAGAACCGAGGGGCCCCAATGCCCGAGTCACACTTCGGCACGCATCTCCTACAAATGGTTTCACAGTAAACAATATCATGCTTTCTTAAAAAACTTGATTTTTTTTCAACAGCCTCCAATATCTACAGTTTTTTTAGTCAATTTATAGTGAAACTGTACAAATGAGCCTAAAACAAGAATTCATGAACTTTTTGCCATCTTTTTTTCCTAAGTTTCTTTTGGGAGGATGAACAAGCACCCGCCCCTTCCAATCTGCAAACAACACTGTGGAAGGCAAGGTGGCTTGGCACACTGTGAAGTATTGGGATATTGTAAAATGTCCCATTTGAAAAAACAATTTCAAACTTTTCTCAGGTAAGGAACCCCACTCCCTCTTCGCAGAAGTTAGGCTCGTTTAGTCAAAATCAGGGCATGTATTTACATTTCACCATCTTAAAAATGTATCAGCTGCCACTAGAGGAGGAGCAGAGGACGGTTAAAGGCACTCTACGCAGAAACACAAAGAAGGGCATGTGGTGTTTCCCTGGTCTTTCTCTGCTATCATGACACTGGATGGAGGAAGTTCTTCAAAGAATCAGAATGGAACAAAAAGGCAGAAGGAAGAGAAGCAACAGAATCCATTAGAAGAACAATGACAATACAGAAGATGCGGCTGGGAGATTACAATGCCTAAAAATGCAGCCAAGGCAGTGATAGTCCTAAAAAGCATCATAAGGGGAAGAAGAGTAAAACAAATACAGAAATAGACTCATGACCACATTTGTCTGGCAGCTGATTAAAAACTCATAAGAATGCATGTTTTGTGATGTATAACTGAAGACTGTCAGGAAGGCGGTTCCATTTAAGTGGAGAAAATACAGCGCTATATCGATTATGGTATATATTCTATCTTCTGGGACAAATGATTGACAACACAGAAGATAGAAGCCATGTTTTAAATTGTTCTATGATGGAAGACTTGGCTCTTCCATGGATGCATTTAGAAACCGTTTTTTCTTGGATATATAAGTGGCTTAGTGGTATTAAGTTCTTTTAATGTATGCTCATGGGCGTCCGCAGGGAGGGGCAAGGAGGGGCGCTTGCCCCCCCCTGGATCGCCGGTGCGGGTCATAGTGCTGTGGTGCAGGTGCCATTCTTTTTTGTAAGGCTGGCACTCCAGCATCCCAGTGACTCACTGGGCTGCTGGAGAGCGAGCAATGTTACAAAAAAGAATGGCGCCCTTCAACACCACGGGCCGTAACTAGAGTGTCTAGTCCGGGCTACTGCCGGGCGCCATTGTGCAGAGGCGGTGCTAGGTGCCTCACTGTGCCTGTCATTGGTAGCTGAGCGCTATGCTACTACCAATGAAACTTAGCATAGCGCTCAGCTACCAATGACATCGGACTGCTCCCGGCCGTGGGTCTCAACAGCCACCCTGAGGATCAGGCATCATTGCAGGCAGGCGAGGCAGCACTGTCATTGGGTAGCTGAGCGCTACCAATGATAGCCGGCTGCCGCATCGCCTGACTTATGCAAGTCGAGAGCTGGTCTGGACCAATCATGATCCGACTCCGACCTGCCCCCGCCCCAACCCCCAGCAAGTGCACACTGCCTGCAGGCTCCTCTCCAGCAGTGTTGCCAGATTGGGCTGTTTCCCACACAAATGGGCGACATTTTTCCCATTTGTGCGGGAAAAAACGGCCCTGGCGGGTTGCGGAAAGTTGGGCGACATTTGCCCATGTGTGCGCAAAATCTGTGGTTTCCGCGGCGCCCATAGAAGATCTATAACAATCAGGGCCGTCAATCATTCATAGCGCGAACGCGCTACTTATGACGGCCCTGTTTCTTGTTTCTGGCCTGCCCCCAGAGAGAATGGACCAATGATCTCACGAGGGGCAGGCATGTCATCATTTGTTTTTCTTCACTTTTGAATACCTTCATTTGCCTCTTTTGGCGTGGGCGCGCAGTAGACTCCGAGTGCTGTGGTCTGGAGCTCGAGAGGCGGAGTCAGGAACGTCAAGGCAAGGGCTGGTTGGCCGACCCTGCAGCCTGCTTCTGTGTTCTGTTGCGCGTGGGAGTCCTTAGGTGCAAGCAGGTGTATTAAGGTAAGATTAGTGGTCGAAGTGTTCACTTTTCCTGCTGTGCCGCTGTCAGCTGCCCCCTCTCTCTTTCTTACTCTTATTCCCTCCCTTTTTAGGTCTCGCCTACGCAGCGCGCATGCGCTGCATAGGAAAAAGACCTGTAGCAATCGCTATGGTTTTTGTCCCAAAAACGGGCACGCGTTGCATTGCCTTCAATGGCAACGCGTGCACGTTTGGAGATTCCCTTGCGGGAGCGAGCAGCTGGCGCCATATGTTATCAATTATCGCGCCTTGCTGCTCGCTCCCGCAAGGGAATCGCGCAGGCCCCCTCCTCGCCGCGCGCGCTTGTTTCAAATCGCTGATGACTCTCCCCATCGGGTTTGCAAGTTCCCTTTGCATTACAAGAGCTGCCACACTGGTTGGTCCCCCCTTTAATTTATAATCCAGTTGCGTTGGATACTGATTCTTCGAAAGCAGTGCTCTGATATATAAACTTTCTTGTGCACAAATTTAGTACTGTGCTGAACTTCCTTGAATGCATCTGGAATCATGGCCACATCTTGGGAGGGCTCCAGAATCGAGGACCCAACCACCTCTCCTCCGAGTGCATCCTCCACTTTTTATGATAAGATCTAGGATTAAAGAGGTCCTTTTTATCTTGTTTTTCTAACCTTTATCTTGTTTTCCTGGCATGGTGCAAGGGACATAGCAGCTCAGTTTACAGCAGTAGGGTTCCCGTTCCAGGGTGGAAATGTTTTTGGCGCGGGGCTTTGGATTGTACTGGCACGGGCACTGATTCTCTGAGTAATAACTCGAACGTTGGAGAAAGAAGCAACATCGAATTGCCTTTTTGTAAAGTTTTCCATTGATTCTTCCTGTCTGACCGTGGGGCGAGGAACTACAGAACAAGAAGGTAACATTTGTGGTAAACAATGAAGCAGCTTTGCACATAGCCGATAAACAGCGAGAATGTGTAGTTGATTGTGGGAACCAGTATCACTGTGCTTACTTAGCAATACGTTGTTTCAAGCGATGTATGTTTCTGGAATTTATATGATAAAATGACTGATGCGAAATCTCACTCACGGTGGGTCTCACTCACGGTGGGTGAGGTTCCTTGGTTTAGCCCCGGAACTGGATTTGACAGTGTCTGCAATACCACACACAATGTGTTTGATCAGACTGTGAGTGCATGACAGATTGCTGACAATTCCTTGTCAGCGTCTACACAGAATTCATACTGTAAGACATTGTATGGGTTATTCTCTACTCTGGCTCGGGGAAAATAGAAAGAAAGGATGGTTGCTGAGAAGACAGTAACTGACATATGGTCAATGTTTTGTTATGCTAAAATGCGTTTATGAAGCACACTGACCTGCACGGGCTTCCTGACACTGAGGTGCAAAACCATGCTGACCGAAAAAGGAACGATTAGTGGGAAAGAGTTTTAATTGCTTTCTGAATAAGTGGTTTTAGCCTTTGGGAGTCACATGGCTTCCTGAGGATACATCTCTAGTTGGTACCACTTTTATTTTATGTTTGGTTGTGTCAGATATTGATTTGTTGAAAGCAATGTTTCCTCTAGGATGTAAACTTTCTCAAGGTCAAGAATGTGACATAACATAGAGCCAGGCACCAAAAGTGAATTAGCAAATTAGATGGTTAAAAAAGTTGAAATTGTTTGCAAACATTTGCAGCTTTAAAGAAAAGCTGTATAAATCTGTTGCAAGATATGGATGATAGCATGCATTTGTGCTTGCTGCAGGCAATTATTTGTTTTTATATCAGGAAATCAACAGTAACAAGCATTGGCATAGCCAAAAGGTCTCGCCTTTGGGACCTTATAAGTGTTTAGCCATGCAACACTTGATGTTGTTGCACCAAGGATATTGTGCTGGATAACTAAACACTTATAAGGTCCCAAAGGCGAGACCTATTGGCTATGCCAATGCTTGTTTCTCTCTCTCGCAGCTCCTCACTTGCTGAAAACCGTGCTTCAATAAACGTCTCTTACCCTCTGTTTCCTCTACTTTCCTTCATTCCTTCCCCTGTGAAATGGTTCCAAAGATGAAAGAAACACTTTTGTTGGAAATGTCCTCTTTTATTAAATTTTTCTGTTACAAAGTGCAGCCTCGGGACCAAGAGAAAAATAGGTGCAAAATACGAAAACTAAATAAATCATTACAGAGTGGGCGCAAAGGGGCCAGATTGGGTTTATTCTCACCCAAACACATTAGTGCCACTTCACAGAGTTTGCCAGTGAAGCGCTACTTTCTTTTTCTCGTCATTCTTTGAACAGCATTGTTTTTCCCGGGTGTGGAAGTGCACCATTCCTGGAGGTTCTGCAAAACCTGGTTGATGACTGGAGTGGAAAACTTTTAATGTGATCCTTATCAGCTCTTTTCCTTATTTTAGTTTATAATGTGTACTGCTGCTCTTTGTTCAGGTATGTTGTCTTTTTAAACTATACTACTTATGTTTTGTAAGGATTTAAGCAATGGACATTGAAACGGGTCCCTTCTGGGCCCTGTAGTCATGTGCTTAACGTTTCAGGCAAAAACACTCCTTGATTTCTGAATTATGAGTGTAAAAGTGTTAAGGTAATCATTTTCTGCTTACATTTCACATGCTTTACTTAATCTTGCATTCCCTATGAGGGTTTGCGTTTTCCAGAATGTTGTAACTTTTTTTTTCTTGTGCCCCACCTGGCACACATCATGTCGGAGGTTGGTGATGTTAAAATGTTGCCCCCCCCCCTGGAAAAATTTCTGCGGACGCCTATGTACAGTATGCTTTCAAGGCTGGTATACTAGTTGTTTCTCTACAGAATTGGAACAAGTCAAAGGTGGACCTTAAGACCATCAAAAGAAACAACTGCATGACTGGGATATACGAACATGGAGTAGTAACAAGATGCAAAAGAGCAATGTAATAAACATCTTCCTTAGCAGCACATGTCCTTACCTCGGAGGCAGAGAAACGTGAGGAAATCTTCGGTCTTGGGCTTCTTCTTGCAAAGGTCGGAGATGGGGGTGACTGGAGCAGGTAATAACTGGTCCGCTAACTTTATTGGAGTTGTGCTGGGACTATTGGGCTGGGACTGAGCAAATTTCCGTTGTGCTTGCAGTCTAGGCCTAAAAAAGAGAAAATAGCGGCACACTTCAATAAGAACAGCTGTCTACAAACCCATAGCAGAATTTTATTGCAAGACCGGAGGCTCCAATTATTACTATCTTGCTTTACTTCAATAGAAAGCAAAGATTAGAAAACACAAGTAAAATCATGACAAACAAAAAAAATAAAACACTCCGCAATTCCTGAACTGGATACTACATACAGTCAGAACACTGGTGACTTATAATTAGTCCTTGACTTGTTATATAACGCTCAATCAACAGTAGGATTCCCTCTTTCTTGCTACTCGTTTAGTCAGATGAGAGTCATGGTTTACTGACCTTTATAATAGCATGCGTTTTTCATAAAATATTTTATACACTGCTGATGTCATTTATCACTATTTGTGTGTACCTCATCATTACTTGCATTGTTATTGCACTACTTCCTCTCTTTTGCACTGTGGAGCTGGCTAACTCTATAGTACATGCTCTCAGTTTCCATATGACCAGCTTCTTCCTCGCAGCAGCGCCTCTAACTTAGTTCACTTGAGCCTGCCAATTGGCGACAACCTTTCTCTTTCTGAACAAGACATGCGCTGCCTTCTTAATGTCGCTCTATTACTCCATGTATACATATCCGTCATAGGACACCAGCTTTTATTTCCAATTCAGTTTCAATAGCTTTGAGCTTTTCCGAAGTAGAACAATCCACCTTTAAAAGAGTTTTTCGCTACGATGTTTTTTTCCCCCAGATTAGTTATGCGCAGGGATACTGGTCGATAGAAACAAAACAATAGATGATTTTATTATTACCAACATATGAGACCAAGTTCTTCTCTCAAAGTCCTCGATCTTCCAGGAAACATTGTAAAAGAGGCCAAACGCAGACGGATCAAAACAATGGTGATTCTATTACAGGACCGGAGGCTTCGGATTATCGCTTCTCTTCCTTTACTGTTTTACTCACAGCAGCCAATGAGAACGTTTTACACACAAAATAAACTACATTTCCCATGATGCTCTCACATCTCATCATATCCTGTCCGACCCTATAAGAGTCACCATTTCCTTTCCCTGAGCCTCTTTCTTTGCTGCTCACGCAGAGATAAGTGCTTTACGCCGTTCTCCTACGCTGACGACACCCAATTACTCCTGTCCTTCGATAAGGACACGGAGTTTGTCGATCAGCGCTTTTCTAATGGCATGTCTGCCATAGCAGAATGGATGACTGAACACTTTCTGCAGTTAAATGCGGCCAAAACTGAGATCCTTCTGTTTGGTGCTGCATCAACTTCCTGGTCCCCTGAGTGGTGGCCGACAGTGCTAGGCCCCGCCCCTCTACCTACTTCGGTGGCAAAAAATCTTGGGGTCAGGTTGAATGCACATCTATCGATGAAGGATCAAGTTATGACCACCGCCGGGACCTGTTATCATACCTTGAGCCTGCTGCGCAGAGTGTTCAGGTGGCTACCCCTAACTGTACGCAGAACTTTAATTCAGGCTTTGATTATAGGTCGACTGGATTATTGTAATGCTTTATTGGTATCGGCGAACGAGTCTTCTCTTAGCAGACTGCAGATCGTCCAGAATGTGGATGCACGCCTAACTCTTAACAAACCACCCCGCACCTCCCCCGGGCCATTATTGAACACTCTCCATTGGCTCCCAATTCGCCAGAGAGTAAAGTTTAAGCTCTGTTGCTTTGTTCACAGAGCTCTCTATGGCACTAGCCCGAGTTATATGGTGGAGAAGTTCAAAGTGTACTGCCCGAATAGGTGTCTCAGATCGGAAGGCAAAATGTTATTGGTGGTCCCTCGTTTTAAGAAAAAATGATCTGGAGGCAAAACTGTGGTATATCTGGCGCCAATATACTGGAATTCTCTGCCAGAGGATTTACGTAAATGTCCTAGTCTTCCCCGTTTCAGAAAACTCCTGAAGACGGAATTATTCAAGGCTTGAGTTATGGGAATTTGTGCCTGACTGACTTGTTTCTATGCTTAGCGCGGAGATACCCCTTCGGGGGCGATTCCTGCGCTCTATAAATTCTTTACATACATACATATTACTTTATATATGTATGAAGTATATTGTATGATGGTTGCCAAGCACGCGCTTGAGAGCTTTATAGATTGATTGTTGTGTGCATTCAGAATTGTTTAATGGTTATTTTGTTGCCGCTATGTGCATGCCGTAACAGTGCTTTCCGGAGTGTTTTGCCCGATCGGGCACGTAATGAGGAGGCTCCCGCTGGGAGCGTGTGTACTGCGCTGTCTTCGGCAGCGTTTTATGTGAACTTGGGGATCGTGTGCTCATCGTGCTTAACCGCCTAAGGCCTCCCTCATAGCCGATGTGCGGTAGTGAGCCAGCATCGCTCCGACATGCGTAGCCCAATTGGGCTATCTTTGGGCGTTTTTTGGGCTACGCATGTCGCACGCGCCCCCTGCTTGCTCCAAGGCTCAGAAGCCTGGAAGTTTTTCACGGAGCAGTTCCTTTGGTGACGCCTGACCGGCTGCAATCAATAGTCAGGCCCTGGAGTTAGCACACGCTCCTTATACTGAAAAAATTTGCTCTTACGCCCTGGTGGGCTGCAATAATCTGGAATACAGCACTGCTGAGGAGCTAGGTACTTTTCAACATTCATTTGTGTGCATTTGTGTTGGCTTCCCCCGCCCCCCCCCCCCCCCGACTCCTCCAGTATCACCTTGCATTGTACTATAATATTTAGAATACAATAAGGGTGTGCAATGGAAGAGTGGGTGAGATAAGGAGGATGAGTCCTATCCTAAGGAGCAACAGGAATCTCTCCTGGAAGATAATATTGTTGACACTCTGGATGCCTCCGTCCAGCAGTCAGTCAACAGGGCCATAGAGAAGGCAGTCCCTAGCACTGTGCAGCAAGCCTTGGCAGCTGCTTTAAAGCCTATTACCAAGCAACTAGAAATTTTTGCGAAGCGTCATGGGTTTCAAACCCCTAATGATCCTCAAACTGATGACACCACAGACAAATCAAAGTCAGGGCCATGGTCCCACGCTGATGCGCTAGCAAATTTGCCCAAGGTGAATGCTCCTGATCATGGTTATTCCAATCCATCTAACACCGGGGGTGGAAAAGCGAAATGCAAAGAGAAAGTGCACACAGACACTGACACCACTGGTACTGACACGACCGATGAGGAGGCTCCTCCAAAGAAAAGATCTAGAAAGGCAGTAGATAAGACACCCGACATGACTCCGCAAAATCCAAACACCCCCTTCACTTTCAATCCGGCAGATATCGTACACCCTCGTTCGTCTGATTGGGCTCCACCCCCGGAGGTGGCAGACTATCTACATGATAATCTTAGAAAGGGATTCGACAAGGAAGTGCACATTAGGCTGCGCTCTGAGTGCTCTCGACCTGACATCCCGGATAAGGTGGCGGAAACACCTGACACAGATGCCAGCCTCCTTACTTTCCTTAAAAAGTTTGCGAAGGATCCCAAAAAAGGGATCGACCGCGCCTGGCGGGGCTGCCAGGACAAACTCTTAGATGTAGCGGGCCCCTGGCCAAAATTCTAGAGATGGCCCTAATAGCAAAGGAATCAGCCACGCCTGTGGATCCAGAAATATTAGCGGGCTGGACGCAGAGAGCGATTTGCCTCTTAGAAAACGCCAATTGCGCCATCTCTACTGAGAGACGCAAATCATTGTTGATGCGGATGGACTCAAATTTGACTGAACTAGCATCGGCCGAACCTGGCCCACTAGCGGAGGGTAACCTCTTTGGAGAAAGATTTGTCAAAGACGTTTCTAAGTATGTGGGCCCATTTACATCTTTGGACAAAGCCCAGTCAGGAATAAAAAGGGTCTTTCAGGCGGGCCTTTTTAACAGGGCCGGGCGAGGCAGAGGACGCTCGCCAGGCCGACAGTACTACCAAGGTCCTCCCAGGGGAGACTACAGACGTGGTCGAGGTGATTGGGATTCCACCAGAGGGGGAACTTTCTATCCCACGAGGCAAAGATACAACTGACGACGCTTCAACAGGGGCGGACACCGAGCCGGGTTCCAAGCCCAAAATTCTGCAGGTAAGAGTTACTCCAATGTCTCATTTACCTTTGGGGGGTCGTACCCAGTTTTTCAGTCACAATTGGAGAATGTTGTCACACGATGCATGGATTTTACAGACTATTCAGGGATTTCAACAAGACTTATCAAACACCATTCCAAGATACTCAACCGAGACAACTCAGTTTTTCCCAACAAGAGTGTGTCTTTATAGACGCAGAAATAGAAGAATTGCTGCAGAAACGTGCGATTGCTTTATTGCGACAACAGACCTCGCGGCTTCTGCAGCAATGTCTTCTTGGTACAGAAGAAGGGTGGTGTTCACAGGTTAGTATTAAACCTGAGAGAGTTCAACCAATTCATGATCTACAAACACTTCAAGATGGAGGGCATCCATCTCCTGGCAGATTTACTAAAGGAAGGAGATTGGATGGTCAGGTTAGACTTGAAGGATGCCTATCTGAAGATTCCTATTTTCCCACCCCATTGTCGTTTCCTGCAATTCAGATGGCGGAACAGATGGTTGGAGTATTTGGCCCTTCCTTTCGGGCTTTCCTCAGGTCCCTGGTGCTTCACCAAGGTAATGAAACCGGTGATTGCTCATCTACGAGAACAGGGCATCCGCATGATCGTATATCTTGACGATATACTCATCATGGCGCAGATGCAGTCCTTAGCCCTTCAGCACTTACAGATGACCATGTCCCTTTTACAAAATTTGGGCTTTGTGATCAACGAACCCAAGTCATCCCTTTGTCCCTCTCAGACAGTGGACTTTCTGGGGTTCGTCATAAATTCTCAGACAGCTCAATTGAGCCTTCCGCGTTCAAAGTTGCGGGATCTCAAGAAGGAGCTCACAACTGTATTATCCAGGCAGACAGTCTCTCTAAGGACAATTGCCAGAATAGTGGGGCTATTAGCGTCCTCCATTCAGGCGATCTTCCCGGGCCCTCTTCATTACCAGACCCTTCAGAGGCTAAAAATCCAGCATCTTCGGAAGGGTCTGTCTTACACAGATCTGGTTCCTCTGTCACAGGAAGTTCAAGAAGAGATACAGTGGTGGTTGGGCCATGTAGAAGCGTGGAACGGCAGAGCCATCTTCGGCTCACAACCAGAGGTTATTATAGAGTCTGACGCCAGCTGTTGGGGCTGGGGGGCACGTTACGGAGATATCTTCGAGAACTAGATCTCCACATCAATTGCCTGGAGCTATTAGCAGGGTCGTTTGCGATTCGGACACTCTCCCCCAAACAAGTCTATTGTTGCATCCTGCTCAGGATGGACAATATATCAGCAGTGAGATATATCAATAAGTTGGGAGGTACGAGGTTGTCACTACTAGTGGAGATAGCGAAGAACTTTTGGCACTATTGTCTGAGTCATCAGATCTCAGTCAATGCGGAATACATTCCGGGACAGTCGAGCAGTGTGGCGGACTGGAATTCCAGATATCTCCAGGACTACAGCGATTGGCAACTCCAACCCCGAATATTCCATTGGTTGCAAGCAATATGGGGCCCTTGTCAGATAGATCTTTTCGCGTCCAGACTGAAATCGACAGTTACAGACGTTTTTCAGATGGAGGCCGGATCCGTTAGCGAAAGCGACGGACGCCTTTTCTCAGGACTGGTCAGTGGGCCTGAATTATGCCTTTCCTCCCTTCATCTTGATTCCCAGAGTGGCAACACAGGTAACCCGTCAACTAGCGGAGGTGGTATTGGTGACCCCCATATGGAAGTCACAACCCTGGTTCCCAGTACTGCTGGAAATGAGCTGCGACTTTCCCAGACTGATTCCGTGGTCCTCGACGATGCTCCAGGGCCCTCATGGAGAAATGCACCCGATGGTGATATCTGAGCAGTTGTCCCTGATGGCATGGAGGCTTTCCGGCAACAATGGGAAATGCCTGGATTTTCGGACAAGGCTTCTGCAAGCCTGGGCCCCCTCCACAAGAAAAAGGTACTCTTCAGCCTGGAAAGGCTGGGTTTGTTGGTGCTTGGAACGACACGTGGATCCCGTGGGGGCAGACTTATCCCATGTTGTAAATTTGTCAGACAAAGGGTCGGAAGGTTTAGCATACCGTTCAGTCAATACCTTTAGATCGGCCATTTCTGCGGGTCATACTCCGGTAGATGGCAAACCAGTGGGTATGCATCCATTTGTTTGGAAGTTGCTAAAAGGAATCAGAGTAGTTAATCCTCATAAACCGAAATAGTCCTCTTTGTTGGATGTTTCGCTAGTTCTTTCGTTATTTGACAAGTGGCCGGCTAATAATCTGTTATCCAGAAAACAGTTCACAACCAAATTAGCTATGCTGTTATGTTTATTTGCCTGCAGACGTTCTTCGGATGTGAGAGCCTTGGATCTTACAGGTAGAGTATTTACTCCGTAAGGGGTTTACTTTAATATTACTGGCAGGACAAAAACATTATCAAGGAGTATTGAATATCATGCTTTTCCCTGTAATGCGAAGTTGTGTGGTTCAGTGTCTTAAAGCCTATGAAGAATGTACTCTGTCTTTACGACCAGAAGGCACAACACAATTATTGATTGCTTTACAGAAACCATATAAACCAGTGTCATCGGCTACGATAGCCAGGTGGTTAAAGTCAATCACGTAAAAAGCTGGTATTGATACCCAGATTTCTGGGGCACATTCTGTTCGTGGTGCCATGGCAGCCAAAGCCTTTATGTTGGGTTCAACTGTTCAAGATATTATGAGATCTGCTGATTGGTCATCAGAGTCTACGTTTAAGCAATTTTATTATAAACCGGTGGGTGATATATCTACGGTAGTTTTTGATAAGTGTTAAACGAGCAATAATCCGAAGCCTCCGGTCCTGTAATAGAATAAAAAATTTGCTAGCATTCGCGCCAAGAATTTTCAATTCTATTAAGGACACGGAGGCGAGGATTATCCCACCCGGTTATATTGCAATGATTGTAAGATATGCCCGCCCGATTGTATGGTACATTCTGTTTAGCAGAAGTTACGGGTTTCCTATGTCTCATTTATGTCAGGTTCCGAAAAGAAGACGGAATAGATGTTCTTCTGGTTGAAGAAATATATAACGTTCCAGTTTCGGTTATGGTTCTTCCACGTTGGAGGATGACAATTTCGATTGGAGTTTAATGTTATATTGGACTGAAGACTCGAGCAAGGAAAGAGGCTCAGGGAAAGGAAATGGTGACTCTTATAGGGTCGGACAGGATATGATGAGATGTGAGAGCATCATGGGAAATGTAGTTTATTTTGTGTGTAAAACGTTTTCATTGGCTGCTGTGAGTAAAACAGTAAAGGAAGAGAAGCGATAATCCTCGCCTCCGTGTCCTTAATAGAATTGAAAATTCTTGGCGCGAATGCTAGCAAATTTTTTATTCTTCAAACCACTCCTTTGATTACTCGTGGAAGAATCACACTTTTCATACACAATGAGCACATAATCTCCTCAGATCTATAAACTGGTACATGTTTTTCACAGTCAATTTTACTGCTGTCTTAGTCAAATTCTTTCCCGTCGCTCATCATCTCTCTCAATAAGAGGAACAACTGGTCAATCAGGAAATCTCAAAACTACTGAAATGTGCAGTGAAATTGCCCCACTTCACTCAGAACGACTGTGCAATATTTTTCTAGTAAAAACACAGAAAACCTACAAACATTCACTTTCTTTCTTCTCTGTCATTGCAAAGTGGAGACCCTCATACATCTCAAACTGTCTGTAGTCTAACCCATGACTGGATAGTCAATCTGGAGTTCAAAGATGCCAGAACCCCCACTCCTATCTTCAGCATCTGTGATCATTTCTACGATTTCCATGGCAGGGAAATATGCATCAATATACATATTTTAAATTTGGTCTTTCATCAGCACCAAGGTGCTTCACAAACTCATGACCAGCAGTAGCTCAATTGTGGCTCTCATCACAGATGCTTTTCTTCCAAGTTGGTCTTCAGACTTAAAATGGGTCTTTCCACTTTTCTATATTCGTGTTTGTTGCAAGTGAGATAGGAAAAAGGATCCTGTTGCAATTGTAACATTCTACTCTAATTCCTACACATGGTTTGTGGATCTCCTAGAACTATTCAGAGATCCTGATTCTTATTACTTCCTATACAAAGACTGGGTTGCCCACAATCTAGCCCGATCAGGCATTCTGGAACTGATGGATTGGAAGTTATTTCCCAGATTTTTTTCATCCGACTTATTAATGGTCCTGGGCACTAGGGACCACTAAAGTCTCCTAATCAGTATGAAGAACTTGCTCTTGCTGGTATGGTAAGCCAAATCCAGTTTGTCGGACGTTACAAACATATTGCTTTTTTTTTCTTTGTTCTTTGGTTTCCTTAGACAATTCTCCTGAAAGAATCACTGCTAAGTAGCTGCAAAGCACGCTTTTTATCCAAACTAGACTACTGTCACACTCTGTTCTTGGGCTTGCCTTCAAACTAGTGTCCTAAGCTGCAAAGAATGCAGAATTCTTCAGTCAACATAATTTTGCTCCCATGCTCCAATAATGAGTTGACAAGGACTTTTATTTAAGATTTAAATACTTTTCAATTGCCAAAGAATAAAGACCTTACAATCTAGGCCATTCCTTTCATACTGAAAAATGCAACTACTCCAAATGGGAACAAACAGAAGGGCACTCTTTCTGTTTTTGGATCACTATCTATGGAATCTTCTCCTTGAGGCAACAATATAGGAGTATTTCCTACATTTCCATAGTTGAATGAAATCCTATCTTTTCTATAAAGGTTAATGAAGGTAGGTGTGGCTGTCTTAAGTCTTCTTTGTGTTGTCAGTCAATGTTTCTTTCTGTATGGCATAAGAAACCCTGTTGGTGCCAACGTGCTCACAAATAGCAATACCAACAACTATTATTGTTATGTTTATTACAGACATGCTATTTCTCTGGAACACGCTCTTGATATTGAGAAGCCCATAAGAGTTTACTTTGTTTTATAGACGTAAGAGAATCAAAACAAATTCCCCTACCCAAAATACTATTCTGTGTGAGAAGTAAAACATATGTTAAAAATGTATCATTTTTGGAATGACAGTACTTTCTCTTAAATTTTTCTGCCAGCAAATCTTGCAATGTTATTGTGAGTTGTATCTTAACAGAGTTTCGATGTTACAGCACTGGACCGGTCTTCGAGACAATTTACTCTCTCTCTGGTGTTTTCCATTCCATCTATTGGAGCACAAACTCTTCCTGTGGGGAATATCTATTCTTCATGAACATCCAGGGCTTTCGGCTGCAAGTTGAACAAGAAAACATGGAAGCAGAGTCTCTTACAATGTTTGCAGATTAGTTACTAATTTCATTCAGAAAACCCCATGATCCTATTTTGCTCTCACTATAGCTAACTTGGTTAAAAGGATAATGAAATAGGCAGGTATAAATATTTCCAAAGCCTGAGAACACATTGCCCGGGGTAGCATGGCATCTAAGCAGGGGTGGCTCCTTGGGGTGCTGACCCGCCATTCAACCAGTGTGAGGCACCAGTGCATGATCATTTTATAAATTAAAGTCCTGAGTTTGCTCTGACCGAAGCTAAATGATGTGAGCTGTGGGCGCGTTGTAACAAGGCAGAGAGGGAGGGCTAAAGTGGGTAATTTAAATGACTAGTATCAGCCGAAGTCCAGTGAGCATGTCGGGCTGGACAGGTCTCTGATTGCGGGCAACTTGACATGCGCTCCTCAGGACTCATACCAGTGCTCTATTAGGGCGTCAGGGGGAACTCAGCAGAGTCCCCCTGGTCTCGTTTGGAGACCTGGGTTCACCCAAACCAGCCAAAGCTTGATTTGCTCTCATGCAGTTTTAAGAATAAAAAGCACTCAAGCTTCTCCTCGTGGGCTCATGCTTTCAAGGAAGCGCAGGGGAGGGATAGTTAAAGACATGACCAATGGCTGTATGGCTTTGTTTTGAAGCCACACAGTCACTGGTTATCTTTATATAATGGCGAAGTAATGGCGCTGCTTTTTCCCTTAATGCACAGCGCAAGGGACCGCATTGTGCAGGAGAGGAGTGGAGATTAGCAGTCTCGCCATATGTCGTAGCTGCAGGCACACACTCAAGGCAAGAGTGAGTACACTCCAGGCTGTTTCACTTGTTAAGGACTAAAAGTAGTGGCTGGGGAGGAGTGGGGGCTTTGATGGGAGAGTGTGCAATGCCATCTTCAGCAACTATGCAAGTGCCTTATGGCGATCCCCTAGCACTCCCCTCGCTCCTTGTGTAATGCATGCACAAAGCGCTTATTGCTTTTATGTGAGCCATCACGGCCTGTTGATGGTGTTTGTGGGTTGGACCATTACTGCATGATTGCATTTACAGTAAAGAAGGGGACAGCAGTAAATATGCGGCTGGAGATTTCAAACCGGTAACTCTGGTGTAGGCCTTGGCGCTCGTGCACAGCTCCCAGGGCTGACTTGTACCATGGACTGGCTTTCCGGTCTATAATCCACTGGCAACGTCCTCACATCACGCTCTTCCCTATGCACAAAACACTGTCCTGTGCATTGTGATCACACTCTGACCCGTGCACTCTGTGCATGCATCTCCAATTAAAGTCTGCCCTGCACTGCAGCTGGGTTAGGGAGGGGAGACCTCATGCAGAAACAACCCCCTGCCCTCAACTCCCTCTGTGTGCGCCTGTTTGAGATCTCATCTGTGAGTGCACGTGTCTGTAATTACAACCACCCCAGCACTGTAGCTGTGGTATGGAGTGCAAAGGGGGCCTTCATGCAGTAGTATAGCCCACACAAGCTCCATTCTGCACGCCTGTATTAAACTGTGTGTCCTACAGCTGTAAGAACATGTGTACGCGTGTCTTACAACTGCATATGTACGCCTGTCTAACAGCTGCATATTTGTACGCACCTCCATTCTCTGTAGCTGTACGTACGTCTATCTGCATACTCAGTAGATCATGTGTCATATCACAATGTATATTTCGTGTGTGTTCACTGTGTAGCTCTATCATTACGTGTCTGCAATACATATAGAGGTGTGTTCGTATGTAACTTATGTCTGTATGGACATCTACATCTGTGTCTTGTAGCTGTAGGCAGCAGCGGCTGGTCATGTAAGGGAAGCCAAGGATGAAATATCTGGGAGGCTTTTTCACTATTTGTTCATCCTTCAAATGGAACAGGTTATCACAAAGGAAGGGGTAAGGGTCCAGGGGGGAGTTTTCAATCTGATGCATCTTTCTTCACATATTGACTGAAAGCAAGAAAGATGAGCACACAGCCAGCAAAGTACACAACCGTTTCTGGATTTATTTTAGGAATCGCATGAAACGTTCTCTTTTAGACTGCTGTGTTAAAACACAATACTTTTGGCCTAAAGGAAGACAATGAACAAAGAGCAGGAGCCCACTGGATCGGGATGACCTCTTTTGCTAGATCTTCAAGCCATCTGTTACCAACTTGATAGGGGAGGGACGAAGCAACATTCTCTGGACAGTGGAGGGCGGCAGGAAAGCGGTCTTATCCGCTGGCTCTCAATATGCACATCTATAAGAGCCACTCGAGTCCTGAATACTCATTTCACAATTTTATATTTTCAGAGTTTTTGTACAGCATCTTAGGTAAATAGGTTTACAGAGAAGGCATTGGGGAAACATCTTTAGGAGAGAAGCCACATGCCCACTAAGAAAGTATTTAATTAAGAGGGTGTACTACTGAAAATACAGGGTAGACACCAGTGACTGCATAAGGTTATAAAATGGTATGTTTTCTTCATGTGTGTCTTGTTCATCCAGTCCCAGTTTTACCTTATGGGGATAGCAGGGTGAATCCTGGGATGTGGCAGAGCCTAAAAGTTCCTAGATGCTGGAGGCAGTGTGATGAACCCGGAGTGTCAAGGTCAACTCTCAAGAGGACACAGACAGTCATTGTAAATACTCCCTTACGAAGATGCATAGTTATGCCCTCCAACAGACCTCCCCATGCATTTATATCACAATCATAATTATCAGATGACATTGAATCAAATGGTGGAGAGAGGAAAAGAGTCAGAGGGCAATGCAAACGAAAGACTTAAAATTCACAAAGATGAGACTGACCCCAAGAAAAAACGCATTGCACCAGAGAGAAGGATTGAAATGCATTCCCCCTTAATTAGCAGCAGCATTTATTTAGTCAAATGAAAGCACCTCACTATTCTGAGACGTTTCCATTGGCAGAGAGTTGTGTTCATGGTAAACTTGACAATACGCCATGAGGAAAAAGTATCACAGCTCAATTAGTAAAAACCTATTGAATAACAAGACTACACATTCACACATGCTTTGTATACCTTCCTACTAAATTCTTTATTACATTTTGCTTTAAAATGCACTATTTGCCACTATTTTCACCACTTTTTCTCTGGGGGGACAGGGGGGGCGGGGGATTCATCCAGAATAGCTTACCTCAGGAGGGCTCACTTGCTTCGCTTGCTACTCATCCCCAACTTTTATGCCCCATCATTTTGAAATGTCACCAGCCACCACTGCATCTAAAGCTTTTAAGGCATGCGCTCATATTGAAGAGATTCTAAAAGCAAATGACTGCTTCAATAATCCTACATTGTATTGCAAATCAGTGCCTCCTGCCTCTTTGACCGCTTTTAATAAGCTTTTAACTGGTAAAATAGGAGTCTCTGATACCTTGCCACAAATATGGATTTTTTTAGGTTTCATGAAGGAAAATGCAGAAGTTATAAGACACAGAATGCAAGTATTATCCAACCTCCAACTGTTTGTTAATTTCTCTTTTTTGGGGGGAGAGACAGTAATAGTTTGTTTGATTAACTAAAATTATACAATTTAAAAGCCTAAGAAAATCAACGTTTATCAGAATTAACAGTTTAAAAATGTATTTGTTACATACTTATCTATTTACAGAATAAAACCAAAAGGTCCCGAGTGCTTGTCGATTTACAACATAAAACCAATTTATAAAGACCTGGGGTGGCCACCTCTAGTTTCTACAGTTAGTCAAACTAAACACCTGCGGGGTTGAACAATTCTTGAGTCTTAGGCTAGTGCACATTCAGGTTAAACATCCTGATGGTAGCCAAGAATCGTTTTTATGCCGTGACGAGTGCGATAATAGCTCAAAGTGCTAGTGCAGGATACAAATAAGCAGCAATTGCGTGATCAGGCTGCTGAGAGTGCGTGTGCATGTAAAGCCTTATCCTTTTGTGCAGCTGCAGGCTTAAGGATGCTCGTACCAGACTATGATAAGTTGTCCTCTCTGTGTGCAGTGTATGTCTGCGGACTTGTGTACACAGCCTGGGGCAAGAGCGCAAAATGCTTCAGAGTAAAGGGGAGAGGAGGGTAACGCAAAGCATCAATAAGCAAACCAGAATCATTTGTGACCTTTTTCTAACTCCTTGGTTGCTAGGGCCAGGAACCTCACTGCCTTGCATGCAGGTTGGACTGAGTAATCTCCTAGTAGCTTTATTACGGCCAATCTGCATGTTCTTATTTGCATCTGTTTTAGTGATGGCCATATTAAGTTCTTCTGGAGTGGTAGGAGGGCCGGACAGACGAATAGTAAATGGAGTAGTGATTCAGTGCTATATCCACAAAGACGACACTCCATGGTTGGCCAAGACTGTTTCCATTCCAGTGTTAAGTCTTTGGATGGGGAAAACTCCCAGCCTAAGAAGCATCCAGTTGTGCTTTTTTGATTCCGAAACTTTTTCCGAAAAATATGGCTGGGGTTTTAAAATGCTGTATGTTGGCATGACCACCCACGCTTGCTTTTTGTTCGCCAGAGCTACTTTGTCGGATGAGAATGACTGCAGTCTGGTAGCTTTATTGATTGCCCGTTTGAACTCGGGGTATTCTGTTATTGTATACCAGGCATCTTCTATCCTTAGGGCTACGATTGACTGATGTAGTGAGGTGCAGACAGAGTTCTTTGCACTGGCTTGTTTTTCTGTTTCTAGCCAACACCAATGTGACAGTGAGTTTTCAGCTGCTGCCCTCATTCTCCAATAGTATTTTATTGAACCGCCTTGTCTGACGGGGGTCTGGTTGCATAATGCAAACTCCAGCCTGGTATGTGCTTCAGATATCTGTCGTGGAATCCGGAACAGTTTTTTTTAAAGAGGCTGGATTGAAAGGTGTTCAGACTTACTGAGTCTTTACTTTTGAGAAATTACGATCCACAAGAAATCTAGGGCAAGAATTTAGCTTCGATGACCTTCAAAAAATGATTTGTTGAGCAGGGTCGTAGCTTTTGTTGCAAGATTTTGTATGCAAATAGCAATTTGTTTGCTTTTGCTTGCCTGGATAACATATGCGGTTTGTAATTCAGATGGCGATCTAGATGTACCCCAAGGTATTTGTAAGTTGAGACCTATTCCAAGATGTTACTATTTGCCTTCCAGGTGAATCTGGGTTGTCTTTTGTATGTGCTCAAGAAGCACAGGACCTTAGTTTTATTGTAGTTAAGGTCCAAGTGCGCTGTTGTTGCGTGGTCCACCTATTGGAAGATCAGCCGCTGAAGGCCTCGCGGGGTTTTGCTGAGCAACACTATATCATCTGCGTATTGCAAACTTTTTATTTGTTCATAGAGATGGTTCTCGAAGCCTGCTGTGTAGATGTTGAACAGGCAGGCACCCCTGCTTTAGGCCATTGTTGGTGAAGATTTTGTTAGTTACACTTCGGCAGTCTCCTAGTTTAATTTGGACCCACGTGTTTCAATAAAGATCTGTAATTGCCTCAAGCAGTTTTGCCGGGATCCCCCACCTTTCCATTTTTTCCCATAATTTGGCCCTTGGACCTTGTCGAAGGCTGCTTTAAGGTCTATAAAGCATGCGTAAAGTTAGCTTGATTTTGAGATAGCTTGCTTGGCCAAAAGAGTTACTGCTGATAAATTGGTTAAGGTACTCATTCCTGCACGAAAACCTGTTTGCATTTTGGGAACCAGGTTAATGGTGGTCATCCAGTCCTCTAGTTCGAACAACAGGTTTGAGGCATATATCTTAGCCTCCACATCCATTAGTGCGATTAATCTATAGTTGTTAGGATTGGAACGCTCCCATGTTTTAATATATTGGTTGAAGTATGCTGCCTTGCTGTGAGTCTGGAATGATGCCAGTTTCCAGTGCAGACCAGAAACTTGGGGCCCTTTTGAATAGGGCACTAGGTAGGCCGCTTGGCCCCGGTGCCCCCTCGAATCGGAGTTTCTTTATGATGTGCATGACCTGCTTGTGAGCAAGCTGAGGGCTGTCGTCCTTAGGGATTGCTCTCTTTATTGGAGGCCTGCTTGGGTTTACTTCACTCTCTGTAGAGCTAGCTTGATCCGCTGCGTTGTTGACGACTGATGAAGGATGAGAGATGTTTGGTTTTCTTAAAGGGATTGAGTCCCTCAATTTAACGTTGTAGTCCTCTGGAGTTTGGCGCTGGTTGTGCCCTTCGCAGTTTTGCTGGTCTTGTTGATGTGCTATGCTGTGCTGCTTCATTGTATACCGTGATTATGTGGTTTGTCCAAACGGATTCCATAATATCTGAATTATGATGCCGATTAATTTCTCTTCTAATACAGGAAATCACTGTATAACCACATAATAACTTTCTGTATACCTTTTCCTTCAAGGTCACTGTCAGTATTCAAAAGGAAAATGCTACTTACCAGTATGCATCTGTTCTTGGCATGTAGAGCTGCAGATCCTCACACTGTGCATTAGATCGCCATCTGGTGTTGGGCTCGGATGCTTGCACTTTGTTGTTGTCTTCGAAGAAGTCTTTGTAGTCATGTGATAGGTGACTCCTCCTTTGGACAATAGTGCGCATGGGCATCGACTCCATCCTCAGATTGTTTTTCGCCATATTGGGGAGTGATGGAGTTAGTAGAAAAGGAAAGAGATGTCCATGTGTGTGTATCTAATTAAGATAGGACTGGAACACATACAGGTCCCGGGGAGGTGGGTGGGCGTGTGAGGATCTGCAGCTCTACATGCCAAGAACAGATGCATACTGGTAAGTAGCATTTTCCGTTCGAGGCATGTGAGCTGCAGAGCTCACACTGTGCATAGACTGTACAGCAGTATCTCCCTAGCGGTGGTCACCTGTATGTGTTGCAGTAGTTTGAAAAAGGGTTTTAAGGACAGCTTGGCCCACTGAAGCTTGTTGCTTGGCTTGCACAGCAACACAATAGTGTTTAGTGAAGGTGTGTGTTGTAGACCATGTGGCTGCCTTACATATGTCTTCTAGGGGAATGTTCCCTAAGTATGCCATGGAAGCCCCTAGTTTGCGTGTTGAGTGCGCTCTAGGGGGAACTGATAATGTGCGTTTGGCTTTTTGGTAGCAGATTTGGATACATTTAACAATCCACCTTGCAACCCCGGCTTTTGAGATGGGATTACCCTTGTGTGGTGGAGAGAAAGCTACAAACAATTGTTTGGTTTTGCGAAAAGACTTGGTTCGGTCAATGTAATACATAAGGGCTCTCTTGACATCTAGGGTTTTGGAAGAACACGGGTAGTTCTACCGATTGGTTAAGGTGGAAAGGCGAAATTACTTTGGGAAGGAATTTTGGGTTTGTCCTGAGAACTATTTTATTATGATGTATTTGTAAGTAGGGCTCTTGTATAGTTAAAGCCTGTATCTCACTGACTCTCCTGAGAGAAGTGATTGCAATCAGGAACGCAACTTTCCATGTAAGGAATTGAAGTTCACATTTATGTAGGGGTTCAAAAGGTGGTCCCATGAGCCTGGTAAGTACTATATTAAGATTCCACACTGGGGAAGGTGGTAATCTGGGAGGTATGATCCGCTTAAGGCCTTCCATAAAGGCTTTAATGGCGGGGACTCTAAAGAGTGATAAGTGTTGCCTGTTTTGTAAGTAAGCAGCAAGGGCTGCGAGGTGCAGACGTATGGATGAGTATGCAAGATTACATCTTTGCAAATGTAGCAAGTAGCAAATTATGTTTTGCGTGGAGGCCTGTAATGGTTGGATATGATTGTTAGTGCAGTAAATAGCGAATCTTTTCCATTTTGCTGCATAGCAGGCTCTGGTAGTTGGGTGTCTAGCCTCTTTAATAATGTTCATACAGTCTGGCGGTAGGTTAAGGTAACCGAATTCTAGGACTTCAGGAGCCAAATCGCAGGGTTCAGTTGAGATGGATCTGGGTGCCTTATCTCTCCATGGCTCTGCGTTAGCATTGATGGGGAGAGGTGTAGTCTTTGGTATGGGACTACCGATAGTTCTAGTAGTGTGGTGAACCACGGTTGGAGTGCCCATGTGGGAGCTACTAGTATCATTTTTAGAGACTGTTGTCGGAGCTTGCGTACTACAAGTGGGATCAGTGGTAGCGGTGGAAAAGCGTACACAAATCTGCCGGACCAGTTCATCCATATCGCATTGCCCTGGGACTGCGGGTGTGGAAACCTGGCGGCGAAGGTTGGGCATTTTGCGTTTTGGTGTGTGGCGAACAGATCTATGTCTGGCTGGCCCCACATCTGGAAAAAAGGTAGAAGAACTTGTGGATGTAGTTCCCACTCGTGAATCTGTTGTATCTGTCGACTTAACAAATCGGCAATCTGATTGTGAACCCCTGGTAGGTGTTCTGCTAGAAGGTATATGTTTTGTGGAATGGCCCACCTCCAAATGTCCTGTGCCAGTTGGGACAGTTGTGGAGAGTGTGTCCCCTCCTGTTTTTGTATATAGTACATGGCTGTGATGTTGTCTGTTCGGATCAGGACAGCCTTGTTCTGTACGTGGAGTTGAAAAGATTTGAGAGCTAGGAATATAGCTAGTAACTCTAGGTGGTTGATGTGGAGCAGCTTCTGTTGAGTGGTCCACTTGCCTTGTGTTGTATGATCTAACAGGTGTGCTCCCCATCCTGTGAGTGATGCGTCCGTGGTTAGTACTATTTGTGGAACCGGCTCTAGGAACGGCCGCCCTTTGGACAAATTTTTGGTGTTCCACCAGTGCAGAGAGCGATGTGTGCGGCTGTCCACCAACACCAGATCTGTAAGATGTCCGTGAGCCTGGTTCCATTGGCGCGCTAGGCACTCCTGTAGAGGACGCATTTGAAGTTTGGCATAAGGGACGATGAAAATGCAAGATGGCATCATGCCGATTAGCTGCATAAACACTCTGGCTGGGAGAGAGTGTTGTATTTGAAACCTGGGGATAAGGGTTTGTATACTGGCTATCCTGGCTGGGCTGGGGTAAGCTAGAGCAGTGGAAGTGTTTATTGTGGCTCCCAGATATTGAAGTATATGGGAGGGCCGAAGGTGCGACTTGGTGTAGTTTACTGTGAACCCCAAGTTGTGTAATGTTTGTATTGTTTGGTGAGTGTGTTGGACACACTGTTTGAATGATCTGGCTTTGATGAGCCAGTCGTCCAGGTATGGGAAGACATGTATTTGTTGTCTTCGTAGGTGCGCTGCTACTACTGCAAGGCATTTGGTAAACACTCTTGGAGCAGTGGTGACTCCGAATGGAAGTACTTTGAACTGGTAGTGCTGTCCATTGAGTACGAACCTTAGATACTTCCTGTGAGCAGGATGTATGGGAATGTGGAAATAGGCGTCCTTGAGGTCTAATGTGGCAAGGAAGTCTTGCTGTTGTAGTAAGGGAAGCACTTGCTGGAGACTGATCATGTGAAAATGATCTGAATGTATATACTGATTGAGGGGTCTGAGGTCTAAAATAGGCCTTAGAGTGCCATCCTTTGTGGGGATTAGGAAATACAGGGAGTAAACCCCTGTACCCCTTTGTAGTAGAGGAACTGGCTCTATGGCGTGCTTTTGAAGCAGGGAAAGTACCTCTTGCTGTAAAAGCGTAAGATGGTCTGCGGCCATTGGACGCTGCTTGGGTGGTATGTTGGGGGGGGGGTAGCTGTTAGTTCCAGGCAGTAGCCATGTTGGATAATTTGTCTTACCCACCTGTCTGTTGTAATGGAGTTCCAGACAGGTAAGAACTGTGATAGCCGTCCCCCGACAGGGGTGGTGTGGTCGGGGGAAGTGGAGGGAAGTCACTGTTTAGGAGTGGTGGAGGTACGGGTGTTGTTATTACCTCGACCTCTGCCCTTAGTGTTGTTGCCTCTGTAACCACCTCTAAAGTATCCTCTATTGGGAGAGGTTTGGGTGGTGCTTTTATATGAAGAGGAATTGTCTGTGGTGTTCCTAGAGCCCCCTCTGTAGAAGGAGCGGCGAAAGGAGCCACGTTGTTGTGGGGACTGCAATGCTCCCATTGACTTGGCAGTGTCAGTGTCCTTTTTCATTTTTTCCAGTGCTGTGTCAACAGCAGGACCAAAGAGTTGGTTTTGGTTAAATGGCTGATTTAAGATGGTAGTTTGGACTTCTGGCTTAAAACCTGAAATACGGAGCCAGGCGTGCCGTCTGATGAGTACGCTAGTGTTGACGGACCTAGCGGCGGTGTCGGCTGCATCCAGGGCGCACTTAATGGAGGCATTTCAAATAAGTTTGCCCTCCTGAATGAGGTCATTGGCCTGTGTCTTGTACTGATCAGGTAGGTGTTGCAATAGGGTCTCTAGCTGATCATAGTGGGCCCCATCGTACCTAGCTAGTAGTGCCTGGGTGTTAGCTATGCGCCAGATGTTGGTGGCCTGCGCAGCTACACGTTTGCCAGATGAATCCAATAATTTTGACTCTTTGTCAGGGGCGGAGCATCCCCTGAAGTTTGGGAATTAGCTCGTTTACGTGCATTAGAGACGACCAGGGAGTCAAGAGGGAGCTGACCTTTGATGTAGGCGGGGTCATCAGGGGCAGGTCTATACTTTTTATCTATTCTAGGGTTAAGGATCCTGGCCCTTACAGGGTCGTTGAATATTTCAGGGGCATGTTTAATGACACCTTTGATCATGGGTAAAGTTTGAACAGTTTTTTGAGACTGTTCAAAGGTGTCTAGAAGGAAATCTTCCTCTGGTTGGTTGGTGTTTATATGCACCCCGTGAAAGACAGCAGCCCTTTGGATAAGTTGTCCAAAACCAATGTGATCATCTGGTGGAGATGGTTTTGTGGGATAAGGTGGAGGGCTGGGGAGGTCTGTAGGATCTAGGGGGTCGTTGGAGCCCCAGTCGTCCTGTGGTGGGTTGTCTGGGTCTAGAAGTAGATTATCAGGGTCATCACCGTACCCCATGTCGTCCTGATATTCATGTGGTGGAGAAGTTACAGGCTGAGGCGGTGTAACAGGGATGTGGAGAGGAGGGGTGTTAGATAGAGGTATAGGAGAAGAAGGAGGCATAGGGGAAGTAGAAGAGTCCTTCTTGTTTGGAGGGACAGGCTTGTGGCGTGGCACAGAGGAGATATGTCCAGTGTTAGGATTAATATGTATTTTCTGTTGATTAGGATCGATGGGATCCGGTCGAAACAGTTCCTCCTCCTGAATATTTGGCTTCGGCGCCGACTTTTTCGGTTCCGAGCGCGGTGATGGCTTTTTTGGATGTTCTTTTGTCTTAGAAGGCGTAGGGGAGTCCTTCGGCTTAGCTATGGGCTCGAACAGCTTCGGTTTAGGGGCTGTGTCGTGGAGCCTGGGTGTCGCGATCCCACTCACCTGAACCACAGGAACCGCGGAAACGAAGAGAGTCCCCCCTCTCACCTTCAGACCAATCCTCCACACAGTATAGTGCAGTATGGGCGATTGATCCCAAGGGGAAAGGGACGTGAGGTACGGCACACAAGCTTCTCTGGGTCGTGGAAGACAGGTGATAGAAGGGTTTTGTTCTAAAGGTGGCAGGGTCGGGAAGAAAGGGAATCGGATTCACATCGGAGGAGGAGGAGCAGCCCAAATCTGGAATACAGAAAGTGAAAGGAAAACGTAAATAGGGTGAAGAGCAGAAGGGCACAAGCAGTCCAATGATCAACGTCAACTTCCTTCTCCCACTAGAAGGACAGCCACTCACCCTTGAGAAAAGGAAAAGTCGTAGGGATGATTCAGGACACAGGGTATTTTGCGAGTTCCACTAATTGGCGCTTTCCCATGACTGCAAGCGAATCAGAATAAACAAGGTGAAAGTCTCGTGGCTGCAGTCCCTCCCTGCTTCCGGCTCCTGCCGTGCGCCTGCGGGGGAACCAAGAAGAATGACCGCCACCGCGGTAGGAGGAATTAATGGAAGCGCAGTCAGCTCCTGCTGTGCTTTGGATCAAAGGAACCATACGAGATACTCTGTAGCGCTATCCGTGGCAACGGCGTGATAAACAGAAATGAAAGGTCCAGAAGAGTATCGCGGGCGGCTTCCGCCCCGTACTGGAGGAAAGTGCAAAAAAACTCAACAGCGCTCAACTAGTCAGTGTGGGCGTCCTCTAGCCTTGCACATAAAGTTAAAAAGTAAAAGGCTGAGTGCTCGGCTCCTGCCGTGCGCACCAGCCTAGAAGTGAAAGAAAAAGGTCTTCGCGGTAATTACCGCCTTTGAGGAAACGGCTCCTGCCTTGCTATAACCCAGTGAGGAATTAGGTCAGCCAAACGCCGAGGAAAAGCCCAGCTCCGTCTGCGAGCAGCAACCACGTGGTTTTAGTTTTTTGAAAAGGTCAAAGGGGGCAGCACTGTTTCCCAGATGATTCACTGAGAACACGGCTGAATCGGAAGGAATAGAGACGCGCTCCTGTGCGCTCTCTGGCCTGGGTAACTGGAATCCACGAACGAAATAAGCCAAGCACCGGAGTCCAGGTGAGGGGGCTGTATATACTGGTCACCAGGGTCACCTGAGACTTGGTAGCCAGTGGGGTAAGGGGGTGGAACCCAGAGGAAAAAAGGAGTGTAAACCCAGAGAGAGAGAGAGCACAAGTAGGTATGAAAACCTGGAAAAGGAACTGAAACCTAAGAAAGTGGTAACACTGGGTTTCGGCGCCGAGTGATCCGCATGCTTGGAGGCGGATTTTGGGACCGAACCGGATTTCGGCGCCGGGTGTTCTTTCGGTTTCGGCGCCGAAGGTGCCTGTGGAACGGACATGTGTGGTTTGGTCGGTGCCGAGGAGCCGGAAGGCTTTATTTTCTTCTTCGGCGCCGAGCCGGAAGGCGGGGCGTCCGAAGCACATTTACAGTCGCAACTGGGGCCCGCAGGCGAAGTGTTGACCGGTGCCTTCGTTTTTGCAGGTGGGGTTGGGGCAGGGGCGGTAGTACTCACTCGTTGCCCTGGAGTGATGGAACCGTCTGAGTCCTCTGCCTCCGAGATGATAGTGAGGTCTTCGGAATCTTCCTCCGGAACATCGGGACCCTCATCGAAGATATTGACGGGTTCCGGAGCGGACCGTTGCGCCATGATGTGCCTTCGGGCTCGACGATCGCGAATGGTCTTTTTGGAGCGGAAGGAAGCGCAGGCTGGACAGGTGGCCTCGTTATGGTCAGGTGAGAGGCACAGGTTACAGACCTCGTGGTGGTCACTGTGGGGGAACTTTGCTCCACACTGGGGGCATTTCCGGAAGGGCGTCCTTTCCATGGGCAGTACGCCTTACGGCGTCGATGGGCCCAACGGCCCGCGTCGACGGCTGGAAAGGAGATCGAGGAAGGGACGTCGAGATGTTGATATCAAGTCGTGAAAACGCTGAAAATGAAGTTTCGAACCGGAGGGTCGAAGTTGCATCTGAACCCGATGGCGGAAAAACAATCTGAGGATGGAGTCGATGCCCATGCGCACTATTGTCCAAAGGAGGAGTCACCTATCACATGACTACAAAGACTTCTTCGAAGACAACAACAAAGTGCAAGCATCCGAGCCCAACACCAGATGGCGATCTAATGCACAGTGTGAGATCTGCAGCTCGCATGCCTCGAACTCCTAGTTTCGTTTTTCAGTGTTGCCATAGTCAATATCTCAGTCTTCCTAATAAAATACTAAAGACAAAGAATGGACTGCCGTCCATCTCATCTTCACAATGTGAATGCGTTTCCTAACGTTGCAATTTCTGCGCAGGTTTCCATAAAGGCTTGCATCAAAAACGAGGGGCTACTATTTATTGGGCTTTGTATAATAAACAACGGACAAATTAAGTCACCTGTATTCTCACTGTTTTAGTCCTCTGCAAGAGATTGCTGGGAATTGTAGTTTTTTTCCACGATTCTTACTTTGTTTTAGAATTCTTCTGGCTGTTGCGGAGGTAAAGTAAGAAAGCACAGCATAATAGTTCCGTTCGGGTCTTTAATAAAAATGAGGACTTTCTTGCTAAACGTAGAAAAACAACTGTTATATATTAAAAGCTGCTGTTCAGACGCTGCTTTGCCTGACAGCTTTAAAGTCCAATTCTAGAGAAATAGTTTAGTTATGCACAGATCTATCACATAAAACCCTATATTTAGGTTAAGGACATCAAGCAAAGGAAGCAATTTGTTGTCTCCGATTTGGTGCTGTAACCTCCAACACCCCCCCTTCCCCGGGGAGGTTTACACATCTGATTTCGCCCAGTGTATGTCAATTCAGGACATGAGTAAGAGGCACCACTTATCCTTGACCCGACCCCAGTTCTTAAAAATCTGGTGTTCCAATTTTCAAAATCACATTTTAGCAGCAGAAAAGGTGAACGGCTGTTTAACTGCTGCTTAACGCGGAACCGCGAGGGATACAGAATGGTGCACAGCAAACCAAAAAACACTTAGACTTAAGAACAAACTCATATTGGTCCACAATCAATGCTATCCCAATCCATAAATCACAAAATCTCCACTGTCAAAGGAAACGAGGATTAAAATGTGATGATCGCGCAGGCCCCTTCCGCCGGCACCAAAAATAAGCACACTGATGATTAATGCTGAATGGCTGCTGCGTACAACCACGAGTCAGCAGCTTTGGTCCCGCTCATCTGAAGAAACAGGATATTGCCTTGCTAGACTACTGGTGCATGTCCGAGGCAAGGGCTTTAATGGCTTAAATAGAGTGGAGCGAAGGAGGACTGCAGGCCACTACAAATCCCAGAGGTCGAAGTGGGCGGGATCTGAGGGGCACCACGTGCCCATACTTCAACAAAAAAAATTAAGTAAAACGGCTCTCCTACTTTGTGAAAAGATAACTGTCCCTCGACAGTTGAAATGCTTCAGCTAAAGTGGAAAGGGTCTCTCCTCTGCTGTGAAACCGAAGGGCGGCAGACGCTAAACGAGCCTTCTTGCCAGGGTGCCTGCAAAAAATGTAAATGTGCGCGACTGGTTAATGGGCAAATGTAAAGGGTGCCTGGAAACCGGTATTGGCTAAATTGATAGAATCACTTGAAGCTTCCTATGACACGGATGTATTCTTTTCGAGGGGTACTGCAAAGGAGTTAGCTGCTCAGCTGTGAAGTGCGTGCTTTTAATACACAGTAATAAAAAACAATTTGCACTATGTGCATACAGTCTCGACATTACAAATACATATTTTGGAAACACTTTATCTTAAACTTTTTGCGCATTTTGTAGCAGCGCATCTAATACTGTGTGTAATGTAAGTTTAAAATAATGACTTGCAAATCCACAGTGCTTCCTATCACAGGCTGGGAGCATGTAGTACTAAACATGCCCAAGTCACTATTCTCCCCTGAACCAACCAGGATTGAATTCGGTGACTCTCTGAACACACACACGAAACACACCTCCCTCTCTCTGCAGTGCATTTACTAATAGAGGTTTTATAATGTACTGAAGTACATTTTCCACTGAATAAGTTAACTTGTATTTATTGATCATTTAAGCTGTGCGTTATTTTCTACGTAGTTATCTGAAGGTGGAAGACAAAAAAAGTTGCACAATATTTTTGAAGCCACGGCTTTGACCCCGCTCTCATGCTCACTGACTCCGGGCCACATTGCAAGAAGCATCACAGTTTCTGTGCTCTTTTTTTTATTTTTTTAAATACACTTCGACGCTCTCTACTCCACTGATCGCTTCCACCCCATAAAATGCACACCTCCCCTTGCCGAGAAGGCAGCACAACTTGTAGAATTTATATAGCTCTTCACAACTCTAGAGTGTCGTAAAGCGCTCAGATTTGCAGTAGATTCTTGGGGGTGCATGGGTGAGAAAGTAGTTCGAAATCGTAATAACTATATGTGAGAGGCCAGGTGAGATGTAAAAGGTTTGCAGACATGCTCTAAATAAGGTGCGGCGATTTACTTGAGCACAAGTAGGGGGTGTCGATTCAATTTGTATTTCTGTTCTCCTGGAAAGACTATTCTGTCGTCGCTCCGGAAAGAATAGTGCTAATTGTTGCAACTTGGCATGCATGTCGAATGGCGGTGAAATAACCTGCAGGCCGTTAGTTATCTGCCACGCACATACATTTTTCGGCAATGGGCGCCCGCATCAACAGAGGGAACAGGCAAGCAATTTGACACACACACAGGACTGTCCGCACATCTGTACAAAACCAAATCAGACTCTGATCTGTAATGGACACATTTGCAAAGGTATACCCAAGAGTACCACAAGGCGCTGTGACGCCATAGTTATGGCAAATTATGATCTATACAAATGCGAATAACAATTGGCAATTGTCCGGAACCATCCACAATGTAGACATGGTTTCAGAACCACTAGTTGAGGCCATTCCACCCAGAGCTATCATTAACCCTGTGACTGCCTAACTAACATATATGCATGTCATTAAAAAGTGCACAAGTAAACCGTTACGATATAAATATACCAAGTCCAGGGCATGAGCCACAACCATCAAGACAAAGGTTTCTCAAATGTTTGTAAAAGGCTCTGCAAACCCTGGACCACGTGTCGGACCCAAGAGAATGTAGACAACCCAGCAGTAAGTCCACCTTTCCAACCGCAGTTGTCCATCACCCTACAACTCTTTAAAGAACAAAGACGTTGTCCAGGACGATCTGGAACTCCACAGAGCAAATCAAACTGACCTTTTCTGGATTTGCTTAATTAAAAAGTAACCATTTCAAAGATCACTGCCTTCCTTGAACAAACTAACCTCCTCTCAGAGGGGCAAACAAGATTCCGCTTTGGAAGAGGCACTAAATCCGCACTGATTGCCATCGGGAGGACCTCAAAAACCCATCCGATTTGTCTCTTACATGACCTCTCGTCACCATGCAATGCAGAGGACCAGCAACAACTACAATGAAGATGAAGAGACATAGGAATTTAAAGCAGAGTTCTGAAATATAAAATTCCTACATAATCAAGAGAGCTCAAATAGTTATCCATAACCCCCTTCTGCTCAGCCCATTTCACCTGTCTTGATCATTGCTCTTACCCCACCTTTCCAGAGTTTGCTAAGTCTTTCAACTTTACATTTTACAGCTATCCTGAAAAATAGATAATTTCAAAACTGGTAGAAACCGCTGTCTGGCCTGTACACTTCGGGCTGCGGCCAATGCCTTCAAGGAGTAAAACACTAGATACTACAGAACCACCTAAAACTTAATTCCTCTAAAATGGAGATTGCGCTGAATCCAGAAGGGCATGAATGTATCTACCCAGCAGACAGGTAGAATTAGTGGATTTTAGAGTCATGCTTCTAGATGAGAAAATCTTTTTAGCGGACTGCAACATCTATTTGGACTTCCTATTTGCAGGCATGGTGGGGAATGAGCCTGGGGTCAGCTTTGACAAGCATGAGGCTAGAAGAACCAGATTCTTTGGCTTGGGTAGGACAAAAATAGGGGTTTCTCCAGGAGTCTGCTTATATCATCTGGCTATCGGCCTTGAAACAGCGGTGGCCATCGTCGCTCAGTGACAGATATCCAAGATTGGCTCTGACAAAGCCTCACTGAAGGGTAGCAGAGGTTCTAAGGACAGTGAAGAAGAGCAAAAGCACTTCAGTTAGAATACTAGATTTCAGCTCTGGGGTAGGAAGGGGTAAATCTACCATCTCTGCAGCTTTCCTGGTGACGGAATGATATGTAGTGACTTCAGGTGGTGGAATAACTTTTGGCAAGAGCAATTCCCATTCCGGGGATGTATTCAAACAACTTGCCTCTCTTAGCCCCTCAAAATCTAGGTCCACTGACAGCTGCTCAACAATCTCTCTCTCCCTCTTCCTCCTCTTGTGAGATTCGCTCTACAAAGAAAAATTGACATACCTCTACTAGCCGGTGGGCCTCTCTTCTGGATCTATGCCTAGGACCCCGATGTATGCAAGCAGGTTGCATTGTTAGAGACGCCAGTAGCGATGCCATCAGCAATGGTGCCAGAGAAGTCAGAAGGGGCACCGGAGTTGAAGCAGTCAGTGCCGGTGGCGTCACTTGTGGAGTCAGCGACACCTCTAGAGGAGAAAGTACCAAAGGAGATGGCGCCCTCTTTTTATTGAACTCCATCGGCCAGGGAATCTGGGCTATCGACTAACAGCATAAAAGGCACCTCCTGGTATTGCGTAGAAAAGCCTACCAGGGAATAAACTAAAGGACCTAAGGGGTCCGCAGGCGCACCAGATGGAGCCATTGTATATTGAAAATATTTAACAGCGTTCAAAAAGTGACTGGGATCCGTACCAGAGTTGGAAAGGCTGGGTACACTTGTTGCTGTGTGGTCACAGAACTAGGTCCGAAGGCGGCGGTGCGCATAGTACCAAAGAAGAAGTTAGAAGAGGACCCTGAATCAAAGGCGACGCTGGCAGCGACGCCGGAGATGGAGTCAGTGTGACCTCCAGATTATCTACTTCTGAGAGAGGCTGTGGAGACACCGACCTCAGTGACCTGATGTTTAACGAGAGACATCAAAACTCATGACACCGCTTCTTACTATACTTCTTCCTTGCAGACTTCGAAGAATGAGGAGATGGAGGTCTAGATCTTGGACGAGATTTGCAATGATCTCTTTTCTCACCTTTAGCTATGGCGATAAACAATTTTGCCTATTTCTCTTTCATGGCCTTCGGATTCCTTCTCTGGCAACTGGAACAGGCCTCGACATCATGATACGAAGCCAAACACCAAAGACAGATTTCATATGGATCAATAATAGAAATCTGACCCTCACAGTCCTTGCAGTGTTTTAAACCAGACTTTCAAGGCAGCAACATTTTCCAAAAATCTGCACTTAAAGAGAAAAACGTTGAAAACTCAACAATTCCCAAAAGTTGAAGGCGCGGAAAAAAAGGAAACGGATGTCAGCATGTTGAGCTTTTTATGGCTCCAGTGATGTCAAGCAATGCCGCGTGCGGAGCCATGTAGATACCGATGCCCCCTGTCGGCGTGGCAAAGCCATCTAAAAAGTTTCCAGCCAAGCTGGAGCATGGAGATATTCAAAAGGTGAAAAATCCGCAGGTAGATGTAGCCATCAGAAATATTTGATATGAAATCACATGTGCAGAAATTACAAGCCCAATCTCATTATGCATGCACTAATGGCTTGTCTGCAACAATTGCATGTGATTGCCTTAGAATTAACTGCCACCGATAGATCCAATATGTACCTCCCTTGTAACTGCAGCTCTGATCTGTCAGAATAAACCTTGATTCCTTAAACAAGAAAGGCCCAACTGGCAAGCTTAGACTAAACTGACTGAGCAATCCTCCTTCCATTTCTGTACACTGTAACACATTCTTGTACCATTTCTTAAACATACCAATGGGGAGACAACAGATTTACATGCCTACAATGAGCATTGATGGTCTCCAAGATCACTCAGATTCCATGAGCCTGCAGAAATGAAGCCTGTAACCTGGTTTAGCGATCAAGCCAAGGCAGCTATCAAGATCCTACTAAAGTCTTAGGAGATACATGGGCTAAAAGGGAAAGGCTGTGTTAAGAGTCTTCGCATGCAACTGCAGAGGGCTAGGACCAACTTGTCCTTCATAGCTCAGCAGCAGTTCACAGCTGAGCTCAATGTGTGAAATCAGAATCACAGGATTTTAAGTGGTCAGGACTGCGGTATTAAAAAAAACACACACACACACACAAAGACGGCAAGGCACTTACCACACAAAACATGGAAAATGAAAGTAAAAGGCTGATCTAAATAAACGCCCAATAATAAAATCAAAAACTAGTTGGCGTTTAGGCTTAAAAAGTAAGAAGTCAAGGGCACCGACATCACAAGTGCTAATCTGATTAAGAGCATTAAAGTGAAAAGTAAGATGCGAACTATGGAGCTGCTGAGGGCTGTATTTGAACACACCCTTCTCATCATATTGCTTACATTTGCTGATGGGTAAAACAGCTTAAAACGAAAATACTCCACACCTTGCCTTCAAATTCACAAGAACATCTCTACAGCACTGAATGCTCAGAGGCAGTGTTCCTTCTAATCTAAATTGTGCACGTGGCTCGGCCCACAGCCTGTATTTATTGCCATGCACCACCAGAGTACTCTGCACTTTGTTCAAGCGTGGGGGACACCCCAGCTCCCTTTAGGTCGTTGTCTTGGGTAGGGAGAACGTTTTTTTTTCTAGTTTTACAATGGTTTCCTTAAACCTCCCACTCTGAGGTGATAACGGAATGAGCTCTTGTGACCTCAAGTAAGAACAGCCATCATGTGACCTAAAGGGCCATCAACATATGAGCAGTAACTCATGGACAGGTATTTCCTATTAGAGGTGGGCAAGCCAGTAAAATGTATGGGAATAATGTAGCCAGACCTACGTCATGTGTTTGGCTTGGTTAAAAAAAACACACGAGCCAAGTCAGCAAAAACTGTCATACTATTACAGGCCACGGTATGAAGCTGGGAGTGGTACATAGAGGAGCGGCAGACTGGCCCAAAGTTGAATACAAACATGCTGTGACAGGCCGGAGCCTCCAATAGGCTGGTAGTGCAAGCAGTGGCAGTCTGGCACTTCTGACACTACTGTGTGCCAGCCCAACCCATCTTTCACAGCAATCTGTCAGTTTAAGCCATCCCCATAGTATTTTCTTCCCCTACTTTCTCTCTTCTCCCATCTCTCACTGCTCCCAATGCAGAACTCCTCTCATGTCTCCCTCACCAGACTGTCCTTTCTGCCCATTTTGTTACTAATAACTACCCACATTTCCTCTGCCCTATCTCTTCTTCTAACCTGTACCTTCCTCTCAAATTTCTCGCTCATCTCTCAATTGTACTAAATGGTGGCAAAATAAGCACTGAAAGAAGCATAAGCATTGGCGGAGCATAGTCTCTGAAAGAATTGTGCTGGGTGTGCCTTGTTCTGGGTGCACTGACAGCTCGGACGTCCTAGAAGACCTCGGGCCGAGCCAGAACTAGCCATCTGCCTCAAGCGTACACTGGCTCACCCACCTCAATTTCCTATCACAGCACTCTGGCTTTACCATTGCAGTTACATTTTGCCTTGAAAACACAGGCTGTCGTTCCACTTTTACTCCCAGTTGCTGGATTCGGAAACTGTATTTGCTGACTATCTAGTATTTAAGGTTCAAAGTTGTCAACGATATCTCCTGAAAATTTGCAACAACTCTTTAAAAAAAATGCACTCTTACGCCCTCTGCTCACCATCATTCTATATGATGCGTTCATTATGTGCCCGCTCTCTGCTTACTTGTATTGATGTGACAACAAAGAGCTTGTTACCTTATAAAATCCCAGCCCACTGGTTTAACAATGCTAGTTTATCTGGCGAGTGTGCTTGGACCATCACAACAAGGGGATATTTGATCTTTCACTGTTCAGAACAATTGCAAACACTTAATGAGAGCAAAAATACTGGACAAACTCGAACAATATTTTCGTCTTGCTTGAATCAATAAGGAGTATGTTACTTACCCTGTAAGCATCTATTTGTAGTGTGTAGTGCTGCAGATTCACATGCTATGTATACTCCTGCCGTCTAGTGTTGGGCCAGGACTCTGCAAGTTGCTTTTGCTCAAGGAAGTTTTATGATCTGCGTCGTGCGGTTTCTCCTCCCCCTCAAGGTATTGCGCATGTTCACAGGCTCCTTTGTTAGATGGTATTTTCCTCTTGCCATATACGGAGTGAGGAAATAGTCATCTAAGTTAGCATTTGCTGTTAAACATGTGGCATTTGTGTGTATTCATCTAATACCTGCCAGGGAGGCAGGAAGGTGCATGTGAAACTGCAGCACTACACGCTATGAATAGATGATTACAGGGTAAGTAACATACTCCATTCGTAGAATGGGTTGGCTGCAGATACACATGCTATGCATAGATTTTAAAGCAGTACCCCTCTCGCTGTGGCTTTTGGCATAAGCTGGTGTGTATGTTTGAAATAATGTTAGAAGGACTGTTTGTCCAACTAGAGCTTGTAGTCTTGCTTGAACATCCACAAAATAATGTCTTGTTTGTGTGTGTGGGTTCACCCATGTTGCTACTTTGCAAATGTCACTGAAAGGGATATTCCCTAAAAAGGCCATGGCTGTTCCTTTTTTCCTTGCAGAATGAGCTCCTGGCATAGTGGTCAATGTTCGTTTTGCTTTAGCATAACAGATTTGGATACATTTGACAATCCATCTTGCTATTACTGATTTTGAAATAGCCTTTACTTTACGTGGATTTGAAAACAAAACAAACAGTTGTATTTTTCTGAAGGGTTTTGCACGTTCCAAGTAGTACGTAAGTGGCCGTTTAACCAAGTGTATGCAAAGCACGCTCTCCGATTGTCTTTGGTTTTGGAAAGAAAACTGGCAACTCTAATATTTGATTTAAATAATAAGGAGATTTAACCTTAGATAAGAACTTGGGTTTGTGCGTAAACAAACTTTGTATGGGAAGACTTGGAAATATGGTTTTTCAATAGGGAGTGCATGTATTTCGCTAACCCTTCATAGAGATGTGTTTGCTACAAGGAAGGCCACCTTCCATTTTAAGAATTGCATTTGACAGTTAAGTAGCAGTTCAAACGGGGCCCCCTTGAGTCGTTTTAGGACAATGTTCAGGTTCCACGCTGGTACTGGAAGTGCACGTGGTGGAATGACTCGTTTTAATGCTTCCATGAAGGCTTGGGCGACAGGAATGCGGAAAAGTGATTGGTGCTTTCTGTTTTGTAGGTATGCAGCAATGGCTGCTAAATGTAGGCGTATTGAGGTATATGCCAAATGTGCCTTTTGTGAGTGTAAAAGGCAGCAGACTAGTTGTTCTGTTGGTGAAGAAGGATTAATGTTTAAGGATGCAGGGTAGAGGACAAAACGTTTCCATTTTGCTGTGTAGCAAGCCCTTGTGGTTGGGCCTTCTGGCCTCCTTTATAACAGTCCTGCATTCTGGAGGTAGATTCGGGTATCCAAACTATGACCTCAGGAGCCAGACTGCAAGATTGAGCTGTTGTGTATTGTGATGTCTCACCCTGCCCCCGCTGTGAGTAATTGGGTTTGTATAGTTGGGTATCTTCTCGTAAGGTACTAGGGATAGCTCTAGCAGTGTTAAGTACCATGGCTGTCGAGCCCATGTGGGAGCAATCAATATTAGGGTCATTGAAGTCTGTCTGAGATTCCTGACCATGTATTAAATGAGTGGGAGAGGAGAAAAAGCGTAAGCAAATATACCTGACCAGTTCATCCATAGAGCATTCCCTTTAGATAGTGGGTGTGGGTATCTGGATGCGAAGCTTTGGCATTTTTCGTTTTTGGAAGTGGCGAACAGGTCTAGTGTGGGGTATTCCTCACCAGTGGAAGTATTGTTGCAGTAACGGAGTGTGTATTTCCCACCCGTGAACTTGTTGCTGTGTTCTGCTGAGTAGGTCTGCAATGGAGTTTTCCTGCCCTGGTACGTATTGTGCCAGGAGGAGGAAATGTGTTTGTTTGCCCATTTCCATATGGTGTGCTCTACCTGCGACAGTTCTATGGAATGGATCTCCCCCATCCCAGTTTCAGAATGTAATGCATTGCAGTCATACTGACTGTTCCTAGAAAGACATTTTTCCCTGTAATGTTTGTTAGGAAAGATTTGAGAGCCATATAAAATGGCTAGAAACTCCAGCATGTTGAGGTGCATTGTTTGTTGTTGTTAGATCCAGTGTCTTTGAACCACAATATCCTTTATATGAGCACCCCATGAGTGATGCATCAGTTGTGATTGTTACTTGCGGGATTGAGTCCTTGAAGGCTCTTCGCTTCAGAACGTTTGAGGTGTTCCACCATTGTAGAGCCTGATGGACCTTGGGTGAAACCAACACTAGATCTTCCATGTTCCCCCTTGCTTGTGACCATTGCGATGCTAAACATTCTTGGGGAGGTCTCATGCATGCGGCACTATTGCTATGCATGATGCCATCAAAAACAGACCCAGAGGACTATTTAACATTGTTCGCAACCAAACATCCACAGCCCCCCCAAACTTACTGCCTCAACAAATAGATGTGAGGAAATTGCCAACTTCTTCTCGGATAAAATTGCCAAAATCGATCACTCCTTCCATCTAACTGAGATCCCACCCAACTCCCCTCTCGTCGCTGACAATACACTAAACGATCCTCCCGTCTCGACTGTCTCCTTACCCTTCCACTCCCCCTCTCGCTACTTCCCCTCCAGAACCCAGCCTTCCCACCTGCAACTAAAAATCTATGCATCTTGGTCTAATTTCCACCCCGTGACTGAGCTCGAAGTCTTTAACATCATAACCAAACTTAAACCGTCCTCACACACCAAAGACCCTATCCCCTCCAGTCTTATCCAGAATCTCAACCACATCATTGCCCCTTACTGGACCAACATCATCAACACTTCCTTCTCCACAGGTTGTGTCTCGGACTCACTTCAACTCGGTCAAATCACGCCTATCCCTAAAAATCCCACCTCAGACCCTAATGACCTGAACAACCTCCGCCCTATCTCTAACCTACCTCTTCTCTCCAAAGCCCTGGAAAAATGTGCTCTGCTTCAACTAGATAAACACATTAACAACTTCAACCTTCTAGACCCCTTGCAAATGGGCTTCAGAAAAGGCTGCAGCACGGAAACCGCCATGCTAAATATAATCGATGACATCCAATCTTCCCTTGACAACGGTGAATCCTGCCTACTCATTCTCCTTGACCTCTCGGCTGCCTTTGATAAAGTCAACCACAACTTCCTTCTCAACTCACTCGAGTCCCGCTTTGGCCTTAACGGTCAGGTCCTTAAATGGTTCACCTCATTTCTCCAACACAGAACTCAACAAGTCAAAATTAACGACTGTCTATCCAACCCCTCTCCGGTTTTCCTAGGCGTCCCCCAAGGCTCTATTCTCTCCCCCTCACTCTTTAACCTCTTTATGGAACCTCTTACCCTCATCCTGAAACAAGCAGGAATCAACTACCACCTCTATGCTGACAACACACAACTGTACTATAAGATTAGGTCTCACGCTGATGTACTTCATCTTAACCATACCTTAAACAAGATCCAACACTGGTTCCACTCCAACCATCTCAAACTCAACCCCAAGAAAACTGAAATCATCCTCTTCTCCCCTAAAAACAACGGACTCCCCATCCAAACCTGGATCTCTGACCTCAATGCACTCATCTGCTCGCTCTCTTTGTCCAACTCAGTGAAATCTCTTGGTTTTACAGTTGACAAAAATCTAACCCTCAACGACCACATAAAAAAACTCTGCTAAAGGAGCTCTCTTCACTCTCCGTCACCTGAAGAAAATCAAACCCTTCACCCCACCTGAAGACTTCAAATGGGGTCCAATCCTTGGTACTCTCAAAAATCGACTATGGGAACGCTATCCTCACAGGAACCCCCAAAGTCCACCTAGCCCCACTCAGATCTGTGCTCCACCTAGCAGCCAGGCTCATCACTGGCTATAAACGTTTTGACCACATCTCCCCAGCCCTGAAGGCTCTCAACTGGCTTCCCGCTGAAGGTAGATCCTCCTACAAGAAAGCATGCGTCACACAAAGCCCTACACCAGAATGCCCCGCTGTACCTCACTAACAAACTTAAAAAGCAGGCAGCTCCAGAACGATGAGGAGCACAAACACTTTCCTCCTCATCCCCCCCCCTTATTCAAAAAGAAAACCACTCAATCTCGCTCCTTCTCTGGAAACGTGCTGATCGTCTGGAATGCCCTCCCAAGGGAATTGCGCTGCAACCCCTCCTACATTGCCTTAAAAAAAGACCTTAAACTGCACCTCCACGGAAAATACTGGGGTCCTTAATCAGACCTCTGACCTCCTCCTACCCTATCCTCCTCTACTTCACTCCCTCCCCTTCACCTCTCCCCTCCCCCCGTCTATATCTCCCATCCTACTCCCACCTCCCTTCCCTCCTCCCTCTTAAAACCCCGCCCGGCTGACCACCCCCCCCTAATCTGTTTTACACCAGCCTATCCTTTTTCAAATTTCTACCTCACCCACAGCTCAGCCCTGAATACCCCCTCCCCCCCCGGCCACTATATATGTAAATTTATCTGCTCTTGCTATGTCTCTGTTTATTAGACCTCAATGGAACGTTTGTTTTTATTTACTGTTTATACTGTGCTTTTTGAGCAACTCCTGTAATCTTGTTTTTTGCACATGTAAAGCGATCCAATACCCCTGGGTCTAGCCAGCGCTATATAAAACCTTTCAAATAAATAAATAAATGCCAAGTAGGAGCATCACTGTTTTGACTAGTAGGTGACTATGTGGCTGAAAAAAGATCCAGTTGGTTCTGGAGATTGAGAACCCTTTGCGGATTGGGGTAAGCCATTCCCGATATTGAATTGAGTATTGCTCCTAGGTATGGGTGTACCTGGAGTGGTTGGAGATGCAATTTTGTTGCATTGATAGTGAAGCCCAAGAGGTGCAGTAGGTTGATCGTGTTTTGAGTGTCTATTAGACATTTGGCTTTGTTTGGACTTTTGATCAGCCAATCGTCTAGATAGTGAAAGACATGTATGTTTTCTCCTCGTAATTTTGCTGCTACTACCGCTAAGCATTTTGTGAACATCCTTGGGGCTATTACCCAAACTGGTAGGACCTTGAATTGATAATGACATCCACTTAACACAAACTGTAGGTAGGTGGATTGGAATGTGGAAGTAAGAGTCATTCAGGTCTAATGCAGTCATTAAGTCGCCTTTTTGTAGTAGTGGTATTACATTTTGCTATATGACCATTTGGAAGTGTTCGGATAGTATGAAGCGATTGAGTGGGCGCAGGCCCAGAATGTGCAGTAGTCTGCCGTCTTTCTTTGGTACGAGGAAATAAAGAGAGTAGAATCCTTTGTTTTGATGTTTGTGTGGGACTAGTTCTATGGCCCCTTTTAGTAGTAAAGCCTTTATTTCTTCCTTTAGCAGATGGAGATGTTATGAATTTAGCACCGGCCGTTTGGCGGGATATTTGGTGGCTGTTGAGTTAGTTCTAGGCAATATCCCTGCCTGATTATTTGGGGTACCCATTAGTCTGATATAATATAGTTGGCCACAACTGGTGGAACTATCGTAGCCTTCCCCCAAATAGGTGTTTAGTGCGGGGGCGCAAGTCATGTACTTGCTGGTGTGGAGACGCCCTTGTTGGGGGTTCCTCTACCTCAGCCTCTGTTCTTGAAGCCTCCTCGATAGTATCCACACCCTTGCTGGTGGTACTGTTGTTGCTGGCGTTATGTGGTATTTTCTATGGTGGTCGCTTTTGCTGCCCTTCACTCCTAATAATGCCAAAACGGCTTTTGTTTTTGAGTTGTTGTCTGTAAGGCACCCATGGATTTTGGGTGTCTCGGTGTCGTACTTTATTTTCTCTAGCTGTGTGTCCACAGCGGGCCCAAAGAGGTTTTCCTCATCGAATGGGACATTGAGAATGTGCTGCTGTACCTCTGTTTGAACCTGGATATGCATAGCCACGCATTTCTAATGAGCATGATTGATGTATTGATGCCCTTTGCAGCAGTAGCTGCTCTGTCTAATGCACATTTGATTGCTGTATTTGATATCTGCCTCCTCTCATTTACCAGGTCTTCCCCTCGTTTTTTGTATTCATTTGGGAGATGTTGCATCAGGTCTTGCATCTCATCCCTGGTAGCACTACTGTTTTGGGAGAGTAGGCCAACTGAATTGGCGATCTTGCAGTGTTTTGCGTTCCCTGTTACTCTTTTGCCTGCTGCATCAATTTGTTTACTTTCTTTGTCTGGAGGAGGCGACTCTCCAGTGCCTTGTGCTGCAGCTCTCTTCCTGGCTGTGGTGATAACAAGGGAGTCTGTTGGGAGGTGTCCCCATATGTAAATAGGGTAAGTTGGAGATGGCCTGTATTTCTCCTCTATGCAAGGAATTAGAACCCTGTATTTGACTGGGTCCTTGAAGATCTCTTTGAATATGTTGAGGACATATTCAATTATAGGCAGATATTGAATTGTGCGTTCTGTGCGTGAAGGGGATTCCACGAGGAAGTCAGTTGGCTCCTCTGTATTGTGCATGGGGAGCTTGTAGTACTCCGCCACTCTTTGGATGACACTGTGGGATGAGAATGTGTCATCTGGGGTTGACGCTTTAGTAGGTACTGGCGGCTCCATGTCAGGGTCAGGCAGGACCACATCATAATTATCCCATGGGTCAGGGGAATGGTGGTTGTCCTGTGTTCCTTGGGAATCTGTGTACTGTATCTCTCCCTCTTCCTCCTCTTGTGGGAGAGGACAAGTGTGTGTGTGGTGACTCGGGGGTGGGGGTGAGGGGCTGAAAGTCATTAAGTTTGTAGCCCTGTGCTCTTGTGCCACTGTTTTTGGTGGAAGCTGTGGCAAGGATTATTCCGGAGTTTGTCTCTTGGCATTTGGTTTACATTTTTCCTGCATACATTGTTGCAGTCCTTCAAAGACAATGCCTTGATCTTCACTTGGTCTGTGTTTGAGCCTTTTGTTTCTTTGGAGCCTGTGGTGTGTCCTCAGAAACTTTGTGTGACTTTGGAACCTCAGAGGTGTGAGTTTTCTTCTGACCAGAAGAGTGTCCATGTGGCTTTTCAGTCCTCGGAACCGAGGCTTATTTCAATTCCAAGGCATTGGAGCCCGAGCGTTTCTTTGGATCCGAAAATTTTCTTGGGGTTGCAGCCTGCTTGGCATCCTTCAGTGCCTATGTGTCTGCCGGTGCCGACTTATGCTTTGGTGCCGATGGCTCAGTTGGCGCAGACTTGTGCTTAGGTGCCAGCGTAGTGCCAGAGCAGCCCACATGTTGTGGCTTTGTTGACTGATTGGGATCGAAAACGTTCCCGTCCTTTCTCAGCTCAGAGGAATGCTCACGGTGTCGGACTCAGCCAGAGGGCTGTGTGAACACCATGGCTTAGCAGGGGTGGTGGAGGGGAGTGTACTGTCTTCTTTACAAGGGGGTCAACAGTACTCATGGTACGTGGAGTCGTCTTGGTCCTTGGCCAAGATAGGGGAATCAGCCTCGGCGATGTGGGCCCCTTGACCTGCACCGGAGCGCGTTAGACTCCAAAGCAGGAATTGGAAGCCACGTAGTGGGGGCTGGAAATGATCAACCCCCCTCCTACCGGAGCACTTGACTCGCTTACCAAGTCGCTGTTGTGCGAAAACTCCACCTTGGCTGCCAGTTCCATGGTGTGTGCAGGGTCCGAAGTGTCTTTGTTTTTGAACAACGAGCAAGCCGCGCACTCGTCGTCTTTGTGCTCCAGAGATAGGCACAAATTACACACTTCATGTGTGTTGCCGTGTGCGTATTTGGCCCCACACCGAGGGCACCATAGGTAGAAGTCCTTCTTTGTCTCCATCACCCGGAGACTGTCATTCTTGACGGTTGTGTGTGTGTGTGTATTGGGTGCCGGGTAATCGGTCCCCAGTGCCTAGGATCCGTGGGTGTCGTCTACTGGTTCTCCGGTCACAGCTTTTCTTGACCGTAGGCCGAGTGGACGTCGAATGCTGCAGAGCTCCGTAGCAGTCTGTCTGGGTCCTATGGCGGAAAAAAAACATTCTAACAAAGGAGCCGTTGAACATGCGCAATACCTCGAGGGGGAGGAGAAACTACACAGATCATAAAACTTCCCTGAGGAAAAACAACTTGCAGAGTCTGAACCCAACAGTAGATGGCAGGAGTATGCAGAGAATGTGTATCTGCAGTCAACACATTCTACAAATAGATCTTTCAAAATGAGTTCTGCCAGGCAAATGTCCTCAGCTCAGATTTAATAGTGGAAGTATTGTTCATCTACTGCTTTCAGTAAGGCTGGGAACTGTGCTTAAGGACGCGTTAGGCTATCGATTGAGCCCCAAAAACCCTTCCTGGTTCTTTATACACAACCTCTCAACAGCCCCTTCTGAATGAGAGAATGCTCAAAGTTTGAAATTTAGATTTACTTAGTTGGATATTCTTTTTTTCCTCTTAATTCTGCTGAAAGCCTTCTAATGGGGTGAAGAAACCAGCGCCTCCCTTAGACGTTACAAGTAATGTACATTGAAAGGAAAAAGTTCCTTAAATGTTGCAACGGTTTTGCAGTTTGAGAATATTATAGTGACCTGCTTGGTATTCTTTTACCTTCCACTGGCTGCTTTCAGAAGAGGACCTTGATGAAACAAATCGAAGTTTTTGGCCATCAACCATTGGAGAGTTACATGCAAATGATAGCCACTCAAAACCCACAATACCTCACAACATATCTGCCATCTTTATATAGTATTTTGCATCACTGGATTTGAAATGTATATGCTTCCAAAGCTGATGCTCCTTTACCTTGTGCCATAAACCATAGCATAACACCATTCAATCTGTGCAGCATGGTCTCTGGTTCCTTATAGGTGTGAATCCACAAAGCATGAAAAATACAGCTAAAACTGCAGTAATTACCAAGCATATAAGTGAAATACCAATGAGCCTTTAGGAAAATAAAACAATACAAATACAACAGATAACGGGTTTGGATTGCAGCTCAAAGAGTATCTCACCAGCAGCTTCCAGGCCAAAGTCTAAAATATTCTCTTCACAACTATAGGAATTTATAGCAACCATAGCTAGTATTGAACATGCTCGCTGCTCCTGAAAACACAAGATCCCTCGTTAACTAAGACTATGGGTTGCAGCCTAACAGTCTGGGATTGACTGCTCCTTTGGTGTACGGTCAGACTGATTTGAATACTATTACCAAATAGAACACAAAGAATATTGCAACTGAACTGTGGGCTATAGCTCCAGTAACTTACAAGACAGGGATGCAAGATCTTTCGATTAACTTTCGGAATTTTATAGGACACAATCTTCAAAGATAAAAACTGCATAGAAATCCATGGACAGTTTTATTTTTTTACAGAGAGCTACAGAGAACGTGATGAGAAATTGGGGCATTTAACTAATCCAGGGGACATCGAGTGACAACATACCAATTATTTCAAGGCATTTTGGGAGCTGTAGTCTGTTTTCTTAAACTGTTTTCTTCAACTGAACACACTCACTTGATAACAGAGATCTGTATAGAAAGAGTTCAGATCGGAATACGCAGTGCTCAACATGCATCTAAATATCTGACAACCTTCATATGTCAGTACTAGAAAGTATAAGGCAAAGGGTAAAATTGGCATTTTCAGGTGGCCATTCCAAAGATGCTAAAGACTGAATGGGAATGAACTAAGGGTCTTATTTTAAGTGTGGGAGACTGGATATGAGTCCCAAATGTGCCAGATATTCAAACTGCTTTATTACAAGTGCATTATAGCCTATGGCACTCGTAATGTGTCAGACGAGATATCAGTCAAGTTTGTGACAGAGAATTCCATCCATCAAAATCAAAAGTAGGGCCTAAATCAGTAGAAGCAATTTCTCCAAAGGTGAACAATTTAAAGAAGGTTGGCACTTTTCGGTCTTTAATTTCAGCTGCAGAGTGGGTGAAGACCAAGTGGATATTGATCCATCTACTTTGGAGAAGATATGGCAATGATGTCGGTGTGCATAAGAGAGACTGTGTATCTAGCACTTTGTGTGCATAACTGCCTGTTCACATAGGTGCCAAGTTATGAGTGATTCCAGGGCCTGAGGCTACACCAACCATTTATGTTAGGCGCCCAAAGGTCATGGTAGGGGTACGCATACGAAATAACTACAGAGCCCGACTCTGCACTCGGTTCAAGTGAAGAACACTTCAGCTCCTCGGAGGGGTCGGAGGTCTTAGGTTACCCCTCAGTTTTCCTAATCATCCTACTCTTCTTGTACCCTGGTCTTCTCCTGCCAGCATCTTCAGGGCAGGCCAGGAGCTGAGGTGGGCCACAGCCAATCATCTACATAGCTGCTTGCTGCTGCAATGGGAGAGGTGGGACCCCGAGCTAATGCTCCATTGCTGCGCTTCTTTGATGTTGATCAAACTGGACATGTCCAAGATTTGAATGATTACCAGGCACCTGCTTTCAGTAAGACACGATGTAGAAAAGTGTAATCAGCATATCTAAAACTGACTGAGGTAGGGGAGGGGGACGGGAGGGGAGCAACTACAAGCAATCTCAGTTATCCGATTGCCAACACCAAAGTATTATGACGCTGAACAGAAATGTATTTTACTGGTTCAAAAATTGCCCTTTTAAACTGCACCTACAAAACTTACCTACCCACTACTTACAATAATGTCATTTTGACTCGATAATAAAAGGCCAGCCACCCTTTCATAGGTTTAAAAGATGCATGTAATTTACAAGAGAGACAATCAATTCTAAATGTTCTTCCACACCACATTTCCATTTGCGAGTAATATCTAGTTTTTTTTTTTATATCTGTACACTGTTCGTGACATCAGAGCATAACAGGATCACAAACCTAGGACATCCCTGCCTGCAAAACTGCACTAATGTCCACACTTCATACAAAGCATCATAAAGAATTGCTGTGATCACTCATACTCGCCTACTGAGTTCCAAATATAAACAACAGCAGGGCACGTCGTCCTAATGCATGGCAAGCTCAATTGAATACTTGCATATGCATTTTTTTTTTATGTAGGCTCAGGTATTAACTCATTCACTGCTTTTCATTGCTAAGTAGATGGCATGAGTAAAAATACATATTGTAAACCATATTTCCATAAATATACTATCTAATGTAAAATGTGCACACTGCTAATGTGGCAACTAAGTAGAGACTACTACAAACATGACGTCACTTCCTATGACGTAGCGTCATGACCCATGTCAACAGATACCCCATGTTTTTGTAAGGACTTGTTTATTGCTATCCAGTTTCTAATACGAGTAGGCAGGTAGTGGGTCAGCAGTGGTATTTGGTTGCCATACATAACAAGCATTTGTAATGCAATCAGTCTCGCCTTTGGGACCTTAAAAGTATTTAGCCATGCAGCACATTATTCTGGGTGTTACAACATCTACTGTCCTCATTCAGCCTTACACAATGCCCAGTACGTGAAACACTATTTGGAATTCGCAAGCAATGCACTGAAGCAACGCATTTTTAAAGTGCTTCAATGCCTTGTAATGGTAGTAAACAGATACAATAATAAAATACCACGTTCCAAATGACACAGGCTATTGATAATGTTTACATTAAGGGAACAGAGACATAAAACAAGGTCAAGATGTGATTTACTACCCAAGTTGCCAACTCTAGAACAACGCAACTGGGTTCTAATTCTGCCTTCCTCATCTGAACCGAAAAGTGTGGTCTTGGGCAATTCACTTCGTCTCACTGTCCCGTCAGCTGCGTTTTATGTTACAACCGGGAGAGCTATTAAACAGGTCGAACTCCAGGAACAGCGAACAATAATGCATCTATATTTCTTTGATTATGAGAAAGAGGTCCAACGTTAGTGAAATAAGTATGTTTTCACATTCTTAGTGTTAGTACCCTTTTTAAAAAATGAACCTGGTATCAATGTAGCTTGTTTTATTATGTACATTAGTCACACTCTTATCTAACTGTATTATGCCATGTTTTGGAAACCCTCGGCAAAGGAGAAAAGTGACATTGAAGTGCGTACTACCAGGCGCTGCAGGACATATGTTATGTTGATTTGTACAGCGGTATTGTATTGTAATTGCATTTATATAGCGCTGACGAGGCGTCGAAGCGCTTTTTCGGCGAATGATGCCTCGCAGTGTTAAATAGTGTGCATGGGGCCTATCTAGAAGGTGAAAATTTCACACTATGACAGATCAATCTTCGGCTTTGTGCTTAGACTGGAAGAACGGGTCGGAAAGTGCTAAACATACAGCCAGGAATGCCACTCATACACTTTGAGGCGTACAGCAGCCACCTAGACACCCGCATCTCAAAAAGCCCAGGAGAAGGGACTGCTCACAGGGTGCTCCTAAGCCCAGCAAGTGGCAGAAGGGGACTTTAGTGTCCCCACGCTCACTTGCAACTTCCAGGCGAGTGCGTGTGAGAAGAGTTCCTGTGACCCTCTACCTTCCCGTAGAGGGCCCCTGGGGTGTCTGTGGCTGCTGAAGGCCCTCCGGAGCTACAATTTGATTTCCGGTTTAATTTCAGACACTCTAACCGGACACCGGGTAGCAACTGCTCCACACAGCTCAAAGGCATGCAGATAAAGGGTAGAAATAAATATGGCCATTTGTTTGTAATAGGTGAGTGCGGTAGGTGCAAAAAAGCCCACAGAGTGGCCCTGGCTCTACCCCGCCCACTCCAGCAAAACCTGCTCCGTTTATTCCCTACCTGTTTGCTGGGCGATTTGTGGCAGTGGTGAGAGGCGGAAGAGCCTGCGGGTGGCGTGCTGGGAATTTGTGGCAGTGGTGAGAGGTGGATGGATGAGCCTGCAGGCACAGTTCGGAAGAAGTCATTTTAGGCAGCCAGCTCTCTTTGTGCCCTGCCTGCTGGGGGATTTGAGGTAGTCGAATACCTACAAACACAGACCCCTGCTCAGAGGCTTGCAAATGTAAATTTAAAGCACTTGCCAGCAGTGGGCGGAAGCCATTTTAGACAGCCTGCTGTGTTTGCGTCCTTCCTGCTTGCTGGGGGATTTGTGGGGGTGGGGAGAGGTGGAAGAGGCTGCAGGTGGCGTGCTGGGGATTTGTGGCACTGGGGAGAGGTGGAAAAGGCTGTGTGTGGCATGCTGGGGATTTGTGGCGGTGGGGAAAGGTGGAAGAGGCTGTGTGCACAATGCTACAATAAAGAAAGGCGCGCATGTGGTGTCATGAAGCGCGCCACTGGTAACTGAAATTAAACACAAATAGAAATGCAAGTAGTCACGCTGCTGTGATGTGCACAGGTGCCATGCATAATTACAAAAAAGCACAAACGTAAACACAATCACAGATGTGAAGAGTTGTTCAGAATGTATAAAAAAAGTTCCTGAACAGATCGTAAAATCAAAAAAGCGGAAGCTGACAAGTCCTGGGGCAATACTCCATGGAAGTCAACAAGTTGGTGAAAGGAGGGACAAGTAGGAACCATTATCAAATTAGAAGCAACGTTTTCTTAAAGGGCACTGACAAATGCCAATCAAAAGCTACAGGAAGCTGGAGGCGTGGTCTAAGCCCACAGAGTGAATACAGCATGTCTTTCAGAAAGCGCATGCGCCGTCTAGGCTCGACCTAAAAAGAACAAATGCTTAACCATGCTTTTGGAGTTTGGGGCGTATGATCATTCTTGGGTCTTTTTCATGGACCAATGGGCAAATAAGTAACGGTGTGCCATGCGCAGGGCCACTGGAATTATGCTGCTGGAGAGGGCCAAATTATGCAGCAGGGTTGAGTGAGTTATGAAGCAAGAAAAGGCACATTATGCACCATATTGTGGCACATTTTGTAATAGTATTACTTCATTTTGTCATTTTTAAACTTGGTAACGTGGTCTGGGCATTGGTTGCACCTTATTAGTACCAGTTTAATGCCCAAATATAGCAATAGACAGGTGACCAGTCCAGCTTTGCAAAGTGCCTTCCACTGGGCGGCAACACGTGTCACTGCATTTTTAGTAACTTTTGAACCGTTTGAGCTAGAAACATTTTTTAAAATTCAAATCTGCAGATTATGCGGCAAATGATGGATTATGTGACAAATGTGGAAAATCTATAATTATGCCAAAATCGCAGCGGCCACACAATCGATCGCACAATTCCAGTGGCCCTGCGGGCCATGGGCAGTGCACAACTTCAGCAGAGATGGTCATGCCCCTAAAACGAGTGGCTGGGCTCCAAAAATAGTTTGGCGAACCTTGTTCAAAAGCCTCTAGGTCAGATCAGTGTGTGTGATTGGATTTCGGTAAGCGTGTGATGTCACCATATATGTGCATTTGTTATTTATGTCAAGGGGTGGATAGATGTGCGTCTACGAGCATTCAATCATGGCTGGCCGGGGAATTTGAAGTGTTCCTAGAAAATTTTATAAAACAATCCCAATATTGTACAGGGTGGCTGAACAAGCAACCCCCGCAGAAACCGGTTTAGCAGTTCATTTGCAGTGTAGTTTTCCATACAATGCATTCACTTTTAAAGGAATTCACAAAGTGAAACTTACAAAATATTGATTTTCAACCAGTAATAATACCAAATAATTTTTGCCTGCAGTGCCTATATGAAAACTGCATGCCATTGCAATCAGGGTTTGATGTTTAGAGGAACTTTCAGTTCCCTGTCATCAGATTAATGGAATTTGTAAAAGTCCAGCATAGCTTGCTATATACAAGAGCTTAATTTATGACTTGCTCAATAATTGTTGTTGTTTGCCCTCCTCTCCTTTTCAGTTTGATTTTCCTTCGATGCGTTATCTTTTCAGGTTAACAAACCCACCCAACAGAATCCACCTCACCTGTCTTGGAATCAGTGTGCTAACTTTAATATCCATCTGGAACAGTCCAGTGCTGGAAAGTAAGGGGTCTGCGTAGAATTCCGGTTCCGGCAGCTATTTTTGACCAAGGGAACTATGCTGAACTGGTGTCATTTTCTGACACCAGGACACATTTCAGCAGCGTCTGCATAGTTCCTGCATTGCTTTTGGGGGGTGGGGGGCTTTCTTACTTACACATACAGGTGAGCCCAAAACTAAGGCATGATTTAAAGGGCTATCATACCTCCTTTTGTTTAAGTACGATGCTGGATGGGAGCCATCTGGAGCCTAGAACCTAGATATTAAGCGATGGAAGGAAACAGAGGCGCACAGCTTGTTATCACTTCACAAGTACTTAAGAGAAACTATGACTTACAGGCAGGTTTTTAACTTGGTTTAACTTCTGTGTAAGAGAATCATCATACACAGAAGCACAATAAATCATACATGTGTACATCAATGTACAGGAAATGATGCATAAGACAATGAGGGTTATAAGGTATAGGTATCACATTTCATCCATACTTGTAGACATATGTCAAGAGTGAATGGTTGTGAGAAATACACAGTGGGGATACAAAATGTAACGCAGTGATTGTAGTTGTCTGTACTAACAAAAATGTATTACTTTCTAAAGCAATCATAGAATAGCAATCAGAGGTCCCCGTGTTCTGCTCCCCTTGCTGCCTCGGTTGGTTCTGCCTTCGATTTCTCTGGTGTTTCTCGTATCTGTGTTGCCCATATTGTTTGTTTAATTTTACTGTGTAACTTTGCCCATATTGCGCTCTGCTGTTTATTTTGCGCTGTCACTTGCCCGATTCCTTGTTGTTACCTCTGCCGCCGCTCGACTCCCCACATGTTTTCTCCCTCCCGCCAGCCCCGCAGTATGAGCACATAGCAGACACACAGCGAGCGTGCCACTGTCACGCCAAAGGCAAACCCATCTGCACCCGTCCGTGTCTGGACCGTGCCCAGCGCCAAGAACCCTGGCTCCACTACTACATGCCCGTACACCACCACAGACCTCTGAGCCCTGGATCCCGGGCGCATCAGCAACCACTGCTGCTGCACTTCTCCACCCACCACCAGAGGCCCGTTCTCCTGCCGTCACTGCAGTTTCACATGCAACACCGAAACAACCAACGACAGATACATTGCAAACACAACAGCATCCCCCGCGCCAACCGACAACGCTAAGGCACATCTCCAGTGCATCCTACTCCATGCTAAATCGCTCGGCAAACACGCCCCGGAGATCTGGAACACGATCTCTCCCTGAGACCTGGCTGAACCCCGCCTTCGCATCGGACATCGGCATCACAACCCCTGAAGGACCGAACCAAAAAACACGGAGGTGGAATTGCCATCTACAAGGACACCAGCCGATGCACAACCTCCTCAGATGTCTCGACCCAGATAATGGCGCATCTGAACTTCCAACTTCACACAGATGGAAAAAGCACCATTAGAGGCACCCTCACCTACAGACCACCAGGACCATAACCCAGCTTCTGCAACACCACCCTAGACCTCACCGCCCTTATTGCCATCGACTCTGAGCACTACATCTTCCTAGGGGATCTCAACTTCCACCTCGACGACCCCGCCAACACAACTGACCTCCTGGAAAGCATGAGCAACATCGGCCTCAAGCAACTTGTAACCGACCCTACCCACATTGCAGGATATACGCCCGAACCCATCTTCACATCCAGCAACAGACTTAAGTACAACCACATATCACAACTCACCTGGACCCACCCCTACACTGTTCACTTTATCTCAGGACCTACCAACACTGGCAAGATTGCGCCCCCCAGCTCTGCAAGCAGACAGTGGAACAAGTTATCAGAAGACCAGTGGAATAACGCTCTCAACTCACACCTCCCAGTCACCACAAACCAACCTAGACCAGGCTGCAAAGAACATCTCCCAGTTGATCAAAGAATGCGATGACACAATCGCCCCCCGCAAAGCCAGCCAAATCCAAAGGACCAGCTGCAGGAGCCAGCTGGTCCACCGCAGAGCTGCCACCAAATGCAACATTGGCAACTAGAAAGGAAGAGGTGCACCAGCAAAGACAGGAGATCATACCATCTTCAAGACAACACCCAACTGGTACCACTGCCTCCTAAAAGAAACAGAAGAAGAACGCCCTAGCAGACCGCATAGAAGCCAGCAAAAACCACAGCAAAGAGCTCTTTGCCACTGTGAAGGAGTTCTCCAACCCCACAGCTTTCGAGAATTACATCCTACCCCTCCCAAGAATGGTGCGACACCCTGGCAGCTTCTTCAAGGACAAGACCACAGTCATCTAAGAAAACTTCAAACCCCAAACCCCGCCGCTGACAGAATCAGCCTGCTCACACCCATGAACACAAACCTGAACACTTGCTCACCCACTGGATCACTATCACAACTCAAGCCACAATCGCCCTCATGAACTCCGTACCCTCGAGAGCACCCACCGGCCCCTGTCCCCATCACATCTTCAACCTCAGGAGCAAGACAATTGGTGACGAGCTCAAGAAAGTCCTGAACACCTCCATCACCTCGGCCTCCTTCTCTGAAGACAGGAAACCTGCTGAAGTCAGGCCCCTCCTGAAGAAACCATCCACCGACCTAGCAGAACCGAAAAACTACCAACCCATCTCCATGCTCCCCTTTCCTGCAAAGGTTCTCGAGATGGCAATCAACCAGCAACTCACCAAATACAACAGCTTCCCGGACCCCTCTCAATCCGGATTCCAATTCAACCACAGCACAGAGACAGCCCCGATCACAGTCAACGACTACATCAGGGCCCTCCTGGACTGCAGCGAAATGGCAACCCTTATCCCTCCTGACCGGTCAGCTGCCTTTGACACCATCTCCCATCACATCTTGATCAACAGACAACATCGGAATCAATGGAGATGCCCTCAAATGTCTCGCATCATACCTCACCAGGAGAACAGAGGATCTGTCTCCCACCATTCACCTCCAAACCCAAGAAGATCATCTGTGGCGTCCCCCAAGGACTGTCCCCCAGCACCACTCTGTTCAACATGTACATGATCTCCCCAGGCCAACACCGTCAGATCGCATGAACTCAACATTTCCTACGCGACACCCAGCTCATCCTGTCCCTGGTAGAAGACCCCTCCATCACCAGAGCTAACTACCACAGATGCACGATGAACGTAGATGCCTGGATGAAGGACAACTGTTTCAAGCTCAACATGGACAAGACGGAAGGTCCTCATCTTTCAGAACACCTCGCCATGGAACGACGCATGGTGGCCTGGGGAACTCTGCCCTCCCCTCGCCCAGACAGATCACACCTGCAACCTCTGAATCTTCTTGGACAGCAAGCTATCTATAAAGAAACAGGTAAACGCAATCTCGTCCACCTGCTTCCACACCCTACGCATGCTCTGCAAGATCTTCCGGTGGCTCCCAGTCAACACCAGAAGGACAATCATGCATGCCCTGGTCACCAGCAGGCTGGACTACAGGAGTCACTGTACGCCTCCCAAAGAGACTACAGACAATACAAAACTCAGAGGCAAGACTCATCCTCGACCTTCCAAACGGACCAACATCACACCGTCCCTCAAGCAGCTACACTTGCTCCCGATCCAGAAGAGATGCTAGTTCAAGATGTTGACCACACTGTGAAAAGCAGCAAGTCTCCTGAGATCCCCAATGCTGCCCGGCGCAAGGTCACCTTTAATCCACTTTGGATTCGCTATCTAAAATAACGAGGCAGGCGCTGGAAGCTGGAAGGCAAGAAAAAGGTTTATTACTCTTAGAGGAGACCACGTCAACTGCTGACACCAGGATGTCTTCAGGGAGGTGTTCTACTGGCAATGCTTTTGGCTCTTCCTTTTATACAGGTTTTACACAATGTATTTGTTTCATTTATCATGGTTACAAGCTTGGAGTCTCCACCCCGGGCAGGTTGTCACACAAGCCCGACATTGTTTCATCAGCATGGTTACACAAGCCCAACATTGTTTCATCAACATGGTTACACAAGCCCAACATTAACTCTCCTCCCGCCCAGGTCAAAAACAGACAATTTAATTGCAGCTGGACCTTGCTTCAGGGTCTAAACACAAGTGAGACCGGCCAGATCTAAGAGTCCGTTCTGTTGATAAAAACAGGTCCCATTGTTGGCAAAAAACAAGTCTTGCTGTGTGCAGTGCAATAAACCATGCTTGCAAGAGTCTGTTTGGTATTTGTAACCTGTTTGTGCAGGGATGAGAGGAAAGACGAGTTTGAGGCAACAGGTGATGTTGATGTTTGTCGTGGAAATAGTTTATAGCCCCCAGCACACATATCAGGTTTGGTCAGAGAGTCAGAAGGCTGCTAGAGGACAGGGTGAAATGAAGGTGACCAACAGAGTACAAAATGGCTGTGGTCAATCAGAAGGACTGTAGTTTATGTGCACGTAGGAACTTTCATCAGACAAGATGGCGCAGAATGTTCATGATTGTCGTTTTGTTCTTAACAGTCGCCCTTTGAACATAACTAGCCATCTCGTCAGTCTATTTCGATCTCCATAATGTCCTGTATTTCTTGTTCATACATTACTCTAATTTTTGTTAACTGAGTGTCCATATTCTTAGGGCGCAAGGCACTTATGCAAAGAGAACACAAAGGTGGTATACAGTGTACACCCAAACAGCAACCACATATTGCCAATACTGGGCCCAAGAGAAACATTGATATTTTCCAACCCCAGTCCTTCAAGATGCCCCAAAGCCAACTTCCAATTGTCCAAGTCTCTGATCCTTGATGAATTTCTGAAGACAGTCTGTGGAGATGTTCGATTGCTTCATAGACAGAGGGTGAATTATCATGGATGTATATGCAGCAACTGGCACCAATGATGCGACATGCTCCTCCACGATCCGCTAGTACCACGTCCAGGACCATGCGGTTTTGTAGGGCCACCAGACGGACCGCTTGAAGCTCGGCAGTGTTGTTGGTGAGGATGCCAGCTGTGACGTTCAGGGCGGTTTCTACCGCTTGAGACAGATGTCTGATGGCTCGGCTGTTTGCCATCGGACCCCATAGCGGGACGAGCCCTTTTGCTGCGTCAACGAACTGTGATGCGGCAGAGTCTGCTTGATCAGTGTCTTTAGAACGCTTTTCTCGATGATGCTCTGCAGGGGCTGTGTAGGTCGGTGGCAAAACAAAAGCGATGTAGCACGTGCCCCCCAGTTTCTTGGGAGCCAGGTGTAGGCTTTGGTTCCACAGACAAAGTACATATTGGGTGATGCAACAAATGCTGGAGGGTTGGCAGTGTTCAAAGTCCTTACAATGTTACAAGTGCTGTGACCCACATTCTTAGTCCCACGGCCTTCAATGCATACAAGGCCAGAGACGTTCACCACAGATAGGGCCACAGTCAGTGTTGCAGCAGTTCTTTTCTTCAGGTAGGAAAATGTGGCTCTGACAGGATTATTGAACACTTGTATTTCCACTCGTTCTTTGGAGGGGACATTCATTGGGAATGTCGTATTGGAGGTTTGAGGGCAAAAGGGAGCTGCTGTTCTTCCTGTTTGGTTTAGCCAGAACTCGTTGTAGAACTGAGCGATTGTCCCATCGGAAGTGGCATTGTCTTTGTAACTTTCTTGTAGGAGCATCATCCAGGCAAGGCAAGATCCATGAACAGAAAAGGGTGAAGGGATGAAAGGGATGGAATGTTCAGTGGCATGTGGTAGCAGCCCACAGACCCAACAGTTAGTGGCATTGGTGGCAAGATTGTGCTGGTGCAGCATCTGTACGAAAGAATTATTCCAGAATTCTTTGCGTCGTTCTCGGAGATGTGGCGGTAGTGATACCAGGTAGTGTTCTTTCTTTGTGATTGGTTGCATGGTTGGTGACAATGTTCTGTATGCAGGTGCATTCTCTTCAATGATCCAGAGTGTGACCATTAGTAGGAGGCAGGTGAGAAATGCAGCTACAAGTGCAATTGTCTTTGTACTGTGCAGTTCAAAAGTCTTGGTGTCTTTGCGGTGGCTTTGCAGGTGTTCCGTTTCTTCCATCATCTTCGAGGAGCTCACCAACTGTTAGGACCACAGACTTTTGTCTGGTGTTTTTCCTGGTAGCGTTGTTTGGCTGTGCTACCGATCTGAGACTCTGACTCAGTTAGTGGCCTGGTTGTTGGAGCTCCCCCTTTTTGTCGATCTTAGGTTGTACCCTTCCTTGGATGGCACCGTGGGGTCGGAAAATTCAGACAGTTGGAGGGTGTCTTCTTGTGGGTAGCAACTCAGAGCTGGTCGGTCTTTTGCGAGTACTTCTCTTGCACCTCCACCTCTTCACAGGTTGCCAGCGTTGGAGGGACTTTCTTGCAGTGGTGGGCGTGCAGCCAATTTCTTTTTCCTTCCACTCGGAGGGCAGTTCGAGTGGTGATCAAGACTTGCCAGGGGCCCGTCCACCTGGGCTCCAGATTCTTCGTTCTTTGGAAATTGCGAACTAGGATGAAGTCCCCAGGCTTTATCACATGTCCTGGGCCCCTGGATACGTCCGGCAAGGCTTGCTGCACCTGTTGGTGGATAATTGTTAGCTCGTTTGTCAATTTATGCAGATAGTCTGACATTAATATGTTCGGGACATCGTTAATGGAGGTGGGTCTTGGTGCCGCCCAAATGTTCATAGGCCTGCCGAAGACCACTTCATACGGGGTCAGTCTGTGTTTGGTCGGGGTGGAGCGCATTGATAGCAATGCCAATGGAAGGGCGTCGGGCCATTTCAACCCGGTTGTGGCAACTATTTTGGCTAGCTTTAGTTTCAATGTTGCATTGTGTCTCTCTACCAGGCCCGCTGATTGGGGGTGGAAGACGGCATGGAATTTTTGTTTTACCCTCAACCCTTTCAGTATGTTCTGTATCACTTCGGCTACGAAGTGTGGGCCGTTGTCGCTCCATAAAATTCTGCAATGGCCGTACCGGGGAAGAATTCTTTCAACAATACTTTTGCAGTGGCTATGGCAGTATTGTCGCGGGTGGGATATGCCTCCACCCATTTGCTAAAAGCGCACACAACCACCAGGACATATTTTAGACCATGGCATCTCTCTAGTTGGATGTAATCCATTTGAAGGACTTCAAAGGGGTGATCAGGGACTCCAAACCCTCCCCGTGGTACTACTGTCCCTTTCCTGGGTTGTGTTGTAGGCATACTATACACTGTTGTACTAGGCGCTTTGCAGATTCTGTTATCTTGACATTATGCCATACTCTTGTGATTAGTTCAATCATGGGGGTGGAGCCTATGTGTGCTGGTAAATGTGCCATGGTCAATATGGGGATGAGGTAGGCATTGGGTAACAGCCATTTATTTCCGTCTTTAGTTCTCCAGCAATCTTCCTCGTCTTTTAGTCCCACCTTTTCCCACTCGGTCAATTCGTCTTGTGTGCCTGTAGTCTGTATGTCCCTTACAGTGGTCCTAGCATCAGTCCATTGTTCAGCTTGTGACCTGGTCACATACATTCGTGTCATAGTTCTGTCTTCTGCCGTGGCTCGGGCAGTAACGTCTGCTAGCGCATTTCCCTGTCCAATGAGATCTGTCACTTTCCTATGTGCTTGGCATTTTATCACTGCTAGCTTTTTGGGGAGGAGGACTGCTTCCGTCAAGGCGGAGACTAAATCTCCATGCAGGATGGGTGTACCGTGTGAAGTCAGAAACCCTCTTTCTTTCCATAGAATCCCGAAATGGTGAACCACCCCGAAGGCGTACTGGCTGTCGGTGTATATGTTAACTGTCGTGTCAGCTGCTAAAATACATGCTCGTGTGAGGGCAATGAGTTCTGCTGCTTGGGCGGAACGTTGGGCAATACGGGCTGTTTCTAGAATGGTTCGGGCTGTGGTGACAGCGTATGCAGCTGAGGTGGTGCCGTCGGGGAGTTTGATGCACGAACCATCCACCCATAGTTCTCCATCTGGCTCTAGAAAGGCGGTGTCTCTGAGGTCTACTCTACTTTTTGTTTGTTCATCGGTTAGTGTCACACAGTCGTGTAGTGGAGCCACGTTAGATCGTTCTCGGGTAGGGGTAACAGCGTGGCTGGATTGAGGGTGGTGCATCGCTTTAGGGTAATGTGCGGTGCTAGCAGGGTCAACTCATATCCTGTCAGTCGGGCGCTAGTCAAGTGTTGGGTTTTGGTCTGGTTCAGTAGTGTGTCGACTGCATGGGGTACTAAAACATTGACTGGATTGGAGAGCACTATTCCTTCGCTCTGGCGTATTGATACTGCTGCAGCTGCCACAGCGCGCAGGCACGCTGGCAGTGCTCTGGCTACTGGATCGAGGGTGGCAGAAAAATATGCACAAGGGCGTTGTTTGTGACCAATTGATTGTGTTAGGACAGACAATGCACATCCCTCCCTTTCGTGTGTGTAGAGGAAGAATGGTTTGGAGTAATCTGGGGTTCCTAGGACTGGTGCTGAGCAAAGGGTATTGCGTAGTTCTTTAAAGGCTGTCTGGCATTCGGGGGTCCAGGGAGAGGTGAGGGGATGTCCTTAGCTAGGAGGGAGAGAAGGGGTTTGACAATGAGGCTAAAGTTCGGTAACCACTGTCTGCAAAGCGAGGTGAGGCCTATCAAAGAGCGGACTTGCTTCTGATTTTTGGGGACAGGGGTGCCTAGAATTGTCTGGATCCTGTCAGGCGTGAGTTTTCTCCCTTCTTTTGATAAAAGGTGACCCAAATAGGTCACTTGTGATTTACAGAACTGCAGTTTCTTTCGGGAGACCTTGTGACCATTCTTAGCAAGGAAATGGAGTAGTTTGACGGTGGCTGTGACGGCTATTGGTATGGTGTCTGCTGCTAGAAGGATGTCGTCTACATATTGTATTAGTGCCACTCCATCTGGCAATTGTATGGCGTCCAACTGTCTTTTAAGCGCCTGGCTATAGATACTTGGGCTCTCAGTGTACCCCTGAGGTGCTCTACAAAATCTATACGAACGGGAATTTAGGGTAAATCCAAAAAGATAGCGGCTGTCCTCGTGTATAGGTATGGAAAAGAAGGCGTTCTTGAGGTCGATCACAGTGAAGGTGGTGGCAGTGGAGGGGATTAAAGTCAAAATTGTCGTGATGTCGGAAACTACTGGGTATTGTGGTACTACGATTTTGTTTACCTCCCGCAGGTCAATGATGAAGCGGTAGGCTTTCCCATCTCCCTCTCCCTGTCTCTTTACAATCGGTAGTATGGGACTGTTACAAATGTTGCTCACTACTTCCTCTACCACCCCTGCCTCTACCAAAGAGTGTATGATCTCTGTTAGTGCTTTCTCACCCTCTGGCGATATTTTGTACTGCGGTACCTTCGGTAGGGTTGCGTCCTGTCGTATTGTTACGTGTACTGGGTCAATCATCATTCGTCCTACGTCTGAATCAGCCCTAGCCCATAAGTGTGATGGCAAAGTGTCCAGTAGGGATGTGTCAATCTCAGAGATGGAAAACATGTGCTGAAAAGGGTTCTCTCTATGGCGTTGGGGGTTGTCATACAGGATGACACGCACTCCGTCTGGTGAGCATCTGATAATCGCATGGAAGTGTTTCAAAAGGTCGAGGCCCATAATGGCGTCTGGGGTGTTAGATGAGAGGAGGAATGTCATTTCGACGCCATTGCTGTCAAGATTAAAAGGGATGGGTCGGGACAAAGGGTTGGTGGAGGGCGTACCGTCAAATCCTATTGAGGTCACATGTGAGCCTGACAAGGGTGCCCTTGGAATCAGTCGTTTGGATAGTGCACTACGTGTTGCTCCTGTGTCTACCAAAAATGGCGACCTTGTGCCCAGGACCTCAGCGGTAACATAAGGGCCTTGCTGATCAACGCAGAGCTCGACTGGATCCCTTCCTTGCCCCTGGCCGTCCTAGGCAAAGTCGTACATATTGTCATAATCTGTCTGTTGGTACTGATTCTGTCTGGGATGGTCAAATGCGTTCATTCTTCCTGGCCTTTCCTCGCTTGCTTCACTCGCGTACCCTCTTCCACGTCCTCTTCCTCTCTGTCCACTTGCTATTTCCCTCGCCCCTCTGCCCCTAGCAGCTCCTAACAAAGCCGGGCATTGGGATTTCCAGTGTCCATATTTTTTGCAAAATGCACATTGATCCAGTCCTAGGTCTTGGCGTCCTACATATGATGTAGATGGATTGTTCCTAGGGGCTGTACTCTAGGGGTATTCTGCTGGTTTCCTCCCCTATATTGCTCCCTTCCTGTATTCGCCCCCTGGAGTTGTGCTATCATTACCCTTTCCTTCAAGTCCTTCTTTTTCCTTTCTGTAGCCCTGTCATTTTCGTTTCTCTGATGCTCGTAGTACTGGGCCATTTGGAGAATGGCCGTCGGTTTAGATGCTGCCCAACTACTTTCGCTGGCTTGTAGTTTCTGGGATACATCTGGCAGTAATCCTTTGACGTAGTTCTGCACAAATAAGTGGTGTCCGGTTGCGGTGGACATGTCTTGTCCACTGTAATCAGAGAACACAGTTTCAAATCTGGAGAAGTACTCTGAGACGTCCTCTTGTGGTTTCTGGCGGCATGCGGTTACTATGGACCAGTCTATCTTTTTCTCTGGGATCAGCGTTTTCACTTTCTGCACTATTTTGTCAGGGAGGTCTAATATTGCTTTAACTGGTTTTTGACCAGGGTTCCGCTGTTTATCTAGTGTGTCGAGTTGTTCCCAGGTATGACCAAACAGTTCGGTATGGTCTACTTTCCTAACCTGTTTCCACACATCTGCTGGCAAACATAACCCGAAGAACAAGTCTATGTCGGCAAGTGTCATTATTGTTGATCCCAGAGCGGTACCTAGCTCGGTGTAAAGGCGGTGGGGTTCTTTCGTAAATCCGGCAAAGATTTACGGAAGGTCAGGATGTCCTGTCTGTCCCATGGCTGATACAGCCAATTGTAGACCACCCTTCCTCTAGCGTCTTGATGGTTTATATCGTCATTAGTCCCTTGTCCTCTAGGAGGTATCCAGTAAGGGGCAGCTTCTTTATTGGCATCATGCTATCTGTTTTTTCCACTGGGGGTCCTGCTACCTTAGTTGTCCTGTCCCTATCTGTCCTTGTTCTATGAGGTGACGCAATACTTCTAGTGTGGATGAAAATAGTTCTGCAACATCGTTGTCGCCTTCATCTCCGATGTCTACCTTCCTGTAGAGAGACACTAATCGCTCGGGCCCTACGTCTTGGTACTTCTCTTCATATGCAGTAAGGGTGTGGTAACAGAGACGTACAATGAAGTATCGTTTGCGGTTTTCAACATAGGAGTTGCATATGTCAGTTACATGCTCTTCTGTCTCCTTCCTATCTATGAGGGATTTAACTACTTTATCAATGCCTGCTCGCTCATTTTTACTTAATCGCGGGACCCTGGGCGCTCCTTTTTCTTTTGATCCTACCTCTACTACTGTATCCTTTGATAAGGCATTTGGTGTGGGTGACTCGGTGGGAGCAGAGGCGGTGGAGACTGAGGCGATCGTGCCATCTCCGGCTATACTTTGGTGGTCCTGGCGTTGTACTATGGGATGAGTAGGGGCGTAAGGGGGTGGCATGTATATCATTGGGGGACCTAACAATAAATCATCATCTACCCCCTGTTTTGCTGGTAACTCGGGGTAAAGAGTTAAGGGCGTTCTAACAGGGCATTGACCTGATATTTTTGATTCCGGTTTCTTTTTATCGATTTCCTTTTCTTTTAGTTCTTCTTCTAACTTTTTACAGGCTTGGTAAGCTGATTTTCGCGTTTCTTTATCTTGTCTAGCTTTGTCTCTTTTCTTTCGTTGAGCTGCCTCTTTTCGCCATAAACCAAAACTATCAAACATGGCTGGTCTAGCTTTCCTTTTGTGGAGAGCTAATTCTAACGTTTCTATTTTAGCGGGATCGAAAGATCCCGTCAGTGGCCACTGATTTACCCGGTCCTTCCTAGTGTACTTATGCCATAGTTTGCTATAAGTTACGGTGGCTAATCCATATTTCACGTACATGTCCTTGTTAGGGGTGCCTTCCGGCGGTGCCGGATGACTGACCTCTAACAAACGGTCCGGTCCAAAACAATCAAACAATCTAGAGAAAACAGGCATGACGTATTTAGCGGTCAAAATGAATATCTCAATTAATGTTAGACAAAAGTCTGCACTACCTGTCCTTCGCTGTCTGCAAAGAGAAAATATTCCTATTCTACGTTGTTTGCAAGCAGGGAATGTCTCAAATAACTCAAAGGAATACTAGTATTTCTATCAATCAATCAATTTAAGTCATGTTTTCTCACGACCTTACCCGGACCGTATGGACAGTTCTTCGTATTCCCTTCCAGCGCCTGGTTGTCCTCTTACTCCAACAATCAATGCGGCGTTCCTGTAAGGCCCCAGTCAGGACCGCAGGTCACTCGAGAGAGGTCCGTTCGGAACCGGTGAAGTTCAGTCGATTGGCAGCCAGACGAGGGTCTCTTTCAGGCAGGTGCACTTCAATCATTTAGTCGTTCACTCCGTCGTTAGGACCTCTCTACTGGACCCACGTGTCTCTGATGGGCCCCCCGTTGGGTCGCCAATTTGTGAAAAGCAGCGAGTCTCCTGAGATCCCCAATGCTGCCCGGCGCAAGGTCACCTTTAATCCACTTTGGATTCGCTATCTAAAATAACGAGGCAGGCGCTGGAAGCTGGAAGGCAAGAAAAAGGTTTATTACTCTTAGAGGAGACCACGTCAACTGCTGACACCAGGATGTCTTCAGGGAGGTGTTCTACTGGCAATGCTTTTGGCTCTTCCTTTTATACAGGTTTTACACAATGTATTTGTTTCATTTATCATGGTTACAAGCTTGGAGACTCCGCCCCGGGCAGGTTGTCACACAAGCCCGACATTGTTTCATCAGCATGGTTACACAAGCCCAACATTGTTTCATCAACATGGTTACACAAGCCCAACATTAACTCTCCTCCCGCCCAGGTCAAAAACAGACAATTTAATTGCAGCTGGACCTTGCTTCAGGGTCTAAAAACAAGTGAGACCGGCCAGATCTAAGAGTCCGTTCTGTTGATAAAAACAGGTCCCATTGTTGGCAAAAAACAAGTCTTGCTGTGTGCAGTGCAATAAACCATGCTTGCAAGAGTCTGTTAGGTATTTGTAACCTGTTTGTGCAGGGATGAGAGGAAAGACGAGTTTGAGGCAGCAGGTGATGTTGATGTTTGTCGTGGAAATAGTTTATAGCCCCCAGCACACATATCAGGTTTGGTCAGAGAGTCAGAAGGCTGCTAGAGGACAGGGTGAAATGAAGGTGACCAACAGAGTACAAAATGGCTGTGGTCAATCAGAATGACTGTAGTTTATGTGCACGTAGGAACTTTCATCAGACAAGATGGCGCAGAATGTTCATGATTGTCGTTTTGTTCTTAACAACACCTGCACAACAAAGGACCAGCATACATCAACAAAAGCACAACTTTCCACCAACCGACCAGACACCTACGATCCGCCTCCCTCTTCCTCGTTGACACCCCCCAGATCCGCAGAAGAGACAGCAGAGGACGCTTCTTCTCACACCTGGCAGCCTGGGCTTGGAACGACCTTCCCGTGCAGCTCCGGTCCACCCCATCACTCCAGGAATTCAGGACCTGGCTGTTCAATTAAGCGAATCACCACCTAGCAGCAAGCTACAAGAACGCCTTAAGACCCTCACAGGTGATTTGCCATGCTTTATAAATCCCCGATTGATGGATACTAACAGATTGAGGAAAAAACACAAGGGTCGAAACCCATGACTTAGAATTTGCATGCAGCTCCTTGATGCAGGTAAATAGAGCAATGTGCTATATTAGAAGACTTGCAACTTATGACCTGGAGGTAACAAAATGATCTCCAGGTCAAAAGCTGTACCCCACTTACCAATCTAAATTAAAAAAAAAACACAAATCTGTGATCTGCATGTTACATGATGTACTTTGCAGCAAGCACATAAACCCTCTATGCTACTTTATGAGTCAAACTGTGGCTGGACAAAACACAGAACTCTCTCAAAACTGTGTTAACCACTAGAATTATCTTATTGCTATTATAATTCACTCAAAATTGATGGGCATGAAATGATCTCTGCAGCATGCGTCTTAAGCCGGGTCTGGTTGCTTAGTGGACTAATGCGTAATGACTAATGCGTAAGGACCTGTGTTCGACCTCATGGTCACAGGTTCAAATTTCGGCGGGTCCACTCAGCCTTTCATCCTTCTGAGGTCGATAAAATGAGTATTGCTGAGTTGGGTAACAATAAATATCTGTTATTCAGTGCCAAGATACCCTTGGGTGAACGTGTGCTTTACACCTACACATTATGTTAACCCTGTACGATATTTTAAAATGCAGCCTCTTTCTGACTAATTAAGTAATCTAGAACAGATTTACTGTTAATGTTGCCAATTTCTTTGCAGCAATTTTTTTTTTTTTAAATAAATGTAAAAATTGACTGTCAGACTCTGCTTTTCAAACTACATCCCTTGTGACTGCATCCCCTCTCCCCTGTCACACCTTGATCCCAATTTAGGGGTTCCTGTAGTAATTTATTTTCCAATTCAAGCACTAATCTGGAAAAATCAACAACTGTCTTAGCCTTGCCGGCCACTGCTGAGCAAACCTGCTCATCGGTAACCAGTATAAATGGCCTTTTCTTTCACCTTGGAGTGAGGGTGCTGTTGCCACATGTTCCGCGATGGAGAAGTGAATGGTCTGGGGGTTGCAGAATTGTGAAGGCGTACTGCATAAGCTGTGGGTGAGCCACTGAAAGCTCGAGCCAAGCTTGAGCCTAAAGCCTGGCTCTGGCTCAGCTCGAGTATCTGTTGGAACCTCGAGCTTATAACGAGACTAGCTTTCACATGGCTTTTAACTGCCTTCCTCCCACTGCCCAGGATGTGGCCTCAGGGCCAGAGCTGCAGACTGTGGAACTGGGGGAACCGGGTTCGGGTCTCAGGCATCAGGTCAACATCCTGTGATTCTGGGCAGGTCACTTAATCTCCCCATGCCTATAAACAGCGTGTGTGACCTTGTGGAACGTAAATGGTACTCACGTAAAACGCTCCAAATACCTTTGGTCGATTTTTGCGCTATATTTAAAGAAGCTACCGAAAAATACACTAAGTAAAAAAAAAAGCATTAACATAAGTGAAGAGTGACAAATAGATATCCATTTAATGGCTGATCTGTACAAAATTAAACCAGAAAACCAGGATAAATCGCAGCTTTCCGCTTAAATTGTGTGATCTTATGCAAATATTTTATTTCACCAAAACTCTTTTCTTCATTATCGCATATGAAAGCATTTTCAAATGGGAGTTCAGACTACCAGTAGTACAAAACTATTACTTTAATAAGTCGTTCTCACTGCAGTGCTATAAGGTGACCTACTAATGTCTAAGCTTCCACATGTTAAAGAAATACACACTTTTGAATTCTGAAGAGGCTTTAACATATTTTACGCAATAATTACCATACTATTTACATAGCGCATTTTTAGGGCTAGGAGCAGAGACGTTTTAATGCATGGGCAAAGAGGGCTCTGGCCCAGGGCCCCAGCCTTTCAGGGGGCCCCCTGACTGAGTCAGCTACGTTCTCCAGAGTTTTGCCCTAATGACCTTGAATATTTCTTAAACAGATTGTTTTAAATTCTGTTTTCCTTTAATTTATTTTTTATGTACCTGATGTGTGAGAGTCTAGTACAGCCATTATGCAGAGAAATGTTGTGTTTGTTTCATGCAATATACATAAAAAGTTTCTTTTAGATCAAAACAAGGCCTACATATAAGAAATGGGAGGGCGTCACAGAGATTATTTGCAGTAATATTGGTGAGCTGCTGCTGTGTTACAATATTGAAAACACACATAACTATCCCTGAATATTAGATGTAAACACGTTTAGGGCCTTATTTATGAGAAGTGATGCATCGCTGTGTGAAAACAGGGATGCGTCACTTCTTAGTGCGCCCTCCTTGCGACATGATGGATGCGTCATATTTACTGTATGACGCATCATGTCACAGGAGTTACAGATACGTCAGTACTTCTGACATATCTGTGGGCGCAAAAGTGATGCATTGCTGGGGTGTGTCTGAAAATAGACGCAACTCCAGCAATGTGTCCTTTCACATGGGGCAAGCCCCATGTGACAGGGCCTGCATCAGTCTTATGCCTGCTGTGAGGCAGGTGTAAGATATTGACGCAATGGCGTCCTAGAAGTGGCGCACTGAGTTCTCATAGATTTCAATGCGCCACTTCTACGAGGCTTTTGCGGGGGAACACCCACCCTGCATACATTATACCTGCCTAGATGCGTCACTTTGTAATTAGGGCGCAACATGGCACATTTTTACGCTGCCGGTACGTCACAAAAAGTGACGCACCAGCGGCATAAAAGTGAAGCAAGGCCTCATAAATAAGGCCCTTAGAATTTGAACGACTGTTCCTTTGCACAGTCAGGGACCTAATGAAATGAAATAGTGTATTTAATAAAGCGCGCAGCTACTCAGACTAGAGTGTCCTGGCGCGTGACAGCGGGAGGAAAACGTGCGTAAAAGACCCATCAGTTATTAAAAAGCCAGGTTTTTAAGTTCTTCCTGAAAGAGAGTAGGTCTGTGGTTAATCTCAGAGACTCAGGGAGTCTATACCACAATTTTGCGCCTAGAAGGCCGAAGGATCTGCCTCCAGTGCGGGCACAGCATATTTTAGGCACGATGGCCAGGTTGGCATTGGAAGATCTTAGGGGTCTAGATGTTGTGTAGCGATTAACGCGCTTTAACGCGATTTAGGTAGCCGGCTCCTAAGCCGTGGAAAGCTTTAAAGAACATGGTCATCGCTTTGAAGTCGATCCATTCTTTTATGCGGAGCCAGTGTAGAGACTTAAGAATAGGGGTCATAATAGATCTGGGTTTAGGTCTCAGGATGGGTCTGGCTGCCGCGTTTTGTACCACTTGTATGCGCTGGATAAGGGATTTGGGAAGACCGAGGTACAAGCTGTTGACATAGTCAAGCTTTGATGTCACCAGAGCCTGCTCCACGATCTTTCTGCTCCTAAGCAGTAACAGTGGCAGGAATTTTTTAGCATCCGGAGTATGCCAAAGCAAGCGCCAGTTAGATTTTGGATTTGAAAGCGCATGGAGAGTGTCTTGTCTATGACAATTCCTAAGTTTTTGACTTTCTCCTTTTCCGCGGGCGGCAGATCTTTGGCCACCAAGAGCTCCAGTCTGGCGTTTCTGGATTACCAAAGAAAACAACTTCAGTTTTGTCAAGATTGCACTTCAGCTGATTGATCTTAAGCCAGTTAAAAACCTTTGTGAGGCAAGACCTAATCATTGCCCCTCAAAGTCGGTTCCTTTTTCACATGTAAAAATCAGCTGAGTGTCATCAGCATAGGAAACAATTTTGACGCCCTCTTCCTCTACCAGAAATGCAAGGGGGGATAGATATCTATTAAAAAGGGTAGGGCTGAGAATGGAGCCCTGAGGGACACCTACATGAAGGAGCTTCCCATCTTCAAAGTGTTTTTGGAGGGCCTTGTTTACATGCTTCTCTAATACTTTGGAGAGGGCCGGAAGAAGGGAGATTGGCCTGTAGTTGGCAGGGTCCGTCGGTTTGGCGTTAGCCTTTTTTATCAGTGGAAGAATCTTAGCATTCTTCCATAATTTCGGCATGTTGCCTAAGGAGAGGGAAGCATTAAAGAGCTGGTTTACCGTGGGTTTTATGGTGGGAGCTAATAGGTTCAGGATATTCGCTGGACATGGGTCGGTAGGAGAGCCAGACTTAATGCTTTGGAGAAGGGTCAGTGACTCTTCAAGCTGAAACTTCAGGGAAAGCTAATAAAGATGGAGGATCCAAGAGGTGAAATTTGCTATAAGAACTAAGGTAGAAGGTCAGTTCTTCCTCTGAGATGTTAGTGAAGGCTTGTTGGATCACGGAGATCTTTTGTGGAAGAATTGAGCTATTTGCTTAGACCATTCTTCCATGCATGGCCCTTCCTTTGTTCTGGCTTTCGGGGCAGTAAAGGATTTAACTATACTAAAGATTTCCTTACTCTTATTTTGGGCATTTTCTATCTATGTTTGAAAGACATTTTTCTTGGCTGCCTTCACGAGAATGTAATGAGCTTTTAAGGTGTCTTTATACACCTCCCTGTCCTCAGGTAGATAGGATTTACGCCATTTCCGTTCCATTTTTCTACAATTACTTTTGCTAGATCTGAGGGAATCGTAAAACCATGGAGCTGGTGGGGCCGACCTCTTTGAGGAGCGGGAAACAACCAGTACCGCTGCACCAATGTTGGTTCGGAGCCATGAATCTATTGAGAGGGCGTCTGAGTCGGGGCAGCCAGACAGCTCCGGTGAGGAACGACCGAGGGTGTCTGCTAACATCGGGATGGATATTTTATGGAACATCCTGTAATTAGGGACCCTCTGCCCTGCGTTAGCCCGAGGGGCTGTGGCAGAGTTGGGATTGACGAATTTTAATAGGAGGTGGTCAGACCAGGTAATGGGAAGAGGTAGGCTTACTGATATGTCAAAGTTGTGAAAGATTTGGTCTAGGGTATGGCCCTTCTCATGGGTGGCCGAAGAAATAGATGGAAACATGTTGCAGGCCTGCAGCGTCTCCAACAAGGAAATTGTTTGAGGGTCTTTTCCATTGTCCATATGTATATTGAAATCTCCCAGAATAAGGCAGTTGTTGTATTTTAAGGCCAGGAGGTGGTGGCTGCATTAAGCGCAGTAATAAAATTTCCAATTGCACCGAGAGGTCTGTAAATCAGAAAAACAGCTATGCTATGATGGGGGATAAGGTACAGCGGAAGCCTAAGGACTCTGTGCCCTCGATGTTTTCCATCGGGATGGGAGAGCAGTCTAGTTTTTTATTGCAAATTATGGCGACACCGCCCCCTTCCCACTCGGACGGTCCCTCCTAAGGATTTTATAACCCGTAGGGATGGCCGAGGTGATAGTAGGGTTGGAGGCTTCAGACAGCCAGGTCTCAGTGAGAAATAAAAGATCAGGCTGTTCGTCTAAAAGTAAGTCATAAATGTGTGGTTCATGCTTTTGCATAGAGCGACAATTTAAAAGTGTGGCCTTTAGGTCCTCTGTTTTCTTATTGTTTTTACACTTACTGTTGTGTGGGAGGATCTTGGGTGCGAGTTTCCTGGGCTGGAGGAAAGACCAGTTGCACTTATTGCATCGAAAGTCTACCTCCAAGCTCGGATCAGCCGCTGTACACTGACATAATGGCAGCCACCTAAGGCTAAGCAGTTTTTCCCTATTGTAATATAGTGAAGAAACTCACCGGAGGGGAACTGGGCAGCATGGCCGGCGTTGGACGCCTCCGGGACACTGACGGGCGCAGACGGGCTTGCTTTTGGCGCGCCTGTGGCGCTCCCGCTGCGCGCGTCCGTTTGCATTGGGAATATATAGGCTAATGTCTATGATGCAAACTGGATCGCTAATGCAGCTGAGGAAGCGGAAACTGCGTGGGCGTAAGTGAGGAGCCCGATAATAGCCCCAGCCCTCAGCACAATGGGCGTATCAGCCGCGGCAGACCACGACTGGAGGAAAAGCAAGATGCGAATCGGAGCAGCTAAGGAGGTGTAGGCAAGCAGAATCAAGTAAAGTGCAAGCACGCGTAGGTAGGAGAAATTGTTAAAAAGCACAGAGTAATTCAGCCACACATATACAATTTAAAAGGTAATAAAAACCTAGTAGCAGGACAGGAAACACTAAATCCTACCTCTCTCAGTTGCACGCGTCCGTTTTCATCAGGAATATTTAGGCTAATGCCTATGATGCAAACTGGATCGCTAACGCAGCTGAGGAAGCGGAAACTGCGTGGGAAACAGGGGCTCAAATTGGATCATAAATTCAAAGCTGTTCTGAACAGGGGCCCCCAAAATATGTTTGGCCCAGGGCCCCCAAAATCCTTAAGATGTCCCTGGCTAGGAGGCGTGCACGGGCTCCGAGATTCGCGCCGGGCTTTGGAACGGTCCGACTCGGCTCTCCTGTTCATTTTTTGGTTCACCCACGTCTAGTAAATAATTTGTAAGGGTCTTCCTTTTATTATAGGGTCTTTTCTGGTTGCAGCACTACGACATACAAACAAAAAACAACCCTGTTCCTTTTACCAAAATCGACATCAGTTTTCTACTGCCCAGTGTCAAAGATAAACCCCTTTGAATTACACCTCCCCGCTTAAACCCATTAGCTCATCCTTTCATCAGCCCTTTTCCCGAAGAAGTCCTTTCCGGAGCTCTCTTTCCCTCTGTACCAGGCAGGGGCTGAAGCATCAAGGCAATCAAGTCGCAGAAATAGACACAGGGCTTTGAAGGAAAGACTCGGTTTTCAATTACACTGGAGATTAATCCCTAGGGATTGAGGACATTACCCCCTCTGGTGGCGAGATATGTGCCTTCACGATCTGGATGCACTTGGCGAGCCGAAGCTGCAAACCTCACATCCGGCACACATTCTTTTAAACCAAGCTCAGTTTATTTGATGATTAAAAACGTTAAACCCAGACAGATTGCCGGGAACAGCGCTGCTTCAGGAAGCAGGGAAGGCAGTGGTCACGGTTTACAGGCAGGGTACACGGCTATGCCAGTGAGCGACTTTACACCAGCACTCCCCCTTGAGCAATGGCAGCAGGCACACCATCTATTTCAGGCAAGGAAAACGTCAAGTTAAGGTGGTTCAACCCGCAGTTTAACTTAAAGACATTCAAATCCCATCTATCGGTTCAAAATTTCAACATTTTCTACTTTAAAAGAGACGAATAGGTCGCCCCCCCCTACACGTGAATGTTCCTGCGACTAATAGCACATTTTTGTCCAAGTTGCAAAAAAGAGTTCAAAGGAGGAGGCATTATGTCCACTTAAAAGGAGAATATTTTTTTGATATGAAATCAAAGACCGTTTTCTGAAAAGTGCCTCCCCACTGTGATTCTACCAATTAAATGAACATAAGGGATACGTTAGAAGGCTAATGTCACGGTAACTCGAGGGCAGCTAGGGATTCAGGCCCAGTTAAGCTATACAAACGTCTTGATGAAAAGAAGTCGATGCCCTCAAAATGCTGGCAAGACTCATGGGACAGTGGCGACTCGCTTTACTTGGCAGACCTTCAAAAGGGAAGAGAACTAACAGGCGGGGCATGGAACATGGCATTCCCGAGACTTAGCGTGATACATGACGCAGAGCAAAACCAAAGTAAAAACAGACTTTTTAGGTAGATGGTCTTCACAGGCTAAAGAACTCTGCCTGCAGAGGGTTTCAACCCAGATTAGAAACGGAATTGTGCAGGCAATGAATCTGAACGCTGACAAATGAGCAAAACGTAGTCCAGGGTGCATTTAAAGTCCGCATGGGGCTTGTGCGCGTCATTACCACAAGCATACTTGTGTTTTACCCTGGATCGAAAACCGATCTTTAAAAACACACCCTGCTCCGATGCAGGGAGCAGTACCAGGGTGTCGCTACTGCAGCAGCATTTGGTAAAAGGCCTCTCACATGAATACTTCCCTCCTGAAGGGTACGCATGGTAACTGCTAAAGGTGACCTTTTCCACAAGCCAGGATTCAGAAACAGACGTTGGGGAATAGGGGGAGCAGCACAGACCACTACTTCCGTATTTCTGTGAAAAAGACCGCTTTATTGAAACAGGTGCACATCATATTTATGAACCCTGGGCCTTTGCCTTGCGAAACTAAAACCTCACTATACACATCAGTTAACTACGTTAAACTACCCTCCGCCCCTAAATGTCCCTCACCCACCACAACACTTTAAACCTGCAAGTCCCTACCTCCTCCTGGGCTGATCTTCAGCACTTAACACATTTAACTTCCCATACAGTTTTACTGCAACTATTAACCTCTAACTTAACATCGTCCTAATGAACCTACAACTTCCTGCCTCGTCCACATGTGATCTTGTCTACCCATTCCTTTCAGTCTGGTTTGCCGCTGTCAACAACAATAAACTTGTCTAACATGCCAACTTCTCGGCCAACCGCTCATGCACCTGCTTCAAGAGACAACCATACAAACGTCCCTTTCACCCTGAACACATGTTCCACTAAAGCCAGCTGAAAGAAAAGACCCAGAGCAAAGCAACCCACCAAGGAAACCTGTAAAATAGAAGTGGGTGAGAGGGAAACAAATTCCTACAGCCAAACTCCTACCAGCCACCCCATGTTACCAATAAAATGGTGGCTGGTCCTTGAAAATGGCTGGCTATACACCCTTGGGTTATGAATGTAGCCAAAAAAAAGCCCATATACCAGGAGCAGTCGCTGGAGTTATCCATTCCCCTAACTCTCCTGGGGGGCAGACCTCCCTCTGGTCGCTGCTCCACAAAACCCCAATGCACCCTTTATTTCAAAGAACTTTCCTGCTACAAAACATGGGTTTCATGTTTAAAGGTGCCCGAAGAAAAAATAATGCGGAGCTCTAAAAAGAATTGATGGGCTCTTTTCCATTCAAAATATAACAATTCCAAACAGCAGAAATATTGCCATTCTCATGTGCTGTAACTGCCTCGTAAATGACACCGTGCTACGGCTACGCCATGTGCAGGGCTGTGCCCCTTACAGCACCTCTACCAATCAGGCGGTGAGAAATTCACTGAGATGTCTAAATTCCCCAAACATCCCCTACAGTCTAACATGAAATAGGCCTGCATGTCTATGACTTCGTACAATTGAAATGTACAAAACCAAGGCAGTGCAAACCCATGGCTGAGGTTAGACTAGGTTGTAAATTGTGTGCTTTCTTTAACAGTATCACTTGCATACATTCTGCCACCTAGCGTTTCATTTACCATACAAATTGTATAGTGTCGTAATCATTGTTATTAACGCAAACACCATAAACAACAAGTTTGGCTTTATCTATTTACTGGGCCTAACCGAGCCAAACAATTACTCAGAGACTACTCTCTGAAAGCAAAAAGCCGAACTTTTTTCTATGCAGAAGTACATGTGTGATCAACAGTAATGCGGTTACTGACAGTGTTAGACAGCAGATAGCTGAAGTGGGCTGTCCCACACTGTAAGCTCTGGTGGGCAGAAGCAAAACATGAATGACAGGTGAACAGACCAATGGATGAGAGGACTGACCCAAACCCACACTATGTATGTACCTTTGTATTTTTAATTATTTTTTGACTACATGAGGCTGGCATGAAAACTAAGGTGACATGCTAAATGGTAGTGCACGTTTAAAGCTGGCAACATAAGAATGCTATTTTGATCACTTTCACGAGCAAGGTGCTTTATCAATGTCCTCCCATTGCTGATATTTTAGCACGAGTGATGCTGGAAATAAAGACAGACTGTGTGATCCATGGTCCATCTTGATTATGGGCTCTGCAGTGAGGGCACAAGTGGAGTTGTGGTGATAGCTTCAAGGTAGGGGGGCCTATTAGGCATAAATATATTTGTGTTATTTGTAAAGAACGACAGTGGGGCAGAATGCTAGAGGTGGTGTTTGAGGCTTCTGGTTGTGTGGAAGCATTCAGGGTGAAGGAGTTACTGTTGTTGCAGTTGGTGTACTTTAGGCAGCTGCACAGTTTGCCTTCCACAGGACTAGCTCTGCTCCTTACGGTACCCACTGCAGAGCGACTGAGAAAACATAACACAATCTCTCAACTTGGCGCTCAATGTTGCATCCCAATCAGACCGACAACCTACGACGCGGCAACCAGTGAACCTAACACAGTTGTGCTGCAATCAAAACACTACCCTGTGAATAACCCTTAAGCACAAGCTTAATCTATAGGACAAATTGTTACTTCTTTGGCATTTCAGTTGTCCACAACCTGCTAGCACCTTCAGCAGCAGGAATCTGCATTATCGACCTGCCCTGGTGCCTCTCCATCACTACATGCTTTGTCGATAGCCTGGCTCGTCGTGCTTGTGGGCATTACAGAGACCAGGTTAGTAATTCTTCTTTCTCACGAGTCAAACTGGTCAATGATTGTCCCAGGAGTGGTTATGAGCAGAGACGTTTTAATGCATGGGCAAAGAGGGCTCTGGCCCAGGGCCCCAGCCTTTCAGGGGGCCCCCTGACTGAGTCAGCTACGTTCTCCAGAGTTTTGCCCTAATGACCTTGAATATTTCTTAAACAGATTGTTTTAAATTCTGTTTTCCTTTAATTTATTTTTTATGTACCTGATGTGTGAGAGTCTAGTACAGCCATTATGCAGAGAAATGTTGTGTTTGTTTCATGCAATATACATAAAAAGTTTCTTTTAGATCAAAACAAGGCCTACATATAAGAAATGGGAGGGCGTCACAGAGATTATTTGCAGTAATATTGGTGAGCTGCTGCTGTGTTACAATATTGAAAACACACATAACTATCCCTGAATATTAGATGTAAACACGTTTAGGGCCTTATTTATGAGAAGTGATGCATCGCTGTGTGAAAACAGGGATGCGTCACTTCTAGTGCGCCCTCCTTGCGACATGATGGATGCGTCATATTTACTGTATGACGCATCATGTCACAAGGAGTTACAGATACGTCAGTACTTCTGACATATCTGTGGGCGCAAAAGTGATGCATTGCTGGGGTGTGTCTGAAAATAGACGCAACTCCAGCAATGTGTCCTTTCACATGGGGCAAGCCCCATGTGACAGGGCCTGCATCAGTCTTATGCCTGCTGTGAGGCAGGTGTAAGATATTGACGCAATGGCGTCCTAGAAGTGGCGCACTGAGTTCTCATAGATTTCAATGCGCCACTTCTACGAGGCTTTTGCGGGGGAACACCCACCCTGCATACATTATACCTGCCTAGATGCGTCACTTTGTAATTAGGGCGCAACATGGCACATTTTTACGCTGCCGGTACGTCACAAAAAGTGACGCACCAGCGGCATAAAAGTGAAGCAAGGCCTCATAAATAAGGCCCTTAGAATTTGAACGACTGTTCCTTTGCACAGTCAGGGACCTAATGAAATGAAATAGTGTATTTAATAAAGCGCGCAGCTACTCAGACTAGAGTGTCCTGGCGCGTGACAGCGGGAGGAAAACGTGCGTAAAAGACCCATCAGTTATTAAAAAGCCAGGTTTTTAAGTTCTTCCTGAAAGAGAGTAGGTCTGTGGTTAATCTCAGAGACTCAGGGAGTCTATACCACAATTTTGCGCCTAGAAGGCCGAAGGATCTGCCTCCAGTGCGGGCACAGCATATTTTAGGCACGATGGCCAGGTTGGCATTGGAAGATCTTAGGGGTCTAGATGTTGTGTAGCGATTAACGCGCTTTAACGCGATTTAGGTAGCCGGCTCCTAAGCCGTGGAAAGCTTTAAAGAACATGGTCATCGCTTTGAAGTCGATCCATTCTTTTATGCGGAGCCAGTGTAGAGACTTAAGAATAGGGGTCATAATAGATCTGGGTTTAGGTCTCAGGATGGGTCTGGCTGCCGCGTTTTGTACCACTTGTATGCGCTGGATAAGGGATTTGGGAAGACCGAGGTACAAGCTGTTGACATAGTCAAGCTTTGATGTCACCAGAGCCTGCTCCACGATCTTTCTGCTCCTAAGCAGTAACAGTGGCAGGAATTTTTTAGCATCCGGAGTATGCCAAAGCAAGCGCCAGTTAGATTTTGGATTTGAAAGCGCATGGAGAGTGTCTTGTCTATGACAATTCCTAAGTTTTTGACTTTCTCCTTTTCCGCGGGCGGCAGATCTTTTGGCCACCAAGAGCTCCAGTCTGGCGTTTCTGGATTACCAAAGAAAACAACTTCAGTTTTGTCAAGATTGCACTTCAGCTGATTGATCTTAAGCCAGTTAAAAACCTTTGTGAGGCAAGACCTAATCATTGCCCCTCAAAGTCGGTTCCTTTTTCACATGTAAAAATCAGCTGAGTGTCATCAGCATAGGAAACAATTTTGACGCCCTCTTCCTCTACCAGAAATGCAAGGGGGGATAGATATCTATTAAAAAGGGTAGGGCTGAGAATGGAGCCCTGAGGGACACCTACATGAAGGAGCTTCCCATCTTCAAAGTGTTTTTGGAGGGCCTTGTTTACATGCTTCTCTAATACTTTGGAGAGGGCCGGAAGAAGGGAGATTGGCCTGTAGTTGGCAGGGTCCGTCGGTTTGGCGTTAGCCTTTTTATCAGTGGAAGAATCTTAGCATTCTTCCATAATTTCGGCATGTTGCCTAAGGAGAGGGAAGCATTAAAGAGCTGGTTTACCGTGGGTTTTATGGTGGGAGCTAATAGGTTCAGGATATTCGCTGGACATGGGTCGGTAGGAGAGCCAGACTTAATGCTTTGGAGAAGGGTCAGTGACTCTTCAAGCTGAAACTTCAGGGAAAGCTAATAAAGATGGAGGATCCAAGAGGTGAAATTTGCTATAAGAACTAAGGTAGAAGGTCAGTTCTTCCTCTGAGATGTTAGTGAAGGCTTGTTGGATCACGGAGATCTTTTTGTGGAAGAATTGAGCTATTTGCTTAGACCATTCTTCCATGCATGGCCCTTCCTTTGTTCTGGCTTTCGGGGCAGTAAAGGATTTAACTATACTAAAGATTTCCTTACTCTTATTTTGGGCATTTTCTATCTATGTTTGAAAGACATTTTTCTTGGCTGCCTTCACGAGAATGTAATGAGCTTTTAAGGTGTCTTTATACACCTCCCTGTCCTCAGGTAGATAGGATTTACGCCATTTCCGTTCCATTTTTCTACAATTACTTTTGCTAGATCTGAGGGAATCGTAAAACCATGGAGCTGGTGGGGCCGACCTCTTTGAGGAGCGGGAAACAACCAGTACCGCTGCACCAATGTTGGTTCGGAGCCATGAATCTATTGAGAGGGCGTCTGAGTCGGGGCAGCCAGACAGCTCCGGTGAGGAACGACCGAGGGTGTCTGCTAACATCGGGATGGATATTTTATGGAACATCCTGTAATTAGGGACCCTCTGCCCTGCGTTAGCCCGAGGGGCTGTGGCAGAGTTGGGATTGACGAATTTTAATAGGAGGTGGTCAGACCAGGTAATGGGAAGAGGTAGGCTTACTGATATGTCAAAGTTGTGAAAGATTTGGTCTAGGGTATGGCCCTTCTCATGGGTGGCCGAAGAAATAGATGGAAACATGTTGCAGGCCTGCAGCGTCTCCAACAAGGAAATTGTTTGAGGGTCTTTTCCATTGTCCATATGTATATTGAAATCTCCCAGAATAAGGCAGTTGTTGTATTTTAAGGCCAGGGAGGTGGTGGCTGCATTAAGCGCAGTAATAAAATTTCCAATTGCACCGAGAGGTCTGTAAATCAGAAAAACAGCTATGCTATGATGGGGGGATAAGGTACAGCGGAAGCCTAAGGACTCTGTGCCCTCGATGTTTTCCATCGGGATGGGAGAGCAGTCTAGTTTTTTATTGCAAATTATGGCGACACCGCCCCCTTCCCACTCGGACGGTCCCTCCTAAGGATTTTATAACCCGTAGGGATGGCCGAGGTGATAGTAGGGTTGGAGGCTTCAGACAGCCAGGTCTCAGTGAGAAATAAAAGATCAGGCTGTTCGTCTAAAAGTAAGTCATAAATGTGTGGTTCATGCTTTTGCATAGAGCGACAATTTAAAAGTGTGGCCTTTAGGTCCTCTGTTTTCTTATTGTTTTTACACTTACTGTTGTGTGGGAGGATCTTGGGTGCGAGTTTCCTGGGCTGGAGGAAAGACCAGTTGCACTTATTGCATCGAAAGTCTACCTCCAAGCTCGGATCAGCCGCTGTACACTGACATAATGGCAGCCACCTAAGGCTAAGCAGTTTTTCCCTATTGTAATATAGTGAAGAAACTCACCGGAGGGGAACTGGGCAGCATGGCCGGCGTTGGACGCCTCCGGGACACTGACGGGCGCAGACGGGCTTGCTTTTGGCGCGCCTGTGGCGCTCCGCTGCGCGCGTCCGTTTGCATTGGGAATATATAGGCTAATGTCTATGATGCAAACTGGATCGCTAATGCAGCTGAGGAAGCGGAAACTGCGTGGGCGTAAGTGAGGAGCCCGATAATAGCCCCAGCCCTCAGCACAATGGGCGTATCAGCCGCGGCAGACCACGACTGGAGGAAAAGCAAGATGCGAATCGGAGCAGCTAAGGAGGTGTAGGCAAGCAGAATCAAGTAAAGTGCAAGCACGCGTAGGTAGGAGAAATTGTTAAAAAGCACAGAGTAATTCAGCCACACATATACAATTTAAAAGGTAATAAAAACCTAGTAGCAGGACAGGAAACACTAAATCCTACCTCTCTCAGTTGCACGCGTCCGTTTTCATCAGGAATATTTAGGCTAATGCCTATGATGCAAACTGGATCGCTAACGCAGCTGAGGAAGCGGAAACTGCGTGGGAAACAGGGGCTCAAATTGGATCATAAATTCAAAGCTGTTCTGAACAGGGGCCCCCAAAATATGTTTGGCCCAGGGCCCCCAAAATCCTTAAGATGTCCCTGGTTATGAGTGTGTGTTTTGTTACTAATAGCTGGGCAGTGAGAAGTATCCACTAACTGTCTCGCAGCATTTGCTACGAGTCTCAAATCGTTTCGGTTTGCTTCGGCCGACGTACCGTGGATAGTAAAGAAATGTGTTCAGTGAGACATCAGTATGAACGAGGAAAGCTGCGAGGCACCAGATACTGAAAGGAGGAGCACGGTTAAGTGGCCAGCAGTCTCCATGGCAACAGAGCAGCATAGCAGGCAAGGGATTTAGAGGAAGTCAAAACTGCCCGCCTCAGATCTACATAGCAACAAAAGGGAGCTGTAGATTGGCTGAGAAAAAGTGAGGCGAGCAAGGGCAGGGAGACATGACAGAGCAGGTAGGATTTCGTTTTCTTTTGTTTAACAGAAGTGGAGGGAAAAGAGACAACGGACTATATTCTTCTCAATTTTACTGCAAAGGTTGGTTTAGTTGACAAGGAGACTAGTAGGAGTGGTGCACAAAATGGATAAATGCAGCATTCCATGATCTCATTTGCAAAGGGAGTTTAGCACCGAAAGCTGGGTCAGACTGCTAATAAGTCCCGAGTTGCAGTGGAAAAGTTTGGAAAGTCACGCTCTGAATTACAAAAAGCACTACAATTACAATCCAATAGCAGATTATACACCATACAAGTGCAATTTAAACTTAACATAAAAAATATACGTGGAGAGTCGGCAACGTTCCAGGGAATCTGAAGGAGAAAAAAAGTACCAGGAATTAACTAGAGTGATTCTCATACTATTAACTCGCCCCTCCTCATTTACACGAGTCGGATATTTAATTGACCATACACAAAGTGACATGTTTTTTTTATATAGCAACTAGGTAACCTGTTCGAACGAATGCACCAGCATCTAAGCTTTCCTCGTGCCCATCACCATATTGTCCCTACATTTCTTCTCCAGCTACCAAAAGGATCAAAAACATGAGCGAGATATGTGGTGGAATAATCAATCAATCAATCATGGGTTTGTTGAGCGCGACTACTCACCCGTAAGGGTCTCAAGGCGCTGTTGAGGGGGAGGGGGGGAGGTGAGGATCCAGTTCATCAAGGAGGTCTATCGAAGAGCCATGTTTTGAGGTTTCGCGTGAAGATGGGGAGTGATGTCGTCTGTCTGAGGTGGAGCGGTAGGGCGTTCCAGGCTCTGGCCGCGAGGAAGGAGAAGGAGCGGCCTCCAAATATGGACTTCTTGGTGCGGGGGACCACGGCGTAGGAGAGCTGGGCTGATCGTAGGGTCCTTTGGGGTGCGTGGAATTCGAGTCGGCTGTTCAGGTATGCTGGTCCGGTGTTGTGGAGGGCTTTGTGTGCGTGGGTGAGAATCTTAAAGGTGATTCTAGCCTCAATGGGGAGCCAGTGGAGTGTGCGCAGGTGCTGGGAGATGTGGCAGTGTCTTGGCAGGTCGAGGAACAGTCTTGGGGCGGCGTTCTGGATGTTTTGTAGCTTAAGGGTGAGGTTTTTGTTTATTCCGGCGTAGAGTGCGTTGCAGAGTCAAATATGCTGGTGACGAGGGCGTGAGTGACGGTCTTTCTGTGTTCGAGGGGGATCCATTTGAAGGTCTTACGTAGGAGGCAAAGGGTGTGGAAGCAGGAGGATGCAACGGAGTTGATCTGGCAGTCCATTTTGAGTTCGGAGTCAAGGATGATTCCGAGGTTGCGTGCGTGGTCCGTGGGGGTGGGCGGGCTTCCGAGGGCGGGGGGCCACCAGGTGTCGTTCCAGGCGTCGGGGTGTGGGCCCATGATGAGTACTTCTGTTTTGTCAGTGTTGAATTGTAGGCAGCTGCTTTTCATCCATTTGGCGACTGCTTCCATGCCTTCTTGAAAGTTGTGCTTGGCTGCGTTGGGTTCGTTGGATAGGGAGAGGATGAGTTGGGTGTCTTCTGTGTATGAAACAATGTTGAGACCGTGGGTTCTGACGATGGGGGCGAGCGGAGCCATGTAGACGTTGAACAGCGTGGGGATGAGGGAGGATCCCTGGGGGACTCCGCAGGTGGTTGTTGTAGGGTCTGAGAGGAAAGGAGGGAGTCTGACCCGCTGCGTTCTGCCAGAGGGGAAAAGAGTGGATCCAGTCGAGGGCCTTGTCCCGGATCCCTGCGTCGTGAAGTCTGCGAGTTAGGGTGCGGTGAGAGACTGTGTCGAAGGCCGCTGAGAGGTCGAGGAGGATGAGGGATACTGTCTCTCCTCTGTCCAGGAGGGAGCGGATGTCATCTGTTGCGGCGAGGAGGGCGGTTTCTGTGCTGTGGTTTTTTCTGAAGCCGGATTGGGAGGAGTCGAGGATGTTGTGCTCTTCGATGAAGGTGGCGAGTTGGCTGTTGATGGCTTTCTCGATGACTTTCGCTGGGAACGGGAGCAGGGAGATGGGTCTGTAGTTTTTGAGGTCGGTGGGGTCCGCTGAGGGCTTCTTCAGGAGGGGGTTGATTTCGGCGTGCTTCCAGTCGTCGGGGAAGGAGGCGTTCGCTAGGGAGCAGTTGATGGTCTGGCGAAGCATGGGTGCGATAGTGTTGGCGGCTCTGTTGAAGATGTGGTGGGGGCAGGGGTCCGTGGGGGCCCCGGAGTGGATTGACTTCATCGTCTTCAGTGTGTCTTCGGTGGCGAGGGCTGTCCAGCTGTCGATCGTTGGCTTCAGGGGGTTGGGGGTGGTTGGTGAGGGTTCAGTGTGTTGGCTGTCTTCGTCAAAGTTGTCATAAATGTTCTTGATTTTGTGGTGGAAGAAGGTGCTGAGTTTGTCGCAGAGGTCTTGTGAGGGAGGGATGTCTGTAGACTCGCTGGTGGGTTGGGCGAACTCCTTGATGATGCTGAAGAGTTCTTTGCTGTTGTGCTAATGTGTGGAGATTCTGTCTTTGATCGTTGTTTTTCTCGTAGTTTTGATGAGTTGGTGGTGTGCGTTGGTGGCGGCTCTGAAGTTGTTGTGGGCTTCTGTAGATTTGGAGTTCCTCCAGGCCTTTTCGAGGCGGCGGCATGTGCGTCTGGACTCTCGAAGTTCGGTGGTAAACCATCTGGCTTTCTTGGCGTGTGTGGTGTTGTTCTTCTTGAGGGGGGCTATGGTGTTGGCGCTGTTGGAGATCCATCTGTGCAGAGTTCGGGCTGCGGTGTTGGGGTCGTCTCTTCCGCGATGGTTGGGGTGGAGTTGCCGAGTGAGGAGGTGAGCTGGTCGTCGGTGATTTTGGTCCAGTTTCTCCGTGGGAGCAGGAGCTGGGTTCTGTGGATGGTGGGTGTTCTGAATGTGAAGTGGATGCATCGATGGTCTGTCCACGGGAGTTTGGTGGTGTGGCTGAAGGTGATGGAGTTTCCTGTTGTGAAGAGGGGGTCGAGGGTGTGTCCTGCTGAGTGCGTGGGTTCGGTCACGATCTGGCGGAGTCCTATGTTGTGGAGGTTGTCCAGAAGGGATGTGGTGTTGGGGTCTAGTTGGTTGTCGAGGTGGAAATGGAGGTCTCCCAGCAAGGTGTAGTTGGTGGACGCGATGGCTTGCGGGGAGATGATCTCCGTGATGGAGTTGGTAAATGGTACGCGGGGGGTCGGTAGATGAGGGTTCCTCGGAGGGTGGTGGTAGGGCTGGCCTGTATCTTGAAGTGTAGGTGTTCCATCAGGTCTGTGGGCTCGCCGGGGAGTGTGCTCAGCCGGAGGGTGCATTTGTGGACGATGGTGATTCCCCCTCCAGGGCGGGTGGGACGGTCCTTCCGGGAGATCTTATATCCTTGGGGAATGGCGATGGCGATGTTCGGTCCCGAGGTGGTGTTGGGCCAGGTTTTGGTGAAAACGCAACGTCCAGGGTGGTGCTGTCGAGTAAGTCCCAGATTTCGGTGGCGTGTTTGTGGAGGGATCGGACGTTGAGGAGGATGCATTGCAGGGTCTTCGGTGCCTTTGTGTACTTACGGGCGGGTTGTGCTGGATCCGATGTCTTGGCGGGGCTGCAGGCGTGCCGGCAGCGGTGACAGCTGAAGTGTCCGTGGGCTGGTGAAGCTAGCAGGCAGTTGTTGTTGCGACCTGGGTTGAGAGCGTAGAGTTCCGCTGGGTTGTAGCGTTGGCAGTTCGGAGGTCCAGGGTTCCTGGCGCTGGTCGCGTTCGGGTCACGCGCAGACGGGCTTGCCTTTGGCACGCCAGCAGCGCGCCCGCTGCGCGTGGCCGCATAGCAGCCGCCATTAAGTAGGGGTCAGGGAGGGCTGGACAGCTGGGAGGTGGGGAGGGAAACTGGCCTGGGCTGGTCGCGCTGTGGGGAGTGGCCGCAGGGGCAGCAGCGGCGGCGGGAAAAACGGGCGAGAGGTGCCCAGAAGAGGAGCAAAAACAGCACAAAGAATGAAAAATAAGTAAAGGTGAGAGAAAAGAGTGATAAAAGTGATAGGAAGAGAGTGAGAGGCTAGACAAAAACGAAGGTGTAAGTTGAGAGGCTAAAGAGAGAGGTAGGCAGAAAAACGGAGCGAGAGAAGGGGAGAGGGGTCCACTGGACCACCAGGGATGAGGCGCAGGTATAGCTTGCGGGTGGAGGAGGGCCTCGAACACCAAACACGAGAGTGCAGGGGCTCAGCAGGGCCTCACTTGATGGTGGAGCTGCGAGGGTGGAAGAGCAATTTCACTGACAATGAGTCATTGAATAATGTACAGCATGTGAATCTAAAATATGTTCATGAAGTTATCTAACAAGAACACCAACCAGCCAGATCAGCTGAAAGAGGATTATGATTTCATTATGACATTTTTTGATAAATTAACAACCGTACTTAAAACAGAAGATACATCTACATTTTTGACTAGGACAGCAAGTGCTGAGCCAAAGTTGTTCGTGGCCATTGCCTGAACAAAGGTAAGCAGTGGCTCTGGATCTCATGTTCAACACAGTTCTTCAGAAGGTGTCCGGAGTGGCCCATGTTGTTGCTTTACAGATCAAAGTCACAACATGCCTTTGAATAACAACGGCCACTGCTCTGATCCCAATGGCATGTGAATGAAGAAATTCAGAAGAAAGGATGCCAGGCATTCACTAATAACACTTTAGGATACTCGGAACACTCCACTGGCCACAAATGTCTTTGAAGTGAGATTTTCAGTGTTAGCGGTAGGGTAAGCTTAAAGAAGTATAAGAACTTGAATGCCAGGTAATTAGCATTCACGATTATGAAGGTTCCTCTTAGTTACTGAAGAAGAAATTAGAAAAAGGCAGTTAAAAACAATCCTATTTACGAGACAAAATCATACAGAACATTAGCAAATTTAAAAAATAAAAAGATCTTCAAGAATACATGCCTGAACTTCGCTCACTCCAGCAATCTGAAGTTATGGAAAACAGGCCATGTTGTAAGTTTCCAATGTGCCACTGAAGGTCGTGGATTCTAAAGGCTTAAGAGACAAAACTGAAAGTACAATGATGAAACTGGATGGGTGTAGGACTTCGAAAGCATAAGTAGAAAGTATGTAGGGACAAAGGGCTACCAACATAACACCACCTTCCGTCTGAGGAGGATGAGTGAGACCAAAGCGCTCACCCAATCTCTGAAACCATAGTAACTCAGGCTAGTTGACGTAGGCTAGGAGTGAGCATACCTTGCTTGTTGACATCAATCAAGGCCAGGGTTGTTTCTAACTAAACCATGAACCGCTTTGTGTTTGCCAGAGGCAGAAACTCTAGGTGGGTGAGAAAAAGAAGAGTAAGCCAAGCATGTTAACGTAAGCTCTCTGAACTCATATATTAATGTTTTGTTATTTATAAAGCTTGACATACCACACGACTGTAGTTTGTAAGCAACACAAATACCAGATACAACTGTTAGCACATTAAATGGTATTCAATTTACTGCACTTCAAAGGACGGAAGGCTGAGCTGGTCTTGCCGAAACTTGTGACCTGTAGATGGCAGAAGACTGCCTGCAATATCAGCATGATCACATTAAGCCAAGGACAACAAGATACCCCCAGCCAATCTGAACCTGTATTATTTAAAAAAGGAAAAGTTAAAGTAGCATTTTTTAAGAGTAGGCAGTAGTCCGAAAGACCACTGTCTACTCTTAAAAATACTTTTGTCAACATTCACAAAGGAAAGAGGAGCCCTTGGGGACCACTTGCAGTTTGCGAATGGGTTACTACTACATTTGTAAAGTATGTAAAATATTAATGTTATGAGACTGGATTTCAGTCGCAAAACATTAATACATCCCATTCCGAAACTGCATTTGGAAGGGAGGTTCTAATTACACCCCTCCCAAAAAACAATGCTGTCACAAACCCAAATTGCAATTTGTTAATGTGTTAAAACTAGAACTATTGGGAGTGAGGCCCAGCCGGGAATGGAGTTGGTCACAGCCCTTGCTTTGTTCCACCCCAGCCTTTCTGCACTCAAAAGCAACCCAATCTGGTCACTTAACTAGGAGATAGAGTAAACGACGCAGAAGTTGCACCGGCGCAGGATCCAAACACTCGAAGAACAGCACATCAGCCTCCAACTCAAGCAGGAAGACCTAGAAATCTGGAGCCGCCGCAACAACATTCGCATTAGTGGCGTACCTAGAAGGGCAGAATGAGATGAATGACACCCTGACCTTCACACACAAACAACGGCAAATGATTAGGGGACAACCGGATGCTCCCCCTTTGAGACTTGGCAGAGCTCAGAGACTTACGATTAGCACAATCTACCCCAAGAGTGCCCAGGACATCCTCACTCGGGCCATTTCTAAGAGGACAAGGAACTGATGATGCACAATGCCAGGGGAAAGATCAACCTCATTTTACAAGGCATGCCCATTTAACTATTCCAAGACCTATCGTCCATAACTCTTAAAAAGCGCAGAGACTTCACACCTGTCACAGACTACCTAAGAGAGCACAATGTGAAATACCAATGGGGTCATCCCTTCAGCCTTATCTTCCCCTGGAACCGAAAAACCAGACCAATTCGTTCTCTAGCAGAGGCCAAATCAATGGTAGGACCCCTTATGGATACGGTTTCAAATGATCAAGCACTGAACAACACAACCAAGTACACTGAACTGCGCCCTGTATGGAAAAGAGTACATTGCAGTCCTAGATCCCACATCCAGGTCATCTGATTAGGTCAAGGCAGACTTTATCGCTCGCCTCAAAAGCATGAAGACTGAACAAGCAGCTGGCTCACAGATGCCCCCATTTGAGGGACCAGAGTCTCCCGACTACCTCTTGTGATCACACTATATCTTTCTCGATTGGGATTTTGGCCCAGGTCGGGTTGAGCGATGGAGTCTGTGGGCGAGATTTTTATTTCTCTCCCTTCACACTCCTGACTCCAAACTTCCTCATTCAGCCTGATCTACAACCCCACACAACATTCCCCTTTCTGCACAGGTCACACCTTCGGATGGATGATCTGGACTCAGTCGCCATGTGTGTAGGTTAGAGAAGTCGAGTTTGACCCTGTTGGCCTAATGTTTTCTCTTTTTCCATTTGTGTTTCTGTACCATATCCAAGGGTGCCTATAAAGGGAGGGTGTAAGGAGACGTGGGGTGACGGGTTGCCGATGGTCCACTGTTTTTTTTTTTTTTTTACGACAACAAAGAAATACATATACAAATAAAGTCAAGTCGTACAATGTGGTCTAATTACTAAGTATTTGGAAAACTAAACAATAAATTAAAGCAGTGATAGCTGGTCCACAGTGTGCGAGTGTGTGATACATATCGTAGGTTACATAATGACCACTTGTACATAAAGAAAATAAATAAGTGAAAAAAGCAACAACAAAAAACACATTGAAGATCCAACACGCTCCCACCCACCTCCAACACAATCTACCTATCCAGGTCCCAGTCTCTGCAAAAACCATAGTATAGAGGATCCACTCAACCTGTTACAATAAATGATTAAATAGGATGCCACATGATCCGTTTACACAGTAATGGAGTAGGCCAGGTGATAGAGTCGTGGAGGCACTGATACTGCCAGTCGTGTAGTGTTCAGTACGTATCAGCATCCTGGGACTTAATTTGTTCCAGTAAGTCATCCCACACCATTGCTATATGTTGTTTACGTAAGCCACGATACTCCTCTCTGCACAAGGCATAAATAACCCTCAGTCATGCCTCAGCATATAACTTCTTTGTGCCAACTCAAAAGCACCTATGGGGATTTCCAGCATCGTGTAATCTGACGTTTAGCCAGAAGACTTGCCAGGTCAACAAATCGAGCCCTAGTCTTAAAATATTTGGGTCTAGTATAAAGGCCCAAAAGGCAATGTTTAATAGTGCCCCACTGTGTAAGCCCTGTAAGTGTCGATAGCAAATCTTTTATGTCCCCCCCAATAAGATGATAGTAAAGGACAAGTCCACAACATATGCAACAGATCCGCAGTGTCCGCCCTACATCTCGGGCAGATAGGTGATGCTGCAGGAAATATCCTTCGATGGTGTCAGATACGCTCTGTGTAAGAGTGAGAACTGTATAAATTTGAAGCGGGCATTACGGGACACCACACTTGGGTACTCGATGAGAAAGTGCCATGGTTCAGCACGGTTCAGGTCCACCTTCCACGGCGCTCGTAAAGGGTTGAAAGAGACAGGTAGATGAGCGTGTAGTCCTTTGTAGAGCCACATGACAAAGTACCTACCAGTGCCCATTTCATAAACAGTTTGAATCAGTGTATGTGGGTCAGTTTCAGACCCCATCGGGGACCAAAGTGTACGGACATAGTGCAGCATGTTGGCGTGTGTCAGGAAAAGAGAATTAGGGAGCCCCTGAAGCTGCGTGAAATCATGATGGGTTATCAGTACTCCGTCAGCAAATAAATCTCCTGTTGTTATGATCCCCCTCAGTTTCCCAAGGTAGTAGCCTGGTCAACGTGAGCGTGCCCACCAGTGTAGGAAGGCCCCTCAAGTGGATATTAGGTAGGGTCCACTTCTTATAATGCTTTATCCTTTTCTAGCCTAGTTGATGGGGAACCCATGCTCTCTTCAACTGCTCCCCAAACGTTCGATGTATTAACTCGCCCAACAACCAAAAACAAATCTGGAGGTACCCATTATAGCATAACCCAACATAATTTTTTGGCAGGAGACACCTTCTTCAGAAGGATCGCTCCAGCATGCACCACCCGTGATATTGCTACAATTTTGAGCCTCCACCAAAGGGAAAACAGCAGGAGTAGCCATCTTATGCAAAGAGGCCTTTAGCCTGGTATGGGATCCCACTCACAACAGGAGCCATAATTCCTTCTAGTAGAATGTCAGCACTATTAAAAAAAAGAGATAGCCGAGCTGGGCCTGGTGGACATCTGGTGACACTTCAACCCGAACAGCAGGGGCCACTCCCATTACTCGCATATCCACCAATCCCACTCTAGAATCTACTACTCACCCACTCCTTAGGCGGGTGAGCTCAACAGAGATCTCAGATATCTCAATCTCTGACCATGCTCCTATTGAACTCATCTGATCTGATGGCTCCCGCCCGCCCCCTCGTACATCTTGCAGGCGTTTGAAACCAACCATTCTATGGGACCCAGTGAACAGAGAAACTACAGCTACTGCCATCAAGGAACACCTCCCTATTACAGCTCTGCCCGACACCCTACTTCACACAGTATGGGATACATTTAAGGCCTCAATCAGGGGTTCCCTCATCAACCTGGAGATAGAGCGGGAGAATAGCACCTTTTCGAATACACACATTACTAAAATAAAGGCAATGGAATTTCAGGACAAAATGAACCCCTCCAAAACCACCCAGAGGATGCTGGCCATCTTTGCGCAGCAGGATCCGATCACACAGGACAAAACGTGCTCAAAACTCATTGCTATACCTGAAGCAGAGCTTTTATGATAAGGGGAACAAGGTGGGTACATTACTGGCACATAAAATTAGACTCCAGAGGGTTAAGATATCATCTATCCCTCAAGTTAAGTTTCAGGAGGGCGCATGGGCAACAAAAGAATCGAAGAAATAAAGGACATTCCACAAGTTTGACCAAACCCCATAGAAACAGGGTGATGAACACACAACTGACATTGAGGCTTACCTACACTCATGTGAATGGGCACCATTCTCGTCAGCATATAGCACACCGCTGGAGGCCCCGATCAAACCCATAAAAAATTCAGAAAGCCCTTGAGGCGATGCACACTGGGAAATTGCCAGGACAGGATGGCCTAATGATCACTTTCTATGTGATTTACTTGCCTTGTCTCAAGATCAACTCGCCACCCTATTCAATTCCTTCACCTCTGAGATGAAACTTACCCCCACCATCTGCAAAGTGGAATTCCTATGTTCCTCTCGTTGGATGCAGAGAAGGTCTTTGACAGGGTCAGTTGGGCATTCCATAGGGAGCTACTGGTTAAGATAGCACCAGGTCGAAAATTAATGTGAGGATAATGGCAGCGTACACGTCCCGACAACCTTTTAATGCCTCAATGGCCTTTGCACCACCTGCCCGCCCCTCCATTAGAATTGAGAGAGGCACCAGGCAGGTTTGCCCCCTCCTCCTCTTCACTCTGGCGATGGAACCATTAGCTATCGGCATCAGACCCTCAACTGGGATTGCAGGGATCCCCTTTGGGGACCTCACACATAAGGTGAACCCGTTTGCAGATTACCTCATCACTCTAGCGGATCCCTCAGACGCCCTACCAGAAGGGGTTACACTACTAGACCAGAATGAACGGGTATCAGGTTTCAAGGTCAACAAGGACAAATCCCAGGCCCTTAACCTCAACATCTCAAGACCTGGTCCGTCACCTCAAATCTCTTGCACCCTTCCGTTGGGCCCCTCGCTCCCTCCGATATGGCCTTACCATAAGCCACCACATGGAAAGCTGGACTAAGGCCAACTCCTCACTACAAAATCCTGGAAGACCTACAGAGATGGAGACCCCTCTATCAGTCTTGGCTAGGACACATTAACGTTGTGAAAATGAATATATTCCCCAGAGTCCTTTATTTCTTTCGAACTTTAAAGTCCCTTCAAATCAAACTACGCACCTTTTTTTGGGGCGGGGGCGGCGGCAAAGGGGCATGTGAAGTCTCATATATCCAACAAGCTTCTGATGCTGCTGCTCTCATGGACAGGCCTGCCAAAACATGATGAAATACTATTGGTCAGCGCACCTATGCTATATCTTGGAGTGGGTGACCATATCAATCATGACTGCAGAACGATTTGGAACTAATCATCCTGGATAAACAGTGGGAGTGTCTCTGGAGGAAGATCCCCAAAATGCACGATAGCATCCTCCACAGAGAAACGTCTATGAATGTTATGGTCCAAAAGTACCAGACACCTGCTAGACTTTCCCGCATCTTCCCCCAACTCCCCCTCGACATGCTGACTGTCACCAAGGCACGGGATGTTCTCCATATTTGGTGGTCCTGCACCGTAATCTAAACATACAGGAATGAGATTCTGGGGCACCTTAAAGGCACTTTGGAATACCCCCATCCTGGCTGACCCCGACCCTTGGCTGAGACCTGCAACCCTTGAAGGCATGACCCACGCAGACTGGGCAGTGATCAGACTCCTGCCTGGAGCAGAGAAACAACTAATTGCACTTTTCGGGAAAAAGGCTGCTCCCCCCACTCCCCAACACTTGTTGTGGCTCCAGAGACTGTGACAAACATTGGCTATGGAAAGCATGACCCATATCCTCTCACAGACAGCAATTCACCCCATGGCTAACACGAAGCTTGCAGTGTGCCCCCCCCCCAATTCTCTTCTACCTGGACGCCTGACTCTCTCGCTCCTGTGGTTCTGGGATCAGATGGGAATAGTCATGGACCTTACCCCAGTTGTTCTTGGTCTACCTTTTCTTTGGCCAATATTGACCTTCAACCTAGGTTAAGCACGACTACAAAAGCCGCGGGAGAGGGAAGTCCCTTGGCTGTCCCATAACCTGTTGCACACTTGTTCTGTTTTCAGTGAATCTTTGTATGGGCGGTTGCTTTTATTGACTGATATGCAGGCCGATGGGCCATGTTTTGATTCGTATTATACAACGTGTACTAATAGATAGTTCCACACAAAAATTAGAACTATTTTAAATAGCCTATTTCTGTGCAACACATGAAGAGAAATGAGATGTTGCAAGTCATATGTCAAAAATCTGTCTCAATACCACAGTTCACACATATAAGAAGCAATTACACACACTTGGACTATGTATACTGACCAGTGATGTCTCTAGAAGTACATTTTTAAGGGGACCACAGATAAAACTGGTGGAGTGACATACAAAGATACATATATATTTGTTTTAAAGGTTTAAATCTGCATGTACGTCTGTATATACATCTGTATAGATATAGGAACACATACACCAAGACAGAGAAACATTTTAAGCTAACCCTGTTTTGCAGTGAAAGGGAGTTGGACAATTTAATGTGTGCGGCAAGGTGCAGTGTCTGTTTTTTTCCGTCTCACCTCCTGGCAAATTCAGCCGCTGTGATAGTGGAGACACAAAGGGGAATGGCAGGCCAAATAATGCTGGGGAAGGGGCCCCATCTGCCCCACAAACCCCCCCCCCCACTCAGAGACATCACTGATACAGACTACTTGATAGCAAAAACGAAGATGTCAGATCTCATAATGCGCTAGGCCAGTGGTTCCCAAACTTTTTCGACCTGCGGCTCCCCTTGACCTGTTGGGCATTGGCCGCGGCTCCCCATTCTGTTCTTTTTTTTGGGACGGGTGGGGGATGTAAGCCCAGCCTCCGGAGTATTTCCATTTTTCTCCCTGAAAATAATTGGGATGAAGCCGATAAAGGTATTAGAATCATAGATGCAATCCTATCCACTCCACTACTGAGCCCCATGCAGTATCAACAACTGATTGGAGGGACACTGGGCTGTTGGAGAAGTGAACTGTCACTGCATTGTTATGTAGTGCTCTTTGAAGAGGTGTGTCTTTAGGACAGGTCATTCCTGAGCAGGGTTTGTGAGGCCCTGATAGATACAGGAATGTTATTTCAGACCCTCGGTGCATTGATAGAGAAGACTGCATCTGCTGTCTTGTTTTTTCTGTTTTTGCACATTATTGCCTCCAGTCTGATGACCCCAGGTAAACCCTTGTCTGGCTTGCTCCCTTTTCACTCTGTCCTCTTTAGGAGTGTGTTTTGTGGACATCTCCTGTCTGCTCCTTCCTAACTCCAGACTTTGCGTTCTCATGCATGCTGTCTGTCTCATGTCTTCTGTCTGCGTGTTCTTGCATCTTATCTCTGTCCTCATGCCCTCAGTCTGTTTTTGCCTACTGCCTGTGTGTCCTTGCCTCCTATGTGTTCTGGCCTCCTGTGTGTGTCATCATGCCTTCTGACTGTGTGTGCATGCCCCCTGGGGAGGGCCTGGTACCTGCCAGGAGAGCTCAGGGCTCAGAGCTGAGGGCTCCCATTGATGCACCGCAGGCTGCTCCTAGTTCCCAATAATGCACTCTCAGCATCTTTCTGGGCTCTGAGATGACGGGAGCATGCTGCCTGAGCCTCTCTCTCAGCTCCAAGATGACGATGACATCAGTGCTGTGACAGCTCCTCCCTGGGCTCCCAGATGCGTCCCTCCCAGGTCTCTCCCACCACACACTGTCTTTACCACTGTTTTTCCTGTCACCTTGGTTTGGCCACATTTTGGGAATTCGATTCTTTTGGTTTAGGACTCCACGTTCTGTTTCATCAGTGACATTAGTTTATTTATGGGCATTTGTTCTGACCTTTGTCCTATGTTTTTTGCACTTTAGTTTCTGACCTTTGAGTTTGAACTTCTGCTTCTAACCAATTCCATTTGCTTTCGGTCGCTTATGGAAATGTTAATTTATTTTTAGAGAAATAAGCATCAAAATATTCACTTCTTCTTCTGCAATCTCAATGAACTCGAACATCAACCTTCATTGAATACTGCAGATGTCATGCCTCCCTTTTATGAATTTTGAACACTTCAGATAGCCTGTGTATATAACTTAGCATGAAACTTGTATTTGTGCATTAATTCATTTTTTTTTCCCAGGGATAACTGGAGGCAATTACGGCCTGAGCATCGTAAATAACTTGGCTTTGACATTTTAACTGCAAACTACGGATTGAAATGTTTTTCAGCTGAGGGAGTGAAACTAGAGCTCTGTGCTTTAAAAAGACATGATTAACAGCCAAATTCATGTACATTCCCAAACTGTGTGCTTGGTGTGCGGCGCCCCAGACTAGCTTTGACGGCGCACTGGGGTGCCGCGGCGCACAGATTGGGAACCACTGCGCTAGGCTGTATGTCTGTGAAAGCTCAAGTGCAAGCAAACCAAGTTGCTTAATCCTCGAAATTTAAATTAGAATAGCCACACACCTCAAGAAAAATATATTTAAAAAGAAGACTTCAATATTACATGGACAAGAATACGTGAGATGCGGGATAATTAGTGAACAAAAATAACAGCAAGAAAAAGTAGTAAAACAGACAATGCACAGAGTGAAAATTTTACTTAGGGCCCGGAAGATGTAGTAAACTGGGCAGTAACACAAAATAAAGCCTGCCCGCAACATTTAGCCTTGACATCTCTCAATGCAGTTTTACATTCTAGTGCAGCCAGTTACCAATAAAAGGAAATTTGATCACATTTCCCCTGGTGGGATGAGAATGTCCCCCTGCATGGTGTACAGTCATGTTCCCCTGCCCGGAGTGCCCAACTGCAAGTATCTGGTATCCTGGTTTTTGACTTCGGCTCCCCGCCCTCTCACCCATCTAGTGTGTGCGTGAAGGCCTAGACCTGCTGTCTCTTAGCATAAGTGAGGACCTGGACCTATCCTGAATGTGCGCACAAAGCGTGTCCTCATTTGTTTTGACAGTGGACTATCGGTCATGGGTTTACCACAGAGAGCAGTGGCTGTAGTGTACTGTGCTTTGTGAATCAATAGTTGTGACAAGATATTTTTTCTGTGTCACAGGATTGGAGGCATGCTATCTCAGTCATGTTAAGTTCAGCTGTTACATGCTAACCCAGGTAGAGGGCTAACATCCCTGTACATGTTTGCTTGAATGTGTGTCGCCGATATGGTGCATATATTGTGTGCACGATGGACCAAAGTAATAGAGACCTAGGGGTTCCATTTTGGAAGCCCCTGGCTTGTTCATGTGCACAAGATGGAGGTGAGGTTGTTACCAAGATAGTGGACATGTATTGATGACATTATGGAAGCTGGAGGGAGGAGACCTAGACACTCAAGTTGGGAAAGAAAAGACTACTCTCTTTAGAAATTCTAATAGGTACCTTTCCTAAAAGGAGCTGCTGAATAATCTTCCTGAGCACTGCCATTTGGTAGATGGCAGGAAAGATGGGACTGCATTCTCTGTTTAGAGTGTGATGGGTCTGAGTGGAAGTCAACCTTTTGTCTCTTTTCCTGTTCACTTTAGAGTGAATGCTGATAGCCAAGTGCAGAATGCTCACACGTCTTTGGGCCTTTGTTGCTCCAAAATGGAAACAACCCTGCTGTGAGAAGTTTCACTCTACACAAAGGCTGTGTCTGGAAGACCTTAAGAAAAAGGACACATGAAACAAGAAATAACCCAAACCACTTCTGAGAATGCAGACGGGGAATACACGTGCCCAGTCTTTACCTGTGTAAACGTGGGAGGTGCGGACCCATTTGCGGTTCCAGCACAAATTTCTATTTGGCCAAGGAACTGCATGCTCACCAGAGTACACAGAGGATTACTGGGCAACCAGAGCTTGAGCCTGTCGCACAGCCAGCTTCCTAGTGGTGAAAGGAACATCAACTGGAGTCTGACCAGGAAGTAAGAGCTATCTCCCTCTGCTGATCTGCCTGAGAAGAAAAAGTAAGGAGAGTGCCAACTCTGCATGAGGTTCTGAATACCAGGGTGAGCAGAAACAGCTGACCCCAAAGCTGAAGGTCTGTCTGCCTGGAGAGACTTGAGCGTGAGCAGTGTGCTCCCGGATCAAAGTGTTAACTCTATCGCCTACAACCCAGCGCTTCCAAAGCATGCCCTAAGGGAACTACGCCACTTTGACTCTGAAGCAAGCAGCAGTGTAAGTGTGCCATAGTGGACTGTGCCACTTTGACCCTGAATATTTGTGCCCCTGCAAGTCGGTAATTGGGGCTAAAGCGTTGCACCGCCGTGATGACTGACCAGACTAGCACAGAAAAAGTTACTGTCCCATCACCCTCCTAAGGGGTGTCAAAGCTGCACCAACCTAAGCCCAGAAAAATGCCAGCGACTCCATGTGATTCCAGAGCCAGCCAGCCAGGATCTGGGTAGCAGCCTCAGCAGCTACTGCTTTTACAGACAGGACTGGGGTGCCTATGCACTCACAGCAGGCACATACTTCCCAGAGGAAGGAGGAGTAGTCAAATGTGTGCCACAGGCCCCAGGTTCTGACCAGGACTGGCGGGAGACAAAAACCTGCATTGCTGAGCTTTACATGCTAGGCTGAAGACTGTAAAACTGAGTGCACAAACTCTGAACGAGAGGGGCGGCACAGCACCTGTGCCTGAAACGTGCTGTACCATATATTACACCTAGTTAGGGGAAGATGGAGGGAAGGGTACCTGACACCATGGGTACAGTGGTCCCACGCCAGTGGATGTTCATATGTAATTTGCATATTGGAATATTGGATGTAGCTTTTCGTTTGTGTATATTATAGTACTTTCTTTTTATAAAAGACAAACAAGGTGTTGGAAAATCAATTATTGCCCTGCTGGGTGATTGAGGAGTTCTGAGCTTGATCCACCCCTCACTGCCTGGAAAGGCTGTGATGGCTCGCCATTGCTACCACTGACAGTCAAGTGCTGAAGGAGTTCTACTTCACCCAGTTTGCAGGGCCACAGTAGGGCGCACACAGGGTTTTCACAGAAAATGAACTTGGCTCCCATGGCTGAGGTCCAGTAGCCCGTTAGCCCTGTGTAACCCCCCCCCCCGGGCCCCCTGAAACAGGGTCTGACATCCCCAAATCAGAGGGATCTGAAATGGCTCCCCTTATAGGCTCGTATAAGGGTCAACATTTTTTTGTCTCACTTTCGAAGCACGCCACAGAGTCAGACAGTTTCAAGCTATCTAGCGGACCTGACAATTTTAAATGGCTTGAGAGAATTGAAAAGCAAAGACTCTCTCAAACTGGAAACTCTGAAATTCTAAACAGCACAATCACAAAGGCAGTAGTCTCAGTCTTTTTCTGGATCTTCTGCAACCACCTTCATCTCACTGCAGACCTTACTACGAACATCCCATCAAACTCTGCAATTCTGAGAAGAGATAAAGACTCACCTTTTCAAGAGATGCATAGGTGGCAGACGCTACTGGACTAAAATCACTTTCTTAAAGGGAATGCTGCCCTTTATTACCTTTAGACCTCCATCCTCACATAGTCGGCCACTATTCCAGGGTTTTTGGTCCCCCGATACGCTCAGTTAACGGTTATTTGATGTTAGATATCCAGACTAGAATAGGTTCATTTGTCGGCTGATCGGCCCTCTTACCCCTCCCCCATTCTTACCCCAGAAAATTCTATTTCCCCTCTAAATGGTTGCTCTTTTACATATGTATTGCATATTTTCTCCTATGTTCTATATGAAGTACTCTAATACTGTTTGGGGCTGCAGACCAAAAGGTAAAAGATAAATAAATAGGAGCTCCTAATGCTACGCCATGATGGACTTGGCTTTTTCAGTGGGTTTACCCCCAGAATTTTAGCTTTTTGGCCTCCTGTTTTTGACCCTGTTTTTGTTGGTTTTAGGACTCTGCGCACTTTACCACTGCTATTCAGTGCTAAAGTGCATATGCTCTCCAGGTAAGTTATGTTTATGGATTGGTGTTTCCATGATTGGCATATTTGATTTACCGGTAAGTCCCTAGTAAAGTGCACTGAGGATGCCACGGCCTGTAAATCAAATGCTGCTAGTGGGCCTGCAGCACTGATTGTGCCATCCACACAAGCAACCTTTCAAAAGGTTCTCAGACCTGGCACTGCAGTGTCTGCGCGCAATTTTGACTGCCATATCGACCTGGCAAGTGCACCCACTTGCCAGGCCCTAACCTTCCCTTTTATTACATGCGAGTCCCCCCTAAGGAAGGCCCATGGTACCCCTGTGGGCAGGGTGCAGTGTTTGTGAAAGGTAGGACGTGTAGTGGTGGGTGTGACGTGTCCTGATAGTGAAATACAGCGTATTTCGTTTTTCACTATGGAAAGGCTATCTGTCCCATAGGATAGAATGGGAGGTACTTTGTTACATCTTACAAGTATAACTTCCCATTGGGACGAGACAGAGAAATAGAGTTTAGTATGCCTAAACTCACAATGTAAAAATGAATCTTTTAGTAAAGATGATTTTTGTATTGTGTGTGTGTGTGTGTGTGTGTGTGAAGATACCACTTTTAGAAAGTGGGTATTTTTTTCCTTAGCCATCCTATGTGCCTCTGCTGGTTTGTGATTTGACTGTCTGGTTTTGGAGTGACAGGGACTGGGGATGTGCATTCACTGTAGACAGCCACTGGGGGTGTCGAGATGTGTCCTGCCTTTCCTGGATGAGTTGGGGCTGGGCTGAATAGACTTGGGCTGCATTCAGAGTAGTGGGAGGAGTTTCACTAGCACCTGAATAGGCCTTGCCTGCATTTAGAGTGGTGGGAGGAGATTTCCCTTGCACCTGAACAGGCCCCGTGTCGCTTACACAATGCTGTCTCCACCCCCTGCCAGGAAGCTGGGCCAGAGAGGACAGAACTGGTCTGTACTGAGCTGAGATACTTTTTCCACAAGAGAACAGAGGAAAATGTGGTATAAATATTGTGGCCCAGACCCCAGAACTCGCTTGGATCAAGTAACCTGCCAAGAAGAAGAGCTGGAAGAACTGCCCGGAGGAGTACTACCAGGAGGAGTACTGCCCCTTTGCTGTGTTGTTGCTTTGCTGGGTTGGCCTGCATGTGCTGCTTTCTGCCTTGGGCAGTGAAAGGACTGGACTGAACTTTCTTTACTTGTTGCCGAGTATCTCCAAGGGCTTGAAACAGAGATTGCCTCCTGTTCACGGAATCTCAGGGACAGCAAAGACTTTACTTGGCTCTGGGTACCGGCTCTGGAACCGTGGGTTTCAGTTGCCACGGAGGGGGAAAGCAGCCGACACAGTCACCGACACCGCTGCAGGCTCCGTGTCCTGAAGGCACTGCAGTGGACACCGCCGCACTTCGCACCGTAACCCTAGTCGCACCGACGACCGCCGCCGAGCCACTGCTTGCACCGCGACCTGTGGGCACCGCACTCCGCACCACCTCGCTTCACTCTGCCGCACTGGTCTCACCAACGATGTTGCTTCCCGCTGACCGCGACACCCATGACCGCACTATGGTTTGGGGGCACCGCTCGCAAGTTACACCACCACTGCCCCGTCCCACACCGCAGTCTGGGCCGACCGATGCCAGCTCCCATCAACCGACACTGTCGCTTGCACCGTGACCCGTCAACACCGCCACGAGCACCGCCTCACTCCGCACCGCAACACTGGTCTCACCGACGCCGCTGGACAACCGTCACCGAGCCGCTGCCTGCACCGCGCCTTGAGGGCACCACACGCCGCACCGCTATGCTTCACATAGCAACCGTGACCGTTGCCACGACTGGTCCACACCGACGCGGTTGGCCGGAACTGTTTGATTCTGTTTATAGCACTGCAGTAGCACCAGGCGGAGCTACCGACTTCAATGAACTGCATTTTTAAGTCATACTTGCAGAGTGCCTATTTTTGATTACTGTATGTTGGTCTTGTGTATCGTTTTGGTCTTGTTTGCAAAGATAAATATTGCTTACTTTTTCTAAAACTGGTGTGGTGTCCTTGTGTAGTGTTTTCACTGTATTACTGTTGTTTATGAGCAATTGCTTCACACACTGCCTCCGAGATAAGCCTGACTGTTCGTGGCAACCTACCAAGGGGGTGAGCAGGTGTTATTTTAGTAGTGTATCCCCCTTATCCTGACTAGAAGTAAGGGTCCCTAATTGGACAAAGGTACCAACCATTGCCAACTAGAGACCCCCATTTCTAACACATGATGTGAAGGACACGTCTGAAAAGAAAGGTAAAACCATAACCTATTGCATTTTCATTTCCAACTAAACTTGTTGGAGAGTTTTATGCAGAGGCTAACCTTTTCTTGGGAGGGCCATCTTCCGAATCTGAGGAGGTCACGCTATTTGTATGCGAAGATCCCTGCGAGGTATCATCCTTCTCGGTCTCTGAGGACAACTCGGATTCCTTAGACTGGACTTTAATCAAAAGCCCTGCAGGGAAGAAAAAAACACAACTTTCAGCGCACTGCAAAACAGAATAATCAACAGCCAAATCTGGAGGACCGAAGAAGGCAACATTACCACTTACAAGATGTACATATTTCACAGCAGAATTTACGAAAATAAGATTGCGTCTAACCTACACTACTATAACTATTATCCTTCCTCTTTTTTTCTTCCTTCAACTACTATTCTCTATTCATCAGCCTTTCTAGTTATTCGTGTGTCCATTTAATTCTACCATTCGCCTCCTCATCAAGCTTTCCCCCACTGCTTTGTCTCCTCACCTCTGTGCTGTGCTAACTTCTTATCTTCTCTGCTACCGTGTTCCTCAGTTGGTGCTGACATGTTCATTGTCTTCTCACACCCCGCCTGATTCTTTCATTTCTTATCTGGCTCTATATAGTCCCCAACACCCCTTCCTCCTTGTCCTAGATTCCTCCGATATCCATGCAACTTAAATCACTGCAAGCAATAATTTGTCCCATAACAATGGCACTCTACTGTACTGACAGTATGTTGCTCTTATACTTTTTCCAGACCTTTTATAACACATTTGCTCCACAAGTCATATCTCAATAGCTCTAGACCCACACTCTCATAACCTTTTATAACACATTTGCTCCACAAGTCATATCTTAATAGCTCTAGACCCACACTCTCATAACATTATTTTTATTGATGGTTTAATTTGCCCTCCTCCGTTTTTGTTTTTCTGTACAGCACATCAGTGCAAGCACTAGAACAATAACATTTTAAGGGGTAGAAGGTGAAAAGAAACGGTTAGCCTGGATCAGACACTGAACTATACTCCTGCTTGTGTTAAAACAAACACCACAACAGGCGATCACACACTGCTTGAAGAGAAACCACCCATGAAACAACGTATATATTTATCAATCCTATGACATACAGAAACTATCACAGACTTGGCTGGATAGACAACATGCAGCCATCAAGCAAAGCAGATTATCAGAGTAACGTTTTGTGGAACGACGAACAAAGCTCAAATGGACCAGGCCATTAGAACACAATTAGAAACCATGTCCCAAGTTGTGTTAGAATGATTAGTCACCTGAAAACCAGTATTGGGATGGAATTTGCCAGATTAGTAGGCAATCCAAGGGGCACAGTCAGTGTAAAGATGTCATGGAAACAGGACATAAAATCGCAGGTCCAAAGGCTTTATTTTCAAGACAAAGATTCAGTAACAAACAAGTTCATATCCAAAGATGAAACAGCTGACACGTTTCGTCGTTTGACGACTTCCTCAAGGCTGTTAATTTATAAAAGATACAAAATTTGTACACTATTGCATATAAGTTACTCAAAATAGTGTCAATTAGTTATTTTTTCATTTTTATCATTTACTTAGTCAAAACGAAGAAGAGTAAATAAAAAAAGGAAAGAATCAGTTGCGAGAAATCAAGGCTAAAGTTTGTAAGGATGACCAGTTGAACCAAACAGGCCTTTGGCGTGACCCCCAAAAAACAATTACCCAAAAGTAAGTGTTTTAGTAATTAGAAAAAGACCCAAAGCCTTCATAATTAAAGTCAGGGAGATCCAAAATAAAACATGCACCATTGGAAACCAGAAATACAGTCCCTTTCAAGAAAAAAACCCCCCAAAAATAGTGACCAAATCCAGAGAGTACCAGTATAATAAAGATACCCGAATGGTATCAATAGAAAAGGAGCGAACCAGCTCCAGCAATGTCTGGCATAGAAAATCGTAAAGTCCTCAGAGCCCCAAGGATGAAAGAAGAAATATTAAGTCAATTCCCAGTTTAAAAACTAAGCAACGTAGTCCATATGTGTTCGTAGTAGAGCGCGTTAAGCACACTAAAAGGATAAGAGACGAAAAATGTAACATCCAATGAAAAGTTATTGACAAAGTCAACACTTTCTAAGGCAAGGTGTATCAAAATTGTGGGCAAAGTCCTTGTGTCGGTAACGATACGAACCGGTTTACGCTTCGTAACAAAAGTATGATTTAAAGAACAGTAAACCAAGCCAAACACCAACATACCTGAAAGTTAGTAGAACTGCCCCAAAGGTCGGAGAGCAGGCTGTTGTTGCGTAGAAGGCTACGATAGGCCCATATTACAATAGTAACAGTAGCCATAAAATTAAAGAAAAACACAGTAAAAACCTTTTGTTTGCGCCGTCCCAGCCCTCTTAGTTCTCTCTCACATATTTGATCAAGACAAAGCTTACCAACACAATCGGAAATCCAGTCAGTCTCCACGCGAGAGGGAACTAAGAGGGCTGGGACAGCGCGAAATAAGGTTTTTACTATGTTTTCCTTTAATTTTATAGCTACAGTTACTATTGTAATATGGGCCTATCATAGCCTTCTACACAACAGCCTGCTCTCCGACATTTGGGGCGTTTCTACCTACTTTGAGGTATGTTGGTGTTTGGTTGTGTTAACGGTTCTTTAAATCATACTTTTGTTTCGAAACGTTAACCGGTTCATATCGTTTCTGACAGTCGGACTTTGCCCATAATTTTGATACACCTTGCCTTAGAAAGTGTGGACTTTGTCAATAACTTTTCATTCGGATGTTACATTTTTTGTCTCTTTTCCTTAAAGTGTGTTTGACACGTTCTACTACGAGCGCGTATGGACTACATTGCCTAGTTTTTGAACTGTGAGTTTACTGACTATTTCTCCTTTCATCCTCTGGGCTCCGAGGACTTTACGATTTTCGATACCAGACATTGCTGGAGCTGGTTCACTCCTTTTCTATGGATACCATTCAGGTGTTTTTATTATACTAGTACTCTCAGGATTTTGTCACTATTTGGAGGAGGGGGGGTCTTGAAAAGGACTGTTCCTGGTTTCCACTGGTGCATGTTTTATTTTGGATCTCCCTGACATTAGTTATGAAGGCTTTGGGTCTTTTCGAATTACTAAAACACTTCCTTTTGGGTAATTGTTTTTTGGGGTTCCCGCCAAAGTTCTGTTTAGTTCATCCGGTCATCCTTACAAACTTTAGCCTTGGTTTTTCGCACACGATTCTTTCCTTTTTTTATTTACTCTTCTTCGTTTGACTAAGTAAATAATAAAAAAGAAAAAATAACCAATTGTCACTATTTTGAGTAACTTATATGCAATAGTGTACAAATTGTGTATTTTTTTTAACTTAACAGCTTAGAGGAAGTCGAACAACGAAACGCGTGTCGGCTGTTTCATCTTTGGATATGAACTGGTTTGCTACTGAATCTTTGATGTCTTGGAAATAAAGCCTTTGGACCTGCAACACTGGCAGGCCAAGATACTCTAACTGTGTAGTGCTCTGGATACATTAATGTATTATGAATATTTTAAGGATTTCTTTCAAGTATTTGTTAACACTAGGCAGGTGGCATCGTGTGTTTTCGTCCATTTGAGCACACATTACTTGTACTGTTTTCTTACTCATCTTGAATCTGATGTGCAAGCTGATCTGTTTAACCACTGCCACCATTGTGTTTATATAGGACATAAAATCACAACATTTAGGGTTACACTTTAGCTGTATATAAAAATACAACATAAATTCACCGCAAAGGAGCACGCAGTGTTCAAAGGATCAAGAATGTTCATAAAGTATGTGGTCAACTTTGGGTGCAAACTGTGATCGAGTTTATTTTTTGCTCAATAAAGGGCACAGCATCTGGGATGAAAGAAGCTAGACAAATGCTCACAGAAGATGAGAACTGGTCTTCATATGTCATCATTTTGCCCCTTCTAACTCCGTTTTTCATTCAGCCAGCAAGAAGCTGACTTCAGACTTGGAAAGCGGGGTGGGGAAGAGTATGGGGCTCAATGGCACAGTTTTCCTGCAAACACTGCCTTTTAGCCTCCTAAAATAATTAGCCTACACCAAGCTGTACACAGACATGGTATGTTCCCACCTTACTGTTTAGTACAAAGTTCTAAACAACACACAGGCAGCACTCGCTCACACGTGCTGTCAAACCGCTCCTGATGCCATCAACCCAGAAGACACCATTATAAAGAATACATCACTCAGAATGATGCATCACTTGTGTACTTTAGGAGGTCACAGTGACACGCTTTTTACAGGTGGTCAACAGGAGAGAGGAGGAAAGAGTTGGTCAATATTAACAAGCTCTCAACAGAGCTCAACTCCAAGATGAGCCGTATGCTCTTTACACACTGACCAGACTTTAGGTGAGGTACTGCCAGTGAGAGGACCTCTGATTAAAGCTCAAATAAACAAGTTGCTAGTCCCATGCAGTTCACTTACAAATAGAACCCGCCCATGGGCCTTTTTGTAGAAGACCAGCAGTGATTCAGGGGTCAACACGGAGAGAGTCATTACATATGTCTCAGAACATATCATTTAATACATGGTACCCACCAGGCTCATTGTGACTGTCTGGATACCATTTTGCTGTGGCATTTCTGTGTGCCTAAAGTGTCTGAGTACTCTGGACTTTCCGCAAGGAAGCATGTTAGTGCTATATAATAAGCAATTTCATAACTGCTTTCCCAGGTCAAGAGTTACAATTCCTCCCTCACACAGGACAAACACCCCTGGCTGGAGTAAAAAAGAGCTATGGAAAAACAGTAACATTAACTTCGATGGTGGCAGAATCCAATGCATTAATGACTTTTTCATAGCCTTTAGTATTAATAGTTTAATGACTGGGGTGATCTACTGACAATCAGGCAGAACATTCACCTGGATCATCAAGAACACACTCTCAGAAGATATTTGGTACTAGGGAAATTGTTGCATGCAAATCAAATCTAATGTGAGTGTTAACGCTATTTAGGATCTCATCAGTTCAACTGTAAACACATTTATATAATGTGCTTTAGAGATCACGCCTACTATTTGAAAACCGTTTTCAACGTTCACAGCAATGAGCTAGGAAATGGACCAATTGATAGCATGCATGAACTCCGGTATATCGTAGGAACTGAGAACACCTGCTGTTTATTTACAGAGGGGTGAAGAGGAGATTACGACTTCATACTTAAAAAACACAGGCTATTAAAGACACAATGTAAGGTCATGCAAACATTAGGAATGAAGGATAATCGTTTTTAGGAAAGTACTGAAGGGAGAGGGAACAGAAAAGACAGAATACTTCCATAATGAATATCAAGTGAAAGTCAGACTATGGGCAACTCCAAATTGAAATTAAGACCGACCTACCACCACATTCCAATAAACTTTGTGCGACTATAAAATCTACGAATGCACATAGCATGAGTTACAACTGTCACACATGTAGCATTGAGGACACTTCGGGGTCTGAAACCCCAGAGCTTATAGATATGGCATTAGCTTCCAGTCATGGAACAACGCCAAGTCAACATGAAGGTTTGGCAGGTTTAGCTATCTTATGGCTATAAGGCAGCTAGTGTCGACATAAGACAGTGGATGGGTGGGTGTCTTTAAAATGCTATGTTCCCCTAGTAATTAAACAGGGCCCATCCCATACCCTTTAAAGAAGCATATCCAACTTTCTGCCTTTGATAGTCGGAAAATTCATATCTTCATTTAGCACTCAATGGTAGTTTAGTCTGTTCCTCCACCCTTTCATGTTTGATAGATATGACAACTGAGACCATGCTTTAGCCTTCCAAGTAGGGCTGAGAACGCCCTCCTGAAGGAACAGGACCCAATTTCCTCAATGCCAGCACCCTCTTGGCAAGCCAGTGTTTTCAAGCCCATCCATTCATTTGAAGTTAATTCCACACAAAACCCTTAGCCAACAGTAAAATCTTTATAGGAGCTGATGACTGGGATATTGTGATCAGTGAAACAATAGTAACTTTAAATGGGTGTCTTTGAGAAGGAAATTCACTGGTGAGTTACCAATTATTTGGAACGTACTTCTTGCAAGATAAACCCCAAATAGTTTCCAGTTTTTTCAAAAAGGCTACTGTTATTCTTACAAAACACTTTTGCTACTTCACTCCTGAATTCAGATAGTGATGGGAGGAGAAGCTAAACTACTGAGTAATGCAAGACCACTCAACACTTACAATTCTCACTCAGCATGTGAGAAAATCAAAGATTCATGCGACAGTGAAATATAATTTTTCTGCAAACCACCCAAGGGAGTTAATAGGCACTTCTAATTATTAAAAGGTGCTTCCTTTGGCAGCAACTATTGCCTTAAGGAGATGCTGACTGAGAAACAGGGTCTTACTAATGAATGCACAGTGCAAAAACATGACACTGCTTTATGGAAAGTGGTGATAAAACGGATGTTTACGCCAAAGAGCCAGAAACCTATAATTCGGAATAAAAATAGATTGCTTGGCCAATAACAATACATAAAACCTCACAAAATGGGACACTGGCAGTTATAATCTGGCTCCCACACAAATCAGTACACAAGCTGTAGGGTTGGTCTGGCTCTTCCCTCCTCAAAATACAACTTTGTCTGTATGTAGTACTGCTGCAGACTAGCCACCATATTGAAAGTCGCTTAACTAGAGCACTGGAAATCAGAAGGTCAAACTGCTACTAATGGGAAGCTACCAAAGCGGTAGAACTGAGGGATGGAGATAACACTTCTCACACCCTTCAGCAGGATCAAATCTCCTCTAAAGATATAAGCACTGCTACAGATTCTTGCAAGTTGCTAGGTTAGGCGATTGATCAGGCTGGGTGATTTTTCTTTCACCCCGCAATATGGAGAAGCAGCTTGCAGTGCAAATCTGAAAAATTTCACAGATCTGCTTGTGCCTATCAAGGATGAAAAAACTCTGGAGGCAGCCAAAAGAACGGTCTGCAAATCACAAACTGCCTGGTTTACAGGCAGTTTGAGAGGTTTGCCTTTTGTGTTGCACCCTTGATCACATTTAGCTGGTCAAGGTGAACCACACAATAGGTCAGAAATACACCAGTTTCTCTGGTTCTCCTGCATACTGTATTTTTAATAGAACCCATTTCTCTCACAGGTGGATTGAGAAAAAGGCCAAATTTTATCAATTTTGCGTTTCACAAAATTGTTCCACCCACCCCTGCAGAAAAGACCACTTTAGAACCATGGCTCCGTTTCAGGAGCACAGTTTTCAGCCCATTAGCCACAAATGGAGCAAAGTAATCATAGGAGCATGCCATATGCCAAAAGTTAGAGAAACAAAGGAGTAACACCTGAGCTAGCTAAAGACCCCACACATCAGACATCCACCACAGCAGCACTTCTCTTGATTTCAGAGGTAAAGAAATGTAACCAAGAGCCTAACAGAAACCAGCTTTAATAAAGTGTATGCTTGAAGACACGTGTCAAGAGAATTCTAAAATAATTAAGGTAGTTCTGCTTCCAATTTTGCTTCCTTATCAGGCATCTGAGCAGAATAGTTCAATCCTGTGTAAAAGAGAGTAGCAAGTACCAACTCCCAAGGTTTTCTCCTTCATCGAAGCCGAACGGCTTGGGACCTGACGCAGAGCGCCAATCAAGTGGCCATAAGAAACCAGATGAAGGTGGCCCAATAGAACAAGTGAGAATTGTAGTGAGAACTCTTGTGGTTATGTTTAAAAGGTAAAATAATTTGACCAAAAAGGATTATAGGACCAAACCACAAGTTACAGAGCTTGAAGTATAAATGACAAGTGTACATTTTTTATTTACCACTTTTATGATATACCACTATCAGAAAACCCATCAAACACCATAAGCAAAGACTTATCAATAACTGAGACATTTAAGTGAAACAGTAACAGAATCACAAACACACCACTGATTGAATATTTTTCACAAACCAATGCAGATACTGGTAGGCAATGACATTCTCAAAATCAGCACTGGTAGGGACCCAGGCTCTATTAGTGCTGTGAAGCCCTACTAACGGCAGAACGTGGACTGGGCTATAAAAACAACTTTAACGTCAACATTTGACGAACCAAAAATAAAAAAATACCGAAGTAAATTTAAGGACACGATCAATAATTGTTAAGTGTTACAATGCACCACAGGATTCTAGTGGCATTGCAGTTTGCTCCCACGTGCAAGGGATTTCCGGGTACCCAACAAAAGTCCAGCAACAATGTGTGTTACTCAGCTGAAGAAAAGCGTGCTCCTTCGCGAAACCAAAGTAACTCCTAGATGGCAGAATGGGTTCAGCCAGTTCTTGGTGGGCAAGAACTGCTCTCGGTTGAACTCTTCAGCAGCACCACCTTAGGTTTCTGTGCTGCGGGCTGGAAGGGAGAGGTCTTGCAATGATTCTGTGGACTGGGGAAGAAAGGAACTGCACCTGGAAAAAAATTAGGGATTAGAATGATGGAAGTGGAAGATAAAAGAAGGCGTAATGCCATGTGACAGAGGGGTTACGTGCCTGATGCATACATTGCTTACTTTAAAGTGACATGCCACATCTGCACTGCTGGATGCTGGATAGGGCCTGCACATTTCGAATCTGTACTGCTGTCGTAGACAGCACAAATCTTCCCAAAGGCACCACACTTGACTGAATGGACTCTCAATTTTAGATATGGAATGATTTAGTGACTGACTGCCAGACTGTCAACTTAGACCTTCAAAGGCAAAAAGGCATTTTAGGATTTTAGACTTAGGCTAGTGTGCGAGCTCCTTAGTACTATTTCAACGTAAATGTGCTGAGAGACAGACAACACCGCAACAATACATAAGCGTCGGGGGGTTCTTGTGTTGAAAGAAATTATTCTCGATTGTTTAGTTATGCCTTCATGAGTAAGGGTTAAGTGAAAAGTGTATAGAAAGCACAAGCAGGGAAGGGATTCAACATCTGGCCTGTACTGCTCAATGATATTGCTTCCCAATAAACTACTCACAAACATAAAAACTGGATACTGCCAGAGCCTGGATACCCTAATGGGCGACAAGAAGCGCTGTCCAAATCTATAGATTGATTGATGCTAGATTCTAGCAATCGTCTCTAAAAACGAGTTTTTTTTTTCTTTTCATATTTCAGTGTATGGAACCTTTGGTATTTATGAGCAAAAAAAATGGAAAAGGTGCTTGATAAGGACTGATGTAGTGAACTTTAACAATCTCACAATACTCAGAGAACTACTGAGAACTCTACCTACTACAACTCACCTTGGTTCACAGATCTCTGCCCTCCCTCTAAGCTTTTTCTATAGACCTATAAGATCACGGCCCTTGGAGAGAGTCCAAAGGAATCAGGCTAGCGTTGAAATTAAAACTCACCATCATAACAGGGACCAACGCCACTACCCCAATGTTATGAATTTACACAATAGTTTCGCCCCCTTGGAAGGTCTACATGAGTGTGACTGACTATGCGCTACCCTGCCTGCTGGGAGGGAACCAACCCCAAAATGATCCTTTCCCTCACATGAAGACTGGGAGTAAAACCTACGACAATCCGAGGGCTAAGCTGATGTCATTGAATATTGCAGGAGAAAGGCAGAAATTGGGGATTGCTGACTGGCGGGACACAGTGAGCATGACAGTTTGCCTACAGGAAACCTGGGCCACAGAAAACATCGTTCTAGATTGATACCGCTCTTACCAAACAATGGCACTGCCCACAAGGGCAGGAAGAGCAAGTGGTGGCTTATTAAACTAGTTGCAATCACATTTAATATTGAAGTGCTCAAACTTGTAGACCCTTCCCCTTTTTTCCATATACTACTTTGTAAGGGCTGTGCAACTGTTAAGAACAAAACACAATCATGAACATTCTGCGCCATCTTGTCTGATGAAAGTTCCTACGTGCACATAAACTACAGTCATTCTGATTGACCACAGCCATTTTGTACTCTGTTGGTCACCTTCATTTCACCCTGTCCTCTAGCAGCCTTCTGACTCTCTGACCAAACCTGATATGTGTGCTGGGGGCTATAAACTATTTCCACGACAAACATCAACATCACCTGCTGCCTCAAACTCGTCTTTCCTCTCATCCCTGCACAAACAGGTTACAAATACCAAACAGACTCTTGCAAACATGGTTTATTGCACTACACACAGCAAGACTGTTTTTTGCCAACAATGGGACCTGTTCTTATCAACAGAACGGACTCTTAGATCTGGCCGGTCTCACTCGTTTTTAGACCCTGAAGCAAGGTCCAGCTGCAATTAAATTGTCTGTTTTTGACCTGGGTGGGAGGAGAGTTAATGTTGGGCTTGTGTAACCATGTTGATAAAACAATGTCAGGCTTGTGTGACAACCTGCCCGGGGCGGAGACTCCAAGCTTGTAACCATGATAAAAGAAACAAATACATTGTGTAAAACTGTATTGCCAGTAGAACACCTCCCTGAAGACATCCTGGTGTCAGCAGTTGACGTGGTCTCCTCTAAGAGTAATAAACCTTTTTCTTGCCTTCCAGCTTCCAGCACCTGCCTCGTTATTTTAGATAGTGAATCCAAAGTGGATTAAAGGTGACTTTGCGCCGGGCAGCATTGGGGATCCCAGGAGACTCGCTGCTTTTCACACAGATTGGGATTGGGTTATAAACAATTACTATAACAACAATTTTATGGGGAATATGGAGGTGGTCCCCGCCCTTTTGGAGAAGGAACTCGACTCACTATGTAACCCACATCCGCGTAGGTTGAATATCTTGTGGGTGGAGGGTTTTAACATTTATGTCTGTGATAAATACACCAGGATGTTATGTGGAATAACCAATGGGGAAAATGAAAGATCTTCCCCACTTTTCCCACAACCAGCATGAGAACGCGCTGAATAGATTATTAGTAATCAGAAGCTTATTAATTCTAAATAAAAGTGACCCTGAGACAGGTCAAATGAAAAGGACCTTTGGGAATCAGGTTAACGGTTCCACTAATGACTATATAGTGGACTCAGAGGGACTCACTGACCGGTTCTCACAAATAAACTCCGATTTCACAAATTTGAGTGATCAAGCTTTCCTGACAGGCTCTTTTAAGTGGAAGGGGTTAGATAAGCACACAACCAAGGCATCAAAGCCAGTTGTTGCCAGAACGAATGGCTATACTCTTAAATGGGGGAATATTAACAGAAGGGTATTCTTCCCACAGATACTGGCTGAGATGAATAATGAAGTCCTCATCTGCTTAGTCAATAATCCAGAGCCAATGCAGTTAATAAAAGCTTTTGCGGACATACTTGACTGCATAAAAACAAAATTGACCCGCCCCACACACCATAATCGGGCATCTACCCCAGGCTGGTTTGATGCTGCTTGCACTCGCTCTTTGAACAACTTACACGCTGCCCTTAGGCTCACCCCAAGAGATCCGAATACAGTCCAAACCCTGTGCAAGCAATATAGAGAGGTTTGGCATATAAGAATTCAAACCCTAGGAGAGGACGCTTGGGTTGCGCTGAGAGGAGCAGCAACCAATAATAGTCAGGCCTTTTGGAAAGAAAGAAATGCACCCTTCCTCACTGAAGACCGATCATCCATTCTCGACCTCCATGTGGGAGAGGAAGCCTGGGTGGCCCATTTCAGTAAAATCTTCGAATTAGCAAAAGGGGTCGTCCCCAGACCGGCCAATATATCTCTGACCTCTACCAACGTACCATTGGTTTTTAGGTCTCGCCTAGCGTTGCAGCGCATGCGCTGCACGCTGGCGAGAGGTATTGTAAATGAGGACTTTCAGAAGGGGGCTTGAAGCCCCGCCCCTCATTTCCATTGGCTGGCGTCACCGTTTATGCTAAACGGTGGCCTGCCATTGGAAATGAGGGTTTTTAGCCGCTGCCCTTTCGCCTTTTGGTCCCGCCCATCCAGACTGGATCGCCTGCTTCACGGCTGTCTTGAAGCAATTTCTTATCTTTATGAGGCTGTTATATAAACAAGCCATGAGATCCAGTCCGGATGGGCCGTCCCAAAAGGAGACAGGGCGTCGCGTGTTTATTTTTGCATCGCGCTTTCACTTAAAGTGAAAGCGCGATGCAAAAATAAACAGCGGGAATGGCGAGCGCTTGTTATCAGGGTGGTCGAGAAGTTGTGGTTTTTCCTCGGTGATAGGAGCCGGGTCTGGTGTGAACTGTGGTCTTGCTCCAGAATCATGACTTGTGACTGTTGTGATAGTTTTAGATGTGTCAGCCCTCGAGTTGCGATCTGAGTCGCGCTGTTGTGGGTTGGTTTCAGTGCCTGCTCTGTTTTGGGTGGGGGTGTTCTGTTTATCAGGGCAAAGACGGAGGTGTGAAGGGATGTAAAGTTTAGTCCCAGGCCTGCTCAGTGGTGCTCAGCGCGCCCTCTGGTGGTCCTCGGTGTCAGCGCGCCCCAGCATGGCCCTGAGTTGGGCCATTGTGTGAAAGGCAGCAAGTCTTCTAAGACCCTCAATGCTGCCCGGTGCAGGGTTCCACCTCTAATTCACTTTGGGTTCGCTATCAAAATAATGAGGCAAGCGCTGGAAACTGGAAGACAAGAAAAAGGTTTATTTCTCATGAGGAGATCACGTCAACTGCAGACACCGGGATGTCTGAGGGAAGTGTTCTGCTGATACTCCTTTGGCTCTTCCTTTTATACAGGTTTGACACAATGCATTTGTTTCATTAACATGGTTACACAAGCTTGGGGTCCCCGCCCGGGCAGGTTGTCACACAAGCCCAACAGTAATTCTCTTCCCACCCAGGTCAAACAGACAATCTTATCTTGCAGCTGGACCTTGCTTCAGGGTCTAAAACATGTGAGACCGGCCAGATCTAAGAGTCCGTTCTGTTGATAAAAACAGGTCCCATTGTTGGTAACAAGTCTTGCTGTTTGCAGTGCAATAAATCATGTTGCAAGAGTCTTTTTGGTGTTTGGAACCTGTTTGTGTAACTAGGTGCAGTGAGGGGTAGTGTCTCCAAAGGTTTGCCTGAAAACAGAGATGAGAGGAAAAACGAGTTTGTGGCAGCAAGTGGCGCTGAGGTTTGTTGTGGCAATAGAGTTTATAGCCCCCAGCACACATACCAGGTCGGTCAGAGGGTCAGAGGGATGCTAGTAAGGGCAGGGTGAAACAAAGGTGACCAACAGAGTACAAAATGGCTGTGATAGATTAAAATGACTGCAACTTATGTGCACATAGAATTCCACCAGACAAGATGGCGCAGGTAATGTTCATGATTGTTTTGCTTTTAACAGTGGCCCCTTTGAACATAACTAGCCAGCTTGTCAGTCTATTTCGATCTCCATAATGTCCTGTATCTCTTGATCATACATTACTCTCATTTTTGTTAGCTGAGTGTCCATAGTCATAGGGTGCAAGGTAGTTATGCAAAAAGAACACAAAGGTGGTATACAGTGTATACCCAAACAACAACCACATATTGTCAATACTGGGACCAAGAGAATCATTGATATTTTCCAACCCCACTGCTTCAAGATGCCCCAAAGCCAACTTCCAATTGTCAAAGTCTCTGATCCTTGATGAATTTCTGAAGATAGTCTATGGAGATGTTCGATTGCTTCATAGACAGAAGGTGAATTATCAGGAATGTATACACAGCAGCTGGCACCGATGATGCGGCATGCTCCTCCACGGTCCGCTAGTACCACGTCCAGGACCATGCGATTTTGCAGGGTAACCAGACGGATCGCTTGGAGCTCAGCAGTGTTGTTGGTGAGGATGCCAGCAGTGACGTTCAGGGCGGTCTCTACCGCTTGGGACAGATGTCTGATGGCTCGGCTGTTTGCCATCGGACCCCATAGCGGGACGAGCCCTTTTGCTGCGTCGAGGAACTGTGATGAGGCAGAGTCTGCTTGATCAATGTCTTTAGAACGCTTTTCTCGATGATGCTCTGCAGGGGCTGTGTAGGTTGGTGGCAAAACAAAGGCGATGTAGCACGTGCCCCCAGTTTCTTGGGAGCCAGGTGTAGGCTTTGGTTCCACAAACAAAGTACATATTGGGTGATGCAACAAGCGCTGGGGGTTGGCAGTGTTCAAAGTCCTTACAATGCTACAGGTGCTGTGACCCACATTCTTAGTCCCACGGCCTTCAATGCATACAAGGCCAGAGACGTTCACCACAGATAGGGCCACAGTCAGTGTTGCAGCAGTTCTTTTCTTCAGGTAGGAAAATGTGGCTCTGTTAGGATTATTGAACACTTGCATTTCCACTCGTTCTTTGGAGGGGACATTAATCTGGAATGTCGCATTGAAGGTGTGAGGGCAGAAGGGGGCGGCTGTCCTTCCTGTTTTGTTTCGCCAGAACTCGTTGTAGAACTGGGCGATTGTTCCGTCGGAAGTGGCATTGTCTTTGTAACTTTCTTGTAGGAGCATCATCCAGGCAAGGCAAGATCCGTGAATAGAAAAGGGCGAAGGGATGAAAGGGATGGAATGTTCAGTGGCATGTGGTAACAGCCCACAGACCCAACAGTTGGTAGCATTGGTGGCAAGATTGTGCTGGTGCAACATCTGCACAAAAGAATTATTCCGGAATTCTTTGCGTCGTTCTCGGAGATGTGGCGGTAGTGATACCAGGTAGTGTTCTTTCTTGGTGGTTGGTTGTATGGTGGGTGACAATGTTCTGTATGCAGGTGCATTCTCTTCAATGATCCAGAGTGCGACCATTAGCAGGAGACAGGTGAGAAATGCGGCTACAAGTGCAATTGTCTTTGTGCTGTGCAGGTTAGCAGTCTTGGTGTCTTTGCGGTGGTTTTGCAGGTGTTCAGTTTCTTCCATCATCTTCGAGGAGCTCAACAACTGTTAGGACCACAGCCTTTTGTCTGGCGCTTTCCTGGTAGCGTTGTTGGACTGTGCTACCGATCTGAGACCTTGACTTAGTTGGTGGCCCGGTCGTTGGAGCTCCCTCCTTTCGTCGATCTTAGGTTGTACCCTTTCCTGGATAGCACCGTGGGGTCGGGAAATTCTGATAGTTCGAGGGTGTCTTCTTGTGGGTAGCAACTCAGAGCTGGTCGGTCTCTCGCGAGTACTTCCTCTTGCACCTCCACCCCTTCACAGGTTGCCAGGGTTGGAGGGACTCGTTTGCAGTGGTGGGCATGCAGCCAGTTTCGTTTTCCTTCCACTCGGAGGGCAGTTCGGGTGGTGATCAGGACTTGCCAGGGGCCCGTCCACCTAGGCTCCAGATTCTTCGTTCTTTGGAAGTTGCGAATCAATACATGGTCGCCTGGCTTTATTTCATGTCCCGGGCCCCTAGATACGTCAGGCAAGGCTTGCTGCACCTGTTGGTGGATAATTGTTAGCTCGTTTGTCAATTTATGCAAGTAATCCGACATTAATATGTTCGGGACATCGTTAATGGAGGTGGGTCTTGGTGCCGCCCAAATGCTCATAGGCCTGCCGAAGACCACCTCATACGGGGTCAGTCGGTGTTTGGTTGGGGTGGAGCGCATCGATAACAATGCCAATGGGAGGGCGTCGGGCCATTTCAACCCGGTCGTGGCAACTATTTTGGCTAGTTTTAGTTTCAACGTTGCATTGTGTCTCTCTACCAGGCCCGCTGATTGGGGGTGGAAGACGGCATGGAACTTTTGTTTTACCCCAACCCTCTCAGTATGTTCTGTATCACCTCGGCTACGAAGTGGGGGCCGTTGTCGCTCCATAAAATTCTGCAAAGGCCGTATCGGGGGAAGAATTCTTTCAGCAATACTTTTGCAGTGGCTTAGGCGGTATTGTCGCGGGTGGGATATGCCTCCACCCATTTGCTAAAGCGCACACAACCACCAGGACATATTTTAGACCAAGGCATCTCTCTAGTTGAATGTAATCCATTTGAAGGATTTCAAAGGGGTGGTCAGGGACTCCAAACCCTCCCCGTGGTACTACGGTCCCCTTCCCTGGGTTGTGTTGTAGGCAGACTATACATTGTTGTACTAGGCGTTTTGCAGATTCTGCTATCTTGACGTTATGCCATACTCTGGTGATTAGTTCAATCATGGGGGTGGAGCCTATGTGTGCTGGTAAATGTGCCATGGTCAATATGGGGATGAGGTAGGCATTGGGTAACAGCCATTTATTTCCGTCTTTAGTTCTCCAGCAATCTTCCTCGTCTTTTAGTCCCACCTTTTCCCACTCGGTCAATTCGTCTTGTGTGCCTGTAGTCTGTATGTCCCTTACAGTGGTCCTAGCGTCAGTCCATCGTTCAGCTTGTGACCTGGTCACATACATTCGTGTCGTAGTTCTGTCTCCTGCCGTGGCTCGGGCAGTAACGTCTGCTAGTGCATTTCCCTGTCCAATGAGATCAGTCACTTTCCTATGTGCTTGGCATTTTATCACTGCTAACTTCTTGGGGAGGAGGACTGCTTGCGTCAAGGCGGAGACTAGATCTCCATGCAGGATGGGTGTACCGTGTGAAGTCAGGAACCCTCTTTCTTTCCATAAGATCCCAAAATGGTGAACTACCCCGAAGGCATATTGGCTGTCGGTGTATATGTTAACGGTCGTGTCATTCGCTAAGATACATGCTCGTGTGAGGGCAATGAGTTCTGCAGCCTGGGCTGAACGTTGGGGAATACGGGCTGTTTCCAGAACGGTTCGGGCTGTGGTGACAGCGTATGCAGCTGAGGTGGTGCCGTCGGGGAGTTTGATGAACAAACCATCCACCCATAGTTCTCCATCTGGTTCTAGAAAGGCGGTGTCTCTGAGATCTATTCTACTCTTTGTTTGTTCATCGGTTAGTGTCACACAGTCGTGTAGTGGAGTCACGCTAGGATCATTTTCGGGTAGGGGTAACAGTGTGGCTGGATTGAGGGTGGTGCATCGCTTTAGGGTAATGTGCGGTGCTAGCAGGGTCAACTCATATCCTGTCAGTCGGGCGCTAGTCAAGTGTTGGGTTTTGGTCTGGTTTAGTAGTGTGTCGACTGCATGGGGTACTAAAACAGTGACTGGATTGGAGAGTACTATTCCTTCGCTCTGGCGTATCGATACTGCTGCAGCTGCCACAGCGCGCAGGCACGCTGGCAGCGCTCTGGCTACTGGATCGAGGGTGGCAGAGAAATATGCACAAGGGCGTTGTTTGTGACCAATTGATTGTGTTAGGACAGACAATGCACATCCTTCCCTCTCGTGCGTGTAGAGGAAGAATGGTTTGGAGTAATCCGGGGTTCCTAGGACAGGCGCTGAACAAAGGGCATTGCGTAGTTCTTTAAAGGCTGACTGGCATTCGGGGTCCAGGGAGAGGTGAGGGGATGTCTTTAGCTAGGAGGGAGAGAAGGGGTTTGACAATGAGGCTAAAGTTCGGTAACCACTGTCGGCAAAATGAGGTGAGACCTATCAAAGAGCGGACTTGTTTCTGATCTTTGGGGACAGGGGTGTCTAGAATTGTCTGGATCCTGTCAGGCGTGAGTTTCCTCCCTTCTTTGGATAAAAGGTGACCCAAATAGGTCACTTGTGATTTACAGAACTGCAATTTCTTTCGGGAGACCTTGTGACCATTCTCAGCAAGAAAATGGAGTAGTTTGATGGTGGCGGTGACGGCTATTGGTATGGTGTCCGCTGCTAGAAGGATGTTGTCTACATATTGTATTAGTGCCACTCCATCTGGCAATTGTATGGCGTCCAACTGTCTTTTAAGCGCCTGGCTATAGATGCTTGGGCTCTCAGTGTACCCCTGAGGTGCTCTGCAAAATCTGTACGAACAGGAGTTTAGGGTGAATCCAAATAGATAGCGGCTGTCCTTGTGTATAGGTATGGAAAAGAATGCGGTTTTGAGGTCAATTACAGTGAAGGTGGTGGCAGTGGAGGGATTAAAGTCAAAATTGTCGTGATGTCGGAAACTACTGGGTATTGTGGCACTACGATTTTGTTTATCTCCCGCAGGTCAATGATGAAGCGGTAGGCTTTTCCGTCTCCCTCTCTCTTTACAATCGGTAGTATGGGACTGTTACAAACGTTGCTCACTACTTCCTCTACCACCCCTGCCTCTACCAAAGAGTGTATGATCTCTGTCAGTGCCTTCTCACCCTCTGGCGATATTTTGTACTGCGGTACTTTCGGTAGGGTTGCGTCCTGTCGTATTGTTACGTGTACTGGGTCAATCATCATTCGTCCTACGTCTGAATCAGCCCTAGCCCATAAGTGTGATGGCAAAGTGTCCAGTAGGGATGCGTCAGTCTCGAGAGATGGGAAACATGTGCTGAGAAGGGTTCTCTCTATGGCGGTGGGGGTTGTCATACAGGACGACACGCACTCCGTCTGGTGAGCATCTGATAGTCGCATGGAAGTGTTTCAAAAGGTCGAGACCCATAATGGCGTCTGGGGTGTTGGAAGAGAGGAGGAATGTTGTTTCGACGCTATTGTTGTCAAGGTTAAAAGGGATCGGTCGGGACAAAGGGTTGGTGGAGGGCGTACCGTCAAATCCTATTGAGGTCACATGTGAGCCTGACAAGGGTGCCCTTGGAATCAGTCGTTTGGATAGTGCACTACGTGTTGCTCCGTGTCTACCAGAAATGGCGACTTTGTGCCCAGGACCTCAGCGGTAACATAAGGGCCTTGCTGATCAACATAGAGCTCGACTGGATCCCTCCCTTGCCCCTGGCTGTCCTATGCAAAGTCGTACGTATTGTCATAATCTGTCTGTTGGTACTGATTCTGTTTGGGATGGTCAAATGTGTTCACTCTTCCTGGCCTTTCCTCGCTTGCTTCACTCGCGTACCCTCTCCCACGTCCTCTTCCTCTCTGTCCACTTGCTATTTCCCTCGCCCCTCTACCCCTACCAGCTCCTAACAAAGCCGGGCATTGGGTTTTCCAGTGTCCATATTCTTTGCAAAATGCACATTGATCCTGTCCTAGGTCTTGGCGTCCTACATATGATGTCGATGAATTGTTTCTAGGTGGCTGTACTCTAGGGGTATTCTGCTGGTATCCTCCCTATATTGCTCCCTTCCTGTATTCGCCCCTGGAGTTGTGCTACCATTACCCTTTCCTTCAAGTCTTTCTTTTTCCTTTCTGTAGCCCTGTCATTTTCGTTTTTCTGATGCTCATAGTACTGGGCCATTTGGAGAATGGCCGCCGGTTTAGATGCTGCCCAACTACTTTCGCTGGCTTGTAATTTCTGGGATACATCTGGCAGTAGTCCTTTGACATAGTTCTGCACAATAAGTGGTGTCCGGTTGCGGTGGACATGTCTTGTACACTGTAATCGGAGAACACCGTTTCAAATCTGGAGAAATACTCTGAGACATCCTCTTGTGGTTTCTGGCGGCATGCGGTTACTATGGACCAGTCTATCTTTTTCTCTGGGATCAGCGTTTTCACTTTCTGCACTATTTTGTCAGGGAGGTCCAATATTGCTTTAACCGGTTTTTGACCAGGGTTCCGCAGTTTATCTAATGTGTTGAGTTGTTCCCAGGTATGACCAAGCAGTTCGGTATGGTCTATTTTCCTAATCTGTTTCCACACATCTGCTGGCAAACATAACCCGAAGAACAAGTCTATGTCGGCAAGTGTCATTATTGTTGATCCCAGAGCGGTACCTAGCTCGGTGTAAAAGGCGGTGGGGTTCTTTCGTAAATCCGGTAAAGATTTACGGAACGTCAAAATGTCCTGTCTGTCCCATGGTTGATACACCCAATTTTAGACCACCCTTCCTCTAGCGTCTTGATGGTTCATATCGTCATGAGTCCCTTGTCCTCTAGGAGGTACCCAATAAGGGGCAGCTTCTTTTATCGGCATCATGCTATCTGGTTTTTCCACTGGGGGTCCTGCTATCTTAGATGTCCTGTCCTTATCTATCCGTCCTTGTTCCACGAGGTGACGGAATACCTCCAGTGTGGATGAAAAGAGTTCTGTAACATCGTTGTCGCCTTCATCTCCGGTGTCTACCTTCCTATAGAGAGCCACTAGCCGCTCGGGCCCTACATCTTGGTACTTCTCTTCATATGCAGTAAGAGTGTGGTAACAGACGTACAATAAAGTATCGTTTGCGGTTTTCAACATAGAAGTTGCATATGTCAGTTACATACTCTTCTGTCTCCTTCCTATCTATGAGGGATTTAACTATTTTATCAATGCCTGCTCGCTCATTTTTACTTAATCGCGGGACCCTGGGCGCTCCTTTTTCTTTTGATCCTACCTCTACTACTGTATCCTTTGATGAGGCATTTGGTGTGGGTGACTCGGTGGGAGCAGAGGCGGTGGAGACTGAGGCGATCGTGCCATCTCCGGCTATACTTTGGTGGTCCTGGCGTTGTGCTACGGGATGAGTAGGGGCGTAAGGGGGTGGCATGTATATGATTGGGGGATCTAACAATAAATCATCATCTACCCTTTGTTTTGCTGGTAACTTGGGGTAAAGAGTCGAGGGCGTTCTAACAGGGCATTGACCTGATATTTTTGATTCCTGTTCCTTTTTATCGATTTCCTTTTCTTTTAGTTTTTCTTCTAATCTTTTACAGGCTTGGTAAGCTGATTTTCGCGTTTCTTTATCTTGTCTAACTTCGTCCCTTTTCTTTCTTTGAGCTGCCTCTTTTCGCCATAAACCAAAACGGTCAAACATGGCTGGTTTAGTTTTCTTTTTGTGGAGAGCTAATTCTAACGTTTCTATTTTAGCGGGATCGAAAGATCCCGTCAGTGGCCACTGATTTACCCGGTCCTTCCTAGTGTATTTATGCCATAGTTTGCTATAAGCTACGGTGGCTAATCCATACTTTACGTACATGTCCTTGTTAGGGGTGCCTTCCGGAGGTGCAGGCTGACTGACCTCTAACGAACGGTCGGGTCCAAAACAATTACAATCAAACAATCTAGAGAAAACAGGCATGACGTATTTATCGGTCAAAAATGAATATCTCAATCAATCAATTTAGACAAAAAGTCTGCACTACCTGTCCTTCGCTGCCTGCAAAGAGAGAGAATATTCCTATTCTTCGTTGTTTGCAAGCAGGGAAATGTCGCAAATAACTCAATATCAAAAAAAGGAATACTAGTATTTCAATCAAACTATTCAATCAATCAATCAATTTAAGTCGTTTTTTCACGACCTTACCCGGACCGTATGGACAGTTCTTCATCTTCCCCTTCCAGCGCCTGGTTGTCCTCTCACTCCAACAATCAATGAAGCGTTCCTCTAAGGTCCCAGTCAGGACCGCAGGTCACTCGAGAGAGATCCGTTCGGAACCGGTGAAGTTCAGTCGATCGGCAGCCAGACAAGGGTCTTCTCAGGCAGGTATACCCCAATCGTTTAGTCGTTCACTCCGTCGTTAGGACCTCTCTACCGGACCCACGCGTCGCTGATGGGCCCCTACGTTTGGGTGCCAGTTTGTGAAAGGCAGCGAGTCTTCTAAGACCCTCAATGCTGCCCGGTGCAGGGTTCCACCTCTAATTCACTTTGGGTTCGCTATCAAAATAATGAGGCAAGCGCTGGAAACTGGAAGACAAGAAAAAGGTTTATTTCTCATGAGGAGATCACGTCAACTGCAGACACCGGGATGTCTGAGGGAAGTGTTCTGCTGATACTCCTTTGGCTCTTCCTTTTATACAGGTTTGACACAATGCCTTTGTTTCATTAACATGGTTACACAAGCTTGGGGTCCCCGCCCCAGGCAGGTTGTCACACAAGCCCAACAGTAATTCTCTTCCCACCCAGGTCAAACAGACAATCTTATCTTGCAGCTGGACCTTGCTTCAGGGTCTAAAACATGTGAGACCGGCCAGATCTAAGAGTCCGTTCTGTTGATAAAAACAGGTCCCATTGTTGGTAACAACAAGTCTTGCTGTTTGCAGTGCAATAAATCATGTTGCAAGAGTCTTTTTGGTGTTTGGAACCTGTTTGTGTAACTAGGTGCAGTGAGGGGTAGAGTGTCCAAAGGTTTGCCTGAAAACAGAGATGAGAGGAAAAACGAGTTTGTGGCAGCAAGTGGCGCTGAGGTTTGTTGTGGCAATAGAGTTTATAGCCCCCAGCACACATACCAGGTCGGTCAGAGGGATGCTAGTAAGGGCAGGGTGAAACACAGGTGACCAACAGAGTACAAAATGGCTGTGATAGATTAAAATGACTGCAACTTATGTGCACATAGAATTCCACCAGACAAGATGGCGCAGGTAATGTTCATGATTATTGTTTTGCTTTTAACAATTGGCACCCCAGCGGGGCTCCGGCCTTTCGTTAATTGCCTCTTTCTTGTTGTGGCCGGCTGCTGGTTGGTCGGGTTGCTGGGGGTTGTTTGTAGAGAGCGGCGGGTCCTGCATAAAAGGTTGAGATGAGCCCTTTGCCTCTTCAGATCTGCTGTGCACCAGAGAAGCGCACACACTCACTCCCTTCAGCCTGGACACCCCGAGGATGATGATGATCCAGAGCCCCCGTCCTGCAGCCGCTGTACCCGCTCTGCTATCCTCCCGGAGCGCTCTTCAGCACAGGTGAGGCCCGGCCTGACTTCTCTCTGGTACTCTCACGTGTCATCTTTCACTCTCACTCCACCTTATCCTCTCTCCCGTGTGTTCCTCCCCACCCTCCACCCTGCTTGTCCTGCTGTCTCACTAACGTGTCCACCCTGCCTGTCCTGCTATCTCACTCAGCGCCAAGAAACCGTTGGTGAACGAGCGCTATAAAAGTTCCTATTAACATAACATAACTAACGTGTCCACCCTGCCTGTCCTTCTGTCTCACTAACGTGGCCTACCCACTCTCTCTTCACCCTTCACTCTTCGACCTCGCACCCGTGCCCTTCCTCAACCCTGGGTGCCCTTTCACCTCTGACCGCTGTCCTCAGCCTCGTGCCGTGTGCTTAACCCCCGCCACGCCTGCTGCCCCGTCTCAGCAGTGCCTCCTCGTTTAATAGTAATTCCCTGTTTTGTAGTGCTGCGTGTGCACGTTATAGCTCCTATAAAACTACCTGTGTGTACGGTGTAAACGTGTCTGTCCTCACGTGTGTCCGCCCGCACAGTTTTCTGATCTCTGCGTGCCTGTTTTTAAATATGGCTTTCATTCTCTACTCCGGCCGCCTGTACATGGTAATCTTTTGTGGTGATCTGATGTGTGATGCCGAGCGCGCCCCCCCTGCGTGCCCATGCTGTCATGCTCGACTCCTTTGCATGCGGTGGGTCTTTTCTGTCTCTTACCAGCGCTCTCTCGTTCCTCACAGGACACCCCGTGCCCCAGTACTGCTACCCGGCCCTGAGCTCCAGGGCCGGCAAGTGTAAGCGGATCCGCACCATCTTCAGCCCCAAGCAGCTCTCCCGGCTCGAGCAGGAGTTCTCCCGCCAGCAGTACATGGTGGGCAGCGAGAGGTTCCTGCTGGCGTCGTCCCTGCGGCTGACCGAGGCGCAGGTGAGTGGTGTCAGGCGCGGCCCGGGCACGCACATGCGTGCTTACACGTATACACACACACCTGTCAACCCTGCCCATAAACTCACTGACACACGTGCATTCATTGAAACATACAAACACCAGTCAACCCCGCCCGTGAACCCACTGACACATGCATACATGTATATACTCTCACACAGCTGTCAACCCCGCCCGTGAACCCACTGACACATGCATACATGTATATACTCACACACAGCTGTCAACCCTGCCCTTGAACCCACTGACACACGTGCATTCATTGAAACATACAACCACCAGTCAACCCCGCCCGTGAACCCACTGACACATGCATACATGTATATAATGTATATACTCGCACACAGCTGTCAACCCTGCCCTTAAACCCACTGACATACGTGCATACATACACGAGTCAACCGTGCTCATGCACCCACTGACACACGTGCAAACATTCATACACACAAACACCTGTCAACCGCTCCCCATGCACCTACTAACTCGGGGGTCGCTGCGTTGAGCAATAATTTAAGATTTAAATGCACCTGCTGCAGAGTTACAAACTTGTGCGTCTAGCTTTCAGGCAGCAATAAAAATGCTATGATAACTCTAGTGATTAATGTTCCTGTTAGAAATCCCGGCAGGGCCTCTCAGGCTTTCATCCTTCCAAGGTCGATGACATGAGCACGGTTGGGTAACAAAAACATCAGTTTTTTCTGTCAGTGCCATGATACCCCTACGGGGTGAATTCAAGCGTAGACCCGTACCCTGAGAAAGGTTTGTTTTCTTAAGATACACATGGCCTTTCAGAAGTATCCGTGGCAGAGCGGCGAGGGATGTCACCCTCGCTGAGACGGAGTGAGTCACGGCGTCCTGATGATAAAGCGGCCTTCGCCTCATCGAACAGTCCATCGCCGTCACAGTTTGCACAAGGCTTGTGTACGCAATTAGCGACGCCAAAAAAACACAGCTGCGCAGGTTCATCTCAGGTCTCTCTGTTCCTCCCACTGTCTGCAAAAAAATTCTATTCAATAAAAAAAAAAAAAAAAAAAAAAAAAAATCGCAGTGCACAAGTCTACTGAGGTGACTCGGGGGAGGCGGGGGTTAATAGGCCTGCTTTTGAAATGCGTGCATATCAGGGGTGCTTGAAGGTTTACTGCGCAAGCGAAGTTTTACAAAATTCCCAAATATTGGCCTTCCTAGGCAGCGTTGCTACTCTCACTTCGAGTTCGCCCATCAAGAGCAAGAGTTACTTTTATGCTGAAACTGCAGTTGAGCAGGTATTCTCAAGCGTATAACGTGAAACTCTGCTTTTCATCCATTCAAAGTGATACAAAATGTGTCATGGACTTGGGCTTTTAAGCGCCAGGGGCCATGTTATGCAAGATGTAACACAGCCAGGGCCGGCTTTAGCGCTGGTGGCGCCCTGTGCAACAACGTCTGTTGGCGCCCCCCCCAAAGACAACCTCTGCCACAGATTCCCTCACTAGCACCCTTTAACAGTGCCTCTCAAGTCTCCATAACCACTGTCTCTCAGATTCATTTCGTTTTATAGCACCACTCATACCAGTGTAAGGTGTCAGAGCACTTTACACCACACACACATTGCACAGAGACAATCATATGTGTGTAAATCAGTGTATAGGAAATGTTACATCAGACAGTACTACAAGGTGTAGTGTAGGAGTGACGTCATCGATACTGGTAGGTAATATAGTTGAAGTTCTTATTCAGGAAAGGCACAAATTCAGAATTTAAAATGTAACATCATTGTTAGGGGTTCTCTTTCATAATAAGAATTATTTTCTACCCAAATGAACCATTTTCACAAGATTAGGATAATGAAAGACTGGGCAAAAAAACCATAGCTCTAACATATACCTTGCAGTTTGCAGCAGCTCTAGGGTGACAGTTAATAGCTCAATGTTTTATATTAGGATTTTGACTTATAAACGACAAGTAACAAAAGGAGCTCTCTTACAGAAGCAGTAACCCACTGACCTATTTACATTATATACACTTCCTTATCTGCATGGTACACGTTCTTAGCAGCAGGCATTTTAACCCTCTGCGCAAACCTCCGGTCTCTTTCCAGGAAGACGATTAATCACCGGACTTCTCTTGACATTTTAATTGATGCCTGAAAGTTGCTGGAAGCCATGAACGAGGCAGCAGGTGCGTTAAAATATTAATACACATTTTCAAAAATGACGCCCCCACCCCGATGTCAACGCCCGGTGCGGTCGCACCGATCACACCGCCCTAGAGCCGGCCCTGAACACAGCACACCAGCCCACCTTGCGATGGAAGGAACGAACCGTGTTATTGCACCTGCTCCTGTCACAGAGGCATGCATGCGGCGGCCATGCCCCTGAAGGAAGGAATCCTTTGCATTACACCATTTAATTAATGCTTCACAAAGGGAAAAAAAAAAAAACCAATAACATTTACAATGCCAATAGCTCAAAACATTGTCATTGAGAGACCTATTGCATTGTAAATGCTTGTTGATATAGAAACGGTGAAACGTAGATTAGCCCAGACCACCCCTGCCAAAAATCCAGGGCCGGACAGGGTGCCAATAGATGTATTTATGATACATCAAGATTTAGGAGTTCCCCTCCTGACAAATACTTTTAACACCATAGCCAAAGTGGGTCCCCCCCCCCCCCCCAGTCCTGGAAGAAGAGTATATTAATTCTCATACATAAAAAGGGGGGCAAAAGCTTACCTTGTAATTATAGGCCCATTTACTTTTAGACGGGACAGCGAAATTAATGGGCTGATTATTACTAAATAGGCTAGAGCAGAGGACAGAGGACCATAATGTGCTTATTCCAGTGCAGTATGGTTGTAAAAGAGGTAGAGGGACCACTGATCAGTGCCTAAACTTAAGCTTGGTGATGGCCAACTATACGGTAGCCAAGAAGGGAAGCATCTGTCTGGCTCAGCAGCCTTTGACTGCTTTTCACATCCCAAATTATAGTCTGTTATGGAAACGATGAGCATAGGTGAATCCATAATAACTTTCATCCGTCAGTCATTGGCTAGTGTCGGGTATGGTAAAGAAGGGGAATGCGCGAGGCTGTTCCAAATTGAGAGGGGGGTTAGACAGGGCTGCGTTCTTGCCCCTTTCCTCTTCTCGCTCTATACTAATGGGGTGGAGGCCGCTCTGTCGGGGTCTACAAAGGATATTCCACACATGAACACCGTTCCTCTTCCCATCCTCTTCTACGCGGTGACAGGGTTTTAATTGCAAGAACAGGAAGAGCATTGTAGACCCTAATTGATGCCTATACCAGATTTATGAAGCAAATGGACCTTAGAGTCAATGAGGCAAAAACACAAATCTTAGTGGCAGGACAGCGGTTAAAGAAACGTCCATCATTTCATATCAAAGTACGTAGGTAGGAGATTGTTCAAACCTTTCCATATTTGGGGATTTGTTTTGATGAAAACTTAGCATGGTAGTAAATAGAGGCTTATCCTTTGAAAAGACTATAAGGGCTATCTTTAGTTTTATGAAGAAACTAGGGTCTAAACCTAAATCCTGAAGGTGTATAAGGATAAAGCCATATCAGTAGCCACTTATGGGGCAGGGATATGGGGAATCGCTAATGTTGATACCCTCCAGAGCATGGAGGATAGCTTTTACAAAAGATTACTCTCCCTCCTTGCTGTCATGTTCCAATTATAACTGCCACATTGAACTGGGGGCCCCATTCATCTGTAATATAATACGCTTAGCACCAATCATGCTGTGGACTCCATCTGGAGGAGAGAGACGGTAAAATTAAACCAAAGCATCCTGACTGATTGACTAAGATTGGACCATGATGATCAAATTAAATGGTTGAATTATTTAAAAACAACCTTAGGGGCACTGGGTTTTTCGGAACTCTATGAAAACCCTGCTAAGTGTAGGCAGATTACTAAAGCGAAGTTGAAGGATGCCTTCTGCCTGAAAGCTATGCGGGAAAGAAGGGAGACCTATCACTTGAAACCAGCAGTAAATCTCTATCAATCATCTCCCTCAGGACATGCATTCATATCTGGCTCAGGTTTCCAACTTACACCAACGCTTCCTACTAATTAGGTTCTGACTAAATTACATCCCTTTAATGTTGGGGTATCCGGATAACAGGCACTCACTAAATTATCTATCCCTGTGCCCTTGTGATGGTTCAGCTGTACAATTGGATTTACATTTGGTGTTCTTTTGTGAATTTTACGAAGAGCCAAGGAGAAAATGTATTTTACCTCTTGCACGAAGACAACATTTTAGACAATGCCGGGTAGCACTTTATTTCATCCAAATGCAAGGGGACCAGTTTGTGTGCTATTGTACTGCGTTGTTTCTGTGGTCAGCTCTAAGGCTGAGGAGAACTCGGCAGATACCTGCTCTTTTAGAGAATAGTTGAAGTAGATTATGTATTTTAACATTTTATAGAACTTGTTTTTAATGACATCCATCTTTCTTTTTATTTGTAGATGGACAGCATCTTTCATTTTAGAACTATTGTATCATGAAATTGTTTACTTATGTACTTTATATGCAATTGACAGATTGTGAAATAAAGGGATTTTGAGGATGATGAGGACTGCCAGGGTCACCTACTGTTCCCACTTCCGATCTGGTGCAACTTTAATGACACAGATTCCCAGATAGTGGGATGCCCATTTGCAAGCTGGCAAATGCTTCTAACAATTATGTGGCCATACTTTCTTTGGCTGAAGGTCTCAATCCACAAACAGGACCTACAGACAGTGATAGGGCACTTCAGCAACCTCTGCTTCTGAGGCCCGAACCCTTTCTATGGCCCCTTTCACCAAAGTGTCCTGTACTCACTGCTGCAAAACTGACAGGTGGTCCTTCGTCAGCTGCCCCGATAGGGGTGAAAGATGAGGATTAGAAAGAAATGGGAGGGCGCAGCCCTGTTGTACAATTTGGAGGGCCCACTCAGAAGCAAGGTCTTGCCACCCATGGAGGAAATGGCAGATCGGGCCCCAGCCTCCTGTAGGGTGGCTGTTAAAAGCAAAATGACAATTATGAACATTACCTGCGCCATCTTGTCTGGTGAAATTCTATGTGCACATAAGTTACAGTCATTTCAATCTATCACAGCCATTTTGTTCTCTGTTGGTCACCTTTGTTTCACCATGCCCTTACTAGCATCCCTCTGACCCTCTGACCGACCTGGTATGTGTGCTGGGGGCTATAAACTCTATTGCCACAACAAACCTCAGCGCCACTTGCTGCCACAAACTCGTTTTTCCTCTCATCCCTGTTTTCAGACAAGCTTTTGGACGCTCTACCCTTCACTACACCTAGTTACACAAACAGGCTCCAAACACCAAAGAGACTCTTACAAAATGATTTATTGCACTGCAAACAGCAAGACTTGTTATTACCAACAATGGGACCTGTTTTTATCAACAGAACGGACTCTTAGATCTGACCGGTCTCACTCGCTTTAGACCCTGAAGCAAGGTCCAGCTGCAATTAAATTGTCTGTTTTTGACCTGGGCGGGAGGAGAGTTAATGTTGGGCTTGTGTAACCATGTTGATGAAACAATGTCGGGCTTGTGTGACAACCTGCCCGGGGCGGAGACTCCAAGCTTGTAACCATGATAAATGAAACAAATACATTGTGTAAAACCTGTATAAAAGGAAGAGCCAAAAGCATTGCCAGCAGAACACCTCCCTGAAGACATCCTGGTGTCAGCAGTTGACGTGGTCTCCTCATGAGAAATAAACCATTTTCTTCTCTTCCAGTTTCCAGCGCTTGCCTCCTTATTTTGATAGCGAACCCAAAGTGAATTAGAGGTGGAACCCTGCACCGGGCAGCATTGAGGGTCTTAGAAGACTCGCTGCCTTTCACAAATTGGCGCCCAAGCGTAGGGGCCCATCAGCGACGCACGGGTCCGGTAGAGAGGTCCTAACGACGGAGTGAACAACTAAACGATTGGGGTATACCTGCCTGAGAAGACCCTTGTCTGGCTGCCGATCGACTGAACTTCACCAGTTCCGAACAGACCTCTCTCGAGTGACCCGTGGTCCTGACTGGGACCTTAGAGGAACGCCGCATTGATTGTTGGAGTGAGAGGACAACCAGGCGCTGGAAGGGGAAGACTAAGAACTGCCTATACGGTCCGGGTAAGGTCGTGAAAAAACGACTTAAATTGATTGATTGATTGATTAGTTTGATTGAAATACTAGTATTCCTTTTTGATATCGAGTTATTTGAGACATTCCCTGCTTGCAAACAACGTAGAATAGGAATATTCTCTCTTTGCAGACAGCGAAGGACAGGTAGTGCAGACTTTTTGTCTAAATTGATTGATTGAGATATTCATTTTGACCGATAAATACGTCATGCCTGTTTTCTCTAGATTGTTTGATTGTAATTGTTTTGGACCAGACCGTTTGTTAGAGGTCAGTCAGCCGGCACCGCCGGAAGGCACCCCTAACAAGGACATGTACGTAAAGTATGGATTAGCCAGCGTAGCTTATAGCAAACTATGGCATAAATACACTAGGAAGGACTGGGTAAATCAGTGGCCACTGACGGGATCTTTCCATCCCGCTAAAATAGAAACGTTATAATTAGCTCTCCACAAAAAGAAAACTAGACCAGCCATGTTTGACAGTTTTGGCTTATGGCGAAAAGAGGCAGCTCAAAGAAAGAAAAGGGACGAAGCTAGACAAGATAAAGAAACGCGAAAATCAGCTTACCAAGCCTGTAAAAGATTAGAAGAAAAACTAAAAGAAAAGGAAATCGATAAAAAGGAACAGGAATCAAAAATATCAGGTCAATGCCCTGTTAGAACGCCCTCGACTCTTTACCCCAAGTTACCAGCAAAACAAAGGGTAGATGATGATTTATTGTTAGGTCCCCCAATCATATACATGCCACCCTCTTACGCCCCTACTCATCCCATAGTACAACGCCAGGACCACCAAAGTATAGCCGGAGATGGCACGATCACCTCAGTCTCCACCGCCTCTGCTCCCACCGAGCCACCCACACCAAATGCCTCATCAAAGGAGGCAGTAGTAGAGGTAGGAACCAAGGAAATAGGAGCGCCCAGGGTCCCGCGATTAAGTAAAAATGAGCGAGCAGGCATTGATAAAATAGTTAAAACCCTCATAGATAGGAAAGAAACAGAAGAATACGTAACTGACATATGCGACTCCTATGTTGAAAACCGCAAACGATACTTTATTGTACGTCTCTGTTACCACACCCTTACTGCATATGAAGAGAAGTACCAAGACGTAGGGCCCGAGCGATTAGTGTCTCTCTACAGGAAGGTAGACATCGGAGATGAAGACGACAACGATGTTGCAGAACTATTTTCATCCACACTAGAAGTATTGCGTCACCTCATAGAACAAGGACAGATAGATAGGGACAGGACAACTAAGGTAGCAGGACCCCCAGTGGAAAAAACAGATAGCATGATGCCAATAAAAGAAGCTGCCCCTTACTGGGTACCTCCTAGAGGACAAGGGACTAATGACGATATAAACCATCAAGACGCTAGAGGAAGGGTGGTCTACAATTGGGTGTATCAACCATGGGACAGACAGGACATTTTGACGTTCCGTAAATCTCTACCGGATTTACGAAAGAACCCCACCGCCTTTCACACCGAGCTAGGTACCGCTCTGGGAACAACAATAATGACACTTGCCGACATAGACTTGTTCTTCGGGTTATGTTTGCCAGCAGATGTGTGGAAACAGATTAGGAAAATAGACCATACCGAACTGCTTGGTCATACCTGGGAACAACTCAACACATTAGATAAACAGCGGAACCCTGGTCAAAAACCGGTTAAAGCAATATTGGACCTCCCTGACAAAATAGTGCAGAAAGTGAAAACGCTGATCCCAGAGAAAAAGATAGACTGGTCCATAGTAACCGCGTGCCGCCAGAAACCACAAGAGGATGTCTCAGAGTATTTCTCCAGATTTGAAACGGTGTTCTCCGATTACAGTGGACAAGACATGTCCACCGCAACCGGACACCACTTATTTGTGCAGAACTATGTCAAAGGACTACTGCCAGATGTATCCCAGAAATTACAAGCCAGCGAAAGTAGTTGAGCAGCATCTAAACCGGCGGTCATTCTCCAAATGGCCCAGTACTATGAGCATCAGAAAAACTAAAATGACAGGGCTACAGAAAGGAAAAAGAAGGACTTGAAGGAAAGGGTAATGGTAGCACAACTCCAGGGGGGCGAATACAGGAAGGGAGCAATATAGGGAGGATACCAGCAGAATACCCCTAGAGTACAGCCACCTAGTAACAATTCATCGACATCATATGTAGGACGCCAAGACCTAGGACAGGATCAATGTGCATTTTGCAAAGAATATGGACACTGGAAAACCCAATGCCCGGCTTTGTTAGGAGCTGGTAGGGGCAGAGGGGCGATGGAAATAGCAAGTGGACAGAGAGGAAGAGGACGTGGGAGAGGGTACACGAGTGAAGCAAGCGAGGAAAGGCCAGGAAGAGTGAACACATTTGACCATCCCAAACAGAATCAGTACCAACAGACAGATTATGACAATACGTACGACTTTGCATAGGACAGCCAGGGGCAAGGGAGGGATCCAGTCGAGCTCTATGTTGATCAGCAAGGCCCTTATGTTACCGCTGAGGTCCTGGGCACAAAGTCGCCATTTCTGGTAGACACGGGAGCAACACGTAGTGCACTATCCAAACGACTGATTTCAAGGGCACTCTTGTCAGGCTCACATGTGACCTCAATAGGATTTGACGGTACACCCTCCACCAACCCTTTGTCCCGACCGATCTTAGCGACTGACACGACAGTTAACATATACACCGACAGCCAATATGCCTTCAGGGTGGTTCACCATTTTGGAATCTTATGGAAAGAAAGAGGGTTCCTGACTTCACACGGTACACCCATCCTGCATGGAGATTTAGTCTCCGCCTTGACGCAAGCAGTCCTCCTCCCCAAGAAGTTAGCAGTGATAAAATGCCAAGCACATAGGAAAGTGACTGATCTCATTGGACAGGGAAATGCACTAGCAGACGTTACTGCCCGAGCCACGGCAGGAGACATAACTACGCAGATTACTTGCATAATTTGACAAACGAGCTAACAATTATCCACCAACAGGTGCAGCAAGCCTTGCCTGACTATCCAGGGGCCCGGGACATGAAATAAAGCCAGGCGACCATGTTTGATAAGAACGAAGAATATGGAGCCTAGGTGGACGGGCCCCTGGCAAGTCCTGAGCACCACCCGAACTGCCCTCCGAGTGGAAATAAAATGAAACTGACTGCACGCTCCATTGCAAACGAGTCCCTCCAACCCTGGCAACCTGTGAAGGGGTGGAGGTGCAAGAGGAAGTACTCGCAAAAGACCGACCAGCTCTGAGTTGCTACCCACAAGAAGACACCCTCCAACTGTCTGAATTTCCCGACCCCACGGTGCCATCCAAGGAAGGGTACAACCTAAGATCGACGAAAAGGGGGAGCTCCAACAACCAGGCCACTAACTGAGTCAGAGTCTCAGATCGGTAGCACAGCCAAACAAAGCTACCAGGAAAAACACCAGACAAAAGTCTGTGGTCCTAACAGTTGATGAGCTCCTCGAAGATGATGGAAGAGACGGAACACCTGCAAAGCCACCGCAAAGACACCAAGACTTTTGAACTGCACAGTACAAAGACAATTGCACTTGTAGCTGCATTTCTCACCTGCCTCCTGCTAATGGTCACACTCTGGATCATTGAAGAGAATGCACCTGCATACAGAACGTTGTCACCAACCATGCAACCAATCACAAAGAAAGAACACTACCTGGTGTCACTACCGCCACATCTCCGAGAACGACGCAAAGAATTCTGGAATAATTCTTTCGTACAGATGCTGCACCAGCACAATCTTGCCACCAATGCCATTAACTGTTGGGTCTGTGGGCTGCTACCACATGCCACTGAACATTCCATCCCTTTCATCCCTTCACCCTTTTCTGTTCATGGATCTTGCCTTGCCTGGATGATGCTCCTACAAGAAAGTTACAAAGACAATGCCACTTCCGATGGGACAATCGCTCAGTTCTACAACGAGTTCTGGCTAAACCAAACAGGAAGAACAGCAGCTCCCTTTGCCCTCACACCTCCAATACGACATTCCCAATGAATGTCCCCTCCAAAGAACGAGTGGAAATACAAGTGTTCAATAATCCTGTCAGAGCCACATTTTCCTACCTGAAGAAAAGAACTGCTGCAACACTGACTGTGGCCCTATCTGTGGTGAACGTCTCTGGCCTTGTATGCATTGAAGGCCGTGGGACTAAGAATGTGGGTCACAGCACTTGTAACATTGTAAGGACTTTGAACACTGCCAACCCCCCCAGTGCTTGTTGTACCCAATATGTACTTTGTTTGTGGAACCAAAGCCTACACCTGGCTCCCAGGAAACTAGGGGGGCACGTGCTACATCGCCTTTGTTCTGCCACCAACCTACACAGCCCCTGCAGAGCATCATCGAGAAAAGCGTTCTAAAGACATTGATCAAACAGACTCTGCCTCATCACAGTTCCTCGACGCAGCCTGATAATTCACCCTCTGTCTATGAAGCAATCGAACATCTCCACAGACTGTCTTCAGAAATTCATCAAGGATCAGAGACTTGGACAATTGGAAGTTGGCTTTGGGGCATCTTAAAGGACTGGGGTTGGAAAATATCAATGTTTCTCTTGGTCCCAGTATTGGCAATATGTGGTTGCTGTTTGGGTGTACAGTGTATACCACCTTTGCGTTCTCTTTGCCTAAGTGCCTTGCGCCCTAAGAATATGGACACTCCGTTAACAAAAATGAGAGTAATGTATGAACAAGAAGTACAGGACATTATGGAGATCGAAATAGACTAACAAGATGGCTAGTTATGTTCAAATGGGCCACTGTTAAAAGCAAAATGACAATTATGAACATTACCTGCGCCATCTTGTCTGGTGAAATTCTATGTGCACATAAGTTACAGTCATTTCAATCTATCACAGCCATTTTGTACTCTGTTGGTCACCTTTGTTTCACCCTGCCCTTACTAGCATCCCTCTGACCGACCTGGTATGTGTGCTGGGGGCTATAAACTCTATTGCCACAACAAACCTCAGCGCCACTTGCTGCCACAAACTCGTTTTTCCTCTCATCCCTGTTTTCAGACAAGCTTTTGGACGCTCTACCCTTCACTACACCTAGTTACACAAACAGGCTCCAAACACCAAAGAGACTCTTACAAAATGATTTATTGCACTGCAAACAGCAAGACTTGTTATTACCAACAATGGGACCTGTTTTTATCAACAGAACGGACTCTTAGATCTGACCGGTCTCACTCGCTTTTAGACCCTGAAGCAAGGTCCAGCTGCAATTAAATTGTCTGTTTTTGACCTGGGCGGGAGGAGAGTTAATGTTGGGCTTGTGTAACCATGTTGATGAAACAATGTCGGGCTTGTGTGACAACCTGCCCGGGGCGGAGACTCCAAGCTTGTAACCATGATAAATGAAACAAATACATTGTGTAAAACCTGTATAAAAGGAAGAGCCAAAAGCATTGCCAGCAGAACACCTCCCTGAAGACATCCTGGTGTCAGCAGTTGACGTGGTCTCCTCATGAGAAATAAACCATTTTCTTCTCTTCCAGTTTCCAGCGCTTGCCTCCTTATTTTGATAGCGAACCCAAAGTGAATTAGAGGTGGAACCCTGCACCGGGCAGCATTGAGGGTCTTAGAAGACTCGCTGCCTTTCACATGGCTGTGTGCCAAAAAAGGACAGACTAAAGTGGGTTGAACTTATGATTGCTCGAGGGGTGGGGGACAGAGCTGTGCATTGTTTCTGATACCCTGGATGTTGTCTCTAGGAGCTGTGGTCCCAACCTCGAAAGGATTAATGGACATGTTGGCTGGTGTCAGCCGTTGTCTATATGCCAAAGCACAGGGCTAACTGCAAAAGGGATGACATTGTTGGGGAAACTGCCTGGCAGGTTTGGGGAGATGCAAAGAATGAGCTGTGGCGCAACTCTGAAAGGTTTGACGGCAGAGTTCACTATCTAACAGAAGAAGTAAGAGTCATCGAATGACATATCCAGCTGACAAAGAAGTGGAGAGTAAATGCCTCCTTGTTTGTGGTAATAGAAGAAGTTTGCAATGTGGCCCATGTGTGCTATTCATATTCTGGGTCTCTCTCTTGGTTGAAAGGCTTTCAGAGGTCAAACATATTTTTTGGAAAGAATTAATCTCATCTGTCCCACAAAGCACTAATGAAGAGCTCTCTATAGTGAGCTCTCCATACTCCAAGCAGTTGATGCAATTGAGTTGGATGAGACAGACACAAGGAGCCCGGCTATGAGATTTGGAACACGTTCTCACCATCATAAAACCAGGACACAAGATTGGAATGCCTGGGACAAGATTAAACTGACCAGAAATCAAGTCAATGCTCTGCCAGATGAAGCAACGTGGAGCATATGTGGCACTCGGTCCACTTCTAGGAGGATACTGGAAGTCCCATAAGCACATAGAAAGACCACATAGACACCTTTTGTGCTGTTTTAGAAATTATCCACCATATGGATGTTAACCATTATCCTTCAGAATATACATAAGCAGAATACTCTTTAAAGGGACCAGGGTAGACTTGAGGTAGGTCACACGTCTCATGACTGGAAAGAGCCATGGTGATTTGGCCTGGACTATGCTCAGATGGCACAATTGTCAAGAAGTGGGCCTTCAGCTGCTGCAGAAAGGTCCCTGGCTGTGTCCCTTGACAAGGCCTAGTAAGTTGCAATTAAGCCAAAGGGAATTGTCATGGACTATAGTGCTTTTCCTCCCTATGAATCAGGTGCATTGCCTTTGCTCTCCAGGACCGGGATACGAAAATAAGCAACCTGTTAATCTACAGAGAACAGCCAGTCCTCATTTAGGATGACTGCTGACGCCACCTCAAGTTTGCTGGGAACAGCCAGAGGCCAAGTCTTGTGGACTCTGGGAACCGTGGCCTAGAGCATGCTGGATACAGGCAAAATACATGCACAATGGTTTCTGGACCAAGGGGACAGAGTACAGGAAGATCTGTAACTGGCGAGTATAAATATTTATGTATTTTTAGAGCATATCCATAATATAACAGACATTTATTTATGTAAATGCAATATTTAGAAAGGGCTTGGGGAACCTGCCAAACTGATCTATGAAAAGCATACTGTGGTGTCACAGGGGATTATTCCTTAATTTAATTCTACATATGGTCAAGAGTTTATTTGCTATAGACCTCGAAAATATCCTCTCTCACTGCGAGAGATATATATACACTATAAACTACATACGGCGGGGAAAAACATCCAATAATAGTTACATCTGTTTAAGCTTGGGTAACTGAAGCTGACAGGACAGGACAGTGTTTGTCCTAAATGAACTCTTAATGCATGTGATAGCAAACCGATCAAAAGCAGTAAGGCGAGATCTACTCCTTACGCAACTGGGAAAAATGGTTATCAATACGAAAAGAAGCATTAAGATGATTGGGGAATGATGACATATGCAGAACTCGAGTATTATGAATTTATGTGGGGTGTACCTCAGCAATACTTTTCAAAAGGACAAGAGGGAAGGCGAAGAGGAATTGACGGACGAGATTTAAAAAAAAAAAAAAAAAAAATGTAATGGCCGAGTAGACCACACTAAACCGGAGGAGCACAAGAATGCTCAAGTAAAAGTAAATTATGAAACTACACGAGACCACTTTGCCAATGTTGCTAAGCTAGGGCTGCACTATAAGTAACATGGGGTCTGGAATAAAGCTACTAAACCATGAGGCAGAATAATTGCTGTATGGAGAATAGAAAGAGACTCTGCCTCATTTATAAGGAGAGGTACTACTATCCAACTGAAAACATTCCAACCTTAGAGAGGAATTCTCCACTTTGACACCATTCCCTAGGCAGGTGGTGTGATATTAACCACTTTTCTCTGCAGAGGAATTCAAGATAAAAGTCAAAATTTAAAAAAAGGAATATTCGACTTATGGGCTCAATGAAGCAAGTAGATAGTTTTAAGAAAATAAGATTTTTATGAGCCATCTAACTGGGAAATTCTAATCTATTTCTTTGCTGCAGAACAAAAACACTGCAAACACAAAAGCATTTTTGGAGATTAAAATAGTGAGATCCACAAAGCCAGAGCCAGCAGGTCAAATCCCTAAATACTCCTTTTCTTTCCCCACTCCCTAACAAAAAAAAATCTACATCCCAATTTTACAGGCTTCAGGTCTATGGACTTTAACAAGGCTATAGTGTGTGTATTAGGCCTATAGAAGACGGGGGTTAGAATAACTACAACAGCCAGACCCACAGCAGGAAACTTACATCATGCAACACCCTGCTGTAACCTTAAGGTTCCTGAAAATGAATAAATATATTCGAACGATAACTGCAAAACCACCAGATGCTCAGATAACTCTTGAAATCAGAGCTACTTGAATCAAGATATTGAAGCCAAACTTTCGCAGGAAATTGAAATGAATTGTTATCATAGAGGGAAACCTACCTCTTTTCCAACTCAGACTCAAACTGCAAGCTTCAGAGTCTATCAACTCCTCGTCCTATAACATTTCTGCCCTTCTAAGCCATATGAAGCAAACGCCAACCCATTAGATTTTCATCCAATATTGTTTGTTATTATTGTTTGAAACTGTAAAACCTGAAGTTGCTAAATTGCCATGTGCACCACCATTTTGTTTTCCTCTCGTGCCCATTTTTTGGCCTCTAGCCCTCAAGACCGTGTACGTGTCCAACTACACCACAAGCTGACCTTTTACCGCACCCACGATAAAATCTTCCAGGAATGTTGAAATGTGAATGACCTCGCCCACAGGTTTCATCCCTCATCTAACATCGTGATAAGAGCCAGGTGATCTGCCTAAGGCCTGGACTGCTTGACGCCAGTTTCTCCATCCCTCGAGCTAAACAGACTTTTTTTTGCAATTCCTTCTCCTGCGAGGGGAGTGTCCACGTCCTATAAGGGATGCTGCGTGTCCCTCGCAGGGTGAACAGTCTCTCGTCACCTACCTTCCAGTGGGTTTCGGATACTCTTCCATCTCTAGAGATTGTCTGTATCAAATGAATAAACCCGTGTTTCTTCACTCCCATTGGTGTGGTCTCCCGTTTTTGAACGTACTTGGAGGAAGCTGTTGACTTGGGTGTTTCGTGCACCGCTGGGTGGTCTTCTATTAAGAACACCTGGTTCTTCAATTGGCGCATCAACGTGGGGCTCCATCAGAGACTCTGTGGTCCCAGCTTGACGACCCGGAGAGGAGGGGAAGATCGGTAACTGAGGAGTGCACCTGCGGAAAACAGACTTGAGTCTCCGTAGCCAACGTCGCCTGTATCTCCTTCCCTCGACGGTGTCTCCGACTACAGCGGCCCCGGTCCGGACTGGAATCCCTTTCTGGTCCGTCTAGTCTGTCTGGAGAATAAGGAGGAGAACCCCCGGGAGCGGAGAAACACATCGGGTATTCTGGTAGGGTTGCTTCAAGCGACATAAAAAGAATTCTTATACTGATTCAGTTACGCATGCATGTGTCTGTTTCTCTGTTTTGATTAACGATTCGTTCTTTGCAAAGACCGAAGGACAGGTAATGTGTTCCTGATTGTGAACTGTCTGGTTTCTGAAAGAAATATTATTTAAGTACAGTAAACATGCCTGTTTTTAATAAATTTTGTAAACTCTGTTGTTGTTGCTCAAACAGTCAGGATGTATTAGAAGAAAATCAGCCAGCCCCTCCAGAGGGCACCCCTAATAAAGAGATGTACATCAAATATGGTATTTCCGCTATAATTTATACTAAATTGTGGTGGAAATACACCAAAAATAATGCAGAGTTACAGTGGCCCGAATTTGGTTCTTTCGAAGTACCTAAACTTACATATTTGGAAGAGCAGTTGCATAAACGAAAGGTGCGAACAAGTATGTTCGATTCCTTTGGTCTATGGCGAAAAGAAATTGATGAAAGAAAGAGAAGAGCTCAAGCTAGAGAGAACAAAACACTCAGAAAAGCTGCTCAACAGGAAATGGCAGCCCTTAGAGGGCGAGAAATAGAGAGAAACATAGAAAGGTGTGATAGGGAACACCGACTTAACGTAACAGGACAGTACCCCTTACTGCCCCCAAAAGTTGACGAAGACGATGCTATGTTGCTTTTTAGACCTCCCGCTTATCATGAGACAACAACTGATACAGCCGCAGCGGGCACCCGCCCAGAACGCTCCTATTCTTGACGCCCCAATCCCACCGGTTCAGGTAGTGATACATGACCCAGAGGCTGAAACCCTCGCCCCCGTAGTTATTCCCAAAATCGTGAAGAAATGTGACAGAAAAGGACTCCGAAAGGAGGTTAACGATTCAGACGGCAGTTATGATTCCGACCCAGGCGGGTATAAAAGGTCACATTCTCCTAGACTCAGGGATGAAGAAAAAAAAAAAAATAGATCGTATAGCCTACAAACTAATTACCGACTGTGCCTCCCTTTTGATATCCACGCCGCAGCAGAGGGCCAGGTACAATCGACAAGAAAGAGCTATTTTCTGGAAAGAATGGCTTACCACCTTATGGCCAAACAGGAGGATCAAAGGGTAGAAGTACCACTTGGTTTCCGGAGACTATATAGACGCTTGCACGATGGGGAATCTACAAAAAAAGACAGAGATGTACTACTAGCAATAATCAAAACTACTTTACATTCCGATAGTCAGCCAGAGAGTATCGTTCAAATGCCAGTCAAAGAGGCTGCCCCCATCTATATCCCTCCGCGGGGTACTGGAACCATCCAAAATAACCCAGATGACCCAAATGCCTGTTCCAGATTAATGTTTAGCTTCGTATATACTCCTTGGACAAAGGCTGAAATATTACAGTTACGAAAGGATATACCTGACATCAGAAAGAATCCTACGGGATTCTATGAGAGTGTCCAGCAGATACTGAACACTTATACCTTGACCCTAATTGACATCACTCAAATTTTTGGCCTTATATTGCCAGCCGAACTTTGGAAACCCCTCAGATATGTTGACGATCAGGCAGCTTTCCATGGTAAATGGGACGAACTGGAAACGAGGGAAAAAGAGAGAAAACCCGGTGAAAAACCACATGAAGATATATTAGCATTGCCGAAAAGACTGTTAGCTAAACTAAAAACTCTTGCTCCAGAAAGAAAGATAGATTGGACCCTTCTCAATGCTTGCAAACAGAACACCGATGAATCAGTCTCTGATTATTTTACCAGACTAGGAAAGGCATATACCGATTTCAGTGGTCAGGATGTGGCCACTGAAACTGGTCGCCACCTACTTATTCAGACATTTGTCAAGGGGCTCTTACCAGCAATAGGAAAAAGGCTTATGGCCAGTGAAAGTAGTTGGCCAGCAGCAACGCCCGCCACTATACTAACGATGGCACAATATTATGAGGCTCAGTACAAAAACGCAGAGGAAGAAAAGGAGACTAAAAAGAAGAAATTAAAGGAACAAGTGTTGCTTAGTCAGTTGGACACCCGCAATCACCCTCGCGACACAAATAATGTCCGTCAGCAAAATGCCAGGTTCACCCCGAAAACACAAAACACTGCAGTACAGAACCAGCGATCGTATCGACCTGGTCCCCAGTCTACTGATATTTGTGCCTATTGTAAGAAACCGGGACATTGGAAGAAGGATTGCCCGATATTAGCTGATAACATTGCCACGGGAAGAACGCAACCACGACAGGCCAACACCTCCTCCCGACCCCAATATCAGTATAGAGACAACAGGTTTGATAATAACTCAGAACGTCAGGCTACCCTTCAGGATTATACAGAGGACGATCTTGAAATGAAACCACTGTATTGGTCAGCCTAGGGAGGTCGAGGATGGGGGAAGGAATCAGTGGAGGTACCTGTAGACCAACAGGGACCCTATGTTACAGCATCGGTGGCCGGCACTAAAGGATGTTTCCTCGTGGATACAGGAGCATCCCGCAGCACCCTGACCACCCCACTGATTCCAAGGGCTCCTCCATCCGGCAAACTAATCACATCGACTGGGTTCGATGGTAAGCCCTCTGTGAACCCCCTTTCCAAACCTACCGCATTCTCTATCCACGGTGCAGACACTAATGCAACGTTCTTGCTATCACCAGATTGTCCAAAGAATCTTATGGGGTTGGATTTGTTAAAACATTACCGTGCCACTATCAGATGTTCCCCAGATAATGTTAGAGTCATTCTGTATGACAATGTTTCCCCCTACCAACAGTCTGTACAGCTACTCCAACTTCCCGACATTCAGGATGATTTAGCTACCATTCCGACCACCTTATGGGCCGTTTCTGATACTGACGTTGGTACTATCCAAATGCCACCAGTTCACATTACTGTCAGGGAAGGTGCACCCTTGCCTAGATTACCACAGTATAAAATATCTAAAGAAGGAGAGCTCGCACTACAAAAGATTGTAACAGACCTCGTTCAGGCTGGCGTGGTGGAACAGGTTCCTTCCAACGTCTGCAACAGCCCCATTTTGCCGGTATTAAAACGATCAGCTACACACCACAAGGTGTACAGGTTTGTGATTGACTTGCGGGCCATTAATAGGATAGTAGTACCACAATTTCCCGTAGTTTCCGACATAACTGCTATCCTCACTATGATTCCATCTACAGCTAAAGCCTTTACAGTCATAGATTTGAAAAATGCGTTCTTTTCCATCCCCATCCACGAAGACTGCCGTTTTCTTTTTGGCTTCACTCTAATGAACAGATCTTATAGATTCTGTCGCGCCCCTCAGGGCTACACAGAAAGTCCGAGCATTTACAGCCAAGCGTTAAAAAAACAGCTTGACCAGATCCATCTCCCAGAGGGAGTGGCTCTTATTCAATATGTAGACGACATTTTGTTAGCAGCAGACACTACTCACTTGGCCCGACAAGCATCATTACTGACCCTCAAATTTCTTGCTGGACATGGCCACAAAGTATCCAAAGACAAATTGCAGTATTGTAGAAAACAGGTGACTTATTTAGGTCACCTATTGTCTAAGGAGGGACGCACTCTTACACCAGACAGGATTCAGACTATTTTGAACTTTCCCACTCCAACCACCCAGAGAGACGTGAGAGCACTAATAGGTCTCACCTCCTTCTGTAGACAGTGGGTCCCAAATTTTTCCCTCATTATCAAGCCACTTCTTTCCCTGGTGACTAAAGATGTTTCTGATCCTATTCCCTGGACATCACAGCATGCGGGAGCATTCATGACCCTACGACAGGCTCTGTGTTCAGCCCCAGTATTAGGTACACCTGATTATCAAAAGCCATTTTTTCTTTTTGTACACGAACGGTCAGGTTGTGCCCTCTCACTTCTCTGTCAAATGCATGGTACACACAAACGACCCTGTGCCTATTTTTCTGCTGTTTTGGATCCAGTCGCCCAGGCTTTGCCTACCTGCCTGCGTGCTGTAGCAGCGGCTGCTGTGGCAGTGCGCCAGACAGAGGGTATAGTTTTAGGGTCCCCACTAACAGTTCTAGTACCACATGCCGTCGATATTCTGCTGAATAAAACCAAAACACAACACCTTACTAGTGCCAGACTGTATGGATACGAACTTACCTTGTTAAATGCGCACATAATTATTCAACGCTGTACCACTCTGAATCCCGCTACACTTTTACCCCTACCCAACACCGACCCCTCACTCAGCCACCCCATCATGATTGCGTATTCCGAACAGAAGCAGAGACCAAGGGGAGGGTGGACCTTAAAGACACAGCCTTACCAAATGCAGAAGGCCACCTGTGGGTAGACGGTTCTTGCCTGAAACTCCCGAATGGCACCACATCTGCAGCCTATTCTGTTACAACAGCACTTACAGTAGTTGAGACTGCCCGAATATTACAGAAATCAGCCCAAGCGGCAGAGATAACAGCACTTACGCGGGCTTGCGTCCTCAGTACAGACATGACTGTAAACATCTACACCGACAGCCAGTATGCTTTCGGGGTAGTACACAATTTTGCACTACTATGGAAAGAAAGAGGGTTTCTCACTTCTCATGGGACGCCTATACAACATGGTGAACTAGTTAACGCCCTTTTGGAAGCCATCACTCTCCCTGCTAGGTTGGCGGTGATCAAATGCTCAGCACACAAGAAAGTTACTGACGAAGTAGGGCAGGGGAACGCTCTGGCCGATAGCACGGCCAGAAACACAGCATTAGGAATAATACCTGCACCAATGTACGTCCTAAAATCACAAGCTGAGAAATGGCATGATGCCAGACAACGCATTATTGACATACAGAAATCCGCTGCCATAGAAGAAAAAGAACAGTGGAAAACTGATGGTATGTTAGATGAAGAGGGATGTTGGAGATCTCAGGATACTCTTAGGTGGAAACTACCAACAGCATATGTTATTCCCTTACTTACAATGACGCACTTACCCGCACACATTGGATCCCAAGCCATGTATACTATGCTCAAGGAAGTGTGGGACCATCCCAAATTGAGACCCCTGGCCGAGCGATTCGTAAAACACTGTCTGACCTGTTTAAGATACAATGTAGGAAAGGGAACAAAGGTTCCGACAGCAGGATTTGCACTGCCCTCTGCCCCTTTCGAAGTCCTCCAGATGGATTATATCCAAATGAACAGAGTTAACAGCTATAAGTATGTCCTGGTGGTGGTCTGTGCATTCAGTAAATGGGTGGAAGCATACCCCACCAAGGATAATACTGCTATGACAACAGCTAAAGTACTCCTGAAGGAATTCTTTCCCCGGTATGGCCTTTGTAGATTAATGCAAAGTGATCGGGGATCACATTTCATCGGCCAGACAGTCAAACATATCTTAGAAGGATTGGGAGTCAAACAAAAGTTCCACGCTGCATTTCATCCCCAGGCAGCAGGATTAGTGGAACGTTATAATGGGATCCTAAAGGAAAAATTAGCTAAGATAACAACTGAGACAGGATTGAATTGGGTAAACGCTCTGCCTTTAGCTCTACTGTCTATACGATCAGTCCCACATTCTAAGTCACACCTTACGCCCTATGAGACAGTTTTTGGAAGACCTATGAATATTTGGAATGCCCCATCTCCAAAAATCCTGTCCGACCTTCCCCAGGAAGTGTTGACTGATTATCTGTATGACCTCACTAAAACAATGTCTTTACTCCATGAACAGGTCCGAGCTTCCTTCACTGACAGATCTCAGGGCCCCGGCCACTATATCAAACCCGGGGACTTCGTTTTAGTAAAGAACTTTGCACGCACCCAGTCTCTGCAGCCTCGCTGGAAAGGCCCCTTGCAGGTACTGCTGGTGACCAGAACGGCCTTGCGAGTAGAGGGAAAGAAATCCTGGGTTCATGCTTCCCACTGCCGAAAGGTGGATCCCATAAATGAAGACGACTTGAAAGTACACAAAGAAGTTCTGACCCACGATAAACCTATAGACTGTGACTCAGATTCAGAGCCTGAACTGGAACTTTATGACGAAGGTGCAGACGGATACTACCTCCGATCCAAGGCTAAGCAAAAGAACAAGCCCAGCTCCAAGGGCCGTTAGTACTCCATTGTCCATTGCTGCACGGCGGTAGTAAAGGCTGGCTGAGGGTCCTGAGTACTCCTAATAGTGGCTTACTGGGACAGACATTGGCCAGTGAAACAACCAACAACTATCGGCAGCTGTTAGGGGCATTACAGTACTTTCGGGACATTTGTAGAGCTATTATGGCAGAAGGTTATGGTGATAATGAAGCAATTCCCACTAAACCAAAATATGTCACGACTCTCCCAACACACGAGTACCAGAGACTCTGTACTTCCTCGGAAAATGACTACCGACCAGTGCCATCATCTAGGCCTGTCAGCTTCCCCTCAGTGGAAGGAAGGCCACCCCGCAACATCTCTATGGCATGGATCCAAACATCGCTCACACTCATGGCACTGCTACCCCGCTGAAGAAAGCTAGAAACAGAGTTTACAGCGCCCAGACAAAAGTGCTGTTTGTATTAACAATGCTTGCTGTACTGTTCAGTATAATGTTCTGGATCATCGAAGAAACAGCTCCTGCCAAACATACTGTTCTGCCTCAAATCACACAGCCACCCGGGATCCCTGAACATTCTCATGTTCCATGGCCTAATTCACATTTCAACAGACATTCGGAATTCAGGAACAATACTTTCATCCAAATGCTGCACCAGTTCAATCAAGTGTCAAATGCTACGGACTGCTATGTCTGTGGTCTCCTGCCTCATGCAGCCCAACACACCATTAGGTTTCTCGTGTTTCCTGCTTCATCTGCTCATACCTGCTCTCTAATGCATAATGCCACCGATGTTATTACAACGCCTAAGTATCCAGATAATGGTACTCAATTTAGGGCCTTCATCCGGAATTTCCATGCCAACAATAATACAGTTTGCAATATTTCTGATTCGGCGCGAATACGTGCCATTATGTCCATTCCAATACGGGGTATAGTGGCTTACACCTTTCTGACTATTCGGGCCAAATCAGTGGCCATTTCTGTTACATCGCGCCCTGGCCAGCTGTGCATACGAGGTCAGGGGAAAATGCCGGTGGGTACTAGCATATGCAGCACTACCATAACCTATGACCATTACACCCCATATCTCAGCCTCCCGTCTGGACTGTACTTTGTGTGTGGACGTAAGGCTTACACCTGGTTGCCTCCCAACTGGAGTGTAACATGCTACATCGCCTTCCTTCTACCACCAACTTTCAACACAAACAACACTTACCACCGCCAGAAACGTCAATTACCAGAATTGGACCAGGCTGACACCAGAGGCCAACAGTTCATTGATGCAATGAAAGGTCTGTTGCCGTACTGGGGTCCAATGTCCAACAGCCTCAAGATCCGAAGACTGACTAGGGTCCTCGAAGCAACTATCAATATAACTGCAGAAATACTGATCAACCACACCGCTGAGCTTGATGTTACCAGAATGGTTGCTCTCCAAAATCGTATGGTGCTTGACGTCATCCTAGCGGATAGGGGAGGAGCCTGTCGCGTCATCGGCGCAAGCTGTTGTGTGTATATTCCTGATTCATCGCCTTCCGTATACAACGCTATCTCCAAGCTCCACAGAATTGCATCAGAAATTCATGAGGATAATGGGATTCCCTGGTCCTGGGGTTCTGGATTCTGGCAACTGCTCGCCTCCTGGGGATGGAAGATGCTTATGATCATACTGATTCCATTAGCTATTCTGTTCTTTTGTTGCCTCTGCGTTCACTGTGGACCTGCCCTCTGTTCTCTCTGTGTCAGTGGGTGTAAGACACCGGCTATGCTCCAACACATCGAAAACGATAAAATTATGTACCAACAAGCTGTAGACGAACTCATGCAAATTGATATTGACTGAGGTGTTGCCCCTGGCAAAAGGAGGGACTGTAAAACCTGAAGTTGCTAAATTGCCATGTGCACCACCATTTTGTTTTCCTCTCGTGCCCATTTTTTGGCCTCTAGCCCTCAAGACCGTGTACGTGTCCAACTACACCACAAGCTGACCTTTTACCGCACCCACGATAAAATCTTCCAGGAATGTTGAAATGTGAATGATTTCGCCCACAGGTTTCATCCCTCATCTAACATCGTGATAAGAGCCAGGTGATCTGCCTAAGGCATGGACTGCTTGATGCCAGTTTCTCCATCCCTCGAGCTAAACAGACTTTTTTTTGCAATTCCTTTTCCTGCGAGGGGAGTGTCCACGTCCTATAAGGGATGCTGCGTGTCCCTCGCAGGGTGAACAGTCTCTCGTCACCTACCTTCCAGTGGGTTTCGGATACTCTTCCATCTCTAGAGATTGTCTGTATCAAATGAATAAACCCGTGTTTCTTCACTCCCATTGGTGTGGTCTCCCGTTTTTGAACGTACTTGGAGGAAGCTGTTGACTTGGGTGTTTCTTGCACCGCTGGGTGGTCTTCTATTAAGAACACCTGGTTCTTCAAAACCACCTGAAATGGTACTAGGCAATATGTTTGGTGTTTGCACAAAATGGATACAGTACTGTTAGAAGTACTTGGCTTAACAGTATATGAAAGAAACATCGCCTCCGTCTCCGCAAATAGTGAAAAAACCTACAAGACTACCTCAATAATATTGTGCACAATATGCTGGCCCTTCTTCTCACTCCCCGCTGTGCCGACTACCAACTGACCATGACAAAGGCATACACTTCCATTAAAATACACCCTTGCCGGTTGGCTTATCAAATTAAAATAGGCTATTCAAATCAAATACACCCTTATTTGTCCGCCTGCCTGATTATCCTAGCTATCTCTTTACAAGGACTATGACAGACAGCCTCACTTGGATTTGAAAAATAATTGGTAAGAGCAGGTGGAAAATTAAATTGTTATGTCTTTCGTTCACCGTTAATGAGCAGTGTTATGTCTCACATGTTGTCGTTTAGCTAAAGGAACACTTGCTCCACTACAGATACATTAACCAAGGTCAATCGGGTACCATTAAGAATGAATCCAGAGCAAACGGAAAGCATTTCAGAAGGCACTTAGGTAATAAGGGTAGCTTGCACAATGGCATCATCAAACAAGCAGAAATGCAAATGAACTTATTTATACTTCAGTTCCAGGTAAATGCACCTACCTTTTCAAAGATCACCTCGTCTACCTCTTTTTAGCCCCACCTAAAATTCTGAATCCCAAGTAACCTTGCAATTTCTGGCCTACCTTGAAGGTCATAATATTCTGTATAACTCAAGTAGGGTTTCAGCCCCTTAGAAACATAGAGACCATTTCTGGTTTAGGTGTTGGATGGCCATCTCAGAAGTCAATGGCGACAGTGCACAGATTTTTATTGAATCTTCAGCTGCTTTTTAAACGGCTGACCATGGTCTCTTACTGTACAGACTCTCTGAGATGGATATTAGGGACATGGATCACAGCTGGTTTGGTTTGAAACTTTTCCCACCAACAGAACCCTAGACGTTTATCTTCTGTGCCATCACTTACAGATGAAAATACTTATTTGTGGAGTTGTGATGAGTTTGCAGCTTCCATAGTTTGCTCAATATTTAAGTTCAGCGACTAACCCTTAAGTCCTTATTATGTTGATGTAATCCAGATTGCTCTCCATTTGGCTTGTGACCATGGATGCTCAATGGCTAGGTTTCACAACTGAATTTTCCTGGGATTCCACCTTTTAAGTGGTCACTGAAGGTACATTTCCATAGGCTCCACAGCAAACAATGACCTTTTAGGATAAAGAGACAACAGACCAGTCTCACCAACCGCCCCACCCCGCCCCCCACCACCCCTCCGAGTTACACTTCCAGGAGTGAAAAGGATACAGACTTTTGAGGGAATCTTACTCTTGCAATAGAATGTAGAGACCTCGTATCAAAAACCCAGAATTCGCTCACACACAAACCTTAATATTTTATAATTATTTATTATGAGCTAATCTTGCAGAAATTATCTCAGAATTAGCATCCTAATAATAATCACATCAGCAATTGTTAATATTCTCAGACTCAATAAGAGATCTACCCCAACACTGTTCAATACACACCCCAAACCAATTAGTCCACAACTTCCTAAATACCCTGCAAGATGGCATCATAATGTAATTAGCTGCAGAGTTGTGTAATACCCTGCACACCTGTAAGCTCAACAATTCTCCTAACAGCATACCCCCCAGGAACCGGTTTCTCTCGCTGCTTCTTCCCAAACTACGGTGAGTTTAAAATGCTTCCATAAGGACTAGGCATTTTTTCTATATTTTGGTATGGAAGAAGTAAGTAATGAAGCGGGGGGAGTGGCAGAACACCAATTAACCTATTAAATATTTGGGAGACAAGTTTTTGGCAGACAGAGTCGGTAACCATGACTCTGGCAAACCTGCACTAGCTCCCAATAGTCGAGAGAATTCACTTCAAGGCACTGTGCATCACCCATAAAGTCATGTACAAGAAGAGTCCTAAGCTGATCCAAAAGACTACTAACTGCCTATGATCCTACAAGAACGCTGCGCTCCTCCAGCCAGCAACTCTACAATACCAATAATAAAGAGCAAGGAGTGGAGGATGCTGTTCTGTGCTTTTGGCCCCAAAACTCTGGAATACCCTTCCTCTGCAAATAAGGAAAACAGAGTCAGAACCACAACTTAGAAAATTGCTAAAAACTGCTCTATTGTGAGCTATCTTAGCGCTCGAAGGCCTGGATGGGTAGCCATGTGCTTTAGCAATTCCCATGTATAGAATAGACAAAAGGCTAATGCAGATAGTGGTCGTGGGGGTGGGGGTGGCAGGACTTCTGCTGTTCTTGGCTCTGGGGAGCCTACATCTACCCATGCACTACTCATCTGAGTAAGGGAAGAGGGTGTGGGGGTGTGCAGGGGCATACATAACACAATTTCACGATTAGCTCACTAAAGGGGATATATATTTTACCTTGGGGCACCAGAGGTTCCTCAAGTTTTGCTCTTGTCTATTTGACAACACCCTGCTGAAAATCATCCCTCTCAATTACAATGACCAATGTACAATTCTATATATTGTTTTCACCACAAATCTCTATACTTGGATTTGGTTGTTTTTGTGCCAGGGGAAAGTCCTCCCATATATAATGCTCTCAGCTGACAATCAGCCCTTATGTTAAGAACAAAACACAATCATGAACATTCTGCGCCATCTTGTCTGATGAAAGTTCCTACGTGCACATAAACTACAGTCATTCTGATTGACCACAGCCATTTTGTACTCTGTTGGTCACCTTCATTTCACCCTGTCCTCTAGCAGCCTTCTGACTCTCTGACCAAACCTGATATGTGTGCTGGGGGCTATAAACTATTTCCACGACAAACATCAACATCACCTGCTGCCTCAAACTCGTCTTTCCTCTCATCCCTGCACAAACGGGTTACAAATACCAAACAGACTCTTGCAAACATGGTTTATTGCACTACACACAGCAAGACTGTTTTTTTTGCCAACAATGGGACCTGTTCTTATCAACAGAACGGACTCTTAGATCTGGCCGGTCTCACTCGTTTTTAGACCCTGAAGCAAGGTCCAGCTGCAATTAAATTGTCTGTTTTTGACCTGGGTGGGAGGAGAGTTAATGTTGGGCTTGTGTAACCATGTTGATAAAACAATGTCAGGCTTGTTTGACAACCTGCCCGGGGCGGAGACTCCAAGCTTGTAACCATGATAAAAGAAACCAATACATTGTGTAAAACTGTATAAAAGGAAGAGTCAGAAGCATTGCCAGTAGAACACCTCCTGAAGACATCCTGGTGTCAGCAGTTGACGTGGTCTCCTCTAAGAGTAATAAACCTTTTTCTTGCCTTCCAGCTTCCAGCGCCTGCCTCGTTATTTTAGATAGTGAATCCAAAGTGGATTAAAGGTGACTTTGCGCCGGGCAGCATTAGGGATCCCAGGAGACTCGCTGCTTTTCACAAATTGGCGACCTAACGGGGGGCCCATCAGAGACACGTGGGTCCAGTAGAGAGGTCCTAACGACGGAGTGAACGACTAAATTATTGGAGTGCACCTGCCTGAAAGAGACCCTCGTCTGGCTGCCAATTGACTGAACTTCACCGGTTCCGAACGGACCTCTCTCAAGTGACCTGCGGTCCTGACTGGGGCCTTACAGGAACGCCGCATTGATTGTTGGAGTAAGAGGACAACCAGGCGCTGGAAGGGGAATACGAAGAACTGTCCATACGGTCCGGGTAAGGTCGTGAGAAAACATGACTTAAATTGATTGATAGAAATACTAGTATTCCTTTTTGAGTTATTTGAGACATTCCCTGCTTGCAAACAACGTAGAATAGGAATATTCTCTCTTTGCAGACAGCGAAGGACAGGTAGTGCAGACTTTTGTCTAACATTAATTGAGATATTCATTTTGACCGCTAAATACGTCATGCCTGTTTTCTCTAGATTGTTTGATTGTTTTGGACTGGACCGTTTGTTAGAGGTCAGTCATCCGGCACCGCCGGAAGGCACCCCTAACAAGGACATGTACGTAAAATATGGATTAGCCACCGTAGCTTATAGCAAACTATGGCATAAGTACACTAGGAAGGACCGGGTAAATCAGTGGCCACTGACGGGATCTTTCGATCCCGCTAAAATAGAAACGTTAGAATTAGCTCTCCACAAAAAGAAAGCTAGACCAGCCATGTTTGATAGTTTTGGTTTATGGCGAAAAGAAGCAGCTCAACGAAAGAAAAGAGACGAAGCTAGACAAGATAAAGAAACGCGAAAATCAGCTTACCAAGCCTGTAAAAAGTTAGAAGAAGAACTAAAAGAAAAGGAAATCGATAAAAGGAACAGGAATCAAAAATATCAGGTCAATGCCCTGTTAGAACGCCCTTAACTCTTTACCCCGAGTTACCAGCAAAACAGGGGTAGATGATGATTTATTGTTAGGTCCCCCAATGATATACATGCCACCCCCTTATGCCCCTACTCATCCCGTAGTACAACGCCAGGACCCCCAAAGTATAGCTGGAGATGGCACGATCGCCTCAGTCTCCACCACCTCTGCTCCCACCGAGCCACCCACACCAAATGCCTCATCAAAGGAGGCAGTAGTAGAGGTAGGAACCAAGGAAATAGGAGCGCCCAGGGTCCCGCGATTAAGTAAAAATGAGCGAGCAGGCATTGATAAAATAGTTAAAACCCTCATAGATAGGAAAGAAACAGAAGAACACGTAACAGACATATGCGACTCCTATGTTGAAAACCGCAAACGATACTTTATTGTACGTCTCTGTTACCACACCCTTACTGCATATGAAGAGAAGTACCAAAACGTAGGGCCCGAGCGATTAGTGGCTCTCTACAGGAAGGTAGACATCGGAGATGAAGGCGACAACGATGTTGCAGAACTATTTTCATCCACACTAGAAGTATTGCGTCACCTCATAGAACAAGGACAGATAGATAGGGAGAGGACAACTAAGGTAGCAGGACCCCCAGTGAAAAAAAAAACAGATAGCATGATGCCAATAAAAGAAGCTGCCCCTTACTGGGTACCTCCTAGAGGACAAGGGACTAATGACGATATAAACCATCAAGACGCTAGAGGAAGGGTGGTCTACAATTGGGTGTATCAGCCATGGGACAGACAGGACATCCTGACCTTCCGTAAATCTTTGACGGATTTACTGAAAGAACCCCACCGCCTTTTACGCCGAGCTAGGTACCGCTCTGGGATCAACAATAATGACACTTGCCGACATAGACTTGTTCTTCGGGTTATGTTTGCCAGCAGATGTGTGGAAACAGGTTAAGAAAGTAAACCATACCGAACTGTTTGGTCATACCTGGGAACAACTCGACACACTAGATAAACAGCGGAACCCTGGTCAAAAACCAGTTAAAGCAATATTAGACCTCCCTGACAAAATAGTGCAGAAAGTGAAAACGCTGATCCCAGAGAAAAAGATAGACTGGTCCATAGTAACCGCATGCCGCCAGAAACCACAAGAGGACGTCTCAGAGTACTTCTCCAGATTTGAAACTGTGTTCTCCGATTACAGTGGACAAGACATGTCCACCGCAACCGGACACCACTTATTTGTGCAGAACTACGTCAAAGGATTACTGCCAGATGTATCCCAGAAACTACAAGCCAGTGAAAGTAGTTGGGCAGCATCTAAACCGACGGCCATTCTCCAAATGGCCCAGTATTACGAGCATCAGAGAAACGAAAATGACAGGGCTACAGAAAGGAAAAAGAAGGACTTGAAGGAAAGGGTAATGATAGCACAACTCCAGGGGGCGAATACAGGAGGGGAGCAATATAGGGGAGGAAACCAGCAGAATACCCCTAGAGTACAGCCACCTAGGAACAATCCATCTACATCATATGTAGGACGCCAAGACCTAGGACAGGATCAATGTGCATTTTGCAAAAAATATGGACACTGGAAATCCCAATGCCCGGCTTTGTTAGGAGCTGCTAGGGGCAGAGGGGCGAGGGAAATAGCAAGTGGACAGAGAGGAAGAGGACGTGGGAGAGGGTACGCGAGTGAAGCAAGCGAGGAAAGGCCAGGAAGAGTGAACGCATTTGACCATCCCAGACAGAATCAGTACCAACAGACAGATTATGACAATATGTACGACTTTGCATAGGACAGCCAGGGGCAAGGGAGGGATCCAGTCGAGCTCTGCGTTGATCAGCAAGGCCCTTATGTTACCGCTGAGGTCCTGGGCACAAGGTCGCCATTTTTGGTAGACACAGGAGCAACACGTAGTGCACTATCCAAACGACTGATTCCAAGGGCACCCTTGTCAGGCTCACATGTGACCTCAATAGGATTTGACGGCACGCCCTCCACCAACCCTTTGTCCCGACCCATCCCTTTTAATCTTGACAGCAATGGCGTCGAAACGACATTCCTCCTCTCATCTAACACCCCAGACGCCATTATGGGCCTCGACCTTTTGAAACACTTCCATGCGACTATCAGATGCTCACCAGACGGAGTGCGTGTCATCTTGTATGACAACCCCCAACGCCATAGAGAGAACCCTTTTCAGCACATGTTTTCCATCTCTGAGACTGACACATCCCTACTGGACACTTTGCCATCACACTTATGGGCTAGGGCTGATTCAGACGTAGGACGAATGATGATTGACCCAGTACACGTAACAATACGACAGGACGCAACCCTACCGAAGGTACCGCAGTACAAAATATCGCCAGAGGGTGAGAAAGCACTAACAGAGATCATACACTCTTTGGTAGAGGCAGGGGTGGTAGAGGAAGTAGTGAGCAACATTTGTAACAGTCCCATACTACCGATTGTAAAGAGACAGGGAGAGGGAGATGGGAAAGCCTACCGCTTCATCATTGACCTGCGGGAGGTAAACAAAATCGTAGTACCACAATACCCAGTAGTTTCCGACATCACGACAATTTTGACTTTAATCCCCTCCACTGCCACCACCTTCACTGTGATCGACCTCAAGAACGCCTTCTTTTCCATACCTATACACGAGGACAGCCGCTATCTTTTTGGATTTACCCTAAATTCCCGTTCGTATAGATTTTGTAGAGCACCTCAGGGGTACACTGAGAGCCCAAGTATCTATAGCCAGGCGCTTAAAAGACAGTTGGGCGCCATACAATTGCCAGATGGAGTGGCACTAATACAATATGTAGATCGACATCCTTCTAGCAGCAGACACCATACCAATAGCCGTCACAGCCACCATCAAACTACTCCATTTCCTTGCTGAGAATGGTCACAAGGTCTCCCGAAAGAAACTGCAGTTCTGTAAATCACAAGTGACCTATTTGGGTCACCTTTTATCAAAAGAAGGGAGAAAACTCACGCCTGACAGGATCCAGACAATTCTAGACACCCCTGTCCCCAAAAATCAGAAGCAAGTCCGCTCTTTGATAGGCCTCACCTCGTTTTGCAGACAGTGGGTACCGAACTTTAGCCTCATTGTCAAACCCCTTCTCTCCCTCCTAGCGAAGGACATCCCCTCACCTCTCCCTGGACCCCCGAATGCCAGACAGCCTTTAAAGAACTACGCAATACCCTTTGCTCAGCACCAGTCCTAGGAACCCCAGATTACTCCAAACCATTCTTCCTCTACACACACGAAAGGGAGGGATGTGCATTGTCTGTCCTAACACAATCAATTGGTCACAAACAACGCCCTTGTGCATATTTTTCTGCCACCCTCGATCCAGTAGCCAGAGCACTGCCAGCGTGCCTGCGCGCTGTGGCAGCTGCAGCGGTATCAATACGCCAGAGCGAAGGAATAGTGCTCTCCAATCCAGTCACTGTTTTAGTACCCCATGCAGTCGACACACTACTGAACCAAACCAAAAACCCAACACTTGACTAGCGCCCGACTGACAGGATATGAGTTGACCCTGCTAGCACCGCACATTACCCTAAAGCGATGCACCACCCTCAATCCAGCCACACTGTTACCCCTACCCGAGAACGATTCTAACGTGGCTCCACTACACGACTGTGTGACACTAACCGATGAACAAACAAAAAGTAGAGTAGACCTCAGAGACACCGCCTTTCTAGAGCCAGATGGAGAACTATGGGTGGATGGTTCGTGCATCAAACTCCCCGACGGCACCACCTCCGCTGCATACGCTGTCACCACAGCCGAACCATTCTAGAAACAGCCCGTATTGCCCAACGTTCCGCCCAGGCAGCAGAACTCATTGCCCTCACACGAGCATGTATTTTAGCAGCTGGCACGACAGTTAACATATACACCGACAGCCAATACGCCTTCGGGGTGGTTCACCATTTCGGGATTCTATGGAAAGAAAGAGGGTTCCTGACTTCACACGGTACACCCATCCTGCATGGAGATTTAGTCTCCGCCTTGACGGAAGCAGTCCTCCTCCCCAAAAAGCTAGCAGTGATAAAATGCCAAGCACATAGGAAAGTGACAGATCTCATTGGACAGGGAAATGCACTAGCAGACGTTACTGCCCGAGCCACAGCAGAAGACAGAACCATGACACGAATGTATGTGACCAGGTCACAAGCTGAACAATGGACTGATGCTAGGACCACTGTAAGGGACATACAGACTACAGGCACACAAGACGAATTGACCGAGTGGGAAAAGGTGGGACTAAAAGACGAGGAAAATTGCTGGAGAACTAAAGACGGAAATAAATGGCTGTTACCCAATGCCTACCTCATCCCCATATTGACCATGGCACATTTACCAGCACACATAGGCTCCACCCCCATGATTGAACTAATCACAAGAGTATGGCATAATGTCAAGATAACAGAATCTGCAAAGCGCCTAGTACAACAATGTATAGTATGCCTACAACACAACCCAGGGAAAGGGACAGTAGTACCACGGGAGGGTTTGGAGTCCCTGATCACCCCTTTGAAGTCCTTCAAATGGATTACATCCAACTAGAGAGATGCCATGGTCTAAAATATGTCCTGGTGGTTGTGTGCGCTTTTAGCAAATGGGTGGAGGCATATCCCACCCGCGACAATACTGCCATAGCCACTGCAAAAGTATTGTTGAAAGAATTCTTCCCCGGTACGGCCTTTGCAGAATTTTATGGAGCGACATCGGCCCACACTTCGTAGCCGAAGTGATACAGAACATACTGAAAGGGTTGGGGTAAAACAAAATTTCCATGCCGTCTTCCACCCCCAATCAGCGGGCCTGGTAGAGAGACACAATGCAACATTGAAACTAAAGCTAGCCAAAATAGTTGCCACAACCGGGTTGAAATGGTCCGGACGCCCTTCCATTGGCATTGCTATCAATGCCCTCCACCCCGACCAAACACAGACTGACCCCGTATGAAGTGGTCTTCGGCAGGCCTATGAACATTTGGGCGGCACCAAGACCCACCTCCATTAACGATGTCCCGAACATATTAATGTCAGACTATCTGCATAAATTGACAAACGAGCTAACAATTATCCACCAACAGGTGCAGCAAGCCTTGCCTGACATATCCAGGGGCCCAGGACATGTGATAAAGCCTGGGGACTTCATCCTAGTTCGCAACTTCCAAAGAACGAAGAATCTGGAGCCCAGGTGGACGGGCCCCTGGCAAGTCTTGATCACCACTCGAACTGCCCTCCGAGTGGAAGGAAGAAAAAAATTGGCTGCACGCCCACCACTGCAAGAAAGTCCCTCCAACGCTGGCAACCTGTGAAGAGGTGGAGGTGCAAGAGGAAGTACTCGCAAAAAGACCGACCAGCTCTGAGTTGCTACCCACAAGAAGACACCCTCCAACTGTCTGAATTTCCCGACCCCACGGTGCCATCCAAGGAAGGGTACAACCTAAGATCGACGAAAAGGGGGAGCTCCAACAACCAGGCCACTAACTGAGTCAGAGTCTCAGATCGGTAGCACAGCCAAACGCACGCTACCAGGAAAAACACCAGACAAAAGTCTGTGGTCCTAACAGTTGGTGAGCTCCTCGAAGATGATGGAAGAAACGGAACACCTGCAAAGCCACCGCAAAGACACCAAGACTTTTGAACTGCACAGTACAAAAAGACAATTGCACTTGTAGCTGCATTTCTCACCTGCCTCCTGCTAATGGTCACACTCTGGATCATTGAAGAGAATGCACCTGCATACAGAACATTGTCACCAACCATTTAACCAATCACAAAGAAAGAACACTACCTGGTATCACTACCGCCACATCTCCGAGAACGACGCAAAGAATTCTGGAATAATTATTTCGTACAGATGCTGCACCAGCACAATCTTGCCACCAATGCCACTAACTGTTGGGTCTGTGGGCTGCTACCACATGCCACTGAACATTCCATCCCTTTCATCCCTTCACCCTTTTCTGTTCATGGATCTTGCCTTGCCTGGATGATGCTCCTACAAGAAAGTTACAAAGACAATGCCACTTCCGATGGGACAATCGCTCAGTTCTACAACGAGTTCTGGCTAAACCAAACAGGAAGAACAGCAGCTCCCTTTGCCCTCACACCTCCAATACGACATTCCCAATGAATGTCCCCTCCAAAGAACGAGTGGAAATACAAGTGTTCAATAATCCTGTCAGAGCCACATTTTCCTACCTGAAGAAAAGAACTGCTGCAACACTGACTGTGGCCCTATCTGTGGTGAACGTCTCTGGCCTTGTATGCATTGAAGGCCGTGGGACTAAGAATGTGGGTCACAGCACCTGTAGCATTGTAAGGACTTTGAACACTGCCAATCCTCCAGCATTTGTTGCATCACCCAATATGTACTTTGTCTGTGGAACCAAAGCCTACACCTGGCTCCCAAGAAACTGGGGGGCACGTGCTACATCGCCTTTGTTTTGCCACCGACCTACACAGCCCCTGCAGAGCATCATCGAGAAAAGCGTTCTAAAGACACTGATCAAGCAGACTCTGCCGCATCACAGTTCGTTGACGCAGCAAAAGGGCTCGTCCCGCTATGTGGTCCGATGGCAAACAGCCGAGCCATCAGACATCTGTCTCAAGCGGTAGAAACCGCCCTGAACGTCACAGCTGGCATCCTCACCAACAACACTGCCGAGCTTCAAGCGGTCCGTCTGGTGGCCCTACAAAACCGCATGGTCCTGGACGTGGTACTAGCGGATCGTGGAGGAGCATGTCGCATCATTGGTGCCAGTTGCTGCATATACATCCCTGATAATTCACCCTCTGTCTATGAAGCAATCGAACATCTCCACAGACTGTCTTCAGAAATTCATCAAGGATCAGAGACTTGGACAATTGGAAGTTGGCTTTGGGGCATCTTAAAGGACTGGGGTTGGAAAATATCAATGTTTCTCTTGGTCCCAGTATTGGCAATATGTGGTTGCGGTTTGGGTGTACACTGTATACCACCTTTGTGTTCTCTTTGCATAAGTGCCTTGCGCCCTAAGACTATGGACACTCAGTTAACAAAATGAGAGTAATGTATGAACAAGAAATACAGGACATTATGGAGATCGAAATAGACTGACAAGATGGCTAGTTATGTTCAAAGGGCGACTGTTAAGAACAAAACACAATCATGAACATTCTGCGCCATCTTGTCTGATGAAAGTTCCTACGTGCACATAAACTACAGTCATTCTGATTTACCACAGCCATTTTGTACTCTGTTGGTCACCTTCATTTCACCCTGTCCTCTAGCAGCCTTCTGACTCTCTGACCAAACCTGATATGTGTGCTGGGGGCTATAAACTATTTCCACGACAAACATCAACATCACCTGCTGCCTCAAACTCGTCTTTCCTCTCATCCCTGCACAAACGGGTTACAAATACCAAACAGACTCTTGCAAACATGGTTTATTGCACTACACACAGCAAGACTGGTTTTTGCCAACAATGGGACCTGTTCTTATCAACAGAACGGACTCTTAGATCTGGCCGGTCTCACTCGCTTTTAGACCCTGAAGCAAGGTCCAGCTGCAATTAAATTGTCTGTTTTTGACCTGGGTGGGAGGAGAGTTAATGTTGGGCTTGTGTAACCATGTTGATAAAAACAATGTCAGGCTTGTGTGACAACCTGCCCGGGCGGAGACTCCAAGCTTGTAACCATGATAAAAGAAACAAATACATTGTGTAAAACTGTATAAAAGGAAGAGTCAGAAGCATTGCCAGTAGAACACCTCCCTGAAGACATCCTGGTGTCAGCAGTTGACGTGGTCTTCTCTAAGAGTAATAAACCTTTTTCTTGCCTTCCAGCTTCCAGCGCCTGCCTCGTTATTTTAGATAGTGAATCCAAAGTGGATTAAAGGTGACTTTGCGCCGGGCAGCATTGGGGATCCCAGGAGACTCGCTGCTTTTCACAAATAGAGCATGACCGGTTCTAGACTGGACTATAGGAATTAACTCTACCTTAGTCTCAATACGGTTGCACTCTTATGTGTACAGTTATTCAAAATGCTGCTGCAAAACTGACAATGAGTACATCAAAATTAGGGTCAAACATCTCGTCCTTTAAGGAAATGTGCTTGCCCATTGATTGAAGCCAGCATCACATTTAAGGCAGTGCGCCTTACTTCCTAATTCATGGCTCTGCACTACCCTTTATGAAGAAGAAACTTGTTTGCCATCATCCCTCAAGGAACTTACTTCAACTATCTTGTTTCTACTTCCCGCACCCAATTTCGCAGGAAAAGGAAGGGTGGCTGCGCTTTTTTGTATACATCTTAGCACTGTCCCAGTGAATCTGCCACCACGAAACACACGATTAGAGATCCATTACAGACTTGCAAATTATTCAGGATAAAGTGCGAGACTTGGCCGTTAGAGAAATCACTCTAAACCTGTCCTTTGAGGAAGCTCTGTTCAGCCTCTGTTTAGTAAAGCGGCAAGAAACCCTTTAGGGTGTCTATACGCTAAAAAGTGAAATAAAATTAAATTAAAATTCTAAAGCATTGTTTAAGACCAGATTGCTAAAACATGTTTAGATCAGAGTCGCACATTTTCATGCGAGTACATTATTGTACCTAACTGGATCAAGCATTTCAGGAAGCAAAATGCTGCACCACATTTACTAGGCTCCAGGATGTTTATGATTCTGCAGTGCAATCAAACCCATTCAGTATCCCTTCTGGATAGCTCAAACACCCACGCCCATTGCCTAATCCATCACTTACTAGGAGCCCCGCATGGCATCCGTTGATGTGTTTGTTGGGTGGGGTGTTTAAGGAAGATCTGAGAGCCATGGGGTGATTGAGAAAAGGAGAAGTGAGAATGGGTTAAATAAAGGGGAGGAATTGGTTCAAGAAGACAGGCGTCATGCTGAGAAGAAATGAGAGGAAACAGGCAAGGAGGAGAAACAAGAAAAATTGAGGAAAGAGGGAATAGGCATAAAGGTGGCAGGTGAGGAGATTCAACAAGCACGATGAGGCAAGAGAGTTACGAGGCAACAAGATGAAAGGTGCAACACGAAGAGACGATTTTTAATCAGTAATGAGAATAGGTGGATGGGGAGGAAAAAACCTATTTAGGTGGGGCAGCCTCAACTGGAATACAGATAGCACTAATAGTATGCATATTTACCTCTTAATCCATTCTACTGAAAGAATGTCAATTGAAGGTAGTACCTATGTGTTTTGTACTTTGATTGATGTAGGGTGAACTAGAGGGATGTCTGGGAGTGCTGCAAAGCAAGGGAGCAGCTAATATGCTCTTAAGTGAATTCTGGGATAGAGGAAGGCATAAGTTCTGTGACCAGGGTGAGCCTTCATCTCTTACTGCAAAGATTAAGCAGGGATATAAGTAGATAAACCCTATAAACTGAGCGAGCAACAAACCCAACAGGAACGCTTAACGCCTGGTTCCATTGAGTATATACTCATCAAGTACAATTTTCCTCACTGGTCAGGTTTGAATTTAAACTCTTGTAGGCCAGCAGAAATGTCATGCATAACTCGTATCTTTCGGCATACATAAACAGCCGTTATTTGGACCTGCCCAACTCTATAATTCAATATCAGATCTTCAGAGTCTGAAGCAGAGGGGCCATAACAGATTTTACTCTGGTCCATATTACAAAAAGATTTTTGCGATAAGGTGAAAATGTTACTAATAGATTGAGGCATAGCATACTGTATGCAACAAGCATTGCATATGAATTATTTCAGATGAGTAATACGTATGAATACTTGTCCACGAATAACCCTTTTAATTGATTTCGATCTAATTTTGTGCTTAATAAAATGTAATCACATTGATTTTGCATCAAGCATAGGCAATCTTTAACATTTGAAAAGTTCAGACAAGAAAAGTTTCCTATGTGCTATAATTCTTCTCCAGTGACAGATTAATTCCAAATTCATAACCTCTGAATAATTACTTGCTGCCAGGCTTGACGTTAGAAGTATCAAAATGTTTTATACTTTTACAAAACTATCTTTTTTTTAACCAAGTTTATTTCTATATTCCACTATTTCTTCAAAAAGAAAAAAAACATTTAAAAGTGAAACCCTATTAAAACATAAAATTTCAGAGCTGTGGTACCCACACAAAAACATCTGTCTCCAAGGCTTTGTGATACAGCTAGTGGCGCTTACATTTGAGCAAAGACAATTGAAACTCAGTTCTGTTTTTTTTCCAGAAATATTTTTAAGCCACAACGTGGATGGAGGAGATGTGCCATTCATGGCAGGATCTGTCGATGAAAAACTGTTACAGGTATGCAACATTTCCTTCTCCATCAAGACTCCTTCAACAGATTAATTTACCATAGAATTTATTTTACCTCCCCGACTATCACAGGAGTTAGGTGCTGGAAGGTTTAATCAGGCGGAAGGTTTAATCAGGTAGAAGGTTACAGTGGGTTTTCTAACGTACATGACCATCTGCTCTAGCATCTGAGTCCAAACAATGAGCACAGAAAAGTGTACATTTACTTCCAAGTGGGCGCTTTGCAGGTCTCAATAAGAGAGATTATAAACTAGCATTAGCAGATCCAATAGGTCTCGTCTATCTAATATGAATGCAGAGTTGTCGGCCTGGCCAATGTTTGTTTAAAGTATTGTTTGAAAAAGATAAAAATAAACACATTTCAGAATACTGAAGGAAAAGCAAACATCTTATGGTATCTCAAAACTGTACATTTAATTTTTCAATCTTTATAAATGTCAGGGTTAATTTTTTCAAATGCATTTCACTGAGGAAACGCTGAACATACGTAAAAGAAATAAGGTTGTCCCGGAATATAAAGTACATTTTTGCAAGGCCTAATTTACTTTCACAGGATTCAGTGACGTAGTCTTCGACAGTAGTCGTTGGAATACATTTGTATGCCTCCAGGAAAAGTGTCATGCTAAGTACACCATCTTTCTAAGTGGCAAGCTGAGTGAGTGCTGCAGATGGCCCTTCCCACAGCGTCATAAAAGCCTTTATGCCAAAGCTGGCGCTTTTATGCAATATGTAGAATGCAGGAGATAAAGCAAAAAACAGCCTTTAAATTCGGCTCTTCAGCCATAATCCAGCAAAAACATCCCTGTTGCTGTGCTTTTATAGACAATCTTGGAAGGGTGAGGAGTAACAGCAGGGGAAGGGGGGCAGTTTAAAAGGGAGAATCAGCACAAGATGGGGATAGCTAAAAACATGCACTCTCATGAAGTACTGAATGTAAAAGAAAAAAAAGTAGTTCCTTCGATATTCTATTTATTTTGAGAGTTTTATAAAGCACGATCATGACCCAAAGTTATCAGAGCGCTGTAACGAGCAAAGGCAGTTGCATTACATACATCTTACAAAAACAACAGGAGTATCTTATTGATATAAAAGATAACTTTGTCCACCCACACCCTATGGGTAGTACGCTGCATCAACACTACTGGGATCATTGTCCTTATGGTCTACTCATGTCACACCTGCGAGGAAGTTGGAGGCTTGTGCTGTCGAGAACCAAGTGTTGTAGTGTGGTTACATTGCTGACTCAAGGTCAATTCAGTCTGAGAGGAATCTATTTAATAAAATCCTTTTGACCTTCCTTGTGAAAACCCTGGTTGATGGGTTCAGCCGATTCTCAGATGGTAGAGTTTTCCATATTTTGGGGACCGAACCGAAGAAAGCACGAGCTAGCGTTCGTGATTTCCTATATCCCACTGGTTCTAGTAGGAGGGAGCTTGTGCTTTTAAAGAGAGAGACTACCTCCTGATAAAGTCAGATTGTAGGCTAGGTACTCGGGTGTACCATAGTGCAGGGCTTCGTGCGTCAGGCAGGCTATCTTAAGGATGATCCTAGCTTCAAGTGAAAGCCATTGTAGGGACTTTAGTGACGGTGTGATATGGTCAAAGCGCCTCAGTCCTGTTAACAGTCTAGCTGCAGCGTTGAGGGTTGTCTTTAGCGGTGCCAGTTGTGATATGGAAATTCCCAACAGGGTCACATTTCCATAGTCCAGCCTAAATAAAACCAAGGATTTTATTGCTATTTTAAGGTTGGAAGCTGGTATGAATGGTTTCAATTTGTTCAGGAGTCTAAGAATACATGTTTAATATGATTAGGGTAAAGGCATAAGTCAGTCAATTTGAAGATTCATAATGAGGCTATTCTACAGGGGTGGGACAAACGACAAGAGTAAGGTAAGCCATCGATTATGAAGCTAAGAAATGAGAATGACTTTACAGCCAACCAATGCAATGGGCGGACTCTAAGCCCACTAAGTTCACAGTAGGTCTTTCACAACCAGACAGCTTGCGCTGACTGGTAGGCGTGACCTTAAATGACCCATTTGCGGCTTTGCTTCCAAAAAAGAAAACTCTTGAACACCAAGGAAGCATTTTATTTGCTGTTAAATAACATAGCTGGTTACACTCCACGATCCACCTAGAAACTGACTGTTTAGTAACCAGGCCTACAAGATAAAAGCTGTCTGGTTGATCTACTAGTCGTATTTTAAGGCAAAGAGTAGAAGGCACACTTCACAGACGTTTTTGGATTCTGGAAAAAGTCGGTGAGAATATGGTTTGGTTAAACTGGAAATATGAGATGACTGAAGAATTTAAAAAAAGGAGGATTTTCAAGGATCTAATTGACAAACCGTAAAAGGATCACCCACTGATACAGTCTAAAAGAAAGGAAGCAGGAACACGACTTTCCAACTCATTCATTTCATGCTACTGTTGGACATTTGTTTAGAAAAACAATCCAATCACCCTACACAGCACCACTTTACGTTTTAATGGAGGTGCATGTTCGCTGACAGGATGGAACATATTTTGTTACCCCTCCAGAAAGTCATGAATTACAGGATCTTTAAAAATACAGATCCTGCCCAGGAGATCTCCTACAAAATAATGGCTGAGAAATGCACTCTGTCAAAACACACTGGCAGCCCAACTTACTCAAACACAACATATACGGAGCCACCTTGGCCTCATGACAAAGGAGATGGACTGGGATAATGTGAGATGTACCAAACATAGAAAAGCCCTTTATTTCACTGGCTTATCCAGATGGGCGATTCAAACAGGCAAGTCATGCCACAGGTGCTGATCTGCATATCTTCAGTTTCCTGCGTAGAGCATAATTATCTGAATCACCTGCACCCTGTAGGCTACCATGGCAAAAAATCTCTCCATAACCATCTGCCTTGTATAAAGAGCAAGGGCAAAACGGTTACCACAGGAGACAAAGGATTGCAACACTAAGTAGGAGTCGAGAGGAATCAATCAATCATGTCACTTATAAAGCGCACTACATACCCGCGAGGGTCTCAAGGCGCTGGGGGAAGAGGGGGGTGGTGCTGCTACTGATCGAAGAGCCAGGTCTTGAGTAGTCTTCTGAAGGCCAGCAGGTCTTGGGTCTGTCGGAGGTTGGTGGGGAGGGTGTTCCAGGTCTTGGCGGCGAGGTGGGAGAAGGATCTGCCGCCGGCGGTCGTTTTCCGGATGCGGGGACTGTGGCGAGGGCGAGGCTGGTCGAGCGGAGCTGGCGGGTGGGGGTGTAGAAGCTGAGTCGTCTGTTGAGGTAGGCTGGTCCGGAGTTGTGGAGTGCTTTGTGTGCGTGGGTGAGGAGCTTGAAGGTTATCCTCTTGTTGACAGGGAGCCAGTGCAGGTCTCTCAGGTGGGGTGTGATGTGGCTGCGTCGGGGGATGTCGAGGATAAGACGTGCAGAGGCGTTCTGGATGCGTTGCAGCCGTCTCAGGAGCTTAGCCGTCGTTCCTGTGTAGAGGGCGTTTCCGTAGTCCAGCCTGCTGGTGACGAGGGCCTGGGTGACTGTTTTTCTTGTTTCGGTGGGGATCCACTTGAAGATCCTGCGGAGCATTCGGAGGATGTTGAAGCAGGATGAGGAAACGGCGTTGACCTGCTTAGTCATGGAGAGGGTGGGGTCGAGGATGACCCCTAGGTTGCGTACGTGGTCGGTGGGTGGCGGGGCTGTTCCCAGTGATGTTGGCCACCAGGAGTCGTCCCAGGCTGAAGGGTTGGAACCAAGGATGAGGACCTCCGTCTTGTCAGAGTTCAGCTTCAAAATCAAAATCAAAAGATGTGCAATGGGGCTTTAAAACTGGGAGCAGTACTTGGATCCCTGTACATCAGCGAGGTACCTTTTTGATTAACCATCCATGTTCATGCATGGGAAGCACAATAACTGGCCACGTGCAAAGGTGCAAGAAACACTGGGAAGGGTAAGGTATCTTGAGCATAATCAATTCTCCCGCCAGAACCAAACTGCTTGTTTCAGCTGACATGAAAAATGCATGTTGCGGTCTAGAGGACAGGCATCAAATGACCAGGAGCAAAAGGCCTTTCAAAAACCAACTGAAACCCCCCCCCCCTCCAGAACGGTTGCTGCACAGTTCTTGCAGGCCTAATCTCGGTCAGAGGTTACAAGTCACTACTGTACAAAAAGAACAGATAAGCCTCAGCTTCTGGGAGTACAGTTTCTGATCAGCTGCACAAGATGTCAAACACACCTTTCTCTCCCTGGGCATGCATCGTGGACCCAATTTCTGTCCTCCTCATGGGCTGTGGCGGTGGCTGCACTAGGAAGTACAGCCTATCTCATGCAGTTAGTAGTGTCCTACCAGGACGAAAAGGTTGATGCAACTCCGTACTCCTCCCCTTGCGTCCGAATCTAACTCCAGCTCGGTGCTGAGGGATGTTGAGAAAAAGGACCACGGAGTTGGAAAGCCAAGTATGTCATTTAAATAAAGGAAGCAAAAACACAACTGCCTCCAAATATTTTTGGTGCAGTCACACACTGCACCAAAGCAAACTGAAGCAAAAGTCCAGATGGGCAAAAGTCCAGCTCTCAAGACAGCCACTTACATAATTCTTGCTGAAAGCTACCGCTTACACCAGTGAAGCAAGACCGCACCAAAGCCAACTCTGGACCTTATCAGCACCCAATGATATATCTCCTTATGACTCCATTGCTTTGGAGTCCACTTTTTCAGAATGAGGACTATATGCAACTGACTTGTTTTCTCATTTAAACACACATATTAGTTCTTTTTTTTCAAGAACAGCTGGAAACTGATTTTGATTGACATGCTCTGGGCCCATCCAGTGCACAGGATTAGAAAGCATTCTGTCATGGTTTCTGGCTTTGAAATCCTTTCTGGATATGAAGTGATATGTTGTAGTGAAGGGTTGTCTCTTCAGTTCCTTCAGAACCATACACTCTAGAGCCTGCAAAGTTACTGGTACCGCTGTGGCACATAAAGCCCTTTCTATATGTGCCTCGTGAATCACTACCAGTCCTGCTGGCACCAGCCCGGCTCACTGTTATGGCCCTGCTCCTAAACACACTAGCAGGCTCATCAAGCATATACATTTGCCTAGTAAATTATTTCGCTACCTGAACGTCCCTATTGGCGATTTGATCTGGCGTAATAGTTGTTGTAAGGTCAAGTTGCAGCACTCTATTGATAAAGGCGGTCTGGGGACACCGAACCTCAAGGCAATTACCTTGCAACACAATTACAATCTGTATGCAGTTGGCTGTCAGAAATTCATATTGAGGATACTTCCGCCACGCTAATGCCATGAACAGAGTGGAGAGAGTACTATAGGTCTTGTATACCCCAGAGCGTGCTGCCCACCCCACATTCCCACTTAATGCAAGAGGCCTACTACTCCTGTTTTCATGGAGGCAACAAATCACTGCTCAGCACCCCCCCTCCCGCCCCCGCGTGACTGCAATTCCACTTATGGACTTAGTGTCCTTAGCAAGCCATAACCTCGGCCGACTTATCAAAATGGCATTTCGTAGGCCTAGTGTCATGGGTGATCTTTTCCAAGATAAGCAATTTTTGTCCTTTGAAGAGCTCATGGAACAATTCAATATCCATAAAGAACAGTTTTTACCATATAGTGTCTAGGCTTGCAAGCTGCGCATTGATTGGTGTATTACTTTAGAGGGGCCGCTCACACATGGGGTAATGCAAAGCATCTATATCATGGGTAGTGGCCGACACCTTATTAGCGGTCTAACCAAAGCATTCGGTTACCACAAACAGGTCTCTCTATAGGGTCTCTGTGATAAGTGAGAACAGAGTGGCAGAAAGCACTTGCGACAAAGAATGGGAAAGAGCATTAGCTTATCCAGCAGTAGCTTCCAGGTAGGCTGGATTTTAAGCTTATACAATTTTACATTGTGCACTGTCGATCTCACATCTGGGTCAATAAACGTCTTCTTACAGGGAGCCAATGCTTGCAGCCACCGCTGTCAGCTGACAAGCGCAGAAAATATAGATATGCTATGGTCATGTCCCTCATTATCACAGTCCTGGCTAGCAGTCACCTCACCCAAGTCATGGGTGGCGCCACGATTGGGAGGTTTGCGCCTTAGGGTCATCTAAACTCACCAAGTACATACTTGTAGCCCAATTTTTAGACCTTGCCCTACTGCTTGCAAAGCATGCCATTATGCCGCACTGGAAGGCCAGTGTCCCCCCCCCCCCCCCTCAATTTTCTCTGTGGCGCAAGTCGGCAATTGCATGGAAAGAATCTGAGAGAAAAGTGCTCATAAAGAAGGAAGCCAGGGGTCTCAGCAAAATCCTTGTCGCAGGGATGAGATTAAAGTGTCTCTCAAATTTTCAGGGAGGAACCAAGGTTGACAACCTCCCACCTTAAATGCGGTCCCAAACGCAATGGATTTACGCTGCTTCACGACAACTCACTGTGCTTCTTACCTGCCCACGCTCGGATCTGCTGATCATCTCCATGCAGTCTGCCGCACAACAGCAAGAATAGATTACGCCTCTAATATGGTTCCTTTTTCTTAATTAGATGAATGTCCTCTTACCCAGATTGGTTCTATACTGTACTCACCGTTTCAAACTATTTACACTTGCTTGTACGCCTCGATTGTCTTTCACCTTCTACTTATTTGGCTACTCATACCCTCAGGCCCACCAAGTTTTCATGGCTTCATGTTGCTTCTCTTGGTTTAACGTTTCTATATGTAGCCCGTCGGAACAGGCTAGTCCTATAGTTTGATATGCTGCAGTTGCTTGATGGTAACCTGGAGAGATCATCAGGCAATACACTGACTCTTGCTGTCTACCTTACTTGTCACATGTTACAATGTAAACAAATGGTGAAAGCATCGATTGCCCTATACGATTTTGCTAATTGTTGCTTTTTCTTTTACAGTTACTATATGAAGTCAATGTGGAACAGTCTAACCATGTTATTTGCATAACGCACTAGACTGTCAACTTACTTGAGTATGTATTTAGAAATGCACCTATATTTGCTGCCTAGATCACTTGTCAAATGTAACGCTATAACTGCATGCAGTATGCACATGTGGCAACAAATTGTTCTAACAAAAATATTAAATAAAAAGATGTTTAAAAAAAGAACATAAGCATAGGGTTGGCTCCTGATTATGATCGAGCATCCACTCTGGCTCCAGACAATAAGACTCGCTTGGAAGACCTGGATAATGACTCAAACATCAACCCAAGTATCAGAACTGTTGAGCATGGGGAGTTGCACCGACTAAGCAGTTTTCAACTGCAGAAAGGCATTTTATGTACGCAGTAAGCCCTCAACTTGACTCATGAAGTTACAACGAGCAATTAATGTTCTTTTGTCACATATCTCACGCCTCAGTCAACAATGGTGATGGCAGCTTCCCTGAAGGGAAACGTGTTGCCCTCCTAAATTGACATGGATGCAAATTGCCACGAGTCTTACAGTAAGAAACTAGACCAGTCCAGAGGCCTCTAGCTCACACAGGCCAATGCCATCATAGCACGCTACAGGAGTTTGCCTGCAATACTGCCTCCCATGCTACCAGATTATGTCCAGGTGGAGTATAAATTAATTTTCCGCCCAGCAACATAGTGGCTTAGCAAAAGCAGATGCAGCATAACCTCCGATATGTTTGCCAACACCATGCAAATTGTTCTTGCAATTAAACAGCACAGACCCTTAGGGCTTGAAGGCAGAGATCCAGGGAAAGGTAATTTGTCCACCATTTAATAGCAAGAATCTCGCAGGTCCACATCTCACCAGGTCCTCCATCTGTACAAAATGGATATCGCATATGTTGAGTGCCATGCAAGTAGTAGTGACCAGACAGCAATCCTCCTTCCAGAAGTTAAGGCTTTCTAGCCTTCAAAGTCTATTACCAAATTTTACCTCATGTCTCTGGCAGCCCCCCTCCAATTCTCTCCTCCGTTTCCTCCCATTCAAATGAGTCAATACCCACACCATCTCAGGAGGTCCCAATCTCTCCCTATAGGGTGGAGGGGTTCAATGCTCGCCCACACCTCAAGTAAGGAAGAATCTCTCATCACTGCTATTTTTTAAATAAAACAACATCTGCCTTAGTTTGCATCTCATTAATTTCTGTACAAGATGGATACCCTTCTCCCTTTAAGAGCAACAGAGTCCGTCCATAAAGGAGTTTGGATCTTACCCTACTATTTCTTTACTTAACCACCTGCTTTCTGGGAAGTCAGCCTTCACCTATCTTGTCATCACTGAGCAGGTTAGGCAAACTTCATCACCATCTGAGAGGACTGCTGCATCCCATGGAGTGCCAACTTCCAGCTGAAACTTGAACCTGGTCCTAAGCCAGACTGTGCAGAAGCTCTTCATGCCCAAGATCTCTTATGACATGAAACTTCTTTTGTGGAAAACGTCCTCTTGATTGTCATTGCACTGTCAGGTGCATTAGACATATCGACCCTCGTCATCCGCAAACCATGCATGGTGCCCCATCACCTTTACATGCATGTCTCTACCACCTACCTATTACTCATCCACCTCGATTTTGATTGTTCATATTTCTGGTACCCACACCATGAAATGCCACACTGCTGTGAATTGTTAGTTATCAACCCTGAGGATTTAATAAGGCTTCTGGAGCATTTATTAAAAAAAAAATACTTTCCTTGATTAGTACCTTCCTCACATACGTTATTAAATTTTCCTTTAAGGCACACTTAGTCCAGTTGTAACCTACTCTTTTTTTGGTAAATATTTTTATTAAGTTTAGGGGTGCAATCACCAGCAATAATATACACAGCAAAAGATGGCAAAGGCACACTGAGCAAATAAGAGATAAAATAAAAGTTCTATTTGTAGAAAGACCAATCCAAGCCATGAAACCTAAGCAAATAGCGTGTCCGCAACCAAGGAGCTGGACCCACACCGACATTCCACAGTGATCAACATCCATAACTGAAGTGAAGGTCAATCACGAGGGATCAGGGAGAGAGGCTCGTCGCCCCCTGGGACTGCCTGCCACCGAGGTAGCAGCATCAACATCACTTGTAACCTACTCAAGTGACTCCTCTTTAGTATGACATTTAGCTCACAAGGACGATACATGCGGTGTAAAAGAACTGCATACCTTGAATACCAGAAACGTAAAGCTCATAACACCTTTTCATTCTATGTCAGGACCAGAGGCAAGGATTATAGTCTACTTTCATTATTTTCCTTTGCAGCAGTTTTCAACTTATTAAAACAAAAACTATCTTTCTCATAACACACAGGGAAAAGGACACCAAGGGTGAACCAATCAACTGTCCGGGAAGACCACAAAGGTAGGAGGCTTCTGGGTAATTTCCTCTGTCTTTCACTATTCGCCAGCAGTCAAGTCACCCTTTTCCAGCTCGGTTTGATTCTAGCATGGTGCGCTGTGATTAACTGTGTTACATTGATGTGTGTGTCATCGTGGCGCCTCCGCTGCAGATGAGTGAGAACAGGGGAAGGTTTTTTTTTGTTGTTTTTTTAAATTGCTCCCTTCGCGGTATCTGGAAATTGTCTCGGCTGTTTTTCAGGGCCCGGCCCACGCAAGTGACACCCAGTAGCATCAGGGTGAGTCAGCCCTAGGGCATTAGCCAGGCTCAAGCAATCAGCGTGACAAATTCCACCATACTGCTGCAGTCAATAAAATCTCAGACCCTCAGGCTTGCCCCCAAATGAGCGCCTAAGCACAAATCTGACCCCGGCATTGATCTAGGTGCATTTGAGCGCCTTAAGAAGGCCTTTTTGACCCCTCCCTCTCCCGGTTCTACTGACATAGTGGGAGATATGGACGCCCTGTCTCCCCAGGTTGGCCTGGACACAGAGGATGAGGAGCCCCTTAACGGATCTAATGACTAGGCTGGTCCTTCCATGCCCTGGTGCCCTTCCTTGGTACCGGCTTCCTCAGAGAATGGTGCAGAAGCTCCTTCCGATATGGATGTCCCCAATCATATAATTTGTAAAGCGCACTACTCACCCGTGAGGGTCTCAAGGCGCTGGGGTGGGGAATGCTGCTACTGCTCGAAAAGCCAGGTCTTGAGAAGTTTTCTGAAGGTCAGCAGGTCTTGGGTCTGCCGTAGGTGGATGGGGAGGGTGTTCCAGGTCTTGGCGGCGAGGTGGAAGAACGATCTGCCACCGGAGGTCGCTCTTTGGAAGCGGGGGACAGTGGCGAGGGCGAGGTCGGCGGAGCGGAGCTGGCGGGTGGGGGTGTAGAAGCTGAGTCGTCTGTTGAGGTACATTGGTCCGGTGTTGTGCCTTGTGTGCGTGGGTGAGGAGTTTGAAGGTTATCCTCTTGTTGACCGGGAGCCAGTGCAGGTCTCTCAGGTGGGGTGTGATGTGGCTGCGGCGAGGGATGTCGAGGATCAGGCGTGCAGAGGCGTTCTGGATGCGTTGGAGCAGTCTCAGGAGTTTGGCCGAGGCTCCTGCGTAGAGGGCGTTTCCGTAGTCCAACCTGCTGCTGACGAGGGCCTGGGTGACCGTTCTTCTCGTTTCAGTGGGGATCCACTTGTAGATCCTGCGGAGCATGCGGAGGGTGTTGAAGCAGGCGGAGGAGACGGCATTGACCTGTTTAGTCATGGAGAGGGTGGAGTCGAGGATGACCCCTAGGTTGCGTGCGTGGTCAGTGGGTGTTGGGGCGGTTCCCAGTGTGGTCGGCCACCAGGAGTCGTCCCAGGCCGAAGGGGTGGATCCGAGAATGAGGACCTCCGTCTTGTCCGAGTTCAGCTTCAGTCGGCTGTTCCTCATCCATTCAGCGACGGCCTTCATTCCTTCGTGAAGGTTGGTTTTGGCGGTGTGGGTGTCCTTGGTGAGGAGAGGATCAGCTGGGTGTCATCGGCGTAGGAGATGATGTTGAGGTCGTGCTGACGGGCGGCGTGGGCGAGCGGTGCCATGTAGATGTTAAACAGAGTTGGGCTGAGGGAAGAGCCCTGGGAGTACGCCGCAGATGATCTCGGTGGCTTCGGAGCGGAAGGGGGAAGGCGGACGCTCTGTGTTCTGCCGGAGAGGAAGGAGGTGGTCCAGTCCAGGGCCTTCTCTTGGATCCCGGCGTTGTGGAGGCGTGTTTGTAGTGTGTGGTGGCAGACCGTGTCGAAGGCGGCTGACAGGTCCAGGAGGATGCGGGCCGCCGTTTCTCCGTTGTCCAGCAGGGACTTGATGTCATCGGTGGCGGCGATGAGGGCAGTCTCGGTGCTGTGGTTGCTGCGGAACCCGGACTGGGAAGGGTCCAGGATGTTGTTCTCCTCGAGGTAAGCGGGTCAGTTTGTTGACGGTCTTCTGATGACCTTCGCCGGGAACGGGAGTAGGGAGATGGGCTGGAAGTTCTTGAGGTCCTTGGGGTCCGCCTTGGGTTTCTTGAGTAAGGCGTTGATCTCGGCGTGCTTCCAGCTCTCCGGGAAGGTTGCTGTCTCGAAGGAGGTGTTGATGACTTTCCGGAGATGGGGTGCGATGGCTGTGCTGGCTTTGTTGAAGATGTGGTGTGGGCATGGGTCTGACGGAGATCCGGAGTGGATGGTGTTCATGATCTTGATGGTGTCGTCGTCATTGATGTTGGTCCAGGAGAGCAGGCGGTTGGTGCGGATGGTGGTCGTGGGGCGGAGGTCTCAGTGGTTGTCGGGGTGGTCGTGGCGTTGAAGCTGTCGTGGATGTCTGCGATCTTGCGGTGGAAGAAGGTGGCCAGCGAGTCGCACAGGTCTTGCGAGGTGGGACGTCGTTGGTGTTGGAGCTGGGGTTGGAGAGTTCCTTCACGATGTTGAAGAGCTCTTTGCTGTTGTGCGCGTTGTTGTCTAGGAGGTCTTTGAAGGAGTCCCTTTTGGCAGATCTGATGAGGTGATGGTGTCTGCGGGTGGCGTTCTTGTGGGCTGCGTGGCTGTCCCGTGTTCGTTCACGGAGCCAGATCTTCTCCAGCTTTCGGCAGGTTTGCTTGGAGGCCCGGAGGTCTTCAGTGAACCAGCTGGCTTTCTTGTTGGTGTGACTGTTGGAGGGTTTCTTGATCGGGGCGAGGGTGTTGGCGCAGTCGTTGATCCACTGTCTGAGGTTGCGGGCGGCGGCGGTGGGGTCGGCGGGTGGGCTCTGGGCGAGGGTGGTGGTTAGCTGGTCTTCGGTGACTTTGCTCCAGCAGTGGCGGGGCATCTGTTGGGTGCGGTGGTGCGTTTCTTGAAGGTGAAGTGGATGCAGCGATGGTCGGTCCAGTGGAGTTCGGTGGTGTGGTAGAAGGAGACGTGGGGGCTTGCGGAGAAGATGGGGTCAAGCGTGTGACCGGCGGAGTGGGTGGGTGTTGTGGCGAGTTGTCTGAGTCCGAGGTTGGCTAGGTTGTCGATCAGGGTGGTGGAGTTGGTGTCGTTGTTGTTCTCGAGGTGGAAGTCCAAGGACCTTTTGCACCTCCGCTCAGCTGAGTCTGCCCCTGCCAGTAAGGTTACCTAGTGTGTCACAGGACTTCGGAAACCCTTAGAAAAAGAGGTCAGGGCATGCCTTAGGGCGGAGTGCCCACATCCCTCCCTCTCATGCAAGGTGGCGGTAGATGCTCGAATGGCCACGTTTTTGCAAAAATATATTTGTGACCCCAAGAAGGGGAACAGATAGGTCCTGGAAGTCCTGCTAGGACAAGCTTCTTGATGGCTGTGGCCCCATCATGAAAATCCTGGACCCTGCTCTCTTTCGAATCAATCTCGAGTTGGACGCAACGCACCATAGTGTTTATAGGGAACTCAAATTGCGCCCCATCAACTGAGAGACGCAAGTCCCTCCTCCTAAAAGTTGACCCCAAACTGGGGAATCTCGCTTCCTCAGAGGCACGCGCTGTGGCACAAGGCGGGCTCTTTGGTGAGCCATTTATCAAGCAGTTGGGCAAGTTTGTCACTACGTTCACCTCACTGGATAAGGCACATGCTTCGACCAAGAAGATTTTAACTGAAATTTTTTGTCGGGGCCAGCTGTGGCAGGGGGCGCTTGGCCGGCTGCTTTTACACCCAAGGTTCTCCCAGAGGATTCAAGACGGCGCAGGACCAGCTCAGGCAGGGAGAATTCTTCCAGTCCAGGAGAGGCCACAAAGGTCGGGGCTCCAGAGGCACATCCAGAGGGCATTTCCAGGCCCAATCAGTTGAGAGTTTTCCCCTTCCCCCAGTTAAGGGTGGGGGGCAGACTGGCTTTGTTTCCGCACAATTGGGAGCGAATTACTTCAGATGCATGGGTCCTTCAAACCATCAGTGGTTTCCACATAGAATTTTATGGGAGCCCGGTTCAAGAATCCCACCCTCATATGCTGGTTTTTTCAGAAGCTCAGGCAGCCCTAGTAGACACTATGTCTAACAGATGAATCCCTTTGGGAAGCATAAATCGCACACCAAATGTTGAGTAAAACCTTCGAGATGCGAGTTAAGAAGAGAATATAACTTAAATACTATGATATGAGGATACTAGAAGGATGGAACGATTGGATTTGGAGAATGATGGGGGAGAATAAAGTGGTTTTCTAGGAATCGTACCCTCCCAGTGCGATAGTGGATGATGTGTGTAACAGGAGTTGTTTTAACATTACAGAGCCGGCAATCTAGTGTGTATGTTTATTGATTCATTTACAATGTATTTTGTTGCGAATAATTAGAAATGTTTTTAAACTAAAAAATGAAAAAACTGTTGGTGTATTTGGCATTATATGATTACATATACATATGTATATATTTTTTCTTATATATAGATTCAAAGTGCTGGAAATTTTTAATTGTGTCATTGTAAAGCCTGAAGAAGGTGGTTGGACCTGCAGATACCACCGAAACGCGTCGCTCTTTGGTCGTCTCCAAAGAAATATTTTTTAATTTGTTATGGAATCTAAATATACTTTATAATAGGACAATATCCCTAATTCTGATTTAGGATGGACTGTTAATGTTGATTTCCATAATTGATGTGCACTTTGTTTTTATTATGTACTTTTTTGTGTATTTTACTGTGCAATAACCCTGAATGCATTTGTGTGGTATTGGTTTTAATATTAGAGCGGACTGCTCAATGTGATTTTTCCCTATTCATTTGTTATTTATTATATTGAATTAATGAATAAACATTTACACATCTGATTGGCTGGCTATTGTGATAAGCTCCTAGTGTCCGAGTGAAAAGTGAGAATTTGGTGTGCGATTTATGCTTCCCAAAGGGATTCATTTGTTAGACATAGTGTCAAGTTGGTGTCCTGTCCCTTTGAAAGAGTGTGACCCCTCTCTCTTATTTTAGAGCCCTAGTAGACAGACAGGTGGTGGATATCCTGCACAAAGGGGCACTATCCCGTTCCTCCTTCCACCCACAGGGTTTCCTAAGCAAAGTATTTTTGGTGGACAAGACCAAAATGGGGGCAGCGCCCGGTCATCAATTTAAAGGAATTCAATGGGCGGCTGGTTTAGCGCCACTTCAAAATAGAGGGAATCTACCTGGTGCGCAATCTTCTTTGTCCGGGATGACTGGATGCTGCGTTTGGACTTGAAGGACGCCTATCTGGCGATCCCCATTTTTTCCCCTCAACAAAGGTTTCTGCAGTTCAAATGGAGGGATCAGTTATATGAGTTCACAACCCTTCCTTTCGGTCTTTCCTCAGCTCCTTGGTGTTTCACAAAGGTCCTCAAGCCAGTGCTGGAGAACCTCGGACTCAAGGGTTCCACCTTATAATTTATCTCGACGATCTACTCCTATTGGATCAGTACCTGGCACAGTTGTCGGAGCAGCTACAGACAGCAGTGGACCTACTTGGGCTTTGTCATCAACAAGAAAAAGTCCCCGTTTACCCCAGAGAAATGGACAACTTTCCTCCGGTTCTATTTAGACTCACTGCAAAAGACCATGAGCCTACCTTCTCGGAAGGTATCCAAGATCCGCAGGGATATAAAGAGGACTCTGGCCAGGCCCACGACGTCTCTCCAGCAGATTGCCGGTTGATGGGTCTTTTGTCATCCTATATACCATGTGGTCTTCCCAGGCCCTCTCCACTACAGGGTTCTCCAAAGCCTCAAGGCTTTCCACCTGCGAAGGGGTCTGCAATATTCTGAGCAGGTCCCACTCGCAGAATAAGTGAGGATGCAGATGAGGTGGTGGTTGGACCACATGGAGACGTGGAATGGGCGAGCCATATTCGGTTCAGACCCAGATATGGTGATAGAATCAGACGTCAGCAAGTCAGGCTGGGGGGCTCACTGCGGGGACTCCTTTACCGGAAAAAAATGGCCCGCAGTCAAGCAACAACTCCACATCAACTGTTTGGAATTGATGGCGGGCTAGTTTGCCATAAAGTGTTAGACAAAGGACAAGCTCAGCGGCAGTGTCTTTGTCAAGATGGACAATGTGTCGGCAGTTCGCTACATAAACTATCTTGCAAGTACTAAATCCAACGTACTTGCGGACCTGACCAAGGAATTTTGGACATTCTGCCTCTACCACAGTGTCTCAGTGATGGCAAAGTATCTTCCCAGGGAGTCGGATTGCAGATTGGTGCTTCAGGGCATGGTCAGACATGAGCCTCTGGCAGTTAAATCCCCAAGTCTTCCGGAGACAGCACGCTCTTTAGGGTCCGTTCTCGGTGGATCTTTTCGTTTCCTGCCTTGAGCATCAGCTTCATAAATATTTCAGTTGGAAGGCGGATCCTATGGCAGCAGCGACGGATGCCTTCCTCCAAGATTGGTCGCGGGAGGAGGGCTATGCCTTTCCACCATTTCCCATGATCATGCGCCTCTCAACCAAGATCCGCAGACAAAAGGTGAAGATGGTTCTGATTTCGCCTTATTGGAGGTCCCAAGTGTGGTTTCCAGTTCTTCTGAAGCTTTCCTGGGATTCTCCAATCCTTCTACCCCCAAATCCGGATATCCTCCGGGATCCCCAGGGCAGTCACCATTCTCTGCTCCTTCAAGGTCGGATGCTTCTCATGGCCTGGCAGATTTCAGGCGTCGCTGGAGACTCCGCGGCCTTTCACAGGAGGCGAAAGAATTCTGGCAGTGGCCTGGGCAGACAGCACAAACAAGCGGTTCAGGTCGGCTTGGGCCCGATGGGTTGGTTGGTGCCTTCGGAATGATCAGGATCCCATGAGGTGCGAAGTGGTCCACATCATGAATTGTCTGGCTTCATTAGCATCTAAAGGTTTGGCTTACCATACAGTTAATTCTTATAGGTAGGCAATCTCCGCGGGTCATGTTCCCGTCCAAGGTGCTTTGGTGGGTGAGCATCCTTTCATATGTAAGCTGATGAGGGATTAGTTTGTCACTTCCCCCACAACCCAGACATTCCAAATTGTGAGATGTTAACAAGGTTTTGCATCTTTTTCGAACTCGGCAACCGAACAAATACCTGTCACGAAAGGCATTGTCAGTGAAGCTCACCATGCTCTTATGTCTAGTATCATGCAGGAAAGTATCAGATGTGCAGGCTTTGGACATCTCTGGAAGGGTCTTTACCCCCCAGTGGGTCACTTTTCATATTTCTAGGCGAACGAAGTCGGATTCCAAAGTGGTGTCATATCCTGCCTTTGATAAGCAAAGGAAAATAAAGAAAGTAGAGCATAATCCTCGCCTTTGTGTCCTTAATAGAATTGAAACTTTTCTTCATGTCTACTAGGAAATTTTTCATTTTGTGGTGTAAGCGCCACCTCTCATCGTGCAACTAATAGGCACTGAAATAAACGTGAAGTCAGCAACTCCAGCAGGTCTTCAAAAACACCACTCTTAAATGCAAAGAACAGCTGAACAGCAGTTTGTATTTACAATGCAAGAGTTAACGCACAGTCTCTTATCAGAGATGCCAGTGGCAACACAACCAATGGTTGGCAACACATTTCTACTGACACGCACTGGAACATTCGGTTGAATAGGCTTCATACTACAAAGCATACGTATGAACTATCAGCATCAACCAGAAAATGTTATCAGCAGCAATTGCTACATTTGGAAGGAAAAACACTGAGTGTGCTGTCTTGCCTGGGCACAATTATCATGGAAGTCAAGCAACCATGACATTACTGGGCAAGATGTTTTGTCAGCCTGTCAAAAGCAAATGTCCATAATAAAATTGGTTTAATGACGCAACTTCGAGGGCCTTGCCTTCGGCCTCGAACACGCCTTATATTTTATATTTGAGCATGTACACACAGAACATGCTTTACCAGTGCCCATTCAAACTCCTGCCTTTGACCCGGTTTTTCATTTCTCAACAAGCCAGCGATACGTCAAATTACGTGAACTGCCAGCTAGAATATAACTACTCAGAAGGCAAATGCAGGTATAACACCGAAGTGAATTCATCACACCAATACCCTAAGCCTCTAAACACACAGTGACCTTAAAATGTGCTCCTACAGGACCACATATGAAAAAAATGAACTAACAGACTAGAACCAATTGCTTATATTTTATTTATTTAGGTGCAAGCTGCAATCGTGCAATGAACGATGTTACACAGCAACAAAGGGAACATAACAAGAGAGGCTGGGTGCTTATATGAAGCTCTGAGGGTGATGGTATCAAAGATGAGAAGCGAGGACAGCAAACATGACCAGTATATGCAATAAAATGCTCTAAATACTGCATGTTATTCATGATACATTGCAGTATTCGCACGTGGCAAGACAGCAGGAAGCAGAGAAGAGAGCACGAGGCAGAGGAAAGTGGGGCAAAATGAGTTGGGCATGTCCACCAAGGCCTGACTACCAGTAGAGAAAGTAAGTTTTGAGAGCAAACTTAAAAGATGGGAGGTAGGGAATGACTAAGGTCAGGAGGTAAAGCATTTAAAAAAAAATGCACAAGATGGTGGAGAAAGGGATAAAGAGATAAATAAATTGTGCACAAAAATGTTTGAAAACAGCGATAAATTGGGTGTTAGCAAAGAATCAGACAAGAATCAGACACAGCCTACTGCAAACAATGAGTTTGCAGTAGGCTGTGCTGCTTCTGAAAGCCATCAGGCCTGTTAGGTTTGTCACATCATCAAAGCACCAACTACTATTGTGATGCCATTGTAGAGTACTCCCCATCAGGGTTCTCCTTCATGCAGATCTGGGAAGCTCATCAACTTGACTGGAGGAACCATAGTTTCATAATGTCTGTTGTGTTGGTGTTTTGATGTATGTGGTTAGTAGAAAGATTATACGGTGTTTAGATTTGTAATGGTTTGTAAGATTTAGTGTGAAAATAAAGTAGACTGGATCTATGCAGGCTTTGTGGTGTTTTATAGGTATGGGTGGATGTGCCGAAAAACTTTTCATTTTGTTTCCCAATGGATGGGAGGCCGTGATCAGATATCCTTTGATCAACGAGATTAGTGCCTTTATTATACTAGCATTTACAATAATAACAATGGTTCAAGCACAAAAACATTTAAGTAAAGACCAAATACATGAAACTGATACCCATGGACCAACAGACAGTTGATATTGCAAAAAAAACTTATTTACTAGAGCAGTAATACAAAGTAACAATAAAGCAATAAGACAATAGACTAACAAGTGCTCATACAGTTACACAACCAACATTACAGAAAAGACAATTGACAGAGTAAACAATAAAACAATGGCAGAGGCAAAATAAACTAAGAAAACTGAAGCGAAAAATCGCAAAAGCAGAAATGGCAATAGATGCTTCATCTTCAATGTATGCCAAAGATAAGCGTTGATGGCGTTTCAACCAAAACAACTAGTATGGTCATCATCAGGACCGACGAGACAAAATTCAGAGCATCCAATAGGTAATTTTCACTCAAAGTCTGAAATCAATCAAGACCTTCAGCATGACTAGGTAAGGACCATGCAAGGTCAACACAACAGGAATAAAAATCTGTCAAGGTTCCGCCCAACAATGTGGTGGGAAACTATAAACAATGCACGTGAGGACCTGCTCGAATGTAATGCCCGGTCCGTAGCGAGTGCAGGATAAATCTTCTGCAACAGTGCCTGATAAATCTAGCACCCGACCGCTTGGGTCACCAAAAATGTAATGAGATTATACTAGCATCATACATTTTTAGGGTGCCATGTGGTTCACATGTGCATCTCTTGCATTTATATTAATTTTCTGAGTGCTTCTTGGGTGTATGATGTGCAGAACATTAGAGTGTTGGTTTTATTGCGTTTGGCTAAGTATTTGGCTATGGTGCAGCATTATCCGCATAACATGGAGATTCTGTCTAGTGTGGAAAAGTATGTCTGTTGTCTTGCCATTAGCTCAGCCATTTTGCGCTTCATCCTCCATTGCGACCGCTCTACAGGGGTCACGAATGCTCTGTGGCTTCACATCTTGATTCACCTCACCTCTGCACTGCCACCAACGCCCTGTTCCTGATCTGACCTACCGCCACCTGCCTGAACTCATGCTAAACCAGCCGAGCAGGACTGTCCGTGCCTTTGTTTGCCACAATCTGACTGAACTCTTGCTAACCCCAGTTGAACAGGACTGTTCACCTGCGCTTACTGTCCTCACCCTGCCCTTCGCCCTACAGGGTTTGACAGCTACCATCTTCGGACTTATCAGATTGTCCTCTGCTTGTTGTGTAATTATGAGTTTCACCTACACCTGCAGGGGCCCAACAGTGACCATCTGCTAACTTATCAGATTGACCTCTGCCTGTATAATTATGATGTTCATTGTTTTACTGTACACGTCTCCCTTTGTATAATTATGGTGTTCGTTTTCTGTATACATCCCCCTTTTCATAACCATGGTGTTCTTTTCTTTACTATACACGCCTGGGGTGGGGATGAAGGGTATATAAGACGTGGAACCAAAGTGCTTGGCAGATTGCCTCCTCAGACAAGCTGCGGGTGTCTGTTGCTGATGCTCTCTCTACATCTCATGAGATTGTAATAAATATCCTTTCTCTCGGCGCTCCAGTGTTGGTCTCAGTTTGTATCCCGGACCCGTGGACTAAGGGTGGACCCTGCACCTTTGGGTGGTCTTCCAAGGAGACCCCCAAATCCACACTAGCACATGCAGTTTTAGTATGACCATTTTAGGGGACAGTGAATCAATGGTGTGGGTTGTTACTGTTGGCTACTGAAAGCCCCTAGATACCAGATGAAAGCCCAAACAATAGTTATCTAAGGAGTGTTGGTTGCGTGCGGTGAGGTTGGTCTACTAAATGCAGGTTATGTGTTGCTTTGGGCACCAAAATAAGTCACATTAAAACTAATTATTTCCCCAAAACCACATAAAAACGTAAATAATAGTTCAGGTTAAGCTTTCCTGCATAGGAACTACTTATTATTCACACTGAGAAAGTCACAATATTTTGTTCAGAAAATTATTTTACAATGCTCTGTTTAAACAAGCTGTCAACAGCCACATGTACTACTCAATGTATGTCCAAAGCAACCTTAAGCTCTGATAACATTACATATTTGGTTCTAAACAAAACAGTAGGAGGAGAGGGTATGGGGCCGAAGAAGGATGAAGAGTATGCAGGTTGCAAAGGTGATGACTTGAGGGAAGAGAAGGCAGCATTTGGGAGACATTCAAGTAGTTTGCATTAGTCTAGTTTTCACAGAGGTAAGTGGGCTAATGAAGAACTTAGTGGCATGGAACGGGAGGTGGGTTGGAGTTTTTGGACGTTCAGTAGCTGCTATCAAGCTGCAGTTGCCAAATTAAATTTGAAGCAATGCAAGTACATTGAAGACTCGAACAGCACAAGGAAAATAAAGATGGATTAGAGCAGGCTGGGAAACGGGGAAATTGTTTTTGGGAGGTTTAAGTAGTAGAGATCGTAGAATTATTCACAGTCATGAAGCTATTAAACAGCTCGAAATAAATGGGGAATGAGAAGATTTGGATTTCATTGGCATCAACCTGAATGAGAAACTGCAAAAGAGGAAAAGGCACTCAGGGACAAGGTGTACAAAGAGTTCACCGTGCTGACCAACATGTGACAGAGGGGCTTTGGGAGAGGTAAGAGGAGAACCATTTGGGGGTGGTGCCAGCCATAAATACCAACAAGCATTGGCATAGCCAATAGGTCTCGCCTTTTAGACCTTATAAGTGTTTAGCCATGCAGCATATTATCCTGGGATAAATACAATATGGCACAAATGTTTTTTTTGGTTGGGGGGGTACTGAGTTCCGTTTGACATTTTTTATAAATAATTTCACGATTTCCAAAGCGCACATTATTTGTGTAAGAGCTTATATAACGACCCCTTATTTGTTTTTTTGTTTGCATTATTTGGTCAAATTTGGAAATCCGTGCGATTTTCCATACTTCTATCAGAAGAGATGTTTTTTCTAAGCTAGGTTTTTGTTGAACTGCGCCAGTCTCTATTTTTGTTTTTAGATTAAGCAACATTAAAAAAAACTGTAATGAAGCTTAAAACTTAAAAGACATATATACTTTTAAAGTTCGTTTTTGTTCCCAATCAATAAAGTCAATTTATTGTTGTGTGGAGCACAATAAAAGACTGGCAGTGATTCAAACCGTCGCGCCCAATGTATCCAATTTTGATAAAAAGGAAAGCTATAATTGCACATTTACATTGGCCAAATCTGTAACATACACGGTTGCAATTGTGACTAATCAGTTCATATTGGTTGTGATTTCATTGTAGTTAATATAAAAATTGCAGTTTCGATTCCTTTTTAACCCTTTTGTTGAGCCAAGAGAAAAGAGTAGTCTTCCAGGCAGGCTGGCTTTGAAATTTCGCTATAATGGACCAGGGGCCGAGTGTTCAAAGTACAGCCCTCATGACACCTTTACATGCAGCCACCCCGGAAAAATGTTTCCGAGTACCCATACAATAGAAATCCACAACAACAGAGAAAAGCAAAAGTTGTAAATGTTAATACATATGAGCCTTTAGCCAAATTGTGGTGTCAAATTTACCGAATATATAGCTACTTTTGTGACTTTCCGCTTTCAATGCAAATGTGAGGGAGATGTTCTTGCTATATTTCGTTGATTCATGCAACATATTGCTAAAGACATTTCAAGATGAATACAGCTGCAATGCTGGAAGTTTCCTGTAAATTACAAAATAAGTACAACATTGGCCGCCTGGTTATTTATATGTAGTTGCTAAATGGTATTGAGTGCTCTAAAAATAACTACGATGGAGTCAATTAAAAACATGCACTGGCCACTTCACACGAGCAACTTCAATGTTGTTGTTTTTGCATTTCCATTTTTCTTTCTCCGTGTTTTGCCGTTGGTTTTATGAGAGGGAGGGCGAGACAGGCAGGGGAGAGAGAGTAGAGCAATGTAAACAAATGCGCAGCCACGCTAATGCAAAACAGATGGCCCCTGCGCGCCGCTGCTCGCTCCCGCAAGGTGGATGCCAGCACAAGCACGAGTGCTTGAAAAGGGCAGACCGATTTCTAAAGGCATTCTCCTAGAGCAGCGCTGTGCGCTGCTCTAGGCTCGACCTAATAATTAGCATAAAGCAGCCCACTGATGAAGGTGACAGATTGGCCAAGGATAATAAGTATGACTGATGGATCGTTATGGTGGTTTGAAAGGATGGAGTCAAGTTGCATGAAAGATACAGAAAGAGCAATCTTGGTGGAACAGAAGCACAGAAATGGACAGGAAATCCTCTGTGGGTAGGTAGAGAGTGGGCCTGATGACCACCAGTTGCTGCAGGACTTCAGAAAAGAAAGGCAGTTGGGAGACAGGACGGCAGTTAGGTAAATAGGGATCCAACTTTTTTTCCCACAAGTTGTTACACTGCGTACTCGAAATGTTGTAGGTGGTTGCCGGTGAAAGAGACCGGATGAATGGGAGACAGAGGTGGTGGCATGACAAGGTGGAGGATTTGTAAGCAGAAATGGTCAGGGTGCAGGAATGGGGAATAACTCATTCAGGGACATGGTTAGAAAGAGGATTAACACTATCCTTTGCAACCTCCCAATCCGCAAAGGACCCTGCATCAGTGTCTGGTAATCACACCATCTCCAACTCTCCCCTGTCTCACCCTGTCATGGAAGAGGGACTCGAACAACTTATCAGATGTTCCGGACCCATGAGAAACGTATTCAGTCATGTACACACTTCAAGCAGACCCCAAATTGTATTAAGCCCTGCCTTCAAAGTTGGCCACAAGTTACTAGCTTTCATTAAGCCCAGAGACCTCCATTGGGGCACTCACAGATATCCAATGAATCATACACTCCCTCATAGTAATCTTTCTAAGAAAGACTGCAATGCACTCAAGGTATGCTATATCTTTAAAAAAACAGCACAAACTCTGGTGTCTGTATGCATGAATGTGTTAGTTTTTATAAAGAAGCACATTTAGCTTGTAAGCAAAGGAGTACTGGACGCCGACGGGAGTTGAGAGACTTTCACATACTGAATACTTGGGGGAATGGAGAGGGGAAGTGGTCTTTACTCTGTTTTGGACTCAGATCAGTGTTGGAAGCAGACGGGTTCCTTATCAATGACTGAGGAGGTGCTCCCTGAGGAGATGGGTCTTCAGCGGTTTCTGGACAACAGAAGTATGGGGCAACCCTGGGTCTTTGTTATACTTCTTAAATACCCCCTTCCAACCATCAACTAAACACAGAAATCAAAGAGCAGACTGCAATACCATAACCAAGCACACATCTGATTTATGGATACTAAGGCCTGGACAGTCAAACAAAGGTACTGCTCGTCCAGGAAATGTGTCAAAGGACCTAAAAGGGTTTCACATAAATGCGACCATTGTGCACCTTAAACCACTCAGCTTTCCCAAGTGGTCACTAAAAAATTATAGAGATAAAACTAATGTCGGATCAAGAACCAGATTTCCAGAAAACTACTTCTATAGGCAAGTTATGATTTTTTGAAAGTATGTACACTTTCAAGGAGACTGATCAAAATCATCTATGTTGAAGATCTAAGCAAAAGCTTTGGGACTTGTAGCCCCTGCACAACTACATGGCTCTGCCGCCTAACAATTTTTTTTTAATTGTACCTATTTTACTCATCTTTTAGAAAACCACATGGCCCATTAGCCCAGGTGCATTATCAAAATCGTGCATGTGCTACCTCTGGATGCTCTGCGATGCTTATACCAATATAACAATTTTCCAGGATAGAGGTCTACAATTTCAATTTTTCTAGTTACAAATTGTTCGAGTTGTTGATCGGCATCTTATCCTCATTGACTCAATAAGCAGAAGCCTCCTACTTAGTACAGCAACAGTTTGCATTTATTCTCACAAAGAGTTGAAAGTAAAGAGTTTCACAAATCCCAGTGACTGCTTGTTGAACAAAACGTTCACGATTCTGAAAAGACAAGCCAGACAAAATTAGTTTGAGATTAAGAGACCAAATATTTCTGCTGCAGGCTAAAACTCCTGGTGAACAGATGTTTAATGCCCTATGGGTTACAGGTCTTTCAGCCGTAATTGTACTTGACATATTTTGCCTTTAAGCTCATTACTTGCCTTATCCGGGGCAAACTAGGACTTTCCCAATTAGCCTACATTACATATGAACTGATTAGTACTGGGTCTCTGAATAGAAAATAGTTTTCATAAAATAGTTGATACATGGTTGATGGGTTCTTTTTTTAATATATATTCAATTGAAATTATATTAAAACCACCATAAAATCACCACAATAAATCATTAAACAACCTGTTAAAACGTATATTACTATATGGTGAAACCTACTGTCTAGGAGCATTCACAAGCACCTTGCCGCAGATGTTTTTTGGCTGAAATTAGAAGAATAAATCTAGCACCACAATTTTATAGGTAAAAAAAATGTAGCTACATTTCTATGAAAATGTTTTCAAACAACATATTTCCACCGAGTATTAAGTAACAAAAAGGGTATATTATTGATCGGAAAGTATCAAAAAACATTTTAGACGTTTAATTTTTACCAGAAATTACCAAATCTAGACTAAACAAACCCAAACAAATGTAATTAAGTGCTCGTAAAATAAAATGGCCTGTAATCAACTAGTCATTTGAGTACTTCCACGATGCTTTCCATAGGGGTGCTATTCAACAACTGTCTTTATTTCATCAGTCGTTGATACCAGTCTGGGATATGTGGGTCATCCACTAAAGTCACTTGCGAGGTATTATAGAAACTTCCTCCCTAAGGAGGAGATAATTGATGGTATCAGAGTCAAATCCATACCCAGCGTCCCTCAAATATCTAGCACTGGATAATCCTTAAGTCTCCATCAGTGTAGCAGCATTATTGTAGGTATGAAGGGTTGCCATGCCAAAGGACTTCTAAAATGTCAAAGTATATACTGACATAACCAGTTCTAACACTACCCATCCAGTGCATATTCAAAGTTGCGACCTTCAGCATAGGTGCTAAGGGTGTGCTACAGCACGTTCAGTGTAGACTGTAGGAAAGGACTGACCAGACCTGTGGGCAAAAACGTTCTGGCAACATCTAGCACTCATGTTTTTAATGCCCCACTTATAATGCATCGCTAAAGCTGCATTCTGCTCATCTGGTAAATACTGTCTGGCTGTCTTGTGCCGATCGAATCCTGGCAGCAACGGAAGCTCTTGCATCCTCCCGACAATCAGCACCCCTTGTCTGGAAGGGTGTGGTTAAGACTGTACGAGCACGGAGCTGTAGTATGTCATGGGACTTCACAGCAGGCAGACAACTCTGCTCAACACAGCGGCATATCTAACCCTCTGGCCACAGTGAAGAGGGAGGGGGGAGGGTGCTGGCGAGTTTTCTTCGTTTGCCGCTTGAGGAGCGGGGAGGGGGTGCTTGCTATTGCCGCCCTGAGACAGCAGATAAGAGCAGAGACGTTTTAATGCATGGGCAAAGAGGGCTCTGGCCCAGGGCCCCAGCCTTTCAGGGGGCCCCCTGACTGAGTCAGCTACGTTCTCCAGAGTTTTGCCCTAATGACCTTGAATATTTCTTAAACAGATTGTTTTAAATTCTGTTTTCCTTTAATTTATTTTTTATGTACCTGATGTGTGAGAGTCTAGTACAGCCATTATGCAGAGAAATGTTGTGTTTGTTTCATGCAATATACATAAAAAGTTTCTTTTAGATCAAAACAAGGCCTACATATAAGAAATGGGAGGGCGTCACAGAGATTATTTGCAGTAATATTGGTGAGCTGCTGCTGTGTTACAATATTGAAAACACACATAACTATCCCTGAATATTAGATGTAAACACGTTTAGGGCCTTATTTATGAGAAGTGATGCATCGCTGTGTGAAAACAGGGATGCGTCACTTCTAGTGCGCCCTCCTTGCGACATGATGGATGCGTCATATTTACTGTATGACGCATCATGTCACAAGGAGTTACAGATACGTCAGTACTTCTGACATATCTGTGGGCGCAAAAGTGATGCATTGCTGGGGTGTGTCTGAAAATAGACGCAACTCCAGCAATGTGTCCTTTCACATGGGGCAAGCCCCATGTGACAGGGCCTGCATCAGTCTTATGCCTGCTGTGAGGCAGGTGTAAGATATTGACGCAATGGCGTCCTAGAAGTGGCGCACTGAGTTCTCATAGATTTCAATGCGCCACTTCTACGAGGCTTTTGCGGGGGAACACCCACCCTGCATACATTATACCTGCCTAGATGCGTCACTTTGTAATTAGGGCGCAACATGGCACATTTTTACGCTGCCGGTACGTCACAAAAGTGACGCACCAGCGGCATAAAAGTGAAGCAAGGCCTCATAAATAAGGCCCTTAGAATTTGAACGACTGTTCCTTTGCACAGTCAGGGACCTAATGAAATGAAATAGTGTATTTAATAAAGCGCGCAGCTACTCAGACTAGAGTGTCCTGGCGCGTGACAGCGGGAGGAAAACGTGCGTAAAGACCCATCAGTTATTAAAAAGCCAGGTTTTTAAGTTCTTCCTGAAAGAGAGTAGGTCTGTGGTTAATCTCAGAGACTCAGGAGTCTATACCACAATTTTGCGCCTAGAAGGCCGAAGGATCTGCCTCCAGTGCGGGCACAGCATATTTTAGGCACGATGGCCAGGTTGGCATTGGAAGATCTTAGGGGTCTAGATGTTGTGTAGCGATTAACGCGCTTTAACGCGATTTAGGTAGCCGGCTCCTAAGCCGTGGAAAGCTTTAAAGAACATGGTCATCGCTTTGAAGTCGATCCATTCTTTTATGCGGAGCCAGTGTAGAGACTTAAGAATAGGGGTCATAATAGATCTGGGTTTAGGTCTCAGGATGGGTCTGGCTGCCGCGTTTTGTACCACTTGTATGCGCTGGATAAGGGATTTGGGAAGACCGAGGTACAAGCTGTTGACATAGTCAAGCTTTGATGTCACCAGAGCCTGCTCCACGATCTTTCTGCTCCTAAGCAGTAACAGTGGCAGGAATTTTTTAGCATCCGGAGTATGCCAAAGCAAGCGCCAGTTAGATTTTGGATTTGAAAGCGCATGGAGAGTGTCTTGTCTATGACAATTCCTAAGTTTTTGACTTTCTCCTTTTCCGCGGGCGGCAGATCTTTTGGCCACCAAGAGCTCCAGTCTGGCGTTTCTGGATTACCAAAGAAAACAACTTCAGTTTTGTCAAGATTGCACTTCAGCTGATTGATCTTAAGCCAGTTAAAAACCTTTGTGAGGCAAGACCTAATCATTGCCCCTCAAAGTCGGTTCCTTTTCACATGTAAAAATCAGCTGAGTGTCATCAGCATAGGAAACAATTTTGACGCCCTCTTCCTCTACCAGAAATGCAAGGGGGGATAGATATCTATTAAAAAGGGTAGGGCTGAGAATGGAGCCCTGAGGGACACCTACATGAAGGAGCTTCCCATCTTCAAAGTGTTTTTGGAGGGCCTTGTTTACATGCTTCTCTAATACTTTGGAGAGGGCCGGAAGAAGGGAGATTGGCCTGTAGTTGGCAGGGTCCGTCGGTTTGGCGTTAGCCTTTTTTATCAGTGGAAGAATCTTAGCATTCTTCCATAATTTCGGCATGTTGCCTAAGGAGAGGGAAGCATTAAAGAGCTGGTTTACCGTGGGTTTTATGGTGGGAGCTAATAGGTTCAGGATATTCGCTGGACATGGGTCGGTAGGAGAGCCAGACTTAATGCTTTGGAGAAGGGTCAGTGACTCTTCAAGCTGAAACTTCAGGGAAAGCTAATAAAGATGGAGGATCCAAGAGGTGAAATTTGCTATAAGAACTAAGGTAGAAGGTCAGTTCTTCCTCTGAGATGTTAGTGAAGGCTTGTTGGATCACGGAGATCTTTTTGTGGAAGAATTGAGCTATTTGCTTAGACCATTCTTCCATGCATGGCCCTTCCTTTGTTCTGGCTTTCGGGGCAGTAAAGGATTTAACTATACTAAAGATTTCCTTACTCTTATTTTGGGCATTTTCTATCTATGTTTGAAAGACATTTTTCTTGGCTGCCTTCACGAGAATGTAATGAGCTTTTAAGGTGTCTTTATACACCTCCCTGTCCTCAGGTAGATAGGATTTACGCCATTTCCGTTCCATTTTTCTACAATTACTTTTGCTAGATCTGAGGGAATCGTAAAACCATGGAGCTGGTGGGGCCGACCTCTTTGAGGAGCGGGAAACAACCAGTACCGCTGCACCAATGTTGGTTCGGAGCCATGAATCTATTGAGAGGGCGTCTGAGTCGGGGCAGCCAGACAGCTCCGGTGAGGAACGACCGAGGGTGTCTGCTAACATCGGGATGGATATTTTATGGAACATCCTGTAATTAGGGACCCTCTGCCCTGCGTTAGCCCGAGGGGCTGTGGCAGAGTTGGGATTGACGAATTTTAATAGGAGGTGGTCAGACCAGGTAATGGGAAGAGGTAGGCTTACTGATATGTCAAAGTTGTGAAAGATTTGGTCTAGGGTATGGCCCTTCTCATGGGTGGCCGAAGAAATAGATGGAAACATGTTGCAGGCCTGCAGCGTCTCCAACAAGGAAATTGTTTGAGGGTCTTTTCCATTGTCCATATGTATATTGAAATCTCCCAGAATAAGGCAGTTGTTGTATTTTAAGGCCAGGGAGGTGGTGGCTGCATTAAGCGCAGTAATAAAATTTCCAATTGCACCGAGAGGTCTGTAAATCAGAAAAACAGCTATGCTATGATGGGGGATAAGGTACAGCGGAAGCCTAAGGACTCTGTGCCCTCGATGTTTTCCATCGGGATGGGAGAGCAGTCTAGTTTTTTATTGCAAATTATGGCGACACCGCCCCCTTCCCACTCGGACGGTCCCTCCTAAGGATTTTATAACCCGTAGGGATGGCCGAGGTGATAGTAGGGTTGGAGGCTTCAGACAGCCAGGTCTCAGTGAGAAATAAAAGATCAGGCTGTTCGTCTAAAAGTAAGTCATAAATGTGTGGTTCATGCTTTTGCATAGAGCGACAATTTAAAAGTGTGGCCTTTAGGTCCTCTGTTTTCTTATTGTTTTTACACTTACTGTTGTGTGGGAGGATCTTGGGTGCGAGTTTCCTGGGCTGGAGGAAAGACCAGTTGCACTTATTGCATCGAAAGTCTACCTCCAAGCTCGGATCAGCCGCTGTACACTGACATAATGGCAGCCACCTAAGGCTAAGCAGTTTTTCCCTATTGTAATATAGTGAAGAAACTCACCGGAGGGGAACTGGGCAGCATGGCCGGCGTTGGACGCCTCCGGGACACTGACGGGCGCAGACGGGCTTGCTTTTGGCGCGCCTGTGGCGCTCCCGCTGCGCGCGTCCGTTTGCATTGGGAATATATAGGCTAATGTCTATGATGCAAACTGGATCGCTAATGCAGCTGAGGAAGCGGAAACTGCGTGGGCGTAAGTGAGGAGCCCGATAATAGCCCCAGCCCTCAGCACAATGGGCGTATCAGCCGCGGCAGACCACGACTGGAGGAAAAGCAAGATGCGAATCGGAGCAGCTAAGGAGGTGTAGGCAAGCAGAATCAAGTAAAGTGCAAGCACGCGTAGGTAGGAGAAATTGTTAAAAAGCACAGAGTAATTCAGCCACACATATACAATTTAAAAGGTAATAAAAACCTAGTAGCAGGACAGGAAACACTAAATCCTACCTCTCTCAGTTGCACGCGTCCGTTTTCATCAGGAATATTTAGGCTAATGCCTATGATGCAAACTGGATCGCTAACGCAGCTGAGGAAGCGGAAACTGCGTGGGAAACAGGGGCTCAAATTGGATCATAAATTCAAACATGTTCTGAACAGGGGCTCCCAAAATATGTTTGGCCCAGGGCCCCCAAAATCCTTAAGATGTCCCTGGATAAGAGCGGGGAGAGGCTGCCGCCCCCAACACTTGTGCCACCCGGGGCGGACCGCCCTCTCTCCCCCCCCCTCTCCCCCCCCTCTCCCACCCCCCCCCCCAACTACGCCACAGGCTCAAAATCTAATATCGTCCACAACAATTAATAATACATTGGTATGTTTCTAATTGACAGTTCATTTGCGGAAGGAATAGTTGGGAAGTCTAGTTAACCCCAGAGAATTATCAGACTAAGAGCTGGAAAATAGGTGCAAACACCTGCATGGATCCTCAGCTCAGTCTGACTTCACTTGTTGCTGAAAACGCTAGTCAAGCATATTCAAAATAAAATGAAGCGCGGATCTGTGAAAACCAATGCAAAACAGGCACTTGCAAAGCCAACAGGTCGAACTTTTTGTTAGGAAATCCTTGGTTCAAGGTGAGCTACTTTGCATGAGACCACATGAAAGCTGAGTGTAGGCCCTACTGCTGAACCAAATGCATCAGCAGAGTGAAGCTGTACACTTTATAAACGGTGTTCATAAACAGGGTCATAAAAAAGATCCGGAAGATGAAATTTGCATTAGAAATGGAGAACGTAGAGGCATGCAAAGCTAAACTACACAGTGTATATATACATTTGACAAAGAGTCCGTATTTTTGTTGCATCTTTAGAAAGTTCTTGTGCTCACGCTTTTACTTTGTGAAGAAAAAAAGCCCTAAACCCAACAAAATGTTATCATGAGACAGTGAAAACAAACGCACCATGCTATTCTCTAATCACTCGCGTGCATTAATTTATGACAGACTGAGGCACTCAAACAGCAAGCACTTCCTAAACAACAAAAAAACATAAAATGAGATATTAATATTTTGGTTGGTCGGGGGGGTGCTAGAGGGCGCACGGCAAGATGGCCGCACCTTAGTGAGGCTCTGCCCGGCTGAACGCCTATCCGTCTATTATCCGCCTGTCAACAGCTGCATCCAAGCCTCTATCGTGACTGCCCTGCATTGTGAGACCCTCTGGAATATCTTGCTCTGGTTTGGGCTGCTGGGGAGCACCGTGGCGCTACAAACACCTTGCTGATCGGATCCGACGGCGCCTCTACAAAATGGCGGCTGCCGCTAGACCCTGAGAGCGGACCTTGCCTGCTGCCGTAGCCGCATTTGCGACCGGAGGCGTATGCCCATTGTTGCGGAACCCGTGAGGAGTGCTACGCTGCTTGGAAATCGCTAGTGGTGGCCCCCGGAGCGGACTGGGAGGAGGTGTGCCGGTCTCTGACTGGTGCACGAGGAGCTCCGGCCTGGAACCGCGGCGTGTGGGCGCCTGAGGAACCTATCGTACTGAAGTGGACTGCGAGACGGCCTGGGTGTGCGGAGCGTTGGCTGGCGCTAGCTGCGGTGAGTGGGGTGCGGTTCGTCCCTGGCTGGTGGCTGCGGGTGCGGGTCGGGGAGCGGGCCGCGGCCTGTGGCTGGGGCTGGTGGGCGCGTGGTGCTACGGCCGTACTTTCTTTATCGCGCCACGTTGCTGGCCCTCAACATACAGCTGGGTCTGGAGCTGCGGGCACCAGCGGGGACCGCAGGGCAGGTGCGCGCCTGCCCTACACGGACTCCTAACACCTCGCCGAGCTGCCCCTGAGAGATCGTTCCCGCCGGGGTGCCTCGGACCTACATGGGGACTTCACCGATGTGTGGCAGTTTCTGTTAGCTCGAATCTGCATTGAGCTGCTGCCTACCGCATAACCGTGGAGCGGTTGCTGCTGTCCTCTGTTGCTGCTTGCATTGATCCCTCACCTGGGTGCGTGGCCTCGTGTGACTGCCTGGTGGTCTGTTGGGTGTCTCGCTGAATTCCCGCCACTTCTGTGCTTTGGGCCCTGTTGTACTCATTTGGACTACTCCATGATCACCGTGGTGCTGGACAGTGGGCTGATGGCATACATCCTGTGATTGTTGAATCTGCTCTTCACCTAAATTGGCCAGTGGATCTTGAGGATGTGCTCTGCTGTATAGGGTTAGATCTAACCTGAGCTTTGGTACGCATCTGCCTGCTGGATTATCTCAGCTGTCAGTCCCTGGAACTACGTTTTTGGGACTGGGGAGGCTCCTGGTGCCTAGCTTCACTGTTATTGTCGGAGGGTGTACTGCAGGGGGCCTACTCCTCGAGACAGTGTACATGGGAGCCTTATTATTGGTGCCTCGAATTGTGGTGGCGGTCACATTCCTCTAGGGCACCTGGAGTGGGATACAGGGAATAGGCACTTCTAACTTTTTGAGTGCCAGTAGACTTGCTGGACTGGTTGCGGCACGTGCCCCATACACAGAGGCCTGAGTGGTACACGACCAGGGTGCGTTCCCTTCTTCACTCCCTATCAGATAGTCTGGCTCAGGCTGCAGACACCATGGGGAGGGCAGATAAGTCTCAGCCTCGCCTCACGTTTGAGGCGCGCAAATCAACAAAAACCCTACAGAAGGCAGCCTCTGACTCAGAAGCGGACGCCCAGGGTGGGGCGCCCCCCACTATTGAGACAACGCTATTGGCCATGCAGCGCAGCCTCCAATCTACAGAGTGTACGATGGCGGCTGTGAATCACCGCCTAGATCACATGTCTGCGCAGCTTGAAAAACAGAACACCCGCATGGGAGAAGTCGAACAGCGGGTGTCTGCGACAGAAGATGGCCTTAGAGAGGTCGCTGGGAAGACAATTAATATGGAAAAAATTCTATCCCTTATTCAAGCCAAAAATGAGGACTTAGAAGCCCGCTCCAGGCGGAATAATATTCGCATTACGGGGCTTGCAGAGTCAACAAATGTGGGCAAACTGGAGACATTTGTGGAAAATTTGATTAAGGACATTTTTGGTATGGAACAGCTTTCTTCCATGTTTATTATTGAGCGAGCCCACCGCTCCCTAGCGGCGAGGCCGATCCCAGGCGCTCCGCCCTGCCCGATTATTGCGAGAGTGTTAAACTACAGGGACCGGGATGTAGTTTTGCGCATGGCTAGAGACAAAGGCAATATCGTGCACCAGGGTAACACTCTCGTTTTTCCCTGATTTCACTGTCACTGTTCAGGCTGCGCGTCGGGAGTTCGGGGCTGTCAAAAAGTTTTTACAGTCCGAGGGGGTTCCTTACGCGATGTTATATCCTGCCCGCCTGCGGATAGGCCCGGATGGAGACTCGAAAATATTTACCAATCCCAAGGCAGCTCTGGAACATGCAAAACATCTGAAAAGGAGCCGGCGCGAATCTAGGACTCTGTCCGATACTGAGGAACAGTAGTGTTATGAGACAGTCTCTAGATAATATGATCTGATATAAGGTTTTTAGGTCTCGGATAGGAAGACCTTTAGCCGTCGCTCTGGTCATTTTCAAGCACACACTCGTGCTTGTGGCGGCATCCACCTTGCGGGAGCGAGCAGGGGCGCGCCACAAGCACGAGTGCAGTGCTTGAAAATGAGCAGACTGCTCTTCCAAGCGCACACGCGCATCACTCGCGGGTGCACCCCTCCGCCTCTCTCTCCCTATCTGACGTCCCTACTGCTGCAGCCTGCACGCCTTTTTTTTTTTTTACCTTTTACAGTTGTGTTCTAACGCCACACGCAGCACCTCTTGGAAGCTTCTGCTTCCTTGATGTTCTCCCGAATTTCTTAATGTTTTGAAGGCAAGACCGCAGGAAATTATTTAACTGCCGGTGGCAACCATTTTTGGAAAGTCCCCCATGTGTTTTTAAAGCCAGAACGGCGTATTTGCGCATGTGTCAGACATGCTTCTCCGTGTCTGCCTTTCAGTTGTTTCGTTTTGTGTAAGGAAATTGCTGTAAAAAAAGGAGTATTTTGCATGGGAGCTTGAAGGGACAGATGATGGCAAGGGAAAACACCCAAAACCTGTGAGCCTCCGCAACAGAGTGAATCACGGGTTCTATATACATGATAATTCTAGCATGTCAGAAAATCCCAGCTTTGAAACTGCTTGAATTTGGTTTTTACGTCTGACCTACAGAGAGTTTTGGCAGCCTCATGTAATAATAAAAAGAAAGCATAAAATAACAAGCATTTGCAATGCAATAGGTCTCACATTTACGCGAGTTTAAGCTATTGGCATTGTAAATGACAATGCCTTTTAGTTATGCTTTAAAAACGAAAACAAAAATAAAAGGCATTGTCATTTGCAATGTCAATAGCTCAAACTCGCGTAAATGCGAGACCTATTGAATTGCAAATGCTTGTTCTATGTTACCATTGTCCGCTGTGTGTAATGCTATGACTCTTCTATGCATTTTCTTGCAGGCTGCACTTGCCGAGCCTCATTGCGGATGTATGTTTAATTGATACTATGGTCTAGTTGATTATAGCTGTTGCGCCAGGTACAGATACCAGGTCTGCTCAGCCACCTCCTACTTGATAGGAAGCTAGTAGCACTCTAACGCCCCCAAATGGGAGTACCCCATCTAAGCTTTGCATTGTTTTTCATTGTTGAGTTAGACAGGGTTGGGATGGCTTTAGCGAGTTGGGGACGCTGAAGTGGGTGGGGGGCTGGGGGGTGTGGGTGAAATGACTGGCACTTTTTAGGTCTCGCCCTGAAGCCAGCGCTTGCGCTGGTCTGGGCGAGACATTTTGTAAGTGCGCTTTTAGAAATGCGACCACTTTTTTTGGGGCTTGCCTAGAGCATGCGGGTACGCGCACAGTAACGCGCATTCCTCGCATGCTCCAGGCGCCATATGTCTTTCTTCTCACTTGCTCCTCCCCCACCACAGAGCGCTTCTCGGGGCCGCGCGGCCGTGTCACTTTCACGGCCGCGCGTCACTTGCTCTCCCACTCCTCCCCAGTCCCCCACCACAGAGCGCGTCTCGCACGGCCGCGCAGCCAATGCTTGTTCTCTCTCTCGTTTATCTTCGCTCTTTAGTGCATGATTTCTTCCCAACCCCGATAAACGTTCGACTTCCAATCACAAAATAGAACAGCAATAACGTTCAAACAACTTTGTTTCACAGTATTTAAATCTGGCTGATTTGAGCTTTTTCCTATTGTACATATGTTTGTCAGATAATGGAATCGAGGGACATAGAGCTAAATGGATTTGCCCAGGATTAAACAGTTTATGCAAGTAGCGAACACGTGATCCAGATAGGGTTTTTCGTTTTTCTCGGTGCACAGTGTGGCCACAGGACGCCACTCTGTGAGCCTGTAGTTCTCTCAAAGAAAGACTAGAACACGCCTGGGAACTAGAGCTAAAAAAAACTATTCAGCCAATAAGTTCCCTAAACAGCTTCTAAGCGTTCGCAAATATAGACAGATGTGGTTACTTAAAAGAAGTAGCTTGCCCAGAATCACACGTTTCCGTCAAAGGGGATACAGGCTCAGGTCTCTGCAATGTAGTCACAGGACACATCACCACTGCAGCACGACTGTTTCGACTGTGCAGTCTTGGCGCTTTACTTTCAGTCAACGAAACAAAAGGTGGCAAGTCTTGGTGTATTTTTGAAGCTGCTCTAAAAAAAGAACTGTGCGTCTCTGACGTCTGAGAAATGAAAGAGTTCAAAGGTGATGGGCGAGGTTGGGAGTTCAGATGGCATAGCTTAGGACTGACATAGCCGAGCAGATCTCTGTCCCTAGGGTGGGGTAATGACACTCTCACAACATTCCCACTACCCCACACGAGGGCGTGTGCTTCGAAAGCCCTATTGGAAACTGGCTTCAAGGCGCCCGGTGCGGTCACTTTGCCAGTGAACTTTTCCCTAATGAAGAACAGTTCTGTCAATAGTAAGCATCCCCCACCCCCGCCCTCGCCCCCCTCCGGACCCCGCACCCGGGCCTTCCATGGGCCCTGGAGAACGCAGGGTCTTTTCTCAGCTTCCATCCCTGGAGTACACTGGTGTTACCAAGACAGCTGTGTTTAGTGACTGGAGCTGTATCACGCCAGCTTTCAAAGGTCACGGAGCTGCAACGACAAGGTCAGAGTGAAGAGCGTGACATGGGAGGAACCGGCAACACTTGAGCCAAGAACATTCGTTTCGGGGGCACCCATTTTTTGGAGTAAATGCCAACCTTTATGTATGGCAGCTGCTGGATGTATAAGATCTCCGGGAGTTGGCAGGTATGGGACCTGGTTGACAGTGAGGTCGAGTGATTTCCCTAGGATCACACAATTGGATCAAGCCAGGATTAGAATTTAAGTATCTTCAAGGATCACCTAACTTTTCATCACTGTGGGACTTCCCATCCCTTACCTGGGCCCCTGAGTCCATCTCGTACCCTACCACGATTAGTGCACGTCATATCGCATTGCCACCCACCCCCTCGATGTACAGCGCTTTAATGCCCCAGCCATTGCGTGTGTAGGAAGTTCTTTTCTGAACAACGATCCGTGGCAGCACTTAACAAGGCCACATACCTATACAGAATGAGCGCAGATGTCAAATCATAACTACATTATTTGGAACCGCGGAACCCTGGTTATAATCCTTGCTTCAGCATGTGACTAATTGTGTGGTTTAAGGCAAATCAATGTTTCTCCTTCCATCTTACACTGTGAATATGTTTTAAAAGGCGTACCGTGGGATTTAGGGCAAACCAGTTTATCCCCCTCCTTCCATTCCTTCTTCTGAAAGTTGTATCGGGTGCTGACTAAATTGAATGTCCCTGTCCAGCACAGCTGCTTTTTATACGGTCTCAACAAGGGGTCTCCTGCCACACTGTTCTGTATACCGAATCTCATGGTCGAGATGCTCCTGCTACAATAAAAATTCTCAGTAAACCGCTTCTCGTATTTCAGTAGTGTAAGGCTCTTGGCGCTACGTCTCGAGCTGCCGTGGGCCCGCAACCCCGCCCTGCACAACTGCGAAGGACAACGGGGCTGCTTCTGACAGGCGAGGCTTTATAGATATCTCGACTACTCGGGCAAATGACTATAGGTCTCGCCTTTGGGACCTTATAAGTGTTTAGTTATCCAGCACAATATCCTTGGTGCAACAACATCAACTGTTGCATGGCTAAACACTTATAAGGTCCCAAAGGCGAGACCTATTGGCTATGCCAATGCTTGTTATTATTTGTGGTCCGGTGGCATTCGCTTTTCTTCTTGTGATTGTAGGCACATGTCTTTGATATATCCAACTGTGAAGTTTATGGTTAAACCCACCCAACGAGTGGTAAAGTGACATTCCTAACTTGGAATGTTCGCGGCTTAAATACTCCTAAAAAGATTCGATCTGTATTGGCTTATCTGGACAGGATGGACGTACAGAAAGCCTTTTTACAAGAAACACAACTCACTAAATTGTCTGAAAAAAATGTGGGTGGTCGGTGGGCAGGTGTGCGCATATCGTCCTCATATTCCAGTTATGCGCGGGGAGTGATGATCCTGGTTAAACGGGGGGTCCCATTTACGGTCACTCGCACAGAGACGGATGAACAAGGTTGAATGGCAATAGTGCAGGGCCAGCTGGGTGGAGCGAGTGTGTTTCTGGTGAATGTGTATGGACCGAATATCGATGACCCGGCCTTTTATATGGACGTTTGGTGACGCATCTCGGAGTATCCTGCTGTGGAGATTATCTGGGGTGGCGATTTTAATGTCCGTTTGGATGTAGCCGTGGATCGGTTGGGTAGTGGTATGTCCCGGCCCAAGCAGGCTTCTGAGATGTTGCTGGGATTGATGGATGCCGGAAGTTTGCATGATGTTTGACGATTGCAGCATCCGGGGGTGCGTGAGAGTACATTTGTCTCCTCTGTACATGGGACATGGTCCCGCCTGGATTTCTGGCTTGTTACGGAGGCTGTTTGCACTTGGGCGGTCAAGGTTAGCCACATGGCTCGGACACTTTCGGATCATTCTCCTGTGATTATGGAGCTGCAGGTACCCGCGTGTGAGAGACCACCGTTTACATGGCGGTTGCAGCCAAGCTCATTAACTGACTCAAGTCTTTAGGCACGCCGTTGGGGAGGCCATTCGAAATTTTTTCAGAGAGAATGAGGGTTCGGTTGACAGTGCTGGCGTTATGTGGGAAGCATTTAAAGTGACCATTAGGGGTATATGTATGGGGGCGCAGGCGGGTGTATTGAGAGATCTGAGGCGTAGAATTTGTAAACTAGCTGCGGAAATCTTCACCGTAGAACGCAACTATGAGAAAGACCCTTCTCCTGCGACATTATCCGCAATCCGTGAGCTAGTAACTGAACATAACGAAATAGATCAAGAGATGGTTCGTAGGTCTAGCCGTAGCAAGGCTAGATATTATGGTGAGGGGGGTAGGCCCAGCCGCTCGCTTGCTCAGAATTTGGCGGCTCCGCGTAGTCAGGAGTATATCACGGAGATGCTTGATGATGAGGGGACACCTCATTACACTACATCCGCGATCAGTGAAACCATACTCTATTTCTATGCTAGACTCTATGAAAACAAGGCCGTGGTTCAACCGGTGGACATACATTCCTATCTAGATGACATTGCACTTGGCTGGCTGTCTCAGGCCCACAGGGAATACATTACACAACCATTTGATGTAGAGGATGTAAAGCTTGCAATCATGTCTCTCCCCACATGTAAGGCTGCAGGTTTGGACGGGCTACCTAGTGAATTTTATAAGGCCTATGTGGACGATTTAGCCCTCAGACTCCTGGAGGTCTATGCGGAGGCGTATGACACTGGACGTCTCCCGCCTTCCTTAAGGGAAGCCCTCTTGGTCATGTTGTTGAAGCCTGATAAGGCTGCTAATTGTTGTGATTCTTAGAGGCCACTCTCGATTATTAATATCAATGCTAAGATTTTAGCCAAAATGATTGCTCTCCGGTTACAGGCACTTGTCCCCTTGTTGGTGCTCCCTGATCAATCAGGATTTGTGCCTGCCAGATCAACCACACATAATTTGCGCACACTTTTTGCCACTCTACATTACTTTGACTCAGACTTTCAGGCAGTAGCAGTGCTGCTTGATGCAACAAAAGCATTTGATTCTCTTCAGTGAGACTATATGTTCACTGTACTCATAAGAATGTGCCTTCCTCCTTTTTTCCTTCAGTGGATCAGGGTTCTGTACACTGAGCCCGTAGCCAGAGTACGAGTCAATGGATGGGTGTCGTCGGCGTTCCCTATTGGCAGGGGTACACGGCAAGGCTGCCCCCTGTCGCCGATGCTGTTCGCGTTGGCACTGGAGCCCCTCGCTTGCAAACTTCGTCAGCGGCATGCATCGGCTGCATTGCGCTTTAGGCAGAGGCCGCTCGTGGTCTCGTTGTATGCCGATGACATGTTATCATATGTGCGCGAGCCTGCCACTTATCTTCCGGAGTTGCTCCGTGAATATGTTAAATTTGAAGGCTACTCCGGATTAGGGTTCAACTGGACTAAGTCATAGGTGTTTCCACTGACGGCTGACACACGTGAGGTTGAACTGGACTTCCCTTTGACCTGGACCCGGTGAAATACCTGGGAATATGGCTACATAGGGACCCTGAGCAGGTGATTGCTATGAACTATGGTCGCACTATCACACAAATTACAGATAAGGCGGAAAGATGGGCCCGGTTGCCTCTGTCGCTTCTTGACTGCATTGCGGTGACAAAAATGTCTATCCTACCCAAATTACTATATTTGTTTGTGAATATTCCTATCCGTCTGAATATCTCTCTCTTTAAGGCGCTACAGTCAGCCCTATTGTCATTTGTTTGGGGGGGGTAAGAAGCCAAGATGCAGCTGGGCTGTTCTTGTGCAGCCATTTGACCGTGGTGGCTTTGAGGCACCCGATATGCGTTTATACTATCTGTGTGCACAGGCGCAGTTTGCGCATTATTGGTTTTTTCCGCAGCGGTTTCAGCCACATACGGCGATTGAGGCAGATGCGATACTTCCGCTACCATTTGTGGCGGCAGCACTTTCAGGGGGTGGTGGGGGTCCCAGAACAGAAATTAACCCAGTGCAGTGTACTGCATGGGCCTGGCGGGCCCCTGCTAAGAGGGCACAGCTGGACTACCTATACGCCCCGACGTTACCAATAGCGGCGCACCCAGATATCTCAGCGGCACGAAAGCACTCCGCTCTACGGGCACTGCAGGCTGTCGGGGTTACTCAGATGGGTGACCTGTACAAACAGGGCCAGTTCCGCTCATTGCCAGATGTACAGGCGGGTCGGACTTCTGGTTGATGCTAGGATTTACATACGCAAGGGTGCGACAAGCGGTCAGAGCTATTTATCCTAACTATCCAGCTGAGCCACGGACAATCCGAGCGCTGCAGGCGGTGCTAGCTGGAGAAGGGCGTCAGGGTCTGATTACTAAGTTATATGATGCGTCACTGCATGAGGGGGAGCCGGAGGAGCACCCTTCATATCTCAAATGGAATGCAACGCTGGGGGCCACCTTGTCGCCCGACCATTGGAAATTCTGCTGTGCGTTAACTGGGCGCCTCACGGCAAACTATAATCTCTGCATAATACATTTTAAATTTCTGCACCAGATATATTATACTCCAATGCAACTGTGGAAATTTGGGCTGCGGGACACTGCATGTTGTGTGAGGTGCAGGCAGGCCGACGCCGACTTTATGCACCTAGCGTGGCAGTGTGCAGGGATAGCTGCATTCTGGGTCAAGGTTACGACTGTGCTTTCGGATGTTGTGTTGGAACGCGTGAGATGTGTACCAGAAGTATGGCCTGCTGGGTAACGAAGTATCTGAAACCTTGCAACCGGCGATTGGTCGCTGTCTCGACTTTATTGGCCAAGCGAGCTGTAGCGCAGTGTTGGGGCGCAAAGGGCATTCCCACGGTCCGGAAATGGATCCGAGATTTAAGTTACTGTAGGGAACAGTTGGAAGCCTACGCTGAGGATCTACCTAAAACATCACAACCCAATGATTTCTGGGCCCCACTGACTGTGTACTTATTGACTCACCCTGATTTGTAGAGTGACTTGCACCCCTTTTGTGTGGCCTGCTAATAATCCATGAAACTGTAACTATTTCTATATGCTATCTTATATGTGTGCCTATAACGATTGGAATTCAACAACTGTACGATGTACCATCACCTAAAGTGCCGGGAAGTGGGGTGGGGGCGGGGTGGGGGCCTCCTGTTTTTTCTGAGTTCGTGTTCTACGTTTTGTATTATACTGATTACTGCAATGTTTTTTCTTTAAAAAATGGCTTGTATAGATCTTTGCTAATGCTGATTTTACTGGCCCCCCAATGGGGCTTGTGTATTATTGCTGCAAGCTACTCAAATAAATTTTTAAAAAACACAAATCAATATATATATATATATATATATATATTTTGGTTGGTCAGTGGAGTGAATATATAATTAAACAATGGGCATTAAGATACGATAAATCTGCAGTCTGACAAAAATAATACTTGACCCCTCATTACCAAAACCTAATGGTAAGGCAAACAGAACAATGCAGCGATCATCAAGATGGCATGACCTTGATGGATAGCATATCCATGCAATGGCACACTATGCAAACCAACGGTTGGAGGGGGCTAACCCAAAACCCACTCTCTTTGTACTACAACTTACTGTGCTTTTTCAAAGAATTGTTAAAATCAGCTTCTCTGAACACGTCTGTAGACAGACCTAAAAATATGACTTAAATATGCTGGCATATGGTGACTAAACATTATGGGTGTCTCTGTATTTACCTTATGTAAAGTGACAATAGCTAACAACGCTTGTGCTTCGCTTCAGTCACAATATTATACTGCGCCTTTGTGGACTTTTTGCAATAAGAGTTTCCAAAGTTCAGATCTATACCTTAAACCAACATTGGTCACCAACTAAAATGGATGATCGAAGTGATTAAATCTGAGAGTATATAGAACAGCGTAGCAATGAAAGAAAGGCTCGAGTACAACAGGCAAAGTTCCTAGACCTGTTCAAGCTGACACTATCTTTTATCGACCACTCAGCAATTTGTCTCAAGACCAATTTAGCTCTTTATAAAAGAGATTTTCTTTATTAAAAAAACGTCAGCCGACTCAATTATGTAAGGTAAACACGCGGACAGCGACAAATGTACTATAGGGAAAAATAGCAATAAGCCATTTCAGACGTCTACCAGCACAGCAGATCTCTGAGAACTATTTTTATGACAATAACAAGCTCACAAAAGAGGAGATTAATAAATTACAGCATATAAAATACCTGGCAGAAGAATAAATTGCAGCCTTCCTTAAAAGCATCCAGACTTCAAAAATATACACGATATGAAAAAAGAACAAACCACAGCAGTGCGCTTGTTCCCACCAGCTGTTAAGTGCCTTTTCTTTCCTTGACTGAAGCCTAGCTCGGGTTCGTACTATCAAGGATTTCCTGACAACTTGAGGACAGACCCGTAAAGATCCTTTCTCGTTTTATTTTCCCACACTTTCCAGAGGAGCCCACGAACAAAAACGTATTGTTTGCCGAAAAGGCAAGGACTTTTAAAATTTTCTGAACAGCCCTCTGCGTACGAATCCTGAAGGTTCCGCTCTTCCGATGTCGTCTGATGGCTTTGGCTGAAACGTCAGGTGGCTACAGATTCTCATGTCCAATGTTTATTTTGCTCGGTCATAACTTTGTGACAAATTTGTGTGAATATGAAAGGAGTTTTTGTAGCAGAAGACATGAACTCGCAAGTAGCAGAGTGACACAGGGTGAGAATGGCCATGTTGTTTCTCCAAGTGCTTGACTATTTTCTTGCGTTTACTGGTAGTGACGAGTTATACAACTTAGTATGAAGCTTCTCCAAGTGTCATAAGCAGGGAAGTGTGTATCAAAAATCCTGATATCTACAGCTTGAGAGAGGTCTTCATCAAGAGTCAATTATTCCAGGCTAATTAGATGAAAGGAAGTAAGAACTGCAAGGACAGCAAATGAGTATGCCAAGTCTTGCGGAGTCAGAAACCACAGTGGTTACCTCAAGGTTGCGGAGAGGGATTCAGGCACATTCGCCAACGGTTGTGTCCCTTGTAAATATGAAAATAACTAAATTCAGCAAACAAATACACTATGACAGACAGCAGGTTTAATTGTTTTTCCTCTCGAGGTGGATATTTCCCCAACCCATTCTGCAATCTTCTACTTATGACATTTTCCCTTTTAACAAAGCACACAGGGGTAAAGTGTGTTTTAGGCCAAATAGGAGAGTTGAAGTGACGCTCGGTTTGCTGCCTCTCCCGTATCGAGACACACAATGTAAGCGAGGATTCAAGCATGGCAAATCAGAGGATAAAAACACAGTTTGGGGAATGTTGCAGCCAGTAGCCTAGTTTGCGGACTTCAAATTTCACACTGGTCGCAATGAAGGTCAGTACCTCCAAATTATATAGCTTGATCCTAGGGACCCGAGGAACACTTAGCCATCTAAGCTGTAGAACTTCGCTTTGGAAGCCTAAGGAAGATTCCAAGCACACTGTAGCTGAAGGAAAGTAAAAGATTAAAAGTTCCAGGTGTTCTTGGAATTCCCTCAGTTGGCACTTCCTAAATGACAGCTCAGATGGACAATCCAGACTACACACCAACTGCTCGTGGGCAGAGGGGAAGACACCAACATCAAGGTGCTGGTCCTCATGATTATATGGGTCCATTTAGCCTACCTGAAACGCAGAGGGTGCGTATCGAAAGTCATCTCTGCAGAATGGGGTCATTGCAACATCAGTCACAGGATTTACAGATATTTTTGAACTTTAGGCTGCTGGCTATACATTGAAGCGGATGCAGTTTCCAGATACCCCGATGTCTGTGGAAAGGCTGCAATATGATAGTGTCATGCTAACATGGCCATGGTTTGTGCAGTAAATTTATTCGACTGGTCAGAAAGCAGGATTTATCGTTTTCTAACAAAAACCTACCTAAATAGTGCAAATAAAGTGAGTGCTTGATCGCCGTTTTAGCTTCAAGCTTCGAATTCTCTGACGCTTCTTCCCGAGTATGACAGCTGAAGAACAAGTTACTTACCTTCGGTAACGATATATCTGTAAGAAACATTAGTTAGTGATAGATTCCTTACCTTAGAATTACCCCCAGGCGTCAGACTGGATCCGGAAAGTTTGTGTCAGCAGTACCCTTGCGCGTCGGAAGGTGGCGTCCTGCGGCTCCGCGTCCGTCGTTGGCGTCGTGGTCGCTGAGATGACGTCGCGGCAGCTACTTAGACGCCGCCCTCGCGCACTGACGTCAGTTCTGTACACAACTTTCCGCGCCAGGAAAGCAGAGCCATGCAAGATACTGACCACTGGTGCATTGAAACTAGGGCCCTGAAAGGGATGACCTTAACCCTAGAAATCAGTTCGCAGAACGGGGAGGATGGGTGGGGCGGTAAGGAATCTATCACTAACTAATGTTTCTTACAGATATATAATTACCGAAGGTAAGTAACTTGTTCATCTGAAAGAAACACGTTAGTGATAGATTCCTTACCTTAGAATAGATACCCCAGCAATACCAACCCCGGTGGTGGGTCTGCGAACCAAGATCACACCAGGAAGTCCCGGAGAACAGAACGGCCAAAGAAGCCGTCTCTCCGGACTTGGCTGTCCAGGCAACAGTGCCTAGTAAAAGTGTGCAACGAGGCCCACGTAGCTGCCTGACAGATGTCTTGTAAGGGGACACCACGTCCCAATGCCGTAGTGGCAGCCGCCGCACTGGTGGAATGGGCGCGCAGCCCCACTGAAGGCTCCTTTTTCGCCAGAGAATAACAGGCTTTAATACACAAGACGACTCATCGGGAGAGAGTTCGCTTGTGTACGGCCCGACCTTTTTTGGCGCCTACGCAGCCAACAAAGAGCTGGTCATCCACCCGGAACTGTCGTGTGCGATCGAGGTAAAATGAGAGCGCATGTTTTGGGTCCAGACGGTGGAGCCTCTCCCTCTCTAGAAGGATGCGGAGGCGGAAAGAAGGTGGGCAAAGTGATGGTCTGCCCGATGTGAAAGGCAGTGACAACCTTTGGCAGAAAGGATGGACGTGTTCTGAGCACAACCTTGTCCGGATGGACAGACAGAAAAGGAGGTTTGCAAGAGAGAGCCTGGAGCTCACTCACTCTCCTAGCAGAGGTGATGGCAACCAGGAAAGCAGTCTTCAAAGTGAACAGACGAAGAGGACAGTCGTGAAGAGGCTCAAAGGGAGCGCACATTAAATATGTGAGAACCAGGTTCAAGTCCCACTGTGGCATTACGAAAGGAATAGGAGGGAAAAGATGAGTAATGCCTTTGAGGAATTTATTTACAACAGGGGACTTGAAAAGAGAGGGCTGATCAGGAAGCCTAAGAAAGGCTGAAAAACCCGAAAGGTAGCCCTTGATAGTGCACAGAGCAGAGCCCTGCCGGGCCAAAGAAAGAAGGAACAAAAGGACTTCTGAAAGAGGGGCAGAAAGGGGATCCACAGCCTTTGCTGTGCACCATACCACAAACTTGTTCCACCTGCAGGCGTATACCAACTTAGTGGAGGGACGCCTGGCTGCCAGAATGACATCACAGACTTCAGGAGGCAAGTCGAAAGGAATCAACTGCCGCCGCTCAATCTCCACGCAAAGAGGTGAAGACTGGAGAGGTTCGGGTGGAGGACCGTCCCCTGCTGCTGCGACAGAAGATCCTCCCGAAGAGGCAGTTGGATCGGGGGATCGATGGTCATACTGAGTAGCTCGGGATACCAAACTCTTCGAGCCCAGTCCGGAGCCACAAGAATGACTTGGGCCCGGTCGCGCCTGATCTTCTTCAGCACTCTGGGCGGAAGTGGTATAGGCGGAAAGGCGTACAACAGACCGCAACTCCACTCGCGACAAAAAGCGTCGCCTAGCGAGTGCCGCCTTGGAAATTCCAACGCGCAGAACTGCGGACATTGCGCGTTCTCTTCGGTGGCGAATAGATCTAACCAAGGCTCTCCCCACTGTTGAAGGAGACCTTGCGCCACCTCCGAGTGAAGATGCCATTCGTGATCCATCATGCACCTGCGGCTGAGTTCGTCCGCCCTGGCATTCAGTGAGCCTGCCAGGTGTTGAACCACCAGGGAAATGCCCTGATGTTCCAGCCATGTCCAGAGGCGCAGGGCCTTCTGACACAGGGTCCACGACCCCACCCCGCCCTGTTTGTTGCAGTACCACATGGCGGTGGTGTTATCTGTGAACACCTGCACTACTCTCCCCTTGACAGAGGGAAGGAATGCCTTCAGTGCAAGTCGGATCGCCCGGAGCTCCAGAAGGTTGATATGGAGCCTGGACTCCGCCGGAGACCAGAGGCCTCTGATCTCCGCCTCTCCCATGTGGCCGCCCCATAGCCGGAGGGACGCATCAGTCACCACTGTGTGCTCCGGTTGGGGAAGGGAGAGGGATCTGCCATTGACCCAATGCTGGTTCGTGAGCCACCACTGCAATTGTTGTGCAGTGCCCTCCGAGATCTGGACGTAATCGGACAGGTTCCCCATATGCTGCGCCCACTGGAACTTCAGGTCCCACTGCAGAGCCCGCATATGCCATCTGGCATGATCGACCAGCAGGATGCAGGAGGCCATGAGGCCCAGCAGCCTCAAGGTCATCCTGACCGAAACCCAGGATAGAGGCTGAAAGATCGGGATCAGAGCCTGAATATCCTGGACTCACCGTACGGGAGGATAGGCCGAAAGTGCGTCGTATCCAGAACCGCTCCGATGAAGAGGAGCTTCTGAGAGGGAATCAGGTGCGACTTCAGCACATTGATAAAGAACCCCAGCAAATGCAGGAGGTCGGCCATAGTCTGGAGGTGGGAGACAACTGTCCGGGGCGAGCCCGCCTTTAACAGCCAGTCGTCGAGATAGGGGAAGACTGGAACTCCTGATCTGCGCAGATGAGCTGCGACCACCGCCATCACTTTCGTGAACACCCGAGGGGCGCTGGTAAGGCCAAAGGGGAGCACGGTAAACTGAAAGTGCTCGTGGCCTACCGTAAACCGCAGGTAACGCCGGTGGGCCGGCAGGACGGGAATGTGGAAACATGCGTCCTGCAGGTCCAACGCTACCAACCAGTCTCCAGGGTCGAGGGCAGACAAGACCCGAGCCAGAGTTAACATCTTGAACTTCTCCTTCCGGAGGAAGCGATTGACGTCCCTGAGGTCCAAGATAGGACGCAGGCCCTTGTCCTTCTTGGGCACCAGAAAGTAGTGGGAGTAACAACCACGTCCTACTTCTGGAGCAGGAACGCGCTCGATGGCCCCCTTGGCCAAGAGGGCCGCGACTTCCTGTTGAAGAAGTGTCAAGTGATCCCCTGACATGAGGTGGTACCGGGGTGGCATGGCTGGAGGGGTAGTCTCGAAGGGGAGGGAGTAGCCTCTTCGGACTATTTGTAAAACCCACCTGTCCGAAGTGATGGTGCGCCAGTGGGGGAGGTAATGGCGAATCCTGCCGCCCACTGGCGTTTGATGGGCCTGAAAAACCAGACTAGGAAGATTTGGAGGCAGAGGTGGCTGGGGTGGAGGTGGACTGACCCGCCCGCAGGCCCCCTGACCCGGCGGGTCCCACGTCCGCGCTGAGACTGTTGCTGCGCAGGCCTGTGGCTCTGAAGCGAAGGTGCCGGGCGCCCCTTCCGTGGCCACGAAAGGAGCGAAAAGCAGAAGGCGGAGGAGGGCGCGTGGCGGAAAGGCCCAAGGACTTGGCCGTAGCTCGCGAGTCCTTAAAACGCTCCAACGCACTATCTGCTTTGTTGCCGAAAAGGCGAATGCCATCAAAGGGCATGTCCATCAGAGTGTTCTGGACATCCCCAGAAAAACCAGTTGTTCTCAGCCAGGCGTGGCGATGAAGCGCCACTGTCGTGGAAATCGCCCTGCCCAGGGAGTCGGCGTTGTCAAGGCCACAACGGATAGTGAACTTGACTGCATCCCTCCCTTCAGCAATAGCTTGAGAGAGCACTGTCCGGGCCTCCTCCGGACATTGAGGCAGCACGCGTGCCACTGTATCCCACACAGAGTGGGAATAACGGCCCAAGAGGCATGCGGTGTTCACAGACCGCAGCCCTAAACTGGCGAAAGAAAAAATCTTCTTACCGAAATGCTCCAGTTTTTTGGATTCCCTGTCCGGTGGTGCGGTAGGGAATGCGCTCGGGGACACAGAGGCTTGGACAACCAAGCTCTCAGGGGTGGGGTGTTGGGAAAGGAAAATGGGGTCGTCCGGGGCCAGGCGATGGCATCGGGCCACGTTCCTATCCACAGGAGCCCCCGTGTTGGGCCTGGACCAGGTGCCCAAAAGAACGTCCGAAAGTGCATCGTTAAAGGGCAGCAGTGGCTCCGAAGAGGTGCCGCCGGCTGAAGCACTACTGTCAGGAGGTTAGTCCGGACGGCCACTGTAGGGAGCTCGAGGTGGAGGGCCTCGGCCGCCCTACGCAACACCACTGCGTAACTTGCACCCTCCTCTGTAGCCACGGTAGGAGGAGACAGCATGCCAAGGTCAGGAGAGGTATCACGACCACTGGCATCCCCCAAATCCTCTGCCCAGTCCGGGTCAAACTCACATTGTGCTGCAAGAGGGTCCTCAGACCCCTCCCAGTTCTCCCCTTCCTCCGAAGGCAGATAAACAGGCCGAAAATAAGGAGGACGGACATGGGGATAGAAATCCCCCATCGGTGTCGGAATCTGCGTCGAGCGACGCCGGTCCGGCGCCGTATCCACATCGGGGCTGAAACCGGGGGCGACGTCGTCCGGTGGGCCGGGCGACGTCGGAAGTGGTGCCAGTGAGGTCGACGTCAGCGGAGGTGTCACAAGGTCAACCGGCGTCGACCGGGATCCAGGCCTGGATCCATGGGGGTCCTGTGGCACCAGAGCCGACAGCGATGCCGGAGCCGCCGGCAGTAAAGAGCTAGGACCCCCAGTCGGGCCCGCGGGGTCCGACGGCCCAAAGAGGCGAGCCATGGCTGACAAATTCCTGCAACTGGGCCGGGGTCGCCGACGGACCCGGGAAGGGCGGGTAGGCCGGCGGCGACTGCGTAGGCTCCGCCGGAGCCACGGGGGAGGCACCACCCTCAGCCGCATCGCGCGAGGGGAAGTCAGAGAGCGACGGCGCTTCTTCGACTTCTTTGAGTGCTTCGTCTTACCGGACCCAGAGTGCAAAGACTTCGATCCCGATGAACGGTGGTGGCGGCTCCGCGACCGGTCCCTCGACGTCCCACGGGATTTTGAACGGCACGGAGCCGACTGCCGGACTTCTAGCAACTTTCGGGATCGCTCCCGCAAAGTCTTCGGCGCCATGGCTCGGCAGTCGGAGCACGACTTGGGTTCGTGGTCGCGCTCCAGGCAGTAAAGACACACGCGGTGAGGGTCCGTCACCGACATCATTCGATGACAGTCCCCGCAGGTCTTGAAGCCGGGCATCCGTACTGCACCAGGAGTAGATCGACAAAAAATAGAGACAAAAAGCCTCGAAAAAAACTCAGTCAAAAAGTGACTGGGGGTACCGCTCCCTCCGGACTTGCGCTTGCTGGCGCGGAAAATGAAAGAACTGACGTCAGCGCGCGAGGGCGGCGTCTAAGTAGCTGCCACGACGTCATCTCGGCGACCACGACGCCAACGACGGACGCGGAGCCGCACAACGCCACCTTCCGACGCGCAGGGTACTGCTGACGAAAACTTTCCGGATCCAGTCTGACGCCTGGGGGTAAGTCTAAGGTAAGGAATCTATCACCAACGTGTTTCTTTCAGATATGTGGCTATAAACAGAAATCATTTTGCCAGTTCCGTCTTGTATGAAGCGCATTTTGGCATTAGTTTGTGTACACTACCGTATTTTGAACAAAAAGCATTGTGCACTATCCTGTGTAACAAAACCTTGACCCTTCCTTGCTCCATAGAACAACAAATATAATAAATATATACTCAATACCAGTGTGGGCGTGAGGTTCTGACTTCGGGCCTCATGGCGAAGAAAGGCATGCAAAGAAGCTTTACATGAATTGGTGTATTATAGACTAATCCAACTATGCGCCTCAGCAGCTGATTATAACTTAGGTAGGATTTTAAACTAATCAATTACAGATGTGTAATGAAATGGGATAGGGGTTACCTAACCTCTGCCCTAATATGTATAGTAATTGCGGAGTTGTTCATAATTATAAGCATTCTAATGCACATGATTTGCAATGAATGGTGCATACTATTTATTCATATTGTGTAAAATACAAACTACTGTAAGTGTGGGATTATGCATCACCTGACAAGGCGAGATTGTCTGACGGGTTTTGTCGGAGTCAACACCCTCACCCGCATCAGCATAACAGTACAGAAAGAATAAGATACACCTGTTAATTTTCGTTTTCTCCAAAAAGGTTTCAGTGTCTTTTGAGGTTTAGGAAATATACCGGATATTACATTAATAATATGACTATAACACAACATGCTACTGCTCGTGCTGGGATTATTTACGAGGCATCCATCATTGATCTCTAGTCTCAATCAGTTACATGCTTTTTCATGTGGGAAACTTGGTTTCAGATAAGTAGACCTGTGAGTATTTTGAAAAATCTTTATATATACTATAATTACCAAGAGTGTGCTTGGTTCACTGAGCTATATAAAGGTACCAACTTGGATGCAAAGCCCATTTTGGTAAGTATCTTTATGTATGGCCTGGGACGATTTTCCATATCAACATGCAAAGAGTGCTTAATGTTGGCCATATCATTGCAACTGATATCCACACTCTTTCTCTAGTGTTTACCTAAAAACAATAGTTGAAGGAAATGTTTCTTTTGCAGATTAAGCAAACAAGACAAACTCCGGCTTAGCTACAAAATCATCTCACCTCATTCGGTGACCTTAGCCATAGTGTAGGTAGGCTGCCCATCCAATATCCATGCCTTCCCAATAGAGTTCCTGGTCATGTTTGAAGAAGTTGGTTACCTTTCCCAAGCACTACACCACCGAGGAATTGGTCAATACCAGGTACCACACCTGGAAACACTCATTTCATCCAACCTAGCTCGAGTGGAAATCTTTGCCTGACTCATATCGTAAGATTAGGACTCACTTTAGACAGACCCTTAAAGCAGTCTCCACACACCTTCAACATCTATTCTAAACTCGACTCTGCATCTTGCATGCCTTGAAAATGTACCTTTTCTGATATATATATATATATATACACACACACACACACACACACACACATATACTTTTCTAATATTTCTTTCATAATTACTTAGCACAGGGGGATAGAGCACACCCTGCAGCAAAAGAATGCACTGTGCCAATTCATAAAAAAAAAAATCCATACAAGTATCATAACAAGAAAGACGAAAACTAAATAATGGCGTACCTACATAAATCATGACTTTGCGAGTATAAAACTTCAGGCACACAAACATATTCATCTGGGATAAAAACCAAGGACTCTGATCTTTTCTTGTTTCATCCCAACTGCCGAAAGCAGAATAGATAAGATGCAACACAGCATGATTCACAACAGATACTCCAAATGGCAAAGTCCTATATAAATATTATAAATAATCCCCAAACTCTTGAGTTGATTACAAATGTTAGATAAGATTTGTTGTGACTTCATCATGGTCATCATTAAAAAAGGTTTAAGTTTTATATAATCAAAGTCACTAGCGGCCTCACATGATAAATCTTAACACCAGAGAACTCCAAAATCTTAAATTGGTTATTGTTACACAGTAGGGCTTGTACGCCATTAAGGCTTTCAAATCCTCTGCTACCCTTCTTCTCTTGACCTCATCGTTCACATCACAAATATTAACTGAGGCAATACGTAGCTTAAACATAAAGTAGGTCATGATCAGCAATCCTTCTGGAGACAGCACCAATTATACCCACAAAGCTCTTGAATCTGACTTAATGACCAGTGCATTACAAACCATCATTTCACATCTTTTATGCCTTATTGGACCCCCCTTAAAGTGTGTTCTCTCCCTCCCCGATACCAGCAATGTGCATGCCCCTCCCACCCAAAACCCCATTGCCACCCCCCTTTCTCCCGACCGCACCCGCACCCCTCCAAACTAATTTAGAAATCAGACCACCCATGGCCTGAATGATGGCTCACATGTGCCTCCTCTGTGGGCTCTCCCCTAACCCCCATGCCTACCTTCACCAGAAATTACTGCAGTGAGTGGAAAAGCAGAAAAAACGGGAAAGTATTCCCAAAAGAAAGCCAAACTAGCACAGTAGAAAAAGAATCCCCATCACAAGTGTTAAAACATGGGGGGAAAAACCCACAAGACCGAGATATGTAAGAGAAACCCAAACTCAGAAACAAGGGGGTGTAGTGAAGCCTGCTCCAGAACCATTTTCTTTAAGCAAAGAGGCATGATGGCCCCTTCCACTCCATAACCCAACCCCAAAACAAGCCAAGTCTGCATTCAGTTCTCAGCTCTAGAAAGGCTGCCTTGGCACAAGTTCATTCAAGTATTCCTTGGCCTGAACTTTGGATGTAAATGTGCGTATTCTGCCTTTAAAGACTGTTTTCAAATGGGCAGGGGAGAGTGGAAATTCTTCTGCACCAGCATCTTGAAATGGCTTAATGAGCTCTCTTAATCGCCTTCTGCGCTAAACAATGACATGGCAGAAGTCGGGGCGCACAAAAAATGATTGTCTGTTGTGAGACCGCTGGGAATCTGGATGGGCTTTCTCAAATATAGCTTGTCTTTATAGGAAGTTCCCAAAATAGACCAGAACAGCTCGGGAACGACTTTCCTTTTCTCCGGCCGGGCGGCTCTGCTCTTGAGCATTAGCAGAAATCTATGAACTCTTTGTACGTCCACCTCCCAATTCCAAGAAGAGAGCTTAGGAAAGTCACCCTTGAGAAGATTCGGCATGAAGTCCTAATGTTGTTGCCTTCGGCCCCCTCCGCTATCCCAAGGAAAACTCAAGTTATTCCGCCTTTGACAGTTTTCAAAATCCTCCATCTTCCACATAATATCAGAAATCTGCACCACCTGGGATTCCACATGGCCTTTAAGGGCCCCTTCATCAGTTTCCAATGCAGCCGTTCTCTCTTCAACTACTTTGAGCTTTTCCCCAATCTCCGAGCACGTCTGAGTAACTTTCTTTAAAGCTCCTTGTAGCTGCTTAGTTGCCAGCCGGGCCCTTCGACTATCAGCGCGAGTTTCCACCTTGGGTTGCTTTATAAAGCTATAGATAAGTTTTAATGTGGGTTCTTCAGCATCATCAATAGTAGCTGATGGGCTCTTTCTTTGTGGCTGGCAAGACAGTCACGCTTTCACCATCTGGGTACTTTTGCTGCTTAGCAGAATAGTTCCACTTCAAAGCAGCGGCCACCTGAGGCCTCCACTCCCCCACTCCTGCAGATGCACCTGTCTTTTCTTTTGGCGTCTTCGCCGGGTTACCATCGACTCTGGTGCATTAGAGAAGCTGCTTTCTCTGGGCCCAGAAAGAGAAGAGATGGAATCATCCTCATTAGAGCTGGGCTAAGACATGTAGATTCTGAGCCCTCTGTGATGGAATAGAACAAACCCCCCCCCCTCCCCCCAATCTCGAGAATTATCAAAGCTTTTATTCAGACCAGAGCCGCTGGCCCCGAAAGCACCTTTAATGGAATCCTTAGTGCCAACGCCAGTCAGTCTGCTCTCTTGGGTCGCATCCGTCACACCAGTGCTTTCCTCAACGATGATATCCTTAAGATTGAGGTAGAGCCCATTGATGATTTCAGACTCCTGTGATTGGCCTCCTTTGAGACTGCCTGTGACCAGAGTCAAGTCTCTCAAATCGAAAAGACTATCCCCAAGCAACTCAGCTGCCCTCTCTATCCATCAGGTGCACTCCTGAGTTTACTTTCAGATTGCTGTGCTCTATACCGGATTCTTAGTCATTAGAGCCTGAAAGTGACAATTGGGCTGATGCCCCCGCGTACCCTAGCGGTGCCAAATCACATTCAACAAATCCAGCACTATTCAATAGAGAGGGGCACATGCACCCCCTCCTTTCCCCATTGATAAGGTGCCGAATACTTTACGCTACAGCTAGGGAGGCCAATTTAGTAGAGGGAATATTTGTGGGAACAAAAAAAAAAAAAAAACACAAGAAAATGGCAGTCTGGGGTGCCTCGCGCTGCGAATGCATTGCAGTATCTGGGCCAGCAGCCCTCTTCCCAGTTAAGTCAATAGCGCTTTTGCTGTGGCCAGATTAGTCTCTCCTACCTGTGGTCTCACTGCTGACACGATCTTGTTTTGTGCAAGGGTGTACGGCGCAACACCCCGGGGCCAGTACCTCTGCCCAGTCGAGGGTGGACCTAGCGTTCTGAGGCGCCATAGCTGTTACTACAATGCGCCCAGCAGTCAGCCAAATGCTGGCGGTCTTCCACTTGTAGGCCCCGGTTACTTCCTTTAAGCGAGGCACTTCAGAGGCCACGAGCAGTACCACTCGGACCTCTATCTCCAGGTGAGTAATTCCGGAACATGTGATTAGCACGGAGCTCCCCCTCATACCGCACTGCTGCCGATAGCCCCACCTCTCTGCATCTAGGACTAAAAAATTACAAGGAGCCAGGAGAGACCCGATCAACATAGACACTGCACGAGTGCGGCTTTGGAAAGCAGCATCTCTCACACCAATCTTGAAAAAAACGAATGCAGATCTGAACAACCCAGTTTACTATTGCCCCATATCTCTCCTCCCTCTGTGGGGCAAAGTTCTGGAAACCTACGTCAACATACAACTCTCCTCTTATCTGGAGACGTATAGTTTGTTTAATGCCTCTCAATTGGGCTTCAGACCTTCCCACAGTACGGAGACTGCCCATCTTGCAGTAGCAGATACTAATAGGCTATCCTTGATGCCGGAAATTTCGCCATGCTGGTTCTGCTTGACCAGTCGGTGGCGTTTGATACCATTTCTCACTCCATTTTGATACAATGTCACCATCAGATAGGTATCCAGGGCGTTGTCCTTGACTGGTTTAAGGACTTTCTTACAGACCGGGTTCAGACTGTATGTTTTCCGTGCTGACTGCTGTGAGCGAGGACGCTGAATCACTGCCTCGCGGCTCCCGCGGTTCCTCCCGCGGTTCCTCGCCCCCCCGTGATCTTGTCAGTCCTGCCGTCTTGTTGTCTTCTCCGCGCCTCCTGGGGAGTCCGGGTGCGACCTGGGGAGTCCGGGCACAGGTGCAAGCGCAGGGGCAGCCTCAGCCCCAGCCAAGACTTTCAACCGAGGTGGGTTGCAGTGACCGGAGGTTGGTGCCTGTTGACCGGAGAGTGGTCTGGAGAGGAGAGTGGAGAGTGGAGTGAGGGGTGCTCCTCCCCTTCTGCACCCCCGCACTTTGTTCGCGGACCGCTCAAGCGCTGCAGGAGGTGCTTTCGGCTCCAACGGCTTCCCAGCGGCGCATTACTCCACTGCCTACTGGGGGGGCTTCCGGATTTCTGCGCGATTCTGGTGGCATTATTTTCTGCAGCATCGACGCCCCCTGCCGCCTTGCGGACGACCGGCCGGAGTGCTTACATAGGCTCAGTGGCTGGTGAGGCCAAGCAGACAAGGTAAATAGGGTCTCTGGGGCTACAAAAGACTGGCTGCTTCTGCCCTTGTTCTACGGTTTTGCCCTCCGTGCCCGTGGGGAGTCGGCTCTAGGTTCGGCAGCCTGTCAGCTTGTCAGTTCGTTTTCCATCGCTGCTGCGCCACCATCACCGCTGCAGTGTGCAAGGAGTTAGCAGTAAGCAGGAGCAGCAGCAGCGAGGCGAGGGCATACGAGGACTTATGCCCGAGGTATCTGCCACACTGCTGGTCTGAGACGGAGGCGCGTTTCCTGAATATTTCCAAAGATTCTTGTTGATTGTGTTGTAGGCGGGAACCTCGGGAAGGTGCGGGGAAGCGAGAGCGCGACCCCATTATCGAGAGTCGCTGAGTGTTGTGCCCAGGCGAGCCGCGGAAGCGGCCCAACTAGGTTGGGTCCAGCTAGCGGCCCGCTAGTGTGCCCTGCTCTCTTTCAGAGGTATAATCCCGGCCGAATCTGTGGTGCAGCAGTTTCATCGTTATATAGCGCTATATAGCCCTACAGTCTTGAGACTGAATTTGTGCTCCATTTAGAACTATGACCGCAAAAAAACTACGCTCAGGGAAATTGGTATTTGTAAGAGCATGCAAAAAAACTAAAGCCAACCCTCTGAGGAATAAGTCAGTACAGATGAATACTTTAAAAGGATTTAATGCCATCTCCACTTTTTTTTTCCAAAAAAGAGATAATTCAAAATAAGGAGGCAAATATGGAGCCTAAGCCCGAATCTCTTCTCCAAAAGGTAGAAGGAACAGTGGAATCTACACCTCTAACTACAGTTCCTTCTCCTGGAAATAGAATGGATGGGGTGAGAGATGCGTTAAGTCCTGAATTTAGAGTGGAAGACTCCCCACGTGAAATCTATACTATTCACTCTACTGAAAATAGCGTGTCTCAGTCCATAATTGACTTATGTTCTGAGTCTAGAGTGGATGGCCTTATATTGGAGGATTTTACACTCCCTGACTTAAATATTAATTTAAACTATTCCTCGAGGACTTCTCAATTTCCTAAGCCACGTACTGTTGATATCTCACATCTTCCAAACTCTCAAGCTCAGCCTCCAGGGTCTTCTATTAAAATGCGTCTCTTCAGTAGTACGCCTAGTGGAGCGGACTCAATAAGCTCTAGAGCCTCTATCACCCCGATTTGCCTTTGGGTTTTGACCCCCCAATTAAGGAGTCTGATGATAAAATATTGATGTCGGAATCCCTGTTGTGCCTGGAAAGAGTCTTATCATCTATTTTAGCTCTCATGGAAAGATCTGTAAACAATTCTGATTATATTCTGGATTCACTTCTGTCATTGACCAAATCAATATTCTCAGATCATATTCAGCCAATCAGTAAGGTCTCCGTCCCTTTATCGGATAAGTCCAAATCTTGTTTAGAGATCCCTTCTTCACACACACAGGTATTTAATTTGAACCTAATGAAATCTACTCAAACGAGCTTTGGTACAAATCCGAATCATCGTCACTTTGGTACTCAGGTGGACATGACCCTTGGTTCCCTAAAACATAAAGATAAAGAAAGTGTGGATTTATTTGATGAATCTCAGCTCTTCTCGTTACAGCAATTCTTTGAACCTGAGGCTTTTATGTCGCCCCCTGTTAATCCTCCTCTTCCGACTACAGGAAAGGACAAAGTTATTGTAGAACGTAAAGTTTATCCAATTTTTTTTTAAAACAACAGGGATTAATAAAATTGTTTATCCTACTACGAAGGAACTTAAATCTGATCATATTTTACTAGAAGAAAAGGCCTTAAAAAATGAAGGAAAATCCGTTAGTAGAAAGAAGAAAACAAAAGAGGAAACACTCGGAGGATTAAGAAAAGGGCTAAACAAATCCGTTTCGACCCTAATATAAATCTAACTTTACCTCCGACCTCTGCTATAAAAGATCAGAAGAGGGTGGAAGTTCAAGTGGAAGTTTCTCCAACGGACTTAAACACACTCCAGCTGAATTCCAGTACTGCAATCTTGGTGTCTCAAAAAGCCAATATCACAGATCCAAGTACTGCATTAGGTGCAAAATGTAGTTTGAATTCTGACGCTGCATTGTTTTCATCCGCTATTGGTAGTGATGTGATTTATAATCCAAGAAAATTGACCAAGGGAGACTATTATGTTAACACTCAGCCGTCTGTACCCCTTTCGTTGGATTTTGTCTTTATTTTTGATTATGAGCTATATATGAATAGGTCTTATTTATTGAGCTGTTTTGCTGAAATATATGATTTGAAAATGATCCAGAGTAGTGATTTGGCTTTGGTTCAAGTTTTAAAACATGGCAATCTTGGGGGTGCCAGAGTGATATTTAGGTCTAAGGTAACGTCCCACTTAATTATCTCAAATTCCGATAAACTACGGTGCTGTGGTATTGATGTTCTGGCCCCCAATGAGGAGAAAGCACCTGAAAAAGAGTCCATTAATAGGCAGCTTTCCATCATACAAGATCTATCGTCTCTTGATGCTCCCCATTTGGAAAGAGAAAGGGTATTACAGATTTCTCTCGGGAAGGACGGAAGAAGAGTTTCCCTACAACCAGAGAAAAAGAGTGAAGGAGTACTATCTATAGATGATGAAAACAAGAAATGGAGTTGGGTGGCAGGGGCCCTGAATACAAATAGTTCAGTTGGCCTAAGGTTTGGGAACTCTTCCTAGCAAGGGCCTTAAATTGGTCTCCTGGAATGCAGCAGGCTTAAGCACAAACAAAAATAAATGGCTGTTCTTGAAAGAACAGAACGCCGACATAATATGTATTCAAGAGTCCTGGATTATAACGAATTGGACCATGGAAGATTATTATGTGCTGAGCCGTCCTGCTCTCCCGGTGAACAGGGGACATGCAAAAGGAGGCATCGCAATTTTGCTTAGATCAAGCCTCAAATGGACATATAAAACGATCCCACATGCCTCTAACCTATTTCAGGCAATTAAGTTAGAGACCAAGGTAGATTCTCTCAACTGCGAGTCCCTTTTAATTGTAAATGCATACATTCCACCGGACTCATCCAATATATATTTATTAAAAGATCTGCTTGTCTTCGTCTCGTCTATCCTCGAAAACTCAGAATGTAAGAACCTAATGTTGGCTGGAGACCTGAATGCTAAGGTTTCCGCCCATAGTATGGGGCTTTTTGCTAACTCCGCTAAGGAGGAAGCATTAAATATACCGCCTGCTCAATTCCCAAATCTTAGTCGAACTGATAAAAGAGGAACTATTTTGTTAGAAGGCTTAAGAAATTTAGAGGCACTAGTAGTCAATGGGAGACTAGAAAAAGATATCCCAGCGAAAAATACACATAAGGGTCCAAATGGTGGCTCCATTATTGATTATGTAATTACCTCGGCTGATTTTTTTAATAGATTATCAAATATGGAAATTTTAGAAAATCAATTTAGTGACCATATGGTAATTAGTTTAAGAATAGAGGTGTCCTGTGCTGGGGAGACCTCTTGGAGTTTTAAGGATAAAGCGGTAGCGTTTAACAAAGCAAATGGCAGAATTTACTGGAATTCTTTGGCCGTTTCCAAATTAAAAGAGTCTGACTATTTTAATAGGTGATAAGCAGCTTAGAGTAACAGAATATTTAGATCATCCCCAAAAGAATTTACTGGAATCTTATAGCCATTGTATAAATAGTATGGTTATGTCTTGTAAATCCATCCATACAATAATTAAACAGAGATCTGGTTTTAATCCATTACTTCAAATAAATAAGGATTTAAATAAATTAGTGAGGGCTCAGTTTTTGAATTATTCTCCTGAACGAAATAGACTAATATGTCTACTAAAGAGGAAAAGACAACGGAAAAAACGCTCTTTAAAACAAAAAAGGAAGACTACGAATGGGTACAATTAAAGGATGCTGCTTCTAAAAATAACTCAAAACGATACTGGGAAATAATTGCAGAAAGTTGTGGTACTAGAATTAAATCTCTTCCCATTCCGATAAATGAAGAAGAATGGAAATCCCACTTATTAGAACTTTACTCCGCAAATTTAAATTCCTCCTGGCCTGACCTTCCTCTAATGAACTCCCCAAAAATTTCAGTTTACGATAATGCGCCTTCTAAGGAGGAAGTCATTAGACTGATTGAAAAAATGAGAGCTTCAGGGGCAATGGGCCCAGATGAAATCCCTATGTCAGTCATAAAAAAGAGCCGATATTATGGGCAACATATCTTACCCCTCTGTTTGAATATTGCTATTTGTATGGGCGGACTCTTTCGTCATGGTCCGGTAGTATCCTAATTCCGTTATATAAGAAAGGTGAAAGACATCATCCAGGTAACTACCGGCAAATAGCTTTATTGGACGCAGTGGGGAAGATCTTTGCCTGTAGTGTTCTTGAGAATCTTACTGATTGGGTAGTAGAGGAGAAAATTCTCCCCATAGAGCAAGCAGGGTTTAGGAAAAACCATTCCACTTTAGACAACATCTGTTTGTTGAAATTAATAGAAGAGAAATATACGGTCTTTCGCAGGACAAATGTCTATGTAGCATTTATAGACTTTTCTACTGCTTTCGATAAGGTTGACCGGCCACTTCTTTGGAAAAAGCTATATAAAAATGGGGGTGCCTTTAACTCTGTTATCCTTAGTTATTGCCCTACACTCACAAACATGGTGTCAGGTATTAATTTGGGGTATTCAGGGCCTATCTTCAGTTATTTCTACAGAAAATGGCTTGAAGCAAGGTTGCCTATTAGCACCTCTATTATTCTCTCTATATGCAAGAGATCTGCCGGATTGTTTTTCCTTAACGGAAGGGGACGCGCCAAAGATAGGTGGCCGTTCATTCCCTTGCCTTATGTACGCGGATGATATTGTAATTATGGACCTGACCCCTATTGGTTTAAACAAAAAATTGTCACAACTACAGAATTATACGTCTGCACAATTCTTGAAGATAAATGTCTCTAAAAGTAAGGTTTTGGTAATGAAACGAGGAAAAAATAGGAAAGTTTGCAATTTTAATTGGAGAATTGGCTCCGAAAAATTGGAGATTGTAGATTCTTACCTTTATCTGGGGAAAGTCATTACTGGTTGTACAAGAATTAGTCCCCATATTGAACATAGCTCTTGTAAAGCGACATCGCATGCAAATGGCTTACGCCTATTTTATAGTGCTATGGGTCGAAGACATTTTTTACATCTGCTTTTAGTTTTAAAGCCAAAATCCCTCCCACCTTGTTATACGCAATTGAATCGATACCAGTAAGTGAATGGAGCTTCTTGGATAAGATCGAAGGCCAAATCTTCCGTAAATTATGTAACTTTAATACTCTCGTCCCAACAGCTGCCATTAGGCTAGAATTTGGCTTGGTAAGTTCTTTTTACAGGGTTTAGCTAGGGTAATACGTTGGGGTTACCAGCTAAAGAATAGTGATCCTTCTTCATTGAGGAGTTTTATGCGACAGGAAATTTTTGAAGGGCAAATTTATAAATATTCCTTTTTCAGCGATTTCCACTTGGCACTGCAATATTTTAACGTGCAAGAGGATCTCGTGCTGTCCTTCTCCCTCACAGAATTGAAATCTTTTTTCAAGATTTCGAGTGGCGTAATTAGCCAGCAGAGGGACGCTACTATATGTAGAGCAAGGGCCAGACTGGAAACAATAGTTAAGGATTCTTTCCCGAGAGTTTCCCAGAAGTACCTCTCCAGGAATTTAAGCCACGGTATTCGCCGGTGGCTCACTCTCAGTCGTATGAATCTTTTACCACTAAATGATTTAACTGTAAATTGGTCCACTAATGGCAAAGGTGAAAAAACTGCAACCTTTGTAATCAGGGTATTCAGAACCTTGATCATATTTTGTTTGTATGTCCGGCTTTGATTTCATCTCGATTTAGGTGGCTTCGACCAATGTTTATCCAGAATGGCATTAAAAATGTTTCTTCTGCTCGTGATTTTTTGTTTTGTCCAAAAATGAAATGGTATGCATAAAACTTTTTAACTTTTTTAGTGAGTTTATGAATATATTTTAACTTGACTTAACAAGGCTCTGAGTATGGCTGGCTATGCATTTAATTAGTTCTTAAGGCTTCAAGTTCTTATATTTCTTCGACCTGTTGTATTTATTTTTCTCTTGTGGAAAATATATACTTATGATTATTGTTAACTTTTCGCTGTTTGCACTAAATTAGGTTTTATAAGTCCTAAGGGAGATGATTTTGCTGCTTTATGATGCACTTTATATAAAGTATATGGTGCTGCTATGGTATGATAATTTTCTAAATTGTATTTATTCTTATCAAGATTTGATCCTTCACCGTTCCAGTATAGGATGTAACTTTATGATTGCTGCTATGCTGCTGCTGCCATTTGATGCACTTTATTTAATAATTTGTTGTTGTTGCTGCTATATGATCCATTTGATTTAATAATTGGCCGTTGGACAAAATTGCATTTTTGTGTTATTTTATCAAAATTGCACGTTTTTGAATTGTACATTGTGTCATTTTTTACTTTCCTTTATTGGAGGGCCCCAATGCTGCCTAAAGTATCCCCTAGAGTCGATTTTGGAAATCTCTGATGTCTTTTGATGATTTAAATCTGTACAAACTGATGTAACGACGTAGATATAAGGTTTTAATGAAGTGTTTATATTTATTGCTGGGGTTTTCTTTTATATGACTATTTAGAGATCCAAATTCTTAATAAACATATTGAATTGAATTGACTGTCTATATTGGCACCTATCACTCTAAAACCATCCTTTTGGACAAGGTGGTGCCTTAGGGCTCCTCCTTGAGCCCCACGCTTTTCAACATCTATGTGCGCCCCCTCACCCAGCCCAGTTGGTCAAGTCTTGTGGGTTTGAAATACTTTCCTATGCAGACAACACGCAATTGGTTATCTCGTTCGGGCACGACATTGAGAACGTAAAACAGCGATTTGCCACATGCATGAAGAAAATTGTCATCTGAATATCCCACAACTGTCTTCAATTGAATGGGGGCAAAACAGAGATTCTTCTGTTTGGTAAAGCCCAACTCTATTGGACGAATGGCTGGTGACTGGCTGAACTTGGCCCTGCCCCTTTGCCCAGCAGAACAGCCAGGTATCTGGTTATACTTCTGGACGACACTCTGTCCATGAAAGACCAGATCACTTCCACCTGCGACACTTGCTTTTGCATAGAGCGCATTGTTAGGAAAATCTTTCAGTGGCTTCCTTTGAGTTCTCTGAAGACACTTTTCCAGGCATTAATCAGCAGCCTCTTGGATTACGGCAATGCCCTGTTCCTCGCTATAAATGATTCCCTTGTAGCCAAAATGCAGGTAGTTCAAAACACCGCCGCCCGCATGGTCAACAACTTGCCGCCACAGACACCGTAGGCTCCCATGCTTGGAGCCCTCCATTGGCTCCCCATTAAAAAGAGAGCACTGTTCCTCTCCGACGCCCTGTCCCTCCCTACTGTTAGCCACGTTTTCTTCTCTTCGCCTTCCCCCCTCCTACAACCCTAAATATGACCAACCCCCCTCACAACCTCTCCTCCCTCACAACACTCCCCCCCCCATCCCCCCTCCCCCACCCCCCCTGGTCATGCAGACCTGCAGACCCTCAGTAAAATTCCCCCTCCCTTCACCACACTGATGACAGCAGAGGAGATCACCAACACCGCCGGATAGAACTGCGCATCCCCCACCCTCCCCCTCCCCCCGTATCCCGCACTCATTTCGGCAGTGACATATGTCTACATCAATGATAGCAGGCATGGCGGAAATAGCTACCCCCCCCTCTTTACCAACTACACGCTCCCATCACCCACCCCACTCTCTCACTCCAAACATACACGAAAGTGCACAGCTCCAACCATACCACTGCTGACCCCACATCCTCACTACTCAACATATAGGTCTGTCTCCCCAGGAATACCCTTCACCCGTCCCCCAGACCACAAACCGGTGTTACCAAGGACATCTCAGATAGCACCCTTAGGGGAGCAGACTCTATATCAGAGACACGGACACCAGATACCTGGTAACTCATTACCTGCGTATAGATGCCCAGAATTCCCCCCCCCCCCATGATCATTAACACTGTCCGCGAATGTATGTATGTGGGCCCCCCTCCACCCCCCCAAGGAGCAACCAGCTCATACCTCGTCTGCTTCCCCCCCATGCAGATCCCTCCCCACTCCCACCTCTCACCCCTCACCGTAAAATATGATTAAGGCTCCCTGTTTTTCGTTTTAACGGATTTTTACAGATAATACAGAAAGAAAATGTGTTCTCTGCCTGTATTTATTTTTAAAAGTGGATAAATACAGAAAATTGTGCTTCTTTTAAGTGACTCTCAGAGCGGTCTTTCATGAATTGTAGCCTAATAGCTGAGCAGATGGACAGCATGGGAAATTAAAAAACAGGATGAAATATCTTTAAATAATGGCATATGTCAACATACATTTGTGGTATAATGCTAATATTCAGTGGATATATTACGTAATATTTGTCAGCTTAAATACCTAAATGACGACAGACATCAAAGTATGAGTGCGTGTCCTATCATTAAATATGGAAATGTACAGTTTTACATCTTCATTTATACACAAAAACACAAAATAAATATGGATAAATACAGACGGAAATGTTAAAAAAATATATACCATAAAACCGGGAGCCCTAAATATGATGTACCCTTCCATCCATATTATCATTGTACATGGTTACTGTACCTGTTTGGAGGATGATAATTAACCATGCTGTGTATCTTTGCTAGTTCTTAATAAAGAATTGCAACACAAAAAAAGAGAGCACTGTTTAAACTCCTCTGCCTGACTTACAAATCTATACCAAAGGGGATGATGGACGGAGCGGAGCGTTAGAGCAAATCAAACACTCACCCCCAGTCAACTGATCTGGGTTTAATCCATCATCATTCTTTAGCTCACTCCACCACCCCAGTTCAGACATGGCCATATGCAAATCAGTCTGACCCTGTGCCTCATGAGAACAGTCCAGCCCGAACTGCCAAGCCATGTCTTCCCTGGACCGGAAACAAGCATCCTGGGACCGGTTTCGGGTTCAAAACCCTCATCAGCCAGGCTATCTTGAATCCAGTGGCAAAGTGAGCAAGGGACCCACGTCTGGGCATACCCTGCCAACTTAGGGCGAACAAAGCGATACCAAAGGGGATGATGGACGGAGCGTTAGAGCAAATCAAACACTCACCCCCAGTCAACTGATCTGGGTTTAATCCATCATCATTCTTTAGCTCACTCCACCACCCCAGGCTGATGAGGGCTGAAAGCCCGAAACCGGTCCTAGGATGCTTGTTTCCAGTCCAGGGAGGACCTGGCCTGGCAGTTCGGGCTGGACTGTTCCCATTGGGCGCAGGGTCAAGACTGATTTGCATATGGCTGGGTCCAAACTGGAATGGCATGGTGAGCAAAAAAACGATGGATTTAGGCCCAGATCTCTGTACTGGGGTGAATGTATGACATTGTTCTGCATTCTGTCCATCAATTGTTCTTTTTGCATTTGACTTACAAATCTGTCAGGCTTAGGTCCAAAATATCTTCAGGACAGACTAACTGCATAGCTTCCCGATAGGAACCTAAGACTTAAAAATCAACTCCTGCTACATCCTCGGTGCATTCCTACGTCAAAATATGGTGGCCGGGCATTTTCCTATCTCGCCCCACACCACTGGAATAAGCTCCCTCTGTTTATTCGTGCATGTCCTAGTTTTTACGGTTTTAAAAAAAATCTTAAAATGTGGCTGTTTTAGCTAGTTGCCTCTCTCATCGCCTGTGTGTCAGAGCGCCGAGATGTCCCTTCGGGGTTGAGTCATGCGCTATATTAAGATTCAATTAACAAATCTTGCCTCCAAATGAAAATGTACCTGATCTTCAATGTGCTCTTGTTTATGGACAGAGTGTTGCTGAACAGCACATATGGAAGTGAACCACGTTTGAACTTTCCACATGCAGCAAAGCAAAGACTTGCAACAATGACTGGCAGAGAATGCGACCTGGGATTCGTAACAGAGGACGCAAATGCAGAGCATAAAACGCAAGTTAAAACATTTATGGGAATAAATGTTGAGGATTTCCCATTGTGAATTGGCAGTTTGTGTGACCTTTGCAGATTTTTGTGCAAGTGTAAAGACAGACACGTTATCTTTAAAAGGCTAAGGAAATGTTATCGTACTGCCCAAAAAAAGGTTTTCTAAAAAAAGATGTTTCTATACTCGGCACAGCCAGCAAGTAAAGACCAAAAAGGCTTACGTCTCCATTTAAAAGTATGTACTGGCCCGGCTGTTATATAGTGCTTCATCCTGCCATTTAGACTTCGTAGCACTTTCCTAAATGCCTATATATTTAGCAACTCGCACTCTGGGAGACTGGACCAGGGTCACAAACCTATTCTCCCCCCCCCCCCCCCCCAACAATAACCCCCCATCCCAGGTTGAGGCAGTGGACACTCACCCACTGGAGAAAACATCCGAGCTACTGCTATACAATACCATTGGAGACATTCAGTACTCCAAAACATCACCAGAATAAATATTCATGCATACTAGCTTCCATCTCTCCCATACATGTTAGTTGCAGTTTTCCAGTCAGGTTTGTGCACTATTTATGCTGCTTACCGTTTGGACTTTTGAAAATCCCGCTAATGCCATCAGTCTGTCTCTTCTGAGCGGTCTTGAATTCTTTGAGAGACAGGTAAAGGACCTTCCGCAGCATTCTATCTTCTGACCATGGGATCCCGTCACTGTCATCCTAATAAAATGAAAAATAACAATTTTAATGAAACAGAAAGGCGCTGCTCAACAAAGAGCATTCAAAATAACTTTATATTCTGTTGCATAGCACGCTTAAGCCGTTCCTTAACACTGTACATAACATGTTACAATTATCAAACTGAATGTTATTACATTTATGTTAACTTATTGAGCAGTTTTGCCTTACTGTGGACTGTGAACAAGCGAGGAGCGAAAATTCCACTCCCCCGGTGATACAAATACTGATGTGAAAATACCTTAATGATCCCATGACTAGAACTGTTTATAAAGTAAATAAAAGGCAAACACTGTTACAGGGCAATCAGTGAGCACGCCAAGGTTTCATCACCTGTGTAAGCGTTTGCAATTTTTCTTTTTAGGTCTAGGAATATGGTCAGGTATTGCCGAGTCCCCTCCTCCAAACACCCTGATTTGATAGCAGACCCCAGACCATCTACCCCAGGACCTCCCTACCACCATGGGGTCTCCCCAACAGCTTTCTCCCCCCCCCCCCCCCCCGGCACAGATCACACACAAATACCGTCAGAACTTTTTGGGGTAGGGGTCGTGGCAACCCCGGCCGTATTTATTTACACACAATAAATACATCATAAAAAATTAGCATTTCACATGAATACGCAGAAACCCCCATAACACTCCATACAGTATTATTTACATATTCGTGGATGGCTAACCTTAACAGTAATACATAGCAATTCCTAACCATAAACTATACATTGTTTCTGCATATCCTTCATTGAGCCTATGAGTAAGTTCATGACTGGTCAAACTACCTGCAAGGTCCCCCTGGAGTGACCTTGCGCAGGAGGCCCGTCTGCCCAGAAAGTTACCTACCTCAGGCACCCCCTACGCCCTCAAATATCACCCCCTAAGGGGCTGTGCTTTTAGCTTGGCGCCCACGCACCCATGCAGGGATTGCCCGTAAAGGCCTGTTGGAAGCGTGCACTCCCCCACCCAACGCAACATCTAGCCGACTTTCCGAAAGTGCCCCCTGGAGGTCCCTGAGAGACCACGGTCTTCCACCTATCCCCATTAACAATGGGGATGCCTTCTAAGGACCGTAAATGCCCCACCAATGATGACCTTACCGCAGACCAAGGATGCTATCATAGAAAATATGACACATACTGACCACTGCAGGAAAAATAGGTTAGACAGGACAATTGCAACAAACCGTAGAACATTTACCCGAACTCGACATCTGAAAAGGAAAATAAAAAACACCCGGTGACACAGCAACAGAAACCAGACATTTACACAAGACAATCTGCTGCCTCAGGGGATTGCGGGCGGGACAAGAAAAGGTTAGATTTTGAGCCCCCGCTGGGGCAGCCGGCAGCGGGTTGACGGAGGGAGTGGCGAGCGGTGAAGAGACTGCGTCGTTGCTCTGCCGCCCCCTTAAAAGGGGTGGGGTCCAGCACAAGCTGGTTCCCCTCTGACCCGGAAGTCCTTAATGCACTTCCGGGTCACCGCACCGGGCGGACCAATGCCAGAGCGTGTTAGGGACTGGTGCCGGCGGCGTCACTCGCCGCCGACACCAGCCCTGCTCCTTCCGGCAGGGACCAGCACACAGTCATAGGCGCAGCGCGCCCGAGTCCGTGGGCGCCTTGGCAGAAGGGAAGTAGGCTCTTTCAAACTGCATTGCAGTAAGGCGCATAGAAGGTAACAGGAGGAACACCATGTCACACGACCAGATGTCGTAACAATCTGAATTAATGTATTTGGGAGCTGGCATGTTGTGGATTCATTTATGTGTCAGCAAATAGTGCTGGCAGACACGCAATGTGAATGCTGCGCAAGGAGATACTGAAAAAATGCACAAAATCCTGAGCACACTTTGCCAATGTCCATTTAAATTGCCAGAGAGTGATGATGGGACACCTGAGGGCAAGCAACATGGGATATACACAGGTGTCCAGTGTCTTAATGCGGTGAGGACGATTAGGTTCTTTCATTACCCAGCTCACCATTAGCATGGCACTAGTCAAGGACAAGCTGCTACCAGGCTTCTGGGGAAGGCGGAAGTGAGAGGAGCAACTATTGTGTTGTGTTAAAGCCAGGAATATACTCTTGGAAGAATAAAATGAGATTAGAAGCCAGATCCCCACATTTATGGCCAACACTTTAATCCATGACAAGTTAATGTTTAGTGCCTTACAGAGGAGCATCACTTCTGTATAAAAACACGAAAATACTTTCAGTGCAGACTATCAGACACATTATGATACCTAAAATGAATGGATGTTTAATACTTGGCATAGAAGACAACCCAAGTTGAGAGAGCTTAAACACGCCAGATGGAATTTTTTTTAAAGTTCAAAGATTACAACAAGGATTGTTCATTTACATATTGCACAAAAGCCAACAGCCATTACACCAGTTGCAGCAAACCGCATTTGTTTCCAAAGATGAACAGCAAAACAAAGTATGTGTGTTGTCTTGTATGACGTCCCCACATACAAGATAAATGTTCACTCGGCGTCATGACCCAATTACCATAAAAAAAAATGTTTTAAAGACCCATCTGAATGTTTGGTAGACCTTTTCATGTAGAGTTGGAAGAAGCATCAGACTACAGTCAATCCATGCTTTTCATTACAAAATTATAACTCAGAAAGCTCGCTTCCATAATGTTCTAATCAGGTATCCCTTTGGAATTTACTTTTCAGGACAATTCCCTAATTTTATTTACGATCATCTTCGGTGTATTTGTCGCCAATGGTACGGGTATCTTTAATCAAGTCTCTATAGTCATTCTTCTCAGATTGTGTTCTGCCCTTTCCAGTAACTACAATTAATATTAATTAATGATAAAAAAACAAGATTGTGCCACATCTTATGGCGGTTTCTAGAAGTATTGAAGCTCCAAATAGAGTTTCTGGTGATCTGGAGTTCTTCTATTTCCATTTTCTCTGTAAAGCACTCAAACCAGTATAGCACTGGAATGTTGCTTTTTATGCAAGCTCGGTTTCTGGTGTTTGTATATTAGCAGACTCCTCAGTCAGCAGAACTCTCTTTCAGGTTACACAACCTCCGAAGCCTATGCAGACTTCAGGATACAGGTTGAAATCGCAACTGGCAGACCTCAATAAAAGGAGTGCCTCGGAGTGGAGTAAAATGAACACCCTTGTTCCTCACTAAGGAACAGCAAAACCATCAGTAAGGATTATACAAAAAAAAAATACAGACTAAGCATTTGGCAGCAATTCCTACACAGACCAGCAACCCCCTATACAGGCAAACTTCATACGGTGAAGTGAACTTATAAGGGTTTGAGGAATACAACATTCATGGCAGTCAAAAGAAAACTAGCTTGCATAGTAATATTTTGCCACGTCATGCTCTCAGAATTGATGAGCTCCTATTCAGCTTTATAGGCTAAGTACGAGCCATGTGTCTCTGTGCACCTTTCTAAGTCTAATGCACTTTCTTCTGCTGACGACTGAGCAGCTCTTGTTCCCAAGATGGAAACAGCACATCTGTTTCCAAACATTCATGTTGACGTGGAGTATGGATTCTTTTCAATTCATCTTTCAAGTAGGAGATGTACAGCTCCTTTCCAAATCTCAGCAGCAGGAGGCACGGGTGCACCACATCTGGTACAAAAAGGAGCCCAAACAGACATTGGTTGAATGAGTGGTTGTAACACCAGCAAACCTCACATATTGATGCCCTTCCTTGCTGCTGCTGCACTTGCATAACAAAGCATAAACCTTTCAACTTAAAATCAGGGATATGGTTTATTCTGGTCATCACAAATAAATAAAAACATACTGCTAGGAGAGATTAGCCCAGGCATTCGTGAAAACAGATTCCGGGGTATACTATAGGTTCGAAGAATACTTCCAGAACAATAAAATTAAAATAGATTTGTTCCTTCATTATTAGAAAATAATCTGCCGAATAAATGGCTCAAAAGGTCAGCCAACTCAACATTATTCTTGAATTCTTTTTTATTTATTTAAAGTTTTACATAGTGCAGACATGACCCGAAAGGGTATCAGAGCGCTTTACAAATGTTCAGGGTGAGAGAAACAGGCAAGGCCGATATTAGAAATGGGGTTTCTGGTTGAATATTAGTAAATTTCATTCAAATGGATGCCACAAAGATATGCAGGGGAGGGGTGAAGTAATAAAAATAAAGAACCAATGATCCTTGATCTGACACATTTTACCTATCACTTAACTGATTTAAAAATTAGTAAAAGTGAGATTATTCTGAGAACTAGGCCTGTGGATTCCTAACATACCCCTCCCCAAAAATAAGCAATATACATCACCCTACATTTATCACCTGCAAACCCATCCCTGAAAGCAGCTTGCTTTACAAAAAAAAAAAAAGCTTGGTGACTTTTAAAACGCCAATACTATTGTGCCACAAAGCAAAGACAGAAGGTGCTTTTAATATCAAACTATTCAGAGTACTGGCACACAGTTCAATGGGTTGAAGATGGTGTTAACTGGGAGAACACTCTTCTTGGGGCCACATATCAACACTACACGTTGCCTTCATGGGGAGGTGGGGTACACCACAGAGTTCCTCCTATCTCACAAGACAGATGAGTGTGGATTGGCACAAAGTGGTGATCACTATACTCATAAGATTTCCGTTCGCAGAAGATAGGCCATTATGGTCCATTAAGCCTTTCCATAACAAAGGGTTGCTGCCATATGGTGGACCTTTTTTTGATTAACAGGCTTATGTTGTTTGAGCAAGCACAGGAAATGTTTGGGATGGCTGTGGGGCAGTTTTTAGGTCTTGCCTAGCGTTGCAGCGCGCATGCGCTGCTCGCTCGGCGAGACATTGTTAGAGAGGAGATTTCAGAAGGGGGCTCGAAGCCCCGCCCATCATTTTCATTGGGTCGCGTCAGCGTTTATGCTAAACACTGGCTTCCCATTGAAAAGGATGTTTTTTGGCCACTGCCCTTTCTCCTTTTCGTCCGGCCCATCCGGACTGGATCGTCTGCTTTGCGGCTGTCGCAAAGCAATTTCTTATCTTTAGGGGGGCCATCTGTTTCTAATTAGCATGGCCTTAGCGCGGCCACGCTTGTTTAAATGAGCTTTCACTTTTGTTCGCGAGGCGCGCGCGCAGGGGCCATCTGTTTTTTTCTTTAGTGTTCCTAATGGCCGAAGGCGTGTGTTCGTCTGGAGCCTGGAGCTCCCAGAATCTTTAAGACGACACTGGTATTTCCTCCCCCCTTTCCTTCCGTCTTTCTCTCCTCGCTCTCTTGTTCTTCTTCCTCACACCTTTCCCCCCCCCCCCCACCCACTGCCTTACATTCTAAACTGTAAAATGCAGGTTATGCACAGATTTTTGCAGCAAATGCTCAACCCACTCAGATATAGGTGTTTATTTGATACTGATATCGACACCGTTAACTATTCGATATAGTCAAGATAATCCTCGTTTCGGCTTCTCTTCGGTAGAGGTTATGCTAGTGGTCGTTATTACTGGAGAGCTGCTGCACACTTGGAACGGAGCTGCAGCGCCGTCTGCAGACCCGAGGGGGTGTTCAGGGAGGGAGTCGCCCCTCCCTGGCAGCGTTGGCATGGGTTAAGAGCAGTGCAAGCACTGAACGCTACCAAGCCTGGGCATCGGAGATCACCAGGCATTTGCGACCTGTACTTCAGCGAAAACATGCTAGTTACTCGCCACCATCTCTGCCCCTCCCGTGTGCGCGCACGCTCTCTCAACCCCCTCCACTCCCCCCACCGTGTCTCCCTTTTGTCCTCTCTTAGTACACGCTCTCTTTCTTGCCCTCTGTTTTCCATCCTATCCTCTCTCTATCGCTTTTCAAAACACCGTGTTGGGGGCATTTCTGAGAAGAGCGGTCTCAAGTGGGCCATGTTAAGTGCTTCAGATAAAAGTTATTGCCAGTGTCCGGCTGCCCTGCAACTTGGAAACAGGATGTTGTGTGTATGTGTGGGGGGAGGGGGTAGAGGAATGCCTAAGGGGGACTACAAACAAGGATCCAGGGTAAGTATCAGTTGGGTAAAAGGCTCAGCTCAGTCAGACACAATCTCACTCACAGAATATTTAAAGTGTTGTAATGTTTTTTTTATGTGCAGTGTTATATAGCACGAACTCGACCAGAAGGTATTGGGGCGCTTTACATTAGCACCATGTAAAGCGCTCCAATGTTCATGCTTAATCGAGCAGCGTGGGCTACAAAGTTGACTAGATGGCTTGGAGTTAATTTAATATACGTTTGGACGTCGCAGCACCCCGCTTTCAGGCTAAAACGTAAACAGAAAAGGAAAGCTGGAGAAACGAGAGAGCTTGGGCAGAAACAAAACCCCCTCTGTGGAGGCGTACCGCTCCCCTCCCCCCAACAAAAACACGGACTCAAGGCCCCAAGGAATTTGTAAGGCAGAGAACTGCCAGCAACACCGTGAAAACCACGGGATGCTCATTGGAAGCAGATGTCTTTTCAGCTTCAGTGCTAAAGCCACAAACCCTGCGCTTACCTAGAACCCCTCCCCTGTTCGACTCAGCAACCAACAGGCACTTACTTCCGTGTCCGTCCTCAAACCACCAAATCAAAAAAAAGCGCTCTTCCCCACACCAGCCCTCCTCGGACCCATCCATGCCCTTGAGCCCCGCTTGTCACCGATTTGCAAATCCTATAATAACCCTCCTACCAACCCCAGAAACAAACCCGCCCAAGAGCCACATTCCTGCACCCTCTTTCTCTACGCGGCCCTCCTGTGGTTCGCGGAGCCCTCCCAGGTCAGGCAGCACGAGGATTCTCTGTACATGTGGATCGACGCTCACCAAGCCCGGGTCCTTATAGGTAACATCTCTCTCTCTCATCTTGGAATTTACTGTAGCCAGGGGGGGTGTTGGAAGTCGGTTGCACGTGGTCAATTCCGCAAAAAATAACAGTGTTCTCTGCAGCATGCTTGCGTATTATCGCATGTTTTCAGTGTTCAAAAGGTGTTCACCATAACATTTTGCTTATCGACTTGTCCATTTGCATCGCTCCCTGCTAGCCTGTCTCCATGTCTTTCTGCCTGCCTGCCCGATTGCCACACAGTGTCATTTGTGCACCAGTGAAACTGCATGTCTTTTCAAATTTAGTGGCCCTGTCAATGGAAAATGTGCTGTCTGTAAAAGACAGTGCGGTACATACCACACCATGCTTTATTAATACACTTGTGACAGTGCGCTCCAAAATGCACCACCAGCCACATAGCACATGTCTACCGCTCACTCTCCTGCTGGATCGACGTGGTGGCTCATTTGCTCTTTGTGTGACCTTGGATTTTTCACAATCCCCATGACTTGGGGGATGCAACACTGATCCACTCCGGAACTCGTTCCATCACCACTGGCTCGAAGTGATCCGGTTTGAAGCATGCCTCCTGGAGCGCGACTGTCAGGGAGGGGCTCGGCGTTCAAATGTGAGCAGCACATGTAATCAGAAAGCAGCCTTGGCTGCGTGTTGTCTTCAAGGGGTCAGCTCTACTTTAGTGTGTGTTTGTGCTGGTCTGTGAAGCTTGCGCTGATGCCAGTACTGCACAGGTTCTTTGTACTGGTACTAAAGTTATCTATATGGCCTGTACCTGGTCTGTCTGTGACTGCATCTCAGCCGCATGTGCCTTAGATTGACCTTCTCTGGAACTGGATCCGGGCTGGATCGTTTGCTTCACGGCTGTGTTGTAAAAGAATATGGAGTTTCGAGAGAGAATGTACTATAGTACAAATGCAATGCAATAGATTTCACAATTACAACAAAGTGAGCTATTGCCATTTTCAATTACACCATTTGATTAATGCTTTACGAAGGTAAAAAAAACAACAAAAAAACATTTTCAATGCCAATAGCTCAAAACAATGTCATTGTGAGACCTATTGCATTGTAAATGCTTGTTGCAATATGCAAGAATGCCAATCTGAAATACATTTCTGGGTGCTCACCAGTCTATAGGGTATGAAACAAATCCTTAGCCTTGCTGGGAGAAAAGGACTAATAACGCAACTTTATAATGTATAGGTACAGGATGGGGTAGAGGCACAGAACAGTCCTACAGGACATGGGCTGAAGCCTGCCCGAAACCGTTGACTGGAGGAAATCATGCAAGCAAGTTAAACGCTTTGCCCTAACGCTCGATTTAAACTAACAGTTCAGTTTCTTACACTACCCCGAATAAGCAGGCAATGAGTTATCCTGAAAAATTGCCAGCATGTGGTAGGTGTGGATCGCAGAGGGCAGATTTTCTGCACTTTCCGTGGAGCTGCCCTTGACTTGAGCATTTCTAGGGGGACGTGATGGACAGTTTGAGAAGGACTACCGGTGTAATGCACAAAAAGTCCATAAAGCAATACCGTCTTGAGATATTTCCTGCTAAGAATGGCTGTAAAATGGAATCACATATTATCATTGGGAACAGTCTTGGCTAAGAGGCGAATAGTAATACATTGGCAATGCCCCACTGCCTGGTGGAAGGAGGGACTTGATGTAATGGGCAGTGGCAGACAAACAGCATATGATTGCTTCATGGAAAGAAGACAAAGAGGCGAAGGATCTTGCACAGTGGCCAGAAATTATGACTAGATGGACACTGCCGAACAATAGACCACCTTGTAGGTGGGAGATGCAAGGAGGGAAAGAAGTGTAATGGAATCCATCAGATGACGTTCTTATGAAGGGCTTGCTAAGAACTGAATTGTGTTGCAAATGCATAGTGAAGGGTTCGGTATGGTTGATGAAAAGACGCTCTGTTGGTGAACAGTCAAGATCACTGAAATTGATTTTTTATGGGATGTTTTTGATGAAAATTAATAAACCAAATTAAATAAAACTGCCCATAGAACTGAATAAACATTGTCCAGTACCCAAGGGCTCCAAGAGAATGTAAGCAGAACACATCCTACTCTTTATTCTCAATAGAGCACCATGGTATCTGGACAGGCCTTTGGAGGCGCAATGAGAGGTGGGTATGCTAAACACATACTCTTACTCCATCATTTTGGCCAACAAATATTGGTGTTAAATAAGTAAGTGGTCAACAAAAATTCTACAACAAGGATCAGCACTCAAGGGATTTTTTTTTCTATGCCTAATAGAGGGGGCGGGGGGACACTAAAATAAGTTTTACTTCTGAAAGGTCTAAAGCAATGGCTTGCACCCTCTAAAGAAACACTTTACATGGGAACGAGACACTCTCGGGCATACACAGACTGATCATGGTCACAAGCGGGGAAGAGGCCTTGTTAAACACAAACCCAGTGCAGGATCTGTTGAATATGCCTGGAACGAGTTCTACATGGGCTTCTGGTTGGTTACATGGCAGGCAAACTGTACCCAAACGTTCTGGTGGGTGAAGCACATAAATCGACCCAGACTCTTACCTGGTCTTAACCAAGATGCCAATGAGTTTGCAAGGTCCTTTAATATTTTCCCCCTCTGCAAGATCGTCAACAAACAGCTAACCCGATACCTCGAAGAAAACAGCATCCTGGACCCATCCCAATCGGGGTTCCGCAGCAACCACAGCACTGAGACTGCCCTCATCGCCGCCACCGACGACATCAGGATCCTGCTGGACAACGGTGAGACCGCAGCCCTCATCCTGCTGGACCTCTCCGCCGCCTTCGACACTGTCTGCCACCGCACTCTACGCGCACGCCTCCACGACGCAGGGATCCGAGACAAGGCCCTGGAATGGGCCACCTCCTTCCTCGCCGGCAGAACCCAGAGAGTCCGCCTCCCACCATTCCGATCCGAAGCCTCCGAGATCATCTGCGGCGTACCCCAGGGATCGTCCCTCAGCCCAACACTGTTCAACATCTACATGGCCCCGCTCGCACGCATCGCCAGACAGCACGACCTCAACATAATCTCCTACGCCGACGACACTCAACTGATCCTCTCCCTCACCAAGGACCCCTCGCCGCCAAATCCAACCTCCATGAAGGAATGAAGGCTGTCGCCGATTGGATGAAGATCAGCCGACTAAAACTGAACACGGAGAAGACAGAGATCCTCATCCTCGGCTCCAACCCCTCAGCCTGGGACGACTCCTGGTGGCCAACGACGCTGGGAGCAGCCCCGACACCCACCGACCACGCACGCAACCTGGGAGTCATCCTCGACTCAACGCTCTCCATGGCCAAGCAAGTCAACGCAGTCTCATCCTCCTGCTTCAACACCCTCCGCATGCTTCGCAAGATCTACAGGTGGATCCCGACAGACACAAGAAGAACAGTCACCCAGGCCCTCGTCAGTAGCAGACTTGACTATGGGAACGCCCTCACGCGGGAGCCCCGGCCAAGCTCATCAAGCGACTGCAACGCATACAAAACGCCTCCGCACGCCTGATCCTCGATGTACCACGCCACAGCCACATCATCCCCCACCTGAGGAACCTGCACTGGCTCCCCGTCGACAGGAGAATCTCCTTCAAACTCCTCATCCACGCACACAAGGCACTCCACAAGACTGGCCCAGCCTACCTCAACAGACGACTCCTCTTCTACGTCCCCAACCGCCAACTCCGCTCCGCCGACCTCTCCCTCGCCACCGTCCCTCGCATTCGAAGAACTACCACCGGCGGCAGATCCTTCTCCCACCTCGCCGCCAAGACCTGGAACACCCTTCCACTAAGCCTACGACAGACCCAAGACCTGCTGACCTTCAGGAGGCTACTCAAGACCTGGTTGTTCGACCAGTAGCAGCACCCCCCCCCCTTTTTTTTCCCTAGCGCCTTGAGACCCTCACGGGTAAGTAGTGCGCTTTACAAATTCTGTGATTGATTGATTTTAATGCCCAAGTGCCACTTGGCAACACACATGAACAACAACTTTTAGTGTAGTAACTGCTATTTATTTGGCTGAGGTTGCAGACTGCACATTTCTCCCATGGGGTTAGAATGCCTCACACTCCGTGGCGGCCGCCACAAATAAAGGGTGGTGGGGCGGGTGGAGGGAGCGCGCGCGGGGTGGGAGGAGGGGTGTAAGAAACAATACATTAAAAAAATAAAACTTACCTCTAGCTGCCGCCGGCTGCCTCCAGCGTCGCGCCGCCTCCCCTCTTCCTCGGTCCCAGCATCCTCTGGGACAGACTCATCCAATCCCAGTGCTGCAGAGCACCGCAGGGATTGGCCTGAGTGGGCTAGAAAGACGCCTGCTCAGGCCAGGGAGTCTGTGGGGGTTTCTCCAGCCCGGCTGCTCAATGCAGCCGGGCTGGAGAAACTTAAGTGCGCATGTGTGTTTTGGTCAGCCTGAGACGGCCGGCCAAAAACACATGAGCACTTAGGGAGTGGAGAGCACGCCACATAGCACTCCTCCTCCCCCCTCCCATGCCTCAGCCCCACCCCTCCCAACAGCACTGGCTAAGAGCCGGCAAATGTAAAATAAAACGATGCAAGAACATGGTTTTATTTTACATTTGCTGGCTCTGAGCCAGGCAGTGGGGCGACGCTCCTCCGCCATTGTGGAGGAGCCGCCCCTGCTCCCACTCCCTCCTTAGGTCTTACCTACCAGACAGCGCAAGCTGTCTGGTTGGAAGACCTATTGTGGGCTAACAAAGAACTTAAATTGGCCAACAGTCTGTCCATTGCTTACCAGTGGTTGGTTTTGTCATTCTCATTTACTTGCTTTATTCAATGGCGTCCCTTACCAGTCATGGGTTTGTCCCTCCCTTGAAGCATAGCCTCTTTACCATGCTTTGGCTCAGGTGATGTATCCTTCCACTGCATGCTTTTAGGGAACTATATTTTTCTTTTTGCTTAAGCACTTAATGAGAGTGCAGGCGTTTTCCAGTTATCTCCCCCTTCCCAAAAATCAATCCCTGTGGTCAGTGTAGCAAGCTCAAGTACCCTTTGTTGCTCCCCCCACCCCTGCGTTGATCTCCCTTGAGTGCTGATTTCTTCTCTTCCAGCCCATTCCCAGTTGCTTACCCAGCCACCAGTCTTTTTTTTATATTTTAGTTTTGGGAGCAGCAGGCAGCAAATTGCTGCTAGTCCATCGGTCTCAAACAAAAACAAAAAATAAGCACATTCACACAATTTGTTTTAATTTTTTTTATTATTACCGATCAGAGTTGGCTTGGTAAATAAAAAAAACAATGAAATATGACCGCTCTGAAGTTATTTTGTAGGCGTTGGCTGGAATAGTGAAGCATGCATTTTCACAAACTAACAAAGTCGCAGTGTCATGTTGCCGTTTTTTTTTCTTTGTTTTGGCCATGCGGCACAGCATTTCCAAAAGGCATCATCAAAGGCATAGGCCGCAAAGGAGAGACCTACAGGCTTTACCAAAGCTTGTTTTTTTAGATTTTCAATTTCATTGTCAAAAATATGTTTCACTGGAAGATGGCATTAAATTTGCCTAAATCTGGGAGGTGCAAGAGAAAATTTCGGCACATATGTGCATTAGGACCTTGCATGGCTACACAAAAGTATTAGCATGGTCGCCACTCCAGGTTCACGTGCTCTGTCCACATTTTGCAGACGCTACCAGTGGATATAATAGCGAACTCATTAGGGAAGCAAAATTACAGTACACATAGGGGTGCAAAAGTAGATAGCACCAGCACATGTGCTGGAGATCGTTATTTCAACCGGGCTGAATGCGCAATATTCCTAAATGTAGAATCAAAAAAATTTGACGGTATTCGAGAACTGATTTACCGCACAGGCAGGGTGTCATGTTGACACTAATCACGCTATTGATAACTACAATGAGTTAAGCACCCGCAATACAGTACAAGATTTAAAATCAGGCTACGACCCTGCACTTAAAAGAAAAAATATTTGAACAGGAAACTGCACGCGACGTTTGCTGTACAAACTCAAGCAGAGAAATGAATACTGGTCAGACGAGAACCACAGGACAAGTACAGTGTTTCAAGGCAAGCTCACCACAAACCCAACGTTTTAGCAATGTGATAATTATATCAATGGAATGAAGTGAGTCAAAACCAGCAATACATTACATTCAGGGAGATAATGCAAAGCCACTACGATTAATAAGAGAGAAAAAAAAACGTTTGCCCAACGCCATTTTAACCACTGACCGCTAGTAACTAAAAGACTTTTGCCAAACAAGTTTTCTTCGGAAACAGCAGATGCAGTAACGAACAGAATGGACCGGATAAATGGTTTAGTGGAAAAAGATGGGTAATTTGCTTCAGCAGTTGGTGGGCAGGAAGCGTTAAAATATAACCGTCTGAGCTGCATTTGTAAAACAGAACCCCCATAAAACATCCCCGAAGGAATGCAAGCTGGAGATAAGAAATTATTAGCAAACGGTTCGAAGACGCACTGCTAGACCCACAGCAATCAGCTGGAAGATGGAGTCACAACACGGTACTGGCCTTCCAGTAGGCTATGCACAAATAAAGACCTTAGTGCCAGGATAGAAGGCAGCAAAGACACGCGGTGGGCAAAGTTGAAACCAAAGAAAAAACGCAAGCGCCCTAATACCGCGGTCTTACAATTAGTTCTTGGAGTAATTGCAACAGATGAAGCAGCAGAATTTGGCACGACCGTAACGTGGTTGAGTAGCGGTAGCATAATGTAACACAGCATCACAAATACAGAGTTTCACTTCATTAAACGTACGGGCTACGAAGAACAATTTATTTTCGGAAATAAATGGCCTAATTCTTAAAGGTTCAAATAATAAGATGCAATCACAAATGAGTGGACCTCCATCACCTTGGTAAAAGAGGAAACCAAATAAACTCAGTTTTGACCATGAGCACTTTAGTCATTTAAAGTTGCTGTACTTGCATAGACACAAAATGTTTGAGAAGTCAGAAGCTAATTGAGGAATAGTACAGATTAGAAAGACTTTTTGTTTTGTTCAACCCAATGTACTTTACATTCCTCCATTTTAGATCTCACCTATACATAGGTTTAGAGGTCAGTTATAAAAAACTATGGCCTCTCATACATAAAAAATAAACACATATTGGGAACTGGGTCAGACCTATGCCCTTGATTGGATGACTATCTGCCTAATTTCCCCACTTCTAATTCGATGGCCACCTATGGAGCACTTCTTTACACTGTTCTGATTGGACGATTTGTGGCCTTTCACCACTCCACAGAGAGTGCATGTATTTTCTCTTTCTCCCTTGTTCCTTCCCCTCTTCAAATCCACACACTGCTGCTCTCTGTGTTGTTTCCCCATTCCCATCACTATTCCATTGCTTGCCACACCATTTAAAAAAAAAAAAAAAATGTTGCTCCTCTACACCCTCCACATTCTCCCGAATGCCCATTGCTCCTTCCGCTCTGCAGTTCTAACTTCCTACCCCAACCAGCTACTCTGTTGCACCCATGTCCCTCTATGTTATGTTCTTTTTGTCACTTTTCTTTTCAAAATGGGCAGCAGCTGCAATTTGCTTCCGGGTCACTCCACTCTTAAAATACACATTTGCACATCACATAATTCATTAAAAAAAAAAATTATAATTTGCAGCTCCACAATAGGCATTAGCAATTTTGGCACAGTAAAAGAATTTGGCCACGTCATGCTGTATGCGTGCACGTGCATGTACAAGTCACCACTCTGGGCTGCCATAGCAGCAAGACACATAAATGTGTATACATAACAAATTGTGTACACATCATTGTGCTTTTTTCTGATGCTGTTCAGCCTCTGCAAACTAGCATCGGTAAAAAGCATTAGCAAAGCCAATTGACCTACATTGCTTTTAAATAAAAAACGAAACCAAATTACTTTGCCTATGTTTCTTGAACGTTGCGGATGATTGTGGGAAAGATATCCAAGACAAACTTGTGAGCTTTGACATGACACGTGTCAGTGAGGTAAGTATGAAATAGTACAGCACAAGACTGCAGCAATTAATGAAGACTGCACACAAATAGTATCCTTCCCCAGTGAAAAGTCCTTGTTAAGTAACACCTACAGAAGATGTAGCAATCTGGTTTGGAAGACTTATTTTGGTCAAAATCAATACTTAGTATAGGCTTTGTGTCAGCCCACTACTTGTTGGTAGGTTTTCATACTGGGAAGCTGTCCCAGGCCAAAATACACAGCAATACACTCTTACAAAATACCGTTTTTAAGCAGTTTTGTAGAGCATTATGGGTCAAAATGGCTAATGGTGTCCACACAAGTAACAGCTACCTGTATTCCATTGGTCCTCTAGTTGTCAAAAATCCCTGGTGTCGGAATGGCTCTCTGGGTGGCAAGCAAACATGGACCCAAAAAGTCCACATATCTACCAGACACCTTTGCTCTGCCAGACTCCTCCCCAGAGCCACAGTCGTGCTTTCTCTTACCTCGCTTCTAAAGCCTGAATGACCTTATCAGTGCCAGGTTACGAAATCCCCTAGTCTTGTAGAACAGCAGTAAAATGCAGCAATTCGACATTACAAGCACAATGGAAGTAGGATGTGACCACACCCAGCAAGGATATCCTTTAGGGCCATGTCCACACAAGACATCAACAACAGTCACATCTATCTTCGGAAATGGGGCCATCTATAGTCTCTCTTATTGGCTTAGCAGACCGTGCCTCATGCTCTCTAGCTAGATTGATTTATTTTGCTCTCACCTCGGAGTCAACCCCAAAGATAATGTGCACAATGGAAGAAACCTCAGCTCATGGTTGTCTCTTCAGAGTACACGTTCATAAAAAGCTTTCTGCCTCCTAAAAGTAGTCTGTCAGATTTAGGGAACAGTAGTGCATAAATGGTCCTGTTTTGCATACCTGCACTTTTCATTAGGTCATCAGTAACCTCTTGAACATAATTTTCCAAGAGGGAAATAACTGCTCATGCATTTGATTAAGGAGAAGCAAACAAGCAATGGCAAAGCCAATAGGTCTCGCCTATGTGAGAACTAGAAGATTTGTCAATGCTTTTTTAGACATGTTGCACAGCAGCCGGAGGTGCTGGGCAAAATGGTTTAGTAAATAACAAAGGACTGACCCTTGGTATCAACACACCTATAAAGTAAGAATCGAACTGTTCAAAGTTTGAGAGAACGCCGAGATACGCGGTGGGAAGGTGATATGAAGCACACTGTGGCATGAGGAAAGTTAATGCAAAAAACGAAGAGCCTCAGCCAAGGAAGTGCTATACAAAACTAGAGAGATATATAAAGAAGCAGAAAATTTGAGAATAAATATTGGCTCCCAAAGTGGAAAGAAAACGATGTAGGCAGATTTATTAAACATAAGAGATAATTAAATAAACACATATGGACGTTTAAGGATTAAAAAGGTCCTGTAGGAAAGGAGTGATTATAAACTTGCGTACGATCTAAGCAAGGAACAAGGACGAGAAGCAACTGTATAGTGCTACTAAAGAGAGAGTTTATGCTCTTTGTCTTGAAAAAGATGGGAAATTATTAAGAACCATCGAAACGAGTCGACGCTATTTGCACACAATCCATGGAAATAATTGGGCCTATACATACTAATGAGATATTGTATGAAGGCTGAGTTTTAGAAACAATTCCAACGGATGTGTTTTTTGAATGACAAAGCATTTGTCTTTTTCTTTTCTTCTCTCTTTATCTTATAATGGAATTGGTGTTGCCTCTTTGTACCATAGATTTTGCATGTGTATAACATTTTTTTAACTGATTTTAATAGCTTAACTATTGTGAAAGAATTGTTTTTATATCAATGAGAAATATAATGTGTTTTTAATAAATTAAGTAATTTGATACATAATAACGTTTTGGTATTCTATTACATGGGCTGGAAGTAGGCTGTGTGTGTTATTTGTGTGATTGATTCTTACTTTATAGGTGTGTTGATACCAAGGGTCAGTCCTTTGTTATTTACTTGTTAAAAGTACTCCTTTCCCTTGGTACAAGGGGTCCCTCTCTTTCTTCTTTACAAAATGGTTTAGTCAAGAGAAAGAAAAAAACAGGCTGACTGCATCACAGCGCTTTTGTTTTTAAGCCATGTTGCACAGCAGTTTGCGCTGCAGTGCAGTATGTTTTAAAAAAGCATGGGGAGGCAAGCCACAGAAGAGAAGTACGGAAGAGGAGGAGGGGAGCAGTACAACGGACAGTGGGTGGGGGGATTAGCATGAGGGACGTGTGGGAGAGGAGGGTGGGAGCAGCAACAATGGGAGGGGGAAAGTAATACGAGGGAGGTGAGGGGGAGGGAACAGCAATAATGGACAGCAGGATGGGGGGCGTGGAGAAAGGAATAGAACCTCAATAACAGCGTGAGTAGCGCACGGGCACTAATTAAGTTGAATCAATCTGTGCCTGGCCCATGCGCCGCAGAAAGAAAAGGAAGTGACGTTTGGGATGCGCTGGCCAAATAGGAGTCAGCAAAGCAGAGCTGTTGAGATCCAAACCTTTTAATATAAACAATACGTCTCTCAAGCGAGAGCGCAAGCGCTGTTGCAGGCTCGACCTAAAAATGAAGAAGACCCCAAACAAACAGTGTGATAGATTGACTCAACAAGCCCAAGAGATGGTAAGCCTGCACAAGTGTTTTACAGGCCCTTGCTGGGTGCACCGAGCAGGTGCAAAAGTGTAGCCACATAGCTGGCGTCACTTATTGATGCTAGCAGATGAAGCTCTAACCATTAAATAGTCTATAGTTTAAGGATGTACAAAAATACAGAACATACAGACCCTTGCAAATAATAAACTTGCAAAAGGTTACTCCCTCTGGATTTTCAATAAGGCAAGCATTTTTCGTAACTTAAACTAAAAAAATTGAAGTTAAAATGATTCCTGTCTTAATCGAATCGCTGTACAGTAATTCTGATTAAAATACACTTGTAAAATATTTGGGTATGCACATGCATTACAGAAACACAGAAAATGAACACTCTGGGTACCATGAAAGAGTGCTAATGATAGTATCTCACACTAGAGGGGAGCTACCACCCGTCCTCATATTTAAATGAGTTTACAGTCCATGGTTTCAAACTTGCATCATATGGGCAGTCACAGCACAGGGAGAGATTAGCGTTCTGAAACTCCATTGCCACTTGTAAAGAAACTATTGTTTGCTCAATCAGAAGTTAGCGTGAAGTGAAGTTCAGAGTGCACTGCCAACAGCTTCCATGTGTGGGTAGGGCTTCTAAAGTAAACAAGACCCACTGCAAGCACACAGTACATTAATACTTCCATTTCAGTTCATGTAATTGGTAAATTGGCAAGATCACATGTTGAACTTCACAGAATGATCTGCACTGACATTTTGTTCCCAGTTTATTTGCACTGGCATTTGAAGCGTAAAAGTGAAATGTTAATACAATAGGGGTAGGTGGTTTGGCAAGCACATGTTGGCCGGAATTTTGTGTGGTCCCTTATGCACTAAACCACGTGTGAAAATATAGATGACCTAGGATGTGTTCTCTTTTCCTATATACACTTCACACTACCCTAGTGGAGTCCTTACACTGGTTGCGCCTCTGAACGTTACAGGTGAGAAAACAGAGTGGTTCATCCTTCTTTGACCTCTAGAAAGCATGGACAGGTACCTTCATTGCTGATAAGACTGAACATAAGCAAAAGAGAGGTCTCTTGATCATCACTGAACCAAGGACAGACGGGGGTGATCCAAAGCAGAGGATATCAGAAGGTCTTTCAATATAGTGTGTTGTCCAACGGGGGATCCTCGTTCCCCAGTCACCTTCAGACTCTTTACAAATGCTAGAGGATGACTGCAGGAGAGTGTCCTTAAGAAACTAAGATAATGATTACCCCCTCTCGAACTCACCTGCAAGATAAACGGATTGTCAAGTGATAACTGGTGAGGCTCTATAGGAGTAATCAAGCTTTTCCATGTGTGCCAAACTATTCCACCATAAACAACACACTACTTTAGAGATGCACACTTCAAACTGATTTTCTACACCCTTGCTACACTGTTGCACACCTGGAAGGGAAAAGTAACTTCATTAGTACACATGAGCAGGAATTCAGAATGGCCTTATATCTAGTCTAATGGAAGAAATCACCCACAAACTAAAGAGGCGAGTTGCCCGATACAAAACATGACGAGAGGAGCATATTTTTAAAATAAAATCACAAATCATAAACACGGTTGTGTGGAAGATTCTAGAGAAAGAGGAAAAACTTCACCCACAAAAGTCCTTCTTCACTGAGCCACCTCCAACACTATCTACAGGTGAACTGACCTTACCCAAATTATATTTATTTCATCAACGCCAACAAGTCTTTTAGATTACTGCCTGACCTGGGATCTATAGTGCGTATCAAAGTATTGTTTCAAGGAGCAGCTAGTTCCAGTCCTCAAACATGGCAGAGAAGCGACCCCCTTATGGGCAAATCATCTTATCTGGGAAGAATAATTTGCTGGGAGGCAAATGAAATGATGGGTAATCAGGCACCGAATGGTTCACTGAATACTTTTTTGCACAAGGTCCAGCAAACTGATGAACCAAGATGGAGAGATGTGTGGCACGTCCGTCAACAAATGGACCTCATGCACAGAGCTTTAATGGGTTCAAAACAGTGCCTTTTGGGCTAGTGTTCTCCGGTGTATAAAAGCAAGGACTTAACCCTTCAAATCTCCAAATCAGTTATACTACACTGAAGCTAGATAATCTCAATGTTAAACACATCTGGAGGTTGATCCGTAAACTCCAAGTTCTTATCTCTGGGTCAATTTACGTCTGGCTGCCCATGAACAGGAAAGTCTTTTTTTTTTTTTTTTTAAACTGTGAACCTGAGAACTTCCCGTCTACTTCTGGTTTTCAACAAGCAGTGCACTCAAGGGAGATTGGAGTACCTCATGGCGCTGTACAGTGCCTGCTCCCACCAACCAAACAATAACTATATGATGGACAATAGGGGCCTTAAAAAGACTGCTACCTCCTCACAAATCAGTCGATCTAGGATTTATGAAACACGGTTACCTCCAAGAATTACATGGTTCTGCTATCAATGGCTATTTTAATAAACCGTTCATAGTAAAATATTAACAGACATTCATCTCTCAAAATGTTCCGACCTTTAGACTGGAGAGACCTTGCCTTTGGAAAACAGAAGTACTAAGTACTGCACATGCCTCGAAGGCACAACGTGCCCTGGACAAATGCCATGTGTTTTCATTAGTGTAAATACGGTTACTAGGCCAACGCTGAACAGCTTCAGTGGAAGGGCTTGCATATTGTTTTCATTGCATCTAACGCACGCCGTGAGTCACTGTCTGGCGCGGCTCCACTTACAGGGTCTTCCCCGCGCGAACACCTGACCCAGTTGTCGGAGTAGGTGAAAGGAAACTCAGCAATAATGAAAACGGAAAACAACTCCAAAAGCTAAGAATACGTCTGCCCGAGCTCGGTAAAAGTCCCCAACTCCCACACAGTGTGAAATGAGCTGTCAAAATAGCAAAAGCACGACGGTGGAGTTCCCGCTATGGCGGCGCGGCCATTGCACGCACAGAGGAAAACCGGAGGCGCTTCTAGGTCAGCATTTACGTATTTCCAGAGCACTCTTGCAGGCAGACTAAACTGTGCATGTCTAGTCGGTACAGTGAGGGCCACACGCGCCAGGGTTCAATATCATCAAGGAAGGCAGTACTAGAGGGTTTGTGGTAGGCACCTAGAGGGCTCATTTACATTACTGCGGATCTAGCTTTAATGCGCATGTAGAGGTGTAAAACGGATAGTTATTCCCCGGAGATAGATGACACGCTCGACACCAGTACTTAAGAATGGACTGCACAAGGTTACTTGTAGTTTGTCGGTGTCAGAGTGCTTTACCGTTTGAAACCCTGAGTGCAAACAAGATACAGCCCGCACTGTACAGAATTTAGCAGATAGCCCCAAACATGGGAAGAAAAAAAATGATGCACGACACCGGCGTGCGCACTGACGTAAATCTCCAAAGATGCCGCATTCTTCCACTCTAAACTAACAACCGAAACCCAGCAGAAACCTGAACCGACTAGTTGACCTTCAACGTAAAGAACAGAAAGGGGGAGGGAAGCCAGGGCCGTCTCCTGCGTATGCTCGAACTTCAACTTCTACCGCCACGATTTTGCTCAAACCTTTCCCCAACAGACTATATATACAATTAGCCAAAATAGTTAAAGCGCATAAAAATGAAAAAAGCGCATAGACGGCCAGATTGTTAAAATTAACGAGGAAGACGAAGAGATAGTAACAAAAAAATATATATTTCAACACAGAACTTAATCCAACCCTTTGTGCTCGGTCCAAACACTCCGCTTATCAACTAAAACACGAATCCACCACCTGGAAACATCTGCCCCATCATCAGCGGTTCAATTAAAAATTCACTTTCTACCCAGAGTGCAGAGCATCATGTCACATATTCAAGCGATACCAATAAGGAACTAGGTGTATTGTAACCATTCTATAAAAACAGTTGCACCATTCGTGGTCCATGTTCAGTGACTCCCTGGTAGTACAAGAGATGAGATGAGGTAACCCTGGGCCGTAAATGATGCTGGCACAGGACTTTAAAACTATGGAGTCTGGGGCCCATCTTGAGGGTCTAGTGCGGAGGGCACCACAGCATAAATCAGCTTCTGTTCACCAGCAGAGGGAAGAGTCTCTGAAGGAAACCGCTTGAGGCCCGTTTATGCATACATCTTTTTAGGTCGAGCTTTAGCGGCAGCGCGCATGCGCTGCTTGCTCTGCGAGGCATGCAGTAGTCCAGTATGGGGAGACAAGCTTCCCTCACTCTCCGCCCATATTTTTCATTGGCTTCTGTGTTTGTCCTTCGTAAATTCTGTCTTCTGATTGATAATGAGGCTAGTTAGTCCTGCCTTATTATGCCATGTCGTCATTTGTATCCTTCCGTGACTACTGGCCCCTTTACTTCGAGTGTCGCATGAGCACTCTTTTCTTCCCGTGCCTCCCCCCCCTCCCGCTGTCCGTGCCTTCTCTACCCCCTCCCGTTGTTCGTACCTTCTTGCCCCCTTGTTTAAAACTGCATTAGCAGATGTATGGAAAATTAAAAATACACTGGAAGATAAAAGGTACTTAACATACAAAATCCAAGATGCAATTAAGTCGCACACCAGGCAAACCGGATGCAAACCAGAAAATGTTTGTGAACAGAATTTCAAACAGATATGAAATGTATGTATTGCATATACACAGTCCTCTTGCAGAGGGAGGGGTTCATATTTACAGAAATCTCTTGCCAGGGCACCAGATAAACTTGTAAGAACTCAGAACCCCCCCCCCCACCCCATCTTCACGGAGCTCCAGGCTACGAAGACCAATGAGAGGCGGCCTTATTTTCTTTAAGATAACAGTTTGCAGATCAGGCTCTAAATATTAAGGTGGGGGCACAGTGAGGGCATGGCTGGGAGATCTTCACGATGCCTTGTGGTTGAGCGATAATCAAAGCAGTGCAGAAACAGCAACAAAGCAACGGCAGAAGCAATACCCCCTGCACACTAGGAAAACAGTAAACAACAGACTTTCCGCGAAAGACATCAGCCAAGGCACTCCTAAACATTCATCATATCTGACAGCTTGTAAAATACAGTTTAAGCTGAAAACGATTTTTATATACCAATGGATCTTTACAACTTTCATAAATTTAGAGGCAAGGGTGCTGGGACGTTTTTCATGCTGACTGGACTAAAAGTGCATGAACCAAGTGGTGAGCCGAAACCACTTTGGTATAGCTTATGCTCGTTTTCAAAGAGGATGTGGCTCGGCAGTTCAGGCTGGACTGTTCCAAAAAAAGCAGGACAAAGTGTGATTGGCATCTCATTTCTCTCTGGACTGGCACAATGGGTGAAATAAATGGACTGGAATGTGGCTCAGAATAATTAACAGAGGCTGAGATGATCTCTAGCATTCCAGCCATCATGGTTTTGTTTCTCAGTGTGGGACGGATATGCCCAAACGTTGGTCACTCAGTTGGTGCCACGGGACTCAAGCAATACCTCACTGGTGAAGCACAACAAGGCTGAAACCGGTCTGACATTGTTTGTGGTCCAGTTCAGAGAAACATGGCCTGGCACTTCAGGCTGGGCTGTTCTTTCTGGAGCAGGATTACGTCCACTTTACCCATGGTTGCTCCCTGCCTGGAGTGGCACACTGGGCAAAAAGTGGACTGGAAGCAGTTCAGAGTAATTAACACTGGCCAAGATGAATCTAAATTGTGATACCGAAAAGAAAGAAGAAAATAAATAAATCGAGGTCATGCACCTTGCCAAGTCCAATTTTGTTGCCACAGGCAATTGGTGGCCAGACTCAGCCGCCCACCCTGCTACTGCCACTGTGGAGGTCGTTCGCAATCAGGGAGTTAAATTTGATGCCTCCCTATTTTTCAGGCCATAGGCCCTTGGAGAGCTGGCATGTGTTGCAATTGAATAAAATGACTGAGAAAATGTTTTGATTTTCTTCCACTGGCCGCCAAAAAGACAGTGGCATGTGCACTCACAACTTTCAGACTGGACTACTGTAACAGTCTGTATGCTGGATCCTCTAAACAGACTTCCTAAAAACTCCAAGTTGTTCAGTACGCACCCGCCTGACTGGTTTTCAAACTCCCCAGACGTTTATCTGCCTCAGCAGCTTTGAAAGATCCACACTGGCTGCCAGTACATAGGAGGGTGCTGTTCAAAATTCTCCAGTTAATAGTGTAGAAAATAATTTGTTCTTTGAAGAAGTCTAATTCTGGGTTAGCTCCATTATCCAAACGAACCACACTAGTGACAGCAGTGTGTGCTTCAAGAATACGAATGTACAAATTTATAAAAACGCACGGTACTCTGAGGAGTGTCCCAGCGCTACAGTTCTAGCATAAGGATAGTGAAAGTAGTGCTAACGTGCTGAAAAAAGATGAGGATTTCAAGATTTTTTAAAGGAAGGGTCATGGAAAATAGACTGTAGAGAAGGTGGTAACTGGTTCCATTTGCCACCTGCCAATACCATGAAAGGCCGGCCACCAAGTCTTGCAGAAACAAAACGACGGTAACCAGCAAAATTGCCGAAGAAAGGGGTCTGGAAGGCTGATAGTGCCTAGTTCTTCTAATCTGGTACAGAGGACCCCGCATATAGAATGCCCAGTCTATGATTGTGAGGGCTTCGACTAGAATCCTCTTTTTGAGTGGTAGCAAGAGAAGTGTTATATTGGAATAACAAGCATTCCAATTTCAAGCAAAGACTCCATATTAGGAGTCGCAAGCAGTAGGTATTTTGCCTTGAGCATAATGTGAACCAATAGAAATGCACCAAACTGCTGTTCGCTTTAAAATAGAATCCTTAAAGTAATATATAGTCACCATCTTCAAGTTCAACTTTGAAACTCGACATAAGTGAGCTTATTCAGTTAATGGCAAGGACGGCACCGGTACCTTTGAGGTGCTACTGACGGGTAAATTGAATCCATTACTATACGTAAGGATTAAATAAATCTTAAGGACATGTTCCAATACAAGGAGGATGAATATTATCTCTGTAGTCAATCTACATATGAATTAAGTGGGAGCATTCCATATTCGGCATATACAAACCCTGAGGAAGTTCAAGTGAGATACTTTGAATGAAACATGTTGGCTGGATGTTTCATGTATTTGGATTTCATAGAAGGATTTGATGAAAAAAGAGCAATATAAAATAAAAAGGAATATTCATCATAAATTGCTTTGATCATTCATTTGGATAAGGACCTCTCCGGTGCACCATTCCATTTCAAGTATAATGGTAAGGACTTGCAATTTTCTTTCCAGCGACCCACAGTGGATGCCCGATGTGTGGCACCCTAGGTGAATGCACAGTGGTCACATCAAACCGATCTTCCCATTTTTGAAGTGTTCGAGATCCGTGCAGCACTCTACTTTTCGATATCAGAGTCGCTTCAGCTCTATGGTTTGCTTTCAGTGTTAGACATGTCCAATATATGATAAATGTCGCAAAATATGTCCTAGTGTATTGGAAATTACTTTCTCATTATATATATTTAAAAAAGGTTTCGCCAGACGCCTGCTACACAGCTGTAAATCTCATTTACTCATAGAAAACCTTCACTCCCATGGAGAGTTGAAGCAGGGCTAATACAGATGGGTATACGACGTTTTCCTTCAGCCATTTTGCGGTTATCTTATTATATGGCCACAAAATGGTCTGTTTACAATTCGGGGGGAAACACAATCAGAGCTATGCAACGAATGTGCTATTGTTTAATTCAGAACCCTGTAGCTCGTCTGATTAGGTTCTCGCCAGAAGCGTGACAACGCAGCAGGCAAGCCTTCAGCGCCTGCAGTCGATCGAATCTGAGTTGCACGAGTTTAATCTCTTGTGGTGACAAAGAGCCCTGTTTATAAACATGTCTGTCAACCCGATCCCACTAACCCAGTACAGATAGAAACGCATGTACAGATAGAAACGCATGGCGTGCAAAGCCGCAGAAAAGCACACTGCCTGATTTGCCCTTTTCACGCTACGGACGTACTACAGTCGGACAAAAGACGCCCAGCCACGGTGAGGTAGCAATGAACCCCCTTAGCTCGGGCTGCGCCAGTTACGCAGATTTAACGCTTTTGGAAACAGTGTCGAGCTGCCGAGACCACACCGCGTGCCGCTGCCCTTGCCGCCCTGCCAAGATAAACACTTCATGAAATCCTAAACCCTCAAGACAGTAAATCCCCACAGGGCGAGCAATTTTCGAATTCTGTCGACTGTCAACCTAGACTATAATTCACAAATAGCACTTGCCTTACATATTCACCCTAATCCTTTCTTAGGCATTATGCCTCATTGCGGTGGATTAAATAATTTCTGACGTCCGTTATAAAGAATAGGGTAAACAACAAAAACTGGACTGCAGCGACTTTTATTAAGAAAACAGCTGAACTTGGGGCAAAGGCCAGAAAGCGGCCATTTTTCAAAAATGCTAAATAAATTCATGCTATCCTCTAAAGTTACACCATCTTGTACAGAAGGATGGAAGCCCTGCCTTAAAGGGAGTTCTCCGTAGACGACACACAGAAACCATATCCTTCCTGCAGCTGGACAGCCTGAGCTGGGTATGGCAAAGGGCTTTGCCATTTTCGCTGAGCAGGGTGGCTGGCTGTCCACTGACTGGTCAATGCAGACGGTTTCCTAGACAGCATCACTAACCAGGTAAATTGGTTTGATGTTTATGTTGTGTGTGTGTGATTAATGTAGTAGTTTACAGCTTCATCCTTAATCACTTCAAAAACCTTGTCAACAAGCAAATTATACTAAAACTTGAGAACCCTTCTTATCCTGATTCCTTCCCAATTAGCCAATGAGTCTTAGTTGTTGCTCAAATCAATCCCTTCAAGATAAACATGTCAAAAACGAAGTTACTGACCTTTCATAAACGGACCAGCTACCTCCCATCCATCATCTGGCCAAAAGATCTCGGCCTACCACCAATCCCTTCACACTCGGATACCTGAAGGAAATTAAATTGCGAGTAGATCCTTTAGCATAATGAGCTATGTCAAGTTTTTCCTCATCTAATTTTCCCTCAAAGAGTTTAAGCCGACATCAACCTACTATTCTCCCATCTAGACTGCTATCAGAGTATACATTGGAGACTCTCTCCATGGGATTAAGAAACTACAGAGAATTAACAATCCAGCTGCTAGGCACCTTCTTAAATTTAAGGTCTAGATTAATAATTTGCCTTTTCCTGCAGCTGCACGTTGATTACTTCTAGTCATATATATCAATTTCAAAGCACTGTGCATAGTGCAAGCCGCAGCTTAGGGCATCTTTCTTCAGGATAAACCCTGTACCAGAGCTTTTTCATTGTTTGGCTTCACGCTGGAGTATCCCTAAAAAAAAAAAAAATCTAAAACTTGAGGAAACATCTCAGTTCAAATGGTCAAAACATCAATGTTAATCGTTGCTACACTAATTATTTACTACCATTTTGAATTCCAGAGACACTAAAAACGTTGCATGTCCCCCCCCCCACGCAAAACTAATATTTATTCCTAAACAGAAGGGTAGGTATCTACTTGAGCGACTGTTTTTGTCACACGTCTTACACATCTCTTGCTTATGCACAGCTATGGCACTGCACCATGTTTATAGCATATTTCCAAACCTCTAGCACCTAATTTAACACATCTTCAATAGTTCTATCTACAACTAAGAGCTTTGGCACCCATGCACTTAAAATTGGTGCCCAGTATCCCAAAGCAAATCAGAGTGCATTGGGACCCCATTTGAGGTGTGACACACTATATAAATGCTACAATACATTACTTCATCAATGTCTTTCTGAGACTGGCTCCACAATTCCTCAATGATGAAGTATGCCCACAGCCAGCTGGTTGTTATCTAATAAAAATTTACCATGCAACTGGTAACCTACTGATTGGCCACCATGGGAGGTGGCATACTATTTAGTCAGTGAGCCAAGTTCTGGAATGTGCTTACAGCGGAACTGTGAGTAGGACTCACTTTCCTAAAGTTTAGGCTTAATACCAGCTTCTTACACAAGTAGCTCAGAATAGAAAAAAGCACCTACAGACAAACATAACGTACAATGTAAATGATCTCAACTCTCTGCAACGAACTCAATAACATTAATGTGGAAATTAAAAAAAGCTCTGGAGATACTTTTCGGAGTAGCAGAAATAACTTCGGAATAACTCAGACTTATGCTTGAAATGTCAGATATACTTCTCACCTACCAGTTCACCATCTATGATTTGTTTCTTATGCATTTGACAAGCTAGGAATAGCATTCAACCCCGCCCCTTTGCGTAATCTTTTAACGGTCAAACTAAGCCAATTGGTATGCTCAGCCCATTCAAAAATTCACAGAAAAAGCTGAAAAGACCAGCAGGTATTTAAATTGGGCCCAGTTGTTAAAAGCAAAACGATAATCATGAACATTACCTGCGCCATCTTGTCTGGTGGAATTATATGTGCACATAAGTTGCAGTCATTTTAATCTATCACAGCCATTTTGTACTCTGTTGGTCACCTTTGTTTCACCCTGCCCTTACTAGCATCCCTCTGACCCTCTGACCGACCTGGTACGTGTGCTGGGGGCTATAAACTCTATTGCCACAACAAACCTCAGCGCCACTTGCTGCCACAAACTCGTTTTTCCTCTCATCTCTGTTTTCAGGCAAACCTTTGGACACTCTACCCCTCACTGCACCTAGTTACACAAACAGGTTCCAAACACCAAAAAGACTCTTGCAACATGATTTATTGCACTGCAAACAGCAAGACTTGTTGTTACCAACAATGGGACCTGTTTTTATCAACAGAACGGACTCTTAGATCTGGCCGGTCTCACATGTTTTAGACCCTGAAGCAAGGTCCAGCTGCAAGATAAGATTGTCTGTTTGACCTGGGTGGGAAGAGAATTACTGTTGGGCTTGTGTGACAACCTGCCCGGGCGGGGACCCCAAGCTTGTGTAACCATGTTGACGAAACAAATGCATTGTGTCAAACCTGTATAAAAGGAAGAGCCAAAGGAGTTATCAGCAGAGCACCTCCCTCAGACATCCCGGTGTCTCAGTTGACGTGATCTCCTCATGAGAAATAAACCTTTTTCTTGTCTTCCAGTTTCCAGCGCTTGCCTCATTATTTTGATAGCGAACCCAAAGTGAATTAGAGGTGGAACCCTGCACCGGGCAGCATTGAGGGTCTAAGAAGACTCGCTGCCTTTCACACAGTGTGGGCGAGTTGTACTGTGGAATCTGCAGCTGTCCTGAATAATGGCGACCTGGGATCGATCTACACGTGGTGCCATGGTTGCAATAGAACATGGATTGCTACGCTCTTTCTAAATAACAAGGAGAGAATTTTCAGCAACAATTTCTGATGAAGTCAATAATTAGTAGTCCAGCTTCTCCATCACATTTCTTCGCTTAGAGGCAGTATTCAAATAGCCTCTTAGGACCACTCTTGTACAGTGCCATAACCAAGACACTAGGATATTTGTCCACCATACGAAATCTCATCTTTTGTTCAATGTATTAATGACATGACTTTCTTTTCAGTAACTCATTCCACTTTCACTCTGCGATTACACAAGTTTCTATCTTTGCAAAGATGACTATAAAGATAATTTGATGCAAGTTCATGCATAGACTGTTGCGATTATGTCCTAAGACACGAGAAAAGTCAGCCGGTCCGATAAGCTTGTAGTGGTTTAAACTGGGCTACCAAAAGTTCTTCTTGAATAATAAAAAAAACCTACACTTTATGGAACCGTCAAATCAGTAACTTCTTGCCATGAAAGATGGGTGGTCTAGAGGGAGAATCCACAGGATCACATAAGTAGGCAAAAACGTTTTTTCTGCATAAAAAGAGAAGGTATAATTAAAAAAAACAACGACCGCTATTGTTTGCAGTGTAGCCAAGGGGTTCTGCCTCATGAAAAACAGTGTGATTTTTCAATGAAGCCCTAGAAATGCTATCCACTAACCTCAATACTGCTGGCTTACTGTGAAAATAATTTCAAAGCTCACTGGGAATGACTTTATATTATAAACCGCAATGCTGCAGAGTTCCTATGAGTCAGAGTTGAAATATGTTGGGCTTTTTATGTGTGGAATGACACCGGCCAAACTCAGGTAGCAACAGTCTGAAAACATAAACGGGGTCCTAAACAAACCAGTAATTCCACAGGCGAGTCTAATTTGTGGGAGCGCCACATAAGCGTTCTTAACCACCATTACCACTTCTAATACACCGAAAAAGCTGCATCCTTTAGCACTCCAACCCACGTTAGGCTGTCTCTTGCATGTTTTGTAGTCTGTATACAGTTACCCCATCCAATCATCCGCCAATGCTACCTAAATACCAAGCAGCACCATAAACATTCATACCTGCATTCTATGATGAAAAACAAAATAAAAAAGGCTTCAAAAATATCACAAATTATTTTTTTCTTATACTATAACTAGTACTTTTTCTTAAGTAATTCACTTTTGTTCTGAAGCAGACCTTTGGCAGCAAGAGTACATGCTACCAGTGCCATTGCAATGTAGAAAAGCTATATATGGCCCTAACATCGTAAGTCAAGTGCAAATGCTGAAGCAAGACCACAAAATCTCCCATATTAATTTAAAAGACTGCAGTGGCTCAAACTGAATTTTGCTCTAGTCTAGAATGTTAATTTCCCTGAAAAATCTTAATGGTCAGTTAAACTATTGTGCTAGAAGGCAACAACCCTCTTCGTGGTGGTTTTCATATTGAAGACCAATAATAAAAGAATTTGAAAAAGCTCCAGCAGAGTCTACATGTTCATGTTCAGAACTGGGGTGGCGAAGTGAGCTAAAGAACGATGATGGATTTAACCCAGATCTGTGACTGGGGGTGAGTGTGAAAAGTTTCAGCGCTCCGTCCATCATCTCATTGTGTTTGCTTTGTTCACCCTACGTTGGCAGGGTATGCCCAGACATGGGTTCCTTGCTCACTTTGCCACTGGATTCAAGCTAACCTGGCTGATGAGGGTGTTACCCCAAAACCAGTCCCAGGATGCTTGTTTTCAGTCCAGGGAAGACCTGGCTTGGCAGTTCAGGCAGGACTGTTCCCATGAGGCACAGGGTCAAGACTGATTTGCATATGGCTGGGTCTGAACTGAGGTGGCGAAGTGAGCCAAAGAACGATGATGGATTCAACCTAGACCTGGAGGTGAGTGTGAAAAGTTTCAGCGCTCTGTCCATCATCTCCTTGTGTTTGCCATGTTCAGAACCACTCATATTGATATGTAAGGGTTATACGTATATGGCACCTGTATTGAATACATACTTCAAGGGCCTTTGGAGTCAGCTTTCTTCAGCCATTGACTTATTATCCTCCTGGTCCTTCAGACACTGGCTTGGGACATTGTCAATCACATCTTGCGTCAACCAACAGTAATATTCTAGTCTCAGTTTTTCTATTGGCGTTTTGGTGTGTCCTTCTGCCAACGCTGGAACGCCCAAGAGACTACTTTGCAGGTAAAATTAGTAGCAAGTAGCCCGGAAGCACTGGGTAGCAAGCAAGCTGTGACAAAAGCATCAGCAACACGGATGCTACAGAAAACATTGCAAGCTTTTTGTAGAATGCATTTTACAGATACTTTTCTCTCCCCATCGCTACAGGAAAAACAAGTACTGGTAAAGTCAAAAGGTTTGATATTTGTACGATGTGAGCACGCACAATTTGCGTGCCAAACACACACCGTCAAAGCCATTAGGTTTGACATTTGTTATTTTTGGCAAGGATTATTAAAACTCATGTGGTCGTTTGCAAGCAGACAGTGGCTAAAATGCAAGGTCCCTAGATAAAAGTCAGAGCTAAAGTTGCCTCTTCGCACCAGACTTGCATGATGGGTGCCATCTGATCCCTAGAGAGAGAAAACTACAGCATCAGATGCATTTGCATGTGAGCTGCTTTTATAGCACTGGGCCCGTTATGCAATTTTGATACCATTCCTAGGATTTTCTATAGGCTATCATCCATGCAAATCAAATAACAGAGCATTTTCCTATATGAACGTAATACTATTGGATTAATCAATAGTACTTTTTAGAGGCCAGGTTCTAGCTCACCATTATTCATCCATAGCACAACAGGTGCAGCGGGGGACATGTGGGGGAAGTAATGTGCTTTCTTTCAGAACGCGAAGCATAGAGACAGTCCTCAATCCCGCTGTATGTACGATGACCATTTCCAAATATATTTTTCAACTCGGGTGCCCTGATTAACAGAACGAATTGAAAATGTACTCTTGCGGGGGCCTCCTATTTCTGGAGTAATTGTCTGTTTTTTTAATTCACAAACTAGTCTAAGAGTACACCTGAGAGGTGTGGCAGTTGTAGGTCCCTAGGCATGCTCTTTAAATTATATTGTGAATTCCCATTTATGCCCTTGCGAACGCATTTTTGCATGTGTCTGTGTACATGCATGTATGAATACATGTAACGATGCAGTGTACATGCACTACACTTGCAAACAAGGTTTTACCTTCTTTTTCACAGGCAAAAACTGTCCCAACGGAAAAACACTTTTCATACACCACCATCAAATTTGGGGAGATGTTTCCCGTCGATCCCCACCCTGAACACAGATTTACTCCTAACCTTGATAGGAGTACTTATCCGACTCTGTCAGAGATGGGACTCGGCTGTGAAAAGTTTGTGAATACACATTAACACTCCAACTGTGTGAAAGTACACAAAGTTCACAGGGTATTTTCAACTTGGAATGGCCCACTATATAGGGGAGAAGATGTACTCAAACATGGATTCCCATCAGGACAGACAGACACACAGGAAACAATATACCACAACCCTGGACATTCAAATAAAAAAAGAAAAGAAAAGCAAAAATAAATGTTCGAAAACATATTGATTTACATGATTATATAAACACGTGGCAAAAACTACAGGCAGCATGTACTTGGTGATAGGAGTCGCAGAATGAACCGTAAACGTGCAATAAACTCGGAAAATATAAGATGAAAATAAGTGCTTAAGTTTTACGTCTTCTGTTAACCAAGATTTTTTCATTTTACTAAAATTATACATATAATATGCATATAGGAAGATTCAACCAGCTCACTCCATCCACTGGGGGATGGCATTCTTCTCTATCACAAAGCGCATATTCACACAAAGTCGTTCTCTTCACTACCAAACACTGGTATGGCAAAGTTTGCTTTGTTAGGCCCAAAAAATATTTTGGTTTTTAGCAAAGGTTTAGCAAAGCTAGGGCCCAGCAGCTCCTCAAAAAATGAAGTTTTGCATAAGCCATGAACCAACAAAACAAGCATCAACAGAGCCAAAAAAAAGGCTGGCAGCCAACTCCAGACCTAGTGGCTTTGCGAATGCTTGTTGAACTTGAGTTGGTGATGGGAGTTTTCACTGGCATGGTTTATTTCTCCACAACGGGCAGGCATTTGATATTTCTGAGATTACTAATTCTGTTATAGGAACTGAGTTACGTGTGTGGTCAATTGGTTAATGTTTATCCAGCAGGTATTGTGGACGGAATTTGTTTATATTTAAATTGGAGTTAGCATATACACCGTGAAATTAGTCTGTGTTCGCCACCCAAACCTTGGTGGCTCAGTTTTTTTGTCCTGTGTGTGCGTGGCAAACCTTACCTTCTCGATGGTTGGTGCATCTGGATAGCCACATTCCCTCTTCTCCATTTTCCCTTTCTAATTACACCTTAAAGTCTAAAAAAAAAAAAAAAAAAGTACACTGTGCAGTCCCTTACTGCATGAAGTAAGGCCCACAGTTTATAACTTCTGAGTTCTAGATCATTTGTTTAATACTTTTACTGCAGTAAAAGTGCAATGCTCCAATTCTGCAAACTTGACTAATTGATTTATTGCGACACTCCTCCAAGATGTCAAGTGTAGACAATCGAGAAAAGCATAGCAATTTCTACAGCAGTTCTGAGCCAACAAACTGTCTTGTATTTATATGAAAGCACAGGCCACGGATTTCATATTAGGTTACATAAGAGTGGCGCATCGGCGCGTGCTTGCGAGCTATGGCTATGGCTTTGTATCAGTCAGACACTATTGTCTGCCACCGACGGCTGCACAGACTCCCCACAGAACAGCGCATGTGCATGACATTCAGGGCCGGGGGAGAGGTGGAGGAGCAGCAAAAACCTTGCCACCAAGTGTTGCTCGTGCCAGCTGAGCTGGACACAAGCCAACCACTGCCTACTCACTACATGACAGATAGCTAAGCTGCCGGATCGATGCTACACCATGATAGCCACGTGGTTTCCGCCAACCTGGCTGCGGGCGAAACAACCACAAAACTAAAACCGTAAGTGTGACGAGTGTTGTTTGCTCCAGTAGCGACGTCTTAATTCTATCGCTGGAGAACAAGCCTGAGCAGAAAAGACGTCTTCATGCATCTGGAACTTCTTTTGAATTTTGGACGTCGACTTTAGTTTCAGAATTATTACAACGACACACAAAGCACCTCAAGGTGTTTTTGCAAGCTTGCTTTACTCAGAGCAGGAATGACACGGCAAGAGTCCCAAGCTACCTCAAGTACCTACTGGCACCGATCTCTTGAATGCGAACAGTTTTGATTAGATTGGGCCTGCACTCGGTTTTTATTCGGTTATTTTCAATGGCTGGCCACCACCTACAATGAAAGAGGTTGCTGCACTGGTGCCAACATCCTGGGAGTTATTCAGTTTACTCTGATAATAAAGTGCAGTAAGTTGTGTTTTCCTTCGGTACTTCGCTTTATCGGGCTTTCGCGTGTATTTAATGTAGAAGTTACCCATGTACTAATTGCAGCTTACAAGAAATCCTCTGGGGAACTGCTCTTCATGGTAAATCAATAATCACGAGCACACCCGAATACCATTGAAGGAAACAAAGTCTAAGAAGTTTAAGACATACCAAACCTAAACAAGCATTGGCATAGCCAATAGGTCTCGCCTTTGGGGCCTTATAAGTGTTTAGCCAGTGCTATTGACTTTGCCAATGTCTTCAAGCTGTGCTGTAGAGAAGTGTGGCTGCTGTGCAGCATGCTGAAAAGTTATAATAAAAAAGTGTCAGAAGCATTTTTGTTACTTTATATATGACCAAGAAGGCATTATGTAAAACTGAACGACCATATTAAAAAAAGTATTTACAATAAAAAATTCAGTTTTCTTTTGTTCTTGCAATGCTGGCATCTTGTTTCTGCCTATTGCAATGGTTGTTTGTTAAAGCTTTTTTTTTTGAGGGGGCATAAACAATCGGAGGGTGAAGGTTGGGAACTAGTACCTGTATTATAACACTAGCAGCGGCCAGACGCTAGGGAGAATCAACAGATGCCAGATTCCGAGAGCAGGCTGAGGTGGTGGTGACTGTTGCGGAGACGATGCTGCGGTGGCCCCGAGCCATGCAGCGGTGGCGCCGAGCCATGCAGCGGTGGCGCCGAGCCATGCAGCGGCGGCGCCGAGCCATGCAGCGGCGGCGCCGAGCCATGCAGCGGCGGCGCCGAGCCATGCTGCGGCGGCGCCGAGCCATGCTGCGGTTGCGCCGAGCCATGCTGCGGTTGCGCCGAGCCATGCTGCGGTTGCGCCGAGCGATGCTGCGATGGCGCCGAGTGATGCTGCGATGGCGCCGAGTGATGCTGCGATGGCGTTGAGTGATGCTGCGATGGCGTTGAGTGATGCTGCATTGGCGTTGAGTGATGCTGCGATGGCGTTGAGTGATGCTGCGATGGCGTTGAGTGATGCTGCGATGGCGTTGAGTGATGCTGCGATGGCGTTGAGTGATGCTGTGATGGCGTTGAGTGATGCTGTGATGGCGTTGAGTGATGCTGTGATGGCGTTGAGTGATGCTGTGTTGGTGCAGAGTGATGCTGTGCTGGCTCTGATTGATGCTGTGCTGGCTCTGATTGATGCTGTGCTGGCTCTGATTGATGTTGTGGTTGCGCTGAGTGATGCTGTAGTGTTGCCGAGTGAGAGATAGAGTGAAGATATAATGCCCAATTAGAGAGGGTGGTGAGAGAGAAAGAGAGAGAAAGGGTGTACATAGAATAAAGAGTGGAGCGGGATAGAGAGAGAAAGAAGGGGAGAGAGAGTGAATGAAGGAGTTTGAAAGAGAAACAGATAAAGGGGTGAGAGAATGAAAGGCTAAAAAAAGATAGAGAGGGAGAGTTAATTAAGTAGAGAGAATTAGAGAGGGGAGAGAGAGAGAAGGAGAGACACAATAAGAGTGGGGGGTGTGGAGTTTAAATAGAGTGAATAAGTGACGCGGAAAAAGTAACCTTAAATATAGCTTTGTGCGAATAAATATTTTTTTTTAAAAACAGAGTGAGACAAAAATACTGGTAATTAGGCTGTGACTCCCAATATAAAACAAATAGCGATATAAGGTGAAATCAACCCACCGAAGCAATATTTCTAACTAGACAAAAAAAAGCTTGCATTTCAATGCTAATCGCTGTTGTTTTTCATGTGACTGTAGTCCAGGGCCGTCAGTTGGTAATGTGAGCTGCTGCTGCGATTGAACATCAGAGTCCAGAGAGTTAATGAGCCATGACGAGGAAATGAGGAAGAGATAGGAAACCCAGATGGCAGCTTTGCGCGTCCACGCCATCGTGAACGCAAGCTGGTCGCCAGCCGAAAGCCAGTGGGTTTGCACTTACAAAACCCGCTTACTAAAACTCTCGGCCAGACCAGCGCAAGCGCTGGTGCAGGCCGAGACCTAAAAAAGATAAGAGCCTAAAACATCCTCAACTAATTCCCAGGGCTCTCAAAGTAGGGCAGACAGCGCATTTAATCAAGTTGACAGCCATCTAAAATATTAAAATAGCTGGGACATATTGCCCAATAGCATTTAGCATAAAAATGTTATGTCACAGTGCCCTCTAGTATTAAAACATTGGCACACCTAATAGGTCTTGCCTTTGGGACCTATTGGCTTTGCCAATGGTGTTTAATGATTCTGTTCAGCATTCCAGATCCAGTGCAGCATGGCTAAAGAAGTTTATTTAAAAAAAAAAACAAAGCCTAAGATGCGGCCGCTCGCCTTAATTTTGAAGACGCATGCACCACGCATGCAATGCCTGCAAAATAATGCAGGCACTTTACTTTTTTTTTTTTTATTTGCCCATAAGATTTAGACCGGTAAATAAAAAAGGGAAAAAGTGATAAAGTGCTGTTAGTTTTAAAGCAGGGGCGTGCGGGTGACAGGAAGAAACAAGGGGTAGGGTGGGGAGATGAAACAACAAAGGTGGTGTGGAGGTAGTAAGCAACATGGGGGGGTGGGGACGCAACACTGAGGGTGCAGGTGGAGGTAAACACTGAGGGAGAAAGTGGCGGGAAACAACAGAGCGTGGGTGGCGGGGAAGCAACACGGAGGGCGAAGGTGGAAGAAAGACAAAAGCAAACAGGCGAAAGAAAGCAAGGTGGAGGGTAGGGGGAAGGAAGCAAACAGGCAAGAGAGCAATGTGGAGCTGGGGTGGAAAAGCACGCCGGCGAGAAAGCAATGCAGGGGGGACGCAAACTAGGACAAGAGCATTATGGAGAAAGCTGGGAGAAGCACTTGGCAAGAGAGATCAACAGAGTGCTAAGGGGGAAGAAAAGTACACTAAGGAGACCGTAGGAACACATATGCCCTCTTGTGGAGTGCTTAAGTTAAAAGAAAAAAGTAGTTCCCAAAAAGTGAGCAGTGGAAAGACGGAAGTAAAAATAGCAATACTCCAGGAAAGGGACAGACTCGAAAAAGACAAGCCAAGACATTAAATAAGCAGGCAAATGAGTGACAGTAAAGCCAACCAATGGAACGCAATGGGTGGCCTACAAGCCCTTCTACTTTCTTGGTAATCCCACAATATATCTTTCACAACCAGAAAGCTGTGCTGTCTGCTATGCTCGACCTAAAAAAGGTGATCAGGGACTGAACAACTACGAAATAAGTACAACAGATTAAAATCAAAAGCCTGACAAGTATTCTGCGCCATTAGATTCACAGAACAAGAGCCCTTAATCATTTTGTGGTTACAGACTTTTTCTGAGAACCAAACAAAATTAAAGTAGCAAGTCAACAATGCTAGTGAATTGGGTGGCTTCAAAGCTGACCCAATAGACAACACATTACTTCACGCACTTTTCTGAAATGGTTTTTATGTGCACCACAGACGCTGAATTTAGAGTATGCATTCTTTATATCCATCAATAAAAGGTAGGCTGAGGGCATAAAGAACTGCACATCCTCCATGGCAAATTTATCAGCAGCTCTATCAGATGCAAACTGCCAGTAAGGGCAAGCTTCGTTTTAGTATGGCAGCAAAGCCAAGAAACCCAACTTTTCAGGAAAGGGAAGAGCAGCTATCCACCGTCCAGCATCACTCAACTGTCCAAACACCTCGCAGTATCACAAAACACTCATGCTGAAGTTATACTGAAGCCAAATTCACATCACTGAAGCACTATGTCTATCAGGCCAAACTAACGATCCCGGAGCTACCTTAGCGCAAAAATAAACATGCAGGGGCCCAAAGTTTTTCATAGACACCCACTGGTAAATGTTGGAGTTGCTGAAATCCAAGACTGCCTAGTCTTGATTCACTCTTGAGCCTCTTTATTCCACAACTTTATGCTTTTACTTTATTTCAGACTTGCAGCATCTTGTTAAACCCCGATTTCCCTCCGTATCGCTGTTTTCCCATTCTTCTCTCTCCCTTTTCTGTCCTTCTCTCTCCTGTTCTATGTACGATGAGGAAAAGTCCAGCTTCGTAAAAATGTGTGGTGGTGCCTCCCTCCTGCAAACTCAGGCACAAATTAAGCACTTGAGGGATCTGAAGGAAGCCTTTATTAAACATACAGAAACGCCTGAGTAAGTAGGGGTGTGTGAATATACGCCATGTACATGCATTTCCAAAAACGTCCTTTGAAAAACGATCAGAGGCAAGCAGGCAGACTAAACAGCTGTTTGCTTCACAATGATAACTTTATTATGGGGATCTATTTAGATCACTTATGAAATAACAAACAACCTAAATGAAAACTTACACATCACCTCACAGTGATTATGTGTCTTACTAAAGGCACATAGACAAGTAACTCGAGAATGCAATTAACCTTATTACAAATAACGGCTGAACAATCCGTGGAAGAAAAAAAAAAAACACTGGCAAAGCCAATAGGTCTGCCGTTGGCTGTCAACCTACAAGCTTTGCCAACGGCAGTGAAGGGAAGCCAGGACTCCTACAGTAATTCTTCTACCTTACAATTTCTGGCTTACCACGGCCTTATATAACGAAGTTGGGACACTCTAATGCTGATTTGGCCCGCTAGCACTACTGTGCTCCCTTTTAATTACAGATTGTATTCGTTTACGCCACTGTACAATACAACTTACGATGCCAGCTTGCTCATCAACTGATTTACTGCAACTATTTACAATACTGCACAAATAACATCTAGCAAGATTTCAATTTCTCATTTACCCTGTTGAGCGATTGGGAGCAACAATCTTTAAGCCTTGAGAAAATCCGTAGGTCGAAATACACTTTGGCTGCTGGATATCAGTTCTGAGTCATGAGACTTGAACAGAATAATATTTTCGACTTGCCGGTGACAAGCTTAAAAATCAAGAGAAAAATACTTACACCGAAAGGTAGCAGGGTGGAAGGTGTTGCTGTTGCACCCTTCTTCCACAATTATTATTTTCCATCTACTTACTTGTGTTATTCGGAGCCATTCAAGCCCTTTACTATAATGGGGATGGATGAACGACAAATATTGAACGACTGCTATCTGCTGTAATACTCGACAACAAAGTATCCCAACCCTGTCATGCAGCAAGCTGTTGGAATGCAAAATTATGTATATCAAGTAAAAACCTGTAAAAGAAACTAAAACGGAACACTTTGGGGTTTATCTCATTGTATTGATGGGTACCCGTTTTCATACTGAAAGCAAAACCCCATCTGAGTTCAAGATGTGATAACAACTATGGCACAAGGGAGTGCGCATAGTTGGGAAATAAAGGCGTCCTGGGTTGACAGAACTGTGGTGCTCAACTACCCTTGCTTACCGTACTTCTGCTCCTCTACAATGTACAACTTTTACAATGCGCTTAAACACGGCAGACTTTTTCTGTCTTTCTTTCGGTTGGAAACTATACACCAGAAACAAAGTGAACAAGCACGGAGGAGCGGGGGCGAGCGAGCGCGGCAGCCTGCAAAGCAGTCCCAAAACGCTCGTGCGTCGTGGCTGGCCTTTGGATGAGTACGCGCGGCAAACATGTGTTTCCACTTATCGCGCCCGCGTCTGGGCACGATAATTGGAAACACATGTTTGCCGCGCGTACCCATCTCAAAAAGGCCAGCCACGACGCACGAGCGTTTCTTGGACTGCTTTGAAAACTCACTTACATTAAGTCTTCGCCTCTAAGCAGCGCTTGCGCGCTACTCGAGGCTCGACCTAAAAACGTTCCCTCAAGCCTTCTCCGGTGCTGCAAGAACAATTTGGAACTCGCTTAGTTAAGAATTGAGGCAAATTAAATACATTTTAGAAAAACCTAAAACTTGTCTGTTTGACCAACATCTAAATAACTTTCTCTCAATCTAATTTTGCCCTGTCATCTCTACACTACTCACTCACCGTTAATTCTCTCCTCCTAAGCTCTTCCTAACCGCCCTTATTTCACTTTCTCCAGTTTCTCCTTTAATGCTGTTCTTCCTTACCCGATGATGCCTCCTGTGCCTTATTGCCGTTCTTCACTTCATATTATGCATCCCAATGATTTATTTTAAATCAGATAATGATCATCCCTTCCCCTTCTGTACTACACCCTATTCTCCTCTGTGTATCATTTGAGTATTAAATGTGTCTAAAGTTTTTTTGACTTCAGGCCTTAGCTTTCTTGCTTCTGCAGGACTGCCAATTCGTGTACAAGGTAAGCTAATTGTTAAGTTAAATTTCTTTATGCTCCCCATGCGCTCGTGCCAACTGCTTGTTCTTGTCATTTCCTGCCCGTGTCATAGTTACTGCTGGCTGTAATTCGACCTCTAAATATCTTCTGTTTCTATGCAACATGATGTAAGGCTGCATTACCGCTGTTTTCTGTGCAGTGTACACACATAACTTAAGTCAAGTGCACTTTACAAGAATGCATACAAAATAAAATACTGTGCAGGCCATAATTTTTCCACAGTGAGCAAAAATCTACCAACTGAGGTCAGAAAACTTGTCAGACAAACTGGCTTATAGAATTCCCTAGAGGGAGCTTTGATAAATTAAATTTTATCTTTAAATAAATAAAATATTCTACTGCTAAGCGGTTTAAGTAGCCAGCATTGATCAGCAGTCCTTTTTAAGCTTTTCAAAATTCAACCTCTCCAGCCTGTGAGTTTGTTGCCTCTTCCTTATCACCCTTGAGGACAGAGTCTTGCAACATATTTTCAGGAGAAAAGGGGAGAATGGATAACGGTAGAACATGAAGGAACACTTCCAATCCAGACAGCAGTGCACCCGCAAACCTGTCTGACTCGGAAAAGGTGAACGAGTTGCAAGAGTGCTGTTAAAAATTGATGGCTGAGCCTCAATCCCTGGATCATTATTCAGAAGATTTGGGTAGATATTCTGCCCTGCCACATTATGCCCTTAATCATTTATTGAATCTTTGGCTCTGCGGTGGTAATTCATTTAGGTGACTGTGGGGACCCTTTGCTTGATAAGGTAATACCTCATCATGCACACCTTGCAAGCTGTCCGCCTATTCGTAAATACTCCTTTCATAAGCAAGATGATAGAGGCTCTTGTGTGCATGCAGCTGCAAATCTATGTAAAAACTCACCAGATGCTTGAATGCCACATTTTGGCTCCAGTTCTGAAAATGCAGTGGAATCCGCACAAATTAAGATTAAAGATTGCATCCTGAGAATGTGTTTGTGAGGCCACCAAAGTGCAGGTCTCAAAATAGCCGCATGCTAGTGGGGCTCAGTAGGTCGCAAGGTAAAATCCGACAGAATTGTCTGACAGGCAGCAGTTGGCATGGCACTGAAATGTGAATCCCATTAGTGGAAGTAGTCACAGGACAGTAGACGACCAGCGTCACACTACAGCAATGCTGGGGAACAGAGGGAGCTCCTGTCCTTGTGCATCTCCCCATAGGTGGGCTGTTGAGTTAACCTAGATGGGCTGTTATTGCTCGTGGGCGGTTAATTACACTCCCTGATGGGTCACGAAGCTGCCTCCCGACTTAGCTTTGGGGTGGCCCACCGTGGCCTTGTGCCCTTTTGAGGTGGGCGTACCTTTGGATGGGGCCTGGCCTGGGTCGAATGACAGTCTTGGGTCCTGTGTTGCTGGAGGCAGTCACCATCCTGATGAATGCCATAACAGCATTTGACTTGGTAGAATGGGGCTTTTTTTTTTTTTTTTTTTTTAATATAAATCGGTGATGCTTGGTCTGGCGATACCTTCGGGGGCATTTCCCCACTCTACACAAACCCACTAGAATGTTAACATATAATTAGGTAACATCTCTGAGCCATCTTATCATAATCCATGGCAACACAAAGGAATGCCTCCTTTCCCTGCTCTTGTTCACCATTGCACCAGACCCATTGGCCTGTTTAAAACAACATGCCAGATGTGCTGGAGTTTTACAGACTATACATGCATATGATATAGTGGTGTACATTTGTGATGCACAAAACAATTTCTCATTCGTTATCTGGAAATTAATCCGATTTAGTTTCCTATCCAGCCTGGATACAAATTGGGTCAAGTCCTTACTCCGTCCAAACAAAAATTTGCTTGAGTACCCTTTGGAATGCTGCTCCGAACCAGTCAAGTACTTGGGTATGTGGGTCATCTGTGAAGTAAATCATTACAGCAAATTCTGGCACTGTCATCTCAAAATTGGAGTCACAAATAGAATGCTGGTTCTCGTTACTGTTGTCTCCGGCAGGTAGACTAAATAGCCTTAATGAAAATGGTTCTTCTGCCCAAATTCATCCATCTCTTCAATAATATATCTGTATCACTCCCGAAAGACTAATTTTTTTACCAAACTCAGATCTTTTATGAGCTCAGATCCCGCTTAGGCAAGAAAACGGCTGAGGCTCAAATCGGAAACCTTGGTTTTACCAAATGAGAGAGGTGTCTCTGCTTCGCCAGACCTAGAGCTCTACTACTAGTGTGCTCAAGCATAATTTGCACATTATTGGCATCACCCGCCTCCAAACTTGCAGCACACCGCAGTTGAAAAATAAAATGCCTCACCAGTACCGCTCTCAGCCATATTAGACCAGCAGACAACCTGTAAAGATCCGCATTTGATGCAGTGGTTTGCACAGTGTTGGTATGGCGGAAACTGGGCCTTAGAGTTGCCCATGATCCATTAGAACACCAGTCCTACCACTCTTGCACCACCCACAATACCTTTGTGTGAAGAAAACTCTCTCAGGCGCTTGCACTCCCTCAAACTGCTGAGGATGGGCGATCTACCCCGAATGAAGAATTCATTTCACTTTCCAATTTGTAGTGGGGGAGGGACACATACCACTAGAGATATTCTGCTATTACAGATTGCGTTTGGCATGAAAGGCAGTTTTGCCTACCTTTCCAGGTGAACCTCCACAATTTAAAACCATTGCATTACTTTACCATTAGCGTATTACTTTTAGAAGTTGCATCCACTAAACGCCTTGTGAAAAGGCTATATTCCTGCATGCAATCTGAAATGCCCATACCACAGTCCCCAGCCTAGGACAAACTGAACAATGACCTCCGACACTCCATACTGAGGGAGGATTGGTGTGCTGAGCCCGAAACCCCGACACCCAATACTCGATTGAGGAGAATTCATTTTAAGTTCCTCTATAGGATCTGTCACACCCCTCTGATTCTTGCTGCTACTGGTGTCTCACCATAGGCTGGCTTCATGCACTTAGCATGGACGTGTCCCCCTACCAATCAACAACTTCTGGTGGAAAGTGTTTGATACGTTTTAAAAAAATGGCGGAACACTGTTCCACTAGACCTTGGAATCGGTCTACTAGGACTGCTCTGTCATGTTCCTGCTGTAGTGAGGAGATTCACGGCCCTGGCCATTTTACTGGCTAAGAGACGGATGGCAGTTCACTGGGGAGCTGTTGCTTGCCCACTCAGAGAATACATTGCTGAAATATGTGGTTTACAGTCAGGAAAATTTCAAAATGTACGCTAAAACACCGCCCTCCGATTCACGTACACTTTGGTCTCCTTGGACTGTACCAGCATATGCAGTCGGATGGGTGGCATTAGTTTTAATAACGCTGTCCTGCGGTGCTCCCAACCCCTTTGGTATCAGTGACTCCTCGTGAATGCAGTCTTTATGCTCGTGTCCTTAATGCTGAATCCAATGACTGAGGGAATATTTTGTTTATTATACTGCCGGCTAATCACCACAAGGCAACAAACAGAGCGTCTTACAGAAGATGGAGGCAAACACGGTCAACACCAAAGCAAAATTAGGACATGCCCAACCAAAAATAAACAAACGGATCACTCTCAATGCAAATAAAACTATCACTGCTTGCACGGATACTTGCAGCAAAGATTCACATCTATTCAAAGTATCTAGGCAAATGTATAGGCTTACCACTTGTTCCTTCCACATTTAGACGAAAACCTGCTTTCCAAGGAGGGCTTGCCGCTACATTCTCACAGTTGTGGCACTGCGAATAAGAGGTGAGTATTGTCCACCTCAATGGCACTATTTAATTTTTTTTTTTTTTTTTTAAATCGGAAAAAGAAAATGTTTGATCAAAATACTTCCGACTCCAAGGTCCTCAAGTTGCACACAGTTTTCAGCACCATAGGCATCAACTCACCGAGCCACATCATCATTACAACCTTGTTTTTTGTGTTCAATCCACGGTGAAACGGAAGGCTGGAAGTATGGTAAGCTGCAAAATCTGAAGAGGGGAGGGGGAAGGAAGGAAATAATAAATACTCTCAGCCCTGCACCTGTACGCTTATGTGTTTAATGGCACATTTAAACATGGCAACTGAAACAAAGCACAACAAAAATAAAATAAATACATCGTGTGAAACCAGAGGACGAATGTAGTCATCGCAAGTGAAACAAAAGGAAATCGCCCGAGGTTAAAAATATGCTCGCCTCCTCTCAAAGGGGAGGGGGGGGAGCTAGTCCGAATCCAGGCGTGCTCGAGAAGCAATTAGCAGCGAAAAGGGAAGTGAAGGGGGGCGGACGGGGGCGCAGCGGATGAGGGCCCAGGAGAGACACTAAATCTGTCACGGTAAATAAAGGTGCAGCGCTGCCAAACTCTGCTTCTGGAGCCCGGCACCGCAGCCGCCCGGCCTGCCAGCAGCAGTGTACATAATCAGGCACCGACTGCATGCAGTACACGAGACGTGCAAGATGCTGCTCGTAACCGCCGATGGCAGTAACATGGGTCATCGTCGGGCCCTCAAGGATACGGTGAACCCAGAGACCCGGACAGCCGAAAGGAGCGGATAATATCAAGGCATACATCGTGTATAAGAACGAGGATTTACGAGGCGAGTCTGATGCAGTAAATGAAACATCCCGGTAATTCATCATTCCCTAGGAGACCCTCAGGGTCCGAATTGTGATGCCATGGCTTCCGACCACTGGAATCAACCTGTTGGTAAAGGGTAACTCCGAGAGTCGGATTATTGGTCCCATTAAAGAGTCACTCATGGGGGAGGGGACCTCAGTCTTTTGCTCAGTCCCTTGCTCAGTCCTTGGCAGTCTCTTGCTCAGTCCTTGGCACCTAAGCCTACGCTCCATCAGCCCACCGTCTTTTGTCAGTTCGATTTTTCTTTAGTTAGTTTTAATATATTTGTTTATTAGTGTTGGTCTAGCCCCAACTAGTCTACAGAGAATTTTTTTTTTCTGGAGCAAGATCACAGAACCGTAGCGTAAGACCACATTATAATAAAAACAAGCCTGTAAGAGGCTCGGGCCGAGGTCACTGGGACAGCACACCGCACAGGTAGTTTTAACAAACACAGCTGGTATGGTTTGTCAACCTTTGCGCGACAAATCACATCCTCACGTTACTTTTAACACAACCCTTCCAACAGCCGTATCCAACACCCACTAATCTGCTTTCTGCATCACATACATTTGTATCCCGAGGCATTTATAAGCATGCGCCCCTTCAAACTCCTCTCTCGGACTAGTTCCAATCCCTTGCAATTTACAAGGCATGAGGGAAGGCCTGTCAATTATGTAGAGCAAAAGAAAACATTTACATTATTTACATAAATAACGGCAACATAATTAAATATAAAAACAGATAAATATTAATATGTATCGGGGTTATAACTGCACTTCTCTTCACTTTTGCTTCCACCCCCCAACTACCCATTTGATGCCCTCCATTTATTTATTCAACATCTTAGCATGCCTGGTCCAGTTAATATTTTTAGAGCAGAGCTGTAACGTGGGAGCCTCATCCCTAAAACAGTTATGCTTGTTAAGCAATTGTCTGTTACGTCGAGTTCAACCTTATGCAAAATACATCGAATTCGTCGTTTTTATTTCAATTCGAATTGTAAATGGCGCAGGTGAAATAGCCTTCCATTTGACGTATCTGATGGGGAAACGAGCCTAAAAGAGCCACACGAACATTTCCCGAGCTCCCCAACTGCCCCCCCCGAATCCCTTCCTAAAAGAAAAGGCACACAATTGCACAGAAAGAAAAAGGTAACCTCACAATTCCAGAGTTGTGGTCAACGGGGTGCGATTGTGACAAACGAGTGACGTGCCCGCTCTGGAAATGCGAGACACACCCACTGAGGGTACCTGGCTTGAAATCAGTTAATTTGGCAAATGTTCTGGTCCTACCCACAAGATGGCACTGTTGGAACTAGTTGAGAACCGAGAGGCCTGGATATCAGGCGTGCTATGTAAACAGTACCATGAAGCGCTACATAAAATGAAATAGATTCAAAGATGTGGCCCCTTTGGTAACAGGCAGAGGTCGGAACATTTTTTTTTTTTTTATCCTAGCTGTTCACAGTAAAACATTACAATTCAGTATTCTTCAGTTCCCCTCTGTCTGAAAGAGTGGCGCGTAGACTAGTATTGTATGTACACGGAGTTTCACATCCCTATGCAGGGCCAAATCAGATTTGTGGGAGGGTAGCAGCTACCATGTGAAAGCGCAACAAATGGAAACGTGGCTGAGAAATGCCTTTAGAGGTGGTGTTTTTAAGTGCATGAGCAGGGCTTTAAGTGGGATGAAAAAACTGGGGGGTCTCTCAAAGGGGCGTGGCCAATGTAATTAAGGGCGTGGCTTAAAAACACGTAAGATAAAAATCCGTGCTTAGCATAGTGTGCTGCCCGACTTGTATTTTGCGGTTTCTGTCATTGCATCCAGATATGTGATAGAACAAGTGGAGAGGTGTGGTGCAGCGGCCAGGGCAGCTGACTTCAGAGCACAGGGCTCACGGTTCGATCCCCGGCTCCGGCTGCAGCTCAGCACCATGTGACTCTGGGCAATAGCTCCCTTAATTTCCATGACGGCCCCCAGCGGCCTTAAGACCCGTAAGGGTGAGTAGTTCGCGCTTTACAAATACGGATTTACATTTACAAGTAACATCATACCTACAAGGACTATTGGCTTTGTCAATGGTTGTTAGTTGCAGAAGATAAATAAGCAGCAACTATGGCTTATATACATTGAAAAAGCTTCCACTTACAGCCCTGGTGACACCACGACAATGTTGCTGCTCCTGAGTTTCGAAAAGAGAAGGGAAATCCAGAGAGAAAATGACTCTTTAAAGGATTTCCCTTCCCCTACAACGCTCACCTGGCATAACGTCATGCCTTAACTTCTCCACTAGTGAGAAGTGCCTGCTGTCACTGCAGTCCGGAAAAAAAACGGACCACTTGTGCCAGGGCACAAAACAGAGCCCGATAGAGACCCGTTTTGAGGCCCCCTTTAAAAAAAACTGCCGGTGCTCAGACCCGGTGAGACGCGGCCCACTTAAAGCCCTGTGCATGAGGACAATAGTTGTGCTTTTATAGCATTTTGTCTAACTGAATTTGAAGCAAAAAGGTGTGATGGGGGACGTTTAAGCATTAGATGCTAGTGTATGGACGGAAGGAAAGTGTGCAAGTGCACTCCAGTGCACGAGGGAAGTGTTTTTGTGTTGTGTATGTATGTATGGCAAAAGAGACTGTGCAAAGCATCTTCCAACAAGTATATAGCTTTTTTTTTTTGCCGGTCCCGACCTGAGGGAGAATATGAGGTTATGACAAGAGATACGGATTCCGATGTTGGGATTGGGGGACAATTATCTCACCCAGGTTTAACTGGATGAAAATGGTGCTACAAATCATTAAGTTGGTATACATCAGAATGGATTCTTTGTGAAGTTTTCTGAAAAAATACTTCGTCATGAACTCACAAATAAGCCCTGATGAAGTACAGTTTAACTGAACGAAACGTGCTGGTTGCAACTTGGGCCATGTTTTAAAGGAAAGAAAATATAATATTCTCATTAAAGAAATTAGCAAATATACATAAGGAATTCGGACTTTTTTGTGGGTGCACCATCCTGTGGCGTATGTTTATACATCTCTGCTTAGCAGTAGTGTCAAGGAACAACTGACACCTTGGATGTAGTGCACCAATATTCAATTGAAAGGAACTGCGTGGCAGGTGCTGTTCCCGGAGTCCGTTGTTGCAGGTGTTTATTATAAGTATATAGCTGTACCTGTGCACAGTATGAGAAAAAAAGCCAAAAGAGAGACAGTGATGCATGCAGATACCTAACCAGCTTTAGAATGGTCTGTATCATACAGTTATCACCAGATTGAATTTGGGGAATACGAAGTACTCACAGGTCAAGCATACAACAACCACTGCATCGACTGTACTATGTATATCCTGGTGTTTAGAATGCAGGGGCAGAGTCCAAACCCATAATAATAATGGGTATTATATAAGCAACCACAGCACATGTCCTTTTGGGTTCACTCCTGCTCCATAGCGCTGGGAAGCCCTTGGGCAGCTATGCGCTCTACAAAACTCACAAACAAACTGTGGAGTGACAGAGGAGCAAACATTAGAAGGCCTAGACAAAGTATATGGCAAGGGAATCCACCTAGATGTATCCTTGTGCAAGCACTTCTAGCATATGCCTGTAAAGTCAATACAGGAACTGCAGAGGGAAGCATGTAGAAATGATCATTGTACTACCAGCCATGGCATATCCTCCCTGGAATGCATCAAGCGTGGCAAAAGAGTAGACAATAAGCCACAGAGAATGCTGGGAGGAGCAAACCCAAGTAGGAGGAAGCAACCACAGGAACTGGAAATTATACAACCAGCCATGGTATTTGTTCTAGGGAGTCAAGCCAGGAGCGAGAGACAGCACTCCATGGGACCGGTTATGCTATAACCAGCCATGCTAGATGAACTGATGAGTCTACCAAGGGAGGCAGCGGAGCAGACCACAGGAATGGCAACTACATAACCAGCCATTCAACATGGTCTGAGGTGTCCTACCAGGCGTGGCAGAGAAGAAGCCTAGGGAAATGAAAAATACACACTCAGCTGCAGCTGAGCAACTTGCTTGAATGTACATTATGTAACCAACAATGGTGCAGTAGCCCAAGAAGTCAAAAAGCACCACACGTACATGACTGCTCTGTCTAAAGCACTGGCACTCTGGAACATTTTCTCAGGGGTGAAAATGTATGGTCTGGAGTGTGATTGAGGGCCACATTGTTGCCAGCAGGGATGGAGGGAGTTAAAAAAACAAATGAGTTCATAGGAGGGACTGTGAGAAATGGAGCACATTTTTGTAGTTTCGTTCCAGATCACCCTCCTCTAAAATAGGACGCTATCTTCTTCAACAGATCAAGATCTCTCTGGCCATTGAGTTTATCAAGGGTAATGACTAAGTTTCAGTCCCTTGGCAGCCTCCCGGCTTTAGCCTTCACTGTTTGCTATCACCAACCTACCTTAAGAAGTCAAGTGTGCAAAGGGAGTACATTCGCTAAATTACTGGAATTAAGTAGTATTAGCACACCAATGGGAAATAATGGTCTCCACAAAGAATGCTGTCCATTAAACTACTGCCTCAGGACCCAGAGCAAGGCCTTAAAATCTCCTTCGGACTATATTTACTTACCTGTAAACAACTGAAGCACTTAGACACAGGCTCACTTGAATTAGTGAGTGCTATAAAACACATTAGCAGGATCCTCAACAACGTGGATACTTCAAATCTCTTTAGACATCACAACCCACCACCAATGGTACTAGGGGACTTGAGATCTAATCCTAGCTGCACCACTTTACCAAAATATGCTGGTAGTAAACAGTATTAAAAATATCACCAGGTTCCTTAACATAGTGGCAGTTACATCATGAGGGCAGCCACTAGGCCTACACATTAAAACCACCCCAACCCAAATGGTGGTGTTGTGAGTAAGTTGGACACTGTGGACCCAAAAGGCGTTACTTATAATCCTGCCTTCCCCTTTGTGACCATATTATACACTTGGGAAATCACTTTTTAAATGTTTACCTGAGCTCCTGTTTCTTGGGAGTGCTTATAAACAAGCTAAACAGTGGCAGTAAGTAAATACTAAGAAAACTGGACTGGAACCCAAAACACGTTTGATGTAAACCAAAAGGGAGACAACAGACAGTCTTTGTTTATTCACTAAAATGTAGCACAGGGGGAAAAGTTAAATCATGAAAGGAGCAGTTGTGCACTTTCAACTCGGGTATCCTACGGGCCAAAATGTTTGAGCTTGAGGATATAATGTTAACCCTTTGACTTTGTCTCCTTAGTTGCCCAGTGCAATTTTAATTCATAAAGGATTAGCATTTAATCAGTTTCATGTGTAAATGGGATAGTAGCCAGGTAATGACCACCTGAACCACAACTGCCCAGGATTAATAAAACACCCTAACGAACAAGGACCTTACCTTCGGCAGCGCCTTATCTGGTAGAGAATACATTTATCTAGCCACAGATTCCTTACCTGTGAATTTCCCCCAGGCGTCAAACTGGATCTGGAAGATTTTTTGTGAGTAGTACCCCTGTGAGACAGTAGGCGGCGTCGATCGGCTCCACGTCAATAGTTTGCGTTGTCTGCACCAGAGGTGACATCACTGTACGTATATAGCCGCCACCCAGGCGCGCTGACGTCCGTTTCTTTTCACAACTTTCCACGTCAGAAGCGCAGAGCCATGAAGAACACTGACCACTGGTGTGTCAAAACTATGGCCCCGAAAGGGGTCAGCCCTGTCCTTAGAAATCCGTTCGCAGAGTGGGAGGGATGGGTGGGTCGGTAAGGAGTCTGCGGCTATAGTCTCTACCAAATAAGGATATACTGAAAGTAAGTAACTTGTTCATCTGATAGAGCCTTCTAGCCGCAGATTCCGTATCTGTGAATAAATACCCAAGCAATACCATACTCGGAGGTCTGCAAACTAATTTCAAATGAGAAAGTCCTGCAGGACCGAACGAGCATAGTGCCCATTCTTGTGGACCTGACTGACCAGGCAGTAATGTTTTGTGAACGTGTGCAAGGAAGTCTACATTGCTGCCTGGCATACATGCATGACCGGAACTCCACGTGCTAACGCAGTGGGCACAGCTTTAGCCCTGGTGGAATGAGCCTGCAAACTTCAGGAGGTTGCTTCTTGGCCAGTGCGTAGCAGATTTTGATGCAGAGCTTGACCCATCTGGAGATGGTCCGCTTCTGCACCACCCAACCTTTCTTTACACCAACATATCCCACGAAGAATTGGTGGTCAACCCAGACTTCTTGATTGCGATCAAGGTAGAACAACAACTGTTTTTGGGTCTAGATGGTGGAGTTGCTCCTCTTTAGAGGGATGGGGAGCTGCATAAAATGTAGGCAAGGTGATAGATTGGCCTACATGAAATGGGGCGACTACTTTTGGTAGAAAGGAGGCCCTTGTAAGAAGCACCACTTTGTCAGGATAGATAGAGGTAAGGCAGCTTAGATGATTAGGCTTGCAGCTCACTAACTCAACGGGCAGATGCAATTCCCACAAGAAAGGTTGTTTTCAGTGTGAGAAGCCTAAGGGGACAATTGTGGAGAGGCTCGAAAGGAGCGCACATTAAAAAAGTCAGAACTAAATTAAGGTCCTACTGAGGCATAATGAATGATGGAGGGATGAGTAAGACCTTTGAGAAACCTATGTACAGTAGGAGATTTGAACAAAGGAGGTTGGCCAGGCAACTGCAAGAAGGCAGAATTGGCAGATAGACAGCCCTAAAGAGTGCCCCGAGGAGAGCCCTGCTGGGCCAGGAAAAGAATGTAGAGTAAGACTTCGGAAAGAGGAGCAGAAAGGGGATCAATAGTTTTTTCTGCACATCATGCCACACATTTTTTCCAACGGCAAGCATATACCGTCTTGGTGGAGGGATGTCTGGCTGCCAAAATGACATTACAGACTTCAGGAGACTTCAGGAGGAAGGTCGAAAGCTTTAAACTGCCGCTGCTCAATCTCCACGCAAGAAGACGGAGATTGGACAGGTTCAGGTGGAGAACCCTCCCCTGCTGCTGCAACAGAAGATCTTCTCAAAGGGGCAGCCTGATCGGAGGATTTAGGGCCATGCTCAGTAGCTCCAGATACCAGACTCTCCATGCCCCGTCCGGTGCCACAAGTAAGACTTGGGCCCTGTCGTTCCTGATCTTCGAGAACTCTGGGCAGGCGTAGTATGGGCGGAAAGGCACACAGGAGGCCTAAACTCCACTCGAGACAAAATGCATCTCAAAGAGAGCCGCCTTGGAAACTCCTGTTCCCAAAACTACTGACATTGCATGTTCTTGGCTGAGTCAAACCGATATAACCAAGGCTTTCCCAACTGCTGAAAGAGACCTTGAGCCACCTCCGGGTGGAGATGCCATTCGGATTCCACTAGGTATCTTCTGCTGAGTTTGTCTGCTTTGGTGCTCAGAGAGCCCGCCAGGTGTTGAACCACCAGGAATATGCCCTGCTGTTCCAACCATGTCCAGAGGCTTTTGACAAAGGGTCCACAACCCCACCCGCCCAGTTTGTTGCAATACCACATGGCGGTGGTGTTGTCCGTGAACACTTGTTTAGCATGGCTGGGAGAACGGGCGCACAATACCACGATGTATCTTAGATCAAGTATATAATGTCAATCTTGTCTATTTGGTATCCAAAATTCGCCTTGTGCTCAGGAGGAGGAAGAGCCACTTTTTTTCCGCCTCAACTGGAAAACTCCAAAGGTCAATAAAAGGATTCTCCAGGCACACAGAAATCCAAAGGTTGAGATCGTGGTTTCAATAGTTCTTTATTACAACATTAGTCCAACATTTGCCCTTTTGCCAACACGTGTTTCATCTGTTGCAGTCACAGCAGACTTCATCAGGGCTAATTCCAAGTGTCAAACGATTGGTATAATTATTAGTGTAGTAGAATTGGACGAGTGAGCCGCAGCAGTAGTCTCAAGCCGTCCCATTCACTAATGTGGAGCTTGGTGCGCTATATGTTTAGAGGTTAGTATTCAAATATAAGAATCTTCAACAGTTTACACGGTAAAAAAGAAGATACAACATTCTTGATCTTGATCCTGTATAATGCCAACAGATAAATTTCGTAATCTCATGAAATTAGATACAAATTGACTTCACATTTGGTACAATGGCCGATTGCTGGTTTTCACAGGGGGTCGTGTAAACTGTTGAAGATCTCCCTCAAAGCCTTTGGGTGCATGGCCCGGCAATCAGAGCACAACTTCGGGTCATGGTCACGCTCCAAACACCAGTCAGACGAGGTGCGGATCTGTCACGGACATCAGGTGGTGACAGGCTCCGCAGGGCTGGACTCCAGTCTTATGCAATGACATCCTCAACACACCAGGAGGAAAAACCTCAAAAAAGGTTGAGAAAACGTCGAAAAAGTTCAGTCACAAATTGACTGAGGAGTAGCTCCATTCTCAGATCAGCGCTGGCGCTGAAAGAAATTAACTTGCCCCAGCGCGCCTGGGTGGCGCCTTTATAGGTACCGCAATGTCATTTCTGGCGCAGAGGACGCCAACGAAGGAAGCAGAGCCGGTCGACGCCACCTACCAGCGAGCAGGAGTACTGCTCTCGAAAAATCTTCCAGATCCAGTCCGCCTGGGGGAAATTCACAGGTAAGGAATCTGAGGCTAGAAGTCTCTTTCAGATAAACTATATAGCCATCAAAGTGTCTCACCACTGACAAGTTTTGTCCAAACTTCAACCGTAAACAAGGCACCCTCAGACTTTCATAATTCAGGGGTCAGAAAATTGATCAGCATGAATTGGTTAATTTTAGCGATAGTGCTTAGAAACAGAAGTGCTTAATTGAGTGCTATACAACAATTGCACACTATTTTTACTATTTAGTCCTGCTGGTTCTGAGCCGCTTCAGGGTGTTTTATTGTAGATGTTTGCATGCCTTCTTATTAGGGACCATAAAGAAAAACGTGTTCCTAAGCCAGTGTTGGAAAGGACACTTCACTGCTGCAGCTCCAAAAGCCAAAAAATAAACACTGAAATAAATGTTGGCCCCTTACAAGCATCTTTAAAAACTATTCCTGTTTACAAAGTGCAAGGCTGCATAAAATGTCCAAAGAGAGAAGATAAGACAGAAGGACGCCCTTAACCTCTGAACCATTATCCTGAACTACAAACGTAGTTCCTTGCTGAACATCAAGCAGGACTTCGAAGGAGGGTGAACAGAGGTAAAAAAAAAAAAACCTGGTGCGAGTGAGAGGCCATGTGTGGAACGCCTCTACGCTGGGCAGGGGGTTTTCACAGACGACAAAGGATCTGCCGAAACAGAAACAGTCGGATAAAGTGGAAAAAGACAAATAGACACGCTAAAACAAGACATATTTACAGGTAGATTGGCTGCAAGTTCTTGAGTTATATTCATACAAAGCCCTTGTTGCCAAAAATGCGACCCGCCGCAATACCTAGGCACAGACTTCGGGCTCAATACGAGCTCATGCAGTAGCTTCCCAGTAGTGGCACCGCTGCCAGGGAGCGCCAGCTGGATAAAGGCTCTACACTACTCCACTGTTGAGCAATGAAACCCGAGACAGCTCTTCACAGCACGTCAGCGCGCGGGAGCTCTGTCAGCCGGAACACTGCGCGCCTGCTCGTCGAACGCAAGCACAGTTCACCCCCCCCCCCCCAAAAAAAAAACCCATTCGGAGCGGAAACAAATCATAAATCAAGGAGTATAAAACAATTAAATGATTCCTGTTCTCCATGCGAAAAGTGCTCTTAATTTGGTATCATCAAGAAATTCGTTTTCCACTAAAAATGCGTCGCTATTTCGGTAGGCATTTGAATAATAGGGTTCATCATAACTCAACAGGAAACCTTGTTCATTTTATGAAGTTTGTCGACATTGTAAAGACGAAAGGTCACGCCCTCTGACCCGCAGGTCTCAGAAAAATAAGAGGGGGGCACAAAGAGTGACAGGCTGCTAGTTACTAAGGCAATATTCCGAACCTCCCATCCCCCAAAATCACAATAATTTCCAAGAGCTAATGTGCTTTTAGGTGGCTATTCCCAAGAGTAAAAATCCAACGTCTTCTGCCGCCGACCAGCTTTGGTTTCCGCGCAGTTCCCTTTAGTGATAATATCTAAGTGCCCATCAAATACCAATGCTCTGCTGGGCCCAGCAGGCAGATCTCAGTGGAAGAGTCTGCTTTGCATGAGCCCTTCCAAAGCCCCAGCTATGATTGTTTGGGTTTTCTTTCTTAAGGTACAACAACTTTACTGTATCAGTCTCACTGTCTTAATTAAATACATACTATTTCACATTAACATTCGAAACGTACAAAACTTATTGACAACTTATTTTCCAAACATACGCTCTAATAATAAGTAAATATAAGTGATAACTGTAGTAGTATAAAAAAAAGCAAGCACTGCCAAAGCCAATCGTTCTGACTTTAGTGTGCAAACGCATGTAAACATTAGTGCATGCTTGTCTTGAAATATTAAAACTTGACCGATAAGTGTCTGTCTACACCTCTATGCATTTTTTTTTAGGATAACAGCTTTGTTTTTCATTTACACGTCAGGACAGAGTTTTTAAATACAAAACCGACTTAATCATAAATGAATCTAAGTGAGCACTTTTTTTTTTTTACTTAAATCACTTGGTCAAAACTGCTTTTTAAACGACGGCAGCTTGAACGAACAAACCCTACTAAAAATGAATTCAAGAGCAATGACTGACTTCACATTCAAAACATCCTGGTCTTCAAATTATCTAAACCTTTAATCAGCAGCACTCATTTCAAGCTTAAAGAAAGGAACGGCACCTTTCCCATAGCTGGACTAGCTTTGGCAAAACCAATAGGTCTGGGTTTAATGTACCAATAGATGCGAAATAAGCATATTAAAGTCAGACAAGAAAAGTTAGAACTGTATTGAAGACTCTCTTGCCTATTATAATGTTTTTGATTGCTTTTCAAATAAAGTGGGCTATATAGTTTTAAAGCAGTCCTGCCATGCACTTCAGTGCAAGCACTCTACTGGCGGTGAAAGCATACACCCCCAACAGCCAATAGCATTAGGGGAGAAAAAAAATACTCCAGTGAGCTTAGTCAAGACCAGATTGACAGACTCAAGCAAGTGGTTGAAAGGGGAGGCAGCTAACCACACTCTGTGTAAATTGTATACAATAGGTCTGTTTGATAGCTCTGCTGTCAGACTCCACTAAAGGCTGCTGAAAAGAGAAGATTACTGAATATCTGGGTCGTGCTTGTCCATCTAATCTGAGATCGTGGATAGGGAGTGATATTGACCAATGCATAATTACATTCTTATCTTGTTAACTGTTGAAAGATGCTAAATTAACTAAGATAGCTGATAAGCTACAAAGTGTGAATCCATGTATTGCACTATATTAACAAGCTGAACACTGCTTAAGTGAGATGTGCAGGTTTGTGAGCAATATTTGATTTAAATTTATAAAAACAAATATTAACAGAGGTGTCCGGGAGCTTGATTCCATAAGTGAAGAAAAAAAAAGAAGAAAATATGTACAAAGTAGGTTTTACAGCATCTTGCAGAAGGCAGAGTGGATTTTAACACAGCGAACAAGAAGCAAATTTCAGAGGCAGGCTACAGCAAAAGAAACGGCGGCCTCCCTGATGAGCATACCATGTCCAGGAAGAGTCAGGAAAGCCAAGAATGTACATCTGAAAAAACACTTGTGGGCGTTGAGTCCGAGCTTGTTCCTGGGGCAGAAAGGCCGTTTGTTGTTGGACGCTTGCTGGAGCAGGCAAAGTATCTTGAACTCAGTCTGTTTATTCACAGGTAGTCAATGGTGTTTGGCAAAGTGTGATACCTATCAAGCCTAAAATAAGGTGGTGGGCAGTGTTCTGGACAATCTAAGGTCTATTGACCAGAAACGCATCTAGTCCCAAATAAATGGCATTGCCCATGTCCAACTTAAAGGATACTGCTGAATGAACAATGCAGTGATTTTCAGTGGAGAAAGGAATGATTCGGAAGGAACCTTCAGAAGGAGAAACACGTGAAGGCAAATTAATTTATTTGGGGGAAGAGGGGTAATGACAGTGACATTAAATACAATCTCTACGTTGTAACATTTAAGAGTGGTCATATGGGATAGGGCTAAGATCAGAAGGCCAACAGGTGTGGTGTAACACCACTTTGGGTGCACCAAGGACAAGCTCCATAATGTTCTTCAATTTTAACCTGAAGCAATTTAAAGACATCCATTCAGAAACCTCCAGGAGTTGGGATCAAAGACAGTCAGATGCATCTTCATGCTTCTGAAGGTCAATCAACAGATGGGTGTCACCTCTGTAGCCAAAACAAACTACGGGGCAACATACATGTTAAATAACAGCCAAAGGATGAGTGAATTGAATATAAAATCCTTGCTTGAGGTCTCCAGAGGAGAAGGGGGCAAGGAGAGCTCTCCAACCAAAGTACTGTTCTCTCGATACAGTCTCTCAGGTGGTCGATGTTAAAGGCTGCCAAAAGACTGCTGTTGCCATTACATTGCATGTTTTTCCAAAGCTAGTCAATATTCATTTCTATGGCTACCCACAATGACACAATTAATAATTACAATGCCTCCCGAAGCATCAAGCTGGGATTATGAAGTACAGAATTTAAGCCAACCAAAAGAAACCTTTTCAGAGTGTTCCTACTATGCTGCTTGCATTTGCAGTTTTTCTGCTCTTCCAAATGAGTTGTTCCTGTGCACTGGAAAGATCTGTACAATTTTTCGAAATCAAGTTAAGGTATCAAATTAAAGTTGGCCTCACACGAAGGCGAAGGTAAGGCAAAATTAAACGGTATCAAAGTAGCATGAGGGTTTTGCTGCAATAGGGTCATGATCGTTAACAGGCACACATGTAAGCAGGATTCCTCAATTACTAACTGGTTGTGCAGACTATCGTTTTGAGGTAAATACTGTTTGTGCTACACCATTTTTCACAATCTACAGGAAAAACGGAGGAGGACTCGGGGTGGTGGGAGTTGCAATGGCTCAATTTTTCTGCTTCATTCAACTATTTTTCACAATATACCAATAAACTGGTCTAATGGCACTTCCATTCCTGGTAGACGGCTCAGTAGCAGAGCATTTTCATTCCATGAAGAAGAATCAATTATCCACACAAAAATGGTAGATGCGGGCATATGTACATACATATCACCCTTCTTTGCCTCATGATTAAGTGCAACTACAAAATGAATAAAGCCTGATAAGAGCACACTTGCAGATCATAACATGTGACACCAAAACACTTCCCACCTATGCAATATGCTTTGGGGTCTTATCATGGGCATGGAGAGCTGTACAAATAAAATTACAATAAAGACAGTGGTACCAGAGGTCTTGAGATGCAAAACCTGGAAGTCTGAGTCTCAAACTTTCACTCACACCCAGAATGATCCAAAGCAAGATCCATCGCCAGTTTGGAACGCGTTATTCCCAAGACCATAGCTGGAGATCATGAGACAAAGGGAGAGTGGTTTTCCTAAAAAAAACAAATTTATAAGACAACCAGCCCCCTTCATCCATTGAGACAGATGGACATCTACACAATAGCCTATATTTGATGAATGCTAGCAAAGTCTGAGGTTCCTACACACCTCATTCAATAGTAGTAAATCAAGCGAGAGGCATCCATTTATTGGCACTCCAGGGCAACAGGAAGGAGGGGAAAAAAGCATCCTCTGAGCCACAGGTCCACTATGGGCACCAGATGCCAATGTTGCAAGAAGCCATCCCCTGGCAACATTTGTGCCAACACAACAAAAAACCTTAGACCTGTAACAGAAACCAGACCTGCCAACTCGCATGGTACCATCGCGAATCACACGATCTCAGCTCTCTTCATACAGCCACCCTGTGAAGCACTGTGATCGCATGGTGAGAGACAGGGCAAGCTGGAACCAATTGCACAGAGTGGTTCCCAGCTGGTGTTTGGATGCTCTGGACGGCCGATTGATCGCAGACTTAGAAACCTCCCCAAAACATCAGCTACATGAGAAGCTGTTTTTATGATTCCTGGGTGAGGGGGTAGCAGAGGAGGGTAAGAGTGTGCCTATCAAGTGCCCGGAAATAAGCTCCACCCCTTATAGTGTCCCTTCATGACTGGGGAGGCAGTGACACCCAAAGCACCACAACCTCCTCAGGCTCCATCCATTCTAAGGTCCAGACACCTCCCTCATACTGTGAAAAATTATTGAAGGTTGGCAGGTCTGAGAGACAAACTTAGTCATGCAGTTATGACAAAACCTTGGCTAAAGAAACCAGACCTTGAACACACGACACTAGTCAAAGAGCGCAGACAACGTCTACACGTGCATATCTAACAAAGAGAACAGCTGAATTCAAGACCATGCGTGTCAAGTAAGAGTTTAATATACTGACATTTACAGACATGTAACATACATATTTCACATCCTTTTAAAGGACAGCTTTTTAATGAAGACTAGGGTTTTGGGGGATAGCCGACCGAAGGGAGGTCTGTTCCCGGGGGTATTGGAGTAACCAGGCTCAGTCTAGACAACTGGGCTGGTTTGGGCTACATCTGGTAATGGATGTAGCCCAAGGTATTTATATTGCACCATTTATGGCTGCCACCCACCATTTTGTGTGGTAGGTACACACGGTGGCAGCCCCTGGTAATCAGGAATTTTCTCATTACTGGTACGCGTTAGTTTAGGGCTAGGTTAGCCAGCGTCTGTAGGCGAGCGTTTTGCCCCATTTCTCTACCGTCCCTTAAAAGGCAATGCAGGACGAAAGTGCCCAGGAAAAGCTTGGATCTCCTGGCAGCAGGGAACGAGGCTGCGCAGCCCGTAAGGAGTGCCTCTAGTGGCGTAGCATCCGCCGTATTGGCGTGCTTGCCACCTAGGGGCCCTGCTGCAGCTCAGGTGAGTGTGAGGGACCATACGCAAACACCTGGAGCGGCCCCAGCAATGTATGGAGCTAGGGAGGAGCCTCGGGTGATAAGCAGCATAGAAGACCCTCTGGGGCGGGGGAGTCTCCAAGAAGGCCGCTATTAGAGGCAAAGTGAAGGCCTCCAGGGGGAAAGGTAGTAAGCCCCATGCTGCCAGTGAAGGTCAGGGGGGGGGAGGGGGGGTGCACGTTAAGCAGCGTGCAGGTGTCTGCGGATCTGGCAAAAAGTGCGGGAGAGGCAGGCCAGTCTGGGGGCATCGATTTACTGCCTGCACTGTTTTATTGAGGCAGAGGAGGACTTGGTGCTGCCCCAAGAGAGGCAATTGCAGGCTGGCCAGGGGAAGGATTTCCATTGGGACACAGGCACGCTTGTGGGAGACAAGGGGGACCTGGCCATGACCTGGAGGGGGATTTGGAATTAGAAGAGGATAGCTGGAGGGAGTGGATGTCATGGGCGCAGGATGCAGGCGGGTGGGACTAGGTGGCACAGGCCCCAGGTGAGGAGCAGGGGAGTTGGCGGCCATTGGCTTCAGGGGACACTGGGGAAAGTTGGTCAGGTAGGCATAAGGGGACAGCAGAGGAGGTTGATGACAAACAGACGGCACAACGCAGCAAGGCATCAGCTATTGTGGCAGCCATGCTCGAGTGATGGGGAAGAGACTGGATTTGAGTTGGGGCTCGCTTCACGGAAATCCCACAAAGTTTATGCCAGGCTGGCTAGAGTGGGTTATAAAAAGGAGCAGAGGGATAGGTTAGGTCAGGTTTGGGGGACAGCAGGGGATAGGATCAGCCAGCAAGGGTTTGAGCGTTGCACACCGAGCCTACCTTCTTCATTGCAGGTGTCCAGGTTTTAGCGGGTACCCGATCTGGGTGAACATGGTGCGGCTCAAATGCCCCAGCAAAAAGAGACATTGTGGCCCAGGACGATCAACCAGACTGCATCGTGGGACACAGCGGCATGTGGCACAAGAAGGTCCTGGGAGGCCTCGCCATGGCGAATGCAGGAGCAGGATGGAACATCTACCACAGGGAGCCATACGGGTCACAACGGCCTGCATCAGCGGACCTCCTGAGATGTTATGGTACAGCCCCTCCTGAGATGGTACCAGGTAGCCGTGGGGTAGGGCACCAGGAGCGACAAGGTGTGGTGGTGATGGGAAGTGGCCCTGCAGGGCTCACATGTCCTGACGAGGTTTTGGATTATGGGGGATGACAGTCTTGAGGAAGAAGAAATTGTGGACACAGAGGTACAGGACCTCTCGGTGCCGACAAAGGGACGCAAGGGCACCGCGTTGGAGGGGAGGTTTCCTCTAATCCCACCTCTAGTGCCGTTTTTCAGGTTCCGTTTAGGGAGCAAGGATGGTCAGCTGATGCACAAGGGGCACAACAGCAAAACACACTGGCAAGGGGGAAAGCTTCGGAGTGGGCACCGACCTTACGGCCAGATAAGAGTACAAATGTGTATAAGGTGGCAGGTCCAGTAAGGATTTCAACAGGAGTAGATGCGGGTATGAATGGGAACAGGAGGTAAGACTGCAGAAGGGGAGGTATGTTAAAGACACAGGAGCAAGTACAAAAATATAGGTGTTGACAAGGAGGGTGGACGGAAGGATAATGGGACGCCCGCAAGCGTAGCGAAGATTAGGGATACGGCTATACGCGTAGGGGAGGAAGACAAACAAGGGGATAAAAGAAGGCAGAGGAGACTGTAGGAAAAGAGAGTAAAGTGTTCAAGATAAGGAAACTACCATACATGGGAGTTACAAAGCCACTGGGGCCTATTTAATGGTGTCTACTAAAGAAATAATTTGGAAAAGTGAGTATGTGGAGATGTTCAAACTCCTGAATAGAGAACTTAGGGCAAAAGAAGGCTCAAAAGAGGAGGAATATGAACTGGCAAAGCACCCAATGGTTTAATAACCATTAAAGACTGGACAGCAGCATTCCTTATACACACCAGCATTTACTGTGAGAAATACCCAGAGAGGAGTGTGGCTTTATTTAAGTATATGGATGTTATAAGTAAGGCACAGATTTCCTTCGGGAGTAATGATTGTGCCCAATATGAAGAGTGTGGAGCACATATGGCATGAGATCCTGAAGCAAAATGGGGGGAGTTAGATATAGACTTATGGCAGCAAACTGGCTCAGCCAAGTTTGGAAAGACCATACATACAGCAATTTGATTGCCTATAGTATATCGGCCTTTTCAGGCCCGTTCCACCTGGGGAGGGGTGAGGAATTCAAAAAGGAGCTAGGGAGGCACACCAGGTGCTTATTGGGATTTCAACAAGGGGATGTACATGAAGGAGTATTGTAGATTACGGCACTAATGCTCCAAGTGCTCAGGGAAGCATCCACTTGTCAACTGCTATGAAAACACCGGGGGTGTCAGGGACTCAGCAAGGAGGTCACAACCCACAATGGCAACAGAGTTCAGGGGGGGATCAGGAGCAGTTAACACAGGAGGTTACCGAGGGGAGGGGAGAACAGGGGAAAAGCTCTTACACTGGTTAAATTAGATAGGCTCACGTACTGGCTGGGATCCTACCCAAATAAAGAAGACACACGTATTTTGCAGGAAGGTTTTACATGGGGTTTCAGGCTGGGGTACACAGACCCGAGAGTAAGGCGTTGGGCGATGAATTTGGGGTCAGTTCAGACACAGCTGCAAGTGGTGTGGGACAAGTTACGCAAAGATGTGCAGGAAGGGAGGATAGCAGGGCCTTTTGACAGGTGGCCATTGGAGGAATTGTTTCCCTGATAGGAGTGGTGCCAAGAAGAAGGCAGGGCAGTTTAGGCTCATTCAAAATCTGTCATGGCCAAAAGGCCAATCGGTCAATGACTTCATTGGGGAAGATCTAGCGTCAGTGATTCATTCCTCTGTGGACCTGGCTGTGGTCATGGTGGAGCAGGCAGGACTGAGAGCCTATATAGCAAAATGTGACATAAAATCTGCATTTTGGTTACTCCCCGTACACCCGGATGATTTTCAACTGCTGGGTATCCAATCTGAGGGGGCATGGTATGTGGACAAAGCACTTCCTTTGAGATGCTCGATTTCATACTTGCTTTTCGAGCGCTTCAGCACTTTTCTACAGTGGCTCTTCACGCAGGCAACAGGTCACGGGAAGGTGACACACTATCGCAATGACTTTTTCTTGGTCACAGAAACCGGTTCCATGGACTGCCAGCATCTGCTGGTAAGTTTCCAGGAGCTCATGGATGGCAAGGGGGTTACATTGGCCCCGGAGAAAATGGTGGGTTCAGTGACCACCATTTAATTTCTAGGAATTTAGTTGGATTCAGTAGCAATGATAGCGCGCCTTCCAGCTGAGAATAAGTTGAGAATGCAGGTATGTTAGACACGACGTTGACAAAAAATAAATTCACAATACTAGAAGTACAGGTGTTTTTAGGACACCTCAAATTTGCTTGTAGCGTTGTGCGAGCTGGCAGGACTTCCTGCCGGAGGCTGGGAGTAGCGCTTGCGGGGTGTTCCCTCCTACACCATCATGTTAGGTTATCTGCGGGAGTGAAGGTAGATCTGCGAATATGGCAGCATTTCCTGGACTCCATCCATGGTATTCAGATTACAGTGCAACAGGATTTTGACTGGGACGTTCAGATTTATTCAGATGCATCAGTTAGCATAGGATTCAGACTGTATTGGCAGGGACACTGGTGTGTAGAGGAATGGCCAGACAGTTGGAAGCAAGGGGGATGTAGCAAAGCCTTTCTTGATTTTTTTCCACTAGTGGTAGTGGTCACACTGGGGAGCATAGTTGCAGCACAAGAAGGTACTCTTTAGAATGGACAACATAGCTGTGGTTCACACACAACCGGCAAGACACACACAGGTCCTCAAGTTGCTGAGTGTTTTTGTACTTGAGTGTTTGCGGCAAGACATTCTATTTAAAGCAATGCATGTACCACGTGTGGATAATGACACTGCGGATGCTTTGTCTCGTCGCAGTGGGAGAGGTTCCATGGGCTGGCCACGAAGGCGGACAGAGACAGAACTCAGATGCCACCTGTGTTATGGACAGTGGGCGACAGAGAATGTGTCAGCTGGTAGTGGAGTCCCTGGCAGCGTCCACATGTAAGGCATATTGCCAGGCTTTGAGTTCAGGAGCTCGCCGTCGCTCAGGTGAATGGAACAGAGTAGAGGACGTGGTGAAGTTCATTTTATGGCTGACTGAAAAAGGTCTTCCAGAGTAACAATTTCAGAGAAGTTGGCAGGCATTGCCTTCATGGGATTATTCTTGTGGGGTTATTCGCCATCAGCAGTACTGGATAGCAGGACGCTAAAGGGTTGGGCTAGGGAACAGGGAAAGGAGGGGGGGGAAGGGGAGGGATCAAAAGAGGAGGCCTCTTTCTTGGCAGGTTTTTTACAGGGCGATTAATATTTTGCCAAAGGTATGTTTTTCTCAGGTTGAAATTGTTCTCCTTTCCACATTAATGACGTGAATCTTTTTTGGGGCATTCAGGATATCAGATCTCTTGGGAGGTCGGGGTGAACAAGGTTTGAAATGGGAGGACGTTAACTTTCGGCAGAATGGTATTGAGATCCATTTACTTAGACTGACTGACCAGCGGTCGAAGGGAACAACAGTACTTTTGCAGATTCAGGAGGTAGGGGTTTGCCTGGTGGCATGGGGCATGGAGCTCAGAGAGCAAAGCTTGGAGAGTGGATGGGGTTGTTTTCAAACACCAACAAGGGGATCAGATCACCTCTTTGCAACTGTTAGCGGTATTGAGGAAGGCAGTTACGAAGCTGGGGTTGGTGGCAAACGAATTTGGCGCTTATTCTTTTTGTATTGGAGCAGCGACGGGGGCAAGAAAGAGAGGGTGGCCTTGGGAGCAGATAATGGGGCTAGGTATCAGATTGTTTCCAGAGGTATGTTAGAAACAGTGAAGCAAGATGATCTGGTAACACTGTTTTCTTTTCCAAGTTTGGTTCCAGGTCCGTTGGCTGCTTGCTTGTCAGTGTGGAATATCAGACATTTCTTCATAAAGTGGGAGGATCTGGCTGCATGGAGGGGTGCTTGGGGTAGGAATGTGGGTTTTCACAACAGCTCATTGACAGTTGAGTGGTTTGGTAAGGGTGTATGAGATGGAGAGAGTTGTTGCCCAAGCTCAACAGGATTGTGTATAGGAATACTGGTCCAGATATTTTGATGATTCACATAGGAGAGAACGGCATGGTGGTGGAGAAAGGTTTGGTGCCATTAAGATCCATGAAACAGGACTTGAGGGAGATAAGATTGCAAATGTCAGGGTGTTTCATAGCGTGGATAGAGTTTATACCTAGGAGAGGATGGAGAGTGGCAGCCATGCCCACAGCCATAGATAAAGTCAGAAGGAAGGTGAATAGGGAAATGCGCTGTTGCTGTAGGGACGAGGGTTTAGGCAGCATACAGCACGTGGATTTGCGTTAAGAAGAAGAGTTTTTCAGGGACGATGGAGTGCATCTTTTGGAGTATGGGATGAGATGATACTTGTTGGAGTTGAGGGAGTTTTTGGTCAGGACCTTGAAGAGACAGGAGTGAGTGTTTTTTTTATTGGGGGGCAGAAAAAGTCAAGTTGGTGTCTTTTTCTTGTGGTGGTGGGCCCACAAGTTTGCTGGCCTTCACTTAAGGTTATTTTGGCTAATATAGGCTAAGCAGGCAGAAAGGGAGGGTCTCAAGACGCCCACACCAGAAGTCCTGGAGTTAAAAATGTTACATCATAGGAATAGCAAGTTGAGCACAGGTTAACTAGTTCACTGCCAAGCTGAAGGGGAAGTTTAAAGTGGGTTAATCAGAGAAGTATAAGAGGTTAGGATGTCTAAGTTTGAAGGGTATGTATAGGGGGAGGGGTTTAAGGGAGGAGAAGGGAGGTAGGTTGTTTAATGTATAGTGAGGTGTTAGTTCTGTAAGGCTTTAGGCCGAAGATGTTTATGTGATAAGCACATGTTTCAATAAAGCAGCCTTTTCCAGTCATACAAGGAGTCAGTGGTCTGTAACGTGCCCCATTTCACCCAATGCATTTACAACTAAATTATTAGTTGAGGCGATCACACATTGTTTTCTTTGTGAATTTCCTTGAAAATGTCCACAGCACTGGATCGGAAATCTAAAATGGTCACGAAGGAGCCCATAAAAAATAGCCGTCACCAGCTGAAATTTGTTCCTTACACAGACCATTTAAAAATCAGTCTCGTGTGTTCGCTTGTCAGCGGAAAACAGAGGATAAATGCATAATTAGATTGCGGCTAGGTTTGACTCATTAGGGAAATTAAGCCGAAGGCCTAGAGTTGCATTTCATGCGAGGCTCCTACAATGCACCATGCCTCACTAAACCGATCAGAGGGGCCTCTCGCTGCTGTCTGCTGGGCAATCGGAATCCGTGGCCAGGCACCAAGATCCCTTAAAGTGAACAGATGTGGGCTTCGGCAGATGAAACGCGCTTAAGCTCGGCTGTCGACGGACAGAACGAAAAGGGCTTTCGAGGCAACGACCAAGTACCATGGCGGATGAGCTGCAATCGCGGAAAAAAACGGACTTAAGCTGAACTGTTTCCAATCAGACACGCTTAACTCCAGTGCACCCTTTGAACTGGCAGTGCAGTTTTTTTAATCATAAAATACCGCGATCTCTATGGTACAGGAACTCCGGGCTGCGATCAAAGGCGGCGAAGGTCTCTGACGGATGGTCACAGCTAGGAATTGTGTGTTTCACCTTGCTCTGCAAGTTCAGAAAATGCACTTTTTGTTTTTTTAGAGCGACACAGACTGTTCTAATAAGCCACGTTTGGATTGTTAGATAAGGCCTGCATGGTCCTATAGCTTTTATTTCATTTTGAAGCTGGCAATAATGACCCCACACACAATTACCACGCAGCAGGGTAACAAGTAATCCATTTAAAAGAAAGCCCAGCTGCGTAGCGCTGCCAGAAATCAAACTACGGCCCAGCAACGCAGGCTTCTCGTTTCACTTCGCACTTCAACATGAGGACGAAGCACACTTTCCAGCCGCAAACCTATGTATGATGCGTTAAAACAAAACAACCATCAATGCTATTTATGCCTCCTTTCAAAACTGAGCCCGTAGCCTCGCCCCTACCCCTAAACTGTCCCCCGGGGGCGCCCACTTGTAGAATAAAAACAGAGCCTTTGTTTTCCTCGCCATTTTTCCCCTTTGTCGCTTTGCCTCAGGTTAACCTTGAGCGCTCGGCGTTGGCTCCCAGCCTCGGGTCTCGCCGGAGACTCGTTTCCAAACTTTCCAGTCAGCGGGCCTGCCGAACCAGTAGCACGGGTCCTGCCGTTAAGGAGGGGTCCTCGGCGCTGCACCTGCCAGCGCCCGTCATCAAGACTGCATCTGGCCTCGCGACAAATGCGTCGCTTCATGTGCAACGGCATTTATTGCAAAGACTAGCATGCAGACAACGCGAAATTGCACACGCGTTGCACTACAAGAGAGTAACTCTCCGTGGTGCAACAGGTGCAGTGGCACAGGGGTTCGGAGTGCCAGTGGACTACTGCACCCCGATTATAGCTATTTCTACTACCGAACAGGGGAAGGATGGACAATTTTCCTAATTTGCACTGGGGTCTATGTCACCCTTGCTATGCCGCTGCAACACACACTGTACATTTTATTGGATAATATTTTTGTGTTAAATACAGCGATACAAATGGGGTAGGTGGTTCCCGCTCAGAACCTGTGCAGTTCATATGTGTGAGAGGGATAGTAGTGGCGCTTGCAGAGTATATCTGTGATATTTTGAACAGTCCAGGATGGTTTCTCGCGCCAAGCACTTCCAGCCTGGGTCACTGGGTAAAACAAGTATGACAGACACAACCAAATCTAGCTTTGGTGAGGTGCGAGTCTATGAACAATCAATGGAAACTAAGATTTATCCTAACTGGCTTTGGGAACGGTTTAAGTGTCAGGAATCCCCCTCGTTAATTCCTCTTACTTTTATTTATTTTTGTACGGTCCAGTAAAAAGAAAACTATTGAAAAGGATGCTGCTCAACAGTTTCAATTTCGGTTTCCCCAGGATTTCCAGCTCATAGATTTAAAGTAAAGAGGCAGAGTTACAAGCATTTCATTACAATAAGCACAGGATCACTTGGACCTTATCACTACAATTCTAAAAAAAGAAATATATATGCATTGTTAGTACAAAGTAAACGTTAAGGCACTCATTTGTTCATGACCGAAAACCCATGGCATTCTCTATAAGGAAGGGAGATACTGACCACATGAGTATAAATGGAAGTTGCTTATTATTTTTCTCCATTTGCTGGGCGGTTTGTCATCCAGGGGTGTACGCCTAGTATCAGTCTGCTTCATTACCCTATAAGGAGTGAGCCTGGCAGATTTACGTGAAAACACTCAGAGCAGAAACAAAAGGGAAGGCAGCCAGGAAAATAACATAAGGGAACAGAGAAAAGGAGGTAAGACAAACCGGAATAGGATAGTGTCTAAAACTCTTTAATTTGTAATGGTGTTACTCTGTCACCCTTTGAAGTACAAGTCATCCGTTCAGTGCTAAAATGTTTTATGGTATTATTTTGGGGAAAGCCACCCTCTTGATTTTGCAAGTGGCCCCAAGAAAAGCAGCAACCTTTTGTATGGTCATCTGAATCTGGTCATTTTGGACGTTAAATGTACCATCAAGTCCATTCCCGAGATGGGCTGACCTCAGAATTTCTCCCTACTCTCAATCTACAAGATGCAATTGAGAAGGACATGTGCGATATTTTTAAATGATATCCCATCACAATAGCTTTCCATCCCAAAATCCTGGTTCCACCAGTCTTTCTTCAAAGATGGCTAGAAGATTCAATCTTGATGAAGCAACAACATTTTTGTGTACTTCCAGGCCTTTGAGTGTGGAGAGATGTGACAGTTGTTCATACTGCAGATCAAAAACCTCTCATCCAGCATATGAATTTGAGGTGTCATGCCCTTAAACTATTCCCAATGTTTGAGAATTTTGTGTTCCGTTTTGAAAACCAATAAATGAGCAGGCTTATTTTGGGACAGCCTGTTAAGACTGGAACCTCTCACGTAGTTACTAGCTTCTTGGGTCAGTTGGACTTTCGTCATGGCTTCAGTATTTTGTTTAATGAACTTATTCCAACACAGGTCATATAGATGTAATACGTATGCCCTGGGTCATTCGGTCACAGAGGCCATTGCATGTTGCAGGACTGAATTTCTACCTGTGTACAGCAACAGTTTGGAGAGCTGAGTTTCTGTCATCACACAGGTTTTGGACCACTCACAACCAAGGCCCTTGTTCAGGTCATCTTAGAATGGTACATGCAGTCATTACCACAAACCAGTCCGGAACATACTGAACCTCATAAAGAACATCCTGGAACTCTGTATAGCAGCTGAGAAAAACGATGATACAGGTAGCTTTTATTTCAAGAACAATTGCAGTGTGAATGTAGAGGCAGTGATCCAAGGGTGAACAGAGGGCGGCTGCATATAAAAGTACCTCCTGCAGTGATGGCCACAAACCGTTCATTGAAAGGAGCCCTTAACCTGGGTTGAGATGTGCCATGACCACCTTTATTTCCTTATTGGATAACCAGGACATAAGTCAGGGGTACACGCTGGTAGACAGCGTCTATTCACTCTTTTCACAGGGTGGATGCCATCTCCCCTGCCAAAAAGTTGGTCCCCACAGAAATATGCTTAACTAATACCGGTGTAATTTTGAAGCACCGGGTTTTTTTCAGCAGGACCTGCACGTGGTCTGCTTTCATTCCCAGCAACAACGTGCAGGAGAGAGGGCTTTGTTATTTTAAATTCCAACTGAGCCAAAAACAAAGGCCGAAGTTAAGGGGCCATCAGGCCTCTTTTTTTTATTGAGTCTCCTGGTTGGGAGCTATCTGGAACCTCACACCTAGCTGCAAATGCAATGGAAGGGAAACAAATGCTCCCAGCTTATTACTTCACAGGTACTTTAGAGCGACATGCTTTTGACTTTGTTCCGTCCCTGTATATAAGATGTATGCATGTCAGATGTGTTGGTCTGTCCCAGTATTCACACAAATAATTTAAATATCATAATTTTGTTTTATTTGTTTTAGAGTGCTACTCACCCCAATCCAGGGTGTTGGTGCGCTTTACATCACACGTACACATTATACATTGACAATAAATCATGTGTGTAAATCAATGTATAGTATGTGTTACATAAGACAGCGAGGGGTACAAACAAGGTGAAGGAGTCACATGTCCTTCATAGCTCACTGTGCTATATTACAAGGATTACAATTGATGAACTGCAATTAACAAAAGGATTCCTGTGCTAAAAGTAATAACCCACTTCACCATCTACATAAAATAAAAATCTGTTATCTGCGTGTCACATGATGTGCTTTGCAAGAGACATATTAACCCTCTATGCTACTTTGATTTAAAACTGGGACTAGACAAAAGATAGATCTCTTCACCAAGCGCATTAACCTCCAGCGTTATCTTACCATTATTACTATTACCTGAGATTTACTGGGCACACAAAGATCTATGAAGCAGCTGCCTTAACCCCACAAGATATTTTAAAATGCAGACTTTGCAACCAAGTAAGCAGAACAGATTTACTGCCACGTTTTTTCTTGCTGCCAGTCTATTTGTGGCAGAGTTAAAAAAAAAAAAATTGTAGAAGCTGAGGCCAAGATACTGTGTTGCAGTTGCGTCACTTTTTTGGCACAACTCAGACGCAAAATCTAATTTGCTAAATATTGTAAGGCGCTCAAATGTACTTGCAATATACTTGCTAAAAATGTGTGAGGTCTTAAGATCTGATGTCACTTCTTATGATGTCACTTCCTGTGAGGTCATAGGTTGTGATGCCACTTCCTGTGATGGCGCGTGCAATGTGACACTCAGGAGCGTCACATGCCATGATGTCACTTGCATACTGCCCAACTTGGTTAGCCCCCCACTTCTTTTTGTATGACCTGTGGATAATCAAATCAATAAGGACTTCCCGCTCTGCAATTTCTCTGCTAGAGCCTTCATAGAAATGCAACATCAGTTCATGGCATTTAAGGGAGGAGATGCATTTTACAATGTTTAGGACAGGAAGGCCCAAGCTGCTTCTTCCAGGGTTAGCAGGGTAGCTGTGGGGCACAGAAGTCTTCTTTTTACCGCTAATCGCATCTCACAGCGCAGTCATCAGAAGAAGAAAAATCAATTCATAGGATAAAAAGGCAAATTCTACCAAGTAGACTGCATATTTGGATGGTTACTTGTTTTTAAAAACTTATTTAAGGCAAGACAGCATTTTCTAAACGTGAATTTTCAGCCTCTGATCATCATTTTGAAGAGCCTTGGACCAGCAGATATTTTTTTCCATACTTACCTTGCCCTCCCCTAACTCCACCTTACACTGCACAATAGATTTTTTCAGTGGAGCCCTTTAACAACCAAGGAATAGCTGTCGTAATTGCAGCAGGTGCAGTGGCACCAGGGCCCAGAGTTTGAGGAACCCACAACAACCCAATTTTGGCAGTGGTTTTTCTACCCAATCCGGGGTAGGCTGACCCATTTTTCTTGCTTGCATTCGGGCTCATGGGATCCCAACCAAGTTATTCTCCAGCACCTCCTTTACACTGCATAAACTGCATTCATTGGTCTAGAAGGGGAAAATATAATTAACCGAGTCAACTCGCAAACTTATAGTCTCCTCTACAGTAACGACTGCGCTGAAAGGTTACTATATGGGACTGCGTGACATTCACTCAATTTGAACACACATATAACTATTCTGGTTCGAGGAGGAGAACCATGACAAACGTCACTTATTCTTTAAAGCTGAACTAAACATTTCACATATTTATTTAAAAAGGCAGTATCCAGATGGCCATTCAAAGTTATCAATATTAAGAAAATGTTTGCACTCCCGCTAAATGTCTCAATATATAATATAATTCAGCTGTTTATATTTACTTACTGCACTAATTTTAAACAATGTAGCAGGCTTTCGGTTCTTGTGAAAATGAAGTACTACTGAGAGACACAAACCTTTATGCATAATGTGCAACGCGTGTTTACTTTGCGTCGAAAACTAGACCTAGAAAGGGCCAGCAGCCAGGGCAAGAATAACTTTAAAAATCAAGGTTTTGTTACATTGCTATTTTTGTTCGCGTGTAGGAGGTTCTTTCTCTCTGCTCTACTCAAACTGGAGTACCGAGAAACAGCGTAGGATGGTTTCTCTGGTCCCAAAATTAAGAATTACAATATTTAAAGTGGGAAACCGCCCCCATCCAAGAGGCACAGTGTTAGATCATATTCAATAAAGAATAACAGAGAAAGGTTCAATAGCCATTGCCTCGTGCACACCATCAAACCATGCCCATTATATAGCATATGAACTGGCTGGGTTTCTGGCCCCAGAATCTTTGCGGCCAAGGTACGCCCCATCACATCTCCCTTCACACACTCACAAGCACAAAAACAATTCCATTTTCACAGAGTAAATCACACGTATCTCTTTCACCCTCAAGAAATAACTGGAGCTTAGAAAACATTTGAAACAAACGGGAAGTTACTTAGGTTAACACAAACAATACACGTGCACTTTTCACCCTCACGGAGTAAATAAACTGGGCATTAATGGGAATGGTTTTGTGTTGAAAGAGGAATGGCACACAGTAGGATTCCCATTAAAAGAAAGAAAAAAACAGCTTAAATGCAACATACAGTGTGGTAAAAACGATAACAAACTCTTTGAAAAACGAACATAATGGAAAAAAATCATTTTAGGTGGGGTGAAAAAGTTCTCTTGGCTAAAAGGATATTGCTGCCCTTTTCTCCTATTGTACTGGGCAAATGTATGGGTGTTTTAGATTCTGATCAGGCGCGGTGCTCTCCATCTTGGATGGGCCCCATTTGTTTCTTTCCATACAATAAATCGCCCATCATCTGAAAGGCTGCAGAATGGTTTAACACGGCATGGGTCTATAGCAAGTACCTGCTACTTGCTGCAGGTGATCTACAATTCAGTGCATTTTCCGCACTATGCACAACGAATACGAGGACGGATGTTTCAAACTAGTGAACATCTTCAAGCAGGTGAGTTTCAAGATTGGACACTGGATAGCCAAGAGGTGTACACCAAGTCATGACCTACAGCAACAGGTGTTTAATGGGCTCTAAAATAATTGTTTACAAAAAAAGTTCGATGTTAAGTATTTTGATAAAAGTCCATTATAGAAAATATGTTCACATTATCCAATTAAAAGTGGTGCTTAAGAAAGGTAAGTGCTGTACAAAATGGTGATAAAAGCTGTAGACTTACCAAAATCTGCTGAAGGAATGAGGAAAAAGGTCATGGTCAAAGGCAGCACAGACCATCTGAGCTATGAGAGAACGAGTTTCAGGAGCACAACCTGACAAAAATAACTCGACACAAATTTCAATTGTTTCAAATTTGGCCACAATTCCAAGTACAAACTGCACCTGGAATGCAACCACTCTTCACACAGAACCCTATAACTTAATCTTAATTGCCTGATCAATGATGAGGGCATTCCTTAATATTCAGAAATGCTGGCTGGGCATGAAGGCAGCATGTAATATGGGTGGATTAGCTGCTATGACAGAGCTCATCAAAGAATCAAACCCTCATCCCCTTGTAGAAGAGCTGGACATAGAAATCCAAGGAAAGGAATTCCTGCCTCTGAATAGGCTGTTCAGCCTTAAAAGACAGCACGTAGAAAGCATATAAGCATTACCAGGTGTAATGAAATGCAATGGGAATTTTAAAGCACATGGTTACCACAGGGTTTCATGGCACTAGGACAATGAATGAAAGGATAGCATAATTTAAAAGATCATTTACCGTAAAAGAAGTCTTACAAACCTCAGGAAAGACTAGACAAGAAAGACTAAAGAAGAAAGACTAGAAGTTTACAACTCTAGCGCAGGTGCAGCACAGAATGACTTTAAAGGCTGGGGACCAACAGCGATAAGGATGTGCATCACACAATCTAGAGAAAATAAAGCATGGTTGTTAGAAGGACGCATGGCACAAGACAAAAGTGATCTGGTAGTAAGCAAGGCCTGCATGTAATAAATTTGTTTCCAGCCCAATGGAAGGCCTGATGGGCTACACAAAGTGTCTCGAAAACAGATCAGAAGCCGACATTTGCCTTTCCTGACTTTGAAGATTTAGTCATACATTTAGGTCTCGTCGTCAAATAATGATATTCTCGACTAGCCGACACTTAACCAGGAAGATGTAGCAGAAAAAAAAAGGCCCTCGTCCAACCTATAAAAGAGCAAACGACGTAGGCTTTCTGGTCAGGAAGACTGAAAGGGGCAATCTTACGTAGGTGACAATTAGTAGAAGCAGGATAACATGGCAAAGTGTTACTGCCTGTAGAAAGATTCTGGCCAAAATAAAAATTAGATTTTTAACATTTGCTGCCGTTTTGGTCCAGACTAGCTTGAGCATGTTAATTCCCATCCTATGATGGATGGCAGCCAAATAATAGCAAAGACAAGAGTGAGCCTGTTTTAGCTTAATAAAAGCAGAGAGAGAGCTGCTTGTTGTCAGAATCAGAATATGACCATATACAAAACCTTACGATAACCGAAGAAGGAAATAAAAATTAAACTGCGTGGGCGAATCTCAAAAACTCCTTGCAGTGAAACAGAACACGCCTTACAAATTGTACAAAACTGGAGAGAAATGAGAAGAATCACAACAAGGCCGCACACTTCATACCAGCCACCACCACACAGTGGATAAAATACCATGAACCACTGTAGCAAAGGCACTGGTGTTAAGAACAAAACGACAATCATGAACATTCTACGCCATCTTGTCTGATGAAAGTTCCTACGTGCACATAAACTACAGTCATTCTGATTGACCACAGCCATTTTGTACTCTGTTGGTCACCTTCATTTCACCCTGTCCTCTAGCAGCCTTCTGACTCTCTGACCAAACCGGATATGTGTGCTGGGGGCTATAAACTATTTCCACGACAAACATCAACATCACCTGCTGCCTCAAACTCGTCTTTCCTCTCATCCCTGCACAAACAGGTTACAAATACCAAACAGACTCTTGCAAGCATGGTTTATTGCACTGCACACAGCAAGACTTGTTTTTGCCAACAATGGGACCTGTTTTTATCAACAGAACGGACTCTTAGATCTGGCCGGTCTCACTTGTGTTTAGACCCTGAAGCAAGGTCCAGCTGCAATTAAATTGTCTGTTTTTGACCTGGGCGGGAGGAGAGTTAATGTTGGGCTTGTGTAACCATGTTGATGAAACAATGTTGGGCTTGTGTAACCATGCTAATGAAACAATGTCGGGCTTGTGTGACAACCTGCCCGGGGCGGAGACTCCAAGCTTGTAACCATGATAAATGAAACAAATACATTGTGTAAAACCTGTATAAAAGGAAGAGCCAAAAGCATTGCCAGTAGAACTCCTCCCTGAAGACATCCTGGTGTCAGCAGTTGACATGGTCTCCTCTAAGAGTAATAAACCTTTTTCTTGCCTTCCAGCTTCCAGCGCCTGCCTCGTTATTTTAGATAGCGAATCCAAAGTGGATTAAAGGTGACCTTGCGCCGGGCAGCATTGGGGATCTCAGGAGACTCGCTGCTTTTCACACTGGTAAGATAGAGGAAGCCGTGTCCTATGGAAGGAACCAAGTTCTGTAAGGTGTCAAGTTTGTCAAGCACTCCTACTAGAACTGACTTGACTATCATTCCTAGAAGAAGTGCAGCTTTTGTGGAATCGAGCAAAGCAGAGGCCTCTACATGGCAATGAAGCCACTTGGTCAAAACCGCCTCCCTCCTAGTGATGGAAAGGAGATGCATTGGATGCCAGTTGGCTGTATCACTTGGGTACAAAAGAGGCTTCTTCAGTGGAGGTTTATCATTCTCCATTTATGGAGGACAGCATGGGTGCTTGGGGGGTGGGGGAGCTGCAGGGTGCTGTGGCCCATGAAGAAAAGGTAATGACATACTTCCGCGATGACCGGCATCATCAGCATCTGAGGCACTGAAACAAGGCAGAGAGAATCAGCAGAACCTGACTTATGAATGAAGCGACAACTTCATTTTGTGAATTTAGTATAGAATGTCCATCGTGTAGAACATCAAGGATGTTCAGGAAGGTGCTCCAGACAGAAGAGGCTCACAGGCAGGGTCGGATTGATAAGGCGGGCACTCGGGAAATGGCCGAAGGGCCGGTAGCCGAGTTGCAGCAGTGGGCTGCTTTTTTGGGCAGCCTGGGGGCTGTCTGTGCTGTTAGGATGCCGCCAGTGGCCCAGTGGGTGCCTGAATGGCCTTTCTAGAGGCAGATGGCCTGAGGTATCACTCCCTTTCTCTCGCTGAACCGGCCCATTAATGTATGTTGATTGAGCGGGGCAGGCGACCCGAGCAGAAGTGCTCTCACTTGCATTTATGTGTGGCTCAGCAGTGTGTACTAATCTGTGCATTTATTTTTATCTAAGTGAAGTTAATAAAACATGCCCCCCACCCCCTTTCTTTTCCTACAACTTCGTTGAAGCAGTGTTTTGCGGAAAGGCAATACGCAAATGTGGGCCACTTTTTTTTGGTGTGCCCGGGCCGATTATTGATCCCAATCCATCCCTGCTCACAGGTGCCTGCTTGCAAGACAGTTTCATTAATTGCATTCATATTGTCTTTTAAAAAAAAAAAAAAAAAAAGGAGCCAGCTCCTCACACAGCGTCGGATCTGAAGCTACAGAAGTGCATGTGCTGGAGGGAGTGACAAAACATCTAAACTGAATAGTTCTTTAGCAAAGTAGACTCCCTAGGACATTTTACCTACCAAGGGCCTGCGGCTGCGCTCTAGTTGTGTAAGGTAGGCTCTATAATGCTCAAGTTGCCGCCTGTAAGCCATACAGTAATGTATATGCATTTTTTCAATAGCCTTACTCTCTGTGTTAGCAAGGGAAAAATGTAAAAGTTGCGGTGCTTTCATGTGTTAACTTTGGTTGAAAAAAGAAAATACTTTAGATGGAATTTTTACAACAAGCTACAAAGTGTGTTTTAGAGGGCACATTTAGAATAAAAAAAAGTTGGAAGGAGTTTATATAGGGGTGCAAGAGATATTTACATTCTATACCCCTGGTAGTTTGGCAACAGGAAAACATCGAATTTAAATAGTCGACATTTATGAGGACAGCTTTTTCAATTCATTCATCTCTTGGTATTTTAAGGTCCATGTCATTAGATGGCCCTTCACTTAGTTGTGCAAACATTACTAAGCACACTGGGTCATATAGCGCCATAATCATACTAAGAAACATAGTCCCAGAATGTTGCAGTGGAGAGTTGGGTCACCATCCTGCCACGAGACAGTTGACAGCGGTTCTAGCACAAGATATTGACAAGTAATCATTTGCTGCAAGTTCTGACCACAATATGGCCCCTTTAAAATCCAAATGTATAATCAAAACAATGAATAAAAGTGTGATTTATAAATACCGGAACATGCAGCCTTCTCTTGCCACCTAAATTTATTCAAGCCCAGTAGGAGTCACCTAACAGCAGAATACATTAAAACCAAGGCTCGCTCTATAATTGGAAAATGTGTCAGCCTATTATTAATACCCTTCAAAAATATATCGCAAACAGAGCCCAGCACTTTATAACAGACTAATTAGAAAAGGTTCTAAGATCCACCTCAGAAAGATGAAATGCTGAACTACCGTGGCCTGGAACTGAACCGGTGACCGACTGCCTACACAAACAGCGCAGGGGAGCACTCGCAGACTGTCAGACTCTTGCCCGGTGCACTATCTCCACAGCCTTTTAAACCAACAACGGCTGAGTGCTTTCTAAAAGCTCACTTCTGCAATGCCCCCACGCTACACCGCCCCCACCCCAGGTTACAAAGAACAGTTGATCTGTTAATTATTAACCGGCCCTGCCAGGGTCTGGCTGTCGCAGATTATTTTTGGGCCTTTCCTTGGAGCGTAGACCCCGTCTTGCAGTAGCTAAAGCTGCCTGCAGGGGGTAAAAGAGCCGTCCAGACTGCTTGGAGCACAGGTGAAAGGAGGATAGAGAAAGGAGCCAGAGAAGGCATGTAAAGCGCGTGCGTCTGTCCCAATTGGAAACAGGAGCTAGGGAATGCAAAGAAAGATGAATCTGCAGCATTTGAATCAAGGCCCGTATTACACTAAAGCTCCCAGTCCAGGAAAAGAGGAGGCCTAGTAGGTAAAAAAAAAAAAAAAAACAGAACACGCATTTCTACACACTTGAGACACCAGGCCAGCTGCAAGAGGCGAAACAATAAAAGTCTAGCACGAAGTGCTCGAGCCAAGGTATTGGAATACCATACCTGGTGATAGCGCCTAGTCCAAACGTTATCTCTTCTGGGCCACTACAGAATGGGACTGAGCTATTTTTCTTACCACCACCAAGATCTAAAATGTGCTTGTTCTTTATAAATGAAAAGCACAAATGCGCCCAGGCGCAGTGGTAAACCTATTATTACCACAAAGACCATTACGATTTTTTGGGGGGGGGGGGGGAGTCTCTTTTAACACCACAATATCTTCTATTTTTATGATTTGGCATTCCTGAATTACTCACAAATTCTGCCACCGACTGCTTATAATGTTCAGAAAGGACTGGATTGCCCTTTAATTTTCAATAACGTTCTCCAGTCATTCCCAAGATTGACTTTTAAATTAGACAGTGGGACGGGCATTTTATTCATCAGTTCCATACAGATGCTTGTTGTCAAGTTATATTTAGTCCTGAAAATGACCTACGGCTTTCTGCTGTTGGGCAAAAAAATGAACCGTCTAACCACCATTTGGTTTTTGGGTCAGAAATACATTAGTATTATTGTCAGTGTATAACCCCACCTCACCACACATTTGTATCCAAGTGCATTTCACCTATTTACTTTTGACATTACTGATAGATTCTGTGATTATGAAACAAGATCATGCAATTATGCAACAGCCTGTGTTTTTTTCTTATACAAGGAATTAATCAGCTGGTATTTCTATGGAAATCAGTCTTGTTCATTTTTGTTCCACTGAATACAGACTGTGCTTTAAGAGGAAAGGCACTGTCTGATACCAAGAGCCCGCGCTTCTTTAATTTGAAGGCAAGAGTACCTGCATTTTTCTCAGCAATGTTTCATTACATTTCATGGAATAGTACCTGCACTTCTTAGGAGCAAACAGACACTCTGGATAGTGAATACTAGCACTTCGATATTTCCATTTAAAGATCAGGATATAGACACCTGGGAACCATTTTATGCAAGAAAATAGAAACATCAATTTCCCAGCACTCAAAACTGGAGTGGCCCTCACCAACAGTCTTCAGCTGTGGGTTTAGAGTAAAACACAACTCACAAGCCCTCCAGGCGCATTCTTGTCAATGTGGTCCATCTTTTGCAAAGTTGTAATTCTTCCGGTGAAGCTAAGCTTGATCACTATTTTCTATTTTCTTCCAATCTTTCATTTTCTTAACCCCAGATGCACATTTCACTCTTCAGGAGTTATTCGACAGACCACAGCAGGTACAGAGTGCCAAACATGTTTGTAGCAGAACATTTAAAGATCAGTGCCTTCTAAATGTTCATCAAAAAGCATGCTACAGCAAGGGTCATCTCCCTCAGGTGCATAACCCATTGGCACTGGGAACCATCTTATGCAAAAAACAAAAACATCCATTTGGCAGCAAAGGTCTTTAAATCTTATGCTGCAAACAATTTGGCATTCAAACCTGCTGTGCTCCACCGAATAGTTCATTTACATCGAAACAGGTCTGGGGCTAAGAAAATTAAAGATTGGAAGAAATGAATAGTCATCAAGTTTTGTTTCACCGAGAGAACTGCAACTCTGCAAAAGATGGACCACTTTGACCAGAATGTGCTGAGAGAGCTACTGAGTCATGTTTCATTTTAAATCCAGAACTGAAAGCTATTGGTGAAAGCTAGGCTTGTTTTGAGTGTTGCCAAATGTAGATTTTTGTAGACACATGATGCAGTATCAGATGGGTTACAAACCACATTCATTCAATTTCACCAGATAAACCCCTGATATCCGTTACACATTGAAGACACAGGACAATGGTAAGGAGTATGATTAGATGTCGGTGTTCGATCACAATCTAGAAAGTGCCTCCACGTATTGACATTGGTACCATACCTGTTGTCAAAAATTTGATTCAGAATATGAGCATTTGCAATCAGCACGTGTAACGAGTGAGTAGGTTAGTAGTGGAAAACAGTCTGTCTACTGCAGTGAGGCACTTCACTATAAGACAAACGGAACGGGCTTGAAGGTAAATTAACATTTAACACGCAACGCATGGACGAAGAGACTTCTAAAACAAAACAAGACGCTTCAAGTAGGAAGATTCTGCTAATCCCTTTTTCACTTCCTACACTATAACATCGCACCACTTTCCAAATCCTTACAATATCCAACATTTGACATATGAGATTTATTTCTCTCCTGCACAGACAGAATCATTTCTATCAGAGACAAATACTCCACAGCCGGACCTCTAAAGGAACAACTCCCAAATACAACCTTCTTAGTACGATTTGGGAACCCAACCCCCCTCTGCTTGTAGGGTCGACTACTGGGTGGATTGCTGATCGACCCAAAGCCTTGGCTTCACAGAGACCAAGGAATCGACAATGTATTAATCCAAATGGAATCACCTCTTGAATCACCAAACAAACACAAATAATGCTAGCAGGCAAGTGACTGCAGTCAACAAGAATCCAAGAAGTGCAATGGCTGCCCAGTCTGAAAAGCATTATGGAACGTACAAACGGTAAAAATGTGCCATACAATAAAATTACCACAGTAAACATGGATGACAAATGAAGGACCTCTGCTCATCAAAGGAAATGCAACACTAGTATGTGCACTACAGAAAGGGTTATTTTGGTGAGCCCCCGACAACCCGCCCCCCCAAAAAAAGATTCTAGTTCTACTACTAGCCAGCACAAAAGCAGATCTGATTAACTGACAATTTCATACTATTCACACACTTCTAAATGCTGCTTGTCTTTACACATCAGTATTATATATTGCTATTTTCTGTGTATCCATGATTTCAGACGTTCTCTGTTGGAATTTCTGAGACGGGTAGGGTACAGTCTCATTTCTGTGAAGGGTGCGATCAACAAATCAACAGTGATGCCACCTGCAAATTATTAGGGTGGAAATTAAAGTTTGCGTTGTTCCTCAACATCGATTTTTTTTTAATGGAATTCGTTTTTTTTCTGTGTTCTGCTATCATTTACTGAAAACAAGCTTAGATTTAGAAACAGCTGCCGCTTTCAGTTCAGTACTTTCCAAGGCCACACACATCCATCCACATGTGCCTTAACACAACGGGAGCCCCGCTGGGAAAGGCTCTTGTAACATAACCGCGCCTAGGGAGAGCAGGCGCTCTCCTACAAAGGCCCATTTCTCGATAGAGCTGGCGAGTTTAATTGCTGCAGCGAGAGCCCCCGATTAACGCGGCAACAATGGAGGAAGACAATTTTGAGCGTCTCTCGCTTAAGCCCATCTAGAAAATCAAGCCATTATGCCATGTAAGCGACAATGCTTGATCAAGCAGCATGTCGTGACAAAAATAATGACAGTAATGCCATCTGTGAGCGCAGAGGCCGCTGGTGGAGCAATCTCCCTGCAGAACTGCGACAAAAGCCCCATCTACAACGGGCATAACAATTGCCAAGGACAGTAATGTAGTGCAGGACATACAAACAGTTGCTGAGCAGCGCGTTTAGCATGTTTCCCACTTCCAGGGATAATAAAAATATTGCAATACAATGAAAGAATACAAATTTGTAGGACGAGGATGTAAGGTCAGCGGTCTCTGCTGTGAGGACCATAGAAGCAGTCTTCCTAAGAGCCGAGGCAGACTTAATTTTTTAATTAATACAAAGATTATCATGGTGGCCCGATAGGCACCTTATTTCTACATAAGCTAACAACACAGGTGAGTTAGAGTGAACGATTGGTCTTTCAGAGACTCAACGGGATTGTGTTCTCAGTAAGAAAAACCTGTTCATCTCTCCCAGTAGGTACTTCTCAAGAGAGCAAAGTCTTGTTTGTTGATAACGCCCTCAACCAGGGCAAACGGTAGGAAAACTCTTGGGTGAAATGATAGTCTTTGTTGTCATTTTATTGCCCTAACGAAGAAAGAAAAAACACACAAACACACTGTGGAGACATGCAGAGCTGGCAGCATGGAATGTTGTGATGTCAGATCTGTGAAGAGAATGTTGAAGATTGTAACTGAAGAAGCTGGTGAGCGTGGAGCTCAGCTGGATATGTTGTCTTGAAAATGAAGCTCTTTATTAAGCATATCTTGTGCCTGGATCTATCTATCTATCTATACACACACACACATACATACCCCCATCATTCTACCATTACCAAATCCATCATATCATGGATATACACTCAGACATCTGTCTAGAGGCCAGCCACACCCATACTATGTCCACTGCTCATGTCCATGAGGGACCACCACTCCACTAGCTATCAAATGCATACGTGTACAATCCACCTCAACCCGCTCGCAACACCCACAAGTCAATCGACCGCATCTACATGAAATAATATCATGATCTTACAACAGAATCCAAGTTTGCGTAATATATATTCTGCAGTATTCTCTGCATGGTTCCCAAATGTCTTTTGGTTAGTTTCTTTCCAGTATCAATGTGGAGTATACTTCAAAATTAGACCTTTACCACAGGGTATCTAGTAATCTTGCACCAAGTCCACCACTTTCAGAAGGTGACCCTTTATCCTGAAATGTTCTTTCTAATCAGGATCTAACAAATTTCTATTTAGGTCCATTTGGGCGAGCTGCAACTAGGATTTTTAATGATCGAAAGTCCCAGAGAGAACACCACAGCTTGAAACAGTCAAAGGTATGACAATTGCCTTTCAAACCGTTTATGAGCCAGTCACTTAAGAATGGCAACACTCAAGGTTACCAGATTAATACCAAATAACCGAGGACAGTGTTTTAATCTACTGCTTTTAATGTGCAAGACATTACAATCCAGCACGTAAATGCATTATATCCAAACCTTGTTGATTACACAAGGACATGGAGAAAGCTGATATCCTTACAGTGACATTCACTGATTAGCATTAATGGATATTCGCACATGACAAAACGAAATCAATCTGCATTAGGAAGGGAAAATTACACCAGTCACAAGGCATTTCGATTAAAGAGCAATGCCTCGCCACCATATACACTGTACATACAAGCCTACAGCCTCACAGAATAACACAAAGTCTCCAACTGGATACCTGGCAGCATGCAATTATGCAGTGAAATCCATCAGCACATGTAAAAGACAATGTGTTAATCAATGAGAAGCCTTACACAGTGCCCTCTTGTCCAAGTTACACTCCTATTTCACCTAAGGCTTTCTCCCTCCCACTCTACCATCAGCTTTTAATTTCAAGCCTCAACAGGTGTCTGGTCAACTGTGGCACTTCCTAGAATAAAAGGTTATGAGAATGGAGGGCTGCCAGTCTTCTCACCCCCAACTCTCCACTACCAAAGAAACTGCTTTAAAAAAGTGAGGCTCGCTCTGGCTTGCACTCTTAATCAAAAGACTAGTGGAAGGACCCCTGAGTTTTATACATCTGGAAAAATGGTTACAAAGGAATATGTATATTCTCAGACAATGGAGTAAACACTTTGAAAACAATATAGGAATTCAATGATACTGCCGGAGACTAGTATGCTTCACTGTGAATTACTGAATATAGCAACCATACAAATAGACATAAGAAATAACAGTTCCCCCTGAAACCTGGGAAAAATCTACTACCAACAGCGTGAGAGCCTGAAGCACTTAGGTCTCACAACACCAGTGGTCAAGCCATCAGTTTTAATTCTGTGTCTTTCTTTGCTCTGAAAGCGCTAGATAAGTGTTGTGTTCCTTTTCTGAAGCATGATTACCAGGTCCAGGCAAAATTTAATTCATGCCAGTGTAATCCTCTTAGAATTTTGTGAATTTCACATTATTCTAAATTCCACCATTACACCACATGGAGAAATGAAAACATTTTAGCGCAGGAGAACAGGAACAACATGAACGGCCAGAATGCTGGCAGCTACTGTTTTCACGGCACTTGTATTTTTTGCACTATTTTTTTTAGCATGAAATGCAAGTGAATTTAGTACACTCCTAATGATTACGTTGCGATTTTACTGTGGTGTTGAGATTAATCCTGTGGCAGAATGCAATACTTTGGTGGTGGCTACAGATGCTCACTTGACTTGGGCTGGCTGTCCTAAACTGCCCAATACTCGACCACCTCATGTACTTTCATCTTGAAAGGAGACCAGCTCATAACGTGCCTCCTCCCTTGGAAATCACAACAGAATAACACTGTGCATTGACTTCGCTCCACTCTCCATCATAGTTGTGACCACGCACCCAGTCGAAGTAGATAAGGTACCCGAGCTGTAGCGACCTGCTGTCAGTGGGCCATTACCCACATTCAGCTTTCCACCTGGATCCAGGCAGTCAGCGCCATCTGCAGCCCAAAAGCAGGTGCAGTGACTACAAGTGTGCTGGGCCTACTGCTTATAGACTAGTTGTGCAACAAGACTGTAGATGAAAAAAATAAACTAGCTGTTGTAAAAGGAGTTAGCTAGGGAAAAAACAAGTCTAACAAACAAGAGAAGGCACAATAATGTTAATGACAAATGACGGTACTGTGCCTCACCGAAGGTGTCTTTCTACAGAAGCCCCCGATTAGGGTCTTTTCTGACATTTGGACCGGCAGAACGGCTACAGAGGGAGATCCACACCAAGCAGACAAACAGTCCAAAATACTTTTTTGGTCTGGGTTTTGAAAGCACAGATGTCGAACAGACCTACTGTTAAAAATATTCATAAGGCGGATTCTGGGTATACCCTTCCCAATCAGTGGCTTTCTTCAACCAGCCTCTTTCAGCCATTGGCTGGAGGCTTTGTTAATCAGGTCTTGGTTCAACCCTGTGGAGTATTCATCTCACCAAAAATGATTGGCCGTTTGTGTATCCTAGTGCCACCACTTGAGTGCTTGCATTTAACTGCACGAGGGACTACTTGTCAAGCACAGCCCTCTCAGTCCACTACTGCTGGCTTTAATAAGGTTACGCAGCAGGTGTTATCCCAATAAACAAAGACCTATTGGCGTTGTCAATGCTTGGAGATTACTTGACACAAGTTCACAAAGTTAGTCACACGTATGAACATCTCCCTATAGCAGTGTTTTAAAATGAGGAACAAGATACTTTGTTAAGCCTTGATGGAGCTTTTTCAAGCATAATGAATTGTGTACAATAAAATGCCTGGGTTCCAGAATTTTTACCACAGTAACTAAGATAATGAATAATTTAAGAAATTATAAACAGTGTGGCTTCAGAGATCTAGCCCAGCTGGGTAATGTCCCGTCTCGTTTCCCATCACTAAATGATAAGGTGGGAAAGTGTCCCAAGAGAAACCAAATGAAAGCAGAGCATGAAAAATACTCAGCCATCCTTATGACTAACGTGGGCACCACACACCCTAACCTTCTAGATAGACTAAAATCAAACAGGCACGAAATGGCCAATTTCTCTGAAGCTAGGCCAACTCATCTGGACCACTCGCTGGACTAGACCCGAGTGTTCTTATTAGAATTGTAAGACCCCTACAGTCTCCGCTACAAAATTTTACATTCCAGTCAACATTTAACCGCCTTTTGAGCAAATCTTAGGGAATAACTAAGGCTTGTTATCTGATATGGGGCTTTTCCCATATAAACAGCCCAGTGTTAAAAGACGACCATGAAGGTACAGACCTTTTCTTTTAAAAAGTGCACACGGCCTTTTCTGTGCTTCGAAAAATAAAGATGGACAGTACTGTTTAGCCGTGACTTAGGGGTCAGTGGTGTTGCAGAAACAGGACAGGTCTTTCCAACCAGTGAGAAGGGAGACCAACTTAAACAGTTATGTCAGGGTGGAAGAGTAGCTGTAGATATACGGATGGGGCTGGTTGATCAACAGATTTAGACCACTTAATTGAGAAGTCGAAAGCGTATGCACCTAGGAGCTTATTCTCTGCCACCCTTCTAGTTGCACTCCATCCTTAATATGCTAAAGCCGGATGCAAGCATGGTGCTATTTTCCTATTAAGCACAGCATTCATGAGTATTCTGTTGTTTTGAGGCATCTTTGTGCAAGGGATCCCTTTTAAACTACTATTTCACAAAGTTAAATTAAAGAAGGCCGAAGAAGAGTTTAGGCAGACCATATTATCCCTCTGCGCATTTCAAGAAAATACCAGTCGGCAGCTGAATTCACTTTGTGCCACTGAGATCCATCTAACGCTTATTCCAGAGCAGATAAATGTTTGTATGAACGCTCCATTAACAACGCACGGTGAACTGTTCAAAAACACTAAACAGAACTTAAACGTGGCGGTGCGGCTACGGTCATTCAAACCCTCAACCCCTGAATACTTCCAATTTGAACTAGAGGTACACCGAAGCTCACTTTAACCCTAGGACTGTTGTCAAAAACCCATACAAGAGTAACACATGCTGCTTCTTTCACAAATTTGACAGCTTTCTGCTCGTTCAATTCAGCAAATAAAACAATTTCAAGTATACCTCATAACCAGCACTCGTGTTCCATCGTCCTTTGCAATACATACTATACTTAGGATTCTGATGTGTTAGTACAATTTTAAAAACCTGACTCACTGGCGCAAGCTCAATGCCCATTAGTCTAAACACAGTGATCTTAAGCAGACACTGCTTCTGTCAAAGGTGACAGAGGAGCAACATTAACACAAAGAAACATCTGCTAAATGTTTAGAATAAAATGACAGGGCAGAAGGATAATAAACTCGTAGAAGCCATTATTAACCGTGACAAAAAAAAATATGGCTACCGGCCTTTGCGTGGGATGTGTGCATAAGTGGGACCTCGACATCAAATCAGGCCTGCTTCAATCGAGAACCTAACTCACAGCAGGCTTGCCTCAGCATCTGACAGACCAGATGAGTATGGAACAGTGGTTTACTGTATTCTTGTCGGTACGCCTGAGTCTCACGAGGAAGTCTGTTTTTTAATTATACATAGGGTGTCCAGCACTAGTCTACGCTACCCTGGTGTAGGCCGAGAACATAAACAAAAAAAGTGTACATGCTGGAAGCAGCATGTAAACACAAACACGAAATTGCGGAGGCGCACGGCTCCCCTACATTGTCAGTGTCTGGATCAGCGAACCCCTCGCCTTCCTCAGCAATTTGGCCAGGTAGGGATGCCCACTGCCACCCTCTCCACATCATGGGTAACAGCCATGTTACAATGGAAAACTGTACTAAACCGGTCTCGAACCTCCTACCATATGCGACATAAGGAGAAGAGCAATTTTAAAAGTATTTTAAAAAAAATGACTTCATCCTGCAACTGAATGGTGGGGAGGAAAGAGAGGGGGGGCTCGGAACCTTTTTATCTCCCTCTTCATGTGTGCCAGGAAAGATGAGGGAGAGAATGAGGTAGCGCGATAAATTTATAGTAGCTCCCAGATGGCACATAATTAGGCAAAGGGGCCTGAAGGCCTTGGGTGTTGCACCGACTGTATTTTCCACATGGTGCTCCGTCCAGGCTTCAAGAAGTGCCTGGTCTACGTGTGGCTTTTTTTTGCTGGCTTCTAGGCAGCGTTTGTAGATTGGGGAACTCTCCCCATCAGCTCCTGCCAGGCTGCGAAAGAAGGTTCCATCAGATTCATCTTGAACATGGTGCAGTGAAACACTTCAACATCTCAAGTGCTGCAAGACCACATTAAAAGACACACAATTGATGGACGGAATGCAGATCAAATCAAAACATTCACCTCCAGTCAAGAGATCTGGGTTAAATCCATCATTCTTTTGCTCACCATGCCACCACAGTTTAGACCTAACCATATGCAAATCAGTCTTGACCCTGTGCCTCATGGGAACAGTCCAGCCCGAACTGCCAAGCCAGGTCCTCCCTGGACCGGAAACAAGCATCATAGGACGGGTTTCGGGGTTTCACCCCTCATCAGCCAGGATAGCTTGAATCCAGTGGCACAGTGAGCCCGGGACCCACGTCTGGGCATACCCGGCGCACTTAGGGTGAGAAAACAAAAGGCACACAATTGATGGACGGAATGCAGAACAAATCAAAACATTCGCCCCCAGTCAAGAGATCTGGGTTAAATCCATCATTCTTTTGCTCACCATGCCACCCCAGTTTAGACCTAACCATATGCAAATCAGTCTTGACCCTGTGCCTCATGGGAACAGTCCAGCCCGAACTGTCAAGCCAGGTCCTCCCTGGACCGGAAACAAGCATCATAGGACGGGTTTCGGGGTTTCACCCCTCATCAGCCAGGATAGCTTGAATCCAGTGGCACAGTGAGCCCGGGACCCACGTCTGGGCATACCCGGCACACTTAGGGTGAGAAAGCAAAAGGCACACAATTGATGGACGGAATGCAGAACAAATCAAAACATTCGCCCCCAGTCAAGAGATCTGGGTTAAATCCATCATTCTTTTGCTCAGCATGCAAACCCAGACGTGAGACCACATTAAGCAGGCAAAGGCCACTTAGGCAAAGAAAGATAAACAGCCAGAAAGATTCAATTGTGGTGTTCGGTCAACCCAGTCCATGTAAGATTAAGTAACTCTCCCTGGAAAATTGGTGCTCTGTTACATGTCATCTTTAAGGCTTTCTGGATGAAGAGAGGCGGCAAGATCAAAGCCCTGACCTGGTATGGGGTGCTTACTGGCTCCACAGTGCTTTCAAAGTTCATGGTATTAAACAACTTGGACTCTCCCAGACACAGGCAAGCTGATGAAGATTCGTCTGGGGGAGGGCCCCAGCTTGCGGAGCTGCTCCTGTCTGAGAAATGCCAGTGTGGACTTCGGGAGTACAATTTGCTTTTGCGACTTCCACTCTTGCCAGAAACATTAAAGACTACTGTACGCAACTATAAACTAAAGGTAAAAAAGAAAATGCTCTCTTCGTTTTTGACCCTAGGTGTGCCTAGACTCGCACCTGCTCAGCGCCAGGATACCCTTCCGGGTGATATTGCGCTCTACAAATCTGCATAACATAACTAAAAACAATCAACTGAGAAAGCATATTTTGGCCACACTTAGCAGAAACACATAAAACAGATTTAGAGAAGGGAAGACGGGAAACCAGAGAAGGAGTGGGCTAGGAAAAGGGCGAGTCAAGGGCAGGTAAGGCATCCAGCCTCTCGTTAGGAGTGATGTGTACACAAGTACGGCAGATGGAGGACAGAGGTCACCGCAGAGGCGCCCACTCTCCCTCCTCTGGCTGAGCATATCACAACAGCTCTATCAATATTTAGCTTCAGTTCTCTTTCAATGACTTTATTTGCATCGCCCCTCCCCCTCCCCGAACCTGGTAATACAGTGACAAAGGCGTACACGCGATGAGGAAGCAGTGGAAGCGCACTTAAAAGATCATAGAAGCCCATGGCCCTGTACCCCAGCATGAAACCAGTGTTAAACATTTCAATTAAATTGTGTTGGTGTGTATTCCACAAATCTAAACAGTGCGCACGCGCATCTTTAAACTGGAGTTTGACAAAAACGAATCGATTCGCCTTTGAATGTTTGGGGGAAAAACGTAACTGCTGCAAATAAACGCCTCACAACGTCGAGCAGAGAAGCACTGTGAATTATCAGCATGAGGCCAAACCAATAGCTTAATGCAGAGATTGCAGAATATCTAGGAGAACTGGGCAGACGGCTAATGGGGGTAACGTGCTCGTTAAGAAAGTAATGTTGGTTGCACAGGTGGGTCCCTCACGCGGATAATGCAGAAAGCACTGCTAAACCCAGATATTTTGGCGCTTACTCCACTAACCAGACCCCGTTTTCTCTCTCCACTCCCTTGTCCAAAGCAGGAGGCACGTTGCAGGCTTCCCTCAAGCATGCCTGCTCGCAAATGAGGGGAAGTCTACTATTAAAGAAGGTGATACCACTAAAGTGAATGAAAGATAAACCAAGTTAGGTGGGTGGTGCAGGTTTGCAAAGAGCATGAAACCGTAGTCTACGAAGATGTTACTTTTTAGGAGGTTGAATTTCAGCGCATCGGAGAAGGGTCTCATTCTGCAAATAAGGACGAGTTGACAGGCATATTTTCTGGGCCTACGGACTTTCATTCCTCATTGGGGTTCACCTCAGCTCCCTCTTGCAAGTTGCCCATAACCTAGAGTGCAGACGACCCCCCCAGTTGGGAGATTAAGTCCAGGTTCACCCCGCACCCCCAACAAACTGTACCAATTGAAGAATAGATGCAGGGGAATCTGTGGGCATCTACGAACACCCAAAAACCCAAATGAGGTCACCTCAGAAGCAGCCGTAAGCTACCACACAACAAAAAAAGGTTTCGGTCCATGAAGCGCTACAAAATTTGACAAAAACAGGAGAGAGAGAGAGAAATAGAATGGTATTCACACCCTGCGACTTCCGGATGGGTTACCCTCTGAAGAAGACAAGTGAAAGTGGCTTACTGTTGTACGCTGACAGTCTGGCAAGATTAGATTATACACTAGTGAGCCTTCAAAGACAGATGAAGGGCCTTGAGAAATACTGATTTCTACACGAACTCAAAGGGAAAGAAAATGAAGATTTTGGAAAATGGGAAGGATTGAATAATAAGCTTGAGCTCTTGGTGGTTTAATAATGTAAAACAAGCATTGTCAACGCCAATAAATCTGCCTTTAAAGGAATGTTGTATGGTAATGTGAGCAAAAAGAACAGATGATGGACGGAATGCTGAATTATTCAAACATTCTCCCCCAGTCACAGATCTGGGTTTAAGCTACTGTTTTTTGCTCACCACGCCACCCCAGCTTAGACTCAGCCATATGCAAATCTGTCTTGACCCTGCTCCTCATGGGAACAGTCCAGCCCAAAATGCCAGGCCAGGTCTTCCCTGGACCGGAAACAAGCATCCTAGGACCGGTTTCGGAGTATCACCCCTCATGAGCCAGGCTAGCTTGATGCCAGTGGCACAGTGAGAAACAGACCCACGTCTGGGCATACCCTTCCAACTTAGGACGACAAAATCAAAAAGAACAGATGATGGACTGAATGCTGAACAATGCAAACATTCACCCCCAGTCACAGCTCTGGGTTTAATCCATCGTTTTTCATTCCGCCTGAACTGGCCAGACGTGAGTCCTGTGGTCCTGTGCTCACTGTGCCACTGGATTCAAGCTAGCCAGGCTGATGAGGGGTGATACCCTGAAACCGGTCCCTGAATGCTTGTTTCTGGTCCAGGGAAGACTTAGCCTGGCAGTTCAGGCTGGACTGTTCCCATGAGGAGCAGGGTCAAGATTGATTTGCATATGGCTGGGTCCAAACTGAGGTGGCGTGGTGAGCAAAAAAACGATAGATTGAACCCAGATCTGTGACTGGGGGTGAAGGCTTGCACTTGCATTGTTCAGCATTCCATCTATCATCATTTCTTTTTGCTTGTATGGTAATGTGAAGCATTACTAGTAAATAGCATGGGAACCGCTATGTATTTGTGTCGAAGCAAAGAATTGTGGAGAAATATTGGTACAGGTTAAAGGGAAAGGTGCAGCTGCATTGTCAAACCAGACCTAAAAATCCATGCAAGTTAATAACTGCTCTCTTCCCATCTGTGCCGCTGCCAGAGAAAACAACATAAATTACGTAGTATCTAAGACACTTTAATAGCATGCCAAGGTCTTGTGTGTGCCCTCAAAGTTCAAGCTCAGGATAAATAAATAACATGATCACAGCTGTATGGAGGCCAAGCACTTTTTTTTCTGTGGAAGCTCACGACTTCTGCTCAATTAAAACGTGTACTCCTGGCTCCCAACATGTGGGCTAAGCCAAAGCCCCTCTCTGGCGATGCTCACAACTGTCTAGGGACAGCAGTGCTGTCAAGCCAGACCATAACTAGAAGTTGTGGGAGAGTATGAGCATCTGAGTTTGACCTCTAACTGCATTGACCTGTGAGTATTCCAGTTCAAGGATGTGGTAAAGAGGCTTTACATGCAGTACGAGGGCTAATAACTTTGAAATTACAACAAGAAGGATACTCTGCAGCTCCCCCTGTCCATGCTTATTTAGTTATCACTGTTCCATTGCTGCTATATAGTGGTGGAGATACGCCTTTTGGCTAGTTGGAGGCATCTCAATCAAGTTGAAGGAAACTTCTTAAAGGGGTTCACACTTCCATAACGTGCTAACAAGGCTTTTGTTTAGAATTGGGGGTTATACGCACTGAAGCATTGGCCAAAAGCAAATTGATTTAATGGGTAGATGAGGAGTCAGAGGAAAGAGGCAAGATATCAGTAACCTATTGGGAATGCATTTAAAGAGGGTAGATTTATTCAGGCCATAACAGGATTTGATCAAGTTCATTACATTTTTGGTGATCTTGTGTTAGTTGTCCCGCTGGCAGAGATAAACAAGCAAAGTCTGCCCAGTGACTTACTCCATCTACAACACAAGCAATATATGGTACATTATGGGCAGATTTTTTTAGGACTTGCAGACTTTAGGGGCCAGATGTTCGACCCTTCCATTTTGTGACTCGCAAAATGCGTCATTTTGCGACTCACAATTTGCGACTCGCAAAATGGAATTTACAACAGTGCCTCAGACACTGTTTGCGATTCCCAATGGGGTCGCAAACAACCTGCCTCATAAAATATTCATGAGGCAGGTCGTAATTTGCGACCCCATTGTGAATGGCCAGCACTCACAGGGATGGTGGCCTGCTGGGGTCAGCAGACCACCATGTCTGTGACTGCTTTTTAAATAAAGCTGTTTTTTTTTTTTTTTTAATGCAGCCCGTTTCCCTTAAAGGAAAAGGGGATGCATTTAAAAAAGAAAAATGAAACGTTTCGGTTTCATTTTTTAAGAGTAGACAGTGGTCCGTGGGACCCCTGCATGCTCATAAAAAATATTTTCGCTACCAGTCAAAAAGGGGAAGGGATCCCTTGGGGACCCTTTCCCGTTTGAGATTGGCTTAACACCTTTTTAAAATGGGTGGTAAACTGTGCAGTGTTTTGCGACCACAATTGCGATCGCAAAACAATCGTACATTGAAGTGCGACTCGCTATTACGAAGGGAATCCCTTTGCAAGCCCCTTCCTAATAGCGAGTCGCAAACCCTATTTTGCAAGTCAGTAATAGGTTACCGACTCGCAAAATAGGGCTTGCACATAGGGTAGACCTATTTTGCGGCCGCCTACGGGCCGATTTCCTGATTGCGACCGCAAAAAGCGGTCATACATCTGGCCCTAGGTTCCTAATGGAATTCAGATTCAAAGAACTGAAGAGAACTTCTCAAAAGGCATCTAAGAATTAAAACCAAATGAGAATGGCTGCCAAATGTATTGAAAGTGTGATTGAGACAGAGAAAGAAAAAAAAAGAATCAGGGTAATTCAAATTATGCAATTCTGAACCCACAGTATACTCCACATAAGTATGGATTTACCACACTTCCACGTAATCCACCATCAACTGCATAACTTGCCAATTTTTATAAAACATTTTTCTGACTGATCAAAAGTTACTAAACCGATCCCCCCCCAAATAAAAACCAAGCATTTGCAATGCAATAAGTCTCACATTTACGCGAGACCTATTGCATTGCAAATGGTAGGCATCACAACAACGGGGAGGGAGGGAGAGCGGGGGGGACGAAGGCACGGACAACGGGAGGCCGGGGGCGAGAAGGCACGGACAACAGAGGGAGGACGGGGGGGAGAAAGCACAATAACGGGGGGGGGGGGTGGGTGGGAGTAAAGAAGGCACCAAAGCATGTCGTGCCTGCAGTAGGAGAACCTCATTATTAAATAAAATAGTGCTCACAGTCTAAATAACACGTACCATGTAACAACCGAAGTAAAGGGGCCAGTCACCATGGGAGGTGACAAATTAAGAGGAGGCGGTACTAAGGAGGGACTAACAAACCTATTGACGAATCAGAAGCCATCATTTAGGACAGACAATGACAAGCCAATGGCAAATATGGGCAGAGAGTGGGCGGAGCTTCTATTCACCTACTCCTCAACAATAAGTCTCGCAGAGCTGCGCAGGCGCGCTGGCTCTAGGCTCGATCTAAAAACCACCACAATTGCCATGAAAGATCCTTTGCAAAGGTTAGCTTAGCTGGTCGTCAGTTTAGCTGTTGATTGCTGTATTCGGGTATTAAACTGATACCAATGAGTTGAAACCTTTACCTAGGCAGTATTAATGTGTATGAAAATTGTAAAATAGTAAAATGCTGCCACATTAGTTTTCTATTGCTGAATAATCTAGTCACCCCCGACACATAATTTGGCCCTCCACTGCCACATAATTCCAGTGGCCCCGATTCTATCCTAGAGCATATTCTGCTCACCTCTCCTGTTTTTGGATAGACTAAAGCCTCCCAATCTTCTTAAGAAATGGTATAATATCTAGAAGGGATTCAAAGAAAATACGATATAATGTAGAGACCAAGGTTGGTTACATGGGCGATTCGATTTTTCCATGTACGAAATTGAAAAAATATATGCACTAATTTTAAAGGTTTGTGAATTAGGATGCACTTTACAAGTTTAATTGTGTTAATGGCTTTTGATTAACAATCTGCATGTTGAATTGCATTGTTGCGCTGGATATTTCTGCAGGGGTAACCAGAATAAAACAAGCATTGGTCTCCTTTTAGGGACATATTGGCTTTGCCAATGTTTTTGGGCAATGCTGTACAGCATCGGCAAGATGCTGTGGAGCATGGCAAAAGGGAAGTAAAAAATAAAATCAAAAAACGGTTATCCGTGGACGCGCGCATGCACGCGCCTACCGAATAAAACTGGTCCAAGATGGGTTGGTAGTTTTTTTTTTTAAGTAATAAAAATAAGCAGCACAAGAGTGCATTTTAGGACAGGCAGCAATTTACTGCCAGACCCTTCCCAAAGAAGTTTAAATAAAATAAAAAAAATGCGACCTGGGGGTGTGTGGGGTGGAGGGCGCAACGAGCGAAGCAGAAGGAAGTCGGGATAAGCTGCACACGAGGGAGACAGCAAGACTGACCACAGGGGATGGAGAGCTGGCAGGGAGAATCAAACGAAGGAGAGAGGTGGCAAACAGATGCACTCTTATGGAATGCTTAAGCAAAAAGAAATAAGTAGTTCCCTAAAGTGAACAGTAGAAGGATACAAGTCAGCAAAGTAAAAGGCTAGTATACAGGCTATGCTCCTGTGGGAAGTAAAAACAAAATGGTTAAGGCAGGCCAATGAATAAGAAGCAAAAAAATAAGTGACAATAAAGTCAACCAATGGTAAGCAACGGGAGGCTTGTAGGCCCACTGTAAGTCCTTGGTGAGCCCACAATAGGTATTTTCCAAATACACAGCTAGCATTGGTGGTAGGCAAGACCCAAAAAGTGCACAAATGTCAACATTTGTTAAAGAAGGGAGAGCCTCCTTCCTATACATGCATGTATGTATGTATGTATGTATGTATGTCCATTCACCTCGTGATCCAGAAGCATTACTGCCCAACATTGCTTAATCCACAATTGCCATAATCCCAAATCACTCCTCCTCCAACCACTGGTAGTAGTAGCTCAACTCCCCATCAACAGCTCAGCGACAAGTCTGGTCCACAGTGCTCAAGGGGCATGTGCTGGCTGTAGTGGAGCCACCACGATGGGAACTTGTGCTACAGAGAGCAAGAAGAGGTGGACGAGGGAGGTGGGAATCTCGGCACACAACATTCAGCCAAATTTATCAACGTGCACAAATGGGCAGCATGACAGTGCAGATGGTGCTGAAAATCTTGCAGCACTCCCTAGATTTCCAAGCGAAGGGCTACAAAGGCCCGATATAACAGAGCAGTGGCATAAATGACCGCTTTCTGCAGCAGGCCCTGAACACAGGGCACAAGTAAAGCCTGGGCAAGGCATGCCCTGTAGGTAGTCTCCCATTACAGTGCCGAGATTTGTCTCGAAGAGGTTTAGCTGGAATACAGGCAAATATATGGGCACGTGTTTGTCCGAGAGATGGAAGCCATGTGTGCTTGGGAAGACGGTAAGGGGGTTATCAACATCAGTGGTGCCCACAACAGAGCATCTTGTTCCAACATGAAGGTGGAGTATTTGTAAAAGCAATACACTTAACCATGCTACAATGCTATGCACCATACTGACGGAAATGGCAGTGCTTAGACAGGAGGGCGAGATGTGGGAAAAAAGGATACAGTAGTCAGTCTTGCCGTTTCAACAGCCCCATAAAACACCACCGAAATAAGCCTTCAGCATCTAGTGGTTATGCCACTATACGCCAAAATATACTTTCAATTATTTACAACAGTGAGTACCTTAGATCTAAAAAGGAAGGTTCTTTTCAGATTAGAGGCAGGTGCATTGAAAGAGTCTCAGACTTCCCCTATTTGGATTTTTTTCCCCACCAGAGATCCTCCTTCCTGCCCTGTTTAGCAAACCGGTGTCTGCAATCTAACCAAGCACTGGGAGCTCTGTTTGCTTTCACACAGAGAGTGGGTAATAAACCAGTCCGGCACCTATTGGAGGTTTATCAACGAAAATGTCTTCCGATTTTAATGTATGGTGCAGGGGTCCGAGAATATAAAGAGGCTGCTTCCATTCAGGCTGAAGAGAATTGCTTCTGCCGTCAGCTCCTTGGCCTTCCGCCCTCGACCCCGCATTTTTTCCTCCAGGATAGGCATTACCTATGTCTCATATGATTAGTCTGACCCCACTTGTCCTTTGGGTCTCTGTTTGGGCAATACGTTTACATCCCTGAACAGAATGATCATACTTGATTGCCTGGGATGCGATAAGGGCCTTACAATCCCCTGGTTGAATTATGTAAAGCGCATGTCCAAGGTTATTGGGTGCATCTCCTTGTCCCTAACTAAAGCAGATCTCCCAAAAGTTAAACAGTTTCTTTTTTCCCACTTGCAGTCTTCCAGGGAGCAGGAACAGTAAAGTAAACTCAGCCTGCGAGAGTATGCAGTATGCAGTTATTCAAACAACGCCAAATCTCGAGCACTGCCTGGGCTGGGGTTTGAGCCCTGGAGAGGGATGACTCTTAGCGAGATTCCGACTAGGAACCATACGATCTCTACTCTGCTTTCCCTTGGGCCAATACGAAACTGACTCCGTTTTAGTCTGTGCCTGTGATGAGTGTGCGGTGCAATCTCTTGAAATTTTTTTTTGCAAATATTATCAGCAGTTTACTCGTTAGCATTTAAAACCCATTTTAAATATGTATGGGCTTGGTAAATGCAAGCCTGCATTGTTCTTTTTACGACCGTATCCTTGCCTAATATTCAGGTTGGCTTTAGCGTCGGCAGTTTTCTTAAAATCATCAGTTTTTAAACGGAAAATGTCATCTGTATGAGTGAATATTACTATCCACGTTTTTAGATTTGCGATGGATTATGTACATCTTGTGCTGCCTTTCTGCTTTTATTTTTTATTAATCAAATAAAGCTTATTAAATCGAATTACAAAGAGAACGTGCATCAAATATCCCAACCGTAAGAAGAAACCAGGCTCACATTAAGGAAGAAGAGAAGGAGGCTCTCATCCTCGGAAGAGTTGAAAAAAAGCTAAGAAAGAAGTATAATACCAACAACTATAGACTTCAGTTTCATACAGAAAGCAGCTCACCTACAGCAACGCTAAACAGGTTATGGAAAGCGTACACAAAGAATACCTTCGGGGAGAGCCTGAATATATTTCAAAGATGACGGGTTGAGCTGCACAAGAGAGCATCATATTGGGCATTGCGTTTCACACAGATGACTTGGCTTAAGGCAGGCAGGTGAGCAAGTACTCCATCAGGGTGGACAGGTGGAAATTTGGGTGACCGTAACTTCGGATGACCTTGACCCTGGATGAGCAAAGCTGGTGTCTGAGCTTGCATGAGAGGGCAGGCATATTTAACAGTTATGTAGTTGCTAGCTTAAAAGTAGGCACACCGACCAAACACACAACTGCAGCATTAGAAAAAAATATATAGGAAAAAAAACACAAACTGTTCACAAAACAAATTACGTTACTCATGCGGTAACCACTCTTACGATTGGATCCCTTCACTTCCATTCCACAAAACGAAACTTCATATTTCACGTTGTCCTTTGTGGTTGTTACAGTCTGGGCTTGGGCACAGATTTTAGAAACTGTTCTCGTCACCCAGCTATGGCTCGGGATCACCGACTCCAGAAACAAACCTAACAGAAAGACTAGGATACAAAAAAAACAGAACTTAGAACAAAGGAGAAACTGACAGACAACCAACCCTTGCAGAGTTTCACTGGCGTGAAGAAGCATCAATAGGGGCTCGCCAGCCGAGACCCAAAGACGCTTTAAACGGGAAGATGCCCAACTCTAAGGCATGTCTATATGGGAAGGGCGGGGGGGGGGTGGGGGGGAGGCTTGTTAAAAACCATATTGCACTGCCTTTATACTGTCAGTGAAGTGAGTTTCTTACTTTGTCTCATGGCCACTCACAGCCCTTTAAGTTTGCCTGGAAGAAACAGGCCTCAAGCAAGGCAGGCGATACTCATCAAGTCCTTCTTCGGCGAAAAGCAATCTCACAGTCATTCTTACAGATAAAGGGTGGACAAGCAGGTCTGAGGTCTAGGGCTCAAGCTTCTGCAGTCACTAAATAACACCAAGAAGGCAGGGTCTGATAGCTAGCTGGCTGGCTGCACAAACCACTACAACACAGTAGGAAGTAAGGTAGAAGGGGCTATCAGAGGAACTTTACTGGGGGAATGGGGACAACAGGTTAGGTGCCCTTCTCACCAAGCACTGGAAACGGGAGAAGGCATAGCATTGCTTGAGGTACAAGGTTTAACACAGAAGAGGATGGGAAACAGCAGTGCACAGACACGGCCAAGGAGTGTTGCGTGGTCGAGGAAAGCAACTAAAGTGGGATTTTACAGATCAGAACTTGCGGCCAACAAGTCATAAGTGTCCTTGCGTGCAGCGGAGTAGTTCTACAGAATTACCTGTCAGAGGAATTGAGCACTCCATAATTATGCATAGCATGTCAGCCGGTATGTCTGCTTTGAGCTTAAAACATGTTTAATGGTGAAAAGAAATGGTCTACATCGGTAAATGCTATTTAAGTCCTGCATCGATGTTTGTGGCTCACAGACATAGTTGCAGGAGCACAAGCACGGCAGAAGAGCAAAAAGCCACTTCAAGGCTGACCTCTTGTCTGCGGGAGGAGCGAGGTTCATGCAGACGGGTGCAATCACTATGGTGCCGGCCTGCCTGGAACCACTGAAGCCGGAGCCAGTGCACCTGGAACACTGCCAACTTTGCTTATGAGCTGATACAACTCTCAGAGGCCAACACTAACCCTGCGTTCATACTCTCTTCAACCAGAGAGGATCCTTGGTGAAACACATTCAGGGACCAAGGCTTGAACACCGACCCTCCTATTGTTTTTGAACGACTCGTTGGCCGAGCAATCACCACAAACTGCTTTTCACTCCTGATTATATTAATTCAGAGCCTGTCCTGCAAACCAAGTACAACGTACCAAATCTTAAGCCTTATGTATCAAACTGTACTTATGAAAATCACGCTTACAACTTCGGTCTTGGTCGAGATCTATGAAAAGTGCAAACAAATCTTAGCAAAAGAAGGTACCCCTCCCCGCCTTTGTAAAGGCATCTGAAAGCAACAGTCTGAGAATGACCTGTGTAGTTTAAAAAAAATCTCTTGCTTTCTAAGCATTTACACATACAGCACTCCCAACATGCTCTTCAAACTTTAATATATAACCTCAAACTTCACCATGGCCATTTCATTTTGCTTGAAAATGACTCCTTTTCACAGTGATATCACAAAAGCACAAGAGGGGGTGGTGATGGGCAGGGTCCAGGCTTTATTTTCACCCAGAATGATCTTTTATGGTTTAAAAAAAAAAAAACAGTGTTAGAATTCAAGTGGAAGGAGAGGTCAGAGCATTCCACTTGCGTCGAAGCTGGTTGAGAGCACAAAGTGCATCCGTCAGACGCACACAAGGCTAGAGTGTAACTATACATTAGTGAGAACCGCACACTGTGCCACTGGTCGAGAAAAGCCCAGTATGGAGAGCCACCACAGCAATTTTGGACAATCAGATTAATTTATTTGGAGACAAAAACAAACCACCCCACAATGGCACTTAAATTACTATATTATTCCATTTTGCTAAATACCTGCTTCCCAACCCAAATATAAAAAACACACAGACTGATATGTACATGGCTGGGTGGCGAAATGAGCTAAAGAACGATGAAGGATTCAACCCAGATATGTGAGGGGGGGGGGGGGGGAGTGTCTGAAAAGTTTCGCGCTCCGTCCATCATCTCCTTGGGTTTGCTTTTTTTGCCCCAAGTTGGCAGGGTATGCCCAGACGTGGGTCCCTTGCTCACTTTGCCACTGGATTCAAGCTAGCCTGGCTGATATGGGGTGTTACCACGAAACCAGTCCCAGGAAGCTTGTTTTCAGTCCAGGGAAGACCTGGCTTGGCAGTTCAGGCTGGACTGTTCCCATGAGGCACAGGGTCAAGACTGATTTGCATATGGCTGGGTCGGAGGTGGCGAAGTGAGCTAAAGAACGATGATGGATTCAACCCAGATCTGTGACTGGGGGTGAGTGTGAGTGTCTGAAAAGTTTCAGCGCTCCGTCCATCATCTCCTTGTGTTTGCTTTGTTCACCCAAATATAGCACAATAGTGCGTAGGTTCTACAAGAGTTTATCCGACAATTAAAATTCTGAAAGGACTTCACGTCCACTCCTTCGAATCGCTAACTGAGCATCCACCACCCTGCACCATCCGATCTTTCTCTCCCATCATGGATTGACCTGATCCCCAGTGCTGCCAGTTTCACGAGGAGAGGAGATGGAAACAATTATTGCAGATCATAAAGGCATCATTTATTAACAGCAGCGCACTCTGTATTAGATAAACATCGTGTTTTAGCCTGCCGGATTTTTACAGCCCTGAAGAACAGGAAGCTTAGAAGAATGCCTAACCACACACAACATTTAAATACACTGCAAACAGTACAACTGGCTGATGGCCAGATACAAAATGATATACTCATGCTAAAGTCCTTGCTCATCCGTGTGCGTTCATACAATCAATTCGATTACTTAGGCGACAAGTGGCCCCTAAAACGAAGAAGGGTAGAATAATGCTGCTTGGAACACTTCCCGGACATAAAGAACAGAGAAAAAATGCGACAATTACAAACCACAAGACCCAACGCGGTAAGGGAAAAAAAAATGCTACAAAAGAAACAAAATAAGACGAATTCTCATTTTCAACACCACTGAAATTCACCACTTATGAACTCACACAATACACGCCATGCCATGTTGTTGTCACTCTTCTCTCTGCTTCTGGACCTTTTTCAAATTGTTGTTTTCAGCATGGTGGGCGACACGTGTTTTGGCATCTGTTGTGTGCGTTCATAACCGTAACACAAGAATTTCAGTGGTTTTACGTGTCTGAGCCAGCACCATAACACAGTTTTTGCCTGTGTTTTCCCCCCTGAATTTCCCATTTATTTGGTGATGTACTTAATTTCATACCCCTGATGTGCTGTCATACCCCAGTTGCGGGCAGAGGTTATGCATAGGGGGTTTGGCTGCAGGGCCTGGCCTCTGGCCAAGCTTGGGACCCAAAATGACATGGTTACCCAGCCCCCACAGAACAAGCCTTATGGCCAACCGAAGCGGGAGTTTGCCACAGGGTTTGGCTACTAGCCAAGTCCTGAGCAGACTGTGCTTTGTCTATGTTCGAAGGGCTGGAGCACCAAGGGTCATTGGGGAAGGGAAGGACATTAGGAGACACGTTTATTTCCACGTGGTAATCACCCCTGGCATACAGGCAAGTTTGTGAAGAGAAATGGCTGGCTTCTAGTCCATAGACCTATGAACATATGTGATGGTAGAAATAGTCAGGAGCTTTCTGTATGAGCGATGGGTTAGTTCACCACAAACATTCACAGACGTCTGGCCGCCGGACACATACAAGGGGGAAAAAAGTACCTGGCATGCTTTGTATGCCTAAAGCAAATGGTTCCCAGAGACACATGGGGTAGGATGCTCCCCTATTCCTTTCAGACTCAGCTGCTTTCTCACTCTCAACAAGCTCTTGCACCAAGCAGGAATTAGGTGCCTAAATGGATGCCTATGATAATCAGAAAAAAAGCTCTAGGGTAGTGAACAGGATCTCACTCTCTAAGAAAGGAGTCCGAGGCTACCTTGCTCTAATCTTTTTTAATCCATAGCTAACATTTATCTTTGGAACACAATTATTACTTTTTGACCTAGATAGTTTATTAAACTTTAATTTATAGAATACCTCCACTTTAACTACTGAAGATGTTATTCAGCACACTATTCTTTCAGTCATAACTTCTCTCCCACATGAAATGCAGGACATTTTTATGATCATTAAACCTTTAGCAGGAAACTGATACAAGGGTCAAATACTCTGCTTGACCCAATATAGGATGGCTTTTTCATTCCCCCGCCCCCTCCCCCCGACAAACATCTTCATGCAACCATATGAAGGCTTCTTTTCCAAGTACAGATGCAGTGCATGTTGGATAAAGAAAAATGAGTGAGTATATTGAAGAAAAAAAAAATGATAGGACTTCTTGCGAGAACAGACTTCACATCATGTGAGGGCGACAAAGTACTTAACCTTACATAAACCTTAACCCTAATACTGCGGCGTCACTACCCGCTAACAGGTTTCTTTGCCATGAGCTCCTAGCTATGATTTTCTCCTCTTGTTAACCAAGTTACTATCTGAAACCAAGGGAAATCCTCATCGAGGTCCTCGTCATACTCCATCATTTTTACAGTCCCACCGGTCATTTCAATGTATCAGTGAAATAAGAATGATACTCCATTACATACATCAGTGCTATACTGCTGAATACATGCAGTGTACCTGGAGAGGGTTCCTCTGGTATACACCAGTGATTCTGCTGAAGAAGCAAGGCTGGTTCACTGAAACACATCTGCGGAATGGGGAAACTGAACCGTTCTCAGAATACGTCAGTGAGGCTCCATAACTGACAAAACAGGAGTTAATGCCGGGGGGCTACCAAAACAAAGAAGCCCATCAGATGGCCTCCATCAAAAATAGGAGCGCCTTGCCTCCCCTTCTCAGATTAACTCCAATGATGGCATCACAGGCTCCTGAGCTCTGGCTGGCACCTGAACACTCTGCTCAACAGCACTGAAAGCAAACACTGGGAATAAAAACCGGAATATCACGAAGTCCCTGGAGAGGCTGCCTCCGACATAAAGGTTCATATGTACCAGAGGGTAATCCCATGCCCCTGCTCTCAACTCTTGATCCCTCATCCGAATTAGGAAATTAAACGCTTAAGTGCTTATTATAAGCAGGGCCACTGGAATTATGGGATTTTGTGGTTCCGCCGTTTTCCGCATGATTATGGATTTGCTGCATTTGCTATTTAATCCATCATCAACTGCATAATCTACAGATTTCAGCACAAAAAAAAAAAAAATGTTTCTAGCGCAAATGGATCAGAAGTTACGAAAAACGCGGCAACACTTCTGTAAGACCCTTCTCAAAGGTTAACTAGTCAACTTTCTGTTGCATATTTCTGTACTTGAGTGTTAAACTGGTACTAATAAGGTGAAACCTTTGCCCACATGGGGTTAACGTGTAAAAACCCGAAAATAATGAGGTAGTATGAAAAGAAATATGCTGCATTAGACCATGTTTGCAACACTGTAGCATAATTTGGTCCTCCCCTGCCACATAATTCCAGTGGCTTGGGAAAAGGTTAACCCTTCCTCTGAGACACATCAGGAAATTCAGGAGGCACTTCATAACAGTGCTGAGACACATCATGTGGGCAGGGAACATGTTATAGCAAACAGGCAGAGGCATGACACGCAAAGCTCAAAAAACTAGGACGTTTTGGCATTTACTACTCAAGCTCAAGGAAAGGACAGAATGAAAAACACCAACATTTCTAGCAAACAACACAGAGAAAAGCCTCTGCATTGTAGGTTCGAGTAGAAAAATTCACATGCTACTGCGCACCAAGGTGACTAAGCGGGAACTAGTAAAGGGGAGCATCTCCACAGGGTAAAGTGGAGGAGGTATGCTTTAATACAATGCAAGCCGGCAATGACGGTACCAGACATTCTAAGTTTTAATTAAATATCTACTAAAGCGGTTTCAGAATCCACCACAAGGGGGCATAGTAACTACAGTCGGAGACTGGAACAAGGCCAGTACAAATAACTCCTGCAAGTTTCAAACGGGTGTTACTTGTTAGGAGCATAAAGTTAGTGTGGTTAGGGGCCGGCTTTAGAACAACGGTGAAAACAACGAAAGAGGAGACGGTAGAGAGATAACACGAGGGAAGAGGAAAAGGCAGGACGAAAATGTTTTATAGAGAAATGTAAAAACTAATGTTGAAAGTTAGTTCAATGTTTTATCTCTGAAAGGCTGGAACAAAACAAACAACAACAAAAAAAGAGTGCTACACAAGAAAACAATGAATGAAAAGTATTTACCAGGTTATTTGAGAAAACAAGTTGCAAAGTAAATATACGGTTTTGAAAAATATAATAATAAATAAAAATTACACAGCAACAAATAACACTGGGAAAGCCCAAACAGTTAGATCCATAGCAGTTTGCTATTCTCAGCCCCTTTAAACCATATTATGGCCACTTTGCAAGGGGCAGTGTTTGCCACACAAAAAAAAAAAAAAAAAGGAAGAAGAGGATGTCTGAAGTTGGTTTTTGCATTCCCATGCTCTATGCACCAGGCCCCCTCCTCCAAAGTTGTTAGGGACAGGAAATACAACATTAAAAGTTTATGCGCTCGACTGCCTGGAGAAAATAAAACGCTACTGTAAGAGACACGCTTTTACACCGTACTATCACCTTCTACGTATAGAAGTGGACTTTTTACAGTAATGTGCGATACAATACGGTGCTATGAGGGTGCTACTAAAACAGGAAATAAACGCTGTGATCAGACAGTTACAACGGAAGTATTTCACAATTAGCAGGGAGAAGAGTACGGACAGGGCACAGCTATCACGTTTCCTCTTGTAGTGGCGTGGGCAGCCCCGCCCCCTCCCTTGTGAGGCAGTGGATTAGAGCCAATGATCACTCTGGCAGGATGTGGCCAAGGTAACATTAATGAGAACCCGGGCTTCAGGCAAAGATCACCAGACCAAATAATCTCCTGACCACACACGTGGAGCATAATTAAAACAATGCAACATGCCTGGCCGGTGTCCTTTAACAGTCAATAGCCCTCTCCACTTACCCTCAACCATCTGGTCACTTAAGGAAAGAGGCTGTTGTCAAATTAGAGCGAATCGAGTTTTCTAATTCTCAACGAGGGTTCAACAAGCCCCTTCAGAACGAATTTTAGGTTTCTTAATAGTCGAAAATCTATGAATCATAGACAAACTTACGATTTCAATACATTGCTACCATTTAGGCTATTAAGAAAATGTACAGGAATCACTGCATAAATCTATAGAGGCTGTATATTTCAATGCATCCACTAAACATACTCCAACCTATTGTCAGCTGTGCGGGCAACCCACATAAATGCATTAAGTAGAAAAGTGCACTAGCACATTTCACTTTTTTCTTTAATCAACTGGAAAACAGATGCAGAACAGAGTTTCTGATTAAGCGACTACTTGGTCTAACCATCCATTCTCTGGGGGTGTACCCCTTCGCATTTCCTCTTCAGAAACATACAGATTTCAATCTTTTTATTGAGTAGATTAAAGAGCACTTACAGGTTGAGAATGGTGAAGCCAAATGTTTGTGAATGGTCACAAAGGCCTAACTTTGTGGATTTTCCAAGAATCTTGCATGAAAACCTAGTCCCCCAGCCTCCCTTACAACTAGGACGACGCTCTTTTCCCGGCCATAAAATTACAGATAATCGGTTATACTAGTGGATTCTCCTTTCACAATCTCCGCCTGCTGGAGCAGATACATTCTGTATATGTACACATACACATATGTATACAATTGTATATTTCAGCGCATCCACTAAACATACTCCAACCTATTGTCAGCTGTGCGGGCAACCCACATAAATGCATTAAGTAGAAAAGTGCACTAGCACATTTCACTTTTTTCTTTAATCAACTGGAAAACAGATGCAGAACAGAGTTTCTGATTAAGCGACTACTTGGTCTAACCATCCATTCTCTGGGGGTGTACCCCTTCGCATTTCCTCTTCAGAAACATACAGATTTCAATCTTTTTATTGAGTAGATTAAAGAGCACTTACAGGTTGAGAATGGTGAAGCCAAATGTTTGTGAATGGTCACAAAGGCCTAACTTTGTGGATTTTCCAAGAATCTTGCATGAAAACCTAATGCCCACCCTCCCTTACAACTAGGACGACCCTCTTTTCCCGGCCCTAAAATTCCAAACTACAGAGAATCAGTTATACTAGTGGATTCTCCTTTCACAATCTCCGCCTGCTGGAGCAGATACATTGTGTTCTCGATTCTGTGAATCGGGATTTGGGAAATCATTCCCACTTTTGAATTTAGGAACGCAAAAAGTCTATGAATTAGAAACCAAGTAAGAGAAGTCCGTGCACAATACAGGTATCCGTTTGGGAAAAAACCAGACGAGTCTTTGGTTAATAACTTGGCTATTAACTTGCTCCACGTACATGGCAATGTTAGTATGGAAGGTAACTCGAAATCAAAATCTACAATTCCAGTCTATCACCACCCCTTCTGCAATTGATGAATGGTGCCCACCATTTGCTACTATTCTACCACAGGTTTTCAATACTGTAATCAAAAATATATAAACTGATGCTGCCTAACTGCTCAAAGGCCCTTTCTCGCCCTCTGTCCTCGAACCCTTATCTTGCTTCAGGCAAAAGGCACCCCCACCTGCTCCACATCCCCACCATTTTCCCTCTCGACCACCCTACTTTTCAGCAACACAACATATGCACAACCTGCCCTTTGTCGTACTGGTAAGAGTAACACCCACCCACTTTTACTCTGCTTTAATGAAAGTGAGCCTAAGATAATAACGCATTACAGATCACCAAGCGAGTCCTACTCAAATCTATTTGAAGTAAATACACCAAGTCACTGAGAGAACGGAGGATCTCCATCAATTTAAAAATGAAAACAATTCTGAAAATGATTTCCCCCATAGATCACTACAAGCACTCACCAATGTTGTTGACCTCATCACCGGCAAGTAGCGTCAGATGATGGACCTTACCAAATCGGCGTTCGGAATTCCTAGCAGGATCTTTTGCCCTCAAAATTGTGACTAAGAGCAAACTCAGCTGGCGCAGCCTCTTACAGATGAGCAAATTCGGAGTACTGTGACAACCAACCACTTAAAGGGAACGTTTGACACTACTGCCTTGACTTGGTATTTAGAGTAGCAATACATGAAGTTTTAAGAACACAATGAAATATAGGAATTGAAATACCAAAAAAAGGTTAAGCAGGGAAGCTATTGGATACTGAGAAAAATAAAATTAGTCACCAGTATGCGACACAGGGTGCTGGAGGACAGACTCGTCTGCACTTGGGCAAGAAATGTTACTTCTACTCTTCTTAAGCAGATTGGCTCAGAAAGACCTAGCAGCGATGCTCTTCTCAGACTGCAATCAAAAACTGGACCCTTTACATTGTTCCTGAAACTAACCTTGAAGTTCTAAAACACACAGAAGCCAACACTGACATCCAGAAAACTCTGGTCTACAGAAACTGGGGAATATGGGTAAAAGTGGTCTCAGTGCACATGGTGCTAGTGAAGGGAGAGGAATCCCATTTCGAAATCCATGTGGCAATAGGAACTGTTGTGCGTAAAGAATGGTAAAGGTACAGAAAAATCCAAGCCTGTAGGTCTCCTTCCTAGGCAGGCTGCAGACTAACAGAGGGTGCCTTAATGCTGAGAAAGGGGATGGGGGTGGAAACAATACATATCTAGACCAAGCAGGTTTCAGCCACAGTGACATAGGTGTTCTGACCGCAGTGAACTACAGAAAGGAGGACCGGTTGCCCTAACCTGCTGTTCTGCAGGGCAACATCAAGACAGCTTACTCATCCCTAGGCATTGGTCCAATCTCTCATTGTATGAGAGGACTCGTCATTTTTCTCCCATTACTCTGTGCTGCGGTGGAAGCAACAATGACATATGTAAGCATATGCAATATTTCTTTACAGTAGTGAAGGACCATTCTCATATGCACACAAAATGATTAATATCTGCCTTCCTAGAGCCGGAGATGGTTGTGAAGCACGGCTCATGAACTAAATCCACATACAATGGTCGAATAGACAACAGGGCATTAAAAACACTCAATTAGTCCTTTGACTCCCATCGGCCGACGAGCTCCTCGGACGTCATCAGGCCCCTGCCGCGCATCATCTGCTGCACAGTGGCTGCCAGCTGATGTGCCTCCCAGGGACATCCCCGGCAACTCGGTCACAGTCGCACCCAGTCATGCGTTAGAAAATACAGCTCGACAGCACAGAGCAAACAACGGGAAATAACCTCGCACATCTGTTCTAAACATGAAGCTTTAAGATGAACGTTTGTGCAATGTTCAAACCCAGTTGCTGAGGCAATAGGTCTCGCCTTTAGGACCCATTTGCTTCTCCAAAGATTTTTAATGAGGCTGTATAATATGGCTAAAAAGAGAGAGGGGAAGGGGGGGGGGATGCTATTATGTGGCTACTGCAGCCTCAATTTAGTAGGCAGGTGCATGAGTCACTATGCATGGATTCACCTACAAAATGAAGCGGGCACATTTTTTTTTAAAGTTATTGATCGATTCGAGATGGATTTTAGAAGTAAGTAGTGCAAAAGTGTTTTCCCCCAAAGATGGGGTGAGGCAGCACAAAGGGCACAAGTGAGGGTGAGGGGGCAAAATGGAAGGTGTGGGAAGTAACAACGGGGGTAGGGGTTTGAAGCACATGGGGAGAACAAGAGAGCTGCAATGTGAGCCCCGTGGGGGGCGGGAGGTGGTGGTGGTGGAGGAGGCATTGAAGCACGTGGGTGAGCTCGGGAGGTGAAGAGAGGAACACGAAAGAGACAGCTGAAACACACATACTCTCATGGAGTGCTTCAGCAAAAAGAAAAAAATAATATTTATCTAAAGTGGAAGGCAACAAGTAAAGAGGATTTGCCACGGGAAGGGACAGGCACAAGATGGACAAGGCAAGCCATTGCATAACAAGTAAGCAGATTGTAAGATGCCATGGCAATAGGTCTTTTGCAACCAGCTAAACTGTCTGCTAGGCTAGACTAACCACTTCCATTAACACGTCTTGGCCTAGTGATAAAATAGGAGAGTCTGTGAAGGATTTTCTTAATTTACTGATGCAGAAATTCACACTGCACTTCAGTCACTTCTTAAGTGCTGTAAAGACCCGGTGTTATTACACAATTTAGTAGTACAAAATGTATTAACCTCAGAAGGAGGGAAGGCTGAATCGGGTTTGCCAAAGTTGGAACTTATAACTTGCAGATCTTAAACATTTCAGTGGCAAGCATTTAACTTACTGAACCACCCTTCTTGCCTAATGACATTACATAAATCAATTTTATTCACAACTAACTGTAAAGCTACGGTGCAGCAACATCACAAAAAACATTTTAAAGAATATAAATATTTATTCTTTTGAAAAAATACACACTGCATCTAGCATTCATAATAAATCGCGGCTGCATGTTCCACTTCCAGAAAAACCAAAAGATCAGGCGCAGAACATTTAATGCACGCTGGTTACCAAAGTAGAGTCGTATGATCGGACAAATTACAGAGTAAAACTATCAGAAAATTTCACAGGCTGTGTGTGTTGTATAGGGCAAGAAACCCAATTCACCAGGTAAACATGGAGAAAGTGTTGCAAGCCCTGGTCTTTGAGAGCAATTGGTAGCAAAACACTAAAAGCCAGATCCCAATGCGGGAGAGGTAAGTTGAAGCCATCAGAAAGAACATTCTAGAGTAGGACCATGGTAATGTGTAATCTGTCAAAAAAGTTCATTCAATGTAGCAAAACAGGTTCAGAAAATAAAACATCTTGGTTCTACTGGGCGCCTTGTGATGCAGTACTAGGGCAAATAGGATAGGGTGACTACACTCTAAAAAACAAGAACCAGGGCATTCTGTACAATATAAAAAGAACACAATTGGGGGCGTGGCTAGCGGCCGACGAAGATAGCCGCACACTAGCGCGGCTCCGGAGCCCTCGCCTGTGATCCTACATTAATCCTGCCACATATCCGTCATAGCAACCTGTCTACTGGTAGACCCCAGCCTCGGTAGCACCGGGCACCGATAAATCGTTGAATTAGTCACCTGGAGGTGCGGCGAGGCGATGAAAGAGCAGAGGGCACGGGCGACCACGAGAAGAAACAAGATGGCAGGGATAAAGCAGCGGTGATCCGTGGAAAAGTGCGCTGGGAGCATCGCGCACTGACTCCTTCCGCCCACGAGAGAGAGCGGAGACGCCGGCGGGCCCGGGACACAACAGCGGCTGGAAGTATTGATTGCTGCAGGGGGAAGACCCAGCGGGAGAGGTTTGCAGCGATCCGGCGGCCTACAGACATCGCGCCGGATCGGGGGAAGAAGGCGCCAGCGTGACGATCCAGGCTGCCACACACTGGCAGTAAGATTTGCCGTCAGCCGAAAGGAGGCACTCTGTGACCTGCATCATCGCGACGGTGAGTGACGAGCGGTGCTGGGGGACCCCGGGCGGAGCTACCGGCATGAAAATTACATGCGGGCTGCCAGAGCACATATGTAAGGCCGGAGAGGAGCGGCTGTCTCGGGCCCTGTGAATTACGGCAATTATCATCGGAGGGAACCAACCTGCCTGGTTGCTCCCGCGAGTGGCGGGGGAGGGGTGGACTCTGCATCTGCCCTCATTCTGCGTGGAGAGTAGCTTACTCACTGGCCTGATACCCACGTCTGAGGCGGAGATTTGGCATACGGGCGGAGATATATGACCCCCTCCCGGCTGTGTAGCACCACTCACATAGTGAAGACAGATCAAGGCACTGGAGGCTGCGCCCTGTGAGTCCACACAAAACTCAGAGTGAGGTTGCCCGCAAAACTGTGGTGGAGAAAAGACCTCTGTCACGCCGCACCAGCCAGAGGACAGTGCTCCCCCTGTACACGAAGGAAGGGGGTGTAGGGGAGAGCCACTGTGGAACTGATTTAAGGCCTGTATAGATAACTGCTGCGGTTAAGCCCCCACCTGTAACCTATCTCCTACTACATCGAGTCACCTGGTTGTACTCACAGCGGGAAACCCGACAGGCCGCTGGAGACGAAGGTCACCTAGGCAGGCAGCGGGGATTACCGCGTCAGATCCTCACTAACCCATATATCATCTAGCAGGCGACGGTTAGAGAATGTCAGGTGGGAAAGGCGCCAAGACAACGTTGCAAACCAAATTGGACAAATACGCATGGAATAAAAATGGAGATGACCAGGAAGTCGCCCAATCGACGGTCCAGGACAAGACACAGTCCACCCCTGCTCAACAGGACTTAACGCTCCAAGATATTACGGCTGCTATCACTGGAGTGCGCACTTCCCTGGAGTCCCGGTTGGATACTGTGAATATTGAAGTCTCACTTATACGAGCGGATCTCCGGAAGATGGACACCCGAGTTAAGGAAGTGGAAGATGTTACTACAGAGCTCACCAAGGATACCTCCCAACTTAAAAAACAAGTCCAACAACTACGGGAAACCCAGGTCAAAATGGAAGCGCAGCTGGACGACTACGAAGGCAGGGTGCGGCGAAACAACGTGCGCATCCTGGGGGTCCCAGAACGTGCGGAGGGCACGGCTACAGACCTCTTTGTTGAGGATCTAGTTACGAAACATTTGCAACCAAAGAGACTCCCCAACTATTTTTCCAGGAGCTGCCCCCGACCGATAATTGCCAGTCTTTAACTTTCAAGACCGGGATGCAATACTTCAAGGTGCACGTAACAAACCACCAGTCAAAATGGAGAACAGAGAGATAACCTTCTTTCCAGATTTCACCACAAAAGTCCAAAATCAGCAGCGCAGTTTCCTTGAGGTCAAAAGGGCTCTGCGAGAAAAAGACAAAATACGCAATTATATTTCCAGCTAAACTACGCATCGAAGCGGATGGTAAAACATGGTTCTTCTCTTCCCCAGAGGAAGTATGGGACTGGCTGGAGGGATGGCGTTGAGTGGGGAAACCCAACAGAGAGAGCCATGCAGGGCTAAGAGGTAGTAGAACAGAGCCCTCCAACGGGACACGTTGTGATTCAGCTGGCGGAGGAGTAGACCAAGTTTCAAGGAGCTAAAACAAAGAGACACAGTACTCTGCCTGAAGACTAAGAGCACAAACTACAGATAAGTGGGCCTGGTTGCAATGAGTAGTGACTATGGTGGAATGAACAGGGGGTCTCCACTTGGAGGGCCTCACTAAATAGACTCACATGACTGGGTCCAGAGAATGGGGGGATTCATAAGAGCAATATCAATGTTTCAGGGTTCATCTCCGGCTGGGTTTTATCAGATCATACAGTTTACCTATCGAAATACTCAGATTTGGGCAGGGGGAAAGAGAGGCTGGTGGCCAGGCACCTTCCAAAATAGGGGGGGGGGGGGGACAGGCACTCTGCCTTGTTGGGGAGTGGGTAGTTTAAAATCCACTGGCAGGGGGCAGGGGGGGGCCTTGCTATGTTTTTTGTGTTCAGATCACTCTATATGACTCAAAGGAATCAGCCACACGCTATATCTTCACTCACGAACCACAAAGGTCCCTATCGTCATTTATGTTATATGTCTCTAAGCACCACCTACTGTCTTGCATAGTAAGAGGAGGGACGGCCTCAGTAACGCTTGCCCTGGACTGTATGCTCCAGAACTCATACATATCCCCTACACAGGTAACATGGCAAAGAACCTTGTAGAGACATCACTGTCGGTTCTTACGTGGAATGTCAATGGGATGGGGGATAAAAAAAACAAAGGGGGATAGTGCTGCAATATCTCAAACGACAGGTTCCCGATTTAGTCCTGTTGCAGGAAACGCACCTGGTGGGGAACAAATGCAAAGCTTTGACCCGATGGGGATATAAACTTCTTGTCCATGCTGGATTCACCTCAGGATCCAGAGGTACGGGTATCTTGGTGAGAAGGAACCTTGCCCTGACTCCACTACATACATGGGCGGACCCCCAGGGTAGATTCGCGGTTTTAGAGGCAAGGAGGGAAAGTCACTTAACATTATCTCACTATATATCCCAACAGAACTGGGTAAAGAGGCGCTGGCTGATTTAGGGAAGATTCTGCTGGACCTCCCAATGGGCACGCTAGTCATTGGGGGTGATTTTAACATGACTCTAAACGACCAAATAGATAGGCAGCCAGCATGCTCTCAGACACGTCCCAACACACACGTCAGAGTTTATTACCGCTATGGGCATCACAGATGTATGGCGTCATTTTCATCCAGATCCGACTCATTTTACCTATTACTCAAATGCCCATAAAAGCTTCTCCCGTATAAATTACTTTTTGACCCATTCGGCAAGTATCGGTGCCTTTCGGGGACCTCGCTGCCTGCCGCGTGGCATTTCGGATCACTCCCCAGTGTGGGTGGAACTCACGCATCGCAATCGGAGCCAGTGAAATGCGATCGTAATTAACCCCTGGCTGCTCAAGATCCCGGACATAAAAGAGTTTAATATCACACTCTGAAAACTATTTTAAAGAAAATGTCGGGTCTGTGGAATCGGCCCAGATAATATGGGAGGCCTTTAAAACGGTGGTGAAGGGACAAGCACTGGCACTTAAGGTGGGACATATTAAAAAGCAGCAAAATCAGGTAGAACAGCTTGAAAGCGAACTTCAACAGCTTGAATCGCAGTACACCCGATTGACCATTAAGCAACTTAAATATAGATCCTTGACCCGAGAGCAGGCAGGGGCCAGGCTAATGGCCTCGAGTCACAGGCTCTATGAGCTGGGAGATAGAGCGGGCAAACTGCTCGCATGGCTGGAAAGGAGGAGACAAGCAGAACGCTGGGTCCCCAGACTGAAAGTAAATAGCACGCAGATTCTCTCTGATCCGCAAGCAATTGCGGATGCTTTCGCAGATCACCTGGAAGGGATCTTTACACCCTCTGTCACTACCACAGCAGAGGATTCTCGCCAACTACTGGCAGATATGCCCCTGCCTACTTTGTCCTCGGGGGACAGGGACGCAATGGAGGAAGACATCACAGATGATGAAATTCGCACAGCAATACATAACATACAATCGGGGAAGGCAATGGGGCCCAATGGGGTTCCCATTGAATTCCTAAAATCCACTGTCTCGCAAGTCGCACCCCATTTGAGGGAAATGTACGTTGAAAGCTTCGAGAAAGGGATCTTACCGGAGACCAAAGATTGGCTTTAATTGTCGTTAGCCGCAAACCAGGGAAACCCAGTGACAGTTGCGGATCCTACAGACCGATCTCATTAACGCAGAGGCTAAAATCCTCGCAAAAATCTTAACTTCTCGCCTGGCTCCTATTATTGCCTCGCTGGTACACGTGGATCAGTCTGGCTTTGTGCCTGGCCAAAACACGGCTCTCAATATTCGCTGCCTCCATAATCTTTTAGGCCGTAAGCAATTCATAGAAGATGCTGTAGTGCTATCCCTGGACGCCAGAATGGCATTTGATTCAATAGAATGGCCCTACCTCTTCGAGGTGCTTCGGCGCTTAGGCCCAAAATGTTTGGGATGGGTCAAGCTTCTTTACACAGATGTTAAAGGCCAGGTCAAAGTTAACAATCGTTTGTCCAGAGTGTTTCCCTTAAGAAGAGGCACTAGACAGCGATGCCCCCGGTCCCCACTGATTTTCTCGCTGATGCTAGAGCCTTTGGTGACGTGGGTCAGGGGGGATCCGCTACTGAGAGGGCTGAAACGGGCGGAAGGCCAGGAAGACAGGATATCCCTCTATGCCGATGATATCCTACTTTATCTTGCGTCGCCGCAAAAATCGGTGCATAGAATTTTAAATATTTAAACTAATTTCGCCAAATACTCGAGATATTCGATCAACTGGTCTAAGTCGGTGATCTTTGCTATTCACGGACTGATCCCAAGACTCCCACTGGGATGCGAAGTGGAGGTGGCGGTGGACGGATTCAGATATCTTGGGACTTTTATAACTCCCGACCCCAATATCTTCTATACTCAAAATTTGGCAGGTGCCTCTGGGTAGGCTGCGAAATGATGTCAAATATTAGAGGACTCTGCCCCTCTCCTTACTGGGTGGAGCAGCCCTTTTTAAGATACTGGCACTCCCCCGATTTTTATCCTTCAAAACTGTCCGAACAAAGTCCCAGAGTCTTACTTTAGGAATATTGAGAGTGAAGTCCTGACCCTCCTATGGGATGGAAAGATGCCCCATATCGCTTTACATAAGTTAACCAGAGGGTGGTATGATGGAGGTATTGCACTCCCAGATATGCGTCTATATTACTGGGCTTCACAGCTGGTAGTGGTGAACCAATGGATATACCGCTCCCCGTTAGATCCTGCTTATCTTCTGGATCAATATCAAATCGGACAGGAGGGTTACCTAGGGGCCCTCTATTCTACAGTTAAGTGGGGTCGCTACTTCGGCCCAACGGCTCACACTCTGGACGTCTGGCGTCAGGTAAATAGGAGACTCTGCTGGCTAGATGTCCTGACTCGAGCCACTCCGTTGTAGTCAACTCAAAAACTGGGAACACTGTGTAATCAACCTGGATTTGATAGATGGGACACCATAGGTCTCTCTACAGTTGGCCATCTATGGAAAAAGGGGGAAATACTAACATTTGCAGAATTAAGAAAAGAATATGATCTGGCTCAGGGAGAGGTCTTCCGATATTTACAGATCCGTCATGCCCTTAAAGCAGCACTCCCGACCAATAAGGATATACCGGAGTCACCCCCCCCCCTGGAGGACAGGATACTTTCTGAACCCTTGATGAAAAAGGCCATATCACTAATATATCGGAAATTATGCAATAACCTGTCCGATCCATTCCAAACCCTCCGAGAAAAGTGGCAAAATGATGTCAGACCAATAGAGGATGATGATTGGCAAATAGCATTGATGTCCCCAAGGGAGGCGGCCATCCCTCTTAAACTTCGCCTTATCCAACTAAAAGTGCTACACAGAACCTATTTTACAGGGGTCACTCTGGCGAAGATAGGGCGCAGGGAAGATGCGCTGTGCCTCCGCCAATGTCACGATGAGGCAACCTTCTATCATATTATATGGGAGTGCCCGTGTATACGGGCCTTATGGGAAAGGGCCACACAATACATGCAAAGAGCCATGGGTAGCGAGATTAAATGGACACCACAATTGGGGCTCCTTAACATATGGGAGGCGACAGACCTTACGGGGTGGAACAGCAATGGGTCACATTGGGCTAGACACTGGTGAAACGCACAATAGCAATGCATTGGGGTGCGGCTGGGGTGCCATCTTCGGGAAGCTGGGCAAGGGAACTAGATAAATGCATGATTGCGGAAAAAGAGGTATTTAAATCCAGGGGATGTCCCAAGAAATGGGATAAAAAGTGGGGCAAGTGGAACATATACCGGGGTGAACTGTGTACCTCGCCTACTAGTAAGATGGAAATTACAACGAGACGATGGAATGAGTAATTATAGATGGCTAAATAGAAATTAAACGTTTGTTGTACAAGTACTGCAATGTGTTAACTGTGATATAAGGTCTTAAATGCCGATGTATCTGCGACTTATGTTTTACAAAATAATAAAAACATTAAAAAAAAATTTTTTTTAAAAGAACACAATTTCGCAGCAACTGTGGGGCACAGAACGATTTACTTGGCAGTGTTCACCAAGAAAACGTGCAAACGTAAATGCAGCTCTGGCACAGTGTCCTCTTTGCCCCAAACTGCTTATTTATGGGAAGTACTACCTACCCAAGCGCAGGGACATATGAACCGTGATCGCCCTCTGTGCTCAGTATGCGAACACCACGAAAAGAACTGAACTGACTCTACAAATCCCGGCCATCCTAAACTGTGATGAATAGACCAAATGATTGTTGCCTGGACCCAGGGCATCTACTGCATGGGAAAGAACTAACAAGTTTGTCCCAGTCAAGTCGATATAACGAAGCAGCACGTATATCCAGCCACGTTCTGCAAATGCTGCTCTGCAGAGGCTGGTCAAATGAGCCCCTAAGGCCACATGCAGAGAGCACAGACATTAGGCGAATTCATTCACTCCTAGGGGTCTGCAGTATTTATTGTTTGGCTAGCGCCTTTCAGGTCAAACAGATTACAATGGTGTATGCATGGCGCCGGGGTATGCCATCAGCTGTTCAAGGACATTGCCAAGGGAAAACTGCGGTTGCCATGTGCTCACTCTGTGTGCCTCTGCACATCTGCTGCAGTATTAAAGAGGGGCCTAGGGAGGGAGAATACTTCATTGTTTGAAATACTTGCTGTGTTTTAAACCCGCTGCTCCCTGCTCATCTGCTTGTAGCAAGCACTACTACAGCACAGCAGCTTTACACTGGGCAAATACTACTACATGGCACAACCACAACCTAAAAAAAATATATATCATGTACAGCAGCAACGGCACTACAATTACAGCCCCCCCCAAATAAAAAAAATCTGCACCACCACAAAGACTACAACACTAGAAAAACGTACATCCCGACTCGAACAGCAGCTAATCAATGACTGGTGTCGCTGCGGTCTCCCAGGCCAGACTCTTCCGCCACACCAAACTAGATCAGAGCAATGAAAGGGGCTACATTTATGGCATTCATCAAAACCTTGATCAAGCAATGGAAACGGACCTGCTGCCATCATGGTCCTTCAGTTTAAAACAGTTCACTTGCTCTACAGTTGTGTGCCAGATGGTAGTGTTGCAGCAGACCATCATCTCAATCTAGAAATATTTGTTATAGTGGCAGGAAAGGTGAATATAACGTAGCCATGGACGCCTTTCCAATGCTTGTGTGGTCAGTTCAACTGATTTCAAATGGCCTATAACCAAACTGAAAGATAAGACGCTTAAAAGCTTTAAAGTAGAGCTTGCATACTTATGCAACGGCGAGCTGCCAAGCACACGGTGCGCCAACCCTCACTGGTACTCCACACTTCTCAGCTGTCAAGAGGAACGCCAAGATTCATGCTCGCAATACAGAGCCTTCAGGCTTCAGTGTAAAACTAACTGGTAGATGTGGGTAAACCAAAAAGTAATAGAGAGGCAAGTGAGGGATGGACCAAGGAGTCTGGCTTTCCCCTAAAATAGTTGGTATGTGATTTGCACAGCAAGTATCGATCACAAATATGATAACTCTTTAAAATTCAAAAAAGTGTGTTTCTGTACTATTTAGAAGTGTTCTAATTTAGTACATTAGCTTATATCCTTGCAATGAGCGACATTTATTACACGTGAAAGTTTCTAAACATGAACTGGATAAACATTCATGAACTTAGCAGTTTTTGACTTTCAAAACCTGCATCAGGGATGAAAAGGGCCAAGTCTGCGATGCCAGCCTGGGTCTATTTTGGTGAGTCGAACCCTATGGGACAAGAGCCAGGGCAGTGCATTCAGCCTGAAAAGGGATTGAGCCTAGCCTGGCTCACCCATATTAAAAGGCATGGAGGAACTACACTAGACAAATTACTAGAAAAGGTCTGTGAAATTCACATATTCATGAGGTGCGGAAAAGAAAGGTGGCAGGTCATAATTTTCATAAACTACGCCGAGTTTACAACCACGACTTAGTTCAATTAACTTTCTCCTTTCCTCTCCAGTCTCTCATCTGGGATAACCCAGACACCTACTTTTATAACTAACTGCTAGACTTGCTAAAAGAGTTGACCTCTCAACAGGAAATATGGAATTTTCTTTACATTTGCAGGTGCTTCCATGTTTATTTTTGATATTAACAAGTGTACAATACAAATACAAGCTAGCTCTCCCATGTGCAGAAAGGGGGGCGGCGCCCCCAAGCAGTGTTACACAACACAAAGACAGTGCAGATATTGGTGCGGTCATTCGATCCACATACCCGGCCAGTCTCGGAGGTCCTCCTCAGCCACAATCTGTACTTTTATATGAAATTTAAAAAAGCATTGAAAAAGCCAACAGGCTGCCAGCCTTTCGTCTTGCTCTTAGTGCTTGTTTCAAGATTGTTTTAGCCAAAATTAAATTTTTGGAGGGAAGTAGAGGGTCCTCAATCTTATTAAAAAAAAATAAAAACAAACAAGTTGGCTAACATCAAAAATACTATTTTGGTCTCAAAAAGCACATGGTCATCGTGCCCATGGCACTGAAGGGAATTACTATCCTACTTGTGAAAGGGGAGAATGGCGTCCCTCACAGTGAAGTAATTAGATAATGGCTGAAGTGGACTGCCCCATGCTGTGCACGCTGTGGGTGGAAGACAAATGTGAATGACAACAGACCAATAAATGAAGGTCTCGCTGGATGCCCCCATTAGTAAGTACATTATACTTTTAATTATAGTAAAATCAAAAAGTCTTGGCTAGCACCAAACTTAAAAATGCTAAGTTTGTGCACCCCATCCACCTTTAGAGAAAAGCTCACACAAATCATTAGAAAACAAGCATTGGCATAGCCAATAGGTCTCGCCTTTGGGACCTTATAAGTGTTTAGTTATCCAGCACAATATCCTTGGTGCAACAACATCAAGTGTTGCATGGCTAAACACTTATAAGGTCCCAAAGGCGAGACCTATTGGCTATGCCAATGCTTGTTTTGAGTGAGTGGCTTGTGCAGGTATGCCACTGTGAGGTAGAGATGCTGCGAGTGCTTTTACAGGAGCCCCTGTGACAATGCGCCTCTTCAAAATGTATCTTGGGTCTGGTGTTATACTTCTAGCCCCTATTCCCGTCTTCTCACACCCAATGCATTCTTAAATGTCCCATGTACAGCCGGGGTTGACACTCCTATTACCCCTGCCCTCCAGTGACACTTTACCTATCACGGGTGGTGGTGGTGGACGTGGTGGTGGTGGACGTGGTGGTGGTGGACGTGGTGGTGGACGTGGTGGTGGACGTGGTGGTGGACGTGGTGGTGGTGGACGCGGTGGAGGACATGGTGGAGGACGTGGTGGAGGACGTGGTGGAGGACGTGGTGGAGGACGTGGTGGAGGACGTGGTGGAGGACGTGGTGGTGGTGGAGGACGTGGTGGTGGTGGAGGACGTGGTGGTGGTGGAGGACGTGGTGGTGGTGGAGGACGTGGTGGTGGTGGAGTACGTGGTGGTGGTGGAGGACGTGGTGGTGGTGGAGGACGTGGTGGTGGTGGACGTGGTGGTGGTGGACGTGGTGGTGGTGGATGTGGACGTGGTGGATGTGGACGTGGTGGTGAATGTGCTGGTGGTGGACGTGCTGGTGGTGGACGTGGTGGTGGTGGACGTGGTGGTGGTATAAACTATGTAAAGAGTTAAAACACGCATTTCAGTAAGGTGACCTAGAGGTAGTTGAGACCTGAAAGAGAGCAGATGCAGTGTACGAACACTGTCACAAACCACGGGATGAAGAGCGGGCTGAGTTTTGTGACACCGAGCAGAGAGGGCTAAAACACTCTGCAGAGCCACGATAAACAAAGAAATGAGCATTAAACCGTAGTCACTCTCGTATGTTTAAAAAATGAAGCGACATTGAGGGAGTGCTTCCAAGTACTGCAGCCACGGCGAGAGAGGGTAGTCTCCCCACCTGTAAATTATCTTTCTTTTGCGAACAACGGTTTGTAAATGCAATATATCATAAGCCATGACAACGGCTGCCTCCAGGGCAGGCAGCACTTACTGTGAACGAAACGCTCCAGTGGCGGTGCGAAATAATCATGGCATTGTCGCAGCTTCGCACCAACCACATGACGCGCCGCGAGGACACACAGGGTGGAACCTGTGAATGATTGTCTCATGACTGACCAAGAGCGCGTGAGAAACGTCTGAGTTTCCTCTTCATCACAACAACGTATCCGGCAAAGTACAGGATCACGTGAGAAAACCACAGCGATGTCGACGGGCTGTGGCACCTTCCACGAGGAAACCGCCCTTGGGCAATACGCTCTGCAATAAGTAGTATCACAGTACGACAGCAGCAGACAATATTCGCGTCGGCACTAGACGTGCCAGGAATCGGTCCGGACTCCAGGCACGTACACAGATTATTCATTTAAACCCACAAAGATTTCGAGGATTTAAAAGGCGTTTTTGACGCACAGGACTGCGAAAATGAACGGACCAGGGTCTGTAAGGCACACGTCAACATTTGGAAAGAAAGTGACATTTTGGGAATTAAAAAAAAATAAAGAACAAACGCGGCCCCGGCGAGCCTCGCATACAAGAAGGGGAGTGGCCACGTGAAGAGAGATGGGGAGCAGGATGTGAGCCCGCGGGTGGTGCGCGCTTGGGAGAGCAGCCTTCACTTTTCAAGCACTGCACTCGTGCTTGTGGTGCGCCGCTGCTCGCTCCCGCAAGGTGGATGCTGCCAAAAGCACGAGTGCAGTGCTAGAAAAGTGAAGACCGATGGCGCTGCGTAGGCGAGACCTAAAAAGGACAGATATATGAGAGACAAATTTCAATGCGAGGAATGGTAAAGCTCAAAAAGAACACAGGAAGGTAACCGGGCAAATGTGTACCACTGAAAAGGAGGGCATGTTCGGACATCCAAATTAAAACTGCTCTAGCACCAGGGCATGGAGGTGGTGCAATTACAAAACACCACCAAAAGTTAGAATGAAACTGTCAAAGACTTCATTTTCCACTTAAAGATAGACCGAGCAGTGAGAATTACATTTCAGGATTTTAGATGGTACCCGAACCTTTTAATAAATCAATTGAGAGGTGATACCCATCCTATCACTAATAGGAAAGACTTACCACCACCAAGAGTGTTTATTAACAAATAATAACTGGTACTGACTCTCAATCAAAAGTCCAACGTTTGTTTTAATGTTGAAATGAGTATTTAATCTCTCCTTCTCAGCTCTCGCTATAGGGGGAAGGCATTTAATGTCCCGTATAGGCCTCAGCAGAAGGTTTAATGTTAAACAGTTCAAATATATAAATGCTCACATTAATGCCACTTCTGTGTATCCCAGGCATAAACCTATATGAATTTTATTGTGCAACACCTACAAATTCTTTATCAAGCAGGTGAAATAGAGGTGGGCTAGACACTGAAAGCTCGACCCAGGCTCTATCAAGACTAAAGCCTAGCTCTGGCTCAGCTTGAGGTCCTGTTGGAATTTTCGTACAATTCATACTTTCTCAGTAAAGCTGTGCATTTGTGGGACAACATGAAAGTCAAAACCGTGCAAGACTGAATCCACGCACACTATCAAGATAGGTTGGCCTGCGAACTGGCTAGCTCACAGTGCATCATCTGCATCCCTAACTTAGCAAGGTAACAGGTGGTATGTGCAACCTCAGAACACAACAACCCTGACTCGTACAGGGGAAATTGTGGAAACAGATCTAGTGCCCTTTCGTTTGTTAACTCATGCATGCCCAAAGGGAAACACATGAAATACTCGAATTGGGATTTCAAAAATTTATTGAAGCATTAAAATTCTTGTGTAAAATAAGTGTGTTATAAGTATCCATAGAAGGATACCAAACAAAGTAATCAGTATCACAGGATCGGCAAAGAAAATGAACAGTTCAACCATTGTGCTGCTACACAGAATACATGCTTGCATAAAAGTATAGTTATACTCCTACCGAGCGCTCCCTATCCTAGTGTGCCTAGGGTGAGTGAATCTGACGGAATCCCTGCGGGTGATCTAACTCCGTAGTTACCAGTGGGTATGTTTCATCTGGGAGTCCGTCTTGGTGTAGAGCTGGGCACCATCCTTCTCAGGAGCTAAACCGGATTCATCTGGGCGGGAATTCCGGCATGGGGCGACCTCGACAGAGTCAGCAAAATGCTCCTCTAACTACACAAAGGAATGAGGTCGTTTATATTATAAACTTCACCCATGTTGCCATGACGAAGTCCCAGTCAGGCTGACATTATTGATTCGATCATGACAAAGCTGTCACCGAGCGAACAATAACAAACAAAAGTTTGCCCAGTGAACTTTAGCTTTCGTACAGAATGTTCAAGGCTCTGATAATATGCCTACGAAGAATTGTAAATGTAAATAAAGTCATTTAATGGAACATTATCCCATACAAGCACGCAAGCAAATGTGTGTCAAATGTCAACGTACAAGAAAAGATGTCAACTTTAAAAGTGAACATGTAAAATGGTGGTGTTCTTGCCCGGACTAATATAATGGCATGACAGAACCTCGAGCTCATAATAAGCTTTCATGCCAAGCTCACCCTACCTAGGATGTGGCGTTAAGGTCAGAGCTGCTGATTTTGGAACTGGGAAACCAGGTTTCAGTCTCAGCGTCAGCTGAAGATCCTGTGCTTCTGGGCAAAAATCACTTAATCTGCCTGTGCCTATAAACAATGAATGTGACCTTATGTAATGTAACTGGTGCTCATTTAAAGCACTCCAATACCTTCGGGGTGAGTTCGCACTACATAAAAACTGAAGAAATATACACAAAGATATAAAAGCAAGGACTCAATATAAGGAACGACAAATAAATACCCATTTACTGGCTTTGTTTGTACAAAGTGAACCAGAAAACCTGGTTACATCGTGGCTTCCAAGCTTAATTGTGTAATCTTAGGCAAATATTTAATTCGACCAAAACTCCTTTTTGCTTCATTATCACGAATGAAAGCACCTTGTGAGTTCAGAATACCAGTGGTACAAAACCTATTGTTTGATTTGATAGACTATAATGTTGCTCTAAAATAATCTGGTCCAAGTAAAGCGTTGACACATCAACTGTCTTGCCTATTAGTTTTTAAACATGAAGATCAGTAAACTATCACTTCTCAATGCAGTGCTATATATTGTGACATATTAATGTCAAAGTTTTCACATGTTAAAGAAATGCACTTTTTTGGAATTTTGATGGGACTTTATCATATTTTACATGGTATTTGTTGTATGATTTACATCGCAAACAATTTCAGGGCTCGGCTCGTTCATGGTCTCCAAGGGCTCAGCCAGATCACTGGCTCTGCTCTCCGTTAATTTGTTGGCTCGCCCACCTCTAAGCCAAGGTGACACAAGATATGGGGACCAGATTATAGCAATAAAGTAATTTCACCAAGAAAAATTTGGCATCCATTTTCTTTTTTTTAAATGGAAAAAAGATAAGCCCCTTTAATGTGAGTAAAGGAAAGGGCTGCCACAGGACCCCACTGATCTAAACTGTTTGACACAAGAAGCGAGGAAAGCAGTTAACCACTGCAGACTGCTTGCAAACTGTAAAAGACAGAGCAAAAATATCGAGATCGGATTTATCACCTCCGTTGAAAGGGGGAACAAGCGCCTTTTGGTCTTATGAAATGTGAATGTTTTCTGTGTTTATTTGAATAAAATCTAATCCGGAAGCCCACGGCAGATCTTTGATTAGATTAGTAAGAGGCATTTCATATCATTAACTACAGAGTTACATCTTGTTTAGTAACCGCAGCATAATGAAGACCAGACGAGCTGAAAATGCAGTAGCTTTCAAAAAGAAAACAGTGCGCTTATTTTCATGAGCCATTGGGGCATCTGGAGTTGTAGCACTTAGGAAGGTGCAGCCAATCAGGTACCCACATTACAGCCGGTAGGCCAGCTACAGAAACCCGTCTCCTGACAGTATGTAGGGGGCACATCTACCGTAAACAGAGACGGTTGAGGTTAAGATCCTGGATCAAGCATACACAATACAGGGAGGGTGAGCGCCCCGGGCGCACAATGGCTGCTATGTTTAGACCGCAGCACAAAGCCTCTGAGATCATACAGATTGACATGGGTGAAGGTGTGGTGCTCAGTAACCCGGCTGACAAACTACTGTAGGTTATATTCATCACAGTTTGTAAAGGAAGTACCCGACAGACATGACCATCATGGCATAGTTATACCACAAGGAGCACCTGCCACTGTGTCAATTTCTTCAGCTTCAAGAAAAGCTGTAATCAAAGAAATGAGTAACAGGAGTGTCCCTGGAGGCGAGGGCATTCCTATAGCATTTTACAAAGAGTGCTTTTATTAGTGGTATGTGAGGTAGAAGTGTATAATAAAGGGAACTCCCACATTGGTGAGAAAAACCATAGTGATCACTTTACTTAAACCAGATAAACCCCTTAATCAATGTGATCCGTACAGGCCCTTATCCTTAATAGACTTGAACAATAGGATCCTAGCCAAAATCTGGCCCAATAGACTACTGCCACCTATGCAGAGCCTGGACCAGCCCGACCAATCTGGATTTAGTACAGGCAGCTCTACTGTTGATAATCTATGCATGTTGTTTGTGGTGACACATCAAATTGACCTACAAATATGAACAATTGCCACGTTTCTAGATGGCACCAAGGCTTTAATTCTAGAGAATGGCCTATACGGTTCGTAGTGATGGAGAGGCTGGGGGTTGGGAGGGCCATGTTGCCTTGGTTAGGAAAAAAACAGCCAGAGTGATTGAATGAAGGGTTGCTTCTGCCTATTATGATAGGTAGATTGACACAGTAGAGGTGCCCCTTTATAGCGATATTGTTGCTTTACTGTTAGAGCTACTGGCAAGCATACCTATAGAATAGCACCATACAATGGACATGCAAATTGAGACTCATGAAATACTGATGTCAATGTACACTGATGATATATTAATGTTGGTTAAGGATCCGGAACACAACTTAAAACCTATTTTCAGGGAGATTTTAGCCTTTGGTAAGTGGTCAGGACTATCAATTTGTCCCAATCATTAATGAGGTCTCTCACTAGAGCAATCTGCACACCCTCCCTAGAATTTCCACTAAAATAGCAGGTTGAACCAATCAGATATTTGGGTATACAGAATTGGATTAAGTTCTCCATGTCTGTGGCTATCATGAAGATGGTAATACTGCAAAAAATACTGTATCCGTTTCAAAACATTCCCATTCCACTGACCAAAGCTGAACCAAAACGTAATTACCCCAAGCCCTGAGGATTTGCTGGCCTTAACTTTTAAGTGCACTACTTGGCCTTGCAGGTGCAGTTTGCACATCACTGGTTCCACAATAGCAGACACCTACCCAATTATGATTTGCAGACTAGCTGCTACTTAACCACTGAAAACTGCACAGATGAAAAGCACCTTAAGCCCAACAGAGGAATACACACTGTTGAACGCACAGTATGGTCATGTTTGAGACTGGTTGGGATATGTGCGATGACTGATGGACCCCCGCATGTCGCTATTGAACAACCCTCAAATTATGCCAGCTTTTGACCCAGGGGTAGTGAAGCAACTGTGCACACTCCAAATACACACAGAGCAATCTTTTTATAAGTAAGACCTTCAAATCATATCGGGAATATCTGGATGACATGGCTGTGGATGTGTTGACACATAGGTGTGTCATTCAGCTAAGGACCTCTTCCCCTCGATGCCGAATGAGCCCACAGAGCAGGAGCTCCTCACTTTTATCATGACGTACCCTCAACCAACTTGGCTGATTACCACAATGTAAAAAGCAGTAATGTCAAAAATGGTAGTAGATGACATGCATAGCAGAGCGGACTGGTCACAGGATCTGGGTTTCACGATCTCAGAATCCAATGGGCCTACTCCTGTCAGCAGACAAAAGAAGTCTTCCCCTAATGGGAAATGCACACTAATACACTTTAAGTACCAACACAGGACATACTATATTCCAGTAGGCACGGTCATATATGGAAAGATCGATAATTTGCGCTGCAGAAGATGTGCAGCTTTGGAGGTGGACTTCATGCACCTAGCAATTCCTTGTTCACAGATTGTGTCATTCTGGTCCAGAGGTGGGGAAGCAGTGCATAATATAACCAAGCAATGTGTGGTGATCACACCATTCTTATCCCTATTGGGTTACGTAAAGGACGTAACATTAATGTATGGACTATAAAGACTGAAGTCCCCCGCTTTATTAGGATAATGTATCCTGCCACTGATATGACTCAATACATGCAAGTATCAAATATAAAATGGCTCAAATTGTATCTCCATGGATTAAATTATAAAGAGTTTTTAAAAAATGAATATACTTTTGTAGCACTTAACAAAAACAAGTAAACTATTAGGAGTTATAACTTACATCTAAGCAATAGGTCACAATCAAATCCAATATCAACATTCAGCGACTTCAATTAACAAGAATTCTAGAATTGTAAAGGGTGCCCAGGTTTCAAAAGTGATTCGAGATCATACAAAAAGGGAAGGGCACGCAACACAACAAAAGCATGGCTGATAAACTGGAATGTGGAAAAAGTAGAAGTCGTGAAGTAATCAGATAAAATGATAGCTGCAGCCCTATAAGAAATAGGGGACAATACAGTTCTCTAGAAAACTGACAAAATGTTTGTCCAAAAAGGTTCAGAAATATTAGTGGGACAAAAAAAAAAAGTATTTTTAAAACGGTCTTCTGAATCATGCTTTCGATCTAAGTCCTAAAACCATTTGGTACACGTACAAGTTGGCTCTTAGAAGAGCTACAGTTCACTATTAATCTCCAAGTAGGCCACTCCACAAAATCTAACTGTTAAAATAGGTGGAGTTGCACACTGACAGGCAAAACTGCCCCAGTTCTCCACAAATGAATGATGGTACATGTAGTCACAAACAGTCTTTACTGACAGTAGATAAATGGTTGTTCGCATGTACGTGCGCATGCAGTGCTTGGTAACCCATGACACTTTAGCACTGGGACAGTCTCGCTAGAACCAGTGTGTAACTCAAACACTAGTTAAGTGTAATCTCGTCTAGTACACCCAGTGTAAGATGCCCTTGCCAATCTGGATCATGCCTGTTGTACTACACTTACTAAACTAATAATAGCCAAACAAATGTAGTCAATAAAAAACTAAAACAAAACTTTAGGTAGTATTCTAGAGGTCTTAGGAGGCAAATGCACCTACACTAGAGGAAGAATATGAATTAGCTCTGCTGAGATTTTACACTTTGATCTAAAAGATGCACTTTTGCAAGCAGGGGGTGCTCAAACCCACTGAGATAGCTTGCAAGCTGCTGGAATTCGAATTACACCAACAACACTGCAAAGAGATGGTGAAAGCTTTTGGAACATCGATACAGGATATCTGCAGAAGTTGGTCCCTAGCTATTTTCTGACTAAAAATCCCCAACTGGCAACATCAAGCCTTCAATGGAAATAAAGTAGAGAAACAGACTGGTTTTATGGGGGTAGGGTGGGGGGGGACACAAGATTTAGGGGTCGATTACGATCTTGGCCGGTAGGGCTCCGAATCGGATTTGGCTTAACCGGATCCGATTCGGAGCCCTATTGCCCGACCGATTTGTACGCGCGTCCGGGCGAGCGAGTACGATGCGAAATCGCAAACCGACTCGTCCGGGCGTCCCGACCGCTCCGACCGACTCGTTCCTGGGTCTAACCGCACCGACCGACTCGCTCGGACTCGACTCGCACCGCGCAATGGAGATGTTCCCCGGCCGGGTAAGTACGATGCGCGCCGCGAGCAGTCCGACCGAGCCGCGCACTCCGGCTCCAAAGAGCAGTCGGAGCCGTACTTTGGGGGTCCATGTCGGACCCCACTGTACGCGTAGCCGCGCGAGTCGTACACCTGTGCGTGTACGGCACGAGTCGCTTCGCCGCGTACACGCTGTAGGGGGCGCCCTTGTCCGCCTCGCACCCATTGAGTCAATGGGAGCCCGCGTACGCGTTGTACGACAGGCTCCCATTGACTTCAATGGGAGTCCGACCGACTCCGATGGCATACGTGCGCATCGTACTCGTTCGGTCGGGCTGCACGGGTCCGATTCGGTCGGAAATCTCTCCGGGTCCGGCCCGAATCAGAATCGGCCCCTTAGTCTTTAAAAAGCCACCAACACGCAATTTCAAATCACAGCAAAACAAACAACCTTTAAGATATGGTTACAGAATGGGTTATGGTAAGGGGGTGGTAGAAACAGGCCTCCTACTACTATGTATTTCACAAAATAAGACTACCTAATGGTACAATCTTAAGGTTAGGTGTGACTTGCTAAAAGGAAACTGTGCCTGATGCACAGGTACATGGTGGATTCTACAGATCCGGGAGTCTTCTGCTTTCAAATAGGTGTCCATAGGGATTTAAACATTTCCTCATTAAAAGAGATACAGCCATGTCCGTTGTCTGCTCCAGGCAGACACGTTTAATAGATGCTCAGATTCAGGATGCATTAAGCAAGCCAGGGTAGGAGACTGGCTAACAGAAAAGGCTCAGATATCATAAACCAGTTACTGCTTCATTTGAAAGCACGACGGAGTCTCTTCAGTAGGAGAACAAAGAATGCAAATACAACAATACATAATCCTTCAAGACCTCAGATGACATTGAGTAAATGCATCTTGCACACTGGGAGAAAGACTTATGTATTGTATTGTATTGTAATTGCATTTGTATAGCGCTTACTACCCCTGACGAGGCGTCGAAGCGCTTTTCAGCGAGTAGCACGCTACTCCGGGACCCATAGAGGATTAGTGTTGAATTAGTATAGTGAAACATGCAAGTAAATTTTAAGTGGTGGATATGTTAGTCAGTTATTTGGATTCAGAAGGATAGCGGAGGGATAGAAGAGGGAAAAAAGTTTGCATATATATAGCGCTTCTAACCCCTGATGGGGTGTTGAATTGCTTTTTTTTGGGGCGAGTAGCACGCTACTCCGGAAACCCATAAAGGATTAGTGGTGAATTAGTATGGTGAAATATGAAAGTAATTTGAGTGGTGGATATTAGTCAGTTATTTGGAGTGAGAAGGATAGTGGAGGGATAGAAGGGAAAGAAAGGTTTGCATTCATATAGCGCCTGTTACCCCTGGTGGGTGTTGAAGCGCTTTGTTGGCGAGTAGCACGCTACTCTGGAACCCATAAAGGATTAGTGGTGAATTAGTATAGTGGAATATGGAATTAGTGAAGTGAACATGCTAGTCTGTTATTTTGATTGAAAAGGATAGTTGTGGGATAGAAGAGTGAAGGATTTCTTTTTGTAGGTCATAGCAGTAGGAGGAGGCTTTTTGATGAGTAAAAGGGTTTTTGGAGGGGAAGAGTCAGAGGGAAGAGTTTAGAAAGGTTTGTCTTGGGCATTGGTACAGTAAAGGAGGTGTCAGAAGATACAAGGAGGGGTAGAGTAGGAGAGAGTCAAGAAAGGGTTATTTTGGGGAACATAGTAGTGGTATGGCGTTTGCGATAAATGAGAGAGTGGGTGTAGAGGATATAGTGATAGATGTATAGGGTGAGATAGGGTAGTGAATTGGAAAAAGTAGTAGAAAGAAGTTTGAGATGAGTCAAAAGTTGGGCTAGAAGATATATTGAGGGAAGTATAGGCTGAGAAATAGGGTAGTGCATTGGAAATGCTAAATTAGAAGAAAGTGATAAATATATAGATCCATAAGTACATTGAGAGTATATAGATGCATAAAGGAGGTAAGTATATGCAGATTAAAAATATTGATAGAGGTAGCGGATGTGAAATAGGGTAGTGCATTAGATATGCTTTTTCAGGAGAAAAGTAATAGACACATTAATTAATGGGAAGATGGGCAGCATTCCTGGCCCTGGCCCGTCTCGAACAGGCTCAAACAGGCACTCACCCTTGTCCTCTCTGCCCTTGGCTGAGACGCCCTAACCCTGGCCTTTGATACCCCTAGTAATCAGGTGACCCCGTCAGCCAATGGGAACCATAGCCCTAATACTATCCAATCACAACACTAGCCCTAAAAGCTAGAACCAATAGGAGATCAGGACCTTACAGCCAATCTTAGCCCTATTCCAAGCACCCAATCAGTTAAAAAAAAAAACTGATCTCTATGTCCAATAGAGGCCCTAGCCCTACCAGTAGTCCCAACCCTAGTCCAAGCAACCAATGGGACGGGAAGCCCTAGTCACTACTTCCAATAGAAAGCCTAACCCTACTCTTAGTCCCACACCTAGTCCAGCAACCAATAACACCAGAAGCCCTAATCGCTACTTCCAATTAAAGGCCTAACCCTAGTCCTAGTTCCACCTTAGTCCCAACAACCAATAAAACAGGAAGCCCTAGTCCCTGCTTCCAATAGAAATCATAACCCTAGCCCTAGTCCCAACCCTACATTGATTGAATCACAGATCCAGAAACCAATCAGAACCCTCAAATACCCAACCAATGAGGACACTAACTCAAACCAATAGAAACATCAGATACAACCACCAATCAGTGTATACATGTAGCAGCCACTAGCAGACTAGATAAGGTCCCAGCAACCTCAGACAAGGTTTGCTTCCCAGGGAGTTGGAAGCTGCTTCTCCTGTCCAGAATCTCCTAGGAGACAGACAGGCTCAATCCACACTTTGGATTTCTGCAGGTAAAGGCCTCACAAACTTGAAATCTAACAATACTGTTTGAATACAACTTTACTCCCTCTCCTGGCCAAAAACGAAGTGCACAGTCCCTATTAAACACAGTTTAAACAGCTCACAGAAGCACCCTCTGATGTAGAAAATCCCTGTTGCTGGAGGGGAGGCAGGGGGGGTTGGTTTCACTGGCTTGATAACACAAAATGGTGGCTGGGGGTGCACTGTTTAACATACAGGTCTTAGCACAGAGCAAAGGAGAAATTTGGAGGGAAAACTGAATAGTCACCAGGAATGAGAGCGACAAACTACAGAGTTTGGACTGCAAATCCCACAATTCAACACGTTAAATGGAAGCAATCATGGGCAGGAAAACCACAAGTTTAACACACAAAACAGGTGATAAAATATACAATCACAGGCAGGTTAAAACTACATTTTTAAACTGTAACAACCACAGGCAAAGACAGTAATCACAGAAAGGGAAAATCGTTTTTTAAAAACTTTTGGAGGAGGGAAGAGACAGCACTAGTCTGCCTCCTTACCACTTGCTGGACTCTGCTCACTGCAATCTGGGGCACAGGTAGGCTGCAACTCACAAGATGGAGGAGAATGATTTGGGGTGCACCCAGCAAAGCCTTAAGGGACCTGGGCAGGTGTGAGGGGAGGGCTCAGAGTTGCCTGGGAGCTGAATAGCCAATCCCCAGTCCTAGTCCACAGATGCTGCACAGTGCAAATTCAAATTTATTGTTTGATTACTAAAAACCATAACAAAATGTTAAAACCGTGTAACTCATGAGTACATATACAAAAATTTAAAAAGAGACAAAAAAGGACCCCGGTTAGTGCAAAAACAGTGCAGTAATCTTGCGACAAAAATGGGTTGAGATTAAAAATTATCCGAATATTCATTTGTCTTTACGGTTCAAGCTCATTGGATAACATAGCAGTCACGGAATGGTTTTAAGAAAGTCTAAAAGAAGAGACAAATAAATATGACAGCCAGTATTAAAATACTGAAGACAGTGTCCAGGTAGGCCTAGCTGAAGGGGCCAGCGGCCGCTAGAATTTTTATTACAAAGAAGTGGCAAGGCCAACCGGCTGAAGATTTGCTGCCTTCCCTTTCCCCAGCATTTTAGCAGCTCTGATGACAAATTTGGTGAACCGAATGTTCAGCTTTGTATTTTCTGGGTTCATAGCCGCTATTATGGCCTGACGACATGTGCGAGCGTCTAGTTTGTTCCACTCCTCTCGCAATAAAGTCCTTCTGTCGTTAAGCAGAGCTGGGCATGTGCAGGCTATATGCTCCATGCTTTTGGAGTGGTGCACAGTGGCAGTGGAAGTAGACAAGGGACAGAATGTTTAGGTCATTGAAGCCAGGGAGGAAGGATAACATTCAAGTGAGTCCTGATGCCATTCAAATTCGGGCTGGGCGGAATGTTTCATTTGGCCCGTGGAATTTGGTGACTCCATGTTACTCTTCTAAGGCAGAATTCTGGCCAAATTCCTCAAATCGCTGTGTGGTGGAATTTTTTTTCCCACGAGGCTTCAGGAAATGAGAGCTGGCGAGATTTTATACCCGAGCGGCAGCAAGATCAACTCCAATGGCTGTGCGCTCTAGCCGTTCGTGCTGATTTTTCAGCGCTGCTCGGGCCACCAGTGTTAAATTGCAGCACGAGCAGCAGAACATGCATATTTTCCGCCTGTTGTCGGAAGTTCGCGAAATCTCGCAGAGTTTTTATGCAACTCCGCAAAGTAAAAAAACTAGGAGTTCCACCCACCCCTGATTCAAATGTGATCTGGTGGCTAAATGGACAAAGGAACTGCTGCAGCAATCTACCAAGCGAACCTGCAGACAAAAAATAAAACGATGTGGACTCTGGATTACTGTTGTGCACTACAAAACACGCATTTTATATGCTCTAGCAAGCCTTTTATTATTCCTGCACAGTGTAAATTGTGTGTGCCAGGTGATTATGAGCGATACCAAAGGGGATGATGGACGGAGCGTTAGAGCAAATCAAACACTCACCCCCAGTCAACTGATCTGGGTTTAATCCATCATCATTCTTTAGCTCACTCCACCACCCCAGTTCAGACATGGCCATATGCAAATCAGTCTGACCCTGTGCCTCATGGGAACAGTCCAGCCCGAACTGCCAAGCCATGTCTTCCCTGGACCGGAAACAAGCATCCTGGGACCGATTTCGGGTTCAAAACCCTCATCAGCCAGGCTATCTTGAATCCAGTGGCAAAGTGAGCAAGGGACCCACGTCTGGGCATACCCTGCCAACTTAGGGCGAACAAAGCGATACCAAAGCGCCACATGTTTTCTGTAACCGATTCCTCTAGCAGCAATGGATACTAGAGGGAGAGGTACACTCAAGATGTACCCTCGCCTCTAGCTAGGATGGATACTAATGTTTCACCTGGTCATGGTGAAGAGATGGAACCTTAGAAGCAGGTCGTACTTTATGACAAGGCTACAAGCATTTTCCTTGCAACCCTGCGAGAAAAACATGCAGGCTCAATAAAACAGCATCAGTCTCTCAACTGGGTCCCTTCTCTTTCTTCTGGGTGGTTTGTGAGTGGTTTACTGAAGATAATAGTAGAGCTGGTGCCCTCTGAGAAAGGCCATTGTGACTGATGGATGCAACAGCCATTACAGCTTCTCTCATTCTTGAATGTTTATCCTTTAATACGGCATTCTTCCTCCTCCTAATGTGGGATAAGCCCAGAAAGATGCACCTTAAATCAATTGAAAGCACTTGATTGCCTTTCACTACCTATACATTTGACTATGCCACTCGAGTCTTTACTTTAGATACCTTTTGACTTGTGAATAACCTTTCTGCATATGTATCGAGGGAGGGGTAGACCAGCTGCAAGTGATATGTTGCTATGACATTTAGTGTGAAGAGTAAGCCATAGAACTGTTGAGTCAAAGCTGTTGCACTCAGGGTAAAAAGCTGAATGAAGTATTTTGCGCTGCGTGAAGAGGACCCATCCTCCACCGTTGTGTACCAGACTAACAAATCTGCTTTGAGGACCTTCAAGGAAAAAAAGAGCCTTTTCAAGAAGCATCATAGACCAGGCATTAACCAAAACCAAGTACACAATCTAACGGGCAAAGGCTTGCATAGAAGCCCCCAGTTGAAGGACAACTCCTTGGTGAGCCAGTTCACTTCTTGCACTTGTCCAATTCGTTTGCCCAGCCTCTTCTTGCAGTCTCCAATTTGCAAAGCTACACTCGTTTCTTGGTGCTGTGCGAGTATACATTGAAAGATGCAGGATTCTCTTTGGAGACTGCCCAAGAGAGTGGAGGGCAAACCCTCAGACTTCTCTAGGTCCCTGAAACAGGTGTTCATCTGCCCCAGAGGAATACATTTTGAGTGCAACTGGTAATCTGCGCCATGCTGTCCATTTTGAGAATAAAGTCCGACGTTTTTGAGCACTGAAAAACGATATATTTTGTCACAACGTTTGATTTGAAATTGTGGTCTCGTTAACCCTTAGCTGCCATAAAGGAGATGGATCGAGGGATATTTTTGAGTGTAGGGCTTGTCAAGTGGTATTTGGGGAGTTTTCAAACTTCAAACCCTACAGCACTGACCCATTTTCTAACCTACCTAGGTAGGATTTGGCTGTGCAGGCATTAACCAATGGTTGTAGTAATTCCCTGTTCAAGTGACAGGTGTTAAGGAACATGTTTTCTGTGTCAAGAGTGACTGTATAGATCTAGGAGACTTCTGCATGTTCTAAAGTCACCTGCTTCTAGTTATACTAATTCTGTGCACCTGAGCAGACCCCCCCCACCGCCACTTGCACCCCCCCTGAGCAGGGTATTGCCAGGAGAACAATGTTTCTGATCGGCACGTTCAATGCTGCATTATCAATAAAACACCCATAGAATTTTATGCTACAAAATTGATCATTTGGGATCCCAGCAACACAAAGTGCTGCACGATCTAGTTTCATATGTTGACCCTACTTTTTACTATTTTAATTTAGAGGACATAATATTTACCACCTATGGATCTGTCTTGCCATTGACCTTAGAGTTCCATTTGATGGTGTCAGAAAGGATGTGAGAACCTAACCCATACAAATCTTTTACATTAATCGGCTTTGCCTCAATTCGCAAAGAGTCAAGACCCAAATAGAAGACATCGCATACATGACAATATTGCCAAAGCATTTAAGCCAAAAATGACTTTATTCTAGCCGGTTTATTTAATTTATAATAATAAAAACATTCTTCAATGCAAGTTAATAAGGAAATTACATTTCCCCGATATTGTTCTACACTACATTTCCCCTACGTTTAAACAAATGTTGGAATATATGGATTTGGCAATTTAGAGCAGACCAGTAGAGGAGTGGTAAAATGCAGTTGCTTACCCGAGAGCTGCATAATACATACCTCTCAACCTTTCATAGTAGCGCGGAGGGTGAGAGCCAGAGCCTTTGACCTCAGTGAAACGAGGAGTTCTCACATTTATCCAGCAGACATTATAAAACATGCAGATGAAGAGTGACCAAAAGGCATTCACCTAATCTGGGGGAGTCTAGTGGTGACGCTCACAAATCGATTCTCTCAGGCTGAAACTAATGAGCTCCCTTTATGACTTCCCTTTAAAAGTCTCCTCATAAATATTAGGCGTCTTCCACACGAGCTTTATGAACTTGCTATTCTATAAATAGTTAGCAGTTTCAAATATGTGCACAATGCTCATTATCCTCTCTGTACAAGTAACAAGGATACAAATATCTTCACCAAATGCTGTGCTGGGTCAAGCGTTGAATACTCGGCTAACTAATGTAAACCACAGAGACTTTAAAACCTAGAAATCTAACGACCAAATGTTTATTGTACAAGAACAGGCTGAGGCTAAAATCTCAAAGAAACAATATGTGGTTCAGATTTGGTCCAGTGGGTGAGCGGCAGACCTTGGAACCCAATGACCAGCGTTTGAATTCTGGCTTCCACACCATCTGGTAAATCACTTAATGCATGTATGTTTAATTAGCGAGTGTATGAAATGTGTTTGAAAGATTTTAACCCCCGTATGATATACACAATTGTGTTATTCTCTCAACCCGAAATAAAGCGTACAGCAGGCTTGCACTATACAACGCCAGCCAAATAGATGATCTCTTCCTGGTATTGGTAAGAAACCAGACCTGGACCCTGTTGCAATGACCTTGTTGCTGGGTCAGTGTGAATTGTACTCTTGAGCTTCCTCTGCTTTCTGGATTCGCCCCGAGTCAATGAGTCGGAGGAAGGAAGAAGACAGGTGCTTAAAGCCATTTGAAATGACTGCATCAAATCAGAAGCCTAACCTACTTGCCGCTACCATGGGGGGGGGGGGGGGGGGGTTACGTTTAAAGAGGTGAAAAGCATGCAACACCTGCCAAAGGCAGGCGAGTTGAGAGGTATGCTTAATAAACGCCACTCCTCCCATTATCAGCATTATGACATTGAGAAAAGGACCCACCACTATACAATAAGGCCTTTGAAATGTTTTTTTTTTTTTAAAGTACGGACAGTCCTTTCAACCACATCCTGCCAAGCTAATCATTTAGGGGTTAGACAGCAGCTTTTTGTGAGCCCTCGGTCTACATGTTTATATTAGTCATGCTACTGCTCTTGGGGAGTATATCTTTGATCTGTCCCCAGCGTAAAATTGTCTACACTTCAACAGAAGTCAATGGGGAAAATACTGGCATTACTGACAGACATTACTGCATAAACTTGTATGCCTGCTGATAAATAGATGTGTTAGTAAGAATCAAATTGTCTGCAGTCCTCAAAGTAAGTTTCTTTACGTCATGGAAGATATTATGATGCAGTTTGGATCAGAAGCAAAGTGGCCATTTCTATTAACCGGATTTCCCGTGTTGACATAATAGGACCAATGTCCTGTGATATGATTTCCAGTGGTTGCTAGCATTACCCTAATTAGCGGTCTTTAAAACTTGACCAACCCTATTGCTTTCGGGTCGGAGAATGTTGACAAGTATGCAACAGATGGCAACTTGAGAGCCATGTGAAGGGTTTGAAGGGTTGCAGCGGCAGGCTGGCAACTGAACTTCGAAAAGATTAAAAGGAAGGACGGAGCCAGGCCCGGCGGCTGGTCACGTGGGTGCCCGTTATCATAAAGGCAACAGTCACTGGAGGGAGATCTGCAGGCTTTCGTGACAAAGCGAATTTGCCATAAACACTGACATTGAGCTAATCCGATAATTGATGATTAGTGCGACATGGAGGGAAGTCTGTCTGCTCTGCTTCCTTCCTCACAGGGCTGCAATGGCGGCCGCGGGAGTGGGAAATGGAGGCTAGGAAAGCCAGTCGTCTCTGCGGCGGGTCTCACGGCATCCTATGGTCTGGTCACTCGCGTCTTAGATCAAAGGCAGGGCTGTTTATAGCACTTCCGTGATCCCGGCATCAAGCCCGGCTGAAAAACAGCTTCTGACGGACCAGTACCAGATTTATGAAACCTTCCACACGGGCATGAGGGAGCTGTGCGGGCTGGTTGGCGACGAAGGGCTACTGCACTGTGCGGTGCCAAACAGGTCATAAGATCATGAAAAAAAAGAGGGCGAGCTAAAACCTCTAAAGCTGCGGTTCCACAACCTTCTTTGCCCAGTACCATCGAGCTAAAAGGTTCTAGTGTCCATCCGAGCAGGATAATTATCACAATATGTTTCCAGAAATATTTGAGTAGGATAAAAAAAATCCACTTTTCAGGAAAAAGCAATGAATAAAGGCCTGCACCTACCGGGTCTGACCGATGCAAGGAAACAGAAACAAAAACAAGAACAAGAAGTGGAGGCAGTTTAGCGAGCGCTTCTTTCCAACTGTCATAATTCAAGGTCTCAACCACTGAAATACATTTTTCTGCGAGTGAGAAGTGCAAAAACGGGATGCAACTGTGTTGTGGACAGCTACCCTTAGCCCTTTTTCGTCCTTTCCAGAATGGTTTCTGGGAGTGTGACGCGATGGTTAATCTCGTTTGGCTAGGTTAAGTTAATAAGGAGCAACTCGTCAGGCGTATATCGTCTTATTTTTTACAGAATGCTAAATAACTAATTTTTACTTTTCCTAAGCCGGGTAATTGACCGATGTTACCATTACTCAATTTATGGTTACCTAGCTCAGAAAGCTGCAAGGAGTCTGCTGTTTCTTTTGAAAACACATTTTTATTGAAGTTTTTTGGCATAAAAACATTGTCATAACAATGTCGCAGAGTCTGCCAGCACAGTTACAATCGTAGCATTCAAAGGCATATGCACTATAACGTACAATAGTTGTATTGTATTGTATTTGAGGGTGACCAGAAGCAGTCATGGTGACAAGGGATCCACGGTCGTAGTGATAATCACGAGGCACTAGTGCCACAACTGCGATACTGTGTGGAATCGCTAATGTGTGCAGAGAATATATCTTGTATAACTAGTGCAAAGAGTAAACAAGCATTGGCATAGCCAAAAGGTCTCGCTTTTGGGACCTTATAAGTATTTACTTATGCAGCACAATATCCTTGGTGCAACAACACCAACTGTTGCATGGCTAAACACTTATAAGCTCCCAAAGGCGAGACCTATTGGCTATGCCAATGCTGGTTTTTCCAAAATCTCCCACTCTGTGAACTGGAGAGGGGTCTGAGTGAGCAGGGTCATTTTGAACTGGGGGGGGGGGGGGGGGATAGTATGCAAGCTGAAGTGGATTCTTGAGGGGAGAGGTCTTGTGAGTTGAGGGTTCTGCATACTTGCCTGGCGCTACGTAGGGCATTCTGACCCGAAGAGGCACCCAGCTGCGGTTTCTGAGCGCTAGATTGAGAGGTTTTGTGAACTGTGAATTCTTCAAGCAGGAGTCCGACAAAAAGAAACGGGGAGAAATAGAAAGAAAATTGAGAATGAAAAATAATGTGGGAGTGAAAGGAAGAGGCGAAAAAGAAAAAAGCGACCAGAAAGAGGAAACCACATAAAGTGAGTGAGGTGTGTGGGCGAACACACATTAAATATATTTTCCACAAAATTTGGGGTTATATGTGATTGCACCATTAATTCCACAGAATATAAGTTTGTGCGAACTTCAAACTTTACCATTGCTTGATGTGTGTATGTATAAGGCTCACCATGGTGCCTAACCGGTACTAATAGAGTAAGTAACTATTTATTGACTGAGCCAAGCAGATATCGTTATGAGGACGGCGGCGCCGAGGACCCACGTTCGCAGTCCACACAGACTCATTGGAATGCGTGTGCGTGTTTGCGTGCTTGGATGCGTGTGAATGTGTGTTGGAGGTGCTCAGTCGGTATAAAGTTTTCAGAGCCTAAAGCTAGACATTTGAAACCACCCTAGGGTCGCGCTACCAAAGGCGGGAAAACTCTCTTTACCACCAACGTACAAATGTCTCACCCGGTCAAGAAGGTGCCTCTGGGTCTTAGTGCGTTAATCTGAAATATCAGCTGTTTCGGGCACACTGTATCAATCTGCAAGATTCTGAAACCGTGCAGAGGGACACAGATACGCAAAAGCAGGGATATTTGGAGAGAGGTGTAGCAGAACTGAAGTAACTGAGCAGCGGGGTTCAGTGTCCCAGAAATGATAATCTGCATTTTTGCGTTGAGAGGAAGTCTCCGGAGTAGTAGTCTGTCCCTACACATGGATACGGGTTTTGTAAACGACTGTGCAGAGCTGATACCGTGCATCTAGAGTGGTATTACCTGCTTGTGCATTAATGCAGCCTCAATGTACATAGACAATAAGGGGCTAGCGACCGAGGAACTCTTCTCATCCCAGCCCGAGGCCAGCAGCGGAGAATCCCGGGCCGTTCAAATAAGATCAATGTGTAATGAGTGCTGAGCAGGAGATCAAACACACGGTTCTACCACACACGAAATACACACAGAATCAGCTCTCATGCACTGCAGCCACACACTCCCAAACCCATTCGACCATCTCACCGCTCTGCACACGGCCACACCAATTTCTAGCGGTTTTATACACATAGAATACGCCCAGTGCATTCTGGGAATCATTTGCCGGTCGATCATTACCGAAACATAGAAGATGGACAACAAAACTAGAGCCCAATTGCATGAGATTAGGCAAACTATATAGCATCGAACACCTATTATTTCTCGAAGAAATTCAATATTCTTTGGTGAGAAAATCTTTATTTCTGTCTTAAGAGTGATTATTAAGGAAAAACGGTGCAATTTTATGATTGCTTATTATTCAAATATACTAGACATATAAAGATAAGTTTTCTTGATATAACGGTTGACGGCTCAGATGCGCGCAATACGAGCGTTCGGTATAGCGCTCTATTGATAGCTAAACAATTTTTCCTTTCAACCCGAGGTCTCGGTTTCATTTACAAAGATGGCGGCTGATCGTGCTAGGCCTCGGTCCGTTTTCACTGTTAGTCTCTTTGAAAGTATCCATCACCTCTGAGATTGCCTGAAGCTCAGCAACCATTCAAAGGAGTTTGTCGGGCAAGGGAGGCCAATCGAAGAAAAGCACTTCAACTTTTCCTGGAAAAAGGGTGTAGTGGATTGTTTACCTGAATATTTTTAGCAGTTTGCTCGGTTGATATCGGATACGTACCTGATATAAAGATCACGTTAACTTTCGAAGGGTATACATACAAGAAAAGGACAACCCTGTTATTTATGGAAGTTGGAACCCTTGTTGTGTTCATCCTATCTTGGCAGAACGTTTAGAACACCGACGTGTGTCAGCGAAGCAGGGGACGGGGCAGTTTCTCCGTTTTATGAACGCACAAATAAAACAATGTCCTTTGGAATTAATAATGTACCACGAGTGTGTTAATTACAAAACAGAAATTCTCTAATTTTAAAAATAAATCGATTCTATCACCATTGCTTTCTAAACAACTCAACCTAATTTAGAAAAGAAAGAACGTATTATAGTTTTTTTATCGCTACATGTATTATTTGTGGATTGTGGAATCAGCCTGTGATTCTAGGCAAATCACTTAATCTCCCTGTGCCTACCCCCAAACAAGCAAGACGTGCGGCCGCGACCGGGAGTTGTGTGCGCGCGCGCGCGAAAGTGATCCGCAGCAGAAGTTAAAGTGATCGCGCTCCAGATGGCGCCTCGGGCGCTGAAAGCTGGCGGCTGCGCCCGAGCACGCGCGCGTAACCACGAGCGCTAGGCCAGCAAAAGCTGTGGTAGCAGTTTGAAAACCCCACTACTAAATGTCTCGCAGAGCAGCGCATGCGCTGGGTCAGGCGAGACCTAAAAATACCAAAGCCTGAAGGTAGGGAAGTCTGGACCCAGGGGCAGGTGCAAAAGGAGGGTCCTGTCAATATTTGTGTTGAGTGTCTCTGAGAGGGCAGAAGGGCAGGGCTGCAAGTTAACTTTACTACTCCTAAACTGAGAAAAATCCTAACTTTAAGACTTTCGGTATTCACAGAAGGCATTTAGGAGTCCTAAAGTTAGGACTACTAACTACTGTGAATACCAAAATGAGTAAGTGTATTCTGTGAATACCTAAAAAGTACTAACTTTACGTTTACGTTTTTGACGTAAATTAGTTCTGTGAATCAGGCCCTATACCTACAGGTAAATATTAGCAGTATATACAAATATATGTTAAGCTATGCCTGTATTTAAGGACCTCTTATCCCATTTTTTACCTTCCCATGCTGTCTGGGTGTTCCGTTGTTGGCCTGGAATTCATGAAGGACACCATGGAGAGTCACTCACAAGAAGCACAATTTTCTACATTTAAAAATAAATAGACAGGAACCACATTGTTTTCTGTTTGTACTTATCTAAAAAAATGAGGAAAAATGAGAGTCTTAATTATAAGATACAGAATAATGTCAGGAGTTTTAACTGGCAAAGTAGGCTTGGGCTGCAAATCATGGCATCAACTTTTGTTTTCTTCGCTGCTCGCCTTAGTTCAGTGTAATGTTTGGAGTTCCTCATCCTTTAAAATTTTATGCTTCAGACTGTGTGCTACATCACTGGCATGGCGTGTGATGGGAATCTGATACAACTTCAGAGAAGCATCTGTATGCAGGATTTCTAAAGTCACACTAGTGCGAAGTACTTCTTCATCTCCTTGCTTGTCCAAGCTTGCGTTATACATATGGTCTACTAAGTGGTGGGTGTAGCCTTAAAATACATGGTGAATCTGTTGGTAGCTTTATTGCTACATCTTTTGATAAATGATGGGCTAGATTACCCCTAAATATCCTTGTAGGTACACCACAGGCCCTGGTGGAATTGTATCTCCTTCCAGTACACCCTTGGTTATAAGTTTAACATGTTCATAAAAGAGAAACCACGCGCAGTTGAAAGAAAGGACACGTACTCGCTAGTTATACTTTATTCTAGGTTTGCATTTTCTCTTGTTGGTGTAAAGAGAAAAGTCTCCATCACAATATTTGTCATATACTTTTGTTAAGAACAAAACGACAATCATGAACATTCTGCGCCATCTTGTCTGATGAAAGTTCCTACGTGCACATAAACTACAGTCATTCTGATTGACCACAGCCATTTTGTACTCTGTTGGTCACCTTCATTTCACCCTGTCCTCTAGCAGCCTTCTGACTCTCTGACCAAACCTGATATGTGTGCTGGGGGCTATAAACTATTTCCACGACAAACATCAACATCACCTGCTGCCTCAAACTCGTCTTTCCTCTCATCCCTCCACAAACAGGTTACAAATACCAAACAGACTCTTGCAAGCATGATTTATTGCACTGCACACAGCAAGACTTGTTTTTGCCAACAATGGGACCTGTTTTTATCAACAGAACGGACTCTTAGATCTGGCCGGTCTCACTTGTGTTTAGACCCTGAAGCAAGGTCCAGCTGCAATTAAATGGTCTGTTTTTGACCTGGGCGGGAGGAGAGTTAATGTTGGGTTTGTGTAACCATGTTGATGAAACAATGTTGGGCTTGTGTAACCATGCTGATGAAACAATGTCGGGCTTGTGTGACAACCTGCCCGGGCGGAGACTCCAAGCTTGTAACCATGATAAATGAAACAAATACATTGTGTAAAACCTGTATAAAAGGAAGAGCCAAAAGCATTGCCAGTAGAACACCTCCCTGAAGACATCCTGGTGTCAGCAGTTGACGTGGTCTCCTCTAAGAGTAAAACCTTTTCTTGCCTTCCAGCTTCCAGCGCCTGCCTCGTTATTTAGATAGTCGAATCCAAAGTGGATTAAAGGTGACCTTGCGCCGGGCAGCATTGGGGATCTCAGGAGACTCGCTGCTTTTCACACTTTTTCAGTGTCAATAGCTCAATAACTGTGGGCAGATATTAACAATATATCAATGATATCCGTGCAAACAACATAACCCTGAAAAGAATAACTTTGGTCAGGGATTCATGCAAAACAAGACCTACCACAGATATACAGATTTCATGTTGTTGCACCTACTATTGATACTAGGAACCAAGAGTACCCTTTCAGTTTGGAAATCATCAAGCAGATTTTCTGTTCATACGTGGAGGATTTGGTCAGTTTTTATGAGAAGGGCAGAATATGACTCCAACAATCGAACCTCATCAAAAAGATAATTCCATCTGGAATAAGCTCGATCCCTTCATCCGTAAGAAAAGAAAAAAAAACACACACCTTGAACAGTTGACCAATAAAAACAGATGAATTACATTCCTCATTGATACAGCTGATGGAACTGCCACCCTAGTGGGATCTACTAGACTCCTAGGCAACTACCTAGCATGAACCCCTCTTCCTCTGGAACACTATTGTAGTGACACTCCCTCCTCTTACTAGTGATAAACCTCTCATGGAAAATCAGGCTATTAGGTCCTTTTTCAAACAAACGTCTAGGTCCATTTATTATGCTCCATATGCAAGGATTGTACCACCTCAATTAAATAATGAGGTATAAAAACGAAATGGTTTTGATGAAGATGGTACTTTTTATTCTCATCTATTGCTATCCATACTTCTCTTTATCTCTATTATTTTTGCTACCAGTATAGTTGCTTCCTTTTTACCAAATCATACTTTATGATGCTATGTTATAACGTCATCCTCCATTTCTGCTGCACCAACTAATTTCTACTCAGTTTCATTATCTTCAGGTCTGCGCTCGAAACTGAAAAAAAACGGTATTAGTCAGTCTAACAAAATTTAAAGCGTCACCCAAGTTAACGGTGTTTAGTATACCTAGTGGTCTTCAAGGTACTGGCTCTGAATTGCATCAAAGTGACATAGTAATTGCAAGGCTGACACTAAATAGATACAAAGATGACCAATATAGAGCATAACAAGGCTAAAAAGGATATCACAGTACCAGAATGGGTAAATCATAATTTCCGTATTACTCACAATAAGACACACTCAACTAACTAACTGGTGGTCTTTTCATGCTCAGCTATTTGTAGGATTACGTGTTCCACTAAATCTCCTGCTATTTCGCATAACAATGCAGGAGCCGAGGAGACGCACACATTCAAGTCAGTAAGTGCTCCATTTAAAGAATCTAGCACGACGAATGAGCATAAAAACATGACTTAACATTTTATCGTAATTTAACACAGACAAGGATTAGACGGAAATCGCAGTTAAGGGTAAAAAATAACTAAAAGCTGTTTAAAAAAAAAAAGTTAAAAGACCAGTTTTGCCGTGTTTATACAGAATGAAAATGAGGCTGCGATAAAAGAAAAAAATGTAGGAAACGCTTTTGAAATTTGTAGAAAAGATCCTGCATTGCATTTATCCAGCATAACAACCACGTCGGTTGCACGAGGTTTGCCTTTTTGTTACAAACAGATTTCTTTGATCCTAATGAACGCTGAAGTAGAAATACCACATGCTAGTCGAATGCTCTAGGAGAACAGCTGTGGAAAGAAAACACAAGAGGAACAGAAATATAAATTCATCAGTTGCTCACATGGGAAACTAAAATGTAAACCAAATTCCTCTCATTAAATCCTCCACTTTATGCCAAACTCACAGTTGGATCACATAGAAGTTACTGAAAAGCCAGAGAATATCTCGCGCTTGGGCACAAGCTCTCTACTGTGAACAGGCCCAATATAAAACATGAAAGCAAACAGCTGGCCACAACTCACAGTTACACGCATCAGCATATTTAGTACCCAAGAAAGCTACCAATGGAAAGCGAGAACAAAACATAGTGTAATGTATACATTTTCACGGGAAAATGGAAGGCAGGGAATGGGGACTTCTATACCTGGGACTCGAAACATGGATGATTCTTTAAACAACGACATCTGCTTTTCCGTACTAACAAACGACTACGTGCACGAAGAAGAAAGCATCAGTGCCAAGGTCTCCACATTTCCATACTGCTTCCTCAACCAGTCAAACCACAGTGTACATGTTTTAAACTGTAAATAATCTAGAAATATGGTGAATTTTCACCTGGATAGCACTAAGAGAATATTTACGTTAGAAAGATATGCAGGGAAGCTATAGGTCAACAGCAACGCAGTTAGATGCATACGTTGTGTGAATGTTCAAAACTGCATATGAATGGTCTGGTCTCCGAGGAGCAGACTCGGCATTAAAAGACTGGGAATCGGAATTGGCATGATGTACTCCAGTAAAAAACACACGAGGCAGACTGTCAAACCAGCCATTTGATATGTCCGTTTAAGTTTTCAAATTCAGGAGCATGAAGCTACTTAAGTTACGAATAGAAAAACATACTCAAATCCCAGCTATATTAGAAAAGATGAACGGAGTATGCATTCATATGCTGTTTGGTGACAAATGTCGAAGGAAGTCTTTCACATCAGGAAAGAAAACAGCAAAGTGGCATGTCTGTGCAGAGGCACCAGAACATCCATATCATCACACTGTGCTTGGTGCTTTCAGGGCCCAATCTCAGAATAATACGCTCACTCTGCAGTTGGCAAAGAAAGCAATCCAGACTGCCCATTCAGTGGTGTTTAGCCGATAACTGCAATATTTAAATCTCACTGTGCGTGTAGGATTCACATACAGCAGAAGGGTAGGGGAAAGAAGCTTTGTGCTGTTAAGGATGCAAATTTCAGCTACACTTTAATATAGACAAGCATTGGCATAGCCAATAGGTCTCGCCTTTGGGACCTTATAAGTGTTTAGCCATGCAACAGTTGATGTTGTTGCACCAAGGATATTGTGCTGGATAACTAAACACTTATAAGGTCCCAAAAGCGAGACCTATTAGCTATGCGTGTTGCATGGAGGGACTTTAGTATCCCAAAGTGATTGTGTCCAGCCCGAATGTCTAGTGGTAACTCTGCATGTGGGAACACTGTCCCAATTATAATTGTGCGGAGTGAGATTCCACACAGGAATTATGCTCCACACATTTGTAATCTGAGCCTATAAATCTAAACAGAACTCATTAACATAATCATGGCTACCTGGAATATTTGCCTTAGATGCGGCCTTCTGCGACCTCTGTTGTCCATCTGTTTTAACTGATAACTGTGGGCACTGTATCCTTTCCTGTGGCTTGACTACATGTGTGAGACGCTCTTCACTCTTCTCTGTTAGCCCTGCCTTATTTTATAAACACTGCTCGTGTGTATGGACGCATACGTTTAGTGTGACCTAAAGATTTCAATGTGGGAACCATAAACGCTCACATGCTACGCCTTATCCTTGCTGCACTGTCCACCTCTCTTGCTAGAAGCAAACTGGAGTGCAATAATGTTAATATACAAGATGAAGAGTGCAGGACAGTAACGTTTTCAGGATGTTGCGTTACTTTATGAAGTATATGTAGACAGTAACGCGACGTATCGACACAGAGGTACTGAGTAAACAAGCAATAAAACAGGTTTTTCATAGAAGCACAGTTTTCAAACAGCTAAAAATTATAATTGCGCTATTCTAAGCTCACGCCCGCTCAAACATCTGCGCTGTGATTCCACCCCGCACATCCTCACCCCGGCAAGCGGAGCGCAAACATCTCTTTGGCGGGTATTGCTCAGTTGTTAAACAGTACAATGGCGGGGGCTCCGGTCAGCGGCGCCCGCGGTGTTGCGGTACTCCGCCGCGCCCAGGGCTCACACACTGTGTGTGGGAAGTCGCACACATATTTACCTCATGCACACAGCCCACACTGGGAGACACCCTGCTCGCAATACAGAACGGTAACTGAGGAAACACTGCCAGCAAGGAAATGTCAACATTGCAATTCGATCCATTCCTTAACTGCAGAGCATTTTTTTTTCTAGTCAGTTTCTATTCTGCACAGCATCAGCTTAGCACAGTGCGTGAGCTACAAAAACAGTGCGCAATTCTACAACTTAAACATGCGCTTGAATTTTAATAAAATACATGTGATTTTATCGCCTCTTCTGCTTACATGACAGGACACCCTTGGAAGCCGGCAGGCAGAAAAAATCTGTTGCCTGTGTCTGAAGCGTTGCAGCTAAGAAAACACGTCGGTATTCGCTTCACAAGAGAGTGTGTACATTGTCCTTCGTGCTAATGACATTTAAATCTGCTCTTTTGGATGCCATGCACACTCGCCGCACCCCGGAGCCCTGGAGCGGCTCGTGCACACCAGCAAGGCGCAGGGAGAATGGTGCCGGCCGGGCTGCTGCTGCTGTGTGTTTACATTCACATCACTATAATACAATGGGATATTGAAAACATACTCACCAGCTCCACCGATCCATAATGTTTTCTGCTGAACTGTCCACGTCTGCAGCCCAAGTCTTCCGAGACAGAGCTGGAACAAATATCGACTTGCACTTTTATTGCATCCACAATAGCGACTAACATCAACGAGCGGTGAGCCGCAGAAGGGGAGCGAAGCCGGAAACTACGGGGCGCATCGGGGGACAGGGAGCGGGGGCGAGCGAGCGCGGCAGCCTGCAAAGCAGTCCCAAAAACGCTCGTGCGTCGTGGCTGGCCTTTGGATGAGTACGCGCGGCAGACATGTGTTTCCACTTATCGCGCCCGCGTCTGGGCACGATAATTGGAAACACATGTTTGCCGCGCGTACCCATCCCAAAAAGGCCAGCCACGACGCACGAGCGTTTCTTGGACTGCTTTTCAAACTCGCTTACAATAAGTCTTCGCCTCTAAGCAGCGCTTGCGCGCTACTCGAGGCTCGACCTAAAAAACGGATACATGTTACTCCTGCAGGTCATTGTAGTAGCCAGATAACTAGAAAAACGTAAGTAGGACAACCCCTCCCCATTACTAATGAACGAAATAAAGATGGGGTAGTGTTAAGAACAAAACACAATCATGAACATTCTGCGCCATCTTGTCTGATGAAAGTTCCTACGTGCACATAAACTACAGTCATTCTGATTTACCACAGCCATTTTGTACTCTGTTGGTCACCTTCATTTCACCCTGTCCTCTAGCAGCCTTCTGACTCTCTGACCAAACCTGATATGTGTGCTGGGGGCTATAAACTATTTCCACGACAAACATCAACATCACCTGCTGCCTCAAACTCGTCTTTCCTCTCATCCCTGCACAAACGGGTTACAAATACCAAACAGACTCTTGCAAACATGGTTTATTGCACTACACACAGCAAGACTGGTTTTTTGCCAACAATGGGACCTGTTCTTATCAACAGAACGGACTCTTAGATCTGGCCGGTCTCACTCGTTTTTAGACCCTAGAAGCAAGGTCCAGCTGCAATTAAATTGTCTGTTTTTGACCTGGGTGGGAGGAGAGTTAATGTTGGGCTTGTGTAACCATGTTGATAAAACAATGTCAGGCTTGTGTGACAACCTGCCCGGGGCGGAGACTCCAAGCTTGTAACCATGATAAAAGAAACAAATACATTGTGTAAAACTGTATAAAAGGAAGAGTCAGAAGCATTGCCAGTAGAACACCTCCCTGAAGACATCCTGGTGTCAGCAGTTGACGTGGTCTCCTCTAAGAGTAATAAACCTTTTTCTTGCCTTCCAGCTTCCAGCGCCTGCCTCGTTATTTTAGATAGTGAATCCAAAGTGGATTAAAGGTGACTTTGCGCCGGGCAGCATTGGGGATCCCAGGAGACTCGCTGCTTTTCACAAATTGGCGACCCAACTGGGGGCCCATCAGCGACACGTGGGTCCAGTAGAGAGGTCCTAACGACGGAGTGAACGACTAAATGATTGGAGTGCACCTGCCTGAAAGAGACCCTCGTCTGGCTGCCAATCGACTGAACTTCACCGGTTCCGAACGGACCTCTCTCGAGTGACCTGCGGTCCTGACTGAGGCCTTACAGGAACGCCGCATTGATTGTTGGAGTAAGAGGACAACCAGGCGCTGGAAGGGGAAGACTAAGAACTGTCCATACGGTCCGGGTAAGGTCGTGAGAAAAACATGACTTAAATTGATTGATTGATAGAAATACTAGTATTCCTTTTTGAGTTATTTGAGACATTCCCTGCTTGCAAACAACGTAGAATAGGAATATTCTCTCTTTGCAGACAGCGAAGGACAGGTAGTGCAGACTTTTGTCTAACATTAATTGAGATATTCATTTTGACCGCTAAATACGTCATGCCCGTTTTCTCTAGATTGTTTTGGACCGGACCGTTTGTTAGAGGTCAGTCATCCGGCACCCCTAACAAGGACATGTACGTAAAATATGGATTAGCCACCGTAGCTTATAGCAAACTATGGCATAAGTACACTAGGAAGGACCGGGTAAATCAGTGGCCACTGACGGGATCTTTCGATCCCGCTAAAATAGAAACGTTAGAATTAGCTCTCCACAAAAAGAAAGCTAGACCAGCCATGTTTGATTGTTTTGGTTTATGGCGAAAAGAGGCAGCTCAACGAAAGAAAAGAGACGAAGCTAGACAAGATAAAGAAACGCGAAAATCAGCTTACCAAGCCTGTAAAAAGTTAGAAGAAGAACTAAAAGAAAAGGAAATCGATAAAAAGGAACAGGAATCAAAAATATCAGGTCAATGCCCTGTTAGAACGCCCTTAACTCTTTACCCCGAGTTACCAGCAAAACAGGGGGTAGATGATGATTTGTTAGGTCCCCCAATGATATACATGCCACCCCCTTATGCCCCTACTCATCCCGTAGTACAACGCCAGGACCCCCAAAGTATAGCTGGAGATGGCACGATCGCCTCAGTCTCCACCACCTCTGCTCCCACCGAGCCACCCACACCAAATGCCTCATCAAAGGAGGCAGTAGTAGAGGTAGGAACCAAGGAAATAGGAGCGCCCAGGGTCCCGCGATTAAGTAAAAATGAGCGAGCAGGCATTGATAAAATAGTTAAAACCCTCATAGATAGGAAAGAAACAGAAGAACACTTAACAGACATATGCGACTCCTATGTTGAAAACCGCAAACAATACTTTATTGTACGTCTCTGTTACCACACCGTTACTGCATATGAAGAGAAGTACCAAAACGTAGGGCCCGAGCGATTAGTGGCTCTCTACAGGAAGGTAGACATCGGAGATGAAGGCGACAACGATGTTGCAGAACTATTTTCATCCACACTAGAAGTATTGCGTCACCTCATAGAACAAGGACAGATAGATAGGGACAGGACAACTAAGGTAGCAGGACCCCCAGTGGAAAAAACAGATAGCATGATGCCAATAAAGAAGCTGCCCCTTACTGGGTACCTCCTAGAGGACAAGGGACTAATGACGATATAAACCATCAAGACGCTAGAGGAAGGGTGGTCTACAATTGGGTGTATCAGCCATGGGACAGACAGGACATCCTGACCTTCCGTAAATCTTTGCCGGATTTACGAAAGAACCCCACCGCCTTTTACGCCGAGCTAGGTACCGCTCTGGGATCAACAATAATGACACTTGCCGACATAGACTTGTTCTTCGGGTTATGTTTGCCAGCAGATGTGTGGAAACAGGTTAAGAAAGTAAACCATACCGAACTGTTTGGTCATACCTGGGAACAACTCGACACACTAGATAAACAGCGGAACCCTGGTCAAAAACCAGTTAAAGCAATATTAGACCTCCCTGACAAAATAGTGCAGAAAGTGAAAACGCTGATCCCAGAGAAAAAGGATAGACTGGTCCATAGTAACCGCATGCCGCCAGAAACCACAAGAGAACGTCTCAGAGTACTTCTCCAGATTTGAAACTGTGTTCTCTGATTACAGTGGACAAGACATGTCCACCGCAACCGGACACCACTTATTTGTGCAGAACTACATCAAAGGATTACTGCCAGATGTATCCCAGAAACTACAAGCCAGCGAAAGTAGTTGGGCAGCATCTAAACCGACGGCCATTCTCCAAATGGCCCAGTACTACGAGCATGAGAAACGAAAATGACAGGGCTACAGAAAGGAAAAAGAAGGACTTGAAGGAAAGGGTAATGATAGCACAACTCCAGGGGCGAATACAGGAGGGGAGCAATATAGGGAGGAAACCAGCAGAATACCCCTAGAGTACAGCCACCTAGGAACAATCCATCTACATCATATGTAGGACGCCAAGACCTAGGACAGGATCAATGTGCATTTTGCAGAAAATATGGACACTGGAAATCCCAATGCCCGGCTTTGTTAGGAGCTGCTAGGGGCAGAGGGGCGAGGGAAATAGCAAGTGGACAGAGAGGAAGAGGACATGGGAGAGGGTACGCGAGTGAAGCAAGCGAGGAAAGGCCAGGAAGAGTGAACACATTTGACCATCCCAAACAGAATCAGTACCAACAGACAGATTATGACAATACGTACGACTTTGCATAGGACAGCCAGGGGCAAGGGAGGGATCCAGTCGAGGTCTGCGTTGATCAGCAAGGCCTTTATGTTACCGCTGAGGTCCTGGGCACAAGGTCGCCATTTTTGGTAGACACAGGAGCAACACGTAGTGCACTATCCAAACGACTGATTCCAAGGGCACCCTTGTCAGGCTCACATGTGACCTCAATAGGATTTGACGGTACGCCCTCCACCAACCCTTTGTCCCGACCCATCCCTTTTAATCTTGACAGCAATGGCGTTGAAACGACATTCCTCCTCTCATCTAACACCCCAGACGCCATTATGGGCCTCGACCTTTTGAAACACTTCCATGCGACTATCAGATGCTCACCAGACGGAGTGCGTGTCATCCTGTATGACAACCCCCAACGCCATAGAGAGAACCCTTTTCAGCACATGTTTTCCATCTCTGAGACTGACACATCCCTACTGGACACTTTGCCATCACACTTATGGGCTAGGGCTGATTCAGACGTAGGACGAATGATGATTGACCCAGTACACGTAACAATACGACAGGACGCAACCCTACCGAAGGTACCGCAGTACAAAATATCGCCAGAGGGTGAGAAAGCACTAACAGAGATCATACACTCTTTGGTAGAGGCAGGGGTGGTAGAGGAAGTAGTGAGCAACATTTGTAACAGTCCCATACTACCGATTGTAAAGAGACAGGGAGAGGGAGATGGGAAAGCCTACCGCTTCATCATTGACCTGCGGGAGGTAAACAAAATCGTAGTACCACAATACCCAGTAGTTTCCGACATCACGACAATTTTGACTTTAATCCCCTCCACTGCCACCACCTTCACTGTGATCGACCTCAAGAACGCCTTCTTTTCCATACCTATACACGAGGACAGCCGCTATCTTTTTGGATTTACCCTAAATTCCCGTTCGTATAGATTTTGTAGAGCACCTCAGGGGTACACTGAGAGCCCAAGTATCTATAGCCAGGCGCTTAAAAGACAGTTGGACGCCATACAATTGCCAGATGGAGTGGCACTAATACAATATGTAGACGACATCCTTCTAGCAGCAGACACCATACCAATAGCCATCACAGCCACCATCAAACTACTCCATTTCCTTGCTGAGAATGGTCACAAGGTCTCCCGAAAGAAACTGCAGTTCTGTAAATCACAAGTGACCTATTTGGGTCACCTTTTATCAAAAGAAGGGAGAAAACTCACGCCTGACAGGATCCAGACAATTCTAGACACCCCTGTCCCCAAAAATCAGAAGCAAGTCCGCTCTTTGATAGGCCTCACCTCGTTTTGCAGACAGTGGTTACCGAACTTTAGCCTCATTGTCAAACCCCTTCTCTCCCTCCTAGCGAAGGACATCCCCTCACCTCTCCCCTGGACCCCCGAATGCCAGACAGCCTTTAAAGAACTACGCAATACCCTTTGCTCAGCACCAGTCCTAGGAACCCCAGATTACTCCAAACCATTCTTCCTCTACACACACGAAAGGGAGGGATGTGCATTGTCTGTCCTAACACAATCAATTGGTCACAAACAACGCCCTTGTGCATATTTTTCTGCCACCCTCGATCCAGTAGCCAGAGCACTGCCAGCGTGCCTGCGCGCTGTGGCAGCTGCAGCGGTATCAATACGCCAGAGCGAAGGAATAGTGCTCTCCAATACAGTCACTGTTTTAGTACCCCATGCAGTCGACACACTACTGAACCAGACCAAAACCCAACACTTGACTAGCGCCCGACTGACAGGATATGAGTTGACCCTGCTAGCACCGCACATTACCCTAAAGCGATGCACCACCCTCAATCCAGCCACACTGTTACCCCTACCCGAGAACGATTCTAACGTGGCTCCACTACACGACTGTGTGACACTAACCGATGAACAAACAAAAAGTAGAGTAGACCTCAGAGACACCGCCTTTCTAGAGCCAGATGGAGAACTATGGGTGGATGGTTCGTGCATCAAACTCCCCGACGGCACCACCTCAGCTGCATACGCTGTCACCACAGCCCGAACCATTCTAGAAACAGCCCGTATTGCCCAACGTTCCGCCCAGGCAGCAGAACTCATTGCCCTCACACGAGCATGTATTTTAGCAGCTGGCACGACAGTTAACATATACACCTGACAGCCAATACGCCTTCGGGGTGGTTCACCATTTCGGGATTCTATGGAAAGAAAGAGGGTTCCTGACTTCACACGGTACACCCATCCTGCATGGAGATTTAGTCTCCGCCTTGACGGAAGCAGTCCTCCTCCCCAAAAAGCTAGCAGTGATAAAATGCCAAGCATATAGGAAAGTGACAGATCTCATTGGACAGGGAAATGCGCTAGCAGACGTTACTGCCCGAGCCACAGCAGAAGACAGAACCATGACACAAATGTATGTGACCAGGTCATAAGTTGAACAATGGACTGATGCTAGGACCACTGTAAGGGACATACAGACTACAGGCACACAAGACGAATTGACCGAGTGGGAAAAGGTGGGACTAAAAGACGAGGAAAATTACTGGAGAACTAAAGACGGAAATAAATGGCTGTTACCCAATGCCTACCTCATCCCCATATTGACCATGGCACATTTACCAGCACACATAGGCTCCACCCCCATGATTGAACTAATCACAAGAGTATGGCATAATGTCAAGATAACAGAATCTGCAAAGCGCCTAGTACAACAATGTATAGTATGCCTACAACACAACCCAGGGAAAGGGACAGTAGTACCACGGGGAGGGTTTGGAGTCCCTGATCACCCCTTTGAAGTCCTTCAAATGGATTACATCCAACTAGAGAGATGCCATGGTCTAAAATATGTCCTGGTGGTTGTGTGCGCTTTTAGCAAATGGGTGGAGGCATATCCCACCCGCGACAATACTGCCATAGCCACTGCAAAAGTATTGTTGAAAGAATTCTTCCCCGGTACGGCCTTTGCAGAATTTTATGGAGCGACAACGGCCCACACTTCGTAGCCGAAGTGATACAGAACATACTGAAAGGGTTGGGGGTAAAACAAAAATTCCATGCCGTCTTCCACCCCCAATCAGCGGGCCTGGTAGAGAGACACAATGCAACATTGAAACTAAAGCTAGCCAAAATAGTTGCCACAACCGGGTTGAAATGGCCCGACGCCCTTCCATTGGCATTGCTATCAATGCGCTCCACCCCGACCAAACACAGACTGACCCCGTATGAAGTGGTCTTCGGCAGGCCTATGAACATTTGGGCGGCACCAAGACCCACCTCCATTAACGATGTCCCGAACATATTAATGTCAGACTATCTGCATAAATTGACAAACGAGCTAACAATTATCCACCAACAGGTGCAGCAAGCCTTGCCTGACATATCCAGGGGCCCAGGACATGTGATAAAGCCTGGGGACTTCATCCTAGTTCGCAACTTCCAAAGAACGAAGAATCTGGAGCCCAGGTGGACGGGCCCCTGGCAAGTCTTGATCACCACTCGAACTGCCCTCCGAGTGGAAGGAAAAAAAAATTGGCTGCACGCCCACCACTGCAAGAAAGTCCCTCCAACGCTGGCAACCTGTGAAGAGGTGGAGGTGCAAGAGGAAGTACTCGCAAAAGACCGACCAGCTCTGAGTTGCTACCCACAAGAAGACACCCTCCAACTGTCTGAATTTCCCGACCCCACGGTGCCATCCAAGGAAGGGTACAACCTAAGATTGACGAAAAGGGGGGAGCTCCAACAACCAGGCCACTAACTGAGTCAGAGTCTCAGATCGGTAGCACAGCCAAACGACGCTACCAGGAAAAACACCAGACAAAAGTCTGTGGTCCTAACAGTTGGTGAGCTCCTCGAAGATGATGGAAGAAACGGAACACCTGCAAAGCCACCGCAAAGACACCAAGACTTTTGAACTGCACAGTACAAAGACAATTGCACTTGTAGCTGCATTTCTCACCTGCCTCCTGCTAATGGTCACACTCTGGATCATTGAAGAGAATGCACCTGCATACAGAACATTGTCACCAACCATGCAACCAATCACAAAAAAGAACACTACCTGGTATCACTACCGCCACATCTCCGAGAACGACGCAAAGAATTCTGGAATAATTCTTTCGTACAGATGCTGCACCAGCACAATCTTGCCACCAATGCCACTAACTGTTGGGTCTGTGGGCTGCTACCACATGCCACTGAACATTCCATCCCTTTCATCCCTTCACCCTTTTCTGTTCATGGATCTTGCCTTGCCTGGATGATGCTCCTACAAGAAAGTTACAAAGACAATGCCACTTCCGATGGGACAATCGCTCAGTTCTACAACGAGTTCTGGCTAAACCAAACAGGAAGAACAGCAGCTCCTTTTGCCCTCACACCTCCAATACGACATTCCCAATGAATGTCCCCTCCAAAGAACGAGTGGAAATACAAGTGTTCAATAATCCTGTCAGAGCCACATTTTCCTACCTGAATAAAAGAACTGCTGCAACACTGACTGTGGCCCTATCTGTGGTGAACGTCTCTGGCCTTGTATGCATTGAAGGCCGTGGGACTAAGAATGTGGGTCACAGCACTTGTAACATTGTAAGGACTTTGAACACTGCCAATCCTCCAGCATTTGTTGCATCACCCAATATGTACTTTGTCTGTGGAACCAAAGCCTACACCTGGCTCCCAAGAAACTGGGGGGGCACGTGCTACATCGCCTTTGTTTTGCCGACCTACACAGCCCCTGCAGAGCATCATCGAGAAAAGCGTTCTAAAGACACTGATCAAGCAGACTCTGCCGCATCACAGTTCGTTGACGCAGCAAAAGGGCTCGTCCCGCTATGGGGTCCGATGGCAAACAGCCGAGCCATCAGACATCTGTCTCAAGCGGTAGAAACCGCCCTGAACGTCACAGCTGGCATCCTCACCAACAACACTGCCGAGCTTCAAGCGGTCCGTCTGGTGGCCCTACAAAACCGCATGGTCCTGGACATGGTACTAGCGGATCGTGGAGGAGCATGTCGCATCATTGGTGCCAGTTGCTGCATATACATCCCTGATAATTCACCCTCTGTCTATGAAGCAATCGAACATCTCCACAGACTGTCTTCAGAAATTCATCAAGGATCAGAGACTTGGACAATTGGAAGTTGGCTTTGGGGCATCTTAAAGGACTGGGGTTGGAAAATATCAATGTTTCTCTTGGTCCCAGTATTGGCAATATGTGATTGCAGTTTGGGTGTACACTGTATACCACCTTTGTGTTCTCTTTGCATAAGTGCCTTGCGCCCTAAGACTATGGACACTCGGTTAACAAAAATGAGAGTAATGTATGAACAAGAAATACAGGACATTATGGAGATCGAAATAGACTGACAAGATGGCTAGTTATGTTCAAAGGGGCGACTGTTAAGAACAAAACACAATCATGAACATTCTGCGCCATCTTGTCTGATGAAAGTTCCTACGTGCACATAAACTACAGTCATTCTGATTTACCACAGCCATTTTGTACTCTGTTGGTCACCTTCATTTCACCCTGTCCTCTAGCAGCCTTCTGACTCTCTGATCAAACCTGATATGTGTGCTGGGGGCTATAAACTATTTCCACGACAAACATCAACATCACCGGCTGCCTCAAACTCGTCTTTCCTCTCATCCCTGCACAAACGGGTTACAAATACCAAACAGACTCTTGCAAACATGGTTTATTGCACTACACACAGCAAGACTGGTTTTTTGCCAACAATGGGACCTGTTCTTATCAACAGAACGGACTCTTAGATCTGGCCGGTCTCACTCGTTTTTAGACCCTGAAGCAAGGTCCAGCTGCAATTAAATTGTCTGTTTTTGACCTGGGTGGGAGGAGAGTTAATGTTGGGCTTGTGTAACCATGTTGATAAAACAATGTCAGGCTTGTGTGACAACCTGCCCGGGGCGGAGACTCCAAGCTTGTAACCATGATAAAAGAAACCAATACATTGTGTAAAACTGTATAAAAGGAAGAGTCAGAAGCATTGCCAGTAGAACACCTCCCTGAAGACATCCTGGTGTCAGCAGTTGACGTGGTCTCCTCTAAGAGTAATAAACCTTTTTCTTGCCTTCCAGCGCCTGCCTCGTTATTTTAGATAGTGAATCCAAAGTGGATTAAAGGTGACTTTGCGCCGGGCAGCATTGGGGATCCCAGGAGACTCGCTGCTTTTCACAGTAGGTAAACAAGTTAGTTGTCTGCCCTAGTGTGCGATTAAGCTCGTGGGGGCAGCTGGGTAGTGAGCTTTACCACGGATGTGCCTTTACCAATCATGCAAAAATATAATGGAGAAACCCTAATGCTATGAAAAGGGACGGGTTTGTCAAGCGCAAAAACAAAGAAATCCCTTTTCAACTAGAATGATTGTAACCGCGATGGATTCATTCATTCCGTGATGGATATACAAGTAAATATTATAACCTTCTTCAGATGCGGATCATGTGGTATAGGTACTTAACATACATATAGGCAAGCAATAACATCTATAATTAATGCAAAGAATTGAGAGAAAATAATCAGTGTTGAGATTTTTATAACAGTGTGAGAAGTTGGCCTGGTATATGCTGTTCACTAATTAAAGTGGACACCTTGCACCAGAACAATTCGACTCTTATGGTAGATAGGTTTAAGACAACCTTTATAGAAAGCTATCCTAGTGGTAGCTGTGGAGAGCAGCCTTCAGGCTAAGTCTTGAAGGAATGTAAAGCAGCTGGTTTTACCACACAATCTCTTGAATCACCAAATGAAGACACCACACAGGTATATATATCAAATATATATGTATTTATTAATAAACACTCTCTACTAATCTCTTTATGAGATTAGAAGATAGGAACATATGTACAAGTCAAATATTTATCAGGATAAGTTTAGCACAATTGAATATTACAATCTTAGTTTGCTAGACCTAGGTCTAGGGCATCTAGAATCGAGGGACCCCCAAGAACCACCCCAGGTAGTTGTAGGAGACCCACAGGGGACAAACGCGGTGACCTGGCACCGATGCGAATCCTGTACGAGTCTATGCACTCAGACGCGATTGAGATATCAATGTTCAAGGTCCCTTGCGTGTTCGAGGCGAACACACCGATCGGATTCAGTACGAGTCGAAGGATTCGGTCTACAGATAGGATTTGCAAGGGAGTCGGACGCGGTGTGTCTAACACAGACGCGAACCAGGTAGGAGTCAGTGCGAGAATCGCACGGGGAAAGTAAGAGTTTTAGGATACTTCTGGTGAACCTACAAGCAAGTCAATTACAGGGTAAGTAGTTCGAGGGCCCACACCTACAGGAGCACCGTAGTGCTGGAGTTACCTCACCCAGGGAAGCCGGGTGCACAGGTGTCCTTTGGTGTCGGGTCGCGGCGTCGTTTTCAATGGCGAACAAAGAAGACTTGCTGCTTGTGATGGTTTGAAGAAGTGTCCGGTGGAATCCAAGCCTGGATTCGGTGGAAGGATGACCTGAAAGCAGAGGGGACAGTGTTCAAAGTCACTTGGCAGTGACTCGGGGCAAGGAAGATGAATGCTCACTGTCGTCGCAGGATTCAGGTCGTTCACGGTTGCCTTGACTCTTCAGCCACGAGGTCCAGGAGGCGTCGATGACGACCAGGAGCTGGATTCGGCGTGTCACACGATGTCTGCGGCTTACTGCGGTGTCGGCAACTCGATCGGAGCCAACAAGCCTTGGTAACAGCAAGTCTCGGGGAAAGTGTGAAGAGGCGATGGCGCAGACCAGCAAGGTCTGTGGAACTCACCCAGCGAGGGTAAGTCAGGGCAGGCCTGGAGCAACCAGGGGAGCCCTTTGGTTTCTTTGGAAAGTCTTCTGGGGACCCACAAGCCGGCTGGCAAGGGGTCGCGAAGACGCCTCAGGAGGATTCTCTCACAGGGGCCCACGGTCACTCGGGACGTGGTAGGCCGCTGATCTTAGGACTGATTCCTGCTGGAGGCTGGGACCACACGTGGTCCAAAGCACAAGTTCGTGGAACGTTGTGAGGGGTTGCACTCGACAATAGTGCACGGTACCCAGGGGTCGCGGTTCCTCGTTACTCTTGGGGTCCACTGGCCTTAGCTTCGCTGGGGACTCACGATGGCCTTTGAGAAGTCAGGAAATCCACTTCTTGGGCTGCAGGGACTTCGGACTCCGGCGGGAGCGGCGTAGTTTGCGACCGTCGTTTGTAGTTTTTGGTGCCTGCCAAGCAGGGGAGTCACTCCTTGACTCCAAGGGAGATTCTTCAGTCTTCCAAAGGTGGTGGTACGTCGAAGGTCCGGGATTCTTCTTCAGAGCGTCGTCCAGGGAAATCTGGGGTGCAATGCACCGGTTCCCCCTCTTATACTAAAAGGAGGGGAGGGACTAGCTCTATGACCCTACCTATGGGAGGGTCAGGGGAGTGGGTGGCTACACCCACTTCCCTTGTCCAGTTTCGCGCCAGAGCAGGGACAGGTAGCCCCTGAGCCGGTTTGAACTGGCATATGCACAGAGGAGCCTTCTGCTCCCCAGTGCAGGACTTCAAAGCACTCTAAGAGTGCACCCACCCAGCCCCAATACACTAAACCCTGTCTGGGAGGTGGTCACACCCCCTTGGGACAGGATATCTATTGTTGGGCTCCCTCCACTGCGAGTGTTGGTCATCAGCAGGAGGGCAGCCCAGTGTCTGTGACTGGTGGCATCCATTTTGTGATGCCAGGGCTCTGTCGGATTCTACCGCGTTTCCACAGTAGGTACATGTCTATCCCTCTAGAAGGGTGGAATGCTACCCCCGCCGCCAGGACTGGCGGGGGGTGGTAGTATTCCAAGGTGTTTGACACCAAACACGACATGTTTCGATGCAGCCATTCCAAAGTTAGCATTTTACCGCGAGGATATAATGCACTTAAAGTATATGGTTTAACCGCATCCACAAACAGCCCCAGAGAATGGACTCTGAGAGCTGCAGAGGGGCCCTGCTCAGGCAGAGGCACCCCCTCACATAGAAGCCAAGCACCCTGCCCTCAGGATTGATAGGGCCTGCCTTAGGGGTGACTGATAGGGTTATATGTGTGTGCAGGAGAGATATAGGGAACCTATATCTCAGTGAGGAGTGCTAGCACTTCCTCACTCAGGCTGCAATAGCAGGCCTGTGGTGTCAGATTTAGTCTGCTTCCCAGGGGTGGCATAATACATGCTGCAGCCCCTGGTAGGCCTGTGGAGTACCTATGCCCTTGGTACCTAGGGTACCATATACTAGGGACTCATAAGGTACCACAGTATCCAATCACTAGTGCACCTAGAGTGCACTCCAAATCGTTTAGAGAGAACAGAGAGGCTGGGGCCCTGATTAGCAGGGTCCCAGCCTGACTATAGCCAGAAACCAGTGTAAACATCAGAAAAAAAGTGGGGGCAACATAAGAGGCAGATCCTACTCTCCTACACACAGTGATTGCAAACAAGCAATTCCTTAAAGGACAATAAACAATAATGTGCTTCGATTCCAATTATTTTATTAAAACACTATTGGTTGTAAACCAGACATTTAAAACCCAACGATTAAAAACATCACAGTGATTTCATTACCAATTACATCTCTTTACCTTTATCTGTAATATTGTATCTAAAGGTAAATTACAAATACAGAAAGATTTTTTTTTTAAAAAACACAAAATACAAGTATTATATAAACAGAAAAACTGTCAAAACTGTCGACGCGGCATTTCGGCGAGATTTTAGTAGTTCCTCGCCTTCTTCAGGACAAACTAATTTTATTTCAGTTTCTCAAATAAAGTTATATTGAGACCCTTCAACAAGTCGTCTCTTGGCTCCACGTCCAAATGGAAGGGTCCTATTTCCCTCCAGTGGTATACTGCTGATAAAATTCTACGTGGTCATCTGTGAACTTTACGTGACCCGCACTTCAACATCTTAAAAACACTAATCTCAAATTCCAATTGAATATTGTAACTCACAATATCTTTGGTAGAGCGTTTGAAATCAATAATAAAGGAACCTCAAACAGGCGGTTTGTCTATGGTCGTAATGCCGGTCAGAGGATGGCCGTGTAATCTTTCGACCTTGGTCCACCCTGGCAATCCCCTCGGTATTGCCAAACTGCACTATGCTTTTTCAATATTGCTGTGTGGCTTTGTTGCAGGCAACCAAATACACCGGTCATCAACTTCTGATCGTGTCCACGCTCTGCCGGGTGTGCGTTACGTGCCTCCGTTCTCCAATGTCGAAAGATTACACGGCCATCCTCTGACAGGCATTAAGACCACAGACAAACCGCCTGTTTGAGGTTCTTTTATTGATTTCAAACGCTCTACCAAAGATATTGTGAGTGACAATATTCAATTGGAATTTGGGATTAGTGTTTTTAAGACGTTGAAGTACGGGTCAAGTAAAGTTCACAGATGACCACGTAGAATTTTATCAGCAGTATACCACTGTAGGGAAATAGGACCCTTCCATTTGGACGTGGAGCCAAGAGACGACTTGAAGGGTCTCAATATAACTTTATTTGAAAAACTGAAATAAAATTTGTTTGTCCTGAAGGCGAGGAACTACTAAAATCTCGCCGAAACGCCGCGTCGACAGTTTGACAGTTTTTCTGTTTATAGAATACTTGTATTTTGTGTTTTTAAAAAAAAATCTTTCTGTATTTGTAATTTACCTTTAGATACAATATTACAGATAAAGGTAAAGAGATGTAATTGGTAATGAAATCACTGTGATAAATGTTTTTAATCATTGGGTTTTAAATGTCTGGTTTACAACCAATAGTGTTTTAATAAAATAATTGGAATCGAAGCACTTATTGTTTATTGTCCTTTAAGGAATTGCTTGTTTGGAATCACTGTTATAAAATCTCAACTACCTCAACACTGATTATTTTCTCTCAATTCTTTGCATTAATTATAGATGTTATTGCTTGCTTATATGTATGTTAAGTACCTATACCACATGATACGCATTTGAAGAAGGTTATATTTACTTGTATATCCATCACGGTTACATTTCATTCTAGTTGAAAAGGGATTTCTTTGTTTTTGTCCTTTACCAATCATGCCTTTACAACAAAATTGCGTTAAGGCATGCGTAATTAAGACGCATTTATTGTTGGGGAAGCATAGTAGAGGCATGCGTGCTTTAGCCACGCGTGCTTCTGTCATACAACCTCATAAGAGGCACATGCATCACGGAAGCAGTGCAAGTTCGAGGGGAAAGGATTCTGAAATCTATCAATGATTTGAGGGATAATTCGCCCCAGGCTAGCTTGAATCCAGTGGCACAGTGAGCCCGGGACCCACGTCTGGGCATACCCGGCGCACTTAGGGCAAGAAAGCAAAAGACACACAGATTGTTCTTTTTGCATTTGTCACCCCGAGTGGGACGGGTATGCCCAGCCGTGGGACCCGTGCTCTCCATGCCACTGGAGTCAAGCAATCCTGGCTGATGAGGGGTAAAACCCCGAAACCTGTCCTAAGGATGCTTGTTTCCAGTCCAGAGAGGACCTGGCCTGGCAGTTCGGGCTGGATTGTTCCCATAGGAAGCAGGGTCAAGACTGATTTGCATATGGGTGGGTTCAAACTGGAATGGCATGGAAAGCAAACAAATCGATGGATTTAGGCCCAGATTTCTGTACTGGGGTGAATGTATGACATTGTTCTGCATTCTGTCCATCAATTGTTCTTTTTACCTTCCAGGGCGCCACATTACAGAAAGTGGACTGCTTGCTAGGGTAAGTGACAAGATGATTCTAATATCTAGTTGTCCTACTCAAATTTAGTACTAGCAATAACGATTTAGATATAGTCTACAAATAAAGTGACATGGTAAATGCTTCACCAGTTAACAATCCACGTGTGTACAGGTTGAAGGCTGAAAGCAAGTCAAATCTTATCCCTACTCTTGCAAGAGGACTCAGGACAGTGCATGGATTACTTATTTAAGGGCTGCTTTTAAATATCGTAAAAGGTTAAACAGAGGAAGTCTGAGAATGGCTGAGGCTATTTAAAAAAAAAAGGGGGGTATGAGAGGATCAGCAGGGTTCAAATTCAGAACCAACATCTCTTGCTTGGTAGAGGGTCAGTCACCTGAAGATAAATATCAATTTACAGTTGGCGCAAGTATTCATGAAAGAAAAGGCAATTACGTCAGAAAAGGATCAGGGTAAAACAGATGACCCTGCTGTTGCCCTTCTATTATTTTAACTAGAGTCTTTGGGGACGCTAAAGTTGGTCAAATTGAAGGTAATATTCAGCCAATTCTCTTTCGGGTCTAAAAACTGGTCATTTAAGCTGCAGGATGGACTTTCTGACCACGTCGAGGAGGCAAAGTGATGGCAGCTAAAAACTGCTCAACTTCTGGTTTTTAAATTTCCACTTTTGCTCCATTACTGATGTATCCATGAATTTTTACACATACAACTCTAGTTGCACCAGTTACCCCCTCGCAGATTATTATCCTATTTACTTCCTATACTTTCCACCTGTTCCGGTCTCTTCTGTTCTGCAGCTGGTCGTAACCGTTCCAACTTACCCTCTCTTCCCTGGGTGCTAGATGTGTTCTCCTTGCTGCCGTGTGAAGGTACTGCCCACTGGCTCCAGTCTCGTTACCTTGGTTTGTCTGCAGCTTCATTTCTGCTTTCCCAGGGCCATTCCGGGAAGAACACCCAAACCTCTCAAAGGAACACAGCTTGTAACCAGTGTTCCTCCATGTAGTTGAACGGAACAGTATGCACTTTTAATAGCACGGAAACATCATATAACTGGAGATCACCGTGCTCAATCAACATTATGATGTATGATGATACAACAGAATACATCAAAGCAGAAAACCTAATATGCATCCAACATAGTACAATACGCCACTAAACGGCTATAATGACAAACCGCTTTCGCTGCTCGAAAAGCCTTACACACATACTTCTGCCAGATCGAGACCATACAATGGTCATGCATACCATCCTAGAATACAGGAAATACGTTCGGAACTGCTCTCTAATATATAAAGCTCTCCAATATCACAAATTAATTATCAAGAACATTCACCCACAAGTCATTCAAGTTCACACATTCACCTAATCATTTGCACGTTAAGTCTGAGAAAGTGGTGGCAAGGGAAGCGGGCAACCTATTATTCAGATTACGTCAATTTCAAGACACTGAGAAAGACTAAATATATAACTCGCTAAAAACAGTCTTACAGACAAAAATGGGTCTCGAATGTAGCAACGGGTGAAGGTTTATAGGCCTGTAAACGGATCTCACATTTTCCTCACATTGAAAAGGTATAGCGTTTAGTCACATGCAACACTATGTTCAGGTTTACATGAGGAGATTAATATTGGTCTGCTGGCCGTTGGGGCTCAATCTACTTGCTTGAAATAAATAATTTTAAAAAAAAGTAGATAGCATAGGAGGATACACGTTAGCAAACTGTGGTGTCATGTGAAATAAGGATTACAATTTGCGGCAAAAATGTCTGTTTTCACAGAAGAGTCTTTCTCCAGAGGCTACTCAGACTTTGTAAAACAGATAAACTCAGCTTTTTATTTTTAAATTCTGGTTTTTCTTCATGTACTTGGAGAACAGTAATTTAGCAAAACTAGACCCTTACAATTCTGAAAGAGTTTTTTCAACTGAAGAGTTGGATTAACTTGCTCTGCAGATACACACGAGTGCCTTTCGTTACATCACAAAGATAACGACAACGTTCACCCGTATGAAGAGATTTTGAGCAACAGACTATACCTAAACATTTCATCAAAACAACCTAGAAACAAAAAGTTCTACAATTCCCGAGGCCAATATTCGCACTGAACCAGAAGATAGAGTACCTTTGATTTCCACAAAGCACCACTTTATGTCACATGTCACCAACAGCCCAAACACACAGCCTGTAAAGACTGAATAAAAAGGAATTTACTGCACCAATGTCTTGTGCCTCTGTCCACTGTGTTCGCCGGAGTCCTATCACAATAAAACGCTTTGGCATCTGTTTGATCCATTTACTGGTACAGAGAAGCGTCCTTTCCTCACAACTGCTCTTGGCTCAGCCCAGGAAGTAGGAAGGGAAATTAGACCCACCAAATGGGCTTACCAAGTCCTAGCATGCTTTTATGTCTCCGTTAATGACCACAAAAGTGAGAGGTGCATTACCTCCTGTGTGTCTACCGATTTCACAGTAGAAAAGCTAAACATCAATGATCCAACATGCACAGTTAACCTTACAAACAAAAACATGGATTGTCTACGTCCTCATGGAAAAATGTATCTGTGCAGGAATTGGATGTGCAATATTTGCAGCAAGAAATACATTAGCAGCGAGGAGAGTTATATCCGTGTTGCAGTAACTTTTGTGCATCTGTATACAAAGTATTTTTTATCCTCCGAGCATGATAAACTATACATCATTAAATTGAGAAATAACACCCGTTTACTGCAGCATGTAACTGCAAGATTGTGTTAGCAAGAGGATTACACAAATAATGTTAATTATTCCAAATCGGTCAGTTATACCTGTATATCAGAAGCTCCCCTTTACTGTTGCACAGTGCACCTATTGTGCAGGAATCTTTGTTATCCAGCGGTGTGGATGAAATGGAAACCCAAATGCCTTCATCAGGAGCTCTTTAAAGCTTTGCAGATGGGCGTGCTGCAGGGCTTTGCATTCTGAGAAGGGAGATTTCTTCCCTGAAGTGGATGGTCTGTATATGCCCCAAATGTCAAGCTCTTCAGGAACAACTCTGTCAATAATTCAAGTTCCTAACAATTGACTGTATAGCAATGAAAAAACATAAAACACTAAATTATTGTGCACAGCGTGATTGTAACAGATTGTCAATATCATTTATTGACCAGTCCCCAAAAATACCCATTCTGCATCGTCCAACTTACCAACCAGCTCAATTTTCAGAAACTTTATTCGGTTATCAGCTTGCAATCTTAACTACGTTATTCCAGTTCAAACAGGTGAAGGAAGGTATCGCGATTCAGTTTACCTACTTGAAAAACCCTGCCCTGTGTGCACCAACCAAAGACCCAGGTCTTTTCGTGGAATACAGGTCCAAAATGGATGGAGGCCCTACTCCCCGCAATGTTCTTCATAGACCAAGTAATTTGCAAAGAAGCCAATGAGAGGCAATGTATTCCTTCCTAGATAAAAAACAGCCACAGAGACTCATTAAATAGTGTTCCCTCGAAAGCTAGATCAGCTGCAGCTTGCACGCTTGGGCACTGTTTTCAATCTACTGGAATCCTGGTGTTAACAGGTGTAATTCAATATTGATATACAAGAAGCCATTATATGGAGTTAAAAGAAGAACTTCTATCCTTCCTCTTATTACACAAAACAGACTAAGCATGATAATGACGTGCATTCTCTTTCCGCCAACATGAATTCGCACCCCAATCCGCAACTTGAAAACACTCAATATTAGTTGCAGGGTTGGAACAGACTATATGATTAAGACATAGGATTCATAAAGAGGGTGTCTGTATTCTACACATTTTACAAAACCAAACGAGGTTAAAGGTGAACAAGTGAAACACATAACTATTGCTAGACTGGCAGGTTTCATCTCATGCCTGGACACAATCGGTATACATAGCCCATAAGGTCGGGAGTTTTTATTCATTAGGCTTGACTCAGTTAACCAAGTTTATTTAAATTTGAGAGGCATACTTATGTGAAATACATAAGCTGTATGAAATTGTTGAGCCTTGTAACTGCTCCAAACTGTACCAATACCTAGCCAGTTTATATGTGGACTAAAGAACAAGCATTCATACTAGACTATACATAGCCAAGCGGGTTGAGCACAGCAGCAGAGACCACTGTGCAAAAATTTCCAACTGAATAATTAGAAAATTTATATTTCCTTTTCATTAAATCAGTAGAATTATTAATGTACTTTATTTATTGATGTACATAGCACCAACATGTTTTATTAGTTCATTGGTAGCGATGAAATTATGTGGAATGGTAGTGGAAAGAACACCACAAGGCAAAAGACGTACTGTAAGCTAATGGAATTATGCAGCAACAGAAGACAAAATTATGCTGTACGTTTTTAAGTTGTGAACAAAGGCAAATCATAGAACATATAGGTATGATGACTTTTCACAGAATGCAGACTCAATGATTTACAAATTCATGGAGTACACCTCACCATGGGACAAATTCAATGAGAGTTTCTCTCATTAAGAGAATGAAACTAGGGAAAAGGAGCAGAAAACTCACCAGCGGAAATAAGACAAGTTCACAGAAGTGGAACAATATTGTTCAAGGTTAGATCTATTTCTATGGGAACATAGCCATTCATATAAAGAAAGGCAGCACAGGAACCGAAACCAGTAAACCACAGAAAAGAAAGAGCAAGGGAGCAAAGTAGAAAACAGAGACAAAGCCAGTGGGATCACAAAAAGTTGTTTTAATTTTTTTAAAGGAATGAGGGAAAAGACTGCATGAGAGGAGAGGGAGAGATGAAGAATTCGAGAAGGGGGCGGAAGGGTGGGGTATCCACCACACAGAAATAAGAGAGATGAAGCAGAAGTAGTGGAAAGAGAAGGAAACAAAGGGGGCTGGAAGATGGGAAAAGACAAAGATGAGACATCACCACGAAAAGGAAGGAAGGTAAAGTGACATAGCAAACAAGAACTTGATGTAAACGCAATAAAATGTAAAAAGAGAAGCAGGTGGTTTCCAAAACGTGGTAAATTATGAGTTAGGAAATATCATTTTGGATCAATGTGTTTTTCAACAAGTACTAAATAATCGATGTGTCTACTAAGTATATTATGTGGCATTAGGTGGTTCAGGTAACATGTTTAATACATTAACATACAAGAATTATAAATAGCATGGGAATAAATATATATGAAGGGAAGCAAAGAACTGTAGAATAATGTTGGTGTAAGTTAAAAGGTTAAGTGACAGTTTCACTGTCAAGCCAGGTCTACACATCCATGTAAGTTAAAGACTGCCCTTCTCCTATCTGTGCTGCCACCAGGGAAAACCATACATTTTCTAAGACACTTTAAATAGCATTCCAATGTCATGTGTGTGCCCCTGAAATTTTAAACTTAGGCAGCAAGATAAATAAACAAAACAATTACAGCTGCTGGAGGGCAAGCACTTCTTTGTGGAAGCACACATCTGCCCAATCAAAGCATGTACTCCTGGCTTCCAAACATGTGGCCGGACCCCAAACTACTCTCTAGTGATGCTCAGATACTTTTTTGGCTTCCACTGTAAGGCCACACCATAATAAAAACGAATCTCAATGCTAGAGAAACTACAGACTTCATAATGAATATGTTCTTCAATCGGATAATCACCAGGAACGAATGATTTGATCTTCCACCAATGCTCAGATGCAACATTTTATCAAAACTATCATTGCTACTCAGTATAAAATAATTTATGTAGATTTAGCAATGTTGTACTCATGAAAAAACAAGCCTCAGTGAAGACACTGTAATAAAAATAAAAAAGGTGCACCTCGGACCTTGTGGATCTCAGGTATGCTTTAAAACTGGTCTTCAGTTAGTGTTTACCTTATGGTCCATTAAGGGATAGCCTTACAGAACATGATTCTACATTGAACATTCATCATGCAAGAGACCCACTAGGCGGTACTGTGAGGTTTGTGATTTCAAAACTTAAGATTCTACACACGTGGGATTCCTCCACCTCGGAGTGCACCAAGCCATAACAGCTTCTTTGAGAACAGCATTTGCGAAATAAGGGTCATTTTCAGAACAAGATTTGCAAAATAACAATGAACAAAAAAATAAAAATGTCCGTGAAAAAGAATGAATCATTCAGTTCTTCCTACTGGAATTGGGCCAGTCAATCAAATGGGAATTTTAACACCATCCATGCAAAATGGTCACCTCTGAGCTTTCAGAAGGTGCCTAGCTGGGCATTGCACCCTCCCCCCGCATGCCGTTTTTGATGATGCTTGATGCATATGAGCTATAAGTCTTGTGTTGTTGAAAACTGCATGTTATGCAATACACATGGGGTAAGTTCTGCAAAATCCATAATCATGTAGAAAATAGACCACAGTTTTGGGTAACTGCAGCAGCAATAATATAATTCATTTGAAATCTGTAGAAGGCAAGATTTAGTGTGCTGGGCGGCAAAGACCACTGGGTGAGAACCAACAGGGTGGGAGATTAGCACAGGTTAATGGTACTGTAGAGATGTGCATTAAAAGTAAACCTGAAACCTTGAAGGCAGGATTCAACCTAAAGATAACTGGGGGTCCAGCATTATGATACAAGTAATTTAAATGATCTAAATTTCTAGGGAGGCACTTGACTTCTTGGGTCTGAGTCAGCAGGTCAGTGATCATAATGGGACATAAGAAGAAGGGTTCGGGTAGAGATAATGGGGCAAGAAAACTACAGTAGTGTCTCAAAGTTATGAAGATCAAGTGGTCTGTGGCTAGCCGACTAACAATAACGGAAGCAAATAGGTGGTTGGGAAGGCTGAAGATTCATGTGGATATCAAAATGAAGACCTCTGTATTTGGAGCTTAAAAATCGGATAGAGTAGGTAGTTAAAGTAACTTTTCTAGACTGCCGAAATGGAATGCAAGCTCAATACTAGTTAGGAAATGTGCAAAAACAAAGGGTAATACAAATGAAGCTTCCAATGAAATAGCCTCTAAATGATTGTTTGGAAGCTCTAGTGTACAAAAATAACCCACTGCTAGCCACCACTGTTACATTATAAAAATATGTTTATATACATGTATAGTTTAAACTTGCTAGGTCAAGTGAGAGCCATTGCTCTCTTCTACCCTTAAAACTCCTCAACTTGTAAGCTAATGGAGGGGATGAGACAAATTGGGGGCGAGTAAGTGAGCATGCAGAAGCGTGGCAGGGCAGAGAGAGCACAAAAGAGAAAAGGGGCAGAGAAAAGGAGTTCAGACACGCATTGGCTTTGCCAAAAGGTCTTGCCAAATGCAAGTGCAGAGCTATTGGCTTTGCCAATCTTTTTCTATAAAGTATTGTTTAACAAAGTAAAAAACAAAAAATTTCAAAATGCAGGAGAAAAAGCAAACATCTTCTAGTATCTCAAAACAATACATTGAATTCAATGCTCCCACCGTTATAAATGGTATGGTTTATTTTTCAAATACTTTTCAATCAGGAATCACACTTTAAAATAACAAGGGTGTGTCAGAATGAAAATGAAACCACTTTCCAAGGCTCACTTTACTTTACACATGATTCAGCCATTTGATCTCTCTAGTAGCTCAGGGAGAAGGAGATCTGTAGGCCTACAGGAGAAGTGTCACGTTAAGTATATCTTTTACTTCAGACACCAGCTGAGTAAGTGCAGCAGGTGGCCCTTCCTCCAGCACCATAAAAGTCCTTGTGTGTCAAAGCGTGTGCTTTCCTGCAATATATGCAATAGAGGAGAAGTAAAACCATGTTAAATTCTGTTCTTCGGCGATGCTCTTGGCCACTGTAATCATGCAACAGTGGAGAACCAAATTATGAGTTTGGGTGGATTAAATTAGGAGTAAAAAAAGGCAAATTAATACGCATAATGCAGCACATAATGGTAGTACTACTTCATTTCTTTGCCATTTGTATGTTATCACTGTCGGGCAAAGATGTCACCCTATTAGTACTAGTTTAACACCCAAATACAACAATAAGCAACTGAAAGGTGACCAGTCAACCTTTGTGAAGGGTCCACCAGTGCGATGCAACACGTTTCACTGTGTTATTAGTGACTTTTGATCTGTTTGAGCTACAAACATTTTTTTTGTTAAAATCTACAAGTTATACAACAGATGATGGATTATATGGAAAATGGAGCAAATCCATAACTATGCAGAAAACGCTTCTGCAATGCATAAGTGGCCCTGGACAATACTCCAACAAAAATATCCATGCTGCTCTACTTTTACAGACAAGCTGGGGGGGCCTGTGAGGGGGAGGAAGCAACATACAAGGGAAATATGTAGAAGATGCATGGTCTCTTGCGGAGGGCTGTATGAAAAAGAAAGAAATGATCAGCCTAAATGAGAGCAGTGTAAGGATATAAGTCGATCAAAACAATTGTAAAGAGGTTATACTCCAGAGAAAGGAGAAACAAAAGAAAAAGGCACCACATTGAATATGATGCAAGCAAATGAGTGACAAAGGCAATGAATGGTAAACAATGGACGGGCTCTAACCCACTTTAGGACTTTCGCTAGGCGACACTTAAAAGGGTGGCAGGGGGCAAGAGAAAGATGGGGGTTGAGAGAGAAAGAAGGTAGGAAGGGAGAAGCAAGCAAGTGATAAGAATAAAGGAGGGATGCGAGTGCAGGCAGGAATGCATCTATTGTGTTAAGAGACTTTGCCCACAATGCTTGTTGCTTCTGTAGACAAAGGAAAGAGCAGGGCTTCTTGAGGCTGAATGAACTAAGCCTCCGCCTGTGGGAGGTGATTATCCAAATATATATCGATCGAAATGTAAACAAGCACTGTGTATACCATCAGTCAGCCCCATTACAGGCAAAGGACTATGTAATTCAAATCAACCTATGTCAAAGTCTGCAGGTAGCAGGAGACTACTGCCAACGACTTACAACCTTTCCTAGCTGACTGAATGAACGTCACTGGTCTGAAAATGAGATGCAACACACTGGGTTGTTTCCTCCAGTATCACACCAAACACAATGTTTACACAAAACTACAGCAAGGCATTCTGGTCCCAGAAGACCATGGATTTAACACTTGCATAGAGTACACCCCACTATAATAAATGGATAAACAGCCCATCTGAGGAACAGTGCAGCATGATGTCCTTCTCAACACCACAATGGTAAGGGTCAGTAAACAACTTCGGATTATGCAACTCAAGGCCAAGCAACGTCTAAAAATACTGTTTCACACTCACCCATCAGGCCCTGTTCAAGGTCATCATGATTCTGCAATGCACAAGCCGAAATCCAGAACCAACAATTCTTAGAATGTAAGGACATCATACACAATACAGGAAAGCATGGATATTTTTTTTTAAATTATGTCAAATCAGCAACATGGAGTCGTCAATAATATCAGTAAAGGATTTCATATTCTGAGATATTGGGAAACAGTCAGAGGCACTAAGCGCTATATAAAAAAAGTTTGTAACTATTAATCAGCACACAACGCGTAATAAGAACATGCGTTGCTTGCTTCCATTTCTCACCTGAGCATGATTAATACACCCTTAAAACAGGTTGCTAAAATATTGATATTTTAGCTTATTGCCAACAAATGCGTTTGCTAGTATTTTCTTTCAAAAGGAGGATGCAGCCGTTCAGAGCGGGCAGTCCATTACCAGCTAAGATTGTTGGTAGTAATACAGTTTTAGCTAAGGACGGTCTTAGCAGCAACCACTTCACAGAAAAATGATTACAGTGAAAAGTAAGTAGTAGTTATAAGTCGCATTGGAAGGGATTATATAACCACAAAATTACTCTTCTGGAGAAGCACCTTTGGCAATTTCTCTTAGAGACACTTTACACAGTGATTATACACATAAATTATGTTTGAGGGCCTAGCCACTTCTATTTAAGAAAGGCGTACATACCCACAGACAAGCATTGGCATAGCCAATAGGTCTCGCCCTTGGGAACTTATATTTAGCCATGCAGCACATTATCCTGTTAATAATCCGGTCATTCCCATAATTTAAAGGAAGAAATTTTAAACCCACTTAATTACTGGGCAAGTGGTGCATTATCTACGTATTAAAGTATTGCGTTTCCTTACTTACACTGAAGTCCTACCTGTTCAAAACTAACAACAAAGGAACAAAATGGCTAATACAAAAAGTAGGAAAATAAGTTTTGAATAAAGTAAACAAGCAAAAAGACACTCACTTTTATGCCATGGTAGCTTTTAAGCTTGGAATGCTGCTTGCATTTTTTTTAAAAATAGCAAATAACGTGTGTTGTAAACTATGTTGCTAGGTAAAAATTAAAGTTCGAGCTGCTAGGTAGTGTGTTGCTGTTTGGTCTGTAAAAGTAATCTGTGTAGAACCGAAAGTTTCACAATAATGTTTTTTGGCGGAAAGGTAGAATAGCCTTTTCTAAGGACAATTCCTGTTTGCGTATTTAAGAGATATTTAAAAAAATTTAAAAAGACGCCATCTATTACTCCAAAAAAGTTTGATACGGATTGAATTTTAAAGCCCAGTCTGTTTGAAGTGCAAAATGGTACATTTTTCACATGTTTAAGTACAGTAGTTTGCCTCTTCAGCCCAATGGCAAAGCTAAGTAGAAGATCGTAGAAGATTCACGCCTTTTGTCTTGACAGGGTTCCAGGATAAAATCACACATAGCCTGGAAGGGTTAAATAATTGCAGGCTTTGTTTTAAAAGGAGGCTTATTTGGGAGGGGGCCTGTACTGCGCTACTTGTAAACCAGGGTTTATGTTCTGTTAACGTATGGAATGTAAAGCAGTGGAGGGAAGTGATGCATCTCTTTTTACATCAGCATGTTTATCAATAGTTTGGAAAATGGCATTTGTCATTTTTTAAGAGCCTGGGACTTATTTGCAAGCCCATTGCGCCGCCGGTGCGTCACTGTTCATATGGAAAAAAAAGGTGACGTACCGGTAGCGCAAGGGGCTTGTAAATGAGCCCCCAGTATTTTGGTGTTCATGAACAGGTGTAGTTGCGCCAGTAAGAAGCTCAGTGTGCTGAGCTTCCACTAAAGAGAGCTACGGATGACCCGGATGTTACAGGATAACCTCCCTGCAACTCATAACACAGAGCTGGGTTGTAATGTCCACCAGCAGGGTGAACTGAACTCAGCCTTTCTTTATTTACGGTTGATGAAATGAGTACCACTGAGGAGGGCGGTACTTCCCATTAGCACCCTAAACTGGCCGTGCCTTTCCTTATTTGCTTTTTATTAATATTATGGTTTTTTTTGCAGTTTTATATAGCTCAAACTTTGCTCAATGGCTTTAGTGCGCTATACATGAGAACCAGATTCCGTACACGTTGTTGGGCACGATGAGATTAAATAATTTGCCCAGAATCACGCGATCTTGAGCCGAAGCCAGGACTCCAGTCGGTTCCCCAGTTCCAATGCTGACAACTCTGGAAATGAGAGCCATTCATTTGGCTAGTAACGCCCGTCAGCACGCTGAACCAGCTCAATCTTCATTTACAAGTTGATGATATGACGACCATTGAGCCGGGTTTTAAAGCTCATCGGCACACTGAACCGGCTCAATCTTTATTTACGGGTTGATGAAATGAGGACCATTGAGCTGGCTAATAACGGTCATCAGCATGCTGAATAGACTCTGCATTTCGAATTTACCTGTTGCTAAAACGAGTACCAGTGAGTTGAGTAGCAGTGCTCCTTAGCACTCCGAGTAGATTCCGAATGTCTATAGTTACCGGATGATGAAAGGAGTACCACTGAGCTGGTTAGTAATGATAATCAGCACGCTCAGATAACTTAGTATTTCTTTATTTAAAGGTTGATGAAACGAGGAGCATTGATGTAGGTAGCAACACCCTCGGCACGGCCTTCTGATTCTTCGGGGGGTGGGGGGGGCATGCAGATGAAAACTTGAAATAAGTACGGCCATTTATAAAAGCCGGGCGGTAGTGGGTGAAAAAAAAGTTAGTCTTACCGGCACAGTCTATGTTCCCGCAAGGCGTTGGTTGCAGTCTGCTCTGGATGGCTTTGTGCTGGGGTGTAGCGAGTTAAAGCATGCTTTGGCACCGAAGTCTGGCCGAAGCACGCCATGAAAGAAAATAACAAGCGAAAGCACGGCGCGTTGTGCGGAAATGGTAACCTGACCCATGAGGACCGCAGCTGCCAGCCACCCTGCGCGCCGCTGCTCGCTCCCGAGAGCAAAACGCCATGGGAGTGAACATTGGAAAGGAGGTGGGACATGCACCGCCTTTGGCCATTTGCGTGCTTTTATTATTGAAAGACACGCAAAGGCCAATCCAATGTGTGGGAGGAGTCAGACCCACACGGAGAAGCCAGAGAAGCCAGAAGAAGCCTCGCAGAGCAACGCATGCGCGCTGGCTCAGGCTCGACCTAAAAAACTAGTTGCATATGCAATGTCAAATACGGTGTGGTCAGTACTTTAAGCCAAGCTAGTCGCAACACACCTCAGCACCTCTTTTCGCCTTCTACTGCTACCTCAACTTCAGATTTGTCCTCCTCACTAAAAGGTTTGCAATGGCAACTTTATATTATATCTGAAGTATTGACCACCATTAGTCTACATTTTACACATAAAGTTAGAGGCATATACTGATGCACGCACACCCAACGCCACAGAGTTGCCAGGCAAAACAATATTCTCATTAACAGTTTATTGAGTTCAACAAGCTAAGCTTTCTGTAGCCGGTCTACCCTGTTGGATACACTAGACATAATTTATCATCACGCAACGCTGGTCTCTTTACAACCTGTGAAAAGCCAATTTAGCAGAGGAAGTGCTTTACAACTCACTGGTTACATGGGGGTGGCGATTATAAAAGGATTGTAAACGTTACTACAGAAATCCACTTCTAAAGCAACACGTTTACTGTTAATGGGTGCCTCAGCAACGAGAACTCATTTGTACGTTTGTGAAAAGGCATGCTTACCCTCTGAGGCTCTGCTTTTAATTAGGGACTTAGAGTGTGAAAAGCAGACTAGCGGCCCCACTTCTGTGGTTACAAGGCAATAAGCTACAACGAGCCAGAGGGCTGCTGGGCCATGTTCCCATTTACACAAAAAAGGCTATTAGTCTTTTATGTTGAAGGCTCTGGTCAGGATGTCCAACAGAGGGAGTGACTTATCCGATAAAGACTTCCTGCAGAAAGTGATTAAAATAGGGTTAAGAGGTTTATATAATCAGGGGATTGGTGCCCTCGGACAGTTTTTCTGAAGTGACACTGCAGAACATGGGTAAACACCCTGGACCAGGAGGATACGATAAATTAGGTCTTAAATGTAATCCAAGAAGTGTGCCCCTTTATTTCAGCTGTATAGCAAACAATGTCCTCAGGCAAGTTTTGGTGACTGACACAGTTATAAACAGAAGTACAGTATTGTTATCAAGGAGATGCATACCCCTTTTTTGTAATCTTGGTAGGATGAAAACCTGAGACAGCAAGATATTAACTTGAAGCACACAGCACCTGTAAATACATTTGTGTTATTTATTCATAAAAAGGAACAGTGGGTACACTCTAGAGCATCGAGGCGCCCTTCATTGTTTTTTCAAAGGAAAGAAAAGATATAGCCCAACAGATTAGTGATTCCTTTAACAAACCTCAAAACGATGAAACTGAGGTGGGACGGGTCAAGTAGGCTGGATTTGTACCAGCGACCCGCAGGTAAGTAGAAAGATCAGAAGAGCATAACATCAGTCATCCACAAAAAAAATCAACAAAAAAAAAATCAAACCATCCATTTGGCTACCGATGTGTTCAAGAAACTCCCCTGTTTCCAAACAACTAGCAAGTAAACAGGAACCCAGAGCAAAAAAAAAAAAGAACCTCGAAAACTAAAAAAACCTTAGCCTTTCAATAGGAACGTCACTCCAAAGCCTGATAAAAAAGGACGACAACCATGAATACCATCAATGCACAAACCCACTTCAGTGCATCTAGAAAACAAGAATGTAACACTGCAACTACGAACGAAGAGAATCCAAGAATCCCGGGGGGGGGGGGGGGTCCTGATCATTTTGCTTCAAGGTCTTAGATCATGACTGAGATGGCTTGTCAGTTAAAAAAAACGGGAGGGGGAGGGAAAAAAAAACTTGGACATAGCATTCTATGTCCGAAATTTGGATTTCTTAGTCATGAGAACTAAAACGTGATTGGCCTGGCTAAATTGGAATGTAGTGGTCAAGACAAATCTTTGGAAGCATGCACACATGTAGTGTAGTGCTTATTATAAACCGCTATATGACTGATGCTAAACATCCATTTGCAGAGTGTATCCAATTGAAGATATCAGGGGAGCCATTTAAGGGCTGCTTATGATCGCAATTTTTCAAGGTGAAGATTAGGCAGGCTATCTAATTTTAAGTCCGGCACTATTGAACCACACCACAACTGCAAGGCCAAGAGAAAAAGGAGTTGCAGCAATCAATGGGCGCTACAGTTACAGCTCTTCTAAGTGAAGATGGCATGTCTTTATTTGGCTGCCGAAGAAAGCATTTATAAAAAAAAACAAACAAAAAAAACGTGCACCTCCAAGATTTTCAAAACTGTTCGACAGAAATGTGGTCTTTCCCATGAGTAGCAAGCCTGACATAGCCGTACCATGGTAAATTCCATAGACAGCCTTGTTTCCTTTCTACTAAATGCTAAGGAAAAGTTACCACTGAAACTCTTAGGTTAGGATTGTGCCACAGTATTCTCGATCTTTCTCTCTCGCCTGTTACAAGACCAGTCGTTTCTAGGTGAGCTAAAATGCAGGTTAAGTAGTGCATCAAAAACTGGAATAGTTCTTGCGCCCGTTTACAAACTATTCTATAGTACATTTAGTGTGACAATAGTACTACTAACATACTACAAAATTATAGTCACAAATTTACATGTGGATATCTACTTCTCTGCTCCCCTATCTTTCAAGTGAGATCGCCAACCCGACTGCGTAGATCTCTGTACACAGAGCTATACGTTTTAGTAATAAAAGTGGGTGGGAGAGGTGGAGTGGCTGGAAAAACTGAAATTATTAGGACTATAGGGGATAGGGTTTTGGGAGGAATTCAGAGGGGTAAAGGCAGGACTCGGGAGGAACGGATACCCACCCACAAAAGAGTAATTTCATTTTTATTCACAAACTACTACACTTCCATAGTTACTACAGCCAAAAGAAGAGCCGAAACTGTTACAAATCAACTCCAGCTCAGAGCAGCAATAAGTCCAGCACCACACATGGCCAACCGCTGGTAGTGCAACACCCTCCCATAGAAAATAATGGAGGGAAGGATTTAAAATAAAACCCCACTGGAAATATTTTGAAAAATTAACAAATTTTAATGTTTAAAATATATATTATTTTAATATTAAAATATAATAACCTTTTCTCAGTCTAAAAACAAATATAACTATTTAAATTAATATATAAATAATGTTTAGTAACATTTAATGCATTACAACATCTTACTTTGAGTGGATTTTATTTATTACATTTGTTTTTTAAATGTTTTAATTTCATTTAACAGATTTAAATGCATTAAAAATGTAATTTAAAATGTTGTTAATAGTGCAGTATTATTTTTAAAAAAGTACATAAAACCTATTTAACATTAAAAAAAATTATTAAAACATTTATAAACCATTATTAATATTGTTATACTTTACCAAAGGGGGGATCTCCGCCTGACTGCGCAGGTCTCCGTCAAGTGTGCAGAACATAAATTACAGTTGTAAAGTCAAGACAAGTAGTACCTTTACAGTCACATGACAGATCTTTACTGACACAACCTCCTATTTCAGGAAGTGTGGACATGCAACTCAACACTTGAGTGATTTTACACTTGTAAATGGTGAACAGCCAAAAGCAGTAAAGTTATTTAAATTTGTAAGAGTATCTTTACACATGTAGTTTACACACGTGCAAAATTACCTTTGTGAATAATCACCCCTGTCAGTTGCTGACTGTACCAATTAGATACATTGGAGTGCCACATTGCACAGCTGGTGATCGGGAACGCTACATTTCTGTGCACATTACCCATCAATGCAGCACACATCTTGTATCATGGCCAGTAAACACCACATTCAGAAGGTGGTAAACAGATCAGAAGGAAGCTAGCCTCAACTAAAAGACTAAAATGCAATTAGAGAGATTACACGTGGCAATGCAAAACTTTCCACAGAACGTGCAGACAGGTCAACTGAAACAATGTATACAGTAACACAACAGCGAGATAGGAAGATAACTCACTGGAATGAGCGCCTGCTGCAGAGTTTTTTAGTTTAATTAAGAGTTTTGATTCCCTCGAGAAGAGAGCGCTTTTTATCCAATACAAATAATAATAACAACAACAAAATCAGTGCCTCCTACTTTAAGCAAGAGAATATGAGACATTCAATTTATTACTAAAGTTGATGTGTGCAAATATTATAAGTATGTTTGGGTAGTGGGCAATGTCCATTTTAATTAAACGTAAAAGAGTGTGAGACTGCTTAACAGGCCCAGCTTAGTTTTATATAGCAAAACAGTCGGAAGAAAGTGACGGCTGAAAATTAACACTTACTTTGAACTGCTTTTTAAACTCTTCCGGTTCAGTGGGATTATGGCAGGTGAGTGGAGAGGTGAGAGCAAACAGTGTGCATTACTGAATAGTATGCACCTTTTTTTTTGTTGCTGAATTTCAAACTTTAAACTGTAAAAGAATGTTCACAAAATGGTTGTCATTTGCTTGACGAGGATAAAGTATGCCACTGGGCAACTCCAGATCATTTACTAGAATTTTGAAATAGGAACTTCAGAAAAGCTACAAAATAGGAAGCACGAAAGATAGTGAAATACGATCTTTCACGCACAGTAACAACCACCACAGACTGGTGCTTTCAACATTGTTTCACCAACGCTGTGTAACTTCTGCATGGAATTGCTGGAGATCTTGTGGCCAATTATGGCATTCCTGTCAATCAGTATGCCAACGGCAATCTGCTACATCCAAGTGTCAACCCAGGCAAATTTACCCTGCTTGCAAGACTACCTTCTCTGGATTATGGCCAATATGGCAACAACCGGTCCTAAATTCACTTTTGGACACCAAAACGTTTACAAATATTACGCAGATGCTCAAATAGTTACTCATTGAAGCTCAGTCAATCCAAGTTGATCTTCATATCTTGCCTACACCCTCCTGTATCACCACAAAGCTTTAGACTTCCAGATGTCTGTTTACTATCTGAATGAAGTAAATGCATAACTTGACTGGAAACACTCATGCTAAGAAATAGATTTCTAACCAGGCCTTCTCCACTGCAGCCCACAGGCTGAGGAACTCATATCTCTTAATTTACAGTAGCTCAAATGCTTATAGTCTTCCAAAGAAGATTGAAGAAAAGAAGTCCTCAGACAACATTTTCAATGTATTATAATGTATTATGGTTGCATAATTGGTGCATCGACAAGATCGCCTTTGCCATGGTTTGTGCTTTCTAGAATTTATATTAAAATCCACATACATGCTATGTCAAATGCACTAGTTCAGGACGCATATCTGCCCGATGTGAAAAAAAGGCAGACAATGTACAAGTATACAATCACTGTGGTAGCAAAAGCTCAACCCAAGGCTTTAAAGTTCAGTCTGTAACTGAACGAGGAAATTAATCTTGAAGACACCCAAAACTTCCACCCCACAAGCTTTGTTGCAGTCAACTACAGCTTCAATCAAGAGAAAAGTGGTGACGATGGTTGAACAATATTTAGAAAGGGCAGTCTTTACTCGATAGTCCGTTTGAAGTGGTACTGCCATTGCATTTTTAAAATTCAAAGCTTTAGCTGGGAGCCGTCAAGGCTAAAAACTGGACTTTCCTAGCAAAAACACACATCCCCACAGCTTCAGACTGTGGTTCAATTCTGGAGACGTGTACCAGCGGAGGATGCACAAGGAGAGATTAGATTTGTATAGGTGCAATATGGAGAACGTAATTATTTCCGTGTACAGCAAAGGGCAAGGGTTTCAGCATTTGTTTGCCTAGTGGTGTGGTTAAAAGGACTAGGCAAAGGTTAACCTGCAATGCATGGTGACCCAGCTTGCAAAATTGTTTCGCTGCTGGGTATTTGCACCTAATGTACACGTTTCCTAGTATTCAATGTCGGAAGGCGGTGTTAAAGGACAATTATAAAGCACCAGGAGCACCACATAACCCTATCAAAAACACAAGAGCACTGCTAAATTATAAAATGGGGTCACAGCCAGTCGCTATCGAAAGGCTTCGAGGTGAACCCAACCGTGCTTCATATTACTTTGAGGCACTCCATGCTCTGTTAGGATATTTTAGAGGGTAGAGCAAGTGAGGGACTGGCTGGGTAGCACTTTTGAATATATGACCAGAAGAGGTTTTCAGAATCTGACTACAACGAAGAAAAAAAGAATTCTCCTGGGAGTACAACCATTGTAATAATACAGTATATTAACCAAATAGTTTGGCTGTACGTTGGCGCGGTAGCGAAGGTTAAATAAAAGTGTCCACGAAACTAATTACCACTGAGTTGTCTTAAAATAATCCAAGCGTGTATTGGATTAGCTTGCACCAAATATATATTTTCCTTCACACAGACTGTGCTGTTCCATTTACTGATTTGAACGACATTACCCAAGTCAACTTGCTAGGGTAGGAGTCGAGTGAGCATCAACTCTAATCGAACCACTGCTGTAACTCGGCGCTCGGTCGAGCCTTGCAACCAGCGGTGTAAGAAGCTCTGGCACCTAACCAAGAATTTCTTTCTTTCCAGTGTTTGACACACAGCTGAAGAGTTGCAATAAAATAAACGGGCAAGTTTCCAAGGAGAAAGGGGGTAATGTGGAGAGAAGAGGGGGTGGGGGGCTTGAGCGAGCCCACTGTTAAAATAACTAGAATGCAAAGCTACACATGACATAAAATAGAAAGAAAGCCTTTCTGCAGCTGACTGGCTGCAGCTTGCAAATAAGCTCAATATGTTTGTAAGCCCAGCACATCGGCCCCTCTCACCCCACCGCATGGAAACCAAAGGCCCTGAATGTGCGCAGGGCAGGTCAGCTGAAAGGCCGGCGCATGACAGGGGAGATGGGCTGACAAGTCGGGATTTATTGTCATTGCGGCTATCTGCAGGGCCGGCTTTATCGCTGGTGGGGCCCAGTGCGAAAATGTTAGTTGGCTCCCCCCAATGACAACCTCCACCACGGGTATCTCTCACTATTTAGTGCACCCTTTAACAGTGACCAAGTCTCCATAAACACCCTCTCTCCGATGCATTGAATTAGTTATATAGCGCCACTCATACCAGTAAAGTATGTCAGAGCACTTTGCATCACACACACATTACACAGAGACAATCAAACATAGGTTTGTAAATCAGCTTATAGGAAATGTTACATAAGCCAAAGGACTAAAAGTGAAGGAGTCACATGTCATCCATACTAGTAGGCTGTATAGTTTAGGAGTGCTTGGTGTGTAGAAGCACAAACTCGGAGTCGAAAAAGAAACAGCATAGTTGGGAGTTTACTTTAATAAAAAATAATCGATTTCTTCCCAAAGTAACCCTTTTTGCAACATTAATCTATGCTCTAATGTATACTTTGCAGTGTGTATGCAGCTCTATGATGAAAGTTAATACCTCATTGTTCTATATTAGGACTTTAAGTTATCAATTGCAAGGAACAAAAGGATGTCTCTTTTAAAAGCAGTAACCTGCTGATCTATTTACATTATATGCACTCTGTAATCTACATGGTACACGTTTTTTGCAGCAGGCATATTAACCCTCTGCACTACCTTCACGTAAGTCAAAACATCAACTATACAAAACCCCAATCTCTCTCCACGAAGAACATTAATCACAAGAGTTAACTTTACATGTTTGTGAGGCCTGGTAATTGCCGGAGGAAAGGAACGTGGCAGCAGGTGCTTTAAAAACATAATAAACTTGCAAGCACGGCGCCCCCAGGAAGCCAGCACCTGGTGCGGTGGCACCGGTCGCACCGCCCTAGAGCCGGCCCTGGCTATCTGCTTGCCAGAGCACAACACACATGACAACAGCAGACCCGTTCGACGTACAAGTGCACAGGCGCGCGCGCTCACACACAAAAACAAAAAAAATAAGTGAATAAACCATGCACAAACGTCTGCGGCTGTTCTGTCAGTCACAGCAGCGCCATCTTCTCGACGTCTGTCGACCAACTTCTGCCTCAGCACACCTCAGACACATGAGTCAGTCAGAACAATAGAGTAAAATACAGCTTAGAACGACTGTATATAGAACCACCATAAGGAGGGGCAATTAAGGGAGAAGCACAATTTTTTATTTTATTTAACTTTATCCCTATGAAAATATTGCCCATCGCCAACCCACATGTCTGTTGGCAGATACAGTTGTAAAAACATCATCATACTTGTTCCAAAGTATTTGTGTAAATCTCCCGCACAGCACGCTGCAGGTCAAATGGAGGCGCATCCCAATTCAAGGATTATGGCTAATGGAACTTTCCTCACATGCATATTTGTCAAATCACCCTCGTTTATCAGCTGTCGCTTTCTTTTCAGTAATACACACCCTCCTAAAAGAAATATGCCTTAAAAGATTACCATCTTTCGGAACGTGCATTACCACCCACATTTTTTTTATCCATTCCCTTTAAGGGGATCACCCTTTTTATCATCAGGTCTCACCTTCATTCGAGAGACAACAGGGTGACCGATATACATATGGACATCTTCACCAAGGAAAACTATAGGAAATCTCCACTTTTTAGGTTTCTATCGGCAGGACTGTCAGAGTGGATCAGGATGGAGGAGGGTCACATAAATAAGAGTGAAGACAAATGCAGGAAGGAAAATAAGATGGCAGAAGAATGGATCCCAAACAAACAGAATATTCAGTCGCTCTGCGCAGCCAACCAGACATTACACAGGCTTGACAGTACTCCCAATACTAAGAACAGAAAAATAGCCTAACATATAAAGTTCAAACACATAATTGGACTTGGCTCAAACTTCTGGTGTATCTTGTTCGGTTACTGTAGACGCCTGGATGAGACCTTCACCATTGAAACAGGAGGAGAGGTAAAAATCAAACCTTCATTACAGCAGGTTAGTAGTCTGCCAAAGGAGCATGTTAAAAGCAACTTTACTAGTACCTCAAGTATGACCGAAATCAGCATGCAAGTACAAAAGGACCTCTTTAACAACATGCTCATTAAGAGTCATCTGCAGATACAGTTATTCCCTATACCCTTTAGAAAGCAAACAGACAAACAATATATTGAAGTAAAAGCACACTAATGTTAAATTTGCCACAGGCCTGGTAAAATCACATACACTGGTGCTTTTGTACTAGAGGTCACTCTTAAAAACAAAGACTAACATGCCGTCCAGTGATTATCAAGGAAGGTTTCAAATCTTGTTTGTGAAGGGGAGAGCAGGAGCACTAGCACTACGAGGGCCAACGTACTGTGCTTTTTAAGCAGCATCATCACGTTTCAAAATGAGTTCATCTACTTGTTCAACTAGCAATGCTGTTTACGGTTTTTGCAAAAAAAAGAATTTTGCTTGATCTGCTCTATTTGCATGTTTTGTGCTTTCAGCAACAGAGGTTTGAAGGACAATCATGCCCCAGCTTGGTCTCTTAACCCCTTCGGTGCTCATGACGGAATGGTTCCGTAATGAGAACCAGTGCTCCTGTGCTCATGACGGAACCATTCCGTCATAAGAACAGGAGCACTAAATCCCTCTGCTGCAGACAGCAGAGGGATTTCCCTTTTTTTTTTTATTGGCCTCGGGAGGTTGGGGGAAGAGCTTCCCCAACCTCCCGAGGCCAATTTGCATTTTCATTCCAATGCCGATCGCGCGCATTGCGCGCTGACGTCATTGCAATGAAAATGAAACTTAGTTTCACTTTCATTGTCTCGGTGCTCGTGGGGCTATCTCAGCACCCCCGAGCACCGAAAAAGAGGGGAGAGGTATCGTTGGAAAGAGGAGAATCTCCCCTTTCCAATGGTACCCTTCCCTAGTGGATCCCTGCTTGGGGATCACCCCAGAAGTGCGATCCCCAATCAGGGATCCACCCACTAGCACCAGGGAGGGGGGAGCGGCCCCTTGGGCAAGGGCCTTTGCTCCCCCCATATTTGTTTGGGCACAACAGTCTTTCTACCCCCCCTGTGGGGCAGATGGGGGCAGTAGCCCCCAATCTGCCCCCCCGGGGGGCAGAAAGCCCACTAGAAACCAGGGATTTTTTAGATTTTTTATTGACGTTGGGGCTGCCCAAAAAGGGCATGGCAATGACCCCCCCCCCCCCAAGAGAAATTTCAGTCTTTCTGACCCCCTCAGGGGCAGATGGGGGCAGGTCAAGGCCCCCCCCCCCCAAAAAAATGCAACAGTCTTTCTGCTCCCCCAAGGGGGCAGAACAGGGCAATAGCCCCTGATCTGCCCCCCGGGGGGGGGGGGCAGAAAGCCCACTAGGCACCGGGGATTTTCTTTCTTTTTTTTATAATGTAGGGGTGGGGGCTGCCCAGAATTGGCATGATAATGCCCCCACCCCAAAAACAATTACCACAGTCTTTCTGCCCCTCCCCGGAGGCATATTGGGGCAATAGCCCCTTATCTGCCCCCCCGGGGGGGCAGAAAGCCCTCTAGGCCTCAGGATTTTAAAACATTTTTTTTATTCAGGGTTGAGGTCAGCCCAGAATGGGCATGCCAATGCCCACACCTCCCCAAAAAAATGCCACAGTCTTTCTGCCCCCCCCCCCCAAGGGGCGGATGGGGGCAGTGGCCCCTGATCTGCCCCCGGGGGGGGTGGGGGGACAGAAAGCCCACCAGGCACCAGCGATTACTTTGGCTTTTTTTATGTGTGGGGGTGGGGGCTGCCCAGAATGGGCATACGAATGCCCCCACCCCCCAAAAACATAGCCACAGTCTTTCTGCCCTCCTTGGGGGCATATCGGGGCAACACCCCACCTCCGATTCCCCCCAGGGCGGCAGAAAGCCCACTAGGCACAGACTTGTTTTTAGCAATGTGCCTACCTGTGGATTTTGGGCCTAAGCGCAGCCGGCACATAGGGAAACCTAGCAAACCTGTACATTTTTGAAAACTAGACACCAAGGGGAATCCAGGATGGGGTGACTTGTGTGCCTCTCACCAGGTTCTGTTACCCAGAATCCCTTGCAAACCTCAAACTTAGTTTTAAAAAAAACGCATTTTCCTCACATTTCTGTGATGGAAAGTTCTGGGATCTGCGTGGATCCACAAAATTCCACCCACCCCGCATTCCCCAAAGTCTTCCGAGAAAAATGGTACCTCACTTGTGTGGTTAGGCCTAGTGCCCGCGACAGAAAACGGCCCAAAACGCAACGTGGACACACCACATTTTCCCAGTGAAAACGGACCCTTTTTTTGCAAAGTGCCTAGCTGTAGATTTTGAACCGTAGCTCTGTCGGCACCTAGGGAAACCTAGCAAACCTATGCATTTTTGAAAACTAGACACACCCAGGGAAATCCAGAATGAGGTGACTTGTCTGGCTCTCACAGGTTCTGTTACCCAGAATCCCTTGCAAACCTCAAAATGTGCCCAAAAACCCCATTTTCCTCACATTTCTGTGGTGGAAAGTTCTGGAATCTGTGTGGATCCACAAAATTCCACCCAGCCCGCATTCCCCAAAGTCTTCTGAGAAAAATGGTACCTCACTTGTGTGGGTGGGTCAAGTACCCGCGACAGGCAAGGGCCCAAAACCTATTGAGGCGACTTCAAAATTACCCATCACAAAACAACCTGGCTTTGCAAGGGGGGGGGGTCCCATGAGTTTTTGGCCCCCGGCTCGACGGCCATCTAGGTAAACCTACCAAACCCACACATTTCTGAAAACCAGACACCCTGGGGAGTCCAGAAAGGTATGGCTTGCGTGGGTCCCCCAACATTTCCCTACCGAGAATCCCCCGCAAACCTCAAAAAACCACATTTCCCACATATTTTTGGGTGGAATCACCGTGCCGGCCCAAATGTCCTACCCCACAGAGTTCCCCTCAGTCTCCCGAGTAAAATGATACCTCACTTGTGTGGGTGGGGCAAGGGCCTGTGACTGGCAAGAGCCCAACACATAGGGAATAAGGGTATAGCACCGAGAATTCTAAGCGCTACATTCTTTTTTAAATACGTTTTTAGCCAATTCTGCATTGGACACCCACACAAGTGAGGTATCATTTTACTCAGGACACTAAGGAGAACGCTGTGGGGTAGGACATTTGTGCCGCGATGGTGATTCCACACAAAAATGTGGAAAATGTGTTTTTTTCCAGCCAAATTTGAGGTTTGCAGGGAATTCTGGGTAGGGAAACGTTGGGGGTTCCACGCAAGCCATACCTCATTGACCTCCCCAGGGTGTCTAGTTTTCAGAAATGTGTGGGTTTGGTAGGTTTCCCTAGATGGCGGCGAGCCCGGGGCCAAAACCCCAGGTGCCACCCCCAAAACCAGGTAGTTTTGTTATAGGTAATTTTGAAGTCTCTACAGTACAATTGGGACCATTTCCTGTTGCAGCCACTATGCCTACCCACACAAGTGAGGTACCATTTTTATCGGGAGACCAGGGGGAACGCTGGGTGGTAGGAAATTTGTGTCAGCCCGGTGATCCTACAACTTTCCCACACAGAAATGTGAGAAAAAATAGATTTTTTCAACAAAATTTGAGGTTTGCAGGGGATTCTGGGTAAGGAAATGTTGGGGGACCCACGCAAGCCATACCTTGCTTGACTCCCCCGGGTGTCTAGTTTTCAGAAGTGTATGGGTTTGGTAGGTTTCCCTAGGTGGCCGCCGAGCCCGGGGCCAAAATCTCATGGGACCCTCCTTGCAAAACAATGTTGTTTTGTGATAGGTAATTTTGATGTCGCCTCAATAGGTTTTGGGCCCTTGCCTGGCGCGGGTACTTGACACACCCACGCAAGTGAGGTACCATTTCTCTCAGAAGACTTTGGGAAATGCTGTGTAGAAGGAAATTTGTGGATCCACGCAGATTCCAGAACTTTCCTACACAGAAATTTTAGGAAAATGGGTTTTTTTGGACAAATTTTGAGGTTCGCAAGGGATTTTGGTTCCCAGAACCTAGTGAGAGCCCGACAAGTCACCCCATCCTGGATTCCCCTGGGTGTCTAGTTTTCAAAAATGTATAGGTTTGCTAGGTTTCCCTAGGTGCCGGCAGAGCTAGGGTTCAAAATCTACAGCTAGGCACTTTGCAAAATAGTTTGTTTTTACTGTAAAATGTGGTGTGTCCACGTTGCGTTTTGGGCCGTTTCCTGTCGCGGGCACTATGCCTACCCACACAAGTGAGGTACCATTTTTCTCTGAAGACTTTGGGGAATGCGGGGTGGGTGGAATTTTGTGGATCCACGCAGATTCCTGAACTTTCCACCACAGAAATGTGAGGAAAATGTGTTTTTTTGGGACAAATTTTGAGGTTTGCCAGGGATTCTGGGTAACAGAACCTGGTGAGAGCCAGTCAAGTCACCCCATCCTGGATTCCCCTGGGTGTCTAGTTTTCAAAAATGTATAGGTTTGCTAGGTTTCGCTAGGTGCCGGCAGAGCTAGGGTTCAAAATCTACAGCTAGGCACTTTGCAAAAAAAGGGTCCGTTTTCACTGTAAAAATAAAGTGTGTCCACGTTGCGTTTTGAGCAGTTTCCTGTTGCGGGCACTAGGCCTACCCACACAAGTGAGGTACCATTTTTAATCGGGAGACTTAGGGTAACACAGAATTGTAGAGCAACGGTTATTACCTATTGACTTACCATGCATTTCTGCCTTCCAAATGAAAGACAATGTGTAAAAAAGAAGTCATTTTGAAAAATGACTTATAATTCTCATGCTAGTATGGGTACTCACAATTTCGGAAATGTGCAAATATCTACTGTTTCTAAACTCTATATTTTGTTACAATTACAGAAATACATAGGTGTCTTTCATACCGATTTTTCCATGTATATATTTTCCCAAATTAATTGCTATATACCCGGTACATAATAAAAAACCATTGCAAGACGCTGCTCAGTTATTGGCTCTGGGTTCGTCGGGTTCTTGGTGAACCTACAAGTCCTATATATCCCCACAACCAGAAAGGTCCAGCGGATGCAACGGTATATTGCTTTCAAACAGCTGTCATAATTAGAAGAAGTTACAGGTGAAAACGTTGACACAAATGGCTGTTTTTTTCAACTAATTTTCAATTTTTCCTATATTTAACGGTTAGTTTCTATAAAGAAACCTTGAATGATCTACACAAATGACCCCTTGCTGAATTCAGAATTTTGTCTACTTTTCTAAAATGTATAGCTTTCCAGGATCCATTATTGCTTTCATACCCATTTCTACCATTAACTGGAAAGAGGTTGAAAGCACAAAAATAGGCTATGTCCCAGAAAAATGCCAAAACTGTGTAAAAAATGTTGGTTTTCTGACAAAAGTTTGCTTGTCCCTGAAAGCTGGGAAGATGGTGATTTCAGCACCACATCCCCTTTTTTTATACCATTTGCAGGGAAAAAACCAGACGCTTTCATCTGTAGCCCTTTTTTCCCCATTTTCCCCCCAAAAAACAAAATTTAGATGTATTTTGGCTAATTTCTGGGTCCCCTCCAGGGGAATCCACAAACCCTGGGTACCTTTAGAATCCCCATGATGTTGGGAAAAGAAAAAAAAAAAAAAAAAAAAAGGACGCAAATTTGGCGTGGATACCTTATGTGGTCAAAAAGTTACAGGGGCCTAAGCGCGAACTACCCCAAATAGCCAAAAAAAGGCTTAGCACGGGGGGGGGGGGAGGAGGGAGACGGCCTAGCAGCGAAGGGGTTAAGTGGGTGATTTTGGTTAACTAGTTTAGGTTCCTGATATATGGAGACTGCCAGCCACATTCTCTGTCAAGAGAAGATGGGACACCCTCCTAGTTTAAGACAGAATAAACCACGCATCTAAATCTTTAATCACCATATCATCAGAAATGCACTCTTATAGGGGTTAGCCCAAAAGCGGTCAGTCAAATCAAAATAGTCCTGCTTTAATTGGAAGGCTGAAGCCATGCATCATCAATTCTTTCTGCAGAAAGAGACCACACTTGGGTCAGTGAGCTGCAGCTTAAAGATTATTTCAGGAGCTCAAATTTGAACCATCTCGCTAAAACAAATGCAATGCTAAATGGCAAGAATGGAAAGGTAAGGAGGACTTAAATTAATTCTTGCCATCAGTGTGATAAATACACTTTAATATATGAGAAAAGATACAATCCAAAAAATAAAATAATGAATCATAGAATCAAATCTGGAACATTAGAAAAGTAACCCACTAAAGGCGTCTTTTCAAAACCGTCCAGGCCAGGGTGGGTGCCTAAAAAACAAGGCTGGGTGCTGGTGGTGGGGGCGGGAGAGGGGAGCAGCTTTTTTAGGGAAATGCGTGGTGCAAGTTTACTCCAAAACAAGTGTTTGAATTTTTAGACAGGACTAACCTCATTACTTTTCTGTACCCCTAAAAATGAGTCAAGATAAGGAAAGCGGACAATGATTAATGCAAATAAGGCATCTTTTTCAAAGAAAAAGTATATAACACAGGGGCTGTATCCCAGCAGGATCAATGGGGCCAACAAAATACAAAACATGTTTAGTATTATTTGACAGGAGCAGGATGTTTAGTGTAAGAAACAATAAAGCCAGACACTAAGCCAATTATTCGATGGTACAGTAGGGAGGTACACAGGCAGGCTCTAGAGACGGAATTGTGCATTAAAACAACAATTAGAATGCAACGAGTATCCAAACACCATTGCACAATACTTGTGCATGTTCCACCTGGATCTCAAATCACCGCCACTTGAAGTGGCAGGGCAATAAGTTTGTTGTTATTCTGCAAAAGAGGAGATTTATAAAATACAAGAAGTAATGGTTAAAGAAAGGGAAAACTTTCCTTTTATTCATTAGTTAACTATCGGCCTCGGTGAGCACAAAGTGTTCATACTTTTTGCAGATACAGGGACCGAGCCTCAGGGCGAGGAAATAATTTGCGCAGGGTCAAACAATTTGGTTTCAGAAATCTGCGTTTAACCCAACTATCCAGCTTTAGGTGCACCAACCTAACGAACTAGATCAAGGATACTTAAACCAAAAGAAACAGGCTAGCATAATAAACACGGGACGTACTCCTCAAAATGGATCTGTACTACCTGGGCATGTGCGAGTGATTTAAAAGTGATCCGTTAGATTTAAGTGCCGCTTTCGACACTGTCTCGCACAAGATATTACTGTGCAGGCTACAGGAGATAGTTATTGAGGGTTTGGCCTTGGCCTGGTTTCGCTCCTTTTTAGAGGGCAGAACTTTCCAGGTCTTAGTGCCACCATATCACTCCCAGGAATTGGAGATTAAACACGGGGTTCCACAAGGATCGATACTGAGCCCCGTGCTCTTTAACATCTATGTACAACCCCTGGCAGTGATGGCAAGAAGCAGAGGGCTATCGTTGGTTTCTTATGCCGACGATACCCAACTAGTCATCGCCTTCTCCAAGAATTGCAATAACAATCTTGTTAAATTTAAGGAGGACTTGTTGGCATTCGCCAATTGGCTGACAACAAACTGTTTAAAGCTAAATGCCAGTAAGTCGGAAATCTTGCTGTTTGGTAGAGACAGCGATATGTGGTCAGAACAATGGTGGCCAGATCAATTAAAACCAGCACCAACACCAAAGGAGGTGGTTAAGAACCTGGGATTTTGGATTGATAGAGGGCTCTCTTTCGATGCTCAATCCAAAGTAGTTGCAGGGACTTGCTTTGGGCTCCTAAGAGGACTAAAACCCCTTCTTGGCTTCTTTGAGCCTAAAGTCCGGCAGACTATAATACAAGCCACAATCCTATCTAGATTGGACTATGGCAATTCCCTTTACCTAGGTGCCAATAAATCCTGTATTCAACGCCTACAGTGGATACAAAACGCAGCAGCCCGCACTCTATTGGCGCTTCCGAGAACATGCTCCGTGTCCAGGTCTCTACCTAAACTACATTGGTTACCGGTAGAGAAAAGAATTCAGTTTAAGACGCTATGCGTCGCTCATAAAATCCTGACGCAACAAGCCCCCCCGGTTTTATCTGACCTGTTAACACCGTATGCTCCGAGTCGCTGCCTGCGGTCAGCTGCTCAAGGGCTGGCATGTATCCCCAGAACTCTAAGAGCCAGGGCTGGTGGTCGCTCTTATAAAGTCCTGGCTGCCAGACTCTGGAACTCCCTCCCGATTGCTATTAGTGGGCTCCAAGACCACTTGGCCTTTCGGAAAGCCATAAAGACCTGGCTTTTCCCAGCATAACTTTCTTCCCTTCTCCCGAGCTGTTATTACTCACGGGCACTGTAGGGGTAGCGCTGGGACGCCCCGTTGCTGGGGCAGCTATGCGCTGTATAAATCTGAAAATAATAATAATAATAATAATAATAATAATAATAGCCTTCACAATAAGGCCTGGAACTTGTAGAGAGCAATGGTTCCCCCCAAAATCTTCACTTGCCTGGCTGCCTCGTGAAACGCGCGCTTCCAGCTATTTTGCATTTGTGCAGGCCCTGGAGCAGCTGTGAGGGTCCCAGCACAGGGCAATGAATGATGTCCGAGACCCAGCTGCCATTGAAAAGGCGGTCCACCTTACACAATACAACGCAACTAGCATGGTGTACAGGCAGTTTTGGGACATATGCTCAGTATTCATGCCCTGCCAGTGAAAACAACTGTGGCCCAAGAAAACATTCTGAGCAAGTGTAAACATTCTCACGTTTATTACTACAGTGCAAAGGTCAAACTCCATGTTATTACCCCAGATCAGCATAATCATGTGAGAAAACATACAACCTCACAGAGAACAGTCCTGCTAATAATAGCCAAGAGGCCTAATCAGTGCGATTTTCCTTTAGCGCATGGACTTAAACACTTGGATCTTGGTTCCGATTAAATATTTGTTTTTAATAACTACTTCAAATGACTAAGTACAATAGGATAAACTGCATAGGCAGATCCGCAGAGAGCAATATGCCATTACCGTTGTTGTAATAGGGATGGCGCATCATGAACCATTCAAGACCCTTTCCTCCCACACTCAATGTGCCTAATAAACAACAATTGTAGCCACAGGCCAGTGACGATTCATGGGGCACAAGAACTGCATGGATCAACATGGGTTTCGTGAACGTTCACACACACATATGGACCTCAGAGTAAGACCCATGTTGCACATTTGCATGCAGCTTCAAACAGCACGCAAACATTCATCTGCCACCTTAGTGTAAATCAGGTGTTTGAAAAACACATTAAAAACGCACAAAGCCATACCTGGATCTACTTACAATAAATTAATATTTACAAGCGCCATCTATCTTGAACCGGAAGTTAGCTGGCACCATACTAATGCATTGAAAAGGACACCATGAGACCTAAAGGAAGATAAAAAATTGGCCCATCCCACCTCCTCAAAAAAATCTGGTTTGCTAATAAGAAACAGCCACTTACTGGGGTGAAGTGGGTCACTGGGAGCACTCCTCTTTGGTGCCACTGAACTTGCTATTGATAGCTAAACCGTCGAACCATACAACGATGCATTTTGTGAGAAAACACTTTTTCGTAACACGCCTTGCATAGTAACGTCCCCTTTCCTTTATGCTCTTTAGAATGTCACTTACACACATTTCTGATTTTAAGATCAGATGTTGAGCTCACTGCTTTCCTGGAAATACTTTGTGGGCCATTCAGCGCAGTGTGCAATGTTCCGTAGCTTAACGCCAACGTGTGCTCCTACTCCGTCACATTACCATGAAAATGCCCTTTAGCCTCGAGTTGAACGCTTGCTTAGTTTTGGTGAATACCCCTTTAGAAAGGGCGATGGAGAGTGTGTGTGTGTATATATAAGGAGGGAGGGTGATTTTAACACCCTCCCCCCCCCCAAAAAAAACCACACACCTTGAAAACGAACATAGAATGAAGCAAAGCGTTAATGTACAACGTACCTGAACTAAAAAAATATTAACCGCATGATGCACGAAAAGAAATGCAAACATGGACCCAGCAGTAAAAAGTAGAAAAGATCAAAACAGACGATTTCCAGACTTTTTGGAGTTACAAAGATATATTTTTTGTAATTTGATTTATAGTAAACCAAGAAACACAGACAATTAGTATGGAATTAAAAGGGGAGTTACATAGTAATATATACATCCTTTAAACTAATTTTCCCTGGAGAGCAATGCAGGGTACTGTTGAATTAGGTTGATGTTACCAAAAGTAAAGTATGAAAATAAGGAAGAGGACGTTCCAGGACCTCTTCGTTGCTGCTCCTTTAGTGTGCCTTTCAAAAGGCAACCAAAAAAGTGACGGTGGCCTGGTCCCCTCTGAACTGGAACACAAGCAACCCCAGACCAGTTTTGGCCCATTTGAGAATTTTCAGTGGGGGGGGGGGGATCAGCTTAGTTCAGTGGCACAGTGAGCTCGATACACACAGCTATGCATACCCATCAGACTTGGGGCATTGCACTGAAGACAAGCATTGGCAAAGCCAATACACCTAGCCTATGCAAGCACTATTGGCTTTGCCAATGTGTTTTAGCCATGTTGTACACCAGTGTGACTGCTGATCAGCATGGTTAAAAGTTAGCAGCGGGATGTAGAGTGGAATAAAGTGATACACAGTGGAGTAGAGAGCGAGTGCCATTGAGTAGAGTAGCGTACTGTTGCGCAGAATGAAGTGTCAGAGTAGGAGTGGCGTAGAACAGGAGTGGCACTGAGTGGAAGAGAGTAGCCTAGAGTGAAGTGGTGTAGAGTGGAGTAGAGTACAGTACTGCGTCGCAAAGTACAGTAGACCAGCACAGAGTACGGGGTACAGATTGGAGTATAGTGTGTAGAGTGGAGTATGCATCGTTTGCTAGTGCATTGCCATTAAAGACAACACATTTTCAGTTGAAATGGGCATTACAGTTGTACATACATACAGTTTTACTGATAAAACTATATAATGCTCAAACCATAAGGGAATCACCTAGTGTATTGATCTGTTTTGATCGTATTAAAATGTTTGTTTCCACCACACATCAGAATTACAAAAAGTGTGCATCAGTGCTGCTTTCCTAATTCCAATATATTCAGAATTTGTTTTTGCAGTTCATTTACAGACATTAAATTGTTGTGCTAGAAAAAAACATCCTAGTACAGCCTTGCTCCAGCACACCACAAGTACCCAGCATGATTGTCACATAAATTCTTTCACTTTGAAGCTAGAGAAAGAAAGCTAAAATCAAGCTTCCTTGGAACACAGGGACTGCCATTTGACTTCTGCCTTTGAATGGACAGTAAATGTCACAAGATAAAATCAAAATGTGCCTGTTTACAGAAAGAGTGCACCCATGAAAGAATACAATAAACAGGCTATGATCCAATGGAGAGACAAAGACATACTTAACAGCCTAAAACAAATACAGCTAGTAAATAGAAAGCAAGCAACTGTGAGTTACAAAACACAGAGCCAATTTGAAGCAATGGGCAGAATGTATTACCAGTAAGGCTTTCCGAATGCCCCCCTACGAGTCTTTGCAAATCAAGCACCTGCACTGTCTGGTAGGCTTCGACCTAAAACATAACAAGTATTTGCAATGCAATAGGTCTTGCATTGCTGAAAGTTTTAGCTATTGGCGTTGCTAATAATAATGCAACGCCAACAGCTCAAACTTTCAGCAATGCATGAGCAATTGCATTGCAATTTTTTTTCTACGAGGCCAAAAGCAAGGAAGACAAATTGAAGCAAGGAAAGAGTGCAGTAGCATACCCTGTTACTAGGTGTCCCTGTGGGTGCAGTGCCTTATGTTGCTAATAGAGGTCCGTTTAGTGCGCCACAGGACACCTAATAACAGCCTATGGTGCTGCACCCTTTCCTTGCTTTGTGGATGAGGGGAGATGCAGCGCCGAAGTGCTAAGAACAAAACACAATCATGAACATTCTGCGCCATCTTGTCTGATGAAAGTTCCTACGTGCACATAAACTACAGTCATTCTGATTGACCACAGCCATTTTGTACTCAGTTGGTCACCTTCATTTCACCCTGTCCTCTAGCAGCCTTCTGACTCTCTGACCAAACCTGATATGTGTGCTGGGGGCTATAAACTATTTCCACGACAAACATCAACATCACCTGCTGCCTCAAACTCGTCTTTCCTCTCATCCCTGCACAGACGGGTTACAAATACCAAACAGACTCTTGCAAACATGGTTTATTGCACTACACACAGCAAGACTGGTTTTTGCCAACAATGAGACCTGTTCTTATCAACAGAACGGACTCTTAGATCTGGCCGGTCTCACTCGTTTTAGACCCTGAAGCAAGGTCCAGCTGCAATTAAATTGTCTGTTTTTGACCTGGGTGGGAGGAGAGTTAATGTTGGGCTTGTGTAACCATGTTGATAAAACAATGTCAGGCTTGTGTGACAACCTGCCCGGGCGGAGACTCCAAGCTTGTAACCATGATAAAAGAAACAAATACATTGTGTAAAACTGTATAAAAGGAAGAGTCAGAAGCATTGCCAGTAGAACACCTCCCTGAAGACATCCTGGTGTCAGCAGTTGACGTGGTCTCCTCTAAGAGTAATAAACCTTTTTCTTGCCTTCCAGCTTCCAGCGCCTGCCTCGTTATTTTAGATAGTGAATCCAAAGTGGATTAAAGGTGACTTTGCGCCGGGCAGCATTGGGGATCCCAGGAGACTCGCTGCTTTTCACACTCTAAACTACAGACTAGCATTTTCGAAACCATAGACACACCAATACCAGTTACTACATACCGACTCACTGATTCCTAGGTCTACACACACATCCACTCATTCACCCATACAGTCACTCATACATGCAGTCACTCACCAATACAGAACTATCATATGCACTCATACTCCTATGCAGACACTTACACACTGCTACTTACCCATAGTTAGTCACACACCTAGTCAGTCATGCAAAGAATCAATCACACTCCCATTTACTCACGTATACAGTTATACACAGATCACCTCACTTATTCATAGAGATACTTACACATACTTAGTCTCTTATACAATCAATAACACAAGCACACACTCATCCATACAGTCACTCTCAGAATCACACTCTCACATATAGTCAGTTATATACTCCGACACTCTTATATACTGCCTTTCACATATGTAGTTAATCACACATATACCACTGAGACATCCATTCACTCACCAATACACCCATACACACACTCACCCACCCATACAGCCCTTCACAGATGCACTCTTGAACCCATACACCCAGTGAATCACCCACACACACATCTATGCACAGAGTCACACATCCACCACCCACCCACACAGACACTCAGGCCCCCATACAGATACTCAGACAACCAATCAATAACCCATATAGACACTCATGTAGCTACTCACCAACGCATGGAGCCGCTTACACACCAACTGACAGACTGATACAGACATTCACACAGTTTACTCACTAACCCATGCATTCAGTAAGACAGGTTTAGTCACTCACTTATACAGTCAGTCACGCACCTACTAAATCATCCATTCAGACACTTATACACCCACAAATTCTTCAATACACCTTGGTATATATGTGTATATATATATGTGTATATATATATATATATATATATATATATATATATATATATATAAGATTTAAAATTTTCAGAAACACAGTCACTGGATGATGTCATGAGTGATGTCATTTGAGATGTCATCAGTGATGTCACTGACCATGTCATGAGTGATGTATTATGTGACGTCATCAGCAGTGCATTGCGGGGGCGCGAGTTATAGTTAGCTCAACTAACTATAACGGCTGAATTTCTCTGGTTTTGTACGAGTGAAATGTCCAACTAACTATAACGTCCCTGAAACCTGTGGTTTTTTTCAGTGAATATATATATATATATATTCACTGAAAAAACCATAGGTTTTAGGGACAGTTATAGTTACTTGGACATTGCACTCGCATACAAAACCCGTGAAATTCCCCGTTATAGTTAGTTCAGCTAACTATAACTCGCGCCCCACAATGCACTGCTGATGACGTCACATATTACATCACTCATGACATGGTCAGTGACATCACTGATGACATCACTGATGACATCTCAAATGACATCACTGATGACATCATCCAGTGACTGTTTCTGTAAAGTTTAAATATTTTTTATATATATGGGGAAAGACGTATTGAAGAATGAGTGGGTGTGTAAGTGTCTGTATGGATGATTTAGTAGGTGCGTGACAGACTGTATAAGTGAGTGATTTAACGTATCTTACTGAATGCATGGGTTAGTGACTAAACTGGGTGAATGTCTGTATCCGTCTGTCTGTTGCTGTGTAAGTGGCTGCATGTGTTTGTGAATAGCTACATGAGTGTCTATATGAGTTATTGAATGCTTGTCTGAGTATCTGTATGGGTGCCTGAGTGTTTGTGTGGGAGGAGTGTGTGCGACTCTGTGCATAGATGTGTGAGTGGGTGATTCACTGGGTGGATGGTTTCAAAGTGCATCTGTGATAGACTGTATGGGTGGGTAAGTGTGTGTAAGAGTGTGTTAGTGAGTGAATGTATGTCCCAGTGGTACATGTGTGAGTAACTACATATGTGAAAGGCAGTATATATGTGTGTTGGAGTATATAAATAGCTATAAGCGGAGTGAGTGATTGTGATAGTGGCTGTATGGATGAGTGTGTGCTTGTATCAGTGATTGTATAAGAGCGTAAGAATGTGCTAGTATTTGTATGAGTAAGTGAGCTGGTGTGTGTATAACTGTATAGGTGAGTAAATGGTAGTGTGTTTAATTATTTGCATGACTGACTAGAGTGTGTGAGTACCTCTATGGATGAGTGGCGGTGTTTGAGTGTCTATATAGGAGTATGAGTGCATATGATAGTCCTGTACTGAGTGACCGTAAGTATGAGTGACTGTACGGGTGAGTGAGTGGATGTGTGCGTAGACCTAATAATCAGTGAGTGGGTATGTAGTTATTGGTGTTGGAGTGTCTATGGTTTTGCGAATGGCAGTCTGTAATTTAGAGTGGGTGTATCAAAGGTTATATTAGGGTGTGAGGAGGTGCATGAGATTATCACGTGGATGATGTCATCAGTGATGTCATTTGAGATGTCATCAGTGATGTCATCAGTGATGTCACTGACCATGTCATGAGTGATGTAATATGTGGCGTCATCAGCAGTGCATTGCGAGGCGCGAGTTATAGTTAGCTGAACTAACTATAACGGGGGAATTTCACGGGTTTTGTACGAGTGCAATGTCCAAGTAACTATAACTGTCCCTAAAACCTATGGTTTTTCAGTGAATTTCAAAGGTTTTTAAATGCTAATTTGTAACTATAACGTGTCTGAAACCTATGGTTTTTTCAGTGAATTTCAAAGGTTTTTTAAATGCTAATTTGTAACTATAACGTGTCTGAAACCTATGGTTTTTTCAGTGAATTTCGAAGGTTTTTAAATGCTAATTTCTAACTATAACGTGCCTGAAACCTACGTTTTTTTAGTGAATTTCAAAGGTTTTGTAAATGACAATTTTTAAATGTATTAATTGTTATATTAATTTTTTTCATACTGATTTACTACATTTTTAGAAACAATTTTTTTTACATATTTTATTTTTTAAATTACATTGTAATTACATTATACATTACAAAAAATACTTTCTCAGAATGAATTACTTTAGTTTAAATACTTTGCAGATAGGCAATAGACTTTTAAGTACAGTAGTTACAGTTGTTGCAATGGGCAACACATTTTCAAACACAATGCAACATTCAGCTCAATGTGAATTTCTAGTTAAATGCAATTAGTTACTTTATGGATTACTTTTTCTAACCACAGGACTGGATCCTAGATTCAGTCCTGGTACATCTCCTGTAAACAGTTGAGTAAAAGCGTTTTGGTTACAGTCGTGATTTTTAAGGAATATTATTGTATTTTAAAAGTTGACAGAAACTTTTTCTCATAGAATCACCAATGTTATCCTATGGAAGGAAATTCACTTAGCAGGTAAAAACTGTTATCGTTACTTTTTCTTACTCCGTGTTGGATCCTGGATCCAGCACTGGTGCATCTCCTGTAAACAGTTGAAAGAATGCGTTTAAGTCATACAGGCGATTTTTAAGGAATATTTGTAGTTTGTGAAAATCAACACTTTGAAACTTTTTTGCTGAAAACCAGTCAATGTTAGCCTATGAAGGAAATTCAAGTTACCGGTAAGTACGGTTAAAATTACTTTTGAGGATCAGTACTGGGCTGAAAGATGCAGCACGGAGGTCTCTCCTGATAACAGGTGAGTAAATCGGAATTCGTATATCGGCTGATTTTAGAGGAATATTTTAAAGTTCCAAAACTCCACACTTAGAAGAATTTCCAAGTGAAACCAGTCAATGTTAGCCTATGAAGGAAATTCAAGTTACCGGTAAGTACGGTTAAAATTACTTTTCAGGACCAGTACTGGGCTGAAAGATGCAGCACTGAGGTCTCTCCTGATAACAGGTGAGTAAATCGGAATTCGTATTTCGGCTGACTTTAGAGGAATATTTGCACAATGGTGAAGGGAGGGGGCGGGGCCTGAGGTGACATCTGTGCAAACGCGCCCCGTGGCGCGTTTTAAGTTGGGGGATTAAGTCCCCTTGAATCATGAGGGTCCCTAGGGGCCAACTAGCCCACCAGGAACCTCCAATATGCGCCAGGGGGCTGCGTTGCAGAGACGTGTAGAGAGGCCACACCCTTTTTACACCTCTCTGCAACGCAGCTCTGTGGCGCTCTTTTTCTCTTTTTGGGCCCTGGGGACCCCATCCCCCAGGGCCTTACCCCTTTTTTTAAATTACATAAAAAAAAAAAAAAAACGGGGAAGGGGGCCGCGTGGCCCCCTTCCCTGGGCCTGTATTGGCCCGGGGACCCCATCCCCGGGGCATGGCCTCTATATTTATTATTTTGAGGGGGCAGCGTGGCCCCCTCCTCTGGCCATTTTAAGGCCCCGGGGACCCCATCCCCGGGGCCGGCCTTTCCATTTTTTTTTCTCTTCTCTTTTTTTTTGGGGAGGGGGCGCGTGGCCCCCTCCCGAGCCCTACTGCCCCGGGGACCCCATCCCCGGGGCTGGCCCTCTCCGTTGGGGACTGTGGGGGTCCCCAATCCCCCACAGCCCCGCCGGCTCCCCACGTCCCTTGGGAGCCGGCATTGCTGTTCCACATGGGGAGCAGCTGACATGCTGCTCCCCATGTGGAAAAGCAATCGGCTTTGGATATTGGAAGAGAGAGCAGGTTTCCCTGCTCTCTCTTCCAATATCCAAAGCAGTTTGCTATGGCAGGACGGGACACTGCAGGAGCCGGCCCTGGGGGTGGTGGTCCCCAGGGCCATCAAGGAGCTCCAGGAGGGGCCGCGCGGCCCCCCTCCCATTCAGTACACAGCCCCGGGGAGGTGGTGGTCCCCGGGGCATGTGGGGGGGCTGGAGCCCCCCCCACACAGGTTTATAATCTATAAAAAAAAAAGCCCGGGGAGGTGGTGGTCCCGGGGCTGCGTGAGGCTCAGAGCCCTCCCGCACCATTTTTAAAAAAGCCCGGGGGGTGGCGGTCCCGGGGCTTGGGGGCCTTTGAGGCCCCACACATTAAATTATCCCCCCCCCACCATGCCCCCGGGACTTGGGCCACCCGGGGGCCAATTAACATCGAAGCCCTTGTGGGACCCCCTGAGCAAACCTAGGGGGTCAGGGTGTTTCTACCCTGCCCCCTTTGTGCGCTTTGCGCACTTGTTTCTGTCCCTCGGTTCTACCGAGGGACAAAATGGCTGCCAACATTTCCTGAATCGGAATGTTGACAGCCAGCTGACAACCAATTAACATGCAGCTCGTGATCGGGACGGTGCGCGCAGGGTGCGCTGAGGGTACGCGGACCCTACTCGGCCATAGATATCACTAACTTTTTACTTTTCATTTTCTCAGCAACTACTGAATGGATTTACACCATTTAACAAAAGGGTTCTTTCTGAACCAAGAACTACCTCTTTGCCAAATTTGGTGTAATTCCGTTCAGCAGTTCGGGCTGTAGCCGTGTCTAAAGTTTCCTATGGAAAAGTGCATGGGGAAAACGCGTTTTGGGACCCCCTTTTTCTCGGCCCCCGCTTGACCGAATCCCCGAGACTTTCAGGGTAGGAGCGGACCGGAGCGGGCCACAAAGTTTGAAAATTTCGCGTAGATACGTCAACCGGCAAGAGAGTTATTTCAAATAGAATGTCGCGGATTTCCTATGGATAATAGGTTGTAACTATAACTATCTACTGGCGACCGCCAGTAGATAATATATATATATATATATATGCCAATCGAAAGTACCCGAAGTAAGAAGGCACCACACACAGCGTAAATTCAACCTTTTATTCTGGTAGACAGCAGCATGCTCAGCGAGGCCCTCGCAGCTTCGTCTTGTGTGCCATACGCGTTTCAGGAGCAATCCCCCTTGTTCACTGGCTAACGTCGAGGAAGAGACAGCTGTGCAGGTTTAAATCGCACTCGCGATTTGCATAGTAAAACCAGCCCCAATGGGCGTGTCCTGGCAAGGTATTCTGGTCTTTGTAGGCAGGTAAGTTCTTGTATCCTGGATGGATACTGCTGTTCACTTCCCTTAATGCTTTCAATTCCCTCTGGATCGCTGTTTGAAGCCCGGCTGGGCTGCTGCTATTTTCGTGTCCCACCAGACGGAAACGCCGTTCCATTTGTACTTTTGTATTTCACCGACAAATGGACCTGCTGGAGTATGCAGCGGGGTAGCCTTCGTGGCCAGGGCAGACCACATATATGCCAATCGAAAGTACCCGAAGTAAGAAGGCACCACACACAGCGTAAATTCAACCTTTTATTCTGGTAGACAGCAGCATGCTCAAGCGAGGCCCTCGCAGCTTCGTCTTGTGTGCCATACGCGTTTCAGGAGCAATCCCCCTTGTTCACTGGCTAACGTCGAGGAAGAGACAGCTGTGCAGGTTTAAATCGCACTCGCGATTTGCATAGTAAAACCAGCCCCAATGGGCGTGTCCTGGCAAGGTATTCTGGTCTTTGTAGGCAGGTAAGTTCTTGTATCCTGGATGGATACTGCTGTTCACTTCCCTTAATGCTTTCAATTCCCTCTGGATCGCTGTTTGAAGCCCGGCTGGGCTGCTGCTATTTCGTGTCCCACCAGACGGAAAACGCCGTTCCATTTGTACTTTTGTATTTCACCGACAAATGGACCTGCTGGAGTATGCAGCGGGGTAGCCTTCGTGGCCAGGGCAGACCACATATATGCCAATCGAAAGTACCCGAAGTAAGAAGGCACCACACACAGCGTAAATTCAACCTTTTATTCTGGGGCTGGTTTCACTACATAAATCGCGGGTGCGATTTAAACCTGCACAGCTGTCTCTTTCTCGACGTTAGCCAGTGAACAAGGGGGACTGCTCCTGAAACGCGTATGGCACACAAGATGAAGCTGCGAGGGCCTCGCTGAGCATGCTGCTGTCTATCAGGAATAAAAGGTTGAATTACGCTGTGTGTGGTGCCTTCTCACTCGGGTTCTTTCGATTGGCATATATGTGGTCTGCCCTGGCCACGAAGGCTACCCCACTGCATACTCCAGCAGGTCCATTCGCCTGTGAATTACAAGAGCGCAAATGGAACGGCGTTTTCCGTCTGGTGGGACATGAAAATAGCAGCAGCCCAGCCGGGCTTCAAACAGCGACCCAGAGGGAACTAAAAGCATTAAGGGAAGTGAACAGCAGCATCCAATTTGGATACAAGAACTTACCTGCCTACAACGACCAGAATACCTTGCCAGGACACGCCCATTTGGGGCTGGTTTCACTACATAAATCGCGGGTGCGATTTAAACCTGCACAGCTGTCTCTTTCTCGACGTTAGCCAGTGAACAAGGGGACTGCTCCTGAAACGCGTATGGCACACAAGATGAAGCTGCGAGGCCTCGCTGAACATGCTGCTGTCTATCAGGAATAAAGGTTGAATTACGCTGTGTGTGGTGCCTTCTCACTTCGGGTTCTTTCGATTGGCATATATGTGGTCTGCCCTGGCTACGAAGGCTACCCCACTGCATACTCCAGCAGGTCCATTCAGCCTGTGAATTACAAGAGCGCAAATGGAACGGCGTTTTCCGTCTGGTGGGACATGAAAATAGCAGCAGCCCAGCCAGGCTTCAAACAGCGACCAGAGGGAACTAAAAGCATTAAGGGAAGTGAACAGCAGCATCCAATTTGGATACAAGAACTTACCTGCCTACAACGACCAGAATACCTTGCCAGGACACGCCCATTTGGGGCTGGTTTCACTACATAAATCGCGGGTGCGATTTAAACCTGCACAGCTGTCTCTTTCTCGACGTTAGCCAGTGAACAAGGGGACTGCTCCTGAAACGCGTATGGCACACAAGATGAAGCTGCGAGGGCCTCGCTGAGCATGCTGCTGTCTATCAGGAATAAAAGGTTGAATTACGCTGTGTGTGGTGCCTTCTCACTTCGGGTTCTTTCGATTGGCATATATGTGGTCTGCCCTGGCCACGAAGGCTACCCCACTGCATACTCCAGCAGGTCCATTCGCCTGTGAATTACAAGAGCGCAAATGGAACGGCGTTTTCCGTCTGGTGGGACATGAAAATAGCAGCAGCCCAGCCGGGCTTCAAACAGCGACCCAGAGGGAACTAAAAGCATTAAGGGAAGTGAACAGCAGCATCCAATTTGGATACAAGAACTTACCTGCCTACAACGACCAGAATACCTTGCCAGGACACGCCCATTTGGGGCTGGTTTCACTACATAAATCGCGGGTGCGATTTAAACCTGCACAGCTGTCTCTTTCTCGACGTTAGCCAGTGAACAAGGGGGACTGCTCCTGAAACGCGTATGGCACACAAGATGAAGCTGCGAGGGCCTCGCTGAGCATGCTGCTGTCTATCAGGAATAAAGGTTGAATTACGCTGTGTGTGGTGCCTTCTCACTTCGGGTTCTTTCGATTGGCATATATGTGGTCTGCCCTGGCCACGAAGGCTACCCCACTGCATACTCCAGCAGGTCCATTCGCCTGTGAATTACAAGAGCGCAAATGGAACGGCGTTTTCCGTCTGGTGGGACATGAAAATAGCAGCAGCCCAGCCGGGCTTCAAACAGCGACCCAGAGGGAACTAAAAGCATTAAGGGAAGTGAACAGCAGCATCCAATTTGGATACAAGAACTTACCTGCCTACAACGACCAGAATACCTTGCCAGGACACGCCCATTTGGGGCTGGTTTCACTACATAAATCGCGGGTGCGATTTAAACCTGCACAGCTGTCTCTTTGTTAGCCAGTGAACAAGGGGGACTGCTCCTGAAACGCGTATGGCACACAAGATGAAGCTGCGAGGGCCTCGCTGAGCATGCTGCTGTCTATCAGGAATAAAAGGTTGAATTACGCTGTGTGTGGTGCCTTCTCACTTCGGGTTCTTTCGATTGGCATATATATATATATATATATATACATACACACACATACATACATACACACAATTCTTAAAACTGCATTTTTGTTTTATGAGATCAAAGTGGAATGGTTTCTTGCAGAAATCCACTAAATGACTGCCTGTGGTGCAGCACCCTATGATGAAACAAATCCAACAACTAATGATGGCCAGTGGCTTTCAATGCAAATGACACTGCCAGGACTGCATCCACACTCCAAAAAAAAGGTCTCATGCAACGCGAGTCCTGAAAGAACCCCTCTCCGCACTAGAGCCAAAACATGAGAGAACGGTTGCTCCTTAGAAAGCCCAGGTATCACTGGCTTGATCTATAGAAAAAGCATTTTTACGCAGATTCTTCTGAAGTCCTAAGGCTAGAAATGCGCTTTATTAACATATAAAGTTAATGTTTTTAAAACGTGATAGTTTTTCTACTGATTGCACCTCACCTCTATGGCACACTACAGTCAAATAGGTACCAAGGATTTGTCAATACTTAATATTTAAGCTGTGCAAAACTGATAAATAACTTTGAGTAATGTACAAGCTAGGCAACCTTTTACTCAACCACAAAGAGAAAATCATCAGAAATATAAAAGGTAAAACAGGAGAAAAGTTGCAACATAACTGTAACTTACATACTACCACCAGGGACAGATGAAACTAACCAAGCATCAGACCTTTAAGAAATATAAATGATAAAAATGTATCAATTATGCACAATCACAAACTCTAGAATGCTCCAGTAACTGAACAAGTACAAAGATAAGAACAAGCCAGCTGAATGAAAACAAACAAGGCCTAGTACGAATCGATTTTTGGGGCTCATATAAAAGGTCTCTTTTTCTAAGACATATATCTTTGACCTGGACACCCAAGTCATAGTGGCAAACACACCCTGTTAGTGTTACAATATCAGAAAAGGGTCGGAACCCACACAGTTTTTCTTCCAAAACATACTAATTCTCAACTCAAACGTAATAACTAGATCGTGACCGTGTCAGATAACAGGTTTTCAAGAGAACCACGCTGTTGACTCAAATCACCAGCTCAGAAACATCTGTTGCGAAAAACACGTAGGTGTCACTTAGAAGGATTTGCATTGTTTGCACATAGACACACACACGGGCTGTTCGGGCACAGTAAAGTTCTGGGAAGTGGTGGGAGGAAAGAGCGGAGGAAAATACATGAACTAGAAGGTTTCGTCAAGGGGAAACAATTACACCTACCACATCATTACAGACTGCAACTACATCATACAATAAGCGTTAACAAATAACTAACCAATTTCTTCTCCATTGCACAGATGTTTTTCTAAAAAGAAACCTAGAGGCAAACGAGATAGCTCACTGCATGTTTTTTCCACTTTTACCTTGAACACTGCTTTTATGTTCTGGTCATCAAAGTGGCAGGCTACGTCAGGGCTGTCTTAACAACATTACAGGCCCCCGGGCAAAGCAGGCCCTGCCTACACAACCACTCAAAGGAATAAAAATGTTCAACGGAAAATTAGTGTTAAATTCTGGTCTGCATGGGGCACCTATGCTCATGGAGCCCCCGGGCAACTGCCCAGCGTGTCCATGCGTCAAGGCGGCACTGGGCTATGTGTAAAGGCCTAGATGACGATCCTGCCAGTTTGATTGCTCTCATTTAGCACTTACCTGCCCGTCGTCCACTCGTACGACTGCGGAAAATGGGACCATCAGTATGGGTGGTAGGAGGAACAAGCATTTGCAATGCAATAGGTCTCGGATTTGTAAGAGTTAGAGGTATTGGCGTTGTAAATGACAATGTCTTTTACCCATGTGTTTTGGTTTTGAGTGGATGTATGTGGTGTGCAGTGGAATTATGTGGGTTGGATTGGAATTGTTAGTTGTGGAATTGTGTGTGGTGGAATTGTGTGGCGTGGAGTGGATTTGTGTAGTGAAATTTTGTGCAGTTGAATTATGTGTACAGTTATGTGGTATGCAGTGTACTGGAATTATGTGGAGTGGGATTGTGTGCAATGGAGTGTAACTATGTGAAATTGTAATTTGTGTTGTGGAGTGATATGTAGTGGAGTTTAATTATGTGGTGTGCTGTAGAATTTTGTAGCATAATGTGGAGATCTGTGGTGTGTATTGGATGTATGTGGTGTGTTGTGTAATTATGCAGTTTGTTGTTGAATTATGTGGTGTTGAATGGTAATGTGTAGAGCTGAATTGACTGCAGTGGAAGAATGGAGGGGTAGGACGAAGCGGATAACATGGAGAAGTGGTGGGTGGGAGAGGAAAGCAGCAACATGTGGAAAAAATTAACACTTCAATCAACTAGCACTTTAATTAAGACACGATTAAACGGAAACCAATTAAATGTCATTCATGTGTGCTTGGTCCGTGTGATAGAGAAAGGAAAGGAAGTGACGCATGGTCTCTGCTGTCCATTTAGGATGCAGCAAAGCTGAATGACAGACTCCAAAAATTGAGTAAGCAATAGGCGGGTTTAAGCCCTATATTGTATACCACAGAGTATTGCTCTGCGATAGCTCATAATTTGTCAGTTCGAGAAAAGGCTTTAAAGATAACGTAAAGAATTGCACAAAATAAATAAATGTGCACATATTTCACACAGGTCATCGTGAAAGACAATTAATCTGTTTAAAACAACTCAACATATAACTCATCAAAAGAGATGCACAAAATAAAAATGCTATTGAAAGGGCATAAAGAGCATGCAATATTTAAGGCGACCTTTACTAGAAATCATAAAATAAACTATTGCAATTAAAACAAAACAAGCAAGACTGGAGGAGTGGAGGAAAAGGAGACAGCAATGTGAAGAGGTGGTGGGTGCGAGAGGAATACAGCAATACGTGTAAAAACCTAGCACTTTTATCAAATAGCACTTCTATCAAGGCACGAGCGAACAGACACCAATTAAATGTTATCAATCTGTGCTTGGTTCCTGCACCAGAGAAAGGAACGGAAGTGACGCATGGCGTCTGCTGTCCATTTAGGATGCACAAAGCAGAATGATGGAGACTCCAACAAATGGATAAGCAATGGGCAGTTTCTAAGCCCTATATTGTATAGAACAGAGTCTCCGTTCAGCCCTAAAAAATATAAAAGCAAGTGCCCACATTAGGAAAAGCCTCCCAATTGAATATGTATATTCAAGTAATCAATTGTATTTTCCTAAAAAGCCATAACATTCATTACCCTACCATACCCACTAACAAAGTGAAGGTCATAATAACACCAAAAATAAACAATATGAAGCTTCCAAACCCTGGAGGGAGCTATTAAAATTGCAGCATTTACATATTATAAGTGTTCTGTAACATCAGGTAACAAACTTATTAGGAAAATACCTGACTAGCACAATAATGTGACCAAATCTGCAAAATGGAGATTAAACAGCTGTGCAGTCCGTTCAACTAATGCATGTATACCTAAAGCACCCTTAAAGTTCCTGATGCCAACAAGAACCCCAGCTTTAAGGTTTTTCCCCCAAAATTGTTTATCTACTTAAAGAAAAACTTTCAGAAAGTATAAAGATAGGCATAAAGCAGTCGACTGTATTTTTGAAATCTATCAAACGCAAATGCTTACCCAAAATAAATATACTGAAAAAAAAAAAGAATAACTTGACTGCATAATTCAGTTGTTACGTTTCCTCCCACTGATAAATTTGTAACGGAAGTGTCGTTGATTTTCTGTGATGCAAAGACGCTTTAGCCACTGTGGTTGCATATTACACAGCCCTCGAAGTTGAGTCTATGAGAGCAACATGTTCCATTTACCCCTGCCATGCTTATTGTTGTGAGGTGGAAGTGTAACTACAGAGACCTTCATTTACACTGTTCGACCCTGATGTGCTTATAACTAATATTATTATTATGAAGGCTAATGAAATCAGTAGAAATAGTTGCTATAGTGTAATACTGTAAAGCAAACTTAAAACTAATACTGTAGACTAGCCTTAAAAGTAATATGCAGACCAGCCTTAAGGCGGAGAGCTTGCTTCTCTCTTTCTCTCTCTGTTAACCACACAGCCCTGAAGGAGCTGTTGCAAGCTAAGTCACACCGAGAGAAAAAGCACAAACTTCAAGGACAGCGTGAAGTACTCCAGCTTCAGAACGCTCGCATAATTCCTAACATTCATGTAACTCAAAATATCCCGCAAAGAAAGAAAAGCAACATGCACAGAGAGTCCTGGCAAGGCTGCCTACAGTAAGGGAACGGAAGTAGACAAGTTACAAAATCCGCTCGTGCGCACTACAGCAGTCCTGCACTATTATAAGATTTGGGGGTTGTGTCCCGAAGAGTGGCCTTCTTAAGGTCAGGCAAGGTGTATTTGTTAGTATTGCTATACAATACTTAAAGTTACCGGATGGTTAAATCACGTACTTTGTGCCTGAAAACAAAAGGAATGCCGATCAGATCAAATCTAACCACTGCCAACAAGTGTGCTGTATTGGACTTTACATAATAGAGGAAGCACCCTAAGCATTGCAGACACGTCATGAATGCAGAAATGATAGCTATGGAATTGGTGTTGGTGCTTCACGGGCAGGCATAGCAATAAACCAGCATTGATTCCTGCATTTGAAACATTACTGTCACAGCTATGGCAGAGAGGAGCCAGCCCGCAGAGCAAGATGGCAAGCATGATACATCTGTTTTTTCTATATAATCGAATAAAGACCCCCAGTTTAAATTCAAATTAAGGTACCGACTGCCTGTAAATATACAAAATAAACATGGCTCTGATACCCCAAGTGTTCTTTGGAAGCCACTGCTCGAAATGCAAGATTGGACGGGCAGCAGCCCAGACTCCGAACTCGTCCTCACTTACCGAAGTTGCAGCCCTCCTGAGCTCCTTGGAAAATCCTAGAATCCATCCCCGGATGGGGAGACGGTCCGATTTGTAAAAGAGATCCTCCGCTCTGTACCGAGCTGCTCTGCCTGGCTCCATGTGCTCGGAGCACGCGCTCGCATCAGTGGAAAGCTCTGAGTACAGTGCTGTGACATCACTGCAGGCACACGCACGCACACACGCTCACTGTAGCACACACCCCCTTCTCAGGCTGCAGCAGCTCGAGCTCCGAAGCAGAGAACTACGTCGGCTGGGGGCTCGCCCTTGTAGGGCTGCCTCCTTCTTTGTATTCGGATGAGGACGGAAACATCTAATGCTCAGCGCTTTAGGCAACTCTGAAAATTACGGATTTGCCAACTTATCTGCCGCTTCTTCAGCCTCAGCGCATCAGCTGGGTTCAGCACTTTGCCACACGCTGTCCTGCAAGACCCTATCACATGACAAGAACCAGGCAGGCTTCAAGTAAACACGGCTTCCCAAAGAGGGCTGAGACACGTTTTCTATGGTTCACTAAGATTGACAATCGGTTGAATAAAGATATGGTTTATAAACCTGTCAACACACTCTCCTGCTAAGCAACATAGCTCCACAGACTTAACCAGTGGTGCGCGCGCACCACAGAGGAGCGGGTGCGGGAATCTAAACCAGTGGTGCGCGCGCACCACAGAGGAGCGGGGGGGTGTGGGGAAAGGGAGCCTGGCAGCGAGGCGAACGCGCGCTGCTGCGCGTTCTGGCCACCGTCGGGAATGGGAGGAGCGAAGGCGGGACATGCGCCCGCCTTTGCCCAATCGCGTGCCGTTTTTTTTTTTTTTTTTAAACGCACGCTCCAGCCAATGGGGGCTTTTGAAAGCAAAACCACACGCACGAGCGTGTGGGTCGTTTTCAGAAGCACTTTCTAAAGGTCTCGCGCTGCGCGAGCAGTGCTGCGCACTGCAACGCTAGGCCCGAGACCTAAGAAGGGAATATGATTTTATTGATTTGCCGTGATGTGTTACTTGTTGAATACCTGCCTGCCAGGCAAGCCGGGGTTGGTTGGGATTGACTAGCTGGCTCGTTTTGCTAACCGTTAGACCAACAGCAGTTATGTTCCATTGGGAGTTCAGGGAGAGAGAGCAGCAGTGGCATCCAATTGATGGAGCCCAGCATTCGTGTTGTGTCAGAGTGCATAAATCGAGAATTGCCATATCCAGGACTAATAATCCAAAAATGATCTTTCTGACCTGGGTCAGTTTCGAACTCTAGCTGATATTTATCAAATGGCTTTCAGCAGAGCCTTTCTGCATATTGAGTTACTAGAATTAGGGAGCCCACACTAAACAAAAAATGTAAATTCTGGTGGAGCTAATAGTACAGCCTTTGTACTGGGAAATGTTGAAGCAGATTGAGTTTTGTGAGTCCCATTCCCCTCATCCCAACCTACGAAAAGAAATACACCTAACAGTTAGAAAAGTGTATAATGGTCACAAGTGGAAAGGCGAGGTAAAAAAAAAAAAAAACATACACACAAGTGAGCTCTGAACTTAGGACAAGGCCAGCTTATTTCACAAAGAGGAGGTGTCTAGATTCAGAAAATGTTTCCACAGTTGGAGCAAATTTCATACTTTCTGGATCTCAACAAATGTGTTAAGTACTCAAGAAAATGTATGACACTAGCAAATTTACTTGCTTGCTCCAATACATAAACATTTACACAAGTGAGAATTTTCAAAGCATAGAATTTAACGTTATACTAATGCGCTTTAACAAACTGGCCTCTGATTATTACTCTTAAGAACTATACATATACCAATACAGTAAAGGAAAAAATATTTTTGGCATTCCTGTAAACCACCATTAAACAGAGGGTTTTCATCATCCATGAATACTCATTCAACTACTATCCATGACTGCAGTAAATGGATTGTGTTGCTAGGATGAGAAACTTCTAGTAAGAGGTATTTAAAGACTCAAACTTATAACTCTGTAGGCGTTCACCTACTCTTGAAGGCTGGCCTATATAAACCAGCCCTCAAGCTGGCTTTTACACTTGTGAATGAAAAGATTGGACCATTATGTCTAAATTTGCATTTACAAATGCCCTTTGTGAGCTAAAAGTGTTGACAATATCAGTAATTAATCCTTGCAAATTAAATTTTTGAGTGCCTACATTGAAGGTGGGACACTTTAAACAGGTCTAACATCATGTACCTCTTACAAAATATACCCACCCTATCCTACCTCACCACATCACACTTGACTTCTGTGAAAATCAATAGCTACCAGGGGGATCAGCCAAAAAGAATAAACACTAATTGACTGGACAGACAACACTGATGTTTAGAATATTCTTAAAGGAAGTAAACAATTCAAAGAATGGGGCATATTTATTACCAAAGCAACCACTGAAAAATATTCTCATGTCCGATCAGAGAGGCATTATCTATTTGGGTAGCACAAAGAAGCAAGTAGCATCCTGAAACTAAGTGACCCAAAAGATAACGCCAGCAATTATGGGAAGAAAGATCATAGTTCAATTGACAAGGGGCAGAAGTGAGAATCACCTTATGAATGATTCAACAATCTGATTGGCCTTGGCTTCCCACAGCTCTCACAATAAAAGGGCGGTCAAACTCCTAGGGCAGTTGGAGAAAACACAAAACTCCGAAAAGATGCGCTAAAGATAATCACCTGGAATGCGGCAGGCCGAGCTTCGCTTACAGCAAACACAGAGACACTGAAGTATCTTTACACCGGCAACATTCTAAGCTATCAAGAAACATGGCTGATCATTCCCATCCTAGAGTTAAAACAAATCACATCCCGGCACACACAAAAAATCTGTTTGGAAGACCAATGGGTGGCCTAGCAATATATGTGAAACTGGATCTGCACATAAAAGTCAAAGAATGGACCTACAACTCTCGGGATGTACAGATAGTTAGCATGAATGGACTTGTACCAGACAGAAGGACCACCACAATCTCACATATAAACCTGTACGTTAATCCCCAAAGAGACGCAAAAGCGGCCAATATCAAGAACATAATTGAACAAATAAAAACATTTTTATATGAGCAACCGGGGCCACAAGGGCATGGTAGTTGGAGACTTCAACACCCGAGATCTGGGCCAATCTGAGGCGACCATCAACGAACCCTTACTACAAGCTTGCCTCAGAGAATTTGACCTAGGATCGGCCGATCTAGAAGGGGCCGAAGGGTGCAAATCAATTCACACTTTCAAAGACATATCAACTCTAGACAATCTTTTTAAGCAAAGACCTGTTAAAAAGACAAATACGGTACAAGGTCCAGCAAAGAACTGAAAGTGACCACCACCCCATTTGCACAGAAGTCAACATGGGAGCAATGACACATAAGAATTACAAATCAGCAGGTTGCTCTCTCGAAAAGAATCAAATGGGGCCCAGCCAGCATGGATAAGTACTCTCGCTGGAAAACAGCCTATATGCACACAACTTGGAGTAATGAAGCATGCCTGGTAGAGAAGTGGTCCTCATTGCTAGAAAAACTACATGGAGCACTCATGCTCCAAAAACACACAAAGCAACTAGTAGTAGCACCCACAAGAAGGACACTCCTGTCCCCCAAGGCCAGGGAGTTATTGGAGAGCAAACATAAGTGCTGTTATGCAGAATCAAAACACAGAAAGGAGAAGACTAACAGCATGGAAAAAAATATGAAAGAGGCTAGAAAACAGCATAATAAAATAGCCTGGAACCTGAAACAACAACAACCTCAGGAACAATGGGAACACATACATGCTTTCTTACCACCCAGTAAGACCCTTCTGGGGATACGTAAACGGTCTAACAAACACAACGAATCAGTAAGGATAACATAGTACAGGCCAATATATGAGAGGGGCACCTAAAAAACCTGTACATAGATCTCGATAAAACAAGAGCCAGCAATGCAACTTCGTTGGACAACACATTAGAAGGCCTGGAAGACAGTCAAATAACAGTCGGAAACCTTGATGATCTTGGAGAGCATTCAGAGAGATGGGGCCCTTGGGCTGAATGGAATACCCGGGGGAATTTTCAAAGAAGATGGAACCATTTGGGCTCCTTTGATGCTCAATCTGTTTAATGATTGCCTCACTACATCTATCAAGCTTGGAAAAGCTCCATCCTATACACAAAAAGGGCGATCCTACCCGACCTGATAACTACAGGCTAATAGCCCTACGAAACGTCAACTGCAGAGCATATGCAAAAGTGCTACTACACGAGCTGAAATGCTAGATCAATGAGAATAACATCATTCCAACTTATCAGACAAGGTTTAGGCCTAACTCCTCCCCAATGGACAATGTCATTGCTCTCTCATACCTGGGAGCCAAGGCATGTGAAATGACCAGACCACCATTATATGCCTGTTTCCTAGACTACGCTTGATGGCATTGATCATAAAATCCTCTGGAAAAAACTGGCATGATGGGGCATACCGAGACAACTGCTTGTGCCAATAACAGCACTATACACCAACACTTGGGTGAGGACCAAGATAACACAGATCGACACCACAACAAGGATCACCACCAACAAAGGGCTTAAACAGGGTTGTTTCATCGCCCCCACATTGTTTAATCTATATACAGCAGATCTAGGTGAGGAATTACTGAAAGGAAAAAACTTCCCACCGAAATTGGGCCAGATGAAACTACCAATAATGCAATATGCAAAAGATCTGGTATTATTAGATCAACCCCGTATTGGGATGAGGCAGGCCCTGGACATACTATACTGCACACACACAACGCATGGAATGCTCTGCAGGGGAGCGCCGAGAAAACTTAAATCATGATTTTCGGCAATAGAACCAATAAATATCAACTTGGCCCATTGAAGATAGGCACAACTAGTAAATACAAATAACTCGGAGTCTGGTTGGCAGACACTGGAAAATACCTACATAGCAGCCAACTGCGTTAGCAGGAAAAGCAGCCAAAACCACGTATGCCATATCTAAAATATATCATAACCTACACAGCCACTCGGCAGAGGTGATGCAAAGAGTCATTGGGGCAAAATTATTACCAACAATGAATTATGGCCACCTTGCTTTCCCTGGAAGGCTCACCACGCCACTAGAGTGCAGCCATATAGCCACCTACAGAAAAATATTTGGCATTCCAAAAAACACTTGACGCACTGCACTATTAATTCGTCTTGAGTTTAACCTGGTGAGCATGGACATTGAGTGCAAAAAAATATATAATCAAATTTCCCCACCTTGTGACCAGGGCAAACCCAGAAACCCTAGGAGGAGCACTAAACACAATATTTATGGATAAACAAAGCAAGTGGGCGAAGTACCTTGGCTCGACCAGAACATTAAAAACAGACGCAGAAAATCGACCGACCCCCCAATTTCTACAGCACAACTAAAGATAAAGGAAAAGGGCACGGTGGCCTCAAGAGAACACGATATAAAACAAGTCAGAAATATTAATTGGATTTTAAATCCAACACCTTCCCTACTGTTGCACAGACTGGAGTAGGAATAGTAAAATATACTATTCCAAAATCCAGCACTTCCCTACGGCGAGTCGTTGTAATGGAACGTGTGGCAACGAAACGTTAGTTGAATTGCCTGCGTTGTAAAGGCATGCATGAATACGTCATAAATCCAGAGTAGTGGGGCTCTCGGCATCACACGAAGCCACACATTCTCAACCATACTTGAAATCAGCCATTGGAAAATAAGCCTCTAAGAACATACTAGCACTTAGGCTCTTAAAAACGCCCATATGGGAAAACAGGGCACACTGGAAGAACTTGAAGCAGAGGCATGGACAATGTAGGATGTGCCAATACCCCTCAAAAACACCTGTCACTTTGCATGCTGTTCCGCAGGCCTGCTACAACAGTAGCAAAAGTACCCAAGGCCAATCTTTTTGCAGCATGGGTCAAGAACACGCAAAGAGGCACTAAAGCTAATCTACACCACAGTGATACCAAAAGAATTAGCTCAGTAGGGAAAATTATTTTTGGAAGCCGGCTGGTTCCTACATGAGGCCTGCCCGATACCGGGGCAGCCACTGCAAATTCCTTAAAAAAAAATTGGAAAAGAGGCAGGCCGCTGAGTACATGGGCACACTATGGTATGAGTGAACTCGAGCACGAATCACTACTTATCCTGCCTAAAACATAATACTCAAGAGACAGTTTGTGACATAGTCTACACTGCATCATTAACGGACACTCATGTCCTTTATATTTTTAGATACTAGCACTTTACAATGTTGCACTTTAACCACAGCCTTAGGGTTTTAAAATAAAGTTTCAAAGATAGCACATTGCGAGTAGCTGCTTATTTGCACAATAGTAATTTTTACTTATTTATGTTTGTACAATTGTTTGTTTCCTGTACTCTGAACTTTAATGGACTTGATTGTCTAAATAAATATTTTACTTTACATTGAAATAAAATGAGCAAAAGGGAAAATCAGACATGACCGACTCAGCTGTAAGACGTTAGACATTGCCATAGGTCCACATGGGTTGGCCAGGAGTAATTAAATCTATTTGAGAGACCACAAAGAAAAAGACATTGTGAATATTAGTTCGTGACTGAAACCTGCTACAGAAAACAATACTGCTGTTAGTGAGGGCAGCAAGTGCTAGTAACCACCTTACATGGATTTCTAACGCTTGCTAATAAAGGGCAACCACGGATAAAACGTTCTCTGTGGTAACTGGTGCCATTTCAACTGCAATTTTTCAAGAAAAAAAGTACAAAAATATGTCGAGGCTTGAGTGCAACTGTTGCCATTATACTGAGAAATAAAATAGTTCTCGTAACAAGGCCTCTGGCCCAAAACATGCAAGTGCGACGCACCCACGTTATGAACCCAGTCACACCGTTTCATTCTAAACATCCCCCGCCCACCGCGCGCTTGACGTCAGAACGAAAGTTGAAGAGTAGAGATTGGACCTGAAGCCAACTAGGAGTCGAATCCCTTTGTGACGTCATGACCGGAGCAAACAGCGGCAAAGCTTGTGGGCACGCGCTGGGCTTTCCCATACACGTCTTGGGGAAGTACAACCTGTTGCGTGCAGATAGAGCAGCGCCGCGCCGCGGTGGTGGAAGGCTGCACAGCAGCGCCAGTACTGCACGTACACGAATCTCCCCAGAGGGGCAGCGGTCAACTACATACTTACCAAACAGATACAAGAAAATAATGTATTGTAACTTTTTCACCCCAAAACTCCAACTGTCCAGTGACTAAATAATTCAGCTGCGCAGTTAGCCAAGCACAGTCCCACCGGGGATTTATTAGGGCGCATGCACAAGAGCTCGAAATGCGGATCAAATTAAGCAGAGGGAGAGAAGGAAACTGTAGTTTCTTTCAGAGCTCTGCTGCAATGCGGCTGCCTTTATGATGCCTCCAGACCCTTTTTAGACTGACTTCAATTAAAATACCCCAGAGACTCGTGCTGTGTCTTGGCTGATGGCATTTATGCCAATACACTATTAATGTGCAACTTTAAAAAGGAACAATAGGACGGACATGGGTCAACACTGACAACAGTCACGGAGCTAACCTCGGCCTCTTACAGAGAGATACAGAGCTTTAACTGTGTATGGCACGCGCAAAATGACGAACCGCAATGTCAATTTAGACGACTTTGAGCAGCACGAAGACAACCACAGCATTGCAGCAGAGGATGAACGATGGACTGAGAACGCCAAACGCAAACGCGCGGCCTTGCAGAGAGGTGCACTTTCTCCCATGCATGCATCACACCACGGATGCAGACATTGCACGTTACACTGCAGCGTGACTGGACGATCTGAGACCATTGCACCGAAACCATCATGGGCTCTCCGCCACGTCCAACTAACATGTCACTTAGGTCAAACCCCATGAAATTAAAGAGACAATGATAAGGGAGAAAAGAATGTTCATTCAACCAAGCTTGGTTAAATGAACATTACCACACATGTCACTTAGGTCAAACCCCAATTTTTCTGCAGCTGCGGAAGCGCAGATCTCCTGCCACGATTACAACTTGCAGTTTGTTTTTCTTTATAGCAAAACAAACGAAACCACTTTGGATCTTCACCAACAAATCTGGTAGTAACAACAAAACAAGATTTTTCCGTGTAACAAAAAAGCAGCAGAGACAACTGTAAATAAAGGCGCACAGCGTAGACCGGCTAGCAAACGTACAATAGAAACGGTCCCAACAAATGAGGAATCTTCTGTGCTTTCTGGCATGCATAGGTTGTCAACCATTGCTTATTCCTGCAATTATCTTTAACTTGTACTTGATTTAATTATAATGCCTACAGTTTGATCTTGCTTGTAAAAGGCACAATACAGCTCATCTTACAATACGAAAGAATTTCTCTCTAAATCCTAAGGAAATTCGACATACAAAAATGGTTTTATGTTATGCACTTAATGTGCCACAAATACCTTCCATTACGTATACATTCAGCGTGCAATTCTAATATGACTTTTTTTTTTTTACTTTCTTTTATAATGATTTCCAAGGTTTATCATACCCTGTGCCCCCCCCCCCCACCACACACACACACACAATTCACAAAAAGCACGAACGTCATAGTCCACAGCGCTTACTGTCACTATAATCGGATTGATGCCAGTGACAATTGTGGGAAGGCAGAATTGTAGCCCTTTAAAATGCCCCCGTGCAGCAGGCACCGCTGCATACACTGCACCCCGTTTGGCACTTACGTATTTCTTCTGGATGATGTTTCTCTTGGGCCTTTGCTTGTTCATCTTGAGATCCATAGGGGGGTTGGGATAAGCCGCATGAATTAAAAAACGAAAACGCCGCGGAAACACAAAAGTCCAAGAGGTGGGAAGGTACAAAAATAAAAATAGATCTCGTTTCTTCGGTTGGTTTGTTATTGTTCAATTTGCGCTCGTCTTGTAATCCTTTGTTGTTGGTTTCTTTCTATAGTCGGAACATGAGCAAACACGAGATGTGGGAAAGGTATTCAAAACATTATTAAAAATAGAGTACTTCGGTAAGACTATCATGACATGATGGGCATTTTTTCTTCCAGGCTTAGCAACAAAAAGGAAGGAGGTGGGGCGCCCTGAGCTCCCTGCACCCTCAGAAACGACAGATCCGGGGCGAGGGGGTGCAGCGAGGGGTCCCTGGCTACATCCTAAGGGGGTAGAGGGGGCGGGGGGCTGCGCGCGGGGGCCTGCGGCTACGGGGGGCTGCGGGATCCGTGGTGCTGGCTGCGCTGCCCTGGCTGCCGCTGTGCCGTGTGTGTCTGTGTTTGCAGCTCCCCGGCCAATAGGAAGCGAGCTGCTCGAGCAACTTTAAATGGACTGCTCCCAGCCTCCAGGACCCAGGGAACGTCGCAAATTTTTGTTTTGCAGATGGAGGCGTGCAAAGCGGACGATGAAACACACAGTCCCGCAGTGGGGTAGAGACAGATGCGAGTGGGCGTAGGAAAACCGTGACTTTTAGATAGCAGTTTGTAAAAGGTTCACGGGAAAAGCTGAAGTCGCCGCTGTTATCGAGCGGGTCGACAAAAGTGAAACGCTCCCTGGCCGCACGGCACGCTCTGCTGCTGGAGAAAAGGGGGAGGGTGACTCCGCGGTGACACCGGGATAGGAGGTCGGATATCTTGGTCCGGCGCCCGGTCTGTATCGAAAAAAGAGCCGCGTATCCGGTGTCTTTCAGTGTGTTCGTTTGCCCTTGAACAAGGGGAAAACCGAGGTATCGGCTTCACGCTCGCTGCTAAGTTGTAATTTCTCCAATACAAAATGGCAGCCGCGAATGAACCACACCTCCCAGGGTGCCTCTGGGGCTACATAAACGCCCGCCCACATCCTTGTGGGTGATTGGTTAAACGCGGTGTGCGTTTATTGTCCTTGTGGAACTCCGGGGCTGGGCAGAGGGAGAGGTCTACAGGCAAGAGACAAGACTAACCCTTGACGTCACCCAGTAAGCTCGCTCCCGCCGAGTAAATACGAAAAAGATCCTGGAGAGCGGTGCCGCGCTGCAGACTAGCTGACGCAGCCGAATAAGTGGGGGTGGCCGAGAGATAATAACTTTGCTGGAAAACGTGTTCGGAATGGAAACACATACCGACCGCTTCGTCCTATTGGAACGCTCCTCACAGACTACCATGGAGCATTGAAAGAGGGTGCTGACTTGCTGACTTTCACTCTGTGCCCACACGTCCATCCAGTTGGAGGGGCGGAACGTGTCTGCACTCGCGGCGGAGCCATCTCAGGACACCCGCCCGGGACTAGCTGTGCCTCCTGCGGGGTACTGCGAGGTCACCTCGCAAGAAACAGCCGCTCAGTGCTGCCAGGCGCCTGGTCTTACTGCCTGCTTCGGCCCCTGCTCACTCGCACACTTTCCTCTTCGAAAAAGGCGACGCTTCTGCCGTGCAGCCGAAAGTCTCTCACGCAGATGAGTTTAACTTTATTGTGCCACAAAACAGGCTGCGTGCGGGTTGGGTTGCATGTTATGCTGTGAAATGATTGTTTAGATACCGATAGTGTGTTTCTCTTACCAACCTGTTGTGAGAACGGCATCTACAGTATCACACCGTGCATGCAGACCTCTAACAACAACGTTGTAGCTGTTGCTCCAAAGAATATTCTTCGTATTTTACTTGCAACTCAGGATTTCGTAATTTCTGATACTCCCATTTTATTGCAAGACTCTGGCCTCAATAATGATTACTGCTTCATCATTTTAAACTTTAGCAGCAAAGAAAATCAACCTGGAAGTGACATCCAACGTTGCCGCTTTTTATTAAAACAATGTAAGCCACTGAACATGCTAGCTCTAGTCCTAATTGTAAGGCAAACTGATAAAATGGCTGCATAAAATAATCCCACAGAGCCGACAATTTTTGGAGCAAAAGTAGTTTACTCCGCAATCCAGCCTTCATGTACAATTACGATCCAGATATCGATTCCTAGTGATCCTTCCCCATACCCTTTTAAGTTGCAGTATTTGTAAGAAGCTTGCACATACACATTGATATGTAACACTAATTATGACCTAACAAAGAGCACACCTTTACAAAGCCACTGCACCCTTTAGTTAGGTCCAGGATGCTCGGGCCCCTTGGAATTGTGCGGCCAGAGAGGGCCAAATTATGCGGCAGGCTTAAGTAAATTATGCAGCAAGAAGAAGGGCACAATGCAGCACGTTTTGTAGCAAGCTGGCTCTGTATATACTAATCCACTTCCTGATCCTCACACTAAGCCGGCTGAGCACGAATCACATGGCTGATTCCCGGTGGAGCTGCTCCGACAGCTATAGGGGAGATTGGCTTTGGCACACCGCTATGGCCGTCACCTACCCAGCCGGACTTTGGACATATGTCTCGTCAGTTTCTCCGCAGCTGTCTCCTTCCTGTGGCCTCCCAACTCCCCTTGATCTTTTTTGGATCTTGATTTTCTTGTTCGCTAGTAACTCCTGTCTTGACTACGTAATCATGCTGTAACTAATTAGAAATTTTTGTAACTTGTAACATGCTGTTTCCTTATGTAAAGCGCTCTGATACCTCTGGGTCTAGCCAGCGCTATATAAAACTCAAATAAATCCAAAAAAGAGGTATAGTGTGCACAGAGTCCAGTGAGTCACCAAAGGTATAGGAGAGGATCAAGTAAACAATACCTTACTCTCATTTTAGTGGTAGCTGGGCTGGGCAGTTGGTCTTATCAGAGAGTAGTGTGAATGCATTTGGTGTACATACTCATACAAGGCAGGAACACACACTCAATGACTAACTACAGGCCAATGGTTTGTAAAATATTACTTTAGTTACTTTTTATTTTTAGTAACCAAGTTGAACTCAGTTACAGGTAAGTACACTTTTCAATTATGCAATACTTTCAAGTTATTACTGGCAAAGGTTTGTATAGTCTTGGCGGAGTTGCGATATATCGGTCCTCCTGTGTACTCCTGTATCTTGCATACTCTTGTTGTTCTGACGTACTTGTCTACCTCTCTTTTGTCCCTGAAGATCTGTAAAGCACTCCGATACCCTCATGGGTCATGTTCGCACTATATAAAACTCTCTATAAATAAATAAATCAAACAATACTTTTCATGTGCTGGTAATGCTTTTCAATGTAGAAAAAAAGATAATTTGTATTCAGGATCAGCACTTAGTACAATACAGTGAGAGGCCAATGCAATCCTATGGGAGGAAAGACATGTGGGTAACTTACAGGTAAATAAACGGTTTTCAGATTCAGTCTCCAGGGGTTTTGGTCATTACTGGGAAAGGGTCGGACCAAGGTAGGTACTTGTGAAGAATGAAAGTTCACGCAGGTGAGTACAAAACAGGTCAAGTTTATTAATCTAAAGGAGCCCATATTGCTACATCATCTTCCCCCTTTTAAACAAAAACCCCCCCACAACTAGTGCATGTAAAAATCTTTAAACTTAGCAGGGCAACCAACATTGCGAGCTGGTCTACCCCGAACCACCTCCAAAGTACCCCCCCCCCACCTCTGCAACCACAGCAGGTGTATCAAGCACATAGGGTGAATTTAACAAATTTCCCCCCACAACCTCCTATGATGAAGTGGAGGCAAAATCATTTCTGTCCACCCACCATGAATCATCAATATGAGTGAAAGGGCCCATTTTAGCTAAAATCCCAGTCTGTGCTTGTGTGATCTTCACAAGATGTCTCTTGCTCCACCACCCTTTCCCATCAAGGAACACTGCACCTGTAGATATTTTGATGATTTTAACAGGAGACATGAATTTAGACTCGCCCATGTGTGGTTTCTTAACGAGTACCCAGTCACCAACTGTGAAGACCAGTTCTTTCACCCCTTTCTTTCTATCTCAGTGTTCTTTGGAACGCCTCTGAGACTCTTGAACTGACTGACAAACCTGACTATGCATTGCAGCATCGCTTTGAGAGATAGTTTTATGTCTCAACCAATCGGGACATACATTTGATCTGGGATCACGTCTCCTCAACAACTTAAACGGAGATACTCCTGTGGTACTGTGAGGTGTAGCAGCATGCCCACAACTTTTGCCTAGAAACTCCTCCACATCGAGACCACTGACTAGCGCAGTCTAAATGCTTTCCTTCAAGAACCGGTTGACTGTCTCAACTAGACCATTCGAAGTGGGAGAGTAAAGTGCTACCTGCAAGTGAGCACTGTGATTGACATCAACAAACCTCTTTTTTTTTTTTTTTTTTTTTTTCTAAGGCATACGTGAAGTGTGTCCCATTGTCCGTTACCACAAAGGAGGGCACACCTTCAGATTGAAAAACTTTCCTCAAAAACTCTATCACAACCAAAGTATTGGGAGAACTGGCAACATATCAAAAGGACCTGCAAATTCCAAAGCAACCGTTTCCCAAGGATTCTCAGGTAACTGAGTGACATTCAAAGGCAACTCAAATGTTCTCCAGTGTTTATCAGAATGAGGACAAACGCTGCATGCATCGATTAGCCTTATCAGCTGAGAGTCCATGGAAGGCCGCCAATAGTGTTGCTACAAATTCTTGCATGTGGCACTGATACCCACGCGCCCCTCATGAGCAATGTGAACTAGAGTCTCACAAAGAGTAACGGGGAAATGCACAAATCATTCCGAATGAGCAGCCCATCAATGACCAATAACTCCTCAGATATTTTAAGAAAAGGCTTGGCATAAGCTTCCAGATTCCTTTCCTGAGGCCAGCCCTTGTTGATAAAACCAACCGCCTTACTTAACACAGGATCAGATCCAAGCGCTTTCAACCATTCTGCTTTGGAAACTACCCCTTTGTTGTTCAACAAGTCATCAACAGAAGCTACGACGCACTCCATGTCTTCCTCATTATCCAACTCTGAATTAGACGGCAACGGAACTCCGGACAGATGGTCTGCGCTGCAATGTTTTCCCTCCAGGGATGCATCTACAGACCCCCCGGACCCCGACCACAGTTCAGCGATTCCATCGCTGACTTCGTCAGCACACACGCCATCTCCTCCACGGACTACATCCTCCTCGGGGACCTGAACTTCCACCTCGAGAACAACAAGGACACCAACTCCACCACCCTGATCGACAACCTCACCACCCTCGGACTCAGACAGCTCGTGACTACACCCACCCACGCCGCCGGCCACACGCTAGACTCCATCTTTTCCGCAAGCCCACACGTCTCCTTCAACCACACCTCCGAACCCCACTGGACTGACCACCACTGCATCCACTTCACCTACAGGAAGCCCACCACGCACCACCGCACCGAACAAATGCCTCGCCGCTGCTGGAGCAGAGTCACGGAAGACCAGCTAACCACAACCCTCGCCCTGAGCCCACCCGCCGAACCCTCCGACCCCGACACCGCCGCCCGCAACCTCAGACAGTGGATCGACGACTGCGCCAACACCCTCGCCCCGCTCAAGAATCCGCCCAACAGCCACACCAGCAAGAAAGCCACCTGGTTCACCGAAGACCTCCAGGCCTCCAAACGAACATGCCGAAAACTGGAGAAGATCTGGCTCCACGAACGGACAGCGGACAGCTACGCCGCCCACAAGAGCGCCACCCGCAATCACCATCACCTCATCAGATCCGCCAAAAGGGCCTCACTCAAAGACCGCCTAGACAACAACGCACACAACAGCAAAGAGCTCTTCAACATCGTGAAGGAACTCTCCAACCCCAGCTCCAACACCAACGACATCCAGCCGTCGCAAGACCTGTGCGACTCACTGGCCACCTCCTTCCACCGCAAAATCGCCGACATCCACAACCACTTCAACACCACGACCGCCCCGGCAACCACCGAGACCACTGCCCCCACAACCACCAACCGCCTGCTCTCCTGGACCAACATCAACGACGAAGACACCAGCGAGATCATGAACACCATCCACTCCGGTTCACCGCTAGACCCGTGCCCTCACCACATCTTCAACAAAGCCAGTACAGCCATCGCGCCCCATCTCCGGAAAATAATCAACATCTCCTTCGAGACAGCAACCTTCCCGGAAAACTGGAAGCACGCCGAGATCACCGCCTTACTCAAGAAACCCAAGGCAGACCCCAAGGACCTCAAGAACTTCCGACCCATCTCTCTGCTCCCGTTCCCCGCGAAGGTCACCGAGAAAATCGTCAACAAACAACTGACCCGCTACCTCGAGGAGAACAACATCCTGGACCCTTCCCAGTCCGGCTTCCGCAGCAACCACAGCACCGAAACCGCCCTCATCGCCGCCACCGATGACATCAGGACCCTGCTAGACAACGGAGAAACAGCAGCCCTCATCCTCCTGGACCTATCAGCCGCCTTCGACACGGTCTGCCACCACACACTACGAACACGCCTTCACGACGCCGGGATCCAAGAGAAGGCCCTGGACTGGACCACATCCTTCCTTTCCGGCAGAACACAAAGCGTCCGCCTCGCCCCTTCCGATCCAAGGCTACCAAGATCATCTGCGGCGTACCCCAAGGCTCCTCCCTCAGCCCAACGCTGTTCAACATCTACATGGCACCCCTCGCCCACGTCGCCCGACAGCACAACCTCAACATCATCTCCTACGCCGACGACACCCAGCTGATCCTCTCCCTCACCAAAGACCCTCACACCGCCAAAGCCCACCTCCACGAAGGAATGAAGGCCGTCGCCGAATGGATGAGGACCAGCCGCCTGAAGCTGAACTCGGACAAGACGGAGGTCCTCATCCTTGGTTCCAACCCTTCAGCCTGGGACGACTCCTGGTGGCCAACATCACTGGGAACAGCCCCGCCACCCACCGACCACGTACGCAACCTAGGGGTCATCCTCGACCCCACCCTCTCCATGACTAAGCAGGTCAACGCCGTTTCCTCATCCTGCTTCAACATCCTCCGAATGCTCCGCAGGATCTTCAAGTGGATCCCCACTGAAACAAGAAAAACAGTCACCCAGGCCCTCGTCACCAGCAGGCTGGACTACGGAAACGCCCTCTACGCGGGAACGACTGCTAAGCTCCTGAGACGGCTGCAACGCATCCAGAACGCCTCTGCACGTCTTATCCTCTACATCCCCCGACGCAGCCACATCACACCCCACCTGAGAGACCTGCACTGGCTCCCTGTCAACAAGAGGATAACCTTCAAGCTCCTCACCCACGCACACAAAGCACTCCACAACTCCGGACCAGCCTACCTCAACAGACGACTCAGCTTCTACACCCCCACCCGCCAGCTCCGCTCGACCAGCCTCGCCCTCGCCACAGTCCCCCGCATCCGGAAAACGACCGCCGGCGGCAGATCCTTCTCCCACCTCGCCGCCAAGACCTGGAACACCCTCCCCACCAACCTCCGACAGACCCAAGACCTACTGGCCTTCAGAAGACTCCTCAAGACCTGGCTCTTCGATCAGTAGCAGCACCACCCCCCTCTTCCCCCAGCGCCTTGAGACCCTCGCGGGTATGTAGTGCGCTTTATAAGTGACATGATTGATTGATATTTCATGGTGAATGAAACTCCTGAAGACGTGCCAATAGTCTAACCAGTCTAGACAACGCCTTACCAGTGCCACTCCTATCCTACATGTATACGAGCGGTTTGTGATCAGTAAAAATCTCATATCTAGAACCCCACAAGAATGTTCTGAATTTCTCCACTGCAGGCAAGAGCCTCACGTTCAATAGTGGAGTAGTTAATCTCTGGCTGCTTAAGGCAGCGAGAGGCAAATGCCACAGTCTGTTCTCTGCTATCAACCCACTGTGAAAGCACCGCCCCTAGAACCACCTGACTTACATCCACAGTTAGAAACCACTTGCCATTAGAGTCAAAAGGTGCTAGTGCAGGAGCAGAGGTGATCATCTTAACAGATGAAAATGCTTCATCACAAACAGTGTTCCAAATGAACTTGGCACCTTTCTTGAGTAAAACACTCAGGGGCTGGACAACAAAGGCATATCCCTCAATAAATCTCGAATAATATTTATAAAGTCCTAAAAATGAGTGAAGTGAAACCTTATCTTTAGGGGGAGGGGTCTCTACAATGGCCTGCACCAGGGAAAACTTTAGCCTGATGCCTTCAGCAGTTATGAAGTGCCCTAAATAATCCAGCTCCTGAACAAGGAACTTGCACTTATCCGCTCTAAGGGTGACACCCACACTTTTAAAGATTTGCAACACTTTCTCAAGAATGGGATTATGTTCTTGCTCGGAGATAGCTAAAATAAGTACATCGTCCTGAAAAGCCTGGGCCCCAGCTACCTCACCCAAAATAACATCCATAAACCTCTGAAATGCACTGGCAGCTGAGGCCTGAGCAAAACGAAGACGCAGAAATTTAAACGCGCCAAAAGGTGTGACCAATGTGGTTAGCCCCTGGGACTCCTCAGAGCGAAATTTTGGTGATATGCTGAGTGTAGATCAATATTCGTGAATCATTTTGCCTTCCCAAAGTTTGCCAACATCTCTTGAATTTTGGGGAGCGGATGCCAATCCACTATGTTCTTGTTCCGGGTGTGAAGGTCCACACACAAGCTGTTTCCCCAGATAACAAAGGGACTGAACCATTCTGCAGACTCTATGGGAGCAATGACCTCAGAAACCAACTTTTGCAACAACTTTTTGAGGTCATCCCTTACACTCAGTGGTACAGGTCGTACCTATTGGACAACGGGGGTAGCACTAACCTTAAGCTTGATTCTGTGTTCAAAATTCCTAATGGAGCCGATCTCATCCTTGAACACCTCAGGAAATTTGGAGACAACATTGGTGTCATGCATTTCAATATCATTGATGAACCCCCCCCACCCTCACCACCAACAGAGGTACGAGTGACCACAAGAGAGCGAAAAGCAGAGGGCAAAGAATTATTAAAACTCTATAAATAAAGAAATTATTGACCAAAGGTAACTTGGTTTGAAAATTGGCAACAAGAGTCAATAGCCACTATAGTTGTTTCCGCTCCAGGAATCGACATAACACCCAATTTTTCTAAATCCAACCAACCCACCAAATTCCTTCCTTTGACAGTGACAAATCTTAGTGGCAGTATTTTTGCCCAGGCATGTCATAGAATCAATACAATAACCTAGGAGATCAATGTTTTGCTCCCCAGAGGATTTGGGCAAAAAGTCTGGTTGCTCTAATGCAAAATTTTCACCCAAAAGATTAAATAAAAACACATCCGAAATAATGGCGATTGGGGCACCTGAATCAGCCATCATTTTGATGCTATGATTTCCAATGCACACCTTGCACCATGGCCCTTTAGCTTGAGTAGTCAATGTGGATACCGTTGGATCTTCTCCATGAATGTTAAGAACAAAATTAAAAATCCCCAAAACACAGTCATCTAGGGGAACCATCAGGGACATCCACATTGCTAATCTTCATCACATTATAGAATTTAAGCTACTAAACGACTGCCAGTCAGAGTTTAGACCTGATCACAGCATGGAAACAGCAATTATGTACATAGTTGATGACGCTCTACTTGCTCTAGACCGCAACAAAACCTGTCTACTAGTCCTCCTTGACCTATCGTCTGCATTTGACACCGTAAACCTTGGCAAATTATTAGACCAACTGGAGAATAGGATGGGTTTTTCGGGAACAGTCCTAAAATGGTTTCATTCCTTCTTAGAGAACAGATCGCAAAGATTCCTGGTGAACCATAATTTATCCCTCCCATCCCCGAGATTAAAAATGGAGTTCCACAAGTATCAACTCTATCCTCATCCCTATTCAATCTGTACATTGAGCCAATCACTGAAGTACTACAGCAGGCTAGCATTTCCTTCCACATGTATGCAGACGACACTCGGCTGTATATGAAGATTACATCGCTGGAAGAGATCAACATAATGAACCAAGCACTACAAAAGACCGTTCAATGACTATCTAGCAATCATTTTAAGCTTAACTCGCAGAAAACAGAATTCCTTCTGATTTTCCCTTACCCCGCCCCCCGAAATCCTCCACGATGATCAAGGAATGGACCAATATGATCACCGCGCTAAACAGCACTCCAATTCTAGTTGATTCTACCAAGTCTCTTGGAATCATGCTGGATAAGGAATTAAACATGCAAACCCATATCAACACTATGGCAAAAAATGCCCGATTCCATCTGAGCTATCTCAGAAAACTGAAACCGTTCATCGACACTGCTGACCTTAAAACAGCAGTCCAAGCTTTGGTCATCTCCAGCATTGAGTACGGATGCACAACTCTAGCAGGGCTTCCTAAGATTTCAACAGCTCCACTAAAAGCTTGCCTCAATGCCGCATCTAGACTCTTAACGGGTACCAGAAAATTTGACCACATCACTCCACATTTGAAAGCGCTCAAATGGCTACCGTATGAGGCAAGAATACAGCCAAAGATGGCTTGTATTGCACACAAAGCTCTACACTACAAAACACCACTTTACCTTGCACGGAAAATTATGACTTCCGGAGGCATTAGATCGTCGAGGGGGTCCGCAGATTTGTTACTGAAACCAGCATTCTTCCGTAAGAAGAGAACATATGATGGAGCAGTCTCGGGAGCTGCACCACGAATTTGGAATTCGCTGCCACCGAATATTAGAGGAATCACCTCTGTCTCACGATTCAAAAAAGAGGCTAAGGCCTTTCTCAAGAGTAAACTCCTCCCTTAACTAACAGCAGTCAACTCTTAGGTTCCTTCTGAGACCTTCAGACAATCCTTGATCTTCTACATTCAGCTGTTCTAGTAGGTGACGGTAAACAGGAGGATAGTCCTGCTAATCTCAGAGCAATGAAGCTGGGGCTAGCACAAGTCAGTTGTCTTTCATCGATTCATCTCTATTGCCTACAATCAGCTCTGTTGGATACTGTAAGTCCCTTCGCAAGATTACATGGACGATGGCTAATGAAAGGTACCTCTATCAAGCCACATGGGTATTTGACTAGACTTGTAACATTGTATCCCGTTGCAGACTCCTAGTTTTCTTTAGGGGGGGGTATTCATTTTAAATGTAAGTATGACATGACGTACTAATGTAACCCAAGTTGAGGCCTAGTAAGACTCAATATGTATATTATTTGTACATTTTAAGCTGGTGCCACTGTTAGATGAATACTTATACCTGGTTGTAGGCTTCAAGGACTGGTACATAGAAGGAAACTGATTGCTATTGAATTGTAAAGCGCTCTGACACCCAAGATTGGGTCATGTTCGCACTATAGAAAACACGGAATAAATCAATCTTAATGGGCGATCTACCCTCCTGTTTGCACACACTTTGGAAGTGTCCCAAATTCTTACATTTGATGTAACGTTTGCCCAAAGCTGGACAGCTTGAACTATTACTCAGATGATACCTAGAACCACATCTGAAGCAAAAACTTTGATTTTTCTTTTGAGCACCGCTTTCAAACTTACTCTTGTTGGAAATCACATTAATCAGTAGATCAGGAATTCATATTAACCTGTGCAGTGGGAGGATCAGACATGAGCTTGCTAGGGACCATGGAGCGATCTTTAGCTATGGCTACATCAATTATTTCAGCTAATGAAGGATCCCTACAACTGAGCTGTCTCACCTGATTTTTCTTTGAGAAGCAAGTGAAAACAAATTGGTCCCTAAAGCATGCGTCCAACAATGCACCCAAATTGCAAGTGGAACCAAGCAAACGTAAAGGAGAAATAAATTCTTCCACAGATTCATCATCTAGCTGTCTTCTTTGGAAGAAATTAAACCTTTCCAAAAGGATACTTGGTAGTTCGGCAAACATGTTCTGTAAACAAGTAATTGCCTCCACATACTCCTTCCATCCCTCTCCATCACCCCCAGGTGCTGGTACAGGAGGAAGATTGACAAATATCTGCTGGCCCTCACCCCTGAGATGACTAAAAAGTAGGGCTACTTTCCTGGTAGGTGCAAATTTGGTAACGTTAATAGCAACAACAAAAATCTCAAATATACGAACCCATTGCTTCCAGGGAACAGGAGGTTTGCCTGGATTTTGTAAGAAAGGAGTAATTTGCACAGTATATTGACCAAAAGCCATCATGAAGCGAAAGATCAACAAAGAAAAGAGAGAAAAAGAAACAATAAAAAAAAAACACACAAGGAAACAGTACCTCAGGGCAGTGTCTTCACGATGACATGAACTACCAAAACAAGAAAGCACAAAACCAAACAGGCATGAGGAGAAAAAGGGTACCCAATAAAATGACCGTTTACAAGAACATTGAAGCCAAAAAACAGGAGGCAAAGTGACAGCCAATGAAAATGCAAGAAAGCAAGCTAATCGCTGGACAGCCTCGACGTGAAGAGAAAGCGAGCCAATCGCTAAATTAGCTTGCCGAAGCATGACTGGGATCCCTGTAGAACAGCCGAAGTGTGACTGGGATCCCTGCAGAACAGCTGCCGGTGTAATCCAATGAGCTTCTGAACAGGATGCCTTCTCTGCACAATCCCCAACTCAGCGTGGCCGCTCCAGGAACACAGGAGAGTGTCTCCTTGATCAAGCCAGTAAATTCCGCCTCTGCAGAATCACAGGGAACCACGCAGCGAAAGTGCAATGCTGCCGGAAATAGTCATAAACCAGGGTTAATCACCACCAGAAGAAACTGTGCCTCAAGCAGGCCGTCAAACTCTGGCAGGAAGCAACTTCGCCGCAGCCTGGGTACTTTAGAAAAGACGGCAATAAACGGGGGCGGCAGGGAGACAGCCAGGAATAGCCACTGAAGATCATCCAGGTGCAGAAACTGCAGAAAATGATGAAGAGGCAAACCATGGACTCCAAAACTGGGAAATCATCCATGTCGCCAAATGGAAAGAATGAAAGTCCACACAGGTGAGTACAAAACCGGTCCAGTTCATTAATCCAAACGAGCCCATGTACATGCCTTCTTGCTTCCAGAAGCGTCTCAACCATCTGCCAGAGCAGCGGTAGAAAAACTCCAGTTGGAAGCGAACACGAACATGCAACTCTATCTAAAAGAATACACAGTTGAATCACAACATAACCTGTCTACAATAATAGTGAGCCTGAACGCGAGCGCAATGGAGAATAACACATGACAACAGCTCGCATGCAGCAAGGAAGTTAACTAAAACTTTGCACTGCAACGCGGATACAAAACACATTACCATAGTACTGCACCACCAGTGTGCAGAGGTAACTGGGCCCAACGTTATCCTGTGGAGGCTGGGGGCATCTCGAAGAGGCACCGGTTGCAGGTAAGTACCCGCGGTTCAGGGACACAGGCCGTGGGGGTTGAGATCAGCACTGGAGGGGCCCCAAATAGCACAGAGACTGCACCACCAGCGGCTCTGGGGCGGCCGGGTGCAGAGTGCAAAGGAGGCGTCTGGTGCCCTGTAGAAACCAATGGAGATCCTAGGTTGGAGAAAACGTCTGGAGGCTCGGTTCAGGAGGCTAGTTGAAGGAATCCAACTACTGGAGGGATAAGTTGGATAGTGGGGGGATGCTGGGTCACCGTCTGTTGGGCTGCGGGTGCAGGGATGTCTTTAGCTGTCGGGTTTCTCTCACTGGTCGGGGGGATTCTTCAAGTTGAGGTTGCAGGTGACGTGGGTAAGATCAGGAGAGATCGTCCAACGCTGTATCCAGGGTCAGGATCGCAAGGGAGACGTCACTAGGTCGGTGGGCCACCTGGACTCGTGCCATGGGCGTCAGGTGCAAGTGTTGCGAATCCACCTGGATCTGGAGTCTTTGTGATTATGTTCTTGCTGGACAAATCCGGTGTCCACGGGCTAAAAGAGTCTTTGTTGAAGACAGCACAGGTCCCCAAGGTTCTTGGAGGTTACTGTCTGTGGGCCACGCTGGTTTCTTGGAGCAGGGTCGCTGGAGGAGGAGAAAGACCGGTAGAGCTGGGGCCAAGTCAGTTGTCGTAGTCTTCTCCACTGCCGCAATGCTCTTTGTTCCTTTTTCATAGGTCGTCGAATCTGAGGAACAAGGTTCAGGGGAGCCCTTAAATACTAAATTTAAGGGCGTTACTTAGGTCAGGGGGCAGTAGCCAATGGTTACTGTCCCCTAGGGTGACTACACCCTTTGAGTGCCCCCTCCCTTTGGGGAAAGGGACACATCCCTATTCTTATTCGGCTTAATTTTCTAAAACAAGATGGAGAATTTTCAAGAGAGGGGTTAGCCTCAGCTCTGGGCGACCCTAGGGGTGCGCCAGGCTAAGTTGGACACTTCTACTCTGCTTTCTAATTTTCCCGCCTGTCCTGTTGCCAAAAGTAGGGCTAGGACAGGAGGAAGGGCAACTCCACTAGTTGGAGCTGCCCAAATCAACATAACACAAAGTGAGAGCCTCTGAGTGTGTGTGTTTTAGGCATGGAGTCCTTTAGGGTTTCACAATACATGCTGCAGCCCTAAGGGACCCTCTCTGGTCACAAGTCCCTTGGTACCACTGGTACCTATTACATGGGACTTATAAGTGGGCCAGAGCTGTGCCAGTTGTGGGAGCAATGGTACAGTTTTGGGAAAGAACACAGGTGCTGGGCCCTGGTTAGCAGGATCCCAACACACACTCAGTCAAGTTAGCATCAGGTATCTAGCAAAAAGTTAGGGGGTAACCATGCAAAAAAAGGGGACTTTCCTACAGCATCACTGTATTGATACGGCAAATAAATATCAAATGTAAAATAATGTGAAGAGCTCTATTCATCGCAGACACAACCCGGGCAGAGCCAGGAGTAACTGCCACAGATAGAACATTATAGATAAAGCCCCCAAACATTCTATCTACCAACCCTCTAAAGAAAGTGTCATAGGGACAGAAGGAAGGGGATCATAAAGCAACTTCACAATTTTCTTTATTAGGTTTTCATTTTTAATCTTGGTAACACTGTCAGGACATTGGTTGCACCTCGTTAGTATAGTTTAATACCTAAATATAGCAATAAGCAACAGGAAGGTGACCAATCCAGCTTTGCAAAGGGCCTTCCACTGCGCTGGCACGTGTCGCTGCATTTATTTAATTAACTTTTGAACCATTTGAGCTAGAGGCAACATTTTATGTTGTTGAAATCTACAGATTCTGTGGCAGATGATGGGTTGATTATGTGTCAAATGCGTCAAATGTCGAATTATGTGAAAATCTCTGCATAATCTCATAATTCCAGTGGCCCTGACTATGCTGCACACTTTCTCCCTGCTGCTGTAGCAGATAGGTAATTATACTTTTTCTATTGGGAATTTTGTACATATGGTTTATACATGGAATTTTGTTTTGACTCCATTTTATCTGGTTTAGTGTCATAGTATATGACAGAGCTTTCACTATAGCTGGAGTGACCAATTTAACTTGTGGTAGATGAGAGTGCATGTTTATGTCTCCACCATACTTCTACCGGCAATGATGCAACACACCATTCAGCAAGATGTTGCACTCCAAAAACTACTATGACTCTCAAAAGCATATGGAAAAGGCCACTTTAATGAAGCATGTGCGCATTACAACCAATTAACCCTTGGCACTTGGCTGTACAGACCAAATTGATACCTCACCTTACATCAGCTGTCTTCAAACATTTTTGCTCTGAGCCAACTTAAGCAAAAAGTTTTAAAGTCAGGGGGCCCCCTCCAAATCTTTTTATGGCAAGGAATGGGGGAGCGTTGGGATGAGGGCTGAGTACACGGGGCGGTGCTTATGAGATAATTTCAGGACTACTTTTTCTATAGTTCATAAACCAAACTAAATATGAAATAGCAAATGCATCAACAAAAACCGCTATTGATCCAAAAATTCGGTTCCCCATAACTGGGGTTTTTGAGCCCCTCTCATGGACCCTGATGCAACTACACCTTCTGCACTAATGATAACCAGCTATTTAGAACTGCAAAATCTCCTCTTCCCCCTTCCCCTCCGTGTCTGACCATCACAACAATTTTTGAACAGGCCCTCTGCCCCTTTCTGAACAAAATTAGCTCCCCCATGTTGTCTCCCATTTTTTCTGCAAGCGTCCTAATGTTAGGAAGGAAACTAAGATCCCATGCCCCCTTTTTGAAGTGAGACAGTCATAATTGTGATGCAGTAGTCCCATCAGATCCCTGGGCCCCAGTGCTGCTGCACCTGCTTTACTAATGATAGATACTGCCTTGCAAAGAGGGCAGTCTCCTCTTCTCCTTATTAAAAAACATGGACTCCCATCTTGCTACACTCCCCCTTTGCCATCTCTCTGAGGCCAAACAAAGGCGTCTCCTTTGATTTAATTTCCCCCTCTCATGGGCCATTGCTCTGAGTCCTAAAGCAGCAGTGGCGCAGCAAGTGTGCACTAGTCCCTAATGCAAGCAAGGAAGGATAGTAAAACAGTCATAATTGGGGTTTAGTTGGCTCCTCTATACCACTCTACCTGCAGCACCAGCGATACCTTCTGCCCCTTTGTGTCAAGAAGCAGCAAGGGTGAACGGGGCTGTAATGCTAGCAAGGAAAATGGGCCCCCTCTCCACTTGTTCATAGTAAGACAGCTATAATTGAGCAGCAGTGGCCACTTACACACTTGGCACCAGCAACTGCAGCACTAATGGATAGCCTGTTTTATTTATTTAAAAAAACAACCTTATATCGTCCACTATCCTTGGGGTATCTCTGAGGGAGCTGTCTCTGGCCATTTGTAAACAATAAAAATGAGTCCCCACCCAGTGCTCTCTGTTCTATCTCTGACAATATCCATGAATCTCGCTCCTTTCCTCTTTCTCCTGGACCATTTCTTTGAAGCCTCAGGGTTCGAGATGATCAGGGCTCTGTATCTGCTAACCTATGCACTTACCTTTTTATAAAAATAGCTGCCTCTGAACTGTTAATGCTGACATTGAGATGCATCTGCCTGAAAGCAAAGGGCAGGTTTGTAGTGCAGAGAGTTAAAGAACAAACAAGCCTTACCAGCCATTAATTGATTGAGTCACTTAAAGCGAGAACCCCTGGAATTATGAGATACTGTGGCAGCAGTGTTTTCTGCATACTTATGAGTTCACCGCATTTGCTACATCATCCATCATCTGCTGCATAATCTGCAGATTTTAACAAAAGAAATTTGATTCTAGCTACAACGGATCAAAAGTTGTGGTAATGTGTTCTGGAGCAGTGAAAGGCCCTTCACAAAGGTTGATCTTTCAGTTACTTACTGCTAGATTTGGGTGTTAACCTGGTACTAATGAGGTGAAATATTTCCCCTGAGAGCGTTACCATGAGTAAAAATGGCAAAACAATGAAGTAATACTAACCACACAATGTGCAGCATTATGTCACATAATTGACCTTTTCTTGCTGCATAATTTAGTCAACTCTCCAGCATAATTACCCTTCCCCCAACGGATCCTCACTGGGCCCGTCCCGTCATGGCTCCCAAGAATCCCCTCTCTCCCCTCAACCACATGCTCCCTCCCACACTGTGCTCCCTACCCCCCTCATCTCACCCCTTTTTTGAGTGCCTTGGTATTGCACCCAAGATTGCAATCTCGGCAGGTGTGGGCGCCTGACCAAGTGTTATCATATAACTAACTCGTATAGCTAACCACATTTTCTGCCAAAATATAATTGCATTACAGTTCATCATCACCCTACCTAAATTTACTCTCTTCATAAAAAAAACTTCATGATGCTAAAGCACTACTAAATAATCAAACATAGAAGTTCATTAAGCAGTGGCGGCTGGCTCTGATCGGAGGTGGCGGGGCGGGGGTGGCGAGGGCGAATAAAAAATTAAATAAAACTTACCTCCTGTCCGCATCACCGCATTGTCCTCGTTGCGTCTCTTCATTACTTCCGCCGGAGCAGGAAGCACAGAGGCTCCCCTCAGCCAATCGCAACACTGCAATGCAGCGTTGTGATTGGTCTGAGTGCCGTGGTTCGGCGCTTAGACGGAGACTTGGGGCCTGTGTATGTTCCCCACCCAGGCTGTAATGCAGCCTGGGTGAAGAACATGCTATGTGCGCATGAATGTTTGGCCGGCCCGAGACGGCTGCCCAAACATCCATGCACACATAGGGAGTGAAAATCACTCCTCCCCTGCTCTTTCAGCAGAGCAGCCCTGCCCACCTTGCAAAGCTGCCGCGCCCGCAACGAGAACTTTTTTTTAATAATATTGTGTTATCATTTTTATTTTTTCTTATACTGCTGAAAAGTAGTGGGGCGACACTCCTCTGCCTTAGCGGAGGAGCCGCCACTGATATTAAGGCAAGTCTATCTCCACAAAAAGATATTAAGAAAAGAATGAAAAAAGTAGAAAATAACCAAAAAAGCAACTGCAATTCCTCAACCCATTGAAGAGCTTATACTTTCCAAAAATACAGTGGCTTGCGAAACTGATGTAAAAATTTGTATTAGTCTATTGTGGATTACTTTCAGCTTTGCCTGCTGGACTAAGCCTGCCTGTGCACCAACGATCCTGAACAGCTCAGTCATTGACTTGAGTTCCTCGCTTCTCCGGGTGGTAGCAGATAACATCTGAAACAAATAATTATCAGTTGTTTGGAAGGCTTTTGTTTGAAATGCTTTTGTAAGAATCTGCTCTATAATGTGATAATCTCCGAAATTGACCAGAATTGTTCGAGAATATTTTGCATTGGGAGGAACAGTACCGGGAACTCTGTGAACGCACTTGATTGTGAAGTCTTAGGGCCTGATTACGAGTGTGGCGGTCTGCTGACTGCCGCACTCGCAGTGGCGCACCACCGGCAGTACACCGGATTACGACTGAGTCGTTCTGGTGGTGAACTGTCTGCTGTGCCAGGGAACCGCTGTTTCCTGGTGGTGGCGCGGCGGGGGGGGGGGGAAATGCAATGTGCTGAGCGGGACTGGCACAGTCCAGCCCAGCATATTACGAGTTTCCCCACGCCAACCTTTTCATGGGCGCAAGTCTGCCATGAAAAGGCTGGCAGTGGGGAAACAGGGCCCTCATCCCCCCCACCCCATGGGGAAGCATTCAGGGGGGCACAACATGTGCCCCTCCTATCTGCTTGCACCCCCAGTTCCAGCAAGGCATGGACTTCACAGTCCAAGCCGTACTGGAATATTTTTGCCGTTCCCATTGCGGTGCCTGCTTTTCTGGCACCACCATGGGAAAGGCAAAAGGACTGTCCGCCTGCACGAGTTGAACTTGTAATCATGTTGGCAGTCCTTGCGCGGCTTTGGCGCAACTGTGCCAGCGGAGAGCCTGTGCAACTGCGCCAACGTCGTATTCGTCCCCTTAGTCTTTAATGGGCAAATTGGGAGCTACATATGTTTTAATCATTTTAGATATCATCTTGTTTACAGTTTGGCCAGTCTCCCGACCTTCCGATATACCTAAGAAGCAGAGTTTCGAGCAGCGTGCTCTATCTTCCATTTCTTCAAGCTTAGCTTTGATCTCGTCTAGCTTACCTTTGCATCGTACTCCCAAAGTATCTAGTTGCTTATAGCTGTCTTCAAGGTCAGAAATCCTCTGTTCTGCTTGTTCTGTACGTAAATGATATTGGATAAAGCGTTCATTTATGGTACGCAATTGCTCTTTAACTTCCATATTAAGCTGGGTTGAGGCAGTCCTCAATTCATGAATTTCTCTTAATATTTGATGTAACATTATAGCTATTGATGGAGAAGAGAGCATGTCAATAGGTGAGCTAGTGTGCCAAGGTTTCTGTATATCATCCAGAAATGCTGCTTGTGGCTGCAAAAGGTGGCCTGATGTTAACTGTTGGAAATGTTCCCTTCGGTAGGGTTACCCCAAACATTTTGCCTTCCTCCTTCTTTTTCTGACTTTTTTTTGTTGGCCGTAGGAGTCTGAGCACTTTACCACTGCTAACCAGTGCATGTTCTTCTTCTCTAAACATGCTTGAGATTGGTGTATAACTGATTGACCTATTTAATGTACTTGTAAGTTCCTTGTAAAATGGTACCCCATGTACCCAGGCCCTATAAGTTAAATGCTGCAAGTGGGCTTGCAGCACTAATTGTGCCACCCACAGAAGTAGCCTTTCAAACCTGTCTCAGGCCATCCATTGCAGGACCTGTGTGTGCAGTTTACTGCCACTTCGAGTTGGCATTTAAAACCTACTTGCCAAGCCTTAAACTCCCCTTTTATTACATGTAAGTCACCGCTAAGGTAGGACCTAGGTAGCCCTGGGGCAAGTAGCCCTGGGGCAAGTAAAAGGTAGGACATGCACCTTTATGTTTTGCATGCCCTGGTAGTGACAAACAGCCTTTTCACTACTGTGAGAACGCACCTCTGCGCTCTGGAAAATTCCACTCTTGTCCACTTTAAATTCAAAGGAGTACAGGTAGTCAGAGGTAAAACAAATCAGTTTATTCACGCTTAAGCGAATGCAAAACCAACAAGGAAAAACCTGTTCCGTGAAGGTAATGAACAACTAAAAGAATTCTCCTTTCATATTTATACTATACTTCAAACAAGTCTGCCTACAGACCTCACTCCCCTCCCCTAATCCATAGGAAATTTCCTTCCAGTTATACATACAAAAAGAATAGCTAACCACACTACATTTTCAAGATAAGTAATCACAAACCATTGCTAATTGCAAATTGAATGGAAAAAAAAAACAGTGTGGCTTTCCATCTCAGAGAAGCACAAATGATTAACAAAGTGTAATTATTCTAGCAACCACTCTGTACTTTTCCAAGGGCATGGAGAAAAAATGAAAGAATGCACAATGTCAGGACGTACATGGAAAATTCCTCAGACAACGTTGTACAAAGTCAGGTGGATTTAAAAAAAATGTCTGCACTCATGTTCATATTATATAACCTTTTCCTCAAATGGTCCTAGAACATGAGTTCAACATTTACCAATTGCCCAGTGGCGGTGCGTCCATTAGGGCGCTGGGGCGTTGACCCACAAGCCGCGCCCGCAGCTCCCTCGGCGGCTCTGTCTGAACTGACAATGCATGTCAGTCAGCATGACGCGGACCGCCCACCCCCTTCAGAGTCTGAAGGGGGTGGGCGGTCCGGCGTCATGCTGACTGACATGCATTGTCAGACCAGGGGGTGGCGCGGAGCGCACAGCAGGCAGCAGCACAAGTGTGCACGTTGGGTTTAGGTCGGAGAATTTTTCCGACCAGCCCAGTCATGCGCACTAGTGTTTCCTTTGGCTGGCGGCTGCGCATTAGGAGAGCGAGGGTTGATCAATGCCGCAACCCTCGGTCTCCTAATGGGCGGGCGGCGAGTATCCCTGCTAAGCCAATCCTGGCGCTGCTGGAGCAGCGTCAGTATTGGCTAAGAGGGGTTGCCAGTGACGCAGCTGTTCCTTTTCAGAAGTTGAAGGCGCCAACGCGCCAGCCCAGGAGCAGAGGCGGCGCGGACCCGGTCGGTCAGGTAAGTTTTGTATTTTTTTTATTTTAATTTTAAACTCCCACGCCCCCCCCCGTGACTGTTTCCAGGTAAGATGTCTCTACATATAGTAAATTTAAATTGAACATATTTAAATAGTCCCTGGTTATCTGGAAATTCTAGCATTGTCCTGGCATTCTTGGATCTATTTTGCACATGCCTGCTCAATAACAGCTAAGCATTCACTTAACAAATGTGGCGGCTGATGTTGAAGAAATGACAACATTTACCTAGACTTTCTGTTTCTTGATTTATGGAACTTTGTGAGAGCGTCTAAATCAGCCTCGCATCACATGCACTGTATTCGGCCAGGATAGCCTATGAACAAAACAGTAAAGGTTTGTCCTTTTATTTAATTTCCGTGCACTGTCTGCAGCCTTTTCCAGTTTTTTTGCGATGCTGCTGAAGTCACACGGACAGTAAGCAGAAGGCTGAGAGCTGACGGATAAGCGGCTTTAACTCTGGCTTGTTGATAAAGACAGGTTACTAAGGGGGTGTCGAGTCGGCACCAGCAAACTGTTGTAAGAGCAGACAGACAGTGCAGTGATGGTTTTATGATATATATGAAACTATTTTAACAATATTGACTTCCGAGTTCGTGTTATCAGTCGCTAGTCTTGGCTGCAAACTAAGGACAAAGGTTATTTTCCAGAATGGTGCCGTGAAATACCATTGAATTGGTTGTTTCACTTAATAATCACTTCAGCTGGCTCATGACGCACTGCGCAGTGTTACTGTCCCTTCGGCATAGCGAGGTGTTGTATGTGGAGCGCCTTCCCATGCATCTGGAGTTGCTGTATGGTTGAGTCTGTTCCAGCATTGAGCACCTCTTCTGGATAACGAGAAACTGTGTAGTTACATCTGTCTCTACATTGAGCTCCTCTCCTGGCTTAAGACATGCTGTATGTTCGTGCCTGTCCCTGCACTGAGCTCCTCTCCTGGCTCAAGAGGTGCTGTATGTTCGTGTCTGTCCCTGCATTGAGCTCCTGTCCTGGCTTAAGGCATGCTGTATGTTCGTGTCTGTCCGAAACTGAGCACCTGTCCTGGCTCAAGAGGTGCTGTATGTTTGTGTCTGTCCGAAACGGAGCACCTGTCCTGGCTCAAGAGGTGCTGTATGTTTCTGTCTTTGTTAGAACAGATTCACAATTGCTTTATTAACCTAACTGCTTTCTCAAATTTGCTTGAAAATGCACCATTTGCCCACTCTTTTTTCAAAATTTTCTTGGGGGAGGAAACCCCCCCCCCGTAGGTGGTTCAGGCTTGCTTGATCGCTACAGTGCTGTACAACAATTCTTTTACGCCTCACCACTTTCAGATGTCACCAGCTGCCACTACAATTGCCTGCTATCACTAACCTATAGAATCAGTAATAGATAATTTGATTTGGCCCCTCATATTATGACAGTACTTCATTTTCAGATATTCTCCATTTTAGGTTTGTTAACAGAGAAAATAAGAAACAAGTGGGCTTTTGTAAGAAGGCTAATCTGTGAGAGCACTAACACCAATGTTCATTAAATCCCATATTTCTTCATCTTGCATCTTAAGCATATTCTATTGTGGAACAGAAACTGTAAGGGGCTTGCAGGCTGAAAGGAGCATACTGCAACACATGGGAAGACAACTGATACATAGACAGCACCCTAAAATAATCCCTCCTATAACCAAGGCTATCACTAATAATTTCCAACCCCATGAACCGACAGGTCAACGCCGTCACCTCCAGCTGCTTCAACACCCTCCGCAAGACCTTCAAATGGATCCCCCCTGAGTCAAGGAAGACAGTCACCCACGCACTCATCACCAGCAGACTGGACTATGGAAACGCACTCTACGCTGGCAACAAAGTCCCTACTCCGCAAACTCCAGACAGTACAGAACACCGCCGCCAGACTCGTCCTCGGCATCCCCCGACACGAACACATCAGCCAACACCTACGAAGTCTCCACTGGATCCCCGTGGAGAAAAGAGTCACTTATAAAATCCTCACTCACGCCTACAAATGCCTACACAACAACAGACCCAAATACCTAAACGACAGAATCAACTTCCACGTACCCAAAAGAAACCTCCGATCTTCCAACCTCTCACTGGCCTAAACCCCGCGCATCCACAGAGCCAGAGCAGGCGGAAGATCCTTCTCTCACATTGCAGCCAAGACCTGGAACGAGCTACCAGCAGACATCAGACGCGCTCCCTCCCTGAACACCTTCAGGAAGACCCTCAAGACCTGGCTCTTCGGCTAAACAGATCTGCGGACCCCCCCCCGCGCCTTGAGACCCTCACGGGTGAGTAGCGCGCTTACAATTCCCTGATTGATTGATTGATTGATGTGAGCAGTACTTCTCTAAACCAACCTGACCAAGTCCAGTCTCCAGTATCCTGATCCATTTCAGCAGCAATTTTGTGAAGTTTTTGAATGGCCAAATTCACATTAGGAGCATTATCTGGGATATATACACAGCAGGAACTACCTATTAGTTGGCATACCCCTCCTTCTCTGCTAAAAGAAAGTCTAATACAATACGATTTTGAAGGGGAACAAGACGGGTAGCTTGCATTTATACAGTAATGTTACTGAGTGCACCAGCATTCTCATTAATAACAGCTTCCACTACACTGATCAAACGGCGCACCTGTACACTATTGGCCATAGGACCCCAAAAAGGCACTAGACCCTTCATTCAGACCCCCCCAGGATATTGTGGCATGGATTAGCAAATTTAGCTGCACAAATATGGAAATTTAGCTGCATTTTTGCTGCACTTTATTTTACTCATAATCATTCATTTTCAGCCTGAAATCAATGGAAACATTTTTTAGCAGAGTATTCCACTTTGAAATAGGCATGTTTAAAGTGTCTGCAGCTCTACGGAAGCACAGCTCCAGTCCTAACCTCGTGGGAGGGAGCTGTATTTCTCCCTGGGATGTTCTAGTGCCCATGTATGCACCCTTCCCCACGCAAATAGAAGAGGTACTGTATGAGCATCAGAAGTACACGCTTCCTGCACACATAAGAATTAGCACCACACAGACCTCTCCATTGCTCTCATCACTGTCTCAACCTTCTTAGATTTTAATTCCAGATAAAGATTGAGCACAGTGGGTGACCTGACTACAATCTGCTCCCTCATGCAAAAGGTCCGCCTGATCTGGGATATCTTCAACTCCACTTTAATGAAATTTAATCCTAAGAGTTGACCTCAACACATAGAAGTAATGTTTTCTCTTTTTGTTTTCTGCCACTGCTCCCAAAATAGCCTGATGATCCACCAGGAAGCTCACAATGGAGAGGTCAGGAAAACCTCAAAAATAGTCCTGTGGATAGAGAAGGGACACATCACTGTCTATCCACCATACACCCCAGTCAGACACAACAGCATCTGTGTGGGAGGCTAAGGCTTTTAGTCCCGTTGACGCTGGAGAAGTCTCCAGCTACACCCACCGAAGCTTCGCTATTATAGCTCTACCAGCACAGCTACGCAGGGCTTCTTCCATCTAAGGTGGTCACTCAACTCGCACACACCTCCAAAGCACCTCCAGGCCACCAAATCCTACGAGTACCAATTTGCTCACTCTCTCAGGCACAGACCTGGGCACGCACATAAGCCGAATACGGCAGGCTATGTTCCACAATAAAAAATGCAGATCGACACAATTGCGTAAAAAAGGGGAAGACTGAAGACCGCAGATTGCTCACTAAAGTTCGACTCAAACTCAGATTTCTCTGAATACACTGCTTCTTAGGAGGCTACATGGGTCACAGGTAGTCCCAAGTTTGGTCAGGCGGGAGAAAAGGCTGGGGCCTCATTGAACGCTCCAAGTAAACACCAAGCAATCGTGGCCCCCAGCAAACTCCCCTCCACCCAAAGGGCACGCTGAATGAAACATGAAGCAATGTCCAATTGTGCTTCACATATAAAGATCTAAATCCGTATTATCTTCCCTCTTTGCCCAGGTCTGTCCTCATTTGCACAAAGAGCTTACACAAGCCTCTGATGCAGCTTGTAAATCTCACTCTTCTACATTACTGGGCTCACCAACCCCTGGAAAAAGATAAGTGCATCAAGCCCGAGTCCATTGGCACTACAAACCCGCTTACTGCCCACCACATTCTTCTTGGTGGGCTGGCCAGTCTTACTGCAGAACTGGTGGGTGTCGTGCCAGCGAAGGAGAGCCTGGGCTATATCATAATCACTTCCTTCTCACTGAGTGTTCAGCAAAAGTCTTTTGAGAAAACATGCAGCAATCCTCTAATTATAGTGGTGCCAAGCATATAAACTAAATAAGCAATAAATAACTATTATCAATCCAAAACATATAATGTATTCAACAAAAAAATGTTGTAGCTGCTAAATCTCTCAAAAGGGTTTGCTAGTGCAGATTAATTTTTAAAGTTATTGGATTTTTTGCCTGCGTTCACCAAAACAATATGTTAAACATGCTGGATGCAAGGGTCTTTAGTTGGTCTCCTCCTTCAGAGAAGCCAAGAGAGGCATTAATCCTTCTGGAAGTCACACTGCTTGTTTACAAGTAAGACATGAAGCTGAGCACAAGTGGTGTCGGCTATGGAGGAAAGAGCCAAAGATGTTAAAACAAACCTCCATTGCACAAAATGAATTCACTGGGCGCCAGAAGCGAAGGCAAATTGGGCAGGCATTACACTGCATTTATCGCCTGCATCTCAGGGAAGAATGTCTGAAGCCTGTTGCAGTTGCATCTAGCCGCGGAATTGAAGGAATGCGGAAACAAACTAAAATGGCACTAGTCTAGTGCTGTTTTAGTTCTGAAAGAAAAAACATTTCAAGATGGCCACCAGTGCATGCACATGTGCTGTGATGTCACAATGTATGCACATACATCTTAACTCACTGGCCATTTGGGAGATCTAGGGAAAACCACACGAACTCCCATGGAGGATAGAAAGAAAAAGAAAGCAGTATTGGCAATGCCAGTAGGTCTGGCCTTGACATGCTGGTGCAAAGGTTAATTTTTGTATTCAATTTATTTTTGAAGCATAAGCCAGAAAACGAAAAGAAACACCTAAACGTGTCACCAAATGTTTGAAATTAAAATGTTAAATTAAAAAAAACCACACTAGTGGCCATTTTTTTTTTTTTTTTTTGCAAGTTTAATTTACCTTTCCAAGCTGACTAACAGTCATTTTTGAAGAGTAAATTGAATAACTAAAGAAAAAGAGACAAATATCAGCAAAGCCAATAGGTCTGGCCTTGGCATGCTGGTGTAAAGGTTGTTTTCTTTTTCCCATTTTTTTATTGCAAGAATAATTCACAAAAAGAAATACAAAAGAAAAGAGAATGTGGCCAGGAAATACGTGCAAGAACAGTGTGCTGATGTGGCATTATAATCATTTGCTGATGTGGCAGTTTTATTAGTAGTGATTATTATTATTATTTTTTTAAAAAGCTTTTCAGTCATGCCATTCATATTACCAGTTTTTGTCACTGCAACAAGAAGAAATCATCACTCAGTCAAGCACTCCAATTGCAGCCACCTACAATGGCACTTTAACATTTTATAACAGCAACTTTAACAAGCATTCCTCCAATTTCGTGGGTACTTTTGTAAAAATCACGGCATTTTTACAAAAGTGCAGATTCTTACGGCAAATCTAAAATCCTGGAGGGTCTGTTCATTGCATCAATAAATTGCTGCAGCGTGGTATCTGTCTGGTCAACCTGTACTTCCCGTTTATTAAGTCGATGTGTCCTGTGATAATCAGATGGTGCAAGGTAAGTGGGAGGAAGAATAAATGCAATATAGCATTTGCCTGACCATCCTTTAGGGAGCCAGATATAAGCCTGATTACCACAAACAAAATAGGTGTTTTGTGAAGCCACAAATGATGGAGAACTAGTGCAATTTAATATCACTATATGGGAGCAAATACTATTCCCAACAGCAAGGGGCCCTTCACCTTGAACACAATGGGGCGTTATGGGCATGCACAGGTATGGGTATCATAGCCACCGTGGATAGTTTTCTCTCATTAAAGGCTAATACATAGAGGAGTTATCATAGCCTGTAAATTCCCCCTTCTCCTCCATAGTGCCATAGATTCTAACAGCATCTGGCCAGCATAGATACTAAAGGTGATCCCTAAGCTGGCTATGTACTGTTTTATTAGTAACTTTGATATAAGAAGCAAAAGTCAATTCCCACCAGGCACTACAAGACCCACTATAGGATAAAGGTAGAGAAATAAGAGGTGCCTTCCTTTTGACTGAAGATGGCAGGAAGCCACATATCCAACTATCTGTATCATTATATCCAAGAGGGGCATTATGTAAAACCTGAAGGATATGTATTATTCACATATTGCAAGCGGTGTGCTTGCTTATGAGGGGCAAGGGTTATGTACTGACGCTCTGCTATTGGTGTGGTGACCAGAGGCGCAACTAGAGTCAAATTGCGGGGGGCTACAAATTTTTTGGGGGGGCTGATTCTTTCAGCAAGAAGGGGTGAAAAACAAAGCCTATTTAACAAGTAAATGGTCTTTTAAAGACCTGTGAAGAACTCTGGTGCAGCTGCGATAAGAAGGACGCCAGACCACAACAGCTTAAAAACTGTCTGTCTGTGTGCCCGGGAAGCAGTCTCAGCCGGGCTGACACACACGACGGGGGGGGGCTGAAGCCCTTTGAGCCCAATGGGCATTGCGTGCCTGGTGGTGACTGATGTCACTGATTTAGGGACTGGGTGGTTTTCTTCGAACCACCAGAACAACCCTAGCATTCCTAATATTATTATCAAAAGACACAGAAGCACAACAATTTTCACTTTATTGGTCCAAAATTGTTGTATACCGGACACTGGAGTCTTCTCCTCCTGCCATAAATCAGAGGGTGATTTCCCAAACGGTCTCAGTTCAGTACTCCTAGTCTTACCCATATTGTATTATTTGTGTGGGATGTACAAATACCTGTTCTTGAGGAGTGATGCTTCTCCTAATATTTGTCTTTTTGCTCGGACCATTCTCCTTTTTTAGGTCTCGCCTAGCGTTTCAGCACGCATGCGCTGCTCGCTCTGCGAGGGTTATTGTGATCGAGGAGATTTGAGAAGGGGACTTGAAGCCCCGCCCCTTATTTTCATTGGCTAGCGTCATCGTTTATGTAAAACGGTGGCCTCCGATTGAAACTGAGGCTTTTTTGTTTACGCCCTGTCTCCTTTTCGTCCGGCCCATCCGGACTGGATTGTCTGCTTGCCGGCTGTCGTGACTGAATTTCTTATCTATAGGGGGCGTGTATGTTTACGAGTTACGGGTGTCATAGCCCGGCCTCAGCTGCCCCGGGGCGCTGCCGCGGTTCCTGCTGTGTTTGTTTTTTTGTTTAGTGCTATATTGAAGCTTGTGTCCCTGCATCCTCCCCAGCTCTCCGTTGGGGGCGCTCTCATTTCTCCCCCCACAGCACCCGCACTTCCCGTGGACCTGGCCTGTGTCCCTCCCTCCCCCGAGCTTGCTGCCCCCCATGCCGCGCGCCTCATGCTGACTCACCCCGGGAAATGGGTATCCTCGGCATCACTGACCAGGTAGGACGCGCTCGTCGCCCGAGGGAGAACTACGCGAGATCGGTGATGCAGCGCGGCCTACTGCGTCTGTGGGAATTCTGAAGTCCACGTGAAAGTTTACCCCCGCAAACCCTCAGCAGCGCCTGGCTCCCGCTGATGGCCCTCGAAGAAAGATGCACTGTCTAGATAACGCGGAGCGTTGCAAAAACGATGTGTGGGCGCCATTGATAGGACCCTTCCCAAGGCGGCCAAGCAAACACGCGCGTCCAGCACCCTGCATTCCTTGGCACCGGAAACCCCCAGCATGTTGACAGTCGAGCGCATCAAGCGACTAATCGCTTCCTGTTCGAAACTGAACCGGTGCGCTCGTCCAACCGAGAAGCGTCACTACTAGAAATTGTAACACAGCCAGCGCCGCCCAGGTCAGCAAGGCTGCGAGCCACCTGTTTCCGCGCACACACTCAACGCCTGCTCTTTGCCGTGGGTGCGCTTTTGGACCCGTGGGGGTGCCGAACATGCCGACAGGTCCGCACTGAAGCAGCGCGCCGCCTGGGTAGGGAGTGGGAACGCCGCAGCCGTCTCTGCAGTTTTACTCCGAGAAAGTCCGCTCAGCTGTTCACTTGTTAGAGCGTCTCCTTTCGCTTTCTACAGCTCGGGCACTACCAGACGAAAGCACTGCACCCCTCGAGTACGAAGCAGGCGCCCCGGTGCCTGCAGCGGTAAAAGTGCAGCACTGAGGCGCGCCAGCGTGCTGAGAGTAGCCCTGCGTTTGAACCAGACGCCCCTCCGTCTCCGGCCCGGGGTACTCACCGACGTGCACCTCCCGTGGGAGGGAAATGGCATTCTGGGGGTCCCTCTACTGGCCCCAGGTGTGCCACCTCGCCCCGCACAGCCTATGAGGGGGTTAGAGGGCCCCTTTGGCTCAGCAGCAGCGGGGGCACGGCGAGCTGCATCAGTGCGGTGTGACTTCATCACGCTCCAGACTGCACGTCGCCGGGAGACACACTTTCCGCACACTTTGCGGCTGCTGCTACACTCGCCGATGCACCACACATCGCATACACATGGGAGAGTGGCGGCTTCCCAGCAAGGGTAAGTTCAAGGGCGAACTGGGGAAACAAGGACGAGGTGACATGCAAACCTCCATGGAATGCAACAAGTTGGTGTTTCAATCTCCCAGGTCATCGGACAACGCCAGGACTACACGAGGCTGCAGCAAGCTTTATTTGCTTGCAGCAGACACTGTCACCACAGACACACATGAATCAACACAACTCCTCATGCCTTCTAGCTCCTCTAATAGACCTTTGGGAAGGGCCAGTTCGCTGAATGATGTCACCATACAGCTCAAAACACACGTTAAAGTGGCATTCTAGAATTCTTATTGTAGGGTCTGCAGGCGAAATTAAATTGGGTGGAAAAACTGTTTTTTTTGTTTTAACGGTTAAAGCGTTTTAATGTCAGAACACGTGATCATGTTCGGAAAAACAATGGCACTTTGAGAGATGCAGTCACACTGGCAAAGAATTATAAGAGTAATACAGTTGTCTTGATTAAAATATGTCAACAGCTCGACATTACTGCAGGGGCAAGAGGAACTGACTTTGAACTGTCTAAATATATTATCTTTCAATAATCAATGAAAGTAAGAATTGCATATACATGTGCTTCCTTTGTGCTTTCCTCACTGCTAAATATTTTTAAGTATTTGCTGATATATTTGGACAGTTATTTATAGGTATTCAAACGTTAGGAGGAAAAAAATTGACATCCTTATTCACTCAACTAATATTGATCGACTAGTAACCAACCAAAGTTCAAGTACCTCACCACTAACTTGAAAGATATACATTTGCTCCATTACAACTACCAGAATCCATCACACAGTTCGTTGTGTGATCTTTAGGGCACTCCACGTGAGTGAACCAGACTACCTTTTTTCTAAACTCAACTTGTCTGGTGGGGCTGCACTACTAGGATCACTTCCCTTGCCAGGCCAGAATCCAAGGCTACTCAGAAGGAACGTACAAGACAAAAGGCTATCTGCGCATGTGGACCAACATTTTGGGAAGTCTTTCCTGTGCACCTCGGAGTTGCTCCTTTGTTGGTGTAATTCAGGAAACATCTAAAATCCACCTCTTCACAATCTTCCTACCACGTATAACTCTCCCTTCCTTCTCCACCTCACTTCCTGGCGATGCCATGTTTTTCTATATTAGAATTCTCATTGCAAATGTACCTACACGTCTCGGTATCCTCGCATATTCGCTATGTATTCTCTTCCGCAGTGCAGTGCTCACCAGCCTTTCGGGGCTAGGTTTGTGTTTCATAAATAATCTCAATAAAATAAATACAATAATACAGGTCAAGTTTTAAATTCATCCAGATATAACAAGCATTTGCAATGCAATAGGTCTCGCATTTGCGAGAGTTTAAGCTATTAGCATTGTAAATGAAAATGCCTTTTATTTAGGTTTTAAAACCAAAACATAAATAAAAGACATTGTCATTTACAATGCCAATAGCTCAAACTAGCGTAAATGTGAGACCTATTGCATTGGAAATGCTTGTTCTCTTTTCTACCCTTCCTTTCCTTGGATAGACAACCTTGTTTTTGTAGGCCATTTCTTTTTTTTTTTTTTTTCTTTTCAAAAAGAGAAACAAATCAAAAACACCGAACAGCCAAAAGCAAAGTAACGTGGCTAAGACCTCCTAAAAATCCCTATCTATTCTACCAAAGAACATCAAGAGTTCCCAGTGTCCTTTACTTCAATTTCTCACTGGCAAGCTTATGTACAGGTCCAGACATTGGCAGTCTTGACCACCGGCATGGGTTGCTATCTCTCCAGAGATAGTTTTTTCATTCAAAGTCTATAGTTTTTGACAGTCCTAGGTCTCAAATTATACCTAGGCAAATCACAATCCGGATGCTCAAATAGAGGTATTGGTATCAATTTGGGCTCAACAGGAGTGAAGTTGACCAGTGGATGCGCTACTTCTCCTTCTTCAATCAGCTCATCATCATTAAAAGATACTTGCTGTGGAATTTGTTCACTTTCCAAATCGGGAATTCCTCGCTTCACACATTGATCATAGAACAAAGGCAATGGAGCTTTCTTAATGTGGCTGGCATGGAGCCAGTGTTTGTGTCCCATGCATTTAACAGCAGTCTCAGTGGCGAGTAGTACTTGCACTGGTCCTTTCCAGCATGGCTCAAGACTGGATTTCCTCTGAAAGTGACGGGTGAAGACCCAGTCTCCAGGCTTCAGATTATGACCTGAACCTTCAAGACGAGGAGAGAGACTGGCCTTCACCTGTGAATGAATGAAACCCAATTCTTTAGTCAATTGGTCACAATAATCAACAAGCAGAGGATATTCAATTTCACAATTTTTTTTTTTCTTTAATGGTGCACCCCATACATTTGCAGGCCTCCCCATGACTACCTGAAATGGAGATAAACCCATTTTCGAGTGTTCAGTTTTGCTCATTGAAAACAAAGCTATGGGCAAAGCATCAGGCCATTTTAATTTTGTTTCAGCACATATCTTTCCCAGTTTTCCTTTCAAGATACCATTGTATCTTTCCACTAGGCCTGCAGCCTGTGGATGGTGGGCAGCATGACACTTTTGCCTTATCTGCAAGCCTTTGCAGACCAGGTCCATCACTTGGCCAATGAAGTGTGGCCCATTGTCGCTCCAGAGCACTCTTGGCAAACCAAATCTTGAGAAGTACTCCTTCAGGAGTACTTTTGCAGTACTTAGGGCTTTGTTATCTCATAGAGGGTAAGCCTCCACCCACCTACTAAAGGTGCAAACCGCCACTAGGACATACTTAAGCTTGCCCACTCGTTCCATTTCTATGAAATCCATTTGCAGGACTTCAAAGGGCAAATCTGGGAGTGCAAAATGGCCTGTCGGGACTGGGGTACCTTTTCCTGGGTTATAAGTAGCGCATATCATGCATCTTTTGACATGGGACTCTGCCACCCTGGGAATCAATTTGTTGAACCATACTTGGTCTAATGTTGCCACTATTCCTTTGGCACTAATGTGAGCCGGGCTATGTGCCATAGTAACAATAGCGTTAAGATAACAATTAAGAAGCATCCATTTTTGTTTCTCTGACAGATCTATCCAACATCCGGTATCATCTAATCTACCATACATCTGCCATGCCTTGTTGCAGGGATTCTGCACATACACAGAACTATGCGCAGGAAAACAGGACCTCAGTGAATAGGGGTGTACCAACCTACCACATTAGTACCCAAAATCCCAAACCGACTAGCTATAGTGTCTCATTCGTTCTCCCCCAAATATCACGAAGCTATAAATGATTAGACCACCCAGAACACAACACTCCAGACTCTCTCAGGAATTTCGGGAGCAAGACGTACTCTTTCGCTCACTCACTCATACTTGTCCACAATAAGAATTGTCAGAGTCACTGAAATAGTTCAAAATGTTTATTTTAACTATCGTGCTCTACAATACAGTATACGAGCCACTACTAGCAGCAAAATGCATAAACTCAGCACAGTTAGCATTGTTACAATTCCATAGAATACAAAGGGAGTAGTCATTATATAAAGACTGTGGAATAAGAGCCCTTAGGCCTAACCACCCTCCCCTTGGTAGGATGAAGTTTATTTTATATAAAGGAAGATCTCTAGGCTTTGACAGCAGACCCCATACCTTAAAGCCTGGATGTAAGGTTTACATCATAAGAACAGCGGAGCTCTTCTCCATGGAACGGCTTTCTCCAAGTGTGTTAAAACAACATGCAACAACGTAATATCAAAGCACGAGTCTTCAGTACTGCAGCTGTGTGTAGCATGTTATGTCTAGGTGCTAGGGCGTGACCAGAACAGAATAACAAGGGGCATTGTTTATCGACCTTGCACATCGTGTTCAGACAAAACTCCAGGAAAGGCAGAGAACGCGAAAAGCAACCCGTTCCCATGTGAAAGGCACAAACAAAGTCTTGCAAAAACAAAGTCATGTAGTAGCGTGCGCAAAAGCAGCATCATGGCAGCGAAGCTCATGTCAACTTAACAGTGTCGATAATGTGCCTATAAACCATATAATACCCTCCCCTTGGTAAGGTCATAGGACATAGACAAAAGACCAAAAGAGAGTTCAAAATGTTTGTAAAAGCCAAAATTCGAAAAATTCGAAATTGCAAAAAAGAAATATATATATGTTCAATATTGTAATGTGGCGTATTGAATGAGAGCACCCTCCGGGACAACAAAGTTATTATCAAGATGTTATAATGACGGAGGTGTTCAATCCATCAAGGTGTATGAACCGAGGAAGGCCATTCCCTCCAAAAGATCATCCCTATCGTTGGTAAAAAAGAGGGATGCCATCCAATTAAGTAAGTTGAAGGAACAAACGTGCTCCTCGTAATCAGATGCCTCTAAAAGTAGAAGTGGGCAACCCGCGTGATATTCGATGAAACTCCGATGCAGGACATTCTACGCAGCCGCACAGACATCCCATTCAGCCAATTCTCCAAGTGCTGCTGCACGCGCCATATGGCCATCCCCAGAACAAGCCTGGTCATGAGCCTCTAAGGGACCCATCAACTGGTTAAAATCCCGGACTGGACGGGACGTATTGGAGAGGCATATATCCATTGCCCAATAGAAGGGGCACCGCCGACAGTAAAACACTGGTTGCACGCAATTGAAATAGGCAAAGCGAAAGGTAAATCCATAACTGATGCCAAGCGTGGCCAATGGCAAGCATCCAAAAACCTGTTGCATGCGATCACGGTACAGCTGCAACTGGCCTGGTCTGTGCAGTACCACAAGATGAGCAGCCATTATGCAGCAGGAACCGGAGAAGCAGGATTCCAGCGCCTAACACCAAAATTAAGGGGAACCCGCCGAAGACGCTGGAAAAAATAGAATGAATAAAAGTTGGGATTACTCCAAATATAGTCTGAAAAGAAGTCACAAGGGCAGATCCCACACATTTAAAAAAAAAAAATGCGCAAGGCCTGTGGTGTCAGACGCATTAAATATTTGGTGTATAACCTCCCCAAAATGTTGTGGGAGGTTGGTGTTCAGAAGGGACTGTATCTCACCAGAAGTGCTAGCCACCTGTAACTGGAAGGTCTCGCGGGCGGAAGTGAGGGACACCTCCTGTTGGAATAGTAGCGCTTTGAGCCTGCTCAATTTGTTGAAATCTGTTTTCAAAGTCTGAATGGAAGGCCAAATTGAACTATCTAGACTCCCATGCGGGGGTGGAAAAAGCACATTGCTACAAAAAGTTACGCGCTGGAAAACCGTTACTAAATACGGGACCCCTGCCCGTAACCCACAGCAGTCTTGGTTATTCAAAATAAGATAACTGCCATTTTAAGCAAGGTGAAAGTGGGAATTATTGACGGTACTGGGGTCCCTTTTAAAAAACAAGCCAGATTGGGCGCCGACACATTACAAGCGCCGTGCAATTTAACGATGTTAACAAACAAGGGAATGTCCTACTGTGGAATCGCAGTCCTCCCCTGTAAGGAAAACTTCCTTACCCTCCCTTAGACATCTGTAAGTGAAAGGCAGGGACCACAACTCGTGTAGTAATGCACTACCCAGTGGTTCGAAGCGGCCAATCGGAAAATGCTGCATAAATGATTTAAATTGAAATCTTGAAAAAGGGAGAGAGATAACCCCGTGAATTAACCAAACAGCAGAATCAATTTCCGCCACTGAGAACGGCATGGGCTCCAATTGTTCAATATGCGATAGTGTATATCCAGCATCTTTCATTGACATAAATCTCTGTTTATCAGTTAGATTAAACGGCAAAAATAAAGCAGTGGAATTTAATTAATCCCAGGGCACTTTTCCCATTTTAAGAGTCTGTAATGTCCAAGCAAATTGCATAACAGATCTTAACGGATTTTGACCATGATATAACACAGATACATCACTTTGAACAATATCAATAACAGATGAAACAAACGTATAAATGCGTGAGGACAGTGTGTTTATGCTATTGTCTACTACAGCAAGGACTTTTTCTAAATTGGCCTGATCAATTTGGTGCAGACGAAATGCTGCTTCCATCTGTGAAAGTTTCCAAAATTCATTGTATGCTTCATAGATAAACCTCTTAGACCTAGGATTCCTTGGGCCTAGGATGAAATCAGCCAAATTGACGTCATCCGACAATAGTGTAAGGTGTTGTTTCACAGATGCTAAGGTGGAATGTTCTAACCATTGTTGACATAATTTACCCACAGAGTATGTAGTGACCGAATGCGTTAAGTGGTACCAGGGATCAGGTCTAGAGTATATATAACCTGGTGTAACATTATAAAAACGTAATTGACATGCATTTGTATTTGTGTGCCACACCAGCCACCCTTAAGAATCAATCCCAGAGGCGTTGAAAGTATTATTTTGAAACAAAGCTTGTAGTGTCGAAATGGTAAAATTTGTGCGGGTGCGCCAATTGTCATATTCCGCTAAGGACGGAATGGATGGAGTATTTAAATTTTTGATAGTTGCCAGGCCAAAACAAGTGGTCTGGTACACCATATTATTAAAAAATAATAGTTGAGCTGGGATGAGGCAGGCACGATGCAAAGCCTCAGTTCCCTGAACCTGCCAAGGCTTCGTGCCCCAGATCGATTTTAAATCAACAGCCTCTTTCCAGTGATCATAGCCCTGTGTAGCCAATTTAGTTCGAAACGAGTTGGCATAAATCAATTTAGTATGTGTCAACATAAATTTTGATTGTGAAGACGACTGAAGTTTAAAAAAATAGGATGCCGGGTTAGATACGTCATAATCTGTAAAATACGTAAATTTATCTTTAAGAGTTTTTGAACTCCCTTTAACGGGAGTAGGACAATATTCCCACTGAGTGTAATTAAGAACGGGACGTGGGGTGCTAGTTTTGTGCAAAAAATGATGCCCATAATGTTGATAGCAAAATAGATATCACATAATTGGCAGAATTTAAATACAAATCTTCAGCGTCAAAAGCTGCATAATATTTTAAATCGGAAAACAATGCATGCGCTGCTTGCACATCCCAATCATCGCAATGTATGTCCCGTGTAATCACATCTCCTAATGAGACGCGAAACACTTAAGGTACCCTGAGAACCTCAGTCGGACCGTGGATTTCGAAGGCTACTTTGTCCCAAACGATACCATCCGGAACTGGGAACGCTGACATGTTCACTAGCGTCTGATCACGTTTCATGACATGGGATGATGTGTGAGGGGCCAAAATCCCATCGACCAACTTCACAGCACAGCAGAGCGTTCAGGTAAAATAATGACCATTGATGAGCAAAAAGAACACTGTCACAAATCCAATTGACATGAAGAGGAAAATTAGTATTAGTACCAACCAAATGTTAGGTCCAAGGAGGGACCAGGTAAGTCTTTTTGAACCAAGAGAGGAAAATACTTAATTTAGTCGGTGGTTCGGGCAAGCTGGATGTCGAAGCAGACGAGCCGGAAGAGTGGCTGGCATGTTCTCCAGTGTAGCCATTCGTAGGTCTATTAATCCGCGGTGGAAGTTCTGAGTCCGTCAGATGTTCTTGTGGACTGTTCGGCACCTCCTCCACGGACTCATCAGGATGGTAGATATACTCGATATCCATAGTGGAAGAGAGAGGTCGGACAGGTGAAATATCAATTACAGTGTCCATCACTTTCCTATCCACACGCGGACCAATAGAAGATGATGGAGTCAGTGATTCCAATGAAATTGCGGTGCACGAAACTGCAGGTGTGACGCTATTCAGAATAGGCCACATGGTGTAACTTGACATTGTCCACTGAAATGTATCGGTTGTCTTTTCGACCAGGCAATGGTGGTAAAATGACTGTACGAGTACCCTTCAGCCAAAGCACTGGAACCTGTGCACGATAAGAGGGACCAAATTCTTTTTTGTTCTCCAACTTTTCTCGTACCAGATCCCCAACTTTTGGAAGCCAACCGGCAACTGGAAAGAATCAGCAGCGCTGCATCAGTGGAAGAGGGTAAATGTTCAGTCGCATAGCTGTCACATGTCTTTTGTAGATCCTGTAACACAGTAGAATGATTATCTAAGTCAAAGGTTGCGGCAGCCGCCACAACGTCTAGACCATCACGGTCTGGCACAAACATTTTAATGCCAAAGAGCATTTCGTATGGGGTCCGCCCACCCAGAAATCTTCTTGGGAGATTATTAAGTGCACTTCGAACCCCATACAAGTGGCCAAGCCAGTTCCTGCCGGTACCTAAGACTCTAGCTGTCAAGGATTGCTTTCAGTCACGGTTCATTCGCTCCACAATTGAATTGCCCTCAGGCCTGTATGGAGACGAAAACTGCACCAGCACCTTCATTGACTTCATCGCATCCTTGTACGCCTTAGAGGCGAACGCTGGGCCTTGGTCTGAATGAAAGGTGCCACAGGCAAACATCCCGACAAAGACACGCAAATCCCTGATGACATTTCGAGCGTCAGCACTGCGTTGTGGCCAAACCCAAAGGAATCTAGTGCACAAATCAACTGCAACAAATATGTATTTATACGCAGTAGCAGAAGAGAGTGGACCGCAGTGATCAAGATAAATACAGCCAAAAGGTTGATTAGAAATACACAGCTGTGTTTGCGGCGGGCGTGTGACCATAGAAGGCTTGATTTGTTAACAAATGTCACAAGAAAGTACATAATTACGGGTCTGTTTATATAGACCACGCCACCAATAACGCTGCTGCAAAATCGAGACTGTCGCCGACACCCCGGCATGTGCAGAAGCCATACCCTCGTGTGCGGCTTTGATCAAAACGGGTCTGTGGCCCAAGTTGGGAATCATCCGATCCCCCAACAGAAGGAATCAAAGCATAAGGAACCTGATCGGGAGTTATATGATAAGAGTATTTCGAAGGGAAACCCTGAGGATGAATAGTTCTATCCCTTGTTGCAGCTATAGCTGCTAAAATATCTTTATCTATTTTAGTCATGGATCATGTAACTGCTGCTACTGAACACGTGGCTACTGCAGACTTGGCCGCTTCATCAGCCAAAGCATTACCAAGAGCATGGGCTCCCACACGCTGATGGCCAAGAGTATGTATAACGTGTGAGGGGCAGACGTTGTTTAAGATCTGCCACTCTAACCGAAAGCACCTTATGCTTGATTGCGCTGCCCTTAGAATCTCGATAGTCATTCCGAGACCAAAAGAATAAGTTGTCATTAAAAGAATGGACACAGTAATAGGAATCGCACACAATAAGAGTATTCACATTTGGATCAGCAAACTCGAGAGCAAGAACGAGAGCGCGCAGCTCCGCCAATTGTGCCGTACAGTCCCCAAGTGCCTGAGTGTGCACAATGGAAGACTTAAACGCTCCATTCACTACTGAGCCGGCAACAATTACGCAAGCTGCTGAATAAGCGTGTTTAGAACCGACAGCCGGTTGAGCCGAGCCATCGGTATAGATGATACATTTGTATTCATCCAAAAGAAGCATGGACAGAGGAGGAGGATGAACATGTTCATACTGTAAGAACTCCTGTGTCTGAAGAGAAGGATCAAAGATAAACGTGACATCAGCCGATGTCAACGATGCAGCCCATTGTATCCAACGTGGATGTAAAGCCTTAGAGTTTGGCACACTTGCCTTAGTCACGGCTTCCAAAACAGGAAGTGGTGTGACCATAAGAATGCGTTTTCCTTGAGCCAGAGAGCGTTCCTTCAGGATCGCCATCTGTACTGCTGTCAAGATTTTTTCAATATTAGAAAATCGCATTTCAGCTGAAGTGTATAAATGTGATTTGTAAGCAATAGGTACTGTGTCACCCTCATTGAACGTTAAATATGTGAAACCCACTGTTCCGGGCACTATACGTATCACCAGGTTTGTGGTGTTGTCACGCGTCAACAAGTAGTTAGTCGCAAGCAAGTCGGACTGTAAAGAATGTAGTATAGAGGTATGTTCCGGAAGCTAGCTGGCAGAAGAGCAGGTTGGTTGTATCAACGCATAAAGCGGTTTGATACGCTGGGCATATCGGGAATGTAAGTTCTCCCGAAGTTCAAAAAACCCAGCAAAGACTGAAGTTTCTTCAGCGTATTAGGTGGTTGCAAATGTGCACATTTCTCTAGGAAATGGGGGGCTAGCCCCTTTCCTTCATTATTGAGCTCATAGCCCAAAAAGATCACCGCCAAATGGGCGATATGTGACTTCGCAAAATTAAATTTGTATCCATAGTCTGCAAAGGACAAAATAATATTGTCGACTCGGACGAGATGCGGCATAAGTTCATCGTCCGTCAGATAAATGTCATCAACGTACGAGAACGCATCTGGATCTATGTCGTGTAACAATGACACGACACGTGCTGCAAATGCCCCGGGGCTATTCTTATATCCCATAGGCAAGCGCGTACATTTTTTCTGATTCCCGACGGCGGTGAATGCTGTCAAGTCACGGCTCTCAGGTGCGAGATTATGACTGTAGAAACCATTGGAAATATCCAGGGTTTTGTATTTTTTACGAACAAGGCTGTTCACCAGCACTGAGCTGTGAGTGTTTTGCGCTGCAAATGTGCGGCAATGACCTTTCAAATTTCGGTAATCCAATACAATCCGATATGAACCATCAGGCTTTGTTACGGTAAAGAGAGGATTATTTATTGGTGATATACATGGTTCAATCACACCCTGATACTCTAACTGAGTTAGAATTCACAAACGTGAGCCTTCGCCTCATGCCTGATTGGATATTGCGGCTGTGGCATAGAATGTAATGGAATTTCATGAGCTGGTGAATCAACATCCCAACCCACCTGATTACGATACACCGCTGGGGCCAGGGCACAAGCCCACCCTGCAGCCAAAGTCTGGGCATGCTCTTCAGGGACGTAACGCGAAAAACTCGGAAGTATCACGTCTTTCCCCCCCTAGGAGTTGCCAACACAAAGGGTGGAGGCCAATCTTCCTCTGCCAACAGAATGTCATATGAGGACGTTAATTTCTCCCAGAACACCACCTTGATTGGACGCGGTATATCACCTTCAATTTGAAAAATAACGTTATAAAGTCAGCTGTCTCTACTGTAATGTATGTATCAGTTGCTGTCGCCTCCAGACTGGGATGCAGAGCCTCCCGCACTATGGTAACCTCCTCCGCGCTGTCGAGCAGAGTCACTGCCCATGTCCAATCCAGGAGTCGTGTTCTTAACATCTGAGGCATATCTCGCTGTTAAAGTGGCAGCCTTTTTCTTCTGAAACGGGGGTCGAAAACGAGGAAGATCCTCTTGTTTTCCTTTGCCTTCAAGTTGTCGAGGCTGATCACGTCCTAGTCTTAATTTCCGCACGGTCGCGCAAGTCATAAGTACGCTCAGAAGACTCGGGTGTCGGTGAACCAGCACGCGAACCTTGCTTCTGCTGTTGCTGCCCCTGTTTCTTATTTTTCCAGTTCTTTTTAGAAAAGAACGGGCGCCCATCTTTATCAGTTTGGGCCTTTTGTTGTGTTTGAGTTTGCATTTGAGTAAAAGGCTTAACTCCCAGACTATTGCGGCCAATGGTTTTATAAGCCTTTGCAATAATCTTTGGCAATTCGCGTGGTTTGTCTACATCAGGGACAGCCTCCAAGCGATTTGCCACTTGAAAGCTTACCGCATCGCCCTTGACATTTGCAAGGATCATATCAGCAACCACGTCGAACACTCCCACCAGTCTCATTCCCAACTCTACAGCTGCCTCGGCTCCGTGTTCATCTTGAACACGCTTAATCATGGAAGGGAGTACGGTCATGGAAGGAGTGCCGAAACACTTCGAATATACCGCTGCAAACACCTTACCCCAGGTGTTACAATCAGCTAACTCGGGAAGTAAGTCTTTAGGCAAACTAATAGTCAATATCCTGTGTTTCTCCACAGGAGATGTATTTGGAAAAACAGCCTCTAGTTGTCCAAATTTTTCAGCAAGCCAATAAGGTAACTCATCATTATTCTGTGGACGCCTGCCCATTACTGAATTAACCATAAGCGGACTGATGGTTACACCACCATGTCCGGCTGGTTGCACAGCAACTCCAGGTGGTCCCACCTGAAAATTGAGCGTGACATACTGTATAACAGCCCTATGTATGCGTATCAAAGACGTATGTAATACGCGAAGGTCTGCTACTGCAACAGTTAAATAACGTGGGTGTGGGGTATACCCAGCCAAAACGGGCCATGTGGCCCCATCTATCGATAAAGGGCCTAAGCGGACCGGGTGAGGAAGGGCGCCATTAAACCAAATTTGGTGTTGCCAAGCTGTAAGCGGAACCTCAAGAGCCCTATAAGGCTGATAAGTGTGAGGAATGGCCGTGGCAGTGTATTCGTGAAACAGTCCATCTGTTCCATCCACAGCCGGAAAGGTGACCCAAGAGTAAAATACCTCAAAATGGTAAGCAGGATTTGCCTCCACTACAAAGATAAGCTCTGCCCCCGCATCAGGCACTTCATAGGGAGCTAAATATGCCATAAGCGCGGCGCGACTATGAGCCGGAATAGCAATTGCCATCACGCAGAATAAAGAACAACAATCTAAAGTGAGGCAGCGCAATAACGGGTAAGAGAAAAAACCTTTTTTAACACTTCAAGCTTGAAAGAACCTATAAAACATCAATATAGGAGGTTACACTGTCACAGCTGTCCGGAAACAGAAGTGAGGGTATTGTGCACAAGCACTACTCAAGCGTCTCCCTGATAAGAACCAGACCAAACGTTGGCGGCGCCATGTTGCAAGGATTCTGCAGATACACAGAACTATGCGCAGGAAAACAGGACCTCAGTGAATAGGGGTGTACCAACCTACCACATTAGTACCCAAAATCCCAAACCGACTAGCTATAGTGTCTCATTCGTTCTCCTCCAAATATCACGAAGCTACAAATGATTAGACAACCCAGAACACAACACTCCCGACTCTCTCAGGAATTGCGGGAGCAAGACGTACTCTTTCACTCACTCACACTTGTCCACAATTAGAATTGTCAGAGTCATTGAAATAGTTCAAAATGTTTATTTGAACTATCGTGCTCTACAATACAGTATACGAGCCACTACTAGCAGCAAAATGCATAAACTCAGCACATTTAGCATTGTTACAATTCCATAGAGTACAAAGGGAGTAGTCATTATATAAAGACTGTGGAATAAGAGCCCTTAGGGCCAAACCACCCTCCCCTTGGTAGGATGAAGTTTATTTTATATAAAGTAAGGTCTCTGGCCTTTGACAGCAGACCCCATACCTTAAAGCCTGGATGTAAGGTTTACATCATAAGAACAGCGGAGCTCTTCTCCATGGAACGGCTTTCTCCAAGTGTGTTAAAACAACATGCAACAACGTAATATCCAAGCACGAGTCTTCAGTACTGCAGCTGTGTGTAGCATGTTATGTCTAGGTGCTAGGGCCTGACCAGAACAGAATAACAAGGGGCATTGTTTATCGACCTTGCACATCGTGTTCAGACAAAACTCCAGGAAAGGCAGAGAACGCGAAAAGCAACCCGTTCCCATGTGAAAGGCACAAACAAAGTCTTGCAAAAACAAAGTCATGTAGTAGCGTGCGCAAAAGCAGCATCATGGCAGCGAAGCTCATGTCAACTTAGCAATGTCGATAATGTGCCTATAAACCATATAACAGCCTCTTTCTCTTCCATGGTAGCTTCCTGTTGTATCTCTTTAACGCATTCTAAGGTATTGTTAAACATTGGAACATCAGGGACCCATCTAGCTGGTCCTGTAACATACATTAAACTATATTCAGATTTAGCTGTTTGCTTGGCTGTTTCATCTACAAAACCATTTCCCTGACCTATCTCATCAATAACTTTTTTATGGGCACTGCATTTAACAATGGCAACTTTTTTTGGTAACATCAGAGCATCCAATAACTTTACTATTAATTCCCCATGCTGTATTTTAGTACCATGTGAGGTCAAAAAGCCTCTTTCTTTCTTTTCTTCAGCACTCTGGGCAGAAGTGGTATAGGCGGAAAGTATAAATATTTACAATCAGATCTTTACTCAATTCACATGCCCATGTAAGGGCAATTACTTCTGCTGCTTGTGCTGACATTTGTGGAATTTTACATGACTCTACCACTGTTTTCAAAGTGGTGATGGCATATGCAGCAGTGTTTGTACCATCCGGTAAGTTGAAACATGAACCATCCACAAACAACTCTCCCTGTGGGTCAGATATGGGAGTATCTGTTAGGTCTACCCGTCCCTTGGTCTCTTCAGTGGTGAACACACAATCATGGTGTTCTTCCCCTGAATCACTGGGGAGGGGTAGCATTGTGGCTGGGTTCAAAACATTGCAACGTTTCAGAATGATATTTGGAGCAAAAAGTGTTATCTCATACCCTGTTAAACGTGCACTGGTCAGGTGCTGGGTCTGAGTTTTGTTTAGTAGCACATCCACAGCGTGCGGTACCATAACTGTCAAATTGTGACCTAGAATGTATATATTTCAGATTGTCTGACGGCAACAGCAGCTGCTGCTGAGCGCAAACAATTTGGCAAAGCCTTAGCTACTGGATCCAATGTGGAGGGAAAAATAAGCACAAGGTTTATTCCTCTCCCCGTGGGATTGTGTTAAAACAGATGGACCACAGCCATTTTTCTCATGGACAGACAAACAAAATTCCTTAGAATAATCAGGGTTACCCAAAAGCAGGTGCATTGCATAAAGCCTTCTTTAGTTGTTGAAAAGCATGCTCACACTCATCTGTCCAAGGGAGTGGGTTACTAATATTCTTAGATGTAAGAGCAATCCAAGGTTTTGCAATTGAAGAGAAATTAGGTATCCACTGCCTGCAAAAGGAAGTCATACCTATAAAGGCGCGAACATCAGATTGGGTCTGGGGACATTTCATTTTCTGTACCAAATCAATTCTTTGTGGGTGCAGTCTTCTACCCCCCTTTGACAGGAGATGACCTAAATAGGCAACCTCCTGTTGACAATATTGTATTTTAGATAAGGACACTTTATGTCCTAGGAGTGCTAAATGATGTAACAAATTAACTGTCGTCTCCTTACAACTTTCCTCTGTATCTGAGGCAATTAATAGATCATCAATGTATTTGAGTAATACGGAGCCTTTTGAGGTGTTAAAAAGATCTAATTGTTTTTTCAAAGCTTGACTATATATACTAGGGCTTTCTGTATACCCTTGAGGAGCGCCCGTAAATTGAAGAGAACGCCCTTGGAATAAAAATGAAAAAAGGTTTTGACTTCCTTTAGCAATGGGCACACTAAAAAAAGGCATTTTTTAAATCAAGCTCAGTAAAATATTTGGCTGAAGACGAAATCATGGTAAAAATAGAATTCATGTCAGGAACAACAGGATATTGGGGTACTACAATTTTATTAATAGCTCAAAGATCAATCACTAATCTATAACTACAATTTTATTAATAGCTCGAAGATCAATCACTAATCTATATTTATCAGGGATTCCCTCTGTGTTTCTTTTAAGAACAGGAAGTATAAGACTATTACATGGGCTGCCTCCGGTTTATTTTATTATCCCTTTATGTATTAAATCAGAGATAACCTCTTTGAGACCTTACTCTCTCTCCCGGGATATCTTGTATTGAGGAACACCTTTTTTAACAGTGATTACTATGGGATCTATGTCCATTTTACCAACATCATTATCTCCTGATGCCCAGACTGTTTTATCAATTGCCTGTAATTCAGGTGGTAGGGGAGTAAAATCTTTCATTGTAAAACATTTGTTAAAATTATCAGAAGCCATTGAGATAAGGACACCATCAGGAGAACAATAAATGTTAGCATCCAGTCTTTTCAATAGGTCCAGACCTAATAAGTTCTCAGCTCAATTTTTAGTGAGCACAAGCAGAGGTGGTGAAGGGACTTATAGTAACATCTAGGGGTTTGGAGATGGGGCTCTGGATGGGGATACCTGAGAATCCCACTGATGTATTCATTCTGCTGGAGAGGGGAGCCCCTGGAAATTGGTCATGAGCCACAGAGGTTCGAGTGACACCTGTATCAACAAGGAAGTCGCGTACTTCCCCTTCTATATCCTGTCCTATTGTGAATACTCAAAGGTATTGTTATCAATGTCAGTAAAATCTTCAGTATAAAAACTTCTGTAAACTTGTTGACCATCAAAATAATTCTGACGTCTATTGTCATTCTGACGCTGGGTGAAATTTTGCCTAATTGTGCCACCTCTCCTTGTACCCCTTAGCACTGAACCACTTTTTCCTCTTGCCACAATTGCTTGGCCCTGTAAGCTAGGGCATTCACCCTTCCAGTGACCCTCTTGAAAGCAATAGGCACACTGATTTTGGCCTAATCCTGCTCCGTGTTGCTGCGCAGGAGCTGATGAGGCTCTGCCAGCCCCTCTTCCACGTCCACCCCCTCACATTTCCCATACCCCTTTGTCTTCCCCTGTCTGGGAATGCTTGCTGTAGCAAAACTTTTGTTTTTAATTCTTTCATTTTCTTATCATTCTTTTCTTTATTTATTTTCTGGTAATTCTCATAATATATAGCCATTACCAAAAGATCTGCAGGTTCTTTAGTTGGCCAGGTGCTCTCTGATACTTCAATCAGCTCTCCTAATTCTTTCATCAAATTATTCACAAATTTGTCAGCAAACATTCTTTTCCCCGTGACAGTTGCCAAATCCTGACCACTATGAGCCCTGAATATTTTCTCCATCCTAGTGAAATAGTCTGAGACTTCTTCTGTAGGCTTTTGTTTACAAGCTGTTATTTTATCCCAATTTACATCTTCCCTTGGTATTATTCGTAGCAATTTAGCAATAATAAGATCAGGTAAATCAAGTATAAGTTGATCTGGTCTGTCTCCTGGTCCTCTCCGTGTGTCAAGATTTTCAAAATGTACCCAAGCATGCCCAAAGTGCGCTACATCATTATGTCTACGTATTTCATTCCATATATCTCTGGGGAGTAAGGCATCAAAAAATAGATCCAAGTCCTTGAATGTCATTATACATAATTTAGTGGCTGACTCTAAGGTTTCATAAAACCCCTTTGGGTTTTTCCTAAAGTCTGGCAAATCTTTCTTTATTGCCATTAGTTCATACCTACTCCATGGAGTATGAACAAATTGAGGAATGGGATTCTGAACAGGAACACCAGCAGCAGCAGGGGGTGCAGGAAGGGGGTGTATTTCCCTCATGGGATATTCCCCATTCATTTTTTTTTTATCAAACATCTCTTTATTTGTTTTAATAATAACAGAGCATACAAGTATACAACAACCCTTGTAGGGGATGAGGACCCCAATGCAGATTATCGGCCACTTCGTACGGTAGGCTAGTGGAACCAATACAGTGTGTGAACTAGTAAGTGGCGATCAGCACGTATTGTCCATGTCCAATTCTCGTGTCCCGCCCTACCCCCCCCCCCAACCATACCCCCCCACCCCCCTCCCAACAATCGAACAATAAGAAAAACAAAAACCTAAGGTGTCACGGTCGAACAAAAAAAACAAACAAAAAAAAGTAGTGCACTATTAGGGATGCTAAATCCGGACGCTGAAAAAGGATTGACGAGGTGTGGGTATCGGAGTTGTCGTACGTTGCCTTGAAGAGGTCAGTGGGAGTCCTAAATATGAAAGAGGTGAAGAGCCCGCAGCCTTGGTCCACAGGCAAACAGGGGCAGCCCCTCGGAGAGATACTCGACTAGTGGCCCCCATATATAGTCAAAACCTGTGCGGGAGTCCTCCACAATGTCTGCCATTCGTTCCATCGCCAAGGCGCGCCATAATCTGGCGTGCCACTGCGTGAGGGAAGGGGCTTCCGATTTTTTCCAGGCAGCGGCCACTGCCATCTTGGCCGCCCCAAGGCAAAGCCACATCACGGAGCGGTCTCCATGGGTTTGGTGCTTTAGGTTGGTGTCTCTGAGTCCCAGTAGCGTGTGTTCTAACGTGTTGGAGATCGGATATCCCAGAATCTGTTCGATTTGGGCGAGGACCTCCTTCCAAAATGGCTGAATGTGCGGGCAGTCCCACCAAATATGTCTGAAGTCTCCTAATTGGCCGCAGCCCCTCCAACATCTGTCTGAGGTATTAGGGAAGATAGTGTGTAGTCGGTGTGGATGCAGATACCAATCGTATACAATTTTGTAATGTGCCTCCCTAAGGTGCATAGACCGATTAAACTTAGGAATATCTCTGTAAAGTGAGGACCATTGTTGTCTCGTTGGGGGAGTGTCTAGTATAGTGTCCCAAAAGAGGTGGTGCCGAGGGGTGTTTGTGGAGCCGTGAGAGCGGAGGAGTGAGTACAGAAAGGAGATAGTGCCCTTTGAGGAGGCCCCCGACTGAGCAAATAATTCTATAGGAAGCAGCTCCCGGGTAGCGGCCAGCCGCACCTGTGGCTGCAGAGTCCAATGTTTAAGTTGCAGGTATCGGAATTCTTCGGATGATTTGAGTTTAAATTCCTTCGGGGAAGGAGAGCAGTCTCCCCCTATCGAAGAGATGGGAAAGCATCAGGCAGCCCCCCTCCCGCCAAGCATCAAATGGGCCTTCCTGTAGGGCCGGGGGAAACTCGGGGTTGAAGTGTATGGGCGTGTACGGGGAGGGAAAGGAGGTAAGGGGGGTGGATCTGTTTACTTCGTCCCATACCCTCAGGGTGGTTGCCGTGGGAGTACTTATATATGTGTTTCCCGGACGGTGTTGTTTGCTTTTCCAGAGGAGGACCCAGATCGTTCTCCCCGTGATTTGCCTGTCCATGTGTAGCCAGTGCCTACCGGACTCCCGCAGAGACCACTCAGTTATGACCCTCAATTGAGCAGCTCTATATTAGCCCCGAAAGTCCGGTAGAGCCAGTCCCCCCTCCTCTCTCGACCTAGTCAATGTACGATTAGAAAGCCTGGCCCGCTGCCGCTGCCAGATGAACTTAGTGACCATTGATTTTAACGAAGAGAAGAGCGACTTCTCCACCGGGATTGGGAGGCCCTGGAAAAGGTACAATAGTCGCGGCAGGACATTCATTTTAACGGCGTTTATTCTCCCTATCCATGAGAGGTAGGCCGTCCTCCATCTAGCGAAATCCGCCTGGAGTTGACGCAGCAGTGGGGGGAAGTTAGCCCTGTAGAGATTCTCTACTTTCGGAGTGAGCTTTATACCTAAATAGGTGATCTCCTTCTGCACTCCACGGAAGGGTGACGCTGCTTCGATGACCTGCATGGCCTCTTCCGGTACGGTGAGGTTCAATAGATAGGATTTTGATAGGTTTACTTTGAAACCCGAGGCCCTTTCGTAGAGGGCAAGCTCCATCTGGATCGCCGGGAGGGAAGTCTGTGGACGCGTGGCGGGGATGAGCACATCGTCGGCGAAGAGAGCAATCTTATGCTCATCCGAGCCAAACGGAACACCCCGTATTTCAGGGTTGGAGCGAATACACTCTGCGAACGGTTCGATGCTAAGCGCAAATAGAAGGGGGGATAGGGGACATCCCTGACGCGTGCCTCGCGTGAGAGCAAATGGCGCCGAGGCCACTCCATTTACGAGGACCGTGGATCGCGGCGCATGGTAATTCGCTTTGACCATTCCAATAAAAGGTTCCTCAAAACCAAAACGCTGTAGCGTGCCAGTCAGGAAGGCCCAATCCACCCGATCGAAGGCCTTCTCCGCGTCCAGCGCGAGGAGGACCGTGGGTATTGCCTTCCGTTGTGCTTTTTCAATTAGGTGGATTATTCTTCGCAGGTTGTCATGGGTTTGCCTCCCCTTAATGAAACCCGCTTGATCAGCTTGCACCAGGAACGGCATAATGTGTTCTAGGCGGGAGGCCAGAATCTTAGAGTACAGCTTAGCGTCCAGGTTGAGAAGCGCAATCGGTCTATAAGAGGCGCATTGGGCGGGATCTTTCCCTGGTTTGAGGAGAACGGAGATCAGAGCTTCACCCATTGAGGGGGTCACTTGTTGCGTGGAGGCGATATGATTAAAGAGAGTGACTAGATGGGGAACGAGGTCCGGCGCGAAGGTACGATAAAAGTGGGCGTTCAGACCATCCGGACCGGGTGCTTTTGAGAGTTTGAGCGAATCCACCGCTTTTGGACCTCTTCTGCGGAGATGGGGCTGTTTAGCAATTCGTTGGTAGCAGCAGGTACTCGCGGAAGGGAGAGACCTTCCAGGTATTGGTCCTGCGCTTGCAGATCAGGTTGATCTGCCATGTAAAAGTTGCTGTAGAAGTCTCCAAAGGCTTTGGCCTTGTCTGCCTCGCTCTGGTGTGGGGACCCCCCGCCACCCCCCACTCGTTGAATGTAGTTCTTCTCTTGCCGGATCCGTAATTGGCGCGCCAGAAGTGCGCCTACCTTGTTTCCCCCCTCATAGTTGCGAGCTTGTAGACGCAAAAGAGTCTTTTCGGCCCCGTTCGTGTATATCGCTTGGAGTTTCCCCCTAACTTGGGTGACCTTGCGGAGTGTTTGTACCGAGGGAGAAGTTTTGTGGTTCTCTTCAGCTGAACACAGTTCGCTCTCTAGAAGGAGGCGTTCTCCCTTGCGTTGCTTTTTGAGCGACGCGTCTAGCTCCATACACTTCCCCCTGACGACTGCCTTGAAGGCGTCCCACTTGTTAGCTAGCGAGATCTGGGCTGGGTCATTGAGTTCGAAAAAGTCTGCAATTGCCTTCCTGAGCTCGTCTCGGAGGAGCCTATCTCGGGTCAAATGATTAGGGAAGTACCATCTGGCATATTTGGAGCGGGGAGCGGGCCAGTCAAGGGTCAGCTCCAAGGGCGCATAATCCGAGAGGCAGATTGGGTGAAACTGAGTTCCCATCACCTTCGGTAGAAGGGACTGGCTCAAAAAGGCGTGGTCTATGCGGGAGTAAGTCCTGTGCGAGTGGGGAAAAAAAAGAGTAATCGCGTGTCGTAGGATGTGCAGCCCTCCAAGCGTCTATCAGTCCTAGGCCCCGTAATGTCGCCTTGAGCGGCTGGCTGAAGACCCCCCCCGCCGCCCTGTGGCTATGTGTAGTGTCCATCGCCTGGTCCCAAATTAAGTTAAAATCCCCCAGCAGTATGACATCCCCACTGGCGAAGCCTCCCAAGGTGGACAAGAAGGCGTTGAGAAAATCGTGTTGGCCTGTATTGGGGGCGTAAAGTGTTGCAAAGGTGTAGGTTCTGCCCCGCAGCTCCCCCTTGACCATCACATATCTCCCCTCCTTATCCGTGCGGGTGGCCTGGTGTAGGAATGGGGTCGAGGAGTGAAAGAGAAGCGCCACTCCATTGTGTTTGGTATGTGCCGAAGAACGGTAAATTTGGGGGTATGTCCTTTGCTTCATGCGTTGTTCGTCTTTGCGGGGAAGATGTGTCTCTTGGAGGGCAGCGATCGTGATCTGATGATCCCGGAGGAACCTCCAGATCCGTTGCCTCTTATTGGGAGAGTTCAGCCCCTTAACATTCCACGATAAACAATTTAACCCTGCCATTGGACATCTTTGCCAGGATAGCTAGGCTCATCCAATCCCCCTGTCCTCCCCCGACCGGCAAGCTTCTTCCCCCCCGACCCCGTCCTAGTGGCCCCAGAGTGCAGATAGCGGCTAAAAAAACATGGACAGTGACACCATAAAGCAAAAAGGAAAAAAAAACTGGCAAGGTAAAATAGAAAAACTTAGACCAAGTCCAACTTAGAGCAGCAACGTGCTCGCGGAGATCCCCAATCACAGAGGAGGACTCCGTTACAAGCACAAACTGGGGTGGACCAAAATTCCACCGCCGCGGCCCATTGAATGTCTCATAGATAAAGAAATCAGTGGAAGACAGTAGCTTGGCTGGGTATGGCATAAGATGTTCGACTGGATCCGTGTGCGCCTTTCTCCACTGCAGCAGAAGTGTCTGAGAGGGTCGGTGGGGGCGTCATGGCGGCTCAGAAGTGTCAGCCCTCCGGGGATTTGCCAGATCTACGCCGCTGACGCCAGGGGCCTCCTCCTTTATTCTTCGGACCCCCTTCTCCTCAACCCGTCTGGCGGCTGCCTCGGCTTGTTGATGAAGGCACCTCGATGCCCAGGATGGCGGCCGCTTCATCCAGGGAGGTACAATGGCAGTTGTGATTGTCCCAGGTGAAAGCTAAGCCAAAAGGGTAAGTCCAGCGGTAGCGCACCCTGACGCTCTCTTAGGGTAGATGTGATCGGACGAAATTGGTGGCGCCTGGCTAGCGTGGCTTGGGCCACATCTTGGAAAAGCGAGCATTCTGTATTTTGGAAGGTGATCTTGTCCATTGAACGAGCTTTCTGGAGGATTCGTTCCTTGACTTTGAAGGAGCTAAATTTCGCTAGCACGTCGCGGGGTTTTCTGGTGTCTACTGGAGCCCGAGGTCCTACTCTGTGGACCCTTTCAAGGTGTACCTCCGGTTCAGAGTCCCCCAAAATCATAGAAAAGAGCCTCACCACAAAGGCCTCCAGGTCAGGACCCTCGCATCCTTCCGCCAGACCCCTCACTCGGATGTTCTCCCGCCGTGAGCTATTTTCTAAATCTTCACACCGGAGCTGCGTGGCCTGTAGCTGTGCGTGAAGCTCCGCAGACTGGGTTTCCAGGGGCCGCATACGTTCCTCCAAGTCTTGCTGTTTCGCTTCGAGATCGAGGGTGCGGGCTCCGACTGAATCTACGTCTGCCTGTAGCGCCACTAAGCGGCCACCCATCTCTGATTTGAACGCATCGAAGGAGGCCCCAATGTCCGACTTGATGTCATCCCGCAGTTCTTGTTTGAACTCCCTGACGGTGGCCAACCGCTCCTCCCTGGAGATCGCCATGGTGCCTTGGGAGACTTTAGGATCTGCACTCGCTGTCCCCTTAGATGTTGGGGAGAAGAAGCTGGAGACTCTGGGGGGCTGGGATTTTTTGGGTGGCATAAGGACCCTCTCGCGCCGCGTCCGAAGGGCGTCTAGAATTCGAAGGGGCCGTTGAAGACCCGCTTCTGCTTCATACACCAGTCGCAGTCGTCAGAGGCCTCTCTAGGTGGCGGCTGGGAGAACTAGGCAACTGCGTGCCCTAAGGCCGGCAAGGAGGCGCCAAACCCACGCTATCTTGTGGTGCGAGTAGACCTCCTCCGGACCAGGGTGCGGTGCGTGGGTGGGCACAGGGCCCCTTTTCAGGCGTGAGATCCGGCCTCGCTAGTACGGCCCCCTTTAGGGTCGGCTGCAGGGGAATCACACTCTTGAACGCATTCACGCCTAAGGGGTCGCTGCCACTGGTGAACCCTTCTTAGGTGCTGGTGGGCTTCACCCTTATTCCTGACCTGGATCTGGTGTCAGCGCCCCCACCAGGGCTCCCACGTCGCTGTATATGAGCTCAAAGTCAGTCCCCGTGGCTCTTTATGGCGCCACAGGCTGGGGGTGACTCGCCGCCATCTTAGGGTCAGGCATCAGCAGCTGCTGATGTGCTTGTAGAAGATCTTGACGAGGGAAGGGGAGACCCACCGCTCCTTACCGGTGGTCCCCGTGGGCTGTTAGTAGTGTCTCCTCTCGTTGCACCCCCTTGGATTTCACCTTATCAGCAAGGGCTCGCTCCGTTCGCGCGCTGCAGGTAACCCCCGGTGGCCGCCATGATGAAGACAGGCAGGGAAGGCGCGCACCGGGATCTCAGGAAGCGGGAGGGACCCCCCCGCCGATCCTCGACAGTCGTGTTCCCCAGCCAGGGGGGGGTCTCAACAGCGTCGCATGTCCCCCAGGTCTGGTTCCGCCACTCAGGTGGGCGAGCAGACAGGCGATCGCAAGCTCCGCGGGTGTCCCTGCAGACCCGCTGCCGTCAGAAGCGCCAAATTCCAAACTCGGGGGAAGTCCCCGGCCCCCAGCTCTGCAGCGGTGCCTGCCCTCAACTGCACTTCTCCCCCCACCGGCCACCAACCTGGTGGCGTGGAGCGCCGTGGATCTCAGTGGAGCATCGGATCGGGCGCCGCCATGTCACCTCCACCGAGCCCGGAGGGGGCCGGACTCTCACCGTGGGTCTTCCCAGCGCTTTGGACGCAGGCTGTGCACCTTCCCTCAAGGCACCGGAGCTGCCAGAGAGCCCCCACGGTAAGATCAGGGCATTGAGGACGCTCTACTCCACTGATTTGGACGAGCTTGGCGAGGGGCTGATCGGAATCACGTCCGGTCAGCCATGATGGTTGGCCACCCCCATTCATTTTTTGATATTTTCTTCTAACCTTAACACCCCAATGCAAACAATTTTCAACAGCCCTTGGGACATCTGGGGAAGGGATCATGTGACCTTGCGCATCATGCCACAACTGTAACACCTCTTGTGGGGTATTTTTATTACACCATGTCCACCAGTCCTCTATCCTTTCAGTCATATATTGAATGAGTGCGTTTTACTGAAAAACATCAAACCTATTTACAGTTGGCATAATAGTATTCATGGTAGCATTATTTATGTCATCCATCCATCTATGGGCTATCCTTTTTAACTCTTCTGGATCAGCTCTCTGTGATCCATATCTAGTATTAGGTCTGTCCCTCCAATTCCCACTCCTATCTCTCAAATTACCACTATGCTTGTGAATCGCAGGTGGGGTACCTCCAGGCGTATTTCTAGCAGATTGGGATACAGAAGGGGTTTGTCCAGTCACTAGCCTTGGTAAAAAGTGTACCTGAGGGGTAGTCAATACATTTGGTGCAGGTATCGCTTGTCCTGCTTGTGACTGCTGTTGAACAGCAGACAGATTAAGTATTGGTCTGGGTGGGACAGGCAGTTGCTGACCTGGTAATGGGGCAGGAAGAATTGGTACATTTGGAATGGGTACTAGAGGTGCATGTCCCTGCTGACCCAACTAGTAGTAGTACATTTTATGCCTGTGCGGCAGGTATGGGAACCTGTGGGACAAATGGTCGGGGATTCTCCAATAGTCTCTCTAATACCTCATCCTTGTCCACATGTTCTTTCTCTTGTGTCACATATGTCTTGTTAGTGGTCATTCTAAACTCCCTGTCCATACATTCAATACTTTCAGTTTGTTTTAATTGATCATATGCTTTGGCTTTCTGCAACACTCCCTTTTTCTGTTCTCGTTCCTTCTTTTTGTTCTTTAATTACTAACATTGTTGCATGTTTTTCCCATTTATTAAAACTGTCCCACATTGCTTGTCTGACCTTTTTATCAAACAAACATTGCTGCAAATATTGAATTTTATCTAGATCAAATGAACCGTCCAGCGGCCATCTCAAATCCTCATTTCCCTTAGTAGATCGATGCCATAGTCTGTTCCACAAGTTCACACCTGTCCCATATTTTGTCATCATCTTCCATGCAGGACCACCCTCAACTGGGACTGGTTGGGACTCATCCAGGCGTGGACTCATGAAACGGCAACAACGACACCGTGAAATATATTTCATTAGTTTGCTCATCGTGCCTTAAAGTCAAAGATCATCTAAATGAGAAAACTTACCAATACAATCAAAACAGCCTATTTATCAGGTCTAACCTGAAACCCAACCAATATAATGCAATAAAATTCTCAATGTAACAAGAAAAAGGGAGGACTAGGAGCAAGTTGTGGTCCAGTACCCGTGCTCCCTGTGTTAATCTCAATTCAAACAAAGGGTAACTGTTCCAAATGTGGGCGCAATAGTCATCCACATCAATGAAAAAGAGAAAAGAAGTGGAAACAAGAGAAACCTAGGTCTAAACCCCACAGACTAGAGGCAAGCGCAAGTCTTGTCTCTTGATGCCCTCACACATCCCGAGGGATGTCATGATTCATCATCGGGCATTGCTCCTCGTCAGGCCGGCTCTGCAATGGCCTATGGGTCCCCCGAAGGGTCGCTTTGACGGAGATCTTTTATTGGTACTGCCGTATGATGAGTGAGGGTGTGAGATAAAGGGTTCTGAAAGAAGGGTGAGTGAATGATAAAACTAGCTAAGGGATACCAGAGAGAATTAAGTTTAATACATAGGTTCCCTAGCCAGGCTAAAAAACCCGTAGGTCGAGTGTTACTGATAGGGCATAATGTGCCTCAGTAACTTTCGTCAACATGTTTTGCGCCGTTTAAATGGTCAAAACAATCCCTGGCGCTTCTTCAGGACCAATGAAGTGAGTAAAAAAGACTGTGAGTGGGTCTAGAACCCTAATAAGAAGGAACGGTCCACCCTTGTGTAAAACTACAAGGTGGTTACAGCTCTATTAAATGGCCGCTCCTTTTGCAACCTAGGAGTGAAAACAAAAGCACAACATAGGAGTTAATATAATCCTCTCTGGGGAGATGGTAGAGTGCATCTCATCTTTGAATTATTCTCATTTGATTAGGTACATTAACGGACAGACGAGACAGACAACATATACTTGAGACCAACTCCAGCGTGGAGTAAATTCATTGTACTTCCCCATAAAGAGCATATGATTCAGTGGGTAGAGTACAACGAGTTCTAGTATTGACTGTAATGTATCAAAGCATGTTTAGTTTATGCGGGCATCAGTAAAAATGCACACCACCCTGACTGAGAAATAAATATTGTAATGTACACCAAATGGGCAATCACACTCATGGCACTATAGAAACATAGGTACCAACGTGACTGCCATCGTAAGTGCGTTGGCTCATTACGAAACAGTAATAGGTGACATGGCGGCGCAGGTTGTTAGATGATCAAGTAACCGGAAATGCGGCATATGATCTTACCTAGTCTAAGATAGTCAGTTGCTCCATAGGCTAGCGCGTGTATTTGCCCGCACCATAACGGGCTGCAATGAAAATGCATGTGGAGAAAAGGAGAGAAAACTTTGTTATGGCCGCTCAAAGTAAAACACGGGATGCATGCACGACCCGATCGTGATCAAAAGTATGCCCATCCTGATTGTACTTACGGTTGCCGTCGGGTGCAATGACTGCCAGCACCTACCCCTTACACACCTGCCTGCATATTGTCGGCCTGCTTGTCTGGGCTGTCTGATATAATGTGGGGCCATCGTCTTGGGAATGCCAGACTTCCAGGGGGCGTGGATGAGCAAGTTGGTGCCCATGCGCGGGCGCCATCTTGAAGTGGTGCTTTCGCATCAGAAGTGGTCTAGTTGTTGTAGCTAGATCTGCGGGCGCCATCTTAGAGTGGTGTCTCCCGTTTATTTTAGTAAAATAGTGGGAAAAAGTGGAAGAAATCCGTGAAACAGCACGGAGGCCCCCAGGAAAAATGGAGGGGATGAGGACTCTCTTATGGTGAGGGTTTAACCGGGGTGGATATGCACTATAAGTGTCAAAGGCGGACACCCATAAGAAAGATGCAGTAGCACCATGGTGTTGGTAGGGTGCTTATCCCGGCTGACTGCCATTGAACCCTGTGCCTAGGGTATGGTAAGGGTGGTCATGGTAACGGCCCTAGGTGTGTGGGGCACGTGGTAAGAAGGGATAAAGTGAGGAGTACTGTCCGAGAAGTAGTATGGGCAGTCAAGAGGTAATGTGAAACAAAACAGTAGTCTTGTATAGGGGTACATATTATAGTGTTAAGTCCGTGGACTATCAGTGGGATCAGGGGTACGGGCTGGAGGCCGACCCCCGTGGTGTAGTCAGGACACATAAAAGTAGGGGACTTGGGGCACCCTAGCGTCAGGTAAGCATGTGGCTGTTGGACATCAGAGCTCTGCCCACGGAATGTCATCATTCAGACCCCTGGTGTGTCTGAAGGTGGTGTACCCAACGTTGTTCACGTCTCAGGAGCATGGGGTTGTTCTATGTTAAATTAGCTTCAAGGATTGTCCATATGATGTCGTCAACTGAGTGTCTCTTCTCAATTAAATGGTTGCACATTCTCGTGGCCGTGCGCCTGCACCGTATAGTGCTTTTGTGTTCACTCATCCTGGTCTTGATGGGTCTAGTAGTCATTCCCACGTAGAGAAGGTCCCAGGGGCATGAGACAAGGTATACACAATTCCTCGTATTACAGTTCGTGTGTTGGCGTTGTTCCCCCACGAAGTCCCCAAGTTGTTGTCTCTTGGTGTGCTTGGTGGAGGCACATGCATTGCAGTTACCGCATGGGAAGTGTCCGGTGACAGGTGGTAGATTCCACAGCGTGGTGTCAGTCGGTTTTCTGCGTGGACGAGGTCGTGTGTTGACCAATTGATCCCTCAAGTTTGTAGTTCTTTTGAATGCAAATCTGGGTTTTGCTATGTTGAGAGAATCAGAATTCAAGATCCTCCAATTCTGTAAGATGATGTTCTTGATTTGGTTAGACAGGGGAGTGAAGGTAGTCACACAGGTCATAACTTCATCACTCTGGCGTTCCTTGATCTCCAGTAGAACCTGGCGGTTGTTGTTTCTAGCTCTTTTTCTGGCCTTGTTTATAACATTCACTAGGTAGTTCCCCTCTCTCAGGTTGCATATAAGAGCTGTTGCTTGTGAGTCAAAATCTGCGATGGAACTGCAGTTGCGCCGGATCCTCAAGAACTGGCCATACGGTAGGTTCTCTTTCAGGGCCTTAGGATGGTGGCTGTCGAAGGAAAGGAGGCTGTTACCGTCGGTTTCCTTTTTGTACGTCCTGGTAGGCAGATGTCCATTTTCCAGGGATATTATCAGGTCAAGGAAGGGAATTTCCGTACTTGATTGTGTTTTCGTGAAGCGCAGGTAGGGGTTCAGACCGTTAATCCAGTCATGGAATGTTGAGCAGCTCTCTTCCACTTTGTTTGAATTGAGATAAAATTCTCAACACCAAAATCTAATCAATAATTCAAAACGCCTGTTACAAAATAACTCAGAACAATCTCACCAGGTATTTGCTGAAGACGTCCGACTCTCTGTACTCTGCAATTCAGCCACTTTGCGCTTGACCAGTTTGGAACCTCTGCTGGGGAGATCCTGTTGCAGAGGGACAGAGGTTCGGGACTTCAGATGGCAGCTGCGAGAAACTAGCCTCATTAGCAGGGGCCCCAGCAATCAGTTAGCCTTGGGTCATGTCACCTCAGCCACAGACACAAATGCTGTTGGATTTCCCACGTAGAGGCCACACATTTGGGTGCCATTTGTGGAGAACACACCTCTGCAATCTGGAAAATTCCACTCTTGTCCACTTTAAATTCAAAGGAGTACAGGTAGTCAGAGGTAAAACAAATCAGTTTATTCACGCTTAAGCGAATGCAAAACCAACAAGGAAAAACCTGTTCCGTGAAGGTAATGAACAACTAAAAGAATTCTCCTTTCATATTTATACTATACTTCAAACAAGTCTGCCTACAGACGTCACTCCCCTCCTCTAATCCATTGGAAATTTCCTTCCAGTTATACATACAAAAAGAATAGCCAACCACACTGCATTTTCAAGATAAGTAATCACAAACCATTGCTAATTGCAAATTGAATGGAAATAAAACTGTGGCTTTCCATCTCAGAGAAACACAAATGATTTACAAAGTGTAATTATTCTAGCAACCCCTCGGTACTTTTCCAAGGGCATGGAGAAAAAATAAAAGAATGCACAATGTCAGGACGTACATGGGAAATTCCTCAGACAACGTTGTACAAAGTCAGGTGGATTTAAAAAAATGTCTGCACTCATGTTCATATTATATAACCTTTTTCTCACTGCTACTCTGCTAACTGCTCTGCTATGTTGGCCTGCTGCTTGTCGAGCTGCAGGAAGGACGGCCACTTTGCAACCTGCCTTGTTGTGCTGGCCTGCTACTATACTGCTCTGTGCACTAAAAGCATTCACCAAGGGCTTGTTGACTTGAACCCTGTTCCCCGAAGTCTCAGGGCAATCAAAGGCTTTGCCTTCTAGTCCCTGCCATGCGACTTCACACCCTGTGCATCCCGCAGTGGGCTATTGACAACAAACAATTTGCTCCTAATCCTCTGCTCGTGGTGGGAGTTGAGTGAGCACTGTTTGTTCCCCCGTTTCCAACGCACACTCCGGAAAGGAGTCTGCTGAGCACCCCCGTTTTCAGGGCGGCCTGCCTGTCACTGGACCGCGACCAAGTGCTTCAGTTTGTGCCAGCCTGAGCACCCCGCCTCTACACCAGACACTAGCACTCCGGGTGGACGCTGCAGTGTGCTTCGCGGCCCCTGTGTGTTGACGACAAGGACTCGCCTTCTGCACTACCTTCCTGGATCAGAGCTTGCTGGACTATGTCGTGCCCCACCTCCATCAATGAAGGAAGCCACAGCACGACTCTCCGAACGACAGCCTTTCTTTCAACAAAAATACTGTGATCCCTTGAGACACGTGAGGTCTCCGCAGCTGGCCTTTGCGACATCGCGGGTGGCTGGGGGTTATTGACCAGCATTCCAGTCTCGAGGGACTGAGTAGAGACGTCCTCAGTGAGGACTTGGAAGGAGTACTACATGTGTGTGCCTACAGTGAGAAAGCTCCTGTGCCCTTTCTTTCTAGTATTACTGTAAAGATTCTAAGAAGAGCAGAGATAATTATAGCACTGCTACTTTTAATACTTGCATAACTTGAAAAGTATACATGTGATTTTTATCGTTTTGGTCTTGCTTTGTTCAGAGTGCAGTGGTTCCCAAACTGTGGTCCGTGGACCCCTGGGGGTCCGCGACTATTTAGTTAATTACATAATATTAACAGATTAATAAAGTGTATATAAATAAAAAAGCTAAATGTACAAATGGAAATTTAAAAACGTACTGTAAATGTAAAGGAATTTGAAATTGGAGGCTAAAAATTAAATAAGTATCTCAGATTGATTCATGGGAACAGTGCAGGTGCACCAAACAAAATTTAGTATGGACGATGAGTGGCCACAATTGAATTTAGGAAGGTTCCAACCTTTCTAATAAAATTAAAAAAAATGTAAATGTATTTATATGTGTTTGCGAATTAAGTAAAATGTGTCAACATTTGTGTATTTGTTTGATGATTGCTTTTTTCTGTATTTTTGTGTATTGTTTTGCGGTTCAAATAATCAACAGTGCATAGGCTGGGATCCCCGGCTTCCAGTAATGACTCGTGGGAGGGGGCCTGGATTCCAATAAGGATTCAGTGGGGGTCCCCTGGTTCCAGTAATGATTACGTTGGGGTCCCCAGACGTCAAAAGTTTGGGAACCACTTTATATTTTTAAACCTGTGTGGGGTCTTTTTGTAGGGTATTCATTGTGTTACTGTGTGTTGCTCAAATACTTTAAATAAACAACAAAGGAGTGTAACACTAAAGAGAAGAGCACTCATGTATCCTTCTTCACTGTAGCGTTTTGCTAATAGAAAAAACCTCTTTAGGTTATTCAGAAAGCCCTCACTCACCAACCTGGTTGGTGACATGCTTCATCATCGGGCCCCACCAGCAGTGGCCGAATGCCACCCTAGTGTGCTACAACGCCAGAATTACTGCGGAGCTGGTTCAGTGATTGGTGAAGAGTGAAAAAGTGAATGTTAAAAAGTCCAACTTGTGTCAAAAAAATCTTTTATTTATTTTGCCAATTAGACTTAGTTAAAAACAAGTGTAGGATAAAGGACCAAATTAAAAGTCCAGATTTATCCCCAGGTGTAGGTCAACATGTTTCTGCCTTTCAGGGACATATCGTCAGGCATTCGTCAGGACCAATATTTATAGTGAATGAACCCGGCGGTATGGGCGCACTAAGGCCCACCTAACCAAGGGTTACTAGTGTTAAAAATGTTTATCCCAAAACACTAGAAAGATTCCCTCAATTTAGAGAGGAACCGAGTTTATTCTGTGAAGATAAAAAATGACAAACATACACATAGGAGACAAAGAACAACATCAGGTTATTGCGATACGCCTAGATGAATGTCATAGCAAGAATAACATAGTCGGGTGCTCATCGAGGTGCTGAGGTAACCATAACATGGACACGAGTGTCAGAATTTGTGATCTCGTGCACCTACTCAATTCGCATGATTCCCGTGATGCGAACAAAGGTCGAAAACCCTCGTCGCGCTAAATGGCGTGCATTATTAAAGCAAATGGTGGGCAAAGGAGTGTTCAAATGCCCTGTTAAAATACTGACCTATATGTGTGCTATACCTAGCAGGTCCACATAAACATGGACAAAAACAGAAAACAGAATACACAATAGTGCTCATAGGGCAAAAAATAACACTAAATAAACGAAAAATCTTACAAAAAGTGCTAACTCTCAAAGCACCATGGGTCTCGGGAGATGGGTGATGGCGCTTTGGCACACCCTAAAAGACAAACCATGAATGAGGAAAGGCACACAAAAGAGGGGGGCACCACAAACAGGAGCATACTTAACTTCTGTGGGGTATTACTCACGCCCTGTCCGCCAGGCACCCGTTTGGAACCTGAATGCAATCTCTATAACCGGACCCCGAGGAACAACCGTAATCCAAATTAACGCTGTTAATAAAGGCCCGGGGAACAAGCGGAAACCGCGGGGTGGGCGTGGTTCCAGCGGTAAGACTCACCAAACCCCTAGGCATCAGAGTTAGGTTGCAAGATCACAACCTAGCCAATCCACACGGACAATAACATAGGAAGCAAGCCAATCGGGGAAACAACCTTTCAAATATCCCCCCCGATTGGCTTGCTTCCTATGTTATTGTCCGTGTGGATTGGCTAGGTTGTGATCTTGCAACCTAACTCTGATGCCTAGGGGTTTGGTGAGTCTTACCGCTGGAACCACGCCCACCCGCGTTCGCTGTTCCCGGGCCTTATTAGCAGCGTTAATTTGGATTACGGTTGCTCGGGTCCGATTATAGAGATTGCATTCAGGTTCCAAACGGGTGCCTGCGACAGGCGTGAGTATACCCCACAGAAGTTAAGTATGCTCCTGTGTGTGTGCCCCCTCTTGTGTGCCTCCTCATTCATGGTTTGTCTTTAAGTGTGCCAAAGCGCCATCACCCATCTCCGAGACCCATGGTGCTTTGAGTTAGCACTTTTGTAAGATTTTCGTTTATTTAGTGTTATTATTTTGCCCTATGAGCACTATTGTGTATTCTGTTTTCTGTTTTTGTCCATGTTTATGTGGACCTGCTAGGTATAGCACACATATAGGTCAGTATTTTAACAGGGCATTTGAACACTCCTTTGCCCACCATTTGCTTTAATAATGCACGCCATTTAGCGCGACGAGGGTTTTCGACCTTTGTTCGCATCACGGAATCATGCGATTGAGTAGGTGCACGAGATCACAAATTCTGACACTCGTGTCCATGTTATGGTTACCTCAGCACCTCGATGAGCACCCGACTATGTTATTCTTGCTATGACATTCATCTAGGGCGTATCGCAATAACCTGATGTTGTTCTTTGTCTCCTATGTGTATGTTTGTCATTTTTTATCTTCACAGAATAAACTCGGTTCCTCTCTAAATTGAGGGAATCTTTCTAGTGTTTTGGGATAAACATTTTTAACACTAGTAACCCTTGGTTAGAGTGGGCCTTAGTGCGCCCATACCGCCGGGTTCATTCACTATAAATATTGGTCCTGACGAATGCCTGACGATATGTCCCTGAAAGGCAGAAACATGTTGACCTACACCTGGGGATAAATCTGGACTTTTAATTTGGTCCTTTATCCTACACTTGTTTTTAACTAAGTCTAATTGGCAAAATAAATAAAGATTTTTGACACAAGTTGGACTTTTAACATTCACTTTTTCACTCTTCACCAATCACTGAACCAGCTCGCAGTAATTCTGGCGTTGTGCACACTAGAGTGGCATTCGGCCACTCCTGGTGGGGCCCGATGATGAAGCATGTCACCAACCAGGTTGGTGAGTGAGGGCTTTCTGAATAACCTAAAGAGGTTTTTCTATTAGCAAAACGCTACAGTGAAGAAGGATACATGAGTGCTCTTCTCTTTAGTGTTACACTCCTTTGTTGTTTATTTGACTTAGTTTGAGGGGAGTAGGAGTGTCCTTTAATTTCCCTTCCTCTCCTATTGTTATATGCTCAAATACTTTACACATCGCTTCTTTCGATAAGCTTGCCAGCTCTGCGTCAAGCTACCAGAGGGTGAGCACAGGTTATCTAATTTGTGTATCTATCTTACCCTGACTAGAGTGGTGGGTTCTGCCTGGCTTGGGTGTACACTTTAGCCAATTTACCCCATTTCTAACATTAACTATGTATCAAGCAGTGTCTGTAGGTTTGTAACCTTAAACAGGTCTCTTTTATTAGTAGCGTCCGAACTGGTAGCGTCCTGGAGGCTGCTGCTATTGGGCATGATGCTCACAGATAGCGATGTCTCCTCATGCATCAAATTATCGGGATTAAAATCTCTATTGGGCATGGCATGCTGCACTGCAGTTTGATCCAAAGAAGATTGCCCTGGGGGATGTGGAGGTTTTACAAAAATTGGATATGGTGTTACAGGGCACGGCATAGATGCTACTTCGTCTGACCCTGAACCATGATCTGTTCACTGTGGCGGTTGCTGCCACTGCGGCTAGGGGTTGAGGATCTTTCACTGCTACTGCTACCTGGCTATTCCCAGACGTAGCCTTATCAGCAGAGCTGCTGTCAACCGGTGACCGAAGACTCTACCTATTCCAAATTTAATCTCCATCCGTTGATCGAAAGGCTGGCTCCTGAGTGAGTGAACAAGCAGTCTAAGGGAGAATCTATCGTACATTGCCAAAGTGTGGGCACCGTTATTAATCACAGCCGGGTTCTTATTGATTGTCACACGATTTTGCCCTAAAAACATAGTTAGACATTCTAAGTTGGGCTTCTCTTAGCCTAGTTTCATAGCTGCCATATGATGTTTTTGACCCTTATTTATCTTTACAGATAGTCTATTTTTAGCAGATGTTTCGCAAAATGAATATCGCTTCATTCGAGTTCTGTCCTCGTCTTTCCCAGCAGCTTATCCTATGTCTTGCAGAAATATCTTTCATTGAATCTTCGCCGAGCTGTTGCGCCAGCACCTCGAAGGGGTCAAGAAGGGAGGTCCTGCAGTATCCACCAATGATTAGTTACGCTAAAGCCAATGAGGGAGCACGCAGGGAGCCCTGAGGAGCTTCAAGCAGCACCCACCACTAGATGGGCTGCCTCCGCAACCACACTCCAGGGGACCACTGCCCTCAGTTGCGGCTGGCTAATACGGCGATTGGAGGGGCAGGCAAATGGGTGGGTGCATAAAATAAATACATAACAAAAATCAAATGAATGCATACATGAGATAAATAAAAAGTTACTTACCATGCTTGCAGCAGACATGTCCTCCTCAAAGCAGGAACTCCATGTCGGGGGTTTACTTGTTGTTAAAGAAGACTGCCCCAGATACACTAAGAGCCACCCTTGGACCACAAATGCAGGCAGGAGCGGATGTGTTTGTGCATTGAGCTGGGGGTTTTGCTACCTCCAACAATCTCTTCCCAGGGAAGTCTCGGGGCCAAACCGTATCCTCCTCTATGGTCCCCTTCCTGTGCATCCTGTCTAGCTCAGTTTGGCTATCGCTCGGCTTGGTGAAGAGGTATAGACCCGTTGGGATGTTCTTGTAATGTGCCAGATTCATTACTACTCTGTGGGGTTCTACCTTGTTGGGTTCGATTTTGGCCCTGATTCTGCATAGGTATAAGTGGAGAAGGCATTTTGCTCTTTCAGGGGCTACCTCTTGGTACAAGTAAAGTCAATCTGCACCTACTGCATGCAGTATCGGTGAACAAACGTAGCACGACCTGGCTGATGTCTTGGAGCCCACTGCAGTCATGTGCGTGTCAAAGGGCACCGTGTAGTGCATGTGGAATGTGAGAGTTTGGGTTGGTGTAATTATAAGTGACATGGGAAAGATCCCTACACAAGCGCAGTTTTTGAACAAACTCCAATTGGCCTGGTGGTTCTTTAGCAGTGAATCGGTGCGATAGCACCCAAACTAGACAGAAGGTACATAGAAGTGCAATAATATGTAACTTGTTAGTGAACATTGCAGGTCTTGCTATGGATCAAAGGGAGGTGTCTGTGGTCCTCTGGTAATTGGGGTTTCTTGTTCAATAGTTCAATCAAAAAAAGTTCACAGTACAGTTCGTAATTTTGATTCACGCACTTTAGATCCACGTTGGGGTGATGATGTGCCAGCTGAAAGGTGGTGTATTTGGAGGTTTGATTGCAGACCTGTTGGATAGCAACTTGGTTCATTTTTTAATTCAGAAAAACGTTGCATGTGTACCGTCGTTAATTATATTTTCTTCTGAGTTCCTGTATTTCCCTCAGGGATGTGTTCTTCACACTCCATTTACACAATTTTTATTGAGGCACCGGAAGGTGTCTTCGATCGTTGTATCTTTTTGATGGTTAAACTTAAAGGTGGCTTGTTGGTGATCAGACTAATTATTCTAATTTATGAGCCTTCGTACCTAACTGGGTGCTTGGATTGGTGCAAAATGTTTATGAAGTGGTCTTGTGACCATAGGGGTGGATTGTATCTGTTTGTATCTAGGGTTTAATGTGCGCTGCCAATTTTCCGAGACACTGTCCCACCTGTTGTGACCATGGGGGCGCCATCGGTGCGGGCTGCTTTCAACCTACACGTGCGCGGGGGTGAGTCACTGTTAAGTGTTGTTGGTGATTGCAACATGCCCCGAGATCACGTGTATGTTCTTCTCTGTTCTTGTAATGTGGCATGCAAATTGCCCCTCCCTTGTGGCACCAGATATCTCGACTCCACCCTTTCTTTAGAGATTTCTTTTTGGGCTAACATTGGGCTCCTTTTGTTGTTTTTTAGGTGCTTCCCTAGATCTCGCTTGATCTGCTATCTCACTTATCATGAGGCAAAGGGGTTTGGAAAGTTGTTCCGTGGCCCCCATGCACCCCTGATCGTACCGTCTTGTGCTGTCCTAGGGCTTACTGCTCTCTCCAGATGGTGTTTGGGAGGCCTGATGCGTTGGTTAACTGCTAGGCCTAGTACGGGGGTAAGTGCATTCTGCGTTCTACTCTCACCTAGAGCTGTAATTGAGTTTGCGGACTCCCCTCTCCTAGGCACCCCCCTCTCCCTCGGACCACATCTTTTCAGTGCATTTGGATCTGCAGTTCCTGGCTTGTGGCTAGGGACTTCTAACTAGCGGGCATGCTCCTGTCACTATTTTGGAAGGGTAAGGCAAAGTGCTCAGACTTTGGAGATTTAAAAACTCCAAAGAAAAGAAAACACCGCAGGGATCATAAGAACGTGGGGAGCCCAGGCCCAAGAACCCTTGCTGAGTTTTGCCTAGGAATGATGACTGGACGGGGACTGCCTCGCAATTCTGAGACCTCTGGCTAACCTGGCAAACCTCTCGACTGACCCTACGCCATGCGGGCGCCTCACAACTAATGGCTCTTGTGCATGAGCGGTGGAAGTTATGGAATCTTCACTATCCTAGGCGTACAGGAAACCTGGCTCCCGTCACCTGAAAAAGCTTTGTTTTAGATCTAAAAGGGGTCCTCCATTTGGCCGGAGGCTTCTAGTCTTTTGGGGGTGCTGTTGGAACTTCACGCCATGAAGGAAACATGAGTTCCGGGCCGAATGCCCAGGAATGGGGACCTTTTGACCTCGTGATCAGAACCTGTACCTATTGACTTTGGATGTGAGGACCTGGGTGCCTGTTTTTAAGTATTTTGCCTGGGAGCCGCCCCCCCCCTCCCATCAGACTGCCCTCCCCCGAAGTGTGGTCAGCTAACCCCACCCTGGGGGATTAGCAGAAGAGTGGGGTCTTAGCTCCCGGAGGAGCCCTTAATGGCGAACATTAGTGAGGATACCCGATTGACAGAACAGATACAGCAGCCCTGAATCGCCAGATTCAAGTAAATGTTTGTATTCCCAACATTGTCTCATTGGTCCTTCTTGTGGTTTAAGTACAGTGAATTTTTGGGATGTGGGTGAATGGGTGGTATTTTACTCTGGTGTTTTATCTTACTACATATTTGGATTCTGTGTCTGTTGAAGGCATTCCCTCCCCAGTTACCCCTGCTTGCCAAGGCTGTGGCCCCGGTCCCTGTCTTGCCAAGTTCTCTGTCAGTGGTTGCTGTTGCCACGTATTTGTCCAACTACTTGATTCCTGTTGCGCTGGCTGTCTGACCTCCATGCTGCTGAATGTGACGCGCATTCAGGTTTCCCTGGGCTTGGATTTGTGGATGAGGATTTTGTGGTGGCTGGCCCTGCCCCATCGATCTCTGTTCATGGTATGCTTTTAACAGGCATCTGTCTGCCCAGTGGTCCATCCTGAGGCAGTAGTAACATTACCTAGGGTCTGGTTGCTGCCAATCTCCTTGGCTTCTGCCGCTATAGCTAGGTTGAAACCCTCTGGGGTTTTGTTGTGGAGCTCCCTTTAAGACTGGTGCCATTTCCACGCTTGCAGCCAACGCACCCCCCCTCGAGGGCGGCTTTTTCAATATGTGTTGGACCAATTTAGCAGTATCTCTCTGGGCTTGCTCCTGTTTTTCTCTTGCTTTTTTTTGTGGTAATGCAATATATGGGCTTGTATCTCCCGCCAGGGTTTGATGTCTAACCAACCACGCTATCCAATCTGCTTTGTATCTCGGTGGGCAGTCCCCTTTTTGAGAAAATTGTAAGAGAATGCAACTTGTGAGCCTGTATTAGTCCAAGGCTGTCCTGTCTCTTATCCACATCGTTCCCTCATCGTATCAAGAAAATCTGTTATCGTCTCCCCTGGCTTCATATTTTCCACCCTTAACCCTCCTACGTCAGGGCTGTCAAGGAACACTCTCCCTCAGGGCTGTCCATATTCAGTGCCTGTATGAATTGAATGTTGCCCGTCATGCTTGGTGTTTAGCAGCGTAATTGCTGGAATGCAGGCTTGGACGAACACCGTGTTAGTCTGCTCTCCAGTAAGACTACTTAGCAGACTTTTGATATTGTCTATCGCTAGGTTTATTCCTGTGGTGTTCTTCTCAAAACATGAGATCCATTTCCCTGCTCCATCCAGCAATAGCGGTAATTTTGTCCTTTGTCTTTATCCATTCGAGCCCACGGCACATAGATGGTCCCTGATGTGCCCTTCTGTAGTAGCAGGTACATTTTTACTTTGGGTACCTCTACTGGTTTCTCACTAACATGGGGTTCTCATCTGTTTAGGCATTCCTGCATGTAGGAATTCCTGCATCTCCTCCTCCATGCCGGATGCAGTCTTCCGCTATGGCCATGTCCTCTGGTTCGAAGGATCCCTCCTTTGGCCAAGGTCTATCCTACTGGTCTTTTCCCTCAGTCCAGTAGGCTAGCAGGTGGCAGGATGGCCACGCAAAGGCCTCGTCTTCCTCTCTGGGCACTGTCTACTTTGAGGTCAGTCTATCTATCCTGTGCGTTCGGGTGGAGCCATATACGTCTTCGTCTCTGCTCCCCTCGTGCGCAAAGGTGTCATCCTGTTTTTCCTATGTCTTGGTTGGGTCAGTACCAGGCTACCTTGGTCTCCTATTTCCCGGTCAGCCCCTCTCCTATGTTGAAAATTTGGCGAAGCTCGGATCCCAGCTAGAAGCCTCATCTAATTCTACCTCTGATTCTTCCCTGACCAGTGCCCTGTACCTACCCCTGCTCTCCTCATGTGGGGGGCGTGTTGCTCTGCTTTCTCGCAGTGCTTCCTTTGTGTGTACTCTTTCTCTTTCCCTCCTTAGCTCACGCCTTTCTTCCACATCTCATCTAGGTTGCCTTCTTTACTCTGAGCTATGTGCTGTTCTTTTTGGTCTGGCTTTGCCCTCAAGTTCGCCCTCTGTTGTTTCCTCAGCTACCTGAGCAAATCCTGTAGCTCCGCCCTCGTCATCGGATCCCTAGGGACTAGAGCCCCCTTCCTCACTCCCCCCTAGCTGTATCACTGTCTAGAACTGCTACAAACCTCCCTGTCACTTGTGTGTGTTCACCTAGACCAGTGGGGATGCATGTTCTCAGCGCTGCTGCAGTTCTATGTGTCAGACGTGACAAACGGGGGAGGCGAACTTCTGGGAGCCCAAGCACCTGACTGGGGTTACCCTGGGACTGCCTGGACCTGCTTGCCTGTTAATCTCTCATACCTGGGCCTAATTGTTGTTCGGTAGGGGGCCAGCCAGCTTCTTCAACTGGTAGATTTGCCCACCCATTGCCTCAGTGACCTGCTGAAGGCTGGAGTCCACACCTGCCTACTACACATTGCGTTGACACCTCACCTGCAGGCTGCTTTCGACACACTGACCGCTCGTACTTTGTTACTGAGCTGACACCTCCGCAAGCTTTTCTTCTTTCGAACCCTTACATAGTACTGCCTGCCCAGCCCCTGAGTTGGCATCTTCACCAGCTAAGCAAGACTGGAAACAGGGAAGAAAGCTGTGAACCTTTTCTCAAATATGGCCAATGCTGAACTGCTGTGTGCTGTCTGCCAGTTGCACCTGTCTCTAAACCATCCATGTCAGCATCTGCTGTAGTTTTTCCTGGATGGTGGCATGATGGTTTTCACTAGCAAGGCCCTTCTTCTTCCTGCTCTCAAAAGACTAGAAAAAAGGTAAGGCTGTTTGAGCGCCAATGCCAGCCATTAGGCAGATTTACTGACTCAGACAACAGCGAGGGTAGACATATTTTTTATTGTACCACTAGTAAATTATAGATTGTAATTCATTGCTGATATTGTTAAAAAAGGGGCAGAAACAAGGGTGAGCCACCACTGAAAATTAAAGATTTTTGATTTATGTGATAATCAGGGTCGCGGACACAGTTAATTGAGAAAGGCAATGCTCACAACCTTGTGCAAGGAGTTGACACTGAAAGTAAATTTACAGTGTTTCCATTCTTCACCAATGCTACTCACCCTTCAAGATTTAAAATGCTTAATGTACCACACATTTCTCACAAAATTAGCCCACTGATACTAACCAAGAAATGTTTTGTGAAAGATTGCACTCCATGAATGTGGGCCACTTTTTTTGGGTTGCCTGGGCTGATTTTTGGTCCCAATCCGACCCTGCTCCCCGCTAACATGCCTGCATGCCACCAAACGGCACAACGACCGGAGCAGACTTGATAACTGCACCAAACACACTCTCACCAGGTACGGAACGTGCCCGCCTGCTGCCTACAATTTTCTGCCTGAACTTTTGGCCCCAATTTTGTGCCAAATAGTTAGGACATCTCCCCGTGGCTAACAGACAGCACTCATGTGCCAGTCCTGACACACGGGAGGCAGGTCCAGGCTTTCGCACTGGGCTGTGTCCAGTGCATGTTGACCAAAGTCTGAAGACCATGTTCTCACAAGGGTTACATCTCTCTCGAGAACAGCAGCTATCGTGGATGCGTCTGCCCGAGAAGCAACGCGTGTTATTTTTACTTACCTGATATCCTGAACTGGAGGAGTATTCTGTTGTTTTGTAGGCGTCTGGAGGGTTTTTCTGCTTGCAATAATGTTTATGAACTGTTGAACAAGATTAATTTGATTACTCAGTGCTTGGCCACCGGAACTGTTTTTTAACTCACATATTTCCTTTTGTTGATTGAAGATAAAGTATGTGAAGGTTTTTAAGGAATTAATGTAATTCTTCGACAACAAGACTATAGCAGACATCCTGCACTGGAAGTTAGGTAACCTAAAGGCGGAGTTGACTGGGAGGCTCCTTGGAAGGGTTATAAAACAAGTTAATTCGGAACTCGAGAAGTAATCACTTGCCTTTTTTTCCTTTAAAAAAAATACCACTGAAAACTAAGGATTCAAACTCCCTAGTGGGAAATTTTAGACTTGGCATCTTTTGGCGTGTTTCCCCTGAGTTTTTTGCTTTCTGACCTCCCGGTTTTGACTCTGTTTTTGCTGGCTTAGTGTCTCTAACACTGAACAGCAGTGAGAAAGTGCGCAAAGTGCAAGTGCTCCTGTTGTAAACTGTGTTATGGATTGGTGTTTCCATGATTGGCATATTTGATTTACTTGTCAGTCCCTAGTAAAGTGCACTGTGTGTGCCAGGGCATGTAAATCAAATGCTGTTAGTGGGCTGCAGCACTGGATTGTGCCACCCACACAAACAGCTTGTAAATGTAACTCCGGCCCTCCATTGCAGAGCCTGTGGGCAGTCTGGGACTGCCATGTCGACTTGGCAAGTGTACCCACTTGCCAGGCCCTTACCTTCCCTTTTCTTGCATGTCAGTCACCCCTAAGGTAGGCCCATGGTACCCCTGTGGGTAGGGTGCAGTGTATGTGAAAGGTAGGACATGCCCTGGTGTGTGTGTGGCATGTCCTGATAGTGAATTACTGCCAATTTCGTTTTTCACTATTGCAAGGCTACCTGTTCCCATAGGACAGAATGGGAAGTTTGTTTATAACATCTTATAAACATAATTGGCCCTAGGAACAAGGTAGAAAAATAAAGTTTAGTATGCCTGAACTCAGAATCTAGAGATGCATCTTTTAGTGACGGTGATTTTTACATTCTGTGTTTGAAAATACCACTTTTAGAAAGTAGGTATTATCTTGCCTAACCATCCAGTGTGCCTCTGCTAGGTTTGTGTATTGCATGTCTGGCTTTTGGATGACAGGGGCTGGAGAAGGACAGCGGCTCCAGACGTCTGATGGGTCAGGGCTGGGCTGAATAGACCTGGGTTGCATTTAGAGTAGTAGGAGGAGATTTCCTTGCACCTGAATGGGCCTGGCCTGCCTTGCACAATGCCGTCTCCACCCCCTGCCAGGAAGCTGCACCAGTGAGGACAGAACTGGTTTTTGCCGGGTACAGACACTCTCTGCCTTCAGAGAACAAAGGATTTGGTGGTATAAATATTGGGACCCAGACCCCAGAATTTTAGAACTCGCTGGAATCAAGGAACCTGCCAAGAAGAAGAGCTGGAAGAGCTGCCAGGAGGAGCACTGCCCCTTTGCTGTGTTGTTGCTTTGTTGGGTTGGCCTGCAGTTGCTGCTTCTGCCTTGGGCAGTGAAAGGACTCGACTGGACTGAACTTTCTTTACTTGTGCTGAGTATCTCCAAGGGCCTGAAATCGAGCTGGCCTCCTGTTCTGAAGTCTCAAGGACTGCAAAGACTTCATCAGCCTCTGGGTACCGCTTCTGGAACCGCTATTTCAGTTGCCAATGAGAAGGGAACCGCAACCGACTCCGTCGCTGGCTCTGTGTCCTGACGGCACCGCAGACCGCACCGTCCGCATCTCGCACCGTAAGCCTTGGTCTCACCGATGCCGTCTGGACGATCATCACTGAGCCGCTGCCTGCATCGCATCGAGAGGACACCGCGCCCTTCACCGCTTCCACTTTGCAACGCAACCGCGACGGTTGCCACGACCGGCTTGCACCTCCGTGTAAGCCACAACGAGAAAGGTACTGTTACCGAGTCTGTTCACGCTATTGCTGGCCTGTTTCGACACGGTCGGCTGGAGCTGTTAGACTCTGTTGTTTTCAGCATCGCGGTAGCCCCGGACGGAGCTACCGACTCGTACGAACTGTGTTTTTGAGGTATTTCTGTAGTTTAGAAGACATCTTGCAAAGTATCTATTTTTCAAGTACTGTATTGTGGATTCTTTATCGTTTTTGGTCTTGTTTTGAGTATATAAAAATATTGGATATTTTTCTAAACTAGTGTGGTGTCCTTTTTTTTAGTGCTTTCACTGTGTTACTGTTGGTTATGTGCAAATGCTTTACACACTGCCTCTAAGATAAGCCTGACTGCTCGTGCCAAGTTACCAAGGGGGTGAGCAGGTTTTTTTTTAGGAGTGTAACTCCCTTATCCTGACTAGGAAGAAGGGTCCCTATTTGGACAAAGGTACCTACCCCTGCCAACTAGAGACCCCCATTTCTAACAGGAAAGAAGAAATTAGTGGGTAAGATTGGGGGGGGGGTGTAATATTAGGGAAGTTGACATCTGGTATTGCAGTTTAGTTTCAACGAACCTTAATTTATCCGTTGTCTTTTGTACGAACATACCTGACACCAGTACTGAGGACAACCAGACAGAAGGAATAGGAGAGACATCTACCCAGAAAGTGGCCAGGCTGACGAGAAGATGTATCTCTCTCTCTCTTCAAATCACATTCGCCTTTCCCTTGGGGCCGATCTAGTTTAGAGTGCAGAACTTTGTTCAGGCAGTAGCAGTCTCTCGGAGGAGTTGCAAGCTATCTTCTTTGACCCCACCTGTCTCCTACAGGACCACATTAGTGCTCAAGTATTACTCAAATGGACAAGTTACTTACCTTGGATAATGCCTTATCTGGTAGAGACATGATCTAACTGCAGATTCCTTACCTTTGAATTTCCCAGACGTCAGACTGGTTCCGGAACATTTTTCTTTGAAAAATACCCTTGCGCACTGCTAGGTGGAGTCGGTTGGCTCCGCATGAAGTCATGGGTATCGTCTCCGCCGTTGTGACATCCGAATCACCTATATAGGCACCACCTCAGCGTTTTCACGACTTTCCACGCCAGGAGCACGGAGCCATGAAGTACACTGACATTGGTGTGTTTCTGAACAACTAGGGCCCTGAAAGAGAACAGCCCTGATCCTAAAAAATCTGTCTGCAGTGCGGGGAGGATGGGTGGGTCGGTAAGGAATCTGCGGCTAAATCATGTCTCTACCAAATAAGGCATTACCGAAGGTAAGTAACCTGTCCATCTGATAGAGACATCTAGCCACAGATTCCTTACCTTTGAATAGATACCCAAGGAATACCATCCCCGGATGAGGGACTGTGGAAAAGTTAGACCAGGACAGAGTGCCCAGAAAGGCCATCTCTGCGGACTTGACCTTCCAGACAGTAGTGCTTAGTGAACGTGTGCAGAGAAGCCCACATTGCTGCCTGACTAATGTGGAGGACTGGGACACCAAGTTGCAAAGCCGTGGTAGCAGCCTTAGTTCTGGTAGAATGTGCCCTTAAGCCTTCAGGGGGCTGCTTTTGGCCAGAGCATAGCAGATTTTGATGCAAAGGATGACCCATTGAGAGATCATCCTTTTCTGCATCGCACAACCCTTCTTCGCTCCCATGTACACCACGAAGAGTTGGTCATCCACCCGGAACTCTTTTGTGTGGTCAAGGTAGAATGACAAAGCTCTTTTTGTATCCAGACGTTGGAGTCACTCCTCTTCTTTAGAGGGATGCAGAGGAGCGTAGAAACTGGGCAGGGTGACAGGTTGCCCAACTTGGAATGGTTATCACTTTCGGTAAGAAAGAGGCCCTAGTGCCAAGCACCACCTTATCAGGAAAGATGGTCAGGTAAGGAGGCTTGGATGACAGTGTCAGGCTCTAGCTCCCGTTGACCCTGATCCTAAGGAGGAAGAAGAGACTCTGCCTCACTGGCCCACACCTTTGTTTCCTTTTCAGCCCCCGGGATCTCTATACGACGTACAATACACGGGGGACAATCCTGACGATAGGTACTACGGGCCCTTTAAATCCAAAACCCCAGAAGCCGAGGAGGGTACAAGTCACGCCCCCTGGAGGTGGGGATACGCCACGCCGGAGGAAGAAGAGGAAGCCGGACAAGGAGTCGAGAGCGCAGTGAATCGGGAGGAAGGGATCGCTACGTCGGAGAAGAGAGAGACCATACAACAACCCAGAGGACGGACGAGGAGCGAAGGTGACCTGGCTAAACCGGAGTCCGGCGGTGAACCCCGTGAAGGAGTGCCAGGAAGTCAACGACCTCATGAGTCGCCCAGCCGCGTTCCCGGAGGAACGTGGCTTGCACAGGTACATGCACGATTCCTGGGAAGCTGGAGGTGGGCGAGAGTTACACCCCGGGGTATTGAGAAGGGAAACCCCTCGGGAACTCGCTAAAATGACGGAGCGTTTTTTTTTTGTTCTCTTCACTTAGGGTGGTGGTCTCTCGCTCTTCTGCACCCAGTCGACTGAACTAAACGGGTGTATTGTCTCCCCCACTCCTTCTCCCTCACATAAGCATTGGCGCATCGCACTGACCTTTGTTTTGTTTTATTTTTTTTTGGTGCCTTCCCCTCCTGACTGGGCCGACTGGAATCCGGTGGAGAAAGTCAAAGCCTCAAGGAGAAGAAAAGAATTCTCCAAGAAGACTCGGGACATTTATGTTGTTTATGTATCAGGATTCCGTGATGCAATAAATCCGTTTAGCCGGCATAAAGAGTCGCGTGATTCCTGCAAGACCTAACACATGGTGGAGAATGCGGGCAAATTAATTTCCATTGGTGAGCTGAAATTGAAGCCTTAATACATCACCTGGTGGATAGCCAGAAGAAATTGGAATGGGCCATTGAACGCCAGATGTCTTCAGCCCAAGCGGACAGGATACCTTTAAGGACAACATTAAGTCCCAGGTGGATGCCCTACAAAGAGTGGCCGAAGAACCGATACCGACTACCGCAGGACAAAAAGACCCTCGGGTAGGCGCTCCAGCGCACCCGAAAGTTTCTCTACAGAAATACATACCCGGTGAAGACCCGGATGCATTTCTGCTCAATTTTGAAAGGGCGGCCAAAGCATCTGGATGGCCGGTTGGAAAGTGGCTGTTTTTCCTGGCTCCCCTCCTGTCTGGGGAGGCCCAAGCGGCATACCAGGACGCTAATGCTGGGGGTACAAACCCTTATGAGGAAGTAAAATCCATCATCCTGGACCATCTGGGTATGGATTCTGAGTCTTACAGGGTCAGGTTCAGGAAAGAAAAGTGGGCCCCTGGAGACAACCCAAAGACGCTATTTTTTAAATTAAAACTAGCGGCGGATAAGTGGTTAAAGCCAACAGAAAGAACAAAAGAGGAAATCATGGATCACATATACCTCGAGCAGTACCTGGAAGCCTTACCGTTTCCAACTCAAAGCTGGTTTCGCCAACACTCCCACCTTACAGTTGAGCAAGCGGTGGAAATGGCCACCTCCTTTTCACGGGCACAGCCATGTGTCTCTCCATGGGCGATGGAAAGAGCTTCGCGAGGAAACCCGGTGCCTAAGAAGAGTATAAGGCCTGTCAGTGAGCCTCCAAAAACCCGGTTCTCCAAACCCGAGGCTCCCCCTTACCGAGGCCCCCAATGCTTCAATTGTGGAGAGTGGGGCCATATTGCGCGGACCTGTCCCCACAAGAAGCCCAGCGATGAACCGATGGACGTCAGCTGCGTTCCGAAGACCCTTATGTATACGGAGGAAATGGGCGCTTGTTTTTATGTGAGTGTTCTAGTCAATCAAACTCGGGTAACAGCTCTCCTGGATTTCGGGTGCCGCCAGTCCGTTGTCCAGAATGAATTGGTTGGGACTACCCAGATTCTCCCAGGGAAACAGGTACAGATCCGATGTGTCCATGGGGACATCAAGTCCTATCCTGTAGCCCGTATACCCCTTCAACCTTTGGACGGGCCCCAAACCATGGTGACAGTGGGTGTTCTATCGAACTTGCCCGAGGAGTTGATACTCGGGACCGACAACCCAAACTTCCTGTCGTTGTTTATGGGAACAATACGGGGGAAAAGGGTCCCGCTGCTAAATACCAAAACCAGGGTTTCTCGGGCTCTCATCACCCAGGAACCCTGGCAGACAGATAAAAACTTCCGGTTGGCCCAAGTCAACGACGCAACCTTGCACAATGCTTGGCAGGAAGCACGACTATCACAAACCAGGGCTTCCCCAACATATCCCTACTTCAGTGTGACCAACGGGCTTCTGTATCGGGTGGGTGGACGGAACGAATCCCCTCAGCTGTTGGTACCAAGAGACTTCCGCGAACAGATACTGTTCTTTGCCCACTCCCATTTGCTAGCAGGTCACTCAGGGGCTTTAAAGACCACCCAAAACCTTCTGCGACACTTCTATTGGCGTGGCATTATATTGCCAGGAGTGTCCCGTTTGTCACCGGAAGAACCCCTATAGACCCCCTCCCGTGCCACTCCAGCCACTGCCCATCATAGGCAAACCGTTTGAAAGGATAGGCATAGACCTCATAGGCCCCCTACCCAAATCCACAAAAGGGTTCCAATATGTCCATGTGTTGGTGGATTATTCCACTCGGTTCCCAGAGGCCTTTCCCCTACGGTCCCCTAACACCTCCAACATAGCAGATAAACTGATCGAGTATTTTTCCCGGGTTGGGTTTCCTCACCAGATCCTTACCAATCAGGGAACCCCCTTTGTATCCAAGCTAATGTCTCAGGTATGCCGGATGTTAGACGTAAAGCATATCAAAACATCCGTCTACCATCCCCAAACTGACGGGCTCGTGGAGAGGTACAATGGGAGTCTCAAGTTGACCCTGAAAAAGATGCTTACAGGGGAAGGAAAGAATTGGGATCAGCTCCTCCCCCTCGCCCTGTTCGTCATCCGAGGACCTGTCCAAAGCAGTCTGGGTTGCTCTTCTTCTGAACTGTTGTATGGCCGACAGCCAAGGACCTTGTTGGAGATGACGAGGGAGGCCTGGGACAAAGGGGAGGATGATGCCAGCGAACTCCTTGACTACGCCAGACACCTCAGATCTAGGATTGGTAAATTGCGAGATCTAGCCCATTCCAATCTGGAAAAAAAAAACAGAAAACCTAGAAAGCTTTTTATGACAAAGGGAAAAAATGGAGAACCCTACAGGTAAATGACTGGGTACTCGTACCTCAGCCCACTTCCCTTGCTAAGGTTAGAGCGGAATGGAAAGCCCCGTTCAAAGTGGTGGCTACGACTGGCAAAACCACATACCGCATACAAGTCATCCCTAGGAAACAGCAGAGCTACCACATTAACCTGTTAAAGAAGTGGTTGGGTCCAATACCCCAGAACAATCAACTTGCCCTAGTCCCTCAGGCCGACCCTTGTACCTTAGAACATATGGTGGTAAACAAGGAGCTGACGGGGGAGCAACGTACCGGTCTGTTAGACCTCCTGGAACCCTTCTCTGATCTCTTTTTCCGATCTGCCTGGAAAGACCACCTTGGGTACAGCATGCCATCGAGACAGTTCCTGGGCGGGTGATAAAAAAGAGACCCTACAGGATACCTGCTGTCCGTAGAGAGGCCATTTCCGAGGAGATCAGGAAAATGCTACATATGGAAGTTATAAGGCCTTCCCAGAGTGACTGGTCCTCCGCCATCGATATGGTCCCAAAACCGGATGGTTCCGTCTGGTTTTTTATTGACTTCCGGCAAGTCAACGCCATATCCAAGTTTGACGCATATCCATTGCCACATATAGATGAGCTTATAGAAAAGCTAGGGGATGCTATGTTTATAACTACGCTGGACCTCACGAAAGGGTACTGGCAAGTACCCTTGCGTAAAAGAGATCAGGAAAAGACCGCCTTTTCTACGCCAGACGGTCTTTTTGAGTTCACGGTACTTCCTTTTGGTCTACATGGAGCGCCCGCAACATTTCAGAGGCTGATGAATTCAGTTCTCTGAACCCATCAAGCGTACTCTTCGGCTTATCTGGATGACATTGTAATATTCAGTCCATCGTGGGAGACACATCTCGAACATTGTCGCCAGGTACTCCAAGAGTTACAAACTGCGGGCCTGCATGTAAACGCCAGGAAGTCCCGCGTCGGGTTCCAGAAGGTGCGGTACCTGGGGTATCTCTTAGGTAACTGGTGTATAGAACCACAAGAGGAGAAAATAAAAGCCATCATAAAAACACCCCTTCCCACGACCAAAAGAGAGGTGAGAGCCTTCTTAGGCCTCTTAGGATATTACAGGCGGTTCATATCTCGGTATTCCGAGATAGCAGGCCCTCTTCAGATCTGCTAAAAAAGGACATAACAAAGAAAAACCTCCTAAAATCCTTCAGAATCGGTCCTCCGAGCATTCCATCAACTAAAGGAGGCCATAACCAGCAGTCCGATCCTAGCCTCCCCTGATTACTCCAGACCCTTTATCTTGCAGACCGATGCCTCAGACATAGGTATAGGGGCGGTTCTTTCACAAGAGTCTAAAGAGGGCCTGGAACGACCCGTGTTATTCATCAGTCGTAAACTCTTCCCGAGGGAGAGAAACTACCCTGTGATTGAAAAAGAGTGCCTGGCTGTTAAATGGGCGATAGAAAAACTCAGATATTATTTAGAGGGAAAGCCTTTCATCCTTTACACTGATCACGCCCCGTTAATGTGGATGTCAGGAACAAGGGAAACAACCCTAGAGTAATGCAGTGGTTCCTATCCCTCCAGCCATATGCCTTCGAGGTCAGACAGAAGAAAGGCACCCATAATTCCAATGCGGACTTCCTATCTCGCATCCCGTACCTCCCCGATCGAGAAGGCTCTAGGGGTGGGGTGTGTCAGGCTCTAGCTCCCGTTGACCCTGATCCTAAGGAGGAAGAAGAGACTCTGCCTCACTGGCCCACATCTTTGTTTCCTTTTCAGCCCCCGGGGTCTCTATACGACGTACAATACACGGGGGACGATCCTGACGATAGGTACTACGGGCCCTTTAAATCCAAAACCCCGGAAGCCGAGGAGGATACAAGCCACGCCCCCTGGAGGTGGGGATACGCCACGCCGGAGGAAGAAGAGGAAGCCGGACAAGGAGTCGAGAGCACAGTGAATCGGGAGGAAGGGATCGCTACGTCGGAGAAGAGAGAGACCATACAACAACCCAGAGGATGGACGAGGAGCGAAGGTGACCTGGCGAAACCGGAGTCCGGCAGTGAACCCCGTGAAGGAGTGCCAGGAGGCCAACGACTTCACGAGTCGCCCAGCCGCGTTCCCGGAGGAACGTGGCTTGCACAGGTACGTGCACGATTCCTGGGAGGCGGGCGGGAGTTAAGCCCCGGGGTTTTGAGAAGGGAAAGCCCTCGGGAACTCCCTAAAACGACGTCGCGTTTTTTTTGTTCTCTTCACTTACGGTGGCGGTCTCTTGCTCTACTGCACCCTGTCGACTGAACTAAATGGGTGTATTGTCTCCACCACTCCCTCTCCCTCACATAAGCATTGGCGCTTTGCGCTGACCTTTTGTTTCATTTTTTTTTTGGTGCCTTCCCCTCCTGAAAGGGCCGACTGGAATCCGGTGGAGAAGGTCGAAGCCTCAAGGAGAAGAAAAGAATTCCCCAAAAAGACTCGGGACATTTATGTTGTTTATGTATCAGGATTCCGAGATGCAATAAATCCGTTTAGCCGGCATAAAGAGTCGCGTGATTCCTTCAAGACCTAACAGACAGACTTCAATTCGCTCACCCTCCTGGCAGATGTTATTGCCACTAAGAAGGCTGTTTTGATGGTAAGTAGCCGGAGGGGGCAGTTGTGCAAAGGTTCAAACGGGGCACACATCAGGAAGGTGAGAACCACATTAAGATCCCACTGAGGCATGAGGAAAGGAGCTGGAGGAAACATGTATAAGCCCCTTGAGAAATCTATTTACAGTAGGGGATTTAAATAAAGAGGGTTGGTCTGACAGCCTCACGATGGTAGACAGGGCCAAAAGGTACCCTTTGACAGTGCCCAGAGCGGAGCCCTGCTGGGAAAGGGTCAGAACAAAGAGTAAGACCTGAGAGAGGGAAGCAGAAAGAGGATCAATAGATCTTTTTGTACAATATTTTACAAATTTGTTCCACCGGCAGGTGTACACGGTCTTGGTGAAGGGCAGCCTGTCCACCAAAATAACATTGCAAACTTCAGGAGCAAGGCAGAATGCTAGCAACTGCCACCGCTCAATCTCCATTTAAGAAGGCATACAGTTGACAAGTTCGGGTGGAGGACCCTCTCCTGTTGCTGCGACAGAAGATCCTCCCGAAGGGGCAGCCTGATCGATTGCTCAATTGGAGAAGCTCTGGATACCAGACTCACTGTTCCCAATCCAGAGCCACAAGAATGACTTGGGCCTGGTCGTTCCTGATCTTCTTGAGCACTCTGGGCAGGAGTGGTATGGGAGGATAGGCGTATAGGAGGCCTAAGCTCCATTAGAGCCGAAAAGTGTCTCTGAGTGAGAGCTGCCTTGGAAACTCCAACACGCAAAACTGCTAACATTGCGCGTACTCTGCAGTGGCGAACACATCTAACCAAGGCTTTCCCCACTGCTGAAAGAGACCTTGCACCACCCCTGGATGGAGATGCCATTCGTGATACTCTAGGCATCTATGTCTGAGTGTGTCCGCCCTGGCGTTCAGAGAACCTGCCAGATATTGAACCACTAGGGATATGCCCTGCTGTTCCAGCCATGTCCAGAGATGCAGGGCCTCCTGACGAAGGGCCCACAATCCCACCCCTCCCTGTTTGTTGCTGTAACATGGCGGTGGTGTTGTCTGTGAATACTTTAATCAGCTTTCCCTTGATTGAAGGAAGAAAGGCCTTCAATGCCAAGCGAATCACTCGGAGCTCCAGAAAGTTGATGTGTAGTCTGGATTCCGCGGGAGACCAGAGTCCTCTGATCTCCACCTCTCCCAGATGGCCGCCCCATCCCAGGAGTGACGCATCTGTCACTACTGTGTGATCTGGTTGGAGAAGGGCGAGGGGTGTGCCTCTGACCCAATTGTGGTTGGTCAGTCACCACTGCAGGCCCTGTGCAGTCCCCTCTGAGATCTGGACCATGTTGGAGAGATTCCCCTAATGCTGTGCCCACTGGAACTTCAGGTCCCACTGCAGAGCCGGCATATGCCATCTGGCATGTGTCACAAGTAGGATACAGGAGGCCATGAGGCCCGGCAGCCTCAGTCATTCTCACCGACTGAAACATCGATATCATAGCCTGAATATCCTGGACTCACCGCTCAGGAGGATATGCCTGAAACAACACTAAATCTAGAACAGCTCAGATGAAAGGGAGTGTCTGAGAGGGAGCCAGGTGTAACTTCGGCACGTTGTTCGAGAACCCCAGCGAATGCAGGAAGTTCACCGTAGTCTGGAGGTGGGAGACGACAGCCTGGGGTGAGCTCTCCTTCAACAGCCAGTCATCGAGATAGGGGAAGACTGGCACCCCAGATCTGCGCAGATGAGCTGCGACCATCACCTTGGTGAACATCCGGGGGCACTGGTAAGGTCCAAGTGGAGCAACGCGAACTGAAAGTGCTCGTGGCCTACTGTAAACCGCAGGTGGCGCCGATGACCAGGCAGGACAGGAATGTGAAAATAGGTATCCTTCAAGTCCAACGCTACCATCCAGTCTCCAGGGTCTAGAGCAGACAAGACCTGAGCTAGAGTGAGCATCTTGAACATTTCCTTTTTGAGGAAGTAGCTGAGGGCTCGCAGATCTGGGATAGGATGTAGGCCCTTTTCCTTCTTCGGGACCAGAAAGTAGTGGGAATAAGAACCACAGCCTACTTCTGGCACCGGAACCTTCTCTGTGACTCCCTTGCCCAAGAGAGTCAAGACTTCCTCCTGAAGCAAAGTCAGCTGGTCGTAAGTTGGAGGCATCTTATGTCTGAATAAAAGACATTGGACATCAACATACGAAAACAAACTCGTGATTTAATCTTGGAGTGCTTGGAGTTTATTTTGAATTAACTGAGAAGAAGACTGTTGTTTGTCTTTTCCCTTTTGAGGGAGATTAGGTGGCTCTCCCTCCTCCTGAAGCACCACATCTAAATATTTGCACTTTCTATGGACCATTTTGTACCAGATTGGAGTGTGCGCCATTTACCCAGCCACCCGGTTTAAAGTATTGTAAGTTGGAGGCATGGAGGAAGGGGTAGTCTAGAAGGGGAGGGAGTAGCCCCTTCGGACTATCTGAAGAACCCACCTGTCCGAAATTATATTTTGCCAGTGGTGGAGGTGATGGCTGATCCTGGCACCAACTGGCCGCCCATGATCTTGAAGGGCCGTACTAGGAGGATTTGGAGGCTGAGAGGGCATGGGGTGGTGGACTGACCCGACCTCTGGCCGCCCGACCCACGGGGTCGTAACGGGCCGTGCTAATGGCCATGCAGAGGTTGCTGAACTTGTGCGGCCTTGCGGCTGGGGTATGGCTGGCGCGGCTGAAACTGCCTTCCATAGCCACAAAAGGGGCAAAAAGCAGACCGGGGACGTGTGGCCACTACGAGGCCCAAGGACTTGGCCATAGCCCGTGAGTCCTTAAAGCGCTCTAGGGCCATGTCTGCCTTGTCTCTGAAGAACGAGGCAGGTGCCATCAAAGGGCATGTCTATGAGGGAAGCCTAGACATCCCTAGAAAAGCCAGAAGTTCTCAGCCAGGCGTGGCGTCGAACAGCCACCGTCTATGCCCAGCGAGTCGGTTGTGTCATGCCCACAATGAATGGTAAACTTTTCCACATTTCTCCTGTCTGATACTGCTTGGGAGAGGATGGCCCAGGCCTCCTCCGGGACCTGTAGAAGAACTTGTGCAACCGTTTCCCACAAGGAGTGAGAGAAACAGCCCAATAGGCAACCGCAATGCAAGGCTAGCGGAAGAAAAACATGTCTTGCCCCAACTATCCAGCCTCTTGGATTCCCTGTCCGTGGGTGCGGAGGGGAACGCGCCTTGAGATGTAGAGGCTTGGACCTCCAAGCTCTCGGGGTAGGGTGGTTAGGGAGGAAATTTGGGTCACCCAGTGCAGTGCGGTGGTGGCGGGTGATTGTCCTATTCACAGGAGCCCCTGTGCTGGGCTTGGACCAGGTTCCCAGTAGGACATTAGTCAAGGCCTCATTGAAAGTCAGGAGGGGTTCCGAGGAGGAGGCTTCTGGCTACAGGACCTCTGTCAAGATGTTCGTCTTGACTGCCACTCAAGGGAGCTGAAGTCCAGGACCTCAGCTGCCCTTCGCACCACCATAGCATATGAAGCTCCCTCCACCGTAGCCACAGTAATGGGAGAAAGAAGACCAGAACCTGGAGAGGTGTCCATACCACAGGCCTCACCCAATTCCTCGTACAGTCCATTTCTTGCTCTGTCTGGTCCAGCAACCCTTCCCAATCATCCTCCATTCCTAGTCCTTCAGAATAAGGCTGAGGAACTGACCTAGGGCCAAAGAGTTCTTTCAGCGCTGGGATCGGCGTCAGTAGGTGCCAATCCGGCTCCCGGTCATCAGGGATAAGAATGGGGCTGGCGCCGCTGGAGGGTGCCAGCGGCGTCGAGAGTCTCAACGTGGGGGAAGGTCACAATGGCACGACTGGCATCGGTCCGTATCCATTATTGAATCCATAGGGGGGTCATCGGCACCAGGGCCGAAGCCACCGGCCAGAAGCCCGATGGAGCCCCTTCTTTGAGCCTCCGTACCCAAAGGCGCGCCAAGAGGGTCAGGTCGCCAAAATATGAAGCACATGATGTCATAAAATTCGGTGCGCTGGGTGGGGGCGCTCCTGATCCCAGGGCGCAGGTTCAGCCGAACAAAGCCTAGAACGCTGAGGCTCCTCCATCGTATCAGCCAACCGAAGGGGAGAAGTTGAAGCATGCTTCGACTTCGTATTTTTTATGCATCTTACTTGCCCGACTCGAATAGTTCGAGTGGGAGGATGAAGACTATGGCCTCCCTGAGCGGAGCCCGGACCTTCCTCTTGGCCAGAACCAAGAATGAGACCTTCGGGGCGAACGACGCAGTGCCAAGCGCCGGGCCGGAAGTAACTTTAGGGACCGTTCCCTCAAAGCTTTCGGAGCCATGGCCCGGCAGTCAGAGCACGACTTTGAGTTGTGGTTGCGCTCCAGGCACCAAAGTCAAACCAGGTGTGGATTCGTTACCGACATGGCGCGGTGACAGGCACCGCACAGATTGAATCCAGAAGTGTTCTTGGATATCCTACACACCAAAAAAGGTTGAAAAAAGCCTGTCAAAAAGTGACAGAGGGTAGCTCTCTTCACGGATCTGCGCTAACTGGTGCAGAAAGAAAGGAACTGACGTCAGCGCACCAAGGTGGCACCTATATAGGTGACGCAGATGTCACAACCGCGGAGACGATGCAGACGATGTCATGCGGAGCCGACCAACACCACCTACCGGTGCGCAAGGTTATTGCTCGCAAAAAAGTCTTCTGGATCCAATCTAAGGCCTGGGAAATTCAAAGGAAAGGAATCTGCGTCTAGATATCTCTATCAGATACTGAAATCCAATATAAAATAATATAATCAATATTAGTCATAGAGCTACCCCTCCTAAAAGTAGATTGGGCAGGGCTGTCATTTTCAACCATTGCAGGCACGAACGCTTTAAGACAATGATAATCTTACAAATTGGAAAGCTGCCTTCGACCAGCTATACCTGGCAGAGAATAATAAAGCAGGTACAACCCAATGCCCATTTTCATCTTTGGTGAGCTCAGAGACCAGCCCTAGTTCAAAAGATGTATTGAAATATCCTGCAATAATTAATTAACCATCTTTAACAAGAGATTTTAGAATATTACCTAGTTTTATAAGAATGGTAGACTCCTTGTTGTAGCTGTCTAACAAAGCAATAGATTTACTACTTTTAAAGCTGGTAACCCTAAAATGCCCTCTGAACATGTATTAATGTGTCTTAATTTTTAATTGAGCGATATTTTGACGCAAGTTGTCAAACATCCATATGGCCGTCCAATTTTGGAACGCGAGTCTCAATACTGAAAGATCTGTATCACATCCTATGTACTGGAAGGGTAGCCCATGTTTCCTGAAATAAACAAAAATCAAATTTGTCTATAAACATACCCCGGTTGGGGTCCACTAATTAAAAAGTTTAGCCCTGAAATACTCCAGCTAATTAAGCACGTCTCAGGAAGCTCTGTGGGGCTTACATTCATGATGTCAGCTATTTCTAAAGGAGAGAGGTGAGGGACCGATATGTCCATGTTGTTACTACTCACGAGACTACAATTATTGGGGGCATAATAGCTAATCAACATTTCACTGTTCAAATTATAGACTGTGATATCTGTACTATAGATTCTGGCATAGTTGTCATTGGCGGTCCATGGAATCAATCAATATTTTTTTTAATGAAACTCAAGGTTTCTCAGAGTACTGCCACGGGTAAAACTAGATTTTTTTGGGGACTAGTGTTCATGCACATGAATTGCGTATTATGTGGCGGCCTCAACTGGAGCTGGGTAGCTGAACCCCCAGCTAATGGACATCTAAGCTCCAGCAGGACTAACCCCTTACGAGGCTATAATGCTTAAGTGTGATCACAATGTTGTCCTACTGTTCTTTTGGAGCTGAAACGTGGTTTACATGGATAATGTCCAACCGAACAATGGAGCAACACTCACGAACAGCTTGCATCCAGTGGATAACCTTGCTCTTTATGGAGTCCTGATTTACAAATAACATTTTGATTAAGGGAGTTCTTGCTATGTTTGTAAGTATCGTATGGGTTAAATGTGAGATAGTAATGTTGTGCCCTTTCTCGCATCTTCCTATGTAAGTGGCCCATGGTCGCTTCAATCCCGCTTGTGGGAAAGCTCAGTTTTTTTTACCCCTGGGCAATAGAATCTTGCTGGATGCCTCGGGCTTTTGGGCTATTACATTATTTCCAGAGCCCCTTTGTTTACTCATTTCACTGGTCTTAGTTGGTTAGCTCCCTGGCGGCACCACACCCTATATACCCTCCCGATGTGGATATCTCCACCTGCCTATTTCTGATTAATCCTCTGAGGGTCGCAGGTAGAATTACCACAAGAACCCTCCACTAATATTGGCTCTTTCAGCAACACATTGGGTGGTAGCTCTTCCGAAGTCAGTTACCTCCTGGCCTAAATCCTTAATTTGCATACATGATCAGTTGGCTAAGAGGGACAACCAAGCTGGAACTTCGATAACAAGTTAGTATCACTTTCAGGGACCAATATTGAGTCATCTATTTCAGTATTTAAATGTGGTTGATGGGTTTCATATCTATTGGAGCATATAACTAGTGGTTCTAAAGGCACCCTTCACAAGATGGACTTGGCAGGTTAACCATTGATGTTAAATTTGAGTCAGGTTTTTTATTTCACAATTGACTATATTTGGAAAACGAAGAACCACTTAGGGGCCATCTCTATTTCTTATCAAAATATTTTGCTACCTTTCTGCCATCTTATGAAGTACCTTTTGTAGAAGCCTTGACATTCAGCAGTGATTCAACCTCTTCTATCAAGATGTCAATATCTTCTGTCATACAGTTTTCAGCTGTGTGTTTACTTGTCTTTTTATGGTTTAGGACGCCTGCAGGGCTACCAGTAGCCTTTATTTTCCCAGCGCGACAACTGTTATTGTTATTATTATCTACGCCTGGCATTGAAGGCAGGGATGGACGCACCATTGGTCCGGGCTTCGTCTGGCGCAGGCTGTGCGTGTCCAAGGTAGCAGGGCCGATGTCAACACTTTATATAGCACTAGTCCCATTTGAAAGAGCCTGCGTCATCCTCTCCTTCCTTCAGTTTTCAAAAGATTTTGGGACTATTACTCCCACCAGTTCTGGAGCAGCGTTCTTCTCTTTCCCACACAGCGGGCCCGATGTCAGCGCTTTATAGCACTAGGCCCAATTGAAAGGGTCCGTCTCCTTCACCCCTTCCTTTGTTCTTCAAAGGTCTGTAGGTCTAGTAGTCCTCAGAGTCCAGGAACAGCGTTCTTCTACTTCCATCCTTAACATGTTGACACATCCAACCCGCACACCACAGTCACAGTGACTAAAGTATGAAAGGCTAGAAACATGCTTAATCAAATTTATGCGATTCTGGATTTGTGGCTTGCTTACTAAGGGGAAGAACAAGTATTTACTTTTTATTCACCTGTTTATGAATCGCACTCTCTTAAAGATCTGGTATTTGTGCCCTATAATCATTTATCCCAAATTGAAGTATAAATTTGTTGTGATAGCCTCCGATTATCATCCATTACTCATATAATATACCATGCCGCAATCATCAGTAGTGCTTAGAGGATGGAAGTTTGATTATACACTATTCCTGGATAAGACACATGATTATATGACACAAATTATTAGGAATAACCAGACAACAGCTTCTTAGGGAGGTGGTATGGGATACTCTTGAAGCCTACATATGTGTTACTACACTATGCACGGGCATATGTAACAAGGCAAAACAGGCATTCATAAAGAAGAATTTCGAAAATGTAAAACAGTGGTGACTTTTATATGCAAAAGTCCTACAGTTAGGCTAGCAGAATGAGAAAGAGATTTATAGACAGCTGAATTATTTTCGATCCCAGACTGGTCGATGTACAAGAGAGGTAGCAGCTGCTTCTTACATATTACTGAAAGGGCAAGAAATTGAGCATTGTAAGACAATTGGACCACTAACTGCATTAAAAACTAGAGAAATACATTGTGTAATACTCATTCATAGCTTTTATTAAAGGAGAGGATGGGACTGGAAGCATGGAGTCACGGAACAGTTTCATGCAGTTATGATGATCGTTACTAAAGAAATAGATAAGGAACAGAGGAATGTGCAGTCTTGGAATAATGCTACCATAGTTTTCTCCCAAAAATAATAAACCTCTTGACAAGTGTGGCTGTTATAGGTCCATCTCATTAACCAACTCTGACTCAAAAATTTACTTGAAGGTTTTGGCTACAAGTCTGGCCAAGGTTATCACAAAATTAGCCTCTACTATCCAGCATTGTTTCATACCAGGCTGTGAGACAACTACACATATTAATTATGTAATAAATATGTTCGATATGGCAGTTATGCTATGGATGGGAATAGGGCACAGATATCTACACCGGATTCAAGCCTTGTATACAAATTTGAGTGCTAGAGTAATAATTATGGGTAGGACTTCCCTAAATATATCCATAACATGAGGGACACAACAAGGTTGCCCTACATCACTGATGATTTTTGCATTGTATCTAGAACCTTACTTACGTCATTTTCAACAGAATTGAGCTTAAGGTCTCAAGGTATGCTGCTGATATAGCTATTTGCTCCAAAAATGTGAATAGGGCAATTGAGGCTAAAGAAAAAGAGGTAGAACAATTTTGGGAAGTTGCCGGATATAAATTAAATAGTGACATGACTCAATTCACTGCTAATTATAAGAGAGACCCGGTCGATAAGTGAACGGTTACTGAAGCTATGGATCTAGGGGTTAAAATATTCTGTGACCGGGAACATATTTTTCATTTAAATTATTCAGAACTTATTAAAAATGGTATAGACTTGCTTCACAACTGTCATTGATTACCTATGTCTTTGGTTGGACTTTGTAATATTGTCAGAATGCATATCCCATGTCCTGGGTGTATGTGTGCCTGTGAATGCCGCAATACTTGGAAGATTCTGGGTTCCAGTTTGGGAGACCCAGGGCTAAGTAGAGGTACAGGAGGAGGTAGAGGAATCCCCACAGACAGATTTGTGGGTTGCTGCATCCCTGTGAGCTGGGTGGGACACTCTGGAGGAAGGGAGAGCCAGGATCTTCAGTATACTTCAACTGGTGCTCTTTGATTCAGAGAGAGGTCACTAGGAAAGGGCCTGGGCACATCTCAGGAAGATGGGGCTGATAAGAGAATCATAAAGAGTAGGCCTGAGGCCCTGGGGTAACCTTTTGATACACATATCGCTGTGGCTGACATCCAGGAGTGAGCCTATAGTCATTCTCATGGTCGGTGTTGTGAGGCTATCAGATTTGGAGTCGCTCCTGCTGTGACAGACTGATTTTGGGAGGCAGGGCAGGGTAGAGGAGAGGGCACTTCAAATGTAAGCAGACCCCCAACATAAACTTCAAAGACTCAGACTCTAAATCACATGTGGTGTCTGGAAATAGACTATAACAAGGGGAGCTCGAGGATCCCAAAATTGTCAACTATCTAGCAGCCAGTCAGGCTATGCGAGGAGGAGAAGTTCTGCAAGACTTCTTCCTTTCACCAGGACTGGTGGCCAAAGCCTGCCATTGTCCCAGCTGGTTGAGTGGACATCACCCAGAGAATTCAAGACCACCTGCCTCTGGAGCTTGGAGCACCATTGCCTGCCTGCGTGCTAAGACCAGTGTGCCATGTGAGGAAGAGGAGAGTGAACGAGGTCCAGTGAGGGATCTTGGTGATTGGATCCCTGTAGCGAGATGTGAGGAGACTGCTGCTGCCAGCGGCGGCCGCCATAAGCAAAGGGTTGTGGGGCGTGTGGGGTCGCCCACGCGGGGATGACAATACAATATAAAATAGAAATAAAACTTACCTTACCTTCAGCCGCCGGCCGCCTCCAGCGTCGCACCGCTTCTCCTCTTCCTGGGTGAGGTCCCAGCAGCCCCTGGGACGGACTCCCATCCAATCCCCATGCTGCAGAGCAGCGCTGGGATTGGTCTGAACAGGCAGAAAAGACGCCCTGCTCAGACCAGGAAGTCTGAGGGGTTTCTCCAGCCCGGCTGCTCAATGCAGCTTGGCTGGAGAAAACCTAAGTGCACATGTGTGTTTTGGTCGGCCTGAGACGGCTGGCCAAAACACATATGCGCACTTAGGGAGTGGAGTGCACGTAGCACTCCTCCTCCCCCTCCTGAGCCTCGGCCCCGCCCCTCCCAACACCGCTGGCTAAGAGCCCGCAAATATAAATTAAAACGATGCAAGAACATCGTTTTCATTTACATTTGATGGCTCTGAGCCAGGCAGTGGGGCAACGCTTCTCCGCCATTGTGGAGGAGCCTCCACTGGCTGCAGCACTGATCGGTTTGTCGTCCTTTTGTAGGGAAAAGTTGGTGACCCCTGTATGCTAAAGGAGGGCCACCATGAAGTGAGCTGTGAACTTTGCCGCACCAATCGGTTCTTAGCCCGTGTGCGGAGTGAAGTTGTTGACCCTTATGCTAGATGGGGCTGCCCTGAAGATTGCTGCTGTGCCAGTTGGGCCTTAGACCATGTGTGGAGTGAAGTCAGTGACCCGTATGCCCGGTTGGGCTGTCGTGAAGATTGCTGCCTTGCCAATCGGGCCCTAGCCTGTGTGGTGAGCGAAGTTTGTGATCCCCATATGCCAGGTGGGGTGGCTGTGAAGATTGCTGCTGTGCCGATCGGGCTATAGCCTATGTACAGAGTGAGGATGGTGACCCGTATGCCAGGGAGACAATCAGGACAAGGCAAGGAGTTTGGTCTGGTTGCGACCATCGTAGTGAGGAGGAGACCACCATAGTGACCTGAATGAGCCCAAGCCCTGATTGAGTACCAGCAGCAGGAGCATAACCGTCCCACCCCCACCTGTGGGGAGGATTCCAAGAAACTTACCAACATCGGAGGAGCATTGAGGACCCCTCATCCACTGTCTCCGCAGTACCGTGTGTGAGAAACTCAAGGACACCCGACCTCTACCGCTCTCGGGCCACAAGTATAGAACTTACAGGAGACTGCCACTGCAGTTTCAGCACCCACAAAGGGATGCGCTTGGAGACTCCGGTCGTTCAGATACTGCTAGTGCAGGTAAGACTGAATTTCGGGACAGAGGGCCCTGGGGGAACTTGCCTGCCATATAGTGCTTAGGCACTGGAATAGTTTTGACTTTACTAAAGAGGCAGAGTGGGACTCCTGAGACTCTAACTACTAGTGGGGCTTAACCTGAATGTCCCCAATAGGGAATGGGGAATAACTACTACTGCTAGCGAGTGGGAAGTGGCACTCAGGAACCCACCTGTTAAAATACTAGAGCCTTGACCTCTGAATACTGCGTGTATTGTTTATGAATGCCATATTTTACTTTGTGTTCCTATAAAAATAATCCTTTTTTTCATAAATTCATAAAAGCAAGTATTTGACTGGAAAATCATTTATTACTGCTGATGAACATATTTTGAGTTGTGAGCCTGTGTTCACCCCCCCCCCCCCCCCCCATGCGGCTAATTCCTCCTCTCGCCCCCGAGAAGTCTTGGACTGCTCGACCCGCGCTACCACTGAGACTCAAGTGCTAAAGGGGTACTTGGCCCAGTTGCTCACAATCCATAGTAGGTCAGACCCTGGAACATCAGGAGTAAAAGTCCTCAATACCCACAGTTGGGCCCAATAGCTCCTGCTGGCCCCGTGGCCCTCTGAATGGGGTTATAACAAGGTCAATATCACTTTTGATACCCAAATAATTTATTCTTAAATTCGAATCTGCTGTATGTAGTTTCATATGGAAATATCAAAAACCCATGAGGGCAATGCGATTTATAAAATGACCAATACAAAAGTGGGGTTGGGACCTCCTAGCTTTAAGTTTTAATATTGGGCCAATATGGCAGAAATAATGTTTTGTTTAATCATAGAAGCACCTTTTGACTGTTTTCTGCCAATGTTTCAGATGACTCTTTGACAGGCTGCCAGTGGGCATTTACTGAACTACTTTGACCCTAATTACTTTAAAAGGTTTCGGTTTAAGGTGATAAACATGATAAATGCTCTCAGACACATCTGGAAGAAGTGGTGCAGTTTGTTTGAAATCTTAGATATCAACAAGTACACTGTACTCTGGAGTCAGTCTTCTTCATTTATTTTCACTGCTATAACCACCGCTCATGATTGAAGCAACTCTGCACTTCTAAATATCAACAAATGGTGGCACCATCTATGATTCTACTTTGAACTTGAACAAGCAGGCCAGCAGGTGAGAGGGACAGATGGCAGAAAAAGATTTCTGAGAACATGGGGGCCATTTAAGGAAAACTGAAGTCTGGGCTAGGATAATAAAGTTGAAGTGATAATGACTGATACATATGTGCATATCATATGTAGATGGAAGTAATGGTCTATGTTTATATATCCATGCATATTTTCCTGTAAAAATAATTGAACTGCTCCAATAAGAACAGTCCAGCCTGAACTGCCAGTACAAGTCCTCTCGGAACACAAGAAACCCCAGACCGGTTTTTGTCTATTTGGGCCTTTTCCTTAGGGTGCAGGCCCATGCCTGTCTAGAGTGGAACAGTAGCTGAAAAACGATGGTATTTAGAGAAAATTCCAGTGGTTTAATCTATTTGCAAGCGTTATTGCCATCCCTTTTTAATAATAATAATATATTTTTTAAAGTGCATAGCTACCTCACATGACGTGTCCCAGTGCTAGAAGCAGGACTCCGCACCCTACGCACCACTCTAAACTCTCAAACCTCCTGCCTGAAAAAACAGGTTTTAAGTCTACTCCCAAAAAGCTCTTCTGATTGCACCTGATGAAGCGACAGGGGCAATGCGTTCCATAAATGTGGCCCCAGGTGACCAAAAGAACTACCTCCAGAGCAAACTCTCTTTACCCTAGTAACAATTGCCAACATCTCCCCTGCTGATCTTAAGTTCCTTAAAGGAACTTATGGTTTCACTAGGGATAGAAGGTATCCCGGTCCTTTATTGGCAAAAGGCGTGTGACAGTAACACAGTGCTTTGAAGCTAATCTCTGCTTTATCGGCAGCCAATGTAATTTCCTGAGCGCAGACCCAATAGACGCACACATCGGAAAATTCAGTAGTAGGCGTGCTGCTGAGTTTTGCACTCTCTGGAGTCTTAATTCTTCTCTGAATAACTCCAAGATACAAGACATTGCAATAATCAAGGCTTGACATAATAAAGGCATGAATCACCGTTTTTTTGGCTGACTCTGGCAACAGGCACAAGATTTTGCTCAGCATTTTCAGCAATTCAAAACATATGCCTGCCACTGCAGTGATTTGACTATCAAATGATAGTCTATCGTCAAACCATACACCAAGGTTCTTGGCCTTAGGTTTGGGAACAGTGACTGAACCCAACTCCTGAGGCCACCATGCAGTGGACCAGATGTTTGCCTGGTTGCCCATGGTCACGACCTCTGTCTTCCCGAACGTTGAGTTTGAGACAGTTTAGGTCCATCCACCTAGCAATCTCTGTAAGATAGCAGCACAGGGCAGAGACCATAAGGGCCGAATTCTGTGACAGCTTGATGATAAGCTGCAAGTGATCTGCGTATGATATGATGGTAAATCCATAACGCTCAATGATCTCTGCCAGCGGTCACATGTACACATTAAACAAAGGAGGGCTCACTGAAGAGCCCTGCTGCACTCCTTGTCTCAATGGAAAAACCTCTGACTTATAGGGTTTTTGTGACTCTTGAAAAGTGCGACCCTACAGAAACTAAACAATCCAAGTCCGCACTTTGTGACCCACCCCACAGTCCCAGACCCTCTAAATTAGTATGTTATGGGACACAGTATTGTACAAGGCGCTAAGATCTAGAAGCAGCAGCACCACAGAATTGCCTGTGTCCAAAAACTGATGAACAGCATCTGTTGCCAGGAGCAAGGATGATTCTGTACTTTAAGAGGGCCGAAAACCGGATTGAGTCCTGTGCAGCAAGTTGTGGCTCTCTATGAAACTTTAGAGCTGTTTGTTGACGAATTTCTCCACTATCTTGGAGAAAGCTGGGAAGACCGAGCTGTAATTTTCAGATTTAGAGGGGTCCAGCAGCGTTTTGTTTTTAGTAATGGGACCACCACAGCATGTTTCCAGTGCCCGGGAACATGACCTGACAGTAAGGAACAGTTCACCAGTTCAGCCAAGACTGGATTCACCACTTTCCCGCCCCGTCCCACAATGGCCAGGGATGCTGGATCCATCGGAAATCCTGACTTCACAGAGGAGACTAACTCGGTGGTCTCCTGAGGATAAATGGGCCTAAAATGCATCAGGCCCATACTGGTCTCTGAATAGTCAAACCAGGTCTCAAACATTCCGTGTCTCTGGCTATAGCTGGAAAAGTGTCGTAAAGTTTATTTACTTTTTCGAAGAAATATTGGGCTCGAGCATTGCAACCCGCCTCTGAAGGCTCGATCGACGCTGAGACTGGCTCCAGTGATAGAAGGGAGTTTACCACTATAAATATCTCACGGGTGGAGTTTTGAGCTGCCAGAATTTTCTCCGTATAAAAATTGCACCAAACCGTCTTAATACTACCATAATAGACTTTTTGGGCTGCCAAGTACTTATCTTTACACACAAGATCATATGTCCTGTGCCAGTGGCACTCCAGGCACTTACACGTCAGTGGGTGGCATCGCTGACTCCCCGTCTGGCGTCATGGTCACCGGGAAGACGTCATGGTGTCTACTTAGATGCCGTCCCTGCGCGCTGACATCAGTTCTTTTTCCGCGTCAGCCTAGTGCAGATCCGGAGAGAGCTACCTCTTTAGTCACTTTTTGACTAAACTTTTTCTACATTTTGTCGACTGCTTTTTCGAGTCTTCAACTCCTGGTGTGCGTGGGAAGTCCCACCGTCAGACCGGGTTCAAGCCTTGTGAGGTTTGTCACAGGCTGATGTCTGTGACGGACCCGCACCTCGTGTGCCTTTTGGTGTCTGGAGCGCGACCACGACCCGAAGTTGTGCTCCGACTGCCGGGCCATGAATCCAAAGTCTTTGCCCGGCGGTCGGCTCCGCGTCGCTCTCGGTCTTGTTCGAGAGGAAGCCCCCACACATCATCGTTATCAAAGTCTTCGAAATCTTCGGGTAAGTCGAAGCACAAGAAGAAGGCGAAGAAGCACCGGTGCTCTTTGCCTACTCCCCGTCGGTCGGCTGACGCGGGGCGGGACCCGGAGCATTGCCGCTCTAAGGCTCCGTCTCCGGTGCCTCCTTTAGGGATGACTCCGCGCCTCCCCCCATTTCCGGGAGCCGGAGCGTCCCCTGCCCAACTTTGTAAGTTCTACGAGGCCCTCCACCTCGTCTTTGGGCAGCCCGACTCCGCCGGCGTGCCTTCGGGCCCCGCGGAGCCGGTAGGGGGTCCTGGGCCTTCGATGCCGGCAGCTCCAGGTCCGAAGGGCCCCCGCGGATCAAGGCCTGGATCTGGACCGACGCTGGTCGATCTTACCCGACCTTCACCGGCGTTCATGCCCCCGGTGCCGACCATGACCCTGGTCGACGCCTTCCCCATCTTCACCCCCGAGATGGACCCGGACTGACGTCGGTCGACGTCGGGTCCGACGCCAGAGGGTACTTTTTTTCCCCCTGTTCATCCCTGGTGTTCCCTATCACCCAGAAGGTGGTGTTGAGGACTGGGAAGGGGTCACTGGACCTTTTAGAAGACCAGCTAGAAGAGCCGGACTGGAGAGAGTGCCTGGGTGACACCAGTGGCCTGGACACTTCTCCATACCTTGGCATGCTTTTTCCCCCTACCGTGGGTACGGAGGAGGGAGCGTCCTACGCTGTGGTGGTGAGAAGGGCGGCCAAGGTCTTGGGCCTTGAGCTCCCTTCAGTGGCGGTCAGGACTAACCTCCTGACAGAAGTGCTTCAAACTGCGGCATCCACTTCCGAACCCCTATTGTCCTTCAATGAAGCCCTCACTGACGTCCTTCTGGGCACCTGGTCCAAGCCCAGTACAGGGGGTCCTGTGCAAAAGACGATCACCCGCCGCCATCGCCTGGCCCCAGGCAACCCAGTTTTCCTCACCCAACACCCTTCCCCCGAGAGCTTGGTTGTCCAAGCCTCTTCCTCCAAGGGCGCATTCCCTTTTGCTCCCCCAGATAGGGAATTCAAGAAGCTGGGTCACCTTGGGATGTTTATGTTTTCTTCCTCCAGCTTAGCACTGCGGTCTGTGAATACTGCGTGCCTCTTGGGCGATACTCCCATACCATCTGGGACTCGGTTGCACAAGTGCTGCCTCAGTGCCCGGAGGAGGCCTGAGCCGTTCTCTCCCAGGCAGGATGGGAGGGACGCAGCCAAATTCACGATAAGATGTGGACTGGATACCACCGACTCACTAGGCAGAACCATTGCCACGTCGGTAGCCCCCTTGTCGCTACGCCTGGTTGAGGACATCTGGCTTTTCGGGGGATGTCCAGTATACCTTGATGGACATGCCTTTTGATGGCCGTCGCCTCTTTGGCGACAAAGCAGACTCGGCGCTGGAGCGCTTTAAAGATTTTCGGGCTACGGCCAGATCTTTGGACCTCACTGCCCCTTCTTGTCCACTCCAGTCTGCTTTTCGTCTCTTTCGTAGCTACGGAAGGGGCACTCAGCCACGTCCGGCCCAGTCTAGCCACCGGTTCACGCAAGCTGCCCAGCCTCTGCGTTACCGCGGACGTGGGACCCAGCGATCTCGCGGGTCTGGGAGCCAGCAGGTGGGCCATTCCACCCTTTCCCCCCTTCAGCAGCCTCCAAGTCTTCTTAGTCTGACCTTTCAGGACCATCAACGGCCAGTGGGCGGCAGGATTCACCATCACCTCCCCCACTGGCAATCCATCACGTCGGACAGGTGGGTTTTGCAAATAGTCCGAAGGTGCTACTCCCTCCCGTCTGAGACTACCGGAGGGAGGCTCCATGCCACCGTCTTTCGATCGCATGTCGGAGGATCATTTGGCGCTTCTCCGCCAGGAAGTCTCAGCTCTCTTGGCCAAGGGGGCCATCAGAGGGTCCCCGCGCCAGAAGTAGGTCGTGGTTGCTATTTCCACTACTTTCAGGTGCCCAAGAAGGACAAAGGCCTGGGTCCTATCCTAGACCGAAGGACCATCAACAGCTTCCTCTGCAAGGAAAAGTTCAAAATGCTCACGTTGGCTCAGGTCCTGTCTGCCCTCGACCCTGGAGACTGGATGGTGGCACTGGACTTGCAGGACGCCTATTTCCACATCCCCGTTCTGCCAGCCCACAGACGCTACCTACGGTTCGTGGTAGGCCACGAGCATTTTCAGTTCACTGTGCTCCCCTTTGGCCTTACCAGTGCTCCTCGGGTGTTCACAAAGGTGATGGCAGTGGTCGCAGCTCATCTGCGCAGATCAGGGGTTCCAGTCTTCCCCTATCTCGATGACTTGCTGTTGAAGGCGGGCTCGCCCCAGACTGTTGTCTCTCATCTCCAGACTACGGCGGACCTCCTGCATTCGCTGGGGTTCACTATCAACGTGCTGAAGTCACAACTGACTCCCTCTCAGATGCTCCCTTTCATCGGAGCTGTTCTGAACACAGTGCAGTTTCGGGCATATCCTCCCAACAGCGAGTCTGGGATATTCGGGCTATGATACCGATGTTTCAGCCTCTATCCCGGATTTCGGTGAGAATGACCTTGAGTCCGGGCTCCATATCGACCTGCTGGAACTCCTGCTGAAAGCATTTCTTCCCTCTCTCAGAGGGAAGGTGGTGCAGGGGTTCACAGACAACACCACCGCCATGTGGTACTGCAACAAACAGGGCGGGTGGGGTTGCGGACCCTGTGTCAAGAGGCTCTTCGCCTCTGGACATGGCTGGAACATCAGGGCGTGTCCCTGGTGGTTCAACACCTGGCAGGTTCCCTGAACACCAGGGCGGACGAACTCAGCGTCAGTGCCTGGTAGATCACGAATGGCGTCTTCACTCAGAGGTGGTGCAAGGTCTCTTTCAGCGGTGGGGAGAGCCTTGGTTAGATCTGTTCGCCACCGAAGAGAACACGCAATCGATGTCAGCAATTCTGCGCGTTGCTGTTTCCAAGGCGGCTCTCGCTCGGCATCGCTTTTCGTTGCGAGTGGAGTTGCAGCCTCCTGTACGCCTTTCCGCCTGTACCACTTCTGCCCCGAGTGCTAAAGAAGATCAAGTGCGACCGGGCCAAAGTTATTCTTGTGGTTTCGGACTGGGCACGAAGAGTCTGGTACTCCGAGCTCTTGAGCATGGCCATCGATCTTCCAATCAGACTGCCCCTGCGGGAGGATCTTCTGTTGCAGCAGCAGGGGACGGTTCTTAACCTGAACCAGTCCAGCCTCCACCTCCTTGCGTGGTGATTGAGCGGCGACAGTTGACAGCTTTTGACCTTCCACCTGAAGTCTGTAATGTCATCTTGACAGCCAGCGTCCCGCCACGAAAATAGTATACGCCTGTCGATGGAACAAGTTTGATGCATGGTGCGCAGCAAAGGCTGTGGATCCCTTCCTTGCCCCTCTTTCAGAGGCCCTTCTGTATCTACTTTCTTTAGCCCAGAAGGGCTCTGCCCTGGGCACTCTTAAATGCTACCTTGCAGCTATTTATGCTTTCCTTCGGCTACCAGATCAGCCATCCTTATGTAAGTCTCCTATTGTAAATAGCTTCTTTAAGGGCATTATTCATCTCTTTCCTCCTCCTCCCTTCATAATGCCCCAGTGGGACTTGAACATTGTTTTAACTTATCTTATGTGTGCTCTCTTCGAGCCTCTTCACAACTGTCCTCTCAGGCTCCTCACTCTGAAAACTGCCTTCCTTGTTGCCATCACATCTGCTCGCAGAGTGAGTGAGCTTCAAGCTCTATCTTCTAAGCCCCCTTTCTTCTCTGTGCATCTCGACAAAGTGGTGCTTAGGACGAGGCCTTCTGGTTTCACCATTTCACATTGGACCAACGATCACTTTGCCCACCTTTTTCCCACCTCCGCACCCTTCCAAGGAGGAGGAGGAGAGACTCTACCGTTTGGACCCTAAACGTGCGCCATCTTTCTACCTTGACCGAACAAATGACTTCCGGGTGGATGATCAACTCTTTGTTGGCTACGTAGGTGTCAAAACAGGCTGGGCAGTTAAAAAGCGTACCATCTCTCGATGGGTTGTCCTTTGCATAAAGATCTGCTATGCTTTAGCGAAAAAAGAACCTCCAGTGGGGCTACGTGCTCATTCAACTAGAGCTACAGCAGGAACCACTGCATTGGCACGTGGAGTCCCACTTCTTGACATCTGTCAGGCAGCCACGTGGGCATTCTTGCACATGTTCACCAGACATTACTGCCTGGACACACCAAGTCCGGAGGGATGGCTATTTTGCCCGTTCAGTCCTCTAGGACTTTCTGGTGTGAACTTGGTTCGCAGACCCTCCTCCGGGGTTGGTATTGCTGGGGTATCTAATCTAAGGTAAGGAATATATAACTAACTGTCTCTTTCAGATGAACAAGTTACTTACCTTCGGGAACGATGTATCTGTAAGAGACATATATTAGTTATAGATTCCTTACCGCCCCACCCATCCGCCCCACTCTGCGAACTGACTTCTAGGGATAGGGACTCCCTTGCAGGGCCCTACTTGTTGCACGCTAGTGGTCAGTGTCTTTCATTGCTCTGCGCTTCTGGCGTGGAAAGTCGTGTCAGAACTGACATCAGCTCGCAGGTGCGGCGTCTAAGAAGACACCCCGACGTCATCCCAGCGACCATGATGCCGACGACGGACGCGGAGTCGACCGACACCACCCACCGACGCGCAGGGGTACTGCTAAGAAAAAACGCATTGAAGTATACAGTATAGAACAACATGAACAAGTTATGTTAACCCAATGAAATGATGGCAAACCGGACTATTATTTTTACAACAAACTTCTAACATAAAATGGTGGGCTGCACTTTTTATAAATATAATTGGGCAGGCATTTTCTTGCCCAACTTCTACATTATACACAATCTCAAAAGCGTTCAGCCATAAGATATGCAAATGGCACCCATCTACATATCAAGAATTGAATGTGGACTTTTTGGACCTAAATACGATGTCGGTCAGACGAGCGTCCGACCGACACCGTAGCGGAAATAGGACCGCCTGACAAGGAGTCGGCGGTCCCGCTGCTTTCATTACGATGCGACCGCCTTCACGGTGGTTGTAAAGTGTATGTTTTCTATTGCAGCTTGTGCTGCGGGCTGCAGCACTAGCCACAATAGAGAAAATACACTTTCAAAACATCCATGCACCATGTGGCAGGCACCATGCTGTGGCTTACACACCATGCATGGATGTTTGGGGCGGCACCTTAGGTGCCCCCTAGGCTTCTTAGCGGAGGGCCAGGGGGAATGGGGGCCCTTCTAGTGGCCCCCAAAGTCCCTTTCCGCCTGCCTTTTCATGACATAACACACAACAAAAAACATATAACTTTCCTGCCGCATCGCCACTCTTCCGCTCATCTCTGGCTCCAGTCCACTGCAGGCACATGCTCCCAGACTCCCCTGCGGCCAATCCAGATGCTGCTCTAATGCTGCTGAGAGCAGCGTCAGGATCGGCCTGAGCGCCCTCGATTTGCGCTCCCAGAGAGAGACTGGGAACCTGTGCCTGCTGTGTCTAACCCGGCCGCGCAGCTCGTGTTGGAGACAGCTCAGTGCACATATTGGTTTGGCCGTCCTAAGACGGCCAGCCAAACCGACATGCGCACTGATAGCTTTGCCCACCACTCCCCAACCATGACAGCCATCGCGATGGCCCCGCCCCCAAAACTCGGCCCTCAGGGGAAAAATAAAACGATAATAAACATGTTTTATTATCGTTTTATTTTTCACGTTTTGAGGCTGCTGGTGGTGGGGGGGGGCGATGCTCCTCCCCCATAGCAGAGGAGCCGCCACTGCAGCCCTGAATACTTTACGCGATGGTGAGAAGGAATGGTGAGCGGTTGAGAGGGTGAGATTGAATGGTGAGGGGTTGGAAATCTAAAGGAAACAAGTATTGTCAATGCCACGCGTTTTGGCTTTGGTATGTTAAAAAGCATGTTTTCAAGTTTGAGTAACAAGCAGGACAGCTAGCATATGGGTAACAGAAGCAAGTTACCACAGACAGGGAACGTTGCACTACTGCATGTTGTATGTGGGATGTGTGTGCTCCTCACACCTTTTGTTGGAATTAGAGAAGCGTGCACTGCTGCTGCTTATGCTGTAACAGTGCTGTATGTCAGTGAAGTCTAATCAGCGCGTTTTCATTCTATAATGGCCAACCGACAATCACAATAGGGTGGCAGAGGAGAAGAGTAGTGATAAAGTGGGTATGCGAAGTTTGCAAGGTACGAGTCACACGGTGCAAGGAGGAGTTTGTGTAGTGGAGTGGGAAGCATGGTGTGCACAAGCTTCAAAGGGAGCCCTGGATGCAAGATTTCTGTCTACACATAAAAGAGGAACTACATGCACATCAGCAGTGCAAACTTCACTTGTGCACACGGAACAAGCAATTTTCCTAATTTCTTTTTTTTGCAGATTTATATAGCGCGAACTTGACCCGAAAGTATTGGAGCGCTTTACATGAGTCAGTTATATCACACAAGCACACATTATTTTTTTCTGTTTTTAGGCACGGAGAGTTTAACTGATTTGCCTAGAATCACAGGATGCTGAGCCGACTCTGGGACTCAAACCTGGTTACCCAGTTCTAAAGTCAGCAACTCTGGCCTTTATGCCACATCCTCTCCCTAATAACTTACAAATTGAACAGGTACCACATGGACAGGGCCAGGCAGAAAACTAAATACAGCCTTGGCACAAATGTTGAAAACAGACCCACACTGCACGATGCCATGACTGCAGTAGGGTCCTTGGGGCATGGGTTGGTGATAGGAGCCCATCCTACTGTGAAACCATCCTCCTAGCCTGTAGTCTTTAGGGAAATGGTAGACAGTCCAATCCAGCCCTGCACATGGCCATATAAATTGCACTTGTTCTCTACACAACAGAACATGAACCTAGGGTCACTCCATCTCCAGATATGTCTATTCTCACAGCCACAAGGCACTCAGGGCTGGTGTACGTCCCCTGTAGGCAACTGGCCATTACTTGCAGGTTACCACCCAATCCATGTATGTGAGATGCCACTTTGTGCATGCCAGGAATTTCTCCATGTTGGTAAGGACCACTTTTTTTTGCAGAAGTCAATGTAGGTCAGAAATGACTCTTTGCCTGCAAGATGTCACTTCATGTAGAGCATGGGGTCACTTGTTGCAGACTCCACTAAATGTAGGTCAGTGTCAGTCTCCGCAGGCCAGAGGTCACTCCAATATTTTGAAACTCTGAATCGTGCTATGAAGCTGTCACTGTCTGCCCAGATGCTTTACATGCACTTCTGCATAAGAATGCCGGTGCCAATAGTTCGAGCTTACACACAGGTTAAGAAACCTGATTGGCAGTGACCACCACTTTCAGATCTATAGTCAACATTGTTTTTATATTGGATGACTATTCATGTGCTATGTGTATTTAAATATGAATTAGAGTTTTATGTGTGCCAGAATAATCTTTTGTTCTGCTCCAAATGAAAGTATATTATAGCCACTGAACTCACTGCTTGATCGCAACTAAAGTAAATACAGTTGCTGGCAGTCGTTGTTGATGGCCTAGAGATGAGGAAATAATTTATACCATCTGGAGGCGTGCTCATCTTGCACAACATGTACTTTATTCCAAGTTGCATTGGCATAGTCGTAGCTTTGAAAGATTACTGTGACTACATATTTAAATGGTAATTGGTGACTGGCACCCTTCCACATGAATGGCTGTAGGAAGGTGATTTTAAAGTGTCAGTTTTGTTTTCGAATACATACAAGTACAGTTCCTCTAAAAATGTGGGAGTCTTTTCTGTAAATGTCAGATCCCATTCGGGTGGGGGTGGGGGGCACGGAGCAAGCAGAAGACACTGGGCCTCAGTCTTCCTAACTTGGGCTCTGAAAACCGGTCCAAGTACAATCCCTTCAGCACTTGACCCTCAGTAGAAGTAATGGAAAGCAGTCACTGGCTTCTCAGGAAGGTAGTGTGGCGGTTCCACTAGCTTGGACCTCAAAATTCACCAAGCAGGGCAATGACTGATTGTCCAACCCCGTGTTTCACTTAGAAAAGAAAAGTACTTCAATAAACACTTAAAACGGAATATCGCTCAGGTAATATTAGCAGGTATAGTACAACTGCGCCTAAGGATACTGCCTAGCCCTACTGTTTACCTAGGTGTCCTTCCCTTCATGAGTCTAGGGAGGGCCGCTATTCTGAAGAGACTGCCCCCATCACTCATAGGGATCACAGATCACTTTACCCTCGCAGCACTGGGATCCTGCTGCTTCTAGTACGCAAAGGACAGTAACACCCCTGCAGGGAAGGCAGGCTCCTTCCCTTTCTCCGCCAGCAGGCTAGCTTCTAGGCAGTTCAGCATCAGCAACAAAGTTATAAAGAGATGATGTGAGTTACCTGGCTGTAGAAAGCCACACTGAATAGTGATCATGGGTAAGACAAACAATCTGGCCTCAACTAAAGGGTCACTGACAAGCAGTCTACAACTTTCTTTATCTTAGCTGAATACCACAGAATGATATTGACTTGAACAATGTCACTGCTAACTAGACTCTCTGGGCCCGATTCACAGAACTAACTTAAGACAAAATCCTAAACTTACTACCATTTTGGTATTCACAGAAGGCACAGACTTACTCATTTTGAGTAACTTACTCATTTTGAGTAACTTACTCATTTTGGTATTCACAGAAGGCACTTACTCATTGATGAGTAAGTGCCTTCTGTGAATACCAAAATGAGTAAGTTACACAAAATGAGTAAGTTACTCAAAATGAATAAGTTACTCATTTTGGTATTCACAGAAGGCACTTACTCATTGATGAGTAAGTGCCTGTAAGTTACTCAAAATGAGTAAGTTACTCATTTTAGTATTCACAGAAGGCACTTACTCATTGATGAGTAAGTGCCTTCTGTGAATACCAAAATGGTAGTAAGTTTAGGATTTTGTCTTGTTAGTTCTGTGAATCGGGCCCTCTGAGCTTTGCATGGAGGCGAAAAGTGCTAATTGCTTGTCATCTAAGTGCGTTATCCTAGGCTTGGCGTCAGTAGCTGTTAAGGGTGTCACTTTTTCTCCCTGGCTCATTGTCAAGTTTAGAGCCACTGTCTGGGGTCAGTGATCACTCCCATTTAAAATAAGAGCCAGTATTCTAAGATTGATATAATGTGTTTCCAATGGGTAGTAATACACATTATGAAGTTCTGGCAAATTAATTTTATGTGATATGTGTATTGTCAACCTCGATTTATAGTGACATGCAACAAATATCTATATATAAATTTATTTCTATGTTCTAACATGTATTAAGCCTCGTTGGTGTCTTGTATTTTTTTTTTTGCTAAACAAACCCAGCTTTAGGTAGCACTAAACTTCTCCGCAGGATCCAACGGGAGCGTTTCTCTTTCCGTCTCTCATCACCGTCATCAATGACCACGTACACAAGGATATGAAGACCAGTGGTAGAAGCAGGGAAAGTGGAAGGGAATAAGAGAGAAAACGGCATTACAGGACTCCATATTCTGTCTCATTACTTCTGGGGGCCACGGAGATCTGCAGGCTATAGTGGATCTCTACAGGACAAAAAGATATCTTAAGGAACTTGGCACTCAAGATACTAAATGTAACTGTAATTGTGAATGGATATACCTTTGTAATCTCTCTGTATAACCAACGCTCTGCACATCAATAGGAAACTGGGAACTCCTGAAACGTAAACACATATAAACATCAGTATTTCAAAAACACTTGTGCACTACCACTTCTCCGCATGTTTTGAATAACTACCTCAAGCTTCACCACTAAACTCTCTTTTGTGGAAGATGATTATAGTTTCTACTTGATGTCTGCAGAACTGCAAAATAATGACTACCATTAAAACCTGTTGCTCCCAATTCTTATATACAGACTGGAACTCTAATATATTGTACAGAGCATTTGTAAATCTATGTCCATGTGCAGTTGTCTTCTTTAGAATCTTTCCTGTTCGTTCACAGGAACTTTTTGCAGAACTCATAACCCCAGTCTTTAGAGTACAGATAGTTGTAACTCAGTCTTAAGAGTTCAAACAAATGTTCAGAAATTAGTTTGAAAATTTATTTTCAACAACACATGACTTCAGGGTACTTCTCTGTAAACTAAAATGTCCATAGAGCAATCCATTATGACGCAATTTAATTTATAAAGCACCCGAATCCCCCCTAAGGGGTATCTCCGCGCTGCTGGAGGCAGGGCAGCAGGCCAGCAGAAGTCAGTTGCCAAAGAGTTCAGTTTTAAGGAGTTTAGGTCTTGCTAGCTGAAATTCAAGATCCATGTAGTGGCAGCAACATTGTAGCACGATTACCTAGCAAAAGACCCCGTGAACCATGAGGAAAGGTATACCTGAAAATCCAGGATGGCCTCTGTCTCTCTCTATATACACGAGTTCAGGGTCTTCTAGGAATTGCAGTTCACTGCCAGCGCACAGCGCGTCCTCCCTGTGCATGCAGCCTTAATCCAGACAGCACCAGCACTCCGTGATGGCTGCCAGCCTTTCTTTCACTGAAAGGCACTGTGCACTGGTGACTTCAAAGTACTGCTTCCCCACACACGGATGGCTACTAAGTGGTAAGCAGCATTTCCAACCCCACTTCTTGACACCTGGAACGTCATTATTTCTTCTGCTCTTTCCTAGACTTCAGAACACCAGCGAAACAGTTGAGGAGATGACATTTCCACTAAAACTACCTCTTTTTAGAATACTTGTCTGAAAACCTCTGGGGTGAAACAACAGTGATGTTGAGTTTATTTCAGTATGACAATAACCGATTTTTAAAAAATGGCGGTGTTGATTTATCCTTCTCTAATTTAAGCATGTTTCTCTGGTTTCTTTTTGTCAGCTACTCAATAATAGTAGGATAAGATATGCTGTTTTAATACGTCTTCGTGTTTTATATGGTTTTTGTTGCATTTTTTGTTCATAGTTAGCTTGCAAAAATCGTTATCCTCTGCTCAGACTTTCTTGTGTAGCATATGCATGTGTATCCTACAAAGCCCACCTTTTCGAATGCCTATTAGGTAGACTTCTTGTCACTCTGGAAAGTTAAAGTTCTCTTATGCCCCCGAGCCTTGCACAAAACTACAAATTAATAAATAAAAAATACAAAGTTCACGATATGGAGGCTGGTGCAGTATTCAGGTTCAAATAATATTTGCTCGGGTTGTTTTACTTGTGACATCTGCACAAACATTTTGAATAGCACGCAAATCTTTTCTGCGACAATTTTGCATGCTTTATAGTCACATTTTCTCTCCTACCAACACACTGAAAAGGCAGGCGAAACTGGGAGTGAATGAAGTTTCTGCTCCCCTCTAAATTAGCCTGGCACTAAAAACAAACTTTAATATGTTCTTTGAAAAGTACGTTTACTCCTTCAACGGAAAACATTGTGACGATCTAAGACTGGAAGTTTATTGTTATTTTCGGGGCTGCCGAAAAATATAGTTGGCATTGGTTGAAAAAGAGGATAACGACATGTAATTCTGCAAAATAACCCTAAACAAATAATTTATGTTTTTTCAGCAAAATAAAAAAACACCTATCTTGATGGCGGGATGGGATTGTTTTTGGCGCCATCTCCATCCACCCTGAGGTGAGCTGATGAAGGCAAACTGGCTGGCTGCGTGTCCCGTGTCTCTGTTTACCCTGAAATTTTAAAACCTATTCATTTTGCTTCTTCTTACTAAATCCCTGACACGTGGGAGTGGTGAGTGTTCTAATTGTGAAATGGCGGTTTGAATTGAGCCTGACAGGAATTTGTGATGACAGAGGCATTGCTCACCCAATCCAAACGCATTGTGTTTTCTGTTTTCAAAGCCAGCACACAATGCAACAAAGCGATGTGGGCAAGTCACATTTATTTTCGTTAGCCTCTTTTGAAAATTCTATTCTGCCGGACCACCCCCTCCCATGGCTGACTATGTTTGATGTCTGCCGGCAGAGTTAGTCATCTCCTCACCGGTGCCTCCGCGGTACCAACACGTTCGTGATTCGGGTGGTTCACAGAATGTGCTCGGTCAACAAAACCCCTCAGATGTGGGTGACAAAGACACGAGTCATGATGCGGGCTGGCGTCCAGTGGATTGAAAAACGTACCGTGGGCAAACAACTGTCTTACCCCCAACGCTGTGTTGTGCGTGCTCGAAGCTTCGTGGGACTGCGAGCAGACACCACGATGAGGCAATGCTGTGGGTAGTGCGTATGTTTTTTATAGAACGTCGGAAACGCTGCAGCGCTCGTCTGCTTAGTCAAGACTGGGCTTGAGAAAGCGAGTTCGCCGACCTGTGGCTATGGCGAGTGTGCTGTTCAGGAGAGATCTCCGAGAATATTGACTCAGTTCTCCCCCTCCTTTCCCCGAAAATCGCAACACGCCTTTCTTCCCCGTTTGTGTTACTGTCATCTGCCTCACGCTAGTTTCCAGAATCTAGAGTCATTCAGAGAAAAAAAACGCATTTATGGAACAGTCATTAGTCTTTCAATAGTATAGAATAGTTTGCGTATTACAGCAAACACAATAAGGGTGGGTGTGCGCACAGAGAGGAATTAAACGGTGAAACAGAGATGGATAAGCGTGTGAAAAAAACTGTGAAAGAAAGACAGGGAAAGCAAGCAGGAAAGAAAATAGATGTAGTAAGGGAGATAGGGAATTGGGAAAGGAGTGAAAAATGAGGGGGAATATAGATAAAAGAGGAAATTAGAGAAATTACAATGAGAAGAAGCACTGGCAAAGCCAATAGGTCTCGCCTTTGCAAGAGCTATTGACTCTGCCTATGTGTTTTAGTCATGTTGTATATCAGCATGGCTGCTGTTCACCATGGCTAAATGTTAGTGGCGTAGAGGAGAGTTGCATGGAGTGACGTAGAGTGGAATGGCAAAGAGTAGAGTTGTAGAGTGGAGTGCCAGAGTGCGGCATGTATTGGAGTGGCATAGAGTGGAGTCGCATAGAGTAGAGTGGACTGATGTAGAGTGCATTGGCTTAGAGCAGTGGTTCTAAAACATTTTGACTTCTGGGGACCCCCAATTAATCATTACTGTAACCTGGGGACCCCCACCCCGAATCATTATTGTAATCCGGGAACCCCCCACTGAGTCATGACTGCTAGCGGAGAGCCCCAGTCCAGGATTGTCGATGATTTGAACCACAAAACAATACACAAAAAACACATTAAAATAAAAAATAAACTTTTTTTACATTTTAGTATGAAGGTTTGGAGACCCTTTATTAATCTGCTAATATTATTTAATTTTCTAAGTAGTCTTGGACTGCTTGAGGAGACTTCGCGGACACCCAGGGGACCCCGGAACAAAAGTTCGGGAACCACTGGCGAAGAGTGTTGCAGAGTATAGTGGCGTAGAGTGCAGTGGCATTGAATTCCTGCAGCGTACAATGCAGCATTGTAGAATGCAGTGGTGTAGATTAGAGTAGTGCATAGTAGAGTGGAGTGACGCAGAGTAAAAGAGAATGCAGTGGTATAGAGTAAAGTGGCATAGAGTGGGTGCAGAGTGGAGTAGTGTTGAGTGATGCAGAGGGCAGTGGTGCTAGAGTAGAGTTGAGTGGCATAGAGTGCAGAGTAGTCTTGAGTGGCATAGAGTGCAGTGGCGTGGAGTAGCATAGAGCGGTGCAGAGTATAGTATTATGCCATAGAGTGAAGTAGCGCAGAGTGGAGTAGTGCAGAGTAGAGTGGAAGAGAGTTCAGTGGCGGAAAGTGCAGTGTTGCAGAACATTGTCAGAGTACAGTAGTTTGCAGTAGAGTGGCGAAGAGAGCAGTAGCATAGAGTTCAGTGATCGGTGTACAGTGCAGTGGTGTAGAGTGCAGTGACAGAGTGCAGTTGTGTAGAGTGCATTGGCGTAGAGTGCAGTGGTTAAGAGTAGAGGGACGTGGAGTAGAGTGGCATAGGCTGTAGTGACGTAGAACGGAGTGGTGCAGGGTAGAGTGGCGTACAGTGGATTGGCGTAGAGTGCAGGAGCATAGAGTTGAGTGTTACAGAGTAAAGTGCATTGGCATAGAGTGTATTGGTATAGAGTGCAGTATTGCAGAGTGGCATAGAGAACAATGGCGTAGAGTGGAGTTGTGCAGAGTAGATCGATGTGGCCTAGACTGAAGTGGTGTAGAGTGCAATTGTGTAGAGTAGAGTGGCGAAGAGTACATTTGCATAGAGTAGAGTGGTACAGGGTAGAGTACAGAGGCATAGAGTGGAGTGGTGGAGTGCCGTGGCATGGAGTGATGTAAAGTGCAGTGGTGTTGAGTGGTGCAGAGTAGAGTGGAGTGGCATAGATTGGAGTATTCATGGTGTGGTAGCACACTGCCATTACAGACAACACATTTTCAATTGAAATGACCATTACATTTGCACACACATACAGTTTTACTAATAAAACTATACAGTGCACAGACGAAAATGTGTGGAAATTGCATCACCAAGTGTAATGATTTGTTTTGATCATAAGAAAGTATTTGTTTCCAACACACTTCAGAAATAACAAAAAATGTGCTTCATTTGTGTCCCTAATTCTGATATATTCTGATATACTTATACAATTCATTTAAATGTTGTGTGCTAGAAAAAAACGCTTTCCTACCCCCTGTATCCAGCAAGATTGTCACATAAATCCTCTCACTTTGAAGTCAGAGAAAGAAAAGTAGCAAGCGCCCTCGGAAGACAGCGCCTGACATTTGAGCTCCGTCTTTGAATGTACTGCAACATTTACAACAAGATTATAGGCCTGTTTACAGAAAGGCAGCACTCAGAAGGATACTGTAAATAAGGTTTGGGCAAGGTAAGGTATAAACTCAAGCTGGGCAGCCTAAAACACATAAAGCCAGCAAATGTAAAGCAAGAAAACATTAGTTACAAACCACAAAGCCAATGGCAAGCAATGGGCAGAATGCATTTCTAGGTCAACTTTCTGAATGTCTTTAGCAAATCAGATTGCTGTGCTGTCTGGTAGGTTGTGACCTAAAAACGAAGGTAGGGACAGGACAGATAAAGAGGAGGCGATAAAGAAAAGGGGGGAAAGAAATGGCAGGGGAGCTGTTGTAATGGAAAAGTCATCTGCATGGTAAAGGATGTGTACCCCTGTCCTAAGTGCCCAACTGTACTGCTGTCTGGATCCCTAAAGATGATTTTTGTTGTCATAGATAAACACAGATGAGGCATGTGTGCCATGATATAGGCTAGTCTCATGGATTCTGGTCTTGTTGGACCGGGAAGAGCGCCCAAAGTGCTACCCTCATAGTAGTGGAAGGCTACTGTCTTCACCAGGAGTTAAGCAGCACAAGTGCGGTGGTGGCAGCATACTGTGTAGTGATCCGAAGGAGTGAACAGGTCCTTTTTAGGTCGAGCCTCGAGTAGCGCGCAAGCGCTGCTTCGAGGCGAAGACTTTTAGTAAGCGGGTTTAAAAGCAGTCCCAAAAACGCTCGTGCGTCGTGGCTGGCCTTTTTGGGATGGGTACGCGCGGCAAACATGTGTTTCCAATTATCGTGCCCAGACGCGGGCGCGATGAAGTGGAAACACATGTCTGCCGCAGCGTACACATCCAAAGGCCAGCCACGACGCACGGCGTTTGGTCAGCTCTGCAGGCTGCCGCGCTCGCCGCCCCCGCTCCCTGTCCCCGATGCGCCCCGTAGTTTCCGGCTTCGCTCCCCCTTCTGCGGCTCACCGCTCGTTTTCAGTTGAAGACGTTGCCGGCCGGGCCTTGGTTTTTCCTGTCACCGGTCTCCAGTGACAGCTGGGACTGCTGCTGAGCCGCGCTGCATTGTGTGGCTGGTTTTTGGTAGGCACGGGAGTTTGCCCAGAATCACAGGAAGCTGAGCCGACGCCGAGGCTCGAACCTGGTTCCCCAGCATTGTAATTTATATAGCTATAACTATTCTAACGAGGCGCTAAAGCGCGTTCCGGACGAGTCGCACGGTACTTGTGAACCTTTTTTGACATTTTGGAAAAATAAAAATGCCTAAATTGGCACTTGCATACATCTCTGCTTCTGCGTTAGTTTTTGTCTATGGCTTGCGGCATGGGTTACACTTGTATTGTCCACGATTCACATATTAGTTAGAAGTGTTTTTGCAGCGATGTTCTAATTAGATAACAATGGAACACTCGGAGTCCTTTTGCAGCGTCGTATTAGGTGTGCCGTTTGCTTAACCTTGCATTTCTGGCTTTGGGAAGGGGGCTCGTGAAACTAAATAGTATAACTAGCATTGCTAGGAACGACTCAGTCAGGACTCGGGCGTCGCAGAGCAGCTTTAGGTACTAGAGCGGTAGATTGCCAGAAGTGGGGCGGGCTGGCGCAGGCAGTATATGCTATACGAGGGTTTTGAGGAATCCCGAGCTTTCGTGCACAGAGCGCTTGTTCGCAGAAGGTCGAGGCAGTGGGTGGGTAGTGTTTGGGGGAGGGGTTATCTTTGTTTGCACTTAAGTGCAAGGAGATCATGGCGTCTGTAGAAACGGGCGTGCGGGAACCCTTCGGGTCTCAGTACCTTGCTCTCTGCCATGGCCCATCTGATTAGAGAGTGCTGCCACCCAGCCCTCGAGTGGGGCAATGGAGTCCACTAATTTAGTGTAAGAGTGCGCTTAGCTGTCAGTTTGCCCAGACGTGGCTCCCATGCACAATATCAGTGGAACCAAGCTATATATGGGGAGAGGATGTGGTCTCAGGGCTAGACTGCCGACTTTGGTGCTGGGAAACCAAGGTTCGAGCCTCTGGGTCGACTCCACATCCTGTGATTCTGGGCAAATCACTTAATCTCCCCGTGCCTATCAAAACAAGCATTGGCATAGCCAATAGGTCTCGCCTTTGGGACCTTATAAGTGTTTAGTTATCCAGCACAATATCCTTGGTGCAACAACATCAAGTGTTGCATGGCTAAACACTTATAAGGTCCCAAAGGCGAGACCTATTGGCTATGCCAATGCTTGTTATAGTGTGTCATTGGAGCGAGACCTACAGGCTCAATCACCTTTTTAAAGTTTAGTTGCTGTGTGCTTTACTTACCCTTAGCCTACATCAGTTAAATGTAAAGTGCTGTGCAGCGTAGGAATGGTGATTCCGCGCTGCATGTATGTGTGCCTGGAAAGGGTACAGTACAGGAATAGAACCGTGCTATGCAGTACATGCATAGTGATTGCATGTACTGAGTGTATGTATACCCTTAAGAAATACATTACATGAGAGATGTAGTGCTGTGCAGTGCATGTTCAGTGGAAGAATGTGCCGGGTGCATGTGTGCTTGAGAAAAGTACAATACATGAAAGGTTAAGTGTTGTTCAGTGCGTGCATGATGAATATGTGTACTTACAGTGTGTGTGTGTTAGCCAATGTGAGAAGTTGGCCTGGTATATGCTGTCCACTAATTATAGTGGGCACCTTGCACCAGTCCAAACAACCCCTTATTGGAGATAGGTTAAAGACAACCTTTATTGAAAGCTATCCTAGTGGTAGCTATGGAGAGCAGCCTTCAGGCTAAGTCTTGAAGGAATGTAAAGCAGCTTGTTTTACCAGTCTATAATCTCTTGAGTGACCAAATGAAAGAGGACCACACCAGGTATATATTTAAAATATATGTATTTAGTCTTAAACACACCCCTCTAGTCTCTTTATGAGGCTAGAGTTCGAAATACACAAGTTACAAGTCAAATATCAACAGTAATAGCACAAATACACGTTTGAGCCCTAGGGGCGTACCAAACCATATACCAATAAAGTGGTATAAGAACCACGACTGAGCTAGACACAAGGCCTAGAGCCTGTAGAAGTGCTTGGACCACAAGGAACCACCCAAGGTAGTGACACAGGGGACCCACGGGGGACGCGTGCAGTGTGTGAACACAGCCGCGAGCCACCGTTGACTTCTATGGGGAATGTCGCGGTTGGAGTTTTAAAGAAAAAGGGCACTTGGAGGAGGACTTGGAGCAAACCCCTTTAGAACTAGGCCGTTCTAGAGTCAATACCCACGGGAGCACTGGAGTACTCGAGTTACCTCACCCAGGGGAGCCGGGTGCATAGGTGTCTTTCGGGGTCGGGTTTCGTCGTCGTTTTCAATGGCGATCTGCTGCAAAGTGCTGCTGGCGGCCAAGTCGAAAGTGTCCGGGTGGATCCAAGGATGGATCGAAGATCTGAAGAACCTGAAAGCAGAGGGGACAGAGTCTGGGTCACTAGCCAGTGACCAGGAAGGCGATGAGCAGATGCCCACCGATGTCGGGTGCTTCAGGTAGGTTGATGGTCGTCTTGCTTCTTCAGCCACAGGGTCCAGGAGGCGTCGACGACAACCAGGAGCTGGATTCGAGCTGTCCCACGACGTTTGTCGATTGCTGCGACCGCGAAGGAGCCTCAAGTGGACGCACTTGGAGCTGGCTCACAGGACACTCGTGGAGTGGAGGCTAGTGATCTTCGGTGCAGTCGGTGCTGGAGGCGGGGGCTACTTGGAGCCCAAAGCACAACTTCGTGGGAGACCAGGAAGAGGATGCACTTGCAAAAGTTCTTGGTGTCCAGGGGTCACGGTCCCACGTTACCCACAACAGCTACGGGCCTCAGCCTCGCTGGGGACTCGGGGCAGCCTCGGGGAAGTCTGGAAATCCACCTCTGGTGATGCAAAGACTTCAGCGTCCGGCTTGAGCTTCAGCGATGCAGACCGGACAATTGCTTCTTAGGTGCCTGCCAAGCAGGGGAGCCACTCCTTGACCCCAAGGGAGTTTCTTCAGTCCTCTAATCTTGAAGTAGAGCGTCGAAGGTCCAGGATTCGGCTTCAGAGTTTCGTCCAGGGTAATCTAAAGTCCTAAGGACTGGGGTCCCATACTTATACGAAGTTAGGGGGTTGGACATACTCTGGGGACCCACCTATGGGAGGGTCAGGGAAGAGGGTGGTTACACCCATTCCCTTTGTCCAGTTTCGCACCAGAGCAGGGGCAGGTAGCCCCTGCAACTGGTTTGAACTGGCATATGCACAGGGACACCAAGTGTGCCTCCAGTGCAGGACTTCAAAGCACCAGAGAGTGCTCCCGCCCAGCCCCAATACACATTGTCCTGTCTGGAGAGGTGGTTACACCTCCCTGTGACAGGAACCATATTGTCCAGGCCTCCTCTGCCGGAGTTTCATTCAGCAGCAGGAGGCCAGACCCGTGTCTGTGGCAGCGGCATCCATTTTGTGATGCCAGGGCTCTGTAAAGAAGTTACCGGGTAGGTCGGTGGGTACATGTCTCTCCCTCTAGAAGGGTGGAATGCTACCCCCGCCACCAGGACTGGCGGGGGGGGTAGTATTCCAAGATGTTTGACACCAAACACGACATGTTTTGGTGCAGCCAGTCCAAAGTTAGCATTGTACCGCGAGGATATAATGCACTTAAGAGTATATGGTCAGGCTGTACCACAAACAGCATCAGAGGAGGGATTCCGAACGCTGTAGAGGGGCTCTGCTCATGCAGGGGCACCCTCTCACATAAAAACCAAGCACTCTGCCTTCAGGATTGGTAAGGCCTGCCATAGGAGTGACTTATAGGTTTATATGTGTGTGCAATGGTAGTGATATAGGTAGCCTATATCACAGTAAGGGGTGCATGCACCACCTTACCCAGGCTGCAGTAGCAGACCTGTGGTGTCATTTTGGCTGGCCTTCCAGGGGTGGCATAATACATGCTTCAGCCCCTGGCAGGCCTCTGGGGTACCTATGCCTTGGGTACATAGTATACCATATACTAGGGACTTATAAGGGCACTCCAGATTCCAATCAAAGATGTACCTAAGGTACATGGAAACCATTTTAGAGAGGAAGCAGATAGACTGGGGCCCTGAATAGCAGGATTCCAGTCCAACTAAGTCATAAACCAGCAAAACACCAGGAAAAAAGTGGGGGCAACCATATAGTCAGATTCCACCATCCTACAGCCAATAGCACACCATGGCACAACGGAGAAAGGCTACAGTACTAAACAGTGGGCAGAGCTAATGTGTGCGCTTAATGTATGTGGGTCTGTGAGGGCATAATGCATTAAGGTAATAGCACTGAAAAGAGTGTGTGCTGTGTCCATACACTGAGGTCCAATATACCTGCAATGGTACATAACATGGAGGGCCCTGGGTTCTATTTTGGTAAGACCAGGCCTGCCTTGTGAAGACATGAGCAATAGAGAAATCCCCCAGACAGATTTGTATATTGCTGCATTCCTGTACGCAGGGCGGGACGCACTGGAGAAAGGGCGAGAGAGACTCCTTAGTAAACTTCAAACGGGTGCTCTTTGATTCAGTGATATATCACAAGGAAAGGGCCTGGACACATCTCAGGAATGAGATGGGGCTCACAACCGAATCATAAAGAGTAGGGCTGGGAGCCTTGGATTAACCTTTTGATGCACATATCACTGTGGCAGACATACAGGTGTGAACTCTAGTCACTCACATGGCCTGTGTTGTGGGACTATCATCTTTGGAGACTCTCCTGATGTAACAGACAGCCTTTCAAGAGGAAGAAAAGTGTACACTTCAAAAGAAGCAGAACCCCAGAGTAAAGTTTCAAAGAACCAGACCCTAAATCACATTTGGTGTCTGTAAATAGACTATAAGAAGGGGAGGTTGAGAGCCCAAAATTTGTCATCTACCAAGCAGCAAGGCAGGTTGTGTGAGGAGGGGGTAGCACTGCTAGAGTTCTGCCGGTGACCAGGACTGGGAGCCAAGCCTACTAGTCTCCCTGCTGGTTGGAGAGACATCACCCATGGAAACCAAGACCACCTGCCCTGGTGCCTGGAGCACCAGTGCCTGCTTGCTTGCCAAGACCAGTGGGCCCTATAAGGAAGAGGATATCATTGAGGGGAGCAATGTCAAGTGTGGAGCCCTACTGAGAGGACTCCTGGTGCGAGGTGTGAGGAGACGTCTGCACTGAATGGGTCGTTGCCCGTGCGCCAGATTGAATTGGAGACTACTGTATGCCAAGAGAGGGCTGCTGTGGACTGAGCTGTGAAACGAGTGCTGCGCAGGGTGCTTGAAGCCCGTACCTTCATGTTGCAGTGACTCTGTATGAGGTCACCGTAGATGTTACTGTGCTGACAAAGCACCAAGACTTGTGTGGACCTTAGCAGCGACCCCATAAGCCAGGAGGGGCCGCTGTGGTAGAGGTGGCTGCACAAGAAAGGGCGACGCCTTGCCAGCTGGTACTATGGCAACCCCGTATGCTAGGAGGGAATGCCGATACCGAGTTTTGCAAAGTCCGGGCCATTGCCCAGGAAATCTGAAGCTGCAACCCACGGGTTGAAATTGAGCATCAAGACCTGCTGCCTGACCTACCCCGTGGACTCTGGAGGACGTTGAGAGGACTGTGCTCCAATACTGGGACCCAGCAGGAGCACGAAAATCAACCTCCCCACAACATGTAGGAAAAGCTGAGCTTACTGCGCCAATGGAAGCCTGGAGCATCTCTGATTGCTGTTAAGGCAGTCAGAATAGAGACTGAGCCTGCCTGGTGCTGCTGAGCATCCTGTGTGCTGACCAACTCAACCAAGCAGGACTGACCACTGCAAGTGCCCGCAGTCAGGGCACCCTCTAAAACACTGAACGCTTCCTTGCTGCTGGAGCTAGTAAGACTTGATACAGACATGCCAGGTTCTGCCGTACCATAGACACTTTTGACTATTTCCTAAGAGTTAGAGTGGACTCTTGAACAAGGCCTACTAGTGACCAATTCCTGTATGGGGCAAACAGTGAATGGGGAATAACCCCGACCACATTACAAGGAAGAGGGTGGGATGGGTGTTTGCCAGTTAACCACTAGAGCCCCGACCTCAAGGGGATTGTGTTATTGCTTACGAATACCGTAATACTTCTTTGAATGCGTAGAGTTAGAAATACTTTTAAAAATATAAAAACAAGTGTTTGACTAGACATTAATTTAATGACATTACTGAGTGCACTTCGAGTTATGAGTTGTGTTCACTAACTTGTATTTACACCCCCCCCCCTCCCACCAGTGGAGCCTTTGAATGCTCGTCCACAGCGACCACTGAGAGTCAATTGCAGAGGGGTACTAGGCCCAGCTGCTCAGAATCCATAGTAGGTCAGGCCCCGGCACATCAAGAGTAAAAGGCCTCAACTACCACGGTTGGGCTCATTAGTCTCTGCATTCCCCGTGGCCCTCTGAAAGGGTTTCTAACATGGAGCAGACTTTGCGGGAAAGAAAAGATAAAGAGTCAAGAGAAAAAGTGTTGGGGGCAAAAGGCTGAGCTAATGAAAAGATAATACGAAAACTGCACGGGAGAAAGACGGAGTCTTAAGAAAAGATTGATGTATATAGAGAGAAGGTTAGGGTGAGAAATAGAAGGAGTAGAGAGGTGAGGGAGGGAGGATGTATTATTTTTGGGACTGGCAAGGACGATGAATCTAAACATCAAATACATTGACATGACAAATAACTAGAACAGATGCACATTTTGTGTTTCTGAAAATTTCGATGGAAAATATCAAATGCCCAGTGAATGTCACAAGAAATACAGAGGAAATTCAGCTAAATCATGCACCGCAGCTCAAGACTGTGATTGGGTGCGCTTGCCACCATGATGCGACCCAGGCGAGAGGGGGGCTTTGCAGTGCCTGATTTTGAGGCCTACTACCATGCAGCACAACTGCAGTGGTTCACGAAATGGATGGCTGGGAGGCTTCGCGCTGAGGAGGTCCGGGAAGGCACGGATCCAGATCTGCGGCAGCTTTCTTGGGTGTTATTGCGGCTCCCTTTGAGTGAAAGAGAGACTCCGGGGGACTTATGGGCGATGCGTCAGTGTTGGAGCCGGGTTAGTAGGAGAGCCCAGTGGGGACCCCCTTATGCACCTGAGATTCCACTGTTGGTTTGCGAGGCCCTACCTCATGGGGAAGACTGGCAGGGACTGCGGGCCTGGGTAGAAGCGGGGATCTCCACGATTGGGGACCTATACGAGGCTGACACCCTGCTACCTTTTAATGACTTGACCGAGCGTTATGACCTGCCTAGAGGAGACTTCCTTTACACGCGGCTCTGACGGCAGCTATCCGCAAGCACTGGCGGACAGGGATGGTAGAACCACCGGTTTCCCTGCCGTGCCAGTATGTGGTGTCAGCGGCTGGGACGTTTAAGGCGGTCACCTGCCTCTATAGGCGCCTTACCCAGGAGACGAGACGCCCCTTGGAGAGCTTGCGGCTTAAGTGGGAGACAGACCTTGGGTTGCCCATTGAGGAGAAACCATGGGAGGCATTAGTGGAGAGGGCATGGAAAAGCTCCAGAAATGCGCGCTTCCAACTTATTCACTTTTTTGTTCTCCATAGGGCCTACCTCACGCCACACAAGATACACGAGTATTTTGGAGCGCAGTCAACCTGTCCGCGATGTACACTTGACAACGCCGACTTTTTGCATATGTTCTGGGATTGCCCACGGCTAGACGGGTTCTGGAGGGGGGTATCGCATACCTTGAAAGCTGTAACAGACAGAGACGTTCAGCAGATGCCGGGATATTGCTTGTTACATTGGTTCCCCCACACTGCCCGAAATGAAGTCACTAGTAAATTCATTGACTTGTGTTTAATATTGGCAAAGCGGGAGATTACCAGTCATTGGAAGGCGACGGGTGCCCCTAGTGTTCCACGATGGCTGAGGGAATTTATCAAGTGGGCAGACTATGATGGGATCCTTAGGTTACAATTGGCCCAGAGACGGGACAATGACAAGATGTTGGAAGAGGCGAGAGCATGGGTGGCGCTAGTAGAGTTGCTTAAGAGCCCGCCTGACGATGATGCACCCCCCCGAGTGAGTGAAGCAGCCTGTGCAAGTAGAACTGGTGTCCTGCCTTGACGCACGAACTGGGAGATTGGAGGCGCTTAGGGCGTGGTGGCTCCCCCTCATTGGACCTCTGCTTATCGGACTCATAGTACTTGATGCCTTCCGTGCTTGGTTATACTTTCTGCAGCAGTGGGGAGGACGGAGCGACATGCCTGGGAGGGTGGGGGAGGGGGGAGTTCTGGTAGGGGGGAGGGGGGTTGTTCCTTGATCTTTCATTGTTTACTGTGGTATTTGTGATGCGGCACTGGGATGGGCTGTGGAGATGGAGTACCCCTACTAGAGGGGCGTAGCAAATGCCCGCTGGGGCACTGCTCCATTGTGTGGGGTATGTTGGGGACAGTTGGTACGTGGACCACGACCGCTGATAAACTGCAACTAATGCTGGACATTTATCAACCACAGGTCTCTGCGCTCAATGTCAGCTGTATGATGTGAATGCCCAATCATCAAAGTACTGTTCTTATGTACCTGCAGATAATCGAATAAAATCTGTTTTAAAACAAAAAAAAGACTGTGATTGGGTATACTTTATTATGGAGAAGCATTGACTTTACAAAGTTATTTCTAATCAGTCCTCGCCTACACGATGTAGCATCCTACCCATGTAGGCAAATGCTTCAGCGTGTACCTCGGAGTGCTAAGCGCTATGTAAATGTTGCAATATCATACAATACAATATTTTCACTCTCAAAACAATCAATACACAGACCCCCCAGGATATTGCGGCATGGATTAGCAAATGTAGCGGCACAAATATGGAAATTTAGCGGCACAAATATGGAAATTTAGCGGCATTTTTGCGGCACTTTATTTTACTCATAATCATTCATTTTCAGCCTGAAATCAATGGAAGCTGTTTTAGCAGAGTATTCCACTTTGAAATAGGCATGTTTAAAGTGTCTGCAGCTCTACGGAAGCACAGCTCCAGTCCTAACCTCGTGGGAGGGAGCTGTATTTATCCCTGGGATGTTCGAGTGCCATGTATGCACCCCTGTTGGGGCACCGCTGCCTACGGATCTGAGAGGCAGGACACTTCTTCCTCAGGCACCCTCTTTTGCCACTCATTCGCAATGTCATTCTCCGGTCAGTCCCCTTGTTCATTCTCTCCGTTTTCTCTCCTTCTCTCTCTCCTTTCTTTCAATAAGTCTGTTATTTCCATTTCAATCGTTGACTCATTCCTTCTCTCTCTTCGTTTTCTTGCTTTTCTGTTATTTTTCTCAATCCTTGTCGCTCCTCTTCCTTTACTCTGTTTTCATTGCCCATTCCCTTTCTCTTCTCTTTATTTCCTTCCTCCCCTTTCTCTTTTCTCGTTTTCAGTTTTGTTCTTGCTTCCATCACTTCTCATCCCTATAATTCCCACTCCAGTGCTTCTTATTGTTCTCTTTCAAATTCTCTTTCCTCCTTACTCGCTCTGTTCTCTTCTTCGTTGTTTTTTCACTCTTTTTCACTCCAATTTTCTGCCTCGGTTCTTTTCAGTGCACTGCTCTTCCTTTCATGCCTTTCCCTCCTGCTTTCAGTTTGTCCTACCTCCACCTCCGAACTACTATCCATTTTCTCTTCTCTCCCCCCTGGATCTCTCTTCCTCTCCTTCTCTCTCTTTAACTCACCCCTCTTATCCCTGCCCTTTCTTATTCCCTCTTCTCGTCTCCTTGGGTTACTTCTCTTCTTCTCCCCACGTCTCCGCCTCTCTAGCTTTCCCTCTACCCCTTTTATTCCTCCTCCCATGCGTCCCTCCTCTTCCTCTCTCTTTCATCCTTCTATACACCGTTCCTCTTAGTTCTCTTCCCCTCTCCTCTTTACCTTCTGGCTCCCATTCCCTCCGCATCTTTCGCCCCCTCCCTCCCCATCTTTCACTTATTCCTTCCCGCCTCTCTCGCGCATTCACTTCCCGCACTTCTCCTTTGTCTTCCCATCTCTTCTATCTTTGTCTCTCGTTTATATTCCATCTCCCCACCTCTCCTCCTCTTCTCTTCCCTCCTCTTTGCCCCCTCCCCCACTTCAGCTCTCAAGCTCTCACCGCCCACCCCCTCTATTTCCGCTCGGGGAACCTTTTACTCATTTTCCTCGCATCTCTATTCTCCTGTCCCACCGCTCTCTACATCTTGTACTCTTTCTCCCTTCTTCTCCCATCTCTTCCGCTCCTCTTTTCCCCATCTCAACCTCGTTCTGCCCCCCTCAAGGCCCCTCCCTTCCCTCCCCTCTTTAGCCTTGGCCTCCTTTCGCACACATAATTCTTCTATCCCATCTCTCCTTTGCCATCTCTATCTTCCTTCCCAACCTCTCCAACTCACACCTTCCATTTCTTTCCAACCTTGCCCTTTCTAGCTCCTTCACTCTTCCTTCACATCTCACCCTTCTCTCCCCTTCTTGTCTCTTCACCTTTCCCCCCCTCCAATCTCTCTTCCCCTTGCCTCTAAATCCTCCAGCCCTCCCCCGTTCGCGTCCCCTCACTCTTTCTCCCTCTCTTCCACTTCCAATCCTCGTCCTCACGTCTCATTCGCAGCTCCTTCAACTCTTCCTTTTCAGGCCCCCCCCCTCTCCACGCTGCACATCTTTCCGTCCCTCGCAGTTTGTTCTTCATTTAAATGCCCGCAGTTGCCGCTGGTCCCTCTTCGCTGTGTGTTTTGTCAGCTGTCTGTCACATCAGCCCCCTCCACCCCCCCACACCTCCTTCGCCTGCTCCCCCACAGGATGCTCAGGCTGTCCGAAATCTCGCTTTTCCGGCATCTACCAGAGATTCACCATGGGGGGGGTTACTTCTAGGAGTGAAGCCGCCCCCTGTTCCCCACGAGGGCGATGTGCAGGAATAGACACGTGGGGGCCGACATTCCAGCAGGTCGGGCGAGATCTGCTAAAAAGAGATCTCCCCCCAGCTCCTGAAACATTAGAAAGTCATATCTCTGATAAAGAAGCATGTACTTCTCAGCCACTAGAGCATGTACCATCTCACCTGCTGCAGCATTCACATTGTTGTAATGTTTATCTGCTGATGCCTGCAAAGGCCTAACCAATAAGCCACACATACTGACATTGCAGACAGCTGTACTGTCAACACAGACCTAAAAGGGGCCTCCTTCCACCAACCGTCCAAATTTCGCGGGCAGTTTTGTAAAAAATCGCAGCATTTTTACAAAACTGCCGATTTCGCGATTGTTTTGCAAATCGCGAAATCCTGGAGGGTCTGAATACAGTGAACGCAATAATTTTTGATTTAAGAAAGATGCCTTATGCGCACCTGTTTAATTTACGTTGTCCAAATAAGTTTACAATGTTGTAAACACGCTCTCGCACAAAATGCTAAAAGAACAAGCATTGGCAAAGCCAATAGGTTTCCACTACGCAAGAGCTATTGGCTTTGCTGATGTGTTTTAGTCATATTGTACACCAGCGTGGCTGCTGTACAGCATGGCAAAATGTTAGTGGCATAAAGTAGAGTGGAGCGGAGTGGCATAGAGTGGCAAAGAGTGGAGTAGAGTGGAGTGTCATGGAGTAGAGTAGAGTGGAGGGGCGCATAGTGGAGGGAAGTTAAAGTGGAGGGGCTTAGAGTGGAGTGACATAGAGTGGAGTAGAGTGTCCTAAAGTGGAGTGACATAGAGTTTTGTAGAGTAGAGTGGCATGGATTGGAGTAGAGTAGAGTGGAGTGAAGTCATATGGAGTAAAGTGTCATAGAGTGGAGGGGCGCAGAGTGGGGTAGAGGGGCGTAGATTGGACTGGCATAAAGTGTTGTGGAGTGGCATAGAGTGGCATACAATGGAGTGGTGTAGAGTGGAGAAGTGGAGTAGAGTGGAGTGGGCCAGAGTGGAGTAAAGTGGCATAGAGGGAATTGCATAGAGTGGCGTAGAGTGGAGTGACATACAATTGCGTAGAGTGGAGTGGCGTAAAGTGGATTAGGGTGTTGTAGAGTGGTGTGGCATAGAGTGGTATAGAGTGGAGTCGATAGTTGTAGAGTGGAGGAGTGTCGTGGAGTGGATTGGCGAAGAGTGGGGAGGTATAGAGTGGAGTAGAGCGGCCTAGAGTGAATTGGCATAGAGTGGAGTGTCACAAAGTGGAGTGTCGAAGAGTAGCGTGTTATAGAGGGGAGTGGCTTGGAGTGAGTAAAGTGGTGTAGAGGGATTTGCATAGGGTGGAGTAGAGTGTCATAAAGTGGAGTAGAGTGGCATAGAGTGTTGTAGAGTGGAGGGGCGCAGAGTGGGGTAGAGGGGCGTAGATTGGACTGGCATAAAGTGTTGTGGAGTGGCATAGAGTGGCATACAATGGAGTGGTGTGGAGTAGAGTGGAGTGGGCCAGAGTGGAGTAAAGTGGCATAGAGGGAATTGCATAGAGTGGCGTAGAGTGGAGTGACATACAATTGCGTAGAGTGGAGTGGCGTAGAGTGGATTAGGGTGTTGTAGAGTGGTGTGGCATAGAGTGGTATAGAGTGGAGTCGATAGTTGTAGAGTGGAGGAGTGTCGTGGAGTGGATTGGCGAAGAGTGGGGAGGTATAGAGTGGAGTAGAGCGGCCTAGAGTGAATTGGCATAGAGTGGAGTGTCGAAGAGTAGCGTGTTATAGAGGGGAGTGGCTTAGAGTGAGTAAAGTGGTGTAGAGGGAATTGCATAGGGTGGAGTAGAGTGTCATAGAGTGGAGTGGAGTAGAGTGGCATAGAGTGGAGTAGAGTGTTGTAGAGTGGAGGGGCGTAGAGTGGAGTAAAGTGGACTAGAGTGGATTGGCATGGACTTAGAGTGGAGTGATGTGAAGTGGTGTAGAGCGCTGTAGAGTGGAGTGTTGTAGAGAGTCATAGAGTGGAGTGGCGTAGAGTCATAGAATGGAGTGGCGTAGAGTGGCCTAGAGTGAAGTGGCATAAAGTGTTATAGAGTTCAGTGTCATAGAGTGCTGTGTCATAGAGTGCTGTGTCATAGAGTGCAGTGTCATAGAGTGCAGTAGAGTGGAGGGGCATAGAGTGAAGTAGAGTGGAGTGGCTTAGCATAGAGTGAAGTAAAGTGTCATAGAGTTGAGTTGCATAGCGTGTACTGGCATAGAGAGGAGTAAAGTGGTGTGGAGTGTCGTGGAGTGGTGTATAGTGGCATAGAGTGGAGTAGAGTGTCATAGAGTGTTATAGAGTGTTATAGAGTGAAGTAGAGAAGAGTGTCATAGAGTGGAGTGCTATGTAGTGGAATGCTATAGAGTGGAGTAAAGTGGGGTGGAGTGTCGGTGAGTGAAATGACACAGAGTGAAGTGTTGTGGATTGGAGTGGCGTAGAGTGTTGTGGATTCTCGAAGAGTGGAGTGTCGTGGAGTGGCGTAGAGTGGCTTAGGGTGAAGTGGCTAGAGGGGTGTAGATTGGCATAGAGTGAGGTTTTTTTGTTGGGGGATGGAGTGTTGTGGGGTGGAGTGTCGTAGAGTGTTGTGTCGCAGAATGGAGTGCTGTGAAGTAGAGTGTCATAGAGTGTCGTACAGTAGCATAGAGTGGAGTGAGCATTGTGTGGTAGCGCACTGCCATTACAGACAACACATTTTCAATTGAAATGACCATTGCATTTGCACATACAGTTTTACTGATAAAACTATATAGCACACAAATGATAATGTCTGGAAATGGCATCACCTAGTGTATTGAAATGTTTTGATCGCATTAAAATATTTGTTTTCACCACACTTCTGAATTATGAAAAAATGTGCTTCATTTGTGCTTTCCTAATTCCGAAATAGTCTGAAATATTTGCACAGTTCATTTACAGACGTTTAAATTTTGTTGTGTGCTAGAAAAACCCTTTCCTTTCCTATCCCCAGTATCCAGCAAGATTGTCACATAAATCCTCTCACTTTGAAGTCAGCGAAAGGAAAGTAAGCATCAAGCTCCCTCAGAAGCCAGGGCCTGATATTTGACCTCTGTCTTTGAATTCAGAGCAAATGTGACAAGATAAGAACAAAATTCAAAGGCCTGTTTACAGAAAGCGAGCACTCGTGGAAGAATACAAGGAGCTATGGTAAACAGGCTATGCTCCATGGGAGACACCAAAACATGGTAGCCAGACTAAAACAAATAAAACCAGCAAATAGAAAGCAAATGTGAGTTACAAATCACAAAGTCAATGGTAAGCAATGGGTGGATTGCTATCCCAGGCAAGCTTTCAGAATGTCCCCACTAAGGACCTGATACAGATCTTGGCAGTACTACCGCCATCCCTTGGCGGTCCCAAGTACTCCGTCAAGCTGACAGTGTTGCGGCGATCTTCTCTGCTGGCTAACAGTACTCAGTTGCTATCATACCGGCGGGATTGCGCGTAGTCCTGACGGAGTGAGGCCATGGTGGTGTGGATACATGTAAGTACTACTTATTTTCATCTCAATACACATATCTGTTGTGAATTTGTCAAAATGTATATGTATGTAATGTGTATTGCCCATTTTTGTAATATATACCATTGCACACCAACAACATACACTATTGAATGTACACCCGCATCCAACACAAAAGCCTATGTTAGATTCTGGCGACAACGGGGTGGCGGAGTGTCATGGACAAGTACCAGCAGCACAGGAAGGACCTGGACAATGGTGTTCAAGACGGATTCGGTGGTGGGACCCTAAAAAAAGGTGAGTGTTCACCTCCTTTTTCATTGAATATGCCAGTTCACTCATGGAGGGTTTCCCCGCCACAGTTGCCTCAACGGAACGGTACATCATAATCTGGATGGCAGAAATTTGGGCGGGAATCCTTCCGACAGCAGCTTCTGCCTCTGATGCGGTCGAAGCAGGAGAAAGATTCTGGGGGATGCGGCAGGACTGCGGCGGTCTTCCCTCCAGTGACCAGCCAACATCTAAATCAGGCGAGTGGATTGGCAAAGCTGCGGGCGGGAAGACCGCTGAAAAAGTGATGGCAGGAAAGATTAAAATCCGGCCCCAAGTCCTTTTGCAACTAGACAGCTGTGCTGTCTGGTAGACTTCAGCCTAAAAAAGCAATTGCCTGAATGTAAGCAGTGAAGGGTGCAAGTCATCTAATCAAAAGGATATTAAAGAAACTATGCTTCAGGGGAGGAGCAGACACAAGAATACAAAGGAAAGGCGTTGGATAAGAAGCAGGCAAATGAGATTGCAGAGGAAGCCAACCAATGGTAAGCAATGTGCTGTGCCAAAGACCACTGTGAGTATTAGTATTGTCTTTAATAGGTCTTCGACAACTCAAGACCTAAAATCCCCAAGGCTCCACATTTACTCACACACTTGCGCGCACACACACACGCATGCATACTCCTCGCAAGAGAGGATAGATTAAATTAAAAAGAATGAAAGAAGTTTTCTGTAAGTGAATATGAACAGTTGTTGGTAAAATTTTCACTGGCAATCTTACCATTGTTTTTCGAAAAAATAATTTATTGAAATTTTCACTGCAGAATACAACTAGAAATGATGGGTTCTACACATCATTAGTCCAAAAGCACTTTGAGGTACAAATACCAATATTCACCCATCTGGTCCAAACTCCTCTCTATCGTCCATTCTCTCCCCAGCCTGCAGATACACCTCCTTTAAACATTGGTGATGAAAAACACGTTTCATTAATCAATACTTCTTTTACAATTATTTCTGTTTTACTTGGTCACACATTATTTCTCTAAGGTCAATCAAACAGATGCAAGGCCCACAGTCTCAGATGAAACATTACTTCCATGCAGTCTCTGTCCATGTATTCTAGCATGGCTTGTGTGCATGTACTCTATCTAGCATGGCTTGTCAGAGCACTATCAAATCTTCAATATTTGTAAGTATCTGGTTAGCAGCTCCATTGCCATTGTGTCCCATACTTTGTTGTTCTTCAGGTTCAGGGATGGTGAGTATTTTTGAATCCACATAAAGAATATCACAATTTTAGCTGCCACCAACAGTTGGAAGAAGAGTGACCATTCTCTTTTACCCAAATCCTCACATTCTCTTAGCCTAGTAATCGGAATCACTACTGTAAAGACTTCTGGGACTGGGAAGCCTACTACCTCTTTTCTTGCCACTGATACTTTGTTCGAGAAGAGCAAAAGTATTGGACCTTCTACCAGATTTGAATAGGGTCTCCTGTGGCTCCACATCCTCTCAAAAAGCAGAAAGTCACTACCATGTACAGTTTGCTGAATTAATTGAGTGTCAAGTAGCAGGGAATTATTAACTTGATTGATGATTCCCTGCGCATGAACCATTTATTGAGCCTTGTTCGGTCTCTCCAAAGGCCTTTACATGCTCTATTAGGGATGTATTTAGCTACCATTTTCTCAGCATTCTCCATTTTGCCCCCTCTTTATGGTGTGGTGTTTTATAACAATAGTTTGGGTACAGCTTTCCCCAAAAAGTTGACTGGGTGCATGCTTCATTCTCTCCTCCTTTCTTTTAATCCTCTTCACTTATCATTTGCTGTATTTGTTCATAAATCCAGTCTATCACAAGCAGCGAGTTGCAGCAATCTACAGTGGGAGGGTGCTCTGACTGACTTGTCAGTCAGTCAGCTTGTTACTTCCCCACCTCTCCATGTGTTTCCCATAATGAGCATCATACATTGTAGGGTAGGTTGTTCAATTATTGTCTCCTGCTCCTGACTTATCACATTACTTAGAGGTCTCATCAGCTGCTCAACATTGGCCTTTCTCCGTGGGTGCTGTTGGTTCACAACCTCATCCCAGTTGCTCTAAGCTTCAATTCAGGCTGTTGACTTACTCCTGGGCCGGTGCTGCTCATATGAGCTGTGCCCTAACATAATCACAATACCGTCGTGCATATGTGTTTTTATCAATGATGTAATTTCAGATCTCATTAGGGATGTTATTAGTGCAGTCATTGAACATGTCATCAGTGAGGAAATATGTGAGGGTAAAACTAGTTTCTTTAGGGCACGAAATGTAGTTACTTAAGATATCTATAACTGGTGAATTTCAGTGTTTTGTTTAGTTCAAAACATTATCTTGTCACTGACATTTTCACCTAACCATAGCATCACTTTAACTTGTGGTTTTTCAGTTAATTTGAGTTTTAAAAAAATGTAAGAAACAATTCAAAAGTGTGGCATTTTAAGTAAGACAGGCCTACTGAATTTGTCAACGGGTCAGAACACCAGACTATAAAAAGCTGGCCTATTGGCTTTATCAGGAGGCGAGCACATCAACATATATATAGCAGACCTATTGGTTTTGCCAAAATGTCACCAATAACTATAATCAAATGTATATTTTATAAATACTGAAATGTTTAATAATAGTGATTGTAACAAAGTATTTTCAATTAGGCATTAAAAAAATAAACATATCTTTCATTTTTTTTAGCATTTTTCAGGCCTCAAAGTACAGCCATAGAACCATTCACGAGGGGTCCCTGAACTCCAGCTGAAGAGTATAGAGCTCTAGCTCAGAGTGCTTTGAAAACAATGGTAAGCTCTCCTGAGGTCAAGGATTCAATGACTTAGGAGGCTTACTGCATTTAAAAAAAAAATGTTACAGGTGCTGCTGTGCTCCTTACAGCCCCTCACAACATTAAAACATTAAAACTTGGTAGTTTATCTGCCCATTCTATGGGCATCCCAAGCATAAAAAATATTTTTTAAATAAAGCCCCTGCAGAACAATATGGGGTGCACCCCAGCTAAAGCACTGAATGTGAAATGAGGGTCTACTTCACTCATTTCACATTCCTGCTTTATATATATTTTTTATTTGTGAAGTGGGCGTGCCGCCCCCTCCCCAATCCATTTAATGCACTGGGGACTCCCATCCCACGGAGCCCAATGCATTTTTTAGATGGGGGTGAGGGCCTCCTTCCCTGAGCTTTTCCAGTCCACCTCACTCCACACCAATCCACCCCATCCAATTCTCCCCACATCAATCCAATGCACCCCACTCCACTCCCTTCCAGTCCACCCCACTCCAATCCACCCCACCCTAGTCCAATCAATCCAATGCAATCTACTCGCTCTAATCCAATACACCCACCCCAATCCAATATAATCCACCCCACTCCAATACACCCCACCACAATCCACACCCCAGTTCAGTTCACCCCACTCCTACCCAATCCACCTCACTCCATTCCAGCCCACTCCACTCCAGTCAAAGCCACTCCAATCCACCCCACTCTTCCCCAATCCAACCCACCCCACCCCACTCCAATCCATCCCACTACCTCAATCCACTCCAACCCACTCTGCACCACTCCACTCGAAGACACTGCCCTCTACGACACTCTCTGCCACTGAACTTTACTCACTTCTACTCCACTCTACCACGCTATACCCCCCTACTCCACTCTGCGACACTCTACTCCAGCAAATCCACTCTGTGATATTCTACTCCCCCACTCTACTAGACTCCACACCACTAACTTTTAGCCATTCTGAACAGCAGCCACACTGGTGTACAACATGGCTAAAACACATTGACAAAGCCAATCGCTCTTGCATAGGCGAGACCTATTGGCTTTGCCAATGCTTGTTTGCAGTATCACTGTTTAATTTTCTAATGGAAAATTGTATGGGGAAAACTTGTTTAGGGACCCCCCTTTTTTTTTTTTTTGCCCCCGCTTGATGAATCATCCTGAAACTTGCTATATAGAAGCTGAGGTAGATGATACTTTTTTGGAAAGATTCATGAAGAATTGACAAACGGCGCCTAAGCCATTAGCAAACCAAAAAATCATTTTCCTATGGAAACGTGGTCCTAACTATAACTACCGAGTGGCGACCGCCACTATATATATATATTATTACGCAGTTGTGGTCACCACTGTGCAGTTACAGTTAGGTAAGACTTTCCACAGGAAGAGCGTTTTTGTTTTGCTAATAACTTTGACACCATTTGATGTTGTTGCTGCCATTACATGACACAGGGACTTGGTCCCCATGTCCCGAATCTTAATAAAAAAGATGCAGGGTGGTACGGTAGGCATACCCTGAACCCCTTGCAGTTATTGGGATCCTAGAGGGACCACTCCCTCTAGGGGCAAAAAAATTCTGACTTTCCTGAGGTGGTCCCGCAGGACTCCCACAAGAGTACACAGGGATCTGCCTGAATTGCGTGGGAGTACACCAGGGCCAGTGAAAAAAATACAAGCCCCATTAGGAGGCTAAGCCCCTACTACGCACACCCACAGCCATGTACAGCAATCAAACAGACAGTCCTCTCCCTCCAGACACACAAGTCCCATTAGTTTGCCAAGCCCCTACTATGCACACCCTTCGCCTTGTACAAAAGGCTTCATGGAGAGCCCACTTCCTCCAGATAGCCAAGCCCCATTAGGTGTCCAGGCCCCTACTATGCACACTCTTAACCTTGTACAGAATTCTTCACGGAGACCCCACTTCCTCCAGACACTCAAGCCCCATTAGGTATCCAAGCACTTACTACACAACCCTTTTCCTTGTACAGTAGTCTTCCTGGTGAGCCAACTCCCTCCAGACACCCAAGCCCCATTAGGTGTCCAAACCCCTAATATGCACACTTTTCATCTTGCACAGAAATCGTCATGGAGAGCCCACTCCTCCAAACACCCTAACCACAACAGCTGGCCAAGCCTCTACTACGTATACCCTTGGTCTTGTACAGCAGTCTTAACGGTGAGTTCACTCCCACCAGACACCCTAGCCTTATTAGGTGGCCATAACTCTACTACGCACATCCTTCACCTTGCAAAGCAGTCTTAAGAGAGAACCCTCTCCCTCAAGACACCTGGGCCCCATTAGGTGGTAATGCCCCTACTACGCAATCCCTTCACCTCGGTGCAAATGTCTTCACAGAGAGCCCACTCCTTCCGAACACCCAAGCTCCAATAGGTGAGCAAGCATGTTGCAAAACGTACACTCGTTAGCACCAGAAAAGGAATAGAAAATGTTCTCTAGATGTAGCTTACGAAATGCATTTAAGATTATAGCAAACTGCCACAGTCACTGGATGATGTCATCATCAGTGATGCCATTGAACATGTCATGGGCTCTGTAATATGTGAGGTCATAAGCAGTGCATGAGGCAAGTTATAATTAGCCACCTGAACAATAGCTAGTGAATTTCAGTGTGCTTTCAGGTTTTAGAAGTCACATTATGACTATCATTTACACCTAACTATAACATACCTTTAACCTTTGTGTTTTTTTCAGTGATGTGTGTGTGTGTGTGTGTGCATGCATGTGTGTGCGTGTTTGTGTGTGTATGTGGGTGTGTGCAGAAATTCCTTGTACATGGAAAACCAGGCACTCTGAAGTTGAATATAGCCTGTTTAATAACAGTCAAACCATTTCAAGAAATGCCTTCTTCCAGACAATTACAAAGTGCCCACTCACAGTGGAAATATGTACACAAATTGTGATTGAAATGATAAACAGACTTAGTCCCCGTAACATGGCTGATAATCCATGAATTTATAAGTTGACTTCCAACTGTGGCTTACATTGAAAAACAAATTGCATACTTCTGCTGATGATTTACATAATTTCGACATATTCAAGGCAATCACAAATTTCCATAAACCTAGAAGAAATACTTCATGGGATTTCTGTAATTTTCTCAAATGTAATTCATATATATGCATGATATGCCCTAGAATCAAATCAGGGAGTTATTTTCTTATTGCAAGCTGCACAGGGAATTTTCTTCTTTCCAGCTCAATATACAGTGTCCATGAAAACAAATGCAGAAAGAGGATTATCACCATCCATGCTAAATCCAAAGCAAAACAGTGCAGGATAAGTACAGTGCAGGACATTTTGTAATAATAAGTGAATTACCCAGAAGAATCTTGTACATTACATAAATCAACAACAGTTTATCATTGCATATTTCAACCACAAAATATAGCACGATGATGACCATCTCAAATGATCAGCAAGGAAGCCAATAACATGTTATGTCCAAGCTTAGGCTAACTAAATGAGCTCCTTCCCAAACAGTAACTGGACAATCATATAAGAAAAACATTTTTGGTATAGGGAGAAAGGACAAGAAAGTGATGCCTAAATGGCTTCTCCTGGTAACAGGGGCAAATGAAGATTGGCCACGACACACACAACAATGGCTATCACTGGCTGCGGTGGTAGCAAAACGCAAAATAGCAAGAACGTGACAGATTGGGAAAAGGATTTAGACTGGTGCTGGCAGGCGGAGTTAATAATCTATAAAAGCAGAGGCTGCCCCAAAAAAGGAGAGAAAATATGGGGCGCATGGCAGGCGTACTGGGGTCTATAAAGGTGGACATACAGAAAATTGGTCTGGGGCCACTGGGTCTAATGGTAGCAAGCATGATCAAGGATGTAGTAGACGAGGTTATTACCAATGTAACAAGAATATCTGTGATTGTTTCTCTGATGCTCTCTGTTGTGCAGATGTTTGATGTTTCAATAAAAAAGAATATATAAAAAAAAAAGAAAGTGATGCCTAAGCAGGCAATTTAATCAATATCTGGGTTCTCACCAACAATGACCTATGTGCCCTGACTCAGGGAAGAAGAGGGAAAAACTCTTAAAAATAGGAGATTCGGGTAACTCAGCTGCTCTAAGTGGTAGCCAAATCAAATTCACTCACAAATTAAGTAGATCATCAAAGTGAATAGCAAGTACTGCAGATAAATAGCCATGATGCACTCATCCAATATAAACTGCTAATTTCTTGTCCAAGTTAAGTCCTGCAGGGAATTTCATGTGAAGTTCAATAATGTATCTCAGCTCCAGCCTCCTATGTATTCTTTCTCGGTCACCCTTATGGCTTTTCAACAAATCCCTCTCAATACCAAAAATACAGAAAAAAATCAGCTCTATTATTGTGTTTTCAGTAAAAGGTCTAGCAACAGGGTACATGAGATTGCAATATTTTACTTCCCGTATGTAATCCTAAATCCTTTTCCGGACAGGAAAACTGGTGCTACCAAAACATAGTAGTCCACAAGAACATCACCTCCACAAAAGTTAGAAGAAAGTGTGATATGTTTCCTTGTGTTTTTTTTTGCCCCATTGGGCAAACTGTAAACCTTAAAGTTGGGATTATTCTTGCAGGATTTACAGTTATCACACTTAAAGAAGCCACGAAGAGGGTTGAGCCAACTCTGTCCCTTTGGTTCCATTAAATGGCTGTGTACCAGAATGTCACTCAAGGATTTGATCTTACGGTATGTAATAGAGACATTTGGGGGAGAATCATACCAATTGCGTGGACCATTTTCAAAAAATCACAATGGCGATAATTCTGGATATCATGGGACTACAGGATAAAAGTGGTAATAAACTTGATTTGATTAGATATCTTAGTACTGTTAACAGAAGTACCATAAAACAGTTCCTTCCTAGGTTTAATATCTGTTTATACAGATGCCTGTGCCACCAGACAATGCGGCTATTTCCTCTATAGGAATCTGATCTGTATGTTTCTCTTCTCCTACTAATAGGAAGCCTCATTGCTATGGTTCCTCCTGGCCTAAGGAATTCCCCAACGGGGGTCTTCTATTTAAACTTAGTTGGATGATGGCTACAAGCATCAGTATTCTATGAGTAGACTGGTCATCAGTTCATGTTCCTCTAGCTCTATCCTGTTATCCAAATACTCCATCTCACTTTTCTGTAATTTGCGAGTAAATTTCAGATTCAATTAATTATTTTTGATCAGGTTAATAAAAGTTTCTGCTTCCAGGGAATCCTCATACTAGACAATGATTAATTCATCTATATAGCGGATCCACAGTAGAATGTAATTCGTCATGCTTTCATTTTTAGTAGTCCACACCACCAGCTCCTCCCAACCGCCAATGAACAGATTTGTGTAACTGGGTGCGAAGCAGGTGCCCATAGTAGTAAGACAGAATTGTCTAAAGTAGGATTCCTCAAATACAAAAATGCAGTTGCATAAGGAAGATTTTATCATATCCAGTAGCATTGCCTTATGGTCATAATGGCTAATAGGTCTGCTCCTGAAAAACATGTTTTCATTCTCTAATCCCTGTTCATGGTGACTGCAGGTATGCAATGGGTTTTCATCTATAATCACCAACGTATCAGCCTTGAAGAAAATCTGTACTATACCTACAGTAGGATAGTAGATTTAATACAAAAGGAAGCATAAAGTGGTTCAAGGAGATAGCAGTGTTCTATAAAAGTCTTCCATTAGAGGACACAGTAAGTGTGCCTGGAAAATTATTTAGGTGCTTGGGGACTTTGGGAAGCAAGTAAAAGCAGGGAACCTTTGGCTTGTCAATTTTAAGGAAACTGTTTTCATTGAAGCTCAACAGACTATGTTACTCCCAATCTCATAATAAATTCTAATATTTGTGTATTTGGTGATTTTTAAATTCATAAAGTTTGCAAATTTGTTGGGTTTAAGTTCACCTTCGCCCATTTTTCTTTGCGCTGTGAAAATAAATGTCACCATATTGTGAAATAGGTTTAATTCTGATCATAGCTTAGATAGATTTTTGCAAAATTCCAGATTTTCACTCGATTTCTTGGAAGGCATAACGTTTTGCAACTTCATGCATCCCTAAATTGCTAACTGCGCTATTTGACATTGCATAGCATGCACTCAGCCCATGCAACATCTCTTGTGGCTTGATGTAGCAGTGTTGCAACCACGTTACAGATAAGTACTAACGTTCTAAAATTGCATTATCAGGTTATATTTAAAAACATTTGTAAACAGACTGAGTTTCATGTAGAGTCCTGTACCAAATCCTGGGTTAAAATCTGGGACTCGATTCACGAAACTATTTTTGTTCATAAATATATATTTATGGTTAAAAATATCTACATTTACCCCAGTCAATCATCCACATAAGGATATACAGCAGGTATAAATGCGTACACCATGACTGCTTACAACTGCTCAGTACTAAACCTTTTTCAAAGGGTGGGGAGTAGGTGGGGCACGGTCTGGTTTGCCTTGAGAGTTTGTGAATGCTCACAAAGGCTTGACTTTGTGGTCATTTACAAACTCCTCTCTGATCATTTCCTACCTTGGAAATGGTTGGAGATTTGCTCCATCAAAGAGCATGAATAAATCCCCTTTAGGATGGGAAGAGGAGTGGGGCACTCACAAATTGCTTGGGGTTGTAATGGAAGGGGTTCTCACTGGCAAAATATATTTTCTCCCTAGAGAATAAAAAATAGAAAAATGTGTATTTGAACTTAGGGCTTCCTTTCCCCAATACTGACCTGTACTGCCTATACAATTCTGCATTGAGGAAATAGCAACTAGGAAAAAACGCCACTTACTGTAAACCTGTGACTGGCACAGCTTTCCAGGTATACTACTGGGAATATATGTGAATTCCAAAAACTTGTACTTCTACATCCTTGCATGGGAGCATGTATACAGAATTAAATTTTTACGTTTGCTTTGGGATTCAAGCCTCCTTTTGTAAAATAAACGTAAGTGCAGGTGCTAAATTCTGTTAAAGGAGGCTCCTGGTGACGCCACTGCCTTTTTAGGTCAAGCCTGGGCAGCGAATGCGCTGCTCTGCGAGGCATGCTGTATTCGAGTATGTACTTGAAGTCCCACCCACTCTCCGCCCATATTTTTCATTGGCTTGTGTCATTGTCTTTCGTAAATGCTGGCTTCTGATTCATTAATAGGCTTGTTAGTCTCTCCTTAGTACCGCCTTGTCTTCATTTACTTCTGTTGTTACACGGATGTTTATTTAGTCTGTAAGCATTATTTTCTTTAATGAGTTTCTGGTACAGTAGGCACGACGTGCTTTCCTGCAACATTCAGCTCACCATGCGCGCTTTCACTTTCAAAGCAGCCCGGCACAATTGTGGCCGCTTCTTTGCAATGAAATAGGTCTCGCATTTACGAGAGTTTGAGCTATTGGCATTATAAATGACAATAGCTTAAACACTTGCAAATGCGAGACCTATTACATTGCAAATATTTTTTTGAAAAAAGCTCCCCATACGGCGCTTTCACTTTCATGTCGGCCACGCCCCTTTCTTTAGACGAGCCGTGTCTAAAGAAAGGTGGGCATCCGCTATTAAAGTGAAACCGCACATTTGGGCACTTTGTCAAGTTGACAAACAAATGCTTTTTTTTGTAAAACGGATGCTTTTTTTGGTAAAAGCGTCCCATGCAGCGCTTTCACTTTAATGGCGGCCGTGCCCCTTTCTTTAGACGTGTCTCGTCTAAAGAAAGGGGCGTGGCAGACATTAACGTGAAAGCACGGCATGGGGCGCTTTCCAAAAATTGCATTTGCAATGCAATAGGTCTCGCTGTTGCGAGAGTTTTAAGCTATTGGCATTGTCATTTACAATGCCAAGAGCTCAAACTCTCGTAAATGCGAGACCTATTGCATTGCAAATGCTTCTTAGTCACTGCCATGGTGGACTCTACCCACTACCACAGCTGGCCCTGCTCATGGCTAGAAATGTAACTTTCAGAAAACATTGTGGTACCGAGTGAGGACTGAGGCCAGGCGTCCACAGCATGCCACCAGTCCTTACCCCGCCCTACTCTTCTGTGTGACAATGCACACACATCTGTATGATGTAGGTATGTGTCTGCAACTCTGCTGACTGATTTTAAACCAGACAATGGAAAAAGACATTTCCTACTAGGAGACCTGGCTGACTTTATTTTATTTACTTATTTATCTTGCATTTATACATACTGTGACTCTGCCTTTAAACCGGTATCCGTGTGTTTCACGTACTACAATTGATTCCTGTCATTCCATTTACATTGATTCAAATATAGAAAACAAAAACCAGCAAAGAGTTCAAGGGAGGAAAGCAAAAGACCTGAATCCTTTGGATTAAAATCAGTGTGAGCAGGGTTTAAAGGCAAAATAAAGACGAAAAAAGGTGGAAGCGAGCAGCACAACTTTGAAAAGAGATGCTGCTATCATAGGGCATGGGAAAGAAGCTTTCAATGTAGGGGGAAGAAGGGTATGCAAAAAAGAGGATTACATATGGAAATGATTAAAGGAGACAAAAGGTACAGAGGAAACGACTTAACGTGTTGATTACAGGTCAAGTTAGATTCTGAATAAATGAGTTATTCATGTTATCAGAAATTGAAATGCTTCCAGACATCTACGTTTTTGAGGTACAGAAGGCCCGTGTGCGGGGCCAAATCTGAAAACGACTGAGTTGCTGCAAATTGAGTTTTAGATTTCTTTGTTTCTTGTCAAAGTATGTTTTTTTTGCTCCTTCATTTCAAACACCTCCTGAGATTCATAAGGGTGATAGTAGGTATGCGGAATGTTGGTGACCTAGAGCTATTAAAAGTAATGCAAGTAACCTTAAGTTCTCCTTACTTCTAGAGTAAGCTTTGAGGTGTGTTAGGGATGATCATGGGATACCCTCAAGAGTGGCATTACTGTGGTCGCTGCGTGAGATGGGGCGTGTATGAACTATTAGACAAGAGTCATTGGTTGGGGAAGAGGTTTTAGATGTTGTAGTTAGTATAAAGAGGATTTCAATGATTTTACTGTATGCTCAGTGTAGTATGATGTTGATGCATGGAGGTTCATCAATACAGCCAGTGATTTTATTTGAGAGGTTAGAGTTGGGGTGATGCCATCGATGTGCAAATTTAATTTACCTAGTCTTGGATTCATGTTATCAATGCAATAGAATTCATTCTGGGCTTGTAACAAGGTTAGTTGCTGCCTCACACTGATTTCTTTGTAGGTGCTTCAGTGCCGTTTTTGGAGTTGCCTGGCTCCAGTCTCTGAGGGCGCCATCTCAGTAGAGGACTTTCCCCCGTTTTGATGGATTTATGCGTTCTCATTTTTCCAATTTAAGTTGCCTTATTCTTATGTTACCAGTATTTCACATGTTGCAGGGGAGTCTGTTAACTGTCATAGGGGTTGCTGGACCCCAGTTAAGTTTTAATTTCTCCCAACCTGTTTTGTGTCGTGTACTGTAGTAGAGCTGTACTAGGCACGCTCTATGACGGGCTATTTAGGACTGGATAGAGCACGTCTGCGCAGCAGGGTTGCTGCTGGTTTGTCAAAGGTGTGCCTAAGGCAAGCCCATCTGCGCTGGTCCGGACCCAGGGCCTGTTCCCCTGGTTGTCTGAATACCTGCAACATGGTGCAGCTGAGCTATTCGAGAGACGCCTTGCTGACTCTTAAACCATCAGGTAAGGTTTATAAGTGCCCTAACCTCAAGCCCTCCAACCCAGATGAGATATGGGATATTTTTCAAGTTAGTACAACCACATTTATTCATTCCATCACTCACAATGAGGTGTCTTTATCCTCTTTTTTTAGGTCGAGCCTGGGCAGGGCCTGCGCTGCTCTGCGGCATGCTGTATTGGAGTATGGAATTAAAGCCCTGCCCATTCTCCGCCCATATTTGTCATTGGCTTGTGTCATCATAAATGCTGGCTTCTGATTCGTTAATAGGCGTGTTAGTCCCTCCTTAGTACCGCCTTGTCGTCATTTGTAACCTCCCATGAGGACTCGCCCTTTTCCTTTGGTTGTTACACGGTAAGTCTTTTTTAGTCTGTAAGCACTATTTTCTTTAATGAGTTTCTCCTACTGCAGGCACGACATGCTTTCCTGCAACATTCAGAGCGCCATGCGCGCTTTAACTTTCCGAGCAGCCCGTGACAATGGCGGACGCTTCTTTAAATAGGTCTCCCATTTACAAGAGTTTGAGCTATTGGCATTGTAAACAACAATGCCTTTTATTTATGTGTTAATTAGCAAAACAGATTAATACAAGGCATTGTCATTTACAATGCCAATAGCTTAAACTCTGCAAATGCAAGACCTATTGCATTGCAAATGCTTGTTTTACTCTGGATTCGGCAAATACCTCCTTGAACCCCGTTTCAAAGGTTAAATGTGCACTAATTAATGCTAGGTCTTTGGTTAAACATCATTTTGAATTTGCAGAATATGTGGACACACAGCAACTAGGCCTAGCTTTTGTAACAGAAACATAGGTGGATCAGTCTTTTGGGCCTGAGATGACAGTAGCGTTCTCAGCCTTTTATGCTATTTACAGGCAGGATAGAGATCACAAAAAGGGTGGTGAAATAGCGGTTATATACTGCAATGCTTTAACTGGTATGTTTACCCCTGTCCCATCTGCTGAATATGAGGGTTTCTTATTTAATTTTGAGCGAACTAAAACCCAGTCTTTCACTGGTCTTCTTCTATATCGTACTCCTGGACCAAGAGCCTTGTTTTCATTGTCAATATAATATTTGTTATGGAATTCATTGATGTTTTGTGCACCTGTTTTGTCTAGTGATGTGGTGTCAGTAGTAGTGTTTTTAGGTCGAGCCTCGAGTAGCGCGCAAGCGCTGCTCTGGCAAGACTTTATGTTAGGGGGTTTGAAAAGCTGACCAGACGCTCGTGCGTCATGGCCTTTTCCCTGCGGTTACGCGCGCGGCAGACATCTGTTTTGCATTATCGTGCCCGATAATGCAAAACAGATGTCTCGCTGTGGCGCGCGCACCACTTGCGTGCTTGTTTGTTCCGTCAAGTTTGCAATGTCAGCTTGTATCAGGGTAGGACTTCAAAGGCCCGTCGCTGCATGGGTGCTGCCAGTTAAGCCTCGTACCTATTCACGGAATGAGTCTATGTGGGGCTCGGACCGCCGGTGAGTGTCCACTCTGGGTTCTAGACTCGTCTTCTCGACGTTTTCATGTGCACATTGCACCCTCGGTCCCGTATTGCAAGTGTCGAGAAACTGGTGTCATTTTTGTATTAGAACTCTGCATATTTACTTGTCCATATTTATGGCAGGGAGTGTGAATTGGCCTTCGTAAAATGATGGGTGGCGATGTTTCACAATTTCCAGTGACACTTTTCGCTTCTCGACGCTCCCCCTTTAATGAGTTTAGGATTAATATACCCGTCCATATTGTTCCACAACCACCTTCTGTGCCCACGGGATTGGGATCCTTGGTAAAATCACCTTGAATCGCCGAGATAAAAAAAAAAGTCTGTCACCTGGCAACCTCCCCCTATGCTTATTGGCTGATGCGGTCTCCACCCTCTAGCAGATGGATTTGTCTATTTCTATGCTCGACAAGTATTCCAGAGGAACCTTTGCACTTCACTGACCCTGTCTCCATAGAGGGATATGAGCCTCGAGGGCTGTACCCCATCCCACCCCCCCCCAAGGCTCCTCCAGGGCTTCTTAAAACATTGTCTGCGTGGGAAGCGCTAACCTTCCCGGGTACAGAGGGGATCGGCCTCTCGGGAGATCTGGTGCAGCTCCTTGTTCCGTCCTATTTCAGAAGTTAAATTAGCGGGTGCACAACCCTTTAACATTAGGTTATTTGCCCACGTGGCTTGTCCGTTTGAACCATTTTTGATATACCCCCCATATTCAAATAAGTGCCTGTCCAACTAAATGTGTAAGCCTTTAATTTAGCAAAGCACCGTGAAGCGAGGTACAACCTGCCCGAGCACGCTGTAACATATGCTATACAATGGAATTTCATGTCAGTTTAACCTGATCGGCTTTTGTACCGGACTCCCAAATATCCCCTCAAGTGTCTTTGCCTTTATTATTGGTATATGCACACACCAACGTGCTATAAGGACTCTGGAGGGGGCGTAGGGTGTTTAAAAAATGGCAATTCATTACTTATACAATGTATTGGGAGGGAGGGCCTAAAAACCAGCTGCATAAGTAACTCGTCAAATTTGTGGTAGTGTCGTTTAACCGCCCTCTTATGTTTGCATATGATAAACTGTCGAATTTGATGGAAGTGTTGAACAGTCTTCTCGTGAATATGAGGTGAGGATATAAATACCTCTCCCGGGTTCTACGACCCTGCAAGTATCCGCGTGATTTCTCTTCGGCTGAGTGGAAGCCCAACATAATGTGCCCGATCTAGCACCAAGCCGGAGAGGACCGCTGTTGGAAGCTGGTGTTTGTAGTGCTTCGCACTGACAGGTTGCCAGTTCGAGGAATAGAGGCGCATGGGCCTAGTGATTCGAACAGCCTTGTACCCAAGGTAGGCACCCCGGGATTGCATTTGTGCCAGCTGGTTCCACAGTGAGCCCCTAAACCACGAGGGGTTGTGCCCTTTGCAATCTGCCTGTGGTGATTGGACACGGGCAGCAGACAGCACAGCTACCCCTCGTTTTACCCACATCCCCGTCTGGGGTGTCTTAGCTCCGCATGAATAGGTTCAAGTGTATGCTGCGCAATTGCTAAGGGTGCAGGGGCAGAGAAAGAGCTTGCTTTCCTTACTTCCAGAGAAGCACTTTAAGTACACAACTTCATCTACATTTTGCTGTTCGTTTCCTCGTTTCCCACCCTGTCTACTTGGACCATCGTGCCTTCGTATTTGAGGGAGGGCGTGGGGGGGTCCGCCCCGCCATTTCCATGGTATTTAAGATATCCGGAAAAGGGGTCATGCCAGTTTACTCCACGAATGACTGCAAAAATCCACTGAGGTCTTATTACTTGGCTCCCCCTGTACCCGAAGGTTCCAATTCACCTTTTTAGTTTGCCAGAGGATGGAAATGAGTGTGCAACTTGGGGCCAGACCCACTCAGCAGCTACTGCCTGCATCCTGTGCTTTACCAGGGCTGGCTCTGGCCACGCGTGTTTGATTTTACTGCAGTTGACTCGAGTTTACCTATATTTGTGTGCGAGACTTCTCCTAAGGAAGGAACTAATCTGTTGGCGGGAGACTGAATATACATATTCATGTCTTGCCATTTACATTTAGTCTTGATTAGTTTTTAGTAACCGTCGACTGAAAGGATGCCAATGGCGTGTAGACTTTGACATGATGATGAGGCCTTTCGCCAGACAACTACCTGCTCGGTGTGTGAAGTTCTCATCTCTTCAGTCTGCGTTGATAGTCCATTTCTCACACATCTACTTTATTGCAGTGTGATATTTCTGAACAGAAGCCATTCAGAGAGGTTTACGCTCTGCTATTAAAACTGCTTTGAGGATCATTGGGTGTGGCCTGTGGCATGAGGACCTTTGCAAGTAAAGTCTTTTTCCTATTTTCCTTTTGCTAGATTCAAGACCTCCACTGTCCTGTGCAGATATGTTCTGGGCGCCCATCCCCATGGTTTTTGGTTTTGAGATTATTTAACAGCATGGTTAATGGAGCTCGAGACCAGACCTCCCAGTTGAAATGACTGGTGGCTCTCACACTGACATGCGGACCAGGTCTGGGCGAAATTTTAATTATCCTAGTGTAATTGCCAAAATTATGCAATTTCATATAACGAAATTTGTGAAATTATAGCGATTTTGCCACAAAGTGTCATTTCAGGGAGAAATTTAAATAAACAATGCAACTTTTGGGTAATTTTTGAATGCGAGCTGCATTTCAGGTAGAATGTTTTTGTCAACTGCTTGGGTAATTTTTGAGCGCAAAGCTACAATATGGAATGCAGGCAGCAGTTCAAAACATTTCAGGGAGAACTTTTGTTTTTATTTATACAATTTTTTTTTTTTTTTTATATCTAAGTGAACCATTCGGGCACGATTTCGGAACTCTTCCATCGTGACCTCTTAAGGCACTCCACTGGAAGAGTTGACTGGCTACATGTTTGACTCCCCAAAGTCATGCTGAATTTACATTGAGAAACAGTTGTTAAAAATGTGACAAGATAGTAGTTGGGTAAACGATCCCCTGTGCATTGAATCTTATTAAATGTGTTGCCACCTTAGGCCTGCGCAACCTAATGTCCTTGACGTGCAGACAGTCCTCAGATTCGGTGGCACGTGAGGACCAGGAATGGGCAAAGTGCTGGTTACCAGATGTGGCCCTGTCACTTCTGTTGCCATCTGCAACAAGCATTGGCATAGCCAATAGGTCTCGCCTTTGGGACCTTATAAGTGTTTAACCATGCAACAGTTGATGTTGTTGCACCAAGGATATTGTGCTGGATAACTAAACACTTATAAGGTCCCAAAGGCGAGACCAATTGGCTATGCCAATGCTTGTTTGATTTTGCTGTTGTTGGCTTACCCCCCAAAACACACACAGACACACACACGCACACAGACGGGCACGCACACACACAAGCACACATATGCACATGCACATTCACTCACACTGTTTTTCTTGAAACGCAAAATGCAATTATTTGGAAAAATCTGCATTGATTGGAAAAGCATTTTGTCTATGTGGGGCATAAAAGTTATTGAAATCTATGAATTTTCTCAGGCCAAGGAGCAAAAATGTACAATAAGAGGCACATCAGAGACTAGTAAACCTGAAGCTGAGAAAAACAGCTACATAATTCATGTGAATGTGTCATATTCTTTGTCAGACAACCTGGGCAAGTTGCTTTGTGTGAAACAGTTTTATTTGAGGTAATTTGAGCATTGGGCGAGAAAATGACCCGCCCATTGCCACACTGTGCATTATCAGGGCGTCACGGATCAAACTTAGAAACTCCTGACTATGAAACCAGTGCCACGCCACCTATGTATTATTTTTATTATTATTATGATTATGACGATTATGATCATTAGTTACGATAATTAAAAAAGAAAGCGCTTGCACGACTCAAGGGGACCTTTTTTTAAATTCAATTGCTTTGTTTACAGTACTATGTTTTGATTTTTTTAAAAGCAAGATTGTACTAATAATCTCTGTTCGTTTAATTGTGTAGTCCAATTTGTTTATGTGATCTGCTGAAGGGTGTTGTGTTGTGCATACAGCCGCCCTTAGCCTCAGGCTTTAGCTGGCCCAGCTAGAATAGGTCACGGTGGATTCTAACACGAGCAAACTCTCAGCGCGTTTCTTGCTGAAAGCAATGCATATGGTTTACATAATTACATTTTAGAGGTTTCAACATATATTTAATGTGCGTTTTACAGTCCTCCAAGATTTATAGGTTGGATCACATGAGATTTATAAGGTATTTCCCAATTATGTAATAAAATGCACCATCTGAACCAGGTCATTGGGCTTGTTCTTAGTGACCGGCTTTCATGTACAGTAGACTGTACGTGCCTGCAAGGGGAGCCAGGCTTAGTTTTCTGACCGTTTCCAATCAATTTCCGGCGCACAAGCAGACAGGGAGAATTTTAGATTAGTAAAGGGGCGCACAGTGCTAGTGAGGGATAATTTTAATGAGGGAGTTGTGACTTTGTACGAGGTTCCCAAAGGAAATTTATGGATTCATGAAGGACACAACAGGCTCATGTTACAGTGCTTCAAAAGGAGATATTAAGCACAAGGGTGCCAATCTCATAAAAGATCCCATAAGTCAACTGTAAGTTACTCCAGGTTCATTTCGTCAATTCCTTGAGTTCCTAGGAGAGCAGGGATGTTTCAGAGTTTGATGCCTCAAGAAAGTTCAATGGTTTGTCTAAGGATGTATTTGCAGTCACTCTTCAGCGACAGGCTAGGGACAGTGGTGCTGGAGCACTTTTCTGAGTGGGTGTACTGCCATCAATGTTACATCACAGAAGTCATAAGGTTTGTGAAAGATCCAAGCATCATCCAAAGAACAAGTGCAGCAAATAAGCCATGCCCATTCAACAAAAGAGTGGTAACGGTGTAGTATGCGTCCTGTGTTGCATTGTGTAGCACACTTTCGCTAATATATTACTAACGCATGGGATGATAGCGTACTGTCATTTACAAACAGCACATTTTCCATTGAAATACCCTATAAATTTGCACAGGCGTACAGCTTCACTGATAAAATGATATATCCCAGAAATGATACTTTTTTGGGGGAATATTTATAATTTTCACATCTATTAAAATCTTTATTTCCATCACACTTCAGAGTTAAAAATATGCTTCATTTGTCCTTTCCTTGCTGCTGATATATTTTGAAATATTTGGAGGTATTAAAATTTTGTTGTGTGCTACAAAAAAATGACATCCTACTGCCTTTCCTTTCAAACACTCTGGAGGTATCCCTGTAAGATTGCCAGATAGTTCACTTTACATTTTTTTCTCTCACTTTGCAGTCAAAGAAAGAGCAGTAAACATCAATATCCCTTTAGGTAGCAATTTATCAGACACTATAGCCTGACATTTGACCCCTGTATTTCAATGTTTTGTAAATGCACAAAGATAAAAACTCAATTTAATGGCATCTTTAAACCTCATGCACTGTCTGAACATCAACATGGTTATTCTGGTGCAACAGCACCCCCTGCTCCCCTGTTTTCAGCACTTATGGCTAGAGAACAAGATTGCCAATGCTGAGCTGAGAATGAGTCTGGTCATCGCATAACACAAAGAGGAGAGCAACTGGTAGCAAATATTCATGAAGGGAGAGTAAGCGCTTATGTTGACGACTTGGAAGGCATGAAGGCAGTAATGTAAAATATGGAAGAACAATGTAGGGAGCAGAAGTGTCGGGGGGCGGGTATAAATACTGGTTGTATGTGATTTTATAGAAAAACAATTTCATAGAATACCATTACTGAGAAACCATTTCACCTAAAGTGTTTAATGGAAATTTGCAGGATGAATGACATTTACCATCTCACAGAAACAAATTCATAGAAAGTCTTTTTTTCAAAATAGCCTTTTACATACTTTTTTAAAGTGTAAATGCAACGGTTGCATTACTTTCAGAAACATTTTTGTTGGAGGTATTTATTTCAGTGCTTTGCTTCACGAGACATTACTTTAAACTTGTATCAATGTTTTCAAACAATTACTTCAGATGCTTTTTATTTGATGACCCCTCACCACCATGACCCCCATTACAATCCCTACACACCATCTACCCTTGCCCCCTAAAAGCCCTTCACCACCCTTAAATCCACTCATCCCAGAACCCTAAAAACGCCTCACCACACCTAAACTCCACCCATCCCTGAACCCTAAGGCCCCTCACTACCCTTAAACTCTAGCCATTGCTGAACCATAAAAACCACTTCAACACCTAAACCCCACTCATCCCTGAACCCTTAAACTCTCACTACCCCTAAACTCTAGTCAGCCCTGAATCCAAAAACCCTCCCTACATCTAAACTCTACCTATCACTGAACCCTTAAAACCCCTCACCAACCTAAACTTCACTCATTCATGCACCCTACACTCTTTCTGCCAATAAACTCCACCCATCCTGGAACCCTTAAAACTCCTCCCCACCCATAAACTTCACCCATTCCAGAACCCTAAAGACCATTCACCATCCTTAAAAATCTACCCATCTTTGAACCTTAAAACCCTAACCAGTCCTAAACACTGTCCATTGTGAACCCTTAAAATCCCTAAACATTACCAGTTCCTGAACCCTAAAAACCCCTCACCACCCCTAAACACCCTCACTAGTGAACCTTAAATCCCTTCACCACCTCAAAATCCCTCACTTGTGAACCCTAAATCCCCTCACCCCCCCTAAACTCCACCCATTGCTGATCCCTAAAAACCCTCACCACACCTAAACTGAATATGTGATGTTACAACGCGATCAAAATGATCGCGGTATGTAACATCGCAGCTTTTACAACGCAAGTCGTTACAACGACTTGCGCTGGAGGGCGCTGGACTTAGGAGTAGTAAGATTTACTATTCCAACACCAGTCTATGTACAGTAGGGAAGGTGTTGGAATAGTAAATCTTACTATTCCTTAGGTTATAAGCGCCCTCCAGTGCAAGTCGATGTAACGCTTGCGTTGTAATGGCAGCGTTCTAAATGCATCGCGGTGTAATCACCGCGATGTAAAGGATGTTTCCCCCTAAACTTCACCCATCCCTAACCCAAAAAAAACCCATTTCTATGCCTGAACTCCACCCATCCCTAACTTCTAAAAAACCCACATCACCCTTAGCCTCACCCATCCCTAACCCAAAAAAACCTCACTACTCTTAAACTCCACCCAAGTGTAATGTAATTTTGAATTTTTCTTTAAAATTATCGTTCCTTTAAAATGTTTCCTTTATTTTCGATTTATTTAGATTTACTTGAATTGTCTTTCCTCAAAATTTCTTTTACATTATTTGGATGGCCCAGATTGTTACACCTTCCGAGTACATTAGTGACAGATACTTGGTGACTGCCTTAAAGCAGCTGTTGCAGCATGTTGTATTAGTATACCAACACTACACCGCTTGCAATATATCGAATAACAAAATTATTTCATCCACTGCATTGTCATAACCATTACATCACAAGGTAAGTAAACATGGAGTTAAGAATAGCAACTACATACTTACCTCTGTAATGAAGTTGTAGACGATGTAGTGGATGCAATATTTTTGTTAGTCGTTATCAACTGTGTTATGGGGTCATACAGCTTCTGCTCTGGGGAAGTACTCATTAACATAAAAAACGGATGCAGTTCTGACAACTTGCTTGATAAATGGAGGCAAGGATCTATTTTAAAATTTTCAAATGGCTATATATATATCTATATATATATATATATATCTCACCCAAAGTTTCACCTTTATGAGAACGCCTGCACACATGGAAGACTTCACCTTCTTTATTGCGGGCTGCAGCAGACTCGTGCTCACACCATCAGAAAAAGCGCCATACGCGTTTCGGGCAAACTAGCCCTTGATCACTGGCAATGCAACGAGAGTCCCGGCAGCCATGATTATATACCACTTGGACCCGCCCCAGTGGGCTGTCAAGCCCCAATGCCTTATGGTAGTGGTAGTTCCATTCATGCCGCCACAGTGGGTGCTGCCAAGTCTGTTTGCATAAAATGTCTTACCCAAGTGGGTTAACTTTCAGGAAAAGCCATCGACTCAGCTGCCATCTCAAAGTCCCACAATATCGGACTTCCATGTCCACACAGCACTCGAACATTCAGGCGCTGTAGGTCCGCTGTTGTGCGGCGGGGCGTTCTCGCGACGAGGCACGCCGCAAATCAATCTCACCCAAAGTTTCACCTTTAGGAGAACGCCTGCACACATGGAAGACTTCACCTTCTTTATTGTGGGCTGCAGCAGAATCGTGCTCACACCATCAGAAAAAGCGCCATACGCGTTTCGGGCAACCTAGCTCTTGATCACTGGCAATGCAACGAGAGTCCCGGCAGCCATGATTATATACCACTTGGACCCGCCCCAGTGGGCTGTCAAGCCCCAATGCCTTATGGTAGTGGTAGTTCCATTCATGCCGCCACAGTGGGTGCTGCCAAGTCTGTTTGCATAAAATGTCTTACCCAAGTGGGTTAACTTTCAGGAAAAGCCATTGACTCAGCTGCCATCTCAAAGTCCCACAATATCGGACTTCCATGTCCACACAGCACTCGAACATTCAGGCGCTGTAGGTCCGATGTTGTGCGGCGGGGCGTTCTCGCGACGAGGCACGCCGCAAATCAATCTCACCCAAAGTTTCACCTTTATGAGAACGCCTGCACACATGGAAGACTTCACCTTCTTTATTGCGGGCTGCAGCAGAATCGTGCTCACACCATCAGAAAAAGCGCCATACGCGTTTCGGGCAACCTAGCCCTTGATCACTGGCAATGCAACGAGAGTCCCGGCAGCCATGATTAACCCACTTGGGTAAGACATTTCATGCAAACAGACTTGGCAGCACCCACTGTGGCGGCATGAATGGAACTACCACTACCATAAGGCATTGGGGCTTGACAGCCCACTGGGGCGGGTCCAAGTGGTATATAATCATGGCTGCCGGGACCCAAGGAAGCCCGCGGACAATTTTCCAATACAGGGCCATCCATCTGGACATTGCACACCTTGCCCTGACAAGTAGGACTATTTTTGTCTTTTCCCCCCAGCACAGCCCATCCCGACATGGTGAACTCTGGGATCTGTAGTTTACTTCTCAAAACTACAGTGGGCGTGCCATCAGGTGATCGTGGGGTGGAGCTTCCCGTCCAATGGGGAACCTAGCCAGAGGTTTAAAGGTGTGGGTGGATATGTGCCGTGTTTGCAGTGGCATCTGAGGAAGGCGATGGAGCGCCGAAATGCATTATGCCCAGTGTCCTATTAAAGGCTTCTGACAGGATTCCCCCTTGTGGCCTCTTGCTTCTCTGTACTGGAGGGGTTTGGTTTGGATATATATATATATATATATATATATATATATATATATATATATATATATATATCTATATATCTTTGGGTTAGGGCAGGGATCCTGAGGGGAGGGCACCAAAGGAAGTTGGGTGTGTTTTCTTGATAGCAATATCCTTATCGCTACCGTTTTGATCTTTTAAGAAACTTTGAGTGTTTCACAAATGTGATAATCAAATATGTCATGAGCAGAGCAAGTGAAAGCGAGGGCGTAATTTGTCATTATCATGATGTATGGAATGTTGAGATTGTCTCAGCCAATTTGAATGCTTCTAAAGCTTCTCCAAGCCACTGTAATGTGTGCCTGCATTCTAAATTCAGTATGAGAGTGAAGCAAGCATATAAAACCGTCGAGGACAGTTTGACTGTCCTTTTGAATTTTTTGAGTTAAATAAGTGCAAAATAAAGCTTTTTTGCATTATCCGTACAAATTTGCCCTGCAAATTAACTATCATTTGTTCAGTGTCAAAATATGGTAGGCTCTTGTCTTGTTTATGGCTTGGTGTGCTTCAGCCACTCTCCATTTCTTTCTTTTTCATCCACTTTAACTCACGCTTTCTCTTTTCGCTGAAGAACAGACTGAACATAGTTATGAAGAGCCCTATTATCATAGAGTCAAAATATCAATAAGAATAGAATTAAAATGTCACTCCAGTGGTATGTTGTTGATCAAATTCCCTGTTGACCTTCCTTGGATTTGCACTAACCCTTTTATTTCCTGGTTCTGCTATGGTGGCAGTTGGGAGTGGCTGTAGGTAAATCTCATAGGAACTGACCTAAAACATTCTAGGGCGACTCACAAATATTTGTAGGTTAGGTTGGGCTCCTCAATTCTCTTTTTGTGCAGGATGAATGAGGAACCGGGAGCACTGCAATCCTTAGTGCTGCAGGTGTAGTTGCACCGGTGCCATGGGGTAAGACGTGTCCAATGCACAGTAATCAAGGCTCCATTGAGCTACCAAACCAGGGCTAGAGGAGCCCATGTGCCTTGTATCCATTAGGACCCAAATGCACTGCATGCCTGCTGTGCTACTGTTGGGTAATCCTCAAACATTTGCTTCTTTCAAAGGTCTCGCCAGCAGACAGCTTTTAGCTGTCTGTTGTTGAAGACCAATTTTGTACAGTACTAATACTTGCAGCGGCCTTTGGGTCAGTCCATTGATTGCAAATGGTTGGCTTTCTTGTCACATTCAAGTGCTTGCTACTTATTCAATTGCTTTTCTTCCTCTTCTTCTGTTCATTCATCTCCTGGATCATAGTTTCTTTACCATCTTTTAAATTTGATGACTTGCATCCTGCCACTGCTTGCATACATGGAAATACTTTTTCCGTTTTTTCCAGCACTCCCGAAAAGTGCATGTCTTTTCTTTTTCTCTCCTGCGTGTGCTGCTTCCCCCTCTCAAATCCCCACCCCCTGGGCTTCCCCCAGCTAATCTATTGCTTCCTCCAACCCGCCCCCAGCCTTTCTCTTTTAACATTTTATTTTTTTACTTTTTACATTCTATTTTTTAACTCATTTGTTGCTCCTCCATCCGCTGCTCCCCTTTGCTGCCTGCCCCCTTTAAAATGTACCACTAGAAGATTAGCATCCACCATTCCACCATCTTTCTAGCAGTAAATTATTAGTATAAAAAAAGAAATACGCCATGAAACGTACGTGCACATACGTGCTGACGATTGGACACTCATATATTATCATGTTGTGGTGGCTTTTTTATTTTTGACAATGCTGTTTCACATCAGTAAACAAGCATTTTTCATTTTCGCCAATATAGAAAAGCGTCAGTAAAATTCGTTAACAAAGCCAAAAAGCAGGATAACAACTTTGCAACATGCAACATATTGGCTTTGCCAATGCTTGTTTATTTTCATAGCTTAACAGTCCAGGTCGGTGTCCTGCAGGGCAGAGGGTAGCCCTTCTACTATTACTTTACTGTAATAGTGGAAAGAATACCTTCTTCTGTGCCCATTACATATAGATTGTGGATTTGTATTTTTTTCTATTTTAAACAAATACTACACTGCCATGCGGTCGTGGCCTCCTGAGCAGGCCTACAGTTATTATGGATAATAGATACAAAAAACGAAATTACCCTAAAATCTTGTTGAGTAAAATGAATTATTTTGACAATTTAGGTGATTCAGATTAGCTTCAAATAGGGTCGCCTAGACTTACTTTTGACTGTGAAGATATTGTGGAACAATGTAATAGAATGGCAAATGACTATTGCAACACTGAATTTTAATTATCATAGGAGCATCCAACATATATACTCTGGTGTATGAAGGGTGATGCCTTAGACAAAAATAATTTATTTCTGTTTATAAAAAAATAGTGTTTTATTAACATAGCTTCTGCAGAAAAAGTTAATGTTTTTCTATACTTGAACATAGGATGTTTAGGTTGCTGTTCTATATAATTGCCCCTTTAGTCCGAAAAGCACAGTACTGAAATGCTGAGAGATCAGTGTTAAATTTCACCACTCCATTTTATTAATAAAAAGTATGCCAATATTGTTATCTGTTTGGCAGAAGCTCTAGTTTTTGCCACTGACCTTCCTACGCATTTATTTAATTGATAGCAAAGTAAAGAGAAAATGCCAGATAATTTGGAAACATGAGATGTAACTGTTCAGTTTCTTTAATAATGCACTTATTATGAGTATTTAGGTGTTTTTTCTTGTACTCTGGTATGAAAGTAGATGTGAGAAATAAGCTGCATTTCTCTAAATCTACAACTTGAGCATGTTTTGAGTCAACTGTTAGGACACTGCTGTTCCAGTTCCCCTGTCCCGAATTCAACCACTAGATCACATCTCCAAATCGAGCAGGTTACTTCAGAAGATATAGGGCATGATTTAGAGTTTGGCAGATGGTACTCCATCACAAACGTGACAGGTATCTCATTCTCCTTATCAGTGGCATCTCTGGAAGGAGTACCAGATGGCGCCCATGCCCCACATCTATTCACTCTGGCCCCACACCTTCTTGTGCCCCATCTCCATAGTTGTGGAATGTAGCAGGAGGTAGCAGAAAAAAACAACTTGCCACACATTAATTTGACCAACCATCTTTTATTGTTTGCCGAATATGTTTAAATCTGACTTAGTATGTACGTGTGTATATATATCTAAAAGCCAAATATAAATATATATATATATACATATATATATATATATATATATATATAAAACCACAATCCTGATGTAACATCCTCATCAAACGGGAAATCAGGTACGGACCACCGAGTAAATTAAATATTGCTGTGCTTTATTGTGGATGTCAGAAGCATATATTTATATATATACACATATACATATACACACACACACAAAGTCATATGTAAACGTGTATATATATATATATATATACTCAAACCAACGTTAAAGAGCGGTGAGGGTCACAGAACTCGTGTGCACAGGTGAGTATTCTAGGTGTATCACTTATTGGCTAGATATTCCAAGAAACCGCTCACTTCTGATGATCCACCGCCCAGAGGTCATCTAACAAAAGATTAAATCCACACAGAAGGAGCGTACAGTTATTTTGAATTCATCCACAATTAATTATTGAAGTCCATAAATAATCAATATTCCAATGCAAGCTTCCTTGTCCACTTGTCTTTATTGACACTTGTTCCAAACTCTTCAAAACACAGATCAATCAATATTTCAATACAGCCAGCCTACGCGTTTCGTCCCCCATGGGACATCATCAGGGCTGTAAAAAGAAAGCAAAAAATAAAAATCCATTCCAATTCGAGATTGTACATACAAATTAAAACAAAGTACCCAAATGTTTAGAAAACATGTTCATTTCCACCTGCCTATAGAACAGTCTATACTCCTCTATAAAAGGTATGCCCCACTATCTTTGGCACATCAAAAATGTACTTGCAAATTATATTCAACAACATACCAAAGTGTTTTGATAACTTCTTCATTACAACCTTCCTATGGAACAGTCTATACTCATCTGATAAGTTATGCCCCACTATCATTGACTCATCCAAAATGTACTTATATCAAACAAAAGGCATCCTGCCTATATAACATTCTTTTAGATCCACAATCCTATACAGTTTCCAACTTATATTCACCTATACATGGTGATTACCCATCTTTGTTCAAAAATATTATTAATACTGTTGATCAGAATAGTACGTGTGCACTGATCCATGATGTATCATGACTAACCTGGCCTTCAATTATCAAAAGTTTTTATCAGTTTTTATCATCAGTTAGCACCAATCCTCCTTCTAACTTTTGAAACCCTGAACACTCCACTTAGTCCCTCACTGTGAGCCAATCACCTCTCAGTTACCGTTCTGTGGACGAATCAAGTTTCCCATAACGTATTACAAACGTATAAGGGTATACGTTTGTAATACGTTATGGGAAACTGAGAGGTGATTGGCTCACAGTGTGACCAGTCGGGAGATAGGTAGACGACGTGGACCAGAGAGGGAACTGCGGCCCAAAATTACGCATAAATTAAATGAATGACGTTTGTGGCTCGCTAATGATTGGACAGAATTTAACTGAGAGGTGATTGGCTCACTGAGTCAATAAAGTGACCAATCGGGAGATAGGTAGACGACGTGGACCAGAGAGGGAACTGCAGCCCAAAATTACGCATAAATTAAATGAATGATGTTTGTGGCTCGCTAATGATTGGACCGAATTGTATTTAAAGCGCAAGGCTTGAATGCGCAACTCCGGATTGGTTCAAAAGAATTTTAAATAGAGGTGGGGAATAGTCTCAAATTACAGCAGGATTTATCGGGCCTGGCTGCAGAGGAGAGAACTTCATGGAGATGCTGCGACATAATAAAAAGGTGAGCAGATGAGTGGGAAGAAGGCTAGCTAGAAGGGCGATAAGAGAAATGGGGTGAAGAATATTAAATAGCGGCTATATTTTTTCTTTACAGAATTAGCATCACAAAATAGAAATTTTGAAAATCGATTAGGAAGGCTGGAAGACCAATTGACAGGAACTCGTTCGACATTATAAAAAGGTGAGCAATAAGTAAGAATGAGGCAAGCTTAAGGAACAGATATAAAAGTAAGGGGGGACAACACTAAATAGTGGTATTTCTCTTTTACAGAATTTGCATCATAAAATAGAAATATCGGAAAATTGGAAAAAGAATAAGAAATAGACAGTAACATGAAAATGATTCAGGTGAGATCACTTTCAATCTAATGATGGGGAGTAAAGATTCAGGATGTTTCTGGAAATCATTGGGGCAGAGGCCTGTGTTTCTTGATAAATACACATTAAATAGAACTAAGAGGAGTGTTCAGGGTTTCAAAAGTTAGGAGGATTGGTGCTAACTGATGATATAAACTGATAAAAACTTTTGATAATTGAAGGCCAGGTTAGTCATGATACATCATGGATCAGTGCACATGTACTATTCTGATCAACAATATTAATAATATTTTTGAACAAAGATGGGTAATCACCATGTATAGGTGAATATAAGTTGGAAACTGTATAGGATTGTGGATCTAAAAGAATGTTATATAGGCAGGCTGCCTTTTGTTTGATATAAGTACATTTTGGATGAGTCCATGATAGTGGGGCATAACTTATCAGATGAGTATAGACTGTTCCATAGGAAGGTTGTAATGAATAAGTTATCAAAACACTTTGGTATGTTGTTGAATATAATTTGCAAGTAAATTTTTGATGTGCCAAAGATAGTGGGGCATACCTTTACACATGAGTATAGACTGTTCTATAGGCAGGTGGAAATGAACATGTGTTCTAAACATTTGGGTACTTTGTTTTTAATTTGTATGTACAATCTCGAATTGGAATGGATTTTTATTTTTTGCTTTCTTTTTACAGCCCTGATGTCCCATGGGGGACGAAACGCGTAGGCTGGCTGTATTGAAATATTGATTGATCTGTGTTTTGAAGAGTTTGGAACAAGTGTCAATAAAGACAAGTGGACAAGGAAGCTTGCATTGTAATATTGATTATTTATGGACTTCAATAATTAATTGTGGATGAATTCAAAATAACTGTACGCTCCTTCTGTGTGGATTTAATAAAAATATAAATACACATATGATTCAGAGAAAAAAACTAAAGTTAAAGTGACTTTATAGTTAAGTCTGGTAATAATAACTTACTTTACGTTAAAAATCCCTTAGATTCACTGTCAAAAACAAAGGTTAAAGTGGTGTTATAGTTAGGTGAAATTGTCTGTTAAAAAATACAATTTTAAACCAAAAAAACTCTGAAATTCACCAGCTTTAGTTTACTGAGCGAACTATAACTTGCACCCCCGCTATGCACTGCTTATGACCTTACATATTACATCACTGATGACATCTAAACTGATATACCTAATGACATTGCTGATGACATCACTGTTAACATCATCCAATGAGTGTGACAGTTTGCTATATGCTTCTGACATTGAAAAGTATTTATAAAGCTACATCTGGAGCAAATTTGCTATAATTTCTCAGCATAATGAGTGTATGCATTTGCAACATGCTTGACCTCCTAATGGGCCTTGCTTGGAGGGTGTGGGCTGTCTGTGAAGAGCTGTCCACAGGACAAAGGCTGTTTTTATCAGGAGCTTCACCACCCAACAGGGTTTCTGTAGGTAGTGGATTCGCAGTGAAAAGTTGTGCGCATGGCAATGACTTTGCGTAGTAGGGGCTTGCCGACCTAATAGGGCTTGGGTGTCTGAGGTAGGGGCCTCTCCGTGAAGAGCTGTGCACAGGGCAAAGGGCTTTGCATAGAAGGGGCTTGGCGACCTAATGGGGCTTCAGTGCCTAGTGGAAGTAGGTTCTCTGTGAAGAGCTCTGCACAGGGTGAAGGATGAGCTTAGTAGGAGTTTTGGTACCTAATTGGTCTAAAGGTTTTTGTGAACTTGTGTGCATGGCAAAGGATTTGCATTGTAGGGGCTTAGCGACCTAAAGGGGCTAGTGTGTCTAGAGGGCGTGGGTTACAGTGTAATTAATTTATATAAGCACATTAATTTATGTAATTTGTGCTTAGCATGATTCTGCACCATTTAATACTTTTATTTACATATTTCAAAGGCTGTATTGGTTTGTAGAGTAAATTGAACAGAAGTTTAGTGGATGATATCATTGATGTCATCAATTATGTAATTTGAGATATCATTAGTGATGTCATCAATGATTTGTTTTTTGTAAACAAACTTTATTAGGCATTTACAAAAACATGCACTAGCATAGTACAAACATTTGAATGAGCATGTGAACTAGCCGGGATCCACTGTTGATACACATATATCTCGTTACTGTTGTTGGAACAGTCATGTTCGTGTAATAGTCCTTCAGGAGCTGCATTTACGAAGAAGCTCACATCCCATGTCGACAAGCAGTGCAATGATAACCCTAACCCCCCACCCTCTGCCAAGTGGCAACCCCATGTACACTCTTCCCTCCCCCCAGGCGTGTCGTGGAGTGCCATGCTCAAGTAATCGTCCCAGGGCCACTCTCTAGCAATTTCCATCTAGTCCTCATGGGACCCGTGAGCTCTAAAGAGCTGCCGCTAAAGGAGCGCCCCGCAGCATTCCCTCTCACCTCCATGCAGGTACCTCAGTGCATTTACAACCCGTCAACCTGTGGTGCTTCCCGATTCCCCTCTTTTACAATGTCGTTGAGCTGCTTAAGGTGCAACGTCAGAGCCTCCCAAGCCCTAGCTGCTTCTAACGTCTTCTCACTCCCATTACGCCTAGCGTCTCTTAGCCGCGCCGTTACCTCACAACCTGCCCAGCGCTCAAACTCTCTTCTCCATCTGCCTATGCTAGGACCTCCCCTTGCCTTCCAGTGCCTCATAATATTCCGCTTTGCTAGTATCAACCCCAGGTCCTGAAATTTACTGGTGACCTTATTCTTGGAGGTGTGTGGGAATCGGTGCTGCAAGCAGTATCCTGGAGCCATGCGCACTTCCTTTTCAGTAATTTTGGCTAATAGTTCCGTCACCTCCCTCCAGAAATGTCCTATCGCCGGGCAACCCCAGAACATATGCAGGAACTCCGCTCCTACCTCTCCGCATCTGGGACAAGCCGCCGTTATCATATTAAAGTACTTATTGAGACGCCCTGGGGTAAGGTACGCCCTATGAAATACATAAAAATTTACCAGCTGAAATCTAGCATTCCTGGTGACCTTACTGGCCCTCTCTGTGAGCTCTTCCCACGCTTTTTCCTCTATAGGCTCCCCTAAGTCCTCCTCCCATTTCTGTTGCAGCCCCTGAAGCGGGAGGAGTGTCGCCCGACTCAGCCTCCCATACAAGCAGGTAACCGCCTTAAAAGTCCCAGCCGCCGACACCACATATTGACATCCTTCATTTAAAGGAGGCTCAGTCAGCCCGCTCCCCCAATGTTTACAGATTTCTGCAGTCCGGGCCGCATGGAGCAAGTGATGTCATCAATGATGTAATTGAAAATGTCATGAGTGATGTAACCGGGGGGCGTGGCTTGAACGCAGATCATGGCGACCGCGTTTTAGAGCCAGTCCGCACGGTCACCAGAAAGCTGACATGATCCTGTCATACATCTTGGCAGGGGCACCACCATCCTACTCCCAGAGAGCCCTGGAGATAAATGTGGTGTGGAGGGCACATTCTGGGGGATCCAGATGTCCCCGGAGTCATTGAGAGGAGGGAGTGGCCCATGAGGACAAGTGAGCGTGCAGCATGGCGAGGGCGGTTACCTGCAGCGAAATGGTGAGGATGGTGCTCCTGACTTGAGTAGGTACGAAGGGGCACGGAGCTCCTCCACGGGGGCCCTCTGTGAAATGTGTGTTCCTCTTGGGCCCCCCCCGCTCGCATAGAGGGTGTTAAGGCCCAGCCCGGCCACCTGGCAGGCTTGAGTGTCGGAGGCACCTTGACTCCAGCGCCCGGCCTGTCACCGGGGTGTTGCTTGTACCATGGCCCTGGAGCTTCAGGGCAGACAAGTTTGGGTGGAGAGCTGTGCCTGACAGGGCGGCTCCCCGTGACTTCTCACGCTGATTATGGGCAACATCAGGTGGTAGAGAGGCAGCGGGCCCTGAGGTGAGAGCGGAGTGTGTGAGACTCAGCGAGGGATCTGTAGGTTGGGCCGTGTGGAGACTGGGGCAGTTCTGTAAATCCAGGGGCACGGGGGGGACCACAGTAGTCCCTGCTGCGGGGTGATACCTGGGAATTGGCCGCCGCCTATACAAATGGGCTAAAGAGGCCCTGGGTACTGGATTGATGCCAGAGGGATTCTTGCAGGTGCTAGGGAGGAGGACCCTGTGACCTGGAGCAACCTTGGGGCTCTCCATGAGACACAGCAGGTAGCGTCCCTTGGGCACCCCATTCGTTCTGTTTTGCTGACCCATCCCTATGCGGGGGAGCACCGATTGAGGGCCTGCATCATGCAGTGCGCTACTTGGGACAACGGACTCCAGGTGTGGCCCGCCTGGATTCACTTCTCTGGGGCCCATCATGCTGGACACACCCTCCCCCTGGGTGCTAGCAAAAGGAGATGACATCATAAACATCTAGACATTTTGTAACCCCATTCGGAGCTGAGTTAGGGTGGTGCGATTCCCCCTGGTGCATCGGAATATTGAAGCAAGAGACCCTGTTGCGAAGTTGGGCAAGCCAGATTGGGTGCGGTTTGAAAAAGTGCACGCTACCCCAGTTTTGCTCCTAAACACCGCTGTCTGACTCCCCAACCAGGGCTGCAGACCATGGAACACCATATTCACCAGTGATTCTGCGTCCTGACTGCTCGTGCTGCCTCACAGGGTAACGGTGGTGGTCAGGTGGGGTCATACGGGTCAGTTGGAGTGCCTGGTACAATGACAGGTGGGGTCTGTGTCCTGATTCAACTGTGTAAAATGGCTAAATATAAAGCATGACCTGGCGCTGAACAGAGCACCCTGGACAAATAAACCCAACCAGGATGGCCCTCCTCACTGCCTGGAGCAGGCAGCCATGAAGATCCTATTCCAGACAATGCTGTTCCCTTGCCATCCATCACGCAGTTGCGAGACGTGCTTGATGCCAAGATAGGTGCAGTGGGCTCAGACATCACAATACTCTGCCAGGTCCTATGAAACAGTGAGCAGATTAGAGGCAGAGACCTGGGTCTCAGGAGTAGAGGATTTATTCATGCCCTTTCAGCAAATGGTGTCCAAGTTTACCTCCGTGACCAGGGAACTAGTGACACGAGTGGAAGATGCGGAGGGTAGAGCATGCTGCAAAAACTTGTGATTTGTTGGATTCCTGAGGGGTGCGATGGAACGTTTCTTCAGAGTCCCTCTCCTCTTGCTTTGTGGTCGAACATTCCCACAGGGCTCCAGTGCGGCATCCCCCACCAGGGGCTAAGCCCAGACCAGTCATCGCAAAACTCTTGAATTATATGGACAGAAACGCCATCCTTAAGCACGCTCGACTCCAGGACAAAATTCTGTAGTAATCATAAGCCATAATGATCTTCTTGCACTACACAATGCTGGTGTAGCAACAATGCCAATCCTTCCAGGCAGCCAAGCAGTGCCTACAAGAGCTAAATATCCAGTACATGCTCCTATTTCCAGGAAAGCTTAAAGTTCTATGTCAGTTCCAGATGCTCTTCTTTGACTCAACCGAGGAAGTATTTCAATGGCCCGACAAAAGGATTCATGTTAAGCCCCACACTCCTCCGTGCATTGACTCGGACTTCTCCCAAGGTGACAGACAGGATAAGCCCACAAAGACACCGGCGAAGCACCACAATCGGTCTCGCTCGTTGTGGAGGAGCTTACAGGCAAACAGCTGAAAATACGGCTGCTGAGGGAGGGTTCCCGGCCTCTCAGACGTTGGGTGCAGTGCCTCCTAAGTGACAATGGAGGGGAGCCACGCTTCTATTAGTACCTCCTACCAACTCTGATGTGTACAATCCTATAGGTGACCGTAAAACTTTGCGAGTGGGTTCCCATTCCCCAATAGTTTGTTAATGTTGGATATGGGGATCCATTGGGACATGCTGGTTTGGGCTCCCTTTTGGGGCCCAGCTATGGTCTGTGCCATGACGGATTCTTCCTGCTCCCGAAGTATGGGGGGGTTAAATGCTTATTTTAATTGTAGATGTTGCATCGTTATTGATATTGTTCTTTATTTGTCACTTTTGTTAGTTTAATCTCTATGCACTTGCCCAGCGCTTGCTTGATATATACACCCCGCGAGTCGATGCTATCGCCACATGTTGCCATGAGTGTTCCATCACAGTCTGGTCCCATTGACCACCCACATGAAGGGTCATGGAACATAAACGGCCTGCTTGATAAGGTCATGAGAGGGACGTTTCTACAACATGCAAAGCGGGTGGGGGCTGACGTTCTACTTTTACAGGAGACCGACCACTTCCAAAACAATGTCCTGTGTCTGACTCGCTATAGGAACCCACTATGGGTATCACTCGGGGCTCACAAGAGTTCTAGGGGCACTGGCATGTTGATCAGAAATACGGTCCTGTTTGAGCTTACGAAGACATGTATGGATAGATATGGTCGGTACACTGCTGTTACGGGTACGTTGTATGGGGAATCTCTCACATTGTTGTGCATATACGCCTCTCCCCCCAGACAATCCTTTGTGAATTTAATGACGGGGCTATGGGATAAACTTCCTAGAGGACTCACAGTACTGGGATGTGACTGGAGTGGTGAGTCCCACTGTAGAGAGGTGGCGCCCACAAGGAAAGCCTCCGGAGATCAGGACAACACACTTGTCCTCCTTTATATCAGCACTGGCCCTGACGGATGTTTGGAGCACGCACCATGCCTCAGCAGGAGGTTAATCATTCTTCTCGGCTGCTCACGGCTTCTACTTCCAACTCGACTATTTTCTTCTTGTCCCATGCTCTCATATGCACAGAGTTTCTGACATTACTGTTTTACCTAGAGTATTATCCGACCGTTCCCCGGTGGCCCTGGGGCTCCAAGTGGGCCACCAACACCCAGCATTCCGCTGGCGGCTATCACCCTGGCACCTCTGGAACCCAAACTGTTGTAAGCACATGAAGCGCTCTATAGATGAATATTTCATACACAACGTCGACACAGTGACATCCCCGCAATGCTGTGGAAAGCACTAAAACGTACACTATGGGGGGGGGGACATTAGCTATTGCACTGGGGAGCGACAGCGCAGGTTCGCGGCAGCTGTTAGATCTCGAAGATCGTATTACAGAACTAGATGTGACGAGTTGCCGGAGTGATGGCAAGGTGGCGCTCAGACAGCTCGGTCTAGTACGGCAACAATACCTGCAGACTTTGTTGGGCGAGGCCAGGCTGGCCGGACAGGCGTCCCAAAGCCGCACATATCAATGGGAGGACAAATCGAATCAAATGCTCCATAGATTATATCAGGGTATTCCCTGATCACTCTCCTTCCCCCTGATCAGGGATGTGTCCCGCACGTTGCTCACTGACCCCAGGGAGATAGCGAGCAGTTTCACTTCACACTTCGAGGGGGTCTACGCTAAGAAAGAGGTATTATCTAGGGTGCAGATAGAGAAGTACGTGCAGGCGCTTCCCCTAAAGATCCTCTTCCTAGCCAATCACGAATTGTTGGATACTGTACTCATGGGAGAGGAGCTCTCATCAACCTTGGCGGGGTTGAGGTCTGGAAAGGCCCCAGGCCCAATAGGTTCCCCTGTGTGTTTTTTAAGCTTATATGCCCAAACTCCGTGAACACCTGCTGGGGGTAGTCATATCTGTGGCACCTTAGGTCGTCCTGCCGCCCAACTGGCCTCATTAGGAGATTGTGGTTTTCCCTAAGGTGGGCCGACCAGTGGAGGAACAATGCTCATATTGCCCAATTTCCTTTCAAAACCTGGAGGTCAAGATTCTGACTACAGCACTGCAAATAGGCTGATAAACCTCATCCCCGACCTGGTACATCCCGACCAGGTGGGATTTATGCCCCGCCGGTCCACCCGTCAAATATCCGGTGTGTGCATAACATGTTAGTTCTAGCTGACAGATTGGAGGAAACGACGGTGATCCTACTGACTGAAATCAACAAAGCTTTTGACTCTGTGAGTTGGGAGTACTTGTTCCTACTCCTTCAACTCCTAAATTTCGGCACGCGGTTTCTTATCTCAAATTGCTGTATACTGATTTAACGATGCCTGTACGGGTGTCGGGTTGGACACATTCTCCATACAGCAGGGGTCGCAACAGGATTGTCCTGTGTCTCCCCTGCTGTTTGCTCTTGCAATGGAGCCACTTGTGGTGTGAATGAGGATGCTCAGGTGCAGGGCTTTGAGTTGGGAAAGGGATAAACTGACAGAATAGCACTATATGCTGATGACGTCCTCTTCCTCCTTACGGTGCCCGACACCATAGGACCCCGAATATTGCAGATTCTGCGCATTTTTGTGGAGACCTCTGGCCTTCACATCAATATGTCAAAGTCCACGGTGTTCGCGGGGGCCTTTAGCACCAAGGAATTCAGGAGGGCATCCAGAAATGCGGGTTGCCACAAGCGTGTTTGTTTCTCCTGATCAAACAGTGGCATGGAAGGCTAATTTGGAATCGGTGCTGGCTTGCCTGAAGTAGGATATAAAGATCTGGTCCGTGCTCCTCCTGTCTCTTCCTGAATGGTCAGCCATCTTCAAGATGGTTTCCCTGCTCCGATCCCTCTATCAACTACAGAACTTCCAGTACGATACTCCACTGCAGTAGTTCCGCAAGCTGAATTCCATCCTTCATGCATTTTTATGCTAGAGGGATCCCCTTCATATTGCCCTCAGCAAATGCTTCCAGTCTACATATTGTGGGGGCATAGTAGCAGCAGATGCTGGATCATACTACCTGGCAGCCCACCTCCTAATAATAAATGACTGGTGGTATGACATTCATGGCAATCCAGCTTACGCATTAGATAAATGGGCGATGGGAGCCACCCCTCTTGTTTCATACCTTCATGTGGGAGCGGAAGCGATGGTTTCCCCCCCCCCCCGGCGACGAGGGTGGTGCTGAATCTGTGACGTTCTTCATTATGACGCTTTAAATGGTGGGGCAGGCTGACGGTACACACACCGCTATAGCTGGGGCGTCAACATCTGCAGGCGGCCGCATTAGATGGCTTCCGAAAATGGGTCCTTTTTGTGATCTCTACCTTGGGGGATGTGATGCATGGTACGGTCCTCAAATCATTCCAATCTATGCAGTTTGAGTACCATCTCCACTGCAGTCAGTTTCATCAGTATCTTCAACTCCGCCATGCGCTGACCCCTTACATTGCCACCCTTCTGACCTTCCTGAGTGTAACCCATTAGAGGGGAAACTTCTTATGGGTGACCTAGGTGACCCCAAAGTCGCAAACATCTACCAGATGCTTATCTCCAACCAACCCGTCGCATTTGGTGCCCTCTGCGTGGCTTGGGAGGCAGAAATGGGGACGTTGGAAAACAAGGATTGGGCGGAAGTCTTAGGGACACCTCACGAGGCTGCTATTGCAGCCAGGCTCCTGTTGATTCAGACCAAATACCTCCACAGGGTCTACTTTACGCTCCACAGGCTCTGGCAGATGTGGGTGATTGCATCCCGACCTGTCTTTGCACTGGTATGGGGTAGGGCACAATTATCCACATGGTGAGGAGCTGCCCCGAGTTGGATAAATTCTGGCAAGGGCTGACGGCATGTGTGGGTAGAGTCCTGTCATGGCAGATCCCGAGGGACACGAGACTCACCCTCCTCCACCTCACGGATGCCTTAGGCGGGGATAGGCATAAATTGTCCTTGCTATATTTAGGGCTGACATTAGCAAAATGGGATATAGCTAGAGAGTGGAAGGCTTTCCTCCCCTTCCCTGCTCCCCCGCCCCCAGTCGTTGGCGGTGTGGAAGAAGGGGGTGGACCACTGTATTGGTTTGGAGGTGGCGATGTATAAGGTGAGGGGCTGCCTGCAGAAACATCCCAAAATCTGGAAGGGATGAGCAGATTATAGAGTTAGAGAATTAGAGCCAGTCCATCACATACGCCACCTAATTCATGATGACTTTCGGGCATTTCAGGGAGGAGGGCATCCGGGCAGGGGTGAGACGACCAGTCTACCATTTAGACTCCATTTATGTTTTGTAGCAGATATGGGGGGGTGAGAGGAGTGGGTTATAAAGAGCAGGTGTATATTGTTTTTATTGCTTTATTTTTTATAATTTCACTGTTATATGTAAGCCATATGGGCCATGTTGAATATTTCAATATCACAATAAATAAAATATGCTTTAAAAAAAATTAGTGATGTAACATGTAAGGTCATAAGCACTGCATGGCAGGGGCACGTCATAGTTAGCTTAGTAAACAATAACTGGTGAATTGTTTTAGTTTATATGATATTTTTAGGATTGTATACATTTTTATTCATTTTCAAACAGTGAAATGAAAATTATACAAATCTTCCGCCTACAACCAACCGTCAATGGCTGGCGGAAAAAACACACAAGACGGGGGATGGGGGGTGGGTATAAAAACGGGGCAATAACCAACAATATACAATAAAAGAAGCAGAATACCCATCCCTACCAAGCCCGCCTGTACTGTATTGAGGTCAATGTGGTCCCAGTTCCGCCCTGGCATTATTTAAGCGTCGGGCTGTGTGCCAGCTGTCAAGCGCAAGATGCGTAAATATCTCGGGCAAGTTAGTTCTCAATGTATAAGACAAGTATGTGAGGCAGGGACCCCAGGTCTTCTCAAATTTGGGGAGTGTATGATCCACAACCGCAGTTAGCTTCTCCATACCTAATAGGTTCCAAAGCTTGTGCAACCAGTCTAGATGCGTGGGTATGGTATCAGTTCCCCAGTGGGAAATTATATGATATTTTTAACAGATATTGTCACCTAACTATAATATCACTTTAACCTTTGGATTTTCATGGATTTGTAAGCTTTGTTTTTTAACATAAAGTAAAATATTATTACCAGACCTAATTAGCAATTCAATTTAACCTTTGGTTGTTCAGTGAAGTTCTGAGTTTTTTTTTTTTTTACAAAAAGTAAGATCTTATTACCCTACCTAACTATAACGTCACTTTGAACTTTAGTTTTTATTCAATGAATTTTCAAGGTTCTTTTTAAACGCAAAGTATGAGCTTACTGCCATACCTAACTTTAACGTCACTGGCCTGTGATGGACAGGCCTTGCCCCCAAAGCCCTCATCCATGGCAGCCAATGAGAGCGCTCATCGCTATATAAATGGGTGTCACTTTAAATAAGGCAGGTCTGCTAGCTTTGTCAAGTGGTCACCTCATTAATATATAAAATGCAGACCTATTGGCTTTGTCAAGGGGCGAACACATCAGTATACAATTCAAGCCTATTGGCCTTGTCAGGTGGTCACCACATCATTATGTGAGGGCAATCCTATTATCTTTGTCAAGTAATAAAACGGCAATCATGTTATGACTAAACTTTAAAACAAATAGAAAACTAAACCTTTTTCAAAGGCGTTCATTACTAATAACAAGCATTGCGATGTTTGTCAAAAAACCTTTAAATAATGTATGTATATACAAAACAATATTAAACAGGTGTCAGAGGTTTGTTTTACACTCCTCAGTTCAAATGCAGCAATAAGATCAACCACAAGGGGTCCCTGCAATCTTCAATTGAAAAGCAAAATCTCCAGCTCTGGGAATGCTTAGAAACACTGTAAGCCTTTCCTGGGGTCACATTGTAAACACCCCATGAAACATAAGGTTACTTTGAATAAGTGATTTCTGGGGGGTTGCTGAACTCCTTGCAGCCCCCACTGCAACACTTTTGTACAATGTTGGTGGTACACCTGCCCAGACTGGGGCACCACAAAGCTCGGGAATAAAATGCAAATTAGCCCACAAAGAGCATTATGTGGAGCTCCATTCTAGGTGAGGTAATACTAAATGAGTGGCTCTGGATGCTCATTTATTACTTTTGCGGCCTCACACTACCTTCTTTAATTTTGTTTTGGGTGTTCCGGTCCCACCTGGGACACCCACAACTTTTCACCATGTTGGGAGTCTACATGGGGAGCCACTAGGCCCTCATGGGATCGCTGGCTCTCTGCATGCAGCCCCTATCCTCTGAGGCCATGCGGTGGTCAGACAAACCTTTTTGGGCCTGATTCACAAAGGTAAACTTACATATTTGTGTAAGTTTGCGATTGTTTGCTATTCATGTGTTGCAACTAGGTTGGTAGTAATGGTTCCCAAATAAATGAGAAAGAACCGCACAATCAAGAGATAGACCAAAAGTAACCACTTATAATGTAATATAGTGTGAATAGATTTCTGTTTGACATAAAAATTATTGTTGGGGTGCTAGCTTAACTCAACAGCACCTACTACCAAAAGATGCTAATTACACAAGAGAAAAAGTCTAATGTGTATACAAACCTAAAACCATGGAGCATCAATGAGCACACCCTTTGATAATAACAATCCACTAGGGTACTGGATCAGTAAGCAGATTCCCTAAATCTCATGTCACATATACAATTTCTCAAGCAAATAATGTTAATTGAAGCGATTAAAACAGCATACAAAGTCCACAAAAAACAAAGTTTCTTCAATTTGGCGATTTTATTCTTGTGCTTCATACATCCAGCATGAAGTCTGCCAATGTGCCAACACGTGTTTCGTCTACCCATAGACTTTTTCAAGGCTGGAACAATAAATATTTAAGACATCGTTTTTTGAACTACAAAGCAATTATCTTAATATATCATGACAGCTTAAAATCAAGATAAAACACGGTGGTTTATGAGTGTTGTATACACTATTGTCATTTGTGTCAAATCAAAAAGCGTGAAAACAATCCATCACCAAAAGATCACCAACTGTGCATCTAGATTGAAACGTGTCTAGAAACACAAAAATACATGAAACAAAAATAGATAAAGAATAAAAAACAACATAGTCACAATCATCAATGAAGATGGCCACCCAGTGTGCCAAAAACCGAGAAAGAAAGATCTGTGACGAAAAAAATCCCTAAAGCAAAAAAGAGAGATCATGCCTAAATCAATTGACAGCATATCAACCCACCAGTTGGCGCGAAACTGTCATTGTGCGATTATCATTCCAATCAAAGTTGACTCCTATTGGTCTGTACACATACATCCACAAACTGTGTGGAGAAAGAAATAATAGTAAAATAAAGTAAAGACTCCAACATTTTTCTGAGGTAAATATTTATTATAAAAACATCTACTCTTCACATTCCTATCTGATAAGAGTATTGGGTGCAATTGTCCTTAATGGACATGAGTGCGACTTCGTTATTACAGAGAAAAGGGGGCATATGCATGTGGGACAAATAACCCATTAGTCAGCGGTTCTTCTAAATGACAAACGAACTGACATAATAATAGGGTACAGATATTGGACTCTCCCCAGCGATTTCAGTGTTTAAACACAGTATAGTTAAACACAGCAGTGAACAAGACAAATTAGTTTCTTGTTGGACACCCAGATAAGGAAGAATTTATTGAAATATGGTTACCTATAACTAGCGGGTGTTTCCACATGAAAATAACTGATTGACGTCCGATTTGGTTCACATCTCCCGATCCGTCTTACGATTAGTTATCATTATGGGCAATCTATAACGTATAAAAAAACTCGCATAAAAAGAGTGCATTCAATAAATGGCACCAAAGCGCCTCTATAGCCCATAAGTGTAATTAACATTCTACCGTATGCATAGCGGTAGAGGACATCGCTCCCAAATTGCTTACCCAAGATAAGGATGATCCGAAAAAGACTCCCTATGTTTGGAGTCAATACTGGATAAAACACGAGTGGTGACCCTGATAAGTTCCACTGTCTACAAGAGAAGAAAAAGCAAAACGGAACCACAATTACTCCCCCATATGCAAAAATAAAGTTCCGTAAACAGGAGAGACCCATTTGTTACTCCTATCTAGCTGCCAAATTTCGAAACTCACCACAAAGACCGCAAGGACGTGTCCTCTGCCTCGCTGTAGCGCGTAAATTGACGCCATTGCAGTGTGAATGTTTTATTCCCGACTTGCGTTGCGTGCTAGCCCACTGACCCCAACATGTGATCATGTCACATGACATACTGCCGTCTCGTTATTATTAGAGGAATAGTGTTGCCATCTTGGAAAAGAATACTAATATATAAGAGTTTAAAAATGAGTCCTCTAATATCGGGTCGATTAGTACACAAGAGACACAATATAGAACGGTTTTATTTAATCTCGTTCTATTTTTCAAAACGCCTGCGTCTTATAATTATATCAAGCACAGTCAGTGTTGGTGAGCTCTACTTGTAATATATAAAAAGGGACAAAAATAAAATTAAAAATACCTTTCCGGCATTCTGCTAGTGTAGATGTTATATTTCTTAATTACCACCACCAAGAGAAGGAGACAGAAAGTTGAGGGGATAGACAGTGTGCAGTACTACAGTAGATCAACAACTAACCTACTGCACTTTGTTTGTCAATGTACAACATCAAATATTTGCATTGAATTGTTTTAACACAAAAATGCCTACAATCGCAGAATTTATGTACCCTTAGGACAATAATGAATGGTATAAGATACATAGAAAATTACTCATATCTCTTTATAAATCATCTGTTATTTCTCAGACATTGTTCATCGTTACCCATGCATCGGTAAGGAAAAACAACCATCATCCATATTTTAGTCCTGTAGAAAAACATGAAGCTCTCTGTCTATATTCAATCCTGAATCAACAGATCTCAGTTTTATCAGCCACTTAGTTTCTAGTTTTCTCAATGCTAAAGTCCGATTGCCACCCCTGGGGTTCTCCTCTGCCAGTGCAATACCATGGAATCTAATGTTAAGTATCTCTGAGTTATGTTCCCTATTATAGTGCACTGCTAGAGGATAGTTCATTTTGTTGTTACGAATTGCTCTAATGTGTTCTTGCACACGTTCCTTGAGTGGTCGAATAGTACTGCCGACGTAGATCAAGCCACATTGTCAGATAATGCAATATACCGTGAATTTTGTATTGCAATTAATAAAATGGCCTATTTTATGTGTTTGACCAGTATTATAGCTAAAACTGGTGATTTTATTAATGGCAAATTGGCAGACATTGCATGTAGTGCACTTGAAAAAACCTAACGGTTTCTTTGGTAGCCAACTCTGAGGTTGTCCTATCGTGTTGGTGTTTACAATGGATGGACTTAATATGTTCCTCAATGTTTTTCGTCTACTATGTCACTTGTGGTTTCTTTGTTGTATAAGGATCTAGACTCTGATCTAATCTGAGAAGATGCCAGTGTTTATATAATGTCTTGTAGATATCCTGGCTATATGCATTGTATGGCGTGATAAATGCAATTCTTTCTCTGTTTCTGCTTCTTAGAATTGTTTTTCAGAAGCCCCGTGCGTTGTGTCCTAATGATCCTGTTCTGAGCTCTGTCCAGAGTTGTTTTGTCATATCCCCTGATCATGAAGCGTTCTTTCATGCATAGTAACTCTCGTTGGAATATCCCATCATTACTACAGTTTCTTCTCAATCTTGTCATTTCTCCATAGGGGATAGACCTCAATTGGGTAACTGGATGTGGACTTTTAGCATGCAGAACGGAATTGCATGCAGTTGGTTTACGGTATAGTTTACATTCTAGCTTCTCTCCTTCTGTGTATAGTGTAATGTCCAGGAAATCTATTTCTTTTTTATCAAATTTAAATGTGAAGGCCAGATTATATACATTGTTATTTAGATGTCTGATGAAGTCCACGAGGGTGTCAATGTCCCCCCCCCCATATCAGGAGGATATCATCTATAAATCGCCCCCAATAGATGATTGATCCAGTCATGTTTTGTGGGCAGTTTCGCCATATGTGATATTCCTCAAAAAATCCCATGTATATATTGACGAACGAAGGGGAAAATTTCGAACCCATGGCCACCCCAGATGATTGTCTGAACCATCTGCCATTGTGTAAAAAGTAGTTGTTGTTGAGTGTGAGGCGAGTGAGCTCTAGAAGCATTTGAGTATGTTCATACAGGTTAGCGTCACGTTTCGAGAGAAAATATGTTAGGGCTTCCATACCTTTCTCCTGGGGGATGCATGTATATAATGCACAGACATCCAATGTGACAAGGGTGAATTCCTCTGACCATGTAAGGTCTTCTATTTTATTCAACAAGTCCTTAGTGTCTTCAATGAAAGAGGGTAGATTACGAACTATCGGCTGTAAGTAGATGTCTATATACTCTGAGATTCTCTCTGTTGGCGACCCTATCCCTGATATTATGGGTCTACTGGGCGGGGCTGTGTGACTCTTATGTATCTTTGGCAAGATATAAATGCACGCTGCTCGCGGTGTGGGATTAAACATATATTTAAACTCCATATCTGTTAACAGACATGCATGGAGCCAAAACTTTAGTGTTTTTTCAATGAGTAAAGTAACCTCTTTCATTGGATTACTGGATATCATGATATACGAATCTGTATCCCTCAATTGTTGATCAATTTCATTGGTGTAATACTCAATGTCCATCAGGACGATGTTACCCCCTTTATCTGCTTCCTTTATCGCTACATCAGAATAGGTAGTTAATTTAAGTAGAGCTCCTCGTTCTGCCTTACTGAGATTATCTTTAAATCCTTTATGTTTCTGTAGGAACTTGTCTTCTAGTTTGTGGAAATCTTGAGTTACCGCTTTATAAAACAAGCATTGGCATAGCCAATAGGTCTCGCCTTTGGGACCTTATAAGTGTTTAGCCAGAGCTATTGACTTTGCCAATGTCTTCAAGCTGTGCTGTAGAGAAGTGTGGCTGCTGTGCGGCATGCTGAAAAGTTATAATAAAAAAGTGTCAGAAGCATTTTTGTTACTTTATATATGACCAAGAAGGCATTATGTAAAACTGAACGACCATATTAAAAAAGTATTTACAATAAAACATTTCCTCAGTTTTCTTTTGTTCTTGCAATGCTGGCAACTTGTTTCTGCCTATTGCAATGGTTGTTTGTTAAAGTTTATTTTTTGAGGGGGCATAAACAATCGGAGGGTGAAGGTTGGGAACTAGTACCTGTATTATAACACTAGCAGCGGCCAGACGCTAGGGGAGAATCAACAGATGCCAGATTCCGAGAGCAGGCTGAGGTGGTGCTGAGTGATGCTGAGGTGGTAGTGGTGGTGGTGGTGACTGTTGCGGAGACGATGCTGAGGTGATGCTGAATGACACTCAGGTGTTGCTGAGTGATACTGCTGTGGTGCTGAGTGATGCTGTTGTGGTGCTGAGTGATATTGTCTTGGCGCTGAGTGATATTGTCTTGGCGCTGAGTGATGCTGTGGTGGTGCTGAGGGATATTGTCTTGGCGCTGAGTGATGCTGTGGAGGTGCTGAGTGATGCTGTGGCGACGCTGAGTGATGCTGTGGCGGCGCTGAGTGATGCTGTGGCGGCGCTGAGTGATGCTGTGGCGGCGCTGAGTGATGCTGTGGCGGCGCTGAGTGATGCTGTGGCGGCGCTGAGCGATGCTGTGGCGGCGCTGAGCGATGCTGTGGTGGCGGTGAGCGATGCAGTGGCGGTGCTGAGCGATGCAGTGGCGGTGCTGAGCGATGCAGTGGCGGTGCTGAGCGATGCAGTGGCGGTGCTGAGCGATGCTGTGGTGGCGCTGAGCGATGCTGTGGTGACGCTGAGCGATGCTGTGGTGGCGCTGAGCGATGCTGTGGTGGTGCTGAGCGATGCTGTGGTGGTGCTGAGTGATGCTGTGGTGGTGCTGAGTGATGCTGTGGTGGCGCTGAGCGATGCTGTGGTGGCGCTGAGCGATGCTGTGGTGGTGCTGAGCGATGCTGTGGTGGTGCTGAGTCATCCTGTGGTGGTGCTGAGTCATCCTGTGGTGGTGCTGAGTCATCCTGTGGTGGTGCTGAGTCATCCTGTGGTGGTGCTGAGTGATGCAGTGTTGGCCCTGAGTGATGATGTGGTGTCGCTGAGTAAAGCTATGGTGGTGCTGAGTGATGTTGTGGTGGCGCGGAGTGATGTTGTGGTGGCGCTGAGTGATGCTGTTGTGGCGCTGAGTGATGCTGTTGTGGCGCTGAGTGATGCTGTTGTGGCGCTGAGTGATGCTGTTGTGGCGCTAAGTGATGCTGTGGTTGTGCTGAGTGATGCTGTGGTTGCACTGAGTGATGCTGTGGTTGCACTGAGTGATGCTGTGATGGCGTTGAGTGATGCTATGATGGCGTTGAGAGATGTTGTGTTGGTGCTGAGTGATGCTGTGCTGGCTCTGAGTGATGCTGTGCTGGCTCTGAGTGATGCTGTGCTGGCTCTGAGTGATGCTGTGCTGGCTCTGAGTGATGCTGTGCTGGCGCTGAGTGATGCTGTGCTGGCGCTGAGTGATGCTGTGGTGGCGCTGAGTGATGCTGTGGTGGCACTGAGTGATGCTGTGGTGGCGCTGAGTGATGCTGTGGTGGCGCTGAGCGATGCTGTGGTGGTGCTGAGCGATGCTGTGGTGGTGCTGAGTCATCCTGTGGTGGTGCTGAGTCATCCTGTGGTGGTGCTGAGTCATCCTGTGGTGGTGCTGAGTCATCCTGTGGGGGTGCTGAGTGATGCAGTGTTGGCCCTGAGTGATGATGTGGTGTCGCTGAGTAAAGCTATGGTGGTGCTGAGTGATGTTGTGGTGGCGCGGAGTGATGTTGTGGTGGCGCTGAGTGATGCTGTTGTGGCGCTAAGTGATGCTGTGGTTATGCTGAGTAATGCTGAGTAATGCTGTGGTTGTGCTGTGGTTGTGCTGAGTGATGCTGTGGTTGTGCTGAGTGATGCTGTGGTTTCACTGAGTGATGCTGTGGTTGCACTGAGTGATGCTGTGATGGCGTTGAGTGATGCTGTGATGGCGTTGAGTGATGCTGTGATGGCGTTGAGAGATGTTGTGTTGGTGCTGAGTGATGCTGTGCTGGCTCTGATTGATGCTGTGCTGGCTCTGATTGATGCTGTGCTGGCTCTGATTGATGCTGTGGTTGCGCTGAGTGATGCTGTGGTGTTGCCGAGTGAGAGATAGAGTGAAGATATAATGCCCAATTAGAGAGGGTGGTGAGAGAGAAAGAGAGAGAAAGGGTGTACATAGAATAAAGAGTGGAGCGGGATAGAGAGAGAGAAAGAAGGGTAGAGAGAGTGAATGAAGGAGTTTGAAAGAGAAACAGATAAAGGGGTGAGAGAGAATGAAAGGCTAAAAAAGATAGAGAGGGGAGAGTTAATTAAGTAGAGAGAGAATTAGAGAGGGGAGAGAGAGAGAAGGAGAGAGACAATAAGAGTGGGGGGGGGTGGAGTTTAAATAGAGTGAAGAAGTGACGCGGAAAAAGTAACCTTAAATATAGCTTTGTGCTTTGCGCGAATAAATATTAAAAAAAAAACAGTGAGAGACAAAAATACTGGTAATTAGGCTGTGACTCCCAATATAAAACAAATAGCGATATAAGGTGAAATCAACCCACCGAAGCAATATTTCTAACTAGACAAAAAAAGCTTGCATTTCAATGCTAATCGCTGTTGTTTTTCATGTGACTGTAGTCCAGGGCCGTCAGTTGGTAATGTGAGCTGCTGCTGCGATTGAAACATCAGAGTCCAGAGAGTTAATGAGCCATGACGAGGAAATGAGGAAGAGATAGGAAACAACAGATGGCAGCTGCGCGTGCACGCCATCGTGAACTCAAGCTGGTCGCCAGCCGAAAGCCAGTGTTTGCATTTCCAAAACCCGCTTACTAAAACTCTCGGCCAGACCAGCGCAAGCGCTGGTGCAGGCCGAGACCTAAACAGTCAATCATATTCTCTGATGGTAGTACAGGCACAAATTTCGATTTCGTTCTGAGCCCACTGTCCAAACTTAAGTTTGTATCAATAGTCAAATCTCTTAGGATTTCGCCCACATTAGGAGCGGGTCCCAAACTTTCATCCAATGACAATAATAATTGGAGATCTTGTATATCTCTGATTGTCTTATCACTCTTACTGGCTGTATAAATCGGCATTGGACACGGTTTGTAATTTGCATCAAAGTACTTTTTTAATTTCAATTTCCGTACATATTTGAAAAGATCAATATGTATTTGTGTGAAATTAGGTTTGGACATAGGACAAAAACTTAACCCTTTCTTTAACACATTTACTTCATCACAGGATAACTCATGTTTAGACAGATTAACAATGGAAACATCCTCAGTAACATTGATAGTAGATAGACGCAGGTTTTCTATGTCAGAGGACTCTATCCCCCTTCAGCATTCAGTTCTTTTGAGGGCGTGACGCTGATCTGAGGACTCTTTTTTTCTTGATTGGTATCTGTTTTTTCTACCACCTCTTCTTGTGCCCTTCCACCTATGTCTTTTTGTGGAATCCCACTCTGTTTCCCTTCCTGTATCTTTTGAGTTTGTCTAAAAAGAAGAACCTGACACAATATTGCTAGAATTTCCTAAATTGGTGTGTGTTTCCCCTCTAGCTTCACTGATTTCACTCGCTATGCTGGACAACTCAGATTCACTTGCCGATGAAGAGGCTACTTGTCTAGAATCACTGGGTTTGTCCATCCCCCTCTCGGTTTATTTGTGTAAGTTTGCGATTGTTTGCTATTCATGTGTGTTTGCTATTCACAAAGGACAGTCCTATCTTTTTATGGTCGAAGTACTACTAGTAAAATACCTTTGTGAATAGCAAACAATCTAAAACTTACACAAAAGGGTAAGTTTACCTTTGTGAATCAGGCCTTTTGTATTTCTCTTTTTAGTGAATGCCCCAGTCCCCCACGGGGTACCCACAACTCTGTATCTCATTGGGGGTCAAAAGGGTAGGCCCAAGGCCCCCATGGCCCTGTTGGCTCCCCAGCCAGCACCCATACTTGGGTGCCAGTGTGGGAGCCAGCTATAGATCTATGTGCATAGATCTGTGTGCTCTCCCTGGCAGGAGCATCAGTTCTTTCTGCTCCCTCCGGGCAGGAGCAATTCAGTTTCCCCTGCACATGTATTAAGAGGCAGGTAAGAACATTTTTTCCTTCATGTTGTGGGGGATGAGGTCTCCGGGACACAATTCTTGTGTGGGCCTCAGAAGATGGGGTCCCCGGGGTCATTACATGGCTTGGGGGGGTGAGTGGGGGGGAACACCCACTCCCCAAATAAATATATAAATATGCGCAGACCCCCAGGTCCTGGCACCTCCCTGGGGGTAATTCAATGAAATATGGGGCTACCATTTTTAAACATTTTTGTTGTCAGTGCCACAGTTCTCCCAAGAGACCGCAAAACCAAATCTGTTTTTTCTTATTTTGATGCCGCCCCTTATGTCCTTTTTAGGTCGAGCCTAGAGCCAGAGAGCATGCGCTGCTCCGCGAGACTTGCTGTACTGGAGTATGGAATAGAAGCCCCGCCCACTTTCCGCCCATATTTGTCATTGGCTTCTGTCTTTGTCCTTCATAAATGTATGCTTCTGATTCAGTAATCGACTTGTTAGTCCCTCCTTGGTACTGCCTTGTCTTCATTTGTAACCTCCCACGGCTACTGGCCCTTTTACTTCGGTTGTTACACGGTACGTGTTAATTAGTCTGTAAGCACTATTTTCTTTATTGAGTTTCTCTTACTTTAGGCAGGACGTGCACTGCTTTAGCTGGAATCGCTTGTGTTTTTTTAAGCAGCACAGTAGCGGTTTATCTTATAGTATGTGTTTTTAAATTGGCAACATGGGCGCCCGCTTTCTCCTTAACAAGGGCGCCCGCTTTCAATAACAACACGGGCCCTCGTGTCTGTTTCATCCCCCCACCCCACCAACCAGACCTAAAGCCCCGCCTCCTCCACGAGACTGTGTACGATATATACATGTACTTGTTTATTTTAGTTGTAGAGATGAATGGCTTGACTTGGTGACATTCTGGCCCAGCAGGCTTGTGCCTCTTCCTGCAGCCTTCATTAGTTTTATTCAGAAGGCACCGCGGTCCGAGCACTTGGGCGGATTTTATGGGCGTCTTTATCACAAGATCCATTGCATACACTTATGAGAGAGTTTGACGTAGCCAGTGGCGGGTAGTTTTTCAGCTGCTGGCAGCAGGCCGGCATGGTAGTTTGTTCGAGGGTCATGACCGCGAGCATCACACAGTTTTTCTTCCCTTAGTTACGGTGCATTGACTGGAGCTGTGTGGAAGTATGCTTTTTCATTTTCTGATGATGATGTTTATTTGCCTGCAATGACTAGGACTTGCAAACTGTGTCGGTGCACACAATCTTAGTTCGTTTTTTTGCACCAGCGTGTTTATATAGTGACTGGGGCTTACTGGGCCGTGTCAAAGCACGCACCCTGTGCTCACTGGTGCATGTTGTGTATGAATTAACTAATTGGATGCAAGGCAGTGTCGAAACACAAATGCAGTGTTCAACTTTGTGGTGCAAATGTATGCATGAATAGGCAGTGGAAAACCAGGCATCCGGTGCAGGAGGACCCTGGGGATGTGTGCACGGCTTGCAGCTGCTACTGGTTTCAAAGTTCCCCGGCAGGAGGCCTGAGGACATGCCGGTGAGGGATTTGAATCTCCCTGTGCTGGGAATTGACATAATCTTCCAGCCGAGGCCTTCAATTGCAAATCACTTCAAATACATGAATTCAATCATGTGTCTTATAACTGGGGGAGGGGTACGCTAAACTGGGGGGAGGTTGAGGCTCAGAGTTGGCCCCTCCCTTATCTTTTCCTGTAAGTTATTGTTGACATCTCACCATTGTATCTAGATCCAGTACCAAACTGACCTTTAGGGAAATCGATTATACTCGGATAAGCCATTGTTCCTCTCTTAGGTCTCTGCGATGCACGCATATCTGGCTTTTGGAAAATGTCCTGACCACACATTTCCCTTCAGCCGTTGTTCACAAAGTCATACAAAATGAATTGGCTCCTTGCGTCTTCCATACAGTAGCTGTATTTTATTCAACATTTAATATTTTTTTTTAATTGTCAAATGCCAAAGGCTCATGCTTTGCATTAGAATGATATGGTTTGCAGCTGTTGAGGGCTTCATGTATACACTTTACCATGCTCTGATACGGCTGCTGGGGTGCGCAACATATGATTTACCCTGACTTGTGCTTTGACCTGCACAGTCATGGAACATAAACTGTTTGACTGCTCTTCCAAACGTAGGCCTATTGTCATAGCGCTCAGTAGCACCTCGTGCCACTTTAATGACTAATGTTTTGTCCATGCCCAGAATCACATTCATGCAACGTTGTAAGGCTTGACTGTGCGGGTGTGTTACCAGTGGTAAGTTGTCTGGTTACCAGACAGCTTCATATACCCTGGGATGCAGTGCATCAGCTCCTAAAATATGCTAGATTATTAAAAGGGACACTAGTGGAGTATGGCTTTGAAGCCCCGCCCACTCCCCGCCCATATTTTTAATTGGCTTGTATCATTGTCCTTCGTAAACGCTGGCTTCCGAGTGGTTATTAGGCTTGTTAGTCCCGCCTTGGTACAGCCTTGTCTGCATTTGTTACCTCCCATAATGACTGGACCTTTTACTGGTGTTGTTACATGGTCTGCTTTAAAGGTTGGTGAACACTATTTTATTTAATGCTCTTGCCCTATTCCACCCACTAGCTCGCAGCATGCCGTGCGCTTTTACTTTAATTTTTACTAATAGTGGTCCGCTTTAACTATAGCGGCTGCATTTTTAAAATGTATTTATTTTAGCAGCGCGGTCCGCATTTAGAGGGTGCGCTCATTTATTTATTTTGTTAACTAGCGCCCATGATTTTTGGGACAAGATCTTGCTTTCTGCCAAATTCGGTGTAATCCATTCTGCCATTTCAGCCAGCACTGTCTTAACTTCCCTATGAAAAATGCATGTGGAAATTTTGTTTTGGGACCCTACCTTTTCTAGGCAGTTGCTTGACGGATCACCCCGAAAAGTTCCGGGAAGGAGCTGCAGTCGATTAACTTTTTTTGGAAAGTTTTGTGGTGCTTCCTATAGAAACTGACATTATAATTACACAGTGGTGACAGCCACTGTGTAACTAAGCAGTGTGTCTGTCCGTCCGTCTGTCTGTCTGTCTGGCTATCTCTCTACTCTATCTATTCACTAAAACACTAAGGGCCCAATTACGAGTCCCGCCAGACTCACGTGGGTACAGCGGTGGCGGTCTCCCGACCGTCCGATTACGACTCGGGAAGTTCAACTGCCATGGGACCTCTGCCGCCGCCAGGGAACCGCAGTTCCTTGGAGGTGGCGCAGCGATCCTGAGGCCGCAATATGCTTGGCAGGACTGCAGTGGTCCCACCAAGCATATTAAGAGTTTCCTCTCTGCCAGGGTTTACATGGCGGTTCCTCCCCATATAAACCCTGGTGGAGAGGAAAATACAGGGCCGTGTGGATGCACACAGGGAGGCACTACGTGTGCCTCGCTGTGTGCATGCACATCAGTTCCTGCACGGCATGGACTTTCGAGTCTATGCCATGCAAGAACTGTTTTTGACGTCCCCATTGCGGTGCCTGTTTTTAAAGGCACCAGCTTGGGAATGCCCAAAAAAACCCGGCATACACGAGAAAACTTGTGATCTGGCTGGCAGCCTCACCACGGTTTCGGCGGTGCTGCGGCGGGGCTGAGCTGTCCATCCAGGACGTACTATTGAGTATTTAATGGAGGGGCTGGGTCACGCGTCAATTTGGGACTGCCGTAGCCTCTGAAGAAGGAGTTAAATGTACTCTGAAAATAAAAATGAAAATGAAAATAAAATAAAAAAGAACAGGGCATGGTGGGGGTCCACGCATGGCAGGGGTTGGTTGGCCGTGGTTGGTTGGGCACAGGGCCTGGCTGCAGACATTTCGTAAGAAGATATTACTTTACAATAAAAAAAAACTTTGAAATTCACTGAAAAAAACAAGGATAAGTAGAATTATACTTAAGTCTTATAATAATTTAAAAAACTAACATTTATAAACCAAAAACACTGAAAATAAGCAGTAATAAGTAACTGACTTAAATATAACTTACATTGCTCTGATGCACTACTTATTACCGTCACTGATGACGTCTGAAATCTCCGGCAGTGCAAGTTATAACCCCCCCCATGTATTTCAGAGTTACTTAAATTCCATTTTTATACTTTTGTAGATGCATATCTCCTTAAGCAAATACAGAAATTAACTTTGTGAATAGTTTAATGTTAGCATATTAATTTGCAACTCCATTGTTCAGAAAGGAAGAACGGGAAAACAAGCACTGGCAAAGACAATCAACCTTGCCTGTGACAGTGAAGTGCAGAGATATTGGTTATGCCAATGCTTGTTCATTTTTCACATATTATATGGAAAAAACGATTGAACAATGGCCACACAGTGACCATCTCTGATTGTTTTTTGTTACATTTTATCTAAAAAAACACTTCAGCATGGCCGCCGTGCCTGCAGACGCATGCGCATGGACTGTGGACATATTGCAATGTTCGTTGTGATAAAGTATAGCAAAGAACCATTTTACTGATGGCCACTATGTATACCCACATAGATGCATGTAAAGGAGGCCATATTTTTTGTTATACTTTATTAGGAATTCACTGTTCTAAGATGGTGGAGGGCCATTTTTGACTGGTAAATGCAGTGACGGATGCTGTGAATAACAAGTGGTGGGCAGCGCATGGGGCAGCGTGCGGGGGATAACAATAAAAATAATTACTTACCTGCCGTTGACCCTGCTGGCCGCCTCTTTGCTCCTGTGCTCCGGGCAGTCCATGGGCCACACAGCACAGGCTCCCGGACTCCAAACCCAATCTATACGCTGCTCTCATGCTATTACCAAGCATGATAGAAGCGTCGGGATTGGCCTGAGCTGGCTGGTTTGATGCTCGCTCAGGGACAGGGAGCCTGTGCCTTGTTTCCACCCGGCTGTGCAACACAGCTGGGTTGGAGAAATATAAGTGCGCATGTCGGTTTGGATGTCCTAAGACAGCCATCCAAACTGACGTGCGCACTTACAAGTGTCCACCACTCCTCCTCCTTGCTGCTGTCCATAGGCATAGAGGTTGGCCCGGCCCTGCCCCACCCAACCCGAGACTTGTATTTGCTCACTAAGTGAAAAATAAAATGATAATAAATTTGTTTTATTTTTTTATTTTTCACCTGCTGGCGTTGAGCAGGGGGGATTGCGCTTCTCCGCTATTATGGAGGAATCACCGCTTGGTAAATAAATAATAAACTATGTGAGGGATGTCACACACATAAATCAAACTGACTGATCAAGGAGCAGTGTGTAGCTGTGAAGACCTAGCTCATTAAAAAAAAAAATCAAATAAAAAAAGCAGATAGTTTGGAGGCGGGAAGAGGATTGGTGGAAGAGTACAGAAGAGCCCTGGGGAGGAGTGGAGAAAAGTGAGAGAGAAAGGTAAGGTCATGGAGGGTCAGGAGAGCAGCGATAAGCAAGGATAGAGCAGTGGCGTAACAATAGCCCCTGCGGTGCGGGAGGGGCCGCTCCAGCACTGTGCACAGGTGGTGGACCCCTGGCCTGAGAGCACCTGACGGGGCCCTAAGCATGGACGGCCCCTCCCTGTACTTTGCAGGGTGGGGCCCCTCAAGTTTTGTTATGTCACTGGAAAAGAGGGAGAAGCAGGAGAAAACAGTCACTCAAGCACTGGAATACCATTACTCATAGGAGGCAGAAGGACACAGAAACATTCGGTAGAATGAGGTGAGAAAGCCCATCACCTGTGGGTTATTTAATCTGTGCTTGACAATGTCTCAAGCCAATGGCTACAAGAGGAAGTACACAAAAAGCCAATGTTTTGAAGTGGACTGACAAAAGCCCACTCTAAGATTATGTTAAAGTATTAGATGCAATAGGTCCTTTAACGACAGATAGTTAACGCTGTTTGTAAGTGAGAACTAGAGAGCTTTCCTTTATATAGTGCGTCACTTTCTCACCTCCTACCCCTCTTTGTGTGAATGTATATTGTCCTTAATGCCAAGCTGCAAAAAGTAAAGTGTGCTCACAGTGGGAGATACATCATGGTGCTGCACGCAATTTAGCAGTGCCACACTGCATCATTTAAAAAACATACAGGGATGCGCCGTATTTACAAGAATATGGAGCACCCCTGTGTTTTATAATAAGCTGCCTAGCGCCAACACAGACACCCTTGCGCCATAGAGCAAGGGTGTCTGCGTTGCAGGGATGATTCCCTACAATGCAGGCACCCTTGCACCATGGTGCAAGGGTGTCTGTGTTGCAGGGACGATTGTTTATGTGAAGGAAAGGGACACCTTCCTGCACATAAACAATCTTTAAAGGCGATTTGCTCTTTCTATGTGTGCTGCAAAATGCAGCACACATAGAAAGAGCAAAAACGAAGAGAAATAAAAGTATTTCTGCTCGTTGCGCCAATCTAACGCCTGCAATTCAGTGGCATTCGTTTTTGGCGCTGCCTCAGAATAACAGATCTTTGTAAAACTGGGGCAGCGCCAAAAAGCAATGGCTATTGCGGTGGAACACCCACAGCAACACCTATTGCATGCCCCTTTCACACAGATACCTGCATGTAAGGGGACGATATTTAGAAAGCAGCGTTAAGCCTCGCAAACTGGCTTAACGCTGCTTTGTAAATATGGAGCAGAGAACTGCGCCACCCGAACTTCGAAAACAGTGACGTTCCGGTGGCGCAATGCCCTTGTAAATGTGCCTCATTGTTCCCCTGTTGCTACACAAGCTGCTGCTGCAATTTTTTCAAACAAGGCTCTTGGATCCTGTGTATGCCATGGAGGCAATCACTCAGTCAAGCCGTGTATTTATTATAAGGTTTCTGAAATAAACAATTAAGAAAAATAGAAAATGCACCCACCTTTATACACGGACACACACATAAACTTGCCCACAATTTTATACTTTTATTTCAAACAATTACATGACTTTGATACTATGCAATATGATGCGACGCGTAGCGTCTATGAGCCTGTGAAGTGCTTAATCTTTTGAGGTGATTGTCATTATTTCAGTAGCCTCTTGCACGGCTTTGTAATTAGGGCTTCTTTTATGGATGCCTCATGGTATAATTAAGTATGCGCCCTTTCCTTTGAGCAGGAAGATGAAGGCCTTTTTATATTTTCATTGCCTTCTTCTGTTTAATATAGGTCTTAGTCACTTCCTCCCTTCATGTGTGTACTTGGGACGGACAAAAGAGAAGGCAGCCACAATTACTCGCTTTTCTTCTGTAAAATTCTGCTCTCCGTCTGTGGAGGCTGTTAACTGGTTCATCTGTGCTCACGTGGAGAGGAGGTGGCGTAACGGCCAGAGCGACGACTTTGGAACTTGGGAACTAGGGGGCATATTTATGAGCGCTTTGCATTATGCTTGCACCATGCAACGTGGTACATGCGTGACGCAAACCTTTAAGTCATGTTTTTGAAGCCACGGAAAGTCACTTTGCATGACTTTGAATGGCTTAAAAAATATGGAGTAATGCAATGCAGTGCAAATCGCTGCCTTGCAATACTCTGCGCAAGGGAGGCGCTCCATCGGCCTTGCGGTTTGTGTTCCCATGCAACGCTCATGGTTTTTGACTCATTCTCTGTTTTACCAAACCTGGGAATGCGCCAAAAAGATACGCCTCCAAAAGGAAGGCGTAAAGAGGAGAAACATGTTTATTTCTCCTTGTTTTTTCCTCTTTCTATGTGGGCTGCATTCTGCAGCACACATAGAAAGAGGAAACAGCCTCTGAGGATTGTTTTTGTGCAGGAAGGTGTCCCTCCCTGCACAAAAACAATCCTGTCTACAATGCAGTCACCTTGCACCATTCACCCTTGCACCATGGTGCAAGGGTGCCTGCGTTGGCACTAAGCTGCCAAAACTACAACAGCACAGTGCAAGGACAGAAATGGGTCGTATTGGAAAAATATGGTGCATTCCTGCCCTTTCCCTGTGACGCAGGTGACTTGCTGCGCTTCCCTGCACCATAAAGGTCATAAATATGGCCCTTAATCTCCCTGTGTCTAACAAAATGTTTTTTATATTTTCTTGTCTAATATAACTGGTGCTCATGTAAAGCGCTCCAATACCTTGGGTCAAGTTTGCGCCATATAAAGCTGAAAAAAGACTCCTCCACAGTTCAGAATACTGTTTGTTTTCGAACTAGGGCTCTCGTGCTTGATGTTGTTTAAGGTGTAGAAATAAAGATATGCTAGCTATATGACTGTTAAATTCCTTTCAATTGTAGTTAATTAACTTGTTTTATTTCAAAGGGATCTAAACCAGTCTATTGTTCTAAAGTATGATGAATTTCATTTTTTTCAATTTTCTTGAACTTTGTAGTCAGTTTTTTTGTATGGTTCTTTGTGGAGCCAATCGTTAATCTGTCTTCAATATTGTTTTTCCAAGTGTGATATTAACTTCTTTGAAAATGTTTCAACGCTGTACATAACTATGACTATTAAGATTTGTAAGGTACAATATTCAGGCATATTCTTTTGCCCTTATAGTTTGTACTACAGCTTCTCTTGATTCTCTGCGAGTCTCCCTGACTCTCTCGGGTAGGATGCAAGGTTCTTTCTGTCTTCCATCTGGTCCTAATACCAGGGCACATTAGTAAAATGTGATACATGTCCCTGCAACAAATACTTTCATCGGTATCACAGATTATCTGGGCTGGAAGAGCTTGCACGTAATCCCTAGCCCTTGAACATCACTGTATTTTAAACACCCAATACTATCTTGGGATGATACAGTGCACTAAAAGGTACTTTTTTGGGGAAATTGCCACAAAACACTTATAAGTCATTAAAGGAGATTTGTTTGTGTGCCCACATAACAGAGGATCCCAATCCACAAAAGAAAATCTACTCCCTGCAATACACGCACACACAGAAATAGGTTTGCCATGATGCATATGTTTCAGAATATACAGCGTACATAAAGAACATGCATAGATTTCTAAGTGTAAAAGTATATGACAAGACGCTGTCTTATAATAATGTAAATCAGAGAGTGTGAACTTGGTTGTGAAACTAAAATGGAATGTTACTACACGTAACATTGCATTAATAGCTTATTGGTACCTCCATATACATAATGCAGGCAGAAAAATATGCAGCATACACATACTCTGTGACCATTCCGAATGCTGGCGACAATAACAATCTAAAGCACCTAGATACAAGCTACAAACAGAGCTCTTCCCTCTTCTCCTTGTAGTGCATGTTGTTTTGGATTCAGACCGCCTCAGCTTCACTAAAAATGCAGAAAAGTCCCACTCAAGTCAAAGAGGAACTTCACTGAGAATGAGGCAAAAATTGTTGTAATCTTTGTAGTTAACTACAACTGTGAACTACATTGTCTGTCTCTGCACAGCATCCGTGGATCTGAGAAGCATGCCGTCTTAGAATGCCACCAGCAGCTGAAGAATGAGGGTGAATTGTAAGAGATAAGTAAAAATTGACAAGATGAGAACAGACTTGGGTAGAATAAGTTTTCCAGGATAGAGATAACAACTGTTGATTGACCTGCATCGTGCCCTCTACTCAAACCCATAGAGCAGCATATCCTTTCCACCGTGTGCCCCCACCAGCTAGGCAATTTTAAATCGACATCTTTTATTCTGCCTTGTGGGGTCCCACAGGGCTCTTCATTGAGTCCCACGCTTTTTAATATATATGTGTCCGAGTTAGCACCCTTGATCAGAAGCTTTGACCTAGTTCCAACCTCGTACGCTGACGATACCCAGTTGGTCATCTCGACCATAGACAAGGATGTTGACCACTCTAACAAATTGCAGGATTGCATGGTCGCCCTGAGCAATTGGATGGACAGACACTGCTTGAAGCTTAATTCGAACAAAACCGAGGTGGTACTATTTGGAAAGCTTTCTCCTCAGTGGTCCCCTGCTTGGTGGCCAACCACATTGGGCTCTCTTCCTACACCGGTAGAAAAGGTTAAAAATCTTGGAATTATAATAGATGATAAGCTTAATTTCAAATCCCAGGTTTCAAAGGTGGTGTCTTCCAGCGTTTCTGACAATTAAAACTGTGCGGAAAATTCTTCCTTTTATTCCCAAAAATACTAGGAAAATTGTTTTATCCACCTTGGTTTTATCTAAGTTGGATTACTGCAATTCTTTATATATAAACTTACAGGTGAACCAACTTAGAAGATTACAGGCAGTGCAAAATGCAGCGGCTAGATTGGTGCTTGATGTCCCCAAACATCAATCTATTAGGGATGGAATCCGAGAATTGCACTGGCTGCCAGTCGCCCAACGTGTGAAATTTAAGGCTCTTTGTATAGCACACAAGGCACTTTATAGACAAGGTCCTCGATTTTTATGGCACTGTTTTAACTGGTATTCCCCACCAGAGTTTTACGTTCGACTAATGGATTTCTGATGTCTGCATCCAGAGTTAGAACGATGAACTGGGGAGGGAGGAGTTTTAGACATAACACTATAAGGCTGTGGAATTCACTTCCGCTCGCCCTCAGGAGGATTTCCTCCCTACTTGAGTTCAGAAAAAATCTTAAAACATGGCTTTTTAAATATTAGTCCCCCTTTTTTTTACAGTATGCAGTCCGTAGCGCCTAGACACCCAAGGGTATTAGAGTGCTTTCGAAATTATTATAACATAACATATAACATACCCTGCTGGCTCAGGATACTACAACTGTCAGGCCAGGTAATGACTCATTAGTCCAGGCAGGGCCAGCTTTAGGGCAGTGCTACCGGTGCAGCCGCACTGGCTGTTGACCTGTGGAGGGGGCGCTGACCTCAGGGGGCGGCGCTGTGTTTAGCAATAACTTATGATTGGAAAGATGAGGGGCACTTTTGCCCGGTGGTACTGAGAGACTCCGAGGAGGCGGTCATGGGGTGTGGGGCAAATGATTGTCACACCGGATGCCACCAGCGCTAGAGCCGGTCCTGAGTCCAGGTAAGCTTTTCCCTTGTTGTTGAACTAGAGTGTCATGTCAGCAAACTTGTCACAGTAATATGCCACATCCAGTTAAGCTAATAAAGGAAATAGCCTCAGTGGCCTTGTATTAGTGAGGGAGAAAAGCACACTGCAAAGGCATATCGATAAGCTCTCTATACGCATTGCTCCTCCATCTTCGGTATGTTCTGTTTACTATTCAGAGGTCCCAATGTATCTTCGTTCACAGCTGCAGTCACTCATAGCCCCCTTACATCACTTCAATACTCTACTAGGATGTATAAGGTGGGCCCTCTGCAAGCAGGACATCCGCTTTGTGTTCTCCATGAGCTAGATATGCCTCTAGCGCCACGGCCTCAATTGCTCTGTGTGATCTCATTCAGTACAGTTTAAACAGACAACAGCTAACACATGCACATCACTGATATTTGTCGGGCAGGATGTGGTTGCTAATATTATCCATGTTCTCACATCAGCGATGTGTCAGAACCTAAGGGCCAGATGTATACACTTTTTGGTAAGCGATTTCTTAATAGCGATTACATTCGAATCAGATTGAAAGGCAAGAATAGCTGGCTAGAATTAATAACGCCAAGGGATGCAACCATTTTTAAGGGTTTGAGGTGTCCTGCTAAACTGCATGATAGATTTCAGCTGACTTTGCCCATGGTACAATGTAGACCTGTCACTTTGCATGATATCAATTACAGATAATACAATGTTAACAACGACTCATGTCTAAGAAAGATGCCACATACCCTATGTTACTTCTTGAGAAATTAGAACAGCTCCCATTCACAATAGCATAAACAACTTCCGCTGTCTGGTTAATACATGGCATAATATATTTGCTAATTTCAACATTTCAATTAACAGCTTGCATTAAACATTTCCCTGTCGGTACTTATGAAACCCTAGGAGGCAGCTTCATTCATGAATTATGGTCACTCCCTTTTTTTTATTGTTGCGAACGTGCTACCAGGTAGGTCTTCCTTACTGGAAAGGAATGTGACTATTCTGTTGGACATTCACTTGTTTGTAAACACGTTACCATTCATGGCGCATGTAACGCGTCAGTAGCTAATTTGACCTGTTTTATAAAAGGAATACCAGCCTCTTCAATTGTCCCCCTTATTAAAGTTCTTTCAAACAGAAGCAATATAATGTTAAATGAGCAGGATTATTGTGGAACGAAAGCTGGGATCCCATATATTATATTGGTTTCCCAAATAGTGACTTACTGCAACAACATGCTCTTCCCTCCACTCAAAGCGGTTTTGATAGCTCGTTGTGACCTTCCATTCCAACTTTGAAGGCAGACTTTAACAAGCTAAGCAGACTCAAATCTCTATTGTTGCAAAAAGATGTAGCACTAACATCTGCTTGAGAAACTTTTGAATTGCAAGTTGCAAGGACATTGAGTGAAATACAGTCCTTATTAAACACCAGCCTCCCATTATATTTTGGTGAATTAGTTAATCGCATTTTTAATGCATCTAATACTGTTGGCCTTGCACACTTATTTAAAGTTAGTGGTTCTGGCTTAGTCAGTTCCTTCCGAAAAATCTTTGGAGTAATACCGGCTATTATTCATTCCCTTTTTTTCAGTGTGTTCAGGGGCATACCATTGGTGTTGTTCCTCATTTGTGGCATTTTGATTCTATTTTTGCTCCTCTGCAATGGATGTTCCATCTTCAAGACCTATGGAACTACCACTGATCCAGCTGTGCCGTGAGCGCATGCTAAGGTTCTCCAGAATCTTACTGCTCCAAGAACTGGACATTGACTGGTCATTGACATTCCGACCTCTCTAATTTGCGTGTGTCTAACCCGTGTTACATTGCGTATGGTGCCCCTTTGAATGGGCACTGGATATTTGCCTGGCTCTGGAAACGCCGGTTCCTGTGGACATGAACCTGTTGATGAGTCTTCTAACAACCATTTTTGGTGTAGTCCCATGGGCTTGCGGCTGCTGCACAATGCAAGGTATGAGCCCCTCCCTTCAGAGGAGATGAGTGCTTCGGCACATGACACATTGAACCTTGGCTCTACTAACATGGATGCAGGTTGCCTAGATACGTCCTCAGCACCGGTTGATAACGAGGATCATGTCTGTTCCCTGGACGATTTAAACTGGGCAATTGCGGCGGCGTTGTCTGCGGAGATGGAATCAATCCTGGATTCTCTTTCTATTAAAATCATGGAATACTTCATGGGTACCTCCGACACACCTTAATTTGGACATGTTTACGAAATTGACATGTTATGCTTTTTTATTATCATTATAATTTTTTTGTATAACATTCTTATTAGTAAAGCATTGAATTTGCTTAGCTTATGATTTACGTTTTTATCATTTAGTTAGTCACTAAGTTACTTTCCCAACCAAGGAGGGGGTGTGATGAGTTCCCTTTAGGGCCTACTTAGTTCTCCCTTATTCAGTTCTCCTTTCTGGGACTCAGTCTGAACATTTCATACAAGGTCAAACAACATCGTGCCCTGTTTTTTCTGTGATTGGTTAGCAACATAGCTTGGCATTTAGACACAACACAGAAGAACAGCTGCTGTTTTCAATTGAGGCACCTCTTATCACATACACCAAGACTTGCCTTTTGAAAACAGAGAGGAGGATTCTTGCAGAGAGGAAAGGTCCTGGTATGGGTGCACTAGCTATGCGCAACCTGAGATGCAGACCACCTAACTACAAATGCCAGGTATGGGGCCAGTTCTCAACCCTGAGATCACTGATATATCACAGTCCTCGTAGTGAGGGTAGGCTTAGACAGATATATAATATGAAAAAGCAGAATAGGAGCTGCACCACTGACAAACAGCCATATGTACAAGTCAAGAAACAGGCATCACGGTAACATAATTAGATGAAAAACATCTGTCAATACAATGCATATGTTATTCTCTTCTTTATTGAGGTTTGTTCTGTTCATAAAAACCATCAGCCAACGCGTTTCGTCCTTTTTTAACATAGGACTTCTTCAGGGCACTATCATAGTAAAGCGTCAGACGCAATCACTGAAATACACCTTAGCTAAGGGCATTTTTCAATATATATATGCCAATTGCAGGCATCTGTTCAGCACTTGGAAAAGCCCTCATCAGCCAGGATAGCTTGTCTCCAGTGGCATGGAGAGCACGGGACCCACGTCTGGGCATACCCGTCCCACTCGGGGTGACAAATGCAAAAACAACAATTGATGGACAGAATGCAGAACAATGTCGTACATTCACCCCAGTACAGAGGTCTGGGCCTAAATCCATCGTTTTTTTGCTCACCATTCCAGTTTGAACCCAGCCATATGCAAATCAGTCTTGACCCTGCCCCCAATGGGAACAGTCCAGCCCGAACTGCCAGGCCAGGTCCTCCCTGGACTGGAAACAAGCATCCTAGGACCGGTTTCGGGCTTTCAGCCCTCATCAGCCAGGATAGCTTGACTCCAGTGGCATGGAGAGCACGGGACCCACGTCTGGGCATACCCGTCCCACTCGGGTGACAAATGCAAAAGCAACAATTGATGGACAGAATGCAGAACAATGTCGTACATTCACCCCAGTACAGAGATCTGGGCCTAAATCCATCGTTTTTCTCACCATGCCATTCCTGTTTGAACCCAGCCATATGCAAATCAGTCTTGACCCTGCGCCCAATGGGAACAGTCCAGCCCGAACTGCCAGGCCAGGTCCTCCCTGGACTGGAAACAAGCATCCTAGGACCGGTTTTGGGCTTTCAGCCCTCATCAGCCAGGATAGATTGACTCCAGTGGCATGGAGCGCACAGGTCCCACGTCTGGGCATACCCGTCCCACTCGGGGTGACAAATGCAAAAACAACAATTGATGGACAGAATGCAGAACAATGTCGTACATTCACCCCAGTACAGAGGCACAGGGTCAAGACTGATTTGCATATGGCCAGGTCTAAACTGGGGTGGCATGGTGAGCAAAAGAATGATGGATTTTACCCAGATCTCTTGACTGGGGGTGAATGTTTTGATTTGTTCTGCATTCCGTCCATCAATTGTGTGTCTTTTGCTTCCTCGCCCTAAGTGCGCCGGGTATGCCCAGGCGTGGATCTCGGGCTCACTGTGCCACTGGATTCAAGCTATCCTGGCTGAAGAGGGGTGAAGCCCCGAACCGGTCCTAGGATGCTTGTTTCCGGTCCAGGGAGGACCTGGCTTAGCAGTTCGGGCTGGACTGTTCCCATGAAGCACAGGGTCAAGACTGATTTGCATATGGCCAGGTCTAAACTGGGGTGGCATGGTGAGCAAAGAATGATGGATTTGACCCAGATCTCTTGACTGGGGGTGAATGTTTTAATTTGTTCTGCATTCCGTCCATCAATTGTGTGTCTTTTGTTTCTTGACTTGTACATATGTCTGTTTGTCAGTGGTGCAGCTCCGATTCTGCTTTTTTGTTTCCTATCCCGTTGAGAAGGGAGGCGCTTCTGGACAGGGGGCGCATTCGGAGATTTGCACACAAGATTGCTCTGAATGTAAAATATTTTGGTGATTAACGGTATGGGTGCTGTACATGTGTTTTTGGTCCACTGTCCATACTCTTAGCTTCTAGATATATAATATGCCATGGTAGGGCTTTTCATTGTATACAGTTTACTCGTAATGTTGATTACTCTGCTCAGTTGGATATTTTTTCTAATTGCAGCACTGTTGTTTCATAATAGAGCACAATAGTTTCAATAAATATTGTAAACTTCCCTCGTGTCTTTATTTTGTTTTTTATGGACATGCATGAGTGGGAAAACAAAAGGTGACAATCTGTTTCCACAGTTCCCTTGGGGACTAGAGAGTTGCGTTCTAGGGTGCCAATTTACCTGTTACTCAGGAAAGGTTAGGAGGTCAACTAAAGCTCTATGAGCTAGTCGGATATGGGCCCATAATTACTGATGTGGTATGGTGAGTCGGTCCCTACATTCTGACGTCCTGTGGTCCCAGGTATAATTCTGTTTCCAACCAGAATCCCGACAACAATGTTATTGTTCGGGGCGTGGCCAAGCCGAGCGATAAGATGGCCGCTTAAGCTCTCGGCTCCGCCGACCGAGCGAAATATCCGTCGAATATCCGCCTCTAATTGCCTAATTAAGGGCTCCCACACCGTAAATCTAGCACCGGAGGGGCTGCTGTACAGTTTCAGGCCACCCACGGCCGGATCGAGGGTGTGTAGCGGCGTTGGCGATATCTGCGCCATCGGACCGGAGCGGGGTGAAGACGCGTCCAGGCGGCCTGCCGGCCGGGAATATCACCAGCGTGTTGCTTCGTCGGCGCGACCGCCTCTTGCTCGGGGCTGGTGCGCGCTTGGGTGCGACACCCCACCGAACCTCGTGGGAGGTCCCGGACCGCGAGGACAGACTACGTATTGCCGCTGGCACCCCCGTGGACATAAGGCGCTAAGAGCGGCGTGAGCAACGGAGGAGCCGCCGGGGGCGGGATATCACCATCAGTGGCACCATTGCTGACGGCCTCCACCGGAGCGAGTGTGGAACCGGTGAGTGCCTGGGGATCACTTGTTGGACCCTCACCCGACCCCGGCATGATCACGGACATACGGGGCAGAGATCACGGTACCGCTACACTGCTGGAACTGCAACGCGGCCGCGTGTCTGCCGCTGCTGCCCCGCGCATGACACAGTGCGGACTGAGGCTGTCTCCCTGACCTGTGGCTCGCTCGTTAAGGGGCCCGCTGACCAGGACATTTCTGTGCCCCCCATGGCAGCTTGTGGGCGCTGCTTTGCCATCCTGCCCTCTTGCCCGATGAGAGCTGAAACCGCCAACGGACACCAGCGGTGTACCCCCCCCACTATCAAAATTGCCTTACTGCGCCGTTGAGGCGCCTTCTCGTGGTTGGGGAGGTGCGCACCTGCTGATATCCTGGTGCTGGAAGGGGATTTGTGTGCGTGACTCCAGCGGTCAGCACCTGTGTTATCCATCGCCTGACCGGATGGGAAGAGTATTGCCGGGCTGCTCATTGGACCGTCAGGAAGGCATCGAGTGACCCCGAGAGTTGGTGGAGGTGCGGGGCCGGTGTTGAGGCGCCGTGGTGTTTCCCGTCCCGCTGTTTGACTGTAGGACCGCTGCATCTGCTCCTCCTTATGGGTAGGTGAGATTTGGGGCTGATCTTCGACCGGCTGTTCATCAGGCAGGAGGCTCATGGATCAGGACACTGCCGCGACCTTATACGGATATCTGCGTAGAGGGTGATACCTGCTTGCTTCCGCCTTGGTGGTGAAGGCGTTTCCGGCTGTGAGATCTCGGAGGCCCGCACTTTGGAAAATTGTCAGTCTGTATAGCATGGAGAAGAGGACTTTGGAGTTCTGCTGCTGACTACCTCACGTGGTGCCGATCACCGATCGTTAGTGAGCCCCCCCGGAGAGTGTTGCATAAGTTATGGCAGGGGGACGCAGCTCGCGGACGGCCCTCCAGACTAAACTGACGAAGTATGCATGGGATGGAGGCCCGACGCGAGCCCTAAAGGGGGGTCAACCACGACCGACAAATCTGAACCCGGTGGGAAGCAGAGGGAACCGACTCTGCATGATATCCTTGAGGCCATCACTACCGTCCGCACGTCACTGGAGTCGCGCATTGACTCAGTGTCCACCGAGGTGTCCCTCATCAGAGAGGACATGCGCTCCATGAACTCACGTTTGAAAGACGTCGAAATCAAGGCACCATCCCTGGTGGAGGACACGTCCGAACTGCAGAAAAAGATGGAGGAGCTACAAACACATGCCACTAAACTAGAAGCGCAGCTGGACGACTATGAAGGGCACTCCAGACGTAACAACGTCTGCATAATTGGGGTGCCTGAACGTGCAGAGGGGCCTTCGGCAGATCTTTTCGTGGAGGAGCTGATCACTACCTATCTCAAGCCCAAGGGACTCTCCAACTCTTTTCAGAGTTTTTCAGAGGCATCGGGTGCCAGGGGGCCGGCCGCGGCCCGGGGCCCCCCCGAGGCCGCTTCTTGCTAGAATCTTCAACTTCTAGTTTGGGGGGGCGGGAAGTTTTGTTACCGCCGAGCAGGGAGGCAGGGTTTGGGGAATGCACATTGGGTCTGCGGGATGGGGGGAAGGGTTTGTTTTTGTGTTTTGGTTTGGGCATTGTTGTTGTGCAGGCATGGTTTGTATTCTTGAATTCAGATGTCAACCGCAGTAGACACGGCGTTAGACACACTCTTATTGACCATAAAATTCAGCACTGTAGGAAAATCCATACGTGTACTCCCCCCTGGCTTGTTCCTCCCCGGAGTATCTTATGTCTCTAATTTCGACTGATGGGTACCTCGAGTAGACAGAAACTTACTTTGCTCTCATGGAATGTGAATGGGTTGGGGGACAGAATAAAGAGAGGGGTGGTTCTCCAATTCCTGAAACGACACTTACTGGACGTCGTGTTTCTACAGGAGACCCACCTGTTGGGCAACGATTGTAAGGCCCTGTCATGATGGGGTTTTCAAATGGTGGCCCATTCCGCTTTTGGTTCAGGCTCCCGAGGGGTGGGCATCCTTGTTCGCAAATCCTTCCCCTTAACGATTAACTCGGTCCGCGAGGACCCACTGGGTAGATTCGTAGCCCTGTCTGGAACTTCGGAGGGAGCCATCCTCAACTTGGTCTCAGTATACATTCCACCGGGCATCCACACGCAAGCCTTTATTGATCTCGGCGACCTTCTCCTGGGCCTTCCCGAAGGGCGTTTACTGATTGGTGGGGATTTTAACTCTATTGTCTCGGACTCCCTGGATCGCTGGCCCCAGAAAGACCTACCGGTCTCGCGTAAATGGATCCATAGCTTCTTGGGTGCATTGGGACTGGCGGATGTCTGGAGGTGCCTGCACTCAAAGGAACTCCAATACACACACCTATCGGGTCCCCATGGCACCATGTCACGCATTGACTATGTGCTTACTCTTACACATCATCTTCATATCGTCAAAGAAATACGGCACTTGGCCAGGGGCATATCAGATCACTCCCCCATATTGTGCAGAATAGAGGTAGGGGAGCCCTCGGTCGGCCGTGTGGCACCGATCAACTCGTGGTATCTCATGACCCCCTTAGGGATAAGGTTCTGACTGAAACAGACCTGTATTTCCAAGAAAACCTGGGATCAGTCAGCTCTTCCGTCTCGCTTTGGGAGGCCTATAAGACTGTTGTCCGCGGGATGGTCCTGGGGCAAATTTCAGGGCAACGCAAGGAAAAGGCGGCCGCCGTGACGCGTATCGAGGGCGAGGTCCTAGAGTTGGAACGCACAGTTAGATCGCATGACTCGGAAGAAGTGCGTCAACAGCTTCGCATTAAAACTAAGGAGCTCTTGGACCTAGCCACGGATGCGGCTAAGGCACAGTATCGGGCTACCCGTAGCAGGATCTACGATGTAGGCGAAAAGGCAGGCAAATTGTTGGCCTGGCTAGATCGGAGAGATGGGGCACGGCGCGTGGTGGCTGAAATTGCCATCGATTCACATTCCCGAACCACAGCTCCGCAAGACATAGCGGATGCATTTGGTAATTACTACCACACCCTGTACTCTTCCAGTACGACCCATTCGGAGGAAGAGGCTTCTTCCCTCTTACGTGATATACGCATGCCGGTGGTCACAGAGGAGGAGAGTCTTGACTTAGACCAAGACATTACAGCGACCGAAGTGGAGAGGGCCATCCACGATCTGCGGGGGGGAAAGCGTCGGGCCCTAACGGGATCCCCATAGAATTGTTTAAGCTAACGGCGGGCGTGACCGCCCCTTTTATCACCGCCATGTTCAAGGAAAGTAAAGAGCTAGGAATCCTTCCTGAAGATCATAGACTAGCCAATATCATTGTTATCCACAAAGCGGGTAAACCCGCCGATCAGTGTTCCTCATATAGACCCATGCACTCCTTAATTGCGAGGCTAAGATCCTCGATCCTCGCAAAAGTCCTCGCCACTCGCTTGCTATCTGTTCTTCCCAATTTGATTCACCCGGATCAATCCGGGTTTATGCCCGCAAGAAATACGTCTCTTAATCTCCGCAGACTGCACGCAGTGCTATGTAGAGCAGATACGATCAGAGAAGATACAGTTGTGGCATCCCTGGACGCTGCTTCGGCCTTTGACACCATAGAATGGCCATACATGTTCGCTGTGCTACGCAAGCTAGGATTTGGTCTGGAATTTATTAACTGGGTGCGTCTATTGTATTGTCAACCGTTGGCGCAAGTGATTGTAAATAATCGAAAGTCCCCTGTCTTCTCTCTCGGTCGGGGCACCAGGCAAGGTTGCCCCCTGTCACCGCTCCTTTTTGCTTTGGCCTTGGAACCTCTCGCAGCTTGGACCCGCCAGGCCCCCGCCATTTGAGGCCTTAACTGGGCATGTGGCTGGGAGGACCGTATATCACTGTATGCAGATGATATCCTGCTCTATCTCGCTTCCCCGGCGAGGTCCCTTAATGTGGTGATGGATATCTTTCACAGCTTTGGCAGATTCTCAGGCTATAAGATCAACTGTTCGAAATCGGTCCTCTATGTCCTTAGTGGGCAGAGACCTCGACTTCCCCGGGGGTGCCAACTGACGGAGGCCATTGATGGCTTCAAATATCTGGGGATCTGGGTATCTAAAGACCTGACGCGATTCTATGACACTAACCTCCGGCCACCACTAGAGCGCCTCAAATCTGACGTTCTACACTGGAAATCGCTCCCCCTGACCCTCCTTGGACGTGCAGACCTATTCAAGATGATGTCCCTCCCCCGTCTTCTGTACGCGTTACAAAACACACCCCTTCCAGTCGCGGCATCCTACTTTAAAGAGTTGGAGGGCACAGTGCGGGACTTGCTGTGGGAGGGTAAGCCACCCCGCATAGCCACGCACAAGCTCACACTGGGATGGTTCGATGGTGGCATCGGACTCCCAGACATGAAAAGATACTACTGGGCCTCGCAGCTCGCTGCCATTAACCAATGCACCTACAGGCGACATGATGACCCGGCATTTCGGATTGATCGATGGCTCCTCCCGGGGGGTGGGTTCGCGGGTGCACTCTATACAAAATCCCAGGAAAAAGTCTTGACCGGCCCGACAAAACACGCTGTGCACATATGGAAAGAAGCCACTAAAAGCCTGGGTTGGAAGGGTAAGCTTACTCAGGCCACGCCACTTTGGCACTGTGACCAGCTGGGTCGGCTGTCGCGCTCCTTGGGGTTCGACAAATGGGATACCATCGGTATCTCCAGAATTGGAGACCTCTGGAGATCTGGGAATGTCATATCGTTTTCTCAATTAAGTCAAGAGTATGAAATGGCCAGCTCCGAGCAGTTCAGATATTTTCAAATTAGGCACGCGCTACTATCGGCTCTCCCCAAGGGTACGGCCCTCCCCGATTCCTCCCCTCTGGAAGACAGGATTCTAGATGGGGATCTGCCGGAAAAGGCCACATCCCTTATTTACAAGAAGCTTATTAACAACATGACCGATCCCTTAACACGGCTCAGAGTTAAATGGGACCACGATGTTGCCGGCTTGGAGGATGAGGAGTGGCGGGCCGCGGTGGCTTCCCCCGTGAAGTGGCCATCTCCTCCAGACTCCGACTGGTTCAGCTAAAAATCCTCCACAGGACGTATCTGTCTGGACCCTCATTGGTCCATATGGGATACGCCCCAGACGGTGGGTGTACACGGCAGTGCGGCCAAGAGGGCACCTTCATCCACACACTTTGGGAATGCGATACAATTCAGAAATTCTGGGAGGGGGGTGGTATCAGTGATGGAGGAAGTGATGGGGCGGCAGATACAGTGCAATATAAAACTGATTTTGATGAACATATGGGACCCCACTGATCTTACAGCCAAAGAGAGGACATGGGTCACATTGGGCTTCATGGTAGCAAAACGGAATATTGCACGATTGTGGAGGGCTCCGACCTCACCGAACATTGCGGACTGGGCCAAGGACATGGACTGGTGCATGGTGACTGAGATACCTATTTATGTCTCCAGGGGCTGCCCGAAAAAGTGGTCGCAAATTTGGGGGCATTGGAACACTTTCCGGGGAGAGATATGTGAACCACCAGAGGGTCGAGGGAAGAGGCTATTAATGTCGATTAACGTGTTATTCCTGATATCAACTATGCTGCAGAGGGGAGAAATGGTCTTTGATGTGCTATAACACTGTGTGCCAATGTCTACATGTGAAATGCTGTGTCTCTGATATTTAACATGCCACTTTTTCAATAAAAAGAGTTCATAAAAAAAACAACAAAAAAAACAACAACAATGTTATTGTTCATAAATGTCGTTATTCCTTTTAAATGTGTAGAGTTAGAAATAAAATACTTCTTTTCCTTATAAAAGTAAGTATGTGACTTGACATTGATTTATTGTTAGTACTGTGTGTGCTTTGAGTTATGAGTCATCTTCATTCACCTGTATCTGCACCTCCCCCTGAGGGAGCCTTTGACTGCTCATCCACTGAGAGTTGAGTGTGGAAGGGGTACTTGGCCATATTGCTCGGGATCCATGGTAGATCGGGCCCCGGGACATCAGAAGTGAAAGGCCTCAACCACCACGGTTGGGCCCAGTAACACCTACGTGCCCCATGGCCCTCTGAAAGGGGTTCTGACAGGGACCCAAGTCCTCCCCTGGTCAGCAGCAGTTTCAGTTTGGCCAGACTCACCCTGTGCCGTCCGTTACCCCAAACAAAGTCAATTAGGAGGGAATCCGTTTGTTTAAAGTATGCAGCTGGTGTCATTAAAGGGAGATTTGCAAAGTAATATAATAGGCGGGGCAATTGTCACTCGGTCCGGGACAGCAAGCGGCAACCACGTTCAAAAGGTGATTTGAGCCTTCAATGCTCATAGTGACTGCCCCAAGTTCTTGTCCAGCAAATCCTCCTGGGAGTGATAGATATCGATGCCTAGGTAACGGAATGTATGGGGCACCCATGAAACCATCGGTTCCCACAGCGCTATCTGTCGCTGCACCACAGAATGGGAAAATCTGAGACTTTGAGGGGTTAAGTCGTAGGCCTAAACTGCCATAAAACTTGGCGATGGTGTTCGCTAAGATTCCAAGTCAGCGGTTACGTCACTGACACAGATGAGCATATCGTCGGCATACAAAAATATAAGATGCACACCCTCCGTTCCGGGGATACCCTAGCCTCGTCCCTGTTCTCTGAGTCGCATCCCTGACTAGTGGCTTTGTTCACTGTGTAGCTATTCAAGATGTGTCTCCCAGTTTTATCCCTGGCTGCTGGTGCAGCATACAAGAGCCGGATCCAGACAATCCGTTGTTCATCAAGACTGAAGGCGCAGAGGACTCGTATGAGAAACGACCAATCTAGGGTATCGAAGGACTGTTTGAGGTCAAGGGCTATGCAGGCAGAATTTGGCCAGGTCACTGAAGCTTTGTCATAAATTTGGTAAAATCATCTGATATTGAGAGTTGTGTTCTGGCATTGAATGAAGCCATTTTGGTCTGCTAAGACCAATTCCGGGAGCTATGAGTGGATTCTACCAACTAAAATTTCACTAAGGGTCTTGTAATCAGTGTTTAGTATTGAAAGTGGCCTATAGGAGGATAATTTCAGCTGACCTTACCCTGGCTTAGGGATGGAAGTAACCAGTGTTTCATTCATTGTGGTGTGAAGGTGTACCAATGCTTTAGCCTCACTATATAATTTGATCAACCTAGGTGTTAGTAGTGATTCATAGGTGGCATAAAACTCCATAGGCAGGCTGTTAGTGGCCGCTATTTGTGTATAGCTAGGGAGTAGATAGCTTGTCGGATTCCTTGCTCTGAGATAAGAGCCATGAGTTTCTCCGCTGCTTCCTGTGACATACGAGGGATGGCAGTAGTGCGCAGGAAGTTGTCAGCGGCAGAGACTAAACCATTCAACGGGGCTGTGTACAAGGTGGTGTAGTAGTCCCTAAAGGTGCTGATATTTTTGCTCTGCTTATGTACCACAAGCCCCTCATGTTTTAATGACTGTGATAGGGTGCTGAGGATGGAAGGGGGCGTATTAGCCTTGCCAGTAGACACCCCGTTTTATTCACTTCAGCATGAACCCTTTCTGTATATGCTGGCCAGTCAAAGCATCAAACCTGTTCCAGCAAGGCAGAGTGTGTCTAATGGCCCTCAATAAGGCTGGGCAGTTGCATTGGATTGTTGACTGCAGTGTGTTGCAGTGCTAATAAAATGTCCTCTGTTCATTTTAGCTCATTTCTTATCGTTCCATGGGCACCAATGGTAGCACTAAAACAATACCCACGGATAACCGCTTTCAAGGCTTCCCATTCGAGATGGTGTGACAATGCAGTGTTCTTGTTGTCTTGAAAGAAATTAGGTATAGCCTGTCTTAGGGAGTTGCTGTTTCTTCTGGCCTACTTGGCTGGAATTTCCAAATTCAGATTGGGGTCAGGGTCTGGCCCTATTCCAGGCCCACTTCCAGATGATTATGATCCAACAAAGTCTTTCCTATGTATGTTGTGTGGTATATCAGTGTTTGTAGGGATGTGGTGCAAACAGTACGACCAAGCCTAACATGAAATTCATGTGGGGATGAGTACAATGAATATTCACGCATACCTGGATTATTCCCCCTCCAAGCATCTACCAATCCCCAATCTCTCAGCCATGCAGCAAAGACCTTTGCATTATGCACAGACAGAGCGCTGGGGAGGGGCAGATGGGAATGATGGATATGGGTATCGAGGACTGCGTTAAAGTCCCTTCCAATGACCCAGGGTTCCACCTAATGTACAAGTATTTGGGACAGTGTTGTCAAGAAGAATGGTTGGTTTACATTTGGGGAGTATACACTGCCCATTACCAATGGTTGACCTTCTAGTCTTCCCAGGAGCAGTAGATATTGCCAGTCAAGGTCTATTCGCGTATCCACTGTTACAAAGGGCACATCGGGTGTCAAATATATGGAAGCTTTTTTGGCAAATGCTGAGGACGTAGTTGTCTCCTCCATTTTGTTATAGTTTTTCACTTTCAAGTTCAGTCAGGTGTGTTTCTTTTAGGAACGCTATGTGTATTCCCTGGCGTCAAAGATGAGCCACCGTTTTATATCTTTTCTGTGGTGACCCCAGCCCATTAAAATTCCAGGTGTTAAATAGATATTTGCCTCTGTGACTTGCTTCGAAGCTTTGTGACATTCGAGGTGGTACAGTGGAGCGGTAGTGTGATAGACAGAGTGTAGCGCAGTGCTCTGGGTAGAAGGATGAGACTACACGTTGGTCTGGCAAAGTGAGTACCTGGGTGATGCCCCCCCCTTAACAATGCAATTGCTTGGGGGAGGGTGCCTGGTCAGCCACAGTGCAATACGTGTTGTTGCTACACACAGCTCAGTTTGTGTTACAGGGATCTATGTAAAGGTGCGTAGGTAGGAGGTGAAGGCTGTTGGATGGTATTCCACTCATTCGCAGCACGTTCAGCCTGGTAGAATGCTGATTGCTGCATGTGACCTCCCCAAGAGCGTCACAGAGCAGGGGAGCTCTTGTCCAACGTGGGCACGGGGTATACAAACTAGATAGAGTCACGTTCACAGCACTGTGATATCCTATGTTAAATAAGTTTGTCTGCAGTTTGTGGTGTTACCCATGTGATCCGTGTGAGTCATTGCCAGAGCTAGATTCCACCTACTCTCTCTCTGAGTATTCTGAGAGGGGTGGAGGAGTCAGGTCAAGATTGTGGCCACTGTTTCCAGTGCTGCTGATCTACCTCTCTGGATTTGATCAGTGAATGGTATTACCCGGACTGCACTATGCAGGGGTCTCAGAGGATGGTGCCTCCCGCCCAACCCCCTAGAAGTGTTGTGTACAGTCCCTGCTGTATTACTTCTGCCATCTTCATTCTGAAGTTCCTCCCCCCAGTCTCAGGCTTCCTTTGGACTAGTGAAGAAGTGGGCATGACCGAAGGCAATGATTTTCATGCTGCTGGGAATAGTTGACAGTACATAAAGACCACATACCTGAGGCGCTTCTTGAGACCCATGAACGAGGCCCTCTTGTGCTGTACAGCCAGTGTGTAGTCAGGGAATATCATTATCCTTGAATGCCCAAGTAACAGTGGGGCACCAGCACGAGCCTTATGGAGTATGAGATCTTGATAACAATAATTAAGGAGCCGCGCAACCATCGTTCTGGGGGGAGCTCCAGGCAGAGGGCACATGGCAGGAATCTGGTGAGCTCTTACAACTTCAAACATAGAGGACAGACCTGGGGGGACACCTGTTGGAGCCATTTTCTATGTAAATAGTAGTATCGGGGCATTCTGTGGTCTCTGAGATGTCCACTATCCTCAAGTTGTTACACCTGACATGCCCCTCTGTGTCTTCAGCTTGCCCTTCTAGAAATTCAACCCTCTCAGTGAGGTCCTTCAGAGGTTTAGTAGTGTCCGAGGTCTGCGGGACAAGTTCTTTTAAGGTCTCCCCATTAGTCTGCACCCTACCTTGCAGTTTACATCTTCATGTAGTAAGTTCAAGTCCAGGGCCAGGGTTTCTATTTTCGTCTTCAAGGCTGTTCTGGTGTCTCCTATAGCTAGAAGGATTCGATCAACTTTGTCAGGTTCAGCCTCTTGGCGCGTGGGCGGTGCGCCAGAGGAGAGAATAGCAGTGATTGAATTGATGTCTAGGGAGGACGGCATATCTCTGCTCTGGTGTGAGGCACATTTGATAGGTTTGTTCCTGCCCATGTAGCTTGTATGAGGTAAGCGTACTGGGTACCAGGTCAATGGGGGCGTGCAAGGTAAAACCGTTTACTGCTCTCTCAGCCCGCCTGGCACTCACAGAGTTGACACAAGCAGCTGATACATATCTACTGAGCCCAACTGTTAGTACTCATCCCCTCTGTTAACACCATATGCTGACCAGGGTGCAGGGGGAGGGATGCAGGCCTATATGTCCGCCCTTCCTTCCTGGGCCCAGCAGATCAAGAACACAAGAATCGGCAGGCCATCCAGCGCATGCCCTCACCTCCACGGGTGAAAGGCCCAGTTGGAGATACCCGCTCTGCACCACAGGAGCTGCTGTCAGGAATCAGCTGTAGGCAGCTCTACTGCAAAATACTCCGGACCATCCATAGTGCAGGGGGAAAATAGCAGGGCATTGGAGGAACTGCACTCCCGAGCACTGGAGAGATTTCTGTGCAGACCAGTGCCCTATGTGCGAGGCACTCCGCCACTGGCCCACACCCACCACGCCTGTGGGGAACCAGACACAGTACCTTTTGTTTTTGCCCCCACCCCAGCTGGTGTTCTTATGACCTAACCAGGGGTACCAGCGTTGCCTGTGCCGATGAGGAGGGAAGCACTCCGATTGTGTTTATCAAGGTGTACCTGGAGCCCTAGCACTATCGGGTGGCCGCCATCTTGGGTTGTGTTGAGGAATTTGAGTTCACCAAACTTGCGCAATCTGGGCCTTGCACCCGCTCGTGAAGTCCCAGGTATCCACTGCTCAAAGTAGGCAGGTGGGGTGGGGGGCACAAGGAGGCTGGTTTTCACCCTCCTCACTTCGAATGTTGCAGGATTAGCCGGGCTGGCAGCAGGAGCTGCGCTACCTCATGTCTGCCATCTTCTGTGGTCAGCCACGCCCCCCACCAGTTTCTTTTTAGTGTTATAACTGTGTTCCATATGTAAAAAATCTGATGCCTGCTTTTGAAATTACTATAGGAAGTAATTTCCAGTGAAAACATAATGGCTTCATTCTTACCTGTCAATGTAAATGATTTGAAAATGATGGGTAGAAATCAATTTGAGTATCCAGCGTTTATGAACTCCTCTTCGTGGTGTGTGAAATAACATTGTATAATGGGGTCCACAGTTATATTTGATGTAAAAGCGAGGATTGATATATCATTTCATTGTTGTATCGAAGGGAAGGATTTTCATATGTAAGAGACAAACATTGATGGAATTATATGGACCATGATTTAAGAACATATTCTGATAGGGATATTAGTGCATGTGTTTGACTCCATTGGAACTAATGTAAATATAGTGGTCACAATATACAATATGACAAATTGAGTGCCTCCTCTAAAATGACTTTGTTGGTGTTTCCAATTGCAATATTAATAATCACAATAAACAACTACTATTTTAAAAAGTGTTGTTGTTTTCTACTTTTGTAACTTCTCTTTTCGAGAACTGATGATTCCAGGTCAGACAGACCTCTCCATCTATTCCCATTGCCAGTGAGGAGTGATTTTCATTACAGCAAAGAGAAGCCTTATCTTGCAATCAGAATGGGAGCTTTCTCCCCATCAAAGATCCAGAACTGGCTTCGGGAATGGAGACCTAGAAAGCAGTATAACCAGACTAGCATGTCTAGCATGTTGCTTAAAGAGGGACACTATCTAGTGCAACACACACTCAGATTCATTGGAACATCAGCGTTCACCAAGATTGGGAAACAACACACATACTGAGCCTCCAAATATGATGAAGGCAAGAGACCCCATGTATAGGCACTGGAGAGCCCATAGGCAATCCTAGTTAGAGGCAACAGGCTATCTCTTTGGTACAAGTGAAACATCTTGTGCCATGCCCTATTACTCTGTTGCAACCACTGCCTGCCACTGCATAGCTTGGCGTTGAGGCCCCATAGCCAATGTCAAGCAGAGTGGGTAGTCAACAGAGCCCTATTAAACAGAAAAGCAAAAGGATGGAGAACATCCAGAGACTCGAATGAATACCCAGTTCCCTGGAGGGACACATGGATAGCCAGAAAAACTGACATGGTAGGATTGTACAGCTTTTTCTCCACATCCAGGGGGCTGTCATCCTAATGATTTAGTTAAACATTTGTAATCTTGGAAGTGCGTTGAAATAGCCACTCTCCTTGACACCCTCTAAAACGATCCTTTTCATTGAGTCACCTTTTCATCAGTTTGCTAAAGATTAACAAAACCTTCTCGATTTAACAATATCACACAATAGTGATTATACTGAGAACATTTTGAATGCTGTTATAGGTTTCCCCAACACATTTCCTATTATTACCACAGCACCATATCACCAATGTAAAGAGGGAAGTGTCCTTTCATTATCAGTCTGTGGGACTTAGAGAGTGGCCTGTTGAAACATTACATGCATCTTGTTTATATGTGGAGAATACAAGAGATGCTGAGACTAAAATGAAGGTCACCTACGTGGCTATGGTTGTTGGCTCCATAGTCTGAGTACTGGCTGTATGAAATCACTGCTACACTATTCATAAAGACATTGTAAAGAGTTTAACAAGAGGATAATTAGTACTTACAAGATTGGAAGGCCAACTATATTAACTGGCCTATAAATACAATGCACAGTGGATACCTTTTAAGAATCACATATTTTGAAATCGGCTTACGCAGACTGTATCCTTGTTCCACTTTCCCTAATTTTGTTCTAAAAGGAATTATAATTGAATGACCATGTTATTACCAAGTATGCAGTTGTTTAGTCGAGACGATATATAGTACCAAACATTGCTACGAGGCATCTGACAAAGAAACTTACAGACAGTTTATATGTGTGTGTGTTTATTTATATATATATATATATATATATTCTATTTTCTTAAAGCTATCTAGTTTTTTAGGTCGAGCCTGGGCAGCGTATGCGCTCCTCTACGAGGCATGCTGTATAAAGGTATGGACTTGAAGCTCCGCCCACTCTCCGCTCATATTTGTCTTTGGCTTGTGTCATTGTCCACTGTAAACTGTGGCTTTTTATTGGTCAATAGGCTTAGTAGTCCCTCCTAAGTACCCCCTTGTCTCATTTTGTAACCTGCCATGAGGACACCCCCTGTTACGTGTGTTGTTACTCGGTAGGCCTTAATTACTGCCTCCGAGCACTATTTCGATAAATGTTTTTCACCTGTCTGCTGCTACAGGCAGGACACGCTCTATCCCAATGCTAAGAAGAAAGAAATATTTACGTTTATAAATACCATATTTACTGGTTTCTCCGCAACAGAAAAGCTTTCAAAACAGCCCGAGAGGCAATGCACATAAACCGGCGGTTGACGTAAAGTAAAATAAAAAATAATGTTTATAAAAAGAACCCTTATCTGCCTGTTTAGTAACAATAGTGTTATTTAAATGCATTCAGTACTTGCCATTTATTTGATCTCTGAAAGAAGAGCATAGACAGTCGTTCTGGGTTTTTAAACCTCTTTGGAAGCCATCTGCTTTCAAAATAATTTAAAATATAGGTGCAATTCTGGCTCCAGTTCGCCAAACACATCCAGTCTGGTCTTTGCAGCTCTCCGTTTTCAGTTCACCCCAATGCTGTATTTTTCAGAGGAAGCCTTCGCAGTCCACGGAGGAGAGACCTACAAACTACAGACTGGATCCTGCCAGTGCTGATCTGGAGGCCGGTTCAACTCCCATGCTGGGACTCATCCGACCTAATCGTGAACCGTACAGAAAAGTCCGCCTGCTTCTCTCTCCCTGGTTCTTCACCTCATTTTTTTTTTTTTTCAATCTCCCTCCCCTTGCAACACTTTTTATCCCCATTTCTCGGCTGACTGGCTGAATGCCCCCTCCCCCTTTAACGTCTTGGTTATAGGAAACATGCTGCTTACTGTTGCAGGGCTGCAACTGCGTTCACGTGTTTTTTTTTAGTTTTAGCTTTGGTGCCCGGTTAAAGCTGTCCTCAAGAGGATAAGGCAGTCTTACATGTTTATCCACAGATAAGGCCTTTTTGGGGGCAGAGAGACGGTGCTTTTGCAGGGATAAAGGGTGGGGAGCCGGTAGTGCCTTGGGAGAGGGGGGGGGGAGTAGATGACGCTTTTGGAAGGGGCAGCCACAGATTCTGCCCTTGGAGAATGGAGGGAGGCGAGATGGGGGTTTAAGTGACTTAAGGTATCAACATAACAAACAAGGGCCGCCCCTGCGTGCACAGGCATAATATATACTCTCGTAGACGAAGATAGTTACATTCCTGGAGGTTTCTTGCAGCCTCTTAAAGGGACCGTCTAGCTTAAAATGCGCCAAGCTCCCTTCCACTAATGCCATATTGCCCCTCCTCCCACCCGCAACAGCATTCTATTTCTGATGTGCTGCAGCTGTGTCTTTGTTCCCAGTTATAATTCCTCATTCATAGTCCTCTAGACACTGCTGCTAGCTGCTTCTCTGGTCCCATTGGTAATTCCTCATTCTAAGTCCTCAATACAGTGCTGCTAGCTGGTTCTCTGGTCCCAGTGGTAATTCCTCATTCTTAGTCCTCTAGACAATGCTGCAGCTACTTCTCTGGTCCTGTTGGTAATTCCTCATTGTAAGTCCTCCTCCTCAGGACAGTGCTACAGCTGCTTCTCTATTCCCGTCAGTAATTCCTCATTCTAAGTCCTCTACACAGTGCTGCAGCTGCTTCTCTGATCCCAGGGGTAATTCCTCATTCTTAGTCCTCTAGACAGTGCTGCAGCTGCATCTCTGGTCCCGGCTGTAATTCCTCATTCTTACTCCTCTAGGTAGTGCTGCAGCTGCTTCTCTGGTCCCAGTGGTAATTCCTCATTCTTGCTCCTCTGGGTAGTGCTGCAGCTGCTTCCCTGGTCACAGTGGTAATTCATCATTCTTAGGGTTCTAGACAGTGCAGCACTGCTTCTCTGGTCCCAGTGGTAATTCCTCATTCTAACTCCTCTAGGTAGTGCTGCAGCTGCTTCTCTGCTCCCAATGGTAATTCATCATTTTTAGTCCTCTAGACAGTGCAACAGCTACTTCCCTGGTCCCAGTGGTAATTCCTCATTCTTAGTCCTCTAGGCAGTGTTGCACCTGTGTCTCTGGCGCCAGTGGGAATTTCTCATTCTTAGTCTTCTAGGCAGTGCTGCAGCTGCTTCTCTGGTCCCGTGGGTAATTCCTCATTGTAAGTTCTCTAGACAGTGCTGCAGCTGCGTCTCTGGTCACAGTGGTAATTCCTCATTCTAAGTCCTCCAGACAGTGCTCCAGCTGAGTCTCTACTCCCAGTGGTAATTCCTCATTCTTAGTCCTCTAGGCAGTGCAGCTAGCTGCTTCTCTGGACATCATCAGTAACACCTACATTCTAAGTCCTCTAGGCAGTGCTGCAGCTGTGACTCTGGTCCCGTTGGATTCCTCATTTGAAGTCTTCTAAGCAGTGCTGCAGCTGTGTCTCTGTTCATACATCCACTACACTCCAAACCGAAACATATAGATAAAAGACATTGTAATTTACAACGCCAATAGCTCTAACTCTGACAAATGAGAGACCTCTTGCATTACAAGTGCTTGTCTTTCTTCTGTCATGAGATTGGAGTGAAGCCTGTCAGTATGATACTTGGTTATCAGAGAGCCCAGCGTCACTGGAATAAAACGTTCTCAGTTATGGACTTTCCTTATATAAATGAACTCAATCAGAATTACAATTTCAGAAATCACCTATGTGTTAAATGAAAGCTCGGGCAGAGAATGAGATGTTGTGATAACTTGGAGGCGTTTAGTCACTCTATATCTTCCCCTAGTGCAGTTCCATTACTTTGTGAGTAAGACTAAGTATATAGCTCTAAAAGAGTAAACAAACGTGTCTAGTCTTACAAATGATCGGATCACCTGTGTCTTCAGCCACCTGTTCAGACAAACGTGCAGGAGCATTTGTGGAGTAGGCAACAACTCCTAATGGGCCTCCCAAGTAGTGGCTCTTGGTATAATGGAGTAGCATTCTGTGTCATGTTTTGAATTAACTTGGAAACATTCAATCATTCTCTTCAATGGCTATTAGGACTGTTAGATCTTTGAGATAGTGCTGTTTAGGTACAAATTGCATTTCAGCCTGTTTTGGTACTAACTTGCATACAGTGATGGATTCCAATTGTGTTCACTCCTTGTGTGCTGATCCAACTGGCGGTGCACCTTTTGACATCTATGCTAGGTATAACAAAACATCATTTCAGTTGTTTGGCCAGTGATTTGTAAATAGCTGAGTTTCTTTGCTATTATTATGGATGTCCAAATAAAACATAATATTTGCTATTTAGCCATTTGGTAAATAGAGAACTTTGTTCACTATGTGCATGAATGTTGGCTTAATAGCATATACTGCCTTCTACATAGCCAGCAGTAGGGTAAATAGAGAAGATTCTTTGCAGTTTGCAAGACTGACGGCCAAATAGTACCTAATTTCTGCTAATTAGCCACAGGCTGTGATAAGACATTTCTATGCTATTTGCACAGCCACTGTCCAAATTATGCATAATGTTTGCTATTTTGCTAGTTCCTGTGTAAATAGTGAAGCTTCTTTTCTAATTGCACAGCTATCATCCCATTAGTACACAATGCCCTGCTTTTTATCCAATGGCTGGGTAACTAGTGAAATGTCTTAGCTATTTGCACAGCAGCCAGCCAAATAGTGCAGAATGTCTGCCATTTTGGCAATGGGCAGGTAAATTGTGAAGCTTCTTTGTTATTTGGACATCTGCCATCCACACAGTACACAATATTTGCTATTTAGCTAGCAACCATGTAAATAGTGAATTTTCTTTGCAATTTTCATGGCCATCGGCCACATAGTGAATAATATTTGCTATTTAGCAACGGCTGGATAAACAGTGAAATTACTTTGCCAGTTGCATGGCCGCCAGCCAAAAAGTATATATTGCTTACTATTTAGCCACAGGTTGGGTAAATAGTAAAGTTTATTTGCTATTTATTAGGGCTCCAGCCAAATACTGCATAATCTCTTCTATTTAGCTAGCTGCCTGGTAAATAGTGGAGTTTCTTTGCTATTTGCACGGCCACCGGCCAAATAATAATTAATCTCTATTTATCTGTTGGCCAGGTAAATAAACTATAGAAAATATACTTTTATTTACCCAGCTAAATAGCTGCCCCTTTTTTATGACAAGGATTAGAGATGGGTGACTTTTTTTTATGAACGAAAAGATACTTATATTTCTTTTTTCATAAAGTGCGTCGTAAATTGCCATTTCACCATAGTTATTCTAAAAGTTGTCAATAGATGTTAAAAGATATTTGCCAAAAAGTGCATTCTCTTTCTAAAGGAAACTTCTTTTTGAACATCTGTCCTGATGAAGGAAAGCTGAATTTTTCTGACACTCATTTTTGATCAAGACAGGGGGTTTGTACATTCTTAGGTACCCCACGCATTTATCTGTGTTTGAAAAGGAGGAGTACTTTTTATTTCACTTTTTCAAAATCTGTGTGCATTAATGTTGGAAATGTTGCATGAAACAAAGCTTTCAAGTATAACTACTTTAGGAAACATCTCTAATACACGTTAGTTCTGAGACGATAACCCATGAACCTTTTTTTCAATCCCCACTTCTCAGTAGATGTATTGACAATTTTAATTTGCACTGCAGGAGTTTTGGGGAAAAGACCGCAGACAAAGCACCGCTTGCCCGGTTTGTGTTCAGTGCTCCTTCCCTTTGAGACAAAGACCTGCACAGAGTCTACAAACTGACCTCACAAGTGAGGAGGGAACTGAGAGAAGCTGCTGCTGCCAAGCACTCCCTTAAACAAAAACACGCGTCTGACCATCAACAATGAAAATTGGCTCTTGTTCCCTAACATTTCACTGAGTGTTTTGGCTCTGTCAGTGGGCTGGTCTAGGCCATTCGCAGCTGAAGGATTTATGTTGTACCACGCTTGTCTGAAAGATGCTTCAGTGCATCTAACCAGAGTGTGAGAATTTATTTTGGCATTGGCTAGCCTGCTAAACCAACTTTGGGTGCTTTTTCACCTGCTAGTTTCATCTGCTAGTCAGCGGGGTGGAATGTGCCTCTACCGTGCTATGGGTAGCAGGAATTCAAAATAATATGGGTTGCCCAGAGGGAGGCTAAAACTGCATTGTCTCCATTGGAGTGAGTTTCTGCTGATTTATTTTTAGTCACAGAGGATGAGAAGCAGGTTTTGATAGAGGACTGTCTCCTGTACTGCAACTTTAAGACATTGTGGTTCGGTAGAAAGTTTGTCAGAGGCAAACCAGAGAGCACCGAACACCTGCTGTAAAAAGCAGTGTAAAACAGGTCATATTTCAAAATGCTGAGCATCAAGCATAAAGCCTGCTAGGGCAAAGGTCGGTCTATGTACTTACTGTAAGTGGTCCCCAAAGCGCCCAAACAAAGGGGGCTGATTCACAAAGGTAAATTGCACTTTTGAGTAAGATTACACTTTGGGGTAAGTTTACTGCTTTCAGTAGTCACAAGCCCTGAATGTGAACTTACTACAAAAGTGTAAGTTACACTTCTCCATCCCCCTAAATAATGCAATGGACTTACTCTTGTGAGGGCGGGTGACGTCCCACCCTATACCCCTCCCCATCCCTCCTTAAACCCCTCTTACACCTCCCTAAGCTCATCCCCTTTTGTAGTTAAGTCTGCTCTTTTGCCCACTCACTCAATCCAGTCCCACCCGCATTTACTACTAAAACGCATAGTTAACTATGCAGAGACTTCACAGTCAGGGCAGAGTACTCTGCACACATAAGTATAGGTAATGCAGAGGCGCAAACCTCCACACACAGTTTGTCACTTGCAATTTGTAGTATGTTTTTGTAGTACTACTAAACTTACTACAAAGTGCAGTTTATCAATCAGGCCCAGTGTCTCTGACACCACATCATTTTCAATGTCAAGTAGAAGCGTTAAAATCAGTAGGCCAGATCCCACTAGGAGGGTCTCCAGCTCTAGAACGTCCTTGGTGAACTCAATCCAAACAATTAGAGGGGGCTTTTAGAATCTGAAAGGATTATGCACCGGCAACCGCAGTCTCCAGGGGAGACAGGAGAGGCCTCCAGTACTTAGGTGAACCTCATCATTGCTTATTTGCATATGGGTCCAATAACCGGGTTACCAACCCTGTTAGAAGTTACAAGCCTCTTGCAATGAGGAGGTAGGACCTTTCTACTATTTTAGGCTTACTCACACATTTGGAGTACATTTCCAATCATTTTAGAATTCCAGAAAGATTCCTCAAAACTGCAAAGTGCTCAAAGGTGTAACTTTTTCTACATACAGAAATACTACAGGATGTTTCTGCTTGCAGAACTCTGATGCAGAAGTACATTTACACCAGTATACCGTTTTCGTTATGATTCCAATGGGAAATGTTTTTCCTTGTTAAGAAATACTTCCCCTACACAAAAAGGTAGTGGGTCACTATTTATATCTATTGCTATTTTTGCCTTTAAGAGTGGGGACTACGGCATACTGTTAATTTTATTATTTTAGCAGATATTTTGCATTTTGTTCAATAGTGAGTTTGAGCCATATTTGGTGTTTTGATAGTTTATATTATTTGCTGAGCAACCTCTTTGTCCGTCTCAGAGCTTTTTAATCTTTTTACCCAGTCGCGACTGGCAGCACTAGAGTGGTGGGGCGGGAAAATGGGTGGGGGACACATTAAATAAAGAAAAAAAAGTAAAACTCACTTACCAGAATGAACTTCCTTGGTGCTACAGTCCAGTTTTCATCTTCTCGTCTGCTCCACCAGCGAGGGACCCTCAACAGCTTCCCTAACCAATCCTGGTGCAGCTCTCATGCTGCATGAGAGCAGTGCCAGGTTTGGAGGGAGCGGGCTCTTGCACCGTTCCCGGGGACACTGGTGCCCTGCACTTGCTCTAACTCAGCTGTCTGAGACAGCTGGGTTAGAGCTCTCAAAGTGTGCATGTCTGGCTGGCCGTCGCAAGACGGCCAGCCAAAGGGACATGCGCACTTTGAAAAGTGCCCAGGCAGCCCACCCGCCTCCCTGCTGCTACCACGCAACAAGCCTCGCCCTGACACTCGGTTCGCGACAGGCAGGATGAGAAATAAAATGGTAATAAATTAACTTTATTACCATTTTATTTTTCATCTCTGGGGCTTTTTTGGGGCATTTTGGTTATTGGGGGGACACTCCTCCACTCAAACGTAGGAGCCGCCCCTGTTTTTACCTACTCTCCGGTCCGTGTTTCTCATGGAGAGAGCGGCAGACATTTTCCCACTTCTGGAGGGGTTCTTTGTAGAGAGGCCATTTTGGCAGTGCTCGCTCTAACTATTTAAAACTTCCTGGTTGTGCTGGTTACAGTGGGCCTATTTAGGCCCGGTGGTAACATGGATGTGCAGTGGGTGCACTGCTGACACACCAAAGGCACGCCAAAGGTAAGCCCGCCTGCACTAATCCACACACTGACCATGTCTGCATGCATCCGCGCACCGATCGACCCTAGGGCCCAGGACTCCGCCCAATGTGTCTCCCAATGGTTAAGCAGGGACACTGTTTTAGCTCTCCATAACTCACCCGTATCTAACATAGAACCTCTGAGTTTACAGCAACTCTCTAAAGAAATGGAATGTTTAATGTGTGCCCCCATAAACTAGGTTTCATCTTCCTCTCACTCTCCCAGTGTGGCTATCTCAGGTGGACAGCAGGTAGGTAAAAATACTAATACTAATTCTCCTTGATCTGTCGGTAGCCTTTGAGATAGTCTCAAGCAAGATCCTTCTAGACAGACTCCAGTTTGAAGGTCTGAAGGAGAAGGTGTTAGGCTGGTTTGAATCTTTTTTGAGCAGGAGGTCACAAGCTGTCCATCTGCGTCTCTTTCAGTCAGTCTTTCGAAAGTTGTTCTGCAGGGTTCCCCAAGTTGTTGAGCTGTACGCTTTTCGATATATACGGGATGCCTTTGGCTAATCTTATCACCTCCTTTGGGTTTCAATTCTACTCATATGGCGATGATACCCAAATTATTCTACGGCTTGAATGTGTCCATAAGAGGCAATACAATCATCAAAGACCAATTTAAGCATTGTTTAACATCGGTAGCCCATTGGTGGATGCTAATTCTCTGACGATAAATGCAGAGAAGACAGAAGCCTTAGTGGTTTGTAACCCTTCCATCTGGTGGTCAAATTAGTGGCCCCAATGTTTGGCCTCTTGCCGGAAACCAAGCACCAGTGCATGTAATCTCAGTGTGATTTTTGAAGCCAAATTATCCTTCGAGTCCCTTATCGGCAAACTCACAACCACTTTTTTTTAGAATGATGATGATTCTCAAAAAATCATTTCTTTTGTGCCGAGTTATTTAAAAAAAAACCTTTGTACAGGCATTGATTACAAGTCGACTCAACTATTGTAATACCTTGTTTCTTGGTCGTCCTCTTTGCTAATACAGCAACTCCAACTGATTCAGAATGCTTCAGCTAGACTTATTCTAGGTCTTCCTAGATAGGTCAGTTTCTCTAGTCACTTGATAAACCTGCACTGGCTCCTAGTTAGAAAGCGCTGTATTTTCAAAGCCCTCTGCTACAGCCACAAAGTGGTGCATGGGTGGACCCGCCCACCCGATTATATGAAGGATTTATTTAGTAGATACTACCCCACCAGATAGCTGGGTTCCAGTTCTGCGTTACTGGTTTTCAGACCCAGGTTTTACAGAATATGTACAGGAGGACGAGCTTTTTCAATTATCTCAGCTCAGACTTGGAATGACTTTCCGAATGCCATCCGTGTAGAGCTGAACTGCAAGCTTATTCGTAAAACTCCCAAAACATACCTTAAAATTCAAACTCGAATATCATTCTTGGAGGTACTTGCCTCCCCATTCTCACCCTGAAAACCCAGTGTGACCTAGTCACAAACTGCACTTGATAGTACGTTTAGTACTTCTACAATAGTCCTATTCATGTGCTACAAAATGCTATTCACAAACTTACATGCAGAGACCTCTGTTTCTCCCTCTCAAATCATTTCTATATTAAGCTCTCCATTCCAATTGTGGAGATCTCTGTCCCAGTGGCAGAGGTCTCTGCCAAGTAAGCATAACTTTACTGTGAGGAATTGGGTTGTTGGTTAGGGGGGTGTGAACCCTTCTCAAGCGACAGGCACAATCCTTGTCAGGGTGAATTACAAACAGTCCCTAAATTAACCTGTGCGTAAGCCTCTGGTGGCTTTACACATTGTTTCTAAATTAAGTCTGACTGCTCTGTGCCAAGTATTTACGCAGCACACAAACAGCCATAAAGTGAAAACAACACTAGAATAATTCCACACCAATTTAGAAAAATCGAGTAAAATTTAATAAATTATGTGACACAAAAATGACAAAAACCCAACCAGGAGAATCAAAGTTTTAAGGTAAGTATAATATCTAAACGCACAATGCGCCAACTGTGGTTTCCTGTTCACGCCGGACCGGGACAAAGTTACAAGTTCAGGCTGACTGCAATGGAGTGTGGGCCGGATACAGGGACCAGGTTAGGCCCACTGAGAACTGTACTTTATGTCCTTGGTACGAAGTGTTGCATCATGCTGCGTTGATCCTAATGAGGAGCTGTGATCGCTGCGATGTGAAGTCTTGCTTCAGGTTGTTTTGCACTGCGTCGGTTCTGATGAGGAGCTGCGAGGGCTGTGATGCAATGTTCTGTGTCGAGTTGCATCGCGCTTTGTTGGTTCCGATGAGGAGTGTGAGGGCTGCAGTGTGAGGTCCTTCATCGAGTTGCATTGTGCTGTGTTAACCTATGGGAGAGTGATGTAATCCAAATGAAGTCCAGGGGTAGCCATGAGGTAGGTTGTAACTAAGAGGTTTATTAAGCTTAGTTACAGGTCAGGTTTAGATGGTAAGTAGAAGATATAAAGTTGAGCCCCACCAGGAGCAGCATGCGTGCTGCTCAGCCCACACACTCCAACTGTCTCTCTCAACCACACCAGGCACTCCAGCATTCCACTACCTCATCAAGCATTCCAACATTCCACACACATCACATTCATACTGACTGAGCACCAGGGTATGGGTAACCAGGGAAAGAATGTATTATAGGAAATCAAGTTATAACACATCTCTGTCCCTTGGGAAAACAAATAATAATTTTACAACAAAGTACAAATGCAACGTGTAAGAAATAAATACTAATACATTGACATTACACCACAGTAATATTGTGCAGGACTGGGAGAATGGAGGACACCGCCGAGATGTAACTCCCTCATCACTCACCCCTTCTGCACACCACACATAGCACACCTGACAGAACAAGAAGTCTCAGGTAAAACACAGTACAGGGTACACGACCCCTCAATGCACTCCTAGGTAAACAAATGTACTGGGTACACAACCTCTCAACTCACCCCTAGGTTAAACAAAAGTACAGGGTACACGACCCCTCAACGCACCCCTAGGTAAACAAATGTACAGGGTACACAACCCCTCAACTCGCCCCTAGGTAAAACAAAAGTACAGGGTACACGACCCTTGAACGCACACCCCGAGGTAAAAACAACAGTACAGGGTACACGACCTCTCAATGCACCCCCGGGTAAAACAACAGTACAGGGTACACGACCCCTAACGCGCCCCTAGGTAAAACAAAGCAACCAAATTTCGCAAAAGCACAACCTCACACCATGAAAGACCAGGTACGTAAGCGTTCACAGCCAAAACCATACAGCAAGTAGAAAAACTACCTCAAAGCAAGCATACATTCAGGTTTTACATTCAGGTTGGCAGAAAGATACTAGATACATGTGTAATATAATATTTTCTAAACATTCCTAATTGCAAATGCAGAAAAGATCAATAACGCAATTAATCAGTAATGCAGACTGAATCAGGAGGAAATATCACCGATACCCGAACCTAGTACTCGAGCACTGCTGGGAAGGAAAAAAAATTATCAAAGTACATAGTAAGTGCACTATCTTGAAGTACAAGTGAAAATTGAACTCAATGGAACTGGGGTTCCTGCTGCTCTTCGCACAGTGCGCGTTTGAATTTTAAAGTAGAACATGAGGGCTGACACACTAAAGCATATATGGTCATGCGCTGTAAAAAAACTTTACAACAGGAAATATCCTCCACTGGTGAGCAACTACTCATCCGAAAGTAAACTGCACAACTGCACGGTTTAGAACAACAAATTGCAGCTGGACACCACAGTGTGAATAAGGTCTAAAAGACGGTACCAGTAAGTTCTTAACGTTGGAATCAATACTGGAGATGCAAGAGTCCGGTGCAGTCCAACAGTCATACAGCTGAAATCCTTGCTCACGGCGTTTGACACTACACGGCAAAAGGTAACCAACTTGCTTCAACGTCAAAAGGCACGCCACAGAAATGTAAACTTCCGATGAAATATCTTGGTCCGCATCAGATAGAAGAGAGCTGTTCTAGTCTCCCGCTCTTCCCATGTAATGGAGTACGTCATCAGAGATAAGACGCCGCATTTGTATGACGCGTCCACGGCCTGCGTACATCAGGTGAAAACGTCACGATCACCAGAATACTGCAGGCGTGAAGCTAGATGGAACGTCATGCAGACGTAAAGAATCCAGCCTCCCTCGCGGCTCCATGAGGCTTAAGGTAAGCAGCTCGAGTGAAAGTCTGAGCTGTTTACATTCAAAAAGACACAAGCGGTAACAGGATTTAAAAAAAAATGCACTCACCACTGATAACTCCCACAGTGCGCATTAATCACCGACTCCGGACTAACTTGTATGGAAAAAAAATTCCTCCCTGTCAGTCCACGCTCACGAGTCTGTCGCAGTTCACACAAAGAGGTGTTCTGACTACAGCCGCACACATGTCACAGCAGGATAGTTGCCGTTGAAAGGCCCACGAGCACGTCCTTCAAATTTCAAAGGTAGGCAATATCAACAGATGAACTCCGGCATACACACAGCTCATTACTCACTGTCAAAAAATAAGCGACTTGGTAACACTAAAGATTCGCAGACGGTATAATGGCACGTTGGCTGCCGCATCCCAAATACAGGTCACATCGTCGAAAGTCAGCTCACAGCTTGGGTTTTCTCCCAACGTCATGTTCTATTCATGTAACAGCGTTGCCAGTTCATTAAATGTGCACTTCACAATTACACATTTAAATTAGTAGTAGCACAACAGGGCAAATAGGAATCATGTTGTTTCGAAATGTTCATCAAATCCATTGATGTGCGGAAGTTCAAATGCCCCGGCAGGCTGTCCAGGTGGTAAAGGACACTGGTGGGGCTAGTGAGGGCGTTTTGTTTCCCTAGCTTAAGCTTTTTTACCTCAAGTTTCCTTAGTAGTTTCCAGTACACTTCATCTTCTTTCAAATTTCAAGTATCTTTACCTCAGGTACACTTAATCTTTAAGAACACATAGGTTTTTTTCTCCAAATCATCGCCATTGATGTAATCCAAATGAAGTCCAGAGGTAGCCTTGAGGTAGGTTGTAAGTAAGAGGTTTATTAAGCTTAGTTACAGGTCAGGTTTAGATGGTAAGTAGAAGATATAAAGTTTAGCCCCACCAGGAGCAGCGTCCTTGCTGCTCAGCCCACACACTCCAACTGTCTCTCTCAACCACACCAGGCACTCCAGCATTCCACTACCTCATCAAGCATTCCAACATTTCACACACATCACATTCATACTGACTGAGCACCATGGTATGGGTAACCAGGGAAAGGATGCATTATAGGAAATCAAGTTATAACAGAGAGGTAGGTCTCACAGTTATGAAAACTAATTTGTGAGTTTTTCACTACCAGGCCATGTAAAACTTAAAATTACATGTCCAACTTTTTAAATTCAATACACCCTGTACTAAGGGCTGTTTAGGAACTAAAGTGGGGGTGGCCTATATGTATTAAAAGGGAGTTTTAGGCTTGGCAAAAGGTTTATTTTCCCAAGTCGAATTGGCAGTTTGAAACTGCAGACAGGGAGCCATGGCACACCTGAGACATATTTAGAAAGGCTACTTAAGTGGGTGGCACAAAAAGTGCTCAGGCCCACTAGTGGCATTTAGTTTACAGGCCCTGGGTACATGTAGTACCACTTTACTAGGGACTTATAGGTAAACTAAATGTGCCAACTGAGTGTAAACCAATTTTACCAGGTTTATAGGAGAGAGCACAAGCACTTTAGCACTGGTTATCAGTTGTAAAGTGCACAGAGTCCTAAGGCCAACAAAAAGTAACTCAGCAAAACAGGAGGAGTGAAGGCAAAAGGTTTGGGGGAAAACCACACCAAGGATGTCAGGTATTACATTTGCGGTCCAAATTATGGTTATACAGACTTCACCTCCTGAACTGAGTTGGGCGGAGACATATAGGTCTACCCCTCACTGTACCTTACTTTTGAAAATGGTGAATAGCGAAAAGTAGTAAAGTTACTCCTAGAGGTAAGTGTAAATTTACATGTGAGTACATCTACACCTGTAAATTTGCCTTTGAATAGACCCCTTATTAAGCGAACAGTAGACTGGTAAAAATTAATGTCCTACATCCTTGCCCAAGTAAACATTTTCTGTGGTAGGATCCTTCATTTTTTGGAATAACATCTTCACTTTGTGTAGAAACAGCTGGAGGGGCTTACAGTGTTCGGTATTCCAATCTTGGTTTGCCAGAGACATCTGAACATTTTTAGTTTTCTCCAAATGGAGCTTTATACTACGCAATCAGTCCTTCACTAAGAGAAACACATGGCTGGCAAAACTAGTCAGCAATAAATAAATCAGCAGTGGGTTGACAGACTGAGGTATTTTTATAACACCCCTTGCTTCCATAGAGAAATACAAAACTAATTAACTTACATTCATTCATAAAATATTGATCACCACAGCAGAGTTGTCTTCAGTTGAAAAGAATTGGCTTTGAAGCAGCAGCCTTCAGAGTTAAATGGATGTAGTGAACTGCTTTGCATGCAATCAGCAGTGCTCAGTAGGCAGGGGAGACATATATAACTGTAGCTTGATATGATTACTAATCAGTAATAGTATTTGCAGCGAGTAGAAACAGGATGCAGTTGACGTGAATCACTCCTCGATGCAGATGGTTGAAAGGCACTAGGAATGGAGCTACAGAGAAATGTAGGGGAGAAGGGTGCAAGATTGTGTCACTTAAGATGAACATGTGAGGCTGTGGTGACAACAAACAAGGCTGCAAAGGAGTCTAATGTGCAGGTTTGGGTCAGGGCCGGACTGGGAACAGCAACCAGCCCTGCAGATGGCTGCTCGACTGCCCTGGTAGCGGAGGGGGGGGGGGGGGGTGGAGGGGGTGCCAGGAAGAAGCACCACACCCGCTTTTGTTACAGGCGGCTGATATTGCAGCACTGCTGCAAAACCGGCCCTCCAGTGACAAAACCGGCCTCAACGGGCACGAAACCGGCCCCCACCCCTCCGGTCCACCGGGGAAATGCCCGGTGCACGCTAAGGCCAGTTCGGTCCTGGTTTGGGTGCTAATCTGGCATGCCTCAGTGTTCGTGAAGCGAGATGGTCAATTCTTCTTGGAGGGTTACCAGACTCTCTCCTGTTGACTTGCAAGTCCTTAGCGGTCCTTGAAGTTAGATCGTCACTCTGGGCTGCGCTGGTAATTGGTGTCCTTGGGCCTGAACATTAATAATCCCACTGGTTTCTGTGCAGAGCCTCATACACACATAGTCCTACTACTAAGCATGTGCTACGCATACACACCACACGCGCACACATTCCACAAACACACAGGATGTCGGTGCAAAGTTCTGGGTTTTCACATAAAAGAGAACTTTACACAGTAGGGGCCAGTAGAGCCCATTCCCAATGCAAAAAATAAAAAGGAGTGGTCAAATAGACGGGATCATAAAACATGATATGCTGCCACCACCATCTTATTTGCTAAACCCAAGCCAGGTACAGTTCTCCTCTGTCCATTGTGAGTATAAACTTTGCATGCCCCTTCAGGCTACAAGGCAAATCCTAGGCCTTGCGTTGACAGGGACAGGCCTAGGCCTCTGCACACATGCTACATTAGTATAACAGCAGGGCTAAAATAAAAGCCAGGATACACCGTTGGGCACTCAGGGCAAGGGTACTCACCCATATACCATGCAGGGGACAGAAACCAATCTTAGTGGCAGACAGATCGTACACCTATTTCTAGTGCCTTTCAGAATACTTAATATAGTACTATCTCACATGCAAAAAATGTTTTCTTGCCACAGTTTACTTGTACATTTAACAACCTTTGATGGTATGCCTCCTCCCACAGTATTCTAAAACCCTGAATGAAAATCTGACCTTGACTTAAAACTTTAATAATTGGACATGGCTCTAGAGAAAAGAGGGTCAGGCAATTTGTCTTATTTTCTTTGGCAAGTCTGCTGTTGTGCAAGATGACTGCATACGGATGGGGTACCTAGTGACATTATTAGTATTAGTGTTGGTAGTGTTGCTGCTGCCTTGGGTCTCGCTACTGCATGAGTTTGACTTTTCTCTTTGAGGATTTTGCAAAGGTGGTTGGTACAGGAAGTAGTCGCGCTCTACAAGAATCCTGATTGATTGATTCCTGGCACTTTGAGTGAAGCGCAGATCTCCCCCACCCGCCAGCTCCTTGAGACCCTAACGGGTGAGTAGTCGCGCTCTACAAGAATCCTGATTGATTGGTTTGGTCCTGTGTCTAGGGTGATTGTAGAAGAGATGTTAACAAATACTACAAGTGAGGTCCATGCAACTTGACTTGGGTCATCTTAGTGGCCCCCATTTAGGGAGCAGGCTTGGGGACTCAGGGGCTCTAGGAGTGCCCTTCTTGGTTCCCACCAGGTGTGATAACGCCTCGTGGTGCTGGTAGGTAAAGGCAGCTTGAGGATGTGAATGTTGGCAGCAGCAAAAGAGGCAAATATATAGGAGTTGAGGCTACACAAGAGTGTTGCAAATATGTGGGCACTTTTTTTTATATGAAAGGGCTCATGAAACAGAAGCATATGTGTGTGCCACCCTATTGGAGCGCAGGTGTCACCGAAACATCTCATAGATATGTTTCATTTACGAAGAATGCACATTGTATTTCCAATGGCACCTACTTTACACATATTCAAATAAGGCTTCCTCGAAAAAATGGCAAACACATGCTGTCTTAGAAATATAAAATATGTTTAGAAGCATTGTACTGTTGCCTAATGTACAGTAGTTCCTCCATTTTTGGCTCGAGGCCAGAAATGGCTGCTCTGCTAATTATTTACCTCAAGTTGGCAAATTCTGAGCAGAGAGCGCAACCACATTCCATCTGATGTGTAGACATCAAACCAGCCAGGTGATGGGGAAGTCTGAATATAAACAGATGTGGGATCAACTAATGAGTAGGTACTGCTGAAGGTCTGCTGCTCTTCTCCAGAGGAACAAGACTGACTGTAAGGGATGATCATGGATACCTGAAAGACCCATGTTCTAGTCACGATAGAAGATTCTGGGACAATATCTTTATTTTCAGTGCCACTGGAATACAACTAATGAAAAGAATTTATGTGTATCAAATGGCAAAACAGTTCTACCTTACCTTCTTTAAAGAGAGTTAGACAACATATTGAATTATTTTGCAAGACTATTGACGATATACTTTGCATCTTTAGTATTAACTCAAACAGAAGCATAGGATAGACGTGGACAGAGCTAGGAAACTTTTCCACTACCCTTTTGTACATACACTGAGTTTCCCAGTAATTCAAACTGTCAGTGATGTGTCATCCTCGAATTTATCAAAGGGCCAGTAACTTTCACAGACCAAAACGTTTTAATGTCACACTGCATGTAACTTGTGTCTATCAAACCTTTGCAGTAATATTTTTGTACAAATATCTAGCACAACCATGTAGGTATTCAACCAGTTGTAAAGAAGCTGAAAGAATTCAATTTATTTGTAGGTGGAAGCAGGTAATGCGCCAAGAATGTTGTAGACATTATGTATGCAAAAAGAACAATTGATGGACAGAATGCAAAACAATGTCATACATTCCCCCCAGTACAGAGATCTGGGTCTAAATCCATCGTTTTTTTGCTCCCCATGCCATTCCAGTTTGAACCCAGCCATATGCAAATAAGTCTTGAACCTGCGCCCAATGGGAACAGGCCAGCCCGAACTGCCAGGCCAGGTCCTCCCTGGAATGGAAACAAGCCTCCTAGGACCGGTTTCGGGGTTTCACCCCTCATCAGCTAGGATAGCTTGATTCCAGTGGAATGGAGAGCACGGGACCCACATCTGGGCACACCCGTCCCACTCGGGGTGACAAATGCAAAAAGAACAATTGATGGACAGAATGCAGAACAATGTCATACATTCACCCCAGTACAGAGATCTGGGCCTAAATCCATCGTTTTTTTGCTCCCCATGCCATTCCAGTTTGAACCCAGCCATATGCAAATCAGTCTTGACCCTGCGCCCAATGGGAACAGTCCAGCCCGAACTGCCAGGCCAGGTCCTCCCTGGACTGGTAACGAGCATCCTAGGACCGGTTTCGGGGTTTCACCCCTCATCAGCCAGGATAGCTTGATTCCAGTGGCATGGAGAGCATGGGACCCACGTCTGGGCATACCCGTCTCTCTCGGGGTGACAAATGCAAAAGGAACAATTGATGGACAGAAGGCAGAACAATGTCCTACATTCACCCCAGTACAGAGATCTGGGCCTAAATCCATCGTTTTTTGCTCCCCATGCCATTCCAGTTTGAACCCAGCCATATGCAAATCAGTCTTGACCCTGCGCCCAATGGGAACAGTCCAGCCCGAACTGCCAGGCCAGGTCCTCCCTGGACTGGTAACGAGCATCCTAGGACCGGTTTCGGGGTTTCACCCCTCATCAGCCAGGATAGCTTGATTCCAGTGGCATGGAGAGCATGGGACCCACGTCTGGGCATACCCGTCTCTCTCGGGGTGACAAATGCAAAAGGAACAATTGATGGACAGAAGGCAGAACAATGTCCTACATTCACCCCAGTACAGAGATCTGGGCCTAAATCCATCGTTTTTTTGCTCCCCATGCCATTCCAGTTTGAACCCAGCCATATGCAAATCAGTCTTGACCCTGCGCCCAATGGGAACAGTCCATCCTGAACTGCCAGGCCAGGTCCTCCCTGGACTGGAAACAAGCATCCTAGGACCGGTTTCGGGGTTTCACCCCTCATCAGCCAGGATAGCTTGATTCCAGTGGCATGGAGAGCATGGGACCCACGTCTGGGCATACTAGTCTCTCTCGGGGTAACAAATGCAAAAGGAACAATTGATGGACAGAATGCAGAACAATGTCCTACATTCACCCCAGTACAGAGATCTGGGCCTAAATCCATCGTTTTTTTGCTCCCCATGCCATTCCAGTTTGTACCCAGCCATATGCAAATCAGTCTTGACCCTGCGCCCAATGGGAACAGTCCAGCCCGAACTGCCAGGCCAGGTCCTCCCTGGACTGGAAACAAGCAACCTAGGACCGGTTTCGGGGTTTCACCCCTCATCAGCCAGGATAGCTTGATTCCAGTGGCATGGAGAGCACAGGACCCACGTCTGGGCATACCCGTCCCACTCGGTGTGACAAATGCAAAAAGAACAATTGATGGACAGAATGCAGAACAATGTCATACATTCACCCCAGTACAGAGATCTGGGCCTAAATCCATCGTTTTTTTGCTCCCCATGCCATTCCAGTTTGAACCCAGCCATATGCAAATCAGCCTTGACCCTGCGTCCAATGGGAACAGTCCAGCCCGAACTGCCAGGCCAGGCCCTCCCTGGACTGGAAATAAGCATTCTAGGACCAGTTTCGGGGTCTGAACTGAGGTGGCAAAGTGAGCTAAAGAACAATGATGGATTCAACCCAGATCTGTGACTGGGGGTGAGTGTCTGAAAAGTTTCAGAGCTCCGTCCGTCATCTCCTTGTGTTTGCTTTAGACATTATGTAGGCACCAAACACTGGGTGCGCCTTCATGGATAAATGGTAACAGTCCAAAGTACACAGCCAAGTGTGTGATGGCTATCCCATAGCAACAGGACTGCAACCGTCTGAGCGGAGCTGGATGTCCATAGGTGCAACAAAGTAGTGCCATAGGCGAAGTGGATGTAGTGGAATGTCTAAAGAATATATGAAGGCAGAAATTTCTAGGTTAATGAGGAATATCTGCTTGAGGCTGCTGCTGCACAAACCCAGGGACTGTTGTAGAAAAGAAAAAAAACACAAACTACAGTCTCAGCAGATGGTCTCTAGTCAATTTCAGAACACGAGGCATGAGATGAGCCTCCCTTCCTCAAGGAAGCACATGAAGGCATCAGAGCAAGGGAAGTGAAGCCCTTGATGAAGAGACCAAGGACCGACTGCGCAGTTCAGCGGTAGTTGCAAGTGCCATTAACCGACTTCCATTTGGTCAGTTAATAGGGCCACCACGCCTGGATCTGCTTCTCTGTAACCTGTAAAGGAAATTGAGAGTTGAGAGTCTCCAAAGAGAGTAGGGCTTGGGCGCTCGGACACCAATGCCGGATTAAACCCTGTAGAGGCCCCTAGGCAGCCAAAATTTCAGGGGCCCCCACGCAAATTATCTCCTAATACCCACTGCACCGGATTTGTTTTACAAACTGACAGGTGCCAGAAGATGAGCTTTTAAGAGACAAACTGTTATGTGAATCTGATGTCTCTGGTTTATGTACTTTAAGTTGTTAATGGGTTCATTACATGAGTACAGTATTTTCTCTATAGAGTCTTTAATGTAAAGTTTTCGTTTCTTTGAGTTGATTCAGTTTTTTCCTATCTTTTGGAAAGAATAATTAAAAAAAGCTTGATTGTAATTTTCTTTCAAGATCAAATCAATATTATTTTGATCCGTTGTCACGGAACCCCTAAAAGGAGTGGGGCCTGTAGGCTGGTGCCTACTTTGCCTATTTGGTAATCCGGATCTGTCAGACACAGACGTGAGGGGAGAACCAGTGCAGAGTGAAAAGCAGTCATGGTTCCCAGGGAGCCAAAAGTAAAGGATGGTGACAAGAAACTCTAGAAACACAAAAAGGGCCTGAGGAAGTTTAAAGACCTGAAGGGGGCGACTCCTCTAACACAAAGTCAAAAAACACAAAAAGGCCCCTGGGTCTAGTGGTGGGTAGCGGAAGAGCGCAGGAGTGTCCCTTTTATAGGACGGTGACGCTCACCCACCCGAGGGTGGCATGCTTCATCATAGGGTAACCTCCACCCAATGTGAGCCTGGTCACAGAGCGCGCTACAATCCCCTCACTGAGAGGGAGGAACTCAGGGATGTTTTAGATGTCAGATTTTGAGGTATACTAAAACCTGTAGATGAGTAGGGTGTGGTGAAGGTTGTGCAAAAGGTTTGCGGGAAGTGTATGTGGATTAAAACGAACTCAGAGGATACAAAAAACTTTATTGGGGCATCCATGGGTTAGGATTAAGAGCAAAACTTGTGAGAGGAGTGGATTAAATCTGTCACAGCATAGTGTTGGTCGACATGTTTCAGCCTCATACCCTCCTTATAGGTGTAGTGGTTTTCTTCAGGACCAATAGTGAAAAAAGTATGACTCCTCTTAAATTGTAAGGACATACAAAACCATAAAGGAGGTATACGGAAACAGTGGTTGGAGCGGACTGCCACTCAGTCAAAGTCCAACCGGTAATTGTGTTACTTGATATGTCAGGTGTTTATGGACACAATCACCTCAGCACGAAACTCGAGGGGGCATCTATGTTCTCAACCACAGAGTGTGGCGGGCGTCGGATCGTGCAACCGCGACACACTTGCGCTCTTCCGCTACCCACCACTAGACCCAAGGGCCTTTTTGGGTACTTTGGGAACAAACTCTGCCATGATCAATTGGAATCTCTGCATTGTAAATATGTTTTGGGATACATGCTGAGATGAACAACGATGACTCTTAATGCTGTTCCTAATTCTCTTACAGAACTGAGGAATGCCTATAGTAGTACAAGTGACTATCAGATACACTCCAGTAAATGATTGAAGGCCTATCATATCTCTGTCCTTTTTCCTAGATTCATCTTCAGATCGAGCTTCGGGGAGGGTATCTCAGTAGGTCTGAGATAATATTACTGTGTCTGCACCAAAACCAAAAAACACAGTATCCAAAAGTGTACTGTAGATCCCAAACAATGTAATGAGGTACTGCGGATTGGTAAGGAGCTACTGTACTCAGGGCCTGATTCACAAATGTAAATTTACACTTTTGTGTAAGCTTACTATTGTTTTGCTATTCACAAACTCCAATTTAATAGTAACTTTATGACTGTGCAGTTGGGACGGAGAACTCAGCACATAAAAAGATAGGCCTCTCCGGCTCATGGTTGAGTGATACTGGCTCTCAGAAGGTTACAAAAGAGCAATTGTAAATAAAATCTGCTTTCCAAACCCCTTGCCATCATTGGGTCATAAAAATCATAGTGTCCTTGAAGAGAACAACATTTACATGACATCTGAACTTCTTTACAACTGTAAAAGTTTAAATATGTTTGCCAGTCTTAGTGTAAATGTACCCTGCTTCAGCCATGTTTTCTTGCTCAAGCTAGGACTGCCCACAGGATGCTTCCATTGCTGATGTTGAAACATGTTGCTTGTTGGCACTTGAGACATTGTGAATTAATTTGCTCAGGGAAAAACATTACATTTTTGTAACTTTTAAGGCCATGTCCGCAGTTCTCCTAAGCTCAGCTAGGCACCTCCATGTATTATTTGTGAGAATTCTGTCATGTCAAATCAAATCAAATCAAACGCAACTTGTATAGCGCACAGCTGCTTCAGTTTTCGGCGAACAGAAAGGTTTCCAGTTCTTTCTTAAAAATTGAGACAGAAGCTGCTCTACGCAGGTTCACTTGAAGTGTATTCCACAGTTTAGCTGTCAGGACTGCGAAAGATCTCCCTCCTTGTCTTGCCTTGGTGAATTTCGTGACTTGTAGCAGAAGGAAATCATTTGATCTAAGTGATCTACGTTGCCTATTCGGCCGAAGCCTTTTTCGCAGATAGGCAGGTCCCTGACCAGAAAAAGCCCTGAAAGCTAATGTAAGAGCTTAAAACTTGATCCATTTAAAACTGGCAGCCAGTGTAATGGCTTCAAATGAGGTGATATAGATTGCCTGTACTGACACGTTGGATCAATATTGCTGCAGCATTTTGAACCAGCTGCAGTCTGCGGATTAAAAGAGAAGGAAGACCCAAATACAGACTATTGGCATAGTCCAGAGTATGAACCACCGTCTTGCGAGTCTCCTCTGGGATCAAGTGCAACATTTTCCTCAAAGATCTAAGTTTAGCAAAGCAGACTGTTGACACCTGCTTGATTTGAGAAGAGAAAGAAAGATTAGAGTCAAACATAACTCCCAGGTTTCTTGCTTGGGCAGCGGGGGCCGGTGGGGGATTAATTTCCTCTGGCCACCAAAGGCTTGGAGGGGGAGGGGAGGATGTCCCAAAGAAAAGAATTTCATTTTGTCTATGTTTAATTTAAGGCAATTGTTGTCCATCCAACCTGCAACTCCCTTAAGGTGTTCTTTCAGCTTGGATAGGGCCGAGTCTGAGTTTTCCTGAAAGGGCAGTAACAGTTGTGTATCGTCCACACAGGACACCACCTGTACCTCCAAGATTCAATCAGCTGAGCCAGGGGAGCAAAATAAAGATTAAAAAGAGTGGGGCTCGGTGCAGAATCCTGTAGGGGCTTAGGCGAGGAAAAAACGGTTGAAGGTAGACCCTATGCGATCTATCTTGTAAGAAAGACTTCAGCCAAGAAAAGGCCTTCCTTTGAATGTCAGCTAATCTGAAACTGTCTAAACGGGTTGCATGAGACATCATATAGAATGCTGCAGACAGGTCTAAAAGGATCACCATTGCAGAACATCCACCATCAAGATGTTCTTTGATGTATTCCGTTGCTTCCAGTCAGGCAATTTCAGTGCTAACCCCTTGTCGAAAGCCAGACTGCAAATCATGAGGCATACCATTAAATTCCAGGTGGGCAGAGAGCTGGCCATTAACCAGCTTCTCAAGTATTTTGGCAGCTGCCGGCAAAAGGGAGATGGGTCTAAAATTGCTCAATATGACCGGGCCTGCAGTAGGTTTCTTCAGTAATGGCCGAAGAAAAGCTTGTTTCCACTCAGTGGGAAATCGACCTACTTCTAGAGACAAATTCAGAATTTTGTTGAACAACCGATTGATAGTAGGTGCAATTACTTTTAAAATTCTGGGTGGACAAGGATCCTTTGGTGATCACTATTTACATTTCTCTAGTTCTTTCTTAGTTGACTCTCTTGGAGTTTGTGGAAAAACTTGAGAGAACATGACTATGGATTGTCACTATATCTGTCAGTGTTTCCACTTCAGTTTTCGTGGAAAAGGTGGCATAGATTTTATTTATTTTTTCATGACAAAATAGAGATAAGTCATCACAAAGTCCTCTGGAAGGACTAAAATTACTATTAAAAGCCCCAGGAGAGAGAAAGGAATGAACAATTTTTTATACTTCCTGTGAAGTGTTGGATGCTGGCGAGATTTGGGAGGAGAAATACTCTTTCTTGCTTTACGAGTGGATTTACTCAAGTTTTTTAGCGCTTCCTTAATTTAAGTCTTAACTTCCAGTCCATAAGACTTTCTCCGAGCTCGCTCCAGATTTTTACAGCAGCTCTTTTCTGCCCTTTGCTTGGAAGAGAAACAAGGGGACGGGGTTTGGCCTTCTTTGCTATCAGCGGTTTTAATGGTACCATCGAATCCAGGACATAAGTGATCCTTTTATTAAACTTGTCCATATCTGTGTCACGAATCCCCATTAGCATCAGGGTAGTGGAAAATAACTTTTGAGAGGGAGATGACTCTGTAATTTTATGCCATGCTCTGGAGAAGGATGAGGGGGGCAGTTACCTTCTGCGGAACTGGCAGGCCATTAAAAGAAAAAGGAATTAAGAAATGGTCTGACCAAATGAGGCATTATGCTGGGGTAGCCTGCCGGTCAACAATGTTTGAAAGAATCAAATCGAGCATGTGTCCTGCCTTATGTGTGGGGGACTGACCCTTTTGTAGGAGGTTTATACCTGCCAAAGTAGCACTAAGGTGCTCTGCCTGAGCGCATTCTGGATTATCCATATGTACATTAAAAGTCTGGAGCTGATGTTTCTTTCAGCCACGTTTCAGTTAGAAACATAGAATCCCAGATATTGTCAGAAAGTAGACTAAATACTTCAAAAGAGTGTCTGGGAAGTGATCTACAATTGATGAGACAAGCTCTAGAAGTCGGACATAAATCATCTGAGGGGCTCGCAGCTATGCTTGGATAGTCCCTCTGGTTGCAGTAAAGGTCTGAACTTGCTAATGGATTCCAGAAAGAACCACAAACCTGGAGCTATCGCAGGAACATCGCTTATCCCACTGTTGTTCCAGGTTAAAAACCTGCTGGGGGGAACAAGATCCCTTTCTTAAGGAAAGGAACACCTCCTTTGAGTAGGATCTTACCTGGGGTAAGCCTGAGGGCATTTGGGCATCATGGCTGGCACTGGCTGCGCTCTGGACGCGAACGGGCGCAGATGGGTTTGCCTTTGGCACGCCAGCGCATGCCCGCTGTGCACGTCCGCTGTGTGCGTCTGCTGTGCATCCGTGGCATGATCAGCTTTAAATAATGAGGAAAAGGGGAGAGAGGAGGAGGGTCGCACTGTCAGTTCAACTGCTAGAGTGCTAAACTCACAAAATGGTGCCCCTGCAGTGGTGCAGGCAGTAGAAAAAGATGCCGGTCCATTCCACAAATCGTAATTAAGCTAAAAACCAAGTCAGAATATGATCTTATGCAAAGTGTGCAAATTTAAAACACATTAGCCCCACAGAAACATCATCAATACTAGAAACCTATTTGTAGTAAAGTATAAATCTGAGTGTTGCCTCTACTTTGGGGTTATCCTCCACTGAAGATCTCAGTGGATTCCCTAGTCAGTTAATTCTATGATTCACCGATCGCTGATTTTTCGTTTGTCAATAAACACTTTCAGACTCAACCAAACCATGAAGAATTCTTCAACAGAAGTTTGTGCTCTGGCCAGGACCTGTAAAAACTTGATCAGGGGTGCTGACCGGAACTGGACTGGTTCTCCACAAGACTGACAACAAAGGTAACTTGGAGGGGTCTCCTCAGTGAGCTTGAGTGGAGAACAGCCTGGTGTTAAAATCAGACAGTCTACAGCGTTCCACTTGTGAAATGTGAGTCTGTTTGTGATTATTCACTGCTCATTATGTACTATTTTGTTAATTAAAACGCTGAATTTGTTATATGGACATGTGACAACAGGATAAGAACAGTTGGGTAGGAGAAGCCGGCAGTCAAAGGAACTAAGAGGCAGTAGTATGATAGATATCCGAAATATTGGGGCAGTAAACTAAGGAGAGACAGCAGTGATTTCCTGGGTCTCACTGTGGGCCCTATCGAATGAATGTGTGGAAAGAGGTACACTGGTTCTGCCATCCTGGACCTTCTGTGAGCCTCAACGGTCTGTGACCAGAGGTGTTACCATAGCAAGAGGGCAAGTAGATAAGCATGAACATATTTTCCGACCTTCCTCCTGGATAGCTAGTGAGGAATATTTGTCAGACCCTCGCTTTCCTTTCTTGTCCTCTTGTCCCATTTCCTCCATGGGATGAACTGTGGCGTTAGGCAATACACTAACTACAATCTTCTCTGGTTGTGAATGTGGTAGTTGAAAAGAATAGTGGGAGCTGAATGATGTTACTGAGTAAAACCCCATCTTGAGGGAGCCCCACCCATGTTATGTACCATCAATATGTTAAGAGCTTATGCAGGTATATAGAGAATTGGAAAAAAATGCACTAATGGTGCTATTGAGATGTTCTTTCTTGAAGAATGCACTTTTGATATCCAATGTTTGAATACCTGGAAGAAAACACTGAACAAGCCTAAGAACAGACCTACTGCAGAGCAATGGTTAGCTTTCCTAAATTGGTATTAGAAAGCCATGTCACACCGGGAAGAAACTCAGGTGCGTGGTCTCAAAAAAATCCAAAAAATTGAGACATAAAATTTGCAATTTGTGTGGTAGGGTGTGAACTTGTGCTTCTACGCAAACACAAGGAGATGATGGACGGAGCGCTGAAACTTTTCAGACACTCACCCCGAGTCACAGATCTGGGTTGAATCCATCATCGTTCTTTAGCTCACTTCGCCACCCCAGTTCAGACATAGCTATATACAAATCAGTCTTGACCCTGTGCCTCATGGGAACAGTCCAGCCCGAACTGCCAAGCCATGTCTTCCCTGGACTGGAAACAAGCATCCTGGGACCGGTTTCGGGCTAACAGCCCGGTCCTAGGTTGCTTGTTTCCAGTCCAGGGAGGACCTGGCCTGGCAGTTCGGGCTGGACTGTTCCCATTGGGCACAGGGTCAAGACTGATTTGCATATGGCTGGGTTCAAACTGGAATGGCATGGGGAGCAAAAAAACTATGGATTTAGGCCCAGATCTCTGTACTGGGGTGAATGTAAGACATTGTTCTGCATTCTGTCCATCAATTGTTCTTTTTAAACTTGTGCTTCTACTACAAAGCATCCACCATAATTCTTTATACAAATTGCCAACGATATTCCTGAAAATCAAAGCAGAGGAAAGAGGATATATTGAATGTTCTAATGTATCCATTTCTGGCAGGAATTTATAGGGGTGCTCCACAGGCTGCACCTGGTAATGGTGCCTTGTCTGCCGAAGGGCCGGCTAATGGGGTGGTGGCAGGGTCTGCATAAGTGAGCACAGTGACCGTGGTAAGTGGCAGTGTTACTCATAGCAGCATGACAAGCGCAAAAGTGAGATGAGAAGCTACTATTATCTTAGACCCTTACACCACTGATCCTAAATGCATGTGAGGAGCTGTCAAGCACGCAAACTGTCTATTACCTGGAAAAGTCTGAGACCGAGAGCTGGACAAAGAGCTAGAGACTTCTTTAGGTGAAGAATGTAATGATGAGTCCAATGACCTGCCTTGTGTACTTCTCAGTGCTGTCCTACCTTTAAGACGATACACTAGCCCCTAACATGAGGTGGAGTCATAATTCATGTCAATGGTCTCTACCCGAGCAGTTCAATATCACCTATCATTTATTGAAGGGACATTAGTTGCTGCTATGATGTTTGCACTTTTCATGAAATTGATGAAAATTGAGGTTTAGTACAGGGAAACGCTGCTCTAGTAGCTGAAATTATTCCTCTTACACATCCCTGTAAATGAACTACCTATAAAACATTAACTTTTTTCACTAATTTAAAGTATGCATTTGGGGGTTCTATGACTTTGGGCTCCTCTAGGTTCAGCAAAGGTTTCTCACATCTGCAGGGACCTCCAATCAAAAAATGTATTCTACGTCAAGGTTTTTCATGATGGTTTCGAGATGCCCCTACAAATAGCTGTTAAGTGCGCTGCCATCAGTCATTCAAGATAAAGTGTCCAAAGGCTAGTTTTCTAGCCGTGCTGCTAAAAATGCCACTTTGTCCCTTAACTCTGAAGTGACTTTGTTTGTTTCCCAAGCTGCTGAACATCTCATGCCCACCTTACAAGATCTTGCAGACTAACAAGGGCAGGCCCCCGAAGTTGAAAATATTGTCTGGATAGAGAACAGATGCTATAAATACTCCAATGGGTCAGGGCAAGACAAGAATGGTAAAATGGTTGTCCCTTGAATACTGCTCCCAAATCTGCCGGGCTTATGCCATGCTATTAAACACGTCAGTTGAGGTGATGTGGTCTGGGCTGCTGGCATACATACAGCATAAATCAACAGAGTGTTCCATAATGGAATTGACCCCTATCTATCTAAAGAGCCTAACCTATCCTACAGAGAACCCATGAAGAGTCTGTTCTGGGAAAGAACAAGATTTTCGGTGCATAGATAAAGTCTTGAATTTCCCATAAAGGGTCGTTCTGGAAACTCAGCCGAGTTCCCCACAGTTGCGGCAGCAACCGTTAAATAAATCAGAGATAGAGGAATGATCACAGCTGTAGCATTGATCAAAAAGAATCAGGGGAAAAAGGAGGGTAAATCATTGTCAGCAGAACTTTCAGTAATAAGGACAGAACGTCTTAAGCGTCAGGCGTCGTGCAAGGTAAAGAGTCTTCCCTTCTCTCTAGCTAGGAACACTTGATTATAATATGAAACACACAAATAATATAACGAAAATTAATAGGTTTAAGTCATCTTCAGCCAATGGAAACCACTCATTCGATGGGGTTGTCGCCATCCGTTGCTTCTCCTCAGGATTCCCACGGGAAACATTCATTCCGGTACATAGTTTAACTAATGTTGCAATGTCCGATACATGGGAGAAAGTTCTCATGAGAACCTTCATACTTAATCTGTTAGCTGCTTTCAAAGTCCTGTTGTGAAGACAAAGGGCTAGTCAAATGCGATGCAACAATTCTAACGAAAATGTCCTGGTTAAGCATACACGTTATTTCTAATTTGTTCTATATTCTAACAAGCTATTAATTATAAAGCAAAACAACTAAATTCATTGTCAAAGCAGGGTGAGTTAATATGGTGTGATGAAGCAAAAGAATATATTTTTAAAGTCAACCCATTCTTAAGTAAGATGCTGGTGCTAGGCAAATATTCTAAAGAAACGTCTACTTAGCTGTAAGCAAGAGTCAAAAGAAAATGTGGTTTGGGCCTAGTTGCAGAAACACATTGAGAATGATAGCCTACTGCATTTTGCACTTCATGTTAATTTTCCTACACGTTTTAAGCAAGCACATTTCCCCTACATGTGATTTATTTATGCAGTTCTTAGCAGAGTTTTAAATGCATTCTAAAGTGAAATTCTAATACGTCTATGCAAGTCTCGTTTATTTTAAAATTTTCTTTCATACACCACAATCAACAAAGGAGAACCCGGAAGCAAAAGGTAGGTGACATGTCTGTAGGAAGCTGCGGTTCACAAACAACTAGAACGACAAGCAGCTTCCTGCCTGTCGATGCCGCAGATATCCCCGAGAGGCTCCACCTCCGCTGCAATCGGCCGGCTGTGCAGAAGGCAGGAGATATGACAATTACTGGATTTTATTCCCAGTTTTTGATAACTCTTAAGAGTGTGAGTGGCAAGGAAGGCACATTGTGTCATCTGTATTTCAGGAACTATACAAAGTTGTAGGCATCCAACAACATTTTCACTTTGCTACCACCCTGAGTCATCAGGGAAAGTTGATTACTACAATGGAACTCTATAAAAATATATAACAATAAAGGGCCTCATTACGATGAAAGCCATCCGACATCTCATTGGTGGCGGTCTGCCCCACATCTGAGGGATCTGTCCAACTGCCGTATTACGATACAGGCGGTCAGGCTGATGCCTGCGGGGGGAATCTGCTCTGCCTCCGACAGGCTCAAGGAGGCCATCAGGACAGCGGACAGATTGTAATCCTCAAAATGGAGGCATGCCTGCTCAGGTACCGCCATGGGGATTATGATACACCTTTCCTACATCCTTTTCATGTCGGTTCTTCTGCCATAAAAAGCCTGGCAGAAAGCGTCTTTTGGGGCCCCTAGCAGTGCCCCTGTCCCCCGTGGCCCACCACTATGGGCTTTGGGGTGCACCTGTGGTGCCCCCCTAAACATACATGCATCGTGTGACATCAACGGCTCATGGATGTTTCAAAAGTGTATTTTTCCTATTGCGGCTTGTGCTGCGGCCCGCAGCACAAGCCGCAATAGGAGAAATACACTTTCTGACCGCTGTGAAGGCGGTCGCATCCTAATCATGGCAGCGGGACCTCCGACCCCTTGTCGGGTGGTCCCGTTTCCGCTACGATGCTGGTCGGATGCTCGTCCAACCAGCATCCTAATAAGGGCCTAAGTGTCTAAGATTTGTGAGGAGAGAGGACTTAAATGGCCGGACGCCCTACCCTTTGCACTCATGTCAATGCAGGCCACCCCTACCAAAAGGCTAATTTGATTCCCTATCAAATGTTGATGAGCAGACCCATGATCCCCCTTTTACCACTTCAGAGTCTCCAGCATTACACAATTTATATGTATCTGATGATGTGATGCACATGAAGGTCCACCAGTCAAAGTCATCTCTTCAGCCACACTAATAATGTCACTTCCAGATCTTCCTTACCTGTGTCTGTTGCTTACCTTGTCTATTTGCGAGATGGGAAATGTACAGCATGAGACAAGCATGTCCCCATAAACCTATAGGTTTGTGGATGTTGACTTGCCTTTGCATGCTAGCTCGCCTCAGGAATGCCCACAAACCCACCGATAACCCTAAATTTGCAGTTCCAGAAATTAAATTTCATAATTTTCAAATTCCACCTGCAACAGCAACATTTTGCCAAGCCTGGTTGTGTGTACCAGGGTTTTACACTCTCCATTGGTTTTTAGGTCCAGCTGAGCAGTGCATGCGCTGCTGCCAGGCATGCAGTATTGGAGTTTGGCTTTGAAGCCCCGCCCACTCTCCGTCCATATTTTTAATTGGCTTGTGTCATTGTCCTTCGTAAACGCTGTCTTCCGAGTCGTTATTAGGCTTGGTAGTCCCTCCTTGGTACCGCCTTGTCTGCATTTGTTACCTCCCATAATGACTGGACCTTTTACTTGTCTTGTTACACGGTCTGCTTTATCTTGGCTGTGAGCATTATAATGATTTGCCCCTATTCCACCCACTACGTGGCAGCATGCCACACACTTTTATTTTAATTACTAATGGCGGTCCGCTTTAACTACAACGGCTGCGTTTCTTTATTTACTTATTTTAGCAGCGCCTCCGCTTTAAGTATAGTGGCTGCGCTTACTTATTTTTTGTTTTTGTTTTGTTTGTTTACTAGCGCCCATGCAGCGCTTTAACATTCATGGAGGCTGTGCCCCATTCTTTAGACAAGCCGTATCTAAAGAAAGGTGCGCTGCCGCTATTATAGTGAAAGCGCGGCATGGGTGCTTTTACAAAAAAAAATCTGTTTGTCGTGTTGACAAACAGATGCTTTTTTTGTCAAAGCACCCCATGCCGCGGTTTCACTTTAATGTCGGCTACGCCCCTTTCTTTAGAGGCAGCTTGTCTAAAGAAAGGGGCGCGGCCTCCATGAATGTGAAAGCGCCGCATGGGCGCTAGTAAACAAATATTTGCAATGCAATAGGTCTCTCATTTGTGTATGTTTAAGCTATTGCCAATAGCTCAAATTCTCGTAAATGCGAGACCTATTGCATTGCAAATGCTTGTTTTTCCAGCACCTAAGCCGAATTTAGCTGCCTCAGAAATGTTAGACAAGTTCTTGGCAGATCGAAATTGTATGAAAGTGGCCGAGCATTTGTCCAGTAGCAATTGCATTCTTGGTGCAGTACGCGATGGAACATTGTAAAACTTTGCATTTTATCAGTAGCTGCTGCAACACTTCTTTTCCTGGATATTTTCATTTTGAACGTGAGAGTAATAGGCAGCCTTTTTCTAAACTCCCAGTGATGAGATCTGACTGCTGGCAAATGTTTACTGCTTTGTAGGATAGTGTGATGTCAAAATTAAATATAGAAACCTTGCTTGGGCCAGGGCATTTGCCTCTCACTACATACTGGTCTTGAATTTGAATTGTTTGTGTGGTAGGCAGTGGCGGCTCGCAGAGGGAGTGCTGCGGGGTGGGGGAGGGCCAGGGTGGGGGGGTAGTGGAGTCAGACATACGATGGCCAGGAGTAAAGTAAGTAAATAAATAAATAAATAAAACTATTTACCTTGCGCTCGCTGCATCGCCAACTCAGCGATGCAGCGAGCGCAAGGTAAATAGTTTTTATTTTTATTTACAACGCATACCATTACAACGCATAATACTTTTAGGGCAACAGTAGGGTAAGTGTTGGATAGTGTAGGGGTAAAAATTACTATTACCACTCCAGTGAGTGCAACAGTAGGGTAAGTATTGGATAGTGTGGGGGTAAAAATTACTATTCCCACTCCAGTGAGTGCAACAGTAGGGAAAGTGTTGGAAAGTGTAGGGGTAAAAATTACTATTCCCATCTACCCCAAGACTCATACCCACCCTAAAACTAAAAAATCTCCATTACTTACCTTATAATGCGTTGTAATGGCATACGTTGTAATGGTATGCGTTGTAATGGCATGCGTTGTAGTGACATGCGTTGTAATGCATGCATTCTAATGGCATGCGATGTAAAGGCAGTTGCGTTGTAACAGTTGCGTTGTAACAGCAGTGCCATGTAATGACTGCGTTGTAATAGATGTTTCCCGTCCTAACATCATTAATGTAAAGTGTTGCACTTAAATTTAGTACTGAAGTACCTTCACTGTAGAACTAGAAATCTATGTATATTGTGTGCCTTAATCTTGTTAAAATGAAATGTAGTCTTAAGATTGGATAAAATCATCTTCACACTATTAAAATGTATTTACTTTAGAAATGAAAAAGATTTAAGTAAAGGTGTGCACTAATGTTTTCACATTTGCATTTGTAATGTAGTTCTCAGTCACACTTATATTCGTGCATTCAAAGTTACCTTACATTTTCTTAAGCTGCAAGGGAATCTAATGCTGAATTTAGGTATTGGCATGTGTCGTTTATTTGTGGTTGTGCGTGCACTGTTAACACATATTAATGAGCGCCATTGGATTATATGTTTAAGTTGACTCAAGTAGGCCTGTATTTATTTCTGCATAAAATATAGTTTTCCATTTTGCTTGCGTGTATTTGTAGGTACGTTCACATGGTTTGTTAGTTTGAGAATAGATGAAATACTGCACCAGTGATATAAAGCCTGAGAGGCGTACCTTGACAAATAACATGGAGAGCCAGAGCGTTAATTGACAGTCTCTACTCAATAATGTGTCGAGGAGTTGCAGGTGCCCAAACCGACGATGTCGTTCTCAGGACCGGCCTGGGAGAATCTGTTAATGTTGCAGCTGGCATCGTGAGAATGGAAAGGACAATGGAGCTCCTGATGGTGTGAACCAGGGGTGTTACTAACTGGTGTTCTCACGGGTTGATGTTGGCCACTTTTCCTTTGGACTTTGAGAGGTACAGACCTCTATGCTTTCCCCTTTGATTCTTTGCTGAGTGTGGCTTAGGCTAACACTTATTTCCCTATCCCTAGAAGACTCTCGACCAAGTGTCTGAAATGCTGACACCTTCCAGCACTTCCCAACATTTTCTCTTTTTCTGCATTTTCTCAACTTTTTGAGACTTATTTAGATTTAATCACTTTTGATGGTTTTAAACTTTAAATTAGATGGCCTTAGACATAACTCATGTTTAAGAGAGAGGATCAAAAACTCAATCTGAGCACCAAACTCTGCTATTAATTCTTTGTACTGCTGTGACTGTGATTTGTCTCATACCGATAGGCCTGAACTTCTTTAGGAGGTTTGGCTATTCAGTGGTTATTCTGCATCTTTACAGCCACTGGCGTAATGAAACTTGAGGGGGGCTCCCTGCAAGGCACGTGGGGGGGGGCCCCTTCGGGCTCAATCAGGAGCCCTGCAGCCAGAGTGCTGTGCTGAGGGGGCCCCCTGGAGCTTGGGGGCACCCCGCACCACGGGGGCTGCGGGGGCCTGTTGGTATTGAGATTCATTTACATTAACCTAACTGCTAACTTGTAATAAAACTTCTTGACTTTATTTACTGATCCCTAGTCCTTATTGTGTAGCTGAATGGGTTACATTGCTAATTAGATATGTTTGCTAACTCCCATCACCTCTCAGTCGACAAAGAAAAGATCAGTCAGATAATCAATGGTAAGAGTTTGGTCCAGCGCTAGATCGTCATGCCGGTTCAGTCTTTCTGTTGGAATTGACTGACTTGATGTCTGTAGTATGAGTCATTCTTCCTCCTTTTTGTCAGTTGTGTACAGGCCTTATTTTGTCACCTGCATTGTTTAATTGTTGTCGTTTTCCCCGTGCTGACGCATATTCTTGTTTATCTAGTTTGTTATACCTCCCTAGAAAAATAACAAACCTGTTATGTCACTTGCACGTCCCTTGAATTTCACTAGAAATACACACAACACATCCATTTGTGATAGACTTACTCTTGGATGTAATGGCATTTTTCTATCATGTATGATATCAATGTAATTTCTAGCGGTGGGCTGTCAAGTTCTCCTGGATGGAGAGATTTTGGCAGAAAAGACTGGAGAAAATTCTTGAGGGAAGGGAAATGTTCAATTTCTAATTGGTGTTGTAGACATCTCCTAACATACTTTGTAGATTAGTCACCACAACGTGACTATCCCTTGGCCTCTACTGCTAAAAATGGAGTTTCCTGCTGCACACGGTTCTCTATTTTTATTTTACACCACCGAAGCCCTGTATTCGGTGCTGTCCAGGTGCGGCTCCTCCGCTAAGATGGAGGAGTGTTGCCCCACTGCTCTAAGAGCAGGAAAAAGAAAATGATAACATAGTTATTATCATTTTATTTTTCGGAGCAACGGGGCTGGGTTAGGGCGAGGCGGGGCTGGTGCCGCAGGCGGAGCATTGGTTCATGCACTTAAGTGCGCATGACTGTTTGGCTGTCCATCTTGGGCAGGCCAATCATGTGCACTTAGCATATTCTCCACCGGGCTGCAATACACAGCCTGGGTGGAGAACATGCCCAGACTCCCAGACCCCATCTGAGCGCTGAACCACAGCGCTCAGACCAATCACAGCGCTGCATTGCAGTGCTGGGATTGGCTTAGGGGGGCCTGGGTGCTTCCGGGACTCATCAGCGAAGCAACGACGGAGGAGAGACAGATGTGGCCGTGAGGAGGTAAGTGTTTTTAAAAAGAAAAACATTTTTGTTTCTCCTTCTCTCTGCCCTGCCACCTCCGTTCCCTGCCAGCCACTGCTGGTGCTGTCTGTAGCTTAGCCAAATGTTTGGAGCAGGCGCCATAGATATTGCTGAGGAGAGTAAGTAAGTCATAGATCTGGGAAACGATGACTACAGCAGGAAAACATTTCAACTTTTTAACCCTTTTCTACCAGGTGGTGAACCATCAGGTTGCTAGATGTAATAGACCTGGGCCATGGCGATCCCAAGTTTCTCTATTTCCACCCTTAACATAATGGTGCAGGCCAGTACACTCAAGTTGAAGCCCAGCGCTTTTCTCTTCACTCCTCCTTACTGCGAGTCTAAGTGCATAATTGCTATGTGGAAGAAGGTCTTCCTGTTTCGGGGTCTTTTGCTACACTCCTCCAATGCCACCTGCTTGCACACAGTTCTCGTGTCCAATTAGCAACAAATAGCCTGCTAGAACACGTTTGTGGGCCTTTTGCTTAATTGGTCAATGATGGGCAGTATGAGACAAGCAGGCTTTGAGAGCCTACTTAGATATGAATTAATTTAATGGCCAGGTCCATAGGCACAGATGCCATTGTTAGATGACACAATTGGGTGTGTTTGATTGAATTCTCTGTTAATGCTTAAGCAAACCTTATGGATATGCCATTTGGTGGCACACAGCTCTATGTTGATAAAGTGGACTCTGTGCTGGAGTGATTGAAAAAAGCTGTTCCTCAGCATGCTTACTGGATCTCACTTTTCTAGCATAGCAATTTCATCAGCAACTTCTGTGACTTTTTACTGGGCCAGTTCTTTTGCCAAAGACAGTTCTCTCAGCCACAACAATTTATTCTGCCATTACAGGGGCTGGTGTGGAAGCAAGTTGCCCTCCTTCCTCTTCCCCTGCTAAGAGCCTTCTTAAAAAACACTTTTAATTTTCCCTGTCGACCATCCGTGTGTGGTGGGAGGATGCATATCTCATTTTGAGAAAACTGGAGGCTCTTGGTCCTCTACATTTTGAAGAATGAGTGCATACTCACATTCCAAGACATAACTCCTCACATTCCCCTAGTTTGTTCGGCAGTCCCACTCAATCATGCCAAGGTACTTTCCAATGAGGTGTTGAGCCTCCTGAGCAAACAAGTCATTGAAATGGTCTCTGAGGCAGAAACCTGCCAGACATGTTATTCCTGCTACTTTTTGGTCCCCAAGAAGATGGGAGCCTTTGAACTAATCTGGACAAACAAGTGTTAGACTCTTTCCAAAGACACTAACTTGGTTTGAAGAGAAGTTCAAAATACTCTTACTAGGGTCCTGCTGGCCATGGAGTATGAGTCTGAGGATTGAATGGTGTATATGGACTTGCTGGACACATATTTTTAAGTTCTAGTCCTACAGTCTCACAAGTGGTATCTGCGATTCCTGATGAGGTCCACTCATTAAGAGTTTGTGGTGCTCCTCTTTTGCCTTATATTGGCCTCTCAGGCCTTTATACAAGACATGCCCTTGTTTGTGGCTCATTTTAGCAGGTCAGCGATAGCTGTATGCCAGTAACTCATTCATTGGCTGTTGAAGGCAGGTTTGCCCCACCTGTCGTCAGACCACCTGAAGGGCACAGTTTCTCTCTGTTCCCACTTGTGGTTTTCATTTAGCTGTTGTAAGTCTCACCTGCAAACTGCTCTGTGCCTATCTTTCATTAGGGCAATTCAGGACACCCTTGCTATGAATGTCATTCCTCCTGTGCAACAACCCCAGGTAACATTTTTGACTCTGCTAACAGTAGGCACAGTGCCGGGGGACCACTAGGACTACATACTAATCTCTCCAGAAGAGTCCCTGGAACTGCAAAGGCAGCTGGACTGGGGCCACCTAACCTGTGGATAACCATTCTGTCCTCCACCAACATTGGCCATATTTGTGACAGATGCTGTTTAACTTGATTGTAGGGGCCACTTGGACAATATGAATGGATATTTGAGGCCATTGGTACACAGCAGACCAAAGGTGCCAAATTGATCTGCTTGACTTACTGGCGATTCGGTTTGCCCTCAAGGCTTAATGCCTTCAGTTTAAGCAAAGAGTAGCCACATTCTCACTAACAAGCTATGGTTATGGGGTATGCCAACAAGCAGAGCGGTGTTGTTTTTTATCCTCTGTGTGTCTACATTCTGAAGTTGTTGTGCTGGGTTGCTACTTATAATTGTCTGCGGTTGGTGAGTTATCTGGTTTGATTTCAGAATGTAAGCCGATGAGATGAGCAGGTGTTTTATTGCCCATCTGAACCAAGTCTTCACCCTGAAATAGTGCAATCTTTGTCAAGTGAGGTATATTTCAGGTATATTTGTTGGCTGCGTCGGAGAATGCCATTTTTGTTGTTCTGCGCTCCGCAGTTTCCACTGTGAGTAGTCATGGCAGTTTTGTTCTACATGAAATTGTGTTTTGGTGTAAACTATGCTTTCTGCCCCTTTCCCTGATTCCTCCTGTTCTGAGAAAAGTGAGGCAGACCTTGTGCAGGTGATCCGGACTGTTATGTTATGTTACTCAGAATTTGTAGAGTGCATGTACACCAGATAGGTTTCTTTGTGCTAAGGTAATGAGTAGGTGGAATGCTGTCAAGGGAATTAACACTATGCTTGCTTAAACAGTCAGTATTTTAGGAGTTGCGTGAACCTCGCATAGTTGAGTGCAGATCTGATGTCATGGGGAAGAGAGTTCCATGTGTGGGGGGCAATCACCGAAAATCTAGCACCACCCAACTTCTTCTTTTTAAATCTTGGTATAGTAAGGAGGTTTAGGTAGGCCGATACTAGGTTACAATTGGGGGTGTAGCTCTGAATTCTGGAGGATATGAACATCGGGCTTTTGTTGTGGCGAGATTTAAAGGTTTTGCAGCCAGTTTTGAAGATGGTCCTCTGGGCTACTGAGAGCCAATGTAGCTTTTTCATCAATGGCTTCATATGGCAGTGTCTAGGTTGTCGAAATATTTGGGAGTCTCAAATAGAAGGCGTTTGTGTACTCTATCTTGGAGATAATTAAGGCAATATTGATTTGGATGACGTCTTTAAAGGTAAAATATTTCCTGATTTTTCTGATTTCCCCGAATTTGGAGAAAGCATGAGGAAGTCACTGCTTCTATCTATGGTTTCATGGAGAGATCCTCATCGACGAGGATCCCAATGCTTTTTACTGCTTTCTTGGGCAGGGGGGAGATCCCATCTCAGGGCGGCCAGAAAGAGGGATTCCATTGTTGGAGTTTCCTTTTTGTTATTTACGATCTCTGTTTTATTGTAATTTAGTTTTAGTTGGTGGCTATTCATCCAGTCACAAATGTATAACATTGTGTTTTGGAAGCACTTTATGGATTCCGAGGTGTTATCAATGGTGAAAAGCAGCTGCATATCATCAGCGTAATTATAGCTTTTCACCTTCCACTTCTGTAGTACTCCACAGTTTAATTGGAACTTAGATGAACTGAAGGGGTAGAGACAGACTGATTGAGAGTGGTCTTTGATTTCATCCACTCCAAGGCAGAACCATGAAGGCCCGTGGCCTCAACACAGTCGATCAGAATAGCATGGTCGATTGTGTCGAAGGCCGCTGATAGATCTAGGAGGACCAGTGCCTGAGTGGTGCCTCTATCTGCTTCTTCTCTCATGTTGCCTACTACAGAGAGGATGACTGTTTCTGTTGAGTGGGCAGGTCGAAAGCCTGCCTGGTGAGGGTTGAGGAGATTAGAGTCCTCTAGGAAGGAGCAGAGATGCTGAATGACATGGACCTCTAGTAGCTTTACTAGATACGGAAGTAAAGAGATGGATCAATAGTTTTTCAAGATCGCGGGGTCCTCTCCGGGTTTTTTAGGAGTGGGATTACCACAGCCTCCTTGAAGGAGTGTGAGACACTACCCTGACTTAGGGATAGGTTAAGGAAGGAGATAGCTGGGCCAGGGAAAAGAGAGAGACTATGGTTTTTAGGATCTGAGGTCGGGCAAGTGTCTTTCGGGGATCCTGATTTAACTTTGGCTAACAGATCCATAAGGCAATCTTTACTGATGACGGGAAAAGCCAAGAGTGTGGTAGAATTTCTGTCTTCAGATGAGGTCACATTGGCTGGTGAGCTGGGGGGATGCTATCTTTAACCACCTTGATTTTGTCAATGAAAAATAAGTTCAGAGCATCACATACGTTTTGGGTGGGGACGATAGGTAGGGTAGTAACAGGGGTTAGATAATTCTGTGACAATTCCTTTGTTTTATTTACAGAGTTTGGAATTTTTTTGAAAAAAAGTTCGATTTAACTTGCATGATTGATTTTTTGCAAGCTTTTAGGTGATGGACAAAGATTTCCTTGTTTTTGGGCAAGTAGGTGTTCTGCCATTTCCATTCTGCTCGGTGGAGTTCGAGTTTGGTTGTCTTTAGCTATTCTGAATACCATTTGGATGCTATTTGGTGAGGGGTTTGTTTGATTTTGCAAAGAGGGGCATGAGTGTTGCTGGCTACTGTTAAGCAGTCCGATATTGCTTCATCGAACTCATCCAGGCTCTCAGTAGGGGAGAGGATGTAGCCTCACAGCTAGAGCTGTCAACCTCGATGCTGGGGAACCCGGTTCGACTCTCGGCAATGACGATCAACATCCTGTGATTCTGGGCAAATCGCTTAATCTCCCCGTGCCTAACAAATATGAATGTGTCCTTGTGTAACGAAACTGGTGCTCATGTAAAGCGCTCTGATACCTGATATCTTCGGGTCTAGTTTGCGCTATATAAAACTCTAAAAAAATAAAAATAAAAAAAAAGTAGAGGTGGGTAAAGAAAGTGCCAGTGAGTTGCAGAAGGTGTTAAGATTTATCTGAGTCCAGTTCCTGGTGAGAATTCCTGGACATGTGGGGGGTTTCAGTGGGGTCAGGTCATTTTAAGTGAATTTAACTAGGTGGTGGTCCGACCATATTCAAGTAGAGACAGTGACATTGGATATGGTTAGGTTAGTGGATTAGTCCTGGTCTAATGTGTGACCCTTGATGTGTGTGGGTACAAGTATGTTGGTCAAAGTTAAAACTGCTTAGTATGTCAGTCAGATCTGTGGATGTTTGGCCGCCGGTACCCTCGTTTGCCCAATAATTGAAATCTCTAAAGAGTAGGATTTTTGAGTGGTCAATGGCTAATGAGGAGATGGAGTCAGCCAAAAGTTGGGGGAATTGTTGCATGTGGCCCGGGGCCCGGGGGTCTATACTTGAGGGCGCATATCAAGGGGGATGTTGGTAAGTCTAATTTGATCAAAATGTTGTCAACCATTGGAATTGATATAGAGGTAAGTTTAGTGAAAATAACATATTTTTTACAGCTACTGCAACCACGCCACATTTTCAACCTATCGGTCTGTTAGTGTTGAGTAAATAATAGTTTTTGGGGAGAGCTGTTAGTATATCTGGCATAGATTAGTCCGTTAACCAAGTTTTAGTCATGACTAATATATCTGGGGATTCTGATTTAAGGAGATGAAATATCTCAAGTTGGGGCTTGACTAGTGAATGAGTGTTAAGGTAAGTGATTGTGAAGTGATTACTATTTTGTTTAATGGGGCGGAAGTAGAATTGCTGTCAGAGAAGGCATTGGTTACCGAAGTCGGTTTCAGCAGTTCAGTGACGGACGGGTTCTGATTTAGAATGCCTAATTTGCTAAGTTTTGGCAAGACAGACGGGTCTAGTTGGTGACTTCCTTGAGAAGAGATGTCTTAGGTCACTGGAGGAATAGACCAGTTTTCGGGCATAACGGCTGGCTCTGGCCCCGGTCAGCCATGGACAGGCGCAGGCGGGCTCGCCTTTAGGCACCTTTGGCATGCCAGTGGTACTCCTGCTGCACACTTCTGTGCTGCAGCCAACATTTGAAGGGCTTGGAGCTCTGACTGACTCCAAGATGTCACAATTCATTGAAAATAATGCCATACTTTCAGACTTCCAAACGGGATTCTGCACAGGAAGAGGCACAGAATCTGCCCTCCTTGCCATCTGGGATGACCTAATAAAATCACCAAACATATTCAACAAATGACACTCCGCTGTAGAGTGGCACCTCGCCTCAAAATCCCAACGTACAAGAAAAAAACCATGGGTGGCACATCCTTCTCTGTTCAAGCAGCCAAACTATGGAACTCTTTACCCCTCAACATAAGATCCACAGATAACTACCATCTTCTGAAAACTACTCAAGAATTGGCTCTTCCCCAGATAACACCATACGCAGACAGAAATATACAGCATATCCCTCTGTATATAAGCATTTATTTGTACTATAGATATGTACCTATCTATATATGTGTATTGCTTTGTATAAAAGTGTAGAATAATTATGTTTAAAAAAATATAGATATTCATTAGTTCTGCTTAACAAATGTACGTATTACTGATAGTTACATTATTCTATGTTTTTAACATGTATATACGTGACTGCATAAATAAGTAAATCTTTTATCATAACTATTTATCTACAATTGCTTCACTATTGAATTACCCAAAAGAAAATATATAAATAAATAAATAAAATTAATTTAAAGTACAACAACACTTGACAGCAGGAGTTTATTTAATGCATCTTAAATCAACATATACTACCTTCCTTTATGCATCTATATACCTTCCATGTACTTATGGATTTATTACTTTTCTTCTAATTCAGCATATCCAATGCACTGCCCTATTTCTTACCCTAAACTGCTCTCAATATATCCTCTACCTCAACTCTCTGACTAATCTCAAACCTCTTTCTACTACTCTTTCCAATGCACTACCCTATTTCTCACCCTATACCTCTATCAATATATCCTCTACCTCCACTCTCTCATTCATCCCAAACCCCATACCACTACTATGATCCCCCAAAATAACCCTTTCTAGACTCTTTCTTACTCTACCCCTCCATGCATCATCTCATACCTCTTTTACTATTCCAATCCCCCAAATCACGTCTTTCTAAACCCTTCCCTCTCCCTCTCTACCCCCTCCATCTCCCTTTTACTCATCCCAAGCCTCCTCCTACTTCTGTGAGTTCCAAAACATCCCTCCACTATCCTTTTCAATCCAAATAACAGACTAACATGTCCACCACTCAAATTAATTTCATATTTCACTATACTAATTCACCACTAATCCTTTAGGGGTTCATGAGCAGTGTGCTACTCGCCAGAAAAGCACTTCAACACCTCATCGGGGTAACAAGCGCTATATAACTGCAAACCTTTTTCCCTCTTCTGTCCCTCCACTATCCTTCTCAATCCAAATAACTGACTAACATATTCACCACTCAAATTGCTTTTGTTTTTCACTATACTTTTTCACCAATAATCCTTTATGGGTTCCGGAGCAGCATGCTACTCACCGAAAAAGTGCTTCGATGCCTCATCAGGGGTAGTAGGCGCTATATAAATGCAATTACAATACAATATATATTACCTACTGGTGGTCACCGGTAGGTAGTTATAGTTAGGACCATGTTTCCATAGGAAAAACGGTTTTGACTTGCCTGTATCTTTTGCGCCGGTTGACGAATCGTCACAAACTTTTCCAAAAGCAAGTGCACCGGTAATTCTAGTTGTGCATTGAAAGTTTCGTCAAGTGGGGGCCGTGAAAAAGGAGGGGTAAATAATAGTGCATTTCCCATGGTAATTCTCATAGAATCTTTAGACTCGTCTGCAGCGCGAACCGCTGGACAGAATTACACCAAATTTGGCAGAAAGGTAGATTTTGTCCCGCAGATCACCCTTTTTGTTATTTGGTGTAAATCCATTCAGTAGTTTTGGAGATATTAAAGGAAAACCAAATTTGTATATCTGGGCAGACCCTAAGCACAGATCTCATGGTGGAATCTGATTGGCTACCAACAATTCAACCAGGAAGTTGCTATCATACATCTTGGGACCAATATGCATGATAGCATCCCACTGAAATGCATTGTAGTGATTGACAGGTTTTAAGGGGCACAAAAAGGAGAACATATAAAGGGCGAAAACAGATTTTAGTTACAATATAAATCATTTGTCGATGGTACCTTACTAATTTCAGGAACTGTGGTGTGTTCTAAGGTAGTTTTACCCTGTGAAAAAGCATTCTGCTGGGTTTTTAATAATCATGTTTTAGAGAACTGTTTTCTCATGGTTTTCCCATAGAGGTTGTGGAAAATGCTCCAGAAGCTAATATGAGAGCATATTTTCTGTAAATTCACACTATCTTTCTCAGCCATATGAGAATGAAGTCTGCCATCCTCAGTAAAACATGTACTTCTAACAGGAGCAGCCTGTTAGTTGATTCCCTTGTGTTCTACTGCAGCTTTCCAGAGTTCTAAACAACAACTAGAGAGCTAGTAGTCTTTCTTATGACAAAAGTATAGGACACCTGAAGCCATCTTGATTGAATCAAACTGGTAAAACATTTAGTTGGGGATTTATGAAGATTTTGCACTGTTTTTGCATCACAAAAGTGGCGCAAATTGGCGCAAAATCTTTTTTTTTCCAATGTACTTTCCAGAGCTCAACTTGTTTAGCGCTGGAAATAACGGAAAAGTAATGCAGAGCAGCGGATGGCGCTGCTTTACATTACTTAGCTCCATGGGGGTGTACCAAGAGTGGAGCATGGGCGTTCCCATGCAACCACCCAAGGTTTCTCACGCTAAACCCAATTTACTAAATAAAGTGGATTCGGTTTAGAGTGAGAAAACAGCGCCCTTTTAAAGTAGGGGCAAGGAAGGGGAAATGCTTTCATTTCTCCCTCCTTTTCCGACTTTGCAGCATGCATACAAAGTGGGAAAAGCTTTGCATCTTGTCTAGGCATGGTATTTTGTACAGGAAGGGTACCCTTCCTGTACAAAACCTATGCTAGACTCACACACACAACCTAGTACAATGGCGCTAAGGTGTGTGCGTGGCGCATGACAGCTGTAATCAGCGCCAGCGCAAGGGAAAGGGGAGAGCCATATCTTTGAAGATATGGCGCTCTCATGCTCCCTCCCTGTCGTGCAATGCAGCGCAGCGCAGCCTCGTTGGGGGCTGCGCTGCGATGAATGGAGTTTTTGTAAATCTCCCCCTAAATTTAGAAAGGAACAAAATGAGGGGGGTCATTTTGTCATAGAAATTATGGTTAGTGCTATAGAAAGAAAAATTAGGACACATTTTAAGTGAGTTCTTAAATATCTTCCTTGCCTATTTTATTAAAACATTCTGACATGCAGACTGAAACATGCACTTTCAACACCAGCAGCAGACTGCCAGTTAACTCCCTTGTGATCAGCAACTTTACTACAGTGTTCTAATGAACAATTAGAGTGCTAACATTCTGAATTCATGCCAAAAGTGTGGCACATCTGAACGCCATCTCGATGGAATCAAAGTTGAAAACTGAAAGCATTTTCTACAAAGGATACTACGGTAAATGAGGAAAATAGAGAGCTTCATAACAAATAAGTCTCTCAAGATGTCCACCAGAGGAAAAAAAGCCCAAATGTAGCACAGATATCACCCAAAAGAATAGCCCGATGACAGCAGTCTCCAAAACACTTAATTTGTTTGTTTTCTTGTAGTTTTATATAGCGCAGACTTGACTCAAAGGTATCAGAGTGCTTTACATGAGCATCAGTTACATTACACAAGGACACATTCATTTTGGTTGTAGACATGGGCAGATTAAGTGATTTGCCCAGAATCACAGGATGTCGAGCTGACGCCGAATCTCTAACCTGGCTTCCCAGTTGCAAAGTCTGTTGCTCTGGCCATAACACCACATCCTCTCCCCTAAGTGTAACATATAATCAAGTGATCAACTGGATAAACAAACATAAAGTTAGCAAATAATTTAAAAGGGCTTTGTCGCTATTTGAGAACTCAAAACACATGTCCTCATTTTAGTTTTTTAGAGCACTAACCATAATTTCTATGGGAATAAAACCCTCTCATTTTCATAATTTCTAAAGGAAATGCTTTAGGTATTACAGTTTTGATTACATCAAGGAGATGTCAGTCGTGCCACACTTTTGTAATAAATATAGAATGATCTAGTTCATTAGAATACTGTTGGGAGGCAGAGGTCAGGGGCACAAAATCAGATAATTGAGGGCAGGGAGGTGGGTGCAGAGGCAACAAGTTGACCACGCTGTGCAGGCGGGAGGGACAGTGGCAGCACAATGGACCATGGAGAGCAGGGTAAAAGGGGGGCAGGGGCAACAATAAAACCATGCAGGACAGGCAAGAGAGGCTGTGGCAATATAACAGACCATTGAGAGCAGAAGGAAGAGGCAGTGGCAGTACTACCATAGATGCCAACAGATCTGATTCAGGCAGGAGACTGCCAATGTTTTTAAGCCTAAGGGCTTTATTTTGGAGGTAATAGGAGGGGAAGTTGGCCCCCAAGGATGTCCTTGGGGGGCCAGCTACCCCTCTTGTTACCTCGAGTAAGTCCCACACAGTGGGATTGCTAAGACTTCTTCGGAGGCCATGCCCCCCTTTCTCCACCACTCTGCAAACGCGCCTCCTGGCAGACTACTGGATGGGGATGAAGTCCAATTTAGTCCTGAGGGAGTTTGGGGGCCAAGAAGCCCTCCTGGTACCTCCTGTAAGTCCTACGCAGCGGAATTCCTGAGCGCTGGTTGGAGGCCCAGCACCCTTTCTCCACCACTCTGCAAACGTGACTACTACTTAAAGAAGCATCTTTCTGCACCTCTGACTTAGAGGTAGTTTTAATCCCCCTGCCCTATTATGTATTAGGGCCTTACAGAGGAGGTCATGCTAATCACAGGGGTACCCCAACGCATAGTGTTCCCTAGTGTATGTAGGTGTTTTCACTGTATTCTAAGTGTCTTTTAGCATAGCACTGGCTCTAGGCCTGGTTAGTCAGAGTCAGTTACCACCAGTACCCGTCAGCAAAAAGTTGGGGGCACAGAAGGACTTTCTGCACCTCTGTTGGTTCTTTCTGCACATCTCTTGCTTCTTCCTGCACTTTTCTTCGTCTTTCTGGACTTCTGTTGCCTCTTTCTGCATTTGTCTTGCTTCTTTCTGTGCCTTTGTTCCTCTTTCTTCACATGTCCTACCTCTGTAGGCATAGTTAGAAATAAGCATTTAAAAAAACCTTTGAAATTCACTGAAAAAGCAATAGGTTTCAGGGACGTTATAGTTAGAAATTAGCATTTAAAAAACCTTTGAAATTCACCTAAAAACCATAGATTTCAGGCACGTTATAGTTAGAAATTAGCATTTAAAAAACCTTAGAAATTCACTGAAAAAACCAGAGGTTTCAGGGACGTTATAGTTAGTTGGACATTTCACTCGTACAAAACCAGTGAAATTCAGCCATTATAGTTAGTTCAGCTAACTATAACTCGCTCCCCCGCAATGCACTGCTGATGACGTGACATATTACATCATTCATGGCATGGTCAGTGACATCACTGATGACATCACTGATGACATCTCAAATGACATCACTGATGACATCACTGATGACATCACTGATGACATCATCCATGTGATAATCTGATGCACCACCTCACACCCTAATACAACCTTTGATACACCCACCCTAAAATACAGAGTACCATTTTCGAAACCATAGACACACCAACACCAGTTACTACATACTCATTCACTGATTCCTAGGTCTACACACACATCCACTCATTCACCCATACAGTCACTCATACATGCAGTCACTCATCAATACAGCACTATCATATGCACTCATACACCTATACAGACACTCACACACCACCACTCACCCATACAGTTACTTACACACCTAGTCAGTCATGTAAAGAATCAATCACACTCCCATTTACTCACCTATACAGTTATACACACACCACCTCACCTATTCATACAGATACTAACACATACTTACTCTCTTATACAATCACTGACACAAGCACACACTCATCCATACAGCCACTCTCACTATCACTCACTCTCACATATAGTCATTTATATACTCCAACACTCACATATACTGCCTTTCACATATGTAGTTACTCACACATATACCACTGAGACATCCATTCACTCACCAACACAGCCATACGCACACTCACTCACCCATACAGCCCTTCACAGACACACTCTTAAACCCATACATCCAGTGAATCACCCACTCACACATCTATGCACAAAGTCACACACCCCCCACCCACCCACACAAACACTCAGGCACCCATACAGATACTCAGGCAACCAATCAATAACCCATATAGACACTCATGTAGCTACTCACCAACCCATGCAGCAGCTTACACAACAACAGACACACTGATACAGACATTCACACAGTTTAGTCACTAACCCATGCATTCAGTAAGACACATTTAATCACTCACTTATACAGTCACGCACCTACTAAATCCTCCATCCAGACACTTATACACCCACTCATTCTTCAATACACCTTGGCATATATATAAAACATATTTAAACTTTATAGAAACACACAGTCACTGGATGATGTCATCAGTGATGTCATTTGAGATGTCATCAGTGATGTCATCAGTGATGTCACTGACCATGTCATGAATGATGTAATATGTGACGTCATCAGCAGTGCATTGCGGGGGCACGAGTTATAGTTAGCTGAATTAACTATAACGGCCGAATTTCACTGGTTTTGTACGAGTGAAATGTCCAACTAACTATAACGTCCCTGAAACCTCTGTTTTTTTCAGTGAATTTCTAAGGTTTTTTAAATGCTAATTTCTAACTATAACGTGCCTGAAACCTATGGTTTTTTCAGTGAATATATATATATATATAATTATATATGTAGATATGTGGGTTTGTCTGTAAACCTGTATATATTGGTTTTTAGTCATTCAAAAAAATATAAGCAAAGTATATTCCACCAGGATTACGCCGAACTCTTTGGGCGGGTGCCACAGCTATGAGGGTGGAACTCACATGTCATGTACAGCTCAGTTCCAAAAGGAAATTACGGGCACTCTCAGGTTCATTATTTTAAATTTTAATCCATAGAGCAGACGCGTTTCGGCTGATGCCTTTCTCAATGCTCATACTTATACAAAAGCAGCCCCATTCGATAGTCATTTAAAAGGGGGTATGAAGCAATGCTCATTGGTGGAAGCATTCTGTGGAAAACAGAAAAGGACTGTCATTATGGTGTACATACTCATTCCAACTTGACCGCCATATTGCAGAAAATTGGTACATCAAAAGCAAATGCAGTACTGGGTAAAAACATTTCATCGTTCGTATACATAATTAGCCCGAAATCGGGAACCATGCAAGAATGTCACAGTACTTGTTATTTCCGTTCTGCAAAGATCTATTTCTGTCCTTCATCAGTTATTCTGCCCTACACGGGCTACCTTTCAACTTTTAGAATCGATGTACATTCGGCATTCTACCCAGTTCCATATGCCCTTAGGGACTGTCAATTCATAAACAGTGGGAAACAATTTGATTACGTCCCTCGCCCTTGCCGCAAGACAGCTTCTCATTAGCATATAGCTGCCCATAGGGATTGTGTTGAATAACCGCACCCAGAGATTTGAATAATCCCCGACTTTCGTGTCGACGGGTTACCTCTGCCTCAAATCCAACTTGCGGTGCTTCTAGCCATCCATTAACAATTATTGCTCCACAATTCCACCAGGATTACGCCGAACTCTTTGGGCAGGTGCCACAGCTGTGAGGGTGGAACTCACATGTCATATACAGCTCAGTTCCAAAAGGCTGTATATGACATGTGACGGACTAGCTGCAGTGAAACATTTTCTCAACAACAGATCAATTCACCTACACGAGCACAACTGTATGATTTTAAAAATGATTGATTTATGCCTCAACAATAATTTCTTCCTTTTCAATAAGGAGGTATACCAACAGCTAAGAGGAGTGGCGATGGGGGCGTGCTTCTCCCCTAGCTACGCATGTCTTCATGTTGGCTGGTGGGATGAGCATGCCCTCAGGTCACTTCACAAGAATGTTTGTGATTCACACGTGAGACAATTTTGGAGGTAAATTGACGATGTTTTTATCATATGGGAGGGTACTAAAGAGTCAGCTCAGGAGTTTGTGACTTCGATCAATGATAGTGAGTTAAATCTAAGGTTTACGGCAGATATCAGCAACAAAAGTGTCGCGTTTTTAGATGTTGAAGTCTATATCAATGCGGGGAGAATACAGGCTAAACTACATCGTAAGAACACTGCGGGGAATTCTATTCTCCACGCTACCAGCTCGCACCCTCGTCACTTGATACGCAGTATACCGTACGGCGAATTTTTACGGATTCGCCGGATTTGTAGCTCAGAAGATGATTTAGAACACTGTCAACAAGAGGCATTAAATGGATTTCTTGTTCCAGGGTACAGACATTCAGATTTACAAAAAGCCTTAGTCAAAGCGAATTTTCAGTCTAGAGAGAGTTGTCTGGTACCTAAAAGGGATCGAATTGCAGAGCATACATCGCAGGCAGAGGTTGATGAGAACAACATACAGTCGATAAGATTAGTGACCACTTACAGTAAACAAGAAAAAAAGATTCGTAACATCATCTATTCTCAGTGGCCCATTGTCCTTACCGACATAACCCTGAAACCCAGTCTGCCTGTTCTACCTTCCATCACTTTTAGGAGAGCTCCCTCTATGAGGGATGTTCTAGTGAAATCCAGTCCTGAAGTTACATCTACACAAACATGGCTTTCCAAACCGGGCATTTTCAAATGCAGGTCTTGTCGCGCCTGTAAGTTTGGTGCCAATATGACAGAATACAGGACTGCATTCAGTTTGGTACCGGTTCCCATTAAAGAACACTACACGTGCCGTACCGACCATGCTGTCTATATTTTAGAGTGCACATGCGGGCTGAAATATGTAGGCGGCACCAAGCTCCCAGTTTTTAACAGAATCCTGCAACATTTGAGGGCAATAATCAATTCAGATTCCAACTATCCGGTAGCTCGACATTTTAAGTTGGTGCACCATAACAATGTAAATGAATTGAAATACTCTGTAATAGGGGCAGTCCCTGTATCCAGACGGGGAGGGAACAGAGAAAGAAATCTGGGTCAACTCGAATCACATTTTATCTTGGCTTTAGACACCAAGATGCCCAATGGGTTAAATACAAGCGAGGATTTACACAATTTCCTCTAGATGCATCAATACTGAGTTTTTTTATCTTTGGGCATCAGCTGGCCAGGATGATATGCTTTGATTCCAAGCCTCTTTATTCAAAGCAACACCCTACCTCTCCAGCAGTTTTGAGAAGTTGACTTGTTATGATTCAATGGGTAGTTGGTAACCATGTCCATATCGTGCATCAGAATAGAGAGTACACAGGTTTATGGGCACTAGCCAAATAATGCAATATGTCTACACACATAGGTACTCAAAACTGTATGATCACAGAATACAGTTGGTTCAGCACTTGTACTTTAGTGAAGTAATCTAATTGGTAGTCTAGGCAATAAGTATCGCCTCTGGGCAGCCTTATTAGTTGTATATATTTTTAGTATACATGGTGATTAAGGTTTTAGCACACTGAGTTGCACATGAATTTAGGTATTATTTATGCACAGCACTTTATAGTTGACCAGACTATCCACATACAGCGTCATTCGAATACAGCGTTGGTCATAGAAACATGCAGGGTGATAATGAATTAAGTAGTAGAATGTAGAAATCTAGGAAGTAAGGCACATTCTAAAGAAGATGTATCTTTCCTAATCTGCCATGATCATTTGCACTAGCATAAGCACTAGCACTTTTACATGCTAATAATGAGTAAGTAGCAATCAATTATCGATGGCAAAGAGGACGTCATGAATGAATTTTACTGTGTTGAATTATACAATTCCTCCTTGACTTATACCTGTTTAAATCAATTTTATGATGTATATTTTTAAGAATACGTTGACCATTTTCATTCCCGCTGTATATATCGTATTTTTATAGAATGTAGTAAGCATTGATGGGCCGACTACGGCATAATATGGCATTTTGGATAGTCTGTCATCTATATTCATTAACATGCCCTAGAAGTTCTGAAAACCGATTGGACATGCACTTTATTTAATGGTAGATCCGTCAGTGGCGTGTCATGTGATCAAGATTGCGTCCTAGCGATCGAAACGCGTCATGGCGGACACTGGTCTGTTGTAAATTTTGAGGTGATGGAACAAATTAAAGCACTTTTTTGACCAAGCAACTTCATAGTTTTTGGTGTTTTGTGGTCCGTACCTGGATGGTCCCATAGAGCGAAGGAGGTGGGCCAGGACTGTGAAAATTTATATTTAAATTTCTCCGGACAACGGCTGATTCGGATATACGGACCTTCTCTCGGAAAGTGGCGTGGTTGTGTTCAGCCTATATCGCGCAAACGAAGGACCTAACCCGGAAGGAGTCAAGTTCGACTGCGCCCACCGTTTTTCATTGAAGAAGCATATCAGAAATCTTCTGATCGAGCAAACAATCTGTGGAGCCTGAGTGGTTGGAGGACTCAAGGGACCGTGTGATTTATGCTGGTAAGGAAAGCCGACCGATTATTTCTTATCACTAACGGGTAGAGAGATTTTGCGCCTGAATTATTGGTGCTGCAAGAGTTTATGTCAGCATTTGCTGTTCCTTATAACATTGTAAACAACCTCCATTATGTCTTCCAACGATGCACTGCGTGACCGTGAGGCTGCAGCTGAGGCGCTATTTTTAAATTTGCCGGACATTAACAATGAATAAATACGAAAAATAAACAGTACGAGTAACAATGATGCAAAAACGTTATTACGAACATTGGAGAAACTACTCAAAACGGAACTCACCAAATGGTGGGGAAAAAAAGTCACTCGAGAAGTACCGAGATGCGGGGAGAGTGCCGATAGGTTTGAGGGTACTAATTGCACCAACATTCGAGAACCCGAATCCTGCCATGCTCAGTGAGTGGGCGCAGAATAATTTACAAGCATCCATGAATATGGTGAATATCTTGATAAAGTATGCGGAAATAGATTGGGATAGCATATTGAAAGAAATCTACAAAGTCAACGCTCTGCTGGAAGATATCGATCAAAATGAAGTGGTGGCTAAAGGTCGTGCAGATATCGAAGCCAATTTGAAAAAATATGAAGACACTATCAAAGCACGAAAGATCTTTAAATTTGCCCAAGACAAAAACGATTATGCCACAGGAAGGGCTTTACGTTCTCTCGGAAATTTTACACCTTTAAAAGACTAGCCCTAACCAATAAAATGCCAGCAGTACAACCATCAGCATCAGGAGACACAGTCACGGTCAATGCAGATTCGGATGCAAGTTCATTCACAACCAATAGTGATTCTGATGACAACAGGCCAACAACGTCAGGCCTGCAGGCAATGGGAGAAATAAACTTAACACCCGCTGAGGAGTTACATTTTTTGCGCCAGGACCGGAGGCAGACCTTACGACCGCGGAACCCACAAGTAAAACAGGGCGAAACAGAAACAAATGCAGGAGGGAGAGTCAGAGGAAACACAGGCAGCAATACCAGCAGAGGAGCTGCAACAAAGAAATGGAGACGCTAATAAAATCGGAAGACAACACCATAATAAATCTTACAGAGACAGTATTGACGACGGCAGAATTACAACTTCTATCTCTAGGCTTGACGTATTGTCCGGAGAGCAACTTTGCGTACAATCAATCTAGGATTGATGTATTTAACCCTTTCGGTGCTCATGACGGAATGGTTCCGTCATGAGCACCAGTGCTCCTGTGCTCATGACGGAACCATTCCTTCATGAGGACAGGGGCACGAAATCCCTCTGCTGCAAACAGCAGAGGGATTTCCATTTTTTTTTTGGGGCCTCGGGAGGTGGGGAAGAGCTTCCCCAGCCTCCCGAGGCCCTTCCTCATTTTCAATCTAATGACGATCGCGCGCATGGCGCGCTGTCGTCATTAGATTAACAAACTGAAACTTAGTTTCAGTTTTTCAGTGCTCGTGGGGCTATCTCAGTCCCCCGAGCACCTAAACTACTGGGAGAGGTATCGTTTGAAAGGGAGAATCTCCCTTCCTTAGTGGATCCTGCTTGGGGATCACCCCAGGAGGGTGATCCCCAAGCAGGGATCCACCCACTAGCACCAGGGAGGGGGGAGCGGCCCCTTGGGCAAGGGCCTTTGCTCCCCCATATTCTTTTGGGCACAACAGTCTTTCTGCCCCGAATGGGGGGCAGATGGGGTCAGTAGCCCCCAATCTGCCCCCCCGGGGGCAGAAAGCCCACTAAAAACCAGGGATTATTTTTATTTACGTTGGGGTGGGGGCTGCCCAAAAGGGCATGCAATGCCCCCTCCCCCTAGAGAAATGTCAGTCTTTCTGCCCCCAGGGGGCAGATGGGAGCAATAGCCCCAATCTGCCCCGTGGGGCAGAAAGCCACTAGAAACCAGGGATTTTTTTTATTGATGTTGGGGTGGGGGCTGCCCAAAATGGGCATGAAAATGCTCCCAACCCCAGTGAAATTCCAGTCTTTCTGCCCCCCCCCGGGGCACTAGCCTCCAATCTGCCCCCGGGAGGTAGAAGCCCACTAGAAACCAGGGATTTTTTTAATTGATGTTGGGGTGGGGGCTGCCCAAAATGGGCATGGCAATGCCCCCACCCCAGTGAAATTCCAGTCTTTCTGCCCCCGGAGTCAGAAAGCCCATCAGAAACCAGGGATTTTTTTATTGATGTAGGGGTGGGGGCTGCCCAAGATGGGTAGGCCAATGCCCCCACCCCCCCCAAAAAAATGCAAGTCTTTCTGCTCCCCCAGGGGCAGATGGCGGCAATAGCCCCTGATCTGCCCCCGGGGGGCAGAAAGCCCACTAGACACCAGGGATTTTTTTTTTTATAATGTAGGGTGGGGCTGCCCAGAAGGGGCATGATAATGCCCCTACCCCAAAAACAATTGCCACAGTCTTTCTGCCACTCCCCGGAGGCATATTGGGGCAATAGCCCCTTATCTGCCCCCCGGGGGGGCAGAAAGCCCACTAGGCCTCAAGGAATTTTTTTTTTTTATTCAGGGGTGAGGTCAGCCCAGAATGGGCATGCCAATGCCCACACCTCCCCCCAAAAATGCCAAAGTCTTTCTGCCCCCTACCGTGGGGCAGATGGGGGCAGTGGCCCCTGATCTGCCCCCAGGGGGGCAGAAAGCCCACTAGGCGCCAGCGATTATGCTGGCTTTTTTATGCGTGGGGGCTGCCCAGAATAGGCATACCAATGCCCCCACTCCCACGATTCGCCCCCCAGGGCGGCAGAAAGCCCACTAGGCACAGACTTGTTTTTTGGCAATGTGCCTAACTGTGGATTTTGGGCCCTAGCACAGCCGGCACATAGGGAAACCTAGCAAACCTGTACAATTTTTAAAACTACACACAAAGGGGAATCCAGGATTGGGTGACTTGTGTGCCTCTCACCAGGTTCTGTTACCCAGAATCCCTTGCAAACCTCAAACTTAGTTAAAAAAAAACAAACACATTTTCCTCACATTTCTGTGGTGGAAAGTTCTGGGATCTACGTGGATCCACAAAATTCCACCCACCCCGCATTCCCCAAAGTCTTCCGAGAAAAATGGTACCTCACTTGTGTGGGTAGGCCATGTGCCCGCGACAGGAAACGGCCCAAAATGCAACGTGGACACACCACATTTTCTCTGTGAAAATTGACCCTTTTTTTGCAAAGTGCCTAGCTGTAGATTTTGAACCCTAGCTCTGCCGGCACCTAGGGAAACCCAGCAAACCTATACATTTTTGAAAACTAGACACCCAGGGGAATCCAGGATGGGGTGACTTGTCTAGCTCTCACCAGGTTCTGTTATCCAGAATCCCTTGCAAACCTCAAAATTTGTCAAAAAACACACATTTTACTCATATTTCTGTGGTGGAAAGTTCTGGAATCTGCGTGGATCCACAAAATTCCACCCACCCAGCATTCCCCAAAGTCTTCCGAGAAAAATGGTACCTCACTTGTGTGGGTAGGCCTAGTGCCCGCGACAGGAAACGGCCCAAAACGCAACGTGGACACACCACATTTTCACAGTGAAAACGGATCCTTTTTTTGTAAAGTGCCCAGCTGTAGATTTTGAACCCTAGCTCTGCCGGCACCTGGGAAACCTAGCAAACCTATACATTTTTGAAAACTAGACACCCAGGGGAATCCAGGATGGGGTGACTTGTCTGGCTCTCACCAGGTTCTGTTACCCAGAATCCCTTGCAAACCTCAAAATTTGTAAAAAAACCCCACATTTTCCTGACATTTCTGTGGTGGAAAGTTCTGGAATCTGTGTGGATCCACAAAATTCCACCCACCCCGCATTCTCCAAAGTCTTCCGAGAAAAATGGTACCTCACTTGTGTGGGTGGGTCAAGTACCCGCGACAGGCAAGGGCCCAAAACCTATTGAGGCGACATCAAAATTACCTATCACAAAACAACCTAGTTTTGCAAGGGGGGTTCCATGAGTTTTTGGCCCTGGGCTCGGCGGCCATCTGGGGAAACCTACCAAACCCACACATTTCTGAAAACTAGACACCCGGAGGAGTCCAGCCAGGTATGGCTTGCGTGGGTCCCCCAACATTTCCCTACCCAGAATCCCCTGCAAACCTCAAATTTTGTTGAAAAAAATCAATTTTTTCTCACATTTCTGTGTGGGAAAGTTGTAGGATCACCGGGCTGACACAAATTTCCTACCACCCAGCGTTCCCCCAGGTCTCCCGATAAAAATGGTACCTCACTTGTGTGGGTAGGCATAGTGGCTGCAACAGGAAATGACCCAAATCGTACTGTGGAGACTTCAAAATTACCTATATCAAAACTACCTGGTTTTGAGGGGGGGGGGACACCTGGTTTTTTGGCCCCGGGCTCGCCGCCATCTAGGAAACCTGCCAAACCCACACATTTCTGAAAACTAGACACCCTGGGGAGGTCAATGAGATATGGCTTGCTTGGATCCCCCAACTTTTCCCTACCCAGAATCCTACCACCCAGCGTTTCCTCAGGTCTCCCGATAAAAATGATACCTCACTCGCGTGGGTGGGTCAAGTACCCAGCGACAGGCAAGGGCCCAAAGCGTATTGAGGAGACATCAAAATGACCTATCACAAAACAACCTGGTTTTGCAAGGGAGTCACCTGGGTTTTGGCCCCGGGCTCGGCGGCCATCTTGGAGAAGCCTACCAAACCCACACATTTCTGAAAACTAGACACCAGGGGGAGTCCAGCGAGGTATGGCTTGCGTGTGTCCCCAAACGTTTTCCTACCCAAAATCCCCTGCAAACCTCAAATTTAGCTGAAAAAATCATTTTTTTCTCAAATTTCTGTGTGGGAAAGTTCTGGAATCTACGTGGATCCACAACTTTCCTACCACCCAGCGTTCCCTCAGGTCTCCCGATAAAAATGATACCTCACTCGCGTGGGTGGGTCAAGTACCCACGACAGGCAAGGGCCCAAAACGTATTGAGGAGACATCAAAATTACCTATCACAAAACAACATGGTTTTGCAAGGGGGCTCACCTGGGTTTTTGGCCCCGGGCTCGGCGGCCATCTTAGGAAACTACCAAACCCACACATTTCTGAAAACTAGACACCCGGGGGAGTCCAGCGAGGTATGGCTTGCGTGGATCCCCCAACATTTTCCTAGAATGCCCTGCAAACCTCAAATTTAGCTGAAAAACCAAATTTTCCACATATTTTTGGGTGGAATCACCGAGCCGGCACAAATGTCCTACCCCACAGCGTTCCCCTCAGTCTCCCGAGTAAAATGATACCTCACTTGTGTGGGTGGGGCAAGGGCCTGTGACTGGGAAGAGCCCAAAACATAGGGATTAAGAGTATAGCACCGAGAATTCTAAGCGCTACATTTAAAAAAAAATATGTTTTTAGTCAATTCTGCATTGGACACCCACACCAGTGAGGTATCATTTTACTCGGGACACTAAGGAGAACGCTGTGGGGTAGGACATTTGTGCTGGCACGGTGATTCCACGCAAAAATATGTGGAAAATGTGGTTTTTTCAGCTACATTTGAGGTTTGCAGCAGATTCTGGGTAGGGAAACGTTGGGGGATCCACGCAAGCCATACCTCATTGACCTCTCCAGGATGTCTAGGTTTCAGAAATGTGTGGGTTTGGTAGGTTTCCCTAGATGGCGGCGAGCCTGGGGCCAAAAAACCAGGTGCCCCCCCAAAACCAGGTAGTTTTGTTATAGTTCTTCGGGTGGCTGGAGGAAAACCAGATGAAGTGTAATTCTGACAAATCAGAAATAGTCTTCTTCGGACTGCCTACAGTGCACGACTGGAGTCAATGGTGGCCGGAGGAATTTTCTCCTCCCAGTGTGGCTCAACCTACAGTTAGAAACTTGGGAATTCGTATCGATGATGCTCTCACTATGCGCTCCCAAGTTCAGACTTTGGTCGGGACTTGTATTGGACTACTTCGGATGGTGAGAAAGTTCTTTCCACTTCTTCCGCTAGACTGTAGGAGGGCTGTGATCCAGGCACTGATTACATCTAGGCTGGACTACGGGAACATTCTCTATCTAGGTGTGTCAGACTCCCACTAACAACGCCTTCAGCTGGTGCAGAACGCTGCAGCCAGGGCGATTCTTCGCCTAAAACCGAGGTCCAATATAGCACCGCATCTTAAAGCACTTCATTGGCTCCCAGTAAGGGAGCGGATACAGTTTAAGACCTTAGTAATGTTCTTTAAGGCTCTTCATGGTAAGGGGCCCAGCTACCTTAGAAGACGTGTCGGCTGGTGCACTCCGACAAGGGCTCTTAGATCAACCTCAGGGGCGCTTGTTTGCCGAAGGTACGCCTGGCAGGTAGGGGGGGGGCAAATACTTTAGCCTCTTGGGGGCTCAGGCATGGAACAAACTTCCGTTGCCCCTCAGACTTTCCAAGGATTTGATGAGTTTTAAAAAACTGTTAAAAACCTGGCTCTTTGGAAGCTAAACCATCTTTGGGCTAGCAGCTATGTGATTCTGCAGCGCCGGGACACTCCTTTTGGAGTAGCTGAGCGCTATATAAACTCTCTCATTCATTCATAGGTAATTTTGAAGTCTCCACAGTACGATTTGGGCCATTTCCTGTTGCAGCCACTATGCCTACCCACACAAGTGAGGTACCATTTTTATCGGGAGACCTGGAGGAACGCTGGGTGGTAGGAAATGTATGTCAGCCCGGTGATCCTACAACTTTCCCACACAGAAATGTGAGAAAAAATTGATTTTTTCAACAAAATTTGAGGTTTGCAGGGGATTCTGGGTAGGGAAATGTTGGGGGACCCATGCAAGCCATACCTTGCTGGACTCCCCCTGGTGTCTAGTTTTCAGAAATGTGTGGGTTTGGTAGGTTTTCCTAGATGGCCGCCGAACCCGGGGCCAAAATCTCATGGGACCCCCTTGCAAAACCAGGTTGTTTTGTGATAGGTAATTTTGATGTTGCCTCAATAGGTTTTGGGCCCTTGCTTGTCCCGGGTACTTGACCCACCCACGCGAGTGAGGTACCATTTTAACCGGGAGACCTGGGGGAACGCTGGGTGGTAGGAAATTTGTGGATCCACGCAGATTCCAGAACTTTCCAACACAGAATTTTGAGAAAAAGTGATTTTTCAGCTAAATTTGAGGTTTGCAGGGGATTCTGGGTAGGGAAATGTTGGGGGACCCATGCAAGCCATACCTTGCTGGACTCCCCGGGTGTCTAGTTTTCAGAGATGTGTGGGTTTGGTAGGTTTCCCTAGATGGCCGCCGAGCCCGGAGCCAAAATCTCATGGGACCCCCCCTTGTAAAACCAGGTTGTTTTGTGATAGGTAATTTTGGTGTCGCCTCAATAGGTTTTGGGCCCTTGCCTGTCGCGGGTACTTGACCCACCCACACAAGTGAGGTACCATTTTTCTCGGTAGACTTTGGAGAATGCGCAATTTTGTGGATCCACACAGATTCCAGAACTTTCCACCACAGAAATGTGAGGAAAATGTGTTTTTTGGACAAATTTTGAGGTTTGCAAGGGATTCTGGGTAACAGAACCTGGTGAGAGCCAGACAAGTCACCCCATCCTGGATTCCCCTGGGTGTCTAGTTTTCACAAATGTATAGGTTTGCTAGGTTTCCCTTCTTGCCGGCAGAGCTAGAGTTCAAAACCTACAGCTAGGCACTTTGCAAAAAAAGGGTACGTTTTCACTGTGAAAATGTGGTGTGTCCACGTTGCGTTTTGGACCATCCCAGTGGCGTCACTATGGGGGTGCGGGGGGTGCGGACCGCACCGGGTGACACCGTCACATGGGGTGACACCAACAGGGCCGGACTGGTATTTTCGGGCACCGGGCAATCCCCAGTAGGCTGGATGGGAGTGGCCACAAATAGAAAGCTGCATTGTCAGCGCGCGACCGCAATGTGCGCAGCTTCCGGCGAGGCTTGATGGTATGTTGTTCATGACATGTGCGCGCTATTGCGTTACAATGTAACAACACCCGAAACAGCGGTCGGCATAAAAGTGACGTCACTTTCAGTGCCCAATGGCTATGGAGCTACTTTAATAGGGCGGTGCTTCAAAAGGGCGGCATTTCAGGATTAGCTGCAGTGTGCACCTGCTTGCAATACCTCGGGCGGTATAATGGATGATCCCATGGCGAGCCGTCCCCTCTCAGGCTCACCCGGCTCTCATCAGCACCGTGACCAGCTAACTTAGACGCGCCATGGAGAGCCTGCTGCCTGACAGCCTGTGGCAGAGGGAGCTGCTGGCTTTCGGCTGGTGCTTAACTGACTTCTCCCGCAGCGCGTATGTACTGTGAGTGAATCAATGGTGTTACATCATAGATTTGAGCCGGGCCCAGCTGGGAGAAGTGAGCGCTGGCATGTTTTTCACGTAATTATTTCAGCATACCAATAAGCCCAGGTCAAAACTTGTAAATAATGAAGTTCACTGTCGGGCCTTCCCACGGGCTTTCGTTTCCTTCTGTGTTCTAAGAGGTTTCCCGGGTTGCGTCAGGTCCCACGTGGGGACACGTTGAAGTTAAAGAGGAGCAGTGTCCGGTGGGCCTAGGCTGTAGCAGGATGTTCAAGTTCCTGCCCGCCAGCAAGCCGGGCCCCAAGGCACCCAGGAATTACTTGCTGTTCAGCTGCGCGCCCCTGCTGCATGGCCGAGAAAAGGAGGCTGGTGTTCGAGAACCGATCACCTGCTCACCTCCTCCTGACCTCGCCATGTGCTGTTGCTATGCCCTGCCCAGGCAGAGCCTAACTTGTGCCCTGGACTCACCACTAACAGGATGAGTCTCATAATGGGAGCAGGTGGCACAGGCTGAGGCAGTGCAGCACGGCTCGCTCTGACTCTGAAGAAGAGTCAGGCAAGCAATCTCCACGGTGCCACAGCAGCTCCTCTCGGTGGATCATTCTATCAAGAGACTTAGTAAGTCACATTTTAATATAATTTACTCCTGCCATTTAAAATGATTGTTCTACGAGAATGGGGAGGGGCTCCAGCACAGCATAGCGCCGTGAAAATGGCACACTAAAGTTGTCTGTGCTCTAAATACAGGGCCATCTAAGGCGGGAGTTTTCAGTCTAATTAAACTAGCAGTTGTTTTCATGATTTATTAGTTCAAATGGTTTAATATCCTTGCTTGACAGTACGAAGCAGCAGGTTTTATTTTCGCAACAGTAAGATACTTGCTAAGTAGAAAGTCACAGATAAGTCAGGGTGATTAATGTTCCCGCTGGAGAGAGGTCACAATGTTCTCTACTGGCAGTTTTCACTCACCGTAAAGTAGTGCAGAGGGTTAATATGTCTGCTATAAAGAAAGTCTACCAGCATATTAAAGAACAGTCTTGTATGTGGATAGCTCAGTGGGTTGCTGCTTTTGTCACAGAGTTCTCTTTGTTACTTGTGGTTCAGCCGCACCTGGAGCTGAGGTTGGGGTGGAGGGTGCTGATTATTCAGAAATGAAAACATTGCTTTAAAGCACCTGCTGCAGAGTTTGACTTTCATGTTGCACAAATGAGTGTGTTTTCTGATATTTGTCTGTTTCCATGGACTTCATTGCGTGGTTTTGGTTGCAAGAAAGTGTCACTTTGTGTCACACATTTAGTCACTGAATGACTCTCATAAATCCACTGAATCTAGGAAAATGTCACACATAAGCAATCTGAAACATTAGCAGCTGTGCTTTAATGGGTGTCATTTCTGATATTTATGTTTCCCTTGTCTTCATTGCTTGATTTGCTTGTGAAAGTGTCACTCATATTTGTGAAAATGTCACTCATATTTACACTGAAATTATGAAAATGTCACACATAGCAATCTGAAACCTTGGCGGCTATGTGGGGTCTGCCGGTTTTCCGACAGGGGCCGGTTTGTGGCTGCCGGGGCCGATTTTCAGTCCAGTCGTGGTGAGTGACGTGAGTCACTTCAAGTCACTGTCTGCTGTCTGAGTCTGACAGTCTGTGACACTGTGAGTCAGACTCAGACAGTCGTGGACTTCGCGGGCGGTGCAGCAGTATGGTCCCGTTATTTGCCAACTGTGTCCACTGGCGGACTCGAAGCGGAGGAGGTCCATGCAGTAAGTCGTGAGGGTGTGACACCATGAGTTACCCGCACCGGGTGACACCAACCCTAGTGACGCCACTGGACCATCCTGTCGCGGGCATTAGGCCTACCCATACAAGTGAGGTACCAGTTTTCTCGGAAGACTTTAGGGAATGCGGGGTGAGTGGAATTTTGTGGATCCTTGCAGATTCCAGAACTTTCCACCACAGAAATGTGAGGAAAATGTGTTTTTTTTGACAAATGTTGAGGTTTGCAAGGGATTCTGGGTAACAGAACCTGGTGAGAGCCAGACAAGTCACCCCATCCTGGATTCCCCTGGGTGTCTAGTTTTCAAAAATGTACAGGTTTGCTAGGTTTCCCTAGGTGCTGGCAGAGTTAGGGTTCAAAATCTACAGCTAGGCACTTTGCAAAAAAAGGTTCAGTTTTCACTGTGAAAATGTGGTGTGTCTACGTTGCGTTTTGGGCCGTTTCCTGTCGCGGGCACTAGGCCTACCCACACAAGTGAGGTACCATTTTTCTCGGAAGACAAGTGAGGTACCATTTTTCTCAAAAGCAGAAAGGCCCCGCACACTAATAGTCACATATATAAATCATTATTAAACCATATTCATAAGTTTACATTCAATGATTGTTTTCCCAAAAGAAAAAGTCAGCAAGGTCTTCAGTTAGTAAAATTCATTCTTTTATTCATTTTCTTAAAATTTCAAAACTGCCAACGCGTTTCGTCCTCAATCGGACTTCTTCAGGGTTGCAGACTATGTATATTCAAATCTGGGTATTATGTCAATCAAAAAGTTCATGATTTTAAATCGATGTATCAGCAAGTGTAGCTCTTGTCTCCATATCGTCGTCTGGTCCGAAAAAGATCTCCATTTTTCTCAGAAGACTTTGGGGAATGTGGTGTGGGTGGAATTTTGTGGATCCACGCAGATTCCAGAACTTTCCACAGAACCTGGTGAGAGCCAGTCAAGTCACCCCATCCCGGATTCCCCTGGGTGTCTAGTTTTAAAAAATGTATAGGTTTGCTAGGTTTCCTTAGGTGCTGGCAGAGTTAGGGTTCAAAATCTACAGCTAGGCCCTTTGCAAAAAATTGGTCCGTTTTCACTGTGAAAATGTGGTGTGTCCACGTTGGGTTTTGGGCCGTTTCCTGTCGCGGGCACTAGGCCTATCCACACAAGTGAGGTACCATTTTTATTGGAAGACTTTGGGGAACGCGGGGTGGGTGGAATTAGGGTAACACAGAATTGTAGAGCAACTATTATTACCTATTGACTTTCGATGCATTTCTGCCTTCCAAATGAAAGACAATGTGTAAAAAAGAAGTAATTTTGAAAAATGACCTATAATTCTCATGCTAGTATGGGTACTCACAATTTCGGAAATGCGCAAATATCTATTGTTTCTAAACTCTATATTTTGTTCCAATTTCAGAAATACATAGGTGACTTTCATACCGATTTTTCCATGTATATATTTTCCCAAATTAATTGCTATATACCCGGTACATAATAAAAAACCATTGCAAGACGCTGCTCAGTTATTGGCTCTGGGTTCGTCGGGTTCTTGGTGAACCTACAAGTCCTATATATCCCCACAACCAAGAAAGGTCCAGCGGATGTAACAGTATATTGCTTTCAAACAGCTGTCATAATTAGAAGAAGTTACAGGTGAAAACGTTGACTCAAATGGCTGTTTATTTCAACTAATTTTCAATTTTTCCTATATTCAACGGTTAGTTTCTATAAAGAAACCTTGAAGGATCTACACAAATGACCCCTTGCTGAATTCAGATTTTTGTCTAATTTCCTAAAATGTATAGCTTTCCAGGATCCATTATTGCTTTTATACCCATTTCTACCATTAACTGGAAGAAGGTTGAAAGCACAAAAAATAGCAAAAATAGGCTATATCCCAGTAAAATGCCAAAACTGTGTAAATAATTTTGGTTTTCTGACAAAAGTCTGTCAGTCCCTAAAATCTGGGAAAATGGTGATTTCAGCCCCACAAACCCTTTGTTGATACCGTTTGCAGGGAAAAAACCAGATGCTTTAATTTGCAGCACTTTTTTCCCATTTTTCCCCAAAAACCCAAAATTTAGCTGTATTTTGGCTAATTTCTGGGTCCCCTCCAGGGGAATCCACAAACCCTGTGTACCTTTAGAATACCCATGATGTTGGAAGAAAAGGACGCAAATTTGGCGTGGATATCTTATGTGGTCAAAAAGTTACAGGGGCCGAAGCGCGAACTACCCCAAATAGCCAAAAAAGGCTTAGCACAGGGGGAAAGGCCTAGCAGCGAAGGTGTTAAATTCATCCGCAAGTTGAAGTTAAAAAGGTTTTACCAACTAAATAAACATTTGACTAAAGCTGATGATCAGACCATTCTCGGAGACGATGGCAGCAATTTACAGGCCAAGGACATTCCTACTCTCCAACTATTACACTCTCTGGCCAATGAGAATAGTAATACCGCCAGTTCCACACAAGAAGCCTTAGTCAATGAAGGTGTCAACATCTGTAAAGCTGCCAGTAGTCCTTTCCGCCCTCCATCAACCTTCTTTCCATTAATGCCTAAAGATGCCATTGATGTTTTCAGTGATAGAGTGATAGAGGAACTAAAACAACTAAACAGTTTCATTAATCAGAAAAAATATTGTAAAAACCACACACAGAGACGCTATTTGGCCCTCATGAAAAAATTAAGAGATAACCATGATATCGTTGTCAATAAGGCCGATAAAGGTGGAAACATTGTTTTGTGGCCAAAAAACCAGTACCTAGAGGAAGCTAACAGGCACTTTGGCTGATCCAACATGTTATCGCAAAGCCTCAATACAGGATCTGCGTTCAGTAAAGGATAAAGTATTTCAACACTTATCACAGTGGAAAAGGGAAGGGTTACTCACTAAAAATGAATTACATTTTTAAAAAAATTAACACCCTATTACCCCCATCCTTTACTTTATACCCAAAGTGCACAAAAATGTTTTCCCTGTGCCTGGAAGACCGATCATCTCGGCGAGGAAAAGTATTTTGGAAGCGGTCCCAAAATACGTGGACTTCTTTTTGCAGGATCATGTGACTAAATTACCCTCCTTCATCAAGGACACTGGAGATTTCCTAAGAAAAATCAACAACATCGAATGGCACCAGGACTATTTGTTGATTGTAATGGACATTACATCACTGTATACAAGTATTCATCATGTTGACGGACTGGCTGCGGTGAAACATTTTCTCAACAACAGATCAATTTACCTACACGAGCACAACTGTATGATTTTAAAAATGATTGATTTATGCCTCAACAATAATTTCTTCCTTTTCAATAAAGAGGTATACCATCAGCTAAGAGGAGTGGCGATGGGGGCGTGCTTCTCCCCTAGCTACGCATGTCTTCACGTTGGCTGGTGGGAGGAGCATGCCCTCAGGTCACTTCACAAGAATGTTTGCGATTCACACGTGAGACAATTTTGGAGGTACATTGACGATGTTTTTATCATATGGGAGGGTACTAAAGAGTCAGCTCAGGAGTTTGTGACTTCGATCAATGATAATGAGTTTAATCTAAGGTTGACGGCAGATATCAGCAACAAAAGTGTCGAGTTTTTAGATGTTGAAGTCTATATCAATGCAGGGAGAATACAGACTAAACTACATCGTAAGAACACCGCGGGGAATTCTATTCTCCACGCTACCAGCTCGCACCCTCGTCACTTAATACGCAGTATACCGTACGGCGAATTTTCACGGATTCGCCAGATTTGTAGCTCAGAAGATGATTTAGAACACTATCAACAAGAGGCATTAAATAGATTTCTTGTTCGAGGGTACAGACATTCAGATTTACAAAAAGCCTTAGTCAAAGCGAATTCTCAGTCTAGAGAGAGTTGTCTGCTACCTAAAAGGGATCGAATTGCAGAGCATACATCGCAGGCAGAGGTTGATGAGAACAACATACAGCCGATAAGATTAGTGACCACTTACAGTAAACAAGAAAAAAGGATTTGTAACATCATCTATTCTCAGTGGCCCATTGTCCTTACCGACATAACCCTGAAACCGATTCTGCCTGTTCTACCTTCCATCACTTTTAAGAGAGCTCCCTCTATGAGGGATGTTCTAGTGAACTCCAGTCCTGAAGTTACATCTACACAAACTTGGCTTTCCAAACCGGGCTTTTTCAAATGCAGGTCTTGTCACGCATGTAAGTTTGGTACCAATATGACAGAATACAGGACTGCATTCAGTTTGGTACCGGTTCCCATTAAAGAACACTACACGTGCCGTACCGACCATGCTGTCTATATTTTAGAGTGCATATGCGGGCTGAAATATGTAGGCAGCACCAAGCTCCCAGTTTTTAACAGAATCCTGCAACATTTGAGGGCAATAATCAATTCAGATTCCAACTATCCGGTAGCTCGATATTTTAAGTTGGTGCACCATAACAATGTAAATGAATTGAAATACTCTGTAATAGGGGCAGTCCGTGTATCCAGACGGGGAGGGAACAGAGAAAGAAATCTGCGTCAACTCGAATCACATTTTATCTTGGCTTTAGACACCAAAATGCCCAATGGGTTAAATACAAGGGAGGATTTAGATGCATCAATACTGAGTTTTTTATCTTTGGGCATCAGCTGGCCAGGATGATATGCTTTGATTCCAAGCCTCTTTATTCAAAGCAACACCCTACCTCTCCAGCAGTTTTGAGAAGTTGACTCGTTATGATTCAATGGGTAGTTGGTAACCATGTCCATATCGTGCATCAGAATAGAGAGTACACAGGTTTATGGGCACTAGCCAAATAATGCAATATGTCTACACACATAGGTACTCAAAACTGTATGAACACAGAATACAGTTGGTTCAGCACTTGTACTTTAGTGAAGTAATCTAATTGGTAGTCTAGGCAATAAGTATCGCTTCTGGGCAGCCTTATTAGTTGTATATATTTTTAGTATACATGGTGATTAAGGTTTTAGCACACTGAGTTGCACATGAATTTAGGTATTATTTATGCACAGCACTATATAGTTGACCAGATTATCCACATACAGCGACATTCGAATACAGCATTGGTCATAGAAACAGGCAGGGTGATAATGAACTAAGTAGTAGAATGTAGAAATCTAGGAAGTAAGGCACATTCTAAAGAAGATGTATCTTTCCTAATCTGCCATGGTCATTTGCACTAGCACTTTTACATGCTCATAATGAGTAAGTAGCAATCAATTATCGATGGCAAAGAGGACGTCATGAATGAATTTTACTATGTTGAATTATACAATTCCTCCTTGACTTACACCTGTTTAAATCAATTTTATGATGTATATTTTTAAGAATACGTTGACCATTTTCATTCCCGCTGTATATATCGTATTTTTATAGAATGTATTAAGCATTGATGGGCCGACTACGGCATAATATGGCATTTTGGATAGTCTGTCATCTATATTCATTAACATGCCCTAGAAGTTCTGAAAACCGATTGGACATGCACTTTATTTAATGGTAGATTCGTCAGCGACGTGTCATGTGATCAAGATCGCGTCCTAGCGATCGAAACGTGTCATGGCGGACACTGGTCTGTTGTAAATTTTGAGGTGATGAAACAAATTAAAGCCCTTTTGTGAACAAGCAACGTCATAGTTTTTGGCGTTTTGTGGTCCGTACCTGGATGGTCCCATAGAGCGAAGGAGGTGGGCCAGGACTGTGAAAATATATATATATATATATATATATATATATATGTATATATATATATGTATATATATCAGAAAACTCCAGATTTTGCTCAAATAAACAGGACGGGCACAGACTCTATTAACGTGCTTCTTTATTGCTTAGAACAATCCATATGACGCGTTTCGGCCGCAGTCCTGCGGCCTTGATCACATGCGCGCTACGTGAATCTCACGTCCTTTTATCTGACATTCTTTACATTTTTTGCGTTTTTTCACACAGAGTGCGTGTTTTTTTCCCTTTCTTGACAATCAGATCACATGATAGTAACACCATGACTATAGGCATAGAAAAAAGACTTTCAGATCGTCCTTGACACAAAATTAATGGTAACAATCCTGGAAATTACCCGAATTACTGAAACATATACATTTGAGAATGGAATGTATTACAGCTTAGTGCTGTATAATTACGTATTGGTTCCCTTAATTTAATCACTGCATAGTGCACTGTGAAAACCAACTAGTGTACACCAGGTAACGTATCTTCTTACATTCAAACATGTATTAAAATGATGATACATAATGAAAATCTAAATTGCCTGTTACTCTATGAGATTCATATTGATGTAAATATATATATATATATATATATATATATATATATATATATATATATATATATATATATATATATATGGGTTTATGATTCTGTCTATAATACTTATCTAAGTGCATGAGCTCCCATCACTGTTACTGCATCCGGATTTCCGGGTTTTGTTCATCTTGACAAAACCCTAGTCAGTAAATTCTGTGATTCATAGAGCAATCATTTTTCTTTTGTCAATAAAAGCTTTCAGACTGAACAAAAATATGAAGAGAAAATTTCTTCAACACAACCATAGCAAACACATTCAAGTGAGATGAAAGAACAGGTTATGTAAACTGAATACATTTTTCCATATGAGGACTGGTAAAACTTCTCCAAGGAATGTAGTTTAAAAGGCTATGATCTTGCATTACAAAAAGCAAGCACAACCCTAAGTCTCTTCATAGTTATGTCAAAGGGAATAGCGACCCTCTGCCAGGGGTGAGGTTACACCTTGGATATACACTCATTCCAGTACAACCTTATGTCCTTTTTCTGCAGCATGTTCTTATTTTTTTAAGGAACATGAACAATAGTAGGACAGGCATTAGTATTGCAACATACTTTCAAGGTTTTAGCGCCGCGTTTGGTCTAAGCTGCCTGGTTTGATGCTCAGTCAGGCCCTGGGAGCCTGTGCCTGTTCTCCACCAGGCTGTGCAGCACAGCACGGATGGAGAGATCTAATTGCGCTTGTCGGTTTGGCCCATCCTAACGGACGGCCAAACTGACATGGGCACTTGCAGCAGTGCCCACCACTCCTCCTCCCTGCTGCAGCTGCTGTCCATTAGGATGGCCTGGCCCGCCCCACTCTACACTCGGATTAGCGCGGAAAAAAAAAATGATAATAAGCTGTTTTATTATCATTCTATTTTTCATGTTTTCACTGCTGAGAGAGCAGTGGGGCGATGCAGAAGAGCCGCCGCTTCTTGAATCATTCCTAAACAATAGTAATTCAAGATTGGAAAAGGAATGCAGTAATTGTTTGCCTGTTCTTCAAATACTCAAAATTGTCTACTATAAATGGGGCAGGGGAAGAAATTGGAGTAGAAGTAGGAAAGGAGGGAGTAAACAGAGGGAGAGGATTGAGAGTAGCTAAAGGAAGCTTAAGGGTTAAGTAAATAAATCGCATTGGACCTACTCTGCGTTACTACTAATTTCTGACTGTCAATGGACAACTGCTTTCCATTGATCCAACCGTTTCACAATATTCGTCTGTATCAGCATCACATAAATTGCCTTCGGCATCCTCCCCTCAAAGCAAGTATTCAATGTCGTAAATAAGATTCATGCTGTCATCAACATCAATTTCTAGGGTATTAGTAGCAAACACTTGTACAAGCCTGTAGAATCCTTCAGATTATTACCCATCATCACCTGATGAGAGGAAGGGTCCCCAAATATTATCAAAAACGTTTAGTTTATCGTTCAATTTGTATGTGACTTTTTCATTAAGACGATTGTTTGGAGTTCGGCTCACTGGCAGAGCTCGCAGAGTTCTGCTACGTGGAATGCCGCGGAGTGGCCCAAAAACTCTGCGAGATTCCGCTGGATTCCCGCAAGCGGGTGGAGCTGCTCAACATGCAAAAATACAGAGTTTGGCAGCATCCAAAGATGTTCTAACCATCTATGGTTATGTACATTCAAACCTGTTGTATCTGTTACATCATGTAGTGTGGCTAAATGTGCTTAAATATGTACTGTTGTGACACTAGCAGTTGTTTATTTAGACCATACTGATCTCCAGAAAGCCTGTAGGGCTGGCGAATCCCATTGGACATGATATATAAATCAGAGTCACATTTCCAGGACTAATAGTGGTTAACGAGTCCTGTTCTTTTCAATTTAAAGGGGATCCAGTACCAATCATTAAGGATCTTAAAGTACAGAAATGTAAGTTTTGTTTCTCTAAGTACTCTTTGTGGTCTTTTAGCAGGGTAGCCCAGTGCTCTGGGTGTGTACTTTCTTCAGAAGAATTTGCCAATAAACTCTAGAAGTAGATTGGTTAGGTATAGAGTATAATTTAGTGCTAACAATTACATAGATCCCTGAGATCACCCCTTGATAGAGCCTGCACACTCTCAAGTGTTTTAAAATAGGTGATTCTGGAAGAGTAGTTTGCTGGCAATCCATGATCTGTTTGCAACACAAGGAAGGACTTTAGAGTGGCCTCCTGAATTAGTTGATCAAGGTGCTACAGTCCATTATGACCACTAGATGGTATTGTCTCCAGCTTGGATACCTGTATTATGTCTTACAGGCCATACAGGCACCTGTGGAGAAGTGGGTGTGGCCGTATAGATTTGTGAGCATTCTTTGATACAGAGACCATGACTTACATATTGGATTGTACACAGTGGATGGTACTGAGTTATAAATATATATTGGGAGGCAAGGCATGCCATTAGTTTATGTTGTAGAGTCATCAACATAGGTGTGGCATATAGTTGCATATGGTTGCTGTAATAAGCATGCCAGTTGCGCTAAACGGTATGCTAGGCAGTAGGATGTCATATGTGGTAGTCTGAGGCCCATAGTTGAAGCATGTATCCACAACTTAGCTGTTTCATCCTAGCCTTTCGGCTGCTCATACATATGCTCCTATATCTGAATCAATTTGAGTCAGTAATTTTCTAGGGATCGGGACAGGTAGCATGCCCAAAATGTAATTTAATCTGGGGGGCAACAATTCTTTTTAATTGTCTTTACTGTGCCCCAGAGTTTCAGATCAAGATATGCTCTTTTAACACAGTCTAGTTTAGGGAAGTCTATTGTTCCTCACTACCCTCAGCAATCCTCTATTGTTACGAATGATCCAGTGCAGCTTTCCTAGCCTGCACCTCTGCCTGCATATACTGTTGGGTTGTTTTATTTCACATTCTTCAATCGCTGGCACCAGGATTTGAGTTGTCTATCTTCTGACATGGACATCTGTTGTATCAAAGTGGTATCCATTGCAGAATCTTCTATTGAGTTAACTAATTCTTCCAGGTGTTCCGGGTCCATGTATTTTGTTGTCTTTCTGTCTATTGTGGTAAGCATACTTGCTGGGACTAAGAGTCCACATTCAATATCCCATTGGCGCAGCTGGGGTCTCAATACTAGAAATGTTTTACCTTTGGTGTTGGTGTCTGATGAGCAATCTTCTGAGAAAAAAATATGGGGTTGCCTTCGAACAACACTGGCTATTTCTCTTTTTGAGAGCCTGGATAATGATTCCAGCATACAGATGGCACAGGATGCATGCAATGATTTGACGAGGTTTGCCTTCCTTATTCACATTCCTTGAAATTCAAGAGGATCTTTACATCATAGTTCAAGGAACTGTGGTATCATATCGATCAGGAAATTAATCATGTTCTCTTTGTCTTCCTTTTATTGGATCCCATAAATGAGGATGTTGTCTCTTCTGGATTGGTCTTCCAGATCTGTCATTTTTGGTTTGATGAATCCCACAACCTGATTCCAGTCATGGAGGCTATCGTACTGTGATCCTAAGTCTTCCCTTCACTCCTCTAGGTAGTTGAGTCATGCCTGAAAAGTTGAAATGTCAGAATGCACTGACTTCATTTCCATGGATAAGTGAGTCAGTTTTGCATCTAGTTTATTAATCACACTAACAATCACAGAGATTTCTTTCTAGTGTACCGTGCTGTTTCCAGGTGTTGTTCCTGGTTTTGCATTGAGTTAACACCAGATAATGCTTCATAGAATAGGAATTACAACAAAGACATGAGCCACAACTGGTTAGACCAATCGTCATTGTTTGCGAGGTCAACAGCAAGAAGTTTTCATAGGTAAATATATGTTGCTCCATCTTGATGCAGCCAGTATTGGGGGTCACTGCAGTGTCAGTGCCAACTCTCCAGTGGTATTCTTGAACAGACGGAGTAATTTTCATCCTCCATGAGTTTATGCCCAAACATCCAACCCTACGATGTCGATAATGTGCACTGTACTTCCATGAAGGTATCATACGCAGGTAGGGCATAATACGGGGCACCCAGGAGTCCTCTGCAGCATCCTGCAACATGTGGTCCATCACTAAAGGAAATTTACTGTGATTTGGCTCTAGCCAGAACACCAACCCCGATGACTACAGGAATGAGTGTTCAAATAATTAATATGGCACCTTCTGTGAGTTTCCCCTTCTCAATGAGGAGGGAGTAATTAAGCTAACAGAGTTCACTAAGTCAGGTGCTCCTTAAGATCCATCCCCTCCAAAAATCCTGCATGTTGGAACAGTGGCTGCTTATTTTACCAATCTCTTGAATGTGATAATCCTTGCAGGACATTTCTCTAATGACTGGAAGAAAGCCTCCATCCTGCCCCTGATAAAAACTCTCTCTCGATCCTAATGAGGTAAAAAATTATCAACCGATGTCTTGCCTCCTCAGGACTGCAAAAATCTTAGAGAAACATCTAAACTCAGAACTCTTGTCCTTTTTGGATAAGAATGAAATATTACATAATGGTCAGTATGGTTTCAGAAAAAATCATAGCACCAAATCTGCTTTGATTGCAGCAACTGAAAAACTTAAAATGATTATGGACAACGGGGGAAAGGCAGCACTGATCCTTTTGGATCTATCTGCTGCGTTCAATACCGTGTGTCATTCGGTACTTATCGAATGGCTAGAAAGCATAGGAATTGGTGGAGAGGTCCGAGATCTTTTGAGTTCTTTTCTTATCAATAGAGAGCAGACAGTATCATTAGGTGATTTCACCTCCAAGCCTTTTTCACTACCCTGTGGACTCCCTCAGGGATCCTAATTGAGCCCCACACTCTTCAATATATATGTAGCACCATTGGCCAAGCTGATTAGATCTTTTGGTTCTTGCACAATTTTATACGCGAATGATACACAAATTGTAGTTTCAATCTCGAATGACCCAGGCGAGGCTGCCAAACATTTTAACAGTTGCATGCAAGAGTTAGTAGGCTGGATGAGAGACAACTGTCTCAAATTAAACTAAGATAAGACGGAGGTCCTCCTATTTGGAAATGACACCTCTTTCTGGAATGCATCATGGTGGCCTCAAGTTCTAGGCCTCCCCTCCCCTCTCCATTCACTAAAGTCCTGAATTTGGGAGTAATCTTTGAAAGAAAACTCACTTTTGCGGATCAGAAAAACCAAATCACATCCTCTTGCTTCTACCTCTTAAGAACCTTGAGAAAGATTCACCCCTTCATCCCCTTCGATCTTCAAAAAACAGTAAGTATGGCATTAGTACTCTCCAGGATTGAGTACTGTAATGCGCTTTATATGGGCATTCAACAAAGGCAGCTAAATAAATTGCAGGTACTACAAAATGCAGTGCCTCACCTTCTCATGAGGATTCCAAAATTCAAAAATCAGTTTCTCAAACTATTGGAGAGCTACACTGGCTGCCAGTCAGAAAACGAGTGGCCTTTAAGGCGCTTTGTTTTGCCCACAAAGCTCTCCACGATACTGGTGCAGGATATGTTAGGAAGAAATTTAATTGAGACAGCCCTAGGAGTACTCTTTGTTCACCTTCCGCCAAAACTGCTGTATTGCCCAAAATCAGAAAATCATCTTGGGGTGGTAGAAGTCTTATTGTTTCCACCTGTAAATTGTGGAACACATTGCCTTGGTACCTCAAAGCCTAGCCTAATCTTTGCAATTCAGAAAACAGCTTACTACTTGGCTGTTTTCATATTCTCTTCCTTTTTAGATCTCACCTACATCATTTTAATATTTCTGGCCCCATTTATGTTTACATTTCTTTATTATTAGTTTCAGATTAAACATGCAACATACAGAATTGCAATTCACTTACTGGTCCATTTTGACAGCATTTGTAAAAGTAAGTAGATGCTGGCGCCAAGACGCCTTTGGGCATTCAAGCGCTCTATAAAATTTTATCATATCATATTATATCAGTAAGCTCAGAGATCTGTGGCCCCTTCTATTTCTAGGTGTCACTCTGCTGCCCGTGTGCAGGTTGGGTGATGTACGCTTAGTCACATTTTCCAATTATAGCAGTCAGGTCTCTACTCCTTACCTACCATTGTTAACAACATGATGTCTCAAGACTTAAGGTGTCCAACTACCTCCATCAGGTGCCAAGCTGTGTTGGTCTGCTCAACACCCACTATGGCCCGATTACGAGTCTGGCGGTCCACGGATCGTCATACTCGCAGTGGCGCAGCAGTGGCGGTCTCCCGACCGCCCAATTATGACTCAGGCGGTGGGACCACCACAGCACCATCACCAGAAAACTACCATTCCCTGGCAGTGTTGTGGCGGTCAGGAGGCCGCAATATGCTTGCCGGATATTACGAGTTTCCTCTCCGCCGGCGATGTTATGGAGGTTCCTCTTCCATAAACACCGTGGCAGACAGGAAACAAAGGGTGCCCTGCAGGGCCCCCTGTGCCTTCTTCGCATGGGGATGCACACAGGGGGCACAATGTGTGCCCCCCTGTGTGCAGGCACCCGAATTCCTGCACAGTATGGACTTTTTAGTCCATGCCGTGCAGGAACTGTTTTTGGTGTTTCCATTGCGGTGCCCATTTTTAGAGGCACCGCTGTGGGAACACCAAAAACCAGCCTGCTAGACAGGCGCAAACTCCTCGACCTGGTCAGTGGCCACAAAAATTGATGCCTCTGCTGGTACTATTTGAGATTATGCATTTGGTAAACCCTTATGGCACAAACATTAATCAGGCAAATTACCTCTTTGATCATCTTCAAGGAGCCACACCAAATATCCTTCAGAGTAAGACCACTAATTTGTTTGAGAGTCAGAACTAACTGACAAACGTAGTAATCAGAATGGTTAGGCTTATGGTCATGCCAGTCACTCATACATTCTTGTGTTGCATGAAGCTCATCGTTTATCTCTTCCATCAACTAGGCCATCTTCTTTCTAAGACATAGAATTTAGCCCACTTGTCAAGGTCCAGCTTCCTTGGTCAGATTGGAAGGTACCTCTTCTTCTCTTGAAAATATGAACTACCGCTTCCAAGGTTGACTAAAAAATATCCACATTCAAAACGAAGGAGTAGAACTTCCAGTATAATGCAAAGGTACAGGATTCCTGGAGAGAGGATAACTGGCTGGATTCCTCTGGGTGAGCAAAGGAAACAAGCGAAGTTGAAACACAGAGAAGAACCCACCTGACCTCTTTTTATAGGGAAAGTGTCCATTAACCTTGGAGTAGTTAGAAAGAACAGGAAGTAATACTTGTCTACCAAATTGAATCTGACTATGATACTTAGGGAGAGGGTGTAGCCTTACGGCTAGAGCGGTCGACGTCGAAGCTGGGGAACCGGGTTCTAGTCTCGGCAACGACGCTCAACATCCTGTGATTCTGGGCAAATCACTTAATCTCCTGTGTCTAACAAAAAGGAATGTGTCCTCATGTAATGAAACTGGTGCTATGTAAAGCGCTCTGATACCCGATATCTTCGGGTCTAGTTCGTGCTATATAAAACTCTAAAAAATTATATAAAAAAAGAATCATTCTCAAATGGAAAATCCCTGCATGGATTAAATGATACTGGAATGGAGCATGGAACACGGAGCAGTTCCAGAAGAGAACAGCATGCTGTACACATGCTGTACACAGCAGTCTGCAAGATATTCTCTGCCGGCATTGGAAAACCCACCCTACACCGAAGAAACTCATCATGCGGACTTGAAAAGACAACACCACCACAGAGCCAAGTGGATCTGTGACCGACCGTCCCGGTAAGAATCAACAACTACTCTAAAAGAAGTACTAGCCACTGTCTGTTTCTGATCTTTTAGATTCAGGGCTGACTTATAACCGGAATCTTGATTCTTCTTATGCAAAACTTATGCTGCGTAAGTCTCCATTGCAGCTGATTTCTGACACCATTGCATCATGAGCAGTGAACCTTTGTTTGCTTTCCCATCTCTCCTTCACCAGAGGGAAGGGACTACCCATGTGATGGCAAAAGATGTTCAGATGGACTGAAACCTATTGTTTTCTGTGGCACCTCCCAATAGTCAAATAATGACATGGCATGAAGATGTCAACTTTCTGCTTAGGTGTTCATTATACTCTTCAGCCTCTTGTAGAAGCATTCCATCAAGACGTTGCTTTGTGGTTAGTATAACTTGAAGATCAAATAACGCTCATCGCACATGTACTTCACGTACATGACTAGAAAATACTCCAGTGATCAGAGATCACTTTCCTTAAAAAGGAAATAAGGGAAAATCCCAATGGGCAGTACATCTTCTCAAGGGCACTGCAGGAGAGTATTTAATGCCATGGCTCATGAGAAGAATGTATTTGTGGTCTCATTGTTGTAGCAAGGGTGCCAGTAGCCCAAATACAAGGATGAAACATAGCACTTTTTCCATGGTTGTGCATTAAAAGAGCGCTGTACCTGGGATGCACCACCCTTATTGCACCTTGGAGCCCAGGTGCCTTTGAACATACTGGTGATAGGCCGGTTTGGCCTAAGGTAGTTGTAGCGACAATGTTAACATATGCTCTCTCACAGAGAACCCCAACAACTTGTTGTAGCACAAGTTGAGCCCTTATGTGTCCATCAGACCTGCTGCTAATTTGGAAAGTTAGGTAGGGCCAATAAATCTCTCTGCATCTAGAACAAGACAGGCCAATAGAAAAGAGGATACAGCTTGTTCCTTGCTTTTGTGACACCAATATGTCTTGCTATGTGTACACCCTGGACTAGCTGTCACAGGATGCTTCCTTGGCACTGTGAGACATTCCGTCTTTGGCTAACACCTGTCTCAGGATATGATGTCTCACTATAAAGCAACCTATCTTCTCCTACATTTGTGACGTGCTGAGCAGCTTTACTGCTAGTCTGCACATATCATGCAGTCCTTTACATGTAGAACAGAACTCTTCTGGGACTTTCTGCAGCCAGCAGCCATTGTAGATTAGGTTTGCTCCCTATCACCAATGACTGGACACATCCTGGTGATCAGTCTCCTTTCCTGTAGGAGCAGGCCATTCTTTGTTCTGCACTAGTGACATTGCTGATTTCTGCCCTACTTGAGTTCCAGGTACTCCTTTCAACTGCAGCGCTCCGTCTGAGGTCTCCTCCTTTTAAAGATTCTGCAAGGTGGCCTTTCTGAAAAACGAATTAAAACAATATCCACTATCCCCAGTTCAATTTGTTTGTTCCCACAACAGGCAGCCCATGCTGGGTTTGTCCTTCATCATCACCCTAAGCAGTTCCTCTCTGTTTCTGTAACACATTTGATCATCTTACAAGCTGTCCCGCTGCTTTTGTTTAACTGATTTAATCCACAGATGAGTTTCTTGGGTTTTACAATCCTTTGGTCAACCATAGTCATACAGGTGGAAGGATTCTATTGTGCAGTGATATTTTAACCATGCAAGTAGACAGTGCAAAGTTACTCTTAGGTATTTCGAGTCTGCATCCAAGACATCCAAATATATCATGACTGCCTCCACTGGAGCAATGCTGCACCCCTAGTACATGTGGAAGAATTTGAGTTTATAGTTTGTAGGAAATTGGATTATTAGTTGAGCCTCACTGAGGCAACAACCACAATCCTTGTCTGGGTGACTAACTTAAAATTGGGTTAACCCTCGGGTAGCTTGGCACAAAGCAGTTAGGCTCAACTTAGAGGCAATGTGTAAAGAAGTAATACTTCAAAAACACAAGAGCCACCCATATGTCCATGTGAACTGGGCGATAGCTATTTAGCTGAAAACAATTGTTCACAAGGAACTCATTTTAAGAAAATGTTTATCATTGTTGCAGGTATCTTGATTTTTTGCAAGGACGCTCTCATGAGCCTGACAAAGGAGAATAATCTAATGTCTAAATTAATTCAACATTTATAGTGTTTACCTAATACATTTGAAGAAGTAGTCCAAGAAGTAATGTGATTAATACTCACTTCAGCCGAAATGAGTAATATATTTACTTGTAAAACCAAACATCCTTATAAAAAACACATATTCATAATGCATATGAAGAATGGAAAACAAGTGACATTTGTGACCCCAGTGAAGTGACCATAACCAACTTATATTAAAACAAGAAGTGATTTATTGAGTTAAAGGACAGGTTATTGGAATACGAAGGATGTCTTTTAAGATTCTGATTCAATGTTTCAGATCGAGGACCAGAGTATTTTCTAGTGCTCTCAAGACTATCCTTAATGGTTGCAGATGACGTTTCAACCCCACTATAGATATGGGGGGCTCTTCAGGACAGAGAATTCTGGGGACTGTAAAGAATTAATATTGCATTATTGCGATGTGAAGAAGGGTGTGAGGGCTACTTGATGAATTAAAAAAAGTGAAAGTGCTCACCTAAGGACACTCAAGCCCCTGTCATAAGCGCCGAATCACTAGTTGCATACGTCTTCCAATTCACAAAAAGTTTCGAGGTGGAGAACCACATCAAGGATGTCAGGTCTAACATAACTATTTCCATGTGAAATATTTTTTAGGTTTGAAGGCACTGTGGAGGCACAATAGGTCATGAATGTTAAATCACAACAAGGAAAAATATGAGGCTGTATATGCAGTACTTCATAACACATGCATCTGATTCAGGTTTCCACAGCTCAGGAGTGGAAAGGACTCTCATGTTAACTGGCATAGACACTGCCGCCCCAGATTCTGCCTACAAGGACAAGGGGATGAGCTTTACTTTGTTGCTAACTCCTTTACAAATGAAGGCCAAGGGGAACTAGGGGCTACACTCAAAGTGTAAAACAGAAGATGAAATTAAATTAAAACATATTCATGCAGAAGTATATTTCTGAAGCAGTTGTGCTTGCTTGTTGTTTTTAAAATTGACACTCTGAATCAGCTTTCAATAAAACTTTCTTTTGATGACTTCACGGTCGACCAGGAAGTCGTCACTCTGACTCCAAGTTGTGTCTCTTTCATCTTAATTCCACAGTCCAGTGTGCCAGAATGCAGTTTGTGATCCATCGTGTATATTGCTTCCGATGCTTTCACTAATGGTTGAGATTTGGTTGGCAGATGCTTCTAAAATTAGAGAGGGTGCAGAATGGAGATTTTTTTCTTGAGGGCTTACTTACATTATGAAGGGTTGGTGGTCCAAAGAGAATGCAACTACCTATGGGCTCCCTCTCCTTGATAATTACTAATCCATTTTATAGGCCATTGCTGAAGAAATAGAAAGAGGCATCCTGCTCTGGCATTTCTTTAACACAGATGCTGCCACAAATAACCAGCTACCTTAGATCTACACTCGTGGGAAGCATCACTGCAGGGCATTCTGGGAGTGTTACCATTTTAAGAGAACTCTGAGATGTGACCATACTAGTGGTACTCCTTATCCCCTGTTTCTCTTGCAAATCAGCTAGTTTGTTTTTGCTCTATTACCTCAAGTGCAAAATATTGTGACCAAAGTATACACGGCTGGCCTAGTGCCCCACTGCCTGGTGCACAAGTAGCATTCTTAAAACCACCAGCAGTGGGCAGAGATAGCCTTCTAGTTTAGCTATTCTGACTAGTATCCAATGCAGGCATGTCAGAAGCTTTTGTGGGGGCCTGGGGCAAACATTTTTGCGGGGCCCTCTCTGGTTTGTAATGCAGGGACCACTTCATAATTAGGAAAGGTTGTACAATGGGAAGCAGAAAACAAAGTATTTGGTTTCACCTAGTGATGTGTCTGCATCAACTGCATCACAAAGGAACAGGTCAGGCTTTTTTTTCATTGAGTACATGCATATCTCAAAAAGTGTGGAACTCAGGGCAGAAAGCCCTGGCTACCCTCCCACTTCTCCAACCTCAAATGACTGCATCTCTTAGAAGGGGTCCAAATCAAGATGATTCTTTCTGGCAGTCCAGATTTGGGATCAACCACTTGTTCCGCATCTGAGGGTCTTGGCAGATATTTTTAGAACTGCCACCATCCCTTTTATATCTTTCTACTGACAGTGTATGCTATCCACGAGATCTATTGTTACCAGCACTTTAACATACACTTAGAGTGGGCTTTGGGCCTGCCTCTTGCTCCTTATTCAGTAACGTCCTTGTCTGTTCCAGCACCCTGCTCCTGATTCGATGGCTTTCCTCCTTAGCTTTCCTCCTTAATATTCTTTTTTTTATGACACATTTTATTGATTTTGCACAACAATTTAATCAACATTGAATACAGCTCCGGCCCAGAGGGCCTCGCATTCGCGTGCCAGGCAACAAATATGGTAACAACCAATGCAATGAAAGCAGAGTACAATCCCCATTCCAATGACAAATAGCGATTCGTGGTCATGGAAAACAAGAGTCCTTTGTGTGCACAAACGTCATGATCAGTCCCTGGGACCTTTATAGCGAGCCAGGGGGCCCAAATCTGCTCATATTTCTGCGGAACACCCCATGCTTTCAATGCCAATTTCTCCATAGCAGGACAGTGGCCCATGGTCCTGACTTACTCCTGCAGTGGCGGTGCCTGCTCATCCCTCACCAGTTTTTCTCAGCCACCATGTAAGCCACAGCAATGGAGGCTTGCATGGCACAAGACTCTTCCAGTGTGTCCATGATCTCCAACAGCACGATTTTGGGGTCAGAGCTAATGGCTGGCCCACCACCTGCCCAATCCGGCTGTTAACCTCTTGCCAGTACCCTTGTGCGATAGGGCAGTCCCACACAACATGGCAAAGGCAGCCCGGGGTGTAGGGACGCTGGAAACACTCAGGCGCCGGGGCACGCCCATCCGCCAGAGTTGTGCCGGGGAGTAATAAATCTGGTGGAGGTACTAAAACTGTATTAAGCAAAAGCGCATCGAAATAGCCAGCATTCTGGATGCCATTTTCACCTCAAACCACTCCTTATCATCCAGAGCCCCCACATCCTGCTCCCACTTTGCCCAGAGGGCTATTAGGAGGCCCAGCGTATTAACAACCAGGGATTTATATAGGCGTGAGACACCCCCTCTACCCAGGTCCTTCGTTACCAACTTACATTCTAGAGGGTTACATTCCGGGAGGTTACCCAATCCCTGTAGCTCTCTAAAGCATGGTGTAGCTGGAGGTACCTACAGAAATGTGAAGAGTGTAAATGAAATTCAGCCGCCAGCTCCTAGAATGATCACATGTGCCCCTCTCCCAAGACACCCCCCAGCGTAGCTATACCAATGAGGTCCCACGAATGAAACCCTGCAAGGCCTGCCGTCTCCAAGAGCCACATCCCATGCCAGTGGGGAGTCGCCCCCATAAGGGTACCTTACCATTTCATGTGGCTGAGGGCCACATACCAGCACCGAATGGGGACTTTGGTGACAGGTGGCAGAGAATGAGGGGTATGACCTACCATACAGTAATGAGAGTACACCATAGGGGTGCAGCAACTCCAGCTTCAGCCTGTGAGCTGAGTCCCCCAGTCATTAATGTTGAGGCCCAATAATACAGTTTAACATCTGCCCATCCTAACCCTGCTTCAAACGAGGAAAACTGACACTTTGCAAAGGAAACTTTGGGTGTTTTGCCCGCCCACAGGAAACTGGTTATATGTACCTGCAGATCTGCAAAGAAAGTGGGTGGCAGGCGGTGGGAATAATGCTGCAAGACGTACAGAAAACGAGGGAGGGAAACCCTCTTAAAGAGCGCACCCCGTCCCGCCATCGACAGAGGCAACCTGGACCATTCCCCCATATCCCGACATGCCCTGGCCAGCAGTGGGGTAATATTGAGTTCCTTGTACCTTTGTTGGGTGAGGGCCTTGTCATGCAGAGATCTCCCGTCCCTCGGTCTACCACTCCTCGTACCGTCACCAGTATCGACTTTCCCAAATTAACTTAGTGCCCCGATGCTTCTCTGTAAATCGTCAGGATATCCACGAGCCACGGGGCAGTATCTCGAGGCATCTGAAGGAAGTGGAGTATGTCATCTGCATACAGAGAAACATGATTCTCCGCTCCCCCCTTCCACTCAAAAGCATGAAGCCTGGCACCCATCCGGATGAGCTCTGCCACACCCTCCATCACTACAGCGAAGAACAGGGGGAGAGCTGGTACCCCTGCCGAGTGCCCCGTTCTATTGGAAACTCTTGCGATAGGGCTCCATTAACTCAGACCTTGGCCCACAGTTCCATGTACAAATGTGACACCCACTTCCTAAACCTGGGACCAAAGCACATTCTATGAAGGACAGTAGAGAGATAAGGCCAGTGCACTGTATCAAAGGCCTGTTCTATATCAACCAGGATAAGGGCAATGTTTCCCGACAATTCGTAAGAGCAGGCCAGCGCCAGATGCAGCTGATGAAGGCAATGCCTGGTGCTTCTGCCCGGCATAAAGCAGTTCTGGTTGGCAGGCACTACCAATCCTATCACTGTAGCTAATCGTGTGGCCAACACTTTAGCCAGAATTTTCACCTCGAGATTAATTAGCGAGATGGGACGATACGACCGCAGTCCGCAATGGGGTTTGTCAGATGTCAGAATAACCATAATCGTCGCTCCCCTGAGATCCTGGGGAGCCTCCCTCGAATAAATGCATCCTCATGCAGCATCAGGAGATGCGGGAACAATAAGGAGGAGAACTTCTTGTAGAGCTCTAGAGGAAACCCATTCGGGCCCGGGGCTTTCCTGGAGAGCACAAGAAGATCACCCGCTGCAGTTCCCCTGCAGTGGGGGGGAAGATCTAGGTCTCTGCTCTCCAAGGCCTAGAGCGTTCGTACTGGCAAATCAAATATGATTGGATTGTTCCGCTCTGGAGCGGGAGGATCCTGGCGGGCATACAGGGCCCGGAAATGTAATGCAAATTCCCTCACCAGAAGGTCCGTACCCCTCAACGCCACACCCACGGTATTACGCAGCTTGGCCACCAGACTACAAAGGCGGTTGACTGTTGCGGTCCGGTATATCCACTAGTAATGCACCATGCTAATTTTTAAGCACCATATATCATGATTGCAGCTAACCCTATGTCTATGGGGAAAATGTCATTTTCTGCCAACAGAGCTATACCTACTGGGGCTTGAAATTTCAAGTTTACTGTAATGGACATTTCCAAGCGAGTCCCAGAATAGTTTTTGCTGTTGTTGACAAAACATGACTGACTTAAAATTACCAGCACGACGCGGCGCGCGCCTGTTGACAGTATGGCCTTTTGCAAAACCTTCATAATAACGCCCATAACAAGGTGCTGCCCATTGTTTTTCATTTCCTGTAAACTGGAGGTGTTAACTAATTCATTATTGCCTAGCTAAACTACAGACGACTCCCAGGACAAGCTTCACGATTTGCTAGCTATTTTCAGGAAAGACATGGGCAGTCTGTCCAATGGGATTCTGCTATCAACTCTAATTTCTTTAGTGGCAGAAACGGAATGCTGACACTTCCATCACATACATTATAAATCTTAAATTGGGACCTTTCCACACACGCCTACCCTTTCATTGATTTGGTTGTGGCAGCAGCATTTGTCAGAAAACAGAAGGACCTGAGAGGCTACTTCGTAATGCCTTAAATCAGAAGGGTGATTTCTTCGAGGGACAGTCTAGCTGTGTAAACCGAATACACTCACAGAAAAGACTGAGGAAATGGTAAACAAAATGTAAATCTTGCCCTAAAAAAACTGACTGATGGAAGGAGAAAACATGAACTTTGCATTTTACATTGATGCCATGAAGGCAGACCGCCAGCTGTGTTCATGCAGACTGTAGCTAACTTGCATGTGACCTTTTGATGGGAGCCGTGTTCTTTTATGTGGCAATGCCAAATGTGCAAGTCTTCTGCCCACTGAGGTCCTGCACACCTTGCAGCAGGTTTATCCCGCCCATGCGTCACGCAAGGTAACACAAGAGCAACGCAACACTAAAGTCAGATTTAATTGTCAGATTGAGCCCCTATGGCTCAGGTACTGCAGCCTACATCAGTGGCGTAGCTAGCCACTTTTCCACCCGCGGCGGTCCCTGCTTTTGCTGCCTTGTGGCAAACGCATGTAAGAGCGGGGGGGAGGCCGCCTCCCCCAAAACTCTTGCCGCCCTGGGCGGACCGCCCCCTCCGCCTCCCTCTTGCTACGCCACTGGCCTACATCAAGAAAGTGGTGATTGCAGCTCTTCAAGCGCATACAAAAATAGCGAGACTTATTCGCTTTGCCAGTTCTTGTCTATTTGTCACCAAATTCAGACATTGCTTTGTTGTGGATCAATCATATCCATTTAAAGCAGGGCTCATTCCAGCGTACTGCAAGATGCACCATATTCAGCATGACATGGTCTGAAACAGGTTTACTATGACAAAACAAATGCAAAGGAACCTTATGTGCTACAAGTTCTTCCATTTATTTCATGATTTTTTTCAAAGCATAAAGCATATAACAAATGCAAGGGGCGCTGTAAACATTTTTCCAACACAATGTAAAAATGCATCATTACAAACAATTTTCGAATAACAATAGCAATCTATAACCTAAGCCATACGAACTACTTTCATCAAAGGACATCCTGTAAAAGAGAGAGACTGTATTCTAAGCTGTGAGCAATGTTTCCTGGAGAAACCACTACTCAAAAACCACTGAAACAGATGTACTAGTAGTTGTTTCAGAAATTTGTATTTCCTTGTGTTTATGCTAAAAATACCAGAGATACAAAATGCATTCGCCAATGGTCTGTGACACAAAGGGCCTCATTTAGACCTGACTGATTTTTACATTCTCTCCTTTTGTCAGTGAGTGTTACTTGTGCTTACTCGCTTGAGTTCAAAAAGAAAAAAACAGCTAGGTCCTCATTCGCGTAGGAAATGCAGTATGCAAAACTGCCTGGAAGAAAAACTGGTAATGCACGTTGCTCTGTTACCCCTGAGCGGTATTACCACCTCATTCTTCACCGACTGGGGGAATTGCTCATTTTACCCCTTTCCAGCATGTTTCCCCACTCAAATTACTCCAAGTAATACCTAGAGGAATTTGATCAGGGAAACATCCCGGGATCACGAGTACTTTCCTCCTGACTCCCATTGATAAATTGAGTGCAAACATCTATTGCTATTAACCAGGCCCTGTGTGTTGGCCCTGCACTCAGCACCCTACCACTAACAGCAACTGGATATAACCTTCAATCACGTTCACTGGTTTCTGAGTACAGTTGTGTTCAATGCAGGACTGAAATTAACAGGTCTGGTTGATGACCAGACCCTGCAGCAAGAGCACACTGAGCCCTGGCCAAAGGTCATGCCCATTGACCTGCAGGAGGAGAGGAGATGAGCGAGGGCCCATATGATGTCAGCAGTGCGGAAGACACAGTGGAAAGCATTACCCAGTTTACTATGTGTGCATGGTCCTTGGGTCATACGGCCACCTAAAGACTTACTGTGGCAACTGTGGCATCTTGGCTGCCTGGGTGTCCCAGAGCCACAGTACCTTGCATCGTTCAACGGTTTCTAGGTCCCAGGAAATCCTGTATGAATCCCGTTCTGGGTACTATGAGTTTCCCTCACCTGGGGCTGCCTTCCCTCATTGTGCTGGGCTCCTAGCTGCTGCTTCTTGTTCCTTCAGGTCCAAAATGATATTCAACTGTTTGAGGGTTTGCAACTGCCTTTTAAAGCGGCTCCGCAGCTAGGCTGGTTCAGTTTTTTGTTCTTATTTCTTTCCCTTTTCCATCATGTCTGTTTCTTCCTTGATCTCTTTCTGCTTTTCCCAATCTTTTGAGTTTCCTGTTATGTACTGCTTGATGTTATTTCCTTGTTATGTTCTTTTATTGTATAAAGGCTTCAGTTTGGTTGAAGGCTGTGTCGCAACTAAGCTGTATTCCTTAGCTTGTTTTCTCCCTCCCTCCACTTCCTGATCCTGACTCCTCACTCCTGAAGAATTCCACTGTCGGATTCCGGACTACTGGTTTTCTTCAACCCTCGGAAGTCTTTGTCCAGCAAGGAGGTTTTTGTGCCTTTGGCTTTTTCCTCCTAGGAAGGTGTCAGCTTCTCGAGGGCACTTACCTACCACATATTCAAGTGTGTGGTCACATCGGAGCTTCCAGAAATAATCCCCCGTACATTGGACAGCAGATGGCCCAGACAATATTATGGGTCAGGGTCTGGACTTGAACACTTAACCAGTGACCCTGGCCACTTACCCTATGACTCTGGCCCAATGCAGAGCCACAAGCATGGCCTCTTAATCTTCTTTGTGTACTTGAACACTGATGTACAATGATTCAGGCTTTTCTCCATATCGCTTTGCCTCTCTGAAGTCCTACTTCACAAACTGCAGTGTACATGGAGTCGAATCCAAGGCTTAGAGCCCTACCGTTAGTTCTCTTTTAATGGCCCAAACTGCTGCACCATTCAAGTACTCCCTCCTTTCTGGCTTGACTATCCACCTTTAACCTTCCACTCTCATGACTGCCTACTAGTTTTGCTGGGATCCCAGGTGGACAGGTATTGAAAATGTCATCTGTTGACCTTTATCATTTCTCTCTTTCACAATCAACCTTCATTGCAGTGATATACTGAGTATTCAAAGTGAGCACCTTAATTCGCTACTATAAGTTCATAAATTCGATGGGAACGAAGTGGCTGCCAATAAAGGAAGCCACTGAGTGTCTTACTCACCCCACACACCTTGCTAGAGCCCAGGAACCCTCAAAATTGACTCATTAGTTGGTAGGACCTCGAACCAATTCTCTTATTCACAGAGAAATCCAGCAGATTGTGTTTTACACATTTTGATATTCATTCCTCCAGACTAGTGAAGTGAGTCTGATGGCCATTCACCCCTCCAGACCACCCAGCTCAGCATATTCCCTGCTAGCACCTTCAGAGTCCAGACAATGTAGGTAGGACTATAATTCCCTCCTTCTGAACTGTGTTACTGGGACCTGAAGAGCACCAGTTGCTACCATCGGGGCACCTATGTATGGAACTACTTCTTCCAGCTCCATGCCTTTGAATCTCTGGCTGCTCTTAAACCTGCCAGAAGCAGGAGCCTCCCATCTCTGGATTCCACCCCCCAAGTAGGTATCAGTGACCAAAGTCATTCTCTCTGGGACATTGCTAAAGGCCAGGCCAACATTTAATGATGGCAATAACATCCAAAACATAATCTTGGACACTACCTTCGTCTCGCCTTCAATGAAACATCATTTTCTGAACATGGACAATACTATGTGCAAAAACCTTCCATCCAGTTAAAATATTCTGTGCAAAGATAAAATTGTTGGAAGGAACAACAGAGTGCATATACCTCCACCTTCAAGGAGATACTAATGCCTAGTAAAGTCTTTTTGAGCACACAGAGATCTAGTAAACAACCAGTCACTCTAACTCTTTTGTGACAGGAATTATCAATCATCCTCCGGTGCATTAAGCAGCTTTTTGATCATAGCTCGTTGACCTATCACTGCATTGGCCATCTATCTGCAATTCCTCTTGCCTCCTAGTGGACTTCCAAATCTGGTGCAATGATCCCCTCTAACACAGAGTCCCAAAAGATGATTGCAAACATGGATTCATAAGCTTTCAGAAATCATTCAGCAACCAACTCTTGAATCATATTGCATTCTTTTTTTTTGTTCACAAATAGAATTTTATTGAGATAAGTATGCAATTATAATACAAAAACAAACAAAATATTCATTGAGCATATAAGCACAGGTGTGAAATACATAACACCATCAGGAAGAAACTTGTTAATTATATAACCGTATCAGAACATTCTATAAAAAGATCTAAAGGCATAAAACAAATGAACCAAAAATTATTAATAAAGAACAATTCATGGATGCTTAGGCACTTCTTCAGTTCGAGGATTGTGTACTTGTGATTTACGGGCAGACTTATTTAAAAAAGTAGTTATGGGTAGCCATAAGAGATCTCTTTTAATAGCAAGCTTAACTTGATAATCATATGCTCTATCAAGTCTGTCGTTGTAAAACTCCATACCACCATTCTTGAAAAGATACTTGAGATGTATCCTTCCAAGATTTTGTAATTTGTTGAAAAGCAAAGGTCAGAAGTAAATCTACTATATAAAAATCTTTGGACTGAGAGGAACAATGGTCGGAAGTGCTACCTAGAAAACTTTTAACAAAATTAAATGGGACTTGTGTGTTAAAAATAGTATTTATCTGTTGCCAAACACTCAACCAAAATTCATAAATAAGAGGACATTCAAATAACATGTGTTTAAGATCTGCTGAGGATTGAGAACAAGACCAGCATTTAAAAGGAACAGCAGAGTCTATTTTATGTAATGTAACAGGAGTGATCAAAAGTCGGTTATAGTTAAAAAACAGAGTTTGAGTTGCATTAGCCGCTCTAGAAGATTTCCTTATTTTGTTCCAAATTTTATTCCAAAAAGGAGTGGAAAAAGTAGTTTGCAAATCGAGTTCCCAAAGATGTTCTACCTCTGTTTTATCTCTATCTTTAGGAGTAAGTGTTAAAGGCTTATATAATTGGGATGCAGACGGTAATACATCTAATAACTTATAAATATGAGGAGGTGAGGAAGAAGATACATGCTCAGGAGAGAATTTGTGATAAGAGGATTGAGTTACAGAGGCGAGTAACTGGTATTTGTCCTCGTATGAATCTGGGAAGGAAAAAAGCGATTGTACTACCGAAAAGGGCAGGCAAGTACCGCTTTGACAAAACTGATGAATCCATTTAAAACCTCTAGAGTACCAATCCTTCCAAAAAATTATTCTATTATTTATTTTAATAGAAGTGTTGTACCAAATTGATGAGTTTAAAAATTGATCCTTATGGGGGCAAGAATGTTGTATGTGTTCTTAAAAATCGGAAAAGATAGGGATGAGGGTCTAGAAGTAAAAGACAAACACTCCATCAGAGAAAAAGGGTGAAAAAGGATTTCTCAAGATCTGTCCATAAGGGAGAGAGTACAGAATCATTGTCTTGTAGTAGAAGAGAGGCTTGTTTAAGGCAAAAGGCTAAGTGATATTTATGGAAGTCTGGAAAGTTGACTCCCCCCATATGCTTTGGTCTTTTAAGTTTATGAAGCAACATCCTGGATTTTTTAATTAGATATAATGGAATATACCTTTTTGTATTGAGATTGGGGAATATTAACAGGCATATTTGAAATATTGTATTGTATTGTATTGTATTGTAATTGCATTTGTATAGTGCTTACTACCCCTGACGAGGCGTCGAAGCGCTTTTTCGGCGAGTAGCACGCTACTCCGGGACCCATATAGGATTAGTGTTGAATTAGTTTAGTGAAACATGCAAGTAAATTTTAAGTGGTGGATATGTTAGTCAGTTATTTGGATTCAGAAGGATAGCGGAGGGATAGAAGAGGGAAAAAGGTTTGCATATATATAGCGCTTCTAACCCCTGATGGGGTGTTGAATTGCTTTTTTTTTTTTTGGGCGAGTAGCACGCTACTCCGGAAACCCATAAAGGATTAGTGGTGAATTAGTATGGTGAAATATGAAAGTAATTTGAGTGGTGGATATTAGTCAGTTATTTGGAATGAGAAGGATAGTGGAGGGATAGAAGGGAAAGAAAGGTTTGCATTCATATAGCGCCTGTTACCCCTGGTGGGTGTTGAAGCGCTTTGTTGGCGAGTAGCACGCTACTCTGGAACCCATAAAGGATTAGTGGTGAATTAGTATAGTGGAATATGGAATTAGTGAAGTGAACATGCTAGTCTGTTATTTTGATTGAAAAGGATAGTTGTGGGATAGAAGAGTGAAGGATTTCTTTTTGTAGGTCATAGCAGTAGGAGGAGGCTTTTGATGAGTAAAAAGGGTTTTTGGAGGGGAAGAGTCAGAGGGAAGAGTTTAGAAAGGTTTGTCTTGGGCATTGGTACAGTAAAGGAGGTGTCAGAAGATACAAGGAGGGGTAGAGTAGGAGAGAGTCAAGAAAGGGTTATTTTGGGGAACATAGTAGTGGTATGGCGTTTGCGATAAATGAGAGAGTGGGTGTAGAGGATATAGTGATAGATGTATAGGGTGAGATAGGGTAGTGAATTGGAAAAAGTAGTAGAAAGAAGTTTGAGATGAGTCAAAAAGTTGGGCTAGAAGATATATTGAGGGAAGTATAGGCTGAGAAATAGGGTAGTGCATTGGAAATGCTAAATTAGAAGAAAGTGATAAATATATAGATCCATAAGTACATTGAGAGTATATAGATGCATAAAGGAGGTAAGTATATGCAGATTAAAAATATTGATAGAGGTAGCGGATGTGAAATAGGGTAGTGCATTAGATATGCTTTTTCAGGAGAAAAGTAATAGACACATTAATTAATGGGAAGATGGGCAGCATTCCTGGCCCTGGCCCGTCTCGAACAGGCTCAAACAGGCACTCACCCTTGTCCTCTCTGCCCTTAACAGGCTCAAACAGGCACTCACCCTTGTCCTCTCTGCCCTTAGCCTCGACGCCCGGGCTGAGACGCCCTAACCCTGGCCTTTGATACCCCTAGTAATCAGGTGACCCCGTCAGCCAATGGGAACCCTAGCCCTAATACTATCCAATCACAACACTAGCCCTAAAAGCTAGAACCAATAGGAGATCAGGACCTTACAGCCAATCTTAGCCCTACTCCAAGCATCCAATCAGTTCAAAAAACCCTGATCTCTATGTCCAATAGAGGCCCTAGCCCTACCAGTAGTCCCAACCCTAGTCCAAGCAACCAATGGGACGGGAAGCCCTAGTCACTACTTCCAATAGAAAGCCTAACCCTACTCTTAGTCCCACACCTAGTCCAGCAACCAATAACACCAGAAGCCCTAATCGCTACTTCCAATTAAAGGCCTAACCCTAGTCCTAGTTCCACCTTAGTCCCAACAACCAATAAAACAGGAAGCCCTAGTCCCTGCTTCCAATAGAAATCATAACAGGTACAAGCATAATTTTTATAGTATCGAGACGACCCCCACCAAGATAAAAATTAAGTATTCCAACGAGATGTAAGTGCAAGTAGGACTGTGTGCAATGCTTTCAAGTTTGAAGCTATAGAATCTTTAACAGTATCAGAGAAGCACAGACCAAGATATTTAATCTTATCTGGATTCCAATGAAAAGAAGATGAACTGAAATCAGCATGAAACATAAATTATTTAGGGGAAGAATTTCACACTTATCTGCATTTAATTTATAGCCTGAGACAGATGCAAAGTTATCTATTTCTAATAAAAAAGCTGGTAAAGACGTCTGTGGATGTGAGATAAAAAGCAAAATATCGTCAGCATAAACAGAAAGTTTAAACTGAATGTCCCTACAAGAAAAACCTGTAATTTGTGGATTAGATCGAATCTTTATTATAAAGAAAATAATCGAATATTATCCGAAAGATGCCTACCTTTAATACACCCACATTGTTGTCTCCCAATTAATTGGGTTAATAACTTATCCAAACGGAGAGCTAAAATTTTTGCAAAGATTTTATAATCTAAGAAATTTGGCAATAATTCTTACACAATCTATGGTCCTTATCGTCCTTGGGAAGAAGACATATCAAAGCCTCTTGAAAAGAACCACTCGAGACCTGAGAGGATATAAAATAAAGAAAATGTTGGTGTAATTTGTGCAAGAGAAGTGAAGAAAAATATGAAGAAAATTAAATGCTAAAACCATCAGGTCCCGGAGCTTTGCCACATTTAATGAAACGAATAGCATTAGAGATATCCTGAATTTGAATATCCTCTTCCAATATAGAAAAAGCAATGTCATGATGGGAAGACGAAGGAATGGATAAATAATGAAGAGGATCTTGGGGATCAGATTGAGATTCCGGAGTATAAATGGTCAGATAAAACTTAGTAAATGCCAAAAGTATATCTTCATTTTTATGTATATTCCGATTAGTGGAAGTTAAAATAGAATCAATTTTAGTACATTCTTTTTTGATTTTAAGATAATTGGCAAGAAGTTTCCCCGCTTTATTCTGACCCCCATAATATTTCGCTCTAGATTTCAGTACATAAGAGTTGGCATTTTCTGTAGAAAGTGTATTAAATTCAAATTTAGCAGTCACTAGATCATTTAAATTGTGTTTAGAATGAGAATTATAAAAAGAGTGTTCTAGATGCTTGATATGTGAGTTAAGTATTTTTAATTTATTGGAAACCGATTTCCGTATGTGGGAAACAAAATTGATAATAAAATCTCTAGAAGCGGCCTTGAAAGCATCCCAACTATACATCCTATACATCAATGTAACCATTGTGAGTTGATATTTACAATGAAATGCTGTATCCTTCTTGATAATAAAGGTTTAATAAAAAAATAAAAAAGCATCCCAAATAATCTGTGGAGACAGCTCAGGAGATTCATTTTCTTTTAAAAATGTGTTAGCAAATTATTAAATCTCCATCGTCTAGTTCCCTTCATAGGTGTAAAGAGCTCTAAATCCAAGGTGACGGGGCGTGGCCAAGATGGCGGCGGAGTAGGACGTGCTTTTCTGTCCCTCCGGCGCCGCCCGCATATCGCTTTGTCTATCGCCCTATCTAGTGCCCATCTGAGCCTGCCGAGGGACGCTGGGGTTCCGGCGGGCATCCCCGGAGCCGACGGAGCGCCCATTTGCGCATAGGAGTGGAGTAGCGGTCCCCGCCGGGCCCGCTGGCCCTGACTGTGTAACGGGCTGCTGGGCCCGTAGAGACGGAGAGGCGGTGCTCGCCTTTGGCCTTGTGGCGCCCGACACACCTGCGGAGGCCCTTGGAGCTGCAGCCGCGACTCCGATTAGTCGAGTGGCGCTGGGCCCCGGGAGGCTGCAGGACAAGTGGAGCCCGAGTGAATGCAGCCCTGAGGTGCCGCCGCCGCATAGCCGCGCGGGGCCTGGTCCGCGTGGGAAGCGCGATCTGCAGCCGCCGGCGGCCTGCAACAGTGGGGCGCGCTCCAAACACCTGCCCGGAGAAACGGTGGCGGTCGGGCCCCCTCAGCGGAGCCGGGGGGGAGCTCCTGTACCGCACGAGGGAAGACCTACGGTGAGTCCGCCCAGCGGATGACGTGAGCAGAGAGCCGAGGTGTAGCGGTGTGGCCGGAGAGGGAGCGGAGGCTCGGTCCGTGGGTCGGCGGACGGTGAGTGACCCTGCGAGCGGAGCTGAGGTGGGGCCGAGGTCCCAGCACTGGTGCCTGGCGAGATCGGTGGCGCAGTCCCCCACCCCCCATCTTGTTGGCGGCCCTGCTCCAGGACTGCGGCGGGGCTCTGAGGGGGTGCTGCCTTGAGTGCTCCCCTGCGTGGAGGTGACCGGTGTGCGGAGAGCAGCCCCCGTGGTGCCGTGAAGTTCAAGTGAGCCTGGTGGTGTCGACGGGGATAGCGGGGCTGAGTGGCGGGGGGGGGCCTTCTATCGACCTGCATATCGGCGGGCGGGCCGCTCCCTTCGGCGTAGCGTTTCCGCTGGCTTGCCGGTGGCTGGGGCGGTCCGGAGGCCTCCCCCCGACGGCCTGCGCTGGTGGAGGGCCGCGATTCTGCCGCAGTGAGGAGCGCCCCTCCCCTAGGATCGGGGCAGCGTGGGCCTAGGAATGAGCATGCGGCCTGGAGTTGCTTCTGGGGCCTAGATTCGGCTTGTGGGTCGGCGAGCGGTGCCCCCTCCTGGCGGTCTGTGCCTTGCCTGCCTGCTGAGGGTGCGAGGGTCACGGAGGCCTGACTGCGCTCTACCCCCCCCTGAGGGCTACAAAGGGAGTGTGGTTTGGAGCTGCAGGCACCGGAGGAGCTCCTGGGCCTCCGTCTGACGAAGTGTGGTGGTGGGCGCAGAAGAGGGGTGCCTCTACCGCCCGCTCTTACGGAGTGGTGGCGGGGCTGGTGATCGGGCCCTTGGCTTAGACTTTGTCCTGGCAGTGTAACGGCCTCTGATTCGGAGATCTATGGCACTTGGGGCGGTTGGAATGGATGCGGGATCGCCCTGACCCCCCCCCCTCCTTTGAGACGCACCGGAGGGTCGTTCGGTGCAGTGGTGCGTGAGATTCCAGCTGGGCCTGGCGAGGGTGGCCTGCAGTGAGGGCACTGAGACTGCGTTGCTGGAGGTGGTTCTTGCCTTTGCCCTCTTCTGTCAGGGCTGCAGGAGGGCCTGTGTTACCGTGTAGATGGCATCCGCCAGGAACAGACGGGACAAACCCCTGAAGGGCCTACTCCAGCAGACGACGGGCCAGGAGTCCGCGCTGCTGGCGGCCGGATCGGCACAACCGGATGACAATGATCTCCCGGCGACCAAGGCTTTCATGCTCGAATTATTTGCCGCCATAAAAGAGGATATCTCGGAGCTCCGCTCGCAACTCTCCTCAGATCTGCGCGAGACGAGATGCGATGTCGACGCCATTGGCGAGAGGGTGGCGACCCTGGAGGAGCATGATCTGAGCACCGCGGAGGAGGTACACCAACTCCAGCAAGACGTCCTTCGCCTCATGGATCAGAATCTTGACCTTCAGGCTCACGCCGAAGATCTAGAGAACCGATCTCGGCGGAACAATATCAGAATCCGGGCGGTCCCATGGAAGGGAGAGGGAGACGATCTCCGTGAATACGTGAGCGAACTGTTCCGACAGATTCTGGGCGAAGGGGCGGAGCGGGAGATCAAAATGGACCGAGTCCACCGTGTGGGCGGGCCGCGTGGTGGCAGGGCCCCTCCACCGGACATACTGGTGTGTGTCCACGACTTCCTGACCAAGGAGCTGATCCTTCGGAAAGCTCGTGACCTTCAGCCCGTGCAGTTCCGAGGTCATCAGCCTGCCCTTTATCAAGACTTGGCGGCCTCCACTCTCGCCAAGCGCAGAGACTTTAAGCCTATCACTAACCACCTGCGTGAGAAAGAAATCCCCTATTCCTGGGGACATCCGTTCCGGCTCATTTTTAAGCTAAATGGCAGAATACAGCAGATCCGATCCCTGGACGCCGCCTTTGAGCTCTTGGGCCTGGAGCGGCCCGCCCCTAGTGCTGTGGGCACCAGATCACCGGCCAGAAGGCGTAGACGGTCCAATGAATGGCAACGTGTGGGGAGATCCCCTCCGCCGGCGAAACCCGACTTGTCCGCAAGCCTGCTGGAAAGAGAAGCTGCTGTCACTTCTGTGGCTCTGGTGACTGAAAACACCGGGACCCCCTGAGGTGCTTCTGTCCGGCACTAATGGGCTTATTATGCGGCGCCGGAGGCGGGCAGTTCTTGAAGAATTAGTGTCTTATCATCTCAAGTCCTGGTGAACTAGAGTGCCCTGTATCAGGAGCGAGCAGAGTTCCAAGATGGTGCCATGGTCCCCTGACGAAAGGACTCATAAGACGGACTGTAGTCATTACAAGCGACTGTTGTATGCTTCTTCACTTTGTGTTTATTCGTATTTGGGTCTGGGGGTTAGGGGTTTGTTAGGGGGTTGGGATTATTTTTGGGGCTCCGCATCAGTTCTTCAGACGGCTAGGAGAGGCTTCCACCCACAAGTATTGCGCGTTTGCCCACGCAGAGATAGGGGCTCTAGCTACCACATAGGCTCTTCTCTCCTCGGGCTGGGGTATGGGTAGGGACCTAAAGATTGTGAGTCTGAACGTTCGGGGCTTGAATAGCCCTGTTAAGCGCTCGGCTATACTCTCCTACTTGGAGAATGCAGAGGGTGATGTATGCCTGTTGCAGGAGACACATTTACTTTCTAGGGACACTAAAAGGATGAAAGACAAGCGCTTCCCTCTCCAACTCTGGTCCTCGGGCCCGGCCAAGAAACATGGGGTAGCGATCCTCTTTAGTCCCCGCGCTCACTGCAAAGTCCTTTCCCAGGTGGCTGACATTAAGGGGAGACTGCTGGCGGTCCGCATCCAATGGGGGGAAATGCAGTTAATGGTGGGATCTCTTTATGCTCCGAATGACCGGCAAGAGCCCTTCCTGCGATTGGCCCTGTCTACGGTTTTAACGTCCCCTGACTCAGCGATCCTAGTGGGGGGGGGACTTGAACATAGTGATGGACTCCGGGATGGATAGGTCTGAGCAGCGAGCCTACCAAACAGGGGCTATATCGCAGGGGGGGAGGCAGTGGCTCCTTGAGGGTGGGTTGAATGATGTGTGGCGCGTCCAGCACCCCTTAGAGCGCGACTATACCTTCTACTCTGCGGTGCATAAAACGTACGCGCGATTGGATCATTTCTTGGCTACATCCTCTCTCATGCCATGCCTGTCTGCCGCCGACATCTCTGCGCGCTCCCTGTCGGACCACGCCCTCATATCGGTGGTGCTCACCTCTTCGGGCTCGCGTCCGCCGACGTCCAGCTGGCGTCTCCGTGACTCCCTACTCCACTCGGAGTCGGTGGTCGCACGACTACGGGACACTATCACCCAATACCTTGCAATCAATGACCAGGAAGGTATGGCCCTCGCGTCGGTGTGGGAGGCCCTGAAATTAGTAGCGCGGGGGAATTAATTGCGATTGCAGCGTCATATGCGCGGCTACGCAGGGAAAAACGCGCAGAGTTGGAGGGAGAGGTGGGTGCCCTGGAGGCGGTGCAGAAGAGAACGGGGGCGCCAAGAGTTTGGAGAGAATTGGAGGCTAAACGGCGCATGCTGAAACACCTTGATTTAGACAGGGCGGAGCACGCCCTTCTGCGCCTGCGACACAAATTTTACCTTAGCGGGGACAAAGGGGGAAGGATGCTGGCGCATAGGCTGCGAGCACGAGCTCAGCTCTCGGCCATACAATCCATTAGAGATCCTCAGGCAATTGAACATACTACGGACGCCCGCATTGTGGACTCCTTTCGGCAGTTCTACCGGCGTCTGTATACGAGGGAGGCAGCGGATGCGGGGGAAATAGCAGATTACTTGGCCTCCTGTAACATTACACCCCTTCTTAAGTCATCGGCGGAAGCCTTGGATGCCACGATTCGCATAGAAGAGGTCATATCTGCGATAGCGCGGCTGAAAGTGGCCAAATCCCCAGGGCCGGATGGCTTCTCTGCCATATTCTATAAAACCTACTGTGTGGAGCTGGCCCCTCTTTTAACCCGCCTCTTCAATTCCTTCCTTGAGACAGGAGAGGTAACTCCTTCCATGTCTGAAGCGGTAATCACTGTTATCCCTAAGCCTGGAAAGGACCCTAAAGACTGTAGCTCGTATAGGCCGATCTCTCTTCTTAATATAGATACAAAACTGTTTGCGAGCATCCTAGCGGCGAGGCTCAACCCCCTGATGGACGGTAGCATAGACCCGGATCAAGCGGGCTTTATCCCAACGCGTCAAGGAGGGGACAATACTAAACGGCTCCTTCATCTCACGGATTTGGTCCACCGCTCGCGGACGTCGGCTCTCTTTCTCTCTATAGATGCCGAGAAGGCCTTCGACCGAGTGGACTGGGGGTATTTGTTTGCTGTGTTGAAGACCTTTGGGATGGGGGACAACTTTATAAGCTGGATTCGGTGCCTGTACGCGGCCCCCAAGGCCGCTGTCCGAGTGAATGGGAGCAGGTCGGCCCTCTTCCCTATCACTAGAGGGACGCGACAGGGATGTCCCTTATCCCCGCTGCTTTTTGCGCTCTATATGGAGCCTTTTGCCCAACGTATACGAGCGAACGTGGGCATTGAGGGGATTGCATTCGGAGCAGACACACATAAAATCAGCCTCTACGCTGACGATGTTATCCTATCACTTACTCAGCCTCACTCCTCCTTGCGGTACCTCTCGACGGAGCTCCACGACTTCGGGAAAGTGGCGGGATTTAAGGTAAACTTTTCAAAATCGCAAATTCTTAATATTTCTGTCCCTGGGGCGGAGGTTCTGGACTTGCAACAAGACTTCGCCTTTCACTGGGCTGACCCTGACATCCCATACTTAGGTATCCGATTGACCTCTTCCGTAGCTCATACGGTCTCCCTCAACTATAAATTGCTAATGGATCAAATTACCAAAGCACTCTCAGGCTGGTCCCGCCTTAATCTGGCTTGGTGTGGGAGGCTGGCAGCGGTGAAGATGACCATTCTCCCGCGCATACTCTATCTCTTTCAGATGCTCCCTGTGGGTCCCCCACCAGGCGCCCTCCGGAAGCTACAGGGACTCTTAAATGCTTTTTTGTGGAACAACAAACGGCCACGACTTGCGCTGCCCCTCGTCACCGCACCGAAGTTGGCGGGTGGGTTGGGCTTTCCTTTGTTAGCGGCCTACTATCAAGCCTCCTGTCTCCGGTATATTGTGGAATGGAATAGGCCCTTGTCCAGCAAGCATTGGAACTTTATGGATCAGACAGTGGCGGGCTGTAATATCTGGCGCGAGTTGTGGCTGCCGCGCAAACATAGAGCGTGGGGCCTCTACTCTTCCCCGGTGACCTCCCCGACTTTGAAAACTTGGGACCAACTAGCGCTGCGCAAAGGTTGGACTACTTTTCCTTCCCCTATGCCTCCTATTGTCGACAACCCCGATTTTCCGCCGGGATGTGCGTCCCCCATCTTCCAACGCTGGAGGGAGGAGGGCTGTAAGAGGGTGGGATCTCTCTTTGATCTAGATGGTTTGATCCCTTTTTCCCAACGGCGCCAGGAGTACTTCCACCTACCGGAGGCAGAGGCCTTTCAGTACTTACAATTAAAGCATTGGGTGACTCAACCTGCTAACTTCGCATCAATGTCCCGCCCCTTGACGGCTTTTGAGAAGTGGCTTGTCTGCAAAACAGATGACCGCAAGCTCATTTCCGATTTGTACGCGATGATCATGATGCACCCCAAGAGGCAGCGCACGAAAGCGCAGGTCCGCTGGGAAACGGAGCTGGCGCGACCTCTTACATGTAAAGAATGGGAACACGTCTTTTATCGCGCTCACCACACCGCTTCTAACACTGCGGGGGCTGAGTCTGCCTACAAGGTGGCCGCCTATTGGTATTATACTCCGGTGCGCGTAAAGGCGTGGGATGTAACGAAGTCGGACCTCTGCTGGCGGGGGTGCGGCCATCAGGGTACACTGGTGCATTTGCTATGGCGTTGCCCGAAATTAGTGCGGTACTGGAAGGTTGTCCTTGATGAGCTAGACGATGCCTTTCAGATCACATTCCCTCGAACACCTGAACACGCGCTGCTGGGCCTCCCCCACCCCAAGTCTTTCCCTTTGCGCTCGCTCCGGGGCCGGCAGATAGCCTTAGCTCTGTTAGCGGCGCGCCAGGTTCTTCTGGGGCAATGGGGCTCCTCGGCCCCACCTGACCCGAGGGACTGGTTCCAAAGGCTTTGGCACCTTCTGGCTATGGAACGTCTTTCGTTGGGCATTGATGGTAAAGGCGCTGAGTATGCGGAGTTATGGGGTCCTTTCCTACAGCTCCTTTCTAAAGAACTGAGAGAGGTCACATGCCCAAAGTACTTACAGATCTTGCAGCTCATTCCCTTGGAGCCTCTAGGGGCCATTAACGATAACGGAGGGGCGGCGGACATGGCATGAGGAGGGGTTAGAAGTGCAGGGGGTTAGAGGCTGATGCGGAGAGGGGTGGGGGAGGGGACTCAGGGGGTGTCTGGGGGGTATTTGTTTCTTTGTTTGTTCCTCTGTTTGTTTCTATTTTCCAGAAAAGTGGTATTCGCGCTCCTGCTAGATGGCTGGTTATCTCTCGAACGTCTCTAACGCGGGGTCGCCCTCCGGGTTGTTGACCTGCACGCTGTGTACATCATTAAAGAGGTTACGCTCTGCCGGCCATTGGATGTAGGCAGCTGAGCCGTGTATTCAAATGCTTACCACACAATAAAAATGATTGATTCTAAATCCAAGGTGACTTGGTGCGTGCTCAGAAATCAATATGGATCCTATATCAGAATTGATAACATGTTGAGGAAAAGCATTAGAAATAAACATATAATCTATCCGAGATTGGGAAAAATGAACAAGGGAAAAGAAAGTGTATTCTTGAAAGTGCTGGATTGCACAATCTCCAAGCATCAACAAGAGATCGTTGGGATATTGTCGATTTAAACTGGGAATGTATTTGTGAAGGTATCAATCTAGTTTTGGAGCACCTGTCTATAATGGGATCAAAAACCATGTTACAATCACCACCAACAATCAAATAAACATCAGTATAAGTCATCAACTTAGACAATACTCCCGGCCAAAAGGAACTATCTGAGTTAGTAGGTGCATAAAGATTAACAATAGTTAAAGGAATTTTATCAACGAGTAAGGAAACTGAAACCCATCTGCCTTCACAATCAACATCTTGGGCAAGAGTTTGTAGAGTGAGACGCTTATGACATAAAATAGCTACCCCATTACGTTTTCCTGAGCCTGGAGAAGCAAAAACATGACCAACCCATTGTCTTTTAAGTTTAGATATTTCTTTGTCTGAAATTTGTCTGGAATATGTATTTCCTGCAGCAAAACAACATCACCCTTTAAGTTGGAAATATGAGACAAAACCTTTTGACATTTTATAGGGGAGCCTAACCTTTAACATTCCATGAGATAAGTCTTAAAGCCATCTACAATACAATAATAAATTCAGAAATATTAAAACAAGCAATAATAACTAGTATTTTGCGAAAACAATATAAATATAGTAAAACATAACCCTGAAAGTGTAGTAACATATAAAAATAGATTGCATATAAGGCAAAAATAGAAGTTAGAGAAAAAGAAAGAAAGGAAGGGAGACTAGAAGACAGAGAACCACAAATAGAAGAGTTGAAAAACAAAAGGAGGGTGAAAAGGATCAATAAAGAGAGATAAGAACCTGATAAAAACCATCCTAAGAGAGAAAATAGAAGGAGAAGAAATGAAAGAAATAAGGTAAAAAAAGGAAGAACAAGACAAAAACCATATATAAAATACAAGAAAATGACATACCTGAAAAAGCACACGAAATTCGAGGGTGGTGGAGCCACATAAGGGAAACGGTACAACAACTGAAGGTCTCGGAACGGGTATGGGAGGAAGAAGGTACATCATCAGACGTACGAAGAGTCACATGTATGACTTATGAACAAGGCAGTACCTAATAAGGGCCCTCTGAATGTTCAGTGGTGGAGTTTCAAGAAGATCCAGAAGTTTTGGAAGAAAGGATTGAAAAAAGGAGAGAGGATTAGGGCCTTCAAGTCCCTCTACTAAACCATAAATGCGTAAATCATTGCATCTGTTAAAGGTTTTCAATCTGCTTTTGAAGTTGTGAAATCTGAGTCTGCATAGAGGGGACCTGACTGGCAACAGAATTAAAAGATTCCACTTTATTCTCGAATTTAACAACCCTGCTCTCCATGTGTGACCATTTATCATTCAACTGTTGAAGACGAATATCAGTCGCTTCCATGTATGGCTTAAGTGCCCGAATTTCCTCAAGAATTAGTTCCATAAATATTGGAGGAGGAGATATAGTTGGCGAAGGCGGGTCATTTTTGACTCTTTTCCCAGATGAAATCACTGACGTGTCAGATAGCTTGGACGCAATTTTGGAGGTAGGAAGTGGTATACTTGATGCCGGGACACATGTTATTAAACCTTGCTCTGAATCCGCCATGTTATCTTGGAGAACGCAAAAAGAATTAAAGTCAACCACAGATGGAGAGGAAGTGTTGACAGAACGACGAGCAGGCTTTGTTCTCCCCATACGCAGATAGTACAGAAGCAGCAAGCCACCAAAATAAGAAGAGAGCCTGAGGGGGTGCACACTAATACAGCTTAAATGATAGTATTCACCTTGTGTTCAAGAAATTTCAGTCACAGGGAAGACTAAGCAAGGCAACATCTGAATGCACCAGGAGGAATCCAGAAATAATATAAAATACCTCAAGAGCACTAAAGAGGTATAAAACTGACATACGTCAGTGCAAGAAATGCACTCATCCACTAAAACATCCAGGAAAGCAACAAAACATTAGCACCCCATGGAAAAAAGGACATGTTGCTATTTATATTGAGGAGAAAGATCCTCACAGTAAAAAACAAAATGGCGGATGCGAGATCTGAGGAAATTGCGTCGGCTTGTAGAAATTTAAAATGCGGTTTCCAGCTTACCCCAAAACTTGCTTTAACTGAAGAAAACTGGTGCTGACAGCTTCATCTTTCGATGTGGATCCTTCCCGCACCATACGGGGAGGTCCTTCCGTAGGAGGAGGTTAAAAACCTCCCACGCCGCCTCGGAGCTCGCACACAAGCGACCATTCCCGCTGGCATCCAAGCCACGCCCCTCATCTTATTGCATTCTTGATATGATATTCTGGCTGAATTTAAGAATTGTTACTACTTATTGCATGAATCTCTCCTGGCTCAACCATTCTCAGATCCTCTTTAACATGACAATTAACAGGTGTGTCACAAAAATCTGGTTGTGTGTCGGAACAACGTCTGCCGTTACAACGAATGGCTTTACAACGCTGATTTTAAAACGAGAATGCCTTTACCATGAAAGTCTTTTACCATAAACCTTCTTACAAAAGATATGCCTTTACCATGTATGCCTTTACCACGATCATGTAAGTATTTTACAGGTATGCATAAACCCTTTATATATATAGATATATAGATATATAGATATAGATATATATATATATATATATATATATATATATATATATATATATATATATATTCAACAAAGGAAAGTTGCCGCTCCGGATGGAACGCACTCGCCGGAGGTCAGGCCAGAGACAGGGCTGCTCGCTCAGGACATCTCCCCTCACAGACGCTGCCTACGCGTTTCGGGATACCTCCCTTCCTCTGGGCAGCATAGAACAAAGTGAAAGACATCAGCAGTTCATATTTGAAGTCCCTTCTTTTTTCGCATGATTAACCCTGATGAAAAACCAGGTAAGTGAAACTGTTGCATGATGGGACTGGTAGTCCTGTTTAACATATCCAAGTGGGCGCTGGCTTACAAGTTGTGAATTAAAATTTCCTCGAGGGACAAACGATGTACAAAGTGGCGCCCTGCCAATTCACAGACCCCTCCAGCTCCGCTGCGCATTGTAAGTACATTGCTGCGGACCCACTCGGGTCTCGTGGTGGTGCGAAGCCGTGGCCTGGGCTTGGCCACACATATTCAACAAAGGAAAGTTGCCGCTCCAGATGGAACGCACTCGCAGGAGGTCAGGCCAGAGACAGGGCTGCTCGCTCAGGACATCTCCCCTCACAGACGCTGCCTAAGCGTTTCGGGATACCTCCCTTCCTCTGGGCAGCATAGAACAAAGTGAAAGACATCAGCAGTTCATATTTAAAGTCCCTTCTTTATTTCGCATGATTAACCCTGATGAAAAACCAGGTAAGTGAAACTGTTGCATGATGGGACTGGTAGTCCTGTTTAACATATCCAAGTGGGCGCTGGCTTACAAGTTGTGAATTAAAATTTCCTCAAGGGACAAACGATGTACAAAGTGGCGCCATGCCAATTCACAGACCCCTCCAGCTCCGCTGCGCATTGTAAGTACATTGCTGCGGACCCACTCGGGTCTCGTGGTGGTGCGAAGCCGTGGCCTGGGCTTGGCCACACACATTCAACAAAGGAAAGTTGCCGCTCCGGATGGAACGCACTCGCCGGAGGTCAGGCCAGAGACAGGGCTGCTCGCTCAGGACATCTCCCCTCACAGACGCTGCCTACGCGTTTCGGGATACCTCCCTTCCTCTGGGCAGCATAGAACAAAGTGAAAGACATCAGCAGTTGATATTTAAAGTCCCTTCTTTATTTCGCATGATTAACCCTGATGAAAAACCAGGTAAGTGAAACTGTTGCATGATGGGACTGGTAGTCCTGTTTAACATATCCAAGTGGGCGCTGGCTTACAAGTTGTGAATTAAAATTTCCTCAAGGGACAAACGATGTACAAAGTGGCGCCCTGCCAATTCACAGACCCCTCCAGCTCCGCTGCGCATTGTAAGTACATTGCTGCGGACCCACTCGGGTCTCGTGGTGGTGCGAAGCCGTGGCCTGGGCTTGGCCACACATATTCAACAAAGGAAAGTTGCCGCTCCGGATGGAACGCACTCGCCGGAGGTCAGGCCAGAGACAGGGCTGCTCGCTCAGGACATCTCCCCTCACAGACGCTGCCTACGCGTTTCGGGATACCTCCCTTCCTCTGGGCAGCATAGAACAAAGTGAAAGACATCAGCAGTTCATATTTAAAGTCCCTTCTTTATTTCGCATGATTAACCCTGATGAAAAACCAGGTAAGTGAAACTGTTGCATGATGGGACTGGTAGTCCTGTTTAACATATCCAAGTGGGCGCTGGCTTACAAGTTGTGAATTAAAATTTCCTCGAGGGACAAACGATGTACAAAGTGGCGCCCTGCCAATTCACAGACCCCTCCAGCTCCGCTGCGCATTGTAAGTACATTGCTGCGGACCCACTCGGGTCTCGTGGTGGTGCTAAGCCGTGGCCTGGGCTTGGCCACACATATTCAACAAAGGAAAGTTGCCGCTCCGGATGGAACGCACTCGCCGGAGGTCAGGCCAGAGACAGGGCTGCTCGCTCAGGACATCTCCCCTCACAGACGCTGCCTAGCATTTCGGGATACCTCCCTTCCTCTGGGCAGCATAGAACAAAGTGAAAGACATCAGCAGTTCATATTTAAAGTCCCTTCTTTATTTCGCATGATTAACCCTGATGAAAAACCAGGTAAGTGAAACTGTTGCATGATGGGACTGGTAGTCCTGTTTAACATATCAAAGTGGGCGCTGGCTTACAAGTTGTGAATTAAAATTTCCTCGAGGGACAAATGATGTACAAAGTGGCGCCCTGCCAATTCACATACCCCTCCAGCTCCGCTGCGCATTGTAAGTACATTGCTGCGGACCCACTCGGGTCTCGTGGTGGTGCGAAGCCGTGGCCTGGGCTTGGCCACACATATTCAACAAAGGAAAGTTGCCGCTCCAGATGGAACGCACTCACCGGAGGTCAGGCCAGAGACAGGGCTGCTCGCTCAGGACATCTCCCTCACAGACGCTGCCTACGCGTTTCGGGATACCTCCCTTCCTCTGGGCAGCATAGAACAAAGTGAAAGACATCAGCAGTTCATATTTAAAGTCCCTTCTTTATTTCGCATGATTAACCCTGATGAAAAACCAGGTAAGTGAAACTGTTGCATGATGGGACTGGTAGTCCTGTTTAACATATCCAAGTGGGCGCTGGCTTACAAGTTGTGAATTAAAATTTCCTCAAGGGACAAACGATGTACAAAGTGGCGCCATGCCAATTCACAGACCCCTCCAGCTCCGCTGCGCATTGTAAGTACATTGCTGCGGACCGACTCGGGTCTCGTGGTGGTGCGAAGCCGTGGCCTGGGCTTGGCCACACATATTCAACAAAGGAAAGTTGCCGCTCCGGATGGAACGCACTCGCCGGAGGTCAGGCCAGAGACAGGGCTGCTCGCTCAGGACATCTCCCCTGACAGACGCTGCCTACGCGTTTCGGGATACCTCCCTTCCTCTGGGCAGCATAGAACAAAGTGAAAGACATCAGCAGTTGATATTTAAAGTCCCTTCTTTATTTCGCATGATTAACCCTGATGAAAAACCAGGTAAGTGAAACTGTTGCATGATGGGACTGGTAGTCCTGTTTAACATATCCAAGTGGGCGCTGGCTTACAAGTTGTGAATTAAAATTTCCTCGAGGGACAAACGATGTACAAAGTGGCGCCCTGCCAATTCACAGACCCCTCCAGCTCCGCTGCGCATTGTAAGTACATTGCTGCGGACCCACTCAGGTCTCGTGGTGGTGCGAAGCCGTGGCCTGGGCTTGGCCACACATATTCAACAAAGGAAAGTTGCCGCTCCGGATGGAACGCACTCGCCGGAGGTCAGGCCAGAGACAGGGCTGCTCGCTCAGGACATCTCCCCTCACAGACGCTGCCTACGCGTTTCGGGATACCTCCCTTCCTCTGGGCAGCATAGAACAAAGTGAAAGACATCAGCAGTTCATATTTAAAGTCCCTTCTTTATTTCGCATGATTAACCCTGATGAAAAACCAGGTAAGTGAAACTGTTGCATGATGGGACTGCTAGTCCTGTTTAATATATCGAAGTGGGCGCTGGCTTACAAGTTGTGAATTAAAATTTCCTCGAGGGCCAAATGATGTACAAAGTGGCGCCCTGCCAATTCACAGACCCCTCCAGCTCCGCTGCGCATTGTAAGTACATTGCTGCGGACCCACTCGGGTCTCGTGGTGGTGCGAAGCCGTGGCCTGGGCTTGGCCACACATATTCAACAAAGGAAAGTTGCCGCTCCAGATGGAACGCACTCACCGGAGGTCAGGCCAGAGACAGGGCTGCTCGCTCAGGACATCTCCCCTCACAGACGCTGCCTACGCGTTTCGGGATACCTCCCTTCCTCTGGGCAGCATAGAACAAAGTGAAAGACATCAGCAGTTCATATTTAAAGTCCCTTCTTTATTTCGCATGATTAACCCTGATGAAAAACCAGGTAAGTGAAACTGTTGCATGATGGGACTGGTAGTCCTGTTTAACATATCCAAGTGGGCGCTGGCTTACAAGTTGTGAATTAAAATTTCCTCGAGGGACAAACGATGTACAAAGTGGCGCCCTGCCAATTCACAGACCCCTCCAGCTCCGCTGCGCATTGTAAGTACATTGCTGCGGACCCACTCGGGTCTCGTGGTGGTGCGAAGCCGTGGCCTGGGCTTGGCCACACATATTCACCAAAGAAAAGTTGCCGCTCCGGATGGAACGCACTTGCCGGAGGTCAGGCCAGAGACAGGGCTGCTCGCTCAGGACATCTCCCCTCACAGACGCTGCCTACGCGTTTCGGGATACCTCCCTTCCTCTGGGCAGCATAGAACAAAGTGAAAGCCATCAGCAGTTCATATTTAAAGTCCCTTATTTATTTCGCATGATTAACCCTGATGAAAAACCAGGTAAGTGAAACTGTTGCATGATGGGACTGGTAGTCCTGTTTAACATATCCAAGTGGGCGCTGGCTTACAAGTTGTGAATTAAAATTTCCTCGAGGGACAAACGATGTACAAAGTGGCGCCCTGCCAATTCACAGACCGCTCCAGCTCCGCTGCGCATTGTAAGTACATTGCTGCGGACCCACTCGGGTCTCGTGGTGGTGCGAAGCCGTGGCCTGGGCTTGGCCACACATATTCAACAAAGGAAAGTTGCCGCTCCGGATGGAACGCACTCGCCGGAGGTCAGGCCAGAGACAGGGCTGCTCGCTCAGGACATCTCCCCTCACAGACGCTGCCTACGCGTTTCGGGATACCTCCCTTCCTCTGGGCAGCATAGAACAAAGTGAAAGACATCAGCAGTTCATATTTAAAGTCCCTTCTTTATTTTGCATGATTAACCCTGATGAAAAACCAGGTAAGTGAAACTGTTGCATGATGGGACTGGTAGTCCTGTTTAACATATCCAAGTGGGCGCTGGCTTACAAGTTGTGAATTAAAATTTCCTCGAGGGACAAACGATGTACAAAGTGGCGCCCTGCCAATTCACAGACCGCTCCAGCTCCGCTGCGCATTGTAAGTACATTGCTGCGGACCCACTCGGGTCTCGTGGTGGTGCGAAGCCGTGGTCTGGGCTTGGCCACACATATTCAACAAAGGAAAGTTGCCGCTCCAGATGGAACGCACTCGCCGGAGGTCAGGCCAGAGACAGGGCTGCTCGCTCAGGACATCTCCCCTCACAGACGCTGCCTACGCGTTTCGGGATACCTCCCTTCCTCGGTGCAGCATAGAACAAAGTGAAAGACATCAGCAGTTCATATTTAAAGTCCCTTCTTTATTTCGCATGATTAACCCTGATGAAAAACCAGGTAAGTGAAACTGTTGCATGATGGGACTGGTAGTCCTGTTTAACATATCCAAGTGGGCGCTGGCTTACAAGGTGTGAATTAAAATTTCCTCGAGGGACAAACGATGTACAAAGTGGCGCCCTGCCAATTCACAGACCCCTCCAGCTCCGCTGCGCATTGTAAGTACATTGCTGCGGACCCACTCGGGTCTCGTGGTGGTGCGAAGCCGTGGCCTGGGCTTGGCCACACATATTCACCAAAGAAAAGTTGCCGCTCCGGATGGAACGCACTCGCCGGAGGTCAGGCCAGAGACAGGGCTGCTCGCTCAGGACATCTCCCCTCACAGACGCTGCCTACGCGTTTCGGGATACCTCCCTTCCTCTGGGCAGCATAGAACAAAGTGAAAGACATCAGCAGTTGATATTTAAAGTCGCTTCTTTATTTCGCATGATTAACCCTGATGAAAAACCAGGTAAGTGAAACTGTTGCATGATGGGACTGGTAGTCCTGTTTAACATATCCAAGTGGGCGCTGGCTTACAAGTTGTGAATTAAAATTTCCTCGAGGGACAATCGATGTACAAAGTGGCGCCCTGCCAATTCACAGACCGCTCCAGCTCCGCTGCGCATTGTAAGTACATTGCTGAGGACCCACTCGGGTCTCGTGGTGGTGCGAAGCCGTGGCCTGGGCTTGGCCACACATATTCAACAAAGGAAAGTTGCCGCTCCGGATGGAACGCACTCGCCGGAGGTCAGGCCAGAGACAGGGCTGCTCGCTCAGGACATCTCCCCTCACAGACGCTGCCTACGCGTTTCGGGATACCTCCCTTCCTCTGGGCAGCATAGAACAAAGTGAAAGACATCAGCAGTTGATATTTAAAGTCCCTTCTTTATTTCGCATGATTAACCCTGATGAAAAACCAGGTAAGTGAAACTGTTGCATGATGGGACTGGTAGTCCTGTTTAAAATATCCAAGTGGGCGCTGGCTTACAAGTTGTGAATTAAAATTTCCTCGAGGGACAAACGATGTACAAAGTGGCGCCCTGCCAATTCACAGACCCCTCCAGCTCCGCTGCGCATTGTAAGTACATTGCTGCGGACCCACTCGGGTCTCGTGGTGGTGCGAAGCCGTGGCCTGGGCTTGGCCACACATATTCAACAAAGGAAAGTTGCCGCTCCGGATGGAACGCACTCGCCGGAGGTCAGGCCAGAGACAGGGCTGCTCGCTCAGGACATCTCCCCTCACAGACGCTGCCTACGCGTTTCGGGATACCTCCCTTCCTCTGGGCAGCATAGAACAAAGTGAAAGACATCAGCAGTTCATATTTAAAGTCCCTTCTTTATTTCGCATGATTAACCCTGATGAAAAACCAGGTAAGTGAAACTGTTGCATGATGGGACTGGTAGTACTGTTTAACATATCCAAGTGGGCGCTGGCTTACAAGTTGTGAATTAAAATTTCCTCGAGGGACAAACGATGTACAAAGTGGCGCCCTGCCAATTCACAGACCCCTCCAGCTCCGCTGCGCATTGTAAGTACATTGCTGCGGACCCACTCGGGTCTCGTGGTGGTGCGAAGCCGTGGCCTAGGCTTGGCCACACATATTCAACAAAGGAAAGTTGTCGCTCCGGATGGAACGCACTCGCCGGAGGTCAGGCCAGAGACAGGGCTGCTCGCTCAGGACATCTCCCCTCACAGACGCTGCCTACGCATTTCGGGATACCTCCCTTCCTCTGGGCAGCATAGAACAAAGTGAAAGACATCAGCAGTTGATATTTAAAGTCCCTTCTTTATTTCGCATGATTAACCCTGATGAAAAACCAGGTAAGTGAAACTGTTGCATGATGGGACTGGTAGTCCTGTTTAACATATCCAAGTGGGCGCTGGCTTACAAGTTGTGAATTAAAATTTCCTCGAGGGACAAACGATGTACAAAGTGGCGCCCTGCCAATTCACAGACCCCTCCAGCTCCGCTGCGCATTGTAAGTACATTGCTGCGGACCCACTCGGGTCTCGTGGTGGTGCGAAGCCGTGGCCTGGGCTTGGCCACACATATTCAACAAAGGAAAGTTGCCGCTCCGGATGGAACGCACTCGCCGGAGGTCAGGCCAGAGACAGGGCTGCTCGCTCAGGACATCTCCCCTCACAGACGCTGCCTACGCGTTTCGAGATACCGCCCTTCCTCTGGGCAGCAAAGAACAAAGTGAAAGACATCAGCAGTTCATATTTAAAGTCCCTTCTTTATTTCGCATGATTAACCCTGATGAAAAACCAGGTAAGTGAAACTGTTGCATGATGGGACTGGTAGTCCTGTTTAACATATCGAAGTGGGCGCTGGCTTACAAGTTGTGAATTAAAATTTCCTCGAGGGACAAACGATGTAGAAAGTGGCGCCCTGCCAATTCACAGACCCCTCCAGCTCCGCTGCGCATTGTAAGTACATTGCTGCGGACCCACTCGGGTCTCGTGGTGGTGCGAAGCCGTGGCCTGGGCTTGGCCACACATATTCAACAAAGGAAAGTTGCCGCTCCAGATGGAACGCACTCACCGGAGGTCAGGCCAGAGACAGGGCTGCTCGCTCAGGACATCTCCCCTCACAGACGCTGCCTACGCGTTTCGGGATACCTCCCTTCCTATGGGCAGCATAGAACAAAGTGAAAGACATCAGCAGTTCATATTTAAAGTCCCTTCTTTATTTCGCATGATTAACCCTGATGAAAAACCAGGTAAGTGAAACTGTTGCATGATGGGACTGGTAGTCCTGTTTAACATTTCCAAGTGGGCGCTGGCTTACAAGTTCTGAATTAAAATTTCCTCAAGGGACAAACGATGTACAAAGTGGCGCCCTGCCAATTCACAGACCCCTCCAGCTCCGCTGCGCATTGTAAGTACATTGCTGCGGACCCACTCGGGTCTCGTTGTGGTGCGAAGCCGTGGCCTGGGCTTGGCCACACATATTCAACAAAGAAAAGTTGCCGCTCCGGATGGAACGTACTCGCCGGAGGTCAGGCCAGAGACAGGGCTGCTCGCTCAGGACATCTCCCCTCACAGACGCTGCCTACGCGTTTCGGGATACCTCCCTTCCTCTGGGCAGCATAGAACAAAGTGAAAGACATCAGCAGTTCATATTTAAAGTCCCTTCTTTATTTCGCATGATTAACCCTGATGAAAAACCAGGTAAGTGAAACTGTTGCATGATGGGACTGGTAGTCCTGTTTAACATATCCAAGTGGGCGCTGGCTTACAAGTTGTGAATTAAAATTTCCTCGAGGGACAAACGATGTACAAAGTGGCGCCCTGCCAATTCACAGACCGCTCCAGCTCCGCTGCGCATTGTAAGTACATTGCTGCGGACCCACTCGGGTCTCGTGGTGGTGCGAAGCCGTCGCCTGGGCTTGGCCACACATATTCAACAAAGGAAAGTTGCCGCTCCGGATGGAACGCACTCACCGGAGGTCAGGCCAGAGACAGGGCTGCTCGCTCAGGACATCTCCCCTCACAGACGCTGCCTACGCGTTTCGGGATACCTCCCTTCCTCTGGGCAGCATAGAACAAAGTGAAAGACATCAGCAGTTGATATTTAAAGTCCCTTCTTTATTTCGCATGATTAACCCTGATGAAAAACCAGGTAAGTGAAACTGTTGCATGATGGGACTGGTAGTCCTGTTTAACATATCCAAGTGGGCGCTGGCTTACAAGTTGTGAATTAAAATTTCCTCGAGGGACAAACGATGTACAAAGTGGCGCCCTGCCAATTCACAGACCCCTCCAGCTCCGCTGCGCATTGTAAGTACATTGCTGCGGACCCACTCGGGTCTCGTGGTGGTGCGAAGCCGTGGCCTGGGCTTGGCCACACATATTCAACAAAGGAAAGTTGCCGCTCCGGATGGAACGCACTCGCCGGAGGTCAGGCCAGAGACAGGGCTGCTCGCTCAGGACATCTCCCCTCACAGACGCTGCCTACGCGTTTCGGGATACCTCCCTTCCTCTGGGCAGCATAGAACAAAGTGAAAGACATCAGCAGTTCATATTTAAAGTCCCTTCTTTATTTCGCATGATTAACCCTGATGAAAAACCAGGTAAGTGAAACTGTTGCATGATGGGACTGGTAGTCCTGTTTAACCCAGAGACAGGGCTGCTCGCTCAGGACATCTCCCCTCACAGACGCTGCCTACGCGTTTCGAGATACCTCCCTTCCTCTGGGCAGCATAGAACAAAGTGAAAGACATCAGCAGTTGATATTTAAAGTCCCTTCTTTATTTCGCATGATTAACCCTGATGAAAAACCAGGTAAGTGAAACTGTTGCATGATGGGACTGGTAGTCCTGTTTAACATATCCAAGTGGGCGCTGGCTTACAAGTTGTGAATTAAAATTTCCTCGAGGGACAAACGATGTACAAAGTGGCGCCCTGCCAATTCACAGACCGCTCCAGCTCCGCTGCGCATTGTAAGTACATTGCTGCGGACCCACTCGGGTCTCGTGGTGGTGCGAAGCCGTGGCCTGGGCTTGGCCACACATATTCAACAAAGGAAAGTTGCCGCTCCGGATGGAACGCACTCGCCGGAGGTCAGGCCAGAGACAGGGCTGCTCGCTCAGGACATCTCCCCTCACAGACGCTGCCTACGCGTTTCGGGATACCTCCCTTCCTCTGGGCAGCATAGAACAAAGTGAAAGACATCAGCAGTTCATATTTAAAGTCCCTTCTTTATTTCGCATGATTAACCCTGATGAAAAACCAGGTAAGTGAAACTGTTGCATGATGGGACTGGTAGTCCTGTTTAACATATCCAAGTGGGCGCTGGCTTACAAGTTGTGAATTAAAATTTCCTCGAGGGACAAACGATGTACAAAGTGGCGCCCTGCCAATTCACAGACCCCTCCAGCTCCGCTGCGCATTGTAAGTACATTGCTGCGGACCCACTCGGGTCTCGTGGTGGTGCGAAGCCGTGGCCTGGGCTTGGCCACACATATTCAACAAAGGAAAGTTGCCGCTCCGGATGGAACGCACTCGCCGGAGGTCAGGCCAGAGACAGGGCTGCTCGCTCAGGACATCTCCCCTCACAGACGCTGCCTACGCGTTTCGGGATACCTCCCTTCCTCTGGGCAGCATAGAACAAAGTGAAAGACATCAGCAGTTCATATTTAAAGTCCCTTCTTTATTTCGCATGATTAACCCTGATGAAAAACCAGGTAAGTGAAACTGTTGCATGATGGGACTGGTAGTCCTGTTAAACATATCCAAGTGGGCGCTGGCTTACAAGTTGTGAATTAAAATTTACTCGAGGGACAAACGATGTACAAAGTGGCGCCCTGCCAATTCACAGACCCCTCCAGCTCCGCTGCGCATTGTAAGTACATTGCTGCGGACCCACTCGGGTCTCGTGGTGGTGCGAAGCCGTGGCCTGGGCTTGGCCACACATATTCAACAAAGGAAAGTTGCCGCTCCGGATGGAACGCACTCGCCGGAGGTCAGGCCAGAGACAGGGCTGCTCGCTCAAGACATCTCCCCTCACAGACGCTGCCTACGCGTTTCGGGATACCTCCCTTCCTCTGGGCAGCATAGAACAAAGTGAAAGACATCAGCAGTTCATATTTAAAGTCCCTTCTTTATTTCGCATGATTAACCCTGATGAAAAACCAGGTAAGTGAAACTGTTGCATGATGGGACTGGTAGTACTGTTTAACATATCCAAGTGGGCGCTGGCTTACAAGTTGTGAATTAAAATTTCCTCGAGGGACAAACGATGTACAAAGTGGCGCCCTGCCAATTCACAGACCCCTCCAGCTCCGCTGCGCATTGTAAGTACATTGCTGCGGACCCACTCGGGTCTCGTGGTGGTGCGAAGCCGTGGCCTGGGCTTGGCCACACATATTCAACAAAGGAAAGTTGTCGCTCCGGAAGGAACGCACTCGCCAGAGGTCAGGCCAGAGACAGGGCTGCTCGCTCAGGACATCTCCCCTCACAGACGCTGCCTACGCATTTCGGGATACCTCCCTTCCTCGGGCAGCATAGAACAAAGTGAAAGACATCAGCAGTTGATATTTAAAGTCCCTTCTTTATTTCGCATGATTAACCCTGATGAAAAACCAGGTAAGTGAAACTGTTGTATGATGGGACTGGTAGTCCTGTTTAACATATCCAAGTGGGCGCTGGCTTACAAGTTGTGAATTAAAATTTCCTCGAGGGACAAACGATGTACAAAGTGGCGCCCTGCCAATTCACAGACCCCTCCAGCTCCGCTGCGCATTGTAAGTACATTGCTGCGGACCCACTCGGGTCTCGTGGTGGTGCGAAGCCGTGGCCTGGGCTTGGCCACACATATTCAACAAAGGAAAGTTGCCGCTCCGGATGGAACGCACTCGCCGGAGGTCAGGCCAGAGACAGGGCTGCTCGCTCAGGACATCTCCCCTCACAGACGCTGCCTACGCGTTTCGGGATACCGCCCTTCCTCTGGGCAGCATAGAACAAAGTGAAAGACATCAGCAGTTCATATTTAAAGTCACTTCTTTATTTCGCATGATTAACCCTGATGAAAAACCAGGTAAGTGAAACTGTTGCATGATGGGACTGGTAGTCCTGTTTAACATATCGAAGTGGGCGCTGGCTTACAAGTTGTGAATTAAAATTTCCTCGAGGGACAAACGATGTACAAAGTGGCGCCCTGCCAATTCACAGACCCCTCCAGCTCCGCTGCGCATTGTAAGTACATTGCTGCGGACCCACTCGGGTCTCGTGGTGGTGCGAAGCCGTGGCCTGGGCTTGGCCACACATATTCAACAAAGGAAAGTTGCCGCTCCGGATGGAACGCACTCGCCGGAGGTCAGGCCAGAGACAGGGCTGCTCGCTCAGGACATCTCCCCTCACAGACGCTGCCTACGCGTTTCGAGATACCTCCCTTCCTCTGGGCAGCATAGAACAAAGTGAAAGACATCAGCAGTTGATATTTAAAGTCCCTTCTTTATTTCGCATGATTAACCCTGATGAAAAACCAGGTAAGTGAAACTGTTGCATGATGGGACTGGTAGTCCTGTTTAACATATCCAAGTGGGCGCTGGCTTACAAGTTGTGAATTAAAATTTCCTCGAGGGACAAACGATGTACAAAGTGGCGCCCTGCCAATTCACAGACCGCTCCAGCTCCGCTGCGCATTGTAAGTACATTGCTGCGGACCCACTCGGGTCTCGTGGTGGTGCGAAGCTGTGGCCTGGGCTTGGCCACACATATTCAACAAAGGAAAGTTGCCGCTCCGGATGGAACGCACTCGCCGGAGGTCTGGCCAGAGACAGGGCTGCTCGCTCAGGACATCTCCCCTCACAGACGCTGCCTACGCGTTTCGGGATACCTCCCTTCCTCTGGGCAGCATAGAACAAAGTGAAAGACATCAGCAGTTCATATTTAAAGTCCCTTCTTTATTTCGCATGATTAACCCTGATGAAAAACCAGGTAAGTGAAACTGTTGCATGATGGGACTGGTAGTCCTGTTTAACATATCCAAGTGGGCGCTGGCTTACAAGTTGTGAATTAAAATTTCCTCGAGGGACAAACGATGTACAAAGTGGCGCCCTGCCAATTCACAGACCCCTCCAGCTCCGCTGCGCATTGTAAGTACATTGCTGCGGACCCACTCGGGTCTCGTGGTGGTGCGAAGCCGTGGCCTGGGCTTGGCCACACATATTCAACAAAGGAAAGTTGCCGCTCCGGATGCAACGCACTCGCCGGAGGTCAGGCCAGAGACAGGGCTGATCGCTCAGGACATCTCCCCTCACAGACGCTGCCTACGCGTTTCGGGATACCTCCCTTCCTCTTGGCAGCATAGAACAAAGTGAAAGACATCAGCAGTTCATATTTAAAGTCCCTTCTTTATTTCGCATGATTAACCCTGATGAAAAACCAGGTAAGTGAAACTGTTGCATGATGGGACTGGTAGTCCTGTTTAACATATCCAAGTGGGCGCTGGCTTACAAGTTGTGAATTAAAATTTCCTCGAGGGACAAACGATGTACAAAGTGGCGCCCTGCCAATTCACAGACCCCTCCAGCTCCGCTGCGCATTGTAAGTACATTGCTGCAGACCCACTCGGGTCTCGTGGTGGTGCGAAGCCGTGGCCTGGGCTTGGCCACACATATTCAACAAAGGAAAGTTGCCGCTCCGGATGGAACGCACTCGCCGGAGGTCAGGCCAGAGACAGGGCTGCTCGCTCAGGACATCTCCCCTCACAGACGCTGCCTACGCGTTTCGGGATACCGCCCTTCCTCTGGGCAGCATAGAACAAAGTGAAAGACATCAGCAGTTCATATTTAAAGTCACTTCTTTATTTCGCATGATTAACCCTGATGAAAAACCAGGTAAGTGAAACTGTTGCATGATGGGACTGGTAGTCCTGTTTAACATATCGAAGTGGGCGCTGGCTTACAAGTTGTGAATTAAAATTTCCTCGAGGGACAAACGATGTACAAAGTGGCGCCCTGCCAATTCACAGACCCCTCCAGCTCCGCTGCGCATTGTAAGTACATTGCTGCGGACCCACTCGGGTCTCGTGGTGGTGCGAAGCCGTGGCCTGGGCTTGGCCACACATGTTCAACAAAGGAAAGTTGCCGCTCCAGATGGAACGCACTCACCGGAGGTCAGGCCAGAGACAGGGCTGCTCGCTCAGGACATCTCCCCTCACAGACGCTGCCTACGCGTTTCGGGATACCTCCCTTCCTCTGGGCAGCATAGAACAAAGTGAAAGACATCAGCAGTTCATATTTAAAGTCCCTTCTTTATTTCGCATGATTAACCCTGATGAAAAACCAGGTAAGTGAAACTGTTGCATGATGGGACTGGTAGTCCTGTTTAACATTTCCAAGTGGGCGCTGGCTTACAAGTTGTGAATTAAAATTTCCTCAAGGGACAAACGATGTACAAAGTGGATCCCTGGCAATTCACAGACCCCTCCAGCTCCGCTGCGCATTGTAAGTACATTGCTGCGGACCCACTCGGGTCTCGTGGTGGTGCGAAGCCGTGGCCTGGGCTTGGCCACACATATTCAACAAAGAAAAGTTGCCGCTCCGGATGGAACGCACTCGCCGGAGGTCAGGCCAGAGACAGGGCTGCTCGCTCAGGACATCTCCCCTCACAGACGCTGCCTACGCGTTTCGGGATACCTCCCTTCCTCTGGGCAGCATAGAACAAAGTGAAAGACATCAGCAGTTCATATTTAAAGTCCCTTCTTTATTTCGCATGATTAACCCTGATGAAAAACCAGGTAAGTGAAACTGTTGCATGATGGGACTGGTAGTCCTGTTTAACATATCCAAGTGGGCGCTGGCTTACAAGTTGTGAATTAAAATTTCCTCGAGGGACAAATGATGTACAAAGTGGCGCCCTGCCAATTCACAGACCGCTCCAGCTCCGCTGCGCATTGTAAGTACATTGCTGCGGACCCACTTAGGTCTCGTGGTGGTGCGAAGCCGTGGCCTGGGCTTGGCCACACATATTCAACAAAGGAAAGTTGCCGCTCCGGATGGAACGCACTCACCGGAGGTCAGGCCAGAGACAGGGCTGCTCGCTCAGGACATCTCCCCTCACAGACGCTGCCTACGCGTTTCGGGATACCTCCCTTCCTCTGGGCAGCATAGAACAAAGTGAAAGACATCAGCAGTTCATATTTAAAGTCCCTTCTTTATTTCGCATGATTAACCCTGATGAAAAACCAGGTAAGTGAAACTGTTGCATGATGGGACTGGTAGTCCTGTTTAACATTTCCAAGTGGGCGCTGGCTTACAAGTTGTGAATTAAAATTTCCTCAAGGGACAAACGATGTACAAAGTGGCGCCCTGCCAATTCACAGACCGCTCCAGCTCCGCTGCGCATTGTAAGTACATTGCTGCGGACCCACTCGGGTCTCGTGGTGGTGCGAAGCCGTGGCCTGGGCTTGGCCACACATATTCAACAAAGGAAAGTTGCCGCTCCGGATGGAACGCACTCACCGGAGGTCAGGCCAGAGACAGGGCTGCTCGCTCAGGACATCTCCCCTCACAGACGCTGCCTACACGTTTCGGGATACCTCCCTTCCTCTGGGCAGCATAGAACAAAGTGAAAGACATCAGCAGTTGATATTTAAAGTCCCTTCTTTATTTCGCATGATTAACCCTGATGAAAAACCAGGTAAGTGAAACTGTTGCATGATGGGACTGGTAGTCCTGTTTAACATATCCAAGTGGGCGCTGGCTTACAAGTTGTGAATTAAAATTTCCTCGAGGGACAAACGATGTACAAATTGGCGCCCTGCCAATTCACAGACCCCTCCAGCTCCGCTGCGCATTGTAAGTACATTGCTGCGGACCCACTCGGGTCTCGTGGTGGTGCGAAGCCGTGGCCTGGGCTTGGCCACACATATTCAACAAAGGAAAGTTGCCGCTCTGGATGGAACGCACTCGCCGGAGGTCAGGCCAGAGACAGGGCTGCTCGCTCAGGACATCTCCCTCACAGACGCTGCCTACGCGTTTCGGGATACCTCCCTTCCTCTGGGCAGCATAGAACAAAGTGAAAGACATCAGCAGTTGATATTTAAAGTCCCTTCTTTATTTCGCATGATTAACCCTGATGAAAAACCAGGTAAGTGAAACTGTTGCATGATGGGACTGGTAGTCCTGTTTAACATATCCAAGTGGGCGCTGGCTTACAAGTTGTGAATTAAAATTTCCTCGAGGGACAAACGATGTACAAAGTGGCGCCCTGCCAATTCACAGACCCCTCCAGCTCCGCTGCGCATTGTAAGTACATTGCTGCGGACCCACTCGGGTCTCGTGGTGGTGCGAAGCCGTGGCCTGGGCTTGGCCACACATATTCAACAAAGGAAAGTTGCCGCTCCCGATGGAACGCACTCGCCGGAGGTCAGGCCAGAGACAGGGCTGCTCGCTCAGGACATCTCCCCTCACAGACGCTGCCTACGCGTTTCGGGATACCTCCCTTCCTCTGGGCAGCATAGAACAAAGTGAAAGACATCAGCAGTTGATATTTAAAGTCCCTTCTTTATTTCGCATGATTAACCCTGATGAAAAACCAGGTAAGTGAAACTGTTGCATGATGGGACTGGTAGTCCTGTTTAACATATCCAAGTGGGCGCTGGCTTACAAGTTGTGAATTAAAATTTCCTCGAGGGACAAACGATGTACAAAGTGGCGCCCTGCCAATTCACAGACCCCTCCAGCTCCGCTGCGCATTGTAAGTACATTGCTGCGGACCCACTCGGGTCTCGTGGTGGTGCGAAGCCGTGGCCTGGGCTTGGCCACACATATTCAACAAAGGAAAGTTGCCGCTCCCGATGGAACGCACTCGCCGGAGGTCAGGCCAGAGACAGGGCTGCTCGCTCAGGACATCTCCCCTCACAGACGCTGCCTACGCGTTTCGGGATACCTCCCTTCCTCTGGGCAGCATAGAACAAAGTGAAAGACATCAGCAGTTGATATTTAAAGTCCCTTCTTTATTTCGCATGATTAACCCTGATGAAAAACCAGGTAAGTGAAACTGTTGCATGATGGGACTGGTAGTCCTGTTTAACATATCCAAGTGGGCGCTGGCTTACAAGTTGTGAATTAAAATTTCCTCGAGGGACAAACGATGTACAAAGTGGCGCCCTGCCAATTCACAGACTGCTCCAGCTCCGCTGCGCATTGTAAGTACATTGCTGCGGACCCACTCGGATCTCGTGGTGGTGCGAAGCCGTGGCCTGGGCTTGGCCACACATATTCAACAAAGGAAAGTTGCCGCTCCGGATGGAACGCACTCGCCGGAGGTCAGGCCAGAGACAGGGCTGCTCGCTCAGGACATCTCCCCTCACAGACGCTGCCTACGCGTTTCGGGATACCTCCCTTCCTCTGGGCAGCATAGAACAAAGTGAAAGACATCAGCAGTTGATATTTAAAGTCCCTTCTTTATTTCGCATGATTAACCCTGATGAAAAACCAGGTAAGTGAAACTGTTGCATGATGGGACTGGTAGTCCTGTTTAACATATCCAAGTGGGCGCTGGCTTACAAGTTGTGAATTAAAATTTCCTCGAGGGACAAACGATGTACAAAGTGGCGCCCTGCCAATTCACAGACCCCTCCAGCTCCGCTGCGCATTGTAAGTACATTGCTGCGGACCCACTCGGGTCTCGTGGTGGTGCGAAGCCGTGGCCTGGGCTTGGCCACACATATTCAACAAAGGAAAGTTGCCGCTCCGGATGGAACGCACTCGCCGGAGGTCAGGCCAGAGACAGGGCTGCTCGCTCAGGACATCTCCCCTCACAGACGCTGCCTACTCGTTTCGGGATACCTCCCTTCCTCTTGGCAGCATAGAACAAAGTGAAAGACATCAGCAGTTCATATTTAAAGTCCCTTCTTTATTTCGCATGATTAACCCTGATGAAAAACCAGGTAAGTGAAACTGTTGCATGATGGGACTGGTAGTCCTGTTTAACATATCCAAGTGGGCGCTGGCTTACAAGTTGTGAATTAAAATTTCCTCGAGGGACAAACGATGTACAAAGTGGCGCCCTGCCAATTCACAGACCCCTCCAGCTCCGCTGCGCATTGTAAGTACATTGCTGCAGACCCACTCGGGTCTCGTGGTGGTGCGAAGCCGTGGCCTGGGCTTGGCCACACATATTCAACAAAGGAAAGTTGCCGCTCCGGATGGAACGCACTCGCCGGAGGTCAGGCCAGAGACAGGGCTGCTCGCTCAGGACATCTCCCCTCACAGACGCTGCCTACGCGTTTCGGGATACCGCCCTTCCTCTGGGCAGCATAGAACAAAGTGAAAGACATCAGCAGTTCATATTTAAAGTCACTTCTTTATTTCGCATGATTAACCCTGATGAAAAACCAGGTAAGTGAAACTGTTGCATGATGGGACTGGTAGTCCTGTTTAACATATCGAAGTGGGCGCTGGCTTACAAGTTGTGAATTAAAATTTCCTCGAGGGACAAACGATGTACAAAGTGGCGCCCTGACAATTCACAGACCCCTCCAGCTCCGCTGCGCATTGTAAGTACATTGCTGCGGACCCACTCGGGTCTCGTGGTGGTGCGAAGCCGTGGCCTGGGCTTGGCCACACATGTTCAACAAAGGAAAGTTGCCGCTCCAGATGGAACGCACTCACCGGAGGTCAGGCCAGAGACAGGGCTGCTCGCTCAGGACATCTCCCCTCACAGACGCTGCCTACGCGTTTCGGGATACCTCCCTTCCTCTGGGCAGCATAGAACAAAGTGAAAGACATCAGCAGTTCATATTTAAAGTCCCTTCTTTATTTCGCATGATTAACCCTGATGAAAAACCAGGTAAGTGAAACTGTTGCATGATGGGACTGGTAGTCCTGTTTAACATTTCCAAGTGGGCGCTGGCTTACAAGTTGTGAATTAAAATTTCCTCAAGGGACAAACGATGTACAAAGTGGATCCCTGGCAATTCACAGACCCCTCCAGCTCCGCTGCGCATTGTAAGTACATTGCTGCGGACCCACTCGGGTCTCGTTGTGGTGCGAAGCCGTGGCCTGGGCTTGGCCACACATATTCAACAAAGAAAAGTTGCCGCTCCGGATGGAACGCACTCGCCGGAGGTCAGGCCAGAGACAGGGCTGCTCGCTCAGGACATCTCCCCTCACAGACGCTGCCTACGCGTTTCGGGATACCTCCCTTCCTCTGGGCAGCATAGAACAAAGTGAAAGACATCAGCAGTTCATATTTAAAGTCCCTTCTTTATTTCGCATGATTAACCCTGATGAAAAACCAGGTAAGTGAAACTGTTGCATGATGGGACTGGTAGTCCTGTTTAACATATCCAAGTGGGCGCTGGCTTACAAGTTGTGAATTAAAATTTCCTCGAGGGACAAACGATGTACAAAGTGGCGCCCTGCCAATTCACAGACCGCTCCAGCTCCGCTGCGCATTGTAAGTACATTGCTGCGGACCCACTTGGGTCTCGTGGTGGTGCGAAGCCGTGGCCTGGGCTTGGCCACACATATTCAACAAAGGAAAGTTGCCGCTCCAGATGGAACGCACTCACCGGAGGTCAGGCCAGAGACAGGGCTGCTCGCTCAGGACATCTCCCCTCACAGACGCTGCCTACGCGTTTCGGGATACCTCCCTTCCTCTGGGCAGCATAGAACAAAGTGAAAGACATCAGCAGTTCATATTTAAAGTCCCTTCTTTATTTCGCATGATTAACCCTGATGAAAAACCAGGTAAGTGAAACTGTTGCATGATGGGACTGGTAGTCCTGTTTAACATTTCCAAGTGGGCGCTGGCTTACAAGTTGTGAATTAAAATTTCCTCAAGGGACAAACGATGTACAAAGTGGCGCCCTGCCAATTCACAGACCGCTCCAGCTCCGCTGCGCATTGTAAGTACATTGCTGCGGACCCACTCGGGTCTCGTGGTGGTGCGAAGCCGTGGCCTGGGCTTGGCCACACATATTCAACAAAGGAAAGTTGCCGCTCCGGATGGAACGCACTCACCGGAGGTCAGGCCAGAGACAGGGCTGCTCGCTCAGGACATCTCCCCTCACAGACGCTGCCTACGCGTTTCGGGATACCTCCCTTCCTCTGGGCAGCATAGAACAAAGTGAAAGACATCAGCAGTTGATATTTAAAGTCCCTTCTTTATTTCGCATGATTAACCCTGATGAAAAACCAGGTAAGTGAAACTGTTGCATGATGGGACTGGTAGTCCTGTTTAACATATCCAAGTGGGCGCTGGCTTACAAGTTGTGAATTAAAATTTCCTCGAGGGACAAACGATGTACAAATTGGCGCCCTGCCAATTCACAGACCCCTCCAGCTCCGCTGCGCATTGTAAGTACATTGCTGCGGACCCACTCGGGTCTCGTGGTGGTGCGAAGCCGTGGCCTGGGCTTGGCCACACATATTCAACAAAGGAAAGTTGCCGCTCTGGATGGAACGCACTCGCCGGAGGTCAGGCCAGAGACAGGGCTGCTCGCTCAGGACATCTCCCCTCACAGACGCTGCCTACGCGTTTCGGGATACCTCCCTTCCTCTGGGCAGCATAGAACAAAGTGAAAGACATCAGCAGTTGATATTTAAAGTCCCTTCTTTATTTCGCATGATTAACCCTGATGAAAAACCAGGTAAGTGAAACTGTTGCATGATGGGACTGGTAGTCCTGTTTAACATATCCAAGTGGGCGCTGGCTTACAAGTTGTGAATTAAAATTTCCTCGAGGGACAAACGATGTACAAAGTGGCGCCCTGCCAATTCACAGACCCCTCCAGCTCCGCTGTGCATTGTAAGTACATTGCTGCGGACCCACTCGGGTCTCGTGGTGGTGCGAAGCCGTGGCCTGGGCTTGGCCACACATATTCAACAAAGGAAAGTTGCCGCTCCCGATGGAACGCACTCGCCGGAGGTCAGGCCAGAGACCGGGCTGCTCGCTCAGGACATCTCCCCTCACAGACGCTGCCTACGCGTTTCGGGATACCTCCCTTCCTCTGGGCAGCATAGAACAAAGTGAAAGACATCAGCAGTTGATATTTAAAGTCCCTTCTTTATTTCGCATGATTAACCCTGATGAAAAACCAGGTAAGTGAAACTGTTGCATGATGGGACTGGTAGTCCTGTTTAACATATCCAAGTGGGCGCTGGCTTACAAGTTGTGAATTAAAATTTCCTCGAGGGACAAACGATGTACAAAGTGGCGCCCTGCCAATTCACAGACCGCTCCAGCTCCGCTGCGCATTGTAAGTACATTGCTGCGGACCCACTCGGATCTCGTGGTGGTGCGAAGCCGTGGCCTGGGCTTGGCCACACATATTCAACAAAGGAAAGTTGCCGCTCCGGATGGAACGCACTCGCCGGAGGTCAGGCCAGAGACAGGGCTGCTCGCTCAGGACATCTCCCCTCACAGACGCTGCCTACGCGTTTCGGGATACCTCCCTTCCTCTGGGCAGCATAGAACAAAGTGAAAGACATCAGCAGTTCATATTTAAAGTCCCTTCTTTATTTCGCATGATTAACCCTGATGAAAAACCAGGTAAGTGAAACTGTTGCATGATGGGACTGGTAGTCCTGTTTAACATATCCAAGTGGGCGCTGGCTTACAAGTTGTGAATTAAAATTTCCTCGAGGGACAAACGATGTACAAAGTGGCGCCCTGCCAATTCACAGACCGCTCCAGCTCCGCTGCGCATTGTAAGTACATTGCTGCGGACCCACTCGGGTCTCGTGGTGGTGCGAAGCCGTGGCCTGGGCTTGGCCACACATATTCAACAAAGGAAAGTTGCCGCTCCCGATGGAACGCACTCGCCGGAGGTCAGGCCAGAGACAGGGCTGCTCGCTCAGGACATCTCCCCTCACAGACGCTGCCTACGCGTTTCGGGATACCTCCCTTCCTCTGGGCAGCATAGAACAAAGTGAAAGACATCAGCAGTTGATATTTAAAGTCCCTTCTTTATTTCGCATGATTAACCCTAATGAAAAACCAGGTAAGTGAAACTGTTGCATGATGGGACTGGTAGTCCTGTTTAACATATCCAAGTGGGCGCTGGCTTACAAGTTGTGAATTCAAATTTCCTCGAGGGACAAACGATGTACAAAGTGGCGCCCTGCCAATTCACAGACCCCTCCAGCTCCGCTGCGCATTGTAAGTACATTGCTGCGGACCCACTCGGGTCTCGTGGTGGTGCGAAGCCGTGGCCTGGGCTTGGCCACACATATTCAACAAAGGAAAGTTGCCGCTCCGGATGGAACGCACTCGCCGGAGGTCAGGCCAGAGACAGGGCTGCTCGCTCAGGACATCTCCCCTCACAGACGCTGCCTACGCGTTTCGAGATACCTCCCTTCCTCTGGGCAGCATAGAACAAAGTGAAAGACATCAGCAGTTCATATTTAAAGTCCCTTCTTTATTTCGCATGATTAACCCTGATGAAAAACCAGTTAAGTGAAACTGTTGCATGATGGGACTGGTAGTCCTGTTTAACATATCCAAGTGGGCGCTGGCTTACAAGTTGTGAATTAAAATTTCCTCGAGGGACAAACGATGTACAAAGTGGCGCCCTGCCAATTCACAGACCCCTCCAGCTCCGCTGCGCATTGTAAGTACATTGCTGCGGACCCACTCGGGTCTCGTGGTGGTGCGAAGCCGTGGCCTGGGCTTGGCCACACATATTCAACAAAGGAAAGTTGCCGCTCCGGGTGGAACGCACTCGCCGGAGGTCAGGCCAGAGACAGGGCTGCTCGCTCAGGACATCTCCCCTCACAGACGCTGCCTACGCGTTTCGGGATACCTCCCTTCCTCTGAGCAGCATAGAACAAAGTGAAAGACAGCAGTTCATATTTAAAGTCCCTTCTTTATTTCGCATGATTAACCCTGATGAAAAACCAGGTAAGTGAAACTGTTGCATGATGGGACTGGTAGTCCTGTTTAACATATCCAATGAACTGCTGATGTCTTTCACTTTGTTCTATGCTGCCCAGAGGAAGGGAGGTATCCCGAAACGCGTAGGCAGCGTCTGTGAGGGGAGATGTCCTGAGCGAGCAGCCCTGTCTCTGGCCTGACCTCCGGCGAGTGCGTTCCATCCGGAGCGGCAACTTTCCTTTGTTGAATATGTGTGGCCAAGCCCAGGCCACGGCTTCGCACCACCACAAGACCCGAGTGGGTCCGCAGCAATGTACTTACAATGCGCAGCGGAGCTGAGGGGTCTGTGAATTGGCAGGGCGCCACTTTGTACATCGTTTGTCCCTCGAGGAAATTTTAATTCACAACTTGTAAGCCAGCGCCCACTTGGATATGTTAAACAGGACTACCAGTCCCATCATGCAACAGTTTCACTTACCTGGTTTTTCATCAGGGTTAATCATGCGAAATAAAGAAGGGACTTTAAATATGAACTGCTGATGTCTTTCACTTTGTTCTATGCTGCCCAGAGGAAGGGAGGTATCCCGAAACGCGTAGGCAGCATCTGTGAGGGGAGATGTCCTGAGCGAGCAGCCCTGTCTCTGGCCTGACAGCCGGCGAGTGCGTACATCCGGAGCGGCAACTTTCCTTTGTTGAATATATATATATATATATATATATAGATATATATATATTCCAAACTAAAGTTGGCGCTGAATATGGATGCCCAGCCTCTCGGGTCGGGGCTCGTTAGCGGGCGCCACCGCTGATACATTCCATCAGAAAACACACCACACCTGCCACAGTGTGAAAATTAGTCCACCAGCCAGTCAGTAAAACACCATCTTTTAATTGCAGAGATGCATACACGTTTCGACCTGCCATCGGTCTAAATCATATGCAAATGTTAGGTAGTCAGATGTTCACCCTTTTAAGCTTGAGAAGCATAAACACTATAGAGAGACTTCAGTCACAATGGCATCATATCAGTTCATGTTGTTTTGTTGTGTAAATCACTGGAATTGTGCTCCATGCAGGTTTCTTTTAAATTCAACAATTATCTTGTCATAACGTATAGTACATGTGTTTTCATGCTTTCATTTTAAACAAGTTGTAGTAACTCTATATTATGTATCAATTCCCACGGACCACACTATCCATAATGCACTGCTTCGGTACAACTAATTGATCCATCAGTTCTCTGGATTTTAATTCACCTCAAAGTCTCGTACCTTTAATCCATTGCTAGCCCACAAAGCCTCATCTTGCCTCAGAGAATACAATTTCATTTAGGGCTAAGATTCTGTGAGCATCCTGTGGAATATAAAGGGTGCCAACTTTGTCACTTGCGCTCAACATTACTTAAAAGCCACATAGTTCTTAACATTGCTCTTCTGCACAAAGTACGTAATTATCCATCCTGGCATGTGCATGGGAAATGCTCACCCATGCAAACCCTGGCTGCTCAGAAATGTCTCAAAGTTCAACAATATCCGGACAGGCCTCCCGTTTTTCAACAGTGGCACTTACTTCCAGCAGTTAATCCCATCTTCATTTAGTTGCAGCCGGCGGGCACCCCAATGTAAATTCCAAACGAAAGTTGGCGCTGAATATGGATGCCCAGCCTCTCGGGTCGGGGCTCGTTAGCGGGCCCCACCACTGATACATTCCATCAGAAAACACACCACACCTTCCACAGTGTGAAAATTTCCCAATAACTTTGACGTCTTTTGATAAATCCTCGCGAAATTTTCAAAACCAGTTTGCCACTCACTTCAGCTGCTGTATTTAAAATGATCCTTCAAGTGGGGGGTGAGAAAAAAGGGGGTCCGAAAATGTGTTTTCCCCATGTTATTTTCCATAGGAACTTTAGACACCCGAACTGCTGTACGGAATTGCACCAAATTTGGCAGAAAGGTAGCTGTTTTTCCAAGGAAGTGCCTTTTTGTAAAATGGTGTAAATCCATTCAGTAGTTGCGGAGTAATTTAAAGAAATTTCCAATTGTATATCTAGGGACGCGGAGGATCCGTGACCCCTCCTGATCTCGTGCTGAGATCTGATTGGCTGCCAACACTTCTAACCAGAAAGTGTTGGCAGCCATCTTGGAACTCGGCTTGAGCTGAGTCCCACAAAAAACATTTTTAAAAAAGAAAAGGGGTCAGGGTAGAAATACCCTGACCATCTAAAAAAAGCATTAAAAAAAACAATGTCAGCAGGATCCGTGGATCCCGCCAACATTTTTCTAAAAAACGAAACGCGGTCTCCCGCGCTTTGTTAATTATCGCCCCCTGGGTGAGCCAGGTCCTGGGGCATTTTTTTTAATCAGGGAGGGTGGCACACGTGCCTCCCTTCCTGGGGCTTAGTATTGCCCCGGGGACCATCACCTACGCAGGGTTTCTTAATAAATGACTGCGGGGAGGCTCATATGGCCTCCTCTGCTGCCCCGGGGATCACCACCTCCCCGGGGCTTATTTAATTTTAAAATGGGGGCCTCTCAGACACACATGCAGAGCCACACCTTTGTGCCATATAAGATCTACACATGGTCTGTACCCCAAGCTATACCTTCGGGTCTAGCTAGCGCTATATAAAACTCTAAAATAAATAAACCATCAGTCCCATTCAAGTGCCCACATTTTTCTGTTGTGATGGTTGGTGCTTAATGTGCATCAATGCTTGTGCTATAGAGCCTCCCAGAATAGCTGGTAGCACCCCGGCTGCATACAGAACCAATTGTGGAAAGAATCAGGATTTTGATACCCTTTCAAATGTAGAACATCAGGTGTGATGTGACTGGGCTCGCAAATGACTTGTGGGTGCACAGCCGGCAAGCCACACAACTGTTTCTTTACGCACCACCATTCTGACAGGTGGTTTCTTTCCCTAGCTTTCCACGACGGTCCCACTAGTTTTACACAGAATATAGCTCTCGGCTCAAGGTTAAGGGCAACACATATCGAATATGTAGCTGGAGGTTATTCCGCTCTGGAGCAAAGACCTGAAACTAGCGCCTTGAAGCATTAAAATCGGATAAAGGATGCTTTTGTAAAATGCTTAACCTCAAAGATAAACATCTGGTCAGTGTCCGGGACACATGTAGCTAAGATGGAAAATGATGTATGTCCGTGATAGAATGTGCTTAGAGTACATACAAGTATATGAAAATTAAAACTTGACAGGTGAGATAAAAAATGACTTTAAACCACAATTATCCATTGCTGACCAAATATGAAGGTATAAGGTGGGTTTTTACATGAACATATAAACAGCATGGAAAGAAAAATGCACAAGAGGATCTAGCTGTTACCAAAATGAAACGGGCTATGTGAACATGCTTTAATTCATGTAATAAGAGAAGCCTTCGCCATTCAGACTCCTACATGTTTTGCCGCATGTATATGTGAGTATTTTAACTAAGGTTTTTAAAATCAGAAGTGTCTGGGAAAGAATCCTAAATGTGACTTGGGATGCCCTGCATCAGTAGGCACTGCAATTTAGACTTAAGGAGATGCAAGTGTCGACACAAATGCTGAAATTGCCACGCTTTTCCATGTGAATACAAATATAGTGTCGCCACTAGATGTATGCTATTTTGAAATACCCACAGATATATTTTCAGATGTGTGTAATAGACACAACGGGGGCAGTGATAGAAGACATTTTGGAATCACTGCTCAGGGTTATTTGCTTCACAGCGAGGGGCGTGAAGGCAGTGAGAAGTTAAATGGCTTTATGTGCTGTTTCGCTCTTTACAGTTATTCAGCATGCCAAAACCTAACGCATTTCCAATCCCCGGAACCGCATGGGATAATTGGAAAGCATGAGAGCAATTGATTATCTACTGTAAAATATTCAAGAGCGTTTATGAGGGGCTTCTCTGCCTAGTGTTTGTATATTCTGGGTCGCTGTCCGCTTGCCGGTATGTGCATCTTTTTAGTAGCATTCTCTACTGCATGTGTCCCTGCCAGTGCTTAATTTGTGCTGGTGGTTTCCAGTGCTCTGCACCGGCACTGAATTGTCAACACCAGCACTTATGACAGTCTGCCATATGGTGGCGCTGTCTGTCTGATTTAGAAATGAGCAGTACAACAGTTGTTTATTAATTCAACATACATTAAAAAGGACTGTTACCTGTCACCCAAGTCATGCTTGTAGTGATGGGCGCCTGGAAAAGCCTGAATTGTCACACTTGTAGGAGTGTGATGTTTAGTAGTCATATAAGAATTGTCATTGGCAGCACTGGCAGGACCAATGGGTGGTGCAAGCTGCAGTGGCGTCCTGACGAGGGCACTGCCACCTATTACTTTACAAATTAAGCACTGGTCCCTGCCTGAAGGCTTTAACGTGATGAGAAGGCCACAGTGAATCACAATACTTTGCTCTGATGCATTTATGCCTTGGCTTGGCGCATGTCAGTTATCAGTGAACTTTATTTGCTGATTAAAAGGCACTGGCAAAACTCATAGGTTTGACGTTTATATGGCGTGCTATTGGCTTTGCCACTGCTTGTCTATGCATGGTGAAACGTGCCCAGGCAAAAGCATTTGAAAAATGGATTCCATGGAAAATAAAGCAGCCCTTTTTTTTGTAGCATCCCTTTTTTTTCTGACGCTTTTGTCAGTACTCTCTCCCCAGTGCTATTGGTCTGCTCAGAGATTGTGAAATAGTCCCTCGTGCATGTCAGTAGAGGCAGGACACCTAAACAGCCAATAGAAAAACAGGGACGCAAAAAGACTTCTGTGGGTTAGTCTAAGATGCAGCTAAATATTCCAAGACAAAAGAAGTCATAAAGTACCTCGAAGCAAGTTTAAAAATAATATGTTTGCTATGAATGGCACAAGCGCCATACACATCTTACTTGAAAGGAGTCTGATTAAGCAAGCTTTAAATAATATACAATTGCAAAGTGCCGCTGAACCACAAACATCTATAGTGCTTAAAAAAAATGGAAATACAAAGAAAATGAAGGATGACCGTGTGGTGCCATTCTGAGAGTAAATATAACACTTGTTCTTCTCGGAAAGAGCCACTGGGCTTCTAGGTACTCCAGCAAACACTGCAACAATGAAACCTTCCATCCATGAGGTTCATGGTAATTATGTGACAATGTTCGCCTAGGCACAAGAACAATAGGCCCCACACAAACATGGAGAAAGTGTACAGCACAGGTGCAGACATCCAAAAAGTGCAAATTTAGGACTGAAACTGAAGGCATTGTAATACTGAGTGCGATATTATGATTACCGTGCAGTATTCCCACCTATGTACTTACTGGGCGATTGCAAGTTTGAGGCCTGGAATAGGGAATAATATACATGTTCCTGAAACGGGAAATTGGCAATATTTCCGTAAGAATTTATTTCTTGGAAACAAAGTATTTTTTACTTTGTTTACAGGCTCCTGAGTTACTGAGCCACTTACCACATGTTCACAAATTCAGGGGCATTTTCTGCTCACATATTCCACCTACTTTTAGCAGGTGGAAGATGTGACAGACACCCGAGTGGTAATACTGTGTGCAACTCTGCACCTGGTAAAACTTCTAATTTTGAGGGGTGGGATTTCCAGAGAAAAACGTACGAAAATACAATTCCAAACAACTAGCAATGAGGCCCTTAGACTGCCAAATGGAATAGTTCGGGAATACAAGAAAAGCTGTACACCGCAAAAAGACGTACTGGAGAAGTCCAGACCGCAAACTATATGCCAGACTAGAGATTCAAACACTTAACAGAATTCACAACCTTGAGAAAACATGTTGGCATGACTTGTTAGGGCGAAACGTATTGGTGACTTGAAAACAGACAAACTGTTCATATGCACACAACTTGGAAACGTGATTAAAAGGAGAATTTTCACTCAATTTGTGGTTCCTTGATAAGTGTGGAGTCTACCCTACCCTACAGATCCCAATGCTGCCACATTGTGTTTTGCAAACTTTATGTACAACATTGTATAGTGCTCCAATTCCTACTCAGGCCAGGTTCACACTTTATAAAAGAAACTTTAAATAAATGAAAAAATACATATATGCAGCTGCTGTTGTAGAGTCCACCCAGAAGGCCTCCTTTTCTGGTCCCACCTCCACAGCAGGTTGTGGTGCCACAGTAGCCCGCTTCCTGTGCTTGCTGTTTTACTACACATGGAACAAGGGTTTACCATGGACTCATTTATATGTATACAACAACTTAGGGGCATATCTACAAGGCCCTCGATAAAATTATCGCCGCTTTAGCGTCCGTTTTCGGACGAAAAGCGGTGATAATTTTAACGCCCTATTAGCAAGGACACGCTAACGCGTGAATCCATGCTTCTTCGCCCTTTCTCCCATCGCCCAGCTTTGCATCTCTAATGAGATGCAAAGTGGGCGTTCCTCCCCAGAATAACGGGAGAAATGTCGCTAAGCGACATTTCTCCTATTATCAAGCCTCACGCTATGAAGCATAGCGACAAGCAAAGTAGCTATAACCTCTGTTATCGCTACTTTCCTTACGCCTGCTTCAAGTCTGACTTAGCCATGATATCCTATGTAAGGTGGATATCATGGCTAAGTATGTCTTGCCCTATCAGCAAGCTATCGCCAAACCTTGTGCGATTATCGCTGTATTTCCAGCGATAATCGCACAATTGGCAGCTTGCGCTCTGAATTTTATCGCTTTGGAGATAAGCGTTGCTGATAGCACGCTATCTCCGCGATAAAATTCAGAGTTGGCCGGCGATAATTATCCTCGCGCTAAGAGCGCTGAGCGATAATTATCGCATGGCCTTGTAGATATGCCCCCTAGTTAGTAGTCGTTGAATTACCAACAGAAACAATTTGTTTATTCAAAAGACAACTAAGGTTAGCACAGTAGAAACTTATTGAGTATTGTATTAATTTGCTCAGAGTATGCAAGAGTCTAACATTAGTGTTGAAATCACAAAGTATTGCCCAGAGCTCAAGGTGATCACATAGTGCAGTGATAATCAAAGGTTGGCCTGACCTTTACATGCGGCCCCCTGGTGAACAACAGCACTGGGCTGCTGTTTCTGGACTCAGCACTCACTTTGAGAAATATGTTAAATAAAGGGGCACACATTTATTTACAGCTTAACTGATGTTAAAGGAAGTAATTAAGGTCTTGTGCACCATTTAAATTTAGGAATACCTTCATCTTTAAAGACATGTTGCCTGCAACGGTAAAAATCTGTTAGACTCTTAAAAATTTAAAAAGTGTATTTCATTAACATGTAGAAGGTTTCGTCGTAGTACATTAGATTAAATCAGTGCATTGAGAATTTTTTTTCTTTAAAGATATAGTTTGCAAAGATGTATTTAGAAACATTCAAGCTTCCCATCCACCCTGGCAACCCTTCAAATCGTTAAAAAGAGGTAAGTCAGTTATATTTACCATCTGAGTGGCCAGGGTTCCTATGTTATATGAATTACATTATAGTTTAGCAAATAAAACGTAAGAAAAGGTTTCATACAGTGTGCATCCTGAAGTCATGTATTTTAAGGTCCTCATATGTGATAATGAAAAAGAAGGTAAAGTGAAATAAAAGAATTGTCTAGGATCACACGATTTGGCCAAGTGGGGAAGCCAGGATTGATTCCGGGCTTTCTTGCTTCATAATGTGCAATTCAGCCTTTATATGTACATGCTTTGCTTCCCCTATGCCCACCTTACACCCCCCACCCCCACCTGCCATTAATGTGGACCTCAATCACACGACAGGCAAACGTTTTGGCTCCCTGGAAAATGTTTACGAGTACCCATGACATAGTGAAACAAGCATTGGCAAAGCCAGTAGGTCTCGACTTTGAGACCCATTAACTTTGCTGATGGTTTTTAGTCTTGCTGCACAGCATCCCCAATGCTTTGCAGCATGGCAAAAGTTAAACTGAAAAAAAAAAGTTGACGCGTCCAAGCACATAATTTTTGTATCACACACCACACATGTGATTGCCTATAAAATGACACAGCTGCTTGGGCAGGGAGCAGCACATGTTGACAGAGAGCAACACGGAGTGCAGGGGGAGAGAAGTACACAAAGGAGACAGCTGGAAACACAGGCCATCCCATGGAGTGCTTGAAACAGAAGACTACAACAGTGCTTGAAAAGCAAGCAATAGAAGCATAGAAGCCAACCAATAAAAGAAAAGGTCAAGAGGCAATGTTCCATGGAAGGGGTGAACACACAGTTGACAAGCTGAAACATGAATAAGGAGCAGGTAACAGGAAAGCCAACCAATGGTAAATATCGGATGGGCTCCTTGCCCCTCTAAGTTCTTAGTAAGCCAGCAATATGTCTTGAAATAGACATCGCATGTATGGTTTAGTAGGGGAGACCTAATGAACTGCCTAACCCTGCAAAGCATGATTGGAACTATGCAGTGTTTAAAAGGCCTTAATGGAATCTATCTCTATGTTAAAAGCAATAGCTGTCGCACAGTTTCTGCTTTGTTTTTTTTTGTATAGCAGAATTTTGAAAAAAGTTTTTTCCCATGTGAAATATAACTTAGTGTTGCTTTAAGAAATACAAATTAGGCTTTAAAATTAAGATAGAAAATTTTGCTGTAAAGGAATTTTTACTGTGCAAAAATCCTCTTTAAAATGAAAATGCTACAGTATAAAATGTGTTTCGGGATCCCACGCACGGTCAGAGGAATTCTAGTTCTTGTGAAAAAAAATACCCTTACTAGAGAACTAGCAGTATGATTTTGTTCTTCACTAAGACCTGCCGAAGCCAGGCCTCCGAGTAATGTGTGTCTGCAGTCAGAAGACATGTGTTGTACATACCTGCTTAACTGCTGCTGACCAGTGCTGACATGACGGTGGACAAGCACCCACGTAGAGCCTCTCTCTGTTTCCTGCGTTGTTCCGCGGAGCATCTCTCAGCTTCCTACCTTATTCCGCGGAGCATCTGTCCACTTCCTGCATTACTCCGCGGAGCATCGCCCCGCTTCCTGCGTTATTCAGCGGAGCATCTCTCCGCTTCCTGTGTTATTCCGTAGAGCATCTCTCCGCCTACTGCGTTATTCCTTGGAGCATCTTTCTGCTTCCTGCTTTATTCCGCGGAGCATCTCTCCGCTTCCTGCCTTATTTCGCAGAGCATCTCTCCACTCCCTGCGTTATTCAGCTGAGCATCTTTCCGCTTCCTGTGTTATTCCGCGGAGCATCTCTTTGCTTCCTGCGTTATTCTGCTGAGCAACTTTCCCCTTCCTGCGTTATTCCACGGAGCATCTCTCCGCTTCCTGCGTTATTTCGTGGAGCATCTTTCCACTTCCTGCGTTATTCTCTCGGCATTGAGCATAACTGTGCCATTGTGCAGGCTTGTTCACCTAAGACTGGGTGGCTATTCTGTTTTCTAGGACTTTTTTGTTTGTCTCCTTCTGAGCCAGCGTGCAACAGTAAAGACAGCGGAGCCCCTTTGTCTGCTTTTTGGGGTGAGTGCTTTTAAAAGGTAGGCATGAAGTATGGATTTGAAGCCCCGCCCACTCTCCGCCCATATTTGTCATTGGCTTGTGTCATTGTCCTTCGTAAATGCTGGCTTCTGATTCGTTAATAGGCTTGTTAGTCCCTCCTTAGGACCGCCTTGTCTTCATTTGTAACCTCCCATGAGGACTGGCCCTTTTACTTCGGTTGTTACACGGTAAGTCTTATTTAGTCTGTAAGCACTATTTTCTTTAATGCGTTTCTCCTACTGCAGGCACTACATGCTTTTCTGCAACATTCAGCGCGCCATTCATGCTTTCACAGGGCGCTTTTACAAAAAAAAGCATTTGTTTGCCAACTTGACAAACAAATGCTTTTTTTGGTAAAAGTGCTCAATTTGACAAACAAATGCTTTTTTAAGTAAAAGTGCCCCATACAGTGCTTTCACTTTAATAGTGGCCGTGGACCTTTCTTTAGACACGGCTCGTCTAAAGAAAGGGGCGTGGCCTCTATTAACCTGAAAGCGCAGCATGGGGCGCTTGTAAACAACAAGCATTTGCAATGCAATAGGTCTCGCATTTTAGAAACTTTGACCTATTGGTATTGTAAATGACAATGAGATTTATTATTGCAAGTTTTTTAAACACATAAATAAAAGGCTTTGTCATTTACAATGCCAATAGCTCAAAATTTCGCAATTGCGAGACCTATTGCATTGCAAATGCTTGTTTGTGAATTGTTGCAAGTCTTTGTGCAAACATCATTGGTGCCAGCTGTTGGGCTTAGCAACAGGTCGCTGAACAGCCTTGCATTTATCAATTGGCTGCAGGAAAGCCCAAATACCTACCTTAAACAAGACTGTAGAGTACAAATGGACCACTCGGCACCAGTAGACACAAACACTACATATCCTGGTGTGCCACAACCGTTCTGCGTTTCCTCAATGTGATAGTCTCTCGGCTGAGATGCTGCTTCCTCTCTGCCTGATAGGCTCCGAGGTCCCTTAAGTCATTTCTCACATGCCACATAGGTAACCTGCAGTGTAAGCGAGGCAATGAAGGTGGCTGCTGCGTCCGTGTTTAAAAAACATAAGCACATGTTTAATTCGGCAGTGTGTGACGACATTAACAATGAAAGTTATTACCAGGTCAGATTGCAGCTACTTCCATGGCAGCAGTGCACAAGATTACAAATGGAGCAGGTGGCACTGTTAACCCAAAAACTACAACTCCCAGTATGTTGCAACATAGATAAGTGGGGCATCGGTGGGAGTGGGGTTAGGAAGGAAACAAGCAACACGGGTGTAGGGGAGGGAAGAAACACAAAAACACATTTACATAAGCATTAATACTTGTGTTTTACAATTTGTGAGTGTTTCAAAATTTGTGCGTATGAGCTCATCTGTCCGCATCATTATTTAAAGATTTTTTTTTCTGATTACGTGTTTACACAGGCACTTTTAATTCAGTGCAAGTTGATAACGTGAATGTACACAGATTTGTGATTTTCTTTTCTTCTGCATCCGTATTTAGACAAATAGACACATGTTTAATTTGGCGGCGTGTGAAGTCATCAACAATGAAAGTTATTACAAGGTCGGATGCAGCCACTTCCTTGGCAGCATACAAATGGAACACTGCACCATTAACTAACATGTACAGCAACACTGACAGGCCTTCCTCTGCTGGTGCTATGACTGAGACAGGGGAAGAAGAGAAATAAATAAAAATAGTATCTCAATCATAGCGCCAGCAGCGGAAATACACTAATTAAGATGAAGCAATCAGTACTTGGTCTGTGCTCCAATCACAAGAAGAGGAAGTGAAGCGCCTCACGCTGCCCAATAAGAAGAGCAACATTGATGGCAATGAATGATAAGCAATGCTTGAGTTGCAAGCCCATTACTAAGCAAGCAAGCAAGAGCGCATGTGGAGACCTGCCAACTTGAACAAAAATCTCATTGTGTGGGGATGGGGTGTGGCCTCGGGCCGAGCAGTACTTAAGAGGCACTTTGTGCCCCCAAGCTCCCTGCTCCAAAAAAAAAAAAAGGCGTCTGAGGCTACAGCCGATGTCCTTGGGTGTTTTCTACACCCCTTTCTGGACATCAGAAGTTCAAAGCTTTGGAAAACAAGCTGGAAATCCACTATATGTAGTGGTTTTTAGCTCGTTTTTTCTACCACCTTGTGATATTGGCTCCTCACTGGGTGACTGTGTTGAGAGACAATATCATGTGTCACACAGTGGCACCATGTGAGTTGGCAGGTCTGCATGTGCTAGCGTATGCTCATGCAGGCGAGACCTAAAAAGACATAAATATGTGTGTGTACATAGAGGAATGCAGGCAACAGGAATAATCAATGCAGGCATGGACTAATCATTAAAAGGATCAAGACATCGGTATGTGAATAAATATTAGCAACCCTAGAGCCAGATTCAAAAGGTAAATATACACATACTCGTGTATATTTGCTCCTACACCTACATGTAGGTGCAACTCTCCACTTTTTTGCTATGCCCCATTCCCAAGTGGAGGTTTACACCAGATTAGTCACTGAACGTAGCGTGCAGAGTACGCACTCAAAATAAAGATGGAACCGACCATTCATTTAATTTAACAGTACCCCTTGTTCATGGTCTCCCAGACTCCACACTAACCCCTCCTCCCCTTAAGTGCATCTTACATGCTGCAGCACATCCAGTCCAGGTCCTGAAGAAATCTGATCACATTATCCCCATTCTATTGGAACTGCATTGGCTCTCCTTTCTTACATTGGCTCTCCTATAAAAATGGTGGCGTCATTTACTAAGCCATTTTGACCTGCACTCCCACCTATCTGTCTGACAAGCTCACCATCGCTGGTGGCTCTTGGCACATCTACAATTAAGATACCATTAGGCTCGAAGCAAAGATGGGTAAAACACACAAAAACATGGTAAAAGGCTTTTCCATCTATGCGCCCAGGATGTGGAACAACATCTCCATATCCATCAGAACCACCCCAACCCTTCTCCAATTCTGGAAAGCTTTGACGTCACACATCTTCAAAGGACACTGTGTCCTGATACTGTAACAATCCACAAACCAGCTATGTCTTCAAATAACTTTCTGCCTGTATGCTTGCCTTTGTCACTGTATAGCTCTCCGTTGCCTTTGACTAGGCTTGTGATGTAAAAATACCACATGCATACATAGATCTGATGGCACATTCCATTTAGAACATTGCGCTCAGCATTAGCTTTCAGTTTAGTAGTCCCTATATCTAAAAAAGCCCGCTGGGGAGGCAGAAGCTTTGTGACGGGCACCACCAGACTATGGAACGCTCTCCCCTTAGAGCTAAAGAGCAAGAAAGATCTCCTGATATTCAGAAAGGCCGTTAAAACCAGGCTTTTCAACCAGTAAGCCATCTCTTCCCCCTCTTAGATCTGCAGTCTTTCTACCACTGAGGCAGCGCCTTAACACCCTCGGGTAAATGCACGCCATACAAATCCTATTTTCATTTCATTTCATTTTCATACATACATTCATACAAACATACATGCATCAAATGACTACGATGGGCAATTGTCAATGTTCACATCTGATGAAGCTTAATGAGGTGGGTAGAATAGGTAGAGGCAAAGACTCAAGAGAACTGAGATAAACCACATGACTCACAGGAGAGCATCAAGATACAGATCGGAAGAATGAGACAGACCTTGGAGGCACAGGTGTAGGTCAAGGCAAAGGTCCTGCAAAGCAACGATTCATCAGTGTTAAAGCAATTTTACACATAGACATTTCCAATGATGGGATAGCTCAGAACGCTTGGTAGGACTGTAAGTCTTCTTGGTGCTTTGTGCAGGCACTATATAATGATACGCAGAGAAAGGACTGTTGTGACATAAGGGTCCAACCTTTCCTGCCTCTTTCTGTTGACATGCTGCCCTGCATATCTCAGTTAAGATCCACACTTCTAGCACATATTCCTACTCTAAATTAAAAGACAGATATGCATCCCTCCACCTTGTATGTCATCGCCCGAATGAACACTCTGGCGGTCTATGCCATGCATCTCACTCTTCTGGCTGGCTTATTCATGTATTGCTACATCCAAATCTATGATCATTCCACTTGCGCTGACCGTGTCAGTTGTGTCACTTCTAAAGGCAATAGTGGCTTCTAATTCACTGTCTGCTTTTATGGAGGTCCATGTTAGTGATACATTTAAGAATTGTGAAGCATGTCCTTATCCCTGATAACCCCAAATTTCAATTTATGTAGAAGGTGCAGATATAGGTGGGACTGGTAATGTTCCATTGTGGAGATGCGCTTCTAAGTGCTGCGAGGCACATTAGTGAGCTGTAATAAAAAGATGCATGCACTGCTTGCTTGTGGATGGTGGGCATTTATGCCATTGGAACCACGCTTCTATGACGTGTGGCCCTAAATAATCACAGTTATACATTTTAAGTGTCTGTCGCACTAAACTAGGATGCCCCTAACGCTCATTAAGGTTTTTGAAAAACGTAGGATGCAATCACAAGTTCAATCAAGTTTCCTATGATCACTAGGACCCTGAGCTGACCTGGCAAACAGTTGGAGCAGTAACTGGCCTTCTGAGTTGTGCGCGGCAAACCCATTCCAAACTACGCAGCCCTGAGACCAACTGGTGCCCAGTAGACCAGTGGATATCTAATACTATCCAGGTGCCCCTTACCAACCAGTACATTATTCTGGTTTGGGATCCATTGCCACTCTGGCATGACCTCTGCTATCACCGGGGTCTAAGAAATGTTCAGACTGCCCACCCCACCCCTCTGGTTGGTTCTGGAGAAAGGGAGTTGAAGCCCAGCAACAAAACTGTTTGGTTGATGACTAGTCTGGAAATATAGATAGCATTAAGGACGCCTGCCAACACCCAGGGTGACTATGACCCTTACGGAGTACTGGTTGCAATAACATTGGATTAGACCTGAAGGAAGATGCATTTGGCATTGATTGGATTCCTCCAAAATTTGAAGTGCTGAACACATCCTAATGTCATATGCCACTGTTTGGACTATGAGATGTTCCTTAGAGTCAGAATATCAGTCCACCTTTGACTTCAAGTGGAAGTTCTCTGCACTAGATCAGTTTATGGATAGCAAGCACCAGGGCCAGGGTTATTGGCATACCTCCTTAAAGTCAGGCCAAGTCTCCAGAGGTCTTTCTGTGTGTGCCTGAAGAAGAATGCAGACTTTCCTTAGTGCTGAGAACCTACATTGCCTCCATGCAAGAACTGTGATGGTTTAGCTGCTCTGCAGTCAGAGTGTCAACCCTCTTCTTGTATTAGGAGCATGTTTGAGATTGGAAAGTTGCCAGACTGCCACCAACATAAGTATAAACATTGCTCTCTCTCTCCATCACCATTTCCCCTGAGGAGGCACAACCCACACTACTGAATGTCCTTTGCAAGACTATAGATAAGAGTACAGCTCAAGAACCTCTGTGATTGACTTCTGATGTTACTAGGTCGCATGAGACCCTCTGTCTACTCTTACAATGTGCACCCCTTTATGTCCATGGCCCATAGTGCCTCCCAGGAGCGGCACATGATGGTTAGAGCGGTGGGATAAGGTGGGGGGAGGGGGAGTCGACAGACGACGAGGGAAAATTAAATATTTAATTTTCCCTCTTCATCGTCTGTCGACTCCCCCCCCACCAGACCACCGCTCTTACCTGCACGGGCCGCTTCTGTTGCCTCCTGGATCCCCTGCACTTTTCCCTGCACTTGGCTGCCAGTGGCTGACATGACCATGAAGGTCCACATTAGCTCAGCTACAAGACTATTTCTCTCCCCTGTACTGTACTCACACATGTCGCTTCAATGTGTGACTGTTGGATTCCCCAGCTGAGATCGCGACCAATGTCAGCATCACCCACAGAACCTTCCTTTTGCATAGAGGTCCCTCCTGAGTTTGTGGTGACCTCTTCCCTCACAGACGTTTTCAGAAATGAACAAAGCGCCAGAACATCCCAAATGAAGTAAGCTTCATATTAAGGTAGGTGCTGAACAATATGAACTGTTTGGAAAACCAAACAGGAGCTCCTAGGCTGTACAAAACATATCCCAAACCTCTGCAATCCTGAACTTTCCTCTTAGTGGTGCACGTCCCTACTCATTCACAGCTAACAAGAGTAATCAGAGGTTCCTGGCATTAGGGCAGAAAAGTAATTTTCTCTACAGCTGTTGCGCATTACTAAACTACTGAATCTAAAGGTGAAGATAAGTCTTAGCTTTTTTTAAAGCTATACCACTGACTGGTTAATATAATTATTTAAGGTTATGTAAGTGTTTACTGTATTATTCTTTCTAAAACCCACATCACTCTCCAAGAAGAAGGCTGTTCAACACCATTACTTCCTGAAAGTCAAAGCCTGAAAATGCCCCAGACTCAGAGAAAACGCCTCACTCTCCTTTGTCTTTCGTTTTCTATTGTTCCCTGTCTCCTTTCTGCTTTTTCTTCTCAAAAGCACTGCAGTTCCCTCTGTTTAGCTCTCATGTTTCCATTGCTTCCCTGTTCCATCTGTCTCGCTCAACCTTTCTTCCCCTTTCTCTATTACACTCTGTTGATTTTTTTTTAGCTCTTTTTTATTTTTACAACTAGCTGGAGTAAGTTTTAACTCTATGAGGCTAGAACAAATCGTGCATAATAGAGTAAATGGGTATCTTTGGAAAGAGCATGACTGGTAACAATCCCCATTACCCTTTTTCTGCTTTTTAAGAGTGCAAGTTTTTTTGGGGGGGATTTCTGGGTTAGTCGGTGGTTATTCAGCAGGGCCCTGTGTAAGTATGGTTGTTTACCAGCAGTGTTCAAGCGGCATGGTACTATTGCACTACTGTGCTCCAATTGACTGTCCAAGTTACTGCCTTTACGTATTTGAGTAGACAGGGCGAGCAGTCAAGTATTACTCCAGGAGATGGGAGAGGTTAGAAATTCAAATAAAGTATAACACAGTAAATAGCACTCAATAACATCAATATCCAGTCAGCATTTTACTTCAGAAAAAGAGAAAACAATGTGTTCAACAAGTACGTAAATAGTGCAGTTAGAAGAAGATAGAAAAATATGGTTAGCAAACATTTTGGTTGGCTCCCGGTTGCCCTATATTAAACTAACACCTTTATTTTGTTTAACTTTCTAAAGACCCCTTATAAATTATTCAAAACCAAACTTTTAGACTCCATTGTATTGGCATTGCAAAATGGTTGATGGATCATTAAGACGTCTTATTTGAAAGTACTATTATTTCAAAATTGTGGAAAGATGTATGGGACATTATTATGAAAATACTTCACCTTTCTGATAATCTTTCTTATGACAAACATACATGTACTTCCTTATCTTCTACATTATCTGACACACATAACAAGTGATTTGATGTTCTATTATCTTCAGCTCTCAAATAAATTGCAGCGAATTGGAAAAATGCATCTTTATTATCAGTACACACTTAGTGGTCCTGGATTATGTTCAAGCGAGGAGGAGCCAATTTATTTCTTAAAGGTGTTGTTAGTACTACTTCCTCTTCTCAATTCTTTTGGAAGGCAGTTGATGATTTTATTGGATTGTATATGCAAAGTTTACTACTTATATCTATGGATTATTTAATTTTATTTACTTTGTTTATTAGTGGCTCTTGTTCGTTCCCTTCATTTTCAGTTTTATTTTTATTTTCATGGATCATGGATTTATTTCATCAGTATTCACCTTTTACTGGTACAATATTAATTGAATTTCTAGTATTTTCATATCGTATTCTTTTCTGTATTCTCCATTATACTTTGAAATTCAATAAAATATTTTAAGTTTAAGAGAAAGTTTATTGATGCAAGATAAAATGCAATACAAAATGGTAATATAAGAAAAATTTGTATGCAAACTCATACAGTAATAGAGACGAAAAGGGGGAAAAATAAACAGGAAGGAGCAAAGGGTAAGGGTAATCAAATATCAATATATCATAACTACTATATAATTTTTAGTAAGACTCAAAGTTATAAATGTAAAGGATATAAGGAAACTGAGCAAAATTGGCTAAAAAGAGAAAACAACAGGAAATATATATGCATATACATTAAAAATACTATTCATGGAGGTTTAGGGACTTCTTCAATTCGAGGGTCATGAGTTTGTGAGGCATGTGCTGATACATCAAGAAAATTAGTAATAGGTAACCATAGGAGGTCTCTTTTAATGGCAAGGGAGATGGGGTGAACATATGCTCTGTCCAACCTATGGTTGTAGCAAACTCCATACCACCAAGCACGATAGGAAAGATTGGAGGTATCTTTCCATGATTTGGTAATTTGTTGGAAGGCAACTGCAAGGAGTAGATCAATGATAAGGAAACCACAAGGCTGTGAATTCCAATCATCGGAAAGACTACCTAAAAATATATTAACAAAAGACAAGGAGATTTGGGTACGGAAAATGGTATTAATCTGTGTCCAGACTTGTTTCCAAAAATTATGAACCTGAGGACATAGGAAAAGCATATGTTTTAGGTCTGCTAAGTTTGCGTTACAGGACCAACAAGAGGTGGAAAGAGTAGGATTCATTTTGTGTAATGAGATAGGAGTAAATAAAAGTCTGTTGTAAATGTAGAACAAAGTTTGGGTGGTGTTAGCAGCTCAAGAAGACTTTCTAATTTTAATCCAAATCTTATTCCACGTGGACGTAGAAAAGGAGGATTGAAGATCAGTCTCCCAAAGTGCTTCCACTACAGTTTTATCCCTAATGGGTGGAAAAGTTGATAGGGATTGGTAGAGTTGCGAGGCTGATGGGGAGAGAGACAGAATGGATAAAACATGAGGGGGTGAAGAGGAAGGATGGGTTGCGGAGGTGATGGCGTGGTAGGATGTTTGGATTAAAGAAAGCAAGGAGGTATATTTGGAAAGATATGATGAAGGAAAAGAAAAGCGTGTTTGAGCAGAAGAGAAGGACAGCCAAGTATCCTCATGACGAAGTTGGTGAACCCAATAAAGACCCTTAAGATGCCAATCTTTCCAAAAGAGAACTTTGTTATTTAATTTAATATCTTTATTATACCATATGGAAAATTGAAGAAATTTGTCTGAAGAAGAAAGATGATTGGAAAATAACGGTTTAAGAAATTTGCAAGAGTTATGGAGTATAGGGAGAGAAAAAGAAAAGGGTCGTTGAGAAAATGATACAGCTTCTTGAAAAGAAAAGGGCTGAAAAAGGATTTTTCAACGTCAACCCACAATGGTAGAGAACGAGAATCATCATCTTCTAATAAGAATAATGAGGCCTGTTTAAGAGAGAGTGCTTTATGATAGATCTGGAAGTCCGGGAAGTTAACGCCTCCTAAAAATTTAGGACGCTTAAGTTTCTGTAAGGAGACGCGGGGCGTTTTGTTGTTCCATAAAAATTTAGATAATATGGAATATATAGGTTTAAAATGGGAATTGGCAATAGCTATAGGAATATTAGAGAGATAAAAAAGAATAACCGGGACTAACATCATTTTGATTGTGTCAAGACGACCCCACCATGATAAAAACAAAGGATTCCATTTCGATGTAGCAGAGTTCAAAAAGGATTGGAGTTCTTTTAAATTAGTTAAAATAGAGTCTTTAATAGAGGGTTTAAACCATAAGCCCAGGTATTTAATTTTGTCAGGATTCCATTTGAAACCGGATGCAGTAAAATCTGCAGAAAAGCATAATTTATTCAATGGCAGAATTTCACATTTGTCAATATTTAATTTATAACCAGATACAGAGGCGAAAGATTCTACTTCTGATAAAGCCGGGAGAGACGATTGCGGATGGGTTAAGAAGAGCAAAATATCATCTGCATAAGCCGATAATTTCAATTGATTACAGCCATATTTAAAACCTGTAATTTGGGAATTTAAGCGGCTCTTCATTAAGAAAGGTTCCAAGGCAAGGATGAATAGAAGTGGAGAAAGGGGACAACCTTGTCATACTCCACGATGCAGCTGGAAATTAGATGAAAGAAGACCATTTGAGAGAACAGAAGAAACCGGGAGGAGTAAAGTAAAGAAACATAATTTATGAATGTAGAACCAAAACCAAACCAGGATAAAGTAGAGAAAATAAAAGGCCATCCAACTCTATCAAAGGCCTTCTCAGCATCTAAACCAATGGCTACTAATGATTCTTTATACGATCTAGCTTTAGTAAGAACATTGAAAAAGAGTCTAGTATTGTCAGAAATATGTCTGCCTTTAATAAAACCACATTGTTCACGACCAATTAACAAGGGGAGAAATTTCTCTAAACGAAATGCAAGGATTTTTGCAAAAATCTTATAATCAAGATTAATTAGAGAAATAGGGCGATAATTCTTACACAAATTATGATCTTTACCGTCTTTAGGTATTAAGCATATTAAAGCTTCTTGAAAAGATCCTCCAGATTTTTTAGAAGAAATAAAGAAATGAAATAATTGATATAGTTTGGGAATAAGTAAACGAGAGAAATGAGAATAAAATTCGACGGGGAAACCATCAGGTCCTGGGGCTTTACCCCGTTTAATAGAACGAATAGCATTGCTGATATCAGATTCCTTATTGTCGTCATTCAACACCGAAAGTCCAGATCAGGAGGAGAAGGAGGGGTAATAGAAGAAAGATATTGAGAGATTGTATCTGGAGAAACTGAAATATCCGGGGTGTAGAGAGACTGAAAGAAATGAGTGAATTCTGACAAAATGTCTTCATTTTTATAAAGTATACGATTATTGGAGTCAAGGATAGAACTGATCTTGGTACGTTCTTTCTTAATTTTTAAATAATTGGCTAGAAGTTTCCCTGCTTTATTCTGGCCACCATAGTACTTGGCTGAGGATTTAAGTAGAAATGAGTTGGCATTTTCTATAGAAAGCTTGTTGAATTGAAATTTAGCGCGAACAAGTTCATCCAAGCAAGATTTAGAGCCAGAAATAGCGAAGGAAGATTCTAAATGTTTAATTTGTGTCATAAGATGTTGTAATTTAGAGAGAGAAGATTTTTACGACGGGATACAAAAAAATAATAAAGTCTCCAGAAGCTGCTTTAAAAGAATCCCAAACAATTTGAGGAGATATAGAAGGGGATTCATTTTCAGCAAAGAAAGTATTAGTAAATGATTCAAATTGTTGGGTGAAATTAGGGTCTAGAAGAAGAGAGTTATTAAATCTCCACCTACTGGTGCCTTGTGTAGAAGAAGAGATATCTAGATTTAAGATAACCGGCGCGTGATCAGAAATTAAGATAGAACCAATGTCAGATTGCAGAATATGTTGAGTGAGTGATTGTGAGGTAAAGAGATAGTCAATGCGAGAATGTGAAGAGTGTGCTGTGGAAAAGAAAGTATATTCTAAAAGAGTAGGATTACACAAGCGCCATGAGTCTACTAAAGACCGTTGTTGAATAGTAGAGGTAAACTGGAAGAACATAGTGGACGGGATGAATTCAGAGTTGGATTTGCAATCAATAATAAATTGCAGTCACCTCCAACTAACAAATAATCATCTTGAAAGGACATTAATTTAGATAAAATAGTGGGCCAAAAGGTGACATCTGGAGCAGTAGGGGCATAAAGGTTGAAAAGAGTCATGGGAATGTTATTAAGTAAAAGTGAGACAGAAACCCATCTACCCGAGGTATCCGACTCTTGAGTAATAACCTGCAAGTCAAGGCGTTTATGACACAAAATGATAACGCCATTGCGATGACCTGTGCCTGGGGATGCAAAGATGTTACCTACCCATAATCTTTTAAGTTTAAGAATTTCTTTCTCCACAACATGAGTCTCTTGTAATAAAGCTATATCACAATTCAAATTAGCTAAATGGGAAAGAACCCTCTGACGCTTGATCGGGAGCCTAAACCTTTAACGTTCCATGAGACAACTTTTAACGCCATTTATAAGAAATGGAACAATATAAACATTGCATTAAAATCAATATAACAATTGAAATTTGGAGAACAGTAAAGAATATCAATGAGTAACACAGTAAATAAGCAGTTATATCACATAATATTAAATTGCTCAATAAAAGAAAAAAGAATGTAGTTATGAAAAGGAGTATAGAAATAAAGAAGAGGAGATTGACAGAAAAAGAAAGAAAGGAAAAAGAGAAGATAAAAGAAAGGAGAGAAATAAAGAGAGGAAAGCGAAGAAGAAGGCATCATTGAGAAACGAGGAGATTCAGAAGTTTGAGGAGAAGGATGAAGAGAATACAATAAAGAAAGAAAGGTAAATACATCGAAGAAAGAAAGTAAGGTAGAAGATTCAAAAACATACTGACTTACTACAAATAACATAAAAAGATGAGGGTGGTGAAGCCACATCGGGAAAATGGCACAACTGACCGGGAGACTCAGGGCGGAGCAGGGAAGGAGGACATCATCCAAAACAGACCGAGGAGGATATAGATCACATACGCCGAAATACTGCACCTAGCGGATAAAAAAGATAGAGAAGGTGAACGAGTAAAAACACGAAACACGATACATTAACACACCATAAAATAGACTGGGAAATGAAACACCAAAAAAGCTTAGATATGAAAAATACGAAGAAACATAAGAGGACACCAACTAGAGAGGAACAAAACGAGACGTGTCCATGGCATTTTCACGGCATTGGTCCAAAAATCGCTGGAGCAGAGCAGGATCTTCATAAGTCGTTGTTTTATTTTAGTATGTAACTTTGAAGAGGCACGGGTGGAAAAGTCCGTAGCGAGCATTGAGATTACGGAGAGCTGGTCGCATAGCAAGAAATTTCTTCCGACGATCTGCTGTTGTTTTGGCATAGTCTTGAGCAAAGGAGAGGGTGGAGTTCTGCCAGGTGATACGATCTTTTGATTTAGCAGTTTGTGAAATCTTTAATAAGTCAGTGTATTCCAAAAAATAGATGATGACTCCTCTAGGTTTGGATGATGAGGATGCTGTAGTTGGATTCCGACCCAAACGGTGAGCTTTTTGGATATTCAAAGCAGGAGACAAAGGGAGACCAAGGATTTGTGGAAGAAATGTCTTAAAGAAAGAGATGGGATCTGAACCCTCCAAACCCTCTGCCAGGCCATAAATGCGCAGATTATTGCGACGGCTGCGATTTTCCAAATTTTCCACCTGTTTCTGGAGAGAGAGAACATCAGACTGTACAGCAGGCATTTGGTGGACTACATCTTGGACAGAATCTAATCGTCGTTCCATTAATATAATTCTATTGTCCATAGTAGACCATTTATCCTCTAAGGATTGAAGACGTCTGTTTGTCTCCTCCATACATGGACGAAGAGCTCGTCTTTCTTCAAGTAGAACCTCCATAATGTCTGGTGTAGGAGATGTAGTAGGTGACGGAGGATTTGTTTTAGCTCGTTTACTAGTAGTGGTGGGTAATTTCGACGCAAGAGAAGCTGAGGAAAGTGAGACATTAGCAGATAGTGCCAGAACGTCCATATGAGGTGGCGATGTAGGATTTTCAATTTTGTCCATATTTGTGGAGAGAATAGAGTAGGGATTGTGGTCCGCCAAAGAGGAAAAAGGGATAGGAGGACCAGCTACACTCCGTCGAGATTTCATTCTCCCCATACAATTGCAAGTAGTAATATAGTATTATTGTCTGCTTCAAGTAATATTTCCAAAGAAAACTGCAATGTTCATAAATTTGAGGAGAAAAAATGGGGTTGAGAATAACAGGTAAGTCACTGGTTAAGTGTAAAAAATATTAAGGGGAGGCAACCTTGTATAGCGAAGCTCCAGCAAACATCACATTCCTGTCATAAGGTGGCAGCAAATTACAAAAAGCACATATTCAGGTCAGGTCAAGTGCAGGCATTAAAATAACCCCAGCATTGAAATTCACATATTGGCAGAGGAAAGCATGGTTATATGCCAAGAAAACTGCAATGTTCATAAATTTGAGGAGAAAGAATGGGGTTGAGAATAACAGGTAAGTCACTGGTTAAGTGTAAAAATATTAAGGGGAGGCAACCTTCTATAGCGAAGCTCCAGCAGACACCACATTCCTGTCATAAGGTGGCAGCAAGTTACAAAAAGCACATTTTCAGCAGGCATTAAAATAACCTCAGCGTTGAAATTCACATAATGGCAGAGGAAAGCATGGTTATATGCCAAAAACAAATGTCTCTGAATGCATTCCTCACTGAGAATGCGTTGAGGGAACAGGCGTCCTGAATCACAAAATGGCGGTCGCGGGATGAAGAGAAGACGCGTTGAGCTTGTTTATTATGTAAAAATGCTCACAGAGGCTGCAGAAAGTTCACAAACGATGGCGGAATGCATCGCATGCTAGCTCGGGTGCGCAAGGAGCAGCGAGGAGGAAAAGGTCTGCCGGAGAGCCCGCACTTCTCCTGAGCCGTTCCGGAGCCTCCTCAGGCAGCGGCCATCCTCGGCTGGCGTCAAGCCACGTCCCCTGAACCCAATAAGAAGATACAGAAAAAAACAGAAGATGCTAAGACCTCTGTGGCCAAGTTTTGACCCCAAACATTATTATTGAGTCCTAGCAAGGCACTTGATTTCTCTTAATATTGACAGCATGGCCTGTGGTAGGATAAAGGGCTCTTTCTGGTTGGCTGAGGAATTTCAAAAGCACTCAGGTCGTGGGGTTTTGGCAATAGCTAATCACTCATAAAAGAGCCTCAAACTGGGCCAAGTGACACATAGGGTGTCTTTTTCTTTTAGGGCCTAGTATCCTGACAACTACGACTCATGGTCAAGTTGTCCCACTATCTCTGGCATCAAGGGAACCCAGGGCACTCACATAAGTCCGGGCACTAGCCAGGATGAAGTGGGACCTGGCTCTTGATTTAGGTCTGTAACATGACTATAAATAGGAATATGTCTGGCACCAGAAGGACTTGGAAAGTAATTCCAGCAGTTTCAAAATCACAGTGACCCACTCCAGCCAATGATCCCAGAACCTATGTTTGGGATTTGAGGGCTGACTGCCCCCTGTGTAGTTTAGCTACTATGCAGAAAGTTAGGCTCTCCACTTGTTTATTTTTGGAAAAAACCTTAAGAAAATTCATCAATTGTTTTTATGCTTAATCTTATAATAATTTCACTTTTTTGTTATTTGAATTTCCCACAAGTTTATTCTATGCTTGATTCTTTTCTGTTGGTGATTCCTTTCCTGTAAGTTTTCAAAATTACAGTTTTATTTAACTGTATTACTCATTCTGTTAGGCTTACATAGATCAATTTCTACTATCATTTCAAAGCTTATTTCAACACATCGTATTGCCAAACTGATTCCCCTACATATTTGAAATAATCCCGATATTGGGCTTACGTAACCATCTCAATTTCCTGATTTCATTCAGAAATATATAAAAATGATATTAAAAGAATCAAGTGATAAGGTATGTTAATAAACGTCTTTGAATTATGTGGCTATCTTCATTATTTTGTTTTTTTATTCTTATTCGCCAAGCTATGCTATATTATCTATTCAAACTGAATGCCTAACTTTTCATCATGAATATGAAGAAATATAGGAGGTATATGATCAAAGTTTGGAAACTTGGAGGTTGAAAGGGTTCCTTAATGAAGTGATTTACCACTCCCTTACAGTCAGCAACCCAATTTTGCCAACAATCTGCTTTCTAAGTAACTTAAGGATGAAAACAAAACATATCGGCTGATTGTGCTATGAATCGTCTATTTGAAAAGGTATCACAGTTTACGTACGTGGTTTTGGCACCAATAGTGAAAAACCTTAGCTCTTATTTGAGAAGCACAAATGATATCTTGTGTCATCTGCAAATAATCCTTTGGAGTGAACAGTACCCGTTAGTGACTATTATATAGAACAAACATTTAATCTGCAATCCTGTCACTACTTTTTATGTAAGAAGAACAAAATACTGAGTTCTGATTATTAAGTCATGCTGCTGGAGATGATAGAAGCAATCCTCAAGGACAATAGCTTTCTTATTGGATTAGCCGTATTTCACCAACAATGTGGCGCAGTGATGGGCAACTCATCGTGCAAAGTTATGCCAGTTTAGCAATGGGCTAGAGGAAGAAGGAATTCGCATGGGTGAAAAACCATGAAAAATATCTGGAGAAAATTATTTTATGGCTCTGCTACATAGATAATATACTAGTAATTTGGGTTTGTGATGAAAATTAGTTCAAAGAATATTTCCAAAGTTTAATCAGCAATAACTGGATCATTCATTTGAATAATCAGATCAATAAACGTAGAGAGGAATTTTTGGCCAGGCTAATTTTAGTACACAACGGAAATTTGAAACTTCACCCTTTGAAAAGTGACTTATCATTATCAAAGAACACTGAAGTGGAGTATTCCATTTGGAGAAATGGCAGAAGTGAAACATAATTGTTCCTCACTGTTCCACACTGTTCCGCTGCATGCTCCTGAAGTGATTTTGTAACAAATATATGCACCACATCTGCTTTCTAGAGTGCTGTTAAATTATTTCATGTGAAGTAATGTTGCTGACATATATGTGTTTCTGTGTATATATATATATACAACAGTTCAGGTCTTCATCATGCTTACTCACATCTCTTTTTTGCACAGCTCTTGTCTATTTTTTATGGACTGCTTCAATTTCCCACCTCTTGCATGGTTGATCGCTTCTGCACCGTTCCCATCATTCTTCTTTCATAGTATTGGAGCAAATTGCATAAAACAGATTTCTAAATGTTTCCAGGATTCCCTCACCTTTTACACCAGAAACCGGTCAATGCTTCAGAGCATATCGTAGGGAGTGTTTCTCAAGAGCGCCTTTGTACTAATGTGGTGTGTCTGCACCTGCAGGGCTGTTGGTCATCCTGTGGAAAGCTGAGTGTGGTTGTTCAGAGACTGTAATGATGCATTAGAATGATGGGGTCTATGTCCTGGGGAAACCTTGCAATAAAATGATGTTGGAGGGAGGATAAAGCACTGACAGAAGCTAGGATGATGATAAAAGACCTATGAATGAATAAATAACTCACCTCCTACCTAGGTAACTCCAGGATCATCTATGTAAGGAAAGTGTCCTCCAGTCACAAGAACCTTCCACTTGTCCATAGCTAATGTCTCACTGAACACAAGGGAAGCAATTAGGTTTCACAGCCAGCATTCACGCTGCTCATAAAGTTGCACCCAAATCCCATCTAATTCCTCAGTTCACCCAGAATGGATAATTAAGATTAAGATACACAAGTGTTTCTGGGCCTTATTTAGGATTTAGGGAAATTCATTTTTTACTTACTGGTAATCCTCATTATCTTTAGGAGTCCTCCTCATTATAGTATAAACAGACTGAGGTTTACCTTGCCTCTGACAGACACTGCCAAATCCTTTCTTTATATGTACAAAAAAGTGTAGCATTGTACTAAATGACCCTCCCTCCTCCCGCATTTCCTATAAGTAGCAAGCAGATAATTGTGTAGGAAGGGAGGGAGGGAACTTACTATAATGAGGAGTACTCTTAAGGGTCCTCCTTGTTATAGTATAAATGGACTGAAGATATACCCAAGCAATAATTTGATCAGACACAATTTTATGGTGTATCAAAAATATGATCCCTTATTTCATAGCTGCTTTCAGAACAGAGAAACCAAAATTGTCAGTGATGTTGGAAAACAAGTCCTGCTTATAATGGGAATGAAAAGTATGAGAACTGACCCATGTTGCGGTTCGACACATTTCTTGAACCGAAACACCTCTAGCCTCTGCCCATGAAGCTGCCACTGCCCTGGTTGAGTGGGCCATTACATTTCCTGAACCACCTTGCCCATTGAATCATAAGCTTGGGAAATAGCTTGCCTGACCCACCTGCTAAGAGTATGAATAAACACCTACTTACCCTTATTAGTGGGGCCATAGGACACAAAAAGGGATTGAAGAACCCTAAAATCCTTAGTTTTGTCAAGGTATATCAAAAGGGCCATTCTGACATCCAAAGGAGAAGGAAAATTATCTCTAATCTCAAAAACCGTCAAAATAATCTGAGAAGGATGAAAAACAGATTGAACCTTTGGTCTGAACTTCAGATCAGGTCGAAGAACCCACCTATCTGGAAAAAACTTTAAATAGGGAAAAGATATCAAAAGGGAAGTCAAGTTCCCCAATCTCCTAGCCAATCTAATAGCAACAAGAAAGGCAACCTCCAACAGATACCAGCCATTTCGAAAGGTGCAAAAGGAGGCTTAACCTAACCTTCCAAAACAGTGGGAAGATCACAAGATAGAATCAGAGGGGATACCACCAGCTTGCGCCGCCGTAAGCTTTTAAGAAGTTTCCTGACCAAGGGGTGAATAGTTTGCAAATTGCCTCGTGATTCTCAACAAGATTAAATAGCAGCCCATTGAGATAATAAAGTAGAGGAAGCAAATCCTTTTGCAAAACCATCATGAAGGAAATCCAATATTTTAAGGGATCCCCTGATACTGGATCCAACCCACAAACTGCACACCAACAAGAAAAATTCCTCCATTGCTTGACATACGCATGAAGTGTAGAGTTTTTATTCAAGGGCTGAATAGCTGCAGCAACATCATTAGAACAGCCTAGGTTTTGCAACCCTTTCCTCTCAATTTCCAAGCCGCTTGACTTAGTTGAGGAATTTGCCTGGGTGATAGAATTGGAAACTGAAGAGTACTCAGACTGTAAGGAAGAGTCAATGAAGAAAGAATGGTCAACTCCATCAGAAGCGGAAACCAAATCTGCGTGGCCAAAATGGAGCAATCAGGATTCCCTCTAAATCCTCAGAAGCAGCTTCTGGAGGAGGGGAAACAGAGGGAAGCCATACAATGTTTCCTGGGACCAAGATATTGATAGTGCGTCCACCCCCAAGCACCAGGGGAACAAGAGAGCAGAGCATTCTCTGGGATGCAGGCAGATCCAGAGTTGGGTGATCCATTCGGTCTATCACCCACTGAAAAGCCTGTTGACTTAGATGGAAATTGATTGAGGAAGGAATGTTCTGACTTAGACTGTCTGCCTGAACATTTTGTTTTGCAGTTTTTATATAGCGCTATCACGACCTGAAGGTATTAGAGCGCTTTATATGAGCACCAGTTACATTACACAAGCACACATTCATTTTTGGTAGGCGCAGGGAGATTAAGTGATTTGCCCAGAATCACAGGATGTTGAGACTCAAACCTGGTTCCCCAGCTCCAAAGTTGACAGCTCTGGCCGTTACGCCTCATCCTCTCTACATTGAATATCCCCGGGATGTACATAGCCTTCAGAGAGTATAGACTGACCTCCGCCCAGCTCAAGATCTCCGACGCTGAGAAAGCCAAGGTTAGAGACTTCGTACCCCCTTGGTCTGTTGATGTATATTTTCGCCACCAGATTGTCTGTTCTGATCAAGACAGCTTTTCCTAACAAAGCAGGTGCAAAATGACAAAGGGCTCTCCTTATGGCTGCCAGTTCCCTCCAATACAAAGAATGGTGGGACTTTGTATCAGACCAGCTGCCCTGTGCCTCTCGGTTCACCAAAGCTGCCCCCAACCCCACTGACTGGCATCCATTGTCAGAACCATTGGCAGAGGATCCATCATGTGAATGCCATGATCTAAATTGGGAGGCAACAGCCACCACTGTAAGTGCGTGATTATCAGAGGTGAAACTGGAATCAATTGTTCGTATTTCATTCTGTCTTGTGACCAATGGCAGAGAAAATGATGAACCAAGGCTTTAAATGGAGGTGTGACCAGGGGACTACTGCCATGCGAGCAGCCATCAAAACCTGTACTCTCAACCATTCTCTAGCTGATGCTGATGACATTTGACACAGACTGGAGACAGCTGACTGGAGAGAATTCTTCCTGTCTTGAGGAAGAAACACCATTGCCAAATCCATGGCAAACACAGCTTCTATAAATTGCTTCTGGTGAGTTGGTGTCAGATGTGATATTTCCTCGTTCAACACAAATCCCAAGAACATCAGGGTTGTCCATATCTCTCTGACCTCCTGATGAGCCTTAGAAAGAGAAGAGGCCAAAATGAGCCAATCATCAAGATACAGATATATATGTATACCTTGTAAATGAAAATGGGCCACCACAGGTACCAGTACCTTTGTGAACACTTTCGGTGAAGATGTCCGGCCAAAGGAAGAACCTTAAATTGATAATGTTCATTGTTCACTGCAAAATGAAGGTACTGCTGGCTTTTACAATGCACTTGGACGTGAAAATAAGCATCCTGTAAATCCAGAGTCATTAAATAATCTCCTAAAATCAAAGGGATTATCTGTTGAAGTGTTACCATCTTGAAAGGGCTTTTATGAATGTATCTGTTGAGATTCTTCAGATCCAAAACTGGTCGGAACTTGCCCCCTGTCTTCAGCACTTGGAATAGTATAGAGTAAAAACCCAGTTGTCTGGACTGATGGTCCCTTTTTGAAGGAGATTTTGAAGTCCTTTTAAAAGACCTGCTCTTTTTACCACATCCTTCGGTATGGGGTGTTCCAGAAATCTGGCTCTAGAGGATGAGAAAGAAATTCTTGTCTGTATCCTTGTTGCTCAATGCCCAGAACCCACTTGTCCTTGACCAATCGCTGCCATCAATCCAAAAAGTGGCTGTAACTGTAATTGATTGATTGTCATTTACTTTGCTGTTGGGACTGTTATGACTGCAACAACTGGGGTCGGGATTTTCCAGCTGCTGCAGCTCCCCGACCTCTAGACCAGCCACGAAAGGGCTGTTTACTAGAAAATGTCTCTGCATAATGCTTCTAAACATTGAAAGTCAAAATGACTGCAAGACCTTCTCCTCCTCTGCTGTTTTCTTTATCAATTCATCCAACTGGAGGAAAACAGTTTGTTCCCCGTAAAAGGCAAATGAAGCACCAAAGATTTTTGTGCTTGTTCTAATTCCCATCACTTTAGCCACAATTGTCGACGACTTGCAATTGAAGCCCCAGCAGCCGTAGCCAAAGACCATAAAAAATCAAAGGAGGCATCTGACAGAAACTGTGCCAATACGTCTATATTGGGTAAAATGTCAGTAGGATCATTTTGATCTTGCAGGCAATCATATAACAACTGAAAATCCTTGAGCACTGTCTGAGCTGCATACGGAGCATATGTCGCAGTACGAAGGGCAAAATTGGAAGCTGCGTATAACCTTTTGAGGGAAGCTTCCACTTTTTTATCCACAGTATCAGGTAATGATGCCTCCTCAATGCCAATGAAGCAGGGGTCCCCATACTTGCCAAAATAGTATTCACTTTTGGGAATTGAGGAAACTTTTCTTCAAATGCACTTAAAGGATATCTCTTTGCCAGAAAGAGTGGAAAGTTAGTCTTATGGATCTCTTTCCATTCCTTTAAATACAAGGATTCAATAATCTCATGTACCGGGATATCATCCATCTCTGGAGTTTTGTATTGTGCAAAAAAACTCCTCATTTTGCCCCTCCTTCTAGTCAAACCCCAACATTGACCCGATATGTTTCAGCACATTCTGGAAAGGAATGCCCTGCGCATATCTCCCTCTCTGAGAGGAGTCTGACTCCTCCTCCTCATTTTGCAGGCATTTTGCCTTTTTTGGTGGGGGCTGCGCCAAAGCTGAGGCTACTGCCTCATCAATGAGAGCTTGTAACTCAGTCCTTGAAACTGATATCAGACTCTCTTCCTCCACCATGGCTGCTGCAGATGTGCATGCCTGCTCCTCCACTGTTACAAAAGTCGTGTTGAGCACGGACTTCCTATTTATGGCAGAACCTAGCAACTCTTTCTCATCTTGCGAGACCAGAGTGAGAGCTAAATTCTGTGTGCAAGCATACTTTCCTATGTGCGCCCCGAGGGCACCATAAGATAGTGAGACAGGATTCGCACTGAATCTGCTCCGCGGCACAGCAGAATGTGCATGTGAATCTCTTGCCCCAGCTATAGCACCAGTGACGGCCGGTGCAGGTAAGAGCGGTTGGGTGGTGGGGCGGGGCTGGGGGAATGGGGAAGTCGACAGACGACAGAATAGGAAAAATAACATTTTTAAAAAAGAAAACTACTTGCCTTGCGCTCGGCAAAGCGGCGAGCGCAAGGTCAGTAGTTTTATTAATTTTTTTATTTTATTTTCCCTATTCCGTCGTCTGTCGACTTCCTCCCCCCCGCCTCACCGCACTTACCTGCACCAGCGCGACTGTATAGCACCTGAGCGGGCCTGCCTGCACTGCCATAACATGGTCCGGAGGCCGCTAAAGCCGACCCCAACTCACAACGACATTGAGGTAAACAATAAGTTTAAATTGCTGCTTACCGTTTTCAATGTTCAGGGATGCTGACTTATTACTCAGATACTTGTCTGTTGTTGGAAGTGTTGTTCTTCTGACTCGGTAGCGGGAGGAGTGAGGGTCCTTTAGTATGATACTACATTTTTTTTTTGTCCTCATCATGCCATCTCTTTTTTACTAGCGTAGGTTCCCTCACCAACGGGGAACCTACCTGTTAGATTTGGGGGTCTCTAGTTGGCAGAGGTAGGTACCTTTGTCCAAATAGGGACCCTTGAGTCTAGTCAGGGAAAGTAGGTACACTCCCGAAATAACCCCTGCTCACCCTCTTGGTAGCTTGGCACGAGCAGACAGGCTTAGTTCAGAGGCAGTGTGTAAAGCATTTGTGAACACATACAGTAATCAAGTGACAACACTACAAATGGACACCACACAGGTTATATATTTATAAAAATAGGTATACTTTATATAGATTTATCACAAGACCATAAACGACAAAAATAATCCACAATACTGTTAAGAATACTTAGTTCTGATCAAAAAGGCTTAATTCAAGGTTCTGTGCGAGTCGGTAGCCTCCTCCGGCTACGGCGATGTCGAGAACAAACAGAGTCTAACAAATCCAGCTGACCGCGTCGAGACGGGCCATCAAAGCGTAGACAGACTCGGTCACAGTACCTTTGACTTGAAGCGGCAGGCACGGGCGTGCGAGCCGGATGGCTGTTCGTCGCGGTCGCGATACAAAAATGGGAGCGTTGCAGGACGCGTTGTCCCTCGATGCGGTGCAGGCAGCGGCTCGTTGACGTCGTCGAGACGGAGTCGGTGAGACCAGGGCCGTGCGTTGCAGGGCGAGACGGTGCTTCGATGCGGTGCTGGCAGGTTGCGGTGCGGCGACGGAGCCGGATTCAGGAGCTGGCGTCGATCAGTCCGGACAGCGGTGCGAGTCGGGCGGTGCGTCGCAAAGCGTGCGAGCGGTGCCCAACTCCGGTGCGGTCACAGGACTCGAACTCAGCAGCAGTGACCGTGTCGGTCGGACCAGTTCGATTCGGCGTAGCGAGCGTTGCAGGATGCGTTGTCCCTCAATGCGGTGCAGGCAGCGGCTCGTTGACGGAGTCGGTGAGACCAGGGCCGTGCGTTGCAGGGCGAGACGGTGCTTCGATGCGGTGCTTACAGGACACCGAGTCGGTCGTGAGAGTCGGTCACAGCTCCCTACCTCTGTAGCCACTGAAACAGAGATTCCAGCAGCAATTCACAAAGGGGGTGAAGTCCAATGGTCCTGGGACTTCGGTCAGGGGGCAAGCTCTCTTCCAAGCCCTTGGAGATCCTTCACAAGTTGAGGAAAGTCACAGCAAAGCAAAAAGTTCCTTTCTCCTTTCTTTGGCAGTCAGGCAAACCACTGCAGGCCAATCCCCCAAGCAGCACTTCAGGCTTAGGGATAGTCTCTCCTCAGTTTCTTCTTGGTTCCGCTCCTCAGCAAAGGTTTCTTCTTGTTCCCAAAAGTGATCTAATTTCCTAGGGGTCTGGGTCCCCTTTTTATACCCAGTTTCTCTTTGTTCTCTGAAGGCAGAGAGGCCTCTGCCTAGTCCAAAACCAGTTCTGGTCAGTCCTGGAGCACTTTGTTTTCCTGACTCCTTCTTTTCTTTCAGAATGTGGGGCAGAGTGCTCAGCCGCCCGGCAGGAGGTGGAGCCAGCATTGTGGAAGGCAGGCACAGCCCTATTCAGACCCAGGTGCAACTCCTCCCTCCACTCTGGATGCAGATCTTTCTATTCAGCCCTGTGCTGACTCACCCTGTCTCCTGTAGCCACCCCCAGCCCCTGTCACTCAATCTCCAGACACGGAATACACAACCTAGCAGAGGCAGGCTTGGATAGTTAGGCAAGAAAATAACCACTTTCTAAAAGTGGTATTTTCAAACACAGAATGTTAAAACCAACTTCACTAAAAGACGTATTTTATCATCCTGAGTTCAGGCATACTAAATTCGTTTTTCTACCATGTTCCCTGGGTCAGTTCTGACTATAAGGTGTAATAGTCAGTCTGCCCATTCTGGCCTATGGGGAGCAGGTAGCCTTGCAATAGTGAAAAACGAAAATGGCTGTAATTCACTATTAGGACATGCCACACACACCAGGGCATGTCCTACCTTATACTTACAATGCACCCTGCCCTAGGGCCTACTTTAGGGGTGACCAACATGCAGTAAAGGGAAGGTTTAGGGACTGGTAAGTGGGTGCACTCACCAAGTCGACATGGCAGCCCTAGGCTGCACACAGGCTCTGCAATGGCAGGCCTGAGACACACTTTACAAGCTGCTTCTGTGGGTGGCACAACCCGTGCTGCAAGCCCACCAGCAGCATTGGATTTACAAGCCCTGGGCACACTCAGTGCACGGTACTAGGGACTGACAAGTAAACCAATCTTCCAATCATGGAGTCACTAATACTTACATCAATTCACGATAGGGAGCACTTGCACTTTGGCACTGATTAGCAGCGGCAAAGTGCCCATGAGCATCTAGTCCAGCAAAAACATATCGGCAACAGTGGAGGCATTACGAAAAAAATGGAAGGGAGACCCACGCCAAGGATGCCAGGTCTAACACGTGTCCCCTCCAGCTGAAATGTGGGGAGAACTATCCTACCCCTAGGGAGTTCTCATCGCTAAGGCGGAAAAATCTGGACAGTCCATCAGCATTGGCGTGTTCTGTACCAGGGCGGTGTTCCACCGTAAAGTCCATCCCCTGTAGGGAAATGGACCACCTCAACAGCTTTGGATTCTCACCCCTCATCTGCATCAACCATCTGAGGGGCCTGTGGTCTGTCTGAACCCGGAAGTGAGTCCCAAACAGGTATGGTCTCAGCTTCTTCAGTGCCCAGACCACAGCAAATGCCTCACGTTCAATAGCACTCCATCTCTGTTCCCGGGAAGTAACCTCCTACTGATGAAGGCTACAGGTTGGTCTAGGCCCTCCTCATTGATCTGTGATAGAACAGCCCCTACACCATGCTCTGAAGCGTCGGTCTGAACAATGAACTCATTGGAGAAGTTGGGTGCCTGGAGCATAGGTGCCGTGCACATGGCAGTCTTCAAGGTGTCAAAAGCTTTTTGACAGGCGTCAGTCCAAATCACTTTCCTGGGCTGCTTCTTGGAAGTCAGCTCTGTCAAGGGGGCAACAATGCTGCCATACCCCTTGACGAATCTCCTGTAATACCCGGTGAGTCCTAGGAAGGCTCTCACCTCTGTCTGGGTCTTGGGGGCTCCCAAGCCAGAATGGTATCAATTTTCGGTTGGAGGGGCGCCACCTGGCCGCTCCCAACCTGGTGTCCCAAGTACACCACAGAACCCTGCCCAATCTGGCACTTACTTGCCTTGATTGTGAGGCCTGCCCTCCGCAGCGCCATCAACACTTCCCAGAGGTGACGCAGATGTTCTTCCCAACTGGCACTGAACACTGCGATGTCATCCAGGTAGGCGGCACTGAAATCCTCCAGTCCAACCAACACCTGGTTGACCAACCTCTGAAAGGTGGCAGGGGCATTCTTCATCCCAAAGGGCATCACCCGGAACTGGTAGTGCCCATCTGGGGTGGAGAATGCTGACCTCTCTTTGCCCCATCAGTCAAGGCGATCTGCCAGTACCCAGACGTTAAGTCAAACGTGCTGAGGTACCGCGCAGCCCCTAACCGATCTATGAGCTCATCAGCTCTGGGGATGGGGTGGGCGTCAGTCCTGGTGACGGAATTGAGTCCCCTGTAGTCCACACAGAACCGGAGTTCTGGTGTGGCACCAGGCGCGGCAGCCTTTGGAACCAAGACCACTGGGCTGGCCCAAGGGCTGTTAGAGGACTCAATCACCCCTAGCGCAAACATCTTGGAGACCTCCTCCTTGATGCAGGCTCTGACCCTGTCAGTCACTCTGTAAGCCTTGTGCTTCACAGGAAGACTGTCCCCAGTGTCCACATCATGGGCGCACCAATGAGTGACACTGGGAACCAGGGAGAACAGGTCAGGGAACTGTCCCAACAGTTGGCGACAGTCACCCTGCTGCTCAGGTGTCAGGGAGGTAGAGAGGTTTACTCCCTCCACTGATCCATCTTGCTCTCGGGCTGACAGGAGGTCAGGAAGAGGCTCGGTCTCCTCCTCCATTCCATCATCTGTAGCTAAGAGCATGCCCACTTGGGACCTCTCCAAGTGGGGCTTCAGGCGGTTCACATGCAGGACCCGCAAGGGGTTCCTGGGAGACTGCAAGTCCACCAAATAGGTAACTGGACTCTTGCGCTCCACCACCGTAAAAGGGCCAGTCCACCTGTCCTGGAGCGCACAAGGCTCCACAGGGGCCATGACCCACACTTTCTGACCAGGCTGAAGCTCTACCAGAGTGGCATTCTGGTCGTACCACCGCTTCATCTCCTCCTGGCTGGCTTCCAGATTTGCCTCAGCAAGTTCTCTGAAACGCCTAGTCTGGTTCCTGAAGGCCAGCATGTAACTGTATACATCCTGGGGAGGTTTTCTGGGAGATTGCTCCCAGCCTTCCTTGACCAAACTCAGAGGTCCTCGCACCGGGTGTCCATAGAGGAGCTCAAAGGGACTGAACCCTAGAGACTTCTGTGGCACCTCCCGGTATGCAAACAACAGGCATGGTAAGAGGACGTCCCATTTACGCCTCATGGGTTCTTCCAGACCCATAATCATGCCCTTGAGGGTCCGGTTGAATCTCTCAACCAGCCCATTTCCTTGAGGGTGGTAAGGAGTGGTGAACTTGTAAGTTACACCGCACTCCTGCCACAGGGACTTCATGTACTTGGACACGAAGTTGATACCTCTGTCAGACACCACCTCTTGAGGGAATCCCACACGTGAGAAAATTCCCATCAGTGCCCGTCCCACCACGGGGGCCGTCACTGTCCTCAGAGCGATGGCTTCAGGGTACCGGGTGGCATGGTCCACCAAGACCAGGATAAACCTGTTGCCCATGGCTGTCTTGGGGTCCAGTGGCCCCACAATGTCAATACCCACCCGTTCAAAGGGGGTGCTGACCACAGGGAATGGCTGGAGAGGAGCCTTGTGCTTCCTCCCACTCTTTCCACTTGCCTGGCAAGTCTGGCATGTCCTGCAGTGAGTGGCGGCACTCCTGCGCATCTGAGGCCAATAGAAATGGGTAACAAGCCTGTCAAAGGTCTTGTCCTGCCCCAGATGTCCTGCTAACGGTACATCATGAGCCAACCCCAGTAGGAAGGCTCGGAAGCGCTGGGGTACCACCAGCACACGGGCTGACCCAGGCTCAGCAACCTTAGGCTCTGAATACAGGAGACCATTCTCCCAGTAAATCCAATGTGATCCAGACTGATCACCTGCTGCCTGGTCTGTGGCCTGTTGCCTCAGACCCACGAGAGAGGGGCATGCGTTCTGATCCTCGCAGAACTCTTCCCTGGAGGGTCCTCCTTCTTGCTGCCAATGGGTCAGCTCAGGTAGGTCCCCCAGTTCAGCTACCTGTTCCCCTGTAGGCTCCAGGGCATCCCCCTCAGGGTCTGCCTCCTCCTGGACCGTGGGAACTTCGGGGGCCGGTTTCCCGCGCCCCTGCCTCCTCTCTCTCCGGCAGGCACCTGGGCCTCCCTCTCAGGCTCCAGGTCCTCTTGAACACCTTTCGCTGCCATTGCCCGGGTGGTCACACATGCCCAATCAGGCAAGCCCAACATTTCTAAATGCGCACTCCGCTCCACCTTAGCCCAAGGTGAGCTCTCCAAATCGTTCCCTAACAAACAGTCAACAGGCATGGCTGGCCTCACAGCTACTTGAAGAGTACCCGAGACCCCCCCACTCAAAGGGAACCTGAGCCACCTTGCAGTGACTCTCTGTGTTGTCAGCGGCAACAACCGGATAGAATGCATCAGGGATAACCTGCTCTTTAGACACCAGGTGACACTTGACAGCTGTCACACTGGCTCCTGTGTCTCTCAGAGCCTCCACCCTATGGCCATTGATGGTCACCCACTGCCTGTATTTCTTAGTGTTCTCAGGCAGCGGGGTCCTAGGGACCATCTCAGAGTCTCCTAATGAGACAAGGGAAAACACTGTGGGATCCCCCCCACCTTGGGCACGCAACTCCTCCCCCAGGGCTACACTAGCCAACTGCCGGGGGACCGCACTAGTGGGTGCTGGTTTTCCATGCAAAGGGCAACGAGGATTGTTTGCCTTGTGGCCAGGGGCGCCACACTTGTAACACACCAGTGGTCCCTGGTGAACAGGGGGCCTGTCAGGGCCACTGGCTTCTTCTCAGGGGAGGCTGGGAACCTTTCCCTTGGTTCCCTTGGGGTTTACTTTGGGGCCCTTTATGGAACTCCCTCTGTTTACCCTTGTCCCCCCACTCTTCTGCTGGGGACCCTGCCCACCCTTGGCGGAGTCTCCCACGTGACCCTTGTGGACCCGGGTACTCACCCAGCGGTCCGCCTCCTCAGCAAGCTGCCTAGGGTTAGTCAGCTTACTATCAATCAGGTGCTGGCGTAGCTCAGGAAAACAATTACCGGACAAGTGCTCCCAGGCAATCAAATCAAAGAGCGCCTGAAAATCAGTCGCTTTGCTATCCTTTACCCAACCATCCAAGGCTCTGCAAAAAGAAGGTCACATATTCAACCCAGGTACTGCTTTCAATCTTACTACAGTTCCTGAACCTTTGCCTATAAAGCTCAGGGGTCAAACCATACCTAGTCATTAAGGCATCCTTCATGTGGCTGTACGAATTATAGACTTCAGAGGGCAAATCCAACAAGGTATCCCGCCCTTCACTGAGGAACCGTCCCCACAACCCCGCTCCCCAATCCTTCTCAGGGACCCGGTGGGAAGACATGGCTACCTCATAGGCTTTGAACCACTGCCCTATGTCATCATTTAAAAAAATTCCTTAACCACATCTTTTGGAATATACACCCTAGCTTCAACAGGCACAGGCGGTACACTGCCACCAGAGGGAGTAATCTCTAAGCTTTTGGCCTTCAATTCCAACTCCCTCAAAACTTTCTCATGTTCAAACTGGATTTTCTTTTCCTCTAGGCCTAATTTCCTAGTTTGCATTTCGAATTCTAACTGCCCATTCAGCTTGAGCTTGGTCAGCTCCATTTCGTGCATCCTACTCTCTTTCCTGTCCTCCAACTCCTCTGGAGACAGTCCTCTGGCAGAAACACTGCTACCTACTGGGGAAGGTGGTCTTCTAGCCCCTAGACCCAATAGCCCCTCCAGCTGCCCTTCTGCATTCTCAGCCCCCTCCACAGGGGCACTCCTTGATTCGACCCAGGCCCTCAGCGCCTTTTGGAGGTCCTCCTTCCTGGAGAGTCCGGTCATGGACACTTTAAACTTTTGGCAGAATTGCCTGAGCTGCTTGAGGGTGTAGCATTCTAGCCTCTCTTCTTCCCAATCACACTCAACAGAGGCTACTGATGCTGGTTTCTCCATAGTGATCGAACTTGGCATTTGCAAAAATAGGAAATCCCAGAAAAAATGCTATAAAAGTATGTGGTTGCGTTTTGGTCTGCACTCACTAAGTAGTGTTCACCAATCACTGTACATGAGTCACAAATGCAAGTCCAGAATCCTCACCGCTGACCACCAATGTTAGATTTGGGGGCCTCTAGTTGGCAGAGGTAGGTACCTTTGTCCAAATAGGGACCCTTGAGTCTAGTCAGGGAAAGTAGGTACACTCCCGAAATAACCCCTGCTCACCCTCTTGGTAGCTTGGCACGAGCAGACAGGCTTAGTTCAGAGGCAGTGTGTAAAGCATTTGTGAACACATACAGTAATCAAGTGACAACACTACAAATGGACACCACACAGGTTATATATTTATAAAAATAGGTATACTTTATATAGATTTATCACAAGACCATAAACGACAAAAATAATCCACAATACTGTTAAGAATACTTAGTTCTGATCAAAAAGGCTTAATTCAAGGTTCTGTGCGAGTCGGTAGCCTCCTCCGGCTACGGCGATGTCGAGAACAAACAGAGTCTAACAAATCCAGCTGACCGCGTCGAGACGGGCCATAAAAGCGTAGACAGACTCGGTCACAGTACCTTTGACTTGAAGCGGCAGGCACGGGCGTGCGAGCCGGATGGCTGTTCGTCGCGGTCGCGATGCAAAAATGGGAGCGTTGCAGGACGCGTTGTCCCTCGATGCGGTGCAGGCAGCGGCTCGTTGACGTCGTCGAGACGGAGTCGGTGAGACCAGGGCCGTGCGTTGCAGGGCGAGACGGTGCTTCGATGCGGTGCTGGCAGGTTGCGGTGCGGCGACGGAGCCGGATTCAGGAGCTGGCGTCGATCAGTCCGGACAGCGGTGCGAGTCGGGCGGTGCGTCGCAAGCGTGCGAGCGGTGCCCAACTCCGGTGCGGTCACAGGACTCGAACTCAGCAGCAGTGACCGTGTCGGTCGGACCAGTTCGATTCGGCGTAGCGAAGCGTTGCAGGACGCGTTGTCCTCGATGCGGTGCAGGCAGCGGCTCGTTGACGGAGTCGGTGAGACCAGGGCCGTGCGTTGCAGGGCGAGACGGTGCTTCGATGCGGTGCTTACAGGACACCGAGTCGGTCGTGAGAGTCGGTCACAGCTCCCTACCTCTGTAGCCACTGAAACAGAGATTCCAGCAGCAATTCACAAAGGGGTGAAGTCCAATGGTCCTGGGACTTCGGTCAGGGGGCAAGCTCTCTTCCAAGCCCTTGGAGATCCTTCACAGGTTGAGGAAAGTCACAGCAAAGCAAAAAGTTCCTTTCTCCTTTCTTTGGCAGTCAGGCAAACCACTGCAGGCCAATCCCCCAAGCAGCACTTCAGGCTTAGGGATAGTCTCTCCTCAGTTTCTTCTTGGTTCCGCTCCTCAGCAAAGGTTTCTTCTTGTTCCCAAAAGTGATCTAATTTCCTAGGGGTCTGGGTCCCCTTTTTATACCCAGTTTCTCTTTGTTCTCTGAAGGCAGAGAGGCCTCTGCCTAGTCCAAAACCAGTTCTGGTCAGTCCTGGAGCACTTTGTTTTCCTGACTCCTTCTTTTCTTTCAGAATGTGGGGCAGAGTGCTCAGCCGCCCGGCAGGAGGTGGAGCCAGCATTGTGGAAGGCAGGCACAGCCCTATTCAGACCCAGGTGCAACTCCTCCCTCCACTCTGGATGCGGATCTTTCTATTCAGCCCTGTGCTGACTCACCCTGTCTCCTGTAGCCACCCCCAGCCCCTGTCACTCAATCTCCAGACAAGGAATACACAACCTAGCAGAGGCAGGCTTGGATAGTTAGGCAAGAAAATAACCACTTTCTAAAAGTGGTATTTTCAAACACAGAATGTTAAAACCAACTTCACTAAAAGACGTATTTTATCATCCTGAGTTCAGGCATACTAAATTCGTTTTTCTACCATGTTCCCTGGGTCAGTTCTGACTATAAGGTGTAATAGTCAGTCTGCCCATTCTGGCCTATGGGGAGCAGGTAGCCTTGCAATAGTGAAAAACGAAAATGGCTGTAATTCACTATTAGGACATGCCACACACACCAGGGCATGTCCTACCTTATACTTACAATGCACCCTGCCCTAGGGCCTACTTTAGGGGTGACCAACATGAAGTAAAGGGAAGGTTTAGGGACTGGTAAGTGGGTGCACTCACCAAGTCGACATGGCAGCCCTAGGCTGCACACAGGCTCTGCAATGGCAGGCCTGAGACACACTTTACAAGCTGCTTCTGTGGGTGGCACAACCCGTGCTGCAAGCCCACCAGCAGCATTGGATTTACAAGCCCTGGGCACACTCAGTGCACGGTACTAGGGACTGACAAGTAAACCAATCATCCAATCATGGAGTCACTAATACTTACATCAATTCACGATAGGGAGCACTTGCACTTTGGCACTGATTAGCAGCGGCAAAGTGCCCATGAGCATCTAGTCCAGCAAAAACATATCGGCAACAGTGGAGGCATTACGAAAAAAATGGAAGGGAGACCCACGCCAAGGATGCCAGGTCTAACACTACCCAACCAAAGATTATTGCTTTTCTAATCTGGCCCGACAGCCTTTGAAACACAGCTTGTATGGATTATTCATCGGACCCCCAGCTGTTTGCCAATCAATATAATGTTTCCAGACCCTCTCATAGCTCCGGGGTCACAAGCTATGTCCATCAAACTTATTAAGTTAATGCTTTTGAGAAGATGTGAGTGTGATGTTTTCCAGAGCCTGCATGTCTCTCTTCTCGCCAATAATACCACATAGAAGGCAAGCTTCACCTTGGCAGGGTTAGACCCAAAATACAGATCAGGACCGATTCCAAAGAATACAAGTTAGGGGCTTACATCTGTATGATGTCCTATTATATTGCTGATGAGCTTACTTATGGCATCCCAATAGGAAGCCAATGCTGGACATTGAATGAACATGTGCGTATCGTAAGCCAATATAGCCTTTCATTTCAGACATCCGATATCTTGTCCAGCCATTCTTGACAGCTTACTCGTGGTCCAGTAGGCCCCGTGGGTCGTAAACAAATGATTTCTCTTAAGTGAGGCTGCTTTCACCACCAAATATAATGTAGTAAAAGATACTTGCCATAACTGTAGCATGTCTCCCTCTTTTTTTTTTGCGGATTTATATAGCGCAAAGCCGACCCGAAGGTATTGGAGCGCTTTACATAAGCACCAGTTACGTTACACAAGGACACATTCATTTTTGGTAGGCACGGGGAGATTAAGTGATTTGCCCAGAATCACAGGATGCTGAGCCGACGCTGAGACTCAAACCTGGTTCCCCAACTCCAAAGTCGGCAGCTCTAGCCATAAGGCTAGATCCTCTCCTCCATCTTCCCATATTGAAGATAGATCAGAGTATTTCTTGACTTCGGCCTCAAGAAAATCCCAGTACCATATCGTCACCTCCTTCTTTAATGGACCGATCTTCATTACCCGTCAACCCATTCTTCCTCCTCTTCCTCTAACCACTCCTGGGTTGCACACCATGATTGTAGCTGATAATATTTGAATCTCATAAGCTGGCTGTTGGTACATAATAGTAACTCTTGCCATTCCACTAATCTAGATCCTACTTTCAGATCTGCCCAATAATTCAGACCAGCTTGCTTTAGGGGATGGCTTAACTGGTCCTCCAGACAATCTGGTGTACCCGGAGAATCCCAGATTGGGGCTGAGGACGTATAGTATGGAATACTAAAACTCTTTCTGAAATAAACCCAAATTCTTAACGCTGCCTTTAAGACCTTCAGCCTGACTTTTTAAAAATATTTTGGATCTCCATTTATACAGGAAGTTACTCTTCCCCCCAATCCACTGAGCATTGCCTCATATAGTCTACCCATTGAAGATCGATTTGGTTTGTTGGCCAGCATCCGAAAGTTTTTAAATTGAAATGCATAGCAATAAAGGTGAAGTCAGGCAAAGCCAGCTCTCCTGCTGCCAACTTCCTCCTAAGTTTTTTCCATGCTATCCTAATCCCTTTTGAGGCCCATATGAAACTCCCAATTTTCCCCTGCAGTTTACCGATAGAATCTTTGGAAAATGTAAGGTATAGCATTGAACAAAAAGGTACATTTTGGGAGGATGATCATCTTAACCAGATTTACTTGACCATAGATGGTTAGTGGCAGGTTAGTCCATCTCCCTAAGAGTCTCTCTATCTCTTGGCTTACTTTTTTCCAGTTGACCCGGGGGATGTCCTCCAATTTCGGAGTTATTGAGACTCCCAAATATCTCATCTGCAATTTTACCCCCTGACTAGTCAAGTCTGTGTTCCACGACATAACTTCAGTTTTATCCGCATTAACCAAATATCCTGATATTTTACCAAATTCGTCAGCCCCCTTTATTATTCTAGGTATTGCAAAATGTGGGTTAGTTGTATATAGTGACATATCATCCGCATACAATGATAATTTAACTCCAACTCAGCAGTCCTGAATGGAACAATGGAAGGATCTGATCTAATCTAATGTGCAAAAGGTTCAATATAAAGATTAAAAAGGAGGGGGGAAAGGGGACAACCCTGCCTTGTGCCCCTTGTGATCTGAAAACAGTCTGATAGTTCACCATTTACCAAAACTCTGGCAGCTGGGGCCTTGTACAAATTTTGTATTGTCCTTATCATGTTTTGGGGGAAGCCAAAGCTCCTGAGGGCTTCCCAGAGATAATCCCAGTGGACCCTGTTGAAGGCTTTAGCCGCATCTAATGCCACAACCGTTAATGGAGATTTCTGGGCATCCACCATATCAATGGCACCTATCAACAAATAGGTAAGCTCATTCTGCTGCCGCCCAGGAACAAACCCCCTCTGATCCGGGTGTTTGACACTCTTAATTACTCCAGCCAACCTGGAAGCCAATATCCCTGAAAAAATCTTATAATTTACGTTTAATAAAGCTATTGGTCTATAAGATTCTATTTTAGAGGGTTCTTTATCTGGTTTTAACACTAGAACTATAGTAGCCTCCGACCAAGAGGCTGGATCTTTTTACCCTTTCATGTATATTGCATTGAGCAACGTCATCAGCGTAGGGATTTGTTCCCCCATAATTGCCTTATATATCTTAAATGGGAGTCCATCCAGACCGCTGCCTTACCCCCTTTTATTCTTGTAAACTGGGCCTTTATCTTCTCCTCTGTAGTCTCTAAACTCAGTTTATTCCCTTGTGCCCTTGATAACTTTGGTAGATCTTTATCTGTTAACCAGGTCTTAGTCTTCTCACTTTTGGGGTGTATATCCTCTTTATACAGCGTTCTCATATATTTCTGCGCTTCCCCTCTGATCTACTTATTGGTATCCAAAGGCTGACCTGTTTCTGAATCAACCAATATGTGGATCGTATTCCTAGTTTTGTCTGCTCTTGCTTTCCAGGCCAGGAGAGAGCTACATTTTTCACCATATGAAAAGTGTTGCAGCTTGCTAACTCTCCATCTGTCCTGAATTTTCATAATCTGCCGGCATACCCTCTAATTCCACACGCACAATAGGTATCCTAGCTGACTCCTCCAATGAGGCATCTCGGAGTTCCTTCTCAATTGTCTTTATTTTGCCTTGAAATGTCTCTTCTTTACTTTGTGTTTCACGCCTCCTTCTAATCATTATAGTACTGATTTCGGCCCTTAAGCATGACTTATATGTATCCCATACTATGGGCAGGCTAGCAGAGTCATTATTAAATTTGAAAAACTCAGCGGTCTTACCTGCCAAGTCTGTTACAACCTCCTCATCCAACAATATGGCTCTATCGAGGGTCCATCTTCTCTGACTCTGCCGTTCATGAAATCTTAGGTTTAAAGTTACCGAGGAATGATCTGAGAGTATGGCTGGACCATGGGCCACTGACTCTACTACATCGTATAAAGAATAATCCAATAAAAAGTAATCTATCCTTGAATGATGTCCGTGTTTTTTACTATAGAGCGTGAAACCCTTAGTGGATCCCATCGTCCTACGCCAAGCGTATAGCAGGTTCAATTCTGCCATCATATCCCTTAACTTACATATGGGCTTAGGGGTATTTATATATTTAGTTCTAGATGTTCTGTCTAGACTACATTAAAATCTCCCCCTATCAAAATAGGAGTGGGCAATTTAAGGAGATGTCATAGCAGCCTGTCCACAGCTTCTGGGTCATCATTGTTTGGGCCATAATATGTTGCACTAGTTATCTGTGTATCCCTAACAGACAGACTTGCCACCAACCATCTACCGGAGCTATCCGTATCGTATTTCAGTAATTTTATTCCAGAATTTCTTCTTATAACTAAGGCTACCCTCTAGTGCTTCCCCATTGCTCTGTACCCACTACTTCCTGAACCCACCGAAGCCTACTGAAACAAGAACTACACTCTTTTCTCTCCAAGTGAGTCTCTTGGAGCATTATAATATGGGCCCCACTATTGTCCCTAAGTTATTCTGCCACTGTCTTCTGCTTCCTCCTTGCCCTCAAACCATTTACGTTCCAGGTGATTATTTTTACCTTCCTATCCAAACTCGATTTTCCTGGTACCTTACTACCTCTTCCCATGTGGTCTCTTACTTAAAATCATATGCTGAACTTTGATTGAACTTTCTTTGTTTCCTGTTGTTACTACATTGTGAGATGAGGACTTATTTTTTTATTTTTTCCATCTATGCTCCCCACCCCCAGTGCTCTCCCAACCCCCTGAAGAAACCCCCCTCTATCCTTAGGCGTTACGTCCGGCCTCCCTGAGCTCCCTCCTGAGGAATGAGGTGCCTATCTCATTAACATGTGCTTAATGTGTATAAATGTGTACCTTTTCTACCCCTCCCCACATTTACCCTACATCTTAAAGGGGCTACTATATTTTTGGGGTATCTCCTGAAGCCTCTTTCATCTGAGTTATCAGGACATCGACCTCATCCGGATCCCGAAGATTATGCATCTTGTTCCTCAAAATGATCCTTAGCATCGCAGGAAATTTCATCTGTAAATCATTCATCCTGGAGCCAACTCCCTTTGCCTCTATGCTGCCCTTTTTCTAATGTCTGACCTCACCTGATAAGTAAAGTCGCTATAATTCAAGGCTTTCTCCTTCGCTGCTCAGATTAAGACCAACTACTTAACTGTATAGGTATGAAAATTGACAAGGATTTTCCTGGGGGATTTTCTATTAGCGGTTGGCTTAAATGGGTCTCTACGCACCCTTTGGATCTCAATATCGAGATCTAAATCCAGTCTATCTGACCAGATCACCTCTCTTAATAATTTGATCACAAACGCGTTCATGTCTCCATCCTCTGAGCCTTCTGGAATATTCAATGATCTTAAATTTTTTTCAGTTAAACATTACGACCACGGTGGAGATATCTCACATCAACATCCAAACATGTGCACCACCATTCCTCAGGCCCTGAGCTCCCACGACCGGCGTCAGCCCGCTGCCATGTTCCTCCGATACTACATGTTTTGTGTAGAAAGAAAGAAAGGACTTGGAAGTGTCTGTCAGAGGCAGGGAAAGCCTCCATCCGTTTATACTATAATGAGGAGGACTGCGTGGGGTATTTCCTCTTGTCAAACAACACCTAGGTATTCTACCCGTCTTGTGTATATATCACTTTAGTTTGTGGTAATGATATTCACAGAAAATCGAATAGGACTAAAGCTTGTGTCACCTGAGCTTTCAGCGCACAGTTTAAACACTAGACAAGAACTCCTTCCTTACCTGCTTTGTGCTTGAAAGAAGCGTGCACTACTGTTGGACTTGTGGTAACTGCTCCCTCTGTGAAGGTAGTTGCCAAGATGTACCCAGTCTGTGCATGAAGAAAGCTTCCACTGTTACTGGCTGCATTGTTAGTGCAATCTGTGTGAGATTTGCTAGCACAGCTGCTGCCCAAAACTTTATATGTTCTGTGTGATAGCGTAAACCTGCACTGCTGCTGCCTCCTGTGTGTGTAGCTTGACCCTCCTGCTTTCCAAAATGTGCCAAATCTGTATGTAAAGGAAGCTTGCTCTGTTCTTGCCCATGTTCGGTGTTTTAGAGAAGCTAGCATGACTTCTGCCCATATTGTACTTGTACTCAGCAAGTATTATATTAATAAAACAATATTAATAACGAAGCCAATCCACAAAGGCAAAACCAAAGTTGGAGATCTGCGTACATGTAGTTTTGCACCTAAGTCCAGGTGGATATCTCCGCACAGTGGTATTTATCAATTTTGTGTGGAGATCTCAGTCTAGGTTTAGACTTATACGTCTCCATAAGCGGGGGGTGGAGGCTCCTACGACCAAATTTATGACAGTAAAGGAACAGCAACAAACCTTAATCGGGGAGCTCTCCGTTCCTGGAGCAGAGATTTCGGCCACTGTGGCATAGAACACAAAATGGAAGAGAATAGGGAATCACTAAGAATAAAAGAAATTACAACTAGCACCCTTACCTAACTCCTCTTTTCCTACGTTTGCGTTGCTAACGGGACACAACATATTAGCTCTAGAATCCAAAATGCATCCTACTCCACAAGAGGAAGAGGAACTTCAGTTAGAAGGTGACATACCGTGTAGTTATATTTATAGCTTCATGGTCTGCCTCTTTGCAGCCTCATTGGAGTCTATACGTTGCAACGATTTTCAGGTGTTGATAGGTTTGAGAAATTCCTGCTTGTTAAATCCCTTCCGCCCTTGCAGTATACAGTGTATTATATGTATGTGAAGCCTGGTTGCAAGATATGTTTGGGCATATTTACAAGGGGTTATCGCCACCAGAACATCACTTTTTTTAATGTCCTGGTGGCGATAACCTCTTCGCCTTATTTACAAGGTAGATTTAAGCCACTGAAGGTGGCTTAACTCCGCTTTGTAAATAATGCCCCCATTCACGCAGCACTTAGCGTGAAAGGGGCGGGCAATGGGTGCTGCAGTGGGCGTTCCACCACAACACCTATTGCTTTTTGACGCTGCCCCTATTTACAAGGCTGGCGTAAATATGGGGCAACGCCAAAAATAAGACAAGGGAAAACCTGGTCTTAAACTGGTGCAATGAGGAGAAATTATTAATTTCTCCTGGTTTTTGCTGTTTTTATGTGTCCTGCATTCTGCAGCACACATAGAAAGAGCAAATCGCCATTAGTGTTGTTCATGTGCAGGAAGATGTCCCTTCCTGCACATAAACAATCATTAGATAATGACGAGTTGCAACTTCTATATGTGCTGCATTCTTCAGCACACATAGAAGTTACAAATCGCCATTAGTGATTGTTTATGTGCAGGAAGGAACACCTTCCTTCATATGAATAATCATTCTCTGCAATGCAGGCACCCTTGCACTATGGTGGAAGGGTGCTTGTGCTGGCGCTAGGCACCTAAATTTAAGCCAGCGCTAGGGGAAACGCAGGGGTGCACCATATTATTGTAAATACGGCGCATCCCTACGTTTTCAGAATGTCAGAGGGCAGCGTTACCAATTGTGGCATAACACCTCACTCTGCCATTCTGTTGTGAATATGCCCCGTATTTTGTTACTTCTACATTACTATTTTTTATTATGTTCATTTTGAAACATTTAATTTTTAAAAATAAGATAGTTTTTATTAGATGTGCATATCTTTTATTATTTCTCACTCCCCCTCTTTTGCAGTATCAGGTGTGTTGAACGTGTTTCAAGTGTGGTTATAGTGTGTTCATTATGTTACTAGTACACTATATACTTTAAAAAATTACAAATTAAAATAATTAAATCAACATTTTGTAATGCATTATAGTGAAACCATTGTCTTTAAAAAATGTAAAACATATAATTTAATTTAAATAATATTTTAACATTTAACATGTAAAAATAAGGAAAAACATTACAAAATTAATTTTAGCTTTGACATTCATAAAAAAATGTCAGTTGCAATTTAACCTTTGAGTAAATAATTTTTGTTATTTTCCCTATTTGGTGTTAGTGTTATTCCCTACCTGCATTCATTTCTATGATAGTGTGTTGCTGTACCAGTGATTGGTCATATGTGGTGCTTGGCTTATTCCAAGGCATGGCGGAATCAATTTGAGCATGTTTTGTGAGTGGTACCAGTGTAGTAGATATTTATGTAACTTTTGCAAATTGCAATCATCTTACTCATTTGTGGTTGGATTTTATTCTTGCATGTCACTCTCTAAATCCCGCCTTAAATTTCCCTATACCCCTCCGATTCTGTGGTAGTTGTTTTCTTTTCCACCCACTTCCCTAGTCCCTTCTGCATTTACTACTAAAACAGAGACCTATGAGCACAGACATCTCCACACCTGTGGCCACAGAAAGGATAGTAGAGGCAGAGATCTCTGGCTAGAGGTTTGTGAATAGCATTTGGGGTATAGGAAGCAGCACCGCTCAAAAATGTGTGTGAATAGGCCCCTATGTGCTTTGTTTATAGTGCCATATACCACACTTAAATAACATATGTTAATATTACACAAGTTATAAATCTTAATGAGTGTGCCTAGCCAGGATTCAAACGTGTGAGTGACATTCATATTTTATGCGACAGCCAAAGTAAGTGTTAACTCACAGCACTACCTTGCTGGCTGGCAAGACAAAGGACATCATATTGCTGCAACCTGTGTGAAGATGCCTTTTACTACAGCTTCCCATGACTTACTTTGTAGCCTCTGAGAAAGCCATGTATTCAAAGGTTGAAGTGGGCAGGATCTATGGTAAATGATACGCTCATGTTTTTTTTTAATTTTACCAAAAACAATTTCTATACTTTTTTCTAAAAACATAACTGTCCCTGTAGAGTTAATGTCGACCTTCGGCCGACTCTGACTGGTCTCTTATGCTATAAAGTCTGATGGAGCACCAGAGAGCTAAAGAAGAAACAACAAGCCTTTTTGCCAGAATGCTTGCTACCTGAAAGCAATGTAAACATGTAATTGGTTAATCAGCAAATGCAAAGGCTGTTTGGGAGCCAGTATAGGCTTTAATTGATGGGGGTCGCTTGAAGCTTCCTGGTGATAAGGATGAATTCTTAATGATAGGTAATATAAGGGTGTTACCATTTGAGTTCAGGAACGCATATCTTTAATGGACACTTACAAAAAATGTTTGCACTAAGTACAGTCTGATTGTGGATGACTAAAATATATATTTTGAAAACACTTGTTTTATCTTAAACACTAAGGGGCAGATTTATCAGCGAGTTGTGTCACCCTTGCTCCATGCAAAGGGGCACAAGAGCAACGCAACTACTACGTCAGATTTATCGAGCCACGCAAGTCCAACTTGCATGGCCCTCTGTGGGCTGGTAAGTCTAGAGTAACACAACACAGCGCAAATCGCTGTGTTGCGTTACTCTGTCCTAGGGAGGCGTTCCATAGGTGGAGCGTGGGTTTTCCCACTCATCCACCCATGGATTTTGTCTCATTCCGAGATTTACAATTATTGGTAGACCTGGGAATGCGTCAAAATGCTACGCCTCCCTGGGTGAGGTGTAATGAGGAGATATACTTTTCTTTCTCCTTATTGTTTTTCCTCTTTCTATGTGTGCTGCATTAGAACTCCATTTCTACGCATAAAAAGAGGAACATGCCTCAGAGGATTATTTTTGTGCAGGATGGAGTCCCTTCTCCTGCAACGCAGGCACCCTTGCACCTCAGTGCAAGGGTGCCTGCGTTGGCGCTAGGCAGCACATTGTGCTCAAGCACAAGGAAAGGACAGGAATGCTCCGTATCATGTTAAATAGGGTGCATTCCCGCCCTTTCAAGCAGCGCAGCAAGGTGGACCTTGCTGGGCTGCGTGAAATATTGATAAATCTGACCCTAAGGGCCTGATTTAGTGTTTGGCAGAAAAAAATGACGGATATCTTGCAAACCTTATTACAAGTGCATTATATCCTATGGCTTTTGTAATAAAGGAGACTGGATAGCCGCCACTTTTGTCACAGAGTAATCCGTCCGCGAAACTGTAAATCAGACGCTAAATCTTTTTGCACATTTTGCAGAAGCCTATCTATACGGTGTGCAATACAATTAGCAAAATAAGGACAAAGTATTTACTACTATCTGAGTATTTTTGATGAATACTCTGTTGAAGGCACAGTTATAATCTTATTAAACTTGGAATGGTGAATTCAGTTGTTGCACACTTGGATGCTGCAGTCAGTTCGAAATCAGAAATATCAAACACGTAATAAAACAAATGTTTGCCAGAGCCCTACCCTACCTGACTGGAATACACGCAATGTTGCGCATTTTGTGAATTCATTTTAGTAGGGGGTAGATTTACAAACGTTTTGCGCTGGGTTAGTGCCACAAAAGTGACGCTAACCAGCACAAAAGGTTTTTTCCTAGTGCAAAACTTGGTTTGAGCTGGAAAGTACCCTGAGAGTAACGCAAAGCAGCAAGAAGCACTGCTTTGGGTTACTTAGAGCCAAGGAGCATTACATGGGTGGGACATGGGCGTTCCCATGCTACCGCCCATGCCTTTTGATGCAAAACCCTATCTGCAAACAATAGTAGACAGGGTGTAGCGTCAAAAGTTAACGCCATTTGAAATGAGGCGTTAAGAGGAGAATTTTTTTTATTTCTCCTTTCTTTTCCAACTTTGCATGCGTACTGCACTGTACAGCACACATACAAAGTAGGAAATGTTCTAAAGCGTGTCTAAACCTAGTATTTTGTACAGGAAGTTTAGTCTTCCTGTACAAAACCTATGTTAGACACAGGCACACAACCTAGCCCTATGGCGCTAAGGTGTGCGCTTGGCGCAGGGCAGCTGAAATCAGGCCGGGCGCTAAGGAGAGGGGAGGAGAGAGCCATATCTCTGTGAATATGGTGCTCTCCAGCTGCCTCCCTGTCATGCAGCGCAGCATTTTTGGCTGGTGCGCTGCGTTCCATGACTTATTTGAAAATCTGGGCCTCAGACGTCAGAGCTACGAAGCACCGTCTCATCGCTCGGACATTTTGCTTCGACCTCTGCTTTGTCAATACACAAATATCAGAAACAATCCTGGCCTACAGATGGAGACAATTATGGCCAGAAATGGATCTAGAAAGGGCCTTCCTGCATAAAGGAGTTAAAGAGGGAGTTAAAGATCAACAGCTTGGGGCACACTTGCCTGGCAGAACATGTGGTGAGGGTGAAGAGGCCTGGGACTGGTGCAGGCATGTCAACAGAGGAAGTACATTTCCTTTCGAATATGCAATGCCGGCTTTGTCTTAGCCGTATCTCTCGATCAGAATCTTTCTGCTGATCCAGCTCTCATGGCCTCTGGGAACTCACAGTAAAAGGGCTCGTTTGCCTGAGCTAGATGGACCGATAACATTTATTGCCTTATCCACCTGGTTACTCTAGCAATCAGCATGCTGGAGGCTTTTTCTATGAGTAGCTTAGAGCACTTGGTACAGCCATGCTATGGATGTTTGTTTACCATGTTTCTTGGTGTGAAACAGAATGCAAAGAGACAGGAACATGAGGCCTTCAGTATAGTAGGTCTTTCTACCATTACACAATGGATGGTGGTCACTGATAGAAGCTATTGTGGCAGAATCCTCGCTGTTAAGAGCTTGCGCAAGGTATCACTTGCAAGGTGATGCAAATGACCCATATTGATCACCAGTGAATAACGCCAGATTAGCACTATTTTATTGGTATGCATGGCTTCAATAGGAAGCGTCTAACATTTACACCAGATTCTAAGGGCCATATTTACAAGGGCATTGTGCCACAGGACTGTCACTTTTAATGACGTTTCTGTGGCGCTTTCAAAAGCAGGTAAAACATTAGGGATTTACTACTCCACACTCACACGTGCATACATAACCAGATTAAGGTAGCCACTACATTATGGGGTTCTTGGCTATAGCGGGACATTATCTCTGCAGCAGGTGCAGTGCACGCCCCTTTATGTTAGTTATGTACTAAGAGACCATAGCATATTAGGACACATACTAATTGCGACACAAACTACATGATTCATATGCTCACATGCTCTTATGGTCTCTGCAACATAGGCATTTAATCCAGGAAAATCTACACACAAATTGAGGAACATAGAAGCAACATCAGATGCCAATGTCATAACACCAGAATGAGTGCCCATGTTTTGGTGCTCACACACAGTGTGAATGACATCAAATGGGTCATGGGAGAGAAGATTATTAACAGCAATGACAGTATTCCCACTCGAAGGCTACTAGTGAAAGAACAAAGATGGAAGTATTGCCTCAAGACTCACATCTATGCGTTGAACAAAGAGATATCATGGTCCCCCGTGTTTCAACATTATGACATGACCTTCTGCACATCTTCAGTCATGACACAGCCCCTCGGCTGTGACAATAACCAGATGCACATACAATGTTTAGTACAAAACCTTCACTTAAGCTTTCTGGCAAACTCCATTTTAAATTATTAAATGTGATATCTTCTACCATGGGACATAACCCACCTTTCTTTAACAAATCTACATCTATCAGCGCTCCGTTGAACGTTATAATAGGTTCTTATAAGCTCCTGCTGGTATAAACATAGAAGGGATTGAGATACCCACTGAATGTATGGACAGCGGCAGCCCCAGGACCCCTTCGGTTACCTCTTTTCATGTTGAAATGGTCCTGGGTATCTATACAGGACAAGCACAGAAGGTATTGAGCTACGTGACCATTTATTTGTTTTTCTGCAGCCCCGGATTTTTTATGGCTACCTCTTTACTTTATTTTCATGGAGATTGAAATTACATACATTAATTACACTTCACAAAATTACTATCAGATAATATATGTAGTTATGACATAGTTCACCTCGTTGTATTAGACGATTCCACAAGACAGCGCTGTTCCCGCACATTAGACTCTCATATGAGTCCTACTGCGCCCAGTCTTCATGGGTACTTATGCATCACCTACATGTGATGTCATGATGTTCCATCATCATGCACAGGATGCTGATGTGGCCTCCTCGAGCGTGGGCTGCCGTGCACTTTAAGGACAGACCCATAACTTCACAAAAACAAGCACGGGCACCACTAGGACGGAAGCAGAGCTATGGGTAGTGTAGGCAGACGGGACACCAACTTTGGAAGAGAGGAACCAGGTTTGAGTCTTGGCGTCACCTCAACAGCCTGTGGTTCTGGGCAAATCACTTCATCTCCCCTGCCGTAAAAATGAATGTGAAGTTGTGCAATGTAACTAGTTCTCAAGTAAAGCGTCACATACATTCTGTTCAGGTCTATGTGGCGTTATTTATAAATGCAAAAAAAGGAAATAGTACCTCAATTGTGGCGGAGGGAGACTAATTAAGTTAAATTAATCTGTACTTCGGCCGTCCTTCACACAGAGACAAGGAAGTGACGGCATCCCAAGGGCTACCGAATAAGAAGGTAGCAAACAAGAGTGATAATGGTGCTAACAAATAGAAAGTGATAGGCGGGCTAAAAGTGCTTTTTTTGTAGAGTTCTCAGATACAATAGATCGGCGCCAAAGCGACAGCGCATGCGCGGCCTGCAAGCTCGACTTAAAACACAGCTGCAGGAGTGTGAAGGAAGGCAGAGAAGCTGGCAGGGGCTGCTTAAGGATGGCAGGTGATGGATTTTTTCACATTTAGGTCAGGGAGAAGATGCCATGTTATGTATGGCTCCCTCTTTACTCCTCTGCCACGTGCAGCAGTTGAAAGCAGGGGCAGATGATTTTGAGGGCCATACATAACATCAAATTATAGATGGGTCTAAAGTGAATTACGGAGATGTTTTTCACCTTTGCTCTCATTGCCAATTTGATGTCTCTCAGGACCCCTCATTGAAAAACATCCCTGTAATACACTCTTACCCATCTATAATTCTATATCTCATTCACTGGGAAGATGCAGGCCATAGTAAAGCAAGCCATTTTCTGGTCAAGTTATTGGCTGTTGGGGAGGGGTTAATGGCTTTATTCCTGACAATTGGCAGCATGTAGGGCGATTTCAGGTGCCCAAACCCGAGAGGTTGAAACTGCATGACTACCAGTAGGGGCAGAAATGTCTGGATGTATGGGTAAATGGTTGGCTCAGCCCTGTTCTGCCTGCCTGTGCAGAGAGGGGTTATTTTTCTATTACCTCTTGGATTGGGCATTACCACCCAACTGGTCAAAATAATGCCTACTTTGATGTGCAGGATTTCTATATGTTATGAATGGCTCTCACTGAGCGACAGTAGAATAGCAGATTCTAAATCTGGTAACTCACTGCTATGCTCCCCACTGTGGCTACTCATAAATGAATTCCAGGCTGCTCTGACAGGGCTCTTTGTGAGTCTGCCATTGCACCACTGGCTTTCTGCAGCTTTAGGCAGAGAGGGGAGGAGAAAGGAAGGCACAGAGCATGTTGAAGGTGGGTGGCAGGAGACTAGGTATTATTAAGGGTGGTGTGACTGGGTGACAGAACACCAGCTTTTTTTTATTGGGGTGGAAAGGCGGTGGTATATGCTAAGAGTGGTGATGGTCGGGAGCAAGACACCAGTTACATTTCTTTTTAGGTTTTGTATGTGAGTTAATGTGGTATTCTGTATGTAGGTATTAGTGATGCAAGCATCAGAACACTAACAGTAGTTTGTGATCTAATGGAACCTGTGAGGGGTATACTTTGAATAAGGCAATTAGTGGAAAGTATTCCTGAAGGTGATGCAGTGGCTGAGGAGTTTGCTGTTTATAAACCACTTCAAGCTGTGCCTGCTGTGTCCAAGTGATGGAATATCCCACTTTTCTACAGTGGCGACGAGCTGCTGCCTGCATTCAACCCACACATGATACCTTAGCACCTAACAGGAGCTGCGCTTCTCAAGTGCACTTCTGCATGCCTGTGACTCATGTGGATTTCAGCCTCCAACTCATTCACAATTAATCTACAATTGGCAAGCCTCTGTGGATTGCTGTTCCAATGGATTGAGAGTGGATCTACTTTTTATCTTAAGTGCCATCCTGCATTGCAACATATAAACTAAGCGGCATATTTATGAACATTTCATGCAGCGCAGCAAGCCGCCTCAATGTGCTGTGCTGCACTGTGTGAAAGGGAAAGGTCAGGAATGCACCGTATTTAACCATGATACATCACATTCCTGTTGTTTCCTTGCACTGCAATGTGCTGCCTAGCTCCAATGCAGGCACCCTTGCGACGTGGTGCAAGGGTGCCTGCTTTGCAGTCAGGATTGTTTTTGTGCAGGAAGGGGCATCTTCCTGCACAAAAACAATCCTCTGAGGCATCTTCCTCTTTCTATGTGTGCTGCAGAATGCAGCACACATAGAAAGAGGAAAATACGAGGAGAGATAAAGATATTTCTCCGTGTTGTGCCTCACCTGGGGAGGTGTTGCATTTTGACTCTTCCTAGGTCTACCACTAATGGTACACCTGGCAATGTGCCAAAATCTATGGGTGGATGCGTGGGAACACCCACGATCCACCCATTGTGTTGTGGTACTCTAGATTTATCAAGCCACGCAGGGTGGCTTTGCGTGGCTTGATAAATATGACTTAGTAGTCGCGTCGCCCTTGTGTCCCCTTGTGTAGCGCAAGGGTAACACAACTTGTGGATAAATTTGTCCCTAAGTGCTGTGGTGGATGACCTCTTAGAGAGCATGACTGGAAACCAAAAGCAACCCTGGCAAAAATGCTCAAACCAGCCCGCTCGCTTTGTATAATTATGCAATCTCTCTCTTTCCATTCATACATTCTCTCTCTCTCTCTCTCTCTCTCTCTATCCTCTCTATCTTCTCCCTCTCTGATCACTTTCTCTCAACCTTCCCCCACCCTCACTCCCTTCATTTCTGTCTCTCATGAATCCTCCCCGTGCCTGCTACAATTAACCTTGAGGAGCTGGGGAAAGTGAAGGAGCAACCATGGGATTTCAAAAACGGCCTCCAAAGTCTCCAGTCCACAGGGGAAATTCCCGGTGGAATAAAAGGCCTGTTTGGCCCTGACTGGTTAGCAGTTTCTGACTTCGCTGACAACATAAATGACCTTGATCCTGATGAATTTTTTATGACTGGTGCATTTTATGTGTTGAGGTTACCCGTGAGTCCAAAGCATAATATTGGGTTTTCCACATGAGATTCTCTATGATTGCACACACCATCAGTCAAAAGAAACGCTTACAGAGCCCCTCCTCTTCATCCATTGCGAGGGAGCATGCTCAAGTTGGAACTTGCCTCAGCATGTCCTCATGGTAAACCGACGCAAGGGTTTCCAAGGCAACTCACAGATACAATGGCACGTGTTACAGGGTGCTACCATCTCAGTGGTCTCTTACAGTAATTGCACAGCAAAAGACTGTTGCCAAAATGACACTGAAGGAGCAAAATAAAGACATACATATGTATACTACGGAGGGCATTTGAGAATTGTTCCAGTCAAATTATTGGAGCAGGGAGTGCAGAATCAGTACTGCTTATAGGACACATTTCAAGAGGCTCCCATTTGGGAATTTCGTACAAGTTGAATAAGCAAGTGGTACTGTTACAGGAGAAGAAATTAGTGTAGTAAATGTTTTTTCATGAAGGATTCTCAAGTAGCATAGTATCGAAACTGTGTGAGGAGGATTGACTTTAGGAAGGCTTTTCTCACTAAATATTCCTTTCGAGGTATATCTCGGGTAATATTCCGACAGCTGGTGGGTGGAGTCTCGGACGCCAATTTGGGCATTGGTGAGGGTGCCTCCAGTGCCAATTCAGGCATCAGTGAGTGAAGAGTAATAGTTATTCTTTTGTACTGACTGTCTCACTTAATTGACATCATTGTTCGCTGATCACGCTCACAGTTTGGTCACATTTATGTACACAGTCTACATGTCTTATTTAGAGTGACTCTCAGGCTGAAGAAAATGTTAGTTAGAGGACTGAACAGAATTGGGAATTAATCAAGATCTTTATATTACAGGTTGTTCTATTGTGTAGTTAATCATACAGAATGTCACAGCAACTCCATTTTTAAACTTTGCCGGAGACCTAAGCATAAAATGGGCTGAGTGAAAAAAGCTTTTCGGCATTATGCCAGAGTCTGAGAACCATTGCTGAGTGGAGAAAAAAACTTTATTGGTATAGTACTTGGAACCAGAGGGTCAGAAAATCTATTCTCATCTTCCTGAACTATCTAATATCTAATGAAGAAGCTGCAGGACTCAATGAAAAAACGTGATCTCCAGTATCCTTCTAAGGGGAGAACTATCATTGAGAGGCACTGCATTGGGAAGAAAGTAAAGAAATCTGCTAGAGAGTCTATTGAAAGCTATGTAACAGATCTACACAAATTAGTATCTTCATATAAATTTGGAGGTTCACATGAGGAGAGAATTAGGGATGAACGTATGCTTGGTGGCAACATAGAAAAGGTCAAAGATGAAATTTTGCAGAATAATGATCCAATTTAGATGAGGTATTGGCTAAAAAAAGAACACTCAATGCCCATATTTAAAAGATTAAGAAAGACAGCATAAAGGTGGAGAGAGGGCTGAAAATTAAGCAAAAAATTGTATACCAAGGTCATGTGAGAGAGTGTCAATGAAAGTGTTTTAGGTGCGCCAATACAGGCCATATGGCAAACAACAAAGAAAGTGGTGGGCAAAATGTGTAGAAAGAAAGGGCACCATTTCAAGAATTGTAGAAGCAAGACCTTAGAGGGATAGGTCAGAGAGATTGAAATAGGGAGCAAACCCTCTTCTATGGAATTGAAATGTGAGAGATAGTTTTGCAGATAAATAGTGAATGGAAAGAGAGTTCTATTATTTTGGTAAAAGTGTAAGAAGCTGAAGTTCACATGTTATTTCATTCTGGGACAAATATAACTTTGATGTCCAAAGATTTTACATAAATGGCTTAAAAAGGAATATGAAGCTCTTATAAACCTAATATCAGGCCACTTGCCTACGATGGTGAACTGTTAGAAGGGTATTTTGTAGGAATACTACAATATAAAGGAAGATACACCTCAGGGAAAGTATATGTGTCTACTAAGGGAGACAGCATTTTGTGTTAGTTCCACCAGAAAAACCTAGGACTTATGTTGGGTCCAACAACACTCCTCTAATAATTTTAAAGGGTGTGATGAAGGTAAACAGTATGGGACATGAGAATGAAGTCACTCAAAAGTTACAAAGAGATCTTCCTGAGGTCTTCCAAGAGATGTTGAGGTATTTAAGAGTTATGTTCACCAAATTCACTTGAGGGGAGAGAACACAGAGACCCAATAACTGTAAGACAGGTCATGAGTGGATATGTATCCTATGCCTAACATTTCTCAAATGCTGTTATTGCTTAGAGGTGCATACATTTCCACCACATTGGACCTCATGTCAGCATGCCACCAGATAAAGCTGCATGAACAATCAAAAGATCTGACTGTCTTCTCGCATCTTTTAGAACTTTAAGGAAAGATAGAATACCATTTGGCCAAATATTGGCAGCGGATGTGTTTCAGAGGACCATACAGAGGGTAACAAAAGGGGTCGCTGATGTGACAATATATCAGGATGACCTTTCTATGTATGGATGCAAGGAGGAAGAACATAATGAAAGACTAAGAGAAGTGTTGTGCTGACTCAGGGAAAATGGATCAACTGTAAAATGTGGGTCATAAGATTACAGGTGAGGGCATTAGGCCTAAAGAGGGTTGGTGATGACCATTTTAGAGCTAGCCTCACTGGTGAATGAAGAAAGGTTTATGACATTTCCTACTATGAAAGAGTATTATAATACATTTGCACCAGATTTTTGCAGATAAAACTAGGAGCATGAGGAGTCTTTTGAAGAAGGGAGTAAAGTTTCCATGGGCTTCAGAGTCTGAGGATGAATTTGTGATCTAAAAAGAAAGCTTGGCATGCACTTCTAATCTAGAAAGTTTTGATCTATGATTACCAAAGTGAGCCTAAATGGGTTGGCAGCAGTATTGTGGGAGAATCAGAGAGAACCATCATATTTGTATTGCATTGTTTGAAAGCACCAGAACTGAAATAGCTGGCCATAGAAAAAGAAGCTCTAGTAATTTCCTAGACTTTGAGGAAACATGATGTTCTTTAAAGTAAACACTGATGACAAATCACTTGAGGAGGTATTTACTAAGAAGGGCAAATATTTTGTTTCCGGTAGGATAACCAAGTGGGTGATTTGGTTGAAAGAGTTTAACTACCATGTTAAGTACATTCCAGGAGCCAAGAACTGTTTACCAAGGTGTGTTTCCAATAAAATAGTAGGGGAGACTGATGAAGAAGGAGATGAGTTGAAAGAGTACAACATGTGTGAAATTTCAGAAGGAATTTTGAGTGAAGATAAGTGGAAAGGAAAAGTTGCTGATGATGTGGTTCTACAAGAAGTGTTGGAATTCATTATGGATGTTTGGAAAAATACAGCAGAGTGCAGTGAGGAGTGTAGGAAATTTTGGAGTGTTAAGGATGATCTTGTGGAAGAAGAGGGGCTGGTTTCCAAGGGCGCAAAATTGATTACTCCTTAGGTGAATTGACAAAGCTGGCGCATCAAGAGCACCAGACTATAACTAAGGTTAAAAAGAGAATGAGATTGCGGTATTGATGGCAGGGCATTTGCGTTCAATCTGAAAGAGCAGTTAAGGATTATGTAGAATGTTTGCACAGTGATATAGTTCACAAACCATGCATGCAACCCATGGTAGACTGAAGAGTACAGGAGTGACCTTGGGCAGATGTAGCGCCTGGCATCTTGATTCCATTACACAGTCAAGGCAGTCAATGCTATGTGTTAGTTTTGATTGAGTTGTTTTCCAGGTGGTCTAAAATATGTATTACAAATGGCATTGAAACTAGGCATGTATCTACATTTTTTAGGGATGTGTTTAGCAGAGAGGGAACCCAATACGATGTGGAGAGATAATGGAATTCAGCATATGTTGAGTGAGATGCATTTATTTTTAAAAAGGGAGTAATTGTACACAAAACATTGTCCCCACTACTATCTTAATGCCAATTTGATGTTTGAGAAATGCAACAGAGTGGTAAAGGAAGTCATAATAGTTGTGAAAACCAGTGGGAAGAATTGGCAAGAAAATGTATTAATGAGAATTAATGTGTATAGACTTACTCCGCATTCCACAACTGGTAAGATACCCCTCAAATTGTTCAGAGGTAGTAGACCTGGTATCATGGTGTTTTTCACCTGGCTTAACAATAGGGCTGCAGAAACAAATGTTGGTGATGACTGGAGGAACAAAGAGATAAGCAAAATGTGGGGAAGAAAGTTGTGGTACAATGACAAGAAAACATCCAAAAGAACAGTTGTGTGCTTGGGAGTTTCGATCAAGATCAAAAGTTCTTGATGCAGAGATCATGGCTCTAAGACTTTTAAACCAATTAGAGTCATCAAACTGTTTACCAAAGACACGAAGACTGAAGAATCGAGGATTTGGAACTTAAATATAGTGGTGGTGGTGAAAAGGAATGAAAATTGTGAGTTGGAGGGAGGCAAGACGTATGACAGATTGAAATAGGTTCCTAAATCTGTGACAAAGTGTGGTGTATATTTGAAAGAGGAAATGGATGGGAGCTTGAGTGTGAGAAAAGCAACAGAGAAGTGAAGCTGCCCAGATACTTGCTGGTGTAGAAGAAATAGTTTTGTAAACTCACTCAACTCTAGCTTTCAATATGTTTTTCCTCAGCATTTATATGAATAATTTTCAAGTCAAAATCTCAGTTAAGCCTTCATTGTTTTTAGTATGGCTATATGTATAATTTTCAAGTTAGAATTCTATTAAGCCTTTTCATTATTTTAATTTGGTATAGGGATGATGTACAATGAGTAGATTGTGGAATGGATGGACTAATATTATGTGTTCTGGTAAGAAGAAAGATTATGGCAATCTGCGTTTGGGCATCAGTGATGCAAGCACCAGAAAACCAACAGGACAGTTTGTGATGTAATGGTACCTGTGAGGGGCATCATTGAATAAGACAGTTAGTGAAGAGTTTGCCCTAAAGATGATTTGGTGGTTGAGGCAATTTATTGTGAATAAAACTAAAGTTACCACTTCAAGCTGTGCCTACTTCTTCCATTTGAGAGAATGTTCCACTTTTATACAGTTCATTATTTCAGAAGGTGACATGAGAGGGTGGCAAGATGGCAGGTATTCTTTGTTTTGAGGTGGGAGGGCCTGACGGCAGAGGATGGTGGGGGTTGGTGGCAAGACACAAGGCTTAACAAGGTTCAGGGGGCTGAAGGAGGTTAGTATACGTTGTGTACAGCTCACCAAGACTCCTCTACTTCTGCAGAGATGTTAAAAGCTGAGGCAGAATGATTTGGGTGGGCCATACATAACATAAAATTACAAATAGGAAACACTGAATAATGGTGATGTTTCATCTTGGGATTCTGATTGGCATCATAGACAACTCAAGCTTTGCTCTCATTGTCCATTTGATGCCACTCAGAACCCTTCAATGAAAAATATCCCAGTATTCACTGCTAGTCATGTAGAATTATGCATATATGTTATGAGGGCCTGCAACTGATCAGGCTTTGACCTCACTGCCCACATTTACAGAAGCGGCTCTGCCTGTGACACCATCCCAGTAGCAAAATGAGTTGTATGTGTTAATATGCTACAGGTCAAGCTTTTAATTGTGAACTGGTACTACAATATTTTTAACCAAAACAACTGTCAGGTTATTGAGGCTCTGCGGGCAGAAATTAACGAAACCTCTGAGAAATGGCAACCATTATGCATTCTTTGGGTAGGTGATTTTAATTGTTCTTCCTGCCCACATAGCTCTAACTATGCTTGTGGGTTGCTAAACACAGAGGGGCAGCCCCTCCCGCACTTTATCCATACCCCCCCAGGGTGAGGCCCTAAACTCCATTATTATGGAAAACGATTTGGTCCTCATTAATGAGTTAGCTAGTAATTGCCTAATACAGTGTCCCACCTTTGTTGGAGGGGGTAGGGAAAGCTTTATTGATTTTATGTTTATTTCACGGAAGTTCTTACCGCTTGTTGAAGATTTCGAGGTGGAGCCAAATAATGCAAGTGATCACAATCCCCTCATAGCGACTTTTAGTATAATAGCTCAGTCTGGGAAAGTTGATGACTGCTCTATACATTTTAATCCTAATAAAGGGGTAAGACTCAACTGGAATAAAGTAAACCCATCTGAATTTGAGGCAAAAACCGTTATAGCCAATTATGACTCAATCATGAGGTGTCTACATCATGGATCGCCCCCAGCTGAGATCATCTGTGACTTTGAACTGATATGTTCAGATATAGCAAAAAACCTGACCAAATCGACCAAGGTCAGGAATCTCCCGGTGACAAGGTGGTTTTATGACGCTTGCTCAAAAGCTCAAAAAACACTAAAAACGGCTCTCCACGCTAATCCACGTGACTGGGCACAAATTAAAAACGCCAGGAAGATTTATAAAACCATAGTTAAGCAGAGGAAGGTAGAATTAAGATCATTAGCCTGGGATGACTTGGAGAGACCCAGCTCCCTCAAAGACTCCAAAAGCTTCTGGGATGTTATAAATCGTCCTTTTTTCACCGAAGAGGTGAGGAAGATAGATTCCTTGATCCTAGGGGATGTTTGGGAAACTCACTTCTCGGCTATATTTAATCCTTATGGCCGCCATCCCGAAGCTTCAAGTGGGGATTTGCCCTTAAACTTAACCTCTGCTTCCAAGTTAAGCTCATCTATCTCAGTGGCAGAGGTTGAGGAAGCCTTAGCTAAAGGAGTTTGCATGAAAGCGCCAGGCCCGGATGGAGTCCCTTTAGATCTTTTTAAAAGTAATCCCCAGCTATGGGCTCCATTGTTGACCAATGTTTTTAAAGCAGTGGTTACTGGCCCTATCCCAGTATCCTGGAGAGAGGCTGTTGTTGTCCCTGTATTCAAGAAAGGTAATCGAAGTGACCCTGCCTGCTACAGGCCAATCTCCCTTATTGATGCCACGGCAAAGCTGCTGGGGAGGGTCGTCCTTGCCCGACTTGAAACCTGGGCGACAGACAATGGAGTGATGGCAAGAACGCAGTATGGCTTCAGGAGAGGGATGGGCACTATTGAACAGTGTCTTAATTTGTCACTGGTTATGGGCAAGTACATGAGGGTCAGGAAGGGACCTATCCACCTGGCATTCATGGACTTGTCGAGTGCTTTTGACACTGTAAATCGGGAGAAGTTGTGGGCTCTTATGGGGAACATGGGAGTGGAGGAGGCTTTGATTTCTCTTCTTCGCAGGCTCCATGCATCGACCTCTGTCGTTATAAGATATGGCCCCCAAGGGGAAAAAACTAGGCCCATAGCCTCCACGGAAGGTGTACGGCAGGGATGTATCTTGGCCTCCTTTCTTTTTTTAATTTACACCAATGGATTAGAGGCCTTTTTAATAGATAAAGAAATTGATTGTCCGCGCATTGGTGGCACACAGGTACCGCTACTCTCCTACGCGGATGACACCGTGTTAATGGCCCTGACAGCAATTGGCCTCCAAAAACTGCTTAACGCATTCACAGATTTTATGCTGGCACTTGATTTAAAAGTGAATTTTATAAGATCGTATATCATGGTGTGTGGCCCTAAATGGACAAAAACAAGGAAATACATGGTGGGAGACAAGAGAATTGATAAACTGAACAATTTTAATTATTTAGGGAATGTCTTTAATAATAGGTTGAGTTGGGATCCGCTCATTACTGCAAGGGTGCAACAAGCGAAAAGGGTAGTTGAGGGGCTTTTCCGCTTTGCCAGAAAGCTGGGCCATAAGCCAGTGACTGAGCTGGTTACACTTTACAAAACCAAATGAGTGCCTGTTGTAACATATGAAAATCTCTTGACTGGGGGAGAATGTCTGAATCTTTCAGCATTCCGTCCATCATATGTTGCAGATACACTTTTCGCCCTAAGTGGGATGGGCATGCCCAGACGTGGGTCCCTTGCTCACTGTGCCACTGGATTCAAGCTAGCCTGGCTGATGAAGGGTGACATACCCTGAAACCGGTCCCAGGATGCTTGTTTCCGGTCCAGGGAGGACCTGGCTTGGCAGTTCGGTCTGGACTGTTCCCATGAGGCACAGGGTTAAGACTGATTTGCATATGGCTGGGTCCAAACTGGGGTGGCGTAGTGGGCAAAAGAACATAGTGGGCAAAAGAACGATGGATTTAACCCAGATCTGTTGACTGGGGGAGAATGTCTGAATCTTTCAGCATTCCGTCCATCATATGTTGCAGATACACTTTTCGCCCTAAGTGGGATGGGTATGCCCAGACGTGGGTCCCTTGCTCACTGTGCCACTGGATTCAAGCTAGCCTGGCTGATGAAGGGAGACATACCCTGAAACTGGTCCCAGGATGCTTGTTTCCGGTCCAGGGAGGACCTGGCTTGGCAGTTCGGTCTGGACTGTTCCCATGAGGCACAGGGTCAAGACTGATTTGCATATGGCTGGGTCCAAACTGGGGTGGCGTAGTGGGCAAAAGAACGATGGATTTAGCCCAGATCTCTTGACTGGGGGAGAATGTCTGAATCTTTCAGCATTCCGTCCATCAAATGTTGCAGATACACTTGTTGTAACATATGGGGCAGGAGTGTGGGGATACCATAACAGCCGACAGCTTCAAGTTATGGAAAACAAATTCACTAAAACACTATTGATGACCCCAAACAGTGCCCCCACGATCTTCTGTCATCAAGAGCTGGGGCTTGACTTCGCAGAGGATCGTATAGACATTGCCCCCCTGTTATTATGGGCTAAAATCTGGCTGTCCGAAGAGTTAGTGTTTTCCAGAGAGGTTATTAAAGATTGTATCAATCTTGATGGAGCACTTTCTATCCCTTGGCTCCGATTCGTAAAGGATAGGTTCTATAAGCTAGGTTTGGGACATTGTTTTGATTGTCCAGACAGCATCCCTGAAAATGCCAAAAACATCATAAAAGAGGTACATTCTACAGGGGCGAAGATATCCCGCTCTCACCCTGATGTAACAGGCCGCCTTTGTTTATCCCCGAATCAACAGCAATTTTATTTAACATTTACTATAAATGTACAGACTCGATTTTATCTAACTAGATTTTGCTTACTTACCCTGCACTTTTTGGTGGCTTTCCCAAAACAATCGGGGTGGGAAGATAAATTGGAGCAGTGCCCCTGTGATAATTTGGCAGCTCAGAGCACTGTGCACTTTATGCTATTCTGCCCCCTCTATAAAGAACCAAGAGGAAGATTTTTAGTCCCGATTTTAAAAGAAATTAGGCCGTGTTCTTATATTGAAGGTTTTTATTATCTTTTTTCTTTGGCCACTTATGATATATGCACTAGGGTTTCCAACTACATTAAAGTTGCTATGGCTATTAGGAAACGGTATTAGGCATTGTTACTGAACCCGACTAGTGTAACCCTCTACCACACAAACCTAAGTATTGATGTATTTTTATGGAGGGAGCTGCATGTCGTAATGGTGATAAGTGCCTCGTAATATAGATTGTATTTTTATTAGAAGATTGTTTTAAGGTGTATTTTTTCTCCCTTTCTTCGTAATGAATTGGTGTGTTTGAACTGTTTATTACGCTGTTTTCTATATAGATCACTGGAACAATAATTTTGTTATGATGATTTTATGAACTTTTATGGTCTTCTTTTGAAACCGAATAAAGTTACTTTGAATTGAATTGAATTGAATAAGACAGTTAGTGAAGAGTTTGCCCTAAAGATGGTTTAGTAGTTGAGGCAATTTATTGTGAATAAAACTAAAGTTACCACTTCAAGCTGTGCCTACTTCTTCCATTTGAGAGAATGTTCCACTTTTATACAGTTAGTTACTTCAGAAGGTGACATGAGAGGGTGGCAAGATGGCAGGTATTCTTTGTTTTGAGGTGGGAGGGCCTGACAGCAGAGAATTACCCCTCAAGGCTACCCTTCCCTGAACCCTAAATCCCCTCACAACCCTCTTATACTACACATCCCTGAACTCTAAAAACCCTGAGTCACCCTTTAATGCTACCCTGCCAGAACCCTAAAAAACCTTTACAACCTCTTAGCACTACCCTTCCTAACTGCCTAAAAGCCCCTAACTACTTCTTAACGGTATCCATCACTGAACCCTACTAACCACTTTCTACCCTGATTCCCAAAAACACTTTACTATTCCCCTTCCCCACCGTAAATGCTCCCTTCTACTTTAGCACGAGGCTGCTACGTTGCCCCTACTTCTAGTACACTTGCCTTTGCACTGTATGGTACAACATTTTTGTTTTTCTTTGTAGCTACAGCTTTTTTTCATTCTCGGGGGCTTATTTACAAGCCCCTTGCGCCGCCGGTGCACTTGTTTTGACGCACCGGCGGCGCAGTGTGCCGTCCTATATTTACAAGGCCACGCAAAGCCACCCTGCGTGGCTTCTCAAGGCCTTGTAAATACGGCCCCTTTTCATGCATCACTTTGCGTGAAAGGGACGTGCCATGGGTGTTGCTGTGGGTGTTCCCATGCAACACCCATGGATTCTGGCGCATTCCCAGATTTACAACATTTCGTAAACCTGGGAATGTGTCAGAATCCTACGCCTCCCCAGGGGAGGTGTAAGGAGGCGCAACGAGGAGAAATACTTTTATTTCTCCTCGTTTTTTTCTCTTTCTATGCGTGCTGCATTTTGCAGCACACATAGAAAGAGGAAAACACCATCAATGATTGTTTTTGTGGACGAAGTTCTTCCTTCCTGCACAAAAACAATCATCCCTGGAACACAGGCACCCTTGCACCATGGTGCAAGGGTGCCTGCGTTGGTGCATAGCAGCCAATTGTGCGCCAGCACAGGGGAAAGCACTGGGATGCGTCATCTTGGTGTAAATATGACGCATCCCTGTGCTTTAAAATGAACCTATGCGGCACAACAAAATGGCTTCGACGCTGCATCATTTTGTTGTAAATGAGGCCCTCACTTTTCAGTGGAGGACGTTTTTTCAATCTACTTTTTTCCTTACAATATTTTAATTGCAAAACTCAAGATGTGGTAGTTGGGTTTGCTATATTTACCTTGGCGTAACTTGTTGTGTGTAGTAGCTGTGTCCTCGGGCCCGTTCTGTGTGGTCTCGCGCCCCCTTGTCTCGTGATGTTCACCCATGGTCTCATGTCAGGTTTTATGTGGTGATTCCAGCGGCCTGGGTGAGCCATTGCGACCTGGGAGCTGAACATCCGCAGTGTCTTCTGCTGGGGGTCTATCTACAATAAAAATTCTTGGAGATATCACTGGTTCCTGTCGTCGCAGAGTGCAACATCTTCACACAAGACTATATGGAATTTTATTCTGTTCTGTTCAGAGATACTGTTTAGTTCAGTAGAAAACTTGAGTTGTTTTGAAAATAAATATGCCAAGCATGTGCCCAATTCATAGTATTCCATCCTTCAGGGCAGCAGAGGGCATTACCTTCCCCATCCTGGCCTGACCCAAAGCCACCCTGCAAAAATAACTATCGGCATATTTCAAGCCTTTCACGGGTTTCCTTTCATTTCATGTCGGTGTGGAATCTCGAGAGGTACTGCAGACGTCAGCCTGGCTTTACACCAGAGCATGACTTAGAGATGGCCGTTGCTTGACATTTCAAACAAGCTCCTTCTGTTTCGAGTTACTGGTCGTGCGCGCGGCCTGCAGCCTGGACGCTAAATACCTCGTTGAACGCGCAGATATTGAAGCCTTCCTGAGGGCTTATATTGCTGGCTGCTCATTTTTCACTCCATCCTCCAAACACTTGAGTCATTTTCGACAAATTTAGTGAGAGACATCTTTCTTTTACTTTACCTACCACAACTGAACGTTGGCACCAGATGGGTCCTACATTTCCCCTATTTTGTTTGGCGCTATACTTACGCTTGCAGACGTTATACATTAGAACAGGCTTCTCCAAAGAGTAGCTCGTGAGCTACTGGTGTCTGTCCTGCTACCTGTATGTAGCTCTCCTGTCTGCATCCCAGTCTCCTAAATTAGAACCTTTTGCTTTGTTGAATAAATATTCATGTGCTAAAATTGATTGTGTATTCAACACGAATACGTGTGTATTTTCAGAACTCATAAGCTAATTTTCGGAGAATAAAATGGAGGAATTTTCCAAATATATTTACAGCTGAGTTTTGAGTGACACATCATATGGGGCGACTTATAACTAATATTATTACTTTCGTGCCGGGGCACTGCAGCTGTGGCTGGCATGTATAGAGGTATTCCAAAATGACAAAGCCTTTCCTTACATTACAACCGGCAATACCGCCACAGCTGGTAATCTTGCATATGGTGGACACTGATGCAATCTTGTCTGATGTGGTCACTATCACAACTCTAATAATATTAGTGGCTCGCGATGATTTTCATTTAACATAAGTAGCTCTTATTAGACAAAAGGTTGGAGACCCCTGCATTAGATTCTATTGGCATAGCTGGCAAAGTTCAGGCTTTTTGTATTGATCATTCCCGTCGCTGCTCAGTGCTCTGTAGTGGCCACAGGGTAAAATGTCAGAACTGTATGAAATTCTGTAAATATATAAAGCTTCAAAATAATACTTATTATGACAGGGTATGACCTTGTATTGTGGTTTAATATTTATATAGCCATTGTCTTGGCTCAGAAGTGCTCTCCTAGGTGGGTGGGTAGGAGGCTATCCCGTTGTTACGTATAGTTGGATGAGTATATATTTATTGGGTGGTCTTTGTGGAAAGCTTTTGGTATACAGTGTAAAGCTCGGAGATATGCTGTGTACACCTGGATGAGAATGTGTTTATAATGTGCATTTTATGGAAAATTTGGAGTGTAATGCCTGAAGTTTGGAAAGATACTCCAGTCGTGTCGTGGTGAACTTAAACATTTTTACAGGGGATTTTTGGGCATAAACCCAATGATTTCTTTGAAACAATACATGGCAAATTCATAGCTATGGGGTGAACAATGGTAAGCACCTTATAGCGTTTGAGGACGTTTACAAATGTAAATCATTTTGAAGTGCACTCTGGGGAAAATATGTGGGTTTTCATACAGATCAAATGGCAGTAAGGGTGGGGCAAAATCAATCACATACTAGGCTACCTGACCCGTGAAGTATAACTAACATATACCATGCAATATATACAATACAAGCCATTTGTAGAGCGCACAGCTGCCTCCAAGGAGGTTTCCCGGCGCTAGAGGAAAGGTCAAGGCCAAAGAAAACCTAATAGCAGAGAGGCTAGATGCCCTCTAGGCAGAAATCATTTTTCTGAAGACAGCTTCAGAGGGGCTGCTGCGCAAGCCAAGAGGAAAAACATTCCACAACTTGGAGGCCATGAAAACGAACAATCTGACTCCTCTTTTGGCCTTGTGAATGCGAGGGAGTTGTAACAGTTTGGGGTTATTAGATCTCAGTGATCTCACATGGCAGTAGGGCTTAAATCGGCTCCTAAGATAGAGAGGTGCCTTGTGAGTATAGGCCCTAAAGGCAAAGATGAACACCTTGAATTAGATCTTCTTACTGACTCAGAGCCAATGAAGGTGTCGTAGGTGACTGGACAACGAAATGCAAAGAGGAATCTTCTGAATTAATCGTGCAGTGAAGTTTTGAATAGTTTAGAGGCGCTGGATTAGAAATGCAGGCAAACCGAAGTACAAGCTATTGCATAGTCCAACCGGGCCATAACCAAAGCATGGACTATCGTTCTACGAAAGTACTCGGGAATGAGATAAAGCATTCTTCTTAGAGACCTATGAGTGGCAAAACAGGTGGCAGATAGTGCCTTGATTTGGGGCTCAAAAGAAAGGTTTGAATCAAATTTCACTCCAAGAATTCTTACCATAGGTGCAAGGAGAAGAAGCTCCCAGTTCTGACGGCCACCGGATGCTAGATTCAGGAGAGTCCTTGGTGCCGAAGAAAAGAATCTCGGCTTTAGCTCAGTTAAGTTTTAAGCAGCTTACATTCATTCAATCAACTTCTGCCTGAAGGCAAAGCCTAAAGGACCTCAAGGTTATTGGTGTGTTTTCATGAAAAGCCAAAAGGAATTGGGTGTCATCTGCATAGGATACAACCCGCACACCCCATGACTCAACTAATTTCGCCAGTGGCTCCAGATAGACATCAAAAAAGGTGGGAATAAGCGCCGAGCTCTGGGGCATTCCACTCTCAAGTGGTTTAGATGAAGAGGTATAAGACAGCCTGGGAGTGATCACTGATGAAAGATTTTAACCATAGCAGAGCCTGGTCTCTGATTCCAATCCTTTTGAGTCTGTCAAGCAGAAAAGCATGGAAGACTGTATCGAATTCCGAGGACAGATCAAGTAACATTACCATAACAGGTGAATTCAGATCCAGATTTTCTTTTATGAACTGTAAAACCTTTAGCATGGCCGACTTGGTACTGTATCCAGCACGAAATCCTGATTGGGAATCATGCAGCAGATGATCGGATTCAAGGAAGTGAGATATCTGCCTATTAACATTTTTCTCCAAGAGTTTAGCAGTCGTAGGAAGGAGTGAGATTGGTCTAAAGTTGCTAAGGACCTTTGGGTCAGCCGACGTTTTTTTTAAAAGGGAAAGCAACAATGCTTGCTTCCGACTTGAAGGAACCAGCGCCAGGTCCATGGAGTCATTCATCAGCCTATTTATAATGGGGTTCACCATGGGAGCAGCAAATTTTAAAATGGCAGGGGGGCAAGGGTCCAGAGGGGAACCGAATTTGCATCTTGCAAGTTCTGCCGCAGACTCCTCTAAGGTATAAAATCAAGGGCCAGATGTATGACCCTTTCATTTAGCGCCTCGCAATTTGCGACTCATTGCGAGTCGCAAATTGCGAGGCGCTAAATAAAATATACAACAGTGTTATTACACTGTTTTGCGATTCTCAATGGGTCGCAAATTGCGAGGCTCATTAATATTAATGAGCCTCTCGCAATTTGTGAGCCCATTGGGAATGCCAGCCCTCCAAGGGATGGTGGCCTGCTGGGCTCAGCTGACCACCATGTCTGGGGCTGTTTTTTAATAAAGCAGCTTTTTTTTTTTTTAAATGCAGCCCGTTTTCCTTAAAGGAAAACGGGATGCATTTAAAAAAAAAAATGAAACGTTTTTGTTTCATTTTTTAAGGGCAGGCAGTGGTCCCTGGGACCACTGCCTGCCCTTAAAAAATATTTTTAGAGACAGTCACAAAGTGGAAGGGGTCCCTTCCAAATTGCGACTGCATTACCACCCTCTTGAAGAGGGTGGTAATGTGCGAGTGTTTTGCGACCGCAATTGCGGTCACAAAACATTCACACATAGCATTGCGGACGCAATTAGGAAGGGAACGCCCCTTCCTAATTGCGACTCGCAATTCCTAAATAGCCAGTCGCAAATAAATTGCGACTCGCTATTTAGGAATTGTACATGGCCAACAGTGATTTTGCATGGGCAAACGGGTTCGCAAACCCGTTTGCGCATGCAAAATCACGTCGTACATCTGGCCCCAAATCTACTAAGTAGAGGACCCGGGTGAGAGTTAGCCGTCAATCCTAGATCAGCGGGGCTCTGCACTTGAAACTGTTTCATAGATAGTTAGAATTTTCTTGAAAACGAAATCAGAGAGGTCCTCACATTATTCAATAGAAGGGGAAAGAGCGTTTCTTTTTTAAACAGCTCTCAGGGTTTATTAGCTGCCTCTCAGATGGAAAATGCAATGAAGGATTTTTGAGCCCTCCGAATAGCAGCGTGATAGCTTTTCAAAATGGCCTGGTAGATTGTTTTTGCCCCTTTATCATGATTGGACCTACATACCGATTTCTCTAACTTGAGAGTGTCTGAAAATGAAGGAGCAGATGGCTTGCTCTGTTTGAGGTATGGGATGTTAAAGGAGCAATGGTATCTAGTGCGTCGGCCAGTCAGTTATTGAAGCTGGACTCATCATGCTCCAAGTCCCCCGTCTCATAAAAGGGTGTGGACTGTAATGTCTCCACAAGATAGGAGTCTGAGATTTTATGCCATGGTCTGGAAGTAATCTTTGTCAGTCCTTGCACACCACAAGGAGCTGCAGAGAGACCACATTAAAATGAACCAAAATGTGGTCAGACCAAGTAAGCTTCAGAACAGATTTGACCAGGACTGTCAAGGGATTTGCTAAAACAAGATCAAGTGTATGACCTGCTTTGTGAGTGGGCAACTTAACTAGTTGTTCTGAGTTAAACCTTCCATTGAGGACGAAAAACGCTGCACAGGTCTGTTACTCAGATCGTCCACATGTAGGTTGAAATCACCCAATACCAAAAAATTGGCATGGAGAAGAGATATTGACTTAGCGCATCAGCTAATGACTATATGGAGGCAGTTGAAGAAAGGAGGAGAGCTTTGGGCACCGACACTCATTCTTTTACAAATGTAGCACTGGCTCCTAGTACATGACATTATTACTGGCCACTTAATTGTTTTCAGTGCTGACTGCCTAGCAGCTCTTCTGACATGCATTTAGGGAACCACTCATTTTGTTTTAATGCTGAGTGCTTGGCCGGCCCCTCTGATATGCCCTATGAGCTGCTCATTTGGTCTTCCCGCTACCTCGAGGAGAACAACATCCTGGACCCTTCCCAGTCCGGCTTCCGCAGCAACCACAGCACCAAAACCGCCCTCATCGCCGCCACCGATGACATCAGGACCCTGCTAGACAACGGAGAAACAGCAGCCCTCATCCTCCTGGACCTATCAGCCGCCTTCGACACGGTCTGCCACCACACACTACGAACACGCCTTCACGACGCTGGGATCCAAGAGAAGGCCCTGGACTGGACCACATCCTTCCTTTCCGGCAGAACACAAAGTGTCCGCCTCGCCCCCTTCCGATCCAAGGCCACCAAGATCATCTGCGGCGTACCCCAGGCTCCTCCCTCAGCCCAACGCTGTTCAACATCTACATGGCACCCCTCGCCCACGTCGCCCGACAGCACAACCTCAACATCATCTCCTACGCCGACGACACCCAGCTGATCCTCTCCCTCACCAAAGACCCTCACACCGCCAAAGCCCACCTCCACGAAGGAATGAAGGCCGTCGCCGAATGGATGAGGACCAGCCGCCTGAAGCTGAACTCGGACAAGACGGAGGTCCTCATCCTTGGTTCCAACCCTTCAGCCTGGGACGACTCCTAGTGGCCAACATCACTGGGAACAGCCCCGCCACCCACCGACCACGTACGCAACCTAGGGGTCATCCTCGACCCCACCCTCTCCATGACTAAGCAGGTCAACGCCGTTTCCTCATCCTGCTTCAACATCCTCCAAATGCTCCGCAGGATCTTCAAGTGGATCCCCACCGAAACAAGAAAAACAGTCACCCAGGCCCTCGTCACCAGCAGGCTGGACTACGGAAACGCCCTCTACGCAGGAACGACGGCTAAGCTCCTGAGACGGGCTGCAACGCATCCAGAACGCCTCTGCACGTCTTATCCTCGACATCCCCCGACGCAGCCACATCACACCCCACCTGAGAGACCTGCACTGGCTCCCTGTCAACAAGAGGATAACCTTCAAGCTCCTCACCCACGCACACAAAGCACTCCACAACTCCGGACCAGCCTACCTCAACAGACGACTCAGCTTCTACACCCCCACCCGCCAGCTCCGCTCGACCAGCCTCGCCCTCGCCACAGTCCCCCGCATCCGGAAAACGACCGCCGGCGGCAGATCCTTCTCCCACCTCGCCGCCAAGACCTGGAACACCCTCCCCACCAACCTCCAACAGACCCAAGACCTACTGGCCTTCAGAAGACTCCTCAAGACCTGGCTCTTCGATCAGTAGCAGCACCACCCCCCTCTTCCCCCAGCGCCTTGAGACCCTCGCGGGTATGTAGTGCGCTTTATAAGTGACATGATTGATTGATTGATTGATTCAGAGCACCCGGCATTATCATCATCACCATTAGCACTAACACCACCAACATGTCCTCCAATTTTTTAGCAACAAAATTATCCCCAACACCATCTCATTACCACATCACTATTACAACAAGCACCACCATGACCACCACGGCCAATTCCACCACCATTATCACCACCCCATTACAATATTGCCATGATAACCATTACTAGCACGTACACCATTACTGCCATCAACAGTACCACCACCACCATGGACTCCATCACCATTACCACCACCACAGCCATTAATACCACCACCACTGGCACCTTCAAACCACCACAATTACCACAACCAACATTACCATCACTGTTACCACCATTGCCACCACCAGTGTCACAACCACCACCATTCCCATTGTTTCCACCATTACTAGCACTGCCATGACCACCGCCACCGCCACAATTACCATTACCACCACCCTTACCACTACAAGTAGAACCAGATCCACTGCCATCATTACCACCACCACCACCACCATTACCACCACCACCATTGCAGCATTGCTATGATTACTATTGCTAGCACCACCACCATTGCTGCTATTCCCACACCACCACTGCCATTATCACCACCACTTTTACCACCATCACCATTACCACCACCAGCACAACATTATTCCCACCAACCCCCATTAACACTCCCACTGACATTGCCACCACCATCTCTATTACACGACCACATTTATCACAACCAACATTACCACCACCATTATCACCAATACCACAACTAGTACCAACCTCCCCACCACTACCACCATTGCCACTTTTACTGCCATTACAATCACCACGATTGCCATTGCCAACACCAACACTACTACCATTGCCATTAATACCAACTCCACCATTACCGTTACTCTTACCATTACCACTATCAACTTGATCACTACCTCCATCATTACCACACCCCTACCATTATCAATACCACCATCATGATTATCACCATTGCTACCACCAATATCAACACCATTACCATTATCACAACAACCATGAGCACCACTACGAACCACAGCTATCATCACCACAATTATTATCAACACTTTCATTAACAACATTATCACCATCAGTGCCACCACTACTCCCACCGTTACCAACATTAGCACCTTCCTCATTACTAGCACCAACATCATTCCCACAACCACCAACATTACCACCATCATATTTACCACCATCACCACCACCACTGCCATTAAAACCACCACCACTCTTATCACCAACATTACTACCACCACTACTACCACCACCAGTACCAGTGTGACTACCACCGCAATACACCATAAATAGCACCACCACCATTTCTACCATTACCACCATTACTGCCACTACCACCATTACTGTCATCAGTATTACCACCACCATAACCTCCACCCCCATTACCACTACCATTGCAATTATCACCAACACCACCCTCATTACTAACATCACCAGAATCACCAACACAATTACTACCACATCCACAATTATGAACACAATTGTCACTTCCATTATTATCACTATTACTGTGAACCCGTATTGCACTGATCACTATTACTACCACCAGTATTACTACATCAGTACAAATTACTCCCACCATTACCACATCACAATTATCATCATCACAATTACCAACACGCCATTTTCTCCATCATGATTACCAGCACCATTCCCACTACTACCACCACCATTACCACAATTACCACCACCACTGTAATTACCACCACCATTAAACCACCATGGGTACCATAATCTTCATTCTCAACACCATTCCCACCACCATCACAATTACTAACACCAGAACCAACACTACCATTATTACCACTATTCCCACCATCACTGTTATTAGCACTACCACTGTATTCCATCATATTCTTCGAGACTTACTAACCTTTAGTAAGAAGTAATCTTCTTCCCCTCTTGTGTTCTGTAAAGTTCTGTTTTCTGGGGAGTTTCCTCCTGTACACTTGTAAGGGGAAAGTAAAAAGGGCTAGAGATACATATCTGGAGTGGGTGCACCTCATGATCTGATTAACCTCTCATTTTGGCATCAGCTTTTCTGTAATGAAAGTAAAGAAACATTACCGTAATTAAAATATCATTGACAGCCTCATGGGTAAATATGATTAATGTCCCCACTTGTCACAGTACCTCACTTTTGGAAGAGGAAGCATGAAAGGTGAACATCACGGTGTACTATTATCTATAATTCAAGGGACAGTATTATTATACTTTCCGGTGGTATATCTGTTCAAACCTTATGCAACTTTTCTTGCAAAGTGTTACCGTGGCTTGTTGAGTATCATGACTGCACTCTATGTCTACACTGTTCTCATCTTCTTAGAATCCCTGTTGATATCACAGCTAGTTATTTCTAGCCTTCAATGACAACCCGTTGAATTCAAAGGTGAGTGGTTGACTCTTGTTTCTCAATTCCAATGTCACACAGGTACAGTATTTATCAGCATAGTTCAGTATCGAGGATGACCTATTACCTCACAGATGTTCAGTTGCTGTTTTATCGTACAGTTTACTACATGTGTCAGAACCCATTTGGGGCCACAAGTGGACACAGGGGCTATCAGGCTCCAAGTGATTGAGGAAGTCTCCCACTGGTGTCCTGTGAACTGTCCTACAATGGCTCTGCAATCTGAGCCAAGCACAACCATTTCTAGACATGACTCTCAGAGTGGGCAGGGCAAGCAGCTATAATCTTCCCAGAGAGGTAGTGTGGGGCACATGAGCTCAGAACTCAACAATCAGTCAACAGATAAAATAACTTCAATATCTAGCCCAGTTCTTGTCTTTTTAAAAATTAAGTACTTTCTAATCTCACAGCAGTACTAAATATTACACAATCCAGTGCACATGGCACTGATCCTCGTTACGATTCTCCCTTGTGGCGCTACACCCACTGATTCCTCTTATGCTAATCCCTCTCAGGAGACCCCCCCAGGAATCAGGCTCAGGTGCAGTTTTGTGGTGCCCCACAAAATAAATGTACATCCGGTGCATGTGTTGAGAAGTTCTTACCCTTGCTGGTATTGTGGGCAACAAGTTAGTCTCTCATGCTTATTCATTGTGGATTCTGCTGCCTTGCTGTCCTTCCATAGGCATGTGGTGATTGAAAACAATCTTAGGGGCTACAGAGGAGGCTAGGACAGTCTGCTTCTCGGTGCATGCTGCTGGGCTCAATTCAAGGGTAAGCGGTGGTCCTGGTGCTTGTGCACATGTGGGGATCCAGCTGCTGTGGTATATCAGGCCACGGAATAGGAGCTAGCCCCAACTGGGTTACTTGGCCAGCACCAAAGCAGGTACAGGCCCTGACTGGGCTGTCAGAGTCACCACAGCAGTTTCAGTCCTGATCAAACGAGGTGCAGTCACCACAGCAGTTGCAGCCTGAACGGGCCCGTCCAGTCATAATGGCAGTGGCAGACCCTATTGGACGAGCATAGTCATCACAGCTCTTTCAGTCTCCATTATGGTGGGTGCAGTCAACAAGGCAGTTCCAAAGTCCTTCCCTCTTTCTCTCAGCAGGCAGGTAGGCTTCTAGGTACTAAGCAGGCTCTTAGTTTCTCCACCATAAAGTGCAGACTTTAGGTGATGTTCTCTCCTCTCGGGAAACTGGCTGTCAGGCAGGCACCAACCCTGGTAAAACAGAAGTCTTTGGAGTACTCTGCAGAGAACTCCATTCCTTGGTCATGAAGGACTTGGAACCCAAAATTTGGTGGTCTTATTTTTATACACATTTTCCAGACAGAGTTGTGGATCCACTGTCTAAAACTTTAGAACCGGTATGGGGGTGGGGGGTTTCAATTGTCCTTTTCAGATTGCTCTCGAGACTCAGACTTTGTGTAAAAGTGATGCTTCTCACAAGTACCACTGTGGCTGTGAGGTCTCTGTTCCTGGCTGTCATCAGGCTTTTGGTAATCACACAGTGAAACCGGTCCCGGGTTGCTTGTGTTCTGGTTCAGAGAGGACCTGGCTTAGCAGTTTGGGCTGGAATGTTCCAATTGGAGGAGGGTCAAGACTAACTTGCATATGACAGGGTCCAAAATGAGGTGACATGGTGTGCAAAATAACGATGGATTGGGATGCGGTTCTGAGTAATTATCAGTGGTTGACATTAATTCAAGAATTCCATCCATCACTTTTTTGTATACTTTAGTGTGTCGCCCTAAGCGGGATAGGTACGCCCAGATGTGGGTTCCGTGCACACTGAGTCACTGGAATCAAGCTGTACCTGGCTGATGAGCTGATATCTATGGTGAAACTGATCCTGGTTTGCTTGTGTTCTGGTTCAGGAGGACCTGGCTTGGCAGTTTGGGCTGGACTGTTCCCATGAGGAGCAGGGTCAAGACTGAGTTGCATATGGCAGGATCCAAAATGAGGTGACATGTTGTGCAAAATAACGATGCATTGGGATGTGGCCCGAGTAATTACCCATGGCTGAGATTAATTCAAGAATTCAATCCATCACTTTTTTTTATATCCTTTCCATACATAACATCTGAGCGACCTTTTTTATCTTCACTACGTTCATCATCTTTATTTAGTTCATCTGTTGTCCCTGAAGATAAACTAGTCTTTCTGTTCTTTGGTCTTCTTCTGGTGAAAGAGATGAATTTGACCCCTTTCTGGGGGCTTTTCTGCATTTGTATGCTTTGTGGCATGAGATTGCGTTTATTGAAGGATACACCTCTTTGGTTGACATCTTTTTCTATTACTTGGCTATTGTGTTAACTAACTATATGCACTTCACTTTATCTGCTCTGGGATTGTTGTGTCATCTTTGTGTGTCTCTAGTTTTCATTTTGAATGTGGACATCTATGGGAAGGTGACATAATATGCATATTTATGATGTTATTTGTTTTTATTGGCCATCGTGTTTCATATCTTCCTTATGGTTTCAACCCTCCCTCTTCTTATATCACCCTTGGTACCGTCCCCGTGACAGTAATTGCCTTCTGTTTCCCTTTTATGGTATGGATGCTAACACCTTAGCAACGATTCTAAAGGTGACAGTTTGGCTCAGGGAAGAGAGACTGGACATTGGTGATGTCTTAAATGTTGGATTGAAAGGGGTTAGTCCTCATAATTCATTATAACAATGCTGTTTTAGTTCAGCATTCAACTTCATGGTCAACTATGGAAATAGACTATGTAGCAGACACAGGCCTGTGCGCATCCCTCAGTGAGAAAGGGATGAACGCAGCCCTTTTCTTGGCTGTACTCCTGACCCCATCCCTAAGAGTGCATTCGACCTGGGAGAAGATGCTTGTACACCTCGCAACCTGCTTCATAAATATTTTGCACAATTCCATTTGTGAATTTTTAGATGCCCGGATTGCACTTTTTTTGATCTGGCATTAGCCAATGTCTTTTGATTTTAATAAAGGTATATGTGCAATACATTTATAGGGTCCTCCAGCTAGCCCTCTTCATTCACTGGTCTGTTATTGTGTTCTTCACATTTTTCTTCCAACGACTACAACATGGGACATTGGGTCAGCCTACTTCAGCCATTTGCTGACTTCACTGTGAGTGACAGCATTTTGCCCTTTTACAAGGAGCACATAAGTGAGTTCCCTTCAGTGTGAGAGTACTATGGCAATGTGTACTTTTTGAGACCCAAAAATATTTTTGCTTTCAGCCGACGTTTTTTTTAGATTGATGTGGGCCGAGCAGCTCCCCTAACAATAAAGTTTTGCGAAAACAAAAAAAGTATTGACAAAGCCAAAAACCTGGCCAGACCAACTGGCTTTGCCAATGTTTGTTCTAATGTGTTCTCGTGCAGATTGGAACAATAGCTTTATGAAACAGGTCATAATGTCTCGGTTCATGCATTAGTTCCTTAAGGGATAGGTTATGTTAGTGTGGATTTCATTTGACTTTGAGAATATGAGATAAGAGAAATATATTACCATGTTTCTGGAAGCAAATTAAAATATTGGCTTAGATTTACTACCGTTTGCGCAGACGCACGCGTGGCACAATGCAATTTTGAGCTGTGCTGGTGGGGCTTTATAATGTGTACTAAATAGGTGCTATATTTTGCTTTATGTAGTGCCAACCGCACAAATCTTGTTTTTATGGCCCATTAATGTTAGACTAGTTTAGTCTCGCTTGTAGACTCTTCCGTGTATTCTTGTTATTGTGTGATTCTGTTATTCTTCTAATATTAATAGTATTAAAAACGAGCAAACACATTGACAGTGGAACCCTACAAAAAACTAGCACCTAACCTGCTATCCCCTACTTGCTATGCGAGGTGGATAAATGTATAGTTCCAAGATGGCGGTCACAAAACATCTATGTGACCTCTCCGCACTTCGGCAGCTTTGGGACACACCTGCCACAGCTGCTGCGAGTTTGCAATCAACCGCGGGCTTTAAATATGGATACACCAGGCAGTGTCAGTCTCTCCCGAGGACACCACGGAAGGAGGCGAGACGACGCTGCAGCGCTCTACACTTATTATGGTAGGTTTTACCGGCTGGGTTCTACGCGGTGGGACCAGGTTGTGTCGGACTCGTTCTGGTTGTTAAAGTAATTTTGACTGTGACTGTTAGGTGGGTAGGGGAGGAATCTTTCATTTTCATTTTTATTTCTGAGCCCAATTTCGAGCGTTCATGTGTAGTGTCGCGCTCTAGTCGTTACGCGTCCGCGTGATGACGTAGAGCGCGGCCGCCATTTTGGGGGCGCATTGAGCGCTGAGAGTAGAGCGGTCCGGACGCGTTTCCCGGCGCTCTCCTGTAACGAGTAAAATAAATAGTATTTACATACACAGTGTGCAGCTCCTTTATCTGGGTAGACCAGAACCTTACAGTGGCGACGAGACTGGGACCGAAGAAAAAAAAAAATAAGAGGAGCAACACAAGGACCCACCGAAGAACACAGCAAGGCAGGCCATGAGGACCACTGGCCAAGGGACGTCACACAGCAGGAGAGCGTGGCAGAGGACAGTACTACAGCAAGCAAGCACCCACGGAGCAGGTAGTCACAATCAGGGGAGCGTACACAGCCCACAATAAAGGAGGGAAAGAACATATTAGTAGGCTCAACGTCACCCCTCCAGATCCTCCTATAGGACATCCAGGGCAATGGCGGAACAAGCGCAGCATAGCGACGGGGGTGCCTCAGGGCCCCAACAAGACCAACCACACCCCAGAAGCACAAGTGCACCGGGCAGTCCAAGAGGGGACGAAGCTATACCAGAAAAACGTGCCGAAATGTGTGCGCAGGCGTCTTCACTCACGACACCAATCCCATTCCTACCTAAACCAGGCGATCCCTTGATGAAATGGGAAGATTGGAGGGAATACTTCATGAACTACTTAGAGACCATAGAAGATGAAAGTGGAGAGGCATTCCCCAGCAAGAGGAAGAAAAGAATATTACTCCACAACTTAGGCCCGGAATGAATCAGGGTCTTCCAGAACCTGGTCCCCACACAACGTCCGGACGCAGATGATGACGTATTCCGACACGCGATAGAAGACCTAAACAACCATTATAGACCGGCAGTGTGAACGTCCATAGACCGATATAACTTCCAACAGAGGAAACAAGCAGGGGGTGAGTCCATAGACGACTACGTTGCGGCGTTAAAGAAATTAGCAATCACATGCAAATTTGGTGCCTTGCATGACGAATTTATCAAAGACCAAATAGTCATGCACACGACGAACACAGCGATCCAAGACAAACTATGGGTAAATGGGGACGCTACCCTGAAGGAAGTCATAGCCATGGTGAAAAAGGCGGAACTATCCAAAAGATGCGCTGAGGCAGCGAAGAAAGAAACTATGGCGAGGCCCATGGTCAACAGAGTCACTGAAGCAGAACCGCCAGAGAGAGGAAAAAAGACGGTGGCAGAAGGGAGAGTACAAACCAAATGGACTCCACGACCAACACAGGCAAAGAAACCGAATAAGGAGGGCACGGCCACGTGCTACAGGTGCGGCAGTCCATCCCATGCGGCATATGATAAACGATGTCCTGCCTTCCGGGCCAAATGCATGTACTGTGGAATCGTAGGACACTATGAAAAGGTGTGTCACCGCAAGGTGAAGAGGCCAACGGTCAAGTACGTAGCACAAGACATGGGAGGTGAAGAAGAAGAAGGAGAAGAAGAAGAAGACAATGTGCTGTGCATTGAAGAACAGGTACTAGGCATAGACTGCAGACGCTTCAAGAAACCACAATGTGACATGGTAGTGGGAGGAGTTTGGATCAAAATTGTGGCAGCCTCAGGATCTTCGTATACCATCATTCAACGGACAGTGTGGAGCGAAAACTTCAAACCCAGCCTGGGATCACACCTCGAACCCCCAGACATACGTCCGGTCACATTCACAGGAGAACCCATCCCAATGGTTGGATATCGAGTCCTGAAATTCGAGTTCAAGAATCGCAGTGCAGAGTGCAAATTATACGTGGCTGAAAAGGGTCCCTCTGTTCTAGGATGGATGGACCAAGGCAACTTGGGCATACAATTGAACCCAGGAGGGGACACGCAAGTCCTGATGACCAGCACAGACAATCAATCCAACTTCACAAAAATGAAAGGCGAATTCCCCACAGTGTTTGGAGGTAGAGTGGGAAAACTAACAAAATTTACACACAGGATCGATCTTAAGGAAAACGCCAAACCAGTGTCCCACAAGGTGAGGAACATACCATTAGCAATCAGGGACGCAGTACAACAAGAGCTGCAGAGATTGGAAGACGAGGGGATCATCGAACCAATAAACAGTTCGGAATGGCTGGCCCCGTTGGTGGTGGCGAGGAAACCCAACAGCAAAGTTCGTTTGTGCGTGGACCTACGCGAGTTGAACAAGTGCATAATAGTGGAAAAATTCCCATTACCAAGAATAGATAAAATGCTAGCGAAGACAAAGGGGATAAAATGGTTTTCCACCGTGGACCTCGCCTCGGCCTATCATCAAATAGCCCTGCATCACACGAGCCGTAAACTTACATCCTTCATAACGCCATTTGGATGCTACCAATTCCGCCGGATGCCATTCGGCCTGGCGTCAGCAGCGGCGGTATTCCAGAAGTTGATGCACAAACTGTTCAAAGATATAGAGGGAGTACAATACTTCCAAGACGACATCTTGGTGATGGGCAAAGATCAAACCGACCACAACAAAAGCTAGCAATGGTGTTACAAATCTTGGAAAGGAACGGCCTGACGGCGGAATGGGAGAAGTGCAGATTCGGAATGGCGTCAGTCACATATTTGGGTCATGAGATCAGTGATCAAGGCATCACGCCCAAACACGCCAATGTCAAAGCGATATGTGAAGCACCTGCACCAACGAGTAAGGAAGAAGTGAGATCATTCTTAGGGATGGCCGAATATTACAGCAAATTCGTGCAACATTTTGCCACCAAGACACACCACCTGCGACTACTCATACGAGACAAAACGGCCTTCGGGTGGACAGAAGAGGCGCAAGGGGAGTTTCAGAGAATCAAGGAGGATATCAGCAAAGCAGTTCCCCTACAAGGATATGATCCGCAAGGAGAATCCATATTGACCACAGACACGAGCGAAAAAGGACTAGGGGCAGTCCTTATGCAGGAAAGGAAGAACGGAGAGCTGGCGACCATCAGCTTTGCATCGAGGTCATTATCACCAACAGAACAGAAATTCAGTGTGATAGAAAAAGAGATGCTGGCTGTGGTGTGGGCCATGGGGAAATTCCGCCAATTTATATGGGGCACGAGATTTCTGCTTAAAACAGACCACAAACCCCTGGTCAAAGTACTCACGTCCTGTGGTCACGCGAGCGCTACACCCCGCATCGCCAAAAATACCCTGAAATTGTTAGACTTTAGGTATGATGTGGAGTACATTCCGGGAGCTAAGAATAAAGTGGCAGATTATCTCAGCCGAGCTTCAGCTATGGAGGAAGCCCCTGCAGGTACGGACGAGGACGAAGTCCGGGTGGCATTCACGGAAGATCATGAGAAAGTGATAAGTGGTCTGGAATGGAAACAACTAAGAAAAGGAGGGACCCCTGCGGGAGATAGGGGTGGGTAAAATAGGGGATCAAGTAAACAGTACAAAAAGAAGGAGCTACCCACCCATTCAAGGATTATAGAGGCCCACAGAGGAGTCCTTATTGATTAGATAAACAAAGCAATCCCGTGCATGCATTGAGAAAACCACAATAGATACAATGAATAATTTTATCTTTTTTATTATCAGAATATCAAAAGGTATCATAAAATTTGATTTTATATTACACACAAAAAGATATGTACATATAACTAAAAAACAGTGATAGAATTACAATGAATAACGTACCCCACACACAATCTTCATTCATACATGCACACTCATACATGTCACATGAGCTCCTTTCATTCAACTAACATATATAACAAATCATCCCAAGTTAAAAGGAAGCCAGCAAGGTAAATGAATGTTCTGATACACTGGTCCAAATAGAGGATAGAAAATCTCTTCAGGGTTTAGAAAGACCAACGCCGACGCGCGTTTCGGTGAAGACCCTACTCCCGGGCCACACCTTCCTCAGGGCAAGTCGTAAACCATGAATTGCGTGGGACACTCAATCAACCTATAATAATATAGATATAGATATATAGTCTGTGTATCAGAACATTCATTTACCTTGCTGGCTTCCTTTTAACTTGGGATGATTTGTTATATATGGGAAAACCCAATCCCTTCTGGGGAAGATGAAGATGAGGATCTAGAGAACCACACCTGTGTCCCCCCAGGAAGGATTATGAGTGTGCTCAGAAAGTCTAGGTCTCCTTCTCAGGAGTCTAACCACTCTGGCACCTCCATAGGGAGCTCTGTTTCTTCTCACAGGAGGGAATCCTCTCATGAGAGAAGAAAGAGACTGGTCCAGTATGAGGAAACTCAACTAGAGATCAGGAAGAAGCAATTGGCTTTAGATAGAGAATCCCTAGATCTCCTTAGAGAGAGAAGAAAGTTGGGACTAGAGTCCCATGGTGGCAGCCATGTCCCTAGAGATAGGGAAAGGTCCTATGACCATAGGAACCTGAGCAAGATTGTCCCTCCCTACCAGAGTGGGGATGATATCCACAAATGGATAACTGCTTTAGAGAGGGCCTGTAAAGTACAGAAGGTCCCTCAGGAGCAGTGGGCAGCAATCTTGTGGCTCTCCTTTGCTGACAAAGGTAGAGATAAGCTCCTCACTGTTAGAGAGGAGGATGCTGACAATTACAAGGTCTTGAAGAGTGCTCTTATTGATGGGTTTGGCCTAACCACTGAACAGTACAGGTTGAAGTTCAGAGACACCCAAAAAGCACAGACTCAAGACTGGGTAGACTATGTGGATTGTTCTGCCAAGGCTCTGGAAGGCTGGTTGATGGGCAGTAAGGTGTGTGACTTCTCAGGATTGTATAATCTGATAATGAGGGAGCAGATTCTTAATAACTGTCAAAATCAGCTGTTGCATCAGTACCTGGTTGACTCTGATCTGACCTCTCCCCAAGAATTGGGAAAGAAGGCAGACAAATGGGTCAGAACCAGGGTGAAGCAGAAGGTACAGAACCAAGGTGGGGAAACCAAGAAGCAAGATGCTAAGAACTCTGACAAGGGTGGGGAGAAGGGTAAAGATCAAAAGTCTTCATCAGGCCCCCAAAAATCTTCTTCTGGTGGGGATTCCCAGTCTACCAAGGGTAAAGGCCAAAGGAAACCATGGTGCAAGGTCTGTAAGCAAAAGACCCACTGGACCAGTGATTGCACCAAGTCCAAAGACTCCAGTCCAGCACCCACCAATGCCCCTAAGGCACCTGTTCCCCCTAGTACAGTTGGTGGAAGTGCTCCAGCAAAGGGTTTAGTAGGGTTCACCCTGGGAACAGAGTTGGGCTCTGACCTAGTTAGAGAACTGACTCAGGCTGTGTTAGTCTGTGATGGAGGCATGGATGTGCCCTCCTCTATGAGTCCCAGTAATCTGGGCAAGTACAGACAACAGCCTTTAATCAATGGACGAGAGGCTTTGGCATTTAGGGACACAGGGGCAAGTGTCACAATGGTGACACAAGACCTTGTGCTACCTGGGCAAGTTATGCTTGGTGAAATGTACCAAGTGACCAATACTAGCAATGTCAGAACAGACCATACTCTGGCAGTTGTTAACTTCTCCTGGGGAGGGGTAACTGGCCTTAAGAAGGTTGTGGTAAGTGCAAACCTACCAGTCGAATGCTTGCTTGGCAATGACTTAGAGACTTCTGCTTGGGCAGAAGTGGAGCTCAGGACCCATGCAGAAATGCTGGGGATCCCTGCAGATGTGTTTGCTGTGACCAGGTCACAAGCCAAAATGTCTAGCACTGAACAGGCCTTGGATTCTGGAAGAATGGACCAAGTGCCTTCCAAGAGGAGGAGTAGTAGGGTTAAGGCAGTGCCTTCCCCTTGGCTCAGGAGGAAGATCAGTCCCTTGAGGGGGATGATCTCAGCCCTGAAGAAGGAACTGTCCCAGAGGAACTTGAACCTGACCAGGTTGAGTTCTTGGGGACAGGGGGACCTTCTAGGGCAGATCTGAGCCGGGAGCAGCAGAGCTGCCCCTCCCTTGAACCCCTCAGACAGCAAGCTGCTGCTGAGGCTGCTGGGAAAGCTAGTGGTCCCCATACAGTGTATTGGGATGATGGACTCCTGTACTCAGAGAGTAGAGACCCCAAGCCTGGTGCTACCAGGAGGTTGGTAATACCTTTGAAGTTCAGGGGCTTCCTATTGACCCTAGCCCATGATATTCCCTTAGCAGGACACCTGGGCCAGAACAAGACTTGGGACAGGATTGTCCCTCACTTTCACTGGCCCCACATGTCTGAAGACAGTAAGGAGTTTTGTCGCTCCTGTGTAACCTGCCAAGCCAGTGGCAAAGCAGGTGGCACTTCAAAGGCCCCCCTGATACCACTACCTGTGGTGGGGGTGCCCTTTGAGAGGGTAGGGATTGACATTGTTGGTCCCATGGATCCCCAAACAGCCTCTGGGCACAGGTTTATCCTGGTGGTAGTGGATCATGCCACCAGGTACCCAGAAGCTATTCCCCTCAGGACCACTACAGCACCTGTGGTGGCAAGGGCCCTCCTGGGAATCTTCTCAAGAGTGGGCTTTCCTAAGGAGGTAGTATCAGACAGGGGTGCTAACTTCATGTCTGGGTACTTAAAAGCAATGTGGAAGGAGTGTGGAGTGACTTATAAGTTCACCACACCCTATCACCCACAATGCAATGGTTTAGTTGAGAGATTCAACAAAACCTTGAAGGGCATGATTAAAGGGCTCCCAGAAAAGCTTAGGCGTAGATGGGACATACTCTTGCCCTGCCTTTTATTCGCATATAGGGAGGTGCCTCAGAAGGGGTTGGTTACAGCCCTTTGAACTTCTGTTTGGCCACCCTGTGAGGGGTCCACTGTGCTTGGTGAAGGAAGGATGGGAGTTACCTCTCAAGCCCCCAAAGCAAGATATAGTGGACTATGTACTTGGTCTCCGCTCCAGGATGGCTGAGTACATGAAAAAGGCAACCAAAAACCTTGAGGCTAGCCAGGAACTTCAGAAGGCCTGGCATGACCAAAAGGCTGTTCTGACTGTGTACCAGCCAGGACAGAAGGTGTGGGTGTTGGAGCCAGTGGCCCCAGCAGCTCTCCAAGACAAATGGAGTGGACCCCACACTATTGTTGAGCAGAAGGGTGAGGTCACTTACTTAGTGGACCTGGGAACACCCAGGAGTCCCCAAAGGGTTCTCCATGTCAACAGATTAAAGCCATATGTGGACAGGGCAGACATGGGCTTGCTCATGGCTACTGATGAAGGGCAGGAGGAAGAGAGTGACCCACTCCCTGACCTGCTCTCACAGAACCCTGACGATGGGTCAGTTGATGGTGCAGCCTTGGCAGGCAGCCTCACTACCCAGCAACAAACTGATTGCAGGCAAGTCCTCAATCAGTTTAGACATATGTTTTCACTGACACCCAGTCAGACCACCTGGTGCACTCATGAAGTGGACACTGGGGACAGTCTGCCTATTAAAAACAAGATTTATAGGCAACCTGACCATGTCAGGGACTGTATCAGGACTGAAGTCCAGAAAATGTTGGAGTTGGGAGTAATTGAACCCTCAGATAGCCCTTGGGCTAGTCCAGTAGTCCTGGTACCGAAACCTCACACCAGTGGTGGGAAAAGAGAGATGAGGTTTTGTGTAGACTACAGGGGTCTCAATGCAGTCACTAGGACTGATGCCCATCCCATACCCAGGGCAGATGAGCTCATAGATACTTTGGCCTCTGCCAAATATCTCAGCACATTTGACCTAACAGCTGGCTACTGGCAGATCAGACTAGCTGATACTGCAAAGCCCAAAACAGCATTTTCAACCCCTAGTGGGCATTATCAATTTGTGGTAATGCCCTTTGGTCTGAAAAATGCACCTGCCACTTTCCAGAGGTTGGTGAACACAGTTCTCACAGGACTGGAAGCCTATAGTGCAGCTTATCTAGATGATATTGCTGTCTTTAGCTCCACCTGGGAGGATCACCTGGTCCACCTCAGGAATGTTTTACAGGCACTGCAAAAGGCAGGCCTGACTATCAAGGCCACTAAGTGCCAGATAGGGCAGAGTCAGGTTGTGTACCTGGGCCACCTTGTGGGTGGAGGCCAGGTTCAACCTTTGCAGAGCAAGATCCAGACCATCATGGACTGGACTGCTCCCACTACCCAGACTCAGGTGAGAGCCTTCTCAGGCCTTACTGGGTACTATAGGAGATTTGTCAAGGGGTATGTATCAATAGTGACACCCTTGAATGACTTAACTTCTAAGAAAATGCCCAAAAAGGTTCAGTGGACAGTTAGATGTCAAAAGGCATTTGATGACCTCAATCAGGCCATGTGCACTGCTCCAATTCTGCAGAGTCCTGATTACTCCAAGAAGTTCATTGTTCAAACAGATGCATCTGAATTGGGGGTAGGGGCTGTACTGTCACAATTGAATGAAGAAGGTCAGGATCAGCCAGTAGCTTTTATTAGCAGAAGGCTGACCCCTAGAGAGAAACGTTGGTCAGACATAGAGAGGGAGGCCTTTGCTGTGGTCTGGGCTCTGAAGAAGTTGAGGCCATACTTGTTTGGTACACACTTCCTGGTTCAGACAGACCATAAGCCCCTCTTATGGCTAAAACAAATGAAGGGTGAAAACCCCAAACTGCTTAGGTGGTCCATTTCCCTACAGGGGATGGACTTTACAGTGGAACATAGGCCTGGGAGTAACCATGCGAATGCAGATGGACTCTCTAGGTATTTCCACTTAGAACATGAAGACTTAACTGGGCAAGGTTAGTTTAATGTCCCTACGTTTGGGGGGTTGTGTAGGAGAGTAGGATCTGCTTCACATGGGTACCCCCACTTTTTGCTGATGCTTCACTGGTTTTCGACATTAGTCTGGCTGGGGCCCTGCTATTCAGAACCCCAGCCTAGCTGTTTCCTCTTTAAAAGGGTCTCCATGTGCCTTAGGCACATCACTGATTGGGATCTGGAGTGCCCTTATAAGTCCCTAGTATATGGTATACTATGTACCAAGGGCATAGGTACCTCAGAGGCCTGCCAGGGGCTGCAGCATATATTATGCCACCCCTGGGAGGCCATCCAAACTGACACCACAGGTCTGCTACTGCAGCCTGGGTAAGGTGGTGCATGCACCCCTTACTGTGGTATAGGTTACCTATATCACTAAAAGCATACACACATATAAACCTATAAGTCACTCCTAAGGCAGGCCTTATCAATCCTAAAGGCAGAGTGCATGGTTCCTATGTGAGAGGGTGCCCTGCATGAGCAGGGCCCCTCTGCAGCGTTCGGAGACCATCTCTGATGCTGTTTGTAGTGCAGCCTGACCATATACTCTTAAGCGCATTATATCCTCGCGGTAAAATGCTAACTTTGGAATGGCTGCACCTAAACATGTCGTGTTTGGTGTCAAACATCTTGGAATACTACCCCCCGCCAATCCTGGCGGGGGTAGCATTCCACCCTTCTAGAGGGAAAGGCATGTTAACTCTGACGAGTCCGGTAACTTCTTTCAAGAGCTCTGGCATCACAAAATGGATGCTGCTGCCACAGACACGAGTCTGGCCTCCTGCTGCTGGACGAAACTCCGGCAGGGGAGGCCTGGACAATAGGTTTCCTGTCCCAGGGAGGTGTGACCACCTCCCCAGACAGGACAATGTGTATTGGGGCTGGGCGGGAGCACTCTCTGGTGCTTTGAAGTCCTGCACTGGGGGCACATTTGGTGTCCCTGTGCATACCCCAGTTCAAACCGGATCAGGGCTCGCAGCCCCTGCTTTGGCGCGAACTGGACAAAGGGAAAGGGGTGTAGCCACCCCTCTGCCCTGACCCACCCATAGGTGGGGCCACAGAGTAGTCCATCCCCTATTTTTAGAATAAAGGTAGGAACCCAGTCCTTAGGACTTTAGATTATACCTGGACGAAACTCTGACACGGAATCCTGGACCTTCGACGCTCTACGACAAGATTAGAGGACTGAAGAATCTCCCTTGGGGTCAAGGAGTGACTCCCCTGCTTGGCAGGCACCAAAGAAGCATCTGTCCGGTTCGCATCACTGAAGCTCCTGTCGGACGCCGAAGTCATCGCATCACCAGAGGTGGATTCTCAGACTTCCCCGAGGCTACCCTGAGTCCCCAGCAAAGCTGAGGCCCGTGGCTATCGTGGGTGACTTGAGACCGTGACCCCTGGACACCGAGCACACTTGCAAGTGCACCATCTTCTGGGTCTCCCAAGAAGTCGTGCTTTGGGCTCCGAGTAGCCCTAGCCTCCAGCACTACCTGGACCGAAGATCACTGGCCCCCACTCCACGAGTGTCCTGTAAGCCAGCTCCACGTGCGGCGTCACGAGGCTCCTTCGCGGTCGCTAGCCCATTGGCTAGTAGCCCTTAACGAAGGCTAATCTTTTCTTTACTTGGCATCCTGGTTGCTCCAGGCCTGCCCTCACTTACCCTCGCTGGGTGAGTTCCCCAGACCTTGCTGGTCTGCATCATCGACGATCTACATCTTACTCGAGACTTGCCGTTGCCAAGGCTTGTTGGGTCCAATCCGGTCGCCGACACCTCAGCACTCGACAGACATCGAGCCACAGCCCGAATCCTGCTCCTGGTCGCCGACAACGCCTCCCGGACCTCGTGGCTGAAGAGTCAAGACGACCGTCACCGCACCTGAAGCACTCGACATCGGTGGGCATCTGTCCATCGCCTTCCTGGTCACTGGCTAGTGACCCAGACTCTGTCCCCTCTGCTTTCAGGTTCTTCAGAACTCCGATCCACTCTTGGATCCACCCGGACACTTTTCTCCTGGTCGCCAGCAGCACTTTGCAGCAGATCGCCATACGAAACGACGACGAAACCCGACCCCGAAAGGCACCTATGCACCCGGCTTCCCTGGGTGAGGTAACACGAGTACTCCGGTGCTCCCGTGGGTAGAGACTCTTCAAAGTCCTAGATCTCAAAGGGTTTTGTCCTAGTCCTATTTTAAGTGTCCCTTTCCTCTATTTTCCCGATCCCGACTTTCTCCATAGAAGTTAACGGCGTATTGCGGTTGTGTATTTACACTGCACGCGTCTCCCGTGGGTCCCCTGTGTCACTACCTTGGGTGGTTCCTTGTGGTCCAAGCACTTCTAGAGGCTCTAGGCCTAGTGTCTAGTTCAGTCGTGGTTCGCATACCACTTTATTGGTATATGGTTTGGTACGCCCCTAGGGCCCAAACGTGTATTTGTGCTATTACTGTGATTTAAGATCTTATAACCTATGTATTTCGAACTCTAGCCTCATAAAGAGACTAGAGGGGTGTGTTTAGTAATAAATACATATATTTTGAATATATACCTGGTGTGGTGCTCTTTCATTTGGTCACTCAAGAGATTATAGACTGGTAAAACAAGCTGCTTTACATTCCTTCAAGACTTAGCCTGAAGGCTGCTCTCCATAGCTACCACTAGGATAGCTTTCAATAAGGTTGTCTTTAACCTACCTACCATAAGAGTCGATTTGGACTGGTGCAAGGTGCCCACTATAATTAGTGGACAGCATATGCCAGGCCAACTTCTCACAGGGACTATGCTCAGGTGTTGTTGGTGGCTCTCTGTTGGCCACGGGCGAATTGGTTTCCTCTCCTGACCGAGTTGTGTTGCGACCGGGAGTGGGTCCTTCCGATGGTTCCGTCCCCTTTGGAGTTTCCGGCCCTTCCCCTGGATTCTCTGCGGAGGTTACACCTGACGGCCTGGTGGTTGAGCGGCAGGGCTTAGCTGGGTTGGGGGTTCCTGCCCAGTTGGCGGTTACTTTGCAGGCTTCCCGTAGGTCCTCTACTCTGCAGTCCTATGCTAGACATTGGCGGGTCTTTTAGGCCTGGTGTGCTGGTAAGGGTGTTGATCCCACGGTTGCTGACCTCTTTGTGGTGATGCAGTTCCTTCAGGATGGGGCTCTTCTGGGGTTGTCGGTGGCTTCTCTGCGGGTGCAGTGGGCGGCTATTCAGGCTTTTCGGGGCTCCTGGCGTAATTTGCGGGATGACGGGGCTCTGATGCCTCGTTTTTTTTCAGGGTCTGTTGAATTTGTTTCCCCTCCCTGTTCGGTCCTTCCCTTCGTGGGATTTGCATTTGGTGTTGAATGTCCTGTCTGGTCCTCCCTTTGAGCCCCTTGAGGGTCTTGAGTTGCGTCTCTTGACTTTTAAAACTTGTTTTTTGGTCGCTGTCACCTCTGCGCGGCGCTTGGGGGAGTTGGGGGCCTTGTCTTGTAGGTTTCCCTTCTGTAAGGTCTTTTCGGATCGGGTGGTTCTGGTTCCGGTTCCGTCCTTTGTCCCTAAAGTCAATTCGGCTTTTCACCTCAGTCAGGAGGTGATTTTGCCTGAATTCTGTCCTGCTCCTTCCTCGGCTGAGGATTGTCGCTTGCATTGTTTGGATGTCCGTCGGGCTTTGCTGTGGTACCTACAGGTTGTGGAGTCCTTCCGGGGGGGGGGACTCTTTGTTTGTTAACTTCGGTCCGGCTAGGAAGGGTGTTAAGCCTTCCACGGCTACTTTGAGTCGTTGGATTCGGTCCACGGTCTTGATGGCTTACCATCTTAAGGGGTGGATCCTCCTGTGGGGGTTCAAGGGCGTTCCACTCGCAGTATGGCGGCTACGGTGGCTGAGTTGCAGGGGCTTCTGTGGTGGAAATCTGTAGGGCGGCAACCTGGTCTTCTCCCTCTACTTTTGTCCGTCACTATCGAATTGCGAGTCTGTAGCGTTTGGATAATATTCTGGGCCACAGGGTCTTGTCCTCTATGCGGGACCAGGGATGTTGATCTGCTGTGTTTGGGGCACTGTATTAAATTTTGGTGTGCTTTATCACTCAGTTGTCGGTCTCTGTTTTCTTCTGCTTGCTATGTCCTCATTTGTACTGAAGGAAGGCGAGGGAGGGACGGGAGGTAATGCTTCCATTTCTAACGATAATGGCATTACTCCTAGTCCTACTCCTCGCCTTCCTTCGAGGACCCTCCCTCCCTCCTGGTGCGGTTCAACTGAGTGCTAGCTCGGCTTGTTTACGTACAGGTGGAGGTGGGGGCGGGCAGAGTTTTTATGCTGGGGGTGGGTCTGGGTGGGAGGCGGGGCCTCAATTGTACTGAAGGAAGGCGAGGGAGTAGGACTAGGAGTAATGCCATTATCGTTAGAAATGGAAGCATTACCTCCCGTCAAGTAATTAGCACTCTTCGGGGTAAAAATGTATCATGAATGCACCGTTCGCAGCAAATATTTACTATAAGCGCATGGTAACAATGTGAATGACAGAGTGCCAAAGGCAGTGCTTTTTTCCACTATTTTTTGCCTCCTTGTATCCAAAGTAGATGCAAAAACTCATTTTACTCTAAAAACAGCACCAACTGCCAGTTAATTATAAGTAATTTCACAAACAATTTGCATACATGCGCAAAAGAAAAATAATGTGTATTTCGTGCACCTTTATTTGTAATTTGGGCCCAAGAGTAGTATAAAGGAATTACCTACTATACGTCCAAGTCCTACAACAGTGCAAGGCGGAGCAGATTAGAAGTGAACTTGTCCTGAAATAGATATGCTGGCAACGTTCATCAAGAATCGTTGGCTCAAGCTAAATAAGACACATTTGAAACACTTTTTGCAGAAGAGCTTATTCTGTGGAAGAAAATAGTGGCAGATCCCAAAGATTTATGGAAGTGCTAAAAAAAAGTCGTGCCAGAACCATCTGTTGGCACTAACCACTCTTAGCCCTTCTCTGTGCAACTGTTGATGCCACTTTAATCTATCTATCTATCTATCTATCTATCTATCTATCTATCTATCTATCTATCTATCTATCTATCTATCTATCTATCTATCTATCTATCTATCTATTCTATTGAGTATTTGCCATCATTCCTGTTATCACTTTTGTGTGTTAGATACAGCGCCCTAAGTGGCTCAGAGTAAACCCAGACATGCGTCCTGTGTTTTATTTGCTACTGGAACCAGGCTGCACCTGATTGGAAACGCCGAAACTGTTCTTGGGTTACTTGAGTTCCTGACTTGGCAGTTCGGACTGGACTGTTCTAGTACTAAGGCTAACTTGCATATGGCTGGGTCTAATCTGAGATGGCATTGTGGGCAAAAAACAATGCATTGGAATACTACCCTGTCAAATTTCCAGAGGTTAGGGGTCTCCAACCTTTTCTGTAATAAGAGCTACCTATGCTCAATGAAAATCATCCTGAACGCCCAATATTATTATTGTTGTAACTGTGATCGCGTCAGACAAGATTTCATTAGTGACCACTGCATGCAAGATTACCTGCAGTGATCACTTCAATGTATCAGGAGTTTTACCAGCTGTAATATCAAAAGGGCTTGGCCAATTTGGAATGCCTCTATGCAGCTAATAACTAACAGTCATAGCAGCAATGCCCCGGCCACCAAGGTATTAATATGAGTATTATACCTATCCCGCAAAATTTATAACTGAAATATCAGCTTTCAATTAATTTTGCAAATTCAACGTTTTTGGTCCAAACATCAGCTTTGAAAATACGCACATTTTTGCCGCTTATACACACTTTTCAATGTTGGTACACATATATTAATTCAAAAAAACAAAAGCTTGTCATTTATTAGGCTGGGCTGCACATAGGAGAGCTACTCACAGGTAGCTGGAGAGCTACCAGTAGCTCACAAGTTATTTGCTGGAGAAACATGGGCTAGACTATTTGCAAGCATTCCTCCCATCACCTTTTGCATGCTTGATGTAACACTCACAGTGTCTCATTTACGAGACCCCTAGTGGCACTTTTGTGCCACCGGAGCATCACTTTTTTGACGCTCCGGTGGTGCAATGTGCTGCGGCATATTTACAAGGCCACACAAAGCCTCTTTACGTGGCTTTTTATGGCCTTGTAAATATGTGCTCCTTTCACGCAGAACACTGCGTGAAAGGGGCGTTCCATGGGTGTTGCTGGGGGTGCTCCCACACAACAGCTATGGAATCTGAAGCATTCCCAGATTTGCAAGGAATCGTAAAGGTGGGAATGCATCATATTCTAGCGCCACCCCGGGGGTGGCATTAGGGAGGCGCAGCAAGGAGAAATATCCTAATTTCTCCTCGTGTTTTCATCTTTCTATGTGTGCTGCATTCTGCAGCACACATAGAAAGAGGAAAACACCTTTCATGATTGTTTTTGTGCAGGAAGCTGTCCCTTCCTGCACACAAAAAAATCACCCCTACAACGCAGACACCCTTGCACGATGGCGCAAGGGTGCCTGCGTTGGCCCACGGCAGCCCATTGTGCGCCAGTGCAGGGGAACAGGACAGGAATGCACCGTATCAAATAGATAAGGTGCATTCCTGCCCTTTTCTTTTGATGCAGGGAGGCACAGCAAGATTCCTTGTCGCACTTCCCTGGGTCAAAACCTCGTAAATGAGGCCTGCAGTGGCCAAGGTATATGCCCAGTCGTAGGTCCTGTGCTCACTGTGCTACTGGAACCAAGCTGCACCTGACTGCAGAGGCTCAAATAGGCTGACAAAGGTCTTGGGTTGCTTGTGTTCTGGTTCAGAGAGGACAGGGCACAGCAGTTTGGGCTGGACTGTTACTACTGGGCTAGGACCAAGGCTTATTTGCATATTGCAAGGCCTAATCTGAGATGGCATGCTGGGCAAAAACCCCCACAATTTGTTGCAATACCACCTGGAGCAATTGCCAGTGGTCAGGCTATTTGTTAGCATTGCTCCTATCACCTTTTGTGTGTTTGATGTAACACCCTAAATGGCCAAGGGATATGCCCAGATGTGGGTCTGTGCTCACTGTGCCACTTGAACCAAGCTGCACCCAACTGACAAGGACCAAATAGGCTGAAATTGGTTATTTGTTGCTTGTGTTCCGATTCAGTGAGGACCTGGCTTGGCAGGTTTGGGCTGGACTGTACCTACTGCAGCAGTATTGAGGGTAATTTGCATACGGCTGGGTCCAATTTAACAAAAATATTATGGGCTGAAAACGCTATCCTGAGAGTTTGCCAGTGACTAAACTATGTTCAAATATTCCTCCCTTCACCTTTTGTGTGTTTGATGTAATGCCCTAAGTGGCAAGAGGATGCCCAGACGTGGGTCCCGTGCTCACTATGCCACTGAAACCAAACTGCATCCGACGGAAGAAGCCCAAATAGGTCAAACCTGGTCTTGTGTTGGTTACGTTCCGGTTCTGAGAGGGTCTGGCTGGACAGTTCTGGCTGCACTGATCCTATTATAGCAGGACCAAGGCTGATTTGCATATGACTGAGTCTAATCTGAAGGCATGGTAGGCAAAAAAACAATGGGTTGGAATGCTACCTCAAGCGATTACCAGTGGTTAGATTATTTGAAGGTATTCCTTCCATCACCTTTGTGCATTTGATCTAACACCCTAAGTGTCCCGTGCTCACTGTGACAACGAAACCAAACTGCACCCAACAGAAGAGGCTGAAACTGGTTGTAGGCTGCTTTTGTTTCAGTCTTAAAATTTCTATTTGAAGAGGACCTAAGCTGAATTCCATACAGCTGGGTCTAATTTGAGGTGGCATGGTGGGCAAAAGATTGGGTTGAAATGCCACCCTGAGTGATTGCCAGTAAGTACATTAAGTTCAAGGATTCCCACCATCACAGTTTGTGTATTTGATATAATGTCCTAAGTGGCAAGGGAATGCCCTGATGTGGGTCGCATGCTCACTGTGCCCCTGGAACCAAGCTGCACCCAACTGTAGAGGCTCAGATATGCTGAAACGAGTTGTGTGTTACTTGTTTTGCAGTAAGGCCTGGCTTGGCAGGTCGTGGTGGCGTATTACTATTGGAGGAGGACCAAAGCTGATTTGCATATGGCTAAGTCTTATCTGAAGTGGCATGGTGGGCAAGAAAACAAAGGTTTGGAATGCCACCTCGAGTGATTGCCAATGATTAGACTATTTACAAGCATTCCGCCCATCACTTTTTGTGTGTTTGATCCAATCGAAGTAAGTCATAATTTGTGACATACCTCATTAATACTCATAATGTAGGTTATTTTGCAACCTACTCCAGTAGGGAATTTGGCAAACCGGATTCTTAGTACATAGGACAATTTGCAAATTTCCACACTGGTCGCAAAAAAACTGATTGCAATTTGTGACCAGTATTTTGCTACCGTTGTTTTGTACATGAGGTCCTTACTTCCTATGTCAGGCTTATTGCTAAGTACATTGTTCCACTGAGCCCTAAAAGGATAAAAATGCCAATACATTGATAGAAGTTTACCATTTTTGTCAAATAAGCAGCATTCTACATTTACACAGGCATAGATTGATCCTTAGTTGTTCCATGCCGCATGTTTCTTGTTCAGTGCTGTGTTTCCTGTGAATTCTGGCCTTTATTGCTTAGCATTTAATAGAGACAATAAATGAAATACCCAAATGTACGGGAAAAATACGACAGAGCAGGTTAATTTCTTGCTGTGGGTCAACTTCAGAGTTCCTTTTTGTTTTGGCTAGGGTTCTTGATCCAAATTTAAATCTTGCATATTCCATAACAGGCAGCTGGACCTCCATCATCGAATGGTTCGGCTGGTGGTGCTTTAGAAGTATAGCTCTAGCCAGGCCTATACTGGCTCGATACAGCCAATTGTAGGCAAGTCAGTCACTTGTTTGGGTGTATTTCATGGCCTGAAAGAGAAGTCATATGCCACTGCCACCACTGCCCCTTTCCTGTTGATTCTCTGCCATTCTTGAAATAAAAAAATCTGTGCCTGCATCTAACAATAAGTAATTCTGCTCAGCAGAAGCTGTTTCTTGCAAAATATACGCTTATCTGGCCACTCCACAATTAGTCTAATCATAAATATAAGCATCTCAATTAGGTCTAGTTTCTCTGTTCAAGTTAACCACTGTTACAGCTGGTATATTTCCACCAGAAGATACAATTGTGGCTTCATTACCCACCATTACAAAGATGTGAGCAAATAATATTTCAGTGTTGCAAAGGGTTTGCTTCTAGTGTTTGTGGTCTCTCTGCAAATGCACAGCAGCAATTGTTCTGGGTGGTCTGGAGTGTCTCTGTACTGTGCTATCTTAGTTTGTGATTTCGCATGGATCTGGAAGGCTCATGAACTATCAGGAAGTAGCATATCTTGGTTAGCATGTACAAATGTGAACTTGGAGGACATGGCTGGCTAGAACTGAAAGAGGAGATCATGATAAGGTGCGGCGTTAAGAGCAGCAAGTTGCTAGTTTCTTGGCCTTTGGTGTGGGGATGCATAGAGGTTTGGTGAGTCTGGACTGGGATTAAGCAGGAGATATGCAGGGCTGATGACAGCAGTAATGTGTGGTGAGAGTTCTGTTGTGAGTAGCACATGGCCCATGCCTGTGGTAGAAGCAAAGAAAGCATGTGGGAGACGTAGAGTGCATCTGGTGTAAAAGGTTTGAAGGCAATACATGTCAGGGACTGAGCGTAATGGTTGCTCCTCGCTTGTTGTTTTTTTTTGTCTCTGCTCAATAGTGCGACGGACCTTGGACGTCGAATTTGAGAAGATCAGATGCAAATCATCACATATATTATAATCATGATCTCTTATTCTAAGTTCAGTCAATAATGAGGGTTTAAGTGAGTTTAAAGGTTTTATTATTCAAAGTTTAGTAAATCATCAGTATTCAATTAGTTCAATATTTCAATCATTTAGCAGATTAAATGATAGAAATATGGTTAGTTCAAATCATAACAAAATGCTTTAAGTGTGTTCCATATAAAGGAAAGAATCCCTATTCTAAGAATGGGGCAAAAGGTGTCAGTAAGAACCTATGAAGAGTTCAAGTTCGAGAGAAAAGAGTGAGATCGAGCATAACGCTCAAAATTCAATTGTAAATCAATAGTCAATAACAGCGAAACTTCCGATAAAGAGAGGTTCACGAAACTTAGCAGAGTCTCAACACTCTAAAGAATAAAGCTGGATAAATGTGCACTAGCAGTAGCAACCGCAATCAGTAATAAGGTCTGGAGAATGGCATAAATGGACAAGTGTGTCCTGCTCTAGGAACACGTAATATTATAAACAGTCAAAAAAAAATGTTGCAGTCCATGTTGCATCTTCTCTGTCTTGTCCAATCAGCTATCGGTATTATCCTGAGAACAGGCTCACTCCTTCCTTTGTCACATAAAGTACCGTAGACTACAGACAGGTGTTATTGAGTGTGCAACTTTGTTGTCTTTCATGAAGTCTTTCGATTTAAACCTCCTTTCCCACGAACATGACTACATCTCTAACATCTAATAAGTCAGATTGTATGTTAGCTGAAGAATGGGCTATGTAGAAATCAAAATATCAGTTGTAAGGAGAAAATTATTAGCAAGGCATCTTCCGTTAGAAAATAAGTCAAATATGCTAAAGAGGTCAAACTTTTAGTTCAGGCATTGCAAATCTTGTGTGATTATTTTTTTATAATTCCATAAAACAATAGAGTTTTAATAAACGTTTTGAAATGTTGTTGTATTAATCAGAAACATGTTGCAATGTTATGTGAAGCATTCATTAAAGACACAGTCATTGGAAGGTCAAGATCTGAACACTTTATGCGTTTCAGCACATCTAGTCAGACTACTTGTGAAGCAATGCTGCTTTGAGCATTTTTGAGGTGTAATACGAATAAGCATATCTGCCTACTACAATTGGATATTTTTAAACCTATTTCTCAGTTCACTATAAATTGCACATTAGTACTTCGCAGGTAATTAAAAAAAATTCTTTTGCATTTTTAATAAAATTCTCTATCACTTCTTCTTCCCAATTCTACTGTTATGTGCCCGGGTTAGGCCCATGTAGCGAAGCAGCAAATTTCTTACATTGTCCTATTTTTCGCAATAACATTTCTGCCGTGATCTTTTGCACATATTTGCGTGCACGACAATGTTGGATTCGTTTCTCTGAAACTACTTTGTTTGCACATCTAGCTTCGCACAACATTATCACGATGCCTCGAACATCAGGTGCAAGGCCCTTTTAAGCATTATGTACAGATGTTGTTCTATCTTCACCCACGGGGCGACAGAGCTATCTACATATCCATAACATCACTAATCTATACACACATTGCAAGACTTCTTTCTATTATAAATAAAGAGCATACCAAAAGATTAGGAGAGGAGGCACTTCAGCTGACACCGAGGGTTCCTGCATGCTGAGACTTCATCACGCAGCGGTCTGACATCTCTGTGAGTGGGTGCCCAGTTTGCGACCAAGACGGGCTCCTACATTCTCTCCCGCCAGGTAATGGGGTTGGATCGTCCCTTAGGGGGATTCTTGGCTTCACACCTACACACACTCTAGGTACACACAGAGTAGGGTTTTGCATAGTAGGAGCACGCCTGATTACTAGCTTCTATCATATGCTTGCATATATACACTGTTTTAGCACCATGGTAGAACTGTATCTACTATTTACTCTTTTAATGCTTGTAATCACTTTCATCTACTTCTGTCTACTGATTTTAACAGCACATGTATTCTATACAAGAATAACTTTGTTTCAATAAATATATTGAAAACGTCCCACTGTGTATTCTGTATATTTCTCTGAGCACTAGTAAGCACGAGTGACTGAGCGAAAGGTCCCGATCTGTTTCCACGATCCCTGAGGGGTCAGGGTTGTCATGTTCAGTGGTTGCCAGAAACCATTCGCTCCCTGGTAAGGTTAGGGGGGCTTACGGTGGCACTGTGAGCTAGCTGGTCTTTAAGCCAACACATCCTGCGGGGTGTGCCCGGAATCAATCTAGGCACCTCACCCAAAGTTTATGTTGTCTAACAAATGTGCAGGTCCTACGGATTTATGGGAACTACACGACACTACAATGCTGATGAATGGGGGACTCTCTTCTGTAGCTGCAGTGATGCTTACATTTACAATATATATGTTGGACAGCTGATGTCACTAAGGGGCATATTTACAAGGGATTGTGCCACTGGAATGTCACTTTTTTGTCGTTTTGGTGGCACAATGCCCTGCACCATATTTACAAAGCGGCGTTTAAGCCACTTTGCATGGCTTAACTCCGCTTTGTAAATATGGTACACTTTCACGCAGGTATGTGCAATCAGTGTTGCTGTGGGCGCTCCACCACAGCACCCATTGCTTTTGGCACTGCCTCAGATTTACAAGGGTGTGTAATCCTGAGGCAATGCCAAAAACTAACACCATGCGAAAGCAGGCGTTAGATTGGCGCAAGGAGGAGAAATACTTTTATTTCTCCTTGTTTTTGCTCTTTCTATGTGTGCTGCATTCATATAGCAAATTGCCTTTAATGATTCAACACAGACACCATTGCATCATGGTACAAATGTGCTTGCGTTGCAGGGATGATTCCCTGCAATGCAGGCACAAGGGTGTCTGTGTTGGTGCTAGGCAGCTATATTTAGCGCCAGCTCAAGGGAAATCACAGCGGTGTGCTGTATTTGTGTGAATACAGCTCATCCCTCTCTTTTTAAATGACGCAGCACGGCGCTGCAAAATATGTCGCTGCGCCATTTCCTTGTGAATATACCCCTAAGGATAGGTTGAAGTACAGAGGAAAAATGCCTCAAAGACATAAAAAAATCCAGAGATTCTTTGACACGAAGAGCAGATAACTAGGACGAAGAGAAAGTATCAGACCAGATACGAAACACGCCGAGTCGGCGATGTGGCAAGCGCAAGGTAAGTGGTTTTATTTATTTATATTTTCCCTATTCCGTCGTTTGTCACTTGCACCCCCCCAACCCCACCCGTTCCACCGCCTCACCGCGCTTACCTGCACGGGCCGCCACTGAGTCTAGGCCTAGTCTCCTGGAACAGATGACAACATGTCACCCTTTAGCAGTAAAAAATACGTCCACAATATCTAAACACTTAAAGCACAACTCACAAGCACAAAGTACTCCATTGAACAACACCTCAGCAACCTATCTATCCTGAAAGCAATGCTCAACAACCAGTAACATTACACCTATATACCCAGCAAACAATGCTCAACACACTAGCAACACTAACACCATATTCAACCAACTCAGCACCATGCCCGCACAGATGGAAATTTATGACACTCCATCATTATCACGTACACTCAGAACACTCACTCTCTGTGCATAGGAAGCATGCATACAACAGGCACACAATCGACACACAAGCCACTAAAATGCATGCAACGTGTTGTTATGCCTCAGGGCTGAAGAGTCTCTGTCTGTTTGCTACGCCACTGTTTCATCTCGCACACAACTTACCTGAGGATTTGTTCCCAGGTGTAGCACAGGATTTCCATGGCTTGCTCACTTCTTTTGGTTTGGTCTGAGTGCCGTGGTCTCCAGAACAACTCTTCTGAGAACGCCAAGTGCAGTTGCACCTTTGTGTGGTTGGTTCTCTGCATGTTTTCTCTGTTCATCGAAGTCACGCTGTTTTTTCCCCTTTTGCTCTGTGGATGGTCGCAGCAGAGTTGTGGCACCACAGGTGGAATTCTGCAGACACGAGATTCAAGAAGGATTTGGGTAAAAAGTTATCCCGAATTTGTCTATCTGCCATCTTGTCTTATGTCTGCACCTTTTTGATGCACAAGAGGCAGCCTCTCATTGGGAGAAGCATGTTTTTCTGTTCACCAATCCAAGAAGACTGAAACTCTAGTTTCTGACAATTCATATTCCAAAAGTAAGATGGTACCTCCTTTAGCCTTAAGATGTCACATCCTGTTCATTCGTGTATCAGGCAGCGGGAAACAGAGAAGGATCCATTCTTCACCCCATTCCTTTAAATTTTTGTCCCCAAATGTTTCTGTAAAAATGTTTTTTTAACCTTCTAAAGTTCTTCCGGATTCCAGATCCTGTTCTGCCTAGTATCCTGAAACAGATGACAAGATGTCACACCTTAACAGTACTAAATACGCCCGCAATATCTAACACTTGGAGCAAATTTAGGAACATAAAGTACTCTATTGTACAACACCTCAGCAACCTATCTACTCCGATGTCATGTTGTCATCTGTTCAGGGCCCTTCATGCTGCTTTGGTTGAATGAGACTGCAGTGTTATGAGAAATGTATTTGGTGGGTGTGCGTGATTTAAAGCAATATGTGTAGCCTTTTAGTACATTACAAACACAACTCTTTATTTTATGTTTAGATTATAATGTACGTACTGGGCAGCTCTGATTTTATTTAGTAATGTTGGCAAGTGAGATGTTATTCCCAGGAGGTCCGTAGGAGTTGTGTTGATTGTGTGTGAGTAGTGGTGGTGCATAGAGTGGATTCTTCTGTAGTTGCTTAGTTTATTTATTTGAAAAGTTTTATAAAGCGTGAACAAGACCCAGCCGGGTATCAGAGCGCTGTACAAAAAGGAAACTAACGTTGACATGAAGAAACAGTATGAGTACAATACAAGAAGGCAAACATAAGAGGACCCTGAAACATAAAAGTAAATGTGGGTGTTAGGGGAAGACGAGATAGCATGTGATCAAACAGGTAAAAGCCCTACTAGACGGGGCCGTGCAGTTTTAGCAGCGCCCTACGTCAAAAGAACAACAAAATACATTTCAAACACAAAGTAAAAATGATTGTCAAGCACACATTTCAAAACACAAAGTGAAAATGATTGTCAAGCATACATTTCAACACATAAAGTAAATATGATTGTCAAGCACGAGAGGGAAGTGTCTAGCAAATGACATAGAGGCTATTGCTGATGAAGTTCTTCCAAAAGTAGCCATTTGACCTATTTTTTTAATGAAGCAGTCGAGGGGTTGGCTCTAATCTCCATCGGAAGGGCATTCCAAATTCTTGGAGCCAGCCCTGAGAAGGTGCGATTGTAAGTTTTTTGTTGAATTTAGGTGGTTTCAGTAGTAGGGTATTGGAGCTTCTTAAGTTTCGACTGGAACCGGAGAGCTCGAGTTTTTTTGCCTAGTAAACGGGGCTATTGAAGTGTATAGCTTTGTGTCAGACAGGCTATCTTGAAGCGGATCCTTGCTTCAATGGGAAGCCAGTTAAGTTGAATTAAGTCAGGTGTAATATGATCATGCTTTCTGGAGCCTGTGATTAGTCTGGCAGAGGCGTTCAGAGTAGCTCTTAGCGGGGCTAACCTAGATTTAGGAAGCCCAGCTAGGGTCACCAAGCCATATTCTACTTGTGAGAACTAGGGATTGGACTGCTGACTGGATGTCCTCGGGAGGTAGGAAAGGTTTGATTTTCCTAAGGGTGTTGAGCTGATGATTGGCACTCTTAATGGTGGCACTGATGTGACCTTGCATGTTTAGAAATTTGTCCAGGGTGACACCTAAAGAACAAGCTGAGTCCACCATATGCGGGGTGCAGTTGAGTGCTGAGATTTTTTTGATCCAGTTTTGCGTAGGGGCCTCGTGATTGCGGGGGGTAATCAGGAGAAATTCTGTTTTGAGGGAATTTAGTAACAGATGATTATGCGTTAGCCATTGTTGAGTTTTTTTAAAGCGCTCCATTAAGAGTTTTAATGTCATCTGGGGAGGAGATCTTCAAATACAGTTGAGTATCATCCGCGTACATATGGTACTGAATGTTTGAACCATTCAGAATAGCAGTTAGAGGTTCCATGTGGAGATTGAAGAGCGTGGGCGAGAGTTCAGATCCTTGAGGTACCCCAATAGAGACCATGGTGCTGGCAGCCAAAGATTGGTTGACTTTGATTCTTTGTGTTCGGTTATGCAGGAAAGAGGAGAACCAATTTAAGACAGGGCCAGATAACCCCATCCTATATTGAAGAAGGTTAATCAAGTTATCATGTTTGATAGTGTCAAAAGCAGAGGACAAGTCCAGAAGAATTAGAAGACAAGGCATATCTTGGTCAAGAGCTCTCAAGGTGTCATCAACAATGTGAGTTAGAGCTGTTTCTGTACTATGACCTGATCTAAAGCCTGACTGATGTCGGTCTAGGAGCTGAAATTTCTCGATGTGGTCGCAGAGCTGTGTGTGCACGCATTTCTCGAGTAATTTCGCTAAAGACATGATGGTGATCGGCCGGAAGTTATTGGGATCTGTTAGGTCTGCATTGGGCTTCTTGGGGATGGGTGTGACTTGCCCTATTTTAAGGCATTCGGGAATCCTCCCTTGTAAGAGAGATTGTTGGATGATCCTAGACCAGAGAGGCAGAATGGCCACGTTGAGGTCTTTGAGCAACTTGGCGGGGAGTGGATCACTGAAATGGTTTAAGAGATGTCAAGGAATGTGATAAGTCCTCCAAATCCCGGAGCAGGAAGGTATTCCAGCAGGCATTGTTTTTGGTTGTGTACTCTGTGGGGTATAGCGGAGCACACACTGCCGCAGGTACTGCCGAACCCAAGGAGCTCATAGACAACAGGTTAGCAGCGGCACGTTGCAGCTCCCGATCAATAGTCCTAGACTTTTCAGAAAAGTGCGCTGAGAAGTCCTCCTCACTGGGTCCAGAGGTTTTGATTGCTGAAATAGGATTGGTATGTTGATTAGCCTGTTTGATGATATCAAACAGTTTCTTGGGACGGTTTTTAGCGCTGTCAAGCTGATCCCTGAAATGATCTGATTTAGCAATGCGAATGTGTTTGTTATAAGAACTTCTCATCTTCCTTAACTGTTTGAGACTAGAGGTGGAGGGGGCATTTCTCCAACGTCTCTCAGAGAGCCTCAGTTTGCGACGTTCATCATTAAGGGCACCATTGAACCAAGGTTTGGATTGTTTGCAAGGAATCCTTTTGAGTTGCTTTGGGGCTGCAGAGTCGAATATTTGACATGGCGTTGAAGTAGTGATCCGTCAACTCTTCCAAATTATTCATGTTAGTGGGAGTTTCCAGCAGATTCTTGCTCAAGTTGGAAAGGTTAGAGATGTTGATGTCTCTCAGATTACGAGTCAGTTGCTTGTTTTTGAGCGGTTGACCTTGTCTGAGCAATACCTTTTCCTGAATGTGAAAGGAGATTTGGTGATCCGACCAATCACATGGTACTATGTCATCCAGTTGAATGATGTGGTCTCTAGCTATGATAAGGTCAAGGGTAGCGCCCTTGTAGGGGGTAGGTCTGTTGCAGACCTGTATATAGTTGAGGTCGGAGAGGAAAGCCTTAAAAGAGCAAACTAGTGGATCATTAGTGTCATTCCAGCGAAGGTTGAAGTCACCGAAGAAGGTATGGTTAGGGTGGAGGGCCGAGCAGGCAGAGATGGATTCCATCAATTGCTCAGTTGCCCCATGAGATGTGGAATCAGTTGATTCAACTGTTTTAAAGCAGTAAGTATAGTAAGTTGGAGATTCACAATAATTTCTCTACTTTGTAAAACTTTCAGATGAGGGTGTATATTTCACAGCATCCGGTTTTGTGTTTTGGTTTTTGCGAGAAAACATAGGCATCTGCAGGGACTTTAGAGCTGTGTTAATTGTATGTGCATTTGGTGTTGGTACATCTGGTGCATTTAACTGTATCCTTGTAAATGGTGTTAGTGGTTTCATTCATGTTGAACACCCAGGTCTTGGCAGTTGGTGTAATATACTTGTCACATTGCATCTGTTGGTTTCAGGTTTTGCTGGGTGTGGCTGCCTAGAGGTAGTTGTACCTTGCAACTCCAAGGCACTCACAGTGGCATCGCTTGGGAGAGGGAAATAGAGCATGAAGGAAAATGGATATGCATGAGGGAAGAGTGGAGATATAGGGAGAGGTGAGTAGAGAGGTGGGAGACGAGGAAAGAGATGGAGAGTAATAGGAAGGAGAGTAGAAAGACAGAGGGAGGGAAGGGAAAGAGAAGAGACAGAGAAAAAACAGGCCATTTCAGTCCAATGGTTGTGTTTTTACTCTACTCTCACATTACTACTGCACCCCCAGATCACATTCATCCATTTAAATATTTTTGTTGTGGCACTTGTCTCTGTCTTCTCATGGAGACCATGTTATCTTATTCTATTTCTCTGTGGGCTTCTTGCTCCTTTGACTGATATCTGCAAATTTTTGTTAGTTCTATGGATGTCTTCATAAGCGCCCTATTTGAGGTTTTCCAACAAAAAAAAGACACGGATTGCTCCAGAGTTAAATTCCCTGGAATTATTAATCCCCTTGTATAATGTGATGCAGCCCTGTGCAGCATAAGGCACACTGTCCTGCGGGCCTCCACCTCATTTCTGTGTCAAAAAGCCTAATGAAAGCTTATTTCTTTAAAAAGGGCTCCAAAGGGGTTCGTTCACCCATGTCAATATGGGTGAGAATCTTGTTCTGCATCCCCAACTAGTTAGTAGTGGCAGAACTTAGGGGTAGTTAGCTTCAGAGACATTTTAGATGCTGTAGGTAAACTAACCCAAGGAGCAGTATTTAATTTCCAGGCAGGGAAGCCCAGGATCCTGCCTTGCGATTGAAACCCCACCCTTGAGTTCTTGGATCTGGGGGTCTCAGGGTGCTTCTTCGTTTTCTTTCCGCTTTGTGTTTGCCATCCAGGTGGTTGGGGCAGTCAGGGGTCTGTGAAAGGCAGTTTGAGTGATATATATTAAAGAAGTAACTTTGGAGGGAAGTTGGACTTAAGTTTCAGGAAGTGTGGTGGTCTAGAAAGGGGCAAGGGTTCAGGTGTTTGGCCTTCTAGGATATAACAGGACTAAATAAGGGCCACATGGAAATGTGCCCTGAGATAGTTTGGCCCTTCACAGTGGTGCCAAGAGGAAGATGCCCTGGGAGTCCTACATATGAAGATAGCTATATTAATTGACCATGCAAGGAAACAAGATGCCTTGGTGGTGCTGCCAGGAATTTTGAGATGGTGGAAATGACAAATGGGGGATGGGGAAGGAGGAAGAGCAGTGCAATTAAATGGTTCACACTAACATACCAAAATATCCTCCAAATCAGCCTCCTACGTAACATTTTAAATCAAATGAAATTTGTTTGCAAAGACCCACGCAAAAATATTAGTTCCACCTTTTTGACCAATTCAACAACACACCTGCATAGATGCCATGTTTTGGTGTCCTTGTGTGTGACATCTTTCTTTTCAGGATGCTTGTGTAACATTTCTCTGTCTTAAGTGTGACATTCTGAGTGACACTTTATGATAAGTTGAATAAAGGAGCTATATCCATCAGAAAGGAATCACTGAGAGAACACAAAAGAACTGGTTTGAATTGTGACTTTAATAATCCAAAACAGTTCACCAAGGACTCATTCAATAGAAAATCTGGATGGAAATAGTAAGCAAATGACAAAGAACAGTAAATGTTAACAAGTAGGTTAAAGAGGGGTTCCAGGAGGAATAATTACCTTATTGCCTGACTAATAAGGCATCAGAGGACCTGAAGGATACCGAGCGCAATGCTTTCTCCTGCAGGTAGTTATCCTGGATGATAACACAACAATGTCCATGGCAGAGCAAGGGTTGCCAAATTTCCCTACATTGGTATGTGCACAGTAGATTGGGATCATATCAGAAAAATCTTGTTAGGGCATTCAGGACCTATTATTGAATCAAATTTTTCATTTTGATCATCTTGCCCATAGTGTGTGTATATTCTAAAATGGTTTAATATTCTATGTAAGAGTACGCATATTATTTATATATCTTAAACATGTATACATTCCATGTATCAATCTCACATTCATGTCTCTCTGTGCTTTCTGTCACTCAAAACCATTTTACATGTGAAGCAATGTAAAAATCTAAGTTTCAAAGTAATACATTTGGTGATGTACTTAGCAAAAAATAATGAACAGATGTGCAGTATCCCGCCTTGCAATAAAACAGACATTAAGTTTTGCGACGATTGCTTTGAGGAGCTATGCATTCTAAAGCTGTTATCCTTTATATTTCTAAGTCATCAAGTTGGTGTCAGGGGTGTCTCACGCAGCCAAATGCATTTATTTGTGCTATATTGATGAAATTGACAAGAACATGCTTTCCCATCCATGGTTCTCAGGTTTATGATCATATTATTGTTTTATGATCACAGATGGAAATGTGAAAGGAACACTTCCAAGTAAATTATCAAAATTTAGTTGCAAGTGAATTTGTCTCATACATTTGCGACAGTGTTGAAATGAGTCAGCCGTTAAATTGATAAACCAAAGTTAAGCCTGATTGCACATTTCAGTGCTGTAAGTGCTGTTTTCATGGAGCAAGTCAAGTGTGGTGTAAGTTGTTTATTTTAAAATTGAGCGATTGTTGTAGCTCTCATTTAAACCGTTTCAGCAACATTGCAAAAGTTAACTTTGCCAGAGGTGTAGCAATGATTTTACTCTTTAGCTTTTCACTCCCTACAAGCCTCACTGCGGGACACATTCTGGGCCTGATTCACAAAGGGCCTCCGCACACGTGGCGGAAGCCACACAGTCGTGGGGAAGTACCCACACTCGGGGCTGAATCTCCGCAATGAGAAAGCTTTACTTTGGACTCGGAAGGTGTTCCATGGGTGCAGCGTGGGTGTTCCCACTATTCTACCCATGGATTTTGGAACATTCCCAGATTTACCATGAGTGGTAGATTTGGGAATGAAGCAAAATGCTGCGCCTTCCCAGGGGAAGCTCAATGATGAAAAATAGGTTTATTTCTCCTAATTTTTAGGTCTCGCCTAGCGTTGCAGCGCATGCGCTGCTCGCTTTGCGAGGCATGCTGTATTAGGGTATTTTTTAGAAGTGGTGTGGAAGTCCCGTCCATATTTTTCATTGGCTGGCGTCATCGTCCATGGTAAAAGCTGGCTTCCGATTGATAATGAGGCTTCTTAGTCCCTCCTTGTTACCGCCCTGTCTCCTTTTGGGACCGCCCATCAGGACTGGATCGTTTACTTGCGGCGTTATACTGTCTCCTTCAATTAGTTGGTAAGCACTTTCTTTTTTTCATTCGGCCACAAAGCGCGATGCATGCACGATGTGCTTTTCTTACATTCAGCGCGTTTATTCACATTTTTACCCGACAGTCTGCAGAACGCAGCTCTCCCCTGCCCCCAGCTCCACAGTATTGAATCCACTGCCCGGGCCTCTCTGATATCCTTACCACGACCCCTAACTGCAGCCCGCAGGGAGAGGCTCCGTAATCTACTCACTGGGCCCTTTGGCGCTACGTCTCTGGCCTCATTTGTGAAAAAATCGCCTTGTCTTCAATCAAAGGGGCTTGAGGCGGAGACGGCAGCCCTGCGGGGGTTACCTCAACTCCTAGCGGGAGCTGACGTGTGTGGAGAAGCAGCCCCCGGTACAGATGGGAGGGGTGAGAGAGTGGAAACTTTATTTTCATTTTTAAAATAGAGTGCAGTGCTATTGCCTAACTTGTTTGTGCTGGTTTAATCGACCTCGAGAACATGATAAGCCGAGTGAGCGAGGAAGTTGAACAGATTTCTGTTTGAGTGAATATTTTATTTCATGCTTCTAGCTGCACAGCGGGTGGTGTTAACCATCATTCTCTTTTGGGTTTAACGGCATACGTGTTTAACCTTTCGTTTCGTCCTTTTAAAATAATTTCTAGTTGCCCTTTAACTCCGGTACAATGTACTGTAGGAAGAAAGAGACTGCTGCTCCGTAAGGCCCCGTACAATATCACTGTTACCTTGTAAGCTCCTGTTTGGTGTAGTTTGCGCTTTTCTCTTTGCTTCTATTATGTAGGAGAGAGTTGAGCACTAAAATAGTTTTCCAACTATAAGTCGTCGTGAAAACCACATTCAGGACAAAGGTTCATTCAATTGGTCAAAATTTGAAAGTTGGCGCCTCTTAATGTGCTTTCCCATCGCACCCTGCCAGCTATACTAGACGATGCCAACACTGGTTCCAATGCAGGGTAGTTACGCCCGTCAATTTGATGTATTGTGCTACATAAACGGCAAATTAATAATATTGATTGTGTGCAAGTAGTACGCACCTTAAACGGAATTGACTCTTGACACTGAAATAATGCACATTATTAGCCATGCCACCCCAACCCCCCTCACCGTTAAACACCAAATCTCTTTGTTTCAATTTTGTCACGAGTGGCCTATGAGCCGAAGTGTAAATAAAGACATATTATTAGTGTCCAGGTATATGGTACCGTGGGCTTTAAGTGGCCCGGCTCCCATCAGGTCTCAGACCTCGTAGTATTTAAAAATGGACATTGAAACGTGTCCTTGTAGGCTTTATTTTCATTTATTTTAACCCCTGGCAAACCAGTGATTGATTTCTAAACAATAAATGTAAAACATATTAGGTTAATCCATGTCAGCGATTTATATCCTATTTATATTTCTCGTGTTTTTTTTTTATCTTGCATTCCCTAAGAGTGTTAGCTGTTTCCATGATTCTGTGATTCTGTATTTGTTTCACGCAGTAGATTACTCTTTTATAGGGTATATACTTAAACTGATGAACTGAGTCACCTCCTGGTGTTTGTAACATTGACACTATTTGTAAGTTCAACCCAGGACTATACTGTTTGGTTTACTGTGGAAAACAAGCATTTGCAATGCAATAGGTCTCGCATTTACGAGAGTTTAAGCCATTGGCATTGTAAATAACAATGCCTTTTATTTATGCTTTATAAATCAAAACATAAATAAAAGGCATTGTCATTTACAATGCCAATAGCTCAAACTTGCGTAAATGCGAGACCTATTGCATTGCAAATGCTTGTTTTCTGTTTCTACGGGTGCTGCATTTTGCAGCACACGTAGAAAGAGGAAAAAGCCTCAGAGGATTGCTTTTATGCAGGAAGTTGTCCCCCCTCCTACACAAAAAACAATTCTGCCTGCAACACAGGCACCCTTGCACCATGGTGCAAGAAGCAGCAGTCCGTGCAGGTAAGTGCGGTGAGGCGGGGCGGGAGGGGGAGTAGACAGACGACGGAATAGAATTTATTTATTTAAATTTTCCAATACCATCGCCTGTTGACTCCCCTCCCCCCCGCCCCGCCCTGCACAGCCTACGTCTGGGTGCAAGGGTGCCTGCGTTGGCGCTAGACAGCACATATTGCACAAGGAGAGGACAGGGATGTGCCATATAATGTTAAATAGGGCGCATTCCTGCCCTCTTCCTGTCATGCAAAGTAGTGCAGCAAGATGCCTTGCAGCTCTGCGTTGCGTGACATTTTGATAAATCTGACCCCTAGCGTTTTTTCTCATTACAGTGAGTAGCCGATGTGTTTCAATCACATTTGGCCTTGCTCATGACATAGGTCACATCACCACTCAATCTCCATCTTAATATGTGTTCAGACTTGCAATTGTGACACTAAGTGAAAACGGAAACATAATTTAAAAATCACTGCAGTCTTGAATCATGGTAGGTTATTGATTTACAGTGTTGTTACTCGGGGTGGTGGAAATGAACTATGATGATGAGTTATTTGCGCATATACAATTACAATGGAGAGATCAACTTTCAATTAATTGTATTGCTTCTGGTTAATATTTTGGTCATGCTGATGTTTTTAAAATTTTTTTTTTATTCTCTTGCATTTTCATATATATCCCTAGGGATTAAAATCATATTGTGATAGAAGAAGATCTTTGAGCATGGACAATTGACATAGAAGACAGAAGGAATATTTGTCAATTGGGACTCTGTTGTTGGAGATGAAGCTTCATTACCAAACTGCTTGTGATTACTGGGGCTGTATAGAATGAAAGTGTCCATGAGCTTTAGAACCATTAGACCTGAGACAAATAAAACAAGAGTCATTCTATACTGAATCAATTCGTAATTCATAATAGAACTGAAGCTTTTAAATTGTGAGTCTGTTTTCAGGAATACATGCTTGAGCACATATTAAAATGGAAGTTGAGTGGTCATGTGACCTTTGCTGCAATCTGTTATATCTTGTCTCTGTGGGAGAGCGCTGCTCTCTTCTACCTGTGTCCCAGGTTGTGGAGTGCTGCATTCCTTTACAGAGTTCTTGGGTTGCTGGGTGATGGGTTTTCCTCTGTGGGGATTCTGAGAATGTTTATATTGAAATAAGTTTACAGTTGATGCTAACTTGTATTTGGTGGAGCTGCTGTTCGGTACTCCACAACCGTGTAGCTACTAAATAAATACTTCAACTTACCTTGACTACGAGTTCTTCACTACAATTTGTTGGCGACGATCCTGCTACACGGACGAACCTTCTGCGTGCTGTTCTCTTCGGATCCACATCCAATTCTTCTCTGACAGACTTCACAACCCTGGATCTTCTTCGTTTCCACTCCTCATTTGGCAAACTTGCTTCGGATCTGTTGGTCTGCTGCTGGTGTTTCACCCCAGTTCACGCAGGTTTCCTTCATTGCATTTTGCTGCCTAAGGTGAGAGAGTGACTGTTAAGGGGTTTTCTTGACTGTCCTCCCGTTCCGCCCTGTTGCACCCAGCACTGATTCACACTTTTGTGGACGACCCCGTATATCTCGACACGAAGGACTTTTGTTCCTGCTCGGTGCTCCTTTCAGTCCTTTATTCGGAGCTCCTGCCTTTGGGGATTGTTCCTGTGCTGAGTCGTCCCGTGTTGACAACGTGTGCTTGCCTTGTGGATACGGATTTCTCCGTTCCGATCTATTTAAAAAAAAAAAAAAATCCTATTTGTTTGCTCTGCGCATGTCCAGCATTGCTTGTCTCTTGGTTAATACACGTAACCTAGCAACGTGTCATTTTGCGTGTCAGCGCCAACACGCACGGACATTTTGTTTCTTTTTCTAACCTGCATTGCGTCACCAAGCAACGCCAAGATCAGCGTGCCATCGCCGACATGCACGGCTTGCTTTTGTTTAGTTAATGCATTGTTTGTCTCTAGGTTAATACACGTAACCTAGCAACGCGTCACTCTGCGTGTCAGCGCCGACACGCACGCCATTTTGCTTCTTTTCTGACCTGCATTGCGTCACCTAGCAATGCCAAGATCAGCGTGCCATCGCCGACACGCACGGCCTGCTTTTGTGTAGTTAAGCATCAATTTCACCAACTCGACAACGCATTCAACAGCTCAACATTTTTCAGCATGTTATCGCCGACACGCACGGCCTATTTTGTTTATTTTACATCGTTTTCTTATCAAATGTTGTAGTTCACTGTACTCTGTTCTGGCCATGCATAGTGGATCACGGTGATTCGCACACCTTGTTCTCAAGTATAAACTCTCAAACTCATCTTGTGGATTCACCGTGATTCACACACCCTGTTTTCTAACTTGCTCACAAAACTTTGTCGCTTTGTACAATTACCACATTGTGGATCACGGTGATTCACACACCTTGTTAAAAATATTTTTCTTATTTTTATTTTGAGCTTCACTATAATTTGCATATTTTTATATCTCTTCACAAAGTTTTGGGTGTTTACATTTATTCTGTTATTTAACAGTTTTAAACTTATTGTAACTTTCCTCACAATATGTGCACCATGCAATCAGTTACACCTCCACCATCGTTTTTGGACAATCCTGGAGAACCACCTGTAAGATGGGAGATATGGTTTGATGCATTTGAAACCTATTTGGGGGCAATTGGAGCATCAAGATTTTGCGCAGAAAGGAATTTTTTTTTACTATTACAGTCTTTAGGTTTTATGATTAAATCGTATTTATTAAAGGAAGGCAAAGTAAGCTCACACAGCTGGCTGCCTACAACCATTGGTCGGCCGAGCTGGACAGTAGCCATCGTACACAGCGTTTGTGCCACAACCCGGAGGCCGGCCGCGTATTAGACCATGTTGTATTTGCAAAAGTGTGCTCCTTCCCGGTTTTTACCCTAGGTATAAACAAAATAAACCATAACCAGAACTTTCCCACCTCCCCCCACCCCTCCCCGAACCAATGTGCTAAGTGTTGTTTCTGAGGTGCCTCTCATCTGGGGACCCTGACCCACCCTCGTGGACCGTGAATATATAGCTTATCGCAGGCCTGTATTTCCCTCCTCTCCCCCCACTACCCCCTCCCAGGCCCGTGAGCCTCCACACAAATCCGTCGGGATCCCCGGGTATAGTGGTTAGTGTGCAGTATCTGTGGGGTTCTCTGCTTCATCCGGGGTATCCGTGAGACGGAGAAGGCGGAGGTATCTTGGGCACGTAATTTCATTCATTTCTGTCGATAGTAGTGACAGCAGGGGTTTCCAAATGGTGTGAAAGGAGGCTGTGGAGCCCGTAAGGGTGGCCTGAATTTTTTCCATACCGACCGTGTACCAGAGTTTGTGAAGCCAGCCTACATGTGTTGGTTTGGTTTGCTTCCCCCAGAGGGAGAGGATATGTTGGACCGCTGCCCCCATCGCCAAACCCATCTGCCTCCCCCTGATCGATTTTAAGGGATACGTAAGTGGGTTGGGGAGCCCCAACAGTGTATAGGCCGGGAAGCGAGGGATTTCAGTCTCGAAGTGCCTATCAATATCATCAAGTATAGTGCGCCAGTAGTCAGTTCGCTACAGTCCCATAGAAGGTGTGCGAGGGTGCCCTCCGCGTCACATCCCCGCCAGCACGTCGGGCTTCGGTCTGGGTTCCCTTTATGTAGTCTAGCCGGTGTCAGGTACCAATAAGTGGTGACCTTAACTGCCGCCTCCCTACTGGCCGTATTACGGGCCGTATGGTTGGCTCGATAGTAGATTTCCTTCCATTCCTTCTCCGTCAGGTCTCTCCCTATCTCCCTTGCCCACCGTTTTTGTCCAGCCGAGGGTGTGTAGGGTGTATGGGGTCGGAGCATATTGTGTAAGTCAGATCATTTTCTTGTCCGAGGTTTTAGTCAAGAGCCATTTCTCGTACGTGGTGAGTTTTCTGCTAACTCCGGGTCGCACCGCGGGGTGGAGGAGCCAGTGTCTAAGTTGGAAATACTGGTACCGACGGGGCTCTATTATAGTATAGGAGCGTTTCGCATCCGAATAGGAGAGGAATCCGTCTAGGTCAAATAAATGCCCAGCCGATCTACATTCGGTAGCTCTCCACTGTGGAAACGCTTTATCTTCCGTTCCCGGCAAGAACTCCGGGTTATCGAAGAGGGGTGTTAGCGGGGACGGGAAGGAGGTGAGCCCTCTCCTGACCGCCACCGCATCCCACACTCGTAGCAGCGTTTTCGTGATCGGGGACCCTTTCAAGTTCGGTGGCCTGTCAGGGCGTATCAAAAAAGGGACCTTCCATAGTGATGTTTTCGCTAGGGCCCGGTCCTGAAAAAGCCACCGCTTTTCGGACTCCGGCCTGCTCCATTCCACAAAGTAACGTAGTTGGGCCGCTTTGAAATATTCCATGAAGTGAGGGATGCCCAGCCCGCCCTCATCGGGGGGTCTATGAGATAAAGCCCTGTTCATCCGAGGGCGCGCCCCTGCCCAGATGAATTGTTGCACCGCCCCTTGCACCTTTTGTATGATCCCCGCCGGGGGCCAGATCGGTATAGTTTGGAAAGTATAGAGTGCCTTGGGGAGGATGTTCATCTTTATCGCTGCAATCCGGCCTAGGAGTGACATCGAGTGTTTCTGCCATCGTCCTATGGTCGACAGAGTTTGAGATAGGAGTCTGGTATAGTTGAGCTCTACCGTGCGCTTGACCGAGGGGGCTAAGGTTATGCCCAAGTAGTTGAGCGTATCATGGGTTTGAAGGTCTCCGTATGTTGAGTGTCCCGTCGCATGCTCTGTTTCGCAGCGACCTAGGGGTAGCATCGTTGATTTTTCTACATTAATCTTAAAGCCAGATACTCGGCTAAACGCCTCCAGCTCCTGTAGAAAGGCTGGGACTGATCTCGCCAGGGACTCCAAGGACGCCAGGATGTCATCGGCGTAAAGGCTTATCGTATGCCTTCCCCCCCCCCCCAATGGAATACCGGTAATATCCGGGTTGTCCCTGATTTTTTGCGCCAGGGGCTCTACATATAGCGCAAATAGAAGGGGTGAGAGGGGACACCCCTGTCGCGTCCCCCTCTGGATTTTAAAAGCCTGGGACGCCGTGCCATTCACTCGAATCGTGGCCGTGGGACTGTCATAACAGCTCGCCACCCATGCGCGAAAGCGATCCCCAATACCGAAGTGCGCCAACGTATCGTTGAGGAATTTCCAGCTAACTCGGTCAAACGCCTTTTCGGCGTCCACCGATAGCAGCACTGCGTCCATCCTGGTACGATGAGCTTTGTCAATCAAGTGCAATATCCTTTTAGTGTGGTCGCTACTCTGTCGATTGGTAACGAAGCCGCACTGATCTGGTTCGATGATGCCCGGCATATGGGGGCCTAGTCGGGCCGCAAGGACTCCGGTGAATAATTTTAGATCGAGGTTAAGGAGGGAGATCGGGCGGTAGGCGCCGCACTGAGTCCCGTCTTTCCCAGGTTTGGGAATCACCACGACGTCCGCCGCCAGCATGTCAGGGGGGATAGACCCAGGGCCTTGAAAGGAATTAAAAAGTCTTGTTAATATAGGGGCTAGTAGGGAACATAAAGCTTTATAAAACCCCGCTGAGAAGCCGTCGGGGCCCGGGGATTTGAGTAGTTTTAATCGTGAAATCGCGCTAATCACCTCGTCTATTCTGATGGGCACCTCCATCGCTTCCGCCCCTGCCGCGTCCAGTTTTGTCGTGTTCGCCCCCTTAAGATAAGCTGCTCCCTCACTTTCCGTCTGTGGGGTCTCCTTGTATAGGCTGGCGTAGAAGTCCCGGAAGACTTCCGCTATCTCCTCATCCCGGTTTACTGTCTCACCCTCCCTGGTCCGCAGTGCCTGCACTCTCGCCTTTTCCACCCTGGCTCGGAGTTTACTCGCTAAGAGTCGCCCCGTTTTGTCACCACCCATGTAATAGGTGTGTTTGAGCCGAAGGGCCGCGTATTCGGCCCTATCTAGGTCCAACGCCGCCAACTGCGCCCTGACTGCTCTTAACTGATGCCAAATCCGGGGGGCACCGTTCCGACTGTGGATTCTTTCTAGCTCTACCACCCGAGCCGTGAGGCTTTCCCTTTTGACCTTCCGATCTCTGGTTTCAGCGGCGGCAATAGCAATCAGCTCTCCCTGTATGGTGGCTTTAAGTGCACCCCACAGTGCTGTTAGGGGGGTGTCTGGGAGATCGTTCCTCTCCAAATAGTCAGTGACGCATTTGTGGAGTTGCTGGGTCACCCCCGCTTTGTGAAGCAGGGTTTCCCTAAGGCGCCAACGTCCGGGCGGTTTGCGCGTTGGGGGATGGACAGGGTCAGTTCAACTGCATCGTGGTCAGAAAGTGCCGCCGGGTGATCGTCACCGTCTCAACCATTGGTGTCAGGTCTGTGGACCCTATAAAATGGTCCAGTCTGGCGTAGGTGCGATGGGCATGTGAGTAAAAGAGTATTGTGTGGCATGTGGATGGACCTCCCTCCAAATATCCACTAGCCCTCTCTCGTTCAACCATTCCTTTCCTGAGGTTGACAGTGCTCCAGTCTGACCATATCGCTGTCCCGATCTATCCCTCTCTGTATCCATGACCAAGTTCAGGTCGCCTCCCACCACTAATCTCCTCTCTCGCGGCACACAGCACCTCTGACAGTGCTGTTTGGAGAAAGTGTTCTTGCCCCATGTTAGGTGCATATAGAGACCCCACCACCAAGGAGTCGTCCCCCAGCCACAATGTATATGCCAACAAGCGGCCCCGGACCTCCGCCACCTTGTCCCCCACCCTCCCCTGAAAGGATCTTGCAATTAGTATAGCTACCCCTGCTGTCTTAGTCTGCGTGGAGGAGTAGAATTGTTGGGGAAAGGCTCGGGATTTCATTCAGTGCCAATCTCTGGGGAGAAGGTGAGTCTCCTGCAACAGACAAATTGAGGCCCCGGAGTTTTCTAGATATGACAATACCGCCCTCCTCTTAATGGGGTTATTTCGCCCCTTCACATTCAGTGTGAGAATTCGCACCGTCGAGGTCATCATTGGGGAAGATCTGCCGAGGGCCGCGCATTTGTAGGTCTGGTGTGCGTGAGCGTTCTACCCTGGTCCCTTGTGTGATAGCACATCGGTTCCCCTCTCCCCACCCCCCTCCCTAACCCATCCGTACTCCCAACCCAACTCCCCTCCTCCCCGGATCCCCCCCTGTCCCCCCCTAACCCCAACTGGTGTTTCCCCAAAGTTTACCATTGTCCGTTGCCCAGTGTTTGTCGTGGTGGGCATTGGAGTCCAACAGATTTCGGGGGTACGTGTGGCCCAGCTTGCCTCGGCTCCCCGCCCCCAGCCCCCCCAGCCTATCAGGAGACAATGCTTCTGTGCCCCATCAGGAAGAGGGATCAGAGCCAGAGTTTCATACTTGATCAGGTGATGCCGTATCTTTTGATACTGCTGCCAGGGCTGCTTGTCGTTCTTGCGTCATGGTGATAGTGTCCGGTCTCTGTGAGGAGGGGGGAACCCCTCTGCGCCGCACCTTCTGCCAACCGGGCTCCGAGGGTCTCGGCGTTCGCGTAGGCGACGCTTCTGGGGTCTCGTGTTCCAATCCGAGAAGTGCACAGGTATCACGGAGGGAACGCAGCTGGTGTAGTTTGCCATTCCATTTAAATATCAGTTGAAAGGGATGACCCACGAGTAAGCCACCCCCTTCTCTCTCAAGTGGTTAGTCACTTCCTTAAATGCCTTTCGTCTCTGCAATGTTATAGCAGCTAGGTCGTGGAAAAGCGCCACCGGTTGTCCCTTGAATGTGATGGGCTGTGTGCGCCTGGCCTCCCTCAAGATGCATTCTTTTAGGGGGAAGTCTGGTAGAAAGGCCAGTATGTCTGATGGGGGAGCCGGCGCTCGCCGTGGGGGGCCCACTCGGTGCGCCCGATCGATTCGGATCTCGAAGTCTAGACTCTCCCCCAGGATGTCCCGAAACAGGCCCTGGAGGTACCCAGCGACGTCATTTCCCTCCTCCTGAGTTGGCACTCCCCGAACTCGTATGTTGTTTCGCCGGGACCTATTTTCGAGATCTTCTGTGTGGGTCTGAAGGTCCATTTGTTGGTCCCGGAGGCGCAGCACCTCCTGTTGGAGTTGCTCTATCTCTTCTCCTCTTGAGGTTTCATGTTCTTCGACCGCGGCCACCCTCTCGCCCAGCTCGTCCACATCTTGACGTATCTCCCGGACCTCCCCCGCGACCTCTTGCTTTAGTGCCTCTCTGAGGGTATTGAAAAGGGACTCAAGAAATGTCCGCATGATGGGCACCTCCCCCTCTTCTGTTTCGGGGGTGTCATTGCCTTGTTGCCCCGCTCTCCAGGGAGGGAGCCCCTCGTCAGCATGTCCTTAAGCGAGCGTTCTCCCTTCTTTCTCAGTGTCGTCATTCTGACCCTCTTGAGGTCTGGGCCCACCGAGCCGCCGTCCGTGTATCCCCCAGGCAGGCCTCAGCCCCACGTGTCTCCTGTAGTTTATGTGGTAGTAAGGGAGGCCAGTCGCGGACCCAAGGAAAGGAATCCGAGGGCCCCACCAGTGCCTGTTATTCGCTACCGGTGTCTTCTCCACCACTTCTATACTACCACCAGGCCTGCCCTCTGCCTTGCACCGCCGCCATGCCTAGGGATGTGTCTGGTTACACTCTCCAAGGTCATTCGCTGCTTCCGGCCCTGGCCCCCCGGGAGCGTCTGTGCCCCTCTCTTGTCTTCGTGGCGGTCTCCGGACCCATCCACCAGCAGGCTCCCCGCTATGGGATCTCCCCTCTATACACCACTGCTCTGTCTCCTCTTTGGGGCCTGCCACTCTGTATCGTCCCCGCCTTTGCCCCCAGTACTCACATTTGGTGCCTTGATCAAGGGAGCCCACGCGCTCCGGGTCGTCCTGGAAGCCTCCAGTGAGGTGCGAGCGACCTTGCTCGGGAGCTCCCCGAGGGGGAAACAACCACCTCCGCCGCACAGGGCCTCTCTGCCACCACAGCGGGGGCACTCCCCCTCGTTCGTCTGGCCCGGCCTCAGTGACCTCTCCGGCGGGCGCCCCATCGCGGGTAGCAGCCATCTCCGGCCCCCGGCGCCCCCACCTGGTGCGATCAATCTGTCAATGTCCGTGACGGGGGCTTCTCTGTCCTCCTCCGCTGCGGCGGCGTCTCCCCGCTGCTCCGCTCCGTCAGTGACCGGCTGCTGTTGGAGGCTGCTCAAGTAGGCCTCAGATCCCCAGCCTCAATTTGTTCATCCGCGTCGTACCAGGGGCCGCCGTCCTCAGCGGCTGGGCCGCTGTCGTCCTCTTGCCGCTCGCTCCGTCAGCCTTCCGGGGTTCCGATCACCCCCGAACCGCTCCCCCGTCCGGGCCTGCTGGGTAAGTCTTCACCCGCTATCGGGGACGGTCTCTCCGCCTTGGTTCAGCTATGCAAACCAAGGCGCGGGCGCCATTTTCTCCACGCTGGCCGCCCGGGGACGAGTCGCTCAGGGAGCCCAGGCCGGCGCCCTTTCACTTTTCATGCCCCCAGGGGCACCCCGCTCCTCAACTAGCTGGGGTGTTGTCGTCCGGTAAAGCAGGGGGACTCTAAGCTGCAAATTCTCTGGGTTAATGGGGCCGGGAGCGAGGAGCCTCGGAGCCGCACGTCCGCTCAGCTCGCCATCCTGGCCACGCCCCCAGTCTTTAGGTTTTGAAGGGAGATCCATTTTCAAACACCTCCCTGACATTACAAGGACTGAGGGTGACAACATTGATGAGTATCAGGAAACACTTATCAAGTTAAAAAATAGATTTGACAAACAACCAAGCCTTATGGTTCTTCGTCACAAATTTTTTAAGAGAAAGCAAAGCGATGGAAGATGTTGATGCTTACATCTGTCTTAAGGAGATTAGCTGCAGTATGCTTATTTGAAGGATTCACTGATCAATTGATCTGTGATCAATTTGTTTGTCAATGTAGAGACAAACAAATCAGGCAAAAATTATTAGCAATGGGCAACCCCTCATTAGAAGAAACCATCAAAGTAGCTAAAAGCATTGAAATTTCCATTGTTTCTCTAAAAGAACTTGAAGATAAACCTTCAGAGCCTATAGGTGCTGTTGGGGTAGGTAAACCTAAACAGAAGAATGTACCCAGTTGTAATGGGATCACTGTCAAAAGTAAAGCTGGTACTTCTAATTTAATTAACTACAACACATGTTTGCGATGTGGAAATCCTCCACATCCCAAGGGTGGGAGATGTCCTGCAGTCAATGTTACATGTAACTATTGCAAAAAGATTGGGCATTTTGCCAAGGTGTGTTTAAAACTCAAGAATTCCCAAAAATCTGTTGTCTGTGCAATTGAATCTGAAGAAGACTCAGACTCTGAAGTTGTTTCTGTTACAGACAATTTTGTATGTAGTCAAAATGATACGAACGCAATTTTAGCTGGAGATCCTTCGAAGTGTGTAGACCCCATTGCTGAGGTGTGTGTTGGTGGAAAAGTACTTAAGTTATTGGTTGATTCTGGGGCCAGGATCACCATGACTACCCAGAAATTATTTGAAGAAACTTGGGGTGGAAGAATGTTAGCACCTCCTGACCGGTGTCCTGTCTCTTATGAAGGACGTCGCATTGAGTTATTAGGTTTCATCGAGGATGAAATGGAATTCAAAGGAAGGAAGATAAGAGGAAAAGTTTATGTTGCTGTAAAAGGCCTCAACATTCTTGGTTGGTTTCACCAGGGTCTTTTTGGAATAATTTTAAAACCAGGCGCCGAAGAACAGGTTTTAGTTGCCAGTTGTGATGACGGTGGACAAAAATGGAAGGGAGATTTTCCTTCTGTTTTTTGTGAGAAGCTGGGGAAAATTCATGGATTCAAACATAAAATTATAGTGAAAGAGAATGCAATCCCAGTTAAACACAAACTTAGGAGTGTCCCATTTAGTGTGAAAGATGATCTTGACATGGAGTTGAAGAGTCTGTGCGATAAGGGGATCATTGAACCCACTGAGTCTTCATTGTGGTTGTCTCCTTTGGTTGTGGCTCAAATGGTGTGGACAACTTAGAGTATGTGAGTATAGAGAATGAATGAGCAACGGCGGATCTGAGTAACCGCACCTCCCTGCTTTATTCCTTTTCTTGTTTAAGAAATTGTAATGGATAGTATGATTGGGTGTGCACATACAGCTCCTGCACGTGCCGTTGTTGGATGCCAGCTGCCAAGCAGAGAGAAAACTGTGAAAATAGTGGAGCGGTGCACTACCAAAGAGTTTTCTTCAATAAATCCAAATGTTCATTTTGTATAGTGGTTTATCAATCCTTTATTTTCAATATCAAAATGTGCAAATTCCAGCCAACGCGTTTCGTTCATACATAAAATGAACTTCTTCAGGGCAAATGGTGATGTGAAGAAGATGCAGGAACACAGAGGCAATGAAGAGCCCTTGATCTGAGATATTTCAAATTCCTGCTGTCGACGCACAAGTATTTAAATTTTAAAGGCTACCATGATAAGTGCCTGATGGTTGTATCTCTGGGGACACAGTCCTGTTATTATCGTCCGGTCGGCAGTCAGTGTTGAACTTAGAGTATGTGTGAACTTAAGATCTCTTAATAAAGAGATTTGGGTTGATTCTCATCCCCTGCCTAAGATCAATCACTTGTTTGCATGCATCAAGGGAGCCAAGTATTTTTCCAAACTAGATCTGGCATGTGCATATCACCAGATAGAGTTACATCCCGAATCACGTCATCTAACTGCATTCATTTCTCCCCTTGGTACGTTTCAATACCGACGGATGCCTTTTGGTTTGGCATCCGCCGCCTCGGTTTTTCAGAGGGTGATGCAAGATTTGTTGAAGGGAGTTGATGGAGTTCTGGTTTTCCAGGACGAGTTGTCTTATAATCCGAAAAATGTAAATTTTTCTGTACTGAGGTCGAATATTTGGGTCATCTTCTCACTCAAGAAGGTGTCAAACCCAGACAAGGTTTGCTTGAGGCAATAATCAACACTCCTGCTCCTGTTGACAAAGTTGGGGTAAAATCCCTTCTGGGATTATGTGAATATTGTTCCCGCTTTGTTCCTGATTCTGCCACCATAGTTCGTCCTATCAGCAATTTACTCAAGAAAGGTGTAAAGTTTGTTTGGTCGGATGAGTGTGTTTCTGCATTTGATCTTATTAAGTCTTTGTTGAGTGATGGAAATGCACTCAAACCTTTTGATCCTGCTGTACCTTGCTACATTACTGTTGATGCAAGCCAAGTTGGACGTGGGGCCATTTTAACCCAAAGGATAGGTGACAGTGAAAACTCAGTGGCGTTTGCATCTAGAGTTCTGAGAGATGCTAAAATACAATACTCAGTTATTGAAAAGGAGCTTCTGGCTTGCCTTTGGGCCATTAAGAAGTTTCACCCGTATATTTGGGGCAAAAGTTTTATGTTACTCACAGATCACAAACCTCTGGTATCTATTCTAAGTGCTGGTGTCAATAAGTGTTGTACACCCAGGATTTTAAGAATGGTGTCCAGGTTGTTGCAATACCATTTTGATGTGTCTCACATTGCCGGTGGCAAGAATGGTAGGGCTGATTTTCTTTCTCGTTTTCCTTAGAAGAAAGACGAGGGTAATGATGTTGTTTTTAGTGATTTGTGTGAAGCAGACTGTGACGATTGTTTTGTAGCTGCTTTAGATTTACCTGAACCTGCCATGAGTTCTGAGGAGGAATGGAAGAATGCGTTGAATGAAGATGTCTTGCTTCAACAAGTTTGTGAGTTTGTAAAAAAAGGTTGGCCCCGTGAAAAAGTCCTGTCTCCTTTGTTCCAACCTCATTGCAAAGTTGAAGGAGAAATTTCTATTGAAGATGGTATTTTGTTGAGAGGTGATAAGCTTGTGCCTCCTCATGTTATACGACCAACCATTATTAAACATGCTCATGAAGGACATTTGGGCGCAACACTTACTAAACGTCGCGTCCGAGAAAGTTTTTGGTGGCAAATGATGGATGTTGAGATCGAAGAAATAGTCACTAATTGTTGTGTGTGTGGTGCTGCTGACAAGAGCTTAAAAGTTGTGACTCCGCCTTTATTGCCTATTGAGTGTCCTTCGGGACATGGATCAAAATGGGTATTGATGTCATGGGTCCTTTTGATAATTTGTCGTGTGGCCATAGATTTGTTCTTGTACTTATGGACTACAGTTCTAGATGGCCTAAAGTTACGTTTAGGAGAGAAGCCAATGCTTCTAGTATTGTCACATTCTTAGGTGAGGTATTTTTGAGAGAAGGTTTCCCTCAGACTCTTGTCTCTGACGGTGGGACCCAATTTGTGAGTGTTGAAGTTGAAACTTTTCTTGCTTCTTGTGGAATAAAACATTCTAAAAGCTCTTTGTACCATCCCCAGACAAATGGTCTCGTTGAGAGGATGAATAGGGTGGTTGGAGAGTGCATCAAGTGGGCTAAGTCTGGAAATCATGATTTGGTCAAATCTGTGAACAGCATGTTGTGGTTTTATAGAACCACTCCATATTCCTCGACCAAAGTCTCGCCTTTGAATTACTCAGAGGACGCAAAGCCAACACCAGTTTCAAGCCTGGGTGGATGAACAAATGGCTCAAAGCAGGGTCTGATGTAGAAAAGCTCATGGACATTGTGCGTGTAAATTTATCTGAGTCTCAAATGAAACAAAAAATCTGGTACGACCACCAGAAAGGTGTTAAAACTGTTCCTTTGTTGGTTGGTGACATGGTCAGGATAAAAACTCCTATTCATGTTAAAAAAGGAGAGAATAAATTTGGTAAACCTATTACGGTTGCTAAGATTGGAAATAATGCTGTTCAGGTTATGGGTGGGCATTGGTGGAACATTGCCAAAATTGTCAAAGTAAAGACTCCCATCAGGAGCAGACCTGATATGGCTGATGAAGATCTTGTCAGTGATGTTGGGGATGTTCATGTTGGTCTTAGGAGGAGCTCAAGAGTTCCTGTCACTCCTAAGAGGTTTCGGGAGTAAGTCATGTATTAGTTCTGGTTATTGTTTTTTTTTGTTTTAGGAGAAGGGAAGGTGTGTTATATCTTGTCTCTGTGGGGAAGCGCTGCTCTCTTCTACCTGTGTAGTGCTGCATTCCTTTACAGAGTTCTTGGGTTGCTGGGTGATGGGTTTTCCTCTGTGGGGATTCTGAGAATGTTTATATTGAAATAAGTTTACAGTTGATGCTAACTTGTATTTGGTGGAGCTGCTGTTCGGTTCTCCACAACCGTGTAGCTACTAAATAAATACTTCAACTTACCTTGACTACGAGTTCTTCACTACACAATCATAGCCGAATGAAAAAATATAAATCTTGCACCAAACACTGCCCCAGTATTTGGCCTGTTATTTTTTTCAGGGGGGGCACAGACCAGGCAGGGTCTACTGGGCCACAGCCGTCGGGGTTGGGGGGGTCATTTGTCACCGGTGTCCTGGGGTTCATCCTGTTTTGACTTTGCAAACTGGGCAAAGTACATCCCTTCTGCACTTGACTGTCAGGGTGGCAGGGGTGAACAGTTAAAGGATTCTCAGGGAGGTAGCGCTGGGGGCAGAGACTAGTCAAACAATAAACACAATAAATCATTCTCTAGCCCAGTGCTTGCCTTCTAGTCCTTTAATATCACAGTAAAATGGAGTATTGTACAATTAAAAAAGGGGGTACAACTGCAAGGTTAACAATCTCACCCAAGGGTGCTTAGTTAAGCACTAAACTTTCTAGGATGCCCTTATCCCAACTCTAAGGTGTCCCCCGTGTCTATGGTGATTCCCCCATGATTCACATTTGAGCGAGATTAGGCACAATTGCAAGCTCACTAAGCCGTCCCCCCATTGGCGACTTATAGGTCAGTTCAAATAGCTCTTAAACCTAAATCGTTCTCACTGGCAAGGGTAACTTCCTATGGCAGGAATATCTTTTGTGCATTCGCTGCACAGTCTTTCAGTCTTTTGAGGTTGGGCCTTGCATTACCTGCAGCCTTTGGACTGGGGAATGGTCTTCTGCTTTAGAAGAGGTGACGGTTCCTTGGGGGAATGTGCCACAAGTTGGCAGCAGGAACGCCAGTCCTTCAGGCAAGATGTAGGGATGCTGGACAGCATGCTATTTGGCTTAATGCTTCTTTAAGCAGTTCACCACATGAAGAGTGTTCTGGGAGACCAGACAACCGCACATACCTCAGGTCAGTCCCAGCAAAGCAACCACTTGGCAGTTGGCATTTCCTGGGTACTTTAAACATCAGGAACATGGTTGGACCTCTCCTGAATATCCCTTTATCTGCAGGGCCAGGCACTCTCCTTCTCCTTTTGAGCCATCAAGCAAGCTTATAGGTGCTTGGCAGACCCACAGCTTCTCTGGCAATTTGTGCAGACTCCAGGCAATGTGCCTTAACCTCTGAGAGACTTGCTTCATGCAGACACCAGCCCTGAACTCTTAGCAGCTCTTGAGTACTTTACTTAACACTCTCTTCCTTGGTCAATAAGATCTTTGAACTGGAACAGAGCGGGTGGTTTGTGTCTGCAGCCAGAAACAATAAGCTATGAAAATGATATAGGGTTTCTGAGGTGAAGTCACATGTGCTACTCAAGGACAAGGAAACCATAACATGTTTTTCCTGTGCAGCAAACCACCACCTTGTGCTACATGCAATCTGTCCTTTCAGAGAACCCCATAGATACAACATTCTATCTCCATAAAAAGTTGAGTAGGGACAGTATGGTAGAACTTCCTTTTCCATACGAGAACCTTCATCGCTAAATAATCATTGTTGTGGTTAATTTCTATTCTGAGAGCTGAAAAGCTGACTGTGTATGCTGTAAATAAAATGTGATCCACTCCATTACGTTACTTATGTTGGCACTGATGTATCCAACATATGCGCTGAATTAATTCATTACCTGTACACTAATGCATCTCTATCCTACATAGGGAGACTAGGGAGTCCTCACTTGTTTACGTGATCAGTAGCTGACCAGACAAACATTTTAAAAATATTTTAATAGTTTTGCAAAGAAACAGCATACAAAAATGGTACAGATCCAGCATCATATAACATGGCATCTTTGGGAGGTTCACGAATGTGTAAAAGAGTCTCATGAACAGCAAGCATCAATCCCATTGCCGGCTCCAACTCTCCTTTAGCTTTGCCAGTGTATACCTCCCCTCTGTCCACGAGTGCCGCCACCTGGCTACCAAACCACCTGTCGCTAGACATCTTGCTGTCTCAACTCCAACCACTGGCCGAATACTTTATTGAACTTCCTCGGGCGTCCCTACAATTGATACACTGACCGCTCCGCTAGCATACACCTGTCCATGTTCTGCGTCCACCTGGTTGCACTCAGAGAGTTCTCTGTGCCCCAACAATATATCTCTTAGCCACTGTCACTGCAATATTACAAAACAGGAGGGAGTACTGTTGCAGTGTCTGTTCCACCCAGATACCCAGACATACCAGCTGTACCCATAGGTCCACCCGAGCTCCTACCACTTGCTTCCTATGCCCCTGAATGGTTTGCCAGTATGCCCCAAGCCTTGGTTATTCCCACAAAGTATGCACCAGGGTCCCTTTCAGTGTTCATACCCTCAGACACCTGTCATTAGGAATTCTGCCCATGGCGTAAAGTCTCGTCTGTGTATAGTATGCCCTATGTAATATCTTAAGCTGAATGGGGAGGAAACCAGCCAGGATCGCCACTTCCCTCGGGTATCTGCATGCCTCAGCCCAGTCTTCCTCCTCCAGGACACCTAGGTCCCTCTCCCACCTGTCCTTCAACCTGTCTAAGGGTGCCATGCAGTTCCTGACTAGAGTTGCTTAAATGAGGACTATCGCATGCCGGTGAAGCGGGGCAACAGCAGCCTGAACTCTAGGAGGGTCTCCTTCTCTATTGTTGCAAGGTGCCCAATGCTCCTGGTAAAGGCAAGTCTAATCTGCAAGTATCTAAATCTGTGGGACCCTGCCATTTCTTATTGCTCCTGCAAATATTCAAACGAGACCATCCCTGACTCCCACCATAAGTCCCCGACTTTAGATATTCCAGTCAGATCCCACTGACGGAATACCCCTGATATCTGCAAATCTACCAGCGGATCCGCATCCCACAGTGGCGTTTCCATGCCAATTTTCCCTGTCCAACCAATTGCCTTGGTCGCTTTCTTCCATGCTTGAACCACCACTGCTGTGGGTGCCACCCCCACCGGCCATCCAAAGTGGCCATACAGCGCCCGCTGATAGCCCCGATGTGGGAGCACTCTTTTGTCTGCCATAAAGGCCGAATCATGCTGATCCGCGTAGGCTCACTCATTACAGACAAACATTAGTGAACATTTTTCATTTACGTCACCAGTGGACAGGTTATGCATACAAAGAGGCAAATGATGGATTGGTGCTTGTTAAAGAAAACATTTACAGGTTTGTCAGGCTATTCATAAATGCTATGCTGTCTGCATTATTTTTCATTTTGTGATGTTTCCATGCCCTTTATTTTCAGAAAGAAGCACCCAGCACCAACATCGTCTTCACATGCTCCTTACAACGCATAGAGCTATTTCTATTCGTTAACTGGCCTCAGAATTTTCTTTCTTTTCACAGTGCTTAATTTGTAAAATAATAAATGGTGCTGCACAAACTTTTTTTTTAGAAGCCCGCAGCTGGCCTGCTGAATATTGGTGTTGACAAATACCAAGGCAGTCTATTCTTGGCTCCACCTTATGTCTCTTTCATCCAATACCCTATACTCCCTGCCTCTTTATCTCACTCATCCAGGTTATTTTTCATCCCTGCTTTCTTCCTTTGTCAATGTTTTTTCGTCATTCTTTTCATCTTTCTTTCCGCCTTTTCTTCCTTTCTGTCTCTTGTTCTGGGTCAAAGTCTAATGAAGGTAAAATAAGTACCAGTCCCCAAAAATGAGTGCCAGTGGGCTTCACCTGGAACCACCGGCTCAAATTAAGCACTAATTTTCTTATGGAAAGGACATTTAATAAGTGTCAGCCCTGCCGTCGTACATTTTAAGTACAAACGTCTTTTATTGGAGCCAAAAGTCGCAAATGGAATTTTGGAAAGTTCTCTATGTATGTAGACCAGAAAAATACTTTGTAAATTCTACTAGTTACCTGGGACTGCCAATACCATCCCTGTGGACGCCATGTGGCAAAAATATCCAGTTTCAAGCTGCAAATGGAATCAACAATAGCTTTTATAGGGTTATGGAGATCCCCAAAGTCCAGTAAACCAGCAGTTAAATCCAGTGGAAGCCATTTGCAAATGGACACCAGTAATATCCACCAAGGGGCCTAACTCTTCTGAAGTCAACCACTTATATGTCAGAGCCCTCTTTTTCTCCTTTCATCTGACGATGTGATGAGTAATCTGTCAGTCATGATCCAACAGGAAAAGTTTGTTAGCTGGAAATGCCTGTAATTCTATTTTTTTTGCTAAGAATCAGATGACCGAGAGTAGAAACGTTTTGATGTCACCAGCTCAGGATCAAGCACCGCTTTTACTCCACATTGTGACATATGCGCAGAGGTTTAACCTCAGAAATCCCCGCCGCTGAAACCCTTCATCCCCCAGGCCCTGCGGCACTGTTAATGGTCACAATAAGGAAAATGGCGTCGCAGTATGCATGATTTCCGCCATAAATGAAAATGTACTAACAGATCGGATTAGCGCTCTTCTGTAGACCAGGGGATTTATGGGATCAACTCCAGCCTCCTGCCCTGGAGCTCAGCACACCAATCGCAGGGGGTGGGGCGGCTTAGCGCTGCTTGACAATGCTGCACACAAAGGTTGGCCTTGGACATGCAATACTGACTGGGGGCTAGAGCTAAAAAAGGTAGGAGTTTAGTGGATTTGAAAGCAAGCATAGCAGGTATCCTGGAGTGTGAAAAGAATGTTTGGATCAGTTCTGGATTACCAAACAGACAAAGTAGCCCTTTAGGGGGCCCGAGACAAAGGATCAAAATAATATTGATTTGATCTTGAAAGAAAATTACAATCAAGTTTTTTTAAATTGTTTCCAATTAATTTTTGTTTAATAACAATAATTGTTACCGTTTAGTTTTGTGTAATAAAATTGGTTGATTAAAATTGTTGGTTTGTAAAATTAAAAACGTATTAGGAAATAATTTGCCGGGGGCCCCTGAAGTTTCGACTGCCTAGGGGCCTCCACAGGGTTTAATTCGGCACTTTTTTGGATCCATCCTGATTTCCACACATTGATCATTGACACAGCCCTTTGCTAATATTCATATTAGGTGATAATATTGCTCACCTCAATTCATTTTATTTTTTTAGAGGAAATGCTTTAGTCGACACATCACAGGTAAGCAGCTCACAGAGCAGTCCTATTGGCCCATAGGAGGTCTGGTAAATTGGAGTTCTTAATGGAAAATAGATCTATAGGACGAGAATGCATCAATGCACTTCACTCCACATAGAACTAGCAAGGCGGTGACCTAATTTACCCAGACAGATGCTTTCAAGCATGCACGTTATAATCTGCAAGAGGGCAGATTATAACGTGACTGGCACGCAGGGATATTTTAAACACTATGACTTGCAGTGCCTTCTTGTTATGGTTCACCATGGTTCTTGTCTACTTGGGTTCAGTTTTATTAAATATTACCTCTTAGCTATTTCTTTCAGTTCAGGCCCTATAGTCTCTTTTCTAAATCCCATTATATATGAGGGCATTCCTGCAAAGTACCCACGGTCTTGAGAATGGCTCAGCTGCGGGGTCACACGAACACAAGCACGCACACATGCACACTCACACACATACACACACCCCTGCCTTGTGGTGATGATTGGTGTTTAATTACACTTACCAAGGGCACTTTGAGTTGCTCATCAGTGTTGTTGTTCTCAATGCCCTGCGGCAGAGGTCTTTAGGAGTTTACATTTGGGCTTCTGGTGTCAGTGAGAGCTTTCGGGTTATCTGTTGCCTCCTCAAGATGGTGACAATTTGGTGGGTGTACCTCTATGCCCTAGAGGCCATTCCATTTTTCAATAAAACCATAACACGAGGCACTGCTCTAAATGAGATCACATCCAAACATTCATTGTTGCTTCTCAGTCTCCTTATTTTGAAGGTTTTATATAGCGCGAACATGACCCTTGCGGGTATCAGAGCGCTTTACAAGTAAAGTAGTTGAACAAAAAAGAACAATGTATTTCCAAAAGTGATGTCCTGCAAAACCGCTAGTTGTGCTTAGAGTTCGATACAGTGATCATGTGAATTTCGTCATGAGAAGAGATTTAACTTCTCTCTTGAATGAGGCAGTGGAGGGGTTTAGTCTGGTTTCTGGGGGTAGTGCATTCCAAATCCTTGGAGCAATTCCAGAGAAGGCGCGGTTATAAGTTTTCTTTTTGGCAAATCTTTGTGGCTTCAGAAAAAGGTTGCTGGCGCTCCTGGATGATCTGTTGCCGCAAGAGAGCATCAGTTTCTGGGCCAGATACCTCGGGGTGTTGTGATGTAGGGCTTTGTGGGTCATGCAGGCGATTTTTAGTTGGATTCTTGCTTCGAAAGGTAGCCAGTTGAGAGCTTTGAAGTCGGGAGAAATGTGGCAATTTCTTTTGGAACCTGTGATGAGCCTGGCCGCTGAGTTGATTGATGCTCTTAGAGGGGCAGTTGTGGATCTGGGGAGACCACAGAGAGTTGCACTACCATATTCTAGTCTAGGGATTACTAGTGCTTGGACTGCCAGTTTGAAGTCATTTGCTGGAAGGAAGGGTTTTAATTTTCTCAAGGTGTTCATCTGAAAATTTGCTCCTTTTGCTGCGGCACTGATGTGTTTCTGCATGTTTAGATTTTTGTCCAGAGTTACTCCCAGCAATTTTGCTGAATCGATTATAAGAGGTTGGCAGTTGAGCGCTGGTAGTTGTTTGAGCCATTTTTGTGTGATGGATGATTGGTTAGGTGGATCGATTAGTAGGAATTCAGTCTTAAGGGTGTTTAGCCTGAGGTGGTTTTCGGTCAGCCAGGACTGAGTTTTTAGTAGCGTTAGATTGAGAGATTTGATGTCTTCCGGAGAGTTTATCTTTAAGTATAGTTGCGTGTCATTGGCGTACATGTGAAATTGTATATTTGATGAGCTGAGGATATCAGTGAGTGGCTCCATGAATAGGTTGAACAGTGTAGGTGAGAGGGAAGATTCCTGCTGTACTCCTAAAGTGACTGGGACGGCCAGGGATTGATTGACCTTGAAACTTTGGGATCTATTATGGAGGAAAGAGGTGAACCAATTTAGCACTGACCCTGATAAGCCCATTCTATATTTCAAGAGGTCTAGGAGATTCTCATGTTTGACAATGTCAAAGGCCGAGGATAAGTCAAGCAGGATTAACAGGCAGGCTTCGTTCTGGTCTAAGATTTTTAGTACGTCATCTAGTATGTGGGTCATGGCCGATTCAGTACTGTGCCCTGCACGGAAGCCCAATTGGTATTCATTGAGCAGGTTGAAGTTGGCGATGTGGTTGTCCAGCTGGATGAGTACACATTTTTCTAGGAGTTTAGCCAGAGTTGGGATGTTGGAAATTGGGCGGTAATTATTTAAGTCCGCGGGGTCCGCCGTCGTTTTTTTTAGGATGGGGGATACTTGTCCAGATTTGAGAATTTCAGGAATGATTCCTTGGAGTAGAGAGGCATTGATAATCTTTGTCCAAAGTGGCAGTAGCAGCGGTATGAAGTCTTTTAGGTAGTTTGCGGGAAGGGGGTCAGAGAAGTGGTTGGAGGGGTTCAAGGACATGAGCGCTTTTAAAATTGCTTCTTCACTGTACGTTGTGAAGGATGACCATGCGGCGTTATTTTGGGGGGCGAGCTTAGATGTGTAAGTGATTGGGGTTGTTAGAGTGGGAAATGACGTGTCCTTCTGAGTGTCAGTCTGAGCTACTAGGGCATTAAGTAGGTCAGTTTTCAAGTGATCCGTCTTCATCGTGAAGAAGGAGGCAAATTCTTCGCAACTGGGTGGTGTGCCTTGACCAGATTGGGAGGGGGGGGGTGAGATAAGCCAATAGATTGAGTTTTGACTAGTTCAAATAGTGTTTTGGGTCGATTCTTGGCTTGGTCTAATTGATTTTTGAAGATGTTTGCTTTTGAATGTCGGATCTTTCTATAGTAGGAGTTTCTGGTGGCTCTAAGCAGTTTGAGGTGTTCAGGGGATGGTGATGACCTCCATCACCATTCAACTAGTCTTAGGGCTCGTCTGTCCTCATTGAGTCTACCGTCGTACCAGGGTTTAGAGTCTTTTATGGAGAGCCTCTTCAGTTGTAACGGAGCGGTTGTGTCTAGTATCGTGGTTATAGAGTTAAAGTAGTGGGTTGTCAAAGCGTGAACATCAGATAGGTCTTCCGGGGGGAGCAGGAGGCTGACAGTGGTGAATGTGGGTATGTCTGTAATGGAATTTTTTAGGTTCCTCTTCCATATTTTAGGTCTCGTAGCTTGTGCTGAGCGTAGTTTAACTGATTCCTTGATGAAGAAAGTGATGGAATGATGGTCAGACCAGTCACATGGGAGGATCGTGTTAAGCTGAATGGCCTCTGGATTGGCAATAACCAGGTCAAGGATTGATCCTTTGTCATGTGTAGGGCTATTGCAGATTTGGATAAGGTCAAGATCCGAGAGGAATGTTTTGAGACTATTTACCGCCGGGTCGTTAAGATCGTTCCAGTGGAGATTGAGATCTCCGAGGTATATTTGGGTATTTTGTTGACCAGTGTTTGAAATCACGATTTCCATGAATTGTTCGATGAAGGCGAGGTTATCACCAGGCGGGTGGTAGAATGTATGCAAGGAACAGATTGGTTTGTTGTTACTTGTGATATCTAAACAGAGGTATTCACATGATGATAAAACCGGTGAGAGTGAGCGTTTCACTGAGAGACTGTTTCGGTGAATGCAGGCAATACCGCCACCAGGTCTATCGGGTCTGTCCAGTCTGGTGATGTCATGATTGGGGGGAACCAGAATGTCTAGGATAGGCGAGGACGACTCATTTAACCATGTTTCAGTTAGGATTAGGAGGTCAGGTTCGTGAGTAAGTATTAGATCAGCTATGTCAGCTGCGTGTTTTGAAGCTGATCTACAGTTTAGTAGTATACATTTGAGATGCGGTTTGGTGGTGGTTGGAGGATCCTGTGTTAGCGGAACTTGCATAAGATTCTCTAGGGTTATACCTCTAGTTTTGTGATTGGGGGCTCAGTGAGTATTGGTGTGGATGGTTTCGATTGAGGAGAGTTTAATCAGATTATTGGAGAACTCTGTGTTCTGGCTGGGATGATCGGGATCGTAGGAAAGGAGAATGGAGTGTATATCCTTGGAGGATAGAGTATTCTTCCTCCGGACCGGTCGGGTTGTGGTATTGAGGTGAGGAACAGTTCTCCATCTTGGGGGCTGATGGTAAGGGGAGCGTGATTGCAGCTGGTACTGGTATGTGGGGCTATTGCTGTGAAGGTTCCAATTCACATCTTCAGCATGACGTCTGATCTTGGCTTGCTGCACGATCAAGTCCCGTAGCGTTTGGAGGTCGTTTTTGACCTGTTGTAGTGAAAGTAAGATTGCATCGAGTCTAGGGTCTGGTGTGGGAGACGTGCTGATAGTTTGGTCTGGGGGTAGGGGGGGTGGATGGGTTTGGGATGGGGCTTGGCGGGTAACAGTGATCTGAGTATGCGTAGTGGCGTCTGCCCATACGGTAGCAGTCTTGGAGTTCTGGCTCACTTCTTAAGCCTTCTGGTTAGCTCCTCTGTGCCACCAGTTCCTTCATTCCTTGGCCCTCTTCATTCTACAGTTATGGACTGGACGCCAGTGCTGTTTCTACGTGCTAGTAGATCGGCCTCTAATACATCAACACCAGTCCAGCATGATGATCAAACTCCTATTCCACTGCTTCCGTCTTGTATTTACGAGAACTGGTCTATTCTAAAGCACAAGAACCCAGATGGTTTTATGTCTTTGTGAATTTTCCCTTCTTATTCTTTATGTCATTTTTTGCAGGGACATTCCATCAGCATCCAATGCAGATGCATCTTCTGTCTCTTGGGACAGACAGTGTTCTGGAAGGGGTTGCACTACATATGGACCAAAAATGGGCCAGTTTCCAACTTCTTCATACTTATTGAACCATGCACTATAATTGTTTAACCTTCCAGTATGCACCCACTTTCTTTCCTTATCTTCTTCTTAGAACCCTGAGTTATGTGGCATTGAAGTTTTCTTTTCATCGTGTCTAGCCAAATGTCTGCGTGAAATGTCGCTGTAGGTGAGCTGAGCATCAGCTTCCCGCTGGCATTTAATTCCTCCAGATTTTCTCCAGTTTTGCTGATTTGGGTCAAAACACAGAGCACCAGAAAGACTCAGGAAAGTTCTCTGAGATTTCATCAATGTCATTCTTAATTAGCAGAACTGTTCCCACTCTGCAGGTAGGCTAAATGTCCAACCTATCCCAATTTATTTGCAATAGTTTTCTAGTGTAAGAACCAAGAAAATGGTATCAGTCGAAAATCAAATACAGGAAAGAAATACAGTTCACATGTATGCCAAAAGTGCCGTTTGATACACCATTTGCAAATTGCATACTGTAAATGTGGTAAAGGTGGGGTAGAGCTCAACCTCCTCTAGCAACCAACACGTCCTCTGGAAACACAGGCTCTTCCTGGAAGTGATCTTATGCTAAGGATTAACGAGGTCAAAGTTTCAAAGTTACGACCAGGCATCCTTCGGTCACTGAGGTTCTGTGGTGAATGCTCAACTGTTTGCAGAATTCCAAGCATTGGCCGCCTAATATCTTAGACCCTCACAGCCTGCCACTTCTTCATAGGATTACTAAGGAAGGCTCTATAAACCAGCGTCAGCTCAGGAACATACTCTGGGCCTCATTACGAGTTTGGCAGTCTTGGAGCAGGTCGCCACACCAGCACCCGACTCAAAGACCACCAAAACCGTAGTCGGTCTGCCTGCCGGATTACGAGTTTAAAATCCTGGCGGGTGGTTCTGTGGCGGTGGTCCCACAGTGGTGCCTTCCTAGTTTCCTCACCGTCACCCTTTTCATGGCCGGCACATGGCGGGCTCACTGCCATGAAAAGGGTCACAGTGAGGAAACTCGTAATATGCTTGGTGATGCCGCAGCGGCACCACCACCATATTACAGCCTCAAACCGGTTGCGGTGGATAGTTGTAATACGGTGGGTGGACTGCCACCATGAACCGTCGAACTTGTAATATGGCCCTTCGTGATTTGTCTTATTAACTTTATCCTCTCCCACTTCCGACAATTGTTGGATAAATGGGGGAGTCTAAGATGGTGATGACTTCATATAGTGCATGCTGTCTTATGTTCCAAAGTGCCTGTGTGGTACAACTGACATACTCAAATCCTGAAAGGCCCAATATTTTGTAACCAATGACAGACCAAGAGAACTAGTAGCTTAACTCAAATTGTATGGGGAAAATAGTCATCTGAATCCTGAATGAACTTTGTTTTAAATAGAATCTCAGATTAATGAACATTTCCTACTCCTGGTTTTAGCTCGAACCTTGCAAGAAGTCTCTGTACGGCTTTATGACAGCCTAATATAGGTACTGTAGGTGACATGAAGGAATGGAGAAATAAGAGAAAATGGAAATACTTTCACTCAGTATTATGAGAATAACGAGATCAGAATCAGTAACCCAGATAAATCTTTATTAACTGAGTCATGTAGAGTCACAAAGAATTATTCAGAGTAATGATTCTCCAAGGTAATTTGTAGTTTTCATGGATCCATGAAAAATCCACGGTTTGTATGGTGGTCCTGAAGCCACACTTTTCATGGCGGTGCGGCTGCCATGAAAAGTGTGGCAGTGAAGAAACTGGCCCCCTGGTGTCTCCCGCCATGTGAATGCACACAGGGGGGCACAACATGCGCCCCCCCCTGTGTGCATGCACACCAGTGCCTGTACGGCATGGACTGCAGCAGTCCATGCCCTGCAGGTACTGATTTTGATGTTCCAATTGCGGTGCTATTTCATAGGCACTGCTGTGGCAACGCCAAAAAACAGCCCGCCATACAGGAGAAAACTCCTAATCTGGCGGGTGGTTCAAACATAGGTTTGGTGGAGCGGGCAGTCCCACTCCTGCACCACCAAACTCATAATAAGGCCTTTAGGCTCAATATCAAGATGAAGATCCTCCAGGATCAGGTGTATGATGAGAACTGCTCAGGTCCACAAGTCAGCAAGCACAAAAACATGCTGGGATAGGACTGATTACAAGAGTAGGGCCCAATTGCTTCCTGTGTATTTTGGATCCTTTCCTCTTTGGTTACTAGGATCTGTGACATTTCTGCTCATTTTTATTTATTCAGCAAATCATCACCAACATACATCATCAGCTAGGTCAAAAGGTCAAAACCATATCAACAGATTCTTGAGGACCTTACATCAAACAGAAGTCCCCAGACTTTTATATTAACATTCTATTGTGGAATCACAGCCCCGGACCAGATTTCTGATGCATTGAAACTGTTGAACAGCACCTTAGATTCAGTATATCTATAGTAATGCACTTATAATAAAGCAGGTGGGAGTTTTGTCACATTTGTGGAGGAGTAACCCCTTCTGCCAGACTCTAAATTCGGCTGTAGTGTTAAGAAGGGGAAGGTAAGTGGGAATGAAAATAGCCTCTGAAGTATATCACCTTGCCAACCTACAACCCTTTCCCAAGTCCACAACACCCTAGGTTGTGATCATCAGTGAGGATCAGGCGGAATTACTTTCTGCTTTGAGTAACAGCAAGACTGTAAGGTAACATCATCCAAAATAGCCAGGTGTCTGTTTTGCGTCTATCCAAATAGGATTGTGTTGCTTCAGAGTGTCTCAAGGTGCAGCTTTTATTACTGTACAAAAATTTCAGGTTTGGAGGAGTTCACAGCGCCACTGTGATGCCAAGACTCAAAAATTGTTTACAAAGACAGAGTAGCTGCTGTCTTCTCAGTTGCCCCAAGGTACTTAAGTCTGGGGAAAAAAGGATCCTTTGACCATCCCTCTGCAGTGACTCTCATTGCAGCCTCCTTTCGCAGTCAGAGTCTATGAGGTCAGAGTGACATAGAATGATCATACTATGATCATACAATGTACAATATTCATACAATGAACGTACAATGATCCCCTTGGGGGCTGCAGCCTTCTTAGCAGTCTAATACGGGAGCGTGTATACCCTACATAAGATCTCCATATCGCCTATGCCTGGGAGGAGCAGCTGCTCCATGAAGAAGGAGTGCATCACTTCGAGTATTGACAACCCTGGGCCAGAGGTAAGAAATAACATGGATGGTAGCTGCCTTCCGTACATTTTATAATACCTCCCTTTTATTATCCAGGGTGCACTACATCCTTGTTACCGTTTTTCTGAACCTCTTCCCCTCTTTCATCTGTTCTTCTATTAATCCCTTCGTCTTCGCCAGTGTACTGGTTCTCACTCCCAATTAATTTGTTGCCAGTACCACTGTTTTCACCCTGGACTCCATTGCCTCTAACTTACTCTCAAAAGCAACGCTAGTCTCTTCCACATTCTTCAGCTTTTCAAGTATGAAATTCAGAGCTTCTATCATTTCCTTCTGGCCCCTAGCTAATGCACTCATCCCTGCAGTATTGGTCATTTGGCCTGTTGGTCCTTGCTGTACTGGTGCAAAAAGCCTTGTTTTGTCCTACTTTGTCCCTTACCCATCATACTGACTGCTGCTCTTTGCAAATCACTCACTCTGCTTTTATAAGTTGACAAGGCCTATCATCAGACCTGCTTTCAACTGCCTCCTCTCCCTGAGCCCCTCCAAGCCACACCTCTTCAGGCCACATGCTTCCCAAGCCACCACACTACACAGTGGCCCCGGTGTACCTAGTGCAAACATCTGCCCGGAAAGCTTGCACCACTTTGCAAGTACAGTCAGGTCCCGTCACCTTCTTACTCAGCTCAGATGCTTGGAGACCCTGCCCCCCCAACATCTTGTCATGTACCAGTCCACAGACGCCGCTCTCCCTCCTCCTCCAGCGTATTCAAAGAGGTTTCTCTTCAGCCCCGGGAATGATCACACCCCACGCTGATCTCTCCCCGTTCCCTTGCCACACATCTGCAGCATCACAAACGCTCCAGACTGAAACTGCAGACCAAAACATGGGCCTAGGACACAGAGCCCAGGAGGGGTGTCCACCATGATCATCTCCAGGTCAAGGTGTGATCTTTAATTTGAGTCTTGTGCACACTTTAGTGCATTAACAAGTGACTACAGCATCTAATTTGGGATAGCTTCACTCTCCTCTAACACGCCCATCACAGCAGGAGACCAGCTAGGTAGAACACCGGGCAATGATGGAACCCTCCTGCTTCCTTTGCAGCAATTTCCCTTTTCAGAAGGTCGTGCAATCACCCATATTATACTCAACTTAATGTTCCACATTCCCCTTTATGCCCAACTAACCCAGTGATAAAAGCTATAATTCTACAGCCTGTTCATTCTCTGCTTCAAGGCTGCACAATAGATGCTTTGTGTAATGTAGTTGAGCTGGTGGAAGAACCTGTGCTTCAAAGCACTGTCCTGCATGGCTGAAAAAGGAATACATATTATGCATCCATCCTTAGCTGAAGCCTCTTTAGGCCCTGGATGGGATGTGCTGCAATGTATAGGATGTCCTTGAGGAGTGCCAGTGTGGAGTCTGGGAGACCATGGAATAGGGCATTATCCCCATCCAAATGCAAGAATACGAGGGCTTTCACAGCAGTTCTGAAGTCTCTTTCTGGAAGTTTGACTTTCTTTAGAAGAGAGAGCTGGTGTCATGTCATCTTTATTTTTTTGGTAATGCGTTCATTGAGGGTGAGGATGGTGTCCAGAATGAACCCAATTGACTTGGCATTCAGTGAAAGTTTGAAGACATCAAGGTTCATTGAGCCGGTTGGTACTATTTCTTGTTCGTCGTTCTCTGCAAATAAAAGGAATCCTGTCTCTGTTGGGTTGAGGTTCAGATAGGTTCTGGACATCCAAGTTTGGATGATGTGCAAGCAGTGTTAGAGGTACTGGATGTCTCAAGTAGAAGAGACTTTAAAGTAGAGTTGTGCCTCATAGGCGTATTGGTGAATCTTGATGCTGTTATTTGTGAGTCGAGCACCGAAGTGGCTCCATGAAAAGGTTAAAGATGTCACAAGACATTATGGAACCCTGGGGGGCTCCATGGGTATTAGCACTACTTAATTTGTAAAGAAATGTGCCAGGGCTCTTGTTAGGAGATCACTGCAGCTTGAACCACCCATTGCCTCTGTCAGTGCAACTAATGACAATTCAAACTTGACTAATACCTGCCACTCAAGCTATTTTTATAGCTTTGGGTGGCAGGTATTAGTCATTTTAATGTTTATAGAATTATTAAACAACTGTTGTGTTCATCATAAAATTAGACAAACAGCACCACCATGTGGTTGGCTGTCATAAGTCCTGGTGCTGACAATTAAGTGCTGATGCCGAGCACTTTAAACCACGGGCTCAAATTAAGCACTGGGTAATAGGGATCTTTTGTGACCTGGAGGTGCTCAAGTGCACAAACTGGTGTCGGTTGGAAAGGCAGGAGGCGAATCAGTATAGTACATTGTTGATGAATCCAAATCGAGACTCCAGGGTGCATGTAAGAGTGGGAAGGTCGACTGTGTTTAAGGCAGCTGAAAGGACCAGCAATATCAGGAGGCAGGGGAAATTCAACTTGCTTCAAATCTAACCAGGGACAAAAAGAGACATTTGAGAATTTGTAGCAAACTATGTAGTTTGAAGTGCAGGCAGGCCACTGTGGCGGAACAGTGTGGTAGGTGCGTAATGGGGATCAGAAGTGGCATTGTTTAGCTGCTAACTTTTATGCACATCAAGTAGTTATCCAGGAGTTCCCCAGATCAACAAACCTTATCCAAAGAACTGATTGCTACAAACAATGGTCACAACAAGCAATGTATGCACACTGCTTTATTTCCTGGTTTACAGTGTTTCATACTAAGGCCTTGATTACAAGTGTCCTGATAATTGCGTTGGGCATGGTAACTATAGTTACCGCGCCTATCGAAATTATATGCTGCAAAGCCGCTGATATGTTTGTGAAAGACCAGGGGAAATTATGGGAAAACAAATTACTGATTCTCTCATGTTTTTCCCAAAATGTAATAAAGCCCTGTTATTTCCCACCCGCAGAAGTACTGGGATCCCCTGTAACTGTAATTCAGAGGTAGGGAAATAAGGGATATAATTATGGGCCCCTCGTACGGGGCAGAGTGTGCCCTATACTGCCATTTACTGGGGTACCCTATTTTGATTTCTGCTTCAATAACATGTAGCACTGTCATTCACCAACTGCAGCATGGCCCCGCTATATTTTCCAGGGCCGTCCCCCCAAAACACTGAAATAAATAAATGAACAGAGAACTTGGAACGAAGTAGACAGAATTTAAACAAATTAGTCAAGAAGGTAGTCTCTGGATGGAGGATTTCAAATAAAGGATTAAAGAAGGCAATTGGTAGAATAAAAAGAGCTCGCTCCTATGACCAGTGGAAATGGCGGCGTCCCCCGTGGAGAGCGCTTTCCGTTTAATGAAGGGAGCAGGAGAAGCAGAGCCTCTGCATTGACACAGAAGAGTTATTTGAATGCAGCAGCGGGGAGCCTGCCCAGGCCTCTCTTTGGATAAGCGCGTGACATTGTCGATGTCTGCAGACCAATCACTGTTAACGCTCTGCCTGGGGGTTTAATCTCCATTTTTTTTGTTGCGCACTTTCTGAAAAATTTAAGCTGATGGGGAAAGGAGAGATAAGATGAGAGGAGAAGGATGCGTTGAGGTGAGGGGCAGCACTTGAAACGTTAGTAGAAAATACTACAAAGTAGCTAAAAATTCCCTAATTTGTCGAATAAAATAACATATATCGCCCTTGAAAGGAGAGTGTCGCTAAAATAAAACAAAAGAGTGTGTCCGAGTTGTACTGTACTATTTCTTCATAGCACTGATTGACTGTAGATAGATTTGTTCTTTTTGTTTTGCAGCATCCTACTTTGTTTTATACCAACAAGTTGTAGCTTGCTTTGATATTCGATCTCCTGCGATGGTCCAGGCTAGGTGAAATAATTGAAGTCAAAAGATACAAGGATGGAGGTAAGGAATAGGGAAGAACCTCTAGAGAGAGGCATTCATGCACTGTTCTTCCTTCCTTTTTGTAATCATTGGTGGTCCTCACTTTGCAGACACATACACAAACACACAAACGCAATCACATATTTTCACAGACAAACACACAATAACGCACCCCCCCCCACACACACAGTCATATCGTACATATAAGCACAGGCACACACACTACCTATCGCGACCATTAAAATAAGCTTGTTAAAAAATAAAAGCACTGTTCTAGGCCTTCATTTACTGGGGCCTGTCTTCGCACCTGCGTCAGAACCAGTATCGCTGCCAAAGCTGCAAAAGCAATCTCACTCCAAGTGATTATAAATATTTTTTTTACCCAAAAAACAACACTATTCAGACGTTTCTGTCCAAATCTAGCAGCCGAAGCTCACTACCATAAAGCATGCAAACTGTAAAATGCATTACACTCAGAAGAAATGTCCCCTACAACCAGTGCTTTGATTGAAAAAAAAAGGGCAGGTACTCACCTAATTGAGTGGGCGTGGTGATAGGGGCGGAGTTTGCAGTGGGCTAGGGGTGGGGCTTGAGTGGGGCTTAGAGCAGGGCAAGGGTGGGGGACATCGACTGGGACCAAATTTTCAAGGAATGCATCAATGACGACTGGGCATCTTTGAAATTGGTGGGGCATAACTAATGGGTTTCCCCAGTCACACAATCATTGACTCAGGAGCTGGACAACAAGGGTAGTGGGTGGATACTGGTCACCTTCCTCCCAGAGTGAAAGGCTCAGTCGGGCACATATAGGTGATCAGTGGGATAACATAGGGTAGCGAATGGCTCTCCTCGGGTCACACAGAGAGTCAGTGGTAGACTCGGAAGTGAGACATGCAGGGTTCTGTGTGAGCTCTGGTCTCACAGCTTGCTGGCGTGGTGCTACTGGTGACCAGCCAAGTGTCAGAAAGGGCCTTGGACTTTGGACTGCAATGCTTGAGGATTTAGAATGACTCTTCCGCTTCTAATCCTTTCTGAACTACTTGGCTCTCTACCTCTACCTCCTGGGCGGTTTAAGGACTGGGACACCTGGTCTTTTCACATTGGTCCCAAAGACAGTGGCCATCAGTGGCAAGATCCTGCAGATGGTGGCCATATGCTATCAGCAGAACTCATGTACGTGTGTTCCCTGCAGTGGTGTGCTTCTATTATTAGAGGGAGGGCTGAACATCTGGGCCTTTGTCATCTTTTTATCAGTGGTGGAAACTTGACAAAAACCACAAGCACACACTTTCTTTCTCACTTGCACTCACACACAGCCAGATGAATTCACACATGCACATAGAATCCAGCACACGGGACACACACTCTCCGTAAACTAACATGTAGCATGAGAATAGGCTGCCTGCCGAATGACATTGAAAACAGAACACCCAACATCATACATACAGTTTGATTAACAGCGTAGGGTTTGATTGGTCCTTGTGCTGTTAGTGTGATGCACAGCCTAGAATGAATGCCCTGATCAGTGAACCACCCTGTCACTAGGAAAACAAGCATCTGATGCATATTTCAGCCGTGGCTCAGTCGGGGCCTAGCACAGAGATTCAGCTGCCAGAGAGAAGCACTTTGCTTTGCTCTGACAGCCCATTCATTGTAATACGCCCCCCCAATCCACGAACCTGACCCTGTTCCTAGTGGCGGACAGTACGGAATGGGGGTGGAAAGGTAGGGGGGTGGGAGAGAAAAGAAAAAAAAATCACTTACCTGATCGCAGTGTCTCTCATCCGGCTCTCCCACGTCTTCTGTCCTCCGCTCCTCAACCAGGAAGCACCCAGGCTCCCTAAGCCAATCACAACGCTGCAATGCAGCGTTGTGATTGATCTGAGTGCCGTGGTTCGTCGCTCAGACTGGGAATGGGAGCTTGGGCATGTTCTCCAACCAGGGTGTAATGCTGCCTGGGTGGAGAACATGCAAATTGCGCATGGCGGTTTGGCTAGGCTGAGACGGCCGGCCAAACCATCATGCGCACTTTAGAGTGCAGCAACCACTTCTCCTCCCTGACGTTACGTGAGCCAAGCCCCGCCCTAACCTGGCGATAATAAAAATAAAATGATAATAACTTGTGTTATTATCATTTTCTTTTTTCTTTTACACTGCTCCGCGAGCAGTGGGGCAACGCTCCTCCACCTTAGCAGCAGAGCCGCCACTGCCTGTTTCATCTTCATGGGAACCGGTACTCTCCTTTTGCAAGAAAAGTGCCGGCAATAAAAGGGAGGAAACTAAGAAGTGCCAGTACTTAGTACCAGCGAGTGCCCATTTTAAGCACTGCCTACAATGAAACTCACACACTTGCAGGCATTTGTGGGCTGAACACCCCAGGGATCATGATGGTCACAGATGCTGTAACCATGCCCTGAGAGTTCAATGATGAAATAGACAAGGGCCGAGTAAGATCTACACGTAAGCACCCCTCCTAAAAGACCGTATACTGAAAAGAGTCTGGCCTACATAGTATATTTCTTTATGTATGGCATGTATGGTAAAGCGATAACGCCATGCATAAATAACCAAGGGCCAGATACAATAAACACTGGTCGCAACTAATGGTCACAAATTGCGCCCCAAAGTTTTGCCATCAGTTTTTAATTTTGCGATATGAATAAAATATGAATAGGTTGCATTCTACTCTTTCACAAGAAGCACATCCACACACAATATACTTCCCTTCAGTTCCAGGGACCATTATGGGAATGTCTGTTTTTGAGACCTAAAAATATTTTTGCATTTAGACAGCAGCTCCCCGAACAATAAAGTTTTGCAAAAATCATGACAAAACAAAACAAGTATTTTTATTTTTTATTTTTATTTTTTATTTTATTTTAAAAGTTTTATATAGCGCTAGCTAGACCCGTGGGTATCAGAGCGCTTTACATACACACTGTACAAAACCAAAGGAAATTGCATTACTTAGTAGGAAGGCAGTAGGGAAGCAAAAACAGAGCAACATGAAAAATAGATAACCAGTGTAGCGGAGGGGAGAAAACAAACGAAGGTGGTTAACACAGACCGGTCACCACTATCCTTGAATGTCAAGAGAGAGAGGAGTTAACTCGGATATTGAAGTCTAGGTTAGTTGATGTTGGTCAGGAAAGTATTTGTTAAGGAGATGGAGTTTCAGGTCCCTTTTGGAAACAGGAGAAGGAGGGGTTGCATCTGAGGACTCTAGGGAGAGCGTTCCATATCCTGGGAGCGTTGCCAGAAAACGATCGGTATTGGGTGGTTTTCTTTTTCAGTTTCGGAGGGATAAGAAGGAGTGAGTTAGAACTTCTCAGTGTTCTGGATTGACCTGCTCTTACCAGTTTGTTGTTCAGGTAGTTGGGGGCCGGAGAGTGAAGGGTTTTGTGAGTGATGCAGGCCAGCTTGTAAATACACCTCCCTTCCATAGGAAGCCAGTTGAGGGAGTTGAGAGCTGGAGTGATGTGTTCAAATCTTTTCACTCCAGATATGAGTCGAGCGGCCATGTTCAGCACTGCCCTTAGTGTGGCTAGGTGAGCTTTTGGAGTCCCTGTTAGGATGGCGTTCCCATAGTCGATTTTAGAGAGAACTAGGGATTGAACTACTGTCTTGAGGTCATCATGGGAAGAAAAGGTTTCAATTTCTTGAGGTGTTTTAGTGAGAAAAGAGCATCTTTTGCAGAGTTTTTGATGTGGGCCTCCATTGATAAGTTCTTGTCAAGGGTGATGCCTAGCGACTTCACTGATTCGGATAGGACGAGGGGCAGTTTAGGGCAACCAGATTCTTGAGCCACTCTTGGATTGGTCGATGGTTGCTTTTTGGAGAGAATAGTATTAGTTCCGTTTTATCTGGGTTGAGCTTTAAGTGGTTAGTGTTGAACCAAGTTTGGATCTCGGTTAGAGTGACATTGAGGTGTCGGATGTCGTTGGGAGACTTGATTTTGAAATAGATTTGGGTGTCGTCAGCGTAGAGGTGGTAGTTCACTCCCGCTTTTTCAAGATGATTGTGAGGGGCTTCATGAAGAGATTGAAGAGGGACGGGGAGAGGATCGAGCCTTGCGGGACCCCAAGTGTAACTTTTGTTGGCTTCGAGAGACAGAGGTTGATTTTAATTTGTTGCGAGCGGTGTTGAAGGAAGGAGGTGAACCATTTTAGTACTGTGCCATTAATGCCGGAGCGTTTCGACAAGGTCTCCAGAAGAGCTGGATGATTTACAGTGTCGAATGCCGCAGATAGGTCAATAAGGATGAGAATGCAGGCATCACCTTCATCTAAAGCCTTGTGAATATCGTCAGAGATGTTGAGCATAGCTGTTTCAGTGCTACAGCCTTTCCTGAATCCTGATTGAAAGGTGTCGAGGAGGTTGAACTCCTCAATGTGTTTGTTGAGTTGGTGGAGAACGCATTTCTCCAATGTTTTCGCGAGGAACGGGAGGTTGGAGATCGGTCTGAGGTTGTTAAGATCATTAGGGTCGGCCCCAGGTTTCTTGAGAATGGGTGTGATTTGTCCTAGTTGAAGGGAGTCTGGGACACAGCCTGAGATGAGAGAGGCATTGATGATTTTTGTCAAGAAAGGGGAAATGGTGTGGTTGAGTTCTTTTATAATTGTGGATGGGAGGGGGTCCATAGTGTGGGAGGAAGGTTTTAGGGTAGAGATTACAAAGCCAAAATGCTATTAGCCAATCTGAGTCCTATTGGCTTTGCCAATTATTGCTGTTGAGGAAATTAATCAAAGTGTTTGGTTTTGTAACTCTGCTTTTGACCTTGTTGGAGTTTTACCAGTCTTTGTTCACCTCACTAAATTTCTTCAACATGGGTTTAGACCCTGCTGACTCAGTCCCACATCCAATGGCGTGCTAAGTTGTTAAAACGCTATACCCTCAGAAGATGGCATAGTACCCTTTATGGAGTTAATGCGATTATGTCAATATTAGCTCTATGTAGAAGCATCCAGGAACTCCAGGGCTCTTCTTTAAATGAAAAAATGAATTAACAAACACATGCTTATAGCACTGAAAAATGGTAGGATTTTGTCGTAGTCAAAGACACCTCCACAGCTTTATAGGTGTAAACAGGTACTTTATTAGGAGCGCCAGAGATAACATTGGTGATCCCTCTCCAGCCAGCAGACAACTGACTGGTCAGGAACACAACTATGTCATCGGGCATAGCAACACTAGAACTAAAGCAGTAGAACTTGACATTTAAAGAACAAGGTACCATAGCATGAAAACTCAATGTAAGAATACAACACATCCTCTCTCCTTTAAATAACAAAGTTACAAATGAAATAACAAATACCATAAACGTGTGAGACTCACTTAAAATCTCCACATACATAGTCTTGGAGATACCTGGGAGGACCCCTGGATCTTTGGGAACAAAATCTATTAGTAACACCGGGATCATTAGGTGGTCTCCCAAAAACTTTTTCGTCACTCATGAGCAAGTGGGGATTGAAATTGTTACCAGTCTCATTACATCCACTATTCTCCTCAGGACTTTTGTTTTTCTTGTAAGGTGCAACCCTCCTCAAATTCCAACATTCACCATTGTACACAGTGACATATCCTTTATGGACAGTTTTCACCTTGTATGGACCACGAAACTTGGTGAGCCCACTACTCACACGACCAGGTTTGACTTTTTCGAAATCGTTGGGTTTTATTGTTCCCTCATACACTGAAGCTTTACCCAGGTCTTCTCTGTCCTGGTTAAGGTTTGCTAAACCCAGAAAGCCTTTCATCCAAGCCGGAACTAACTTGGTACTTGCACAACGTCCCCTCATTACAAAAAAACAAACCTTCCCAGATACATTGTTTTCTGTTGTACGGTAGGCCCACACAAGGTCATTGACCATTCCCCTCACATCACCTCTGTTTGTAACCGCCATCTGAATGACCCCCTTTACCGTGCGGTTGGCCCTTTCCACAATGCCATTGCCCTATGGGTTGTAGAGGGATGTCCTTGTATGTACAATGCCACAAGATTTTAGGTACTTAGTCATTTCTGTGGAAGTAAGTTGTGTGCCATTATCGGTAATTAATTTAACTGGATAACCTTCTTCCTGAAAATTTCACTAAGCACATGAATGGTATTTTTTGTGGTGATCTCCCGTACAAATTTCACAATCAGCCAATTGGATGTCACATCCACCAGGACCACACCAAATTTCAAGTCTGCACTTAAACAAGTCAAAGGACCTATGAAATCTAAGCAGACGGTGTGCCATGGTAAACCAGGATCATCAATCGTACCCACTTCCAGCTGGCTACTAGCCTTCAGCCTCTTCTCACTCTCAACACAATCAGCACACCTCTCCACCCATTCAGAGACCTGCTGGTCCATGGCAGGCCACCAGAAATGTTCCCTTAACCTTTTCTTTGTAAGTGATTGACCCATATGACCCTCATGACCCATATGACCCTCATGAGCCAATTTGAACAAAACAAATCTCAACTCCTGTGGGGGAATGAACTTGTCATTTTTCATTATAACATTCCCCTCCTTATCAGATATGGACAGATCATCCAAAACCTTCCCAAATGGCCTCACTGCAGTGGGAAGGGTACTTTCACGCCTGCCACCTTTGACAATTAGATCTTTGACCACTTGTAAGGCCTCATCTCTGGATATGCATTCTTTCCACTGACCTTTGTCAGTTGCTCCACTACACGCTTCAACCAATTCTTCAATTGCAGCAACCGCACTTTCACATTCAAAAGACTCCACTTGCATTTTATCAACTTCATACCAAGGCAGGGGCAATCTAGACAACCCATCAGCTTGGCAGTTCTTCCATCCCGCAATGTATTCAACTCTGTACACATATTCCTGCAAACGGGCAGCTAACCTTGCAAGTCTTGCTGAACCCTTCCCCGCGCCACCAGGAGATAGGATCTTGACCAGAGGCTTATGATCAGTACGCAGAGTAAATTGGAAACCCCACAGGTACATGCGAAAATACTCTGTCGCCCATGCTGCAGCCAAGGCTTTTCTCTCTATTACAGAGTAATTCCTTTCAGAATTAGTGAGAGATCTGGAAGCAAAGGCTACAGTCCTTACCCTTGAAGTGTGTACCTGTGCCAAGACAGCCCCTATTCCCACGGCACTAGCATCGAAGGTGAGAATAGACTTCAATCTGGTGTCAAACGGGGTCAGCACTTTTGCCTCACAAATTTCACTTTTGATTTTTTCAAAGGCACTCTGTTGATCATCAGACCATATGAACTTGCATCCCTTTCTAAGCAATTTCTTAATATGTTCAGTTTTTTCTGCAAAATTATATACAAACTTAGCATAATACTCTATAAGTCCGAGGAAGGACCTGAGCTGGTCCTTATCCCCAGGTGCAGGGGCCTTTCTTATAGCTTCCAAGAGATCATGTTTTGGTTTAATTCCACCTGCGGACAAAGTGTAGCCCAGATACTCTACCTCTTCCACGCAAAATTTGCATTTTTCCTTCTTAAGGGTTAGGCCGGCATCAGCCATCTTATTCAAAACCTCTTTCAAGACTAAGTTGTGATGTTCTTTTGTGTCCCCAAATACCAACACATCATCCTGAAAGTGAACAACGTTCTTTGTACCTTTCAAGTCCAAACCCATCATCCTTTGAAAAACTCCGGCAGCGGATGCCAAACCAAACGGCATCCTGGTGAACTAGAATACACCCTCTGTAGTGATAAATGCCGTTAACGGTTTGGACTCCTTGTGTAGTTTGATCTGATGATATGCACTGCGTAAGTCCAATTTTGAGAAAAACTTCCCTCCCTTTAAAGACAGTATAAGTTCGTTTATGTTCGGTAGGGGAAAATTGTCAACCACAATATTTTGGTTTAGAGTGCGCAAGTCCACACAGAACCTATAACTGCCATCAGGTTTGCCCGTGATCACAACTGGCGAAATCCAACTAGAGGTTTCGATTTGTTTAATAATACCCTGCTCCACCATTTCGCTAAGCATACGTTTGACCTCTTGTCTGGCGATAATGAGAACTTTTCGTACCTTGTGCTGCATGGGGACTGCATCAGGCTTGAGTACAATTTTGTGTACATATCCTTTAAGCTCTCCAATCTCCATAGAGAACAAATCGTTCATGCCTTCTACAATCGCCTCAGTGGTGACTTCATCGACCACCATAACTTGATGGGAAGCTCTAGGATTTATGATAATATGTAAATCGTATTGGTGTGCCCACCCTAAAATTGGTGGTCCACTTCGTGCTACATAAACTTTCCCCTTCACGCACCTGTCATGGAAAGCAATTTCAGTAAACATGTATCCAATAATATCTATTTTCTCACCCTGGTATCCCCTTGGATTGATGTCCTTAGGAAGCAGGTTTATGTCTGGCCAGATTTGTACAAACATTTCTTGGGGAATAATGGTGTAGAATGAACCAGAGTCTACCATCAATTCAATTTCTTTGCCCTGTATCGTAAAAACCGCTCTGGGTCTCAACTTCCTTCCCGGTGTGGTTGTCATTTCATCCTCATTTATACATAGAATTTTATCTTCACCATCCATATCATTCATACTCATCATATTCCTACAATCACTGTTTATGACAGCTACTTTGGATCTGTTAAACGTTTTACACATTTTAAAGAAGTGCCCCTTACGGCCGCATTTCCTACATTCTTTGTCAATGGCGTAGCAATTCCTATACTCAGCAGTGTGGTAAGTGCTGCCACATCTTGTACACATTTTTTCAGATGACCTGCCATAATCTGGACTCTTTACAGTATTATTGTTGTACCTTTTACTAGGTACACTCTTCTTTCCTACTCCATTACCACTCTTACTGTTATTAACTGCAGTGACATCATCGTGTTCTACACACGATACCCCTGTGGTGTTCTCTTTTTTTCCATTTCCTTCATACATGCATCAGACTGCTCAACAACCTTGACTATTTCTATGGCATTACTTAGGTTGGGGGTTTTTGCAGCCCATAATCTTTCCTGCATTTTTTTATTTCGACATTGGACGATTAACTGATCTCTGATCATTTCATCCCTCATCCCACCAAACTGGCACTTGATGGACAACTCACGTAAACGTGCTACAAATTGGTCAATTGTTTCGTCACTTCTCTGGGGCTGGGTGTAAAACTTGTGCCTACACATAACAATATTCACTTCTTTCGCAAAGTGTTTTCTCAACCTAGCTTTTGCCTCCACATATACATTAGCTATAGGTCTTCCCTCACAATTCATTGCTGCCGGTAAATATTTAAATACGTGTTGCCCCTCTTTTCCCAAAGTGCTTAAGAGCAACGCTTTCTTCCTCGCAGCACTGAACTCTCTACCATCTAGGGCCTGTATATAGTTTTCAAACACCTCCACCCATTCATCCCACTCAATGGAAGTCTCTCCTGGTTGTTGGAGAAGTAAAGGTGGTGGAATTATGGGTACCTCCATTTTAAAACTTCACCCTTAAATTCGTAAAAGAATTAAGTTAAAGTATAGAGAAACAAGCACAAAAGTACAAACAAGCACAATGGTATAAAATCGTACTCAACAGAAAGAGACAAGCACATATGAATATGATGAGGTGTGCTTATCACCGCTGTACTTATATAGAGATGATGTCCAAAGTGTGCTTATCACTGCTGAACTCAAAGAAATTAAAGTGATAAACAATAACAGCTGGATGTTCCGCAATACTTGTGTTAGACTTGGCATCTTTTGGCGTGTTTCCCCTGACTTTTTGCTTTCTGACCTCCCGGTTTTGACTCTGTTTTTGCTGGTGTAATGATTCTGCGCACTTTCCTCACTGCTGTCCAGTGGGAAAGTGCAAGTGCTCCTGTATAAAATGTGTTATGGATTGGTGTTTCCATGATTGGCCTATTTGGTTTATGTGTCAGTCCCTTGTAAAGTGCACTGCGAGTGCCAGGGCCTATAGACCAAATGCTGTTGGTGGGCTGTAGCACTGGATTGTGCCACCCACGCAAACAGCCCGTAAAGTGTAACTCGGGCCTGCCATCGCAGAGCCTGTGCGCAGCCTGGGGCTGCCATGTCGACTTGGCAAGTGCGCACACTTGCAAGTCCCTAAACCTTCCCTTTTCTACATGTTAGTCACCCCTAAGGTAGGCCCAAGGGACCCCTGTGGGCAGGGTGCGTTGTATGCGAAAGGTAGGACATGCCCTGGTGTGTGTGGCATGTCCTGATAGTGAATTACAGCCTAGTTTGTTTTTCACTATTGCAAGGCTACCTGTTCCCCATAGGCCAGAACGGGCAGTTTTGATTATTACAGCTTATAATCCTAACTGACCCCGGGAACATGGTAGAAATTCGAGTTTAGTATGCCTGGACTCAGAATGATAAAATGCATCTTTTAGTGAAGTTGGTTTTAACATTCTGCGTTTGAAAATACCACTTTTAGAAAGTGGGTATTTTCTTGTCTAACCATCCAAGCCTGCCTCTGCGAGGTTGTGTATTCCTTGTCTGGAGTGTGAGTGACAGGGGCTGGGGGATGCCAGGAGACAGGGTGAGTCAGCACAGGGCTGAATAGCAAGATCTACATGTAGATGGGTGGGAGGAGTTGCACCTGGGCCCTGAATAGAACAGTGCCTTCCCTCCACAATGCTGGCTCCACCTCCTGTGGTGTGTCTGATGTCCCTGGCCTACTCACTGAAAGAAGGGATGGAGACTTGTCAACAAAGTGCTCCAGAACTGGTTTGGACTAGGCAAAGGCCTCTCTGCCTTCAGAGAACAAAGGAATTTGGGATATAAATATTGGGGCCCTGACCCCATGAATTTAGATCTCGCTGGAATCAAGGAACCTGCCAAGACGAAGAGCTGGAAGAGCTGCCAGGAGGAGTACTGCCCCTTTGCTGTGTTGTTGCTTTGTTGGGTTGGCCTGCAGCTGCTGCTTCTGCCTTGGGCAGTGAAAGGACTAGACTGAACTTTCTACAAACTTGTGCTGAGTATCTCCAAGGGCCTGGAACCGAGCTGGCCTCCTGTTAAGAAGTCTCAGGGACTACAAAGACTTCACAAGCCTCTGGGTACCGCTTCTGGAACGCTGTTTCAGTTGCCACAGAGGAAGGGAACTGCAACCAACTCCGTCAACCGAATCCATCCCTGGCCGGTGACCTGTTTGCACCGCAGACCGCATCGCCCCGCTTCGCATCGCAACCCTGGTCTCACCGTGGGCGACGTCCGACGCCGCCAACACCGAGCCGCTGCTTGCACCGTGACCTGTGGGCACCGCAGTTCGCATCGCATCGCTTCACTGAACCAGCCGGACCCGACCGACGCGGTCGCTGCAACTGGCTCAAGAGTCGTGACCGCATCGCATTTGGGGCACCGCCGCACGTCTGCGACGCACCGCTCCGACTCCGCACCGCTGTCCGACGCCAGCTCCCGCACTCCGGCTTGGTCGCCTGCATCGCAACCTGTCAGCACCGCATCGAGCTTCGTCTCACCCTGCATCGCACGCCTTGGACTCACCGACTCCGTCTGCACGACGCTCATCGAGCCGCTGCCTGCACCGCATCGAGGGACACCGCACCTTGCATCGCTCCGTCTTGCACCGCAACCGCGACGAACGCCGACCGGCTCGTACACTCCGTACCAGCCACAACGAGAAAGGTACTGTGACCGAGTCTGTTCACGACTCTGCTGGCCCGTATCGACTCGGCCTGCTGGAACTGTTAGACTCTGTGGTTTTCAGCATCGCGGTAGGCTCGGACGGAGCTACCGACTCGTACAAACTTTGTTTTTGGACTATTCCTGCAAAGAAGAAGTTACCTTATCAAGCATTCATTTTTAAAGTATAGTATTGTGGATTTTTGTCGTAATTGGTCTTGTCTTGAGTATATAAAAATATTGGTTATTTTTCTAAACTGGTGTGGTGTCCGTTTGTAGTGCTTACACTGTATTACTGTTGGTTATGTGCAAATGCTTTACACACTGCCTCTAGAATAAGCCTGACTGCTCGTGCCAAGCTACCAAGGGGGTGAGCAGGGGTTATTTTAGGAGTGTAACTCCTTTACCCTGACTAGGAAGAAGGGTCCCTACTTGGACAAAGGTGCAAGCCCTTGCCAACTAGAGATCCCATTTCTAACAACTTGTATATACTTGTAGTCACACGGTGTAGAAGTTCACAAAAAAAAAAACGCTCGACTTGCAGAGTTTTAAGAAGAATTTTTTTTTTTTTAAATAAATACCTTTGTGTTCCGAATATCAGTCCTCGAGTGTGAAGATAGTCATCGTTCAAGCTTGATCTCTCACCGATACAGTTTGACCAAAAATAAATAAATAAATGAAAGAGAAACGGAGCTCTATGTGTGATGTTGATGACGCGTTGCGATAATTCCAAGTCTTTCAAGATGGCCGCTGTGAGCGTCGTCACGTCTAAGACGTCCTATGTGACACGCACTGCATCAAGACTGCCCCACATCATCAATCACGTCAGCTTCATCGCGTAGATACACAATGGCGATCCGAGAACAGAATGCTGAGGTACTCGCGCGACTGTGAACAGGTAACCGCTTCAATGAATTCAAATAGTAATTTGTTTGTCTTCAAGTTAAGTGTCTAAATTAAAGTACTTTTGAACACTTCATGTGTCTGGACAACACTCGTTTGATCCGAAAGTCACACCAACAACTGCACACTTCTACGTTGCGGCACCTTAACGCTTTCTTCTCTCGCTTCTTTTCCTTTTAATTGCCCACAGCTGTATGATGAGGTTAAGTAGACACTTCTAAGTCTATAACCACTGACACATTAACATTCCTCAACTAACCGTAATATGTTTAGGTTAGGCTTCACTGGCATGAGTCATTTTAAGGTCGATTCCTTACTGTTTGCGCTGTCCAGGTTTTTTCTGTTATGCACTCATGGATCCTCGTTGCACCAACGAGACACTGGTGGTCACTCTGCGCTCCGCTGGCTGATTGTCGCCATCTGTCGTAGTCAAAGACACCTCCACTGCTTTATAGGTGTAAACAGGTACTTTATTAGGAGCGCCAGAGATAACGTTGGTGATCCCTCTCCAGCCAGCAGACAACTGACTGGTCAGGAACACAACTATGTCATCGGGCATAGCAACGCTAGAACTAAAGCAGTAGAACTTGACATTTAAAGAACAAGGTACCATAACATGAAAACTCATGTAAGAATACAACAGATTTGCAAGCAGCAATGTAGGTAATCATTTATTAAAATAGAACTTCAGTGGTGTTTTGTATTAAAATGCTGATTTTCCCCACAGTGGAATGGAAAAAATGACTTTGTGGAATGTTGGCGTCCAGTGATCTTTCATAGCTATAAAATATATTGGTAGGACAAAAGTTTTTATCTGTCTGAGTTTATGTATTATGGTGCATGGATTAAATGTTTAATGTGAATGGAGTTTAGATGCTGTTTCTGTTCTATGCGGAGGCGTGCTAGTGCAGCATGATTCGTTCCATTATTGGTGTGTGATATGGTTAATGAGATCCATATTTTGGCAAATTATGATTAACTGGTGCGTTCTGGTCAGGAACAGTTAGTGAATCTCACTAGTATGAATTCAAAGCAGTTTCAAATGCAGGGACAGAGTCTGGATGTTCAGCTATCAGTTCAAGATAATAATTGAAGAGGGTCTGATGGATGGGAGATATCATGAGGGAGGCAGCTGATGAGGCTTCCTCAGGAGATGCTAAAACAGAATGGGATGTGGAGGAGATGGCGTTCTGTTCTGGGGATCTTCTGTCCTGGATGGAGGGCCTACAGGCATCATGTCATGTGTCAAACAGGGCCGGACTGGGAAAGCAAACCGGCCCTGGCAATTGCGTCGGACTGCCCCCCCCACAGGGGGGGGGGGCTGGTCGGGGGTTGCTGGTGGAAAACACAGCTGCTGCACTTTTGTTGCAATACTGCAAAACCTGCCTTCGTAACAAAAAAACGTCCCCCACCAGTCCAGAACCAGCCCGCACCCTTCTGGCCCACCGGGAAAACGCCCGGTGCCCGCTACGGTCAGTCCGGCTCTGGTGTCAAAGCTGAATCCATTGACTGTTTTCTGAATCATAACACGAGTCTTGACTCTGCTTCAGACTGAGCACTTGCCAATATTCCGCTAGCTTTCAATTCCAAAACAATGACTTTGAAGAAAGGCTTCCGACTGACATGTATGAGAAGAATAAAAAGATATCTGGAGGCATGCCTGAAAACAATGAAGCTCTCCGCGCACCTCTGACAAGGTAACATGTTGGACAGAACAAATTTAAATCATGCCATAGCAGGTGAAATTACGGAGAATCAAATGATTTTTTGTGAGGTACTATATGCTTACCTATGATTTTATGGTTTGGGTGTCTGGGCTATACTTTGGGGGAATGCACATGTGATGCTTGTGCCAACAGTACAGTGAAAAGAAAGAGAACATCAGCGTACATACCAACGTTAGTTAGACAGAGACATGTTAATTAATTGATTAATCGGGAGCAAATATATTCAAAATTGGATCTGAGCTAAGTTCTTAATAATCAGCAAAACTGCCCCAAAGGAAAAAAGGCCACATCTTATCAAGTGTTAAAAACTGCGAAAAGAGTAACTGGATAAACTAGAGTTACCTTAAATTGTTGACAAACCAGCGTTCCGTTTGAGACTTGCACAGGGAGAGCCATGCTCAAGTCCATTTCCGACAAGTTGAATGCTTGATGATGAAGAACATGGGAAGCTGATCCAAGGTGTCTTTTCGAATCAGTCGCTGAAACTGTATGTTAGGACCACCTGGTTTAAAGTGTATAAAAGTTTCAAAAGACTTGCAAATTAATAGCTAGTTTCTGGGCAGCCTCACAGATGCTGACTACTTGATGAAAAGTTGCAGGGTCGTTGACACATCACACTGTCTATTGGTCTCTCTATAGCACACTCAGGTCAGGAGGAAAGGAACCCAGCTGGAGAGGCAGGATCTCAGGGCCAATCCACTCTTAAAGCACTACATGCTTCTTGAAGGCAGCAGGTCACACAGTAGGTCACTCCTTCCATGAGACTTCGTGCCAGGGAATCCCACTTGAGACTGGCTGGTTTACAGCCCTGAGAGCAAGGTGTTGGAGCAGAGTTTTTTTCAAGTTCTGAGATAGTTCTAAGGGACTGGGTCTGTGGTAGGGACATTGGAATGGAGCAATTCTATACTTTTTGTTAGAAAACACCTCCAATCAGAACAAAGTTCACCTACCAGACCCTACACTCTTTTACTTCACAATTATGTTTTTCCTGTCCTTAAATTGTGCATGGTGGCTGACAACTTATAGAGGCCTTTGCATTTCAAAAATCCTTCATCAATAGGAAAAGTCTTTCCTGATTCAGCAGGCATCATGTCGCCCCCTTTTTACCTGTAAAAACCATCAGTAAAATAAAGAGGATTCTAGCCAGTCAACATTTTCATCATTCTTCTATACAGTTGGACATGGATGGCCACATCCAGCAATTACCAGAAACACAGCACTTGGCTCACCCTCTCCTCCCTTCACGGATCACTTAACTTGATGTGTCTTCCTGTGAGAAGTCACATATCTGTACATAGCCACTTGCACATCTGCTCTCAGCTTGAAGATACAAGTCACATTGCACCTGAAGTCTAGCAAAATATTTAGTTTATCTGCAATCAGCAAAACCTGATGGGAACACAAATGGGACAATGTCAATTATCCACAATGCACAGAAGACTTAGGGCCTTATTATGACTATGGTGGTCTTGGGGCGGGGCTGCCATACCACCGTTTCGCTCCAAGACCGCCAAAGTGATAAGAAACCACCTGCCAGATTATACCTTTTTTTGTCTCTGGCGGGCGGTTCTTTGGCGGTCCCACTGCGGTGCCTATGAAAAAGGCACCGCACTGGGAGTGTCGTAAAGGCAGATCCTGCAGCATATGGACTGTCTAGTCAATGCTTTTCAGGAACTGTGGGTACATGCATACACGGGGCACACCATGTGCCCCCCTGCATGCATCTCCTGGTGCAGAGGCAACAGGGGGCCCTGCAGGGCCCCCTTTGTTTTCTCAGCAGCACACTTTTCATGGCTGGCTTACCGCCATGAAAACTGTGGCGGTGTAGAAACTCCTAATATGCTTGGCGGTGCCGCAGCGGCACCGCCAACATATTAGGGGCCTCAGACCGCTGCAAGACTGCCAGAGATCGTGGATCGCTGGCGGCAGCAGTGGTCCCATGGCGGTCTGACCACCCTACTTGTAATAGGGCGGTTGGACTACCGGTGCGACGGTAGCCACAGCGCCACAGTGGATTTGGCAGTCCATCGGACTGCCAAACTCATAATAAGGTCCTAAATGGACAGCACATCCAAGCAATGGCAAAACATGAAAATCACATAAAAGCTGGTGACTAAAGGAGCTAATGTAAAGCACATTATCACTGTTCTAATTGCACATTTTAAAATAATTGATAGCATGCAGTCATTAAATCTGCCTGTAACTAGACCTAAAAAATGGAAGTTCTCTGTTGACAATTCACAGTAGTGTACCTGATGTTCTGTGCCTTAATGTTCCAAAAATTCTATTGCCGAGCTATGTTATATTTGATGCTGTGTGTGCCATTAGGCAATGGGTAATATTTTGCTGCTGCAATGAAAACCTTGGACAAATTTGAACTTGGACAAGATTATTTTTTTATTAAGGGAATGCCAATAAAATGTAGAGGCAGCAATCATTGTTCATCATCCTCGGGAAATGCAGTGCTTACTTGCAGAGAAATTTCGAACAGCAATGCAATGGATATAGTAGCTGAACTTCATATGAGACATGATAAATGTTAGGCAGTGTCATTTGGAAAGGCTTCTTAATCTTTGCTCTAAGATGCAACAGCATTCTAATGCGGCTGCTGAGTAATGCATAGAAATCAGTCCGCAGGGTGCTTGGAAGAAGAAGCTGAAGGAAATGTTCGATATTGGCGTAACTACTAATACAGAAGTACGAAAGTTTCGCTTGACACTTATGCCCTCATTTCGAATGGCCTGGCTAATTGTGATATGTGTGGTAACTCCTGTTACGGCAATACCCAAATTATAAATTTTGTGTTAAATATCTTTAGGTCAAACCTGCCGATATATTGGGCAAAAAATGTGCAGTATTTACCGGAAAATGTGGATGTTATTCCTCATAAACATGTACCTAGATAGTATTTGTCACACAGATTAATTTCAACTCGGCAGAGTCTGGCTTTATCAGGTGCGATAAACATCACACCAATTACCGGGCTGCTCGTAATGAGGGCCATGTATGTATGTATGTATGTATGTATGTATGAGATATGAGGTATTTCTACAGTGTAAACCTAGCCAAAAGCCAGCGGACCACTGTACAAGGTCAAAGACAAGCATAAAGTCAACAAGTCATAGGAAAGTTAGCTGTTTGTGGACAGTTAATGCATTGTGATGGTCCTGATGGATACAGGGATATTGTCCCAGTAATGATATAATGTAAACTACATAGTTTAAGTCAATTATCTATATTTAATATCTATGTGTGTGCGAATGTGTGTGTGTGTGTATATAAGAACAGTAAGCACTTTTTAATACATTTAAAATAATAACAATAAAGTAAATTCAAAATGTAAAAATAAATATACGGGGAACAAAATTAACTAATTCAACTAATTTACAAAATAAATCTAAAACTGTAATACATGCATACACACATATATATATATACACATATGTATATGTATATCTATATGTATATATATTTAAAAATCTAAGCAACATATTTACTATTAAAAAATGCAAAAATAATATTAGTTGCAAAAACATTAATAAAAGTATAAACAACAATTAATTACACTAATATAATGAATATAAAAAGAAGTTAAAAACATTTTTCGAAAAATAATATAAACACTAAAAATACAAATTATCAAAAAACATACTTTATTAAATGATATTATAAACATGAGTATAAATGCAGTTTAACAAACATATCATAAAGTATTAAACTTACAAGGGGTAACTTTACTATAAAACAGTAGGGTAAGTGTTGGGCTTCGCAGGGGTTTGTTTTACTATTTCCACTCTAGTCTACATAACAGAAGGGAAAGTGTTGGACTTTGAAGGGACTACAAATTACATTCTACCTCCTAATCATTTTCTTCAAAACATGTAAATACCTAAAATCAGAACTAAATAAAATCATATTACAACTAAAAAATATATATTAGATTGAATTAAATAATTAGAAAAACAAAATAACATTGCATTATAAAAATAAAAATAATCTAAATAAAATGTACTTCTATATTTACAAAAGAAACAGTAAACACCAAAAGCCATTTACAAAATAAATACAACAAAATTTAGTTTATATCATCAATTAAAAATAAAAACCATGAATTAAAAATAATTTTTTTATACATCATTATTAAAACCACTTAATAATACAATAATAAATCAAGCAAATAATGCACATAGTGTCCACCATTAAAAAGTTATTAAATAATTATTATTTAAAGAATTAGATATTATTAACAATTAATTTTAAAAATATTATAATTTCAATAACGCCCTCCATAGTACTCAACAAATCCAACAACCTTCTACTAAAATATAAATTATTAACGAAAATATAAACATTGAAATATACTGTAACATTTTTAAAAAATGAATGATTCCAACAATTATAAAATAAACAAATTACATAATTAAAAATGAATGATCTAATTGACTGACAATTGGATAATTCATTATTAATTATGTAAATTAACAATTGAAATGTAACGAGCATTAATATAAAATTATTTGTAATTTGATTAACTCCTGACCCTATTCCTCTACAAAACCAATAACTCGTTAATAAAATATAAATGACCAACAAACATATAATCAGTCACATATACATTAAAAATAGCCAATTAAATTAAATCCCTAAAATAACTGCTAAACAAATAAACAATGTACATAATTATTAATGAATTAAATGTTTACTTTACAATACAAAATGAATTAAAAATATAATTAAATTAATTATAATTTAATTTACTTCCCACTCTATTCCTCTACAAACCCAACACTTTGCTACAATATAAATTACTACCTTCATTAAAAACATGAAGTAAACATTTCAAAATACAAATTATATTCTAAAAAATATATAAATAATCATACTAAGAATACTAATACCTAAAAGTAATATCTTGACTAAAATACTTCTATTTAATCAAAAACAATATTTTTGCAACTATATTTAAGTAAACAATATTAAATAAATCAATATTATTTAAAATGGTATTAAATACCAAAAAATGATATCATTGACCACAATATTCTGTGACATATTTTTAAACTAACTATATTTTTGACGCGATATTTAGGTATCACAAAATTAAAAGCACAATATTTTGTGCAATCACTGGCCAGGGTGAATCCAAGTGGTTTGGCATTATGTGAAAGTTAGGGTTTGAAGCCATAAACGTTCGTGTCATTGAGCTAGGCTTGTACTGTTGTTGGGTTGAGCTTCTGATAGGTGCTGGACATCCAGGACTGAAAGATGTGCAAATAGTGTTTGAGATGTTGGATGTCTGAAGCAGAGAAGATTTTCAGTAGAGTTGTGTATCATCGGCATATTGGTGTATCTTAAGGCTATCTGGGAGTAGAGCACTAATAGGCTCTATAATATAGAGACTGAGGATGATAGGGGATACGATGGAACCCTGCAGGACTCTGGCTGATAGCAATCTTTGGTACCTGGAGTTGCCCATGTGAAGAAACTGCTATCAGCTGGAAAAGTAGAGGTAGAACTTGTGAAGGACATTATGGTGATTCACATTCAAGACTCCCAGGTGCATATGAGGGCGGGATGTTCGACTGTGTTAGAAGGCAGCTGAGAGGTCTAACAATAGCAGGAGGCAGGGCAGTTGGGAAGGGAGGGTGACGAACAATCGACAAAAGGTTGATCATTTTCTGGAGTATAACATTCTGCTGGAGTTATAAAATAGAATCTAGGTAGTGCTGTTCAGAACTGTAATTCGTGCAGCAAAATTGGGCATAATACAGTATAGAGATGTTGCTCCATCGAGCACTAGACAGGATTGAGGTTTAACTGAGATGGAAAGAATGTTTTATTTTAGGGTAAATGTCACCTCCGCTGCCCCAAATAGAGTTCATCCCGGGGCGGACCCCCCCCACCCACCCATAGCTACGCCACTGGCCGGACATGAGCGTTATACCCCCTACTCTAAAAATGTCTGATGAACCTGCGAGTGCTTGAGGTTACTTGATCAGGGCCGGACTGGCGGTAGCGGGCACCGTGCATTTCCCTGGTGGGCCGCCAGGGTGGGTGCCGGTTTTGGGCCCCTGGGGGGCGTTTTTGTTACCGGGGGCTGGTAATATCGGCCACATGTAACAAAATCGTCCCGAAACCGGCCTTAGCAAACAGCTCAGCCGCACCTCCCTAGGGGCCGGCCGAGTAGTTTGCCAGGGCCGGTTTCGGTTCCCAGTCCGGCCCTGGACTTGATTAGTGGGTCTTTCAGTCACCTGTACTGCAGCTCTGTTAAGAGAGTCAGCAAAGAATAAATTGCCTTTTGCAGGGGAGATTTAGGTGTATTTGACATTTCTTTGAGGCAGGATGCTCAAGGAGTGTTCATGTTTTCCAGTAAGCCAAAAACTCTTTTTTATTGTTTTCACAGCTGTACATTCCTGGAACACCGAGGTGTAAGCTCTCAGTTATTTTCCCAGAATGAGAGAAGGTTTTCCACTAGAATATTGAGGATAAAATATCCTTGGGGCAAAATATCGAGGCCTAAATGTTGGGAACCAAACTTTTGTGATGGTAAATGTTGCACTGGGTTCCGCCCCTTCAATACTCCCAGATTTTTTGCTTGTCTGATCACCCGGTTTTTGGACTTTTTACTATTGTTGAGTCTCACTACCAGTGTCCACCAGTGTCTCACCCACGGTAATCACATGGCAACGGACTGCGTGTGTCTGCCTTGTAAGATAAGGCCGCTGCGACACAGCAAGGGTAAGGGGCACTTGGCTGGTTGCACATGAACACGTGTGCACACGCGTTTGCACATGTGTGTGGGCTGAGCATGGGAGACTACAGCGCACAGGTAGCCTGGCACAATGGGGACTCTACAGGATTAGGTATCCACCTGGGATAGGCCTTATAAAGGGAATAGGGAAAGTTGGTGTGCTTTACTGTTTTGCCTATTGTGGCACCCCATTATACACATAGGGAGAGAGCTGCTTTAGAGTGTAGTTACGCTCCCCCTTGGCCTACAGAGACCAATGACTTCTTGAATTGGAGTGTAACTTGTGTGAGAAAATCAAATATGTAACTCCCAAAATGATATTCATGCACCTTATGGGTCATCCAGAGTTTCCATATTTCCCTGGCCTTGTGTCACCCTGCTGTGCCCCCCATTAATTACCTTTTCTCCATCAGCAGGAACAAAGGCCATCTCTCACAAAAGGAGCAATTAGCAGTAATTCTCCCAGCTCCTGAGGTGGGTTGGAATGATCTCCATCAGTTACTCAGCTGTCAAACTGCACCTGGGATGGGCCTGCCCAAGCCCACTGTACAAAGGAGAGTACCCAGATAATTACAACCAACCCAGAGGGGGCTCTATTTCAAATTCCAGTGAGCAAATCCGTGGCAGAGATGTCAGCGAGGGGTGGAGCTGAGACCCCAGGAGCTGATGTGACCAGTGGCTCCTGGATGATGCCATCTGGGACTGTCACACAACGCTGTGCAGGAGAGTTGGGCAGGGGTAGAAAGGTGAACTGGCACCCTAGGATTGGCCAGGGGTGCCTATCTTCTGAAACCCTCCGATCCCCTTTACAAACTCTTGCATAAGGGGAAGATTCTCTCTTACCTGTAGATTTTTCTTCACTTCGCTGCTGGATACTGGGTGCGCCAAGGAGAACTGGAAGGAGGAACCCTCTCACCCCCACTCATGTCCAAGGACTCTGTACAGTTGGCCCCAGGACCAGTGGGTCTCCTCAAGGGCCAGTGAGGCTGGCCCCCTTATACTATGAGGACCAGTTGCAGGAAAGTCTGGACTTTTCTGCGCCAAGAAACAAAAATAAAGAGGAGCACTGGCACAGGGAGCCAGGAGGACCAGCTTTTTAAGGACTGCACAGCTTTGGAGGTGAGGACGGTTGCTGCAACTGTCCCTGGTGGATAGAGCTCACGACCAGGAGTAAAATTAGCCCAAGATCATCCAAATCAGCTCAACAGGACCCGAGTTATGGTATTCTAAAGTTTTGCGACCTTTGACTTACTTTCCTGCCTCGGAGTGCACGGGGCTCCGCTGCTGGGCTGATAATTTCCCCCAGGGTGGACAAGGGCCCAGGGAACAACGCAAAGAAGCTGCTGGTTTGGAGGGGGAAAGGGAGTGATTGGGGCCTCCTCCCTGTTCTTCCATCTCACCCAGGGAGCCCATCCCCAGGCGGAATCATGCTTAACAGGGACCAGGATCCCATCCTCGGACACCCGAATGCTTACACATGTGGGAAGCGCCATCGTGCTTCTCCGAGGTTCTGGAACATTGGGGGAGCACCATCGTGCTCCCCCCACAGGAGGGGCCCAGGACCCCATCCCTGGGCCCTGAGTCAATATGGAGGATGGGGGAGTGCCGCTGCTCACCCCGACGTGGTCTGCTCTTGCCGCTCCTGATGTTCGGGGGGCAGGAGGCAGCCGCACACAGTGCACACCTGCCCGCGGGAGTGGGCAGACACAATTAGAGGCTGCCAGCTCCGGCGCCAGCATGCGATCATGCTGCCAGTGCAGGGAGTTGGCGAGGGCAGCCGTGGCTGGGCCCCTCGAGCTACCCTCCGACGAGGACAACCCATGGGGTGCCCGGGTGGGACCGGGCACCCCAATCTAAAAAAGAAATGCAGCGCGAGACCGCTTCAGAAAAGGAAAATACCAAAACAGCTCTCCCCGGCACAGCGGGAGAGCTGCTCTTCTGAAATTCACTGATCCTACACAAAATTGCCCCGTTATACCTTGTGGGGCGTGCCCCTTTGAAGCACATTTCCACCAATATCTCTGCTTGTGGTGGTTCCAGGACAACAGGACCACCCCCAAACAGCTCAGCACAACACAGCCTTTCTGTTGAAGGTACTTCCTGAGTCCCAAGCTGAGGGAGGACTCCAAAATTATCATCTCCCCTGGATTCCTGGTACATTTTCAAGCACTTCCATGGCTGCTGCTTTTGCTCTGCAAATGGGAATGTTTCATCCTCTAGGGGCCATGTGTATGGTAACCTTCAAGAAGATTTGGAAGGCATGAAAAAGTACAACTATAATGTTCAAGTTGTTACGCCCTCTAGGGGCTGATTGTATGGTTGCAGTACAATGCCTTTCTTATTTGATGCCCTCTAGGGGCTGTTTTCACAATTACAGTTTAATGCTAAATACATGAAAGAATGCACAAACTGAAGGGTTGTTCCTGATTAATGTTTTATTGGGTTATCATAATGATTGTACATGGTTTATTGGTTCAATGTTTGCAATGACTCATGCAACAGTAATGTGTTTATTACAAAACAACAGTTTAAACTCATTTGATATGTTTGGGTGAGCCCTCTAGGGGGTGACCGTTGGTTACACAATGTCATCTATGGTATGCTCCATCTGCCAATGTATATATTTGTAAATTATTGCGTAGTATTTAGTAGTGTGTGTGCAATGAATGTAGGTCTCCTTTTTCTAAAGAAAAAGTACTTACTGGACAATCATTTATTGGGTGTTATTAATGTGTGCCAGTGATTGGTGATTACTAGCCCACACCACCTCCCTTGAGTGGGCCTTGGACTGCTCCGCTACACTACCCTGTGAGAGTCAAGCGCTACAATGGGGTGTTTGGTTCCCAGTGAGGACAATTGTGGGCCTAGTACTTGTGATGCCACACAACTAATAACCCAATTTACAACAGTAAATATATGTTTAGGATACTTACATCATATATCATATATATATATATTTTTTTTTTCAGTGCAAAAAACAAAGCTTACAGGTACGTTATAGTTCGGCTCACATTTCACTTGTACAAAACCATTAAAATTCACCAGTTATAGTTACCTGAACTAACTATAACGTACACCCCTGCAATGCACTGCTTATGACCTCACATATTACATCACATATGACATGGCCAGTGACATCACTGATGACATCTCAAATGACATCAGTGATCAAGTGATTGTGAGTGTTTTCTAAAAGTTTATGAGTGTTAAACATATATACTTAGGTACTACAAAAGTTAAATTAGTATACCCTGTGTACTACTAATGAGTGATACTATTTCTATACATATATTATGTGAGTGACCGTGTGACTGTGCGTAACCATGTGTGAGTGGGTGTCTGAGTGGCTGTATGGGTGTGTGAGTAGCTGTATGGGTGTGTAAGTGGGTATGTGAGTAGTTGTATGGTTGAGTGAGTGGCTATGTGAGTGGCTGTATTGGTGAGTGAGTGGGTGTGTGAGTGCCTGTATGGGTCAGTGACTGTCTGTGTGATTGGCTGTATGGGTAGGTGAGTGGCTGTGTGAGTGGCTGTATGGGTGACTGACTGGGTGTGCAAATGGGTGTGTGGCTGGGTGAGTGGATGTTTGATTGAGTTTTTGGCTAAGTAAGTGGGTGTCTAAGTGGCTGTATTGGAGACTGAGTGTCTGTGTGAGTGGCTATATGGATGAGTGAGTAAACATGTGAGTGCTTGTATGGATGTGTGAATGGGTATGTAAGTGGTTGAATGCATGTGTAAGTGGCTCTGTTGAGAGGCTGTATGGGTGAGTGAGTGGGTGTGTGAGTGGCCTGTATGGGTGAATAAGTGGGTGTGTGAGTAGCTGTATGGGTGAGTGTGTGGATGTGTGAGTGTCTGTATGGCTGAGTGACTGGTTGTATGAATATCTGTACCAGTGAGTGGGTGGTTGTGTGAAGGGGTCTATGAGTGAGTGAGCAGATGTGTGAGTGGCTCTATGGATGAGTGAGTGGAATAGATGTGTGAGTAGTTGCATGGGTGTGTGAGTGACTGTATGGGTGTGTTAGTGGATGTATGAGAGGTGTGTGTGTGAGTTGGCATGTGAGTGATTCTGTGGATGATATCATCAGTGATGTCATTTACAATGTCATCAGTGGTGCCATCAGTGATAGAGGCAAAATAGAGGGCAGAAACAAGGAGAAAGAGGCAAAATAGAGGTCAGAAATGAGCAGAAAGAGGCAAAATAAAGGCCAGCAATGAACAGAAAGAGGCAAAATAAAGGTCAGAAGTGAGGAGAAAAAAGTCAGAAATCAAGCAGAAATTAGCAGAACACACTCTAGCACTCATGCACCCAGTCACAGAACAACTCAGACACTCTCACAGCCACTGACAGACCCATTCAGACACTCATGCATGTACTCACAGACGAACTCAGACACGTATACCCACTCACAGACCCAGTTAGACACTCATACACCCACTTAAAGAATCACTCATATTCTTTCTTACCCACTCACAGACCTACTTATAGACTCATGCACCAAATCACAGACCCGTTCAGAGACTCACACACCCACTCAGAGGCTCATGCACCCACTCAGACACTCATGCACCCACTCACAGACCCACTCAGACACTCATGCACCCATTCACACATCCAGTGAGACACTCACACACTCACTCACTCAGACACTCATGCACTCACTCACACACTCACTCTCAAGGTTACAGGTTACAGTTAGGAAATAAAATTTTAAAAACTTTAGAAACTGACTGAAAAAAACAAAAGTTACAAGGATGTTTTAATCAGGAAATAGAAATAAAAAAACCTTTGAAATTCACTGAAAAAACAAAGGTTACAAGGACTTTAAAGTTAGGAAATAGAATTTAAAAAACCATCGGAATTCACTGAAAAAACCACAGGTTACAGGGACGTTATAGTTAGGCTCAGATTTCACTTGTACAAAACTATAGAAATTCAGCAGTTATAGTTACCTGAGCTAACTATAACGTACGTTCCCGCAATGCACTGCTTATGACCTCACATATTGCATCACTCATGACATGGTCAGTGACATCACTCTTGACATACTGATGATATCTCAAATGACATCACTGATGACATCATCCACGGAACCACTCACACACCCACTCACACCCCCATACAACCTCTCTTACACCCACTCACACACCCCCACAACCACATACACATATATACATATATTATATCCACACACACACCTTTATGATACGTCTAAGTTAACCCACTATTCTTAAATAGTGGGTCCGATTCAGAAAGGTAAAGTTAGACGTCCCGAGTGCGGATATAAAGATAGTACTCGTAAATGCCCTTTGTGAATTTCCAAAGTCGTAAACTTAGACGCTTGGTCTCAGTTTAGACCAAACGTCTAAGTCTACCTTTGCGAATCGGGCCCTACATTTATACTTACCTATAGGCACCTGTCTTCACCATATTTTTGTTCTTGATATTTAAGCCTCAATAGTTTGGCTCCTCGATACTTTGACAATACAATCACGTGCTTCTGGTTTCACAAGCAAAAGTAAGCTCATCTGAAAAGCTGGAAAAATAGTTTCTTCGTATTTTTACACCTGTCAAGCTTTTCAAAAGTAGTCCAAGCTAAATTTAAAACATGGAAACCGCCTGATGAAGGCAATGCACTATTACACATAATAAACGAAACAGCTGTGGATAAAGACAACAATTTCAGCTTGAGAAATAATAAATAAGTTGGAATCACCCGAAAACTGTAAACAGGATAATGGAAAACTACATTTGCATCGTTCATTCATACTTTCTATACCTTTCTTAATTAATGCTTTTTAAAATGTTTGGTACCACTCCATTTAAAAGTGCTGTGGTCACCAGTTGTTCTGAAACAGGCATAGGCCATAGCCTAAGATAAATCTTGGCCAATTACCATCCAATAGCCTGTTTCCCAGACATGTAAGTGTCCTGCTCGCACCTTTGTCAGCGGTTCGGTGACTATATCCTTTCATGTAAGAGCGGGGGGAGCCGCCACCCTCAAAACTCGTGCCGCCCCGCCCCTTGCTACGCCACTGTTCCAGCTGGGTCCCAGTGCTTGCACTGTGAGGGGCTATGGCAATCTTTCTAATGTACCTGCCCACTGATACCAATTAACTGTTAGTAAATCTCACTTAGTGAACAGCCATCATCCTCGTATGTCTCTGCAGTAGTACAAGACTATATCAATATTTGCTTCTCAGCCCTCCTGTTCGCATCCATGGGGGGAATCTGACAAGGATAACATTGCATGGTTTATTAACGGGACTATAAAAGGTGGGCGACTGTTATGCTTCTATAATGTTTTGCATTTTATTTTCTTATTGCAGACACCCTCTGACCTCAGAATGCTCCTATAATACAATAATAAGTTATTACAAGTGACTGCAACGTCACGATGCTCAAGTGGCACGGAGGTTTTCCCACAGCATGAAAGACGTTGGTGCACGTGAGCTCAAACACCGTCTGTGTGCCATTAGCAGTTTGTAAAATAAATTGTCACTTCACAGAAAGAGTGCCTGGGGCCCAGATTCCAACTTCCATCATTACCATTATGAAGGCAGTCTTCAGGAATGTCTCATTAACTACTGATAATCATCATTACTCCTGGTCCTGTTGTCCTCACCCCATTCATCACAAGTGAGTTTATCTATCTCCGACTACTGAAAAAAGGACATAGGAATGCCGGTAATACTGCCCCTACCCTCTCCTACTGGGGACTACATAAGCAGTACTTACCCAGAATTCAGTCTGAACTACCAAGCTCACCTTATGAAAGTTGGCAATTTGGGAGGGAGGAAGTGGTGTGATAAATGGGACGAGGACAACAGAACCAGGAGTAATGAGTATTACTGGTAAGTAATGAGACATTACCCCCAGATTCATCTTGTCCTCGTCTTCTTCCTCACGAGTGAGGAATACCCAAGCCAAGCTCCCAGCTTTCAGAAGAAGGAAAAAATTAAAAAACATACATCAATACAGAGAGACCAGCCAAACGAATGCTGCACCCCATAGTAATTTTATTCACAACATAAGAGAGAGGGCAGATCAGAAAATCACAGATTGCAAAACCCCCGAACCAAAGTTAGTATCATCCTACAAAATATTCTGCAAACAATAATATTTCACAAATGTATTTGGAGTAACCCAAGTGGCTGCTCGACAGTTCTCCACAATGAAGACACCCTTCAACTCCGCCCATGTAGCTCCCACCCCTAGAGTAGATCTGCCTTGAATATTTACCGGAAGAGGAGTACCTGACAAAAAATAGATCAGAGAAATCAACTGCTTTATCCACCTCCTAATGACAATGAAGAAGCCTTATCCCCCTTTGAGGATGACCCAAAAGAAACAGACAAAGAATCAGATGTCTGATAAGACTGAGTCGTACCCAAATAGAGCAAAAGAGCTCTCGTGACATCCAACAAATCCCACTGCATGTCCAACTCAGTCTCCCCTTCAACAGCTAAGGCTGGAACAATCAACTCCTGATCATGATCAAATTGAGATGCCACCTTGGGCACAAAGGAAGAATCCAGCCGGAGAGTCGCACTATCTTCAGAAAAAGACAAAAACAGTTCCCTTGCCATAAGAGCCCCTAACTCTGCAATCCACTTCGCTGAGGTAATAGTGACCAGAAAGACTACCTTGAAGGTCAAGAATTTGATGTTTGATGGCTCAAAAGGATGTGAAACCAAAGCCTTCGGAACCAATGGCCAATCACACAAAGGAAACAAGGGTTTAATCAAAGGCAGTGAAAGAGAGAAACTGCGCAACAATCTTGCCACCAAGTCCTCAGCATTAGACAAATTGCCCCAAGGAGACCTAAAGGCCCTGACAGCTGCCCACTGAGCTCTCAGAGTGGACACTAACAACCATTTCTCAAATATGTCCCATAAAAACTGCAGAACATCACTCGGCTGACAGTCCAAAGGAGAAAGATGGAGCGCCTCATTTCACTTACAAAAACTACCCCAATCTCTCTCATAAGATTTTAAGGTGGAAGGCTTCCTGGACTGCTGAATAGCCTCCGCTAAATGGTGTGACAGACCTTTCCATTGCAACCCCCTCCTTTCAATCTCCATACCGAGAGGTGCAACTTCCAGAGGGACAGGAAGGGAGAGGCTCTGAAAGGGGAGGGAAAACAAGGAATCATCCATGGACCCTGTATTGCCAATAGTTTGAGCCTGGGAAACCATGAGCACCTGGGCCAGAATGGGGCCACTACCACCATTCCTCTGTACTCCTCCATCAGCCGATTGATCAACCTGGGAATTAGCAGAACCGGAGGAAACGTATACACAGGAGTTGATCTGGCCAAGCAGAGTCAAAGCATCTACCCCTCAAGCCCCTTTCTGTGGAACAGGAGAACAGAATCTGGGAACTTGCGCATTATGCCGGGAAGCAAAGAGGCCAAGAAAGGGCACACCAAACCTCTCGCACAGCTGATGAAATACCCCCGGGTTAAAGCCATCTCTTGGGAAGGGGGAAATACTCAACTGAGGGAATCCGCCTCCGCATTGTCCACCCCTCTGATGTAAACCGCCACCAGAGATTCCAAGTGAACCTCCCCCCACTGAAAAATCAGGGTAGCCACAGCATTCAACGAACTGGAACAAATCCCCCCTTGATTGTTCAAGTAAGCCACCGTAACCTGATTGTCTGACCTGACCACCAGATTGCAACCTACAAGAATGTGCTGAAAACCCACAATTGCTTTGCACATAGCCATGAGTTCCCTCCCTTTGGAGGAGTGCCTGCCCTCCATCATGATCCATTGACCCTGCAGAGACTCCTCCTGTAGAGTGGCTCCCCAACCAAAGGAGCTGGAGTCTGTCGCTAGAATCAATGGCGGTTCCTGCTGCACGGCCAAGCCCCTGATGTGAGAATCCAGCAGAGTCCACCAACTCAGGGCCCTGATTTCCCACTCTGTCACGGGAACCACACATTTGAAGTCTTCCAATTTCTGATCCCAAAATGAGTGAGGATGGTACCACAGGGGACGAAGATGAAAACGGACAGGAAGACACCGGAGGTTCATCATACAAAGAGATATTGATCTCAATACAGTAGCCCTGTCCTCCGGAAGAAACTTTGTTCAGATCTGTGTGAAAATGGGCCCCGATGAAAGTCAAATCCTGTGATGGGGACACCTGGCACTTCCCTGTGTTGAGGGGAAAACCATAGGACTGGATATGAGAACATACCAGCGGCGGTTTCCTTCAATGGGCACGGGGGTGGTGCTCACCTAATTACCGCGCCGGCATCCTCAGCATACGGCATTTCTTTTAAAATGCTAAGTAACACCAGTAGCAATGTTACTTACCATTTTAAATCAAATGTGGAAGCCTGCACCAGTCCTCCTGCCTGCCTGCCTGAGACGGTGCGAGTCAGACGTGGGCGTCAGACAGGACAGGCAGGCAGTCAGGCAGGTTTCTTGTGACACATGCGCATTACGCATGTGTCACATTAAATTTTACTAATCCGACTGACATGGTGCCAGTCCTGTAGTCACTGTTTTGGCCCTTTTGGGAGCCTTTAAACCTGCCTACAAATGATGCCAGGCAGCTTCAAACTTCCAGGCAGCCCCGGGCGGGTACAGTATATGCCCTGTACCTCCAGAGGCTGCATTGTCTAAAGCTGCACAATGACGACCCCACCCTTTCACAAGTTGTCACTGGATGAGAAGGAGTCATCAAGCATAACTGACCCCACCCATCTCTGTGACGAGTTGGAAAAGGTAGGGTTTTTATTATACTACCTGCCAGCAAAGTTTTTACAATAATCACTGCACTTTGCATTGTGCTGTGATTACTGTAGTAACACTGCATTTTTTTAATGCTTTTAATCACATTTGACCTGACATCACAGGGTCATGCATGAGTTTCAACTTATGACCCTATGAGGTTGAGTCACATGCTGTTAACAGAATACACTGCACATGCTTGTGCTAAGTGTATTTCTGTTTATAGCATTTCAGTTGGCACAGAGTAGAGCTTTCACTTTCAGCTCCTCTGTGAATTGTAGCTCAGACTGGGACCACACGACAGCAACAGGAAGCACACCAACCTCAGCCTGGACTCATCAACCAGCTGCAGGACTGACTGGGACAGAAGCTGCCTGATAGTGTAAGTGTAAAATATTAAATATTGTACTTTTTAATTATTTAAGCATATTGCATTGTTTAGCAGGTCTAGTAGTATCATGGGTACATTTGAGCTCTGTCATAAATAAATTAGCAACATGGAGAAACGTGGCATTAAATTTATTCTGGTAAATTGTTTGCAAAGTCTGCATTTATATCTTATGGGGTGAAGGCATCTGTTGTAGAGATCTTTGAGTGCCCAGGATACCCCAGAGAATAAAAACTCTGGGGGTTAGAGCATTTCCTTGAGAGATCTCTGTTTTATCTAGTCCAATTTCAGTTTTGAATCAAAGTAGCACAGAGGGTTAATATGTCTCCTGCAAAGCAGATCATGTAATATGCAGATGACAGATTTTTATTTTATGTAGCTAGATAAGTGGGTTACTGCTTTTTACACAGAGATCATTTTGTTATTTACAGTTCATAAATTGTAATCCTTCTAATATAACACAGTGTGCATTGAATGACATGTGACTCTTACACCTTGTAATCCTCACTAACTTACATAACACATCCTGTACACTGATTTACACACTCATGATTTATTGTCAATATGTAATGTGTACATGTGATCTAAAGTGCTCTGACACCCTACATACGGATGAGTAGCACTATAAAAGAAATAAAAAACAAAATAGTGGTATTTAAATTGTTAGTGTAAATACTGTAACAAACCAGCACATCTGACATTATTATAGTGCATGCATATCTCTTAAATACAGGGACTGAACAAAGTCAAAAGCATGCCTCTCTTAAGTACTGTGAAGTGATAAGCTGTGCACCTTTCTTTCCCCTCCATTGCATTTGCATCTAGGTTCCAGATAGCTCCCAGCCAGAATACTGGAACAAATGGAGGCCTGATGGCCCCTTAACTTTGGCCTTTGTAATGGGCCCAGCTGAAATCTGAGCGATGTATAAACTATTTTAAGTACAATATTTACTTAATTTTTGTATTATTTGTTTTTAGCAAAATTGCGTTGCTCATAAATACAAAGCTTTTGCTGAATTCCTAAAAATTAAATGTTTGCTTCGAATGGATTACTGGGCAATCAACGTTGAATAGCTGATGCAGAAAATGAAGTGGCCAGCCTGCATCACCGGTAGTAACAAAATTACAAGTGTATTTCTTTGTGGACGTTTATGAACCTATGTTATGTGTTTTATATTGGAAAGGGTAGAGCCAAAGCAGTCTTGCCTAGTACCCTAGCCCCCTTCGGAAGTCAGACATGCATGGCAACCCAGAAGTTCTATGAAATATTTTATGAGATTTTCTTTATGAATGCCTATAAGAACTGTATTTTTAGTCCATTTATCACAGAAATAGTGCTTAAAATTCCACCAAAATACACCAATTTTTGAACATTTTCTCGGGGGGAGAACCACCCAAACCCACCTTATTAACGTCGGGCTCACTCGCTTCACTCGCTCGCTCGCATTCATTGATTCTTCTGCTTACGCCTCACCAGTTTCAAGTTACACCAGCCACCACTGGAACATACCAAGGCCAGATCCTTCGTAGGGGTGTGCAGAAACCAATCGTTTAAGTAGGGATACAGGTGAATATAATGGAGTGATGCCACTAAAGGCACCACCACCTTTGTGAACACCCTTGGAGAGGACTTCTGCCCAAAGGGCAACACTTGGAAACTGGAAATGCCTTTCCTTGATGCAAAACCTTAGGTACTTTTGGTGTTAAGGGTGGAACGAGACATGATAGTTGGCATCATGTAGATCCTAGGTGCACATCAAATGCCCCTTGATCACCAATGGGATCACCCGCTGAAACGTCTCCATCCTGAAGAGCAGGGTCCATATAAACTTGTTGAGAGCCTTCAGATCTAGCACCATCTGAAAGCCCCACGTCGCTTTCTCCACCAGAAACACAATGGAATAAAATCCTCTGCCCCTCTCCGACCAAGGCACCTCCAAGATTGCATCCTTCTGGAGAAGAGACTCTACTCCTTGAGAAAGGGCCAACCTCTTTCCCTTGTTCGAGGGCCATGGACTTGTTCTGATCCTAGAGTCCTCTGCAGAGTGGCAAACTCCATCCTGTAACCTTCTCACATAATCCCCAGAACCCAGGCGTCAGAAGTTGACACTTCCCATTCTGTAAGAAAATGTTGAATCTGCCTCCGACCGCAAATTCTTGGCCATCTGCCATATAGACAGGAGTGAGGCTTAGGGGGAGATTTTGCCTTTTTGTCCTTTCCCGCTTGGCCTGAAATCTTCTTTGAAATTGTGGTGGCTGCTTGTGAGAGGGCTGATGAAAAGGAGACTTATGCTTGACAGGCTTATCAGAAGATGACTACTTCAGGGAAGAAAAGTGCTTTTCCTCCTTAAACAGTTTGTGAAGCTTGTCCTCTAACTCTTCCCTAAACAATTGACTACCCTGAAAAGGAAGCCTAAGAGCAGATGGTTTTTGTGCCAAGTCGGTGCACCAGTCCTTCAAAACCAGATTTTTCCTAGCAGCTATACATGCCCCTCCAGAGAGTGCAGAGGCTCTCACTGCATCAAAAGAAATATCAGACATGTATTTCACTTGTCGCTCTATCTTTTCCAGAAGGGCAGAACAATCTGAAGCATCATCCGTGAACACAAACAACGACTTGGTGTCCAAAATCAAAGACTGTTCCACATAAATTACATAAATGCCTGCCCTGAGAGCCAAATGGGAACCCGAATAAACCTTTCAAAATGCAGCATCAATTTTCTAATCGACAGAGTCCTGGATAACTGCATCCTCTGCCAAAGAAGTCCTATCCACCAAATTAGCCACAAAAGAGTCAATCGGGATTGAGTCTGGTAAGTTCTGCAGCATACCCTGAAGTGGATGTAACTTGGTCATAAAACGTGGTAGAATGATCTTATCTGAGTCCTTCCATTGTCTCTTTAGGACCTCAGTGATTTAGGGGTGTACCGTAACATTCAGGGGAGCTGCACTCTGAAACTCCAGAAGAGGGGAAGGAGAAGATGATTCTGGTAATTCTTTCTCTGGAAACCCCATATTTGCCTTAACATGCATAACGAATTCAGGAAACATGTCCCGTGAAATACATTGCCCCTCCGAGCCAGGGCGTCCTTTTCTGACTCAGAGGGCTCGGATGATAGCCGCTGAGATTTGTCCCGGCTCTGGATTTTCTCAGGGGTCATTTCAAGCAACGTCTCCCTAATTAGCCACTTGAGCCTCACCTCATTACTCTCCCTGTTCCTCTTGGAATGGGGAGGAGAAGAAAAAGATGAGTCAGAAGAAGAAGAGGCTTCCCCATTCCTCCTCTTCATAGAATGCTTCCCCATAATTTGTAATCTCAAGGCAGTCCAATGAAATCACCAATAACTGCATCCAAGTCAAAAAGCTCTATGCGGCCTTTCCTTGCTGCCGACTTCTTCAGTACTTGCCTCATACTACTCTGGGAAATGAGAAGCCCCGTGTCATGGAGCACCCTAGCCCTGCGGGAACGACCCCATCTTCCATCGTCAACAGAAAAAAAGAACAGACAGAATGCTGGCTAAGTACTGCTTATATAGTCCTCAGTAGGAGGGGGAGGGGCAGTATTACCGGCATTCCTCTGTTATTTTTTGCTGTAGTCGAGATGGATTACATTTTTTCCACTATAAATATCAGCGACCTGAACCCAACATTTTCCATAAATCATAGCAAAGGCTTTATTGAATTCCTTGATTTGAAGTTGACTACATTGGGTTCCACCATTGAAACCAGCTTATTTAGGAAAGGGACTACAGGAAACTCCATACTTCGTGCCAAAAGTAATCATCCCCCAAATTTCCACTGGAGTATTCTTTACGGAGAATGTTTTAGGGCCAAACATATTTGTAGTTCCAATGAGATTTATATAAATACACAGAACGAGATGATTCAAACACAGAAGTTATGCAACTAGAATACTTAAAGAAGCATCCAATAGAGATGACAAGGTGAGCAGGGAAATCATACTCTTTAGAACTGAAAGTAAGAATAATAGAACTAAGAACGATGACATGGGACCCATTTGCTTTGTCAGAATATTTAGCACCCAAGCCAAATCACCTAGAAGTATTTTGAATAGGAATTGGGACATCATCAGCAAGAATTAGCTACTGAAGGAAAGAATTGGAAGTAACCCCTCCATTAATTATAGGAAATATCCCTAAATCAAACACATGTTGCTACACAGTCATCTCCCTCCCATATCCCGCACATGGCTGATTCCCGCCCTGGGATTTTTTTGTATGTGGCTATTGCAAGGTCTGCGAATAAAGCTCGAATGTTAAACAGCATGAGCTACCATTGATGAAACAGAAACACATGATCAACAAACATATCACCTGCAATCTGATTATGCCATATATGTTATCTCTTGCTCATGTAGGTAATAGTACGACGGCAGTACCATATTTCCTGCAAAATTAAAATAAAACGATACTAGAGCACATAAGGGCAAGAAAGAATCATGATTTCACAGTACAGCAAAACATTTCTGTGAGTCATGTGAGGGAAAATGGAAGGATTTGCAATATTTTGGAATGGATGCTGTACCAAAGAATTCCTGAGGGGGTGACAGATCACATGCCCTACATAAGCCCAAATCCAAGTATATAATCGAGGCAGGCTGTACCACACCAAGAGGTATGAACATTGACGAAGAATTACATGTACATTTATAATTCAAGTTGCAAACATATGGTATGAAATGCTCCCCGGTTTGATGTGTGTCAGTGTTTTTAAGTATTTTAATGGTTATTGAGTTTCTTGTCATTTATGAATTGAACACTTACTTGGTGAGGAGACCACATGTCATCACTTTATTATTTTGTTTTGTTCATAGGGAAGACCTATCGTTATTGACAATAGTGTTGGATCTGCTCTGGTATGACATAAACTCATTATATTTGCTTGTTGACCCTTGGGGGACCCATTGGATCGACATTGAACTTGTTACCATATTGGTCAAATATTTATTACTTGCATATGTCAGATGTAATCCGAAGATTCTATAAATATGGCTACTACAGCTGTAATGCTCGAGTAACGAGATGCTTGTCAATCTTTTTTGTTACTTACAACAAGGCCTGAAAAGGCTACTGAAGCAGTGTTTTGATTACACACCATTACATACCATTTGCTTTTTGGTATTTTCTGTTAGGTATATTATGATGATTTTAGCCACTATTGCTAATTCAATTGGCTATAATGATGTTTTCCCCTCATATAACCTGTATACGAACCAGTAGCGTTTCTTACATTTTTACACGGATCATTGTATCTCGATTATGGGCAAATTATATAATCAAACATGTTGTTTTTAAGGCAAATGTTCTAATATGATTATGCATTTATGGTGACAAAACGTGAATGAAATCACAATTGATTAATGAAGGATTATGATGATTTAAATCTGGTCTATTTCCATTGTTATGCACAGTTTGGGTATTTTTTTTATGAAAGGACCGTGAGTCTGTCATCTTTTTTTATCTTTATGTATATGCACTTCAACTTCAATGCACTATGTGATTAAGACCCCGATGAATTGAAATGCTTAATTTTCTCTGTCTGTTGATGAACTCTGAAGCAACAGATTTTCTGGAGTGGCTTGCTTCATTTTCATGTTAGACAAGCAACAGAAATATTTTGCTGACTTATAGGAGGTAATTTAGACACCTGCAATGTGTTTACCCAGTGAAGGGAGTCCCCTGGGTCTCAAATTCTCTTCATGGAAAATATATATTACACAGTGGCATTTGCCACTGTGTAGTTATAGTTAGGACCTAGTTACCCTAGGAAATAGATTTTTTGGTTTGCTAGTAGGTTTTGTGCTGTTTGTTAAATCTTCATGAAAATTTGCACAAAAAAAAGTCTTCAGCACTTATCTTGAAAGTTTCTGGGTGATCCGTCAAGCAGGGGCAAAGAAAAAGGGAGGTCCTAAAACACCATTTCCCAGTGCAATTTCAATAAGGAATTTTAGACATCACTACAGCCTGTTTTGGCAGAAAGATAGATCTTTACCAAGAAAGCATGCTTTTTGTGATTAAGTGTAAATTTGCTCAGTAGTTTTTGAGAAATTAAGGTTCGAAATGTATATCTATCTGAATGTTTGGTTTTGCGGAACCCCCACGGGAGTCCCGTGGGTATGGGTACGCAAATTCAAATAATAAAGTGATCTGCTTGGGTGAAGGGACTTTTTTCCCATCGCCCACCTCACTCCTGCGGGAGCGAGATACTCCCACGGGTACTGAACGTGCTTGTGTTCTGATTGGCTGGCAGCAACATGAATAGAAATATTGTGGCTGCCATGACATCACCCAGGGACTCGGTGTCTGTGCCTGGAAAATGAAATAAATAAAGGATAAGGGAGCATAGTAGGAGTACCCAGACCCCCTGGGTGTTGTGGGGGAAGGGTTCCAGAGGGACCTCCTACGCCTGGGACCAAATTTAAAAAATAAATATTTGTGGTGTCGAGATCCAGCTGGACTCTCATGGAAGCCAGTGCAGTCTCCAGTGCCCCCAAGTGAGTCTTGCAGGAGTCATTTTCTTTTTAAATAAAAAGGGAAGGCATGGGTGTCTGATGGTGGGTTGGCCATGTGTGGGTTGGCCATGAATGGGTTGGTGGGTACAGGGCGTGGTCTATTCAAGGACATGTCTTTCCCTGGTTTGGTTTAATTCTGTTTAATATTTGTTTTGGGAAATTATTCTTTAAAAAAAAATATATGGGCTTGAAAGTGTTAAATTACAGAGATATCTGGACTCGTATGAAAATCTGATGCTCTCTGATTAGCTGGCTGTCATCGAAAACTTTCTTCTGCAGTTTCCTTTACACAAGCTAGCAGTTTTTTGGGAAAAAGAAAAAAGTCATATGAGGGAGAGGTGAACTTACCCTGACGTATAGGCCCATGTGGCAGTGCCCTAGAGGGACCCCCAGCAATAAAATAATTTAGAAAAAATATTTTTATGGAGGATTTGCAAATTCTAGAAACCCCATATGATGCATGCCCTGGATTTTACTTGAACATGTTAAATTGCATAGGTATCTGGACTGTTAGTCCCTGGATGGCTGGATGATTTACAAACCCAGGATTGTCTGGGTGCCACATTTTATAAAAATACTCAAACCCAATTGGACAAGAAATCTTTTCCTCCCATCATCCATTTCTGGTCAACAAAGCCAAGTTCATGAACCTGAAACTTTCTGGGTCAGACCAGTTGTGGTTTCCATTTACAGTATTCAGGGACTTGCTCCCCTAGTCCTGAAAAAAATACTTGAAAGACCACATGAGGGGTAGAGTGATCACACCCATACCCTCAAGCCTATGATGGGTGGCCCCCAAAATGCCCCCTGTTTAGTTTAAAAATAAAACAAAGTATTGGACAATATTACAGGGTTTACAGTCTACTCCACTGAATCTGTGAGCTCGGAAATTCAAAGGGCCATCCGCTGCCATGCCCAAAAGTCCAGGGACCTGTAGAAGGATCAGCAAATTAGAATTTATGGACCTGTTTTGGGCTGCTGTTCACTCATGACTGTCTGCAGTCTCTGGATCCAAACGTGTGGTCCATGGACTCAAAACAGGAAGTCCTGTGCTTGTGTTTGGAGGGGCTCCTTACTGCCTGATTTGGGTCTGAGGACACAGCCTTTGGGTCCCGGACCATGAAAACTTAAGAAAGAGGCTATGGCATTAATGGAAGTTATGAATCCCCCCCAAAAAATAAAAACATTGCTTGCTAGGAAGATCCTGCCTGTGTGCATACTATTCATTGTCTGTCAGTGCTAAGTATGCTATAGAGTACTGGCTCAATAGAAGAACATGACTGAGCGAGGACACCAAGGAGTGACTTACAGAGTCAGCACAAATGGAGGAGAGTGTTAGCCCCACAAAGGGGTCAAAAGATGATTTTCACCGGCAATCAGGAGACAGCTGTGGAGAAAACAAGCTTTGTCTGGGAATTTTCCAGTGACCCAACAGGTGAACAAAAGCTGAGTACAGGGAGGGTTACTTGCAAACTATGTGACCTTGAGTTACACAGCACTATATTCTTTTGGAACCTCCACAATGTGTAGGCATCTGAAAGCAAGGCATTCCAAATAGTTTTCAAAAGCTGAGTGTGCTCATCACAAAAAGACACAGGAGAGCAGTGTCCGTACCACTGTGGAGGTTCAGGATAATAAAACTTGATCTATTTCTTTGAACTCTGTTGTATGGAGTGTGCCAAAAATATCTGGTGTGAAGAACAAAATCAGAAAATTGGAGATGAAAAACGTTGGAACGGTTCAACAAGTTGCATGCGCTATTTAAGCAGTTCTGGTTGGAATAATTTCAGCTTTTAAGATCTTTAAAACTGAAAAATGTTTTTTATAATAAAACTACAAAAACCACACAAAAGGTTATTGATCGAACACTCATATCTATTTCTTTATTTACTAGTCTCTTCTTATTTTGTAACTTTACTTTGCCTACCTGCTGTTGGCCAACTCTCAACCCTTTTGAGATAGACCCAATGTCCAAATCACTTTGTGCATGATCCTGTGCACCTGGGGATGGCCACCTGCAGCCAGCTGGACACAGAAAATGTTGGAGGTGGTAAAAAAATCCCCAAATTCACTGAACAAACAAAGGTTAAAAGAAGTAAAGTTAAGGATAGCTTTGGTTATAGACCCTTAATGTATGTTTAAAAAACCTTAGACGTCCACTTAAAAAAACACAGTTAAACTGGAGTTATGAATGTGAATTAAAATCAAATGATCACTTAAATTCACCAATTATACTGAGTACTGCAATCTATAATTACCACAGCAGCCATACAAACAAAACTTGCACATCAAATGTAATGACTTCACAATGTCTACTGTTAAAAAACCAACCCCTAAAAGCACAATGTAATTAAATAACAATACATACACAAGCCGGTAAATAATGCTACTTTCATAGTCATCTTTTATATAGTGTTAAGGGTGATATAATAGGTAATCTCACCTGTAAGATTATTTACAGCATTTGTAATTGCATCTGTCACATCGAGGGTGACATGCTTTTCTGGGTGTACTTTTCAGCCTTCATGAACCGAAAATCAAAACTGAATCTGTTCAACAAACTTACAGGAGCTCATTTGTATTTAAACTGGACTCATCCTTGCCACACTAAACTCTGCACCATTTACTGACAAGAGCTCAGAATAAGATAGATCTGTAGTAATGCGGATACTTGTAAAGGATCTCTACTGCAGCTTGTTAGACTGCTCCAAATTCGAGGCTATCCTTTACATAGCGTACAGTACAAGTATTTGCCATTGCCCAAGGAACACTTATTTCTAACCATTGATGGTAGTCTATTATCCATCTTGCCCAGAATCACAGGATGTTGAGCTTCCCCACCGAGACTCGAACGCAGTTCCCCAGCTTCGAGGTCGACTGCTCCAGCCGTTAGGCCACATATGCCTCTTTAATCCACCCTCAGACACTCCCTGTCTCTTTACTTCAATCTTGCAGGGGCCTGCTTTCTCCCTTTTTTTTTATGTTTTTCCATCTTTTTCTTCCTTATTCTTTCCCCCTTCTCTGTTTCCACTCTGTTGCTCTGGGTCATAGTTTGATGAAACAGATACTTGTAAAGGATCTCTACTGCAGCTTGTTAGACTGCTCCAAATTCGAGGCTATCCTTTACATAGCGTATAGTGCAAGTATTTGCCATTGCCCAAGGAACACTTATTTGTAACAAAAAAGATGGAAACAAAATGACAGAATCCATTTGTGGCAGTCTATCATCCATCTGCTCCTAACTACGGGCCTGATTCACAGAACTAACTTACGTCAAAAACGTAAAGTTAGTACTTTTTGGTATTCACAGAATACACTTACTCATTTTGGTATTCACAGAATGAACTTACTCATTTCGGTATTCACAGAAGTTAGTAGCCCTAACTTTAGGACTCCTAAATGCCTTCTGTGAATACCGGAAGTCTTAAAGTTAGGATTTTTCTCAGTTTAGGAGTAGGAAAGTTAGGACTTTGCTACTCCTAAACTGAGAAAAATCCTAACTTTAAGACTTTCGGTATTCACAGAAGGCATTTAGGAGTCCTAAAGTTAGGACTACTAACTTCTGTGAATACCGAAATGAGTAAGTTCATTCTGTGAATACCAAAATGAGTAAGTGTATTCTGTGAATACCAAAAAGTACTAACTTTACGTTTTTGACGTAAGTTAGTTCTGTGAATCAGGCCCTCTAAAAACAGAATGCAAAAAGCATTTCCCATAATATTCACCTGTGAAAACTACAAAAGATTTTTTTTAAATCACGTCATTGCTGATCACAGTGCTCCCAATTTACAAGCTTAATGTGAGAGCTGAAATCAAACATGTTTTAAAAAGTGTGGGGATTCATTGCTGTGATTTTAAAAGGTTCATCACATGTTAATAGTTTTACAAACTTCATCAGTAAAAAGTTCTGAAACTTTAAGGACTGATGGCATAAGACAGCATCTTACATACCGATCAAGGTGTGTCATTCATGTGATCCAGAGCCATTGCCAAAGCAGGGAAAAATATGTAGGTCAAACAGTAAATGATTTTCGTATACACTTTAGGAATCACAAATCAGCAATCATTTTTATGAAACTTGACCAGCCTATAGCCAATCATTTTAACCTTTTGGTCAAAGTTGCTTTCAACATTGAAGATTGAAGATTGTCCCTTTTGAAAATTATTTAAGCCAGAAGTATGGGATTTCAGGGGAAACCTACGAATGTACCTTTTAAAATCATTGCATCCAGATGGACTGAGCATTGGCGACCATACTATTTTTACGGCATATCTCAAAAGATCTCAGGACTGCATCAATCTGATTCCACATCCTAAATGGATTTTTTCACTCATGATGCTTTTTAAAAACCAAGCAGGGTCAGCGGAGAAAGGTGGATGCTGACATGTTGCAGGGGAAGACTATTTTTTAAATATATTTTACACACACACACATGCGCGCGTGCGCGCTCTGGGTCAGCCCTCTTCACGATTGGCCAATTCAACAGTCATTCACATTTTGCTTCCACCCACCACATCATGCATTATGAGGCAATGGGGCAGATTACTGCATCCATTCCCTGTCTTGCATTCTGAGTAATAGCATTTTGCCTGATCACATGTGCACATCCACTTAGACAAAGTGCACCTCAGTTCCAGGGCTGGCAGGTCTCTACTTTTCATTGCTAATTTTTTCTTTATCCTTTTTTCTTTATTTTAGCCATCCCCTGTGTTTAAGCTACGTCTTCAGGTTAGAGTAATTCAAAGCTAATGGTATCTTTTCTTTGCACCAATATGAACCTTGGTTTCCTACGATGTGCATTATGCCTGAAAAGTACACTTGCTTTCTGGGAAGCACTCATAAGGTTGTGTTAAAGTTAAATGCAGTGATTTATTTTTTCCATTGCAAATTTTTATTGCAAACAAAAGGCTGCCACTTTTAGGTGGTAGCACAGTTTTTTTTTTCTTTTGTGGCATAGACTTACAATAAAAAAAAAATAACCGCCGCACAACTCACTAGCTAGTCAAGGCCAGACAGACCTATTGGCTGTCTTGATGACAGCAGGCTCACTGTAACTTGTCTGAGCGCTGAAGCCCGTGCCAGGCAGTAACCACTCGCTATTTCTTTTCCTCAAACAGCCCTTGATCATGAGACTTGCTAGACGACCCCTTCACCCCTGCAATTCGTCTGAAAATGATTAGAGCCCCTAGGGTAAATGAAGCCATTTTGATAACACTGGTTAGTCCATTCATTTAAGCTGGCCTACGTGGCATGGTAAGGCGTGAGGGTGGCGGAAGATGGGACAATGGAGGTAGAACTGCGTCCCTGCCTTTGAGTCTGTGTGTGTTCGCTTCCTAATGAAAAAAAGCCCCTCTCAGATGTATCTTGTTATAACCCCTCCATCCTGGCTGGCTTTGAAGCGTGTAGCTTTGTAATACAAACGTCGTCTTAATGGCCTCTGCCCTATCGTCAGCTGTGAGCCTTGTTCAGCAATCAATTATCGGCCCAAAGTGTTTCACTAAAGCTGTGGCTGTCGGGGATTGTTTAGCCAGGACTTTAAATGGCGCAGAGAAAGCAAAGAGTGCGCTGAAGCCTGAAACCTTTAAAGAGCTTCATCGCTGTTGACCCTGCAACATCTTAAAGCCCTGTTTTCAATCTGCTCGACTATTTATCGCATTCCTAACTGTAAGTTTCCATGGGCCAGATGTACGATCCTAGTAAATTGCGACTCGCAATTTGCGCTCGATTGTGAGTCGCAAAACATTAGTACATGGGTTAGAGAGAGGCTATTTGGAAGGGAACGCCCCTTCCAAATAGCGAGTCTCTAAACACTTTTTTGCGAGTCGCAATTCATTTGCGACTCGCAAAATTGTGTTAGCACATGGCCATACCATATTTAGCATGTGCAAACGGGTCGCTAACCCGTTTGCGCATGCTAAAATTGGTCGTCCATCTGGCCCCATGTTCCTTTTCTCCTCGAAAATCATAAGTGTATGCTTTCCCACTTGGTCGTTCTGCCCTTTCTGTCTGTTTTTGTTTCCCGTCTCTTTACCTCTGTTGCTGTCTTCTTGCAGCTCATTTTCTCCTTCCATTCACCCATCCCTCCCTTCAACGCTATGGGGGCTAAAAACTGCTGTTTGCTGGCAGCATTAAGATAGTATGAGACCTGATGCAATGTGCTGTTGGTAAACACACACACACACACACACACACAAACACACACTCACACTCACACACACACACACCGCACACAAACACACACACACTCACACATACACACACACTCACACATACATACACACACACACACCCAAGTCGCAGCAGGGCTCTATTGAAAAGTACTGCCCCCACCCCCTGGTGTAGGCTGAAGCCCTAGGTGTTGGCGTGTTGGCAGGCGGACAGCGTCCGACTAGGCCACCCATTACTGCAAGGTGGCCAATTTGAAAATAATGCTTTTGACTGTAGTGCACAGACATAATGATTTGCCTTACTGACGTTGTACACGCCATGTACCACATTCAGTTGCAAGGATGCCAGCAGCTCAACTTTTCAGACATGCCGTGCAGTGAAACTCCATCTCGTGCCCTAGAAGAGCATGAGGTTCAGTATTTATTGTTTTGCAAATAACAATGTGTTGGCACCTTCTTATATCCTGGTGGCAGAAACAGATATCTGGTGGTTGGAAGGTCCCACTGCCACCCTCACTTTTAGGCCTAGGCCTTAGATTCAAGAAGGAAGGAGTAATGACAGCACGAATTATTGGGCAACCTGTGCAGAAGTGGGAGAGTATTATTTGAGGTCCAGTGGGGAAAGAGATTGTGGTGGTGCCAAGGGGGCAAGAGATTGTGGCGGTGACAACACACCTTATGCCAGCACTATGGGAGTGGAGCGGGCAGAACACCAACTCTGCAACCTCTTGCTCTACCCTTGCCAAAGACAGAAAGGTAGATGAGAGAGAAGCAGCAGTTTCCTGCCCTTCCCCTATTTGACCTAGTTTACCTGCACAGGGAGGAGGCAGACTCTCATCTTAAGGGGCTACAAACAGGCAAAAACAAAACAAATCAAGATCCTGGCTCTGAGTAGGGAGTCCATTGTACAAGTCACATGCGGGGAGGGAGTGGGACACAATTATGCACACATAGACAATGTAATGTGGCAATGATGTGCATACTCCGGGCCATTCATGTGTAATGCCATGCGATGTCTTTTGGCAGTATTACATTTACATCCTGCTATCTTAAATGATAATCTGGAGAAGATATTGCATCATTGATGAGTAATAATCTAAATTCTATGAGGTATTTTGTGGTCATTTTGGGAAAGATTTAGTATGTCATAATATCGAGTTTTTATTATCGAGTCGCAGTAATAACCAGAATATTGACCTCCAAGATAGCAGTGGTGGCTCCTCCGCAATGGCGGAGGAGCGTCGCCCCACTGCCTGGCTCAGAGCCAGGAAATACAAATTAAAACAACGTTCTTGCATCGTTTTAATTTACATTTGCCGGCCCTTAGCCAGCGGTGTTGGGAGGGGCGTGGCCGTGGCATGGGAGGGCGGAGGAGGAGTGCTACGTGCACTCCACTCCCTAAGTGCGCATATGTGTTTTGACCGGCTGTCTCAGGCCGACCAAAACACACATGCATACTCAGGTTTTCTCCAGCCCAGCTGCATTGAGCAGCCGGGCTGGAGAGACCCCACAGACTCCCTAGTCTGAGCAGGGCGTCTTTCCTGCCTGCTCAGACCAATCCCCGTGCTCTATTCGACAGGTAGTTTGTCCCAGGGGTTGCTGGGACCAGCAGGCAGAAAGAGAAAAGGCGGCACGACTAGACGTGACGCTGGGGCAGCCGGCGGCAAAAGTTACGTTTTACTTTATTTTTTAATATTGTATCCTCCCACGCTACCCCACCAACCCCATCACCCTTTGTTTATGGCGGCGGCCGCTGCAAGATAGGCAGTTACATATTTATTTGTCATTGATTATTCTTAACTTCACATGCATGTACCGCGATGATATAAATATTGTAAAGTTATATAGATGGAAGGTGAGAATAAAAAAACCTATGCTACCTATGTATGCCTTCCTTGACGATATGTTGGTAGTTGATATTCTGGACTCAATATTATTGCTGATCGAATATAAACACTCGATAAAGTGGTAGAAAACTAAAGATTCCCCATAGCTGATGTGTCCCTGAAATATGACTCATTTTCTACAATCACGTGCCCCAGAATGCTTTGCAGTCACCCCTTTTGTCCCGCTTTTTAAACATTGTTTTTGGAGAGGGCCTAGCCATCACAGCAGAAAATTCTATTTAGACAACTGATGAAGTTCAGATGTGTTGGTGAATTTCAAAATTCTTCTTTTTCACTAACATTTTTGGGTGGAGAACCCTTTGCCTCCATAACAAGAAAGTTTAGCATCCATCCTGTATTTGGCAAATCAATCAAACCAAAAGTGGACTAAAACATCAATGGCCTCCCTTCATGCCCATCATATTTTCCCCCGAAATGATATTTTTTCAAAAATGAAATAGGCCCTGCGTGTTTTCACTTATTTAGCAAGGATTTACTTCAGACAACCTACAAGCCACCCATAGCAATGCCCCTAATATCAATTCTATTTTGAACATTGATATAGGCCGGAAGTTATTTATAACTACCATATTTTGCCTTCTTCCCCCTTAAGTTTTTTTCAGTACCATATTAAAAGTTCATTGCTCTCAAAAAAGGAATGCAGCAAAATGTCCCTATTAACAAAGTTAAAATGTCATGTATTCTCCTGCTGCAGCAACACAGAACAGTTCCACACAGTTGTCGCTTATTTCCGACAACTGGTTCCTGTTGGACTGAATCCGACTTGGTGAGTTAGACATTATTAGCAACACATCAAATGTGTGTTTTTTTTCTAATGTGGGCCACTCTTCCTCCTTGGTGGCACAGGTAGACTTTCCTGACCTCTCCTATTTACCTCCCACCATCCACTGACCTGGTAATACATCTCTCCCTGCTTTCTCTCAGTCCTTGCAGCACAATTGTCACTGCACGATGGAATCTACAACTCACTGTCCCTAGAGCCTACCATCCCCTTACAACTGACCCTGGTCCACCAACTCTTGCAGCCGCTCAGCCACTTTTCCCCCTCCTCGTCTCTTTGACTATTCCACCATGGCATTTTGTAGTTAAGAAAAGAACCCCAATCAAAGAAAATGCGGTGGAAAAAGTATATTGAATAAGAAATTACATAGCAGAATGAAATGTATAGTTTCAGCAGAAATTTATTTGTTTATAATGTTTATGGTACTTATACAGTGCAGACCCACCCACATGGGCAATGGACTTCACATGAAACGAGAATAAAACAAAAAAAGTTACTTGGAGTCATGAGGGGAAATTTGTACTGGAAGGAGAAAAAAACCATAGAACAATAAAGTTAATAAAGTTCATAAGACGTACGGCAAGAGGAACCCTGCGTCTAGGAGCTAAGGTGAGAGGGAGAGCAGATTAAGACAATGAGATGCAATTTGAATAGATGTGTCTTTACGTAATTTGTAAAAGAATTGTAAAAGAAAAGTTTTGCTCAGAAGCCCGTGGCCGGTAGTATTTAAAGTTGGCATGCCAATTACCAAGGCTGCGTAATCTTGATTCCAGTTAATGCCTCTTTAATCCACCATCAGACACTCCCTGTCTCTCTATTTCAATCTTGCAGGTTCCTGCTTTCTCCCGTTGTCATGTTTTTTCCATCTTTTTCTTGCTTATTCTTTCCCCCTTTTCTATTTTCACTCTATTGCTCTGGGTCAAAGTTTAATAAAGTGCCGGTTCTCAAAAAGTAGTGCCTGTGGGCCTCACCTGCAAACACAGGGTCAAAGTAAGCACTGAGTAGACTGCTCCAGATTCTTGGGGCTTGACTATTGTGTGTGAAATACGGCATTGCGAGCAACAGTAATGCTTTCCAAATAGTATATGAAATATCAAGTACTGAGGATACTATTTCTTTTGGCCTTTTAAACATCTATAATGTTTGATGCATTCATTGTTTTAGTGTTGTTGACAGAGACTGTATTTCGTTGAAACAGACAACTTGTCTAACAAACCATTTCTTATTCTCCTTGTTGTTGTTCTTCTTCTTCTTCCTTGTCGTCTTCTTATTATTATTTCATCATTATTAGTGCTTGCCAAGAGAAAGCCTGATTCATTGTGTTAGATTTTTTTTTTTTAATAATTAAAATGTACTCTCAATGGGCTAAAACAATTTCAACGATGTTCAGGACACAGTATTTATGTCACATTATATTTCTGTAGACAATATTCTGACATTCAACCCCAGATAATATAGCACTTCTGCTGGGGGAGAACACCTTGTAAAACAGTTCTGCAGTCCAAGGGTGGGTTAGCTTTTTTACAAGTAGAAGGAGGGTGGAGGAGAACTTGTTAATTTTAGAGATGTGCACCATCTTTAGTTTTCGGCTGTTGATGTATCACAAGATTTAGAGAACAGAACCTAGGCGGGTGACATGCCAAGATATGAGAGTGTTTGCGGGCATTTTTGACAAGAAGCAGAGAGTTAACGGAGTCAAAGAGGAGACTTTCCATTCTTGTTGGATTTAGTTTCAAGGGGAAGAGGGCATCAAATGTGTTAGGTTTTCATGAAGATTGATATGCTGACTTTATCGGAGGGGTTGGACATTTTGGGATACTCTAATGTATTATCTGGGACGTTTAGGAAATTACCAGCTCCAAGCTGACACAAACAAGATGGAAGAAGAGCTTCTGGGATATAGACCTGGCCTACGTAGTGCTGAAAGAAGAAACTGAAACATCATCATTGGTTGCCCGTTGTCTCATTAGACACTAGTCAGTGTTAAATCTTTTATGTATCTGGTGCCCTCAGCCATTGTAGTCATTGTTTCTGATTTATATTACAACGTCTGCAAATCGAATGCAGTGGCGGCCACCTCATACAAAAAGTGGTAAGGGGGTGCGGGGAGTACGGGAGGGAGGGTGCGGGCGGGATTAATAATAATTAAAATTATTGCCTCCCGCGTCACGCCTCGGTGATCTTCTTCCTACTTCCTTGTCCCAGCAGGCACTGGGGCACCATCAGACTCCCTGTGCAATCCCCACGCTGCATTCTTGCTATAAGAGTAGCGCAGGGATTGGCCTGAACCGTCTACCTTGATGCTCCGCTCAGGACAAGGAATCTGTGCTGTTTCTCCAGCCCGGCTGTTCAATACAGACAGGTTGGAGAAACCTAAGTGGGCATGTGTGTTTGGTCGGCCTGAGACGGCCGGCCAAACACACATGTGCACTTACAGTGCAGGAACCAGCCCTCCTCCCACTTCCCATGGCCCCGGCACCACCTCTCCCTACAGCGCTGGCACAGAGCCAGCAGCTGAAAAGTAAAACAATATTAAAATATTGTTTTCTTTTTCAGTTGCTGGCTCTGAGCCAGTGGGGCAACGCTCCTCCGCCATTGAGGAGGAGCCGTCCCTGATCGAATGGGAACATGGTGCAGAATATCAGCCACTGACGAAGTTGTGTTTTTACTGGCACAGCTTACAAAAGCACAGATACTCTCCCATTGGGTGGTGGAAAACGGGCATACAAGGCTGAACAATACCCCACACAATAAAAAAACATTAAGAGCAGGAGACAAAGAGGATATGGGGTTCTGCTCTGTAGAAAACATGTAATAAGCTAGCACGCAAACAATTTTCCATGAATGAATAATTGCCCTAGATTTTCATCAAACTTTGTATAAATGTATGTATATGGTATTTCTATAGCGCAAACCTAGCCTAAAGGCAGCCGAAATTACTTTGTCTTATTGTATCTGTTATTTTTAGACTCCTTTCTCGCCACCCTATGCACAGATCCAATTTACTTTTCTTAGTTGTAGTGTCGTTGTCAACTAGAGCAGTGTCACAAAGGTGTTGACACTTGTTCTGGTATGCATGTCCGGAATGGTGTGGGTCTTAAGTCAACGGAGGCGATGCTAAGGCAAGCTTGAGGGGACCACCTGAAAGACTCAGCCGATTGATAGGCTCTTCATCAGTGGTAAATTACACCTCCTTCAATGCTCAGTACCAAACAAAGAATTGTACATATTTGACAAGAAATAGTCCCTTCTTGAATATTTGTTTGTATAACAAACACAGTACACATGCTTCTCTCCTTTGACATTCAATGCCTCTGCCCTGTTGCATATCTTTACCTCCAGTCACCCCTGATCTCTAGTCTGCGGCTACTGCCCATCATAATTTTGCATCATCAAACTCCACATTATGCATCCCTTTCTACACCACATTACCCTTCTCTCACACATCTGAATGGGGCATGATGTGGAAGACCAGTAAAAGTACTGATGCTGTCAAAAAACGGTAAAGTTCAAACCCATTTTAACTTCAGTTCCTGCCGCCACAAATAGTATATGTGGAATGCGTTCCTTACAAAGTGGAAGGGAGGTCAAAATGGGTATCAGGTGCTGGTTGGCTGAAGCAACACTGGGAAAGTGTAGTCATTCTTTTCAGTCGGTGGGGATATTCACGTGGGCTTCTACTGGCATGAAGCCTCTGTTGAGTTGCATATTTGACTTCGGAAAGAACAATAATTTTGGAAATCTGACTCATGTAGGCACCGTTTTTAGGTCAAGCCTACTAGACAGTGCATGCGCTGTCTTTTGCAAGACATATTGTGGGCTTACCAAGAACATGCAGGGCTTGGAACCCACCTGTTACCTACCATTGGTTGGCTTTACTGTCACTCATTTTCTTGCTTCCTATTTGATGGCGTTTCCGTCAATCTTGTTTTTGTCTCTCTCTTTGACAATTTACTCTTAGAAGGTTTTTGATTGCTTTGTTCTCATGCTCGCTTTCAGCTAACTACCTTTTTCTCTTTGTGTAAGCACTCCATGGGAGTACTTGTGTTTTCCATCTCTCTATCTCAAGTGAGTACCAGTGGCGTAGCTAGCCGTTCTGCCGCCCGGGGGCGGGTGCTGGGGATGCCCGCGATGGCCGTCCTGCACTGACGCAGGTAAGAGCGGAGGCGAGGCCGCCGCCCACCAGAAAACTCAATTCGTGCCGCTCGGGCGGACCGCCCTCCCCGCCCCCTTGCTACACCACTGGTGAGTACCCTTTCCTAAATTGCACTTGCCTGTTGCTTCTCTCCCCAACCCTTCCCTCGTGTTGCTTCGCCCATCCTCTCGTCCTTTGCTTCTCCACCCACCCCAGCCCTCCATGTTGCTTTACCCACCCCGCCCTCTTTCTCTTGCCTTTTGCCCCTCTTTCCCATGCCCCCTCCGTGCTCCTCTTTACTAAAGGCTCATCTCTGTAACACAAACACTTGGGATATCTGTGCAACCTCATTATATGCTTTACTATGCAATTAATTCCGTCTGCACTGCCTTGTGAACGTCATGCTCCCATGTAAAGTGATGTGCTATCCCGTTGGCTCTGGTCGATGCTATATAAAGCCACAAATAAATAAATATATAAAAAGTAACATGCTTATACTTATTACTCAGTACAGTACAAGAGAGCATACCCTTTTAAAAAATGTGTATTAGATATTACAAGACAGATAAAGTGCAAACCCATTATTTACTCACGGCAGCATGCAGCATGAAATGTTCCCCAATCTCCTCATGCAGGCGTACAGATACTGTACATACTTTCATCAGCATGGAGCTGTAACCGACCTTGCATCACGTCAAATTTGAATTGTAATATTTATTTTTCCCAGAACCTCAGTTTACTTAGCATTACTTTAGTCAACAGTAGTACAGTTGCGAAATTCCTAATGCCACCCGCCTCGTAGTTAGAGTAATGTTTATTTATAATTCAAGACAGTAATTTCTAAACGACCCAGCTTTGGATCGTCATGTTCATCCCATTCAAATATTAATTAATATCTTGCCAGGCAGCAAGAGCGTCCTCGTGACAACACACATTCACAGAAATTCAAGAAATTGCTAACAACGATGAATCTCTCCGTTCGCTAACACCAGCCCGGATGTATTGTGACTGTGTGTGGCATTGCAGACTGGGTGGAACAGCATGTTCATCTCGTTAGTTTACAAGCACGTTGAGTTAAAGTGGATTTGACAAGGCCACACAGAATTACAACAATTTGGATTTAGTGAAGTGCCTTTCATCTGAGCAGCTTTGCATGCAGAAAGACCTGTGAGGCGCATGCGCTCATCAGTATCCGAATGTCTTGTCAGGCAAGATGGCCGAGACAGTTTACCGCTGATGTTTGACATCTCTATGACCTGTAAGTCTTAAATTCGACCCTAAACTTTAATCCTTCTGAGACCGATACATTGACATTCATTACAAGATGGTGGAGATACTGGGGCGCGATTAATGATTTTGCATGTTTCCATCCATTGGGAGTAGCAGGCTGTGGAATGGGGAATAACCGGTGGGACTAATTAATGGGTCAAATGTCACGTGATAATTGGCCACCTACTCGGAGCAAATGTTCTGCAGAAATCTCTGTGGTTTTACCAGGTTCATTCGGGCACCCAGTAAACCTGGGCCCAGTGTTCCCGAATCAGGTAATCCTGGGTGCAGGAATTCCAAGCACCTCAGAATTTCTAGAGCTCTATCCCCTGGGGGCTATTGTTACAGGCAACTCACAGTGAGGGCTTGTGACTTTGGCCCAGATTTACCAAACTGTCACGCAATGCAGCACAGCACCCAAAGTTGCAACGCTGCGTGCATGAGCGGGAGAGAGCAGGAAATCACCATAGCTAGTAAGATCTGGTGCTATATTTCTTTCTCCTTTGCGCTAGTACACATTCAGGCAGGCGAGCGCCACCCACACACCTTAGTGCAAAGGTGTCTGCATCAGCCTAGCATAGATTTTGTACAGGAAGAGTACCCCTCCAGTACAAATGACTATGCCTAGAAAAACTTAAAACTATTCATGCTGGTTCAAGTATGGGAAAAATTCTGTAAGTTCTGCAACATTCCGGCAAATTCGCCCTGCGGAATCGATTCATGAAATAATGGCACAACCATTCTGTGACTAAAATCTCTTCACAAGCCGATTTTAAGAATTTCGTGTTTTGGTGAAAAATGCTTCCCACTTGCTCTCTGATTGATCATATAGAGTTACTAAAAGGTCGATTTCATAATAATTGAAATTAGAAAGAACTCACAAAAAACCATGCGCATCATCGGCCCCATTGCATTTCCCATGTAAATCCCTAAAGGTTTCTGGATCACCCAGTCAAGCCTTTGGAGCTCACAGTCCCCACTTTCGTTTGTTCCTGGCGTACCAGCCTTTTCTCATGTGGAACTGCTGGTCCAAACATCCCTTTACTACAGCCTCAAAATATGCCACCTGTCAAGTGCGGCCTACCCATGGGGTCCTGGCCCAAACCACTTTTTAAAACACCTTTCTCAACCTGTAGCATGTGTCTCGAACATTGTGCTGGTCACTGAGCAGGGAATGGGCATTACTGGCAAATTTATGACCATAACAACAATATATTGTTTACTATATCTCTCTTTCATATTTACTATTTACTATAACATATGGGGGTCCTAACACTAATGTCACCACTACAGGTGACTTTAAGAATCGAGATCGTTTTTTAGAACATGACGGGTTCCTTATGGAACAAAATGTTTCCTCTGTATTGTAGAAAATACCTGACTGACCTGAGAGGAAACAGAAGGGAGACTGAATATGATGCTTTACCATTTATACCCCCAACACCTACTGCGTTGCATGGTTGACTTTACTGCTTGTTAATGCTATTTCATTGAACAACCTTTCTGGTCAATAAAGCCTGATGATGAACACATGATGGATAAGCATGCATTCCAAGTCAGACTTTTTTGATACACTGAATGCCTAATGCTGCAAACAAAATGGGAATGGTTTGGAGTTGAGTGGTAATTTAAAGTTACTCTAACTTCTGAGGAAATGCTTAATTCCGAGTAACTTCGTCCACCAATGGGATGGTAGCAGGAATTCTTGCAATGGCTTCTCTCTTGGATTTGGCGCCTCTTCCATAAATATTTGAACTTTTCATTCCTACTCACTTCTAAATCAGGTCCAGAGAATTTATTAGTGGCTTTGATTAATTTATGAATTTCACCAAACATTTTTTCAATTTCCTCGCTCCGGGGTCCTAAATGTGATAGGTATGCCCAGTTATAGATCCCTTGTTTACTGCGCTATGGGACTCCAGCTACACCCTACTGATGATGCCCACATAGAACAGAACTTGTCTTGGGTTTTTTGTGTTCTCTGTCAGAGGGGAGTTGAGACTGGACTGTTCCTATTGGAGCAGGATTAAGATTGATTTGCATATGGCTGGTTCCTGTCTGAGCAAGCATGGTGGGTAAAAAGAAGATGGACCAGATTGCAGCCCAGAGTAATTAACACTGGTGGAGGTAAATTCAAGCAAACCACCTATCACGTTTTTGTTTTCCTAAGGATTTTCAAGGCACTCATCATCAGTGCTACACTTCAGATTCTTAAAGGGTTGATGCCCCAGGAACTTTAGGAGGAGCATCTGTGGCGTGTGAGCATTTCAATCTAGGGCTCAAAAGGCATATTTTCTGAGAGACATTACTAAACTGAATGCAGCAGGCAGTGCAGCATGCTCAATGAACACAAATCAGATTGTTAAAGGGAATGTTTCATAAGGAAAAATCTTACAAATAAAGCATTTATGAGAGAGGGAATGAGTGCCAAACGAAATCATATTCACTCAAGCAGGCTGCTTAGTCACCCCATTGATTTTTAGTCTTGGGCACAATCCTCCCAGATTCAATAACCTGCATCATTTAAAAACTTGCTTTTTTGCAGGAACCTGATCGATTTGAAACAGTAGTGATTTTTGTATACTTTTACGATTGTTTGCTATTCATAAAGGTATTTTGCGAGTAGTATCTTTACGACTGTGAAAACTCCACACATAAAAAGATAGGATTGCTCTATTATATCTTTTTATGTGCTGAGACTCCACAGTCCTTCAGATACTACTTGTAACATACTTTTGTGAATAGCAAACAATCGTAAACTTACACAAAAGTGTAAGTTTACCTTTTTGAATCATGCCCATTATGTTCGAGACCATGTTTCTACTTTCTTTTCTGTCTACCACATCCTTGTTGACCAGTGACTACTCAGACACAATATAATATTAAAACACAAACAAAGATTGTGGTGGCACACAAACAAAGCAACACAGAACTTTTCACAGAGTTTGTCTTCAGTAACACTTCTTTCAATTAGGCGTCATAGAAATATGATATGCATCTTCTACTGCATATTTCAATCTCCATTTAACAGTAAAATACTGACTGTCAGAACCCCTTTCAGAGAGTCACCGGACAAGCAAAAGCTGCTGGGTCCATCCATGGGGGTTGAAGCCTTTTACTCCTGATGCCCCAGGGCCCTCCTTAATATGCATCCTGAGCAACTGGCTCTCAGAAGTAGCACGGGTTGAGCAGTCCAGGGTTTATCAGAGCAGGCGGGAAGTAGGTGCAGGGGTTGAACACTGGTTCACAACCCAAAATATGTTCAATAGCAGCAATACATGATTATCCAGTCAAATACTTGCTTCTATGAAAAAAGGAGCATTTATCTACAAACACAAAGTAAAATACGGCATATACAAAATATTTACACAGCCCTTGAGGTCAGGGTTCCAGTGTTCAATAGGCAAGTTCCTGAGTCGAACTTCCCTCCTTCCCTCTCATTAACAGTTGTGGTTATTCCCCATTGACTATAGGCCGTATTCAGCTTAAGCCCCACTAGTAGTCTAAGACTCAGGAGTTCCACTTTGACAATTTTAAAGTCAAAAATGTGCCAGAACCCGAAGCGCTATGTGGCAGAATAAGTTTCCCCTTGGCCTGCCGGCCCTATGATCAGTCTTACCTGCTTCTGCAGGGGTCGCGTGACCCAGCAGGGGCAGTGGCTGGGTGTCCACGGCACTTCCTCCGGTAAGACAGTAAGTTCCTCTTACCCTTCCCACAGGTGGAGGAATTGATTGCTCTGGTTCCGATCTTCATTTGGGTCTTGGACCGGCACAGGTCACCACGGCGGCCTCTTCTCTCAACGACAACTTGAACCATGCAAAAGTCTGTGTCCTTTCCAGTGGCCACCTCTGGCATATGAAGTCACCTACCTTACTCCGCACATGGGCGACAGTCTGATTGGCATGGCAGTAACCTCCTCTTCATGGTGGCCCCTTTGGTATAGAGGGTCGCTGACTTCACTCTACACAAGGGCTAAGGCCCGATCACCACAGCAGCAATTTTCATGACAGCACCCTCTAGCATACACAGTCATGACGTCACTCCACACATGGGCTACGGCCCAATCGGCACAGCAGAAATCTTCACAGCGGCACCCTCTGGCATGCAGGTTAGCTGAATTCACTCCGCGCACGGGCTATTGTCCAGTCAGCACGGCAACAGTGCCAACCATGGGTTAACATTGTGGCTGCCCTTCCTGGCATACGGGGTTGCCGACTTGAACCTCCACACAGGCACTGTAACTTCGTCCACCAATGGGATGGTAGCAGGAATTCTTGCAATGGCTTCTCTCTTGGATTTGGCGCCTCTTCCATAAATATTTGAACTTTTCATTCCTACTCAAATCTAAATCAGGTCCAGAGAATTTATTAGTGGCTTTGATTAATTTATGCATTTCACCAAACATTTTTTCAATTTCCTCGCTCCGGGGTCCTAAATGTGATAGGTATGCCCAGTTATAGATCCCTTGTTTACTGCGCTATGGGACTCCAGCTATACCCTACTGATGATGCCCACATAGAACAGAACTTGTCTTGGGTTTTTTGTGTTCTCTGTCAGAGGGGAGTTCAGACTGGACTGTTCCTATTGGAGCAGGATTAAGATTGATTTGCATATGGCTGGTTCCTGTCTGAGCAAGCATGGTGGGTAAAAAGAAGATGGACCAGATTGCAGCCCAGAGTAATTAACACTGGTGGAGGTAAATTCAAGCAAACCACCTATCACGTTTTTGTTTTCCTAAGGATTTTCAAGGCACTCATCATCAGTGCTACACTTCAGATTCTTAAAGGGTTGATGCCCCAGGAACTTTAGGAGGAGCATCTGTGGCGTGTGAGCATTTCAATATAGGGCTCAAAAGGCATATTTTCTGAGAGACATTACTAAACTGAATGCAGCAGGCAGTGCAGCATGCTCAATGAACACAAATCAGATTGTTAAAGGGAATGTTTCATAAGGAAAAAGCTTACAAATAAAGCATTTATGAGAGAGGGAATGAGTGCCAATCGAAATCATATTCACTCAAGCAGGCTGCTTAGTCACCCCATTGATTTTTAGTCTTGGGCACAATCCTCCCGGATTCAATAACCTGCATCATTTAAAAACTTGCTTTTTTGCAGGAACCTGATCGATTTGAAACAGTAGTGATCAGTGCAGCAGCCGACTTATCACACCTCACACCGGGGATTCACTCACCAGGCAGGCAGGCAGGCACTGGTGCCCAAGGCCCCAGGCTCCAGGGGCAGGTGGTCTTGGATTTTCCTGGGTGATGTCCCCCTATCCCAGCTGGGAGACCGGCAGGCCTCAGCCTCCAACCCTGGTCACATGCAGAAGTTGTGCAGAGCTTCTCCTCCTCACACAGCCCAAATGGCTGCTTGACAGTTGACAATTTTGGGGGCCTTTAGCTCCCCTTCTTATAACCCTCTTCCAGACATCAAATGTGATTTAGGGTCTGAGTCTTTGAAGTTTGTGTTTGAAGTGCCCACTCCTCTGCCTTACCCTTCCCCCATAAAGTAGTCTGTTACAGCTCCAAATCTGATAGCCCCACAGTACAGGCCATGAGAGTTTTAGAGATTCATATCTGGATGTCACCCACAGTAATATGAGCATCAAAAGTTTTTTTTTCTTTTTGCCCTCATTCACCTCAGACCTCCGTAACCAAGCCAGCCGCCTGTACCTAACGTGTCTTGGGAGCAGGCATGGAATTTCGCCCCCCCCCATGGGTTCACCTGCGCACTGGAAGGGTACAGTCCCAAACGGGTAAGGTCACTCTCAGATATGGTACGGTATACACCAGCGACTAATAGAAATGACAGTGAGGGAGTGAGAGAGGCCCAACGCAGTCCAGAGAGATCCAGAGAGGTATAATCATTGGGCAAATTATTATAAAAAACAAACAAAACAAAAAAAAGGCACCAAATCGGGGCTCTAATCAGTTTTCACTTGCCTCTGCGTTCAGCCATCTTTATAGAAAGTTCCAAAGGGTTTTTTTGCTCTTTGACTGGGTCCCTCTCAAATCTAGCTTAGACGTCGAGATGACTGAGGCCAGCCAGTCAGAGTGTAGGGGAGACGCACATTCCACCCATTTTCGGCATATTTCCCTCGTGGCTAAAATTATGGCATAAAAGAGGAAGACCCTTCCTGGGCCTGTTGTTTCAATGGAGATTCCAAAAATTATCGTAGAGAGGTTTAGCTTAACTTGGAAACCAAGGATGACCGAGATGGTTTCGCCAACTTTAACCCAAAAGTCAAGGATAGCCGGACATTCCTGAAACGTGTATGTCCGATGCTCTCTCCTGGCCACATTTCTTGCATCTAACAGGAGGTCCTTTCGTCATCCTTGATAGCCTTTGGGGGGTTAGATAAGCCCTATGAATTGTGAATAGATAATTCCTCCTTAACCATGCCAGCTTAACTGTGGGGAACAGAATGCCCAGTGATATTTGCCAGAGTTGTTCCCAGGGCTCTCCTGGCAAGCAAGCGCCCCACAGTTCCTCCTCAAGTTTGAAGTCCCCGTCTATTGCCTCTTCAATATTCCAGTACCATACGGAGACCTCTTTTTTCCCTCTCGGTTTTTCCACCAGGTGTTCCTCTAAAAAGTTTCCTGTACCTATAGGAAATTTCAGGTTTTGGGCCCAACTTTGAAGTTGGATATATTTAAATTTAGAGATGCCCCCTTTCAAGATGGTGTGGAGCGTTTGCCAGGGTAAAAGTGTGCTCTCTTGAGCTAGATCTCCCCATACTCTAAGTCCGGCCTCCCTAAGTGGCTGTCCTAGTTTGTCTTTTAAACATTCCGGTGTACTGAGGGAGTCCCAGAGAGGGGCAATGCTGGAGAAATAACTGAGGCCCGTCAGCCGTCTAATACTAGCCCATATTCTGGTCATCGCCTGTAGCACCTTTAGCCTTATCTTTTTGAAGAACTTAGGCTCTCCATACTTAAACAAAAAACATGGACCAAGCTAGCACCCTTTAACATTGCTGAGAACATAGCCACTACCCTAGCACAGTCTGGTGTTTTTAAAAGCAACCTGGAGTGGGTCAGTTGGAAAGCCCAGGCATAGTACTGCAGGTCCGGGAGGGATAGTCCTCCCTTCTCCCTCCTACGTCTCAACTTCTTCCAGGCAATTCTGGTTCCTTTATAGGCCCATATGAAGGAGTTAATAGCCTGCTGGAGTTTATCTATAGACGGCTTGCCAAAGTGCAATGGGATAGCATTATAGAAGAAGGTGATTTTAGGAAGCACTATCATCTTGGCCAGGTTTACCCTCCCAAAGATTGACAGTGGGAGGTGGGCCCAGCTCTTCATGAGCCGCGAGCACTCTCTTGTTGCATTGGACAGGTTAGCCTCTGAGATTTTGTCGATGTCATGCAGTATTCTTACCCCTAGGTATCTTATCTCTCTTTTAGTTTGATATTGGCACTCCCTCAAGTTTCATGACATAACCTCGGTTTTCCCAGTATTGACCTCATACCCTGATATCCTACCGAAATCTTCAGCGTGCTTTGTTACAGCAGGTAGGGCAGTGGAGAGATCAGAGGAAAAAACCAGTACATCGTCGGCGTAAAGGGCCACTTTTCTCTTCCATTACTCGTACCTGAATGGTAGGATGCTCACCTCATCCCTCAGCCTCTGAGCAAATGGCTCGATATACAAATTAAAAAGGAGGGGAGATAGGGGGCAGCCCTGTCTAGTACCCCTGGTGATTTTAAAGGGGCTAGTTAGATTGCCGTTGACCAACAATTTTGCAGATGGGTCTTGATATATCAACTGAATGGTTCAGCGGAAATTTCCGCCAAAGTTATATTTCTCCAAAACGGCCGACAGATACACCCAGTTGACCCTATCAAAGGCCTTGGTAGCGTCTAAGGTCTTGGCTGCAAGGGAGAGCGAGTACGTTGTGGCTAGGTTTATTGCGCCTATGAAGTCGTATGTGAGTTCATATAAATTTCTGCCCTTAACAAAGCCCTTCTGGTCGAGGTGCAACATATCTCCTGCTACCGTTCCTAACCTGTCAGCTAAGACTTTGGTGAAGACTTTATAATCCGCATTGAGCAGTGATATGGATCTGTATGACTCACAGCTCGCTGGGCTTTTCCCTGGCTTTAATATTAGAGTGATCGTTGCCTCGCCCCAGGAGCCTGGCAGTTTTCTCCCATCGCTTAGAATCTCGTTGAAGAGCTGGGTCATAACTGGAATTAAGGTCTCCCCCAGGTTTTTGTAAAGCTCTATTGGCAGACCATCTGGGCCTGCCGCCTTACCCCCTTTACTGGCCAGGATAGCTCTCTTAACCTCTTCCTGTGTGATTTCCTGCTCAAGGAATTGCTGTTGTGTTGTATCCAAAGGGTTAAGAGTACTCGCACTCAACCATTCTTCAGCTTCAGATTTATTGACTACCCTGTCTTCAGAATATAGGGGCATATTAGCAAGACCCACGTTAAAATTATCGCCGTTTTAGCGGCAGGAAACTGCCGCTAAAACAGCGATAATGGGCTTGCTAATATGCGTTATGGAATTCCAATGAAGCCCAGGTTAGATGTCCTGCACATCTAACCTGGGCTTCTATTGAATTCTATAACGCATATTAGCAAGCCCATTATCGCCGTTTTAGCGGCAGTTTCCTGCCGCTAAAACGGCGATAATTTTAACGTGGGTCTTGCTAATATGCCCCTCAGTTTCTGAAAAAAGTCATAAAAGGCACCCTTTATCTCCTCATCTGTGGATAAAATAGTCTTGCTGTTGCCATCCTCAATTGCTTTTATCAGATTACACGTCCTGTCTGATTTTGCTTTCCAGGCCAATAACCTACCTGTCCCTTCACCATATTCAAAATGGGCAAGCTTGCTTGCCTCCCATCGCTTCATGACCCTTGTCTGAAGAATAGTGTCAAGCTGTTCCTTTAGTTTCTCCAGTTTGACCTTGCTTTCCTTCTGCTTCTCTAGTTCTACTGCACTGCTCACCCCCTCCTCCGCGATCTTCACCTCTGCTTCTATTAGGGCAACTTCTTCCCTATACTGCCTATTTCTGAAGCATAACCTGCTAGTGATGCTCCCCCTTAGATATGCCTTTAGGGAGTCCTAGACTGTTGGGGTCGAGGCTGACCCCACATTGTGGCCTAGGAAGTCCTTCGTCTCAAGACTCAGATGATTAATTTCCTCTGCGTCTTGAAGCAGTGTACGATCGAGAGTCCAGACTCTACTGATCCTCCTTTTTTCCAGATCCAAATCTAAGTATATCCCTGAATGGTCAGAAAGGTGTGGCATCAAGTATTCAATGTCCTTGACTTTTCCCCTCAAACTAAGGCTGACCAAGACATAGTCAATCCTGGATTTATGGCCATACTTCCCATTATAGTAAGAAACTCCTAACTGGTGGCCAGATCTGCCTCTTCAGACATCACTGAGTCCCATCTGCTTCATCATTGTGTGGAGGTATGCCCGTGATTTAGATGGTATCGTGGCTCTGCTATTTGGCGATTTGTCCAATTTGGGGTCTAATACGATGTTAAAATCACCAGCCATGATTACGGGATCTGGAAAATCTAGCAAGCATCAAAAGGTTACACCAGGGCAATTGCCCTACTCTTTATGATTCTCTTATCAGCCCCATCTCCTTCCTGAGATGTGCCCTGTCCCCTTTCCAGTGACCTCTTCCTGAATCAAAGAGCACCCTTTGAAGTGTACTGAAGAGCCTGGCTCCCCTTCCTCCAGTGTGTGTACCCACCAAGCTCACAGGACTGCATTAATCCGCAAATCTGTGTGGGGGGATTCAGCTACCTCTTCATGCTCCTCCTGTCAGCTCTGGGTCTCACAAAATGGACCCCAGAATCTTTCATGTATTGTACCATTCACATGCACACATACACCCAACATATGCGTACAACAACACTCGCACTGCACAGTGCTACATACTAAATTGATGCAGGCCACGGGTGAGTTAAGCACACAGTAGTGGAACTTTACATGTAAGCCTTACTCCAGTTGCACAGGTAAAAGGCCTGTTTGCTTCTACTGATCCCTTCACGGTATGCTGCCACCAAAGAGCTTGTGCTACTTAACTCCTGGCAAAGGAAGTAGCCTTTCACCACTATGAGGGTGAGCACTTTGGGTGCCCCTTACAGTCCAACAAGACCGCAATCCCTGTGTCATGATGCACACACATGATCCGTGTCCACCCATGACAACAAAAATCAGCACCAGGGATCCAGACATTATTGCAGTTGTGGCACTCAGGGCAGGTGTTCAAGTCTGTCATGATGTGAGGGTCTTTTACAGCCCAGCAGATGCTCCTCCCAGATCAGACTACCCTGAACTAACTCCTAACCTGGAGAGGTTGGGTGGTTAGATCGGTGAAACCATCAGGAAAGTCTTTCAGCATTCCTGTGGCTTAATCCGCCTCTGTGGCTCCACAACAAAGTGTAACCCAGGCAGAAAAATAGACCATCTCAAAACTTGGGATTCTCTCCCTTCATAGCCATCAACCATTTCAATGGTTTATGATCTGTTTGCAGCACAGACTTAGTGACAAACAAATAAGTGTGGAACTTACGCAAGGCCCACACTATGGCACACCACTCTTTCTCAATAGCTGCTTAGGTCTGTTCTATGGGTAGTAACCACCTACTAATAAAGTTTTCTGGACACTCTCTACCCTTTTCATCCAGCTGAGCTAACACCACTCCAGTACCCTTTTCAGAGGTATCCATCTTGTACAATGAAATGCTGACTGTAGTCAGGTGCTTTCAGTACAGGTCCAGTGCAGGATGCCTTCTTTAGTTCCTCAAATGCTTTCCGAAACTCATCAGTCTATATCACTTTCCTAGGCTGCATCGTGAAGGTCAAAGCAGTCAATGGGGCAACTATACATCCATAGTTCCCCACAAAGTTCCTGTAATTCCCAGTGAGTCTTAAAAAGGGCCTCACCTCTATCTGGGTAGTAAGCACCTCCCACTCCATCACAGGCTGAATCTTGGCATCCAACGGGAGAATCTTACCATTTCCCATCTCATGCCCAAGGTAGACTACAGAGGACTGCCCCACCTGACACTTGCTTATCTTAATGATCAGTTTTTTCTCCATTATCTATGTATGCCGACTTTGTGCAAAAAACCTGGACTTATTGTACTACTGGCATAAATTGGTAATGGCCAATGCCACACCTGCATCCAAAGCTCCTAGATGATAGGTGGCCCATTGCTTGCCGCCAATTGTCAGAAATGCTTTCAGAAGACCATGGGGCAAGCAGGAGCTACTGGGCCCAACTGTGGGGGTTTAAGCAGTTTTTTCTCAATGTCCCAGGGCCCGAATTAATATGGATCCTGTGCAACTGCGCCAAGTACCCCTTCAGCTATTGACCTTCAGTAGTAGCGTGAGTTGAGCAGTCCAAGGCTTCTCAGGGAGAGACAGATACGGGGGGTGATCACTGGCTCACAACTCAAAGGGCCTTATTTATGAGCCCTTTATGCCGCCGTTGCATCACTTTTTGTGACACTGTGGCGGCGTAAAATATGCGCTACACTGCGCCATATTTACAAAGTGATGCATCCAGGCAGATGCATCACTTTGTAAACCCCTGCGCTACATTATACCTGCAACAGGTATAATGTATGCAGGGTGGGCATTCCCCTGCAAAAAAAGGCTTGTAGTAGTGGCACAGTGAAATCTATGAGATTTCACTATGCCACTTCTAGGACGCCACTGCGTCAAATCCTTACGCCTTCTTCACAGCAGGCGTAAGGAGTGATTCAGGTCCTTTCACATAGGGCTTTCCCCATGTGAAAGCATACATTGCTGGAGTTGCGCCTGTTTTCAGACTCACCCCAGCAATGTGCTACTTTTGCGCCTATAGACACGTCAGGAATACTGATGTATCTGTAAATCCATGCGACATGGAGCGCCGTACAGTAAATATGGCACATCCATGGTGTCGCAAGAGGGCACACTGAAAACTGTTGCATCGCTGTTTTCACGCAGCGATGCAACACTTTTCATAAATGAGGCCTTAAATATGTCCAATAGCAGCATTAAATGATTATCCAGTCAAATACTTGCTTTTATGAAAAAAGGAGTATTTATATATGAGCACAAAGTAAAATACTTTATCCACAACTAATACACACAGGGGTGGATTTAATATTATTTCATGCAGTGCAGCAAGCCACCTTGTTGCGTTGCATGAAAGGGAAAGGGCAGGAAAATGCCGTATTTCACATGATACGGCACATTCCTGTCCTTTCCTTTGGCTGGCGCACAATCTGCTGCTTTGCACCAATGCAGGCACCCTTGTGCTGTGGTGCAAGGGTGCCTGCATTGTAGACAGGATTATTTTTGTGCTGGAAGGGACACCTTCCTGCACAAAAACAATCCTGAGGCATTTTCCTCTTTCTATGTGTGCTACAGAATGCAGCACACATAGAAAGAGGAACAAACGAGGAGAAATAAAGACATTTCTCCTTGTTACACCTCATCTGGGGCGGCATAGCATTTTGACTCATTCCCAGGTCTACCAGTAATGGTAAATCTGGGAATGCTCCAAAATCCATTGGTGGAGGCATGGGAACACCCAAGCTCCACCCATGGAAAGCCTCCCTGGGTCAGAGTAACGCAACAAAGCAATTTGCTGTGTGTTGCGTTACTCTAGATTTATCAAGGCATGCAGGGTCATGCAAGGTGGCCATGCGTGGCTTGATAAATCTGACTTAGCAGTTGCGTTGCCCTTGTGTCCATTGCATGGCACAAGGGTGACGCAACATCTGCCTTTCTGTCCCCTGAGATCGGGGCTCTAGTTTTCGATAGGCAGGTCCCTTAGTCCCACTTCCCTCTCAGTAATGGTAGTGGTTATTCCCAATTTACTATAGGCGAAATACAGGTTAAGCCCCACTAGCCCACTAGTAGTCAGAGTCTCATGAGCCCCACTCCGACACTTCCAAAGTCAGAAGTGTTCCAGCGCCTTAAGTGCTATTTGACAGAATAAGTTCCCCCGAAGCCATCCAGCTCTGTGATCAGTCTTACCAGTTCCTGCAAGCGTTGTGCTCCTGGAGTCCATGCGAGTATTTCACTCTCAGATGTCATGGAGGGCTGCAGCTACTGCTAATGGTGAGTAGCACTCACGCCTCGGCAGGGGCAGTAACTGGGCGTCCACTGTGCTTCCTCCTGCGAGATGGTAAGTTCTTATGATCCTTCTCACAGATGGGGGACCGATAAATTGGGTTCCGATCCTCAGTCGGGCCTCGGCCATGCACAGGTCACCACAGCATCCTCTCCTCTCAACAACGGCTGAATCAGGCAACATCACTTGTTCTTCACGGTGGCCCACTCTGGGACACAAGGCCACCAACCTTACTCTGCACACAGTAAGCTTCACGGCTGCACCCTCTGGCATATGGGGTCGCCCACTTCACTCCGCACATGGGCTACAGCCTGATCGGCAATGCAGTATCTTCGCTTCATGGCAGCCTCCTCTGGCATACAGGGTCGCTGACTTGAACCTGCACATGGGTGACGACCCAATTGGTGCAGCAGCAGTCTCCTCACACCTCACTACAGGCATCCATTAGCCAGGATCCCTCACTGGAACTTGCATCCTCCAAGCACTATCCCCTTCCTCAAAGGGCACAGTGGTCTTGGCAAGCAGGCAGAAAGCAGTCTGTCACAGTAGGAGCGACAAATCTGATAGCCCCACAATACAGGCCATGGGAGTGACTAAAGGTTCACACCTGGATGTCAGACAGCAGTGAAGATTGCATAAAAAGGTTATCCTAGGGTAACCTCACTAGTCTTTATCATTCTCTTATTAGCCCCATCCCATTCCTGAGATGTGCCCAGGCCTATTTCCAGTGATCTCTCCCTACATTGAAGAGCACCCTGTGATGTGTACTGAAGAGCTTGGTTTTCCCAGCTCACAGCAATCAAAAAATCTGTCTGGGGTGATTCCTCTACTTCCTTATGCTCCTCAATTCAGCCCTGGGTCTCCCAAAATGGAACACAGAGACTGTTCTGTGATGTACCATTCACAGGCACACATACACACAGCACACGTGTAATCACACACACGCCGCACAGTAGTACACACTAACATGATGTAGGCCAAGGGTGAGTTAAGCACACAGCAGCAGAACTTGACGTGAGTGAGCCGGTAGGCCTCACTCCAGTGACACAGGTCTGGAAACAGTCCTGTTCACGTCTACTGATCACTACATGGTATCCAGCCACCACCACGCTCATGCTGCTTAACTTCTGGCAAAGGAAGGGACACCTTCCTGCACATACACAATCATTAGCGTTTTGCTGTTTCCATGTGTGCTGCACAAAGCAGCACACATGGAAACAGCAAAAACGAGGAGAAAATAAACATTTCTCCTCGTTTCGCCAAGGTAAGACCAGGTTTTCCCTGGTCTTAATTTTGGCGCTGCCCCATATTTACGCTGTCCTTCTAAATATGGGACAGTGTCAAAATCAATGGGTGTTGCGGTGGACGCCCACAGCAACACCCCTTGCCCTCCCATTTCACGCCAAAGGGTGCCTTATTTACATGGCAGCGTTAAGCCACGTTAAGTGGCTTAGCGCTGCCTTGTAAATAAGGTGAAGCCCCTATCGCCACCACAACATCCTGAAAAGTGACGTTGTGGTGGCGATAGGGGCTTGTAAATACGCCCCTTCATTTCAAGCCCACACTACAATCAACTTTCACATAGGCTAGCCTTGAAGGGCGCAAGACCCACCCTATTTACAGAACATCTGTAAGCATAACCCATACCCTTCAAAATAACCAGCCACCTCAAAGTGGTTCGGAACCCAACACCCAGTGAAGAACCTCTGCTGAAGGCTTCCGGAGGTTAAGTAAGTGATTGGTGAATGCTGCACTATACAAAAACCCTGTAACTTAAAGAACATATTGCAGTAGAGGCAAACATCCGTGCACAGACCCGGCAAACCAATTTCCTGTGATATATTTTCGTGTAATATCGTATAAAAATGTATGGATTATTCCACAAAAAAGTTAGCACATTTTATACTATAATGGTTCCTTTTATTCCTGATATGTAAAATACTGGGTTCTGGGGGCACTGACTGCACTGTGAGCTTGATGCGTCAGCAAGTTTTTAGCTGCGAGTGAAGTGCTAATATAAAATATGGAGAAAAAATTTGAAAAGACATACTTTTGTCATGTGTTAACTATTTTTTGAAACCACATGACTGCAATGGCTGATGCATTCAGCAACGGAATCACCACATAAAGGCCCATTGTAGAGGCAGGGTAAGCTCCCCGGCCTTTTTCCCTTGGAGACCTTTCCTTAAGTAGGTGACTTTTGACCCCTTTTCTCTGAACTGCCAGACGTTTTGCTAAAAAAGCAGTGTTTTGTTGCTGTGCATCCTCCCTTAGGGCAGCCCTCGATTTTTCTCATTTAATTTATATTTGAACATTAATCCTCTTTTTTGGACTCCCCGTTTTCTTGGACAGACCGTCTCCATTTTGCAAGGCCCTGTGAGGTGCTTCCTGTTGGAGTCTGTACTTAATATAGGAACAGTTAGTGACCTTGTGAAGTGTACGGGTGGTGGGAGGAACAGTTTAATGAAGCAGCATATGGCTTCCGTGGCGCAGAGCGGTTTTAAAAACAAAGTGGAAAATTAGCAGTGAGACTGCCACCAGACAAGACTATTTAAAATGTGTTGCTGGGCCAGCACACTGCACAAACAGACGCAGAGAGCATGATGGGACAAATGAAGCAAAGAATAAAATCCTCCAGTTAGGATAACCGTCCAGGAACAATCCTCAGACTACCACCCCCCACCCCAGTCCTAGTAATTTTTAAGCACATTGATTTTAATTTTATTGTTTTCTGATTTATATATTTGGTAGGAACTATTTGACTTTGATATATATATATCTACAAATATATATGTCCTTATATATATATCTATATATATCTATATTCACTGAAAAAACCGTAGGTTTCAGGCACGTTATAGTTACAAATTAGCATTTTAAAAACCTTTGAAATTCACTGAAAAAACCATAGGTTTCAGACACGTTATAGTTAGAAATTAGCATTTAAAAAACCTTTGAAATTCACTGAAAAAACCAGAGGTTTTAGGGACAGTTATAGTTAGTTGGACATTGCACTCGTACAAAACCCGTGAAATTCCCCCGTTATAGTTAGTTCAGCTAACTATAACTCGCGCCCGCAATGCACTGCTGATGACGTCACATATTACATCACTCATGACATGGTCAGTGACATCACTGATGACATCACTGATGACATCTCAAATGACATCACTGATGACATCATCCAGTGACTGTGTGTTTCTGTAAAGTTTAAATATGTTTAATATATATAGGGAAAGGCGTATTGAAGAATGAGTGGGTGTATAAGTGTCTGAATGGATGATTTAGTACGTGCGTGACTGACTCTACAAGTGAGTGATTAAACGTATCTTACTGAATGCATGGGTTAGTGACTAAACTGTGTGAATGTCTGTATCCGTCTGTTGGTGTGTAAGTGGATGCATGGATTTGCGAATAGCTACATGAGTGTCTATATGGGTTATTTATTGGTTCTATGAGTATCTGTATGGGTGCCTGAGTGTTTGTGTGGATGGGGTGTGTGCGACTGTGCATAGATGTGTGAGTGGGTGATTCACTGGGTGGATGGTTTCAAGAGTGCATCTGTGATAGACTGTATGGGTGGGTAAGTGTGTGTAAGAGTGTGTTAGTGAGTGAATGTATGTCCCAGTGGTACATGTGTGAGTAACTAAATATGTGAAAGGCAGTATATATGTGTATTGGAGTATATAAATAGCTATAAGCGAGAGTGAGTGATTGTGATAGTGGCTGTATGGATGAGTGTGTGCTTGTATCAGTGATTGTATAAGAGCGTAACAATGTGCTAGTATTTGTATGATTAAGTGAGCTGGTGTGTATAACTGTATAGGTGAGTAAATGGCAGTGTGTTTAATTATTTGCATGACTGACTAGGTGTGTGAGTACCTCTATGGATGAGTGGCGGTGTTTGAGTGTCTATATAGGAGTAAGAGTGCATATGATAGTCCTGTACTGAGTGACCATAAGTATGAGTGACTGTACGGGTGAGTGAGTGGATGTGTGTGTGTAGACCTAAGAATCAGTGAGTGGGTATGTAGTTATTGGTGTTGGAGTGTCTATGGTTTTGCGAATGGCACTCTGTAATTTAGATTGGGTGTATCAAAGGTTATATTAGGGTGTGAGGAGCTGCATCAGATTATCACGTGGATGATGTCATCAGTGATGTCATTTGAGATGTCATCAGTGATGTCATCAGTGATGTCACTGACCATGTCATGAGTGATGTAATATGTGACGTCATCAGCAGTGCATTGCGGGGCGCGAGTTATAGTTAGCTGAACTAACTATAACGGGGGAATTTCACGGGTTTTGTACGAGTGCAATGTCCAACTAACTATAACTGTCCCTAAAACCTCTGGTTTTTTCAGTGAATTTCAAAGGTTTTTTAAATGCTAATTTCTAACTATAACGTGTCTGAAACCTATGGTTTTTTCAGTGAATTTCAAAGGTTTTTAAAATGACAATTTGTAACTATAACGTGCCTGAAACCTACGGTTTTTTCAGTGAATTTCAAAGGTTTTTTAAATGACAATTTTTAAATGTATTAATTTTTATATTAATTTTTTTCATACTGATTTACTACATTTTTAGAAACAATTTCTTTTACATATTTTATTTTTTAAATTACATTGTAATTACATTATACATTACATTACAAAAATACTTTCTCAGAATGAATTACTTTAGTTTAAATACTTTGCACATAGGCAATAGACTTTTAAGTACAGTAGTTACAGTTGTTGCAATGGGCAACACATTTTCAAACACAATGCAACATTCAGCTCAATGTGAATTTCTAGTTAAATGCAATTAGTTACTTTATGGATTACTTTTCTAACCACAGGACTGGATCCTAGATTCAGTCCTGGTACATCTCCTGTAAACAGTTGAGTAAAAGCGTTTTGGTTACAGTCGTGATTTTTAAGGAATATTATTGTATTTTAAAAGTTGACACAGAAACTTTTTCTCATAGAATCACCAATGTTATCCTATGGAAGGAAATTCACTTAGCAGGTAAAAACTGTTATCGTTACTTTTTCTTACTCAGTGTTGGATCCTGGATCCAGCACTGGTGCATCTCCTGTAAACAGTTGAAAGAATGCGTTTAAGTCATACAGGCGATTTTTAAGGAATATTTGTAGTTTGTGAAAATCGACACTTTGAAACTTTTCTGCTGAAAACCAGACAATGGATTCCTATGGAAGAAAATATAAGTTACTGGTAAGTACGGTTAAAATTACTTTTCAGGACCAGTACTGGGCTGAAAGATACAGCACTGAGGTCTCTCCTTATAACAGGTGAGTAAATCGGAATTCGTATTTCGGCTGATTTTAGAGGAATATTTGTATGTTTCAAAAATCAACACTTAGAAACTTTTTCAGCAAAAAGCAGGCAATGATATCCTATGGAAGGAAATTCAAGTTACTGGTAAGTACGGTTAAAATTACTTTTGAGGATCAGTACTGGGCTGAAAGATGCAGCACTGAGGTCTCTCCTGATAACAGGTGAGTAAATCGGAATTCGTATTTCGGCTGATTTTAGAGGAATATTTTAAAGTTCCAAAACTCCACACTTAGAAGAATTTCCAAGTGAAACCAGTCAATATTAGCCTATGAAGGAAATTCAAGTTACCGGTAAGTACGGTTAAAATTACTTTTCAGGACCAGTACTGGGCTGAAAGATGCAGCACTGAGGTCTCTCCTGATAGCAGGTGAGTAAATCGGAATTCGTATTTCGGCTGATTTTAGAGGAATATTTTAAAGTTCCAAAACTCCACACTTAGAAGAATTTCCAAGTGAAACCAGTCAATGTTAGCCTATGAAGGAAATTCAAGTTACCGGTAAGTACGGTTAAAATTACTTTTGAGGATCAGTACTGGGCTGAAAGATGCAGCACTGAGGTCTCTCCTGATAACAGGTGAGTAAATCGGAATTCGTATTTCGGCTGATTTTAGAGGAATATTTTAAAGTTCCAAAACTCCACACTTAGAAGAATTTCCAAGTGAAACCAGTCAATGTTAGCCTATGTAAGGAAATTCAAGTTACTGGTAAGTACGGTTAAAATTACTTTTCAGGACCAGTACTGGGCTGAAAGATGCAGCACTGAGGTCTCTCCTGATAACAGGTGAGTAAATCTGAATTCGGATTTCGGCTGATTTTAGAGGAATATTTGTATGTTTCAAAAATCAACACTTAGAAACTTTTTCAGCAAAAAGCAGTCAATGATATGCTATGGAAGGAAATTCAAGTTACTGGTAAGTACGGTTAAAATTACTTTTGAGGATCAGTACTGGGCTGAAAGATGCAGCACTGAGGTCTCTCCTGATAACAGGTGAGTAAATCGGAATTCGTATTTCGGCTGATTTTAGAGGAATATTTTAAAGTTCCAAAACTCCACACTTAGAAGAATTTCCAAGTGAAACCAGTCAATGTTAGCCTATGAAGGAAATTCAAGTTACCGGTAAGTACGGTTAAAATTACTTTTCAGGACCAGTACTGGGCTGAAAGATGCAGCACTGAGGTCTCTCCTGATAGCAGGTGAGTAAATCGGAATTCGTATTTCGGCTGATTTTAGAGGAATATTTTAAAGTTCCAAAATTCCACACTTAGAAGAATTTCCAAGTGAAACCAGTCAATGTTAGCCTATGAAGGAAATTCAAGTTACCGGTAAGTACGGTTAAAATTACTTTTCAGGACCAGTACTGGGCTGAAAGATGCAGCACTGAGGTCTCTCCTGATAGCAGGTGAGTAAATCGGAATTCGTATTTCGGCTGATTTTAGAGGAATATTTTAAAGTTCCAAAACTCCACACTCAGAAGAATTTCCAAGTGAAACCAGTCAATGTTAGCCTATGAAGGAAATTCAAGTTACCGGTAAGTACGGTTAAAATTACTTTTGAGGATCAGTACTGGGCTGAAAGATGCAGCACTGAGGTCTCTCCTGATAACAGGTGAGTAAATCGGAATTCGTATTTCGGCTGATTTTAGAGGAATATTTTAAAGTTCCAAAACTCCACACTTAGAAGAATTTCCAAGTGAAACCAGTCAATGTTAGCCTATGTAAGGAAATTCAAGTTACTGGTAAGTACGGTTAAAATTACTTTTCAGGACCAGTACTGGGCTGAAAGATGCAGCACTGAGGTCTCTCCTGATAACAGGTGAGTAAATCTGAATTCGGATTTCGGCTGATTTTAGAGGAATATTTGTATGTTTCAAAAATCAACACTTAGAAACTTTTTCAGCAAAAAGCAGTCAATGATATGCTATGGAAGGAAATTCAAGTTACTGGTAAGTACGGTTAAAATTACTTTTGAGGATCAGTACTGGGCTGAAAGATGCAGCACTGAGGTCTCTCCTGATAACAGGTGAGTAAATCGGAATTCGTATTTCGGCTGATTTTAGAGGAATATTTTAAAGTTCCAAAACTCCACACTTAGAAGAATTTCCAAGTGAAACCAGTCAATGTTAGCCTATGAAGGAAATTCAAGTTACCGGTAAGTACGGTTAAAATTACTTTTCAGGACCAGTACTGGGCTGAAAGATGCAGCACTGAGGTCTCTCCTGATAGCAGGTGAGTAAATCGGAATTCGTATTTCGGCTGATTTTAGAGGAATATTTTAAAGTTCCAAAACTCCACACTTAGAAGAATTTCCAAGTGAAACCAGTCAATGTTAGCCTATGAAGGAAATTCAAGTTACCGGTAAGTACGGTTAAAATTACTTTTGAGGATCAGTACTGGGCTGAAAGATGCAGCACTGAGGTCTCTCCTGATAACAGGTGAGTAAATCGGAATTCGTATTTCGGCTGATTTTAGAGGAATATTTTAAAGTTCCAAAACTCCACACTTAGAAGAATTTCCAAGTGAAACCAGTCAATGTTAACCTATGAAGGAAATTCAAGTTACCGGTAAGTACGGTTAAAATTACTTTTGAGGATCAGTACTGGGCTGAAAGATGCAGCACTGAGGTCTCTCCTGATAACAGGTGAGTAAATCGGAATTCGGATTTCGGCTGATTTTAGAGGAATATTTGCACAATGGTGAAGGGAGGGGCGGGGCCTGAGGTGACATCTGTGCAAACGCGCCCCGTGGTGCGTTTTAAGTTGGGGATTAAGTCCCCTTGAATCATGAGGGTCCCTACGGGCCAACTAGCCCACCAGGAACCTCCAGTATGCGCCAGGGGCTGCGTTGCAGAGACATGTACAGAGGCCACACCCCTTTTTACACCTCTCTGCAACGCAGCTCTGTGGCGCTTTCTGGACGTACCTGTTGGGCTAGTTGGCCCCCAGGGACCCTCAGGATTGAAGAGGATTTAATTCCCCATCTTAAAACGCGCCACGGGGCCTGTTTGCACACATGTCACCTGAAGCCCCGCCCTCCCTTCACCACTGTGCAAACGCGCCCCGTGGCGCGTTTTAAGTCGGGGGATTAACTCCCTTGAATCCTGAGGGTCCCTGGGGTGCAACTAGCCCACCATATACCTCCAAAAGCGCCATAGAGCTGCGTTGCAGAGAGGTGTAAAAGGGGCGTGGCCTCTGTACACCTCTCTGCAAGGCAGCTCCCTGGCGCATACTGGAGGTTCCTGGTGGGCTAGTTGGCCCCAGGGACTCCCAGTATTCAAGGGGAATTCGTTCCCCTCTGCAAACGCGCCAGGGGGCGCGTTTGCAGAGTGGTGAAGGAAGGGGGCGGGGCCTGCGGTCCCGATCGTTTATTTTTTTGTTGTTGTTTTTTTTGTTTTTTTGGGGGGAGGGGGGCCGCGTGGCCCCCCTCCCGGGCCACTACTTGCCCCGGGGACCCCATCCCCCGGGGCTGGCCCTCTCGTTGGGGACTGTGGGGGGATCCCCAATCCCCCCACAGTCCCGCCGGCTCCCCGTGTCCTACGGGAGCCGGCATTGCTTTTACACATGGGGAGCAGCTAACATGCTGCTGGCGGTCGCTATAGTTACAACCTATTATCCATAGGAAATCCGCGACATTCTATTTGAAATAACTCTCTTGCCGGTTGACGTATCTTCGCAAAATTTTCAAACTTTGTGGGGCGCTCCGGTCCGCTCCTACCCTGAAAGTCTCGGGGGGATTCGTCAAGCGGGGGCCGAGAAAAAAGGGGGGTCCCAAAACGCGTTTTCCCCATGCAATTTTCCATAGGAAACTTTAGACACGGCTACAGCCCGAACTGCTGAACGGAATTACACCAAATTTGGCAAAGAGGTAGTTCTTGGTTCAGAAAGAACCTTTTTGTTAAATGGTGTAAATCCGTTCAGTAGTTGCTGAGAAAATCAAAAGTAAAAGTACATATATATCTATGGCCGCGTCGGATTCGCGCACCCTCCCGATCACGAGCTGCATGCTAATTGGCTGTCAACACTCCAAATCAGGAAGTGTTGGCAGCCATTTTGTCCCTCGGTAGAACCGAGGGACAGAAACAAGTGCACAAAACGCACAAAGGGGGCAGGGTAGAAACACCCTGACCCTCTAGGTCTGCTCAGGGGGTCCCACTAGGACCCCCTGGGCAAAAAATGTTTTTTTTTTTTTTAAATCGGCAGGATGCGCTCAGGGAGCGCAGATCCTGCCGAAAAAAAAAAAAATCGAAGCGCGGTCTCTTTCAAAATGCAAACCAATTGCTTTTCCACATGGGGAGCAGCATGTTAGCTGCTCCCCATGTGGAAAAGCAATGCCGGCTTCCGCAGGAGGCGGGGAGCCGGCTGGGACTGTGGGGGGATTGGGGACCCCCCCACAGTCTCCAACGTGTGGCCAGGCCCCGGGGGATGGGGTCCCCGGGGCCTTAATGGCCTGAGGAGGGGGGCCACGCAGCCCCCCTCCAAAGAAAAAAAATAAAAAATCGAGGCCATGCCCCGGGGGATGGGGTCCCCGGGGCCAATACAGGCCCAGGGAAGGGGGGCCACGCGGCCCCCTTCCCGTTTTTTTTTTTTAAATTTAAAAAAAAAAAAAAATGCTCAGGCCCCGGGGGATGGGGTCCCCGGGGCCAAAAGTGGGCAAGGGAAGGGGGGCCACGCAGCCCCCCTCCCATTAAAAAAAAACAAAAAAAAAAAAAAAAAAACGACCGGCATTGTGCCGGAGGCCCCGCCCCCCTCCCTGCAGTACTCTGCAAACGCGCCCCCTGGCGCGTTTGCAGAGGGGAAACGAATTCCCCTTGAATACTGGGGGTCCCTGAGGGCGAACTAGCCCACCAGGAACCTCCAGTATGCGCCAGGGGCTGCCTTGCAGAGACGTGTACATAGACCACGCCCCTTTTACACCTCTCTGCAACGCAGCTCTGTGGCGCTTTTTGGAGGTATATGGTGGGCTAGTTGGACTCCAGGGACCCTCAGGTTTCAAGGGGACTTAATCCCCCAACTTAAAACGCGCCACAGGGCGTGTTTGCACAGTGGTGAAGGGAGGGGTGGGGCTTCATGTGACATGTGTGCAAACAGGCCCCGTGGCGCGTTTTAAGATGGGGATTAAATCCCCTTCAATCCTGAGGGTCCCTGAGGGCCAACTAGCCCAACAGGTACATCCAGAAAGCGCCACAGAGCTGCGTTGCAGAGAGGTGTAAAAGGGGTGTGGCCTCTCTACACGTCTCTGCAACGCAGCCCCTGGCGCATACTGGAGGTTCATGGTGGGCTAGTTGGCCCCTAGGGAACCTCATGATTCAAGGGGACTTAATCCCCCAACTTAAAACGCGCCACGGGGCGCGTTTGCACAGATGTCACCTCAGGCCCCGCCCCTCCCTTCACCATTGTGCAAATATTCCTCTAAAATCTGCCTTACTACGAATTCCGATTTACTCACCTGTTATCAGGAGAGACCTCAGTGCTGCATCTTTCAGCCCAGTACTGGTCCTGAAAAGTAATTTTAACCGTACTTACCGGTAACTTGAATTTCCTTCATAGGCTAACATTGACTGGTTTCACTTGGAAATTCTTCAGTGTGGAGTTTTGGAACTTTAAAATATTCCTCTAAATTCAGCCGAAATACGAATTCCGATTTACTCACCTGTTATCAGGAGAGACCTCAGTGCTGTATCTTTCAGCCCAGTACTGGTCCTGAAAAGTAATTTTAACCGTACTTACCAGTAACTTGAATTTCCTTCCATAGGCTAACATTGACTGGTTTCACTTGGAAATTCTTCTAAGTGTGGAGTTTTGGAACTTTAAAATATTCCTCTAAAATCAGCCGAAATACGAATTCCGATTTACTCACCTGTTATCAGGAGAGACCTCAGTGCTGTATCTTTCAGCCCAGTACTGATCCTCAAAAGTAATTTTAACCGTACTTACCAGTAACTTGAATTTCCTTCCATAGGATATCATTGCCTGCTTTTTGCTGAAAAAGTTTCTAAGTGTTGATTTTTGAAACATACAAATATTCCTCTAAAATCAGCCGAAATACGAATTCCGATTTACTTACCTGTTATAAGGAGAGACCTCAGTGCTGTATCTTTCAGCCCAGTACTGGTCCTGAAAAGTAATTTTAACCGTACTTACCAGTAACTTGAATTTCCTTCCATAGGCTAACATTGACTGGTTTCACTTGGAAATTCTTCTAAGTGTGGAGTTTTGGAACTTTAAAATATTCCTCTAAAATCAGCCGAAATACGAATTCCGATTTACTCACCTGTTATCAGGAGAGACCTCAGTGCTGTATCTTTCAGCCCAGTACTGGTCCTGAAAAGTAATTTTAACCGTACTTACCAGTAACTTGAATTTCCTTCCATAGGCTAACATTGACTGGTTTCACTTGGAAATTCTTCTAAGTGTGGAGTTTTGGAACTTTAAAATATTCCTCTAAAATCAGCCGAAATACGAATTCCGATTTACTCACCTGTTATCAGGAGAGACCTCAGTGCTGCATCTTTCAGCCCAGTACTGATCCTCAAAAGTAATTTTAACCGTACTTACCAGTAACTTGAATTTCCTTCCATAGGCTAACATTGACTGGTTTCACTTGGAAATTCTTCTAAGTGTGGAGTTTTGGAACTTTAAAATATTCCTCTAAAATCAGCCGAAATACGAATTCCGATTTACTCACCTGTTATCAGGAGAGACCTCAGTGCTGTATCTTTCAGCCCAGTACTGGTCCTGAAAAGTAATTTTAACCGTACTTACCAGTAACTTGAATTTCCTTCCATAGGCTAACATTGACTGGTTTCACTTGGAAATTCTTCTAAGTGTTGATTTTTGAAACATACAAATATTCCTCTAAAATCAACCGAAATCCGAATTCTGATTTACTCACCTGTTATCAGGAGAGACCTCAGTGCTGCATCTTTCAGCCCAGTACTGGTCCTGAAAAGTAATTTTAACCGTACTTACCGGTAACTTGAATTTCCTTCATAGGCTAACATTGACTGGTTTCACTTGGAAATTCTTCTAAGTGTGGAGTTTTGGAACTTTATAATATTCCTCTAAAATCAACCAAAGTACGAATTCCAATTTACTCACCTGTTATCAGGAGAGAACCCAGTGCTGCATCTTTTAGCCCAGCACTGACCCTGAAAAGTAATTTTAACCGTACTTACCAGTAACTTATATTTTCTTCCATAGGAATCCATTGTCTGGTTTTCAGCAGAAAAGTTTCAGTGTCGATTTTCACAAACTACAAATATTCCTTAAAAATCGCCTGTATGACTTAAACGCATTCTTTCAACTGTTTACAGGAGATGCACCAGTGCTGGATCCAGGATCCAACACTGAGTAAGAAAAAGTAACGATAACAGTTTTTACCTGCTAAGTGAATTTCCTTCCATAGGATAACATTGGTGATTCTATGAGAAAAAGTTTCTGTGTCAACTTTTAAAATACAATAATATTCCTTAAAAATCACGACTGTAACCAAAACGCTTTTACTCAACTGTTTACAGGAGATGTACCAGGACTGAATCTAGGATCCAGTCCTGTGGTTAGAAAAGTAATCCATAAAGTAACTAATTGCATTTAACTAGAAATTCACATTGAGCTGAATTTTGCATTGTGTTTGAAAATGTGTTGCCCATTGCAACAACTGTAACTACTGTACTTAAAAGTCTATTGCCTATGTGCAAAGTATTTAAACTAAAGTAATTCATTCTGAGAAAGTATTTTTTGTAATGTAATGTATAATGTAATTACAATGTAATTTAAAAAATAAAATATGTAAAAAAAAATTGTTTCTAAAAATGTAGTAAATCAGTATGAAAAAAATTAATATAACAATTAATACATTTAAAAATTGTCATTTACAAAACCTTTGAAATTCACTGAAAAAACCGTAGGTTTCAGACATGTTATAGTTAGGAATTAGCATTTAAAAAACCTTTGAAATTCACTGAAAAAACCATAGGTTTCAGATATGTTATAGTTAGAAATTAGCATTTAAAAAACCTTTGAAATTCACTGAAAAAACCATAGGTTTTAGGGACAGTTATAGTTAGTTGGACATTTTACTCGTACAAAACCCGTGAAATTCCCCAGTTATAGTTAGTTCAGCTAACTATAACTCGCGCCCCATAATGCACTGCTGATGACGTCACATATTACATCACTCATGACATGGTCAGTGACATCACTGATGACATCACTGATGACATCTCAAATGACATCACTGATGACATCATCCACGTGATAATCTGATGCAGCTCTTCACACCCTAATATAACCTTTGATACACCCAATCTAAATTACAGACTGCCATTCGCAAAACCATAGACACTCCAACACCAATAACTACATACCCACTCACTGATTCTTAGGTCTACACACACACATCCACTCACTCACCCGTACAGTCACTCATACTTATGGTCACTCAGTACAGGACTATCATATGCACTCTTACTCCTATATAGACACTCAAACACCACCACTCATCCATAGAGGTACTCACACACCTAGTCAGTCATGCAAATAATTAAACACACTGCCATTTACTCACCTATACAGTTATACACACACCAGCTCACTTAATCATACAAATACTAGCACATTGTTACGCTCTTATATAATCACTGATACAAGCACACACTCATCCATACAGCCACTATCACAATCACTCACTCTCGCTTATAGCTATTTATATACTCCAACACACATATATACTGCCTTTCACATATGTAGTTACTCACACATGTACCACTGGGACATACATTCACTCACTAACACACTCTTACACACACTTACCCACCCATACAGTCTATCACAGATGCACTCTTGAAACCATCCACCCAGTGAATCACCCACTCACACATCTATGCACAGTCGCACACACCCCATCCACACAAACACTCAGGCACCCATACAGATACTCAGACAACAAATCAATAACTCTTATAGACACTCATGTAGCTATCCACAAACCCATGCAGCCACTTACACAGCAACAGACAGACGGATACAGACATTCACCCAGTTTAGTCACTAACCCATGCATTCAGTAAGATACGTTAAATCACTCACTTATAGAGTCAGTCACGCACCTACTAAATCATCCATACAGACACTTACACACCCACTCATTCTTCAATACGTCTTTTCCTATATATATTAAAAATATTTAAACTTTACAGAAACACACAGTCACTGGATGATGTCATCAGTGATGTCATTTGAGATGTCATCAGTGATGTCATCAGTGATGTCACTGACCATGTCATGAGTGATGTAATATGTGACGTCATCAGCAGTGCATTGCGGGGCGCGAGTTATAGTTAGCTGAACTAACTATAACGGGGGAATTTCACGGGTTTTGTACGAGTAAAATGTCCAACTAACTATAACTGTCCCTAAAACCTATGGTTTTTTCAGTGAATATATATATATATATATATATATATATATATATATATATATATATATATATATATATATATACATATATCGAGAGTTGCCCTCTGTGAGAATGCCCTCACGGTAACGTTACCCATACAGCGAGGTCAGCAGCGGGCTCTTGCTTATCATGCACGCATTGTATACAGGCTGACGCGTTTCGGAAGTTAATCCTTCATCCAGAGCCCTTCAGAAATTCACCAACGACAACGTGGTTCAGAGCACCTGCTTTTATTCAGAAAGAGTCCCGCCCTACTCAGCAAGATCTCACGCCTCCTATGACGTATGCTGCAAAGCACTGTGGTATTAGCAGTCTGAACTTTGCATCAAACCCGTGTGGGTGCTGTCGCTGGAAAACAGAGAAATAGATAAAATCCCAAGTGGGTCAATGTCAGTACAAAGTGCAGTGCCCGCTGCAATAAGCACAACACTCGCTATCGAGCGTTACTCGTCCATGAAGCGTGCCGGGTCCTCCCAACATCGCAGGTTCGCACACTCGCGGCGGGGCATCCTCGCGACTTGGGCCAAGCCGCCAAAATCCAACAATCGAGAGTTGCCCTCTGTGAGAATGCCCTCACGGTAACGTTCCCCATACAGCGAGGTCAGCAGCGGGCTCTTGCTCATTATGCACGCATTGTATACAGGCTGACGCGTTTCGGAAGTTAATCCTTCATCCAGAGCCCTTCAGAAATTCACCAACGACAACGTGGTTCAGAACACCTGCTTTTATTCAGAAAGAGTTCCGCCCTACTCAGCAAGATCTCACGCCTCCTATGGCGTATGCTGCAAAGCACTGTGGTATTAGCAGTCTGAACTTTGCATCAAACCCGTGTGGGTGCTGTCGCTGTGCTAAGTAAAAACAATCTATCCTAGCGCTGTGACTGCCAAGTGGCTGACATTATAATTACGGTATAAGTACGAGTAATATATCTAGACACAGACTGGCTGTGCGAGGACTACGACTGGATATTTCTTACTTAAGACTGCAAGCTTGCCGCATAGTATACTTGCAATTTCTGCCTAGAAGGGTGAACCTTTTATATACGGCAAGGGGAACTCTGTACTAATTTACAGAGGGGTCACGCAACCAGCAGGTTCCTTAGGTCTGTGGACAGGTACTACAAGACCCACGCAGTGGTATGGAGGATGAAAGGGAGCGAAGAGAGGCGGCACAAACACTATTTGCACGAGCACCGGGGGTAGGCAGCAGCCAACCGGTAACTACCCGCACAGAATCAACCACATTGGATGTACTTAAGAAATATGAAAAACTACACAAACAAGAAATTTCTAAGTGGTGGGAAGCGACGTCCTTGCAGGACTACATTGATAAGAAGATGGTGCCCCGAGGACTAAGAATCTTCATCACTCCCTCCTACGACTCACCAGACCCGGCCATGTTGGAGGAATGGTCGGCTAATTCAGCCAATAGCTCGAGGAATATGCTAGAGATCCTAGTCAAGTACGCGTGGTCTGACAGAGAGAACATCAAGAAGGAGATTGCACGTATCAAAAACGATCTGACCAAAAACGCGGAACAAGAACTGATCTCAAAATTCCTTGAGGAGATGAAAAATAGGCTGAGACAGGTGGAAGATGATATAAAGGCAAGGAAACAGCGCAAACTCCACCGTGATTGTGGGGACTACGAATCAGGGAGGATACTCACTTTCAGTCACAAGTATGACCACCTCTACGATACCTCGAGTTGGAAAACAACAACATCAACAAGAACCAGAGCGAATGAGGACGAAGAGGTGGCAAGCACGAGTGATACCAATACAGAGGCCTCTGATTTGACCGGAACATCGGAAAGCTCGCTGTCAGAAGGAGATGGTGCGACACGTCCAAAAACATTTTTAGACGAGTACCGGCTCATGAAACGGAGCCGGCAGACAACAAGAGCTACTTCCAAGATGACCTACAACGAGAGCATTCCAACAGCGAGAGGAGGAAGAGGAAGAGGAAAAACAAGGGGCACCAGAGCAAGAGGCGCAAGAGGTGCCGGCAGAGGAGAGAGAAGAGGGAGCGAAACGGAGCAAGTGGGATACAAACAGACACGCTCCAGGAAACAACTATGATGGATGATGCCATGGTAAACCAAACCATCATTAACCTTTCTCCCAGACCCATAAGCACTAAAGACAAAAGAACATTATGCTTAGGACTCTCGTTCTGCCCCGCTGTACCTATGAATTATGTAGATAGTAGAATAGATATCTTCAAATTCTGTAGAAAACTGAAATTGAAAAAGTGGCACAAATTGAAACCAATTAAAAGCAAGGAACATCATTTCGTAGATCGTTCCGGACATGATGAGGAATTGACTATAGGCGACATAGACACCCTGGTGGCATTACATGAGTTACAAGGAGATCCAGAGGGGGCATGCATTAGTACGGATGCCCACAACATTCTAGATGAATTAGAAATCAGACATGACAAAGCGGCATGCACCAGTTTCAAACCAAAATCAACATTTTTACCGACTATGAAACATGATAATATAGACAGCTTTCAAGAACAGGTTGGCAGAGAACTACTGAGCTACAGACAAAAGAATTGGCCTAAGAAAATGAAGAAATTCAAACATAATTTAACCTGTTCGCAGAGAAAGACAATGCAAGAACTGGCAGATGACAACAGCATCATTATCAGGCCCGCAGACAAAGGGGGGAATATTGTGATTCTTACCAGAGACATGTATGTTGAGGAAGCCTTGCGACAACTGCACGACACAGATACTTATACCACTACTACCAGAACAGAGTTTAATAACAGCATTACCTGTATCTGGGAGAAATTGGAAGATTGGAAGGTCAAGGGACTGATAGAGTGGGTAGAATACTGCTTTCTCAAAAAAGACTATCTTGTCCTTCCAGTTATGTATCTACTGCCCAAAATCCATAAAAACAGGGACAATCCCCCGGGAAGACCCATAGTTTCTTCTAGGGGCAGCGCCCTAGAGAATGTATCACGTTACGTTGATCATTTCTTGAGGGACTTTGTGAACATACTGCCCTCTTACGTAAGAGACACAAAAGACTTTCTCAATAAAATTGATAACTTGACATGGCAGGCAGAGTATTTGTTGACAACCATGGACGTAAACTCACTGTACACAGTGATTGACCATGAACAGGGAATAGAGGCCTGTGCTAGATACCTCAAACGCAGACACATCAGGTATTGGGGACACACACAAATGATATTGGACATGATCAGGTACTGCTTATCAAACAGCTTTTTCATGTTCAATGGCGAGATTTACAGACAGACCCACGGAACCACGATGGGCACATGTTTTGCGCCCAGTTTTGCGAACCTGTTCATGGGGGCATGGGAGGAAGACATCAGGCAAGACATTAACCTCAACGCAGATTTCACCAAGGTTATCTTATGGTTAAGATATATAGACGACCTGTTCGTGATATGGCAAGGCAGCGAACAGGAAGCCCTGAGGTTTGTAGATAAACTGAATCAGAATACCAGAAACCTTAGACTCACGAGTACCATCAGTAAGAATGAGGTAGAATATCTAGATACCAAAGTGCAGGTGAGGTCCAACAAGGTGCAAACCACCCTCTTCAGGAAATGTACAGCAGGGAACACCTTATTGCATGTGTAACCACAACACCCAGAATATATCTGGGATAAGGGAACTACCACATCGAGGAGAGGAGGAGCACAGACATAGGCGCAACAGCGGAGACTGCATCACGTATCACGCTGGACCAAAAGAGGTCTCCCGCCCTCACCCTCCTATGGGGCACCATGTCCCAATTTTAGGGTACTAGATATAAAGGCCATTTCGTAGTGGAGCGTGATCCTGTCACCCCACACAGTGGATATCCTCTCACCATAATTTTGGTAAGAGTGGAGCCCTCAAATCTATCACTTAGGTCCTGATGAATGCCGCGGACCCCTCTGGGCCACTTGGCAGAAACATGTTGACCATATTGATATCGGTGGGGGGACAATAATATCCCCAGTTACTGATCACTTTATATTTTAATACCATACAGATGCCGGCAAATATTAAATTAATTTGACATCTGTAATGGCTTTTTAACTCACTTTTCTTTATAAGGGCCCCCACTTAGTTTAGAAGTGCATCCCTGTCGTCAGGTGTATGCCCGCCCTCTACCAAACCATGTTTTTAGAGGGTGAGGACTGGTCTATGATGAAGCATGACACCAGGTGGTGTGTGAGACCAGTCCTTCACTTTTTGTGAGACACCTACACTCACTAATTTAGATACATTTGCACATAGATCACCCCACTGGGAGCAGCTCTTTTGTGTTTAAACACCTTATTGCATGCCATGAGCAGCCACCCAGATAACCTAAAGTGGAGCATCCCCTATGGGGAAATGCTCAGGGCAAAAAGAAACTGTAGTTCTGACGAAGGATACCTGAGAGAGCAAACCATCATGATGAAAAGATTCCAGGAAAGGGGTTACCCATCTTGGGTCCTCAAGAGGGCGGTAGAAAGGACAGAGTAGGAAGAGACACCATACTTGGGGACACCGTGAAGACCACCGAAGACAACATCGAGAATACAGAGACACGCATTATCCTTACATAAATGGGAATGCCAAACACATACGTAAAACTATCGTGCAGAAATGGGATAGCCTTAAAGGGGACCCAGTTATAGGGAATACCATACCCACCAGACCCATGATCACATACAGGAGGGGACGCAACCTCAGAGATCTCTTAGTGCATAGTGACCTGAAGGATACCTCTACAACTAGAGGTATAGATTTGCAGGGCTTTTTCCCATGCGGCCATTGCAAGGCGTGCTGCAACAGCCGTTTTAGGAAGGAGTTCTGGAACACCAGCACTAACAACATGATAAGTATCAAACAATTTCTGACATGTAGCACCACTTTTGTGGTATATGTACTGGAATGTCCCTGTGGGTTGAGGTACGTAGGGAGCACAACTCACATGGCAAGAAAGAGAATTCTAGAACATATGAGGGCCATCAATAACAGAGACAAACAGTACCCGATTGCACGGCATTTTGAAACACATCATTTTTCAGACAGTGCCAAACTATCGTACTATGCAATTGAACAGGTGATGGGCAATAAAAGAGGGGGTAATCGCACCCTTGGACTCAGACAGCGAGAATCAAGGCACATTATAGGGATGGCTACACGCTACCCAAATGGGCACAACCTGGATGAGGAAATGGCTATACACCTACAAGAAGACTAGGGACACTGATACTTACACTATAGCGGCAGCCGGAAGGATATGTGGGACATCATTCTTGTCTGACTACTACTGTACTCTAACAATAATTTTTAAAAAAAAGAATATTTTATAGTTGCAATATATATAACAACGTAGTGTTGTGCGTGACTCTCTCTTTTTTCTCTCTTCTTTACATCTTTTGCAGGAGGAAAGGAAGGGACCATGTCTCGTGCCTGTGACAAGGGGATCCCTAACCTTTTCTTCGTGACACCATTCTGCTGCGATCATGTCCACAGATAAGACTTTTTGCATTGCATTTGTTATTACTTATAATTTTCTATTTTAATGTGCACTTAATTAGATGGAAGAGGGGGCAATGAATCTAGACAGGTTGCAGATGTTTCTAGATACAACTTCCTGATACTTGCGCCACAGGGGGAAAAGGGGCTTTACCACACATCTTTAGGTTATTTAGTTTTACACATTTACATATTGTTCTCCTCAGGTTTTTCCCACTAATCAGGGAAATATGATAGAGATATACACGCCAACGCGTATGAGACATCAACAGAGTCCTTGCACCCTGAGTTACTCATTTCACCAAAGTTGGACTTCCCACTAACCAGGGGATACCGTAATTATAATGTCAGCCACTTGGCGGTCACAGCGCTAGGATAGATTGTTTTTACTTAGCACATTCAAGCAATGTGACTACTGGCTACACTTGCTTCTTACACACGTCGGAGCACGACTCTGTTAGTTTTCCTGCACCAGCCTTGGTGAAAATGCACTACGAGGTAATTATTTCGCGCTATATGCGCCTTTAGGAAACATACTCCCACTAATCAGGGAATGTTTCCATCACCGTGGTGGATAGCAGGATTTGAGGCTACAATTGTGACATTAGATGCTACATATTTGGAGACAGCTCCACCAAGTAACCCATACGCAAGCGCTGACACCGCAATGAGAATACGTAAACACTTTCTATCTACTACAATTACCAGCATGCCCCATAACGGACTTCCCGTGTGTCATCTCACACAATATACACCATCTATTAGATTTGTAAATTTGGCTGAATACTGTGGCAATATTCACATGATGGACAAGTCACTGTTCATTGCACATGCATGTAAGGTTAAATAGCAGCATTGCTAAACTGTAATTTGACCACATTAAGATGGCGATCATGTATAGAGACGTAGACTCTGATTAGCTGCAATATGTCCGTTGTGTGATCAAGACTTTTCGAAGTTGAAACGCATCACGGAGGGTTTATGATGTTAATAAACCCCCATATCTAACTTTGGTGTCCTGCTTGGTTTCTTGCTAAGACCTGAGAGCGCGATTGGAACTCCGTTTTGGATTTATATATATATATATATATATATATATTTCACAGTGGCAGTCACCACTGAGTAGTTATCGTTAGGTCAGCTTTTCCATAGGAAATGCGTTTTTTGTGTTGATAATAACTTTGGCCCCGTTTGACGAATCTCCAGGGTAACTTTAAAAAAGGTGCTACTTGTTGTCTAATTTGTGCATGGAACATTTCGGGGTGATTCGTCAAGTGGGGGCCTCGAAAAAAGGGGAGTCCCAAAACGCAAAATCCCCATGCATTTCCCATAGACTTCTTTAGGGAGGGGTACCGCAAAAAACTGCTGAACGGAATTACACCAAATTTGGCAGGAAGCTAGATCTTGGAACGCAGCTTGTGCTTTTTGTGATCTGGTGAAAATCCGTTCTGTAGTTTTTGAGAAATAAAAGTACAAAAAATATTGCATATCTGGACGTTTGGGTCCACTAGAGGCTCGGGAAACTCTCATGGGAGCTACAATTTAAAAATGGAGCGTTCTGATTGGTCCATGGAGCTTTTTTCCTCTTGGGCCAATTTGCTTTGGCTGCCAGCACCATCAGGAAAATGTTGCTGGCAGCCATTACAGGACTCGGGGACTTAGTCCCCTGTCCTGAAGTTTTAAATAAATAAAAATATACGGAGGGGGGTAGGGATACCCTGCCCTTTTAAGGTCCCATGAGGGGGTACCCAGAGGGACCCCTCCTTGGGCTAAAAACAAACTAAAAAATTGGCATTTTTGCTGCAAGTCTGCAGGACTGAAAAAAACAAAATGGCAGCAGGGGCCGCTTTCTTTCATTAAGGGGAGGGGGGCCATGTGGCTCCCCTCCATGAGCCATCATAGGCACTGGGGATCCCACCCCCAGTGCCGAAAACACCAAAAAAGGGGAGGGGGCCACGCACCCCCCTCCTAGAGCCATCATAGACCCCAGGGAGCACACCCCCAGGGCTGGAATTCCCAAAAGGGGAGGGGCCACGCAGCCCCCTCCCCAAGCCATCACAGAGCCTGGGGATCCCATGCCCGGGGCAGAAATGCCATCAAAAGGCCCTGGGGACCCCATCCCCCAGGGCCGCTACCCTTTCAAAAAGGGACGAGGGGCACGTGACCCACCACCCTGAGCCTTCATTGGCCTCAGGGACCCCATCCCGTGGGGCCGACTCACTTGTTGGCATCAGTGCGGGCATGGAAACAGATTTCAAGTCTGTTTCCGGGCGGCAAGAGCATTTTCAAAGCTCCTGCCTGCTGGGAGCAGGCTCAGTAGTTGCTCCTGTTTGCCGGGAGTTTTGAAAATGCTCCCACCAGGCGGTAGCAAACACAAGTTTCCCTGCCCGGACTGGTGTAGGCAGGGAATCTGCTGTGTCCCAGAGATGAGCTTGCTGGGACACAATAGGTGAGCCGACCCCGGGGAGTGGGGTCACAGGGGCCAATAAAGGCTCAGGTAGGCGGGCCGCGTGGACCCTCTCCCTCTTCAAAAAGCCGAGGGTGATGGGGTCCCCAGGGCCTTTTTAAGTCCCCCCTCCCCTTTTTTGAGAATTACGGCCTATAATGGCTCGGGGAGGGGGGGCATGCAGCACACCTCCCTTTTTTTTAAAGGCATGGCCCTAGGGGATCAGATGCCCAGGGCCTTTTAAAAGCTCGGGGAGGCAGCTGTGCGGCCCCCCCTCCCCTTAAAAAATACTTTGGGCCCTGGGCGATGAATACGGCTCGAGGAGGGGGGTCATGCGCCCCCTTTCCTAAATTACTAAATTGGACCTTGGGAGGTGGGGGTCCCAGGGGCCGAATACAGCTATGCACCCTCTCCCCATTTTAATTTAATTGGGCCCCAGGGGTAGGGTCCCAAGGGTTGAAAATGGCTCGGGGGGGGCGGCCACATGGGACCCGAGGATGGAGTCCATGGGGTCAAATATGGCATGCCCTCTCCACTAAAGTACATTGGGCCCTTTGGGATGGGGTTCCTGGGGCTGAATATGGCTCAGGGAGTGATGATGGCATGCTCCCCTCCCCTAAATAAGTAAATTGGGCCCTGGGAGATGGGGTCCTTGGGGACGAAACTGGCTCGGGAGGGGAGCCGCGGTGCCCCCCTTTTATTTAAATTTTGGCCCCGGGGATGGGGTTCCTCGGGCTCATTAGGCTCATGGAGGTGTGCCAGCATGCCCCCTCCCTTTATTAATTACTTGACCCGGGTATTGGGGCCCGGGGCCTAATTGTTCTTGGGGGACTGTCTGGCCCCTGCCACTTTTTAATAAAATATGGCCTCGGGGGATGGGATCCCTGGGGCCTAATAAGGCTGAGGGGACCATGTGGCCCCCTTTATAATGTAACATGGCCCTGGGAGATAGGATCCCTGGGGCCTGATAAGGCCCGGGGAAGGGGACCACGTGGGTACCCCTCCCCTTTACAATGTAATGAAGCCCAAGGGAAAGGGTCCCCCGGGGCCTAATAAAGCTTAGGGGGGCATGTGGCACTCTTCCCCCTTTTAAAAAATGAACATCCCTGGGGGATGGGCTACCTGCTGCTAAAGAAGGCTCAGGGAGGGGGGCCGTGTGGTCTTCTTCCCTTTTAAAAACGGACAACCACAGGAGAAGGGGTCCCCAAGGCCTGAGAAGGCTCGGAGGGGGACATGTTGCCCCCCCACCTTTTAAAAAAATGAACGGCTCTGGGGGATGGAGTACCCAGGGCCTAATAAGGCTCGGGAGGGGAGGTGCATGCCCTCCTTCCCTGTTGAATTGTATTTGGCTATGGGGATAGGGTTCCTGGGGTCTTTTAAGGCTTGGCAAGGGAGGCCACAAGGCCCTGCTCCCCTTTTTTTATTGGATCTGGCCCCAGGGATGGGGTACCCAGACCAATTAGGGGTTGGGGAGGGGGCTGAATGCCCCCCTCCCCTTAATACATATGTTTTGCACCAGGGGATTATAACTATAAAACAAACTAATGCATTCATTGGATGATGTCATCAATGATGTAAATTCAGATGGCCTGATTTGGTGCAAGCCTTGTCCCCTGGATAATATATCCACCATTTAGTCAGAGAAAATCAGAAGGGAGGAGGTACTGCAATTATTCTTAAAGAAGAATTCAGTTGTCGTAGTGAACCTCTTCAAATCCCAGACTGCGAAAGCCTACTGTTTGCAATTTCATTCTCCCTCATACAGACTTTTTCGGGAACTTTATTATATAGGCCTCCTGGCCCAAGTAGTACATTTCTCCACTCACGCCCCGAAGTGATTGCACACCTGGCAAGTACCAGAGCAAACTTTTGCCTTATAAGAGACTTCAATCTCCACTTGGAGGAGTTGGGGAGCACCCAAGCCTTTGGTCTTCTACAGGACCTCCTGGCCATGCAACTAATGCAAAGGGTCCTCGGACCCACACACCAGAAAGGCCATTTACTTGACCCTGTCTTTTCCAATGATAAACTTTTAAAGGTTAAAGACCCATTCCCAATAATATGGTCAGATCATTTTATGATCCTGCTTACTCTGGACACTCCTTATTTGCCTCATAATCGTAAACTAGTCACTTGGAAAGACCGCCCTTGGACCAAATTGCTTATTGAATCCGGGAAACAAGCCCTCATTGATTCAAGACCTATCTTAGGCCTAGATCCTAATCTAGCAAGCAAGAAAATTTCCCAGTGGATTACATCCACCCTTGATCAAGTTATCCCTCAAACTGCCTATACCAGAACAGTGAAAAACAAATCAGCACCCTGGTAAACCCCCAACCTCAGGAAACCTAAACAGAAATGTAAAAAATCCAAAAAGGTTCTGAAGAACAGATTACCGGGAGACAAACAAACAAACAAAAGTATTGAGAAACTATTAGAGTGTATCATGCTGAAATAAAAAAAAGCCCAAGCATCATACTTTGAGGAAAAAATTAACGGTGCTGCGAACTCCTCGTGTGAAATGTTTAGTATAGGTATAATTCTATCAGAGTCCTCCTCTGTGGGGCCTTTCCCCGAACCCTCCCCTTTGCGCTGTAACGACCTTGCTAGATTCTTTCAGAATAAAATTCTCAACATATACAGTGACTTTCAACCATCCCTGGATAACAACTATACGAGTCATAGAGAAGACTTGCAGGGTTTAAACCATCCTATGCTCAGTGTCCCCCCCCCCCGAAATCAGATAGCTTTTCAGAGATCCTGAGTAAAATTAAATCCGGCTCCACCAAAGATCCTGCCCCTCCATGCATCTTAAGTACAGTAGCTGATCAGTTACTTCTGGCCTTCCTGGAATTGGCTAACCTCTTTGACCAGGGGATTAGTCCCTGTGGCCTGAAAACATCCTATGGTCAAAGCATTACTGAAGAAACCTAATTTGGATCCTCTTGACTTAGGAAATTATTGTCCAATCTCTCTGTTTCTTGGGATAAACAAAATAATAGAGAGACACGTTAACATCTCTCTGTCTGGATTCCTGGCGAAGTATGATATACACCATCCCACACAGACTGGATTTTGACCCTACCGCGGCACAGAAACTGCCCTTCTGGCAGTGGTAGAAGAAGCCAAGAAACTGCTAGATCCAGGAGGCTCAGCAGCCATCATCCTCATAGACCTCAGCTCAGCATTTGATACGGTGAATCACTACATTCTTGCTGAAAGATTACAGAATACTGGAATTTCGGGACATGCCCTGGCCTGGCTGATATCGTTCCTGGGAAACAGGTCTTTTCAGGTTTTTGATGGAGATTGTACATCAGATATCTCTCCCTTAGAATGCGGTGTACATCAGGGATCGTCCCTGAGCTCTACTCTTTTTAATGTTTATATGAGGCCACTTGCAGATGTTGTCCATCCCTTTGGGATATCGATAGTCTCATACACAGATGACATCCAATTGGTCTTCTCTCTCTTGCAAACTCAGGCCCTCCCTCCCCGCATTAAGCACTTGTCTTGAAAAAGTTGTGGGCTGGATGAGCAGCTCATGCCTTAGGTTAAAGTGAGGTAAATCAGAGCTTATGATTTTTAGCAATAATCTCATTCCCTCGCGGAATCTGAGCTGGCCTAGCTGTATAGGTCCCCTCCCGAAAACAGTCATAAAGTGTCTAGGTATGTGGCTGGACAAATTCCGGACTTTCGACATTTAGAAAGTAAAACTTGCTGCCATATGTTATGGTCTACTGAGAATGCTCCGTAAAATTCTCCCCCTCCTCCCACTTACTTCGAGGAGGTTGGTGGTCCAGACCATTAAGCTTTCCCGCCTGGACTACGGCAACTCTCTGTACTTGGGAGTCCCAAAGGCTACAATAAGAAAACTACAGGTGGTACAGAATTCTGCTGCTCGGATTCTATTTAACCTTACCTCAGCATCAATCCGCCTGACAAGCCCTCACCTCCCTTTATTGGGTCCCAGTGGCCGAAAGGATAACATTTAAATCTCTCTGCATCACCCATAGGGCACTCCTTGATAAAGGATCTTTGATCTCCCACACTTTGCTATCTCCTTATCTCCCTAGGAGAATTTTGCAATCCTCCATGGACCACCTGGCCAGAGCACCTAGGGTCAGAAAGACAAGATGTGTAGGGCACTATTTAGCTCACAGCGCTGCTAAGTTTTGGAATAGTCTTCCGTTCCCCCTGAGATCAGCCAAAAAAGAACTTCCTTTTCGAAAACTATTAAAGACCTGGCACTTCCAGAATAGATCCTCTTAAATTCCTCAAATGGGCCTATGTCTCTTAAATTCCTCCTATGGGTCTGTGCCACACTATCAGTGCTCGGATGCCTAAGGGTATCTGTGCGATATACAAGTGCTGTATACAATAGAATAGAATTGAATCACTGATGTCATAAATGATGCACTAGAATATGTCATGAGTGATGCAATATGTGAGGTTCTAAGCAGTGCATGGCGGGATGCAAGTTATAGTTAGCTCTGCTAATGATAACTGGTGAATTTCTGTGCTTTTTTAGTTCAAAATGTGAATGTTGTCACTGGCATCTTCACCTAACTATAACGTTATTTTAACCTTTGTATTTTTCAGTGAATTTCTAAGGTTTTTAAAAAAAAAGCCAGATCTATTTATCAGACCTAACTATAATGTTACTCTAACCTTTGTTTTTTTTCAGGGGTGGTAGCCATTCTGTGGGTATAGTTAGGATTCCCAGGTATAGGAATTCCTTGGAATTTTGGTTGCAAATAATTGAGCCAGTTTGACGAATCTCAACTAAATTTTGTAGACCAATTCTTTCCTCAACATTAGTGGATGATGTAAAGTTTCATGGTGATTGGCCAAGGAAATGCAAAGACAAAAGGATAAAAGGGGTATCCCAAAACGCGTTTTTCCACCAATGCATTTTCCATAGACTTTTGAAACTACGTAGCTCAAAAACAGCTGATCGGATTTACATGAAATTTGGCAAGATTAGACATTATAGTGCACAGATGATCCTTTTGAGTACTACAGGTAAGTAGGGTAAGTGCAGAGACAGGCCATTTGCAAAGGTCAACTGGACATCTTCCAGCGACTGATTGCTGTATTTAGGTGTTAAACTGGCAAGAATGAGCAGCAACTTTGCCCATACGGTATTCAAAATTGCTGAAATGACAAAACAAATCTAATACTGTCACAGATTGAGCTTAATTATGCCCCATGATTTTAGAGGCCCTGATGATACCCCTCTGAAATGTCTTTCACTTACACTGATATACTGTTACTGAGACAGACTCATAGCTCTCAAAAAGCACAATTATTTTCACCTGCATTATGCACAGCTATCTAATTACTGGGGCATAAAGAGAGTGCCCCCTAGTCAGATCTTAAAAAGAAGTGAGGCATTCTCGGAGCTCTCCTACTGCATCTGTCTACAGGCCTGCATCCTTATTTCAGTACTGAGAAATCCATAGAGCTTGCATAAATCCTCTCTATTTACCCCTCACCATACCCTGATATACCACAACTGAAAAATCCCAGAACTCTCACAACTCTCAATATTTTGTCTTGTGTCATGCACTATTATATAACTGTTCACACATTCACAGAGCCCTCATAATGCATCTCTTTTCTGACCTGTGACTCACACAGTTATCCTACTACTGAGACATTCCTAGAGCTATCACAATACAATTCATTCCTAACTTGTATCATACACTAAAATGCCAGTGTTGATACATCCACAGAGCTATTACAATGCACCACAATCTACAATCTAGACCTAGAGCATACACTAGAATACCAGTGTTGATACATCCACAGAGCTACTACAATGCACCATAATCTAGATGTAGAGCATGCACTATAATACCAGTGTTGATGCATCCACAGAGCTATTGCAATGCACCACAATCTAGACTTAGAGCATACACTAGAATACCAGTGTTGATACATCCCCAGAGCTATTACAATGCACCACAGTCTAGACTTAGAGCATACACCAGAATATCAGTGTTGATACATCCACAGAGCTATTACAATGCACCACAATCTAGACTTAGAGCATACAGTAGAATACCAGTGATGATACATCCACAGAGCTATTACAATGCATAGCAACCCAGACTTAGAGCATACACCAGAATACTATTGTTGATACATCCACAGAGCTATTACAATGCACCACAATCTAGACTTAGAGCATACACTAGAATACTAGTGTTGATACATCCACAGAGCTATTAGAATTACCACAATCTAGACTTAGAGCATACACTAGAATATCAGTGTTGATACACCCACAGAGCTATTACAATACAGACAATGCAGACTTAGAGCATGCACTAGAATACCAGTGTTGATACATGCACAGAGCTATTACAATTACCATTATCTAGACTTGGAGCATACACTAGAATATCAGTGTTGATGCATCCACAGAACTGTTACAATGCACCACAGTCTAGACTTAGGGCATACACTAGAATATCAGTGTTGATACACCCACAGAGCTATTACAATGGCAATAGAGACAATACAGGCTTAGAGCATGCACTAGAATACCAGTCTTGATACATCCACAGAGCTATTACAATGCACCACAATCTAGACTTAGAGCATACACTAGAATACCAGTGATGATACATCCACAGAGCTATTACAATGCATCGCAACCCAGACTTAGAGCATACACCAGAATACTATTGTTGATACATCCACAGAGCTATTACAATGTACCACAATCTAGACTTAAAGCATACACTAGAATACTAGTGTTGATACATCCACAGAGCTATTACAATTACCACAATTTAAACTTAAAACATACACGAGAATACCAGTGTTGATACATCCACAGAGCTATTACAATGCACCACAATCTAGACTTAGAGCATACACTAGAATATCAGTGTTGATTCACCCACAGAGCTATTACAATGACAATACAGACAATACAGACTTAGAGCATGCACTAGAATACCAGTGTTGATACATCCACAGAGCTATTACAATTATCATTATCTAGACTTAGAGCATACACTAGAATACCAGTGTGGATACATCCACAGAGCTATTACAATGCACCACAATCTAGATTTAGAGCAAACACTAGAATATCAGTGTTGATACATCCACAGAGCTATTACAATTACCACAATCTAGACTTAAAGCATATACTAGAATACCAGTGTTGATACATCCACAGAGCTATCACAATGCATCGCAATCTAGACTTAGGGAATACACTAGAATACCAGTGTTGATATATCCACAGAGCTATTACAATGCATTGCAATCCAGACTTAGAGCATTCACCAGAATACTATTGTTGATAAATCCACAGAGCTATTACAATGCACTAAAATTCTGACTCACATCATAAACTAGAATGTCATTGTTGATACATCCATAGAGCTATTACAATGCACCACAATCCAAACTTAGAGCATACACTAGAATACCATTGTTGATACATCAACAGAGCTATTACAATTACCACAATCCTACCTTACCTCAAACACTGAAATGGCACTTCTTCGATATCCACAGAACTCTCCCAATGAACCTCAATCCTAACTTGCTCATAGACTAGAGTACAAGCTCTACGGCACACACAAAGGACTTACAATTAACCTTTACTCAGTATTAGTACACTAATACTGAGGTATCAGAAGAACACACTCCAAAGCTCAGCACAAAAAACCCAATGCAGTACTTTACAATAATTCTTAATTGTCATGACTAGACATACAAATACTGCCAAAGTTATTTGATCCAACACTTGAGACATCATTTACGCATTATATGATAGAATGAAACAGGTTCTTTATTGTGTAGCGTCTACATGGTCTGCAAAGGATTTTTGTGTCGTTCATGTCAAGTGTTCTTGGTGCCTTCTATTGTCTAATGCTGTCTACAGGCCTGCATCCTTATTTCAGTACTGAGAAATCCATAGAGCTTGCATAAATCCCCTCTATTTACCCCTCACCATACCCTGATATACCACAACTGAAACATCCCAGAACTCTCACAACTCTCAATATTTTGTCTTGTGTCATGCACTATTATATAACTGTTCACACATTCACAGAGCCCTCATAATGCATCTCTTTTCTGACCTGTGACTCACACAGTTATCCTACTACTGAGACATTCCCAGAGCTATCACAATACAATTCATTCCTAACTTGTATCATACACTAGAATGCCAGTGTTGATACTTTCACAGAGACTATTACAATGCACCACAATCTAGACCTAGAGCATACACTAGAATACCAGTGTTGATACATCCAAAGAGCTATTACAATGCACCATAATCTAGATTTAGAGCATACACTAGCATACCAGTGTTGAAGCATCCACAGAGCTATTGCAATGCACCACAATCTAGACTTAGAGCATACACTAGAATACCAGGGTTGATACATCCCCAGAGCTATTACAATGCACCACAGTCTAGACTTAGAGCATACACCAGAATATCAGTGTTGATACATCCACAGAGCTATTACAATGCACATCGATCTAGACATAGAGCATACAGTAGAATACCAGTGATGATACATCCACAGAGCTATTACAATGCATCGCAACCCAGACTTAGAGCATACACCAGAATACTATTGTTGATACATCCACAGAGCTATTACAATGCACCACAATCTAGACTTAGAGCATACACTAGAATACTAGTGTTGATACATCCACAGAGCTATTACAATTACCACAATCTAGACTTAGAGCATACACTAGAATATCAGTGTTGATACACCCACAGAGCTATTACAATGACAATACAGACAATGCAGACTTAGAGCATGCACTAGAATACCAGTGTTGATACATCCAAAGAGCTATTACAATTACCATTATCTAGACTTAGAGCATACACTAGAATATCAGTGTTGATGCATCCACAGAGCTGTTACAATGCACCACAGTCTAGACTTAGAGCATACACCAGAATATCAGTGTTGATACATCCACAGAGCTATTACAATGCACCACAATCTAGACCTAGAGCATACAGTAGAATACCAGTGATGATACATCCACAGAGCTATTACAATGCATCGCAACCCAGACTTAGAGCATACACCAGAATACTATTGTTGATACATCCACAGAGCTATTACAATGCACCACAATCTAGACTTAGAGCATACACTAGAATACTAGTGTTGATACATCCACAGAGCTATTACAATTACCACAATCTAGACTTAGAGCATACACTAGAATACTAGTGTTGATACATCCACAGAGCTATTACAATTACCACAATCTAGACTTAGAGCATACACTAGAATATCAGTGTTGATACACCCACAGAGCTATTACAATGACAATACAGACAATGCAGACTTAGAGCATGCACTAGAATACCAGTGTTGAAACATCCACAGAGCTATTACAATTACCAATATCTAGACTTAGAGCATACACTAGAATATCAGTGTTGATACACCCACAGAGCTATTACAATGACAATACAGACAATGCAGACTTAGAGCATGCACTAGAATACCAGTGTTGATACATCCACAGAGCTATTACAATTACCATTATCTAGACGTAGAGCATACACTAGAATATCAGTGTTGATACACCCACAGAGCTATTACAATGGCAATAGAGACAATACAGGCTTAGAGCATGCACTAGAATACCAGTCTTGATACATCCACAGAGCTATTACAATGCACCACAATCTAGATTTAGAGCATACACTAGAATATCAGTGTTGATACATCTACAGAGCTATTACAATGCACCACAATCTAGACTTAGAGCATACAGTAGAATACCAGTGATGATACATCCACAGAGCTATTACAATGCATCGCAACCCAGACTTAGAGCATACACCAGAATACTATTGTTGATACATCCACAGAGCTATTACAATGTACCAAAGCATACACTAGAATACTAGTGTTGATACATCCACAGAGCTATTACAATTACCACAATTTAAACTTAAAACATACACGAGAATACCAGTGTTGTTACATCCATAGAGCTATTACAATGCACCACAATCTAGACTTAGAGCATACACTAGAATATCAGTGTTGATACACCCACAGAGCTATTACAATGACAATACAGACAATACAGACTTAGAGCATGCACTAGAATACTAGTGTTGATACATCCACAGAGCTATTACAATTACCATTATCTAGACCTAGAGCATACACTAGAATATCAGTGTTGATACACCCACAGAGCTATTACAATGACAATACAGGCTTAGAGCAGGCACTAGAATACCAGTGTTGATACATCCACAGAGCAATTAGAATGCACCACAATCTAGACTTAGAGCATACACTAGAATATCAGTGTTGATACATTCACAGAGCTATTACAATGCACCACAATCTAGACATAGAGCATTCACTAGAATACAAGTGCGGATACATCCACAGAGCTATTACAATTACCACAATCTAGACTTAAAGCATATACTAGAATACCAGTGTTGATACATCCACAAAGGTATCACAATGCACCAAAATCCTGATGTACATCCTACACTAGAATACCAATGTTGATACATCCACAGAGCTACTACAATGCATCGCAATCTAGACTTAGGGAATACACTAGAATACCAGTGTTGATATATCCACAGAGCTATTACAATGCATTGCAACCCAGACTTAGAGCATACACCAGAATACTATTGTTGATACATCCACAGAGCTATTACAATGTACCACAATCTAGACTTAAAGCATACACTAGAATACTAGTGTTGATACATCCACAGAGCTATTACAATTACCACAATTTAAACTTAAAACATACACGAGAATACCAGTGTTGATACATCCACAGAGCTATTACAATGCACCACAATCTAGACTTAGAGCATACACTAGAATATCAGTGTTGATTCACCCACAGAGCTATTACAATGACAATACAGACAATACAGACTTAGAGCATGCACTAGAATACCAGTGTTGATACATCCACAGAGCTATTACAATTATCATTATCTAGACTTAGAGCATACACTAGAATACCAGTGTGGATACATCCACAGAGCTATTACAATGCACCACAATCTAGATTTAGAGCAAACACTAGAATATCAGTGTTGATACATCCACAGAGCTATTACAATTACCACAATCTAGACTTAAAGCATATACTAGAATACCAGTGTTGATACATCCACAAAGGTATCACAATGCACCAAAATCCTGATGTACATCCTACACTAGAATACCAGTGTTGATACATCCACAGAGCTATCACAATGCATCGCAATCTAGACTTAGGGAATACACTAGAATACCAGTGTTGATATATCCACAGAGCTATTACAATGCATTGCAATCCAGACTTAGAGCATTCACCAGAATACTATTGTTGATAAATCCACAGAGCTATTACAATGCACTAAAATTCTGACTCACATCATAAACTAGAATGTCATTGTTGATACATCCATAGAGCTATTACAATGCACCACAATCCAAACTTAGGGGCCCATTACGATACCCGGCGTAAATAAATCCGCCAGGCATGGAAGCGGCAAAAATCCGCCCGCACACACCGCCTGAACACCGACCACGCCATTACGATTACACAAACCGAAACCGCCATCGGCGGAAAATCACACAAAATACCGCCCGCCAACGTCCGAGTCGGAGTCAAACCGCCCGCCACGGACGGAAACACGCACGACAACACTAAACCGCCCGCCCTCACGGCCGACACACCGCACGTGAAATTACGATCGCACCGACATGAGCGCGGAAAACCCACAAATATACCGCCCGCCAGCGCAAACAACGCCGATGAGAATCGACACGGCAGAAGCCATGACGCCAACGTACCTGCACAGAAACCATCCGCACACAAAACCAATAGCACACAACATGGCCAACAAGTCCACACAGCAAGGCACGCACAAATACACAAGCACAGTACACATCCCGAAAACACCCCCGGACAAACAAAAAATACAAAGGCCAGAACCCCAGACACAACACACCTGAAAACAACAGACCATGAGGACACACCCACATAGGTGAGTACAAAAGCAGCACTCCCACAGACCACAACCCCTTGCTACATTGCAAACTAGAGAGGAGAGGAGAGGACACAGTGACACAGCAAGGACAGCAGCACACCACAGAAACGCACACATCACAACCACCACCACCACCACCAAACACCGGCACCACAAACCCCCTGCACATTACACAACACACACCGCACCAGCACCACAAACACCATGGCACCACAAAGAATGCCCAAGTACACGCCCATTGAGCTGACGGTCATGGTCGACGAGATCATCAAGGTGTACCCACAAATCTATGGGAACATGGTCCAGCACACACCACTAGCCACCAGAAACAGAATGTGGAACCGGATCGTAGACCAGGTCAATGCAGTCGGGACCCTGCCCAGGAACAGAGGTGAAATAAACAAACGTTGGAATGACGTAAAGAGCCTGGTCAAGAAGAAGGAGGGCAAAAACAGAGAGCTGGCTGCCGTCACTGGCGGAGGGAATCCCGCGCTCTTTAAGACCTTCAAAGCGTGGGAGGAGAAGGTGCGAGTCGTAATACATCCGGAGATCCTCGCCGGATTAGCAGGGGAGTGGAGGCTGGTAAGTACAAACTAATGTATACCAGCACACCGCTATGTACTCACATGCGCAACTACCATGCCACAGCTCCCAGGGACAAACACCCCCATGTCCAGCACACAATACACAACACATCACACACACATGCAACAGACACCACCACACACAGCCCAAACCGAACAACTGTAAGATGCGTGGGGACATGTGTACACTCAGCCAGCCACGTAACCACCAACAGGTCCCCAAATATGCCAGAAGCGCCACAACGAGCACCCACCACACCCATGTGTCCGCCACAGCTGCACTAACCGACAAGTAACAGGTAAGTGGCAGGAACACAAAGTGCAGTGGGTGGGAGGGTGGACAGCCCAAGTACAACACACACCAGGCCCCAGTCCCACAGCACAGCAAGGAGGAGCATCCCCCACACCCCACAGCCACGTGTCAGCCACCGCAGTGCACAACGACAGCCGAAAGGCAGACATCACGGTCCACAGCAATCGGTGTCAGTGGGTGTCCAGCCACCCCCACGACCCACAACACCCCCCCACCCCCACAGACCTGCAACATGGAGCACCCCCGCTTAGAGCCATGTGGCATCCAGTACAGTGCACGCACGAACAACTTGCAGGTGGGAAACTGGACAGGGCTGGATTACTGGAGGCATGAGGACCATAACACGACCAACACATGGGACATGTCACGTAGCAGACGAACACGCAGCACCGCCCACCGTCACGAACAAGTGAACAATGTGCACACGGACATGAACAACAGACTCACACCCCACATGACCCATCACAGACATAGCAACACCCAAGGAGCCACGTCTGCATGCACAAGCCACACTGAATATAGTCCCACACGGCAGCCACTGTGCAACTCATCACACACAACCGAAACACCATTGAAGTCCTGTCCATGTAGCCCCTACTGCCTGTCAACCACACACCCCACAACTACGCCTATGTAAGACAAACAACACTAGACGCAACAGAGCGGAACAACATAAATGCACACGAACACCACTGAACCCATCAAACTCACTGACACACCATGCACATACAACATACCATCCATCCCATCCGTCAGCCCCAGTCTCATGAAAGGCATGTCATCCGCACAGCTGCCACACATACAGCAGTCACGCTAAGATACATGCCCATGACCAACCATGTGCCAGAAGTCAATGAAGCGCACGACACACTGTGAGCAACAACACACAACATGGGCCACACCCCCCGAGCACTGCAGTGATGCACATGGCACAGGGCAGCACGCACACCAAGGAGATGGGACAACTGCAATACGTTGGCTGGCACACAACCATCACTCACTCATAACGATGCGTCCAATGCCATGTCCAGTAATCACAACAGACAGCAAATATGCAGGCCATGTCAAGCATGCACACACCTCAAACCATGCACTGTCATGCTGCCACAACACATGTCACGTTCGGCACCCATGGCTCACAGCATGTACCCCAAAAGCATATCCCCTCCCAAATGCGAATCTGGGGCATGGCCCCCATGTTGCCATATGCGTTCCTAAGCGTTCCATTTGAACCCCAAAAGCATATCCCCTCCCAAATGCGAATCTGGGGCATGGCCCCCATGTTGCCATATGCGTTCCTAAGCGTTCCATTTGAACCCCAAAAGCATATCCCCTCCCAAATGCGAATCTGGGGCATGGCCCCCATGTTGCCATATGCGTTCCTAAGCGTTCCATTTGAACCCCAAAAGCATATTCCCTCCCAAATGCGAATCTGGGGCATGGCCCCCATGTTGCCATATGCGTTCCTAAGCGTCCCATCTGAACACCAAAAGCAAAGTACAAACCAGACCCAGGATGGGCCAGGAGCCCGCATACACCAGAGTCACAATAAGTAGGGGCACAGCAACACACCCATCGGCATGGCCAATCCGTCCCATGCCACATGTGCACAGCACACAGTCCCATTGCCAAGCACACACAACTACAGATGCTACAGCCACACACACGCCTCCCGGAAACCCATGTACGAGATTGCACGAACTGTTAATGTCAGACGACAAATACATACTTCGCCAGGTGCAACACAATAACAAATCTCATTCTCTCCACAGGTGACGAACTGCTGGATGCTGGGGATGGAGCCAGCAGCCAGCACAGCCAGCCTACAAGCCCCCAACGAGGACACACGGATCTGGAGGATCTGTCCTCCTCTTCGGACACGGACCACCAAGCAGGCCCATCTGATGTGGCAGGGCCCAGCCGCTCCCCAGGACCCCTCCTACCCACCAACCCATCATCCAGGGCTGCTGAACATTCCCAGCCCCCTGCTGCCACTGTCGTTGCGGCCACACCCACGGTCATTGTGGCCACTACCACTGCCGCAACCGCCACCATCGCCGCACCGACCACCACCGCCGCCACCACCGCCACGTCTTCGCTGGCACCAGCCCCAGCGCAGGTGGTGGCCCGGCCGACTGGATCCACCCTGGGAGCCACAGCGAGGACCGTGGTGAGCAATGTGGCTAGTGGGCAGGCCGGTGGCAGCAGGACTGGTAGGAGGAGCAGGGTCAGGGAAACGCCAGCCTCCCCTGGGAGCCATGCCCTGCCTCAAATGGCCAGAGTCCTTGGGGCCTATGAAGAGGCCCAAGGACAATGGCTCCGGTCTGCTTCAGACACGCGTGAGGTGCTGGGGGTGCTGAGGTCCATGGACGCCCGTATGGGCCAAATCGTGGACCTCATGGGACAGCTGGTGGTGGCGGTGAGGTCACAGCCAGGGACAGCAGCTCCCCTCCGCCACCACCTGCCGGGGCGCAGGGTGGAGCAGCAGTGTCCAGTTCCCCTGCATCCACAGCCAGTGAGCACACCTCAACCACCAGCATGTCGCAAGCAGGCACCCCCTCGCAAACGTGGAAGGGGCCGTCCGAAGTGGAAACAGATCTCCCGGGAGGACTTCGCACGCTCCAAACGCAAGTGAGGCAGCCAGCCAGCCTTCCGCCAGCCTTCCTTGACCAGCCACTGCATTGACTTGGACTACGATCCCACTCCACACAGCCATCTGGATGGCATGTGTGTGTTGGACTATGGACATAGAACCAGTGGGTACACCCTGAGCATCACGCAGCCATGACCGACAGCTCATTGTCACTGCACGCACCACTTTTGTCATCACCTTACACACAATCACATGTCACAGTTTGTAATAAATGCACCTTTTTCACTAACTGCTGTTTGTGCCCTGTGTTTTATTTGTACGGAATACAACGGCCACCTTGGGCGGAAAGGCACCTGATGCGTGGCATGGCAATTGAATCCGGAGGGCCTGTAGGGACCTAGGGGTGGGAGACAGAACAGGAGCACATTCAATGAGTGTGTCACACACCCATCACACAGTACATGTCAACAACTACAAGCAATGTACACACATCGCACAGAGCAATAGGGCACAATGCCACAGCCACCAACAGTGGCATACTACCCTGGCCATGGAGCGTTGACACACAGCACGCAGTGAACAAACGGCCACCCTGACACAGCACACACACACCTGCACAGATACAGCCACATCAGCCGTCGTACATGGACACTCACCGTCAAGTGAAGTAGCGGGCGATGAGCTGCTGCCGCACATTACCAGCTTCCTCCTCTCCGCTGTCCTCCTCACTCGAGCTGTCCTGGTCTGCGGGCTGGGGCCCTGGTTGATCTCCGTCATCCACGATGAGGGGGATCTGCTTCCGAATGGCCAGATTGTGCAGCATGCAGCACGCCACCACTATCTGGCACACCTTCTGTGGGGAGTACGCCAGCGCACCCCCGGTGCGGTCCAGGCACCTGAACCTGGACTTGAGGAGGCCAAAGGTACGCTCGACCACACGTCTGGTCCTCCCATGTGCCTCATTGTAGCGATCGTCTGCTGGGGTGCGAGGATTCCTCAATGGACTGAGCAGCCATGCCCCATTCGGGTACGCAGAGTCACCTGGGTGTGAGGGACACAGAGAACCGTTGCTATTCCAACTGGACAGGGGACAGCATCGCACAACCAGCACGCTACACCACTCCACATACTCACCGACAATACAGGCACAATCCTGTTGCATATTGGACATCAGTCGTGGCAAGATGCTGTTGCGCATTATGTGTGCGTCATGGGCCGAGCCTGGGAACTTTGCACACACGTGGGTGATCACCATGTCCGCAAGGCACACCACTTGCACATTCAGGGAGTGCGTGTGCTTCCTGTTGCGGTACAGGTGCTCAGTGGCCTGTGGTGGAACAAGGCCGACATGTGTGCAGTCAATGGCTCCAACGACGTGTGGGATTCTGCCAAGGGCATAGAATGCACCCTTCACTGCCGCCAATTCACGAGCCCTGGGGAAGCGGATGTACCTGTTTCGGTACAGCATCATGGCTGCCAGTACATCCCTCAGCACCTTGCTGAACATGGGCTGGGACATCCCTCCTCCAATGCCCACTGTGTGCTGGAATGACCCAGTGGCGAAGAAATGCATGGCGGCCATCACCTTAGCCGTGGGGGTGACAGCAGTCGGATACACCCTGCGGGGACGGAGATGGGGTTCTAACATGGCACACAGTCGATGCAGGGTTGGCCTGTCCAGCCGAAACTTCCTAATAACCTCTGTATCGTCCATGTCCGCCAGCAATTGGTATGGGCGGTCAATGTTCGGTCTCCGCCTAGGGACAATGGCAGAGGACACATGTCAAAGCAACACGACACATAGCAATTTCGCATACACATCACTGACATGACTGAGCAAGCACATGAGCCACAGCCCAGCTGTCAAGCTGGGACGGCACGGCCACAATACACTTACACAGGTCTCCCAACAATGGCAATGGCTAGTGATACGAACCACTGCCATGTGCATGCACATGGGGATCTAGGCCCCAATGACTTGCGGGGCGTGCTGATGGGGACTGACTGCATATCCGTCAAGCGGCAACGCCACGGCAACATGAATGTCTGCTGAGCATGGAACTGCTTCCGCGGCTGGATGAGTATGGCACACGATGACGACGATGTGGGCACAGGCTGAGCGGCCAAAACAAGTGGGACCTGTGGCACGAGGGGATATGAGACAGTAGTAGGTGTCAGCACTGCACCCTATGTACAGCACTGTACGGATCACACCTCCCGAAACATTGACAGGTGTCCACATTGACAGCCCCATGCCAAGACGGCTGTGTGCTTGCAGTCACACGTCACAGGTGAGAGGTTACATTGCACGTGCCAGGTGGCAGACGTACATAGTGGGAGCTGGCATGTGTGTGCATGTGTCTCCTGTTCAGGATCCACCAGATGGGCGCTGACTCTGTACTGACCATTGGACACAGCATGTTCCGTGGAAGGCTTGTGTGTGTGGGATGGTGGCACTGGATGTGCCTCCGTTGGGTGGGGGGCCATGCACAGGGCGGGTACGTCGATGATTGCGCATTGTTGGTCACGGTGGGTGCACCAACTGAAGATGTGTTGCCCTGTGTTCAATTCCTATGTCCGCATGATGATGGACTGTAGATGTGGGCAGACTACACATTGGTCGATGTGCTGTCTATATGCAAGTGCCTTCACACCAGGCACAGCTGCCCCTGCACATGTGACCCCTGCTGGACTCGCTGCTGGGTCTGTGGAGCTGATGCACCTTCTGCGCGTGGGGCGGACAGCTCTCCTCACTTCCCTCATTGCGCATGTCATGACTTTGCCGCAGGTGACATGGATCATGGAGGGCCCACATGTACGCGTGGGTAGGCTACACATGATTGTACACTGGTCGCCACCCCCAGTCAGTGTTTCGAATGGGAAGGTTGTCGTGCTGGTGGTATGTTCGATGTGGCGGATGGGCGGGCCTAGGTGCGGGCTTACATTCCGGACATGGGGGGTAGTTGGATTGGCGACTAGTTGCAGTACACACGGGACACGTCTCTTCCTTTCCACATCTGGGTCATCCCTTGTACTTACTGACAGTGATACAGTCATCTTCGCCCCAGCCCTCATGTCCTCCCCTCGCTCCCCCAATATGCATGCTCACCTGCGAGGCTAGCGCCTGCACAGGCAGCCCCAAGCTCGCACCAGAGAGGGCAAGGAGTGTATGTGTGGGTCCAGTTGCACGAGTGGGCTGTCTCAGGGTATGATGTGTGGCGGGACGCCGTCCACCTGCGTGGTGCCCCAAATGGAGACCCGGCCTGCATGGACTATGCATCACAGTCTTCGCCTTCCGGATCCGCCACCTGCGACACCCAGTGGCTGTGGCTGCCCTTGCGGCCAGGCCGCGTCCGTCTGCGGCTGATGGCCCACACATTCACTCTTTGGCCTCTCTGGGGAGGGCTCGGGGGTGGTGGCGCACGCGCTTGCACTTAGTCGCAATGGCATGTGGCGTGGTTGGTATGATGGGCAATGGATGGGATGGTGCGAGCCACCTCCCGTGACGTCAGTGCTGCTCGTGCTGTGGTGCGTCCCCCTACACTTCCATTTGACTTGTGCCATGCTAGACGTTGAGGTTCTATTGCCTGCGTGATATGACCAGGAGGAGCGCGAGGAGACCTCTCACACACCATGCTCCACTGCCATCCCGTGCCCTGTATCGCCTGTGCGGATTGACTATGTTGGGGTTACACCTGGTCGACTGGGGCTGTGTGTGCCTTGTCAAGGGGCATGGCGGGCGCACAACAGGATCCAGCTTGTCCACAGAGGGTGGGCTGAGGTGCGCCTGGTACCGCTTTGTACGTGTGCCCGGCTGCTGTGCACACACGTGTTCACTCCCCCAGACAGGTGTCCTCTCACGATGCCCAGGGAAGCGGTGGTGTACTGTTCATGACCCCTCCCAACACGGCGTGCTCCAACTTGGCATGTGCGCATCTACCCGTCGCACCCACCCACCTGAGCACTGCGTCCATACGACTTCACACGACACATGTGTGTCTTCCACAGTAGTGCTACTCATTTGCGTTGACATCCAATACCAGTGGACTACATGGTCATGTCACGACTGCCGTGTACTTCACATACTCTCATCCTCTCTCATTCGTACTTGTGAAATGAGTCAGCGGAGACAGTTTTGGTTTCAAACATTATATTGAGTCTTCTGTCCTCTGTGATGCAGTATAGTGGACACTACTGGCAGCGGAATACATGTTGAGGATATACTGAGCATGATTGCAAATGGGATAGGTGTGGGGTTACATGTGATTGGCTGTTGCATGTGGGATGTGGGCTTCAGAGTGACATCTGCTTGGCCAAGGCTGTGCTAATGTACATTTACGTATAGCTGCGGAGCTGCGGACTTTGACACAGACGGTATACATGTAGCCTACCAGACCGCTTGGCATCATGGGCACAGTCCATCTCAGTTCCATGTGACAGGTTTGCTGCGGTTGTTCCTCATGCACGCGTGCATGTGAGATGACATCAGGGCATGTGCTTGCGTGCATGCAGCGGCGTGCCACTTGTTGTTGCACTGTGGTGGTTACTGGACATGTCACAGTCACTGGGGTCGTGTTGTTGTTGTATGCACTTGTCGTCCATGCAAAGGTCCTGGTATGGGATTCCCGGGGCGGGGGTGGGAGGGGTGCAGCACCCACAGACTCCAGGCGACCTATTCATGTCCACTGAGCGGTGTGTGTGTCCATGGGCGCTGGATCCATGTCGTGTCCTGGTTGTTCGTGCAGTTCCGTCCATGTGGGTGCGATACACAGAGCCCATGCCACTGCCTCCCACGATGCATGCGGTGTTCCTGGATGTGATGGGGAACAGTGTGCATGTCCCGGTCATATCCGATGTCATGGCGATGTCGTTGATGGTGTGGTTACAGTTGCCGGTCGTTTGGTATGGCTGTTGTGGTGGTGACTGGCCAGTCCGTGCGGAAGCTAAGCATGGGTGCGGGGTTGGACATCATAGGTCACTCGGGGAACCTGCGTTGTGGTCCGACGAATTGACAGGTTGTCAGGTATGCGATGCCGTCCAGCAGGGCTTCCATGTCATTGGTGGTGTACATGTTTGCCAGCCAATGTAGCGGATGGTGGCTGTCAAGGTGTTGTTCGTAAGTTGTCCCTTGGAGGACCATGATGGGGCATGCTGGGTGACATTCGATGTAGCTGTTCTCGATGATCCGTCGTGTGGAGGCACAGTGGTCCCATTTCAGTGCGGGTGCGATGTTGGCCACATACGCCATGCCCCCATAGGCAGAGCAGGCCCTGTCGTGTGCGTCCAGAGGGAGGAGTAGTGGTAGCAGGTCCGCCTTCAGACATGCCGGGTTGGAGAGGCATATCTCGACGGGATGCTGGTAGGGACACCTCCGACAGTAGAAGACGGGCATGACGCAGCTGAACAATGTGATGCGGTAAGTCAGTCGGTAACTTACGTTCAGCAGGGACAGGAGATCGCATCCCAATGTATGGAACAGGTTGGTTTTGTACAGCTTGAGCTGTTCGGCGTAGTTGGGTAGGTGTGTTGCGGTTGCCATTTCGCAGCGGTTCGTTGAGGTGGCGTGCTCCGGCTGTGTGTGCAGTCTGCAATGTGCACGCTCCGAGGTTGCTGTGAGCTCTGTGTAGTCGTAGGGAGACAGGACTTGTGTTCTGTTTGCTTGTTTGGAGGACACGGGCCCTCTTCCCACATGCTTCTCAGACAGTTCAAGGTCAGTGATGTGTGACTCCTTCCAATTAACTTGCATGTGGCCGACATGGGGAGTGTTTTCTTCTTTCTTCCCCGTCCGTTGTGTGCTTCTGTGATATGCGCTATCTGCCCTGTGGTCGGTCTCCTCGGCATGCCTGTGTTGGTCTATTCTTGGACAATGGCTGTATTCACCGGCTTCTGTCGTAGGGGCTGTGGTTTCGGAGTTGGAATGGAAGGTAATTCAGTGCTGTCTGCTCTCCCTTGTGTGGGCGGCAGGCTGCCTTTCCGCTCTGCGTTGGGCCTTGTGTGTGAATGTTATTCTTGGGCCACCTGTTGTCGGTCCCCGGGCTCTTTGGTGTTCCGTTTTATATGTCTTGTTCATATGTGCAGGGTGGTATGGGTGTTTCAGTGTGGTACTGGCGTTCCTCTTCCCGAAGGGGCCCTGCTTCTCCTAGTTGGTGTTGCCGCCGCTGTGTGCTACGCCATGTTTGTTACACTGGGGTGTGTCCTGCTGTTGCGTGACTTCACTGACATGTGTGCGTCGGTTGTGTGGCGTTGGGTGTTGTCCGTGAATTGGGCGTTGGGGACATGTCTGTGGCAGGCCTGTCACGTGTCATGTGCGTTCGGGGTGGGGCTGATGTGTGTGCTGCTTGGTTGTGTCCCTGTGTCTGTGTGCGACGCATGCATGGCGCTGCGGTTGGCCTCTGCGTTGTGCGCATGTGTGGCGGCGTCATCGGCGCTTTGGGGCCGTGACGGGGTGGTTGGTTCCTAGTCCCAGGTGGTGTGTACACATGTGTTCCGCGATGTTACGATTTGGCCTGTGTGTCATATGTGGATGCAATGGTGGATGTGTAGTGTACACGCGCTGGTGGGGGTTGTCCGCTTTTTCCGCCTCTTGCACTGTGTGCGCTGTTTGCGTGCACTTGTTGTGTGTGTGCCTACCTGCGTCTCCGTGGTACGTTGCGTCCTTGGTGGTGCATCAGCAGAAGCATGGGGAGGGCCTGCAGTGCTGGATTCATGCTCGGGGAGCCGCTTCTTCGTTGTCCGTGCTCGGCATCCGTGTTACCGCTTCGGTTTGTCGTACGGTATCTCTTGGCCATGGGAGCCGTTTGTTTGCGGCATCGTAATTTATGCGCCGGGCGGGACGTGTTTCGTCGGACGGTGTGTGTCAGTTGAGCTGCGCCGCTACGTGTACGGGCGCACTTTGATGGCGGACGGTGTTGCTGGCTTGCCGGCGGTGTTTGGCCTACTTTTCGCATCGTAATTGGACGGGCGTGTGGACTGCTGCGTGCCGGCGGTAACTGGTGCTTTTTGCATCCGCCAGCACGGCGGTGGTGCTTCCGCCCGCCATCGTAATGTGCCCCTTAGAGCATACACTAGAATACCATTGTTGATACATCAACAGAGCTATTACAATTACCACAATCCTACCTTACCTCAAACACTGAAATGGCACTTCTTCGATATCCACAGAACTCTCCCAATGAACCTCAATCCTAACTTGCTCATAGACTAGAGTACAAGCTCTACGGCACACACAAAGGACTTACAATTAACCTTTACTCAGTATTAGTACACTAATACTGAGGTATCAGAAGAACACACTCCAAAGCTCAGCACAAAAACCCAATGCAGTACTTTACAATAATTCTTAATTGTCATGACTAGACATACAAATACTGCCAAAGTTATTTGATCCAACACTTGAAGACATCATTTACGCATTATATGATAGAATGAAACAGGTTCTTTATTGTGTAGCGTCTACATGGTCTGCAAAGGATTTTTGTGTCGTTCATGTCAAGTGTTCTTGGTGCCTTCTATTGTCTAATGCTGTCTACAGGCCTGCATCCTTATTTCAGTACTGAGAAATCCATACAGCTTGCATAAATCCCCTCTATTTACCCCTCACCATACCCTGATATACCACAACTGAAACATCCCAGAACTCTCACAACTCTCAATATTTTGTCTTGTGTCATGCACTATTATATAACTGTTCACACATTCACAGAGCCCTCATAATGCATCTCTTTTCTGACCTGTGACTCACACAGTTATCCTACTACTGAGACATTCCCAGAGCTATCACAATACAATTCATTCCTAACTTGTATCATACACTAGAATGCCAGTGTTGATACTTTCACAGAGCTATTACAATGCACCACAATCTAGACCTAGAGCATACACTAGAATACCAGTGTTGATACATCCAAAGAGCTATTACAATGCACCATAATCTAGATTTAGAGCATACACTAGCATACCAGTGTTGAAGCATCCACAGAGCTATTGCAATGCACCACAATCTAGACTTAGAGCATACACTAGAATACCAGGGTTGATACATCCCCAGAGCTATTACAATGCACCACAGTCTAGACTTAGAGCATACACCAGAATATCAGTGTTGATACATCCACAGAGCTATTACAATGCACATCAATCTAGACATAGAGCATACAGTAGAATACCAGTGATGATACATCCACAGAGCTATTACAATGCATCGCAACCCAGACTTAGAGCATACACCAGAATACTATTGTTGATACATCCACAGAGCTATTACAATGCACCACAATCTAGACTTAGAGCATACACTAGAATACTAGTGTTGATACATCCACAGAGCTATTACAATTACCACAATCTAGACTTAGAGCATACACTAGAATATCAGTGTTGATACACCCACAGAGCTATTACAATGACAATACAGACAATGCAGACTTAGAGCATGCACTAGAATACCAGTGTTGATACATCCACAGAGCTATTACAATTACCATTATCTAGACTTAGAGCATACACTAGAATATCAGTGTTGATGCATCCACAGAGCTGTTACAATGCACCACAGTCTAGACTTAGAGCATACACCAGAATATCAGTGTTGATACATCCACAGAGCTATTACAATGCACCACAATCTAGACCTAGAGCATACAGTAGAATACCAGTGATGATACATCCACAGAGCTATTACAATGCATCGCAACCCAGACTTAGAGCATACACCAGAATACTATTGTTGATACATCCACAGAGCTATTACAATGCACCACAATCTAGACTTAGAGCATACACTAGAATACTAGTGTTGATACATCCACAGAGCTATTACAATTACCACAATCTAGACTTAGAGCATACACTAGAATACTAGTGTTGATACATCCACAGAGCTATTACAATGACCACAATCTAGACTTAGAGCATACACTAGAATATCAGTGTTGATACACCCACAGAGCTATTACAATGACAATACAGACAATGCAGACTTAGAGCATGCACTAGAATACCAGTGTTGATACATCCACAGAGCTATTACAATTACCATTATCTAGACTTAGAGCATACACTAGAATATCAGTGTTGATACACCCACAGAGCTATTACAATGACAATACAGACAATGCAGACTTAGAGCATGCACTAGAATACCAGTGTTGATACATCCACAGAGCTATTACAATTACCATTATCTAGACTTAGAGCATACACTAGAATATCAGTGTTGATACACCCACAGAGCTATTACAATGGCAATAGAGACAATACAGGCTTAGAGCATGCACTAGAATACCAGTCTTGATACATCCACAGAGCTATTACAATGCACCACAATCTAGACTTAGTGCATACACTAGAATACCAGTGTGGATACATCCACAGAGCTATTACAATGCACCGCAATCTAGATTTAGAGCATACACTAGAATATCAGTGTTGATACATCCACAGGGCTATTACAATGCACCGCAATACAGACTTAGAGCATACAGCAGAATACCAGTGTTGATACATCCACAGAGCCATTACAATGACAATACAGACAATACAGACTTAGAGCATACAGTAGAATACCAGTGATGATACATCCACAGAGCTATTACAATGCATCGCAACCCAGACTTAGAGCATACACCAGAATACTATTGTTGATACATCCACAGAGCTATTACAATGTACCAAAGCATACACTAGAATACTAGTGTTGATACATCCACAGAGCTATTACAATTACCACAATTTAAACTTAAAACATACACGAGAATACCAGTGTTGTTACATCCATAGAGCTAATACAATGCACCACAATCTAGACTTAGAGCATACACTAGAATATCAGTGTTGATACACCCACAGAGCTATTACAATGACAATACAGACAATACAGACTTAGAGCATGCACTAGAATACTAGTGTTGATACATCCACAGAGCTATTACAATTACCATTATCTAGACCTAGAGCATACACTAGAATATCAGTGTTGATACACCCACAGAGCTATTACAATGACAATACAGGCTTAGAGCAGGCACTAGAATACCAGTGTTGATACATCCACAGAGCTATTACAATGCACCACAATCTAGACTTAGAGCATACACTAGAATACCAGTGTGGATACATCCACAGAGCTATTACAATGCACCGCAATCTAGATTTAGAGCATATACTAGAATATCAGTGTTGATACATCCACAGGGCTATTACAATGCACCGCAATACAGACTTATAGCATACAGCAGAATACCAGTGTTGATACATCCACAGAGCCATTACAATGACAATACAGACAATACAGACTTAGAGCATGCACTAGAATACCATTGTTGATACATCCACAGAGCTTTTACAATGCACCACAATAACGACGTAGAGCATACTCTAGAATATCAGTGTTGATACATCCACAGAGCAATTAGAATGCACCACAATCTAGAATTAGAGCATACACTAGAATATCAGTGTTGATACATTCACAGAGCTATTACAATGCACCACAATCTAGACATAGAGCATTCACCAGAATACAAGTGTGGATACATCCACAGAGCTATTACAATTACCACAATCTAGACTTAAAGCATATACTAGAATACCAGTGTTGATACACCCACAGAGCTATTACAATGGCAATAGAGACAATACAGGCTTAGAGCATGCACTAGAATACCAGTCTTGATACATCCACAGAGCTATTACAATGCACCACAATCTAGATTTAGAGCATACACTAGAATATTAGTGTTGATACATCCACAGAGCTATTACAATGCACCACAATCTAGACTTAGAGCATACAGTAGAATACCAGTGATGATACATCCACAGAGCTATTACAATGCATCGCAACCCAGACTTAGAGCATACACCAGAATACTATTGTTGATACATCCACAGAGCTATTACAATGTACCAAAGCATACACTAGAATACTAGTGTTGATACATCCACAGAGCTATTACAATGACCACAATTTAAACTTAAAACATACACGAGAATACCAGTGTTGTTACATCCATAGAGCTATTACAATGCACCACAATCTAGACTTAGAGCATACACTAGAATATCAGTGTTGATACACCCACAGAGCTATTACAATGACAATACAGACAATACAGACTTAGAGCATGCACTAGAATACTAGTGTTGATACATCCACAGAGCTATTACAATTACCATTATCTAGACCTAGAGCATACACTAGAATATCAGTGTTGATACACCCACAGAGCTATTACAATGACAATACATGCTTAGAGCAGGCACTAGAATAACAGTGTTGATACATCCACAGAGCTATTACAATCCACCACAATCTAGACTTAGAGCATACACTAGAATACCAGTGTGGATACATCCACAGAGCTATTACAATGCACCGCAATCTAGATTTAGAGCATACACTAGAATATCATTGTTGATACATCCACAGGGCTATTACACTGCACCGCAATACAGACTTATAGCATACAGCAGAATACCAGTGTTGATACATCCACAGAGCCATTACAATGACAATACAGACAATACAGACTTAGAGCATGCACTAGAATACCAGTGTTGATACATCCACAGAGCTTTTACAATGCACCACAATAACGACGTAGAGCATACTCTAGAATATCAGTGTTGATACATCCACAGAGCAATTAGAATGCACCACAATCTAGACTTAGAGCATACACTAGAATATCAGTGTTGATACATTCACAGAGCTATTACAATGCACCACAATCTAGACATAGAGCATTCACTAGAATACAAGTGAGGATACATCCACAGAGCTATTAAAATTACCACAATCTAGACTTAAAGCATATACTAGAATACCAGTGTTGATACATCCACAAAGGTATCACAATGCACCAAAATCCTGATGTACATCCTACACTAGAATACCAATGTTGATACATCCACAGAGCTACTACAATGCATCGCAATCTAGACTTAGGGAATACACTAGAATACCAGTGTTGATATATCCACAGAGCTATTACAATGCATTGCAATCCAGACTTAGAGCATTCACCAGAATACTATTGTTGATAAATCCACAGAGCTATTACAATGCAGTAAAATTCTGACTCACATCATAAACTAGAATGTCCTTGTTGATACATCCATAGAGCTATTACAATGCACCACACTCAGACATAGAGCATAGACTAGAATACATTGTTGATACATCCACAGAGCTATTACAATGCACCACAATCCAGACTTAGAGCATACACTAGAATACCATTGTTGATACATCAACAGAGCTATTACAATTACCACAATCCTACCTTACCTCAAACACTGAAATGGCACTTCTTCGATATCCACAGAACTCTCCCAATGAACCTCAATCCTGACTTGCTCATAGACTAGAGTACAAGCTCTACGGTACACACAAAGGACTTATAATGAACCTTTACTGGACTTGTGTCATGTTCTAGTACACTAATACTGAGGTATCAGAAGAACTCCCTCCAAAAATCAGCACAAAAAACCCAATGCAGTACTTTACAATAATTTTTTATTGTCATGACTAGACATACAAATACTGCCAAAGTTATTTGATCCAACACTTGAGACATCATTTACGCATTATATGATAGAATGAAACAGGTTCTTTATTGTGTAGCGTCTACATGGTCTGCAAAGGATTTTTATGTCTTTCATGTCAAGTGTTCTTGGTGCCTTCTATTGTCTAATGCTGCTAGGGATTCAGCAGATTTTACACCTGTCATACAACTGAACTTACCAAGCACTGTGGCATCCAAGAGTTCATGAAAACACATTTGTACCCAGTACTGAGTCATTCATGGATCTTTCATCATGTAGGCCTGCTCTGATGCACACTGCACATTGGTATTGCAGTACTGAGACACCCGCAAGGCTCTTACAATATGCTTCTATCCCTCCATCGTGAGCATCTAGATATACGCAGAGTCCAAACAATAGATCCCATCCCAGATGTGCCGTCTCCATTGGTATATCAGCATTGAAACATACACAGAGCTCTCTCAAAGCTCCCCTCTTAACACTTGCAATCAGTGGAAAAGCGGGGTCCACAGGGCTCAAATGCAAACAAGGAAATTTGGTCCTCCAGTCCATGGTTTGGTAGTAAGGCAGCCTTTATGTGGGGTGCAGTGGTTCCTTCAAACTCCTAGCCCTGGTGCCTCTGCACCTGTTGCTCTAGTGATGCCTATGACCTTTGATGGAGCAGGGGAAACAAAATATTTTTGTGTACCCCCTTGGAAGTTAATAAACCCATAACGATTAATGATACTAACTGTTTGAAAACGCATGAACTAATCAACAAATGCACCTTTTTATTAAACATTACACGTGGGCAACTTGCCGGTATTGCAAAACCTAATTTATTTACAAATGTGAAGCAAAATAATATTAGTATTGTGATTTGCGTTGTAAATAGAGTAAATTGCATGATTTTTGTTGCGTAATAAAATTGCACTGTGGCAAAGAATGCAGATGGTAAGTAAAATGGCTTTAAATGTCGCTTCTGCCAGGTAATACCTAACACGGGTCTTTAGAATGGCGGGTGGTAAACAGAAAGGCTTATTTTCTATGTTTTAATTTTCGTTGTGTTTGTTCTTATATTAGTTTCGTTCGGGCCTGCTAGGCCGTGCTTCAAAAATGGCCGCTGGAAAGGACGAGATCGTGTGCGCTGAATAAAATGGCCCCCGCGCAGGCTCAGTGTGAATGCTCCAGTCACGTGTATGCGGCCTGTGCCCGGAGTGAGAGATGTCAAGGCCAATCTGACCTATAACGAGGATCGTGCCAAGAGTTCAGCATATATGCCTGGGAACGGATGGGAAAATCGAGCGACAGGGGATGAACTAATATGTGACCATCGCAGTTTGTTGCAAAATGGATTAACAAATTGGACTACTTTTGGGCAACGTTGGTCATGAGACTTAATGTGTGCGTTATTGTCCCCAAACCAGTTCGAACAAGGAGGGCGATGAGGTGACCATCACCACCCCTCCAATGGACCAATTAGCGTGATTTCTGCACCTAAAGATTGCAACTTTAAGTGTAGCGAGTCAGAGAAGAGGGTATAAGAGAGTCTGCTCTTACGTTGTGAAAAAAGCTTCTGCGTAAAATCTTCTACTACAAAGCTGCTGCTTCTTCGATTCTTCTATCCTGATGCTGTGAGAGACTCTGTCATTTTGGACTTCGAACTTTGACTGGGGAAAGAACGAGACCGTTGCGGGAGTTGCCCGGGAGGAGATTGCGTCCGAGGAGGTTAGCGGGACAGTTAGTCAGCTTGGGAGTCTTATCCTGTGATCTGCGGTTAATTTTTCTTTCCTGGTGAACCATTCTTGTCATCGCCCTATGGCCAAGGGTAATGAGTATTTTCTATCTAAGTTTCTACATCTATTACTTAAATGCTTACTGATATAATAAATGTGTTTGCCTAATTACAAATTTTACTTATTTGCTCAAAGAATTTAGATAAATTTATATGCTAACTCAAAATGAGTCTGTGGTTCTTTAAATAAAATCATGATTTATAAAAGTCAAAGGTTTTAATTGTGATTGAGCTGGTCTTAATCACCATCAACTGATTCTACTAGTTGGTCCATCGACCGAATAGCGGAATACCTTGATGTTTAGAACCGACAGGATCCGAAGTTAATGTATATAATGTGTAGGTTATAATTCTGTCGTTTTAATAAGGTATCCCGTTCGTCCAGCAGCTCATTTTCCTTAGCGTTGAGTGAATGTATGTATGGGGTGTTATGGGCCCCACCGACTAAGGTTTTATTATGATTCAAGTTGAGTAAGTGTTTTTTTTGGATTTGTATCGTAAGGAAAAATTTATATTAGCCGCGCTGGATCAGATTTCTTGGTAGCAGAGTTATGGTTTCTATAGATTAGTTTGGTGATTATTGATTATTGATTTATTGATGTCTAACACTCTATGTTGAGTTTGTATTACGTTATGTGTAAGTCAGAATTTTGAAGCTTCCGGGAAGTAGGAAGTGGACACATGTGGCAAGAGAAGTCACACGGAATTGTGCATTGTCTGATTTCAAATTTGGTGATAACACAGGACTGTGTTATGTTAGGGAAATTTTACGCATGAATTGCATTTGAGTGAAATAGCAACAGGTTTTCTTGTGAAACTTTGGCCTTAATTCTCAGGAGCAGTGTAGTCTCCACATGTGTTTTATCCCCAGAGAAACGGGTTTACCTCTTGCTTGAGAGAAGGGTAAGGTAGAGAGAAGTGCTACACTTATCGAACGAAACAGTATTCTTGTAAGTTAGAATAAACTATCTCTTTTTGTTTAGAGAAACAGACAATGGAAATGTGTTTTATGTTGTAACTAATCGATTTAGTTGAAAAGAAAAGTTAAGAAAAGTGCCGATAATTTTTGTAAAGGAGGGGTCAGTAGAAACAGGAGTAGAGCTGACGTCAACAAAAACCGCGCTGGTATTGGCCAGTTGTGGAAGAACGAAGAGCTTCCTGATTGGTGCGTTAGTGTGAGACGCGCTGGGATAGGTTAGTGTGAGAGTGACGTAAAAGCTTTCTGATTGGTGCGTTGGTGTGAGACGCGCTGGGATAGGTCCGAATAGCCGAACAGTAGAAAGAACCGATTAGTGAAGGATTGTGTGAATTGCTTCGGCAAAACAACAGTGAAATGGCTTATTATAATGAATATGATAGAGAGAAACCGTCATGGTTTGCGAAGCTTAAAAATCTTTTTAAGAAAGACAAGAAGGTTGTGACTAGGGAAGGAGAAGTACTTCCTCCGCCGAAATCGCCAGCATCTTATATGATGATGAAATATGGCTATCATACCTGCATTTGGTTGGAAAATTGGGCGAAGTATACCAAAGATGATGGAGTGTTGGCATTTCCAGAAAATGGTTCGTTTAGCACAGCGGTACTTCGAAATTTGAGAGAAAAGATGATGAGACTTGAACCGAGACCTAGACCGACACAGTTCGAAGCCTTAGGTGAATGGGAAGATGAGATGTATGAAAGGGAAAGACACAGAGGTGCAAAGAATTATAGCTTAATTCATGGAAGAGTATGGGGTGTGAATCATGAAGACAGGATGAGACGATGGCGGTATGCTAACATGACGGATGGCATGTTTCCTGTCAGAACAGTTGAAGAGTTTACAGGGAAAAAGTGTACGGAGAAAAAGAAGCATGCAGTAACAGAGAGATATGGGTATGGAGTTAGTGACACAGAGGATGAGTTGCTGGAGGACATTTTAAATAAAAGACCTCCTCCATATCAACAGGATTCTGTGGTGGTGACACCAAATGCACCGTCAATGGAAACTGTAATAAACCAAAGCCCCGAACGATTGTCTGAGATAAATAATCCATTAAATAAACTAGAAGCACCACAGACTGTGAAAAATGATAATGGTAATACAGCTGAATTAGCCAGAACCACAAGAGAATTGACTGAAAAGATAAGAGACCTGACAAAGAATATGGAAGCTGTGACTGTGCCAGAAACTATAGGGCCAGTAATCCCAGTATTTGAAAATCAAACGATAGATGAACACTCCGTAACAATTCCATTAAATTCCAGTATGCAAAAAGTAAGAGAAGGAATAATTCCAGAAAATAGAGAGAAAGAAGATTCTGTTGGTCCATTTAGGTCAAGTCCACCTGTAAATTTGACAATTGATGAGAGTCCGATAAATAGGATTCCTATGGGAACTGAGTCAGGAATTGAAACTCCGGAGAGAAGTGTAAATTGGGCAGAAGTAAATAAAACCCCTGTGGGTCCGACTGCAGAGGAATTAAATGATTGGGTGAGGAGCTTGCAGAAAAAGGATGCTGAACCACAACCTTTGGATGTGGTCAGATTAAAGATAGATATGGAGGAATTGATTCTAGGGACTATTGGTACCGATCGATTGAAGTCATATCAAGATGATGAATTAATGTTTATTTGTAAAAGCATCACTTGGAGAGCTAGGAACTTACATGAAAAATTGGAAGAAACAGCGAACGAACTAGGAGTAGAGTTTGCAAAAATCAGGGGATTGCAGAAACCGTACAGGGTAGATTTTAGTGAAAAGGACATAGAAAATCTGAACACTTCAGGACGACTAACACAGATAAAAGAACTGATTGTGTTACTGAGAAAATGGGGAGATGTAGACAAGTGGAGAAGTAGGTGGATAAGGAGAAAGGAGGGAACAACTGATAAAGCATCATTGGCTTTTCCAGTAAAAGAGAAAGAACCAACAGTAATAGAATGTCCAATGAGAGAAACTCCAGGAGGAAGTTATGTGCATGTCCCATGGTCCAGACAAGATATATTGTCATTTACAAATGATTTTCCAAGATTGAGTTAGAAACCTGTAGAATGGTATAGACAAGTAGAAAGGTTTGTAAAAGTTTCAAAGGTATTGTGGGAAGATTTGGATGGATTGTTTGAGATTGTTGTTCCTGCAGATTTATGGACAGAATGTAAAATTACAATTGATTGGCCGAAGGAAGAATATCCTAGAGATGCAAAAACAGGAGCCCCAGGTTCAGAAGTAATGAGAAAATATGAACAGGCAATCACATTTCTGAAAAATAAGATTCCACCAAAAGAAACGGACTGGGTAAAGATTGATAGAACAACTCAAGAGAGTAAGGAGTCTGTACATGCCTACTATGAGAGGTTGATTTTGGTTTTCAAGCAGTATAGTGGTTATGAGAATTTGAGTGAAAAGGACATGAGTCATTTTGTGTATAGATTTGTGTATGGATTGAGACCTGAGATAAGTGAGATGATTAAGCAGCATATGTTATGTTGGCAGAATAGCACAGTAGATGAGGTATTACGGTATGCAAAATATTGCAGTGACGATATTGAGTGTAGACAGCGTAAACTCAAGGAAAAGGCAATGTGGGCACAAGTAAAGGTTGCAGAAAAACAAGAAGCTCAGATGAATAATCAGTCTAATGATGCAGGACAGACCAAGTCCAAACCGAATATTGGTAAGGAAAAGGTCAGATGAGTATAGAAGAAGCAAAAAAGAAATGGCCATGTCATAATTGCGGAAAATTAGGGCACTGGAGAAACGAGTGTAAATTACCTCCAAGAGTTAATACCGAAAATCAACCATTAAATCCACAGCTGCAGAATGAGGTGAGTTACCAACAGCCGCAACAGCCACAGGTAGTTACTCAACAGTGTCAGGTGCCGCAACCACCTCTTCCAAAGAGTGTAAATCCTCAAAGATACAGTACAGAGGCAGGATTCTACGGAGGAGAGCAGGTAACAAAATTGCCGCGCCCAGCTGCAGTTTCGCAGTATTGGTTACGGCAGGATGGAGATGAATCGGATGAAAGCTTATGATGGTGCCTAGGAGAGGAAGAGGAGTGCGTGCTTGACGCAACTCTAGAGGTAGATCAGTCAGGTCCATTTGTGGATGGAAAGGTGAATGGTGTAAATGTTACATTTCTTGTGGACACTGGTGCTACCCGTTCTACTGTTAGATCAGTGGAAATTCCAAACCTTCCTCTCTCAGGAGAATACATCCAAGTTGTAGGTGTTTCAAACAGGCAAATTAAAACCCCTCTTACAAAACCAATAGAGGTGGAAATTGGACCATTCAAAGAGATGCATCGCTTTGTGGTGTGTGATTGTAGTCCTGTAAATTTATTAGGACGCGATCTGCTTTGCAAAATGAATTGTACCATCTACTGTACTCCAGATGGTATTACTTTCCAGACACCAGATGATGATGTTCTGTATAAAATGACAATGGCAGAACTAGAACCAGAAATGAATGATATGTTTCCTGTGTTTGATGCGGAGAAAATCCCTATTGAATTGAAAGGAATAGTCAGGTCTGATGTGTGGGATTTCACAGGCGAAGATATTGGACTAATGAGAGAAGTTGATCCTGTAAAAATTACTGTAAAAGAAGGAACGAATTACCCAAATACCCCGCAGTACAAATTAACGCCAGAAATTATTGAAGGAATAACACCTGTAATTAATAAGATGATTGAACAAGGAATTTTGAGAGAAATAATGAGCAGCCCATGTAATTCTCCGATTATGGGATTGAAAAAGCCAAATGGAACATATAGAATAGTACAAGATTTGAGAAAGGTGAACAAAATTGTTATTCCTTGCTGCCCAATTGTGCCAAACCCTGCTGTAATACTGTATCAAATCCCTCATGATGCAGAATGGTACACAGTTATTGATTTGTGCCATGCATTCTTTTCTATTCCATTGCACCCTGACAGCCAGCCATTATTTGCATTTCGGTTTGGAGAGCGTATTTTGGCATGGTGCCGAATTCCTCAAGGGTATACTGAAAGTCCTTCAATTTTTAATCAGATTCTAAAGAAATCCTTAGAAGATTTGAAAATGCACGAAAAATCTGTGATGGTCCAATATATTGATGACCTATTAGTTGCATCAAAGACCAGAGAAGCATGTATTACGGACACCATTGCCTTACTGAATCATTTGGCAGGAGGAGGACACAAGGTGCCCCCATCAAAACTGCAATTCTGTCAACAGGAAGTACAGTACTTAGGTCATAAGATTGAGAAAGGGATGCGAAAAGTGACAACAGAAAGGATAAGGATTATTAAAGGAATGAGAGCCCCAATGACACAAAGAGAGGTGAGAATGTTCCTTGGAATGGTTGGTTATTGCCGACAGTGGATAAGTGGATTTTCATTAATTGCAAAACCTTTACAGCGATTGACAAAAAGGGATGTCAAAGATCCGATTGCATTGGATGAGGAGGAAATGAAGGCTTTCGAGGAACTGAGAACAAGCTTGTGTGAGGCACCAGCATTGGGAATGCCTAATTATGAGAAAGAATTTGAGCTGTATTGTAGTGAGAGAGTGCACTTTCAGTATTAGTGCAAAGGCATGGAAGAATGAAATGACCAATAGCTTATTTTTCAGCTGTTCTAGATCCGGTAGCAAAAGCATTGCCTGGATGTCTGAAAGCAGTAGCTGCTACTTGTGTGAGGCTGGAACAAAGTGAAGGCATTGTGATGGGATATCCTTTGAGAGTATATGTCCCACATTCAGTTGAAATCCTTCTGACCCAAACAAAAACCCAATTCATGACACATAGTCGGCTGACTAGGTATGAAAAGGTGATCTTGGGTGCAGACAATGTAACCATTGTAAGATGCACGAGTGTGAATCCTTCCACTTCACTGCCAGATGCAGTAAATGCAGAAGTCAAAGATGATGTTGATCATAACTGTTTGGATGTGCTTGAATTTTGCACAAAGCCTCGCCCTGATATCAGGGATGAACCTCTAAAAGAGTCAGATTATGTGATGTTTGTGGACGGGTCATGCCTGAGGACAAATGAAGGAGTTTTAAGTGCTGCGTATGCTGTATGTACGGTGGCAACCATAATGGAAGCATCCTGTTTGAGAGGAATACGTTCAGCCCAAGTTGCTGAGCTGATTGCTCTGATTCAAGCGTGCATACTGGGAAGGAATTTCCGAATTACTGTGATCACGGATAGCCAATATGGCTTCGGAGTGGTCCATGATTTCGGACAGATCTGGTCCCAGAGGGGATTTCTGACTTCTTCAGGGTCTCCTATTAGGAATGGTGAGTTTGTGAAGAAGTTGCTTGAGGCGATACAGCTGCCTAAACAGATTGCGGTGGTAAAATGCACTGCTCACAAAAACGGATCTGATTACATTGCAGTGGGTAACAATTTTGCTGATGAATTAGCTCAATATTGTGCCAGAAATATGACCTCAATGAATCGGAGAAGGGAAAAAGAAAATGCTCCATGTCCCTTGCTGTTTACTAACCCAGTTGAAACATGGGAAGAGGTAAAACAATTGCAGGAAGAGGCAAATGATGAGGAGAAAGACGTTTGGATAAAATCAGGTTGCAGACGGAGGGAGGAAGATGAAGTTTGGGTTTACAGGGATGAAAGACCAGTTATGCCTGATAGCATGATCTCTAACATGGCACGGATGTACCATGAGCAGGCACACATAGGTAGGGATGCCATGATCAGACTTTTCAAACAGACCTGGTACAACCCAAAGTTTAGAGCCATAGCTGAAAGCCTTTGCCAAAGATGCCTTATATGCCAACAGATAAATCCTGGAAGGAAGACAATAGTGAGTTTGGGAACAATAGGACGTGAAGGAGGTCCTTTTATCAGAATGCAATTGGATTTTATTCAAATGTCCCCAAGTAACAGATTGAGGTATGTCCTGGTGGTCGTCTGTTTGTTTTCTCGTTGGGTGGAGGCCTATCCGACAAGAAGGAATGATGGAGTTACTGTAGCTAAGCTCCTACTGAGAGAATTCATTCCTAGATATGGCTTTCCAGTAATGATAGAAACAGATAGAGGAACACATTTCCAGAATGAAGTTATCCAACTAATATGTGAAGCACTAGACATTCAACAAAAGCTGCATTGTGCCTACAGACCAGAGGCTTCTGGAGTGGTAGAGCAAGTAAATGGCACCATAAAGAATAGGTTTGGGAAAATGTGTCAAGCCACAGGACTCAAATGGCCCGATGCCTTACCACTGGTGCTGATGAGTATAAGAAGCGTACCTGACAGAAAAACAGGTCTGAGTCCTCATGAGATTATAATGGGACGAGCAATGAGACAAGCATACGTACCTGTCAACAAACTGCTGACTATAACTGATGATCTCATACTGGACTATTGCAAAGGATTGGCTGATGTGGTGCATTCTGTGTTTCATCAGGTTGGGCCGGATGCGACCACTCTTGAGAGAAAACCAGCTCATGATCTGAGTCCAGGAGATTGGATCCGCATAAAAGTCCACAGAAGAAGAAATTGCTTAGTTCCACGCTGGGACAAGCCACGTCAAGTCATTCTGGTGACAACGACTGCAGTAAAGTGTGCAGGTGTGAAAATTGGATTCATGCCAGCCATACTATCCGAGTTCCAGATCCTGAAGCTCGACCTGTAAGTCGACATCTGGAAATATCAGATACCAGCTCAGCATCTGAAGCAGAGACTGAAACAATCAGAGTTCCAGATCCTGAAGCTCAACCTGTAAGTCGACATCTGGAAAAATCAGGTACCAGTTCGACATCTGAAGAAGAAACTGAAACAATCAGAGTTCCAGATCCTGAAGCTCGACCTGTAAGTCGACATCTGGAAATATCAGATACCAGTTCGGCATCTGAAGCAGACCAACCTGAATCCAGTGAAAGGCAAAAGAAAGAATCCGAAAACAAAAGAATTGATATTGAAACAGGAGAAACTGAGGCAATAGACAGTGACAGTGAACAGCCAAGTACAAGCTTTGGGGAAATTCCTCCGGAAATTGTAGAGGTAACTCAAGGAGATTCAGATTCAGATAGAGAGATTGGGGAAATTGCGGAAGAAACACGAGGAGGATTAGACTCAAAATTACAAGCAGAAGAAACACAGGGAGATTCAGATTCAGATAGAGAGATTGGGGAAATTGTGGAAGAAACACGAGGAGGATTAGACTCAGAATTTCAAGCAGAAGAAACACAAGGAGATTCAGATTCAGACAAAGAGACTGAGATCATAAAGTTCAAAGTTAGAGGAAGTGAAGTGAGATCTGAGACAGAATCTGAAGAAAGTCAAGAAGAAAGAAAGCAAAGAATAGGACCAAGAAAGAGAACTTGGAGAACGGAATGAGGAGAAAAAGAAAGTGAACTGAAAAGGCCAAGAAAAGGAGACAATTGGCCCAACGAAATTAAAAGACTGAGATATAAACTAATAAATTTGAACAAAGACAATGCAGAACAAGTAAATGAAATAACAAGTCAGAAAAGACAAAGAAAAACAAGTGAAAGATAGTTACAAAGACCAAAAAGAGTAAAAAGACCTAACTTGAAGTACAAGTCACCTGAATGGGTATATATAGCACTATCTGACATTAAAGAAGTGGATAGCAGTCACGAGAACCCAGACAAAGACTGTGAACAAGTGGATGAGAGTGAACTGCGCAAATCTTGAAAGGCAAAGAAAAAAAACCGGACTAGACACACACACTGATAAAGTCAAAGAAAATTTCTGAAAGACCGAAAGGTGCGCCAAAAGCAGTTGATCCTAGTCAATACTAAGTCATTTGAGGTGTGGAAACACATTTTCTGTACATATATTTAGATAATATTTCAACATGGTAGACACTGAGAATAGAAGAGTTAAATGTGAGTTTTTCCGTAGATGGTGTAGGATGTGTTTCTATTGCACAGGTTTACTAATGCTTATTTGGTTCATTTTAGCAATAATAATTCCACTTAGATTAGTTGAAGAAAATACATCTGCATTCATGAATGACACGAATAGTGACAAGAAATCTAACACAAAGAACACTGCAACACTGATAGATAGTACTGAAATTCATAGGGATAAGTCAATAACTGATTTCTCCAAGAATGTCTTCACCAAACTTTTATATGAATATGTAGAGACAATGGATGTTAGAGATTGTTATGTCTGTATGCAGTTACCTGCGTCTGTAACAGAAGGTGTGACGTATCATCACCTTCCTTTGACGTATGGAATAACTTGTAGTGTTTTGGCTAGTTTATTTTATAAAACAGGTAAATTAGAATATTACTATACTGACACAGATGCTATTTTTGCTAAAGTTCCCGTAGTCCATGAGCTAAATAAGGTGAAAGTTGCAAAGATTTTTGGAGAATTTTTCTTAGAAACGAAGGAAGTAACATTAGATTATGCATTTAGACATAACCTTACTTGTAGATTAAGAAAGGAAGAAAAGGTTTTTCCAGACATGGTAGAAGACAGAAGGGTTAAGTTTCAAAGAAAAGCAATGGGAGAAAAGACAAAAACCCCACCTTGGGCGTTTGAAGAGGGAAGTTATGACAAGAGCGAAACAAATGCAGCCATGGTTTTAGATTGGCCTAAACAGGGAAAATTGTGTATTAGTAGAGATAACACTATGTATGATAACTATTTCATGGGTTCTAGTGAGTGCCGAGATACATACAAAATTTTAGGGGGATGGGGATTCAAAGGAGGAAAAGATCCAGTATTCCCAGGGATCTATTATATTTGTGGAAATAGAGCCTATTATAGGTTGCCGGACCATTGGTGCGGAACATGCTATCTAGGCCTGGTCTTTCCAAAGATTTTTCATGTGGAAAGAGGAACAAAAGGAATTCACGAGATAGGTAAACCATTAACCCGTAAGAGAAGTGAAAGCTTCTCAGAGATAATAGGTGACATTTTTGGAGCATTGATACCAGCAGTGGGTATATCTTTGAATGCATACAAGATTCGGAAATTGTCTACAGTAGTAGATCGTTTATCAACGAATACTGCTGGAGGGTTCTTGATGGTAAATACCGAAATGGTTGCCATGAGAGCTATGGTAATGCAAAATCGACTTGCCCTTGACATTCTTTTGGCAAAAGAGGGTGGAGTCTGTGGAATGCTGAAGGTACAACATTGTTGCACTTACATTCCAGACAAAAGTCAGAATATACAGAAGTATATAAAGAACATTACTGATTTGCATAAAGAAATTGCCCCACTGGAGGTTGAAGGTGCTTGGGAGAAACTTGGTAAATGTTTTTCCTCAATAAGGAAATGGTTCACCGAAATAGGTAATTCTCTAATAGGGAAAATAGTGATTCCAGTAACCATAGTAGTAGTGATAATAATGATGCTGAGATTAGCATATGTGTGTATTAAAAGGAGAAAAAGACAAAACAGAGCAAAAAGAGAAAATGAGAAAAATAAGGAAAGAGAACGGGAGATGGGAGAGATTGAATTGGAAGAATTTAAAGAGAACATGTACAAAAGGTCTAAAAGACAAGATGAAAAGAACACAATTGTCTAAAATAACAAATGCAAGTGGACAAGAAACATTTTCTGATAAATTTTGTAGGGATAGGTTTTAGTGGTGATGTTAAAAATCACCAAAGGGGGGAATTGATGGAGCAGGGGAAACAAAATATTTTTGTGTACCCCCTTGGAAGTTAATGAACCCATAACGATTAATGATACTAACTGTTTGAAAACGCATGAACTAATCAACAAATGCACCTTTTTATTAAAAATTACACGTGGGCAACTTGCCGGTATTGCAAAACCTAATTTATTTACAAATGTGAAGCAAAATAATATTAGTATTGTGATTTGCGTAGTAAATAGAGTAAATTGCATGATTTTTGTTGCGTAATAAAATTGCACTGTGGCAAAGAATGCAGATGGTAAGTAAAATGGCTTTAAATGTCGCTTCTGCTAGGTAATACCTAACACGGGTCTTTAGAATGGCGGGTGGTAAACAGAAAGGCTTATTTTCTATGTTTTAATTTTCGTTGTGTTTGTTCTTATATTAGTTTTGTTCGGGCCTGCTAGGCCGTGCTTGAAAAATGGCCGCTGGAAAGGACGAGATCGCGTGCGCTGAATAAAATGACCCCCGCGCAGGCTCAGTGTGAATGCTCCAGTCACGTGTATGCGGCCTGTGCCCGGAGTGAGAGATGTCAAGGCCAATCTGACCTATAACGAGGATCGTGCCAAGAGTTCTGCATATATGCCTGGGAACGGATGGGAAAATCGAGCGACAGGGGATGAACTAATATGTGACCATCGGAATTTGTTGCAAAATGGATTAACAAATTGGACTACTTTTGGACAACGTTGGTCATGAGACTTAATGTGTGCGTTATTGTCCCCAAACCAGTTCGAACAAGGAGGGCGATGAGGTGACCATCACCACCCCTCCAATGGACCAATTAGCGTGATTTCTGCCCCTAAAGATTGCAACTTTAAGTGAAGCGAGTCAGAGAAGAGGGTATAAGAGAGTCTGCTCTTACGTTGTGAAAAAAGCTTCTGCGTAAAATCTTCTACTACAAAGCTGCTGCTTCTTCGATTCTTCTATCCTGATGCTGTGAGAGACTCTGTCATTTTGGACTTCGAACTTTGACTGGGGAAGGAACGAGACCGTTGCGGGAGTTGCCCGAGTGGAGATTGCGTCCGAGGAGGTTAGCGGGACTGCTAGTCAGCTTGGGAGTCTTATCCTGTGATCTCCGGTTCATTTTTCTTTCCTGGTGAACCATTCTTGTCATCGCCCTATGGCCAAGGGTAATGAGTATTTTCTATCTAAGTTTCTACATCTATTACTTAAATGCTTACTGATATAATAAATGTGTTTTACGAATTTTACTTATTTGCTCAAAGAATTTAGATAAATTTATATGCTAACTCAAAATGAGTCTGTGGTTCTTTAAATAAAATCGTGATTTATAAAAGTCAAAGGTTTTAATTGTGATTGAGCTGGTCTTAATCACCATCAACTGATTCTACTAGTTGGTCCTTCGACCGAATAGCGGAATACCTTGATGTTTAGAACCGACAGGATCCGAAGTTAATGTATATAATGTGTAGGTTATAATTCTGTCGTTTTAATAAGGTATCCCGTTCGTCCAGCAGCTCATTTTCCTTAGCTTTGATCCAGAAAACTGAGTGAGTGAATGTATGTATGCGGTGTTATGGGCCCCACCGACTAAGGTTTTATTATGATTCAAGTTGAGTAAGTGTTTTTTCTGGATTTGTATCGTAAGGAAAAATTTATATTAGCCGCGCTGGATCACCTTCCTTGCAATATTTGCTGGAATCTCAGACATCAGCCAATCAGAGAACTCGTACTATTTAATTTGGCTCCTCACATTCCGGTGAAGAGATGAAACAATGGCATCTATTTGGGAACATAGTTCATTGTCCAGAGAGGTCTGCTGCAGACATCAGCTGAACATACAGGTAACGGTTTCAAACTCCAGAGGGACTGACTTAACTTTTCATTCCTCTGTGGTGGAAAGTGAATGGCGTGGATCATAATAACAATAACAACTGTTATTAATCGCTGTAAACGTATTCACTTTAAATACACTATACAAATGCAGATCAAAAGTGCTTTTTATAAATAACAGTATAGCATTGGGTAAAAATAATATCAACACTCATACAAGAATTGACTCTCTCTGCTAAAAATAAGAGCTTGATATACGCTGCCAAAGATCTGTGACTTGAACACATGTCACAGACAACTGAGTAAACTTCAGGTTAGGGCTCTGTGGGTATAACTTGTAGGTTACAGGTTCCATTGCCAATACTAAAGCTTGGGTTGTTAATGCATTTGCTGTAAAGATGTATGTCTACCTTGAATGTATCATTCCTACTTTCAGTCTTTATTAATAATCAGAAAAGTACAATTTAATAAATACCATCTTAAGTGTTTTAAAAAAATCACAAATCCAAGACTAGAACCAGTCAAACTTAAAAAAGCATTGATTTTCGATAATACACAGCAGAATTTACAAAAAGCAACCAACAGAATGACAGATTCTGTTGGAATGTATTAACCCTTCCAAGATAGTATTCCAGGTTAATGCTTCTGCAAAAATATCTGTATGCAAATTGCAGGTAACACCTTCTAAACTGATCAAGATAGCATGGGGGTTTATTCATTCATGTCGTGTTTTTGTATTCTGCTCTCTCCCTTGGAGAAAACTCTCGTATGCTACCTATCCCTTCTCCCTATCAGGGCAGAGATATCTTGATATTGTGTTTTTGTGAATCTTCAACTAGCTGATCTAAAAAAAACTTCCTATCTTAGTGAGGAGAGGGGTAAATCACACTTTCATCGTCTGAGGGGTTTCTCCAATGGTGGCTGGAGGAATTTGAAAGTGGTGGAGTGTAAGACGAATTTACGAATTTGCATTAACAACCTTTAGCACCAAGGTTAATGCTTTAATTCTTACCTTTCTCATTGGCCTGACATAGGTTAGGATGGCATGGAATGATGTAAATGAAGCAAAAATCTTGCAGTGCAGAGCAAAGCAGTGAAATGAACAATGGCATTACTAAATGTAGCGACACAAACATGCACTTCTATACTGAGGTGAATATGGGTCTGGGGGGCAGCCGACCATGGGGAATTATGCTCTCTGGGCTGTTTGGGCGGGTGGTGCAGTTCCGCTGGACCTCACCAGGGGATTGGTAGTTAGAGTAGCAGGGAGGCGGAGCTTAGTTGAATAAGAAAACTCTTGGCCAGTTGCATCACTCCATATCTAGAAGGCGACATGGTGGCTGTGGGCACAGTTTGGATGAACCACTGTTGCGATTGATGCCGTATTAGAGCCCTGTGTTCACTATGGACGCGTATCACAATAAACAGTTTCAATACCCCCGCACACTGACCAATCTCTGCACATAGAATGACCAGTACATGCTCATGATTCACATGCTGGTTTCTGCAAAGAGCATTTTTTTTTTATAGAAAAGGGAAACTTCATCAGCAGATCCCAGGGAGAGGCTAGGGAAGGGTTGTATTGTGTATAGTAGCCTGATTTACTCTCACCAAACATTTTTGTCATCTACCACAAGCAGAACATCCATCACCCTGCATCAAAGAGTGAGAATGCAGTACAACTTGAATTCTTAACCCCAGACTGCCCCAGGAAGGAGTAGTACATCTATGTAAGCATGCAGTAGATAAACCACATGAAATGTAAACAGAACATATTCGAGCATACTAGCAGCCTTGTGTTTTGTTTTCTCATTGAATCCTTGGATTTATCGACAGAATATAACTGCCTGAGGCACAAGAGCAAGTGTAAATAAAAACAACATGGGAAATCTGTTGGTGGGCATAAGCAGTATACATGCTACCTTCAAGAATGTTGGTTGCCATACTTCTTTTCTCTTATCCAATCAATTTACTGTAAGTGAACTAGAGAAAAACTAGTGAGTTTGAGAGCGGAACAATGCAGCGAGGTAATTACCAGCACCAAGTCTACTAGGATTGCCCGGTTATGTCGAAAACACCTTTTGTTTATTTGTCTCCAGCTCATCCCATCACTGTGTTTAAACATGCCTGTATGGTAAGAGTGTGAGTGGGTGGAGGAGTATTTAGCATGTTGGAATTTGGAATGGGTGGAGGCATGGGATTTTGCAGTGGTGGCAGGAGAGCCACTTATATGACATAAGCCTCTCTGTAGGGCAGACACAGCAAAGTGAATATCATCCTGAATGTTGATCATTTTTGACCACCTTGAATGGCAGTCAGTACTGCAGTCTAACCAACAGAGAGACCTTTTAAAATAGCAAGTGCCTCATCTGACACCAGAGCTGCAGGAATGGGTGTAGGGGAAGAACTGCGTAGGGCAAAGGAAACCCCCAGCCTGTTTACAGGCTGGGTGTTGCCTGTCTATGGAGGATACAGGATTGAGCATGGAGATGTACTGGTGGTGGTGACAGAACCCTGCAGCTTAAGTCCTGCTCCGTCACTACGTGTGGCTGGTCATTGTTGGAGGCCTCAAATTCACTAGTAGTGGTGGCCTCCTTGTCAGTCCCTTCTCCTCTGTCTCGTTGGGTCCTTCTGTGTTTGTGATGGTACATTCAGATTCCCAGCGACTGTCCACATCATCCTCATATGTTTGGCCACCATCTCCTTCGTCTACGGCTGAACTAGCTACAAAAGAACATATATGATTTAGAATATTTTCTTACCAAGAAATATTATTCAACTACCTATAGACACAGTAGTGAAATTGTTCATATTATCTTCTACAACATATTCCACTTGTTGTTGGTACAGCCTAATAGCAACATTTGTCAAGAAACATAGAGCATATTGACATTAGATATGTTGATATAATGACATTTTTAAGAGAAATTGCATTTTTCATCTGAAAAAGAAAGTTGTTGGTTATTTACAGGACATTACTACATTTCAGATTAAATGGCCAAATAAAATGTGTTAATGAATGATGACAGAGCTTGTTTAAAAAACTACAACATTAATTTAATAAATGCTGTTGAAGGGACATAATTGACTTCCCAACTTATTACTAGCACCCTTGTTGCTGTTCCATTGCTCTCAGGTCCCTTGCTACATCAGGGTAAACCACTGCCAAAAGTCAGGGAGCAATGCACTCAGCATGTTTTTTGGGAGGGACTTCCACGTTTCTGCAGAGCTATAATTCTTCTTCAGCGACACAACTCCTTCCAAATTGTTCTGCAAAGTAGGTTGTGGTGCTTAAAGACCCCCAGCTATCCGACTTCTCTGGCAATGGCTCACCAGATCTTCTTTTTCTGATGTGACTTGACCTAAAATAAACAAAAAACAATGAGAATCTAATTATGTTTACATAATAATAATTTTTTATTAACAAGTGAAGTTTTTTTGTGGATCAAAATAATAATTGTAAAGAACTAAAATTGAATGTTAAACATACCTTTTGCCTATTATTTTTAATGATTTCAAATATATCCTTGATGTTTTTACTTAAAATATGTTAAAAAATGTATATATTATTTTAACACTTTACATGTTGCTATATATATGTTACAACAGGCAGTTGTTATGGCATTTTTAACAAATCATTCTACTTTCATATTATTCAATAACATGGATGAATATGTCAATTGAAAGCCTAATGATAAAACAAAATATTATTTCTCTTTGTTTCATCATTAAAAGATGTTTTAAACAGTATTATCATTTGCCCACAAATATTCTGAATGTTATTCAAATATTAAGAAAGAATTTAAATGTAAATAAATACTTTTATAGTTTAACATCTACTAGAACATTGGAATGTTGGGAGCTCCATTGAAAACAATGGAGTGCTCTGGGCTTCTAATGGCCGGTAGAAGCCCAGAGCTCCAACATTCCAATGTTTGTTCACAGCTGTTGCTGTGAACAAAAAGCCTCACGGAACCCAAGGGGATTTCAATCCCCTCGGGCTCAGTGAGGCCTTTGTTTTACAAATTTGAACATTCTGCCCTCTAGGGGCGTAATGTTCTAATAACCTTAGAGCCCTCCGTAGCGGGCTCTACCCGCCATTAAAGGCCCGCACCCTTGTTTTTGTTTTTGCCATTGTACCAAAAACAAAAAAATAAACATTATATATATTTGCAATAATTCATATGTGCAATTAAGATTTTAATTGCACATTGCACATGAAACCCACATTTTGCCAGTATATTTATAAAAAATACTTCAATGTTTGTAAATACTTTACATTTATACATCAAATCTGCATTAAAATGTCAGTAAACATGCAACATGCTATTGATATACATTTCCTTATTATTGTAAATGGTACTTTAGACTGAGAAAAGAAATAACATGCATATGTTATTAGACATGTCATCTTCAAAACTATTTTTTTTAAATGCTTGTAATAATTGGAACATGTTTAACAAAATCAAAACAATAAAGATATCTTTGTTATGTAAATAATTTAACATTTGGAGAATTTCATTTATAGATTTACATTGAGTATGTTATCCGCTTCGACGCGGCGCACATTCCCCCGCTGTGCGGGCGAATTCCACGCGTGCGCAGATCAGACGGCCCCCGGCCGTCCGACGCACACGCCCACCGTGACGTCGGACGGCCGGGGGCCGTCCGACGCATGGAAGAGGTTAAAGATTTATATTGTAAACATATTTTGGTCCAGAAAATGATTTTTTCACATTTACAAAGATTACACACACACATGCAAAAAAGTCTAATAGAGGTTTCTACAAAATCTCAGGTCACATAATTTAAATTGTAATAATTGTGAGTTTGACACAAATGCTTTTGCTAATTAAACAAGTAATCTGTTCCTCAAGATTTGCAACACAAAGTCTGTCATTCCAATGTTGTTATCTTCGATTATTTCGAAAAGGTATGGGCCTAAAGTTTTCTGAAAACACCATGTTCAACATTTGAGCTTACCTGAGATTCGTGTAGACCATGTAAATGGCAGTAGTTTTCAAGCCCCCCTGTGCAACAATCATAAGATCGTTCTCTGTAAATTTGGGGGCCCTGTCTTCTCTAGCCTCAGCCATAATGTGTGCACACAAAAAAAAGAGCTGCAACGTCTGAGGAGGTATTGTTGCTTTGAAGTCTAGCAGGCAAGTGATAAAATTCCATCTAAAACGTGATGGCCAGTTACATCAACTTACACGTAAAAACGCATGGTATACAAACTCCGTCACAGAAAGTATGCTACAACAACCAATGAATAACAGACTAAAAAATCTGACCACATTGATACGTTTAGTCTTTCTTTACTGACAGATACCCCAGGCATCCTTCGGGATGTGAATTGTAGGTTGATAATGTTTACAAAAAGAGTGCTAAACCTGCACATAGTATAGTGTATGCATACGTAATTACATAAATATTTATTAATTGAATTGATTTTTTTTTTTTATTCTGGGACGTCTCAACCTACTTTTTCAAAAGTAATAAGCCAAGTTTTGAATGTTAAACTCAGGGTCACTGGAATTATGTGAGTGTGTGGCTGCGGCGTTTGTCGCATCACTATGTATTTACCGCATTTGCCATACAATCCATCATCTGCTGCATAATCTGCAGAATTTAACAAAAAAAATGTTTCTAGCTTAAATGGTTCAAAAGTTGCTAAAAATGCACTGACACATTTTTCTGCACAGTGGAAGGCCCTTTACAAAGGTTAACGTGTCCCCTTTCTGTTGCTTAATGCTATATCTGGGTGTTAAACTGGTACTAATGATGTTCAACCAATGCCGAGACAGTGTTAACAAGTGTAAAAATAAGAAACTATTGAAGAAATACTATCACAAAATGTGCCTCATTACGACACATAATTTGCCTTTTCGTGCCACATAATTTACTCAACCCTGCCACATAATTTGGCCCTCCCCTCCTGCATAATTCCAATGGCCCTTTTTATGCTGCAACATATCAATGACTACATACAATTTCCTGCAGATAAACCAACCTTGGACAATATCAAAAGCAAAAAGAACAGATGATGGGCGGAATGCTGAACAAATTAAACATTCACCCCAAGTCACAGATCTCGGTTTAATCCATCATTCTTTTGCTCACCAGTCACCATGCCTCCCCAGTTTGGACCCAGCCATCTGCAAATCCTTCTTGGCCCTGTTCCCCATGGGAATTGTTCAGTCCGAACTACCAGGTTCTCCATGGACCGGAAACAAGCATCCTCGGACCGGTTTTGGGGTATTACCCCATATCAGCCAGGTTAGCTTGAATCCAGTGGCACAGTGAGCACGGAACCCACGGCTGGGCATACCCTTCCCACTTAGGGAGGTAAAAGCAAAAAGAACAGATGATGGACGGAATGCTGAACAAATCAAACATTCACCCCAGTCACAAATCTGGGTTGAATTCATCGTTTTTTTGCTCAGCTGACACTTAGGCAAGGCCCTTCTATTGTTATGCCAGCCAGTCAGGCCCCAATCCCAGTGACATTAGAGTGTCACAACTTGTTTGATAGGTCTGTAAGGTTTACATATACCATTTTGGGCACACTTCAAAGGAGGGAAACATAATGCCAAAGCACTTTATGTAGATCCACTGTCTGGTTCCTGAAAGCTCAGCTTTGATTTTACCAGACTTCTATCTCTGAGTTTGTTGGTGGTACGGGGACTGCTTAAAACTGAATTTTAGTGCTAGATGTGGGAGGACAGAAGAAATATCATAGTACACTGCCCACACACACACTCACCCAGCCCTCAAAGCCCAAGTTTAATGTGGCTGAAGACTTCAGCCATCTTGAAGATGGCCAAAGTGGATAAGGTTGGCACTGGGAACCCTAACCTTATTGGTTAGGGCATCCCCAGTGGTAATTGCCATCTACATGCTGGTGCCAGGTATTCATTAGGGAAGTTCAACATAAACATTGATATTATAAATGTGGGTGTGTAATTTTTTATGTTTAATGTTGCCTTGGTACTTTTGTGACATATACTGTTGAAACAAATTGACAAATATATATACAAATATAATTTCACTTTTAGGTTATTCCATCCTGTCATCAGTTGATGCATTAGCAAGCCATAGGTTGAAACAAGAAAAATTAAAACAACTTAATAATGTTCACATATGTTAAGCAAACAATTCCAACACTGATGTTTGTAGATTTATTTCATTGTTTGTACTCTTGTTAATGGTTATGTATCGGTGACCAAGCTGTGAGGTGGGCCCATTATTATCTTACACATGTTTGCAATTTTCAACAAAGCACAGTAATATTATGATAGTTGTGTAGGAAAATCCTATAAAGATACTATAGTGTGGTGATGTAGCTTTTACACTAAATGTAGGATCTGGCAATATTAATAGAAATATGAAGATCTGTTTTGGATTTCTAAGATTGTTGGCATGAAATGTTTTTGGTGTGTTTATGTTTGAATGAATTAATCAATCAATGAAATGAGATTTATCAGAGCACACACTTACCCGAAGGTGTCAAGGTGCTGAAGACTAGGTAGTTTGGATATGAAAGGGAAAGAATGACTATCTGAACTATATTTGTAGGATTACCGAGTGAAGAGTAAAGTTTTCAGTGCTTTTCTAAAAGAAGTCTGGGTCTCCAAGCTAGAGACCTGATGAGGTCAGTTCTCCCATGGTTTCCAGATTGGTAAATGTTTGTGCATTTCTTGATATTTGTGTCCTTCCCTGTTTTAGCCGATTGTTTCACAAATGAATATACCCAAACTCTTAAAATAATTATTTGGCTTTAAAATAATTAAAATATATATAATTTCTTGCCACATTTTTTGACTGATTATTTCATTTTCAGAATTATTATATGTATGAGTTATATGTGTGATTGTATGTGAACCTTGCATGTAAAATATATAAAGATTATGACATTAAATAGCTTTTTAAAATAAATAAATGCTCGAAATCATGAAGTCCCATTAATGTATTTCAAAAAACAAAAGAGAGAGCTAGGACTGGTGGATAGCCGTCCTTGTCCCTTAATGATATTTCAAACCAAATGAGACGGCCAAGCTATATAGCTATCTGACACAGAAGTGTCTGGCACTTGAAAGTTTATCTAGAAAACCCTCACACACCAACCTGGTTGGTGTCATGCTTCATCATCGGGTCCCAGCTGAGTAGCCGAATGCTACTCAGCTGTGCTGCAACACCTGATTACAGTGGAGCGGGTTGTACTGTTAGTGCATGTGATGAAGTAAATGTGAAACTAAAAATACCTCTGGGATTCTACCTGTTAATTATTTTATTCCCAGTGATCCAGGGTATGTTAAAAACAAGAGAGTGGATAATTTACTGAGTGTAATGCTTATATCTCAGTATTATCCATTGATGGTCAACATGTTTCAGCCCGCTTAGGAAATTGCTGGGGCTTTCTTCAGGACCTCTCATATAAAGTGCTTGGTGAGTGAAGTGAAAAAAAGTGAGTGGTAAAAATGAACCACGTGTTGAAGCATTTTTAGTACTCGCGCTAAGGAGTACCATACATGCTAAGAGGACTAACCGTACTCAGGGTCCTCACAATGGGCTAGTACACTACTAGTATGACTGGCTCACACTTCTGAGCCATTTAAGTCACGTACTTTCGTGTCATGGTCTCTCCCGCTGCACAACCTATTGCGGTATCCTCAGACCAGCCTGTTCCTGAGGATACCGCAATAGGTTGTGCAGCGGGAGAGACCATGACACGAAAGTACGTGACTTAAATGGCTCCCCCATCCCAGGATCAGAAGTGTGCCCCAGCAATTTCCTAAGCGGGCTGAAACATATTGACCAACATGTGAGGGTTTTCTAGATAAACTTTCAAGTGCCAGACACTTCTGTGTCAGATAGCTATATAGCTTGGCCGTCTCATTTGGTTTGAAGTCCCATTAATGTACACATACATCTGGAATATTACAATTTTGTATTTACATGGTTTCAAAAATACAAATAACATAGACACAATTAAGGTTCCCTGAGAATCTATTGGACATTTCAACCAATGCAATTTGATGATACATGGACAAATGTTTGGTTAGTCATATTTCATGCAAACAACCATGGGTCAATACGAACATTGACAACAGAATAGTGAACAAGTTAAATGAATGCCACTCACTCATTTTATTTTCTATTTCTTTTGCAGGTGGGTGGTTTGGTGCTGTCCTCAAGTTGGCCAGAAGATGCCCCCTCCTAAGGTCTACTGGAGCAGCCTGAGGTACAGCAGCTAAGGTGTTTGCAGATTGTTCAGTTGGCAACACTGTCCCCCTTAACGTGGAAGATTCTGCTGGAGATGTTAGTAGGTTCAAACACACAAAAAGAGACAGGAGGATGCTGGCAATAAGTCTAACCGCTGGCAATTGCTTGTGGCAGCAATCCAAACCACTGTTCTTTTGCCCACCATGCCACCTCAGATTAGACCCAGCTATATACAAATCAGGCTTGAACCTGCTCCAATAGGAATAGTTCAGCCCGAATTGCCAAGCCAGGTGCTCACAAAACTGAACACAAGCATCCCAATACCTTTTGCTCCCTGATTGGGCCTCTTCAGTTGGGTGTATCATGGTTCCAGTGACACAGTGAGAAAGGAACCCACGTCTGGGCATACCCATGGCCACTTAAGGCATTGCATCAAACGCACAAAAGGTGATGGGAGGATGCTTGTTTAAAGTCTAACCACTCGGAGTCCAGTGGGGCCACCCTGACACTGTGGCCTTCTAGTAGTGGCTACTGATATTATCTACCATGGTTAAACCTGAGTTGGGGAGGGTCTGCCGAAACAGGTGCCAGGCCATGGATGTTGTAGTACTCGGGACACAGGGCGGGATGGTGGTGATTACAGTGTCCAAAGGGGCAGAACTTAAGGTTGTACTATATGTACCAATGTTCTGCTTGGGAGGGTCATCACAGTAGGAAGTCTGATGACTCCTGATGGCCCGGGTTGCTCATCTAGGTCTTCTTGAACAGTATCCTCAAACAACATATATTTTTAATTTAAAAAAATCTAAATGAAACATGTTTTTGTCTACCAAATTTAGAAGCATATTTCAATATTGGGAATTGTATATATAAAAAGATCTGCTATACCTTGTAAAATCTTCATCGTTCTCCTTCAAATAAAAATGATTGTGACTGATGTAATTAACATTGTTATTTTGCATTTTGAATGTATGCAAAATTGATCCCATAAAGTTCATGTCATTGTTCCATGTTTTTTGATCATGGAAGACCAGATTAAAGGCATGTCTTTACATTTTAATAAAATGTGTTTACAAAATGTTTGTTATGTTTTAATAAAATTACTTTCCTGTAAGTGTTTTATATCATGTATTATTTGTAATCTTTTAATGACTGCTGTGTGTAAATGTTCTTGTTCAACACAGATAGTCAACACATATGTAGTGGCAAGGTTAAACAAACAGCTAAACTTCTATAAATTCGATAGATGCTGCATGGGGTTAACATTACTAGGATGCTGTGTGGTGTTGTGCTAAACTTATGAAAATTACACTCTGGCCTGTTTGCCAGAAAGTGTAACACTACTAATAGGCCTACACTGTTAGATACTCTTTGATTTCAACCCGAGCCTTTCTAAGTTTTACCATCCACTAGTTAGGCAGTTAACAATCCCAGTATGAGCAAACACATACAACTATGTTAGAGGGTTAACTGAGCATGAAATTCTAGTTCACGTGCCCATACCTAGTAATTTTATTATCTGTGAGAGGAAGGGTACTCTTACTAATGTATTCTTTAAGCATGAACGAAAGGAATTCAAGAGAATATTTGTCAAGAATGCATACATTATATTTAGAAAAGTAGCTAAGTCTTAGGTGATTTAAAGTTAACTGCATTGATAATTGAATGAGGAAGAGATTATATGAAACAAGCAGGTTGCAAACATTACTTTTAGTTTTAAAGTACAGCATTCAAAAATATTGTTTAATTTGTTTAATTACATATGAGCCTTTCAGATGATGTGTGTGGACCATGGGGCTCTACGAATGATAACATAATTTTGAATGAAGATGTTAGCACCCTGTAAATGTTGAATGGTCTACACAGAGATGTTCACAAATCCCCACTACTATATAAACAAACACATATATTTAATTTAGCTGCTTCAAAATTATATAAAAATTGAAACAGCAATTTAATGAATTTTTTAAGGTATGGTTTAGATTCACACAAACGGAAAACGTAATGACTGAATTAAAAACGAATAGATTAGAAAAATGTTAAATTGAGAACATCATACCATCAAACAGTAACTCCTCTTCAAAGTGTTGTCACTTTATATGTTAGCAGAAAATAACTCCCCCTCAAAAAAATTACACTAAACGTAACTTTTTTGCACATGAATAAACTATTCACCCGTGTCTACTCTGCCTGGAATTCCACTAACGCTCTCGGGGGCAGATTTACGTTAAACTAACGCAGCACGGTGCTGCAAGTCATTTTGCTGCGCCGTGCTGCGTTAGTCTGGAAAGCACAGGGATGCGACATATTTACAAGAATATGTTGCATCTCTGTGCTTCCCCCTGCGCTGGCGCACAAACTGCTGCCATGCGCCGGCGCAGGCACCCTTGCACCATGGTGCAAGGATGCCTGCGTCGTGGGGAGATTGTTTTTGTGCAGGAAGGGGCACCTTCCTGCACAAAAACAATCACTACAAGCATTTTCCTCTTCCAATGCGTGCTGTAGAATGCAGCACGCATTGAAAGAGGAAAAAACGAGGAGAACGCCTCGCTACGCCACCTCTAGGGTGGCGTAGCATACTGACGCATCTCCAGAGTTACGATTTCACGTAATTCTGGAGTTGAGTCCTGTTCCATGAGTGTTGCGTGGGAACACCCACAGCAACACCCATGGAACGCCCCTTCACCGCAAAGTGCTGCGTGTGAAGGGACCGTGAGTTACAAGGAGAGGAAAAGTCACGCAGGGTGGCTTTTCCTCTCCTTGTAAATATGGAGGAGCCCCTGCGCCACCAGTACGTCACGAAAAGTGACGTACTGGTGGCGCAGGGGGCTTGTAAATCTGCCCCTCGGTGTTTAGTAAGGACTGCACCTTTGTCTCCCAGGCCGTGAGATTGAGTGGTCTGAGAGAACCACCACCAGTTGCAGGGCCTTCTTTTTGAGCCTTGGGAGCAAGGGAACATACCCTCCCCCACATATTGTTCCACCACTTTATAATGTCTTCCTATGAGCGCTTGTGGGAAGTCACATCATTTACCTTGTCCACTATTTTCTCCCATATTTGGCATCTCTAACTCATGATTGTGTAATTTGGACTAGGGAGCTAAAAAAAATATTGATGTACACTGAAAATGTAATTGACCATAAAGGTCAGTTCATTTTCAGAAATTCTTTGATTTCTTCTATCTGACATTTTTTAAAACACAAAATAAAATAACTAACCTGCAATAATAATAAGAAAAAAAGGCAAATGGAGTTCTACTGCTTCACTTAGCTCACCCTCAGATGAGAATGAAAAGAGCAGACTGAGTAGAGTATTTTATTGCACAAGGATCAGGTGAAAGTGTTTAGGTGACGCTATTCAGATGTGTAGTTAAAAGGACGCATGCATGCATCATAATGACATTCGCATCGGGAAGCTTGACGGCCACGTCTGCAATTTTGACACATATGCCGTTGGAGGTTTTGAGGGGGTGGGCGGAAGGCCCTACCCCTCTGGGATCTTTGGGCGGGTGGTAGGTTCCAAGGGTGAGGGGCAGCCCTGATTGGTTGGGTGGGGCGTGGGCAGACTTAGCTATGTGGTTAGGGACATGCAGACAGTTGCCAGGTGCCATTTTAGTTTTATGGTGCATCCCAGCTGACAGGGACAGTTTGACAAGGTTTTTTCAAATGTGTTTTGTGAATTTGCGGTGGCTTACTTTGAGTGGTTCTTTGGCTATTATGGCTGAGATCAATGAGGAAGTGCGCCAGGTCCTGAGGGTTCTTCCTGAGGAAGGCAAGGTGGACCTGTCAATGGCTGGGGCCTTGGTGGGCATAGATCCATTGGCATGGCCCCGCAGGAGGTCAGCAGGAGGAGTTGCAGCGCCTGTTATGGCCTGCTCGTCTCCTCAAAAGACAGTAAGGAATGGAGCTTTGGGATGGGGGAGGGGTGTGTCAAGCACCGCGGCAGGCCGGCCATCCCTGGCCGACATGCCGTGCCGCGGTGTGGTAGGGGACGGGGCAGACCGAAGAGCAGCCCCGGCGTTGTTGTGGTCCTCAGGCCCATGTCATATGGGGAGGCGGCGACTGCGGCCCCTGCTCGTGGTGCGGTGACCCGTGTAGGGGCTGGCGGCAGCATGCAGTGTGGTGGAAGTGGCATGCTCCTGATCGGGTACAGTGTCCCCTTCTGATAGCCTTACCTGATGCGGGGGTTTAAGTGAATCGGTGGAGCGTGCTTTGCCGGCTGGGGTCCAGGCCTTGGGGAGCACAGGTTCCGTCCTTGTGCGGCCGGAGAGTGTGATGATGTGTTTCGGCTGCGCGAGGGATGGTGTGCAACAGGCAATCAATCAATCAATCAATCACAGAATTTGTAGAGCGCACTACTTACCCGCGAGGGTCTCAAGGCGCTGGGGAGAAAAAAGGGGGGGGGTGCTGCTACTGGTCGAACAACCAGGTCTTGAGTAGCCTCCTGAAGGTCAGCAGGTCTTGGGTCGGGACTGACAACGCTCAGGGTCTGCCACTGGATTTATCTAGCCTGTGTAGGCAGGAACCTATCTCAAGTGTCATGCATAGATCAAAGCTCTGCAGGGAGGGGGAGTGGGGAGCCCCGACTATTACCGCCCAAGAGGAATGGAGGATGGGTGGGCCTGGGCCCAGCTTGGTTGGTTCAGGGATGATGAGCAGACAACAGGTTGGTTTCAATATTAGTGGAGGTTTTGTGGAGAGTGACATCTCGGGCAGGTTGGCTGCCCATTTGGACCATAGTGCCAGATTAACCCCGGGGTTTCCAGTTTTTGGTGGTGGGCAAGGGGAAGGGGAGGGGGCTGCAGAGACATGTAACTGGTTCCTAGGGCACGTTGAAGAGTGGGTGGATGAGGAGGTTTTTCAAGATAGGGGGGTGGCTATGGTGCCATGATCCCCCACTTAGTTTCCCAGGTCAGGGGGGTCAGGGCAAGTTAGAGGTCAGCCAAGTGGTACAGGCAGGGGCATCAGCGGAGGTGACAGCAGATCAGCCGGGAGGGTCGAGTGTGGCCTGGCATCCCTGGCCCGAAGTCAGAGTTTGCGTCATTTTGGCTGGCTCTGGAACGACGGTGGACCGATCAGTGGGAGGCAAGTTTTAGGATGCCTTGCAGGATTTCGACCCATCTCAGGACCTTTATAATGTGCAGTTTGGTGATGGTGGAATGGGTGATGGAGAGGTGCCGGGCACGTGTGCTGCCTGTGGGCAAGTGTTGGTGATGATGGATGGGAATTGGGTTATGGTGAGGATGAGGTGGAAGAAGGGGAGATTGTGGAAGAAGAGGTGCGGGAGAGTGAGTGGTGGTTGGCACCTCAGAAAGTGCAAGGAGGGCAGGGCGCAGTTAACTACAGGAGGAGTGTTGGTGTTTTGCAGCCTGTTACGGCTCTGTTGGCGGCGAGGACGGTGTCCACCCAGAAGGAACCGAGACTGGGGTCAGGACAGATTACTTTAGTGCGTGCCCCGACTTTGAGGCTAGGTAAGACAGGTTCTGCGTGGGACAGTGGTAGAGGGGGTGTAGAGGAAGGGGTGCAGGCAGTGGGGGTTGACATGCAAGTACAGGGGGCAGTGACTATGTGTTTGTCAAAGGGTAAGTATGTGCAGAATCAGGGCACAGGTACGGATGCAGGTGTGAGGGGAAGGGGAAGGAGGGAGTGAGCATAAAATCTAAGGCTGCAGGGATACAGGTTGAGGAGGGCAAAGGTGAAGGGGACAAGAAAGAGAGTAAGAACATGAGGCGTCACAAGCTACCTTACATAGGGATTCCAAAGCCCTTTGGAGCACATCTGATGTTAGCAACTGGGGAATGTATATGGAAAGGGGAGTATGTTAACATTTTCAAGCTTCTGTATCCGGAAATACGGGTGATGGAGGGCTCCAAAAAAGAGGAGTATGAGCTGCCCTGCAGGCCGAGGGTGCCTGTTAATATTAAGAATTGGACAGCAGCATTTCTCATATACGTGAGTGTGTATGGTGAGAAGTTTCCAGAGAGGTGTGTGGCTTTGTTCAAATAACTCAATGTAGTGCGGAAGGCGCAGGTTACTTTTGGGGGGTTGGGCTTGGGGCTGATACGATGAGGAATTTCAGGCATGCCTTGAAGATGATGCAGATGGGGTTTGGGGAGAGCTAGATTATGAGCTGTTCATACAAACAATGTTGCCTGAACGGCCAGTCCCATCGACTTATACGCCGAGTAGCTGGCCGGTTACCTATAAGCCCTTTCGGGGACGTCTCACTCTAGCTTGGGTGGGTGCGGCGGGCAGAGGACAGGTGGTGACTGGAGGCACGTGCTGGTCTTACAATAGGACTGTTGTAGGAAAGTAGGATCTGCTTCTTATGGTTACCCCCACTTTTTGCTTCATGTTATACTGTTTTTGACTAGTCTGACTGGAATCCTGCTAATCAGGACCCCAGTCTATCTGCTTTCTCTCTAAACTGTTATGTCATGTACTTGGGTACACTCAAGATTGGATACTGGGGTAGCCTTGTCAGTCCCTAGTATATGGTACCCATGTACCCAGGGCATAGGTACCCCAGAGGCCTCCCATGGGCTGAAGCATGTATTATGCCACCCATGAGAGGCCATGCAAAATGGATCTACAGGCCTGCCATTGCAGCCTGTGTAAATTGGTGCATGCACCACTTACTTGAGATATAGGTTTACTATATCTAAGGGTCACTACACTTAAAACCTAAAAGTCACCCCTATAGCAGGCCTTGACAATTCTGAAGGCAGGGCGCTTGGTTCTAAGTGAGAGGGTGCCAGTGCATGAGCAGGACACCCCTGCAGCCTACGGAGTCCATTCTCCCGGGTTGTTAGTGCTACAGCCATTTACGACATATAGAGTGGCATTATGCGACTGCGTGATGACCAACTCTAAAACGGCTGAAAGTAACCCTATTGTGTTTGGTGTCAAACATTGTAGAATCATACCTCCCACACCGGTAACGGGTGTGGGAGGTATGATTCCACCCCTCAGAAAAGAGCTTTGTGAGGTCCCTTGTGTTCCCGGTACCAGCCTTCTAGTCCCGGGCTGCCCAAAATGGTTTCTGCCGACCGGAGACACATTTCTGCCCTCCTGCTGCTGAGCCAAGCTCGAGCCAGGGAAGGCAGAACAATAGGCATCCTGTCACAGGGAGGTGTGACCACCTCCCAGACAGGATTTAGTGTATTAGGCCTGGGTGGGTCCGCTTGCCAGCGACCGAAAGTCTGCATGAGGGGCACATTTGGTGTCCCTGTCAATAGTCCAGTTCAAACCAGTCCTGGGAGCCGTTGGCTCCTGCTCTGGCGCGAAACTGGACAAAGGTCATGGGAGTAACCTTCCCACTGTCCAGACCCTCCTCTGGGAGGGTCCCCTGAATCTGTCCAACCCTCTCCCGTGGGTACAAAAGGGCTTACCTGGCTGAAGGACCAGATTCTGAACCAGAAACCATTGAAATTCGAACGTCTGGACACTCTGGACTTCGCTGGACTTCGTTTGGGCCCGACTTCGTCTCCCACTCCGTCCAAAGCATCGTCTGTGCCTGTGCACCATACAGGCTCCATGCAGGACCTGTGGAGCATCAAGGACAACTGAAGATATCTCCCTTGGACTGAAGGAGTCACTCCCCTGCAACCGCAGGCACCATATCACGATTGACCAGTCTGCTGCTCCTAAGCTCCTACAGAGTCCGAAGGCTCCAGCAACACAGGAGGTAGATTTCCAAGTTCCACGAGGTCTGAGCTGCTGTCTCACCAAGTTTGAGGTCAGAATCCCTCGTGGGGGCTGCAATACCCATACCCTTGTGCACTGCATACTTTTGCAAGTGCATATGCTTGTTGGCATTTCCAAAACAAGTGCACTGGATTCCGAGTAGCCCCGACCTCTGGCACCATTTTCTACTAAGAACTCCGGCCTCCTGGCACCGAGTGCTCCGTGGACTGCTGATTTGTGAAACTGCTCAAGGTCCCCTCGCGACTCCTGTGCCACGGATCTTCTTGAGGGTCAACACTGCTTTTCTTGGGCTCCCCTGGTTGCTCCAGGCTCGCCCTGACTCCCCTGTGTTTGGTGAGTCTCCTGGACCTTGCTCGTCTGAACCGTAACTTTTCTTGACCTTCTTTGTGGCTTGCCACTGCCAAGGCTTGTTGGTGCTCCAGCTGGACACCGACCCCTCAGCACTCGTCATCCTTCATGGGACAGCTCGCATCCAGCGCCTGTTCATCCTCGACATATCCTGGTCCCTGTGGCTGCAGAGTCAAGAACGTCCTCAACGCACCTGAAGCACCCGACATCGGTGGGCATTCATCTACCGAGTCCCTGGTCACTCCTGAGTGACCCAGACTCTGTCTCCTCTGCTTTCAGGTACTCTTCAACAAGAATCCACCTTTGGATTCCATCGGACGGTTTTCTTCTTCCCAGCAGTGGCTCTTCTTCAAAGTCCTCCATAGAGATCGACGGCGGTTTCCGACGCCACTTCAGACCCATGCACCCGACTTCCCTGGGATAGGTAACTCTGGTACTACGGTACCCACGAGTGGGTGGCTCTCCAACCTCCTAAGTTCCATGGGGTTTCTTCGAAGTCCACTTAGAAGGGTCTTTAAACATTAAAACTGCAACCGCGACTCTCCTATAGAATTGTACGGCGCACGCAGTCGTGTTCCCACACTACACCCGTCCTCCGTGGGGTCCCTACTTACTCACCTTGGGTGGTTCCTTGGGGTCCCAGCGATTCTACATCCTCTAGACACTGTCTTGACTCGAGTTGTGGTTCTTATACAACTATTTTAGTATATGGTCTGGTCTCCCCCTGGAGCCCACTGTGTATGAGTGCTATTTACTATTGTTTCTGTGCTACAGTATTGTGTGCTTTGTGATTATCTGCGTGTAGCAGATACTTTATCGTGCTTAGAGTGTGTTATATTAATAAATACATATTTTTATAACTACTGTGTGGTTCTCCTTTCATTTAACCAATACTATAAGGTTGCATTCCGGTAAAACAAGCTGCTTAACATTCCTTCAAGACTAAGCCTGAAGGCTGCTCTCCACAGGTACCACTTGGATAGCTTTCTAAGGTTATCTTTGACCTCTTAAATCACCATAAGGGTTGTTTGGACTGGTACAGGGTGCCCACTTTAATAAGTGGACAGCATATACCAGGCCAACTTCTTACATTGGTGTGCAGCGTTTGGGATTCAAGCCTGCATTGTTTTACCAGATGAATCTTTGTATTGATTAACTGAAAACCACTAAGTACTAGGTACATATAATACTAGCTTAGAATAAGTAAGTTCTACTGAACTTAGGGTTGGGAAAGTAAATGGCCTAGCACACCCTTTCTCCAACCTCAGAGAGTTTAGTTACCACTAGGTTAGGTAGGTGCAACACCTCACCACACATTGTATGTCTACAAAAGGAGATGCCGGTGGCTCTCTGCCCTCTAGATACAGAACGTCTAATAGAGATGTTACTGTTAGATGACCTAAGGAAGACTCCTGGGTCAGATGAACAGGACAGAGTGGGTGGGACAGGGAATGAAGACAGGTCAGGAGGTGACACCTTTTATGACCTGGAATCTAACCCTGACCAGGGGGACCAAGATGGGTCCCACCTGGATAACTCAGATCTTCCAGAAGGTAGTGGAGAAGGCCATGATGGCCCCCTCTTCACCCCTTCTGGCAGAGTGCAGAGTTTACCAAGGAGATCTAGATCTCCCTCTGCAGAGTCAAATCACTCAGGACAGTCTGTAGGGACCTCTGTATCAAGCAAGAGGGACCAATCTTTTGATAGGGAATACCAGTTTCTTGAACTTGAGAAAGCTAGGCGTAGGCTCAGGCAAGAGCAATTGGCCCTTGACAAAGAGTCCCTAGAAGTCCAGAGAGCTAGAAAAAAGTTGGGACTAGAGACCCATGGTGGCAGCAACAGTGCCCCTAGAATTAAGGAACATTCCTTTGATAATAGGAACCTGAGCAAGATTGTCCCTCCCTACCATGTTGGGGATGACATCCATAAATGGATAACTGCTTTAGAGAGGGCCCGTAAAGTTCAGAATGTCCCTCAAGAGCAGTGGGCAGCTATCTTATGGCTCACCTTTGCTGACAAAGGTAGAGATAGGCTCCTCAGTGTTAGAGAAGAGGATGCTGACAACTACTCAAACTTGAAGAGTGCTCTCATTGATGGGTTTTGCTTAACCACTGAACAGTATAGGATTAAGTTCAGAGACACCCAGAAGACACAGAATCAGGATTGGGTAGACTTTGTGGATAGTGCCATTAAGGCTCTGGAAGGCTGGTTGCTTGGCAGCAAAGTGAATGATTTCAAGGGATTGTACAATTTGATTATGAGGGAGCAGATCCTTAATAATTGCCAAAATCAGTTATTGCATCAATACCTGGTTGACTCTGATCTGACTTCTCCCCAAGAATTGGGAAAGCAGGCAGATAAGTGGGTCAGAACCAGTGTGAAGCAGAAAAACCAGAACAATGGTGGTGACCAAAAGAAGCAAGATGCTAAAACTCCAGATAAGGGTGGGGACAAGGGTAAAGATCAGAAGTCTTCATCAGGGCCCTAAAAACCTACATCTGGGGGGGAGTCACAATCCAACAACGGTAAAGATAAAAATAAACCTTGGTGTTATCTCTGTAAACAGAAGACACATTGGACAAAGGATGCTGATTGTTCAAAAGCCAAGGAAAATCCTCCTACCACCACTGCCCCTAAGGCAACTGCGCCCCCTAGCACAAGTACAGGTGGTGGTACAGGGAACAAGGGATTATTAGGGTTAACCTTGGGCTCTTAGATGGGTTCTGGCCTAGTCAGAACTCCAGCTCAGGCTGTGCTAGTCTGTGATGGTGGCATATATCTAGCCACCTTATTTGTCTGTCCCAGTAACCTGGGCAAATACAGACAACAGCCTTTGATCAATGGTAAGGAGGCCATGGCATACAGGGACACAGGTGCAAGTGTAACTATGGTGACAGAGAATCTAGTGGGCCCTGACCAAATCATACTTGGAGAAATGTACCAAGTGACCATTGCTAGCAATGTCAGGACTGATCATTCCTTGTCAGTTGTTAATTTCAGCTGGGGAGGGGTAACTGGCCCTAAGAAAGTTGTGGTTAGCTCAGACCTTCCAGTGGAGTGTTTGTTGGGCAATGATTTGGAAACTTCAGCCTGGGCTGAATTGGAGCAAAGGACTCATGCAGCAATGCTGGGCATCATTGCCGATGTGTTTGCTGTGACCAGGTCACAGGCCAAGCTGGCTAACACTGAACAGGCCTTGGATCCTGGATGAATGGACCAAGGGCCTTCCAAGAGAAAGAGCAGGGGGGGTAAGGCTGTGTCTTCTCCCCAGACTCAGTGTGAGGATCAATCTCTTGAGGGAGATGATCTCAGTCCCTGTGAAGGAACTGTCTCAGATGAACTGGAACCTGATCAGGTTGAGTTCTTGGGGACAGGGGGCCCTTCCAGGGCATACTTGAGTTTGGAGCAGCAAACCTGCCCTTCTCTTGAACCACTCAGACATCAAGCTGCTGCTGAGGCTGCTGGGAGTGTAAGTGGATCTCACAAGATCTATTGGGATGAGGGACTCCTATACTCAGAGGGCAGAGACCCCAAGCCTGGTGCCACCATGAGGTTGGTCATGTTACTCCGTGGGCCGACTCGCAACCCGTGGCGCTACCTGTTTCCTCTTTGCGGGCTGCCGTGCAACCCGCGGTGCCCCTCCCTCCTCTTCGGGGGCACCGCGGTACAACATCGCTGCCCGCTGTGGCCATTTCAACTGCGTCGCGGAAAGCACCTGCGACGCCAGTTGGTTTTCGGGCACGCGCATACTTGCGCGGCGGCCCATCCGTTTCCCGAGGCACCTTGGGACATTACACTCACCTGGTGTGGGTGTCTGGTGATCTTCCTTCCTTGGGGGCCATATTGTTGCTCTCCTCTTCACCTTGCTCCCAGAAGGCAATAGGGGAGGGTTACTTACCTTCCTAACATGGCGATCTTTCTGTAATGCACTTAAATCTTTTCCCTATCCAAGATGGCGACACCTCTCCTTCCTGTTTTGTCACTTCCTGTTCCTGTATGTCACTTCCTGTACGTCACTTCCTGTTTCTTCTGTATTTAAGGGATCAGAACCTTTCCTTCCTTGCGTTGCAACACTCCTTGTCCCTGCTAGTGTGACCTCGCTCCTGTTGGTTCCGTGGCTCCTCTTTTGGTGATTCCTTCCTTCCATTGGCCCTTCTTTTCCCCTTGCGCCTTCTGCTCCAGCTTATCTTCCAGGCTTCTCCTGGTTCCTTTTGGGCTCCTGGTCTTCCAGTGTATTCTGGCTCCTTGTCTTCTCCTTCATTCCTGGAGTCTCATCATCAACATCAGATGTTTTTTCCCTCTGGGGTTTTGCTCTTGGGAGTCCTTCTGGAGGGCACCAGCTGCTTAGGCTTTCATTGTCGGCAGCACCGTGGCTACCGGAAGGGGTCACCCCTATCTCGGCCAAAGCAGGACTTACGAGAACCAAATCCGGGAACCGTCCCAACGCCTCAAGACTGGTAAGAAAGACCCTACAACCAACAGGTCATACCTCTGAAGTTTAGGAGCTTCCTACTCACCCTAGCACATGACATTCCCTTAGCAGGACACCTAGGCCAAAGTAAGACTTGGGACAGGCTTGTCCCCCACTTTCACTGGCCTCACATGTCAGAAGACACAAAGGAGTTTTGTCGCTCCTGTACCACCTGTCAAGCCAGTGGTAAGTCAGGTGGTACCACAAAGGCCCCCCTCATACCACTACCTGTGGTGGGGGTTCCCTTTGAGAGGGTTGGGATTGATATCATTGGTCCCATGAACCCTCCTACTGCATCTGGACACAGTTATATTCTAGTGGTGGTGGACCATGTCACTAGGTATCCAGAGGCTATACCCCTTAGAACTACCACAGCTCCTGTGGTGGCCAGAGCCCTCCTGGGAATGTTTTCCACAGTGGGTTTCCCTAAGGAGGTCTTAACTGACAGAGGTACAAACTTCATGTTAAGTTCTATCACTGCTATGTGGAAGGAGTGTGGAGTAAACTACAAGTTCACCACACCCTATCACCCACAATGCAATGGGTTGGTTGAAAGGTTCAACAATACCCTCAAGGGCATGATCATGGGCCTCCCAGAAAAGCCTAGGCAAAAATGGGATGTCCTGTTGCCCTGCCTTCTCTATGCCTCCAGAGAGGTCCCACAGAAGGGGGTTGGCTACAGCCCTTTTGAACTTCTGTTTGGGCATCCAGTTAGGGGTCCCTTGTGTTTGGTGAAGGAGGGATGGGAGTTACCTCTCAAACCTCCCAAACAAGACATAGTGGACTATGTACTTGGTCTCCGCTCCAGGATGGCTGAGTACATGAAGAAGGCAAGTAAAAACCTTGAGGCAAGTCAAGAATTGCAAAAAGCTTGGCATGACCAAAAGGCGGTACTGACTGTTTATCAGCCAGGACAGAAGGTTTGGGTGTTGGAGCCTGTGGCCCCAGCAGCTCTCCAAGATAAATGGAGTGGACCCCATACCATTCTTGAGCAGAAGGGAGAGGTCACCTACCTGGTGGACCTTGGTACTCCCAGGAGCCCCCACAGGGTGCTCCATGTGAACAGGCTCAAGCCATACTTTGACATGGCTGACATGGGCTTGCTCATGGCAACTGATGAGGGACAGGAGGAAGAGAGTGACCCACTCCCTGACCTCCTCTCACAGAACCCTGATGATGGATCAGTTGAAGGTGTAGTCTTGGCAGACAGCCTCACTGGTCAACAGCAGATTGATTGTAGGAAGGTCCTCAATCAATACAGGCATTTGTTTTCTCTGACACCCAGTTAAACCACCTGATGTACCCATGAAGTGGACACAGGTGAGGGTCTACCTGTTAAGAATAATATCTACTGGTAGCCTGACCATGTCAGAGATTGCATCAGGACAGAGGTCCAAAAGATGCTGGAACTGGGAGTGATTGAGCCCTCAGATAGCCCTTGGGCTAGCCCAGTAGTCCTGGAACCTAAACCTCACACCCTGGGTGGTAAGAGAGAGATGAGGTTTTGTGTGGACTACAGGGGACTCAATGCAGTCACTAGGACTGATGCTCACCCAATTCCTAGGGCTGATGAGCTTATTGATTCGTTGGCCTTAGCCAAGTATCTAAGTACATTTGACCTAACTGCTGGCTATTGGCAAATCAGACTAGCTGAGGATGCCAAACCAAAAACAGCATTTTCAACCCTTAGTGGGCATTATCAATTTATTGTGATGCCCTTTGGTTTGAAGAATGCACCTGCCACATTCCAAAGGCTGGTGAATAAAGTCCTTACAGGCCTAGAAGCCTATAGTGCAGCATATCTTGATGATATAGCTGTCTTTAGCTCCACCTGGGAGGATCACCTGGTCCACCTGAAGACTGTTTTGGAGGCTCTGCAGAGAGCAGGCCTCACTATCAAGGCTACTACGTGCCAGATAGGGCAGAGCAAGGTTGTGTACCTGGGCCAACTTGTGGGTGGAGACCAGGTTCAACCATTACAGAGCAAAATCCAGACCATCATGGACTGGGTTGCTCCAACTACCCAGACTCAGGTCCGAGCTTTCTTGGGCCTGACTGGGTATTACAGGAGATTTGTTAAAGGATATGGGTCTATTGTGATTCCCTTGAATGATCTCACATCTAAAAGAATGCCCTAGAAAGTTCAGTGGACAGTTAGCTGTCAGAAGGCATTTGATGATCTCAAGCAGGCCATGTGCACTTCTCCCATTCTGCATAGTCCTGACTACTCCAAGCAATTTATTGTCCAAACAGATGCATCTGAGTTGGGGGTAGGGGGGGCTGTGTTGTCACAACTTAATGCAGAGGGTCAGGATCAACCAGTAGCTTTTATTAGCAGAAGGTTGACCCCCAGAGAGAAACGTTGGTCAGCTGTAGAGAGAGAAGCCTTTGCTGTGGTCTGGGCCCTGAAGAAGCTGAGGCCATACTTGTTTGGCACTCACTTCATTGTTCAGACAGACCACAAGCCTCTCCTATGGCTAAAACAGATGAAGGGTGAAAACCCCAAACTTTTGAGGTGGTCCATTTCCCTACAGGGGATGGACTATACAGTGGAACTTAGACCTGGGAGTAACCATGCCAATGCAGATGGACTCTCCAGATATTTCCACTTAAAAAATGAAGACTCAACTGGGCAAGGTTAGTCTCATCTCCTTACGTTTGGGGGGGGGGTTGTGTAGGAAAGTAGGATCTGCTTCTTATGGTTACCCCCACTTTTGGCTTCATGTTATACTGTTTTTAACTAGTCTGACTGGGATCCTGCTAATCAGGACCCCAGTCTATCTGCTTTCTCCCTAAACTGTTATGTCATGTACTTAGGTACACTCCAGATTGGATACTGGGGTACCCTTGTCAGTCCCTAGTATATGGTACCCATGTACCCAGGGCATAGGTACCCCAGAGGCCTCCCATGGGCTGAAGCATGTATTATGCCACCCATGAGAGGCCATGCAAAATGGATCTACAGGCCTGCCATTGTAGCCTGTGTAAGTTGGTGCATGCACCACTTACTTGAGATATAGGTTTACTATATCTAAGGGTCACTACACTTAAAACCTAAAAGTCACCCCTATAGCAGGCCTTGACAATCCTGAAGGCAGGGTGCTTGGTTCTAAGTGAGAGGGTGCCACTGCATGAGCAGGACACCCCTGCAGCCTACGGAGTCCATTCTCCAGGGTTGTTAGTGCTACAGCCATTTACGACATATAGAGTGGCATTATGTGACCTCGTGATGACCAACTCTAAAACGGCTTAAAGTAACCCTATCGTGTTTGGTGTCAAACATTGTGGAATCATACCTCCCACACCGGTAACCGGTGTGGGAGGTATGATTCCACCCCTCAGAAACGAGCTTTGTGAGGTCCCTGGTGTTCCCGGTACCAACCTTCTAGTCCCGGGCAGCCCAAAATGGTTGCTGCCGACCGGAGACACATTTCTGCCCTCCTGCTGCTGAGCCAAGCTCGAGCATGGGAAGGCAGAACAATAGAAATCCTGTCACAGGGAGGTGTGACCACCTCCCAGACAGGATTTAGTGTATTAGGCCTGGGTGGGTGCGCTTGCCAGCGACCAAAAGTCTGCATGAGGGGCACATTTGGTGTCCCTGTGCATAGTCCAGTTCAAAGCAGTCCTGGGAGCCGTTGGCTCCTGTTCTGGCGCGAAACTGGACAAAGGACATGGGAGTAACCTCCCCACTGTCCAGACCCTCCTCTGGGAGGGTCCCCTGAATCTGTCCAACCCTCTCCGGTGGGTACAAAAGGGCTTACCTGGCTGTAGGACCAGATTCTGAACAAGAAGCCACTGAACTTCGACTGTCTGGACACTCTGGACTTCGCTGGACTTCGTTTAGGCCCGACTTCGTCTCCTCACCGTCCAAAGCATCGTCTGTGCCCGTGCACCATACAGGCTCCATGCCGGACCTGTGGAGCATCAAGGACAACTGAAGATATCTCCCTTGGAGTGAAGGAGTACTCCCCTGCAACTGCAGGCACCACATCACGATTGACTGGTCTGCTGCTCCTGAGCTCCTACGGACTCCGAAGGCTCCAGCAACACAGGAGGTGGATTTCCAAGTCAATTGAGGTCCGAGCTGCCCTCTCACCAAATTTGAGGTCAGAATCCCTCGTGGGGGCTGCAATACCCATACCCCTGTGCACTGCGTACTTTTGCAAGTGCATATGCTTGTTGGCATTTCCAAAACAAGTGCACTGGGCTCTGAGTAGCCCCAACCTCTGGCACCATTTCCTACAAAGAACTCCGGCCTCCTGGCACCGAGTGCTCCGTGGACTGCTGCTTTGTGAAACTGCTCAAGGTCCCCTCGCGACTCCTGTGCTGCAGGTCCTCTTGAGGGTCAACACTGCTTTTCTTGGGCTCTCCTGGTTGCTCCAGGCTTGCCCTGACTCCCCTGTGTTTGGTGAGTCTCCTGGACCTTGCTCGTCCGAACAGTAACCTTTCTTGACCTTCTTCCTGGTTGCCGCTGCCAAGGCTTGTTGGTGCTCCAGCCGGACCCCGACCCCTCAGCACTCGACATCCTTTGTGGGACAGCTCGCATCCGGCTCCTGGTCATCCTCGACATCTCCTGGTCCTTGTGGCTGCAGAGTCAAGAACCCCCTCAACACACCTGAAGCACCCGACATCGGTGGGCATTCGTCTACTGAGCCCCTGGTCACTCCTGAGTGACCCAGGCTCTGCCCCCTCTGCTTACAGGTACTCTTCAACAAGAATCCACCTTTGGATTCCATCGGACACTTTTCTTCTTCCCAGCAGTGGCTCTTCTTCGAAGTCCTCCATAGAGATCGACGGCGGTTTCCGACGGCACTTCAGACCTATGCACCCGGCTTCCCTGGGATAGGTAACTCTGGTACTACGGTATCCACGGGTGGGGTGGCTCTCCAACCTCCTAAGTTCCACGGGGTTTCTTCGAAGTCTACTTAGAAGGCTCCTTAAACATTAAAACTGCAACTGCGACTCTCCCATAGAATTGTACGTCGCATGCGGTCGTTTTCCCACACTGCACCCGTCCTCCGTGCGGTCCCTACTTACTCACCTTGGGTGGTTTCTTGTGGTCCCAGCGATTCTACATCCTCTAGACACTGTCTTGACTCGAGTTGTGGTTCTTTTACCACTATTTTAGTATATGGTCTGGTCTCCCCCTGGAGCCCACTGTGTATGAGTGCTATTTACTATTGTTTCTGAGCTACAGTATTGTGTGCTTTGTAATTTTCTTTGTGTAGAAGATACTTTATCGTGCTTAGAGTGTGTTAATAAATACATATTTTTATAACTACTGTGTGGTTCTCCTTTCATTTAACCAATACTATAAGGTTGCATTCTGATAAAACAAGCTGCTTAACATTCCTTCAAGACTAAGCCTGAAGGCTGCTCTCCACAGCTACCACTTGGATAGCTTTCTAAGGTTATCTTTGACCTCTTAAATCACCATTAGGGTTGTTTGGACTGGTACAGGGTGCCCACTTTAATTAGTGGACAGCATATACCAGGCCAACTTCTCACAACTGTGTTCGTGGGAGTTCTTTAAATACAGACATGAGTGTTCAAAGTGTGGAGGTAAGCACAAGCTCACACAATGTGCTCCCCAGGGTGGTTGGTTTAGTCAGCAGGGGGGGGATCAGTGGTCAGGTCCCAGTGAGTGGGGTAGAGGCAGGGGGGCAGAATCCTATGGGCAAAGGTGCATACGCCAGTTAAGTTGGAGAGGTTGCGGCACTGGCTTGAGTTCCTGGGGTTGCAGGCAGAACAGGATTTGTTATTGCCCGGCTTTCAGTTTGATTCTCGTTTATGTTATGAGGATCCCAGGATACTCCAGGGGGCAGATAATTTGAAGTCGATGAGAGGTCCGGAAGAATTGATATGGAGCAAACTGACAAAGGAAGCTGGAGATGGGAGGATAAAAGGGCTGTTTGATGATTGACCAATGGAGAATTTAAGGATCTTACTGATTGGGGTGGTCCCTAATAAAGAGCCCAGGGAGTTCTATTTGATTTATCATCTTTCATGGTCGGAGGGCTTGTGGGTAAACGATTTAATTCCAGAGGCGTGCAGCAGGGTACATTAGCGTCTGTTGACATGGCTGTTCAGTTGGTAAATGTCGGTAGCTGAGGCACTTTGATGGCGAAATATGATGTCAAACGGCTTTCCGGCTATTGCGGGTTCACCCTGTGGACTATGAGTTGCAGGGTATTCAATTTGGAGGGCAATTTTTTGTTGAGAAGTCTTTGCCAAAGAGCTGTTCAGCTTCATGTTCATTGAAGCTTTCGGTTCCTTTTTACGGAAATTGTTTACACATGTAGCGGGTAAAGACATCATGACACACTACTTAGATAATTTTTTCTTGGTGGGCGCACCAGATTTGCAGGATTGTTCGGGAGAGTTTGTTACTGTTCCAGGAGTTGATGGAGGATGTGGGTGTACCGTTGGCTCCTGAAAAGATAGTGAAGCCAGTGGAGGTGATTACCTTTTTGGTGGTGGAGTTGGACTCCCTTCTGATGGAAATCAGGTTACCAGAGGAGAAGATGTTGCAATGCTTACAGCTGTTGGACAGGATTTTGGAGAAGGGCAAGGTGCAGGTGAATGACATACAGGTATTGCTAGGCCATTTGAATTTTGCCTGTAGGGCGGTTCGAGCAGGAAGGATGTTTTGAAGAAGGTTGGGTTAGGCTCCCACACCACTGAGTTCAGCTCAAAGCAGGGGTGAAGGAGGACTTAAGGCTATGCTGAGTTTTCTAGAATGAATGCAATGGCATCTCCATGGCCAGATTGGGGGAGCAGTTTGAGTGGTCCATCCAGTTATTTTCGAATGCAGCAGGAGACCATGTTTCGGCCTTTTCTAGCATGGTCGATGGTGCGCAGAGGAGTGGCTAGAGGCATGGAAGCAGGGGTGGAGTATTGCCTTTCTTAAGTTTTTTCCTCTGGTGGTGGCTGTTTGTTCGTGGGGCATTAGTTTGCCAATAAAACAGAGCTTTTCAATATGGACAATATGTCAATGGTGAACATGTTCAACAGGCAGTCTGCAAGGGACCCCCAAGTCTGGCTGTTGCTGCAGATGTTTGTGTTGGAGTGTTTGCGTGCAAATGTCATTTTCAAAGCGCGTCATATAGTAGAAGTACACAATGAAATTGCCGATGACCTTCCTCGTTTTCAGTGGACGAAGACAACCAACACACTGAACCCTCACCAACCACCCCCGACACCCGTAAACCAGCGATTGACGACTGGACAGCCCTCACCACGGAAGACACACTGAAGACAATGAAGTCAATCCACTCAGGGGCCCCCACGGACCCCTGCCCCCACCACATCTTCAACAGAGCCGCCGACACCATCGCACCCATGCTCCGCCACACCATCAACCGCTCCCTGGCGACCGCCTCGTTCCCCGACGACTGGAAACACGCCGAGGTCAACCCCCTCCTAAAGAAACCCTCAGCGGACCCCACCGACCTCAAAAACTACAGACTCATCTCCCTGCTCCCGTTCCCAGCGAAAGTCATCGAGAAAGCCATCAACAGCCAACTCGCCACATTCATTGAAGAACACAACATCCTCGACTCCTCCCAATCCGGCTTCAGAAAAAACCACAGTACGGAAACCGCCCTCCTCGCCGCAACAGACGACATCCGCACCCTACTGGACAAAGGAGAAACAGTAGCCCTCATCCTCCTCGACCTATCAGCGGCGTTCGACACAGTCTCCCACCGCACCCTAATACGCAGACTCTACGACGCAGGAATCCAGGACAAGGCCCTCGACTGGATCCGCTCCTTCCTCTCCGGCAGGACGCAGCGGGTCAGACTCCCCCTTTCCTCTCGGACCCCACACCTACCACCTGCGGAGTCCCCCAAGGCTCCTCCCTCAGCCCGACGCTCTTCAACGTCTACATGGCTCCACTCGCCCCCATCGTCAGAACCTACGGACTCAACATCGTGTCATACGCAGACGACACCCAGCTCATCCTCTCCCTATCCAACGAGCCCAACACCGCCAGACGCAACTTTCGAGAAGGCATGGAAGCCGTCGCCAAATGGATGAAAAACAGCTGCCTACAACTAAACACCAACAAAACAGAAGTACTCATCATGGGCCCAAACCCCGATGCCTGGAGCGACACCTGGTGGCCCCCCGCCCTCGGACACCCGCCAACCCCCATGGACCACGCACGCAACCTGGGAATCATCCTGGATTCCGAGCTCAAAATGGACCGCCAGATCAACTCTGTCTCGTCTTCCTGCTTCCACACCCTCCGCCTCCTTCGTAAGACCTTCAAATGGATCCCCTCGAACACCGAAAGACCGTCACTCACGCCCTGGTCACCAGCAGACTCGACTACGGCAACGCACTCTACGCCGGAATAAACAAAAACCTCACCCGCAAGCTACAGAACATCCAGAACGCCGCCGCAAGACTGGTCCTCAACCTGCCAAAGCACTGCCACATCTCCCAGCACCTGCGCACACTCCACTGGCTCCCTGTCGAGGCGAGAATCACCTTCAAGATGCTCACCCACGCACACAAGGCCCTCCACGGCACCGGACCAGCATACCTGAACAGCCGACTCAAATTCCACGCACCCCAAAGGACCCTACGATCAGCCCAGCTCTCCTACGCCGTGGTCCCCCGCACCAGAAAGACCAGATCGGGAGGCCGCTCCTTCTCCTTCCTCGCGGCCAAAGCATGGAACGCCCTTCCGCTCCACCTCAGACAGACAACATCGCTCCCCATCTTCGCAAGAAACCTCAAAACCTGGCTTTTCGACAGACCCCCTCCTTGATGGATGGAACCTGCAATCCCCCCCCCCCCCAGCGCCTTGAGACCCTTACGGGTGAGTAGTCGCGCTTTAACAAACCCCTGATTGATTGATTGAGTGGACGAGGTTCCGTGGTCTTGCACCATGGGCCAACGAGATGAAGACTATGATGCCAGCACATCTGTAGTCCGTCGGTGGGATCGTCTGAAGCAGCGTATACTGGGTTCGTTGTCAGCGTCCATTCAAAAGGTGCACAGACTTGCGTGGGAAGAGTTTGTGAAGTCTGGGGTAGTGCGGTGTAGCGGGTAGGACAGCAGTCAGGAACGGAGAAATGATGTGGTACATTTCATTATGTCCTTGATTGGTAAGGGTTTGTCAGCCGTTACCATAGCAGATAAGTTGGCAGCCATGGCATTTTTCAGAAAGATGTGGTGGTATGAGCTATCGGCTGGGGAAATGGGGAGTAGGGTACTGGAGGGGTGGTCCTAGGAGAAGGGTGCTGGGGTGAGAGTGAGGCGCCCTATTGCGCTTGACATTCTGAAGTGGATCATATCCGTTCTGCCACAGGTTTACAGGGATGCAGGGGAGGCGTTACGATTTGTTGTGATCATGGTCTGGTTGTTTTTCAGTGCTTTTTGGGTAACGGAGGTGGTTGGTTCCAAGTTGCAGGCAGGAATTCGTTGGCAGGATGTTCACATGCTTTCAGGGACAGTTCAAATGTGGCTTCCTAGGTCCAAAATGGACCAGTCAGGATGGGGTACATGTGTGACTATGAGAGAGTACCCAGATGAACTGGTTTGTTCTCGAGGAATGGTGGGGAAAACTAAGCAAGCAAGGGGAGGGTTTGGAGAGATTTTTTGACACGCAGATGGGACGCGTTTTTCGGCATCACATGTTTTGGAGGTTTTGAGCAAGGTGCTCGATGTGTTGGGCTATAGGGGGGTGGGATTTTGGGACCCATTCCTTCAGGATTGAGGTGGCTATGGAGGTGGAATCCAGGCGTTGACTGGCAGCTGAGATGCGGCGAGTGGGGCGTTGGCGATCAGACTGCTATCAGTGCTATTTGCGTTTGGGGTTTCAATGATATTCAACAACATCAGTCTTTTTCTCCTAGGCTGTGTTACGGGCCTGGCAAGGGGCCATATTGAGGTTCGGATTTATGCGCACTCATTCAAGAAATGAGCGGAGAGGCATGCTGACAACAGGAAAGGAGGACGGCAATTGAGTCTGCCTGATACAGTGATTTAATTAAAATAGTTTGGCAAAGGTGGCATGCAGTGGCATGAGCTGCTGCTAAAATTAAATTCTCTTGTGTGGGGCATCCCGTGTCCGGACATTTTGATTCTGCACCTGGGAGAAAATTACTTGGTACAATTGAAAGGTTTGGCTTTGGTAAAAAAAAAATCAAAATTGATTTGTTAGAGATCAAAGCGTTCTGGTCAGGAACCACTGTGGTTTTCAATGAATTCATACCCAGAAGATGTTGGCGGGGGCTACAAAACTGGGGGCTATTGACAGAGCTCAAAGGAACGGGAATGGAGAGTTGTGAAAATTCTGCAAAACAGAGGGTTTGTTTTTCACGAAACAGTGTAACATAACGGTACGAATCGGTGCAGTTCTTTCAGGAGGATGGGGTCCATATGCCTATTTATGGGGTGGAGTGGTATCTTATGCAGGTGTGGAACATTTTGGCAGGGCTGCTACACTTGCCAGTAGGAATGTTAAGTCTTGATTGTGGGGGGACAGAAAAACTCTGTATTTTTTCTAGTGGTGGGTGTAGATAAGTTTAAAAGTTATTGCAACAAAACTTTGGTCAGGATCAGACTCAGTTGAGATTTCGAGGGGAGTAGAGGGGGGTTGAAGCAATTGATCAAGATGACAACAGAGAGGTAGGCATGAGGTTGGGATGCAGAGAGTTTGAATGACGAGAGTTGTGATTGGATTTTTTTTGTTTAATTTGTGAAGCGTTCTTTAGGGGAAGGGAGAGGTAGGTTTGAATAGTTACAAGATGTATAGTGAGGACAGATTGATTTAGGATGTAAGGCTTTAGAGCCAAAGTTTTGTGAAACGTAGTGCACCTGTTTAATTAAAGCGGCCTTTTGCACACTATCAAGTAGTCAGCTGTTTTTGGAAGAGCCATTCCGTCCGATAGGGGTTTTGGGAGGGTGGGCAGAGGCCTCTATCTTCAGGGGGGTGGTAGGTTCCAAGGGCGAGGGGCAGCCCTGATTGGTTAGGGACACAAGGGCAGGGTTAGCTATGCGGTTAGGGACATGCAGACAGTTGCAGGGTACCATTTTAGTTTTATGGTGCACCCTGGCTAACAGGGACAGTTTGACAAGGTTTTTTCTCACCCACCCTGTTATTAGTTTAATGAGGCTGGTGTGCAAGGAGAACTGCTGTTATTGTTGGTTGTCGCTGTTGATGAGCAGGTGCCTTGGCGGGTGTAGATAAGTTAAAACGTTATTGAAACAAAACATTGGTCAGGTTCAAACCCAGTTGAGATTTCAAGGGGAAAGGGAGGTGGGGGAGTTGCAGGAATGTAACAAGAGGACAGTAGTGGGGTAGGCATGAGGTTGGGATGCGGAGAGTTTGAATGACGAGAGTTGTGATTGGATTTTGGTTGTTTTGGTTTGTGAAGGTTTGTTTAGAGGAGAGGGGAGGTAGGTTTGGAGAGTTACAAAATGTACAGTGAGGACAGATTGATTTAGTATGAAAGGCTTTAGAGCCAAGTTTTTGTGAAACGTTGTGCACCTGTTTCATTAAAGCAGCTTTTTGCACACTATAAAGTAGTCAGTTGTTCTTGGATGCACCATCCCACCATGTACACTTGTCAGTCCTTTACGTACTCCGTTGCACTGTTACGTCCGTCTTGATGCAACAGCATACAAGTCTGAATCAGGCGGAGGGATAACTAACCAACTACTTAATAATTGTGCATTGAATGGCGAAAACAACTCGGTCATTATGAACGACGGACATTAAGATCAAACTCTAAATGCCGCTGCCGCAGCCAGATGAACGGAACCAAACACTTATTCAGGACTGAAGTACCTTGTTATCTAAGATAATTAAATTACATCATTCTAACCACCAAAAAATCCTATTGCAAATTTGAAAGGTGCTTGATCGTTCCTTTACAGGAAGTACTAATGATCTCAAATCAAATGACATTTCCAATCGGATCTGTCTTATGCAAATGATGCCCCACCTTCTCAAAAATATACCCAGCTGTCTTAAATCTTGTTTGTACAACATATAGAAGCCAATACCATAGCCCATTCTTTAAAACATGTAGATCATGCTCGTTAGGGCTTCATTTGTAAAGAATTGAGATTTTTGATGGATACTTCTACTTGTATTTTTAGTTTAGCCAATCTAATTTGACCATAAAACATTGATACATAAAACCATATATACTTAGTATTCCAAATCACATCATAATATTAAAAAGAAAGAAAATAGCATAAAAATGTGTTAGATTACAATAAAACTCTTAACAGAGCCAAGTTAATAACATCATAGTACACTATTATTAGTCTTGTTACATGGCCGTCTATCTACATACACAGTTCCTTTTATAAGGAAGATACAGTACTGCACTTTTGTATAAAGACGATATAGTTTCCATAGTTCTTCTACATCAAACTATTATTCATGCAAACTAGCAATAACCTTTTTAAAGTGCATATGGTATATTCCCTTGGTTAGCATAGAATGTTAATCAACACTTCATCTATCGACTTCAAAGCTAGAATTGGCGGTTATAATACCAGTACTAGATTTGTTGCCAGTGCCAGCTTTACAGCTAGAGGCAGAAGACAACCGTCCCAGCTTTTCTGGCCCTTGTTGCTGACCCAATGCACATTGCAGTCTTCACCCACAGGGCGCTGGTGTGCATTCAGAAAGAATATTCCCTGGCTCTCTTTGGTGTCTTCCTGGTGCACCAACAAGTCCTGAGGAACTTGCGTGGTCTTCGTCTGACTCCGTTCCAGCGGCTACTGTCCGGCACCATCAGATCCTGCTTTGGCATCATCGGCACCTCATTCTTTGAGGGAGGCCTTGTTGGCCAGCACGCTTTTGGTGCTAGTGCTGGCTTTAGCTCCATCTCATGACCTGACAAATTTTCTGAAAACCAAATATATTTACGTTAAAAAGAGCAGTTGACAGAAGAAGTGTCTTGGAGATTCCTGACTCATGCTGAATGCCATGGCAGATTGGTAAAACCTTTTGGATTTGATGCAGAGGCGAATCAGATACCTTCTATGGTTTATCATGATGGCGGTAGTGGTATGGGATGCCTCTTTCTTTCTATGAGTACTGATGCAGGTGATTTCTTGGCTCTCCAGAAAGCCAGTGTCAGCAGCTGGTGTTGGACCACCTACAGTCCACGATCTCCCTGTTGATCGACTTGAGGTTTTTTAACAACCTCTTTAAGTCATGCCACCAATGTCCCAGGGACACCTCTTTATCAGAGGGGTTCTGTACACTTTGTCTCTCAAAGTCTTTTCACCTCTCCAGGGGGCATGGGACATTCCATCCATATTTCAAATGTTTCAGAAGGGAACTCTTGTTCTGGCCTGGACAGTTGTGCATCTTCTGGGCCTTTTCACCCCCTGCATCTTACAAGTATGTCATGCTCAGTGGTGCATGTGTGCATTGCCGTGGTGCCCCCTCTTTTTATGAGCCCAATAACGAGAAATCCTGTCAGACAACGGTTTGGTCGGGTAGCCTGGGGCCTGTGGTACTGGCTAGTACCCGGAACACCTGTCTTGCATGTGATCACTGACTTAATTTCAATTGAAACAATATCGTGATACAGAATTATTGTGACAAAAATAATGATGACAAAAATATCAGTTCCCTATACTTATAAAGGTAATTACAAAAATATCGACAAAAAATATAATTTCATACTAATATCGTTAAAAAACATTCCAAATATATATTTTTTATTATATATATATAGTTTAAAATAGTAAATCTTAAATATTTTAATGTATAACATTAATAGAATGTAAATTAAATAACTTTAGGTAACATTTAATACTATAAATAAATAAATACTTAAATAAACATACACACATAAATATATGTGTGTGCATGTTTATATATACATATATATATAATATAACACTATTAGCAAAAACATATATTTTACATTATATTGCATTTTTGGCGTTTTTTGTATTTACTACTATAAAAAGCATATATATATATATATATATATATATATATATATATATATATATGAAATCAAAGTCCCAATACCTCCTATTGCTCCGAGAGGGAAAAAGCATAGGTACGGACCTCTAGCACCTTCCAAAAAAGAATCCGGATCACCACGGGTTCCGCTGAATAAATATTTTATTCATATTTAAGCATAGTATGACAGACAAGTGTCCGCCCCAGACGCGTTTCCATCGCCATAGCGATCTTGATCACTGAACGCGCTGCTGACGAACCTCCACATTTAAATTGAGTGCTACCAATCAAAACAAACGATTGTGATCATGTGCAAATAAAACATAAACATTAAAAACTGACTAAACTTTAAGTCTTCTATAAACATACAGAGTGACTCATAGTACTTGAATATAACCAATATTGCCAAATGGTACCATTAAACAGTAAAATACATCATTTTGGCTTTGAATCTCACATTGTTTATGTGTGGAATGGTTTATCCTAAAGAAATAATTTCTCAACATTTTAAAACCATTTTGTTACAAATAAAGGGCCAGTGCCCAAAATTCATTAAGATATTTTTTCATTAAGTATTCTTCACAATGTCATATTATCAAACCCAAATAAAACCACCCGGCAATCAAATTATGAATATGTCGTCCGTAAAATGATTTAAAATGTGCCTAATGTGATAAAAACCAACAATAATCCCCATACACATTGTTAAAAATATTAAGTGGTAAGAATGTGCAAAAGAGGCGCTTATATTTATGTATAAAAAACCATACGGTTATAAATTGAAAAGTGCCAGTGCAAAATTCACTAAAGTGCCAGTGCATTGCCATTACAGTACAGAGAGTAGCGCAAGAGGAATGAATATTAATGAACATCAAAAGGGACTACACAGCAAATACTTTGATGATATTATCATGGGAATCAACAAACAAAGGCACCATAAATATTCAAATACCAATATCTATGTCATTGTTACAGTCCATTAGAACTTAAGCCCCCAACTGGTCTTAAAGAATTCATTAAAAGATCTCGTGTTGGGTAAAACTATAAAAAGTTGTGCAAATCCTCACTATTATTCAGCCCATTAGGCATCCTGGTATCAAGGGTCAGTATGAAGGAGGACTCTAACTGGCGCAATTTTCGTTCTCTATTACCTCCACGAATCGCGGAAGGTACTGCACCAATTACAAAGTACTTCAAGTCATCTATTTTATTATCATGGACTGCCTTGAAATGTCGGGCAACAGGGTAATTCGGGTCTGAGTTAATAATAGCCTGCAGATGTTGTAATATCCTGTTGAACACTGGCAGCTTAGTGCTGCCAACGTATTTGAAGTGGCATGTACATTCTAACACATATACCGCAAAATCAGTACAACATGTGAAATGTTCCTTAATTGGAACAGGAATATTGTTGAAAGCAGTACAGCATTCTGACATGTTTACACCAAATTTACAAGCCCGACAAGACGAGCATTTAAAAAAACCAGGTTTAAAAAGCCATGTGCTACTTAATGTCATTTCTGGACTGGATTTTACCAAGGCATCACGCATAGAGGCTGCCCTCCTGAACGTAATGGCTGGCGCTGCCGGTAATAAAAACTTCAATGTGAGGTCAGTTAAAATGATGGGCCAATGTTTGTTAATAATCCTGCGTATACTTTTATCTTTTTTACTAAAAGTAGTAACCAGTCTAATAGGCTGTGCTTCTTCCAAAACTGGCTGTAACAGTTGTCCTGTTCTACGTTCTCTCTTGGTTTTTAAACATTCTTCACGCGGTAGGACATTGGCCTTATCCAAGGCCAATTGCAAATCAGAAGATTTGTAACCACGGGCCAAAATATATATATACATATATGCAAAATAAAACAAATAAATATATTAAATAAAATGCAAAATATTAAATAAATTACCAAATTAAGTATATATTTAAAAAGACAGTTACTAAAAGTGTCTTTAAAATTATACAAAAATACACATTTATGTACAAATAATATAAAATTCAACAAATAATTATTCAAATAATAATATTACGTATATATATATATTTTTAAAATCTTTTTATTGAACAGGCTCATGAAATTACAGTTACTACAAAACGAGTGCATACTTCAAATGTTCAAAGTGTAGAAACAGGAATACTTTATCACAGGGCCAGTACATCGTTAGCATTTTAGATACAATTAGGTAGGCTGCCGCACAGGTAGGTCTACATCCTCCGGGTAGTCCATGTGACCTCCCATTGACTTCAATTGCTAATCTCGCCCACCCCCCCCTGACTCGCATACTGTAGACCCCTGTCCCCCGTGTCTGTATTTCTCCCAGGGGGACCATATTTTAGCACATTTTTTCCCACAGCCCCTATTGTCATATATAACCTTTTCCGCTTGGTGGCACCAATCAAGGTCAGTTTCCCATTCTGCCACTGTTGGGGGAATGTGTGACCCCCACCTTCTCTCTATGTTGGGCTTTGCCACTCCGCTGCCAAGGCTAGCCAGGTTCTCGTGTGCCTAGGCCAATCTTCCTCCCCCTTAATCATCAATAAACGACCCTTTGAATCTATAGGTATTTCTTTTCCCGTGACCTTTGACATTATCGCCGTCACTTTTTGCCAGAAGCGGCTGATTATCGGGCATTCCCATAAAATATGGAAAAAGGATCCCTCTGCTTGGCAGCCTCTTATACAGTGCGGCGATTGTACTTTACCCCATTTGTACAACAGTGTGCGGGGGTAATAGGACTGATGTAGGATCCTAAGTTGTATTAGTCTGAATCGCAACCTAATCGCTACCTCTCTGGGCCCCTGCAGCGCATCTGTCCACTCTTCATCTTCTATATTACCCAAATCCGCCAGCCAGGCTGCTTGTAGGGAGGTCAGTGGGTCTGGTGTGTTATACATCAGCTTTTTATATATTGTGGAAGTCTCTTTGTCTGGTATAGGGTCTGCTAATAATCTGTCTTCCAGAGGGGAGGAATCCGGGATGGACTCTCCTTGTTGTATGTGTCTACTTAATGCATGTGCAAAACGCGTGTAGGGGAAGACTTGAGTGGATGACAGTTTAAATTCGTTCTCCAGGACCTCAAAAGGCATCAATGCTGTTCCCCTCCATACGTCCCCTAGGTGGTCAATACCTATGACCCTCCACTCCGCAAACCCTGTCAAGGTGGTTACTTCCCTCAGTTGTTCTCCCACCCACAATGGTGTCATTGCTGTCAAGCGGCCATGCCAATATTACACATATTTAAACAATATTAAAAATACTATTAAAGTCCGGGAATTATAGATTAACTATTCCCACTCCAGTCTGTGCAACAGTAGGGAAAGCGTTGTACTCCAGAGAGGTAAAATTCACTATTCCCACTCCAGTCTGTGCAACAGTAGGGAAAGTGTAGGATTTCGGAGGAGTAAAATTTAATACTCATCTCCAGTCTGTGCAACAGGAGGGAAAGTGTTGGACTCCAGAGTGGTAACATTTACTATTCCCACACCAGTCTGTGCAACAGTAGGTAAAGCGTTGGACTTCGGAGCGGTTAAAATTACTATTCCCACTCCAGTCTATGCTACAGTATGGAAAGTGTTGGACTCCAGAGGGTTAAAATTTACTATTTCCACTCCAGTCTGTGCATAAGTAGGGAAAGTGTTGGACTTCGGAGTGGTAACAATTACTATTCCCACTACAGTTTGTGCAACACTAGGGAAAGCACTTCACTTCAAACATATAACATATATGAAACACAGCCCTATTAATTTATAACAAATATAAAACTCGTGATATGAACTTTAATAATTAACCAAAAAATATATATATATATTTAAAAATAAAAAAACTATTAAATAATGAACATGATTAGTAAACAAATTAATAATTAATTATCAATTTAAAAAAAAGATCATTTATTTATTACTTAATTGACTTACCACACTATACCACCACAAACCTAAAAACCCACACTTAAAATATAACAAAAATAAATACATGTAATATGATTAACATAATTAATAACCAATTGAATATTAAGTAATAATTTAATAATACATTTTTAATTGATTAATTCATTGATTAATCAATAGTTACCTTCCCACCCTATACCCCTACAAACCCAGTAGCCTGCATCGAATATCTAACTTAAAAATACAATTATTACACAATTTACATAATTAATAATCTATTATGTAATTGATAATAAATGGTTAATTAATTGTAAATTAATCATTATTTAATTCACTTCCCACCCTATACCCCTACAAACTCAATAGCCCGCATGTACTATATAACTTAAAAATAAAATTATTACACAATGTACATATTTATTAATCAATTAAATATTTAATAATAAATTAATAATTAATTAATTATAATTAATGAACTTCCCACCCTACATCTCTACAAATCTAGCAACCCACTACGACAATATAAATTACTATTAGCAATTAAATCAAAAATGTATAAATCACTTATAATTATAAACTATATTTCCAAATATCATTAGCAATTATGCAAACAATAATAGCTCTTGAAATTAATATATGAATTAATACACATAAAGATAATTAAAAAATGATATTTTTTACAACTATACTATCGAAAACGATATTACTTAAATGAAAAATCTATATTCTTGACAGCGATATTTCTGCATCATTATATTTTTGTATCATGCTATTTTTTTCTAATATTTCTTCAACTCGATATTTCTAATCCGATGTTTTGTCCAAATACTCTTGCAGGAGGCACTTCTGTTGTCCTACAGCAGTGGCCACATTGGTGACCAATGCATCTTCCCCCAGCTGGGACAGTCATCGCAGCATGCTGGAGATCAGAGGCCTCGGGTCTCCCGCCAAATCAAAAGTTTCCCATCACCCTTCTCAAACTCCATGTCATGAGTGTTGCACTCAAGGTGTTCTTGCTGTCCAACCGCGTTCAGTTGGATTGTGTTGAAGGACATCAGGACTGTGCTGTGGTCAGCCAACAAGAAGGATGGCGTGGTTTTGTACCTTCTGTGTCTGGAGGCACTCAGACTGTGGTTATGGGCTCTGACTCATTGCATTTGGCAGCTGGTGAACCATATGGCAGGTTCCTTGAATTTTTGGGTAGGCAACCTTAGTCTGCACCACACCTTGGGGCCCTCGCTGTGTCTTCAGAAGAAGGTGATTCAATCCATCTTCAACCTCTAGGGCAGCCCTCTAGTGGATCTCTATGCTACTCAAGAGAGCAACCAGTGCCTTCAGTTTCCATTGAAGGGATCCCTGGGAGACACATTTGGTCTCAGGTGGGACTTTGATCTCCCACATGCATCCCTCTAGTTTCTCTGATTTCTCTTGTTCTGAGGTTTCTGCTTCAGGACTGAGCACAGGTGATCTTAATTGCACCAGATTGGTATCAGGTGGTATGGTACTCAGATCTGCTTCAAATATTCTTATGCCCCCTTTATCCTCTTCCACTTTGAGCAGACCTACTCTTTTAGTAGGAAGTTCAGGTCCTCCACGTGAACTTCCAGAGCCTCCACTTTCATGCCTGGAGATTGTGTGTGTACCTTGAGCTCCTTTGATTTGGTCATGGAAGTCATGGGTGTTATTCTGTTAGCTAGTTGCCCATCTACTAAATTAATCTGAGTATTGGTCTTGGTGTGTTATACATTGTGCATCCGAAAGGAGGTTGACCCCCTCAAAGCGCCTTTACTGGATGTGTTGCATTTTGCATTATCTCTTGCTCAACAAGACTATGCTGTAGGCCCAGTAAAAGGTTATTTGTTGGATCTTTCAGCCGTTCTTTGTTTACCTGATCATCCACCACTATTCAATCGCCCATTGTCATGTGGTTTCTGAAAGGCTGACGCATGTGTTCACCCTTCTCCTTTTGTGATGCTTCAGTGGCACCTTAATTTGATGCTCATGTTCTTGATGTGTTCTTTCCTTGAACTCATCAGAAGAACAAGTTACTTACCTTTGGTAAGGATCTTTCTGGTGGATACCTGCAGATTTCTCAACAATCCCACCCACCTATGCATTCTGAGAAAGGGTCTTGCAATTATTTTAATAACGCTTCAGTTTAGATTCATGCATTGCTTGTTCTATCAATCTTATCAACCATTTCTTCGCCTCCAGGGTATGGAAAAAAGCATTGGGAACTGATGTGAGTGCTCTTTGTATGGTTCTGTGATGTATCCTGGGCCAGTACAGAGCTGAGCCAGAGCTGTGACACCATGTCGCAGATCCCATCTGACACCTGGAAAGATTCAAAAGGTGATGGATATGCAATTGGATGGAGTATCTACCAGAAATATTGTTACCAACGGTATGTAACTTGTTCATTTTTTCAATCACTAGTAAGCCCCTCCTACAAAATAAGATTTTGAATGAATGATTTAATTCATTCATGCACTTGCCTACCCTCTTTGGCAGAGCTGGGCGTAGCACCGGCTTGATATTCTGCTCTGTCTTCAGTGTATCCGCTGCCATGGCTGATGCACTGAAGCCATAGGTATAGCTCTCAAATTATGGTATTCAGTGATCCACCAGGGGAGTGGAGGGCAGGGTGTCTCTGATGTGAAAGGTTGGCTGGCTGACTGAATGAGGTTCTATGTTTCCATTCCCTACTCATACATATCTTGTTACATGTAATCCAGCATGCAGGTAACACCCTTTCTAAAGGGTATGACTTCATTGACCACATATGTAAATATATCAGTTGTATGCTGCAGCCTAACTTTCCCCATTTAAACCTTGATTCTGTAATCCCGTCTCATTTGATCCCACAAAACGTAATGTTCATTTATGCGTAAGATGTTCCCGCTTCAAGAAAACAATCCCTGTAAATCGTTCAGTTGCTCTGTGCAGTAGGCCAAGACAATGCCAACTACTTAAAATAATTTTTTTTAAACATAAGATTTAAGCAAATGTTTGTGAATTGTATTTGCACATTACCATCTCATAGGTGCTCTAGACTTCCCTAGTGTTGCCTCTTGGCAAAAGCTTGTTAATACAATAAAAGGTAACTGGTGTGAATCTGAGATGCTTCGAGGAGCTTCTAATTTGCATCAAAGTCAATGTTTGTAAGCTGGCAACTTTGTATATGCAAGTAGATTTTAATAACTGTAGTAAGAATAAGCATAAGAATACAAACTAGACGTTTTCATATAGCACTTCATGCAGCACGCCTTCTGTTTCTAATCACTATAAGTGACAATTATTACTATAACCTAATTTAATGTTATCCAGTTTATAATTTGACTCATTTGAAGAGTCTATTATTATTCAAAATAGACAGTGGGATTTATAGAGTCTTGAAAATCGTAATTCTTTCGTGTTTGTTCATTAAAGGCAATAATCAAATCCAAACACAGTTAGTTAAAGTCATAAAAATGATCCCCGAAATGATAATGAAGAAAAGACAGAGTGGGTATGTGTTTTGCTTTCGGTAATAAGCAGAAGAGCCAATGGCAGTGTGAGTCTCCCCGAGCACGAGGGGCCAGTCTTCTGTTTCAGATTGGTCAAATGTTCCTTCTGGTGCCAATACATCCCATGCTATTATTATACAATGGGACAGTCCGATCCCAAATCCCTTGCCAATGAAGCACATAGTTTAGAACATAGCATGCTCATAAAAGAAGTTGACTACATTAGAATGAGTACTTCTTATTGTCTCCTTTTATCTGGTGATCTAGCACATAATTAGTACTTTGCTGGAGAACAGGGAAATAAGACGGGGTGTCTTCAGGGTGCTCTTGTAATTATTCACTCCAGACGTGCCTGATGTGCCATGTTTTAGCTAACCAGTATATGAATTTTATTTTAGATAATATTTGATACATTTTTGTTGATTTATTGATAAAAAGGAGCCAAAGCCCTTGTTTCAGAAGTGCTTGCAAAACTACAAATTGGTTTTAATGTTGGGGACGTAGTTTGGATAGGTACATAGGGTTAGGGTGTGTGGGTGAAATATCCAGTTTTGGAAATATACCACAAAGAAAGAAATATGACAACACATAGGTTCTTAACCGGTATATCCACTAGCAACAGAAAATGTCACACACAGTTTTTTTTTCCAAATTAAAAATATGAGCCAACCTATTTAAAACCATAAAGTTTCAATGATTGTTCTTTTGTAAAGCATAAAATCTCATTACAGTAATGTGGGTAAGAATCATACACATGCTGACAGTGTGTCATCCGTCTTAGGTAAGAAATGGTAAAGCTCAAATATAAAAAATTACCTTGAGCACACAAAATTAAGAATCCACAATAAATGTTTCAAATTTCCATCCTTTAATTTGATCTTCGAGCTTCTAGCCAACACGAGTTTCGCTGAACTGGGACTGCGACTTCATCAGGGCTAAGAGTGAACAAAACATAACTTTTTTGAATAATTTCACCCACAACAAACTAACTAATGTTACCATTTCTTCCAACTCAACATCTTTTAAACAAATGTATCTATAGTGATGGTATGAAAATACTGTTTGTGAAAACCCATTATTCCATCAAGAACAACAAGTATAGAAAGCGCGGTTGATCGTAATGTTATTAAACAATCTACTGATGCAAAAACACAAAATTATTACAATGACACCCAAGTGTGACACATTAAAAATTGCCTCTCCATCACCAAGTGCAAGAAAGAAACAAAGGCAGAAATTACCCCAAAACCTGTCTTAATACATTCTGAAAGTGCCCACAAACCACATACCTTATTTACAAATAGTAGCCAAATTTGCTCTAAAAATCACATAAGACAAAACTATATGTAAAGATCTTATCAGTGTGTATCTAATAATACTAGATACAATTATGAATTATAAGGACAAACTCACCCAATATAAAGTGTATGCCATAAAGGCAAACATTCTATCTTTTGTGTGCTCATTGACATTTGAAAATGACACAAAATTATAAACTGATTAAGCCATGTGTACGTAACAAAAAATCTTAACACACCTTTTAGCCACCTGCTACAGCTTACACCACACTATCATTAGCCTTAAACTATCAAACCTCTAAAGTCCTAACAAAACTTGCTACACTGGGAAATCTTCCGACATCAAGCAGCTTGTATCGCTACAACATTCTACTAAGGCGCCATCTAATCCTTAACAAATAGTGCAGTAAACATACTACATACAACATAAAATCACTTGTCTCTAATATTAAACAAAATTAAGTAATAACATAACTTAATGAGCCGGGAAGTGATCCCAATATCAGGCAGCATGTTTTGCTATGGCGTTCTACTTGGACGCCATCTTGTCCTCAATAGGTAATGCAGTACAAGTAAAGATAGACCATTGTGTTGTAACAATTGCGGGGGCCATCTTGTGATATCTAAATTCAGCGATCAACCAGTAACTATGATCTACATGTATAAAAAATATAAATTATCAGTGAACATGATCATATCAAATGACTCATGTCAAAAGCCTAACTCAGTAAACAAACACAAAATTGCTCACCTCAAATACTGAAACATAATCAACTAATTGCATAACTTACTGAGCTGGGGAGTACTCCTGACATCAGACAGCGTGCCTTGCTGTGGCGTTCTACTCGGGCGCCATCTTGTCTCAAGATGGACCACTGCGTTGTAACAAGTGCAGCGGTCATCTTGTAATATCTAATTCAGCGATCAACCCATAACTAATTTCAATACATGCAAAAAATATTTTTATAAATGACCATATTAATATGCAATAACACACATCAACAAACTAATTCAGTAAAGTTCAACTCATCTCACTCCTATATTTTCCTGGATATTCCTATCCTATTTCACAAGTATCACTATCACATTCTTTCCAAGCGCCATATTATCCCTCCCTATATAATGTGGTAGACATTAAAATAAACTATTTGGACAAAATAATTATGAAAAATAATTGCAAGTCCAAGTGATCTCTAATAATGGGACTGAATGTAAGTAAATTCACATGTACAGTTTTATACAATGAACACTCCACGTTAAGGATAACAATTTTGGCGTTAATAAGAGAAACCTGCAGTCCATATAGCAAGTGCCATCTTGGATTCTTGGGTCTAACTTTTCTTGTGGCCCACGGTGTCTTTGTCATCCAATCATAATTATGTCTCCCGCTTTTCCGTTTTTTTTACTGATTTTTACAGATAATTACAGACAGGAAACTAAATGTTTCCTGTCTGTATTTATTTTTAAAAGCGGAAAAATGCAGAAAAGTGTGCTTCTTGTGGGTGACTCGCCATGCTGTTTTTCGTGATTTCTAGGACAACAGCTGAGCAGAAAGGCAGCATGAGAAGTTAAAAATAGGTTGAGATTTCCCTAAATGCAGGTCTATGGTAACATATATTTGTATTATAATGCTCATCTTTACCTGAAGGTGTAGTGTTTTGCTATATTTGGCTGCTTAATTTGCTGAAACGCAACAGGCAGCAAAATATAAGTGCATGTTTATCAGTTAAATAAATGTGGAAATATACCATTTTATGAATCCATATATTCGCAAAACACAAAATAAATATGGATAAATACCAATAAGATGGGCAAAAAATAAATATGGATTAATACAGACTGAAATGTTAAAAAATAAATACCATAAAACCGGGAGCCCTAATCATAATGCTATGTCAGTGCAACCAGGACCTTTCTACGCTGATCTTAGTTTCCCTTTGCATGAACCGTTGCATTCCTTTGGAGTGGTTTTGAAGGACATTGGGTATACATAGAAGTGTTCTGAAAACAGTCTCATGTTGTGAAAAAGAACTTTGAATTATTTTGAACATTTACTTGAACTGTCCTAAAGACTGTACAATTTTGTTACACTTGAGATTTTGCTGTGGCAGAACACAAAGGATTCTTAAGTCAGAACGATGTTGCTTTCGCTATGTATTTATGATAATGCATAAAGTATTCAGAGTTTCACTAATGCTTGTAAGAACGTCCCAGTTATGAATCACAGGATATCAATGTATGTTAATTACATTACAGTAGCATACATGCCAAGTTGAAACTATAACTCATCTTCCACAGAAAGTGCATAGTGATGAATCTTGAGGTAGTTATCCTACTGTTAGAGAGGAGTGTTGATGAGTGTATAGTTAAGAAACTCATGTCTTATGTATAGTTTCAGGAATAACAAGTCCCACATGAAACTATAGATAAATGGTTACATAGAGTTATCACTAACGCCATTCACTGTAACCGTTTAGTGCAGGACTGTTTTGGCCAGTTACTAAAGATATCTCACACAGAGTGTAGACATCTCACTATGGCTTGCAGATCTCTGCCCAGCAAAAGTGATGAGTGGTGGAGTCAGGTGTTTGTTTTCTCTCTTATCCCATTCCCCTTTCCCCGTTTTTACCACTGTCCCTAATATTCTTGCATAAGTGGTCATTGTTGGAGACAAAAGAGTGCATCGTGCCAGTGGGACAGTATGCGAATGATCAATCCATTAGTTTTCTTTCACCTTGTTCACAATTACATCCTGTATAGAATCTCCAAATGTCCTCCACTTATGAAAGCTTGAAATTTTGATTGATTACTATGCATTACTTAATTAAAACCATTGCATGACTAAAACAGCATTCTAAAAAGAAAAAAAGCCCTCTGTCTTATAATATTCAATATAGCTTAAAACAAGCGCAAGTTCCATAAAGGCAATAGTTAAAAAAGAGCAGTGTTCATTCTCAGTTACACAGCAAAATTAATTAGATGTATGATATCTAAGGTTTTTGTGCTACAGTTAAAGGAAAGTACAATAATAGTTCTTAGTTTCCCAGTAAAGGCCATTAACTTCGTTAGAAGTATGATATCTGAGAACCTAGAACTGCAATAAAAGAAAAATATCGTGACAGTCTTCGGTTACCCAGTAAAGTTCATTCAAAATATAGTAGTTACAAAATGTTGTCACTTCCCAGTACACCATGCTTTGAGTCGAATGCTATCATCACCTGGGTTGGAGCACATAGGGTGCTAAACAAACTCGAGTCCTGTTAGGCGGTAGGCCTGGATCATTTTTGGGTTGTAACAATGCTTCAAGGCAGCACTTTCTGTGCTTATTTAGGGAAAAGGTGCATAGGGTACAGTACTAATTTAGAATCATCATAACTGATTCCTCAAGGTGGTCTTTGGGGTCTTCATGCTTTGTGCTTGTAGGAAGTAAAGTGCTTTGAGTGCTGTGCAAACTTAGAGCAATAGTCCGCTAAATTATAGTATCATTTTTGGAGTTTTCCAGGGTTACTGGGGTAGGTCCATCATACACTTGTGTAATTTGACCATATTAAGTGCTGTATTAAGTGCTATGTTTATGGGGTTCATGAACTCTATATTAGCACCCTAGCAGGTGCGAATCCCCAAGCTAATGAATGGTTTCCTTAAAAGACATCTATCTTTGGCCCAGAGGATCAGGCTGGTACATATTATATGTTTCTTCTGCCTTACTGGACAGCTTAGAAACGTGGAGTCAGGCTTTTTGGTCCATGGAGGTAGGCTGTCCAATGTTGGCGGGGCACCGGAACGGTGCCTCGTGAACCTAATTTTTTTAATGTGTGAGAAGCAAGCAAACAGGTAAGGTTGTGGGCCAAAGGCGCGGTAACTGTCTTCGCCATGAGTTTGCTCGCTTGGCCATTTCATTTTATACTCCAAGAATGATAGCCATCCAATCTGTTTGTTTAGAAGCCTTTTGAATTCCTTCCCTGACCATGGCACAGCACATCTATAGTTCGGATGCCTGTAGCAGCGATAGGGAAGTATCCATGTTGACTCTATGAGGTGAACCATTCAAAGTAGCGTTAAGTTCTAACCAGATTAAGTTGTCCAAGGTGCCTGCTAGTTCATTTTTAAACTGGTGACATGCTTTAAGAAATAAATGCTCCTCGCCTGACCAGGATCTGCTTTTGGAGACCAAACTCTAAATGCACTTGGGCACTAGAGGAAAATTTCAGTAGAGTAAAGGGCGATCAATAGATTTTTGCTATTTATTGATCTGGAAGCTCCGAGCCCCTCCCTCTCATTACTTCACTCCTGAATGTTAGAGTTGATATCAACTTGATACTGAAGATTTTAAGCAGGGGTCAGTGCTTTTGCCAGAGTTACAAAGGCAAAGCTGAGCGACCTGCTTTGGCCTTAATTTGTAACTTGTGGTTTCTGGAGTCCCTACTGTCGATGGTAATTCCAAAATCTTTATACCTGTTTTCATTTACAAGGAGCTTCCCATTTATCCTCCAGACTCCTGGTTTTGCGATATTTTTCTGATTTTCAGCACTTTTAGTTTTCTTCAGGATGATCACCAATCCATCTGCGGTGGTAAAGGCGTGCAGTTCTTTCAACAGCCTTTGGAGGCCTGTCCTGGTTTTACACATTAATAATAGGTTGTCCACATAGAGAATGTTGGAAATCAGTTCACCCCCCAATTTAGGTGGGTGCGCACTTCCCAAATACAATTTCTTTGTGAGGTCGGCAATAATCAAGTTAAAAAGAAGGGGTGCCAGAACGCACCCCTGCCTGAGGCCACAGGGTGTGGGGATTTCCCTTGACCGCTTACTTCTGTTGCCCAGTTTCACCTGTCCATAGGTTCAGCTTGCGGTCATTTCACCGCCAGAAAAGCACCAAAACACTCTCAACGCCGGTGTTTGCCCTATGGTGATTGCTGTTTTTGTTTTATTTTTTTCACGTGGGGCTTCTGTGCATGCACTGTCCTCCCCTCCTTGCCCACAGGCATTTCACCCACTACAACTGCAGCGCTGTTTAATCAAGCGATGCAGTGCAGGCGGCGAAATGTCCATAGGCATAATAAAAAAGGCACAATGTCCACATACCCCTATCTTCCTGTGTACAACGTTTTTATTGCCTTCAGTAATTTATGCAAGATACCTCATTCAACCAATGTCTGTCACAGAGTATCTCTTGGGATTTTGTCAAATTGAGCATTAAAATTGACGAAGCATGTGTAAAGTACAATTTTGGACTTGAAGGTGTTTTCCATGCACATTGAGAGCACCAAGAGGTTTTACAGGTCCCGGACCGGAGTGAAAGCCCGTCTGGTTCCACGGACAATTTCATTGTCACTTGCGCGTGCTTGTAGATCTCATAGCGGCAGTGGCATAACAAAACGTGAGGGGGGCACCCTGCAAGATATGCTGAAGGGGCCATCACACTTGCATCAGAATGGGCTGAGGGGGCCCCCTCCAGTATGGGTAAACCTGGGAGCCACCGGCACTGCAGGTGCTGTGGGGGAGGGTGGCTTTGTTACGCCCCTGCGCGGCAAGCTAGCAAAGTACTTCGCCTTGTTGTCCAGGAGGACTATCAAACGATAGTTTTCTGGATTACTTTTGTCGCCTCCCTTGATGATGGGATGTATAATTGAAGCCCTCCAAGATGCTGGACCTATGCTGAGCTAAGGACTGCTGCGATCACAATGCGTAGTTTTGTGCTCCCACTAACCCTGGGCGAAGTGCTACGCTACGCTCGCGTAGTTTGCGAAGCTTGCGCTACTTCGCACAACGCGAATTGCACGTAGCACAGTGCGAACACGCGTAGCGTAGCGTAGCGTAGTGCCGCTGGTCATTTGCTTGCTCGCGGTCCTCAACGTCAAGTTGGCGACCGCGAGCAAGCAAAATGACATCCCGGCGAGACTTTTTCTCGTTCGCGATCAGCAACATCAAGTTGCCGATCGCGAGCGTGGAAAATAAACCTCCCGGCGAGATTCTCAACGCGGGAGGTCAGGTTTCTCATTGCGAGTGGTCGCGTATGCTCGCGACCGCTCGCGATGAGAAACTACCAGTCCGCGTTGAGAAAGCTGCCGCCGAGTAAAAATCTACTCGAGCAGCAGTAAAGACAGCTCGCACTGTGCAAGTTGCCGTTCAATGATTGCACAGTGCGGACAAGCATCCGGCACTGTGCAATCATTGCGAACAGTGCGCTACGCAGTTCGCGTAGTGCTACGCGAAGCTTGCGTAGCGCAAACTGCACTTTGCGTAGCTTCGCGAAGCATTACTTCGCGAACTACGCCCACCCTTAGCTCCCACATGATAGGTCAGGCAGGGCCGGCGCTAGGCATGGGCAGTGTTTGCAGCTGCCCAGGGCCTCGCACTTAGCCCACCAGCATGGGGCCCCACACCAGTTTAACACACCACCAGCCCACTTGTACTTTTGCTGATTCACTTGAAGAAAGGCGTCTCTTTGCAATTGGGCCCGTGAGAGGGAGGGGAGCGGGCCCTCCCTGGGCCTCTTAGGGATGGTGTCCCAGTTGCAAGAAGATGCATTTTTCACTTTTGCCCTGCAATTTGGCCTCCTGCCTGGCTGCCCATTCAGAGACACCGCAGGACGTCCATTGTCCAGCACTTCAGTGCCCCACAGTTTTAACTCTCAGCCCCCAAGCAATTCTCACACCTTCAACCTGAAATGGGCTTTAAAAGAGGTGCTTGTAGGAGGCTGAGAGGAGGAGCTGTGGGCCAAGAGGAGTCTGCACACAGCAGCTTCCGGAGCCCTGAATGTGTCACGTATGCAAATTAGAGGGGCCTTGCACATTCCCTTTCGGCCCAGGGCCCCAAAAATCCTAGAACCGGCCCTGAGGTCAGGGTTAGCTTTAAAGAAAGCCTGGGTCAGACTGTTTGGCCCTGCCACCCCTTCCGCCTTTGCTTTCCTGATGACCTTCAACAGCTGTTCTTCGTTTACGTGGGGCGTATTCTCGACATGGTAAGAGCAACTTCGTTAACAGGTGATGCAGGAGAGTGTTTTACATCTGCTTTTCCGGGTGAGGCTTGGCAATTGTTGGTACTTGAAGTTGCGTAGTGGGCTCGCAGGTGCGTCACCCACGCTGTTTCGTTTATGTTTGCATTACATGCTCTCCTACAGTCCGACTCAACATATTTACAAATTTCCAAAATTGTTGCGTGTTCTGTTTTTTTGAAGGCACACAATACGTTTGCCTGGAAGTCAACCTGATAAAGTTTCTTGCCGTCCAAATTTTTTTATATAGAGGCTAACAACGCCGTATTTTGGCTATTTGATAGGGTCGTTGGGCGTCATCTTTAGGCGGTGTTAATGTTTGTGCAGGCTTCTAAGTCGCCTACGTCTGGCCGTGAACTAGGTTGTATTGAGCTTTCTGCCCATTTCATGATGTTTTTGAGGTCCTTTTTTGGGTACTTTACCAGAATCCTCAGGACAACCTCTTTCCGGGTGGTGAAGGGGTTTCATACCACGAAATTATATTCCGTACACAAATGTATGCAGGTTATTTTAATTTCATGCCCCAACTCTTCATGCTATTTTAATTTCCTTAAATTCTGTGTGTCCATGTCAGTCAAAATGATGTTTGCGATTTGGTGTCCTATTAGCTTAACTCAGCACTGACATTGCGAAAGATGCAAAATAAACGGGAAAGCATTAATTTACATGTTAACTGAAGGAAAGGGAAAGAAGCATAAAAGGTGTCTTGCACCACTTAACTTTAGGAACACCTTCATTTTTAATGGCATCTTGCAACAAACTTATAAAAATAGGATAAACTCTTCAAAATTCAAAAAGTATGTTTTATTAACATGCAGAAGCTTTTCACCTTAGTACATCAGATGATATCAGTGCATTGTGAAGCATTTTTTTTAAAAGTGATAATTTTCAGACAGGAATTTAGAAACATTCAAGCCCCCCTCCCTCCCCCACTCTGACAACAATGTCAATAGTCAACTAACAGGCAAGTCAATTGTTAGGTGCACCCACTGGGTGGCCTGAGTTGCTACTATACGTGGATGCCATTAGAGTTTATCAAACCAAACATAAGATATAGTTTTGTAAAGTGCAGACCCTGATGTCACATATTTTGAGGTCCTCTTATATGCGATAATGAAGAAAAAAGAGGCAAAGTGAAATAAAATAATTGCCTAGAATCACACTATTTGGTCAAGGGGGAAACCAGGATTGATCCCATGTTTTCTGGTTCCACATTGTGCAATCCTGCCACTAGATGTAAATGCTTCGATTCCCCTAAGCCCACCTTACACACACATATCCGCCTGACTTCCACCCTTCGGCCCTCGTTCACAACACGGACACACTTTTTTGCCCCTGTGAAAATGTTTGCGAATACCCATGACTTATACCATATTTTACAATATGACTGAACTATGTCAAGCTTGATATCGTATAATTTATTATAGTGTTGGAATTTTCTGTGGTGTTCATCCATGAGAACGGGATGTCGCCATGGTAACGAGCATTTAGTACTCTTAAACCTGCTTCCAGTATGTCAGCGACCATTCTTTCGCCTATTTTGTCCCTACAGCCATACTCATGCTTTGGGGTGAGTAGTTCTTAAATCCCGCAAAATACCCTGAATTTTCCAGATTGATGTTTTCGTTACATCATGATTAGGGCTCCCGGTTTTCCGTTTAAACGGATTTTTACATATAAATACAGACGGAAAACAATTTTTCCTTTGTCTGTATTTATATGTAAAAACGGCAAAATACTAAAAAATGTTGCCGCGCTGCCGTGCTCGAATCCAGAGTTATCTCGCCACGCCCCCTTCCTGCTGCTGTAAATTCCTTCCCGGGCACACACACAGCCGTACTCGAGTACTTCACAGGTCTTTTGAAGACCATTTACTTTTAACGAGGCTTTGTTGTGTTTTCACCCCTTCTTACAGCCCCTGCATCTCCACTCTGCCTATTGAGGGAACAATCAGCTCCCCCCGAAATTTTTCTCAGCCCCCCCTGAAATTTGGCTCTAGTTGCGCCTCTGTGTAGGATTGAGTCTCGCAGACTTGGGTGGTGTGAATTGCACTGGACAGGGTGAGTACGTTTCTAGGTTGTGCATGTCAGTTCTGCATGCCCGGGTGGTGGGTCAGCCCTGCACAGACAGAGGGCGTTATAAGGGACTTGTCACCGCAGTGGGGGTGGTGTGCCTAGTGCCTCTAGAAGTGACTGAGTTCTCCTCCGGGTGGATTTCTGCCGGCGGGAATCCACTTGTCAGGTTTTGAATCGGCTCGTGTCAATTTCCTGAAATATCCGCTTGTAACACAAGGCTGGATTTTAATCTTAATTTATCTTGAGAAGGATGCGCGCTGAACCTGTCTGACACTTTCCTATTACAGCGGATCAGGAAGGTGTAATGATCGCCCCCGGTGCATGGAGCGTCTTCTGACGCCGCTGCAGGAGAGCTGATATTACCCGGATATAACACATTAATGCCCGGTAAGGATTGACGGGCCCCTTCCCGGAATCAACAGAGCACGTGTTGTAGGACAACGGTGCGACACCGCACGACTGCAAAGCACACGCAGAGCTTAGTTTTCATCCAGACTGAAGATTTCAGTTATTGCTAAACACCCTTATTGACTCAGTGACTTTGAGGTTTGTTGGAGGAATTTCCGTTCTCCAGATTGGCGGATGTGGACTGAGCCCTGTATTACACTGGTGAACCGTGCACCACGCCGGTGAGCCCTGAACCAGGCTGTGTTCTACAGCACACTGGTGAGCTCTGAGCCCTGCTCCACGCTGGTGAGCCCTACACCATGCTGGTAATCCCTGCACCACACTGGTGATCCCTGCACCACACTGGTGATCCCTGCACCACACTGGTGATCCCTGCACCACACTGGTGATCCCTGCAGCACACCGGTGAACCCTGCAGCACACCGGTGAACCCTGCAGCACACCGGTAAGCCCTGAACCACGCTGTGTTCTACAGCACATTGGTGAGCCCTGCAGCACACTGGTGAGCCCTGGAGCACACTGGTGAGCTCTGCGGCACACTGGTGAACCCCTTGAGCAGCTCAGTGTTTAGTGCACGCAGTCTCCCTGACTGATCACACATTCCGCAGATGCCGCCTCTGTATTTGGCAGGATGCAGACAAATTAATTGCTCGCCGCTGATATCTGTCCCGTTGTCTGTGCAACATGTTTTCTGCCTTCTTCTGGGACCGTTCCACGTGACAGGAAGAGACAAGAGAAACGCATTGAAGGCACCACAAAAATGTAGTGGCACATCAGAATCCTGCATGAGCCCGCGGACAGCACTGCACAAAACAATGCACTGTGGTAGGCAGGCAGCACGCACTGACAGAAGCAGACTGGGGCACAATGAGTGCCACCTGCTTGCCGCTATCGGTGAGAGCCAAAATCAGGGCCACTGGAATTATGCGAGTGTGTGGCAGTGGCGTTTTCGCATAGTTATATATTTGCTGAATTTGCTACATAATCCAATATCTATTGCATAATTTGCAGACTTTTACAAAAAACAAATGTTTCTCGCTTAGACGTTTCAAAAGTTATTAAAAACGCAGATTTCTAGCTGGCTTTAGATGGAAATACAGAAGCGCTGGCACATGTTTGCTCCTGATAAGTGCTTGTTCTCTATCCTAAAGTGTTTTTATAGCAGAACTGAGAAGCACAGGTACTCTCCTTTTCAAATTACTCAGTACCTGACCATTTAAAGCACTGCTAAAGCCACAACAAATCGCTAGTTTAAGTGAGCGCATGTGTGCATTGTCAATTTAAATAAATGTGGAAAAATACTAGCTGTAGCGTCGTCTTTTGCTTGTGGCAAAAATAAATATGGATAAATACAGACGGAAATGGCAAAAAAATAAATACCATAAAACCGGGAGCCCTAATCATGATGTGGGTTTAAATAAATAATTATTATGATTAAGGGGGTATATCACTCTTAGTGCAGCCAGTCATCTTCACTATCTTTAACCATGGCTCTTGCACCTCTAACTCCTTGATGTCAAAAGAAACCTGGGTCCTGAAGTACATGGTTAGTCCACCCTTCGGTCACCCTTTCGTGGTGGACTTGATTGCTTGGCTATAGATTACATAAACGCCAGCTTGAGAGATGGAGGATTCTGTCCAAGTTTCATGCGTTGCGATGATATGAAATTTGAGCAGATGGATAGCAAAATCACCTTAGTCGAGTTCCTGGTGCTGGGCTGCCACGTTACAGGAGCAGAAGTTTATGGCGGCTATGACCGCTGTAGTCTGATTTCCTGGCTCCATTGAGGCCTCTTATGAGTCTGTTAAACTTGGAGCCAGGACCAGTCCTCAGCTGAGTTGAGGTTTTTGGATTCTTTGGCACCAGTTGCACTCGGTGCTTTATTTGATGTGCAGGGGGTGTATTTTTTTTAATTATTTTGAAGTCAGCACCTGTTGGGTTGTGTAAGATGAAATAAGGCTTCTGCCCTTTCCTTATTGCATGTGGGCTTGAACAGATCCTACCATATCTACAGGGTACTGTTCTTGAGCTTACTGGCCAGTACAGGCGGGGTGGGTAAGCGTTGTCACGATATAACGTAACCTTGATTCCCCATTCTCTGAGTTTGTCCCAGAGCCCGAACACCAACTGCGCAATGTTTCTTGTTACAAAGGTTTCCAGGGGGGCTCCGTGGTTTGTGTTCCTCTTAGAGGTAGGAATTTGATGGATTGAAGTCGATTTCCTTAAGACCTCGTAGGCCTCTTAAAACCCTCAAAATGTTCCACGATTTAGTATGTTGCGCCTAGCCCTGGGATTCTATTCCAGTTGAAAGATTAACTTGGTATTAGTGAGATGGATCTCTGTAGTTGGTCTCTTGTCTGAGAAAACCCGGGTTCTGATTTGCGTACCCATGGAACTCCTGGTGTGTACTGGCTCAGTTTCTTGACCTTCCTGGTGCGTGCACTGATAATCTACATGTGCTGGCTGTATGTTTTTCCTACCTACTGTCTTAATTTCTCCTCTGTTTTTGGAGGTGAGCCCTTGAGGGTTGGAGTCACCTTCATTGCAGGGGTACCAGTGTCCCTGACACCATTATTTTCCATATTGAGTGTTCTTACTTTGGCTGGGGACTCCTCCATTGTATTGCTTAAGTCTTTGCGGTTGATCTGTGTGACTGCTTGTTTGCCTACCTGTACCTGGTCATGGGTATTTGTCAGTGCGGTCTGTGGTTGCCTTAAGTTTACACAGCACAAGTATTTCTCTGTCTGCCATTTCACAACAATCAGTTTCCTTGTCTGGTTTACGCCTCCTTTTGTTAGAGATGGGAAGCACTTCCGGCAGCATTTGTCCGGTTAGCTGTTCTAAGCTCATTTTTTCCTCCCTTGTGCAGTTTCCTGCACATTCGCTTTGATTTCTGGCACAGTTTACTGTTGATAGGAGACTGAACCTCACCCTAATCGCATTACTTGATCGATTTTCTGCAGTCTTCATCTGCTCTAGCTTTGCTTTAACCTGATCAGCATGGATTGTAGGTAGGGGTTGTAATACACATAAGGCCCAATTCACAAAGGTTAAGTGAGACAAAAGTCTAACTGTATGACTTTCGGTATTCAAAAAGGGCATTTACTACTCGTAAATGCCCTTTGCAGAGCCGGACTGGCTACCGGGCCTTTCTAAGTAAACAATTCAAAACCAAATGGTTTTAAAGTATGCTTTAAAACCCTTTGTTTTGCTTTCTTTATTTAGAAGCACATGCAGGTCCCCATCAACAAAGTCAGCCCCCACCGCAGTGAAATCGGCCCCCAGCTTGGCAGCCCACCAAAACTACCGGTAGCCAGTCCGGCCTTGGCCCTTTGTGAATACCGAAAGTCGTAAAGATCAGCTTTTGGTATTCAGAAAGGGCATTTACGAGTAGTAAATGCCCTTTGTGAATACCAAAAGTTGTAAAGTTAGACTTTTGTCTCACTTTACCTTTGTGAATCGTGCCCATGGGATGGTTTGTTGATTTGGTGGCAATAATCTCTTTAATTTGCCTTATGGGTACCGTGGTATTTTCATGGTTGCCTTTTGGTCCCTTTGTATACAGTGCTTACTTTACCAGAATAGTCAGTATAGGGACGTGCCAACTAGCATGGTTTCCTCCGGGTGAGGTGTCCTCGAATTGAGGAAGAATGTCTGCCTTACTTCCTGAAAGGCCTTACTCTGAGGGGTTAATATTGACCTGTGCTGGCTAAACTGTAACTTCCGTGTAGGGCCGTTTCTGCAGTGTAATCACTTCCGGCGATGAGGCACTCCACACATCGTCCTCATGAGTGTCGGGGCCTCGCCTCCGCTCACTGCTGAATTTGCCAATGAAGGAAGATGATTGACCTTCCCTGGGTTTAGTTTGATCATCATGTCACTTGAGACCTGCGGTACGGTGCTCAGTTTGTCCGCGATGGGCGAAGGAGGGCAGCCGAAATAATCTGGGTCGAGTCCCGACTAGGCTCTAGTGATGAGCGTGTTTAATTCTTCCAGTTTTGTGTCTGTGCCTGAGACAAATAATGGCAAAGTGTTTACAAGGTCTTCCTGAATATCAAGGTTCATTGAATGGCAATTTAGCGCTTTGACTATTGCTTACAGTGTGTTCAACAGGGTGCCCCAACACCCTAATGCATTAGTCATTTCAGGACCGTTTGCTTGTTGTGCACTCTCATTTAGCTCACAGCTGACAATGGCTTCACAGGGCGATTCACTGGACTGAGATTCCGTTTAGTCTGGGCTTAATCTGCACCATCTTGTCCTGGGGATCATGGTTGTCAGCGCTGCAGGGGGCATTTACTCTGCCCGTGTTCAACTATAAACCTCTCTATGGGCGTAAAATCTGTGAAGAATTTCTGAGGGCAGATGATCAGAGGGGTGTAGGTGAGCAAAGGGGAATTTATGTTGGATGAATCGTGGCCAGGCTCAAGGACATCATGATCATCGAGGTCAGTGCTGGTTTGTTCGCTCTATCCCCTGTTGTTAACTGGTGTCTCTGGGTCCAAATTGTGGTCACCTGGTGTGGTTAGTGAGGGACACCCTTTGCTAATTGCGTAATTGCTTAGAATTAGCTCAGGTACACTAGGGTGATCCACCTCTATGACTTGTGAACTATATGATTCTGTCGCCTTTGCGCCCTACCTTCCATGGCCCCCATAGCGGGCTGTGTAATAAAAAAGCAAAAGGTTGTAGGGGGTGACTGTAGATGTGTAACCCCTGCTCTTAACTGCCTTAGATGTGTTATCTTAGGCCTAATATGGCAGGCTTTAAGACTCATCAACATATTTGCTTATCCTTGGTGCTTTCACCTCCTTCTGATGGTTGCTGTAGCAGGTTCCATAAGCCTTTTCTGCTTCATCTTCATTGCTTGGCTGGGAAGACCTATGTGAGCCTAGTTTGCAGGAGTATGCCAGGTGGATGTGGTAGCGATTGTGCTGCCCCACCAGAGATCCTTACTTCAGGTCAATAAATGTCCCAGCGATTATCCAGGACTCTAGACGCTATGTAGTTAGCTTATCACTACTTTAGGCCCAAGCTCCGGGGGCAGATAGGAGGGAGGTAGGGCTGCACCGAGCTACCAGCCAGCCTAGGCACGTACCAGACACCACCTTCCTACCACCCAGGCACAAGCGGCACCACCAATCTCACAACCACAGAACTCCAGTGGCCAACATCAACCCCCACCCCGATGAGACTCACCTGCAGCCTCCGCCCCAAGCGGTCCCTCGATATGGGGCTGGCAACCAGCAGGGATGTGGTATCTAACAGGATCAGCCGGCGCAACCCGTACACCCAGGGGAGGATATACCTGGCCTCACTGTGGCACAAACACTCGGCCGCTTCTGTGGCTTAGCTTAGTGCACCACTTTCTTCTGTTTTTTAGCGGGGGGGCAGGGAGGTCAAGGCCTTTACCTCTGCTTCCCTTGTGAGGAGGTGGCAGCAGGGACTCGTAAGGGGAGCTCTCCTCTCCACCTTCCTTCCTGGTGCTCCTGCTCGACAAGCTCGTCCGCTGCTACTCGGCATGCTTACGCTTGCTCTCTGTTCACTGCAGCTAGGTTCAACTTCTGCATTCTCGGTACCGAATACTGTTATGTCTCCCATCGCTTTTAACCTGATAATGTGTCCGCTTCACCTGCACCAGATATTTAAGTCTTTTTGTTTAAGTGTAGCCTGTGAGTGAATTTATTCAGACCCTTCACTGCCACTGCTGCACAGTTCCAACTTCACAACATTAGGAAAATCTACACACACCTCAAACTTTCCATGGCCAAACCCTCGATTAACTCTCTAGTGATGAGTGCAAAGTCATCCCCTGGCTACTAAACGTGCTGTGATTCCATGCTAATTTCAAAATGTAAGTGTCAAATAATAATAACAACAATTTCAATAAATGTGATTATTGTAACAGCTTACTGACAGATCTCCTTGGGTATGTTTACCCCCTGAACAAAGTCATTCGTGTTTCTTAGAATACTGTACAACTAGTCCCGTCACTCCCTTTCCTCTTCCCACAGACACCATTTAATAGAGTTAAGTGTAGAACAAAGTGCTCACTACTAATTACACATCCTCGTTTTGAAAGCCACCGCTTTGGTTACTGCAACCTATTCACATTCACCTGCTATCTGTACCCATCTCTCTGAGTACCATCGCATTTTAGATCTTTCCAGTTTCTTAGACCACTACTCTGGAAAGAGATCCCCATCTGTAGTGTCCTCCTCAGCCCGACAGCATGCAAATGAACATGCCATACACGTAGCTCTTTAACAGACATCTTTATTCCTCAGCATACGATCACCCACTGCCCTCTGATTACATCATAATCATGAATAACCACACCTTAACACTTCCCAGCAGGTTATGTAATTCCTCTGTTGAGTCCGCCCAGAAACGCAAAGGTCCTAGCGCACATAGTCTCACAACACTTCACCATCCACGAAAGAGCTACTCACTGCGTTAATATGAACTTTATATGAATGGAATTCCAGTACTGAATCGATGCTTCATCCACTACTTTATGTGTAGCTTCCAAATTATGCACCTGACTTTGTGTATTGACTTGTCACTTGGTACAGCACTTGTGTTCCAAGGCTCCCAAAACTTGGAAGTTGGCCACCAAAAGAGCTTGGTGTTCCATCACATGCAATTAGAGGCAATGCCACTATTTGTAAAATGTACAACAGTAGTTGCACTGACATTAGCTGCCTGCAGCACGTTAACATGTGTGTTTTGAGGGCCTTCTATTCGTCAACCCTCCCTTTCCCCCACTCAAAGTATCAAAGTGCCTTCTGGGAAATGTCATGGGGGATTTGATAAGACTCCCTTTTACAAGCTCCTTTTCTCTGTCGCGTCTGTGTCTATCTCAACTGTACATTTGCATCTGTCTAAGGCTAAGGGCCACATTACGAATGCCCCGTACAATCGGCCTGAAACTCCGCCCACTGAACTTACTAATATCAGTGTTTACTGGTAACGCCTGCTGAATGGAGTTACTGGACGATTATTAGTGGGACCCTAAAGGCCCCCTTAGAAATAAAGGCTTACTGGGAGAATTAGTAATTCCATTCATGGTTCCTTATTCGATATTTCACCAGGAGTCCACCTGTTTTTAGCAGGTGAACTCTCTGAGTGAAGCATTCAGGGGTATGTCTTTACTATTGGAATTACTATTCCGAGTGGACCAGTAACTCCAGTTCCAGGCCACATTGAAATTAAAAAGGCGCATGCAATGGAAGCCTAAGTGTCCATTTGTGCTCCCTTTTCCGTAATCTTTTATCCCTTTATACCTTAACATCCTTCCTTTTTCCAGTGCCAGGCTGACACATGTCGTTTCGATTTTTTTTGGGACATGAGTCGACACTGATTTATATTCCAAACAACACCATTTTTATAAAACAATGGGGCATATTAGCAAGAAGAGGCGATAATCATCGCTAACCCTGCTTAGCGTGATTTTTTTTATCGCCGGCTATCGCTGGAATATATCGCCACGCTAACGCTGTATTAGCAACGATTAGCGCTATGGCGATGAATATTCCAGCGATAGCGGGGAAATAGGCCAACATCGCTGAAAAACCAGCGATGTTGCATGGAGAAGGGAGAACACCTTGCTGATACGCCCCTGTGGTCGTATCAGCATAATCCACCCCCCATGTTAGGTATGGCTAACACCTGCTAATTGCAGGTGTTAAATAAATGGCGATGACCCCGGTTAGCGCGACTTTTCACGTCGCTAACTGGGGCCATGGCCACCTTGCTAATAGGCGATAGGCTTGTTAGCGAGTGTTTCCCAGGTTTGTTCGTTGGAACGCCCACTTTGCATGTCATTAGCGATAAATATCGCTGACATGCAAAGCGGTAAAAACGGGCGCTTAATGCCTGCAAACTGTCGCTAACTGCTGTTAGAGACAGTTTGCTGATAGGGCGATATAAATATCGCCGCTTTAGCTGGCAAAAGTGCCGCTAAAGCGGCGATAGTGCCCTTGCTAATATGCCCCAATATTTCAAAATCTTTGTATTCAAAGAGAACTGGTAGCCTGGTTTCTGGTATTGGTATTTTCACGACGTTTTTCCACTAGTTTTAGGGGTGTTTGTACATTCTTAAAAGTGGCAGAATTTCTTCATGAGATTCTACTGCACTTAAGGTAATGCAACATGTGCAAAATACTACTGCCAAAGTTCAAAGATGTGTGTGGGGTAATTTCTACTAGTAATTCTGATTCTCCTGAAAACCAGAATTCCTTCTGTGTTTTAAGTAAAGCGATAAGAGTGCTGACCCTAACAGATTTCTATTAGCACGTGTTTATTGTTGATGAGTAAAATTCACCTGAATAATCAAGTTCCAGATATAGATGAATGAGTGCTGCTGAAAAGTTCTGTCGCGTGCTATGACCATTACTACAAGTAAACATTTATGTTTGCTTTTTGTACATTTCAAGTTTGGTACCTGTATTCTAGTTGCATACTTAGTACAATTTTCAAAGCTGAAACTCAGTAATAATACAGAGCTGGTACATCTATTAAGGATTCCTTTTGTCCTGATGCCCAAATGCCATTACAGGCTCATCTTTTAGAAGGCACTTTGTTTGTAGCAATCTAACTCTTTTATCAGAGACAGCAAGAACAATCAATATATGCAGAAGGAACAAAGGTAAATATCCATTATCACATCTTTCACTGCTACCCTTGAGTCCACTTAGGGGAGATGGAAGTATGCCCTTTCCGTAATGAGTATTTTCAAAAATCACCTGTGCACCCTTTACCTATAAAGGTTCATCAACAGAGCCTCTAAGTTATTTAGACTTTAATAAACAGTCCAGATGAGGCTCGAAGATAGAAAATGGGGTGATTTCTTATATGGGTAGGAAATCAAAAGGGCAGTAGTGGCCGGTGTCAGAGGAGAGTTGCGGGGTGGGTAGGGGTGGGGAAGACAACGAACAATGAAAAAAAATGAGGAAAAAAAAACTTACGTGCAGCCCGCCGCATTGCTGTCTTCTGCTCCTCTTGTGGCTCCACTGCAGGCAGAAGATCCCAGACTCCCCTGTGGCCAATCCTGAAGCTGCTCTCATGAATGAGAGCAGCTTCAGGATTGGCCTGAGCACCGATGATCTGCGCTCCTCGGGAGACTGGGAGCCTGTGCCCGCTCTCTCCAACCCAGCAAGGCAGCTGGAGTGGAGAGAGCTTCAATGTGCATGATGGTTTGGCCGGCCTGAGACGGCCAGCCAAAACATCAAGGGCACTGATAACAAGGCATACCACTCCCTGTGGTGCCTGTTATCCACCTGGCCCCGCTGGCAGGGGGAGGGGGGAAAGCTCCTGCAAAAGGGAGAACAAATGTCAGAACTAGTTACCAGTCAGCAAAGCCATGCAGGTAATTAAGAGGATCTTTACCATCTGCTCCATGAGTCACACATCATTCCTGACTAAGCACCTCGGGTCAAAATCAAAATCTAGAGACTGGAGAAGAACAGGCTATAAAGTAGGGAGTCAAGAGAAAAGAGGACACAGGAGCGCGTGAAAGCACATTCAGAAAATGGAGGAGGAGGGGAGGACTTTGGATTGGGAGCAAGGATGTAGACAATGAAAGGTACAGGTTGGTTAAGGAATGCTGTCCTCCAATGTTGCTGCTTACAGCATGTCCACTATTAGCAGCCTTGTCTTCAGTCATGACTCTTGGAAGGAAGGCCAGGTAGCAATAGCAGACACCGAGAGAGACTTTAGGGCGTGCTAGTGAGATAAAGTAGTGTTTGACTGTGAGTTCAAGTTATAGGAGGAGTGTGAGTGAGGAAACAGGCCTGGAAGCGAGCACTTGAAATACTCTTCCTCACACTTCCCCCACGTGCCGTCAAGTGGATATTTCCTGTCTCTCCCTAATCATCACATCTACTTGCAGAGACTAGATGAAGAGAAGGCCTGTGGGAAAGAGCTAGGGGATTTTCCTTTAGTACTTCTCAGAACGTATACTTCTATGCTAGCCAGGGCTTAAACTGTGCTGGTGGTTGCCGGTGGTGGGCACCTTTGTCTCACAGCAAGCGAGATAAAGACAGAAAAGAGAGAAAAGGAGAAAGGTGATGGCAGAAAAACTGTGACAAAGGGAGAAGGCAGGTATGAAAGAGGAGTGAGATAAACAGACAAAAATTAAAGGGTGCAGGGAAAAGGAAGCAAGAGGTGGAATCAATGGCAAGCAGTGTTGGCATTTCGCAACCTCAGCAGTGCCAGTGGAGGGCTCCTAAGAAAAACGTGTGCCTTCTGCGCGTATTCATTTTTTTACAGTTTAAACTCCCACTCATTTGATGCCTCATGAAGACGCTTTCCATTATTAGTGCAGAAGATGTATAACTTTGGTGTGTTCTTTGACACTGACCTAGCCCTGACCCCCTACATCAGTGGAGTCACCAGGAGCACGACCCATTACCTACAGATTTTAGTGAGGTCTTCCCTTTACTCACCATACTACATCAGAGAGCTCTGGACCTTGCTCATTTGCAATAAGATCCATAAAGGTCGCCTGAAGAGTCAGTAAGCATACAACACAGGCCCAAAACCATACAGCTCACACCTTAATTGGTTTAAAATGAACAGACCACATTAACCCTGACCGTGCAGTGTCTGCGGAAAAGAACACCGTTCAATGCATTCTATACAGTCCACAAGACTGTGTACTCTTGCAGCACTGGCTGCCTTTGGGAATCTTTACACCATACAGCTGACCAGATGCCTAACAACTTGACAGTCCACAAGTTGCTAACATTTTACTCGGCTAAGTAGACATATTCTAAGTGGTAGATATCTCCAAAGATAAGGTAATTTTTTCTGGGATCTCATCTCCCTACACCTCTGACTCGAAGAAAACTCCCCCCGCTTCTTCAAGTGCCTAAAAACTCCCCTGTGCTCCAGTGGCTTAGCTAGACCTTTTGACCCCGTGGTGACCCTTGCGTTTGCTGCATGTAGGAGCGGGGGCGATTACTGCGTTTGCCGCCCCGCGACGGCCGCAGGTAAGAGCGGGGCGGAGGTCGACGCCCGCAAAACTAGTGCCACCCGGGGCGGACCACCACCCTGGCGCCCCTCTTGCTACGCCACTGCAGTGCTCATATCCTTTGAAGACAATAAAGGTGGCTCAGGGCCAATAATGACTGGGATAGACATTCTGCTTCTACATTGCATGGTTTGTGTTACTGTTTTTCTACTTTTATTTGAGAACCTTCTATCCTTAGTGGGTGGAATGCTCTAATATCATTATAGCCCTTCTATCTCGGGGTATAATGGTTGTTAAAGACCTTTTCCCTCATTATAAGCCCTCTCCTGGGTATCGAGCCTATAACTCTGGAAGAGAGCCTTTAACAACCGTTATAACCCTTACCAGTGGGCTTTAATGATATAATACAAAAGACAAAATGGGCAATATTTTTGCAGACAATGTTTTTCTGGAATACTAATTACTGTGATATAAATGGTAGTACACTTTACAGAGGCAACCTGTCACACAAAGAATTTTCTAAACTTGATTTTTAACCTTATCTCTGTCAGTGCATCAGACTGTCTGGATGTCAATCCAGACAGTGTGTGTCCAGGAGCCAGATCATTTGTGGCTTTTCCACCTATAGTGCAATCCAGATTTGATTTTGTGCACTGATGGCCATACAGTTTAATCACTCGCATAGCTATCATTAGGGTGACAATTATGTGGCACCAGCACACATGGGCATTAAGTGCGAGTGATGTTTGTATTATTCAAGTGAACTCTGTGCAGATCCCGATAATTGACCTACTCTTGGCTTGTGGAGATTCTCTCTATTCCTCTGCTAACACCATCTCGATTTCCCACCGTGCACTGGCAATATTTCCTTACGGGTAATCTCTGGCATTGAAAATGGATGTGATTTCTTGTGCGATAAACCTAAAAAGGTTTTCCTTGCGACTGGAATTCTGGATAAATGTTGGCGATCTTTTCTACTGTGCAACAACCTAAAAGGTTGGTGAAAGTCCCAAATTTTAACTTGAAAACTCACATGCAGAAATCTTTGTGGCTTACGGGTAGGCAGTTGTAGTATTCATAAGAACAGAAAGTTCGTGAGACAAAATCTTCGCAATTTCACACACCCTCAGTTAGGGATCCACCGCACCCCACCTATGCCTGTGGTTCGCCACCCTACTGTTGGGTAATGGCTGTTTTTTATAACTGTGTTGGCACCCTTCCTTCACCACAGTTTTCACAAGTTGAATATCTCCATTGAGGCGAATTGAGGTAAACTCATCAGCTCTTGTATGGTTTGTCGTTAGTGACAGCTATTAATGATCCCTGCCATGTGCTGCTTTACTCAGCCCTGGGCAAAAACCGGGACCTATTCTAACAGTGTGGAAACTAACTCTTAAATCTCTGCCAAAACAAAGACGTGCACTGTTGGTTCCCAGCGGGACATTCACAAACTCTTTTGAAGATGTGAAGAGCTACAAACCACATGAGCACATGAGGTTTGATCATATGACTGTCAGGAGAGAAGTACACAGTAGGACTGTGATAACTCCTCACTGGCTCATTCTATCCTTGTGTTTAGCTTTATTCTTAATGTTTTATGTGTCTCTAATGCCCTAAATATCTGGTGAAGGTGCCTGGGGGTTCATCACATGTACACATGATACAGAGAAGGTGGTCTTTCTGTACACAATAGTAATGTGTGCAGGATAGTAATATGTAGTATCGGGAAAAGATGAATGGCACAGTAGAGACTTGTTACAGATGCTCTGCATATCACCACTCTGACTCGTCACTCTGCTGGACACTGATTTACACTGGTTCACAGTGGATAGTCCTGTAGCTATATGGTACAGCATCTAACAATTCTTATAACAAATTATGGGCCATATGTTCGAAAGGATTTAGCAATTCTTAACGGACCGAATCGTAATTTTGGTCCGTTAAGAAATGCTAAACTGCCTTTCCATATGTACAAATGCAGATAAAGAATCTCAAAATGCAATTTCTACCCAGTATAAATTGCATTTTGCAATTCCCTAAATAGGAAATCGCAAATAGGCATTTCCTATTTGCGATTTCCTAAGTGCATGTACAAAGCATTTCGTAAATGTGAAATAGGCCTTTAGGAAATGCTATTACCACCAACTCCAAGTCGATGGTAATCATGTACAGTTTTAAAAAAATGCACCCAAATGCATTTTTTAAAGTGCCATACAGCGCTCACGTGCCCCTAGCGCATTTGTGCCCTTCACATGTGCACCTCTTTTTTTTGGGGTGCTTCAAGGGGGGGTTTTAGGCCCAAAGGCACCCTTGGTTTTCCATTTCCTGATTTGCGATTTCCTTGGAAATGCAAAACCATTTGTACCTGTGAATGGTTTAGCATTTCCTAAATAGCGACTCCTACTCAGTAGGAATAGCTATTAGGAAATCTATATTTTTGTACATTCCGTTTTGCATTTCCTAAATAGCGATTTTTTGGGATTCGCTATTTAGGAAATGCTGTAGGAAGCTGGCTCTGTATATACTATACCAAAGTAAGGTATGGTGTGCACAGAGTCCAGTGGAAGCCCAAAGGTAGGCAGAGGTAAAAGTAGATAATACCTTACTCTCTATTTGTGGTACTATGGGCGAGCAGTAAGGCTTTATCAGAGGGTAGTGCTAAGCATTTATTGAACACACTCAGGCAAGAAATGATGTCACACACTCAAAGACTGAACTCAGACCAATTTGTTTGTATAAAAATATTATTTAGTTATATTTATTTCCTAGAACCAAGCAAGCCTGGCATAGGTAAGTGTAAATGGTACTTTTCAAGGCAGGTTGAACAATACAAGCAAGCTGAATAAAAATGACTTTGTTACAGGTTTGTAAATACTTTTAATACAGTCTAAATTACTGTTAGATTACTTTTGATTACTTTTTAGATTACTTTATAGATTACTTTTTCTACTCAGTGTGATATGCCTAGATATCACACTAAGACATTTCCTAGTGAAAAGGTAAGTAAATCAGTTTTTGTATATTTGCAGTTTCTTAGAGTTCCATACAAACCAACTTCACACTTGGAACAATTTTCAAGAAAAGCAGTCAATGCAATCCTATGGGAGGAAATGAAGTTATCGATTTACAGGTAAGTACTTGGTTGTGGGAGTTGGGTTTCTGGTGTTAGAACCAGGGTTCCCCCAGGGTCGAGGATGCACTCTAAAAGCACCCTCAGCGGCACTAGGGCGGCCAGGTGCAGAGTGCTGAGGCCCAATGTTATCCAATAGGGGATAGGGGGCCTCCGGTTGGTGGCTGCTCACCAGCAGGCCCCAAGGTTGTAGGAGCAAAGCTCCTGGTATTAGGCTCAGGGCAAAGGGGGATCCGATGTAGCACACAAGGTGCACCCACAGCGGCAAAGGGGCGGACGGGTGCAGGGTGCTGGTTTGCCGTCAGGTGCCCTGTTGATTTCAATGGGGATTCTCCGGTTGCAACAAACACTGCAGGCTCGGGGACGAAGATCTTCTGGAGGTGACCACCAGTTGGAGAGGTAAATTGGGATGCCTGGAGATGCTGGGACACCGTCAGTTGGGCCACCCAAGGTCGTGGGGCGTCAGGTGCAGGGGTGTCTTTAGGCGTTGGGTTTTTCTTACCAGCTCAGGTCACGGTCTGGGTATTCCTTCATGAAGGGGCTGCAGGCGTCGTGTGGAGATGCGAGGCAGGTCAGAGATCGCTAGATCTCAGGTCAGGTTCGCCGGGTAGACCTCCTCGTGGTGTTGGGCAACTCGAACTCGGCCCGTGAGCGCCGTGTGCAGAGTGGTGCAGACTGGTGGATTTTGCCGGAGCCAGAGTCTGTTGGTGAGCAATCCCGGTGCTCACGGGAGACTAAGTCTTGGTTTTGGAAGGCAGGGCAGGTCCTCTGGGTTCTTGGGGGCTGCTGGCTGCAGAACATGCTGGGATTTCGCTGGAGCAGGTTCGAGGTGGGGACAGGCGGGAGTGCTGGGGCCAAGTCAGTGGGCGTCCTCCTCTTCTTAGTTCAGCACGGCTTCTTCGGCCCTTCTTCTTCTCTCTTCTTGTCTGAGGAGGCAAGGTTTGGGGTTGCCCCTAAATACTAGATTTAGGGGTGTTACAGGTAGGTACAGGTCAGGGCCAATGGGTCCCTTCCTTGGGGTGGGTACACCCCGTAATATGCCACCCTCCAGTGGGAGGGGAGCATAAGCCTGACTCTAGTTTGCTGGGTCCCCCATCTGCAAGATGGCGGGGACTTAGAGATGTTGTGCTTCACCTCGCCTCACCCACCTGAGGGGTGGGGTTGGCAAAGGTGGGTACACCTCTCCTCCTAACTTGGTTTTCCCGCCGATTCTTCCACCCAAAGTAGGGGTCAGAACCAGTGGGGGCCAGTTGCTGGGAGCAGCAAATGGCTGGGGTAGCTCACAAAGGCAGCAAGCCTTTGAAGCTTCTCCTTCGTGGACCCTGCCCATCCTGGGGGAGGAGGCTTGACACCTCGTCCCAGGATGTGCATTGTTTCAGGACCCCAAGAGCGGCTGGCTCTTGACCCAGGGGTCCAGAAACATGTTTGGTGGTGGCAGCTGGTGACTCAGCCAGGACACTAGACTTAGGTCGTTTTTCAGGGGGCATCTCTAAGATGCCCTCTGAGTGCATTTTACGATAAACCCACACTGGCATCAGTGTGGGTTTAATGTGCTGAGAAGTTTGATACCAAGCTTCACAGTTTTCAGTAAAGCCATTATGGTGCTGTGGAGTTCGTAATGACAAACTCCCAGCACAATATACTCTTTATGGCATTACTGTACTTACAATGTCTAAGAATTGACTTAGACACTGTATGGGTACAGGGCTCATGCACCTGTACCCTCACCATTGGTATAGAGCACCCAGTTAGAGGGGTGGCTTACCTATGCCAGGGCAGTGGATTGTAGGCATGGCACACAGGGATGTGTGCCATGTTGACTCTTCACTTTGTTTTGCACCCAAACATGCAGCCTGCAATGTCAGTGTGTGTGTGTGTGTAAAGGTACAGGGCCACTAAGGGTGGTACAATAAGTGCTGCAGCCCTTAGAGGCCTTCCCAGGTCACAGAGCCCTTGGTACCTATGGTACCTTTTACAAGGGACTTACATGTGGCCAGAGAGTTGCTAATTGGGTTTTGCAACAGTACAGTATAGGGAAAGAACATAGGCCTTGGGCACCTGGTTGGCAGGAACCCAGGGCACACTCAGCAGTTTGGCAAAAAGTGAGGGCAACCATGCAAAAAGGGGCATTTTCCTACAAATGCAAAATGGAAATTTCGTTCATATGACCCAATATGCCTTCAGAATATCCCTAGGTCTCACACGCTCTGGGGCCTAGTCACAAACTGTATTTTGAAGTATGTATAGTAGTACTACAATAGTGCTACCCGCCCACTATTACTAGCAGTAATAGTGGGCAAGCATATAGACTAATTAGAGTAAAATAACAAGTGTGCAACTGAAATGTAACTGGCTTTGGTTAGACACAACTGCAATTTCTGCACTGCAATTACTACATCTCCCTTTTCATTGTGTTTACTCACACTTACTGTTTTTTTTGTGGACTGTCAACCACTCTATATGCAGTAGTGTAGCAAGGGTGCCAAGATGGAAAATGGGCCCCCTAAACCCTGTTTGGGTAGTAAAAGACCCCCTTAGAACCCTAGAACATCGCTGGTGCAGGGACTATAATCCCAGGACGAAAACAAAGTGGAGCAAGCTCAGTATTGCCTAGAAATGCGCAATCAGGAAAGCTAAAGCTGACCTTTGTTCTGAAAGAATTCTAAATTCCCTCAACCTCTCACAAGCTCTTTTTTCAGTTATTAAAATCCATAAATATTCTATTCTCTCTTCTGGCACCTGTGTTTCCTCCCGAGTCTAGTTGTCCAGTATGTGAGGTAAAGTTTACTAAATTTGCACCACTTAGCAACAAATACTTTTTGCACCTGTTAACCCATAGCAAAGTCTCTGCCTCGCCACCTGACTCTTTGGTGTCCAGGAGCCTTTACAGACAGTATTTAATGATAGACCCTAGTTGGACCAGAGCTTTTATTAACACTTCTTTTCTGGAGGTTTATGTCCCAGATATCTTTAAAATAGAAGTGGTCTCTCCATTGTTATAGAAGCCCTGTTTAGACTCTGAAGTTCTATTCAAATATATGCCTATATACCCATCTCCTAGTTACCTTTCCTTGGTAAAATGCTGGAGAAAGCGGTGTTTCAACATCTCTCTGGTTTCGTGTCTAATTCTAGCCTCCTCTAACTCACTCAGATGGGCTTTTGTCCAGGTCATAGTACTGGACTTAGAGGTCGATTCCGATTTGGGCCGGAAAACATACCGACCGACTCGGTACGGGAATTTAGTCCGACCGACTCGGACCGGCGCCGCACGACCCGGGTAGTACGATGAAATGCATGTGAAATCCGACAGACTCGGACGGAATACAAAACGACCGACCGAGCCGGACGGAAACAAGCCATCCGGCCGGGAAATCACGCGAAACAAACCGACCGACACGCACTCGGATTGAACCCGAACGAAACGTACCTGCGAACTCCGACCCGCGTAGTACGATGCTGTGCGTGCAAAACACGACCGACTCGCCCGGAGCACAAGCCGTACGACCGACACGCATACAAAACCCAGCCGAAGCAACCCAATACTACGCGACCGACTTGTACGCCGCATATGAAACCTAGCTGACACACAGCGGGAACGAGTCGGACAAGATCGCACCAGACAAGTGCAGCATCCTACTTGGACACAAGAACGACTCCTACATGCACCAAAAACACCAAGGAAATTTTTTTAAAAAAAGGGCCAAACAAGCAACCACTAAGCCAATAAATACAGGAGGTAAAAAAATGGAACAAGGACACACCTCCAACTCCACCTACATAAAGGCCACAAATCCCTACCATGATCCCTTGCAAATTCCACTGACCTGCCAGACAGAACACCATCACACAGCAACCACAGACACACTCACAGCTCATACATAACACAAGCCACACACCATTACCACACCTACAAATAGCACCCTCACACACACCCAGCTAAACCTACACTCACACCCCCCACTTGCACACACACACACATCAATCACCACCACCACCCATCACCATGCCCCCAAAGAAGAACCATAAGTTCCTAGATTGTGAATTGGAAGTCCTGGTAGACGAGATCCTCAGGGTAGAGCCACAGTTGTTTGGTACATTGGTACAACAGACCCCCATGTCGCAGAAAACCAAGATGTGGGCGAGGATTGTCGACAGGGTCAACGCACAATCACCATGTTTGCGCACAAAGGAAGACATCCAGAACAGGTGGTATGATGTGCGCAGGAGGGTCAAGGACATACTCAAAAAGGACTACCTCCTCAGCCAGCACACCGGCAGTGGCCCTCCTGCAAAACCAGTATACCTCAGGCCCTGGGAGGAGAAGGTGCGGGCCATCCTACCACCAGTGAGCGTATACGGACTAACAGACATCCCAGAGCCTGGTGAGTACACAAATAATATACACAATATGGTGTGACAACACACACACATCACAGTCAAGGGGATAGGCAAACCATGCACACTTAGCAAATACACAGCAACCAAAAGATATCCATCCCAAGATGTGAATGCTAGTCAGACAAACACAATACCTGCCATCTCATAGTGATATGTAACTGTGTCATGACATCTACAAACCTAACAACAAATACAGCAAGGCAGTGGCACAAATAGAACCAACAAATACTCCCAGATATTTACCCACCACTAGAACACCACCTCACAGGGAAGCTCACTGAAAGGAAGGGATTCTGTGTATGCTGGTCAAGTCAGTGTAGCCAATAGCATGATGGGAGTGGTAGTCACAGATATTGGTCACACCCACAATTGGCCCATCAACACCACTCTGAACCATGCTCACATCACAGGGAGTGGAAAACAACTGACAAGATGGCTGACACTGGCTACTGCTGTGGGGAGCACAAGGCCCTGCTGGGAACTGGGCACCAACAAACAACAGGACCACACTGTCAGCCATCTTGCCATTGCTGTCACACTCACACACACTGAAGTCCACTCAAAAGGAAGGAAGGGTGGGCATGCTGGGAAGGGGGGTGTAGGCAATAGCATGATGGGAGTGGTAGTCACAGATCAACATCTCACACCCACATGGCCCAGCAAGTTAGCACTGGAGCATGCACACCTCACAGGGAGTCAAAAGCCACTTCAAAGATGTCTGACACTGGCCACAGCTGTGGGGAGCACAAGGCCCTGCTGGGAACTGGGCACCAACAAACAACAGGACCACACTGTCAGCCATCTTGCCATTGCTGTCACACTCACACACACTGAAGTCCACTCAAAAGGAAGGAAGGATGGGCATGCTGGGAAGGGGGGTGTAGGCAATAGCAGGATGGGAGTTGTAGGCACAGATATTGGTCACACCCACAATTGGCCCATCAACACCACTCTGAACCATGCTCACATCACAGGGAGTGGAAAACAACTGACAAGATGGCTGACACTGGGTACTGCTGTGGGGAGCACAAGGCCCTGCTGGGAACTGTGCAACAACCAACAGCAGGACACCACTGACTGACATCCTGAAAGACAACTTGCACTCCCTGCAATGGAAGCACGTCCCATGGTGGGATATCTGGCTGGGTGGGAAGGAGGACTCACAGCACTAACCATAGTTACAAGCACCTCCACTCACACACCCCCTCAACACTAACTCCACATAACCCACCTGGGAGAATGCAATGCCTCACATCCTAACTGAAGATCCCACAAAGAACCACCACCCTGGGTTATGCTGTGTGAAGCACAGGGACACTCTTGGGACTTGTAGCCAAACAACTGCCAGGACAACACTCCCAGCCATCCTGTCAGCACAGGCACCCACCCCACAGGGAAGCAGAGTCAAAAGGAAGGAAGGATGGGCATGCTGGGAAGGGGGTGGAGGCAATAGCATGATGGGAGTTGTAGGCACAGATATTGCTCACCCTCACAATTGGCCCATCAACACCACTCTCAACCATGCTCACATCACAGGGAGTGGAAAAGGACTCACAAGATGGCTGACACTGGGTACTGCTGGGGGAGCACAAGGCCCTGCTGGGAACTGTGCAACAACCAACAGCAGGACACCACTGACTGACATCCTGAAAGACAACTTGCACTCCCTGCAATGGAAGCACGTTCCATGGTGGGATATCTGGCTGGGTGGGAAGGAGGACTCACAGCACTGACCATAGTTACAAGCACCTCCACTCACACACCCCCTCAACACTAACTCCACATAACCCACCTGGGAGAATGCAATGCCTCACATCCTAACTGAAGATCCCACAAAGAACCACCACCCTGGGTTATGCTGTGTGAAGCACAGGGACACTCTTGGGACTTGTAGCCAAACAACTGCCAGGACAACACTCCCAGCCATCCTGTAAGGACAGGCACCCCACCCCACAGGGAAGCAGAGTCAAAAGGAAGGAAGGATGGGCATGCTGGGAAGGGGGTGGAGGCAATAGCATGATGGGAGTTGTAGGCACAGATATTGCTCACCCTCACAATTGGCCCATCAACACCACTCTCAACCATGCTCACATCACAGGGAGTGGAAAAGGACTCACAAGATGGCTGACACTGGGTACTGCTGGGGGAGCACAAGGCCCTGCTGGGAACTGTGCAACAACCAACAGCAGGACACCACTGACTGACATCCTGAAAGACAACTTGCACTCCCTGCAATGGAAGCACGTTCCATGGTGGGATATCTGGCTGGGTGGGAAGGAGGACTCACAGCACTGACCATAGTTACAAGCACCTCCACTCACACACCCCCTCAACACTAACTCCACATAACCCACCTGGGAGAATGCAATGCCTCACATCCTAACTGAAGATCCCACAAAGAACCACCACCCTGGGTTATGCTGTGTGAAGCACAGGGACACTCTTGGGACTTGTAGCCAAACAACTGCCAGGACAACACTCCCAGCCATCCTGTAAGGACAGGCACCCCACCCCACAGGGAAGCAGAGTCAAAAGGAAGGAAGGATGGGCATGCTGGGAAGGGGGTGGAGGCAATAGCATGATGGGAGTTGTAGGCACAGATATTGCTCACCCTCACAATTGGCCCATCAACACCACTCTCAACCATGCTCACATCACAGGGAGTGGAAAAGGACTCACAAGATGGCTGACACTGGGTACTGCTGGGGGAGCACAAGGCCCTGCTGGGAACTGTGCAACAACAAACAGCAGGACACCACTGACTGACATCCTGAAATACAACTTGCACTCCCTGCAATGGAAGCACGCTTCATGGTGGGATAACTGGGCTGGGGGGAGAAGGAAGCCTGGATGGCAACCAAATACCACCAATGCTGGTCATGCACACACCTCAACATACACATTGACATGCCACAGGTTGGCAGGACAATGTGCTACACCAATATCACTCTCTGACTGTCACAATTTAGGAGAATGCAATGTCCTGGCCCACATCCAGAGGTACAGTCACAACTGTCAGATGTTTGAACAATTGATGCCAGTAGAAACATAACATACAATCTGTGTCTCTCCCCAAAACAGGTGATGATGGGGACACAGCAGCAGACGAGGAGGAGTCCCTGTCCCAGGCTCCGGGGAACACTGAGCTCACTGGTGTGGATCAGCCACTGCACTCCTCGGATGGCGAAGAACCAGCTGGACCCGGTGTGAGTCATCATGCAGCACCAGCAGGACCAACATCTGCACCCCCTGCACCCACCCCTCCAACAACTGCCAACACACAGGCCACCCCTGCCAACACGGACAGACCAAGGACCACAGATGACAACAGCGCAGGGACTGGAGCTGGTGACAACGAGCCCAGGAACAACACCCAAGTGGGCCCACGGTCACCTGTGCGTGCCACCGCAGGTCCTGCACGTGTCGCCAGGGGTGGTGGGAGGGGTGGTAGACATAGGTCGCTCTTTGCAGAGGGGTCTGGACTGCATGATGACCCACAACTGGCACGCATCGCGGATGCGTACCAGACTAGCACCGGAGAGGTCAGCCAGGTAGTGGGGATCCTCAAGGACATACAACAGCAGCAGGCTGCCCATCATGCCTGCTTGGACTCCCACATGTCCCGTGTTGACACACACGTCACATGTCGAGACACACATGTCACGCGTCGAGACACACATGTCTGGCATGGAGTCCAAGTGGGACACATTGGAACAACTGACAGCGGTGCATAGGGACATACTGACATGCCTCCGCCAGATCAGCACCAACATGGCCTCCCCTCCCTGTGTGCCCACAACAACTGCTGCTGAAACAACTGCAAATGCCACAGGGAGAGAGTCCCCTGCACCGCCGCAGCCTGCACCTGAGGGTCCCCCCCCAAGAAGAGGGGCCGTCCGAGGAGGCCAAACTGAGAGGCCGATGGCCATCTACATCCCCCAGGAAGCCAACACCTGTTCTGGAACTTTTCCTCTGTGTGCAAACTGCACGCCCTGTCGAAGCCAACCCAACTCTCCCACATGACATGGGGAGCTCTAGTTGGCCAAATTTATCAGATGACTGTGGACTTTACTCTGGACATTTCAGCTACCAAGACTTCCAATACACATGGGAACTTTGGATTCCAATTTCTATGTACAGCACCCACCCTCCTGTTCACCATCCTCACACCTGTATGTAAATAAACTCACCAATACACCATATCTGCCTCTGTTGTGATTCCAACGTGGTTTTTGTCTTGTAGATGGTGATCTGCTAAATGACCCTGTGCATGCTAACTGCTACAGCAAGTCCAACACCGTCATGTCAGTCATGGCGACGTGACACATATGAGGGAGACACACCACTAGGGCCACACAACACATACACACCAGGGCCATCAGACTCATCACCTATACTGATGTTTCAACTAAATACAGTGGAATGCACAGACACGCCACCTATTCACAGTCACTGTCAACTAGACTACTGGTGCAGTAAGCAAATGTCAGTCAGATGTGTGACTACAGACAGCGCACATCCCAAAGTGAAGCACAGGTTTATTACACATTTGCAACATGTTGTTTCCACTACAAATGCAAGCTAATCCAACCTGGCTGTGGCCACAAAGTCAAAAAGTGCAGAAGATAGAAAGTCCAGGGGTGTGTGGCACATCACCTGTAGGGAAACGACTGCTTCCACCTTGGAAGTTGAATCATGAATTCGGGGGATCCAAGTTGATCAGACAACTCCAGCAGCACCCTGTGAAGGACAGACATGACACACAGTCAAAACCACTGAAGAACAGCACAGAACGGCAATACTCATGTCTAATACATGTCACGAGATAACTACACAAAACCAAGTTAGCATGTCAACACTGTTGGGCAGTACAGACCACCTGCAAGGACACATCGCTGCACGCATCCAGTCAAGTAGCACATGGCCACACTCAAACAGCACCAGAGCACCACACACACATATCATGCAAACTCAAATCATTGACATTACAACCCTCTGGAGACTCACATTCAGCTGAAGAAGTTGGTGATGAGCTGTGTGCGGACATCACCATCATCATCATCATCATCTTCACTGGCATCGTGACCCAGGCCAGGATCTTCCACAGGTGGCGGACGTTGGTCATCGTCATCCAGGATGAGAGGCAACTCCTTCCGCACTGCCAGGTTGTGTAGCATGCAGCAGACGATTACAATCTTGCACACCTTTGCTGGGGCATATGGGAGGGCCCCTCCTGTCTTGTCCAGGCAGCGGAAGCGGCTCTTCAGGAGACCAAAGGTCCGCTCAATCACCCTCCTCGTCCGACCATGTGCCTCATTGTAGCGCATCTGGGCTGGTGTCACAGGGTTCCTGAGGGGTGTCAGCAACCACGGCATGTTGGGGTATCCCGAGTCACCTACAGACAGACAATTGCACATTAGCCGATTTGAAAATGTGTGCGGAAAACAACATAGCAGAACACACACAATGGTACAAAGTCAGTACACACCAACAAGCCAGGCACGCTGGTTCGGCATCTGTGACATCATCCTCGGGATGCGACTACTCCTCATCACGTAGGCATCGTGTGCCGAACCGGGGAAACGGGCACACACATGTGAGATGGTCATATCTGCAAGACATACCACCAGAGCATTGATCGAATGGTAATGTTTACGGTTCCGGTAAGCCTGCTCATGTGCCTGTGGTGGTATCAAAGCCACATGTGTCCCATCAATGGAGCCAATTACATGTGGCATCCTCCCCAGGGCATAGAAGTCACTCTTGACGTCAGTGAGTCGTTGACATGTTGGGAAATAGATGTACTGGTTGAGGTATCTCAACATTGCCCCCAAAACATCGCGTAGCACACGGCTGAACATAGTCTGTGACATCCCACCAGTAGTTGCCACAGTGTGTTGAAATGTACCGGTGGCAAAGAAGTGTAGGGCTGCCATCACCTTCACCTTGGGGGTCAGCGCTGATGGATACGGCCGGCCAGGCTGCAAATGTGGGTCCAACCGCACTGCCAAATCCTCAATCAGCTGCCTGGTGAAGCGGTACAGTCGGATGCTGTCACGTTCCACCATCGTTGCCAGGTCTGGGAATGGTCGATGGACAGCAGGAGCCCTGCAGTGCATAGGTGAAGAAAGCAAGATTGTCAGTCACCCCACCTATGTGCCGTTCACCATACTCAATTTCACATGATACATCATTAACAAACACAAGTACTTGATGTGTGTGTCGTTCCGTTTGGACATATATGGCACCTACATGGACATCATCTAACATCTCTGTTCAACAAGTGTTGACAACAGGTTCCAGGGTGTGCTATGGGACACCATTAGGCTGTGTCACAGTACCCATTAACTGCTCTCACGTTCCACACACATACCACAGTGACATGTCTGGACAGATGCTCCACAAGCATCACAGCTCATTGACAGGTAGATTCCCAGGGACCCTGTCTTGCCACATGGACACTGGCATGACATGGCGTATCATGTACACGTCAGAAAAAAAAACATGACACACACAGGTAGTGGCCCCTGTAGCCTCTGCAGGACAGACATGGACGTCTGTGACACACACACACACACCATCAAAGTTCATGCACAAACCACGTGGATGTGGAGACTGTCTCCCATTGTGCACATGGAGTCAGAGACATGTGATACACAACATGCACACAGACTGTGGAGGGACATCACTATTGTTGGAATGGGCCACCCTGTGACGTACATGCCTTCCCACATGTGAGCATGGGGGTATGTGACATGTCATACACATACACAACCTGGAAATGTGACCATGACACATGCTCAGAAATGAAAAGTTGCACACCACAGTGGTCAGGTGCACAACACACAAAGGACCCTGTCCCCATGAACACGTGCACAGCCTGGGTGTGTCTGCCCCCAAGTGCCACCCCAAAATCCACATGTTCACCCCCATACACAGATAAGGTTATGCTGCCACACATGCCTTATCTACAGTGTGGACTGGGTGTGGTGTTGTAGGTGTGCCCCATAGTCCCTGGAAAGTAAATGTGGCTGGCATAGGTTCACCAGTGACCAGCATGGTGACATATGCGTGTGACCTGTCCAGGGACGGGTTGTAGAGCAATGGACCGATCGGTGTGCCCGGCCGGCCCATTGCATTGTATGTGAGCGGGTACGCATTGTATGCCTGGTACGCGTTGTACAGCAATGGACCGATCGGTGTGCCCGGTCGGCCCATTGCATTGTATGTGAGCGGGTGCCTGGTACGCGTTGTACAGCAATGGACCGATCGCTTTGCCCGGCCGGCCCATTGCATTGTATGTGAGCGGGTACGCGTTGTATGCCTGGTACGCGTTGTACAGCAATGGACCGATCGGTGTGCCCGGCCGGCCCATTGCATTGTATGTGAGCGGGTACGCGTTGTAGAGCAATGGACCGATCGGTGTGCCCGGTCGGCCCATTGCATTGTATGTGAGCGGGTACGCGTTGTAGAGCAATGGACCGATCGGTGTGCCCGGCTGGCCCATTTCATTGTATGTGTGCGGGTACGCGTTGTATGCCTGGTACGCGTTGTACAGCAATGGACCGATCGGTGTGCCCGGTCGGCCCATTGCATTGTATGTGAGCGGGTACGCGTTGTAGAGCAATGGACCGATCGGTGTGCCCGGCCGGCCCATTGCATTGTATGTGTGCGGGTACGCGTTGTATGCCTGGTACGCGTTGTACAGCAATGGACCGATCGGTGTGCCCGGTCGGCCCATTGCATTGTATGTGAGCGGGTACGCCTTGTATGCCTGGTACGCGTTGTACAGCAATGGACAGAACGGTGCGCACACATTGGCTGGGGCCTGGCATGGCAACGGACGCGTTTTCGAAGCTCCAACGAGTATGATGCAGTGAATTCAGTTGGCCAGCCACAACAACGTTGCAAAATCATGGGTGTCATGAAGTTGAAGATTTGAAGGATGCTGTGGGCGTGTATTAGCGCTGCTATTCCATGGATTGGTCAAATTCAGAAGATGCAAACGACTTGGACCTATCACTTTGGACACATGGGACAGTATCTGCCTCTGCAGCACACATATAATGCTGGCTGTTCCCCTGAGAGCTCACTTGCCTGCACTACCTGCTCCAGGACGACAACTGCCACCAACACTGCTGCTGTTTATGCATCCTCTGGCTCCTGCAATGGCACGTACTGTGGAGAGAGCCCCAGCCTTCAGGAGAACCAGGCCCTGCTGGACAGCCTCCTTCCACAGTACAGCAAGCTGTATGGGAAACCAGGGGAGCAGGTGAGTGTGCTGTCCACTGCCTCACTAATTGTGCATGTTGTCTGACTAGCAGGGCTTTCAGTGTGCACACCACTGGCTAGCATGCCCACTGAGTAGTTGTCACACCCCAAAGTGTGTAGTTACATGCACTGAACTGGTACAGTGCAGTAACAGTGCATTCCAACTAGGTTTACTTCCCATGCAATGATACCATGTAGTGACTGCTGGCAAACTGTTCATAGCCATTGTTGCACTGCCTGTGTACATCATATGCCCCTGTGATTGAGACATGTATATCCAACTGTGTGATGCACGTATATGTTGCATGTGTAGTAATGGCCTTTTCACTTTGTCATCCTCACAGGTTGATGCCCACCAGAAGCAGGAAATTTGGCTGACCATCGCCCGGAAAGTAAGATCCGTGGGGGTCTACAGGCGCAGGATCCGCAACTGCCAGAAGAGGTGGCAGGACCTTCGTGGCTGGACCCAGAGGATCGCAAGGGTCCAGCTGAAGCTGTCGCCTCCTTGCAGGAGGGGCGGACACCGGACCCTGACCCCCACATGCTCCGGATCCTGGCGGTGGTCTTCCCTGACCTGGATGGGCAGCTGAAGGACAGACAGCAGCAAGGAGGGGGTGAGTCCATGACTGCACTGTGCACTTTGTCTGACATGCTATGTGCCCTCCTCTGGCCTGGTTAAACTTCCACAGTACATCAGTCATGTGGTCCAGGACCCATGTCCCACATTTGTGACATGCCCACTTCTCCTCTGATACGCATATGTGTGGCCCTTATAGTCGGGAAATTGTGTCATTTGGGGACTGTGTCATTGCATTTTGCTTTGCTCAAGGTGGGGGACAGCATTTGCTCCCGTGACTATGTTGTGCGATTAATGGGATGGCTCAATTGCTTACACAATGCCTAAGTTCTGACATGTGATCTGGGTGTAACTTTGATATGTGGTCCGCTTGCTGCTCTGACTCACCACATGTCCCTGGGGAGTTTGCCACACACCCATGCTGCTGGTGGGAACAATGTTTGGGCCTCAGGAGTATGTGTATCCAGTGTGTCACACATGCTTAGCCACCTGCCTACTGTCCAGGACTCATCCCTCTTACAGGTGGAGCTGGACAGTCATGCCTACTCCAGGGCATGCAATACACTCTGTACTCCCACTCCCGTGTATCATCTGGCATGTTGTGATCAGTGAAATGTACCCTCAGGTGTCTGCCTCTGTCTCATTGTGCTGTGTCTTCGTTGTCAGGACTACTGGTATGTTTATGGGTTAGGGCTCAGCATGCCATCTGAGATGTCACCATGATAGACGATACTTCTGTGACTTATAGGCGACTGTGACTTTCAGGCAGCTGTGTTGTGATTCACAGCACACTGTGAGGTGCTCATGTTCAGAGAGTTGTGTTTCATGTCCCCCATATGTCCAGTTGGTATGACGTGGACAAATAGTAGTACAGATGATGTGGTATTTGGGGGATGGACATGTCCACTTGTCAGTCACATAACTTGCATTCCCCATGCCCTCGGATTGTGACACAGTGCAGACTGTTGTTGGCAGGCTGCCATGGCCATGTGACTTGAGACAGTAATGTATGACTTTGCACGCATTCCTGTGTCATGGCATTAAACTTCCTGAGACTGATCCTGCAGGGGAGTGACATGTGCAACATGCACCCCATTGTGGCATTGACTATCCGGACATGGGTGCATCAAGGTGTCTGGTGCTGGTATGCATCACATGCATTTCTATTTAGACTCTGGCCATCCCTTTATCCGGACACCTGCACTGACTCAGTGGCAAGAGATGTGATGTGTGCATGTTCACATACTTCACCGTGTTCCCTGCAATGTCCAACAACTGTGTAGGTGGTGCATGTGTCCGCACTGGGGTCTTACCATCAGACAGGCACCAGACAGATGGGTGCAAGGGCAGGAGGGTGTGAGTCCCATGGTTGACCATCAGACTGACAATTGGCTTCCCCGAATCTGTGTGGGGACTTTAGGCAATGTTCAACTAAGGATGCCAGGGCTTGCTCTGTAATGTGCTGTACTTACTGTGGTGTGTGCGGTCAGTGCAGGTGACTGATGTTTGTCTGTTTCCCTAATTGTTTGCAGATACATCCACGGCCACAGGAGGGGACAGCTCCACGGACCAGGAGGAGCAGCGGAGCCAGACTGGGTCAGCATCGGACGAGTGGTCAGAGGGACCCAGTGGCACGGAGGGCGAGGGGAGCCACACCGAGGAGTCCTCAGCACCATCCACCTCAGCTGAGGACCACAGCAGCTCGGAGGATGACTCCCTTGTGGAGGCGGGTGTCAGCAGCCACCAAAGGCCAGCTAGTCTGTCTGGCCCCGCCACCACCACCACCACCACCACCGCCCTCCCATTGGCTCCCATTCCTGAGGTCCGTGGAGGCTACCGTACTCGGGAACGTGTCTCCTTCGTGCCAGGCACCGCACCCCCTGCCCCTGTGTCCCCTGCTGCCCTGAGTGAGGAGTCTGTGTACCTCCTTCGGCAGCTCCATGTAGGGCAGACAGCAATGCTGAGTGTCCTCCATGCACACACCACTCTGTTGACACAGCTGGTGTCGTTCATGGAGGGCATCTCGACGGGTATGTCTGCCCTACAGAGGAGCAATAAGTCCATGGACTCCTCCCTGACGGCAGCAGTGTCCCTCCTCCAACAGTCCCTCACCCCTCCCACCTCTGCCCCATCCATACTTCCTGCCCCCTACCTGTCCAAAGCACATGCACACCTGCACAGTCACCCAAACACACAGACACGAGCAGCACAGACACACCCAAGAGAAAGGCAAGACGTGCACACAAGCATCCTCAGGGGACTGATACCACAGACACAGGGGATGGGGAACACACACACACACAGGCAACCACAGTCACTCCGCAATCCTCAAGATCCTCTCCCTCCAAGACCCCTTCCCTTGCCTCACCTGCAACCCCACCTGATCAGCAGCTCTTCCTCAGTGACCTCGGCCTCTTCCCCTCCAATCCCGCTGATCCAGCATACCGGGGGAAGAGGAAGTCCACCCACACAGAGGGGAGTGCACCTCGCCCCCGGACACCCTTCCCCAGGCACAGGCAGAGTGAGCCCCCCACCCGCAAGTCCCCCCGTCCCGGAAGAGCAAGACCCCACCACCGCCCTGCAAGTCAACCACCCAGTCTCTCACCTCCATCCCCCAGGCCACCACTCCACAGGTTCCACCGCCACACCCTGCCCCAGGTTCCCCCACACACCGATACCGCATCCCCAAACTGCTTAGGCCCTCCCCCTGCCACTTGCTCTTCCACCCCCAAACCAGACGCTCTGCCTGTTTGTGCCACTGGTGTGGAGACCGTGTCCCCCCTCTGTCCTGCCCAGCTCTTCTGCCCCCCTTCCACTACCTTGGAGTCATGCACTGCGGTGGAGTCCACAACCACCCCGTCTGACTCGGGCACTGCATTGGGGACCCAGTCCACTCCATCTGACCAGCCCACTGCAGTGGTTGCAGCACCAACACCATCTGACTTGAGCCCTGCGGTGGTGCCAGCCCCCCCTGAGTCAGACACCTCCACTGCAGTTGCCGGTGACACTCCTGCACCCACCTCCCCTTCACTGCCTCCTTCTGGCATCCCCTGATCCAGTCCCTGTGGTGCCTGGCCTGCCCCTCCAAGGGGAATGTCCCCTGTCCGTACCTGTGCAGGCAAGCAATTGTTGACAAGTTGTCACACATCACCCTGTTGGGACTGTATATTTGGACTGGCCATTGGCCTTAGTTTATTTTGGACTTTTGATTTGAGTTGCACACTTGCTGAATAAAGCCTCTTTTTGTTTACTTGTGGTTAATCTTTGGAGGTACATGATGTAGATGTGTGGAATCATGCATTTGCTGTTGTAATAGTGTTCAGATCAGGTAAATGAAGTTTTGCTGTGATGGGCTCCATGTGGTCCATGGGATATGTGTCCTAATCTAGTCTGGATCTATAGCATCCTTTGCTGCAGTCTGAGGGTGTAATGTTCAGCATTTGACACAGGGATGTACGTTTAGCATTTGTAGATTACCATCTTTGTCCTACACTGATGCACATCTGGTGGGCTTACCACTGTCCAATGTTCCTAGTACCCTGACTGTGTGCCCGTCTCCAATGGACATGCAGTTTGGCACATCAAATTTGGAGGACTCATCTGTGTACACAGTGCAAGTTGCTTGAAACGTGTCTTGGGTGTATGCAGATGACTGACGTGACACTCCCGTGCCCAGGCTGATATGAGCAGAGCCTTCAGTGTGTTGTAGTTGTTGACTCACTGACCGAGTGTTCTGCTGACAGGTTTGAGTCGTGCACAGACAAGGTTTGGCACAGCTGACCTTCCACAGGAGTAGAGTGCCCTCATGGCAGTGTGTGATTCCGTGATATAGGCTGTGCCCGTGTTGTGTGTTGTGTAGGCATGTCTGTGCATGTACCCTTCTCCTTTTCCTACACAGGCTGTGTCCCTACGGATGTTCCTGTTTGTGATGCTTGCTGAGTTGTTCTGTGTTCATCCAGCATCTTGGACCTGGTTTCTCCGGGATGTGGGTGCATGGCAAACTAATGTTAATGAGGTTGTCATCCCTAGTTGTCTTTGTTGTCAGGGCTGGGGATGTGGGCAAACGCAGATGGGACAAAGTCAAGATTCCTCTTGGCACTTGTTGGTTACACGAGTAATGTGTTTTCTCTTTGTGTATGCTTTCAGTGATTGTGACACGTTGTGTGTGTGACTGCTGCCACTCCTCAGGGTCAGAGCTGCAATGTTGGAAGTTGTCTATGTGTGTCCTTTGTGGGTCAGCTTGGCTTCTTCATTGGTGTGTGACTATGGCCAGGATCCCATTGTTTGGGGTGGATTTGACGTCATGGCCATGTACGGCATACTGTGCAGTGTGTCAGACATTCACAAGTATTGTTGACTGGCCATGTGTGATGGGTTTCTGCACCTTATTTCCCCCCACCACCACTGGGATTTTCATGGGTGCATGTGCAATGTCAGCAGTCCATGTGAGCTTCACTGTTGCACATTGGTGGAGTTCAAGGTGTGTGTCGTTGAGTGTGTGCAAATGTGAGTTGTTGCACAGCTGGGGCACTACCTCCATGTTGTCCTTGGCTGGCAGGCCATGCTGAGTGCTTTGTGCTTGTATAGGTGTGATGGTAGTTTGTTGCTCAGGACACATGGCTGTGGTTCACAGTGTGGATGACATCTACCTTTGCCATCACAGTGTGATTGTCATGCAGGCTAGTGTCACCACAATGTGGGGTCCCTGGGGGGAGTGCTGTGGTGGTTCTGTCTCTTGCTGTGTTTGTTGCTGTTCCTACAAGCTTGTGTGACATGTGTAATTTGGGCTCCCTCTCATCTCACAACGCCTGTTTGCCCACATAGGGGAATCCAATCCCTGAGTTAGTTTTGTATGTGACTGTGTTGACATCTGTGTATTAGTGAATCTGGCCTCCTCATGTGTTATGTGTTTGCCTGGGGACACTGGCACACAACCCCCTCACCTGTTGTGTATGATATGCAGTGTGAGTCTGCCTGTTTGTGTTTGTGCATTTGCACCACTGCATTGGAATATCTTTAGTTTGCCATTGGCTGTATGTTGTTTGTTGGCTTTCCCCTGCTGGCCCTGGGACTGCTAGGTCATCAGTCAGCACATTGATCATGGTTAGTATGTCCCATTGCTGCCATGGTATGGTATTTGTTCACATGACATCTACAGTCTCCACAGGATATCTACATTTGTGTGTCCATTGCTGCAGATATGTGGGTCTGCATTATGATGCTCACTTCTGTCATTGTGTTATTTGTGAATGTAGACAATGTGGGCCCCCATGGCTGATGTTTGTGTGCACATGGCTAGAACGATGTGTCATTGGCACTGCACTGCTTGCCTCACACAATCTATGTTGCTATGGGACACAAGCACTACAATGCCACTGTAGTGTTTGGTGTTGTGTGGCCAGGAATAATCCCTGCATTTTTGGTTTAGCAGCTTTTACCAGGACTACACTTACCTTTTGGGCACTGTGGTGATGGGGCTTTGGGCCCCATTGCCACACTGTTCAAAATGTGCTTCAGCTATGGAGCACACACTTACCTTTTGGCCACTGTGGTGATGGGGCTTAGGGCCCCATTGCCACACTGTTCAAAATGTGCTACAGCTATGGAGCACACACTTGCCTTTTGGGCACTGTGGTGATGGGGCTTTGGGCCCCATTGCCACACTGTTCAAAATGTGCTTCAGCTATGGTGCACACACTTACCTTTTGGGCACTGTGGTGATGGGGCTTTGGGCCACATTGCCACAGTGGTCATGGTCTGCTTGCATTGTGTAGGCCACACACACAATTATGTGTGACACATGTGTTAGGGGGTCACACTGTATGTTCAATGTCATGTTCAGTGTTGTATGCATTTGACACAGACCACACACGCTTGTCATGGTGTTGGGGGTGGGATGTAATTTACAGACAGTCCTTATGTGGGAGTATGCTAGTTGTGTCATGCATTACCCGTCCTATGAGTAGGGGTGGTTGTAGTGACAGGCATCCTGCCCCCCATGAGTGGGGATGGTAGTAGTGGTAGGCATCCAGCCCCCCATGAGTGGGGATGGTAGTAGTGGTAGGCATCCAGCCCACTCTGAGTGGGGTGGTGTTAGTGGTAGGCATCCATCCCCCTATGGGTGGGGATGGTAGTAGTGGTAGGCATCCAGCCCCCTATGGGTGGGGATGGTAGTAGTGGCAGCCATCCAGCCCCCCATGAGTGGGGATGGTAGTAGTGGTAGGCATCCAGCCCACCCTGAGTGGGGGTGGTGTTAGTGGTAGGTATCCATCCCCCTATGGGTGGGGATGGTAGTAGTGGTAGGCATCCGGCACACCCTGAGTGGGGGTGGTGTTAGTGGCAGCTAACCATCCCCCCATGAGTGGGGATGGCAGTAGTGACAGGCATCCAGCCCCCCATGAGTGGGGGGGGGAGTGGTGGCAGGCATCTAGCCACCCATGAGTGGGGATGGTAGTAGTGGTAGGCATCCAGCCCCCTATGGGTGGGGATGGTAGTAGTGGCAGCCATCCAGCCCCCATGAGTGGGGATGGTAGTAGTGGTAGGCATCCAGCCCCCTATGGGTGGGGATGGCAGTAGTGGTAGGCATCCAGCCCCCCATGAGTGGGGGGGGGTGGTGGCAGGCATCTAGCCACCCATGAGTAGGGGTAGTTGTAGGGTGGTGTTGGTGGTAGGCATCCCTCCCCCTATGGGTGTGTTTGGCATTGGTGTTGGCCATCCCACCCCTATGGTTCTGCTGTTGCTTGTGTACGTCATTTGTGCATCCCTATGTGTGTGTGACATATTTCGGGTACGTGTCGTTTGTTTGTGTTGTGGGTGTTTGACTTACCGTCTGCGCCGTACGCGTCCGTGCCGGTCCCGGTAATAGATGTAGAGTATTGGTAGGACCTGCGTGATGGGATTCATGGTTGGTTCGTCTCGTTCGGCTTTCTCGTGTCTTCGACTCGTACTCGTCGCTGGCTTGTTCGTCTCGTCACCGTGGATCGTCTTGTGGCGCGAATCGGAGCTTATGTGCAGCTCTCCCGGATGCTCAAACGTGCCGTACGTAGCGACGAGTTCGGCGCGTACGGGAGATGCATCGTACTAGTCCGGCCGGAAGGTGCTGTGTATTTGGTTCCGTGCGACTCGATTCGGCGTTTACGGATCCGGCTCGGGCGGGGAACAGGAGCTGGAATGGGTAAGTACGGCTCGCTCGGAATCTGGGCTGTTATGCGCATCGTACTTGTTCGTTCGGTAGAGTGTTCGAGTCGGTTGGAAAACACGCGTTCGGCTCGTATTTTTTCCGGACGAATACTGTTAGGTGCGCTTCCGGCCGACATCGGAATCGACCCCAAAGTATTGTTCAGTACTGGACGATCTGAGAATGTCCGCTGACTCAAACATTCATACTGCATTGATCCTTTTGGATCTAATCGTGGCCTTTGACATGTCAACTGTACAATTCTTCTTGCAAAGCTTGCTGAGCTTGGAATTCGTGGCACAACCCTACACCGGCTAGTAGATTTTAAACAAACAGAACTGTTCAAGTCAGGGTCAACCTCCAGGCTGTGCACTTACGGTGTCCCTCAGGATCTGTTCTCGCACCGCTTCTTTTTAATTTCTATCTAATCATTTTGGCCCACCTTATTGAATCTTTTGTACTGAGAATTTGATTTTACCCAAAATATTGTCAGATTCGAGGATGACTCCACCAAGGCCTCAATAAATCTGCATGCTTGCTTAACCATTGTCCACCACGGGATGTATTCTAACCACCTCAAATTCAATGGAGCCAAAACTGAGATTCTTGTTCCCACCAAGCCTTCTGTTCTCCTGTACTGCCTAACGTTTAACCCCCTAGTCTGGGCCCTTACCCACTCTGGTTTCTGTGGTCAAAAACCCTCTTTGATGCCTATTTGTCTGCTGGAGCAGGGATTTGCTTTAAATTAACTTATTTTGGTTCACCATCATCTGGGCTAATCCCCGCTTTTAGGTCTCTCCAGGTCTAATGGATCTTTACAGTTGTTTTAGAGACGATCAGGAGCTCTGCATCACATAAATTATAAGCACAATCACTAATGTATTTTCAGTCTATAATGAGAGTTTAGTATGGCTTAACGGGTTTTATTAATCAAATCTTTTAGTAGTTCATCTTTATTGCAAATCACAAGTTAAATTCGTTTTAATCTCAAATATCAATATGTGACAGAAAAATGAAATCAATATTGGTTGACCAAATTATAATAAATGCATTAAAGCATGTTCCATAAAAGAAGAATCCCTATTCGAGGAATGGGGGAGAGAAATGGTATCAGTCAGAACTCATTAAGGACCCCAGTTTGATAGAGAGTGAGAGAAAAGCATAAATCTTTAGCATTAAAGTCAGCTATATAAAATAAATCAATAAATCAGAAGTTCCCGTAAAGAGAGGTTTGAGAAACTCATTAGAGTCTCAAGCAACGTGGCATAAGGGTCTGGGTCTGGGACTAATGGAAGTGGAAAGTGGTCTAGGAAAGAGTGTGGGGAAGAGTGTTAACCTACTCTAGGAACATGCACTAATATAGACAACACATTTTATTAATGTTGCAGCTTTTGGTCTTCCTCCTCCTTCAGCCAGCCAATCATCTTTCAATGTTCTCCTGGAGAACAGGATCACTCCTCGTCATCTCATAGAAATACAATAGACCACAGACAGCAATGTAAGATTTGCAACTAAATTGTAACCAATCTAAGTTCATGTTGGTCGTTCTCCCATTCAGATCTGCTTTCCATGTTTAGACTACATGTCAAACCTTCTAATATATCAAGTTTCTAACAATGGTCTCTGTAGAATTCTAAACAACACTATAACGAAAAGAAAAACATTTAGCAGAAGAAATTATTCATTTTCTTTAAGAATGCTGCATCTTCGTATATGAACGCTCCACTACCCCTCTAAAAGACTAATTTCTAATCATTTGAAACATCAACAGAGACATGTCTCTTCAGTGCTGTGGCTTCTGTTCAGTGATTGTTCAAGGTGAAGCCAGCACAGCAAGTCTCATACCACCCAGCCTGCATCATTTCCTCAGCGCCCTCATTAAACTGAGTTAAACAAGAGTTGGAGGCTAATTGGTCTAAGCAAACAAACAATTGTTTTGATATAATTTGAGAGTGTATGTGCCGGGCCCTGAATCCCTCTTTGGTCAAGCACTTGTATCTGGCTTTGGAGAACTCTGGAATCCAATCTGAGCTCTAACCTTGTGGTTGAGGGAGACAGAGAGAGAGCTCTAACTGCCTATCTTTAATCCTAGGCCACCAAAAGCCCTTAGCATATATTCTTAACAAACCTTGGGCAAATTCCAGTGTCAACATGCTTTTGCTGCAGAAAAACTCTGAACTGAGCATTGTGAAAAAGCTAAGACATTTAGCTTGTCAGTATTTGGAATTTGTGTTGTTGGGTATTTGAGTATTATTTGTGTTGGTAGTTGTTGTACTTAGAAAGTGCTGAATATTAAATGGTACTTCTAGTCTCTTTAATGTGTGAGCTTATCACAATCCTCCTGCATTGATATCTCCCAACACACATCACCTTTTCTTCTTGTCTATACCTTTAAAATAAATACTTTGTAAAGAGGCTATTAAATAATCATTTGTTACAACACGAAAGTGCCCAGAGGTCCTGGCATGAGGCCTATGGATGAGGTCCATGAAAAACTCTTACAAACTTATCTCCCTGAACGTTTTAAGGCACAGACAAAAACATCAACTTTCCTGGATGGGAGCCTCTTGTCTCTTCCCTAGGTTAGTTATATTATCTAATTTTTCTCCACTCAGACTTGAAAAAATAAATGGTAAATAAAAAATAACTCGTGCAATTTTCAAACAATACTTGACCGGAATGAAAAGTGCGAAGAAAGCCATGATGGATGCTACGAAGCACATTGGGATGATGAAATTAACAAGTTGCCAGTCATTCCAAAACTCTTTTTCAGATTGTCGCTGCAGCAACTAACACATTATCAATCCCTTTCACTGTCAAACCAACACAGAAGGTGTGTAATCTACTTAATTTGTTGTTTATTATAGAATTTGCAAATTTCAAGCTATACGGTCATGAGTTTCCTCCATGCACGAGAGCTTCCCCATTACAGATCACAACACCCCCTTTCCTGTTTGTTTGGAAGAAATTACTGTGATTTTGAATAAGCTGTCACTTCCTGATGCTCTTAGAGATCCAGCGCTAACATGGCTTATCAAAAAGTGCTCTGTCCTTTTCTCCCCAGCATTTAACATAAGGGAGATTTTACCCATCTGCATGTATTGCAAGCATGTCTGAACTTTTGAGAGGCCCAAGCCAACAAACTGAAGCAAGGCCCTCCACAGGACAGGACCTGTTTCCAAGTGCTTACAAATGTACTGTAGGGAAAGAGAAAATGCAGCAGATCCAGCATCTGGCTTCATCTGGTGGAATTTGCCTTGCTAGCTAACTCGTCATAAATAAATATGTCAGCTTTGCTTTAAAATCTTTAAATAATTCTGGCAGCATGAGCACATGCCCTGAAAAAGTGTGGGGTCTTGGAAATTAAGACTCTACTTGCCTTAATAGAAGAATTGATTATGCCACTTCTCAAGAAATATAATGTATCCCCTTTAGACATGGCAAGATTCCTTCCTATAGTAGTTCTGGCAGTTTTTGCATGAATGCTAGAAAAGGCTGTGGTTCAACAATTCCAATGCTTACTAGATTCAAACTACATGGTGTTGCCCGGCCAGTCTGGCTTTAGGCCATTCTATGCAAGTGAAATTGGATTACTGGGATTTTGAGAAGTCACCTTGGTTTTTCATTGATGAGTGTGTGGTACCCCTTCTGATTATGTTAGACCTCAGCCCAGCATTTGAAACGGTAGATCATGAAATCCTCTTGAAAAGTTTGATCATTGTTGCATAAGCCTCAATTTCTACCATCAAATAATTTCACTCTTTTTGTCTCAAAGATCGCACAAAATTTCAATGGGTCCTTTTTTGTTTAACACCTGCATCTGCAATCTCTATTGGTTTCCTTACAAGAAGGGACACCAGCCAATTTGTTCGTGCTTAATCAGTCTACGATTTAGCTAATTATCATTGGAAATGGGGAAGACCTTCACTATTATCATTAGACATACCTAATATCTTCGGCTTACATTTAAGTGCAACAAACTGGGATAAATATTTTGGGCTTCTACTTGATGCTCAGGTTTCCCTTAAAACCCAGATCAACACAGTGGGAAGAAACTAGTTCAAGCAAATTAACAGGCTGCATTCTCTGCATCCACTAATTTCACTTACGAGTCATGCCCTGGTAATAACTGCAGCTGTCAGTGCATATCTGGATTATTCTAAAGCCCTCTATGCAAGAATTATCTATGAATCTCTTCATCAAGATCAGTGAACTCAGAATGCTGTGTTTCCCACAATTTTGGGTGTTTGTAAAAGAGTATCGTTGGCATGTAGATCCTTACACTGTTACCAATCTCTGTCCGTATGATAATCAAGATTTTATGTCTAGTTAATAAATTCCTTCATGAGCTGGCACCTCTCCATCTTTGTCCTAAAATCTCCTTCCAGTTTCCTGAAAGAGAACTTCGCAGCAAAGACAAAAGTTTGATAAAGGCCCGTAGGTATGTCTGATGCCCATTCATTATCTGTACAAGGCCCCAGGCATGACATAGATGTTACCCTTGGAAACAAAGAGCTCTTCCTCACTCCTTAACTTCAGACAAGCTGAAGCCTACTTGGTTAGACAGTTGGTAAGATGGGTGTCAAGCAAATGGCTCCCACTACCACTCTCTAGAGGCTAGTGGGTACTATTTTAAGTCAGTCAATCAATAAATCAGTCAACTCTCTTTGAAAATGTCCATGGGAGGATATAACTTTCTGTTCATAGTAATTTGCTTTCTTCAATCTGCAGATCTAGGCAGTGCGGAGGTATGGCTGCACTTTGCATGACTTTCCCAATTCACCTTGACTCATTGAGGGGAATTGACAAATATCATAAATAGGGAAGGAGAGCTACCAAACAAATACTAAGTGAAAAAAAATCTATTTGGTGCACTGAACGTCTTAAACAAATTACACTTCTGTAGCCTCTATATGCCAGCCTAAACTCACATGTCCCATTTAAGAAAGCAAACAGGCAACCTCATAGATGAGGGTGTAGGTAACAAGGAAATAGTATGAGAAATGAGGTCCAAATATACTAAGCATTTTATCAGTTGCAAACACTTCAATTTTTCGTTGCAACGATAAAAATGCTTTTCTTATGTACTAATCCATTTTTTGCAATCAGAAAAGTGGGATTCCGAATGGATATCAATTTGGTATCCGAAATGGGAGTGTTGTAAGAGTCCCTTCCAAATATCAAATCGATATCTAATGTAATAATGTTTTGCAACCAACACTAAATTTGGTCGTAAAACATATATATTTTTCTCACAACTCAAAAGAAATTGTAATATATTAACAAACGGGAAGGGGTTGACAGAGCCACTGCCAACTCTTATTCCACACGCTGACTTCTGACACACATTTGCTTATATGACAGTGTAGGATTGGTTTCTCTGAATCCACATTGCTTACAATTCTACTTCGTAAATGCACTATCACGACACCTTAAACATACATTATACAAATGTTGTTGTTTATAATTTGTCCATAAGGCGACGGCGCTATAGCAGAGACAATAAACAATGTCAGCTCGGCTGAAGCCTCGACACGGAAGCATGAATGCTGTCGTTATAAATACACATACATTTCCTTACTCAAATTAGAGGAGCACTGCTGTCATTGTGAGGTCATCACTATCGTCGGCATTTCAGCACAGCTGATTAGTGTTTACCCTCCGGGAGGAGGGATGTCCAACCTGTGACCAAGACGGGGACCTACATACCTTCCCTTCAGGTAATGGGGATTTAGATAATTCAGCAGGGGATTCTTGGCAGAACACCCTCCTGAGGCCTCTAGGTTAGGGAATACATAAGTAGGAGTACACTAGACACAGTACTTATCTGCCAGCATATATAAACTGTTTTAGCACGATGGTGGAATCGTTCATTCTTTTCACTGTCCTTATATTGCTAATCACATTTGTCTGCTTCTATTAATCATTGCAGCGCATATATTTCATACAAGAATCATGATGGTTCAATAAATATTGAAAATGCTCCTGAGTGACTGAGCAAAAGGGTTCTAGATCTGTTACCATGATTCCTTGGGGGTCAGAGTTGTCATGTTCGGAGGTTGCCCAAACCATTCATTACCTTACTAGGTTTAGGGGCACTTATGGTGGCACTGTGAGCTAGCAGGACTGTTAGCCAACATATCCTGAGGGGGTGCATTGATTCGGACTGGCACCATCCCAATGTTTATGTTGTCCAACAAATGAACAGTTCCTACTGAAAAGTGGAAATCGTACGACACACTGTTGTTAGAAACCCAAGTTCATTTGTACGGAAAGATGCATGGAACTTTTAGTCTGTCATGAACTCCCAAGTCAAAGTCCATTTTATAAACTTTAAGTTATCCTGTCTGCCTTTGGTCGACATTTAGCATTTCTTTATCTTTCGCAGAACTTGTGAAAGGGCCATCTTCACCTTAACACTGATTTGTTGTAACATCAGGCGACACAAATCAGACAAACTACTCAATATCTACGTCTCAAGGTTTAACAGTAGATTTGAAAGCTAAACATGTAGTCCAAGTTGATGTATTTTCATCTCAGTAGTTTAGACCGGTTTCATCTTAGATTTTAGAAAATCCCCATATGATTTTGCTAAAAGTCAGTGGTCAATATCCTATACATACCTTTGGCCTTGACCACCAAGTTGGAGAGGCCTTTACACCAGGTTATCACAAGAGCATCAACTCTAATGCCAGGGGTTGATCCAGTGATGAGAGGAGCTGAGCCCAGCTGTTTATCTGTTTTCCTTATGAAGGAGCACTCTCTTCTGGATGAAGAATGATAATGCAGTGGACCCCTGCGAACAATTATGCAGTGCGCAGGACCCCAAGAATCTCTAGAGAAAAGTTAGATATTCCATGCTCTCATATTATAGAAACTGTTCATTTTATTCTCGCTGCTAACAACATGGATTCACTGACAAAATATCGATGTTAAAAATATAGAAGTAAAAAATATTGATGCAAAAATATAGAATGCAAAAATATCGACTCCCAATACTTAAACAGGTAAGTACGAAAAAATAGAGAAAAAAAATATCGATGTAAAAAATATAGTTGTACAAAATATCGAATTTTATATATATATAAAATAAAATAATACATATTAAATATGTTAAATAATAAAATTAATATAAAAAAAGAAAGTAGATTTAATATAAATTTAAAAAAATATAACAAACTTTATTAAAAAAGTTAAACACACATACATAATAATCCACATATATTTACTTTAAAACTATTAATAAACTATTAATTTTAATTTATTTTATCATCTTAAAATTATATAAAAATTTACAAATATATGTGTGCGTGTGTGTGTGTGTACCAAAGAGAAATCAAAAATCCCTTGTGAGTGATAAACGATGGGCAAACTGACTTTATATGGACATGCCTCAATATGGATCAAGTGTTGAGCACAAACAGAGAACACCAAAATTCTACACTTGGATAAGCATTTTAATGTACAATTAGGGGCCGATTCCGATCTCGGCTGGTAGGGCTCCGAATCGGATTTGGCTTAACCGGATCCGATTCGGAGCCCTATTTCCCGACCGATTCGTACGCGCGTCCGGCCGAGCGAGTACGATGCGAAATCGCCGACCGACTCGTTCGGGCGTCCCAACCGCTCCGACCGACTCGTTCCCGGGTCGGCCCGCACCGACCGACTCGCTCGGACACGACTCGCACCGCGCAATGGAGACGTTCCCCGGCCGGGTAAGTACGATGCGCGCCGCGAGCAGTCCGACCGACACGCGCCGTCCGGCTCGAAAGAGCAGTCGGAGCCGTACTTGGGGGGTCCGTGTCGGACCCCCCTGTACGCGTAGCTGCGCGAGTCGCACACAGGGGGGACCCATGGGTCCCCCCTACCTGTGCATGTACGGCGCGAGTCGCTTCGCCGTGTACCCGCTGTAGGGGGCGCCCCTGTTCGCCTCGCACCCATTGAGTCAATGGGAGCCCGCGGACATGTTGTACGCCCGGCTCCCATTGACTTCAATGGGAGTCCGACCGAATCGAGTCCGATAGCATACGGACGCATCGTACTCGTTCGGTCGGGCTGCACGGGTCCGATTCGGTCGGAAATCTCTCCGGGTCCGGCTCGGTCGGAGAGATTTCCGGCCCGAATCGGAATCGGCCCCTAAGTGTTAAATAATCAGAATGGTTAAAAAAACCTCAATATATTCATTAAATTTACTTAATAAAAACAAGAATACAGTGCATCATAGTACATCACAACTTAAATTAAAAAATATAAAAAAAACCCTCATTAGAGAAGTTACAATCTATTTGTTTGTTAAAAGTAGGCAAGAAAACTTAAAAACAGCCAAATAATTGTGTGTACCAATACATAAAATCTAATTTAAAAAAACATTCTATTATGAATTAAAACATTAAACTATTTAAAAAATCTTCAAACTTAAATTTCCCACTCCAGTCAGTGCAACAGTAGGGAAAGTGTTGGATAGTGGAGGGGTAAAAATTACTATTACAACTCCAGTGAGTGCAACAGTAGGGAAAGTGTTGGATAGCGGAGGGGTAAAAATTACTATTCCCACTCCAGTGAGTGCAACAGTAGGGAAAGTGTTGGATTGCAGAGGAGTAACAATTAATATTCCCACTCCCACTCCAGTCAGTTCAAAATTAAAAACAAACAAAATTTTAACAACAATAAAAATATTTAAAAAACAAAATAAATTAAAAAATATATAAATATGTTACAAATTCAAATACAAATATATTTAATATTAAAATAAAATTAAAAACATATTATAATGTTAAATACATATAACAAATACCTACAAATATATAAAAAAAAATTCCAAACAAATAAATATTTTTAATTAAAAATTATTTTTTATCAATTAATTAAAATTAATTAGGGACTAATCATTAATTAATTAAAAATAAATTACTTCCCACACTTTACCCCATAAACCCCACAACCCACACCTAAATAAAATCACACAATTACCATAATTAATTATCAATTAATAATTTAATATAAATGAACAACTAATAATTAATTAATTAATCATAAATTACTTCCCACCCTTTACCCCTATAAACCCCACAACCCGCACCTAAAATTTCTAACACAATTTCCATAATTAATTGTCAATAAAATAATTAATATAAATTAACAACGAATTATTAATTAATCAAAAATAAATTACTTCCAACCCTTTACCCCTATAAACCCCACAACCCGCACCTAAAAAAATTACACAATTACCATAATTTATTACCAATTAATATTAATTAACAACCAATTAGTAATTAATTACAAATAAATTACTTCCCACAATTAATGCTATAAAATCTAAATTAAATAAATAAAAAATAATCATTAATTTATTATAATTAAATTACTTCCCACCCTATTCCCCTATAAACCCACAACCCGCTACAGAACTAAAAAATGCAAAATTTAATTAAAATAAAATTCATAACCACTAAAAATTGAACACATATATTAAAACATAAACAATACTTATACAAAAAAACATACATCATATACATTTAAAATAAAAACTAAAATACATAACACTAATTGAAAAATCGATATTTTAAACATCTATATTTTTGCAAACAATATTAATGACTTCTATATTTCTAAAAACAATATTTCTTACGATATTCTTTCTGTCGATATTTCTGAATCACGATATTTTCAACTCGATATTTGTGTAAGTCGACATTTCCAACTCAATATTCTGTCTCAGCACCAACAACTTGCACAAGTGATATTTTAATTAAATTATGTGTAGTTATTATTCGTGTATTAAGCAAAAGAATGAAACTGTTGTAAATACACTTTAAAATATATAGGGCCCGATTCCGATCTCGCTCGGAAGGCCTCCGAATCGGATTTGGCTTTACCGGATCCGATTCGTAGCCCTTGTTCACGACCGAATCTCACACAAGTCCGAACGAAGAAGTACGATGTGAAGATCGCGTAAGCGCCGACCGAATCGTTTCCGGACCCGAACCACTGCGTACATCTCATTTGTAGACGAATCGGGCCGCGCAATGGACCCGATTTCCGACTGAGCGAGTACGATGCACGATTCGGACAGCCGCTTTGCGTCGGTCTCAGCGAGACGAAACGGCTGTCGGAAGCATAATTCGGGGGCCGTACCAGGCCCCCCTTCACCCGGGGCCCTCCAAATCTATCACGGGGGGTGCCCATGGGTCCCCCCGATCCAAGCATGCACAGTGTGGCGGGCACACAGGGTGTACCCTTTTCCCCACCCACCCCTTTTCTGCTATGGGAGCCTGTGTACGCGTCTGTACACAGGCTCCCATAGAGTTCAATGGGAGTCCAAGCGAACCGAGTCCGTAAGCATACGGCTGCATCGTACTCGCTCGTTTAGAATCCCGGAGCACGTCTCGCTCGGAAAGCCCTCCGGATCCGAGTCGAACAGAGGGCTTTCCGAGCGAGATTGGAATCGGGCCCATAGTGTCTTTCTTAGTGCTATTCTTGTCTCAGGCCTAGCTTTAGTATTCTGGATCAGGAAGAGCCATATAGAAGCATGGATGAGCAATGAGGATGTATGGCTGAGCTAGCAAAAATCAACCAAGGGTTTTGAAATATCTGCTGTTTTAGACACTGATAACACCTGTCCAATTATGAGCAAGTCTAAGAAGAGAAAGTAATTTACCTTTAGTAACTTTGGCGGTAATGAGTACTATGGTTTCTTTGGAGTCAGACAGGCATCTCTCAACTTTTCTCATGCTCCCACAGCACCATGGAGGGGTAAGAATGAAACAAGAGGTTGGCCAATATGGCCAGAGAAGCAAAGATTAAGGTTTCTGAAGTGCCACCATTGACAGAGTGTGAAGATGCATGCTCCATGAGCCTTCATTTACTGATGAAAGGTTTTCTAGGTGGTGACCCTCATGTGCATTTGGGTTTTTGAAGGGAGGCCTGGCTTCCTACTACAGGTCTTGCTCTAAATTCCCAAGTGTGAAAACAATTGTCGTGGACCTTTAAATTCTTTCACAGAAAGCAGCAGTAATAAGTGTTAGTCAAAAGGAAGGACTTAAACCATAGGCCCTGCTTTCTTTACGGCCCTAAGTTGTGCAACACAGAGGAGGAGGATGGCTATCCTTCAAAACATCAAGAAAATGTTGGCATTTTGCATGGGGGTGTTTCTTTGTTTCCCGACCATGGACCAAGTAGTAGTGGATGGAATAAGCTTGCTTTCTCCTAACCACATTCTGCATTTGACTTTTTGGGCATTATGAACATGAAAGCGGGGTCACTTGAGGAACTGGTGACTCTGGGACCTAAGCAATCTTAAAACTGCCTGTGCCAGAAGTATTTGTGGAAGTGAATGTTAATGAGGTTATGTTGCTTTTGTAATGTTGTATTTTGTTTCCTCCCCTTCTCCTTCTCTTAGCCCATTGAGTAGTTATGGAAGCTAGTGTTGTATGATCTTGTTAAATGTTTGCTAACATCATGTGATTAGTGTAACTGCAACAAATGATGGACGGAATGCTGAATGATTCAAACATTCTCCCCCAGTCAAGAGATCTGGGTTAAATCCATTGTTTTTTTGCCCACTACGCCACTCCAGTTTGGACCCAGCCATATGCAAATCAGTCTTGACCCTGTGCCTCATGGGAACAGTCCAGACCGAACTGCCAAGCCAGGTCCTCCCTGGACCGTAAACAAGCATCCTGGTACCGGTTTTGGGGTATGTCACCCTTCATCAGCCAGACTAGCTTGAATCCAGTGGCACAATGAGCAAGGGACCCACGTCTGGGCATACCCATCCCACTTAGGGCGAAAAGTGTAACTGCAACAAATGATGGACGGAATGCTGAATGATTCAAACATTCTCCCCCAGTCAAGAGATCTGGGTAAAATCCATAGTTTTTTTGCCCACTACGCCACCCCAGTTTGGACCCACCCATATGCAAATCAGTCTTGACCCTGTGCCTCATGGGAACAGTCCAGACCGAACTGCCAAGCCAGGTCCTCCCTGGACCGGAAACAAGCTTCCTGGGACCGGTTTCGGGGTATGTCACCCTTCATCAGCCAGGCTAGCTTCAATCCAGTGGCACAATGAGCAAGGGACCCACGTCTGGGCATACCCATCCCACTTAGGGCAAAAAGTGTAACTGCAACAAATGATGGACGAAATGCTGAATGATTCAAACATTCTCCCCCAGTCAAGAGATCTGGGTTAAATCCATTGTTTTTTTGCCCACCACGCCACCCCAGTTTGGACCCAGCCATATGCAAATCAGTCTTGACCCTGTGCCTCATGGTAACAGTCCAGACCGAACTGCCAAGCCTGGTCCTCCCTGGACCGGAAACAAGCATCCTGGGACCAGTTTCGGGGTATGTCACCCTTCATCAGCCAGGCTAGCTTGAATCCAGTGGCACAATGAGCAAGGGACCCACGTCTGGGCATACCCATCCCACTTAGGGCGAAAAGTGTAACTGCAACAAATGATGGACGAAATGCTGAATGATTCAAACTTTCTCCCCCAGTCAAGAGATCTGGGTTAAATCCATCATTTTTTTGCCCACTACGCCACCCCAGTTTGGACCCAGCCATATGCAAATCAGTCTTGACCCTGTGCCTCATGGGAACAGTCCAGACCGAACTGCCAAGCCAGGTCCTCCCTGGACCGGAAACAAGCATCCTGGGACTGGTTTCGGGGTATGTCACCCTTCATCAGCCAGGCTAGCTTGAATCCAGTGGCACAATGAGCAAGTGACCCACGTCTGGGCATACCCATCCCACTTAGGGCGAAAAGTGTAACTGCAACAAATGATGGACGGAATGCTGAATGATTCAAACATTCTCCCGCAGTCAAGAGATCTGGGTTAAATCCATCATTTTTCTGCCCACTACGCCACCCCAGTTTGGACCCAGCCATATGCAAATCAGTCTTGACCCTGTGCCTCATGGGAACAGTCCAGACCAAACTACCAAGCCAGGTCCTCCCTGGAACGGAAACAAGCATCCTGGGACCGGTTTCGGGGTATGTCACCCTTCATCAGCCAGGCTAGCTTGAATCCAGTGGCACAATGAGCAAGGGACCCATGTCTGGGCATACCCATCCCACTTATGGCAAAAAGTGTAACTGCAACAAATGATGGACGGAATGCTGAATGATTCAAACATTCTCCCCCAGTCAAGAGATCTGGGTTAAATCCATCGTTACTGGAGTCAAGCTATCCTGGCTGATGAGGGGTGAAACCCTGAAACCGGTCCTAGGATGCTTGTTTCCAGTCCAGGGAGGACCTGGCCTGGCAGTTCGGGCTGGACTGTTCCCATTGGGTGCAGGGTCAAGACTGATTTGCATATGGCTGGGTCCAAACTGGAATGGCATGGTGAGCAAAAAAACGATGGATTTAGTCCCAGATCCCTGTACTGGGGTGAATGTATGACATTGTTCTGCATTCTGTCCATTAATTGTTCTTTTTGCATTTGTCACCCCGAGTGGGACGGGTATGCCCAGACGTGGGTCCCGTGCTCTCCATGCCACTGGAGTCAAGCTATCCTGGCTGATGAGGGGTGAAACCCCGAAACCGGTCCTAGGATGCTTGTTTCCTGTCCAGGGAGGACCTGGCCTGGCAGTTCGGGCTGGACTGTTCCCATTGGGTGCAGGGTCAAGGCTGATTTGCATATGGCTGGGTCCAAACTGGAATGGCATGGTGAGCAAAAACGATGGATTTAGGCCCAGATCTCTGTACTGGGGTGAATGTATGACATTGTTCTGCATTCTGTCCATCAATTGTTCTTTTGCATTTGTCACCCCGAGTGGGACGGGTATGCCCAGACGTGGGTCCCGTGCTCTCCATGCCACTGGAGTCAAGCTATCCTGGCTGTTGAGGGGTGAAACCCCGAAACCGGTCCTAGGATGCTTGTTTCCAGTCCAGGGAGACCTGGCCTGGCAGTTCGGGCTGGACTGTTCCCATTGGGTGCAGGGTCAAGACTGATTTGCATATGGCTGGGTCCAAACTGGAGTGGCATGGTGAGCAAAAAAACGATGGATTTAGGCCCAGATCTCTGTACTGGGGTGAATGCATGACATTGTTCTGCATTCTGTCCATCAATTGTTCTTTTTGCATTTGTCACCCCGAGTGGGATGGGTATGCCCAGACGTGGGTCCCGTGCTCTCCATGCCACTGGAGTCAAGCTATCCTGGCTGATGAGGGGTGAAACCCCGAAACCGGTCCTAGGATGCTTGTTTCCAGTCCAGGGAGGACCTGGCCTGGCAGTTCGGGCTGGACTGTTCCCATTGGGTGCAGGGTCAAGACTGATTTGCATATGGCTGGGTCAAAACTGGAATGGCATGGTGTGCAAAAAAACGATGGATTTAGGCCCAGATCTCTGTACTGGGGTGAATGTATGACATTGTTCCGCATTCTGTCCATCATTTGTTCTTTTTGCATTTGTCACCCTGAGTGGGACGGGTATGCCCAGACGTGGGTCCCGTGCTCTCCATGCCACTGGAGTCAAGCTATCCTGGCTGATGAGGGGTGAAACCCCAAAACCAGTCCTAGGGTGCTTGTTTCCAGTCCAGGGAGGACCTGGCCTGGCAGTTCGGGCAGGACTGTTCCCATTGGGTGCAGGGTCAAGACTGATTTGCATATGGCTGGGTCCAAACTGGAATGGCATGGTGAGCAAGAAAACGATGGATTTAGGCCCAGATCTCTGTATTGGGGTGAATGTATGACATTGTTCTGCATTCTGTCCATCAATTGTTCTTTTTGCATTTGTCACCCCGAGTGGGACAGGTATGCCCAGACGTGGGTCCCGTGCTCTCCATGCCACTGGAGTCAAGCTATCCTGGCTGATGAGGGGTGAAACCCCAGAACCAGTCCTAGGATGCTTGTTTCCAGTCCAGGGAGGACCTGGCCTGGCAGTTCGGGCTGAAATGTTCCCATTGGGTGCAGGGTCAAGACTGATTTGCATATGGCTGGGTCCAAACTGGAATGGCATGGTGACCAAAAAAACGATGGATTTAGGCCCAGATCTCTGTACTGGGGTGAATGTATGACATTGTTCTGCATTCTGTCCATCAATTGTTCTTTTTGCATTTGTCCCCCCGAGTGGGACAGGTATGCCCAGTAGTGGGTCCCGTGCTCTCCATGCCACTGGAGTCAAGCTATCCTGGCTGATGAGGGGTGAAACCCCGAAACCGGTCCTAGGATGCTTGTTTCCAGTCCAGGGAGGACCTGGCCTGGCAGTTCGGGCTGGACTGTTCCCATTGGGTGCAGGGTCAAGACTGATTTGCATATGGCTGGGTCCAAACTGGAATGGCATGGTGAGCAAACAAACGATGGATTTAGGCCCAGATCTCTGTACTGGGGTGAATGTATGACATTGTTCTGCATTCTGTCCATCAATTGTTCTTTTTGCAAACATCGTGTGATTAGGCATACTTTGAGCCAATATATGTTTCAGTCAGCAGCTTGGTACCAAAATGGATCTAGTTATATTTTGATATTATGTACATTTTGAGTGGCTTTAGATTGTATTGTGTTTAAACATGCTCAATAAATGGATTTTGGAGAAAATATTGTTTCCTCTTTGGAAATGAGGCAGGATAGTAGAGATATTGTCGGCATCCCCCCACATTGTATTTCCAGCCCACTTACATTGCAGGGTACTTCAGAAACCAAAAGCACTTCATCCCATATGAGGCCTCCTTTACTAAACATCCAACTTCATTTCTGGAGATACAGAGAATAAGTGTAGTTGTGGCTCCCTATGAAGGCAGATCCATTTCTGACCATGTTACTGATACCATATTAGAGTCAGATGCCAGCAAGGTAGGTTGAAGAGCTTGGTGTGATCAAAACTCCACAGTAGGAACATTGTCAATAGATGCATCTATATTTATTGGAGCTGCTTGTAAGATATTTCACTGTGAAAGGTTTCATAGATGTCAGAGTAACCTATTTCATTTTTCTCAGAATGGCCAATCTATCTGCAGTTTGGTATATCAACAAGCTTGGAGGAACTAGGTCCCAAAGATTACCTGATTTGGCTTCAAACATTTATTACTTCTACCTGGGCAACAAAACAATGATTCAACCAGGGTCCATCCTAGGCATCTCAACGCTTCAGATTGGGACTCTAGCTTCCTTCCAGAAGAAATGTTTGTGCTCTGGCTTGGGAAGGACCCCTCCTCTTGATTTATTGTGGGCCACTTTCAAGGTGATCTCTTTGCCTCACAGCTGAATTATAAGAATTAAACATTTTGCAATTGGAAACATGCATCCAGGGGCATCTTCTATGGATGCACTTCGTGAATTAAGGCAGGAGATTCAGGGTAATGCATTTTCCCCATATTAGATGATCCTCCAGACCCTAGTTAGTATGAGGGAAGTGTAGGCATTATTAGTGCTCCCATTATTTTTTCATCTTCTTTGAGATCTGGAAGGCAAATTTTGCAATAAAACAATTGTAAGGTCAATTGACCTTGTTGACTTGGAGGAGTTCAAGGATTCCTGGAATTTCCATAGCCGTTTGTCAACTCAATCAAGTTATGGGTATGCTTGCTCTTTCTGATCTCATTAATTTTTGGAGAAATGCTTGGATCCCTTATATACCCTTCGAGTACAGGTGGTAAATATTTTTCTACACATATTGTCTGAAGGTAAAGCCTATTGTACTACCAATACTTTTAGATCAGTCATTGCCGCAGGCTATTTCCTGGTTCTCAGGTAACCTTTTGGCAACCATTTTTCATTAAGAGAGCTCTGAAACTATAAACAATATGGTTTCCCAAGGCTAAAGTATTCAATCCTTTGGGATGTAAGATTAGTTTTTAATCTCCCAGTGGCCTACAATGTTGCAGGAGAAGTACACATGCATAGTGTGAGTTTGCATGTCTCTTTAAAGTATGGGCCAATGTTGTGAAGCCCATTGAGCGCAACATAGCTTTTTATAATGTCCAGTGCCTGTGGCCTCTTTGAATGAAGTGTAATGCATGCCTATCTAAGCAGTACAATTGGAAAGCAGGGGCAGTGGGACCTATTCATAAAGCAATTTTGAATTATGTAAAGTAGTACTCCTGAAGCATTTGTTTTACGAACGCTTACATGCCTTTTTAACTAGCACTGAAGCATCTAAATGACAATCAAATGTGAATATTCAGGGAATATTCTTACAGAAATACTACAGATAGAAAAGACTGTATACTCTATGCATTTTTTCTAATAGGGAGATTCCCTAAGGCATCCAAGAGTATGTAAAAGAGTAGTCCTGCAGTACTACTGGATACTCATAAATGCTTTTGTGAATCGGCCTCCTAATTCACAAAATCAGTAAATGAATTGGTGTGACCTTCACTTGTAGTACTACTGTCTCATTCAGGAATCTCAGGTGTAATTCATGAGTAGGAATTTTCACTTGATCCAACTGCCGGGTCTCATGAAGCCACCCCCACCCCCAAGCAAATGCTAACAATGCCTTCAACACCTCCTCCTAACACGCACGCCGAATAAGCATCTACAATGCTTCCAACAATCCCACCCAACCACACACACCACATCAAACCTGCACGTCAACACCCACTCACATGCATGCTTCTCAAAACAGATCCGTCAAGAAACACGCCACCAAAATATGTCACCTGCTGAGCAGCGATTCCCCTAGCATCCTTTTCATCACAGAGAACTCGCTCAACCACCACAGCAATCCCAGTAGGCTACAAGATCACTCGACACGACTGCTTTCACAAGCCATGAGGAGCACTCGCTATCATCTGCAAGGAATCCATCAAATGCACTATATCCACAGAGAACGCCACCCTATTCATGGAACACATGCACTTCAAGCTGCAAATCTCTGAAAACTTCACCTTGAATGGAACCATTGCTTACCGATCACCCAGACCATGAGCCACATTTACAAACCTCCCCATAGAGTTTGTTGCCCCCCCTCACCATTGACTCCAGAGCCTACATTCTCCTCAACTACCTCAACTTTCACCTGGAAAACAGAAACAACCCCTGCTTCACGACACTCCTCAAAAGTTTGAGCAACATCGGACTCCCCCAGCTTGTCTCAGAACCAGCACCCACCGCAGGACACATACTGGACCCCATCTTCACCATAAGCGACAGCATCAATGCAACTCCACCACGTCGCTCACGTGGACCGACCACTCCATCATCCACTTCCAAATCAACAGTCCTCAAGTCAAGACCCCTACCAGGTTCATCATTCCAAGCTGCAGCTTGGGAATAAAATCACAGAAGCAGACGGGCTCAGCGCCCTCAGCATGGATCTACTGAGCCCCACAGAGAGCCTCTACACAGACATCAACAACTTCAACAGCTGGATCAAGAACTGCACAGACTCCCTCGCACTGATCAAACACCTCAAGCATAGTAAATCAAACAAGCAGGCTAGCTGGTAAACAGAAGACCTCCAAAACACCAATCAACACTGCAAATAGCTAGAAAGGAAATGGAGAACCAGCCACAACACCACAGACAGAACCACCTACAAGGCTGCACTCAGACGCAATCCCTACCAAATAAGAGACACCAAGAAAAAAACACTACTGGACCGCATCGAAGAAAGCGCCAAAAGCTGGAAGGAGATCTTCTCGGTTGTGAAGGATTTCACCTTGCCCTTAGCCACTGTCAACAACATCACTGCCTCCCAAAAACTGGAAATTGCAAATATCTACAGCAACATTGCACACCAACACAATCCCAGAGAACCCATCTCTAACCTACCCAACACCAACCAAGATGGCCACCTGTCTGAATGGACAACCCTCACCAGAAAGGACACAGTGGCAATCATGCAGACCATCCACTCAGGGGCCTCAATGGACCCAGGTCCCCACCACATCTACAACCTGGGAACATCACCAATCAGCACCATCCTGACTCACATCATAAACATCTCTATCATGTTCTCCACTTTCCCAGATGAAAGGAAACTTACAGAAATCAACACCCTTTTCAAGAAGCCCACAGCCGAACCGAATCAATTGAGCAATGTCCGACCCATCTCCTTCCTTCCCTTTCCAGCCAAAGTTATTGAGAAGGCAATCAGCAAGAAACTCGCAACCTACCTTGAGCTTCACCATCTTCTAAACAACACTTAATCAGGATTCAGAAAGAACCACAGCACTGAATCAGCACTTACCCTTGCCACACATTATGATATTGGAACCATCCTGGACCGAGAAGAAACAGCGGCCCTCATCCTGCTGGACCTCTCCACGGCCTGTGACACTGTCTCCCACAACACCCTCATCAGAAGACTCAATGAGAAAGCCCATACAAGGATCTACTCTCAAATGGATCTGTTCCTTCCTCATGGGAAGAACCCAAAGGGTCAGGTTGCCACCCTTCACATCAGAGACCAAGAAACTGATATGCGGAGTCCCACAGGAATCGTCCCTCAGCCCCACCCCTTTCAACATACGCATGGCAGTGCTTGCCAGCATCATTCGATCGAAAGACATCACTGTCATCTCCTACGCCGCTGACACCCAACTCATCCTCTCCCAGACAGACAAAACAATCACTACCAGGACCAACTTCACCAACTGCATGACCATGTTTGCATACTGGATGTGAACCAGCTGCCTGTAGCTCAATTTTGGCAAGATGAAAGTACTGGTCTTCGGCAAAAAGACCTCCCAGTGGGACTGCACCTGGTGGCTGCCGGAGCTAGGACCATCACCCACACCCACAGACAACACAGGAAATCTAGGGACCATCTTAGAAGACCAGCTCAACATAATGACTCAAGTTAGCGCAGTGAGCACCTCCTGCTTCCACATCCTACCCATGCCGTCGAAAGATCTTGAAATGGTTGCCTCAGAACACCAGACTGACCATCAAGTCAGTGCTCATCACCAACAGGCTGGACTACGGCAACACTGTCTATTCTGGAATCTCCAAACAACTCCTACACAGATTTCAGACCACTCAGAATGCTGCTGCAGACTCATACTCGACCTCCCACCCCGCACCCACATCACACATCACCTCAGAAACCTTCACTGGCTCCCCATTCTCCTGAATCACACCCAAGACCTGGAAAGCCCTCCTTCAACACATCAGAGCCTCCTCCTCTTGTCTTGAGTTCCTCAAGAAGCTGAAAACCTGGCTCTCTTTTTTCAACAGTTTTTATTGGCATCTCTTAAAGAATACGACAAGGAGGTGGCAACCTCCAAATTGCAATGTTAGGAGAGAAAAAGAAGGGGGGGGGAATTGGGTTAGAGGAGGGGGAGCAGGACAGGGTAGAAAGGCATGTTCATGAAAGTAGAGCAGTTGGGCGACAGTATGGCATTATCACATCAGCGCATCCCCCTAAGACCAAGTGTACAAAGACATCAGCAAAATCTACTGGAAGGGCATACAGTGTTGTTCCAACTGGCGGACAGCATATAATTATAGAGAGCGCAGTAACCCAAGCTCACCCATCTCAAGGGGCTTCAGGCAAACCTGGGCCTGGGAGGGGGAAACCGTCGGGTTGTCTGGCACATTGTCCGAGCTGGTAGGCTGGTCCGTGCTGGGCGGGTCATCTTCCAAAGCTGGTGAGGGGGGGAGTGTCTCTGTGTCTAAGGTAAGTTAGCAGTGGGTTCCAGATATCCCTCGAGCGAGATTTTAGTGGTATCAGGTCCCAGTATGCAGACAATTGTTCTTGGCAGTAGACTGCATCTCACAGCCACTCGGTGGCCTTGGGTGGGGGCCGTCTGCCCCAGTGCATGGCCACTTGTCATTTGTCTGGTAGCAGGCGCATAGCTGTGAGGCATCGGAGGCTGGGGCGACTTCTTTGACATAACCCAGGAGCGCAACTAGCGGGGTTTGTGGAAGTGGATAGCTCGTTATTTGGTATAGGAGGGAATACACCTCGGACCAATAACTCACCACCAGCGGGCACTCCCAGGCAAGCAGAAGGAACGAGGCTCATGGAGCCGAGCAGCGGGTGCAGCACGCCTTGTCCACTGCACCTATATGTAGAAGTTTCAGTGGGGTGCTAGAATTTGAAATGGATAAGGCGCAGTTAGTAGTTAGGTTGAGAGAAGAGTGAACGGCCCAGAGATCCTGATACTGGATATGAATCCCTAGTGTTGTTGGAGGAACTTTTGCTCAAGGCTCTGGACCTTTACAGCCTTGAATAAACAGTTGAGGGAAGGGTTGTGAGCAGGTGTTCGTCCTTTTCAAAGAAGTATTGTTGTTAAAGGTAATTCCTTGTTCAAGTAGCGCACATTAATCCAGATTGATTTGAGTGAAGGTAGTTCTTTTTATTCACCACATTATTATGATCATTTCACTCGTTTTTGGTTTTTCGTAAAGCACATTTTTAGGAAAAGTAAACAGCCGACACGTGTTTCGCCCTATGTGGCTGAGAGAGCCAGGGCTTTCTCAAGGCTGCATTAGAGAAGAAAGAAGAGAGTGTCAATAATCAGGCACAGAGTTTCCCCAAGGAGAAGGGGGACACCATCCGAGTGTGCGGAGTGATGGAGAGAGAGAAAGAGAAAGTGTTGTGTGTGAGGTATAGGGGTTAAGTCAAAAGAGTGTTTTAAGACAAAGGATTTATTTAAGCCAATTTTACCTAAGATCCTGAGGGAAGGGGAGTGAACCTAACGTAAACTAGAATTTATATGGACATGCTTATATTACAGAGAGACGGGAGTGGTTGGAAGAGAGGAGAAAGCAGAAAAGGGGGGACTGGTGCTGGCGAACATGAGTTAGCAGTTATTTAGGTGTGAATATCAGAAGGATTGACGTGATGAGACGGTTATTGCGCTAAAAATATTCAGAAGTGCGTGAGTTCATGCAGGGTCAGATCATGCTGAACAAAAAAGGGGATTAAGTCAGTTATACGGTATACAATACCTAGTCTTTACATTCTAACATCATGGTATCAGCGATGAGTCTGTACATTTTCAAATTAATAGTAGGACATTGTGATTAAAATCCAATTCCTGCAAGGACAAGCGTGTTGTTTACGACATGTTCCAAACCATTTGGAGGTAGCATTTGAAAAGGCATTTGAGAAAACATATGGCAGAGCATTATGCAGTTTGAGGTCTTAATATTTGATTTTGTCATAGGACCCCCAACAGGTGTGTGGTGATATTTATCCCTTTTAAGCGGATAGTCTATTTATGTAAGTGGTCTGTTTGTTATATAAAGCAGATGTGCAGACAGCACAGGTGATTTTTCCTGTGATTTTTCCTGTTCGTGCAGCGGCACTTACAAAAGTTACATAATGGAATACGGTACCAAACACAGTATGTATATTGTTTTAAGAGAAAGCAAGAGCGGCTTCCGTATAGGAGTGTAAGTAAGCTTCGTTTGTACCGAAGGACCGCTTGTAGTCAAACTCGAGTTACACTGACCACATCATCCAAAGTCAATATACATTAAAGTCGCCAGTATCTAGAGGCTAATTTTAATGTGTGAAGTAAAAGTTAAGCGTCTATAGGGAACGGGGAGGAAAACGAGAGTGCGCGCTTTGTAGTGGCGTGTAAAATAGAAACTGGGCAAATAAAGAGTATAGAATGCTCAGGGCTACCTTACAGCGACACAAAGCCGGACGGGACAAGGAGACGGCCATGCGGGGGTGCAGCAGACACATACTTGGTGGTCATGAGAAGAGTAGTCTCTCGTCGGGTCCTAGGATAATTCCTCAATATGCGGTAGTGATTTTATCGCCATTTAAATAAAGAGTGAGATCAAGGTGACCCGGAAGTGAAATTACTAGCGTCACCGGAAGTGGAGTTTCGAGTAAAAAGGCTAGACGGCAAATTTTGTCTCCAGCCAAACGTTATTACTTAAAACACATAACTGCCAAAAGTGCAGGATTAGTATGAGAACAGATTTGTGCAGCTAAAAAAGTTATTTACAGTTAGTATGTCCACAAAATTTGGAGCAATGATTTGGAGAGGAGAAGGCAAGTAGAGCGTGTCAGCGCCGCCGCCATCAGCAAAATCTACTGGAAGGGCATACAGTGTTGTTCCAACTGGCGGACAGCATATAATTATAGAGAGGAAAGTAACCCAAGCTCACCCATCTCAAGGGGCTTCAGGCAAACCTGGGGCTGGGAGGGGGAAACCGTCGGGTTGTCTGGCACATTGTCCGAGCTGGTAGGCTGGTCCGTGCTGGGCGGGTCCTCTTCCAGAGCTGGTGAGGGGGGGAGTGTCTCTGTGTCTAAGGTAAGTTAGCAGTGGGTTCCAGATATCCCTCGAGCGAGATTTTAGTGCCATCAGGTCCCAGTATGCAGACAATTGTTCTTGGCAGTAGACTGCGTCTCACAGCCACTTGGTGGCCTTGGGTGGGGGCCGTCTGCCCCAGTGCATGGCCACTTGTCATTTGTCTGGTAGCAGGTGCATAGCTGTGAGGCATCGGAGGCTGGGGCGACTTCTTTGACATAACCCAGGAGCGCAACTAGCGGGGTCTGTGGAAGTGGATAGCTCGTTATTTGGTATAGGAGGGAATACACCTCGGACCAATAACCCACCACCAGCAGGCACTCCCAGGCAAGCAGAAGGAACGAGGCTCGTGGAGCCGAGCAGCGGGTGCAGCACGCCTTGTCCACTGCACCTATATGTAGAAGTTTCAGTGGGGTGCTAGAATTTGAAATGGATAAGGCGCAGTTAGTAGTTAGGTGACAGCACTGCAGTCTGGCTGCAGCTCTATGACCACTGCGCATCTGTGATGGGAGGTTCAGTGTCAAGGTCCCATGCCTCGTGCCGCTGGGGTCTGCACCAGTGACTTATCTTGCATGGTTGTGTATAAGCGAGCAACTAGTTTACGAGATGAGGTGTTTGTGAGCAGGTGTTCGAATGCGTGGAGTGGGGGCGCAGGGAATAATTGATGCATTGCGCTGCATGTGGCGCGCACTTGATGGTATAACAGGATATTAATGCAGTAGGCCTGGGAGGGTTCGCAGGCGCAAAGGTGGGCAAAAATTGACCATCTGAATAAAAATCTGCAAAACGTGTGGCGTATGTGCCTGCATGTGTGAGGTCTGGCTCTGTCATCTTTGAGTGCCAGAATCCAGGGATTCCACGCAATAGGAACAGAGGGAGCATAAAGACATGGCAAGTGGGTGTGGCACTGCAAACCATTCCAAGCCCAGTGTACGCACTCCACTGTGTCCACCTCCGCCCACGCAGGCCTAGAGGGCTGATATAGTTCAGTGGACAGCAGGCATGGGCTCACCATGTCCGCTCCACTGCAGTGTGGGGCTGGAAGCACTTGGGGAAAAGTCAGCATTGCAGGCATTGAGCCATAGCACATAGAGCGTATAGTGTCATGTCGGGTGCATTGAGGCCTCCCTGCTGAAGTGGGAGCGTAAGCGCCTCCCATGTGATCTGCGGTTGTTTTCCAGCCCAGGCGAGCACCACCAAATTGGAGTGCAGTTGCCGGAGGAATTGTGAGGTGAGAGGGACCAGGATATTAAGGAATAGATAGAGAAATTTGGACAGTACGACCATTTTTGCAACCGCGATGCAGCCAATGAAGGACAAGGGCAGACTACTCCAAATTGGGATTCGTTCCTCCAGCCACATCATGGCTCTGCCGTAATTGGCCCGTCAAAGCTCGTTTGTGTCACGACTTAGCCAGATCCCTAGGTACCACACAGGTTCAGAGGCCCATTCTAGTGGATATTCTGAGTCAAATGGTTGGGCGCCCTCCTTAATGGGGAGAAAGATGGATTTGGCCCAGTTAATGTGCATACCAGAATAGCAGCCAAATCTAATAACCTCACAGATGATCGAGTCCAGGTTCGTTTGAGGTTCCAGAATGTAGAGTGTAACATCGTCTGCGTACATGGAGACCAATATCTTGCAGGCTGTGAAGTTAATTCCCCGGTGCGCATGGTGTTGCCGTAGCTAGGCCGTGAGTGGCTCTATTGCGATTGCAAAAAGAATTAGAGATAGTGGGCATCCCTGCCGGGTGCTGCATGTAACCAGGAACAGGTCCGAGATCATTCTGTTCAAGCGCAGTCTGGCCATTAAGAGGGTGTATAAGAGCCGGATCAGGCTCACAAATCTCAGGCTGAGGCCAAGGCGTGCCGGCAGGGGGAAAAGAAATGCCAACTCCCGCGAGTCAAATGCCTTCGTGGCATCCAGGATGGCAGCTACCGCAGCAATCTGAGGGTCCAAGCAATGCATGAGGGAAAACATTGTGCGCAGGTTATGCACTGTTGAGCGGTCCGGGACGAACCCCAATTGGTCCTGGCAGACAATGTCATGTAGCAGCGGAAGCAGGCGGTTCGCTAGTACTTGGCGAATATTTTATTGTCCACGTTGATAGACAGTGGCCGGTATGAATCACAGCAGTTTGCTGGCTTGTCTGGTTTAAGTACCATAACAATAACCTCCTCGCGGAGGGACGGCGGCAGTTACCCTGACTTCAGGGCATCATTATACATCACTAGGAGGAGTGGGGTCAAGAGGCTAGAATACTCCTTGTAGAAGGATGTAGTTAGCTCATCCAGACCGGCCGCCTTGTCGCTAGGGAGGCTTCGTATGACCTGGAGCACCTCCTCCTCTGTGAAGGGGAAATCCAGGTAGAGACGATGACCCCGGTCCAGCCATAGCAGCTGGGTGTTATTGAGCTAGACCATCAGTTCCTCCCTGCATGGCACAGGGGTGGCACTGTAGAGGTGTGTGTAGAAGGTAGTCATGTTTCGGAGCAGGCCAGCAGGGGAAGACTGCCACTCCTGCTGCTCATCCAGCAGCTCTAATACGTATTCGGAAGCGCGCTGCCTACGGAGAAGACTGGCCAGTGTCTTTCTGGTATGGTCTGCTTCGCTATAGCGACGCACTGTCGCCTCCCGCCTCAGATATTTAATTTCCGGCATGGCCTCCTCCTAATATTCCGAAAGCCTCTCGAGGATACTTGCCATGACTGAGGCGTTCTTAGTCGCAAAGTATTCCAATTTGAGGGATGTGAGTTCTCCCTCGAGCTTGGCCAGCTGCGCGCGAAGAATATAGCATGTTACAACGAATGCTATTACATCGCGTTCCTTTACAACGCGGTCGTTACAATGACCGTGTTGTTAGAACGCGATACCTTTACAACGCACGTCATTAGATCAACTTGCTGTAGGGGGCGCGCTGGACTTAGGAATAGTATAATTTACTATTCCAACTCCAGCCTGCGCAACAGTAGGGAAGGTGTTGGAATAGTAAATTATACTATTCCTTAGGTTAGAGCACCCCCTACAGCAAGTCGATCTAATGACTTGCGATGTAAAGGCATCGCGTTCTAACAACATGGTCGTTGTAACGACCGCATTGTAAAGGAACGCGATGTAACGACCGCATTGTAAACGCTGTTTCCCGCGCGCAAATGGCTTTCAAAATGCCTGCTTCTTTAGCAATACATATAGCCCAAATAACTACTTAAAAAGCATCCCACAGCGTTAACAGAGAGGAGACGGACCCCGCGTTAGTGGCAAAGTAGTCAATGATCATGGTGCAGACCTCATCCCTAATGACTGCTTTGTGAAGCGTCCAGGGGGCCAGTCGCCATGTAAAGCCCAGCGGCACTGCTAGGGGCAAAGAAAGCTCCAATAGCACACTGACGTGGTCTGAAAGTGTATGGGGTCGGTATGACACAAGGTTGTATATGTGAGGGCATCTTGGTTGAGTAGCCAATAACTGATTTGCGACCATGCGCCACATGCAGCGGTGACACAAGTGCCCTCCTTACTGTGCGTGTCACAGCCGCAAAACGTCTGTCAAGCAGTTATCCATCATCAGTGTATGAAGCTGAGCATCTGTATTAGGGTGTGGTCTGCGCTAAGCGCCCGAGTGATCCACAGCAGGGTCAAGTACTACATTGAAATCGCCACCTCATATCACTGCACGTTGGCCTAGGCCAGCAATCAGCCACCATACGTCAACGAAGAATTTGGGGATATCAACATTTGGGCCGTATTTTGAGGAAAGAATGACCAGGTGTGTATGGAGTGTGCCTGCGAGTAGGCCGTACTGCCCATCTACGTCGCAGATAGCTTGCGTGGCAAGCCAAGAGAGGGTCTTACATAGAACTATAGCAGTGCCACGAACGTAGTTAGAGTAGAGAGATACGCGTGTTTTCGCACACCATCATGCATGCAGGTGGGTGGGTGTTGACTGGGTGAGGTGGAACTCTTGAAGGAAACAAATGTCTATGTGGTGCGCTTGAGGTAAGCGTGTATCAATCTGGCTTTCCACTGGCCATTGAGCCCGCGAACGTTCCACTTTAGGCATCTAGTCGTGGTCATCACGCTGACTGGAGGAGCAATGCGTAGTGCTAGCTGACAGCCAAGCAAGGCCAGGGAGTGCGTATGGTGTAAGCACTTGCAGGTTTAGTGCCCGGCGTGACATGTGCAATTGTGTACAGGGGGGACATTCAGGAAAAGGGTCAAAGAACTCAAACCATTAGAAACTTCCAAACCCCCACACATCACTCCCACCTCCCAACCCAAAAAACATTGAGGCACACTGGGAGACATCCCTGGAGGCATCAGAAAGCCAGGCATACAACCCAGTTAGGAGAGAACTGGCTGGTCGATGCAAGGTGTTAACACACAGCTGGGAGTCGGTATGGGCACTTGTAACATAGAGTAGGTGACATGATGGAATAGGAACTGTTGACGAGGATTCCAAGAGGATCACATGTTGTGGAAGGGCCAGTATGGTAACTGCCATCAAGCAAGATGGAGGCACCATATTGTGAACGGAGAACAGAACTGGTGGCCCAAACAGTATTTATTCATTGTTGCTGAGGCGGCTTTCCTCTGGGTGAGACGGGTACATCCGGGGTGGGGGGGGGGGTGCCGCACCAATGGAGATCTGGCGGGAGAATTTCAAGACGGCTTTGGCATCAGTGAAGAGATGGGGTTTCCCCTCATTGATGATGTTAAGTTTCGCGGGGTAGAGCAGGGAATACATGACTTCTGCTTTCTGGAGCATTCATTTGGCGGGGAGAAATGGCTGTGCGCCGCCTGCACCACCAGTGTAAAGTCAGGGTAGAAGGAGAGCTCATTGCCTTGATATTGAATTGAGCAAAGCTCGCGGGCTAGCTGAAGGACCATTACCCGATCACGGTAATTAAGGAGTCTGGCAATGATGGGTCTAGCTGGTGCACTAGGTGGGGATCTTGGACCCAGCGATCAGTATGCTCTCTCTACGATAAAGACTGCTGTAAGGGCGTCTGCTAAGAGGGATCTCAACATTTTCTCCATATATTCTTCCATCCTGTCGATCACAGTAGATTCTGGGACCCCAATGATGCGGCGGTTATTGCACCGAGAGGGCGCCTCCAAGTCTCCATTTTTTTCTGTTTTATGATCGCAAGGAGCAGGTGTTCGCCGGCTGCTATTTGGGTGTCATCAGCATCAGAGATGCGTGTCTTGTGTCTTCGTGCTTGTCAACTCTCTCCCTCATCCTGTTGAGGCGGCTGGTGACGAGATCAATATTGGCATCGATGGCGAACAGGCTGTTTTTGACATCAATTAATATGTCTTTTAGTTCAGGATTTTTCAGAGATGTATCATGAGGGCACCCCAGGGGTCGTCGGTGGCCCTGTCTGGCTCAGTGTGGTGCAACTGTCATTTTCCCTCAAAGACTGGCATGCCTCTGTCTTCATCACGGCCCAGTAGTTCTCAAGGCAGGCCAGTGACAATGATCAGTGCTTTGACCGGGTGCGGTGGCTCATACGGGCACCCATAACAATTTTAAGCATATCTAGAAGTGTAATTTATGTTCTTTGTCAGCTTTTGTCCCCAATAGGTACCCTGTTTCCTCTGAGGCCAGACTGCCCTCTCTCAACTTTTCGTTGGAAGAGGGATGGTGAATTGAAGGTAGGTTCATAGGCCTAATGGGGAGCTAGCTGGGCATGGTCGGACTGGCCAATAGGGCACTCAGGCAGTGCCTGTTGGGCTGGTCTGAGAGGTCAGTGTGTGGGCCGGTTTATTGGCTGTTAGCGGGCCTCTTTTAGGGTCTGATATGACGTTTTTTACAGTTGGTTTCCCTGCTACTAAAACAAACATTGCTTGGAGCAAACTCAAATCCATGCAGTCTTCCATACCTTACAAAACACCTATATGTGTCTCTTTACAAGTTCAAATCTGCCCCAATTTATAAACCTGGGCCACTTTTTAGGTCTCGCCTAGCAGCGCGCATGCGCTGCTCTGCGAGACTTATTGTAAGGGGGCTTCAAAAAGCTGACCACACGCTCGTGCGTGTGTGGCATATTGCTTGCGGTTACCCGCACAGGCACCATCTGTTTTGAATTATCGTGCCCAGACGCGTGCGCGATAATTCAAAACAGATGTTGTGGCACGCGCGCGCGCACCACTCGCGTGCTTGTTTTCCCTTCAATGGGCCTTTTATTTGCCCGTCTTCTAGTGTGCATGATTTTACAGAGGCTGCGTGCAATACGTTTTCAGTGGCGCTGTGGTGTCTTTCTGACTAGCGGTGACATGTTTGCCAGTTACCGTGTACGTTATACGTTGATTCCTTTTTTTCCCTTCAATGTGCCTTTAATTTGCCCGTCTTCTAGTGTGCATGATTTTACAGAGGCTGCGTGCGATACGTTTTCAGTGGTGCTGTGGTGTCTTTCTGACTAGCGGTGACATGTTTGCCAGTTACCGTGTTCCTTACTCTGCATACTTTGATCTGGGGATGCTGCAGCGCCTTCCAAATTCCATTCTACAGGTCTCGTTGCTTCCAATTGACGATTATCTTTTTATAACTACACAAATAACCGTGTAACTATTTAACACACTGCACAGTCGTATAATTATGTTTAAATCTTGTACAAATAAGTTGGAATTCAATCGCTTTGAAAATTGCAGTTTCATAGTTGTGAAATACGTCCCTAAATTCTACTTTCTCCAATGTGTAAAGGGGTGACGATTTCGGTGGGTGGGGGTAACAGATCGAGAGCGCCCACAAGAGCTTTAATGAGTGTCGGGGTGCTGGTATTGTAAAAAATATATTAGAAGGTACTTCAACTCTTAATAGTGCTGCCTTTTGCCTGCATTCCATGTTTGGAATAAAACTATGTGTGTGATACAACTTCCTTCTGGGTGAAGGAGGGACCGGTTCATACATAGCGTGGGCTGGTAGCGCTGCAGGCTTGATGCAGATTGAAAGACTGCCGTATAGAGATACGGTCTATGTGACAGAATTGGGTAGAATTGGCGCGTTTTGCATAGGGTATGGTGACTGACGTCTTAAAACACACATATGTATATTTTTTTGTTACCAACTTTGAGCTTGCTGCTTCTTCTGGCGGGTGGCCACAAACGGAGCCAGCCTAGCACGCTCAGCGCACCACAGCATCACTCAGCGCCACCACAGCATCACTCAGCGCCACCACAGCATCACTCAGCGCAACCACAGCATCACTCAGCGCAACCACAGCAGCACCACAGCATCACTCAGCAGCACCACAGCATCACTCAGCAGCACCACAGCATCACTCAGCAGCACCACAGCATCACTCAGCGCCACCACAGCATCACTCAGCGCAACCACAGCATCACTCAGCGCAACCACAGCATCACTCAGTGCAACCACAGCATCACTCAGCGCAACCACAGCATCACTCTGCGCAACCACAGCATCACTCAGCGCAACCACAGCATCACTCATCATGACCACTGCATCTCAGTGCCACATAATTACACACTACATAATTACACTCTACTCAATGCAACATAAATACACTCAACATAATACCAGTCAGTACCACATAATTACACGTCACATAATTACACTCTATTCAATGCAACATAAATACACCCCACATAATAACACTGTGCCACATAATTACACGCCACATAATTACACTCTACTCAATGCAACATAAATACACTCAACATAATACCACTCAGTGTGACATAGTTACACACCACATAATTACTATCTACTCAATGCAACATAAATACACCCCACATACCACTAAGTACCACATAATTACAAGCCACATAATTACACTCTACTCAATGCAACATAAATACACTCCACATAATACTAATTAGTGCCACATAATTACACGCCACATAATTATTACACTCTACTCAATGCAACACAAATATACTCCGTATAATACCACTCAGTGCCACATAATTACACGCCACATATTTACACTCTACTCAATGCAACATAAATACAATCAACATAATACCACTCAGTACCACATAATTACACGTCACATAATTACACTCTATTCAATGCAACATGAATACACTCCACATACCACTCAGTACCACAAAATTACACACCACATAATTACACTCTACTCAATGTAACATAAATACACTCCACATAATACCACTCAGTGCCACATAATTACACGGCACAAAATTATACTCCACTGAATGCAACATACACTCCACATAATACCACTCAGTGCCACGTAATAACACGCCACATAATTACACTCTACTCAATGCAATATAAATACACTCCACATAATACCACTTAGTACCACATAATTACACACCACGTAATTACACTCAACTCAATGCAACATAAATACACTCCACATAATACCACTCAGTACCACATAATCACACGTCACAATTACTATATTCAATGCAGCATAAATACACTCCACATATTACCACTCAGTGCCACATAATTACACACACCTAAGCATCACCTAAACATCACCTAAGATTCACGTCAGTCTGCCCTCGGAATCTGGCATCTGTTGATTCTCCCCTAGTGTCCGTCCACTGCTCGTGTTCTAATTAAATTACTGTTTTCCAACCTCCACTCCCCCGTTATTTATGTCCCGCTCCCCCATAACAAATAAAATTATAACAAACAAGCATGAGAACAGGCAGGAAGAAGTTGCCAGCAGTGCTACTACAAAAAAACTAGAAGACATTTTTTATGTTGAAATCATTTTTTAATCAGGTTGTTCAGTTGTATATAATGTCGTCTTGGTTTGTATAAAAGTAACAAAAATGCTTAACACTTTTTATTATAACTTTTCAGCATGATGCACAGCAGCCACAATGCTCTACAACATAGCCAAAAGTTCTGGCTAAACACATAAGGTCCCAAAGGCGAGACCTATTGGCTATGCCAATGCTTGTTTATCTTTCTAATTACTCACAGGGGCCACTTTTATTTTGATCCGGCCGATTTTCTGTCCCATTCCGACCCTGGGAGAGGTGGTTGGTGATGGCAGTTCTCCTATTCACTGAGATATGTTTACTAGTAAACAGCTATGAAATATGCATGCATCTTGCCAAATGTATGATTGCTAACAGTCCTCGTTAATGGTGCAATAAGCATGTTACATTTTATTTTGCTCATGTGCACATTGTATATGTTTGTGCATGAACACTTAGGGAATGGACAGTGTAAGGGGATATGCTTTAGAATTTTTGCCCAGGGAGGAACAAATCTAGTGCTCAGTTTGGGTAATAAGAAGAAACAAGCATTGGCAAAAGCCAATGGGTTTCACCTCTGCAAATTCTGTTGGTTTTGTTAGACATGTTACACAGCAGCGCGAGCTGCTGTGCAGCATAGCTTAAAGTTTTTTAAAAAGCCTTATGATGCGGTCAATGCTGGCCATGTCACTGTGTTTTTTTTAAACTGCAATCCATGTTGTAAAGTAGCTAGCACCACTGTGCAATATGTTTTAGAAAATGAAAGTGTCCCTGTGTAATGTAAGTGGTGCTTATGTGAAGCACTTCAATACCTTTGAGATCGAGTTTGTGCTACATAATTGCGGCAAAAAAGGCAATTAAATAAAAATCAAAGTGCCTGAAAGGACATGAGGGTGGGTGTGACGAGGAAGGTCACGAAAGCAGGGAGGAGGATGTGGTGGGTTAAAAGGAGGGGGTCATTCAAAATAACAGACGGGGTGGTGGGTCACTGAGTGTCCCTATGAAATGTAAGTGGTGCTCACGTAAAACACTCCAATACCTTCGGGTCATGTTTGCGCTACATAAATGCGCCAACATAATAAATAAATACAAATAAAAGCTCCTGAATGGCAATGTGGTGCAGGGTGCAGCGTTTTTTTAAAACTGTAATCCATCTTGTACAGCAGATAGCGCCGCTGTGCAACATGTTTTAAAAATGAAAGTGTTCCTGTGTAATGTAAGTGGTGCTTATGTAAGCTCTCCAATACCTTCGAGTTCGAGGTTGCGCTACATAAATGTGGCAAAAAAAAGGTAATTAAATAAAAATCAAAGTGCCTGGAAGGCCATAAGGTAGGAGGGTGGGTGTCACAAGGCAGGTTGCGAGAGCAGGGAGGAGGACATAGTGGGTTAAAAGGGTGGGGGTCAAAACAACAAAGGTGGTGGTGAATCGCTAGGTGTCCCTGTGAATTGTAAGTGGTACTCATGTAAAGCACTTCAATACCTTCGGGTCATGTCTGCGCAACATAAATGCGCCAACATAATAAATAAATACGAATAAAAGCCCCTTAATGGCAATGTGGGGCAGGGTGCAGAGTTTTTAAACTGTAAGCCCTCTTCTACAGCAGCTAGCAGCACCGCTGTACAACATGTTTAAAAATGAAAGTGTCCCTGTGCAATGTAAGTGGTGCTCATGTAAAGCACTCCAATACCTTCGGGATCGGAATTGCGCTACATTCTTGCGGCAAAAAAATGTGAGAAAATAAAAAGTCAAAGTGCCTGTATGGAAATGAAAAAGACTTGAGAGAAGAGGGTGGCCATGAGGGTGGTCGCGGGAGCATGGAGGAGGACGTTATGGGTTAAAAGTACGGGGTGAAGGGCACAGCCGCGGTCCGTGCAGGTAACAGCTGTGGGGCCGGGTAAAGGGGGATTTCGAGGAATGATGCAGAGGGAAAATTAATTATTTATTTAATTTTCCCTCTGCACCGACCCTCAAAATCCCCCTTTACCTGATCCCACCGCTGTTACCTGCACGGACCACGGCTGGAAGGTCGTTAAAAACAACGGCGGTGGGTGAAAAGCACTCCAATACCTTTGGGTCATGTTTGCTCTACGTAAAAGACCCGACATAATGAATAAATACAAATAAAAGCCTCCTGAATGGCAATACGGTGCAGGGAGAAGACAAACACATGCACTCGTATGGAGGGCTCATTCGGAAATGTAAAAAAAAAGTACCTGCAGAGTAAGTAGCCAGTGGAAGGACACTGGCCAGTAGCCAGTGGCCAGTGACCAGAAGCTGTACTTGGTCCAAGCTCCACGCCAGGCAAGGATGGCAAAGCAAGAGCGGAAATAAAAGCGGACGACGTGCTGGCCAATCAGAAGCACGTAAATGTGAGCGACGTTGGAATAAACGAATGGCAAATTCAGGTAAGTAAGGGGTGGATTCAAAGCCCCTTTTAAGATTTTATTTTTACTTACAAAAGACTCTGCAAGCACAGCGCTGTGCAAGCGAAACCTAAAAAAAACTGCCTTGTGTTAATATATATTTTGTGTATTTTATGCACGTCTGTAGCTCAAGAAGCCTCTAACATGGGTCATGCATTTTGTCATCTATTTCATAAAAAAATATAGACTGGCAAGAAATGTTCTTTAACAAAGCTCAATTGACAGAGAGGCATACATTCTATGATGCAACAGAACTGCAGTTACAACCAATGTCCTTTTGCTGAGGTCACGAGAGCCGCGAGGCAAAATGCAGCTAGACTGCAGGCCTGATTAAAGCATCCAGTTCAGATTTAATCAGACACAGGAAATGAGGACTGCTGGCCAATAACCTGGATTAAAATAGAACAGATGAAAGCCGATGGCTGTGCTCTGACATCACCAGCACATGCAAAGCATAACAAACACCCAGACAAAACATTCACTGAGGCGAGCCACCTTTTCCTATTTCACAAGGCACGTGCAAACGCTCTAGCTACACTACAGATGAAAGGCATTCCAGTTTATTGCAATATTATCTAATCAGGAACTCTGGTCAATCTCTATTTAATTTAAAACGAGTGCGTCCTTGGGTTAAAAACATACGAGCGATGTACCATAAAACACAATCCAAAATATAGGAAATCTAAACTCAAACGTTTCAACAAGAACATATTACAAAAATATCATCAGGATATATCTCTTTAACAAAAATGTTGGGGCATATTTACAAAAAAATGTCGTAGAGCGGGGCTATGCCACTTTAGCGGGGCTATGCCACTTTAGCGCAGCAAAAGTGGCGATAGAATTACCGCCCCTTTCGCAAGCTGGTGCTAACTGCCTACATCACCACATAACCCGCGATAGCTGCCGCAAAAAACATAGCCACGGCCGACACCGCCAACTAACGCTAATGAGATGCAGAATAGGCATGTCCGTGCAAAAACACATGAAAAGACAACACCGCGCGATTCACAACGGACAGCCAGATCTGCGATGCTAGTCAAAAACAGGCGATAAGCCGCGGTAGCAGCAGGTATTTAACACCTGCCCTCTGCTGGTGCTAAGCGGGACGACCACTTGCAGTCTGAAAGGGAGCCCAGACCAGAGGCACACCTGAAGACCAACAGACGCCATGGAGCTACTTATCATGCAGCTCGGAGACCCAAGAGGGCCACAACACCCACCGCAACCACCCCCAGGCCCGCCACCAGCCCCAGGACCCCCCCGCCCCCCCCGGACTACCACAGAAGCAGGGTAGACAAAGACATCGGACCTACCGTAAACGCACCAGCCTCACAGACTTAACGCCAGAGGAGGTCATTGCCCACTACAGGCTCAAAAGGACAACCATCCTCCGCATCCTGACCCACATCGCCCACAGGCTGACGGTACCAACACAGCGGACAATTAACATCCCTCCGCAGACAAAGCTGCTGGCTGTGCTGCACATGTTGGCCTCTGGTACCTACCAATCAACAACTGCCAGAGTCGGAGGAGTCTCACAGCCAGCCCTATCCAAGTTCATCACACCTGTCCTGGATGCCATCATCAGCCTGGTACCCCAGCACCTCCACATCCCCCACACTGCGCAGGAGCAGCTGGAGACCAAGCAAGGCTTCTACGCCATTGCTGGATTCCCCCACGTGTTGGGGCCATTGACTGCACACATGTCCTACTCGTGCCCCCTGCTGACACTGCACACAACTACCGCAACAGAAAGCACACGCATTCCATCAATGTGCAGGCAATGGTGGACCACCGGGGACTCTTCACCAATGTTGTGGCCAACTACCCAGGCAGTGTGCATGATTCATTTATCTTCCGACAGTCCATCATCAACCAGCGCTTCCAGGATGGCACCTATGGAAATGCATTGCTCGTTGGTAAGTACCAAATGAACACACCACACACCTCAACTCCACAGTCATGCAACTCACGATCCTGGGAATGGGCATGCAGCAAAACTACATGCAACATGCCACACAACATGCCCACCGACCAGACACGACAACACAACTCCATTGGGAACCTGGGCCTGCCATGTACACAACCCAGCTACGGCATGGCACCACAGCCACACAATAGCAGAATGTGTGGAGAGGCTGGAAGCAGGCATGTGCGAGGGAGGCAAGTGACTAATGAATGAGAACCTACCCAATGACAAGTGTGGCGTGGATGTGCTGGACAGACTTGAGCGTGCAACCCACGGAAATGGCCATGTGGACATTGACTGCTGGTGCATAGAGTGTATTGGCCAGTGGACGCTAACATGTCAGCCCAGGCTGTGGGGTTGAACGCAGAAGTGGCGCTCGTTACGTCCCCCCCTGTAGGCGTGGGTGGAGTGGGTTGGCCCTGCGTACGCCAGGCCTGCGTAGGGGTGTGAATAAAAACCCCGTCGCTCTGGGCGTGGTTCTCTTCCGGAATGGCCAACGGGTCTGCCAGGGCGGCGCTACTCAGCCCGCCACGAGGCTGACGCCGTGAGTGGCGGAGCCTGCGACCCTGTGCGCCTGCTGCACCCCAGGCCGCTGGTCCCCAGACCCGTCTTGCCTGCCCCAGCGCACCAAGGCCGCTCCGCTCACCTGCTGACACCGGCGTGTGTCAAAGAGGGCCTACCACGTGCCGGTGCAGGCTCCAAGCCCCATGCCCGCGACCTTGGCAGCCACCTCAGACCATCACTGGCCTCCATGACGCAGGCAGCAATCCTCTCTCGTTGACATACCCCACCGGCTTACACTTCGGCCCAGTTGGTGGCACATATTGAACTGAGTCTTGAGTCATTTATGGCAGTGACCAAATGTGAACGGCAGCGTCAATATCACTGAACTCCCTTCGATCTGTGAGCCAAACTCTGCATCGCAAGCACACGACACGTGTGTGTGGGCCCGTGCTGAGCGCTGCTCACGGACCACACTGCGGTCCAGTAGGTCCCACATCCAGCACTTTGTCGTTATTCATGAATGGCAGAGTCCATACCAGTGAACGCACAGAGAGGAGTAAGAGGAAGATGCGGTTCAGTCTGGATGAAAGCCGGATCCTCGTTACAGAGGTGACCGAACACTAGCAACAACTGACCTAGGGCCACTATCCCTGTTCAACGCAAGCCGGCGACACGTGGTGCCACTAACCCTGTTCAACGCAAGCCGGCAACACGTGTTTGTGGGCCCCTGCAGACTACTGGCTCCGGCATGCACTGCGGCCCAGCCGGCCTCACACCAATCACATCAAGGCGGGAACAGCCAGGGCACGGCATCGTCGCAGGCTGCACACATGCTCGGCTCTGGTGCCGCAGCCTCCGTGAGCAACACGTCATCGCCACCTGACATTCCAACGCCGTGTGTGGGAGTACCAGGAGGAGCTGGCTGAACTGCGGTTGGCCCACGCACACCGCTGCCACCGGCAGACACTGCGGTCAAGTAGGTCCCACATTTGTGACTGGGTCTTGATTTCTGAATGGCTGAGTACACACCAATGTACACGCCTCATCGCAGACTGCATCCCCTTGCAGCCCTGGTGCCACTGACTCCGTGCGCCGTGAGTCATGGTCACGCTCTGGTTGTACTTTGGTGGCGTCTGAGTCTGTGGCCTGGGGGTTGTCGTCATCATCATCTGGCAGGTACGGACATTGTGTTTGGCATGAGTCTGTGGCATTCATATCCCCCATGTTGCCTGTTGCTGCTTGGTTGTGCCCTCTGCATCATGCCCTGGGGGAACACCGTCCACTGTCCCATGATACACTCAGCGACAGTCACCTTGGACATCTAGGAGGACCCGCTCAGCTCTCATGGGCCTATCCCAGTGTATCGCAAGTCACCGTCCCGTGGCGGTGTGCCCATGCGGCCGCTGTGCATCCGGGGCCACTAACTCTGTGCACCTCAAGTCATGGTCCCTTGCTGTTTGTACTTTGAACTTCTGATTGAGTGATGACTGTTGTAGTTGTTGCCAGCACCAGACAATCCCTGGGGGCTGTCTTACACTCACCCCACGCACAGCAAGCACAGGCGTCACTGGACTAGTGTGCCTGCCAACACATCATGCCGAACCACCTATTGACTCATCTCTCTCTGCACTGTCACAGGTGATCAGGGTTATGCACTCTGCCCTTGGATGATGACACCCCTCCGAAACCCAAACACACATGCCCAGAGGCAGTACAATGCATCCCACATACGCACCAGGGGCATCGTGGAACGCACATTTGGCGTGTTGAAGTCATGTTTCAGGTGCCTGGACATCACAGGAGGAAGGCTCCTGTACAGGCCAGACATCGTGTGCAAGATGATCGTTGCATGTTGTGTTTTGCACAACATCTGTGTACGCTCCGATGCCCCATGGATCCCAGTGCAAGATGCACCGGACGATGATGAGGACGATGGGGCAGGTGGTCCACACCCCACTGCAGCTGCAGCAGGAATAGCCCGTAGGAACACCCTCATTGCCAATTTATTCACCTGAGCACGTCACTCTGTGTCCGTCCTGTGCAATCATGGGACAGTACAAAATGTCCACTGGCACTGCATGTGTAAATAAAACGAATACAGGTTACAGGTTGTACTCGTCCATTGTCATGTCACAGGTTCCTGCAATGCCAGATGTGATTGGCCATTTTGTGCACGCATGCAGCACCAGTTGTGTCCTGTGTTCTGTTGTGGAAGTGTTGCAGTATGTACCACATTGTTGACGATGTTGGGGTGCTCAATTTCTTATGTGTGTATGCTGCACTGTGGCTGAGTCGCAGCTGCAGCTCTGAATTGGCTGCCACTCATTCCTTTCAGGCGGTGTGCCTTTCACTTCTGTGCGTCTACATTGCTGAGATGTTGCTGACTTGAGTGAATTGTGCCCTTCTTCGTGTTGTGACTCGTGGTCATGGTCGGTAGGCGGATGTGTAGTTGGCGTAAGGGGTTTTTTGTGCACGTGGATGTGTCCGAGTGTGACCTGCACCTTTGCGGATCTGGCCCACACTCAGCCGTATCAGTATCATGGCCTGCACATTGACATGGTAGTTGGACTGCAGCCATGCTACTCGTCATGTAGTGTCTCTTGCATTGTCAGTGTGGCTGACGGATACGCATCTTCGCTGGGTTTCGCACGTGTGCATGTGTTGGTTGTGTGATTGGTGATGTGTTGGGTGGGGGCCCCTTTCGGCACATGGTGGAGGTGAGACTACTTGGTGTTTGTGTGTGTGCTGCAGTGTTCCAGGGGAATCAAGGACATGATCAGGAGTCATTGTGGGTGTGCAGTGTGCTCTGCTTAATTGTGCATGTGTGCCATTGTGCCCATCTCCCCCCGTCCCCCCACTCCCTGGTAGGTACTCACCCTATTGATGTTGTGTCAGGTCATGTTGGGCGGTGTCCGGGTCCTCTGCTCCTGTCACCATCTCCCGACTGATGACTGTGGCCACCATTTTCTCCATTTCATCCTGCTCCTGGTGTTCTGCTGGCCCCCCACCTCCAATCTGCGTTGCTGCTTTAATGTTGGCAGCGAGTTCCTTCTTGGGTTTGCCCTTCGCATCATTCCAGCACCTCTTGTCCTCTTCCATTGTCCTCCTCGGTGCGGCAACGGCATTCACATGGTCTGAGATGGTCTGCCATCTCAGCGTCATTTTTGCCAATGACACGTTGGAGGTGACGTACAGTTGGTGGTGGTGTTCTATCTCATCCATGACGTGGATCCGGGTTTCCTGCAGACTGTACCCCGTCTTCCTCTCCCTCTTCTCATTGCCCTTCCACGACATCTGGCTTCCTGGCTGGGCCTCCGTGGGTCTTGTGGGTTTCACGTTGTCCTCTGCACCTGGTCCGGGTGCATCCTTGGTGCTCCACGGTTCATCTGGTTTTTGGTGTGATCTTTTTGGGTGCTTTTCTTGTGCTTTTCCCCGCATGACGCGTGGGACTTGCTGGCCTCTCGCTAGTTATCACACAGATTTTATTGCGGTTGGGCCCATTGCAACTTTTTTCGCGTTGGGTTTTGCATTTTTATCGCCGTCGCGGTAGTTGTTTCGCAGACATTCACCGCGTTATCGTGCGGTTATCGCACGATATCGCCGTGTTGTGAATGCCACGTTAACACGGCGTTATTTTCACGTGATGGACTGCGATGTGAGAAGTTGCGGTAAACTATTTTGGCGATGTTTATCGCACGTTCTTGTGAATATACCCCATAGTAAGAGCAAAAAACGAGGAGAAATTAATAATTTCTCCTCGTATCACAATGCTAAAACCAGGTATTCCCGGGCCTTAGTTTTTGGCGCTGCTTCAGCCTTGAAAATCTGGGGCAGCAACAAAAAGCAATAGGTGCTGTGGTGGAACAACCATTGCACGCCCCTTTGCCGCAGAGAACTGCACCGGAAAGGGGCATATTTACAAGGTGGCCTTAAGCCACGTTAAGTGGCTTAGCGCCACCTTGTAAATATGGGAAATGGCGATACGCCACCGGAGCGTAAAAAAAAGTGATGCTCCGGTGGCGAATGGGGCTTGTAGTTTCTCCTTATTAGTTGAATCCCAAAAATCTGGAATTAAATAGCTTAAAGAACATGGGTTCAGAACATCCCATCTTCATGATGTTGGTGTTTAACCGAAAATTCATTTTTTTCCTTCTCATTAGATGAATCTAGAAATAATAATTTAGAGAATTGTGTATTCATTAGGCAGATGAGCCAATGAGGAGGAAGGGATCAGGCACAACTGTTTTACACTTTCATTCCCACTGAGTGACAAGCTTCTCTTCCACACAGACTCTCAAGAATCATCAATGGCCAAGACAGGAAGGTGTCCTAAGCAGAATAGCATAGAAGGTTGCCCATCCCATCGAATCTTAAAATGACTCAAGTAAAATGAAGGCCAGTTGGTGAGTTATGATCCTTAATAGCGCACTTACAATGATGGCTTGGTTCGCCAGCCGTTGATGCAGAGTGGTCAAGGAATGTAGGTGTTCACATCTAATATTTACAGTCAAGCTTGACAAAAGTTACTTTGGATTTTTTTCTTTGGTGACACTGGGCAAGTATAGTTCACCCCGTTTAAAAATTTCCGTGAATCAGAAGGAGTTCTTGCAGTACTTATTTTGAGCCCGTGGTTTCCGGTGCTCGGCACCGCCACCTAATTGCCAGCACCAGCGCTTACGACAGTCTGCCACATGGTGGCGCTGTCTAGCTAATTTAGTTATGAGCACAACAACATACGTTTATTAGTTCAATTTACATTTATAATGGCTCCCATGCCCTTCTTATAGCTTCAGGAGACTGGAATAGTATGAATTGCCACACTTCTATGAGTGTAATGGTTAGTAGCTGTGTTTGTACTGTCATTGGCAGCTGGCAGGGGCAATGTGTGGTGGAAGCTGCAGTGGCCTCCCGGCGAGTGCCCGGCACTTATTCTTTTAAAAGTTAAGCACTGAGTTCTTGTGTGCATGATAGACCATAAGAAGGTGGATTTGAAGGACGTAGCCCTGCTGGACTGAATGCCATCTCAAGGTGTGATCACCTAGAAAGGTATGGAGGACCTCTGTCCAGGACTCACCTCCACCAGGGGTCATCAATGGAGTCAATATTTCTTGTGAAATAAGAAAACCTATGGGCATATGTACAAAGAAATGGCGGAGTGAGGCGTTAGCCGTCATGGCTTAACGCCTCACTCCGCCACTTCAGAATCGCAAGGCTGCACCATATTTACAAGGATATGGTGCGGCTTTGCGTTTCTCCCTGCGCAGGTGCTACACTTAGCAGTGTAGCGCCAACACAGGCACCCTTGCACCATAGTGCAAGGGTGTCTGCGTGCAGGGGAGGATTGTTTATGTGTAGGAAGGTCCCCCTTCCTACACATAAATAATCCTGAAATGCCATTTTGTCACTTTTATGTGTGCTGCTTAATGCAGCACGCATGGAAGTTACAAAATGCCATTTTTTTTAAGGATTGTTTATGTGCAGGAAGGGTCACCTTCCTACACATAAACAATCAAATGCGTTTTGATTTTTCCATGTGTGCTGCACAAGGCAGCACACATGGAAAAAGCAAAACGAGGAGAAATAAAGCATTTCTCCTCGTTTTGCCAAGTTAAGACCAGGTTTTTCCTGGTCTTAATTTTGGAGCTGCCTCCTATTTACGCTGCCCTTGTAAATAGGGCGATACCAAAGGGGATGATGGACGGAGCGTTTGAGCAAATCAAACACTCACCCCCAGTCAACTGATCTGGGTTTAATCCATCATCATTCTTTAGCTCACTCCACCACCCCAGTTCAGACATGGCCATATGCAAATCAGTCTGACCCTGTGCCTCATGGGAACAGTCCAGCCCGAACTGCCAAGCCATGTCTTCCCTGGACCGGAAACAAGCATCCTGGGACCGGTTTCTGGCTAATCAGCCGTCATCAGCCAGGCTAACTTGAATCCAGTAGCAGAGTGAGCAAGGGACCCACGTCTGGGAATACCCTGCCAACTTAGGGCGAACAAAGCGATACCAAAAGGGATGATGGACGGAGCGTTTGAGCAAATCAATCACTCACCCCCAGTCAACTGATCTGGGTTTAATCCATCATCATTCTTTAGCTCACTCCACCACCCCAGTTCAGACATGGCCATATGCAAATCAGTCTGACCCTGTGCCTCATGGGAACAGTCCAGCCCGAACTGCCAAGCCATGTCTTCCCTGGACCGGAAACAAGCATCCTGGGACCGGTTTCTGGCTAATCAGCCGTCATCAGCCAGGCTAGCTTGAATCCAGTGGCAGAGTGAGCAAGGGACCCACGTCTGGGAATACCCTGCCAACTTAGGGCGAACAAGCGATACCAAAGGGGATGATGGACGGAGCGTTTGAGCAAATCAAACACTCACCCCCAGTCAACTGATCTGGGTTTAATCCATCATCATTCTTTAGCTCACTCCACCACCCCAGTTCAGACATGTCCATATGCAAATAAGTCTGACCCTGTGCCTCATGGGAACAGTCCAGCCCGAACTGCCAAGCCATGTCGTCCCTGGACCGGAAACAAGCATCCTGGGACCGGTTTCTGGCTAATCAGCCGTCATCAGCCAGGCTAGCTTGAATCCAGTGGCAGAGTGAGCAAGGGACCCACGTCTGGGAATACCCTGCCAACTTAGGGCGAACAAAGCGATACCAAAGGGGATGATGGACGGAGCGTTTGAGCAAATCAAACACTCACCCCGAGTCAACTGATCTGGGTTTAATCCATCATCATTCTTTAGCTCACTCCACCACCCCAGTTCAGACATGGCCATATGCAAATCAGTCTGACCCTGTGCCTCATGGGAACAGTCCAGCCCGAACTGCCAAGCCATGTCTTCCCTGGACCGGAAACAAGCATCCTGGGACCGGTTTCTGGCTAATCAGCCGTCATCAGCCAGGCTAGCTTGAATCCAGTGGCAGAGTGAGCAAGAGACCCACGTCTGGGAATACCCTGCCAACTTAGGGCGAACAAAGCGATACCAAAGGGGATGATGGACGGAGCGTTTGAGCAAATCAAACACTCACCCCCAGTCAACTGATCTGGGTTTAATCCATCATCATTCTTTAGCTCACTCCACCACCCCAGTTCAGACATGGCCATATGCAAATCAGTCTGACCCTGTGCCTCATGGGAACAGTCCAGCCCGAACTGCCAAGCCATGTCTTCCCTGGACCGGAAACAAGCATCCTGGGACCGGTTTCTGGCTAATCAGCTGTCATCAGCCAGGCTAGCTTGAATCCAGTGGCAGAGTGAGCAAGGGACCCACGTCTGGGAATACCCTGCCAACTTAGGGCGAACAAAGCGATACCAAAGGGGATGATGGACGGAGCGTTTGAGCAAATCAAACACTCACCCCCAGTCAACTGATCTGGGTTTAATCCATCATCATTCTTTAGCTCACCCCACCACCCCAGTTCAGACATGGCCATATGCAAATCAGTCTGACCCTGTGCCTCATGGGAACAGTCCAGCCCGAACTGCCAAGCCATGTCTTCCCTGGACCGGAAACAAGCATCCTGGGACCGGTTTCTGGCTAATCAGCCGTCATCAGCCAGGCTAGCTTGAATCCAGTGGCAGAGTGAGCAAGGGACCCACGTCTGGGAATACCCTGCCAAATTAGGGCGAACAAAGCGATACCAAAGGGGATGATGGACGGAGCTTTTGAGCAAATCAAACACTCACCCCCAGTCAACTGATCTGGGTTTAATCCATCATCATTCTTTAGCTCACTCCACCACCCCAGTTCAGACATGGCCATATGCAAATCAGTCTGACCCTGTGCCTCATGGGAACAGTCCAGCCCGAACTGCCAAGCCATGTCTTCCCTGGACCGGAAACAAGCATCCTGGGACCGGTTTCTGGCTAATCAGCCGTCATCAGCCAAGCTAGCTTGAATCCAGTGGCAGAGTGAGCAAGGGACCCACGTCTGGGAATACCCTGCCAACTTAGGGCGAACAAAGCGATACCAAAGGGGATGATGGACGGAGCGTTTGAGCAAATCAAACACTCACCCCCAGTCAACTGATCTGGGTTTAATCCATCATCATTCTTTAGCTCACTCCACCACCCCAGTTCAGACATGGCCATATGCAAATCAGTCTGACCCTGTGCCTCATGGGAACAGTCCAGCCCGAACTGCCAAGCCATGTCTTCCCTGGACCGGAAACAAGCATCCTGGGGCCGGTTTCTGGCTAATCAGCCGTCATCAGCCAGGCTAGCTTGAATCCAGTGGCAGAGTGAGCAAGGGACCCACGTCTGGGAATACCCTGCCAACTTAGGGCGAACAAGCGATATCAAAGGGGATGATGGACGGAGCGTTTGAGCAAATCAAACACTCACCCCCAGTCAACTGATCTGGGTTTAATCCATCATCATTCTTTAGCTCACTCCACCACCCCAGTTCAGACATGGCCATATGCAAATCAGTCTGACCCTGTGCCTCATGGGAACAGTCCAGCCCGAACTGCCAAGCCATGTCTTCCCTGGACCGGAAACAAGCATCCTGGGACCGGTTTCTGGCTAATCAGCCGTCATCAGCCAGGCTAGCTTGAATCCAGTGGCAGAGTGAGCAAGGGACGCTCAAACGCTCCGTCCATCATCCCCTTTGGTATCGCTTTGTTCGCCCTAAGTTGGCAGGGTATGCCCAGACGTGGGTCCCTTGCTCACTCTGCCACTGTATTCAAGCTAGCCTGGCTGATGATGGCTGATTAGCCAGAAACCGGTCCCAGGATGCTTGTTTCCGGTCCAGGGAAGACATGGCTTGGCAGTTCGGGCTGGACTGTTCCCATGAGGCACAGGGTCAGACTGATTTGCATATGGCCATGTCTGAACTGGGGTGGTGGAGTGAGCTAAAGAATGATGATGGATTAAACCCAGATCAGTTGACTGGGGTGAGTGTTTGATTTGCTCAAACGCTCCGTCCATCATCCCCTTTGGTATCGCTTTGTTCGCCCTAAGTTGGCAGGGCATGCCCAGACGTGGGTCCCTTGCTCACTCTGCCACTGGATTCAAGCTAGCCTGGCTGATGACGGCTGATTAGCCAGAAACCGGTCCCAGGATGCTTGTTTCCTGTCCAGGGAAGACATGCCTTGGCAGTTCGGGCTGGACTGTTCCCATGAGGCACAGGGTCAGACTGATTTGCATATGGCCATGTCTGAACTGGGGTGGTGGAGTGAGCTAAAGAATGATGATGGATTAAACCCAGATCAGTTGACTGGGGGTGAGTGTTTGATTTGCTCAAACGCTCCGTCCATCATCCCCTTTGGTATTGCTTTGTTCGCCCTAAGTTGGCAGGGTATGCCCAGACGTGGGTCCCTTGCTCACTCTGCCACTGGATTCAAGCTAGCCTGGCTGATGATGGCTGATTAGCCAGAAACCGGTCCCAGGATGCTTGTTTCCGGTCCAGGGAAGACATGGCTTGGCAGTTCGGGCTGGACTGTTCCCATGAGGCACAGGGTCAGACTGATTTGCATATGGCCATGTCTGAACTGGGGTGGTGGAGTGAGCTAAAGAATGATGATGGATTAAACCCAGATCAGTTGACTGGGGGTGAGTGTTTGATTTGCTCAAACGCTCCGTCCATCATCCCCTTTGGTATCGCTTTGTTCGCCCTAAGTTGGCAGGGTATGCCCAGACGTGGGTCCCTTGCTCACTCTGCCACTGGATTCAAGCTAGCCTGGCTGATGACGGCTGATTAGCCAGAAACCGGTCCCAGGATGCTTGTTTCCGGTCCAGGGAAGACATGGCTTGGCAGTTCGGGCTGGACTGTTCCCACGAGGCACATGGTCAGACTGATTTGCATATGGCCATGTCTGAACTGGGGTGGTGGAGTGAGCTAAAAAATGATGATGGATTAAACCCAGATCAGTTGACTGGGGGTGAGTGTTTGATTTGCTCAAACGCTCCGTCCATCAACCCCTTTGGTATCGCTTTGTTCGCCCTAAGTTGGCAGGGTATGCCCAGACGTGGGTCCCTTGCTCACTCTGCCACTGGATTCAAGCTAGCCTGGCTGATGACGGCTGATTAGCCAGAAACCGGTCCCAGGATGCTTGTTTCCGGTCCAGGGAAGACATGGCTTGGCAGTTCGGGCTGGACTGTTCCCATGAGGCACAGGGTCAGACTGATTTGCATATGGCCATGTCTGAACTGGGGTGGTGGAGTGAGCTAAAGAATGATGATGGATTAAACCCAGATCAGTTGACTGGGGGTGAGTGTTTGATTTGCTCAAACGCTCCGTCCATCATCCCCTTTGATATCGCTTTGTTCGCCCTAATTTGGCAGGGTATGCCCAGACGTGGGTCCCTTGCTCACTCTGCCACTGGATTCAAGCTAGCCTGGCTGATGACGGCTGATTAGCCAGAAACTGGTCCCAGGATGCTTGTTTCCAGTCCAGGGAAGACATGGCTTGGCAGTTCGGGCTGGACTGTTCCCATGAGGCACAGGGTCAGACTGATTTGCATATGGCCATGTCTGAACTGGGGTGGTGGAGTGAGCTAAAGAATGATGATGGATTAAACCCAGATCAGTTGACTGGGGGTGAGTGTTTGATTTGCTCAAACGCTCCGTCCATCATCCCCTTTGGTATCGCTTTGTTCGCCCTAAGTTGGCAGGGTATGCCCAGACGTGGGTCCCTTGCTCACTCTGCCACTGGATTCAAGCTAGCCTGGCTGATGACGGCTGATTATCCAGAAACCGGTCCCAGGATGCTTGTTTCCGGTCCAGGGAAGACATGGCTTGGCAGTTCGGGCTGGACTGTTCCCATGAGGCACAGGGTCAGACTGATTTGCATATGGCCATGTCTGAACTGGGGTGGTGGAGTGAGCTAAAGAATGATGATGGATTAAACCCAGATCAGTTGACTGGGGGTGAGTGTTTGATTTGCTCAAACGCTCCGTCCATCATCCCCGTTGGTATCGCTTTGTTCGCGCTAAGTTGGCAGGGTATGCCCAGACGTGGGTCCCTTGCTCACTCTGCCACTGGATTCAAGCTAGCCTGGCTGATGATGGCTGATTAGCCAGAAACCGGTCCCAGGATGCTTGTTTCCGGTCCAGGGAAGACATGGCTTGGCAGTTCGGGCTGGACTGTTCCCATGAGGCACAGGGTCAGACTGATTTGCATATGGCCATGTCTGAACTGGAGTGGTGGAGTGAGCTAAAGAATGATGATGGATTAAACCCAGATCAGTTGACTGGGGGTGAGTGTTTGATTTGCTCAAACGCTCCGTCCATCATCCCCTTTGGTATCGCTTGTAAATAGGGGACAACGTCAAAATCAATGGGTGTTGCGGTGGAACGCCCACTGCAACGCCTACTCCCCACCCCTTTCACGCTAAGCATAGCGTGAAAGGGGGCCTTATTTGCAAGGCTGCCTTGTAAATAAGGCAAAGCCCCTATCGCCATGGAAACGTCACAAAAAGTGACGTTCCTGTGGCGATAGGGGCTTGTACGTATGCCCCCAGTGCCAAAACATAAGTTAACACTAAAAGGGCATAGTATCAAATGATTTAATTAGGGTTTGACTGAATACACCACAAACCACTTTTCAAACTTGACAAAGGCAACCATTAACCTATTTATAGAGCTCTTCTTCGAAGCAGAAACAAGCAGGCTTAACAGCAGTAACATACTTTAGCTGTGCAAACAAACAGCACCGCCCTCTGCTGTAGTGCTAAACGCCAACGGTCCTCCCTAAGGGTTTAAACTGATTTGTGCTTTAATGATTCAACTTAGCATTCTGACAAAGGGTATTAATGTTGTTAAACTAGATGTGGTGTGATCTCAGAGGAAAGGAACCTTTTGTAAAGGGACGAAGGGATGCACACGGGAACCAGCCTAGGTGATTCATCTTGCACGCTTGTCACAGATCTCCATACCGAACAATAGGATCAAATGCATTCTTGCTTTATTTCCTGGTTTAGAAAAACACTATCTGACGAGACAGCTCCAAGTCCCAGGTTCACCTTTACCCAGTTTAGTAAGTAAGTAAGTATTTATTAACTGTACAATTAATTAAAAGCATTACAGTAAGAAAAGCATAAAAAACGAGCGAATGAAAGAATGATCACATTAAAAATGTAGAGGCTGCCAATTAAAAAGTTTTTTTTTTTCTTTTTCTTCAAATATTATATCCCCTCTCCACTGCAACCACTCGGGCTACCAGCACCGAGTCTTTATCACGAGTCCTTGCACAGAGTTTCTTAGACAGCTGCGTAGGCCTTAGCGGTTTTCTGCTTCGGCAGTCTATAGGTCGTTCTCCTTGGCCCTTCCATTTAGAGCCGTAGATGTTATGCGGTCTCTGTGGGACGAGTGAATAGGATCGGGGCTCTACCCTCATTTAAGGGAGTCTGCATTACCCCCTTATTTTGCCTCGCTGGTAGCCCTGGTTTGATTGTGTTCATTTACTGCCTTTAAGGCCATTCTAATCAAATGAACGAATTTCCCCAGTCTCGCCAAGGTCATCGTGGTTGTTCTAGAAAAGCACAAGGCTGATACTTCGCGGCATATCTTGATTCCCTTGGTGATACAGACTGGGCGAAGAAGTCGTTGACGTTCGTTCCTGAGGGCGGGGCAGCAGCATAAAGGTGAAGCCAGGATTCCCTCGTGTAGGGGCACAGTCTGCAGCTTGTGATTTCCCCTTGCGAGCCCATGCAGGGTTAAAATCGGTGATTCCTAAAGTGCATAGTCTCATGGAGAGGATTTTGGTTCTGGCTTGTGGTGTCAGGGCCTCGTTTAGGTAGGATTGTGCCTTGCCTACCATATAGGAGCCGTTCAGCGAGACCAAGTGGGGGCTATAGCGAAGAGATTTAAGATCCAAATGAGGTTTTGCGGACTTGTCTGTTTATGGCCTTTTTCCAGGCATTTAGTGGGATTTCAGGCAGTGGTATACTCTTTTCCTCGATCTTTAAAGTCTTAAATGCTTTGCCAAGGCTGGTGTGCCATACCGATCTTGGCCCCTCAAAGATGACTCTCAGTTGGTGTCTTAAGGAGTTTATTGGGGCCCTTATAATCCTTAAGTATAGTTTTATGATCTCCCCTTGGCACATCAAGTCTGGCCTTACCAGGCCTAGCTCCAATCTTAGCCTCGACTTCCTTGCCGACCTTGGGATAGAAAAGACTGATTTATATGCTTTAGCTTGGGTTGCGATGAGGAGGACGTCCTGCGACCCCGGAAAAGCCTGGTGGCCATAACTAATGGCTGGCAGCAGTTTTGCTTTTAAGGCAGTTAATATTGGTCCTGCAGTGGGGCTTATCAAGTGTAAGCTCAGTTGCTTTAACAGGAATGTCACCCTGTTGGCCTTGGAAAACTGCTGCTTCAGGTGGACGTTTGCCTTGGCCCGTTCCGTAAGCCAAACCCCTAGGTAATTGTACTCTGCCGCTGTACTGATTTGTAAGTCTCCCATTAGCCACTGTGCTTTCTTTTTCAGGTGGTAGCTCCCAAAAATGACGACCTTAGTTTTCCCTTGGTTAACTATAAGATTGTTATCTTTGTTAAATTGATTCAGTGCATTTAGGGCTCTCTGTAAGCCCACCCTCGTGTAGTCCATTAAGGCAGTGTCATCGGCATATTGTAGCACCGGCAGCCTCATGCTGCCTAATCTCGGTGCTACTAGGCTGGCGCCTTTCAGAGCATCCCCCAAGTCCGCCGTATACAGGTTAAAGAGGATAGGCGCCAACACACATCCTTGTTTCAGACCGTTGTTCGTTGTTATTTTTGGGGACACTGTGCTGGCGCTGGTTTTAACCCCTACCCAGGTGCCTTCGTATAGTGATCTAATTGCCTTCAATAGGTTTGGCGGGATGCCCCAATTTTCTAATTTCTGCCATAACCTATTTCGTACCACTTTATCGAAGGCTGTGCTGTAGTTGATGAAGCAGCAAAAGAGTGGAGGGTTTTTCTTTTTTACTGCTTCCGTTGCTAGGTGCGCTAACGGCAGAATGTTGTCCATTGTCGATGACTGTGGTCTGAAGCCGGTCTGATGGCAGGGGATGATGCTTTTTCCTTCGGCCCATGTCTCCAGGTCCTTCAATATGAGGCGGGCATAGGCCTTGGCTTCAAGGTCGAGTATAGCGATAAGCCTATAGTTTGATGGCTTTAAACGATCCCCTTTTTTAAAAATTGGGACTAGTATGGAGCCCCTCCAGGAATCAGGGGTTTTTGCTGTCATTAAGGAGTGGTTGTACAGAGGAGTGAGGACGGTTGCCCAGAAATGGAGGGCCTTTTTAAAAACCGTGGCGGGTATCCCATTTGGCCCAGGGGCCCCGTCATTCTTCATGTTCTTGAGTATCTTGATGACCATTTGAGGGTTTATCTGAGCTGGCGGTGTGCATCGCATCTCTGCCTGGACTCGCTGACCCTCAGGTAGGTTTCGGGGGCTAAGAGTCGTTTCTTCGATCTTTGCCCTTGATTGGTGAGAATGGTCCACCCTGCGGTTGGGATCTTCTGTATTGCATATGTTTACGTGGGCGAATGAATAAAGCTGCTTTACGTGGGCCAGCCAGTCTTGCTCTGCCACACCGTTTTCTTTTTGAACTCCTCTGCTACTTAGCCGGTTTATGTGTCTCCATAATCCTGCCAAGTTTTTCTGTTTAAGCAGGGAGAAAACTTTAATCCATTCCCTCTCTATGTGAGCTTTTTTGTGTTCCCACCATTTCTTTCTTAGGGCTGCCCTCAATGATGCAATCGGTTTCCCATCTATTTGTCTGCCCCCTCTTTTCTTTATTGCAAGTGCCTTACGCAAGAGGCGTTTGGTATCACGTATGTCCTTGGTTGGGCGAATGCTTCCAGCTGTTGATTTCTTTTGGAGCTTGAGCATTGTGGCTGGGGATCGCCCAAGCTCATTTGTATCTCCTCAACTATGGTCTCCCAGTTTTTTATTGGTGAATGCGACATTGCTAGGATCTCCTCCTGTTTTAGGTCCAGCCAGTTTTGAAGCTTCACTCCCGTCTTATCTGTCCATCTAATTCTCCTTAAGAGGCTATGATTTTCATCCCCTCTGGACTCTCCGATAGCTTGGAACTTGAAGGCTGATGGAACTTCCAGCATGAACACTGCTATTAATGGCCTGTGATCGCTTTCCGACCTGTCCTCGACTGTAAAATCTTCCAAACTGGCCGCCATTGCTTCACTGACCAAAATATAGTCGATTCTCGAGATGTCCCGGAAGGTCGGCTGTAGTTGCCCACCATTCGAGTGTATTGCTTTCACAGCGTAAGTTGAAGATAGCTTATGATTGTCGAGTAAGTCGTGAAAGGGTGCGGCCCTTCCCGACCCTCGATATGGTGGTGGGGCATTGTCGAGGTCCTTCAGGTTAAAGTCCCCAGCTAGAATTACCTGATGAGTTTTATATTTATTTAAAAGGTTGTCTATTTCCCATGTCAATGCCTCCAACTGATCTTTCATGATGGTTTGTGCTGGATTGACGTAGCAGTTTATTATTAGGAGGCGCATTGGCTGTAGAGTGTGTTTCAAGCCTTTGATTTGTAAGGCTTGCAGCCCAGATGAATTTAAGTTTATTCCTGTCACTACGAGGGGGCTTGCGTGTTTTATGTAAACTGATAGTCCGCCAGACGGGCGACCAAAAAGGTTCTTTTTTATTGCTGGAACAAAATGTTCGTAAAACCCTGCCAATGGTGTGCTAGTTAATGCCCAGGTCTCTTGAAGGCAGAGTATGTCTCCTGTTTCCAGGAATCGCCTCAGGTTTTTGTTCTCGCCGATCTTGCTACTCCCGGCTATGTTCCATGAGATTAATGTTAGGTTATTTTTAAGAAAAGGTCCTCCCTTGGCCTCGCACCTACCAGACCTGGTCTTGCTGCTGTTAGGAATGCTTCTGTGTGCTTCCCAACGTTCCGGATTGATCCGAGAGTGAGGGGATGGCACTAATTACCCTTTGATTGTTTTGGCATGCGATCGTGATTCCTGTGTAGTCCTTATATCTCTTCCTTCTGTTCTCGGGGAGTCCTAAGCTATTTGTCCCCTGCAGGACTGACCAAGGGCCCATGTCCCCGTTGTCTGGTACCCAGTTGTTATAGTATACATCATTGTGTAATACAATGAAACGGTGAAGAGTACCGCAGCTTAATAATTTTTGATGCCGCAAAGAAATATAGTGCCTAAAAGGTGTTGTTTGGACGATTACTCAAGATAGACTAGTTGACCTGCTTCAGATAAAAGAGTGATGCCACTTTTATGGGCCTGTACCACGATTCCAGATATTAACTTCTGGAATTCACAATTATTTCCTTGTTTTATTACATATAGCCTTTTGCATCAATTTCTTAGTAAAACTGAGAGTTCCATGAAGCGTAACAAACTATACTTAAAGAGTTTTGAGTGAAGGGCACTGAGCAATCGTCCACTTCAAGTAGAATTCTTCATCATTGGGCCAGCTCTACACCACAAAACATCCATTTTTGCATGGTGTGGGCTTCAGGAACTGGAGCATTTATATGATGGGTCTTGATTTTTCAATAGTTAGATGAAGCCAATTTGTTTTTGCTCACGTAAACTGAAATTGCATCTTATTAGGAAATGCTGCCTCGGGACCTGAATCAGTTAAGGCTGGCAAAGGTAGACCATGGCTATCACTATGTTTTAATGATGCCTCCCTGTGGCAACTATAAAAACAAGAGGGTGATTATGACTCTTCATGTCTGGTCTGTCGACATGTTTCATTCCTTGTGTAGCCATAACAGGGTCTGTGGCGTTTCATTAGGACGTAGACATCCCCGTCAATCTACTGTCAAGGTTTGTGTAAGTGGTTAAAGCATGTGCTCTAAAGTCAACCCCAGTATACCTATCTCTTCAAGATAAGGAAAAGACACAGTGATCTCACAGGATTTACTTTAAACCTGTAATGAAATTAATGGAAAACAGGTACACCTTTTAATTTTTTTAAAAAAAAGCATAACCTCTGGAGAATGTTATTTCAGATGAAAAACAGCCTCCACAAAGAGGACCCTCACAGTACTCAAATTGTAGCCAACCATGAGCAAAACTTTTACACACTCTAGTACGTGTGTAAAATGCCAACACAGGGCTTCGTGTAGGCATACCAGTAATAGTTGCTAGTCAAAGCGCTTTGCTAACAGGATCCCCAACCAGCAGACAGGAAGGCAGCACAATGGTGCTTACATTGTGATCAGGAAAACATGTGGCTTCAACCATCCACATCCCATTTCTCTACTGTTTAATGTTAGCAGAGAAGCACCGGAATGCAGACCACCTATACACTACACTGCAATGCACATGTAGCTGTCATCATATCAGAACTGTCACATATTCGGAAACACAAAAACTGGACCGCAACCCTAAAAGTGCTGTGTGTACATAGAGCCACTTTATCATAGGACAACCTGACAAGAGACGCACTTTATGATGCCCTTATAGTCATGTGATGGGGAAGTAGTTTCCCTCCAACCTCCAACACTCTTAGGACCCTTAAGAATTCAAAATAATTCCTTATTTTTATTTTACTTTGTACACTGTGTATTACAAATAACAATTCTGTGATTTTGTATAAAACATATATAAGAATATTTATGTGTTCAATGTGACATAATCCCACATTCCTTATGAAAATTTCTTAAATCACGTTTCACACACACATATTAAAAAGACAATAGACATTAAAATATAATTTCTCCCCTCTCACAATATAATTCATTACAACTTGTATTAACAATATTTTTTTCAATTAAATGAATGCTGACATGGCGTTTAGGTGGAATCACATGTCTACGCCACCTTCTTCAGACATAAATTGCACATAAATCTCATAAAATTGAATCCCATCAATGCACATACAATAAGACTCTTTTGGATTAGACACCAATGATGTCAAATTCCAAATCTTTCTATCTCATTAGTTATGTCACTGTGATGAATCCCTTATGCACAACCCTTAATCACAGGTGCTCAAGACCTTAGCTTCGATGTAATGCCTCTACATATAGGGCCTGATTCACAGAACTAACTTACGTCAAAAACGTAAAGTTAGTACTTTTTGGTATTCACAGAATACACTTACTCATTTTGGTATTCACAGAATGAACTTACTCATTTCGGTATTCACAGAAGTTAGTAGTCCTAACTTTAGGACTCCTAAATGCCTTCTGTGAATACCGAAAGTCTTAAAGTAGATTTTCTCAGTTTAGGAGTAGTAAAGTTAGGAGTCCTAACTTTACTACTCCTAAACTGAGAAAAATCCTAACTTCAAGACTTTCGGTAGTCACAGAAGGCATTTAGGAGTCCTAAAGTTAGGAGTCCTAACTTTACGACTCCTAAACTGAGAAAAATCCTAACTTCAAGACTTTTGGTATTCACAGAAGGCATTTAGGAGTCCTGAAGTTAGGAGTCCTAACTTTACTACTCCTAAACTGAGAAAAATCCTAACTTCAAGACTTTCGGTATTCACAGAAGGCATTTAGGAGTCCTAAAGTTAGGACTACTAACTTCTGTGAATACCGAAATGAGTAAGTTCATTCTGTGAATACCAAAAAGTACTAACTTTACGTTTTTGACGTAAGTTAGTTCTGTGAATCAGGCCCATATTCTTTTATCATGTACCTCATTGTTGGATGTATTTATCACAGCAAAAAAAAAACAAGTGTCACCTCACTACTGAGTCCCTTGTGTCACTGTAACACTTGATAATCTCCTGCTCTCCTGTTCACTGGATATTTCTTAGGGCATTTTTGTCATATCAACATTGGCTCAGCGATGGCTGACGAGGTTTAAAATTTCATTTTATAGTCTTTAGGCTCTAGTTTTCTCAATGCCAATAATGGCGTGGCACTTCAAATGCGCTCTCTGATTGCAGCCCTAATATAAATAGATTTAATTGCTTCTCTACTACTCTTCCTCTAATCACCACCAAACCCAATGCTCTACTGTGCTGACTCCTCTTGTCATCGCAATACAGCCTCAATGAGCCCTCCTCTCACTCCTGTAATTGATCCCTCAGGATAATTTTGTGCTGTAGTTTACCTTGTATCTCTACTAAATTGTTTCAGTGCCCTACTTTCCTCTGTGTTTTCACAGCCTTCTGCCTAAATTATCCAACCTTCTCTCTCCTGCAGTTACTACACTGTTGTTTAACGCTCTCCCCCTTCCAGTCACTGAGGGCCATATGTAGGTGGGCTAATACCGGTCGGTAACGGCCGAAAATCGGTAAATTTCCCGTTACCGACCGGTATTTAGCCCTTTGCGATGTAGGAGGCCGGATTTAAGGAGTCGGTAATTTACCGATTCGTTATTTTAAGGAATCGGTATATTACCGATTCCTTAAATCCTATGTAGGGAGCACTCAAGTGAGTGCATTTTTGGTTTAAGGATTCGTTATTTACCACCAACTACAAGTTGGTGGTATATACCGAATACCTTTTAAAAAGCAATTTTGTGCTTTTTAAAAGTGCCATGTGGCAGACATACATGCCCTTAGGGCATGTATGTGCGCCACATGTGCACACATGCACGATTCAGGGGTGCAACAAGGTGTCAATTTGACACCCTGCCACCCTTGAATATGCTCCCCCTATTACCGATTCGGTATTTACCGAATCGGTAATAGTGAATGGCTTCCCATTCATTCCTATGGGCCTCCAGGCACATAGGAATGAATGGGAAGGTATTCCTTATTGCCGATTCGGTAAATACCGAATAGGTAATAACGAATATTACCGAATCGGTAAAATTTACCGAATGTTTACCTACATTCTATTTACCGATTCTTAAATACCGAATCGGTAAAATTCGGTATTTAGGAATCGGTAAATAGAAGTTACCTACATATGGCCCTGAATCACTGACTCACTTCCACACCCCGCTCTGGTAAGCCCCTGCTGCACAATGCACTATATCCAGTGGTGATTCCCTGCTGCCTGAGTTATCCAGCACGCTCCTCTTCGAGTCAATGCTCTACTTCTTTCAAAGTTTCTTCTATATATTGAGAGCCTGTCTCGTCTCATTTCTTCATTCTGCTTCCTACTGTTGAAAAAACAAAGGTTAAGAGCACGTTCCAACATACCACATTTCTTCCTTCCTGTATTCAATGCTCTGCGGTTTCAGTCCCTTCTTGTGTGCCTATGGTGACTGTCCTACTGGGTGACTCCTTCAGCCAACTTCCTTCTCCAGCAACCACCCTGTTTCCTCAGCTTGCAATCCATCAGAGAGATAGCCATGACAGCCTGTCACAATTTTCCTTGCCAATCACACTTATATAAAGTTTTCATATATATATATATATTACAGCAGTTAATAAACTTTGCGCAAATACCTACAGCAGTGGTGTGGTGTCTTCGCCGGCGCGGATTCCCCATTCGGAGAGGAATTGGGACTGGTAGTTAATATATATATATATATATATATATATATCAGCTCACGAGCCCGGTAGGAGAAGGAGACTGTCAGGACGGGCGGTCCAAGTGCGGGTTACCGGCAGCCCGATAAATACACTGATAAGTTTTTCTGCTGTCACAGAAAATAACTCGGACGCTCCTGGAAGTTGCAAATAAGATTTAATGGATGGCTCAAAACAACGCGTTTCAGCTTTCGCCTTGATCACGTTTCAAGAGGGCATTGTCACAGCAACCATTATAAATAAAGTGTGAACATAAAAGAGGGACACATGTGAACACAAACCAGTACAAAACGGCGGCCATCTTGGCACGTTGTTATATATTACAAAACCTATTGCTCTTAATGCTATGAGGGTGACAGAAACCAATCAAAGGTACAATAAAGCTCCGTGGAATGTGCCAAGATGGCCGCCGTGCACGGAGCTTTATTGTACCTTTGATTGGTTTCTGTCACCCTCATAGCATTAAGAGCAATATGTTTTGTAATATATAACAACGTGCCAAGATGGCCGCCGTTTTTGTACTGGTTTGTGTTCACATGTGTCCCTCTTTTATGTTCACACTTTATTTATAATGGTTGCTGTGACAATGCCCTCTTGAAACGTGATCAAGGCGAAAGCTGAAACGCGTTGTTTTGAGCCATCCATTAAATCTTATTTGCAACTTCCAGGAGCGTCTGAGTTATTTTCTGTGACAGCAGAAAAACTTATCCGCGTATATATATATATATATATATATATATATATATATATATATATATATATATATATATATATATATATATATATATATGTCAAAACAATACCCTTTCAGGCTTAGAGTGGCGCATAAATTATGCAAAAAAGAAGCAGAGAACTCTGGGTAGTTCTCTGAAGAGCTCTAATGATAGCGAAACACGTGTCAGGGGTTGCTTTTATTCATTTCAGGTTGGCTTGGTTGGTATTTTATCAATTCAAAGCTGTAATATTGTGCCTGGAGTGGTAAACGGCTTTTGTCATTTTACAGCTCGGCATGGATAACACTGTGGTAGTCCTATGCTTAAAAACTTTGCTGTAGAAATGGCAAAAGACTTTGTCCCTTTCTATCTCGGTGTGGATGGCACTGTGCTAATCCTATGCTTAAGACTTTGATAGAAAAGCAGACATTTGAGGTGAGCAAATTTAGAGTGTCGCTGGTGTTGAGGATGCTCTATACTGGAGCTGCTTTCCACCTAAACTTGAAAACTACCCAGAGTTCTCTGCTTCTTTTTTGTATATATATATATATATATAAATACATTTTTTAGATTGAAGCATTTGCACTTTAGGACCCTGTCAACAGAACACTTTTGTCAAATGTTTTGCACTGATAATTTGTGTTTTTTCGGATTTAATCCATTTTCCAGTTCTGAATATGAACTCTTTTGAATAATATGACCCTGGGAGGAATTTCATTTTAAGTACTGTATATGGAGCTATTTTTATCACAGATTAACTTGCAAATATTCGAACCTGTGACTACATGAATTAATTGCCACTTGTTACCTCCAATATAACATATATCTATATTGGTGTTATGACTATTATATCAACTGTTATTTATAACAGGGATGTATGAATGATGGGGTAACTTAAGATTATTATAATTGCTGAGATCTCCTATGTATTGGTTTAGAATAGTTTTCCAGATGTAGCCTAATCCCTTGATGATCCACCTTTCAGAATTTAGTAACCAATTAGGGGTCGGATCCTTAGATATATTAGAGAGGAGGAGAGATGATGACCAAATTATACTTCAGAATTTTGTTTAAATACTTAGAGTATTATTTATAAACAACATATTATATAATTAGTAACATCTCCCCATCCTATTTAAAAACGGTACTTCACCGAGAGAGAGCGATACTTACAATTAAGAGTAAGATCCTACCATTTGTTGTTGTTATTATCTGAAACTCTGTGTGGATAAACAGATGAACTATATTTTAACTTAAAAAAAAATAGAAAAAATTGTAAAAAGATGTTCAAAATGTCAAAAAAACAGAAATGTATATAAAAAATGTATATACACCTTTAAACTGTGAAACTGTTTTTGGAGTGAGTTTTCCCTTTAAAAAGACTGTCTACACACATCAACTCTAGGACCCTGTTGAAGGCTCTGGCCGAAACGCGTTGGTCTTTGTTAGCACTAATGGTTGTCATATTTTGATAAACGAATAAAACTCACCGAGCTGCTGATACCTGGCTGTGCTGCTTTTCCTTTTTCTCCGTGGATTGTGGAGACTTTTGTGGAAACCTGTTTTTAAATATATTTATATATATATATTCACTGAAAAAAAACAAAGATTAAGAGCACATTATGGGTAGGTGAAAATGTCAGTTAAAACATACCGTTTTAAACAAACAAAAACACTGAAATTCTGCAGTTAGAGTTATCTCAAGTAACTATAACTCGTGCCCTAAAGTAACTATGGACCTGATTTACATCTTGGCGGACCAGTTACTCCGTCACAATGGTGAGAGATATCCCGTTCGTGGAAATATAAATCCCATAGGATGTAATGGGACTTATATTTCGGCGGACGGGATATCCGTCACTGGTGTGATGGAGTAACCCGTCCGCCAAGATCTAAATCAGGCCCTATAGCTCGAGTCCTCACCATGTACTTTTTAATGACCACACATATTAAATCACTCATTACATGCTCTTTGACACCAATGAAAACATCACTGCAATATCTGAAATTACATCATTGTAGACAACACTGTCCATGGCGGGGGAGCGAGTTACAGTTATTGTTATAGTTATTACCTATATTAGCTGGTTTCTAAAAATGCCTTTGTTCTATTTTGAGTGACTCTTCTCTGATTATACATATTGTAAATAGTGCCTACACTCTGTGTTATGAACTGTTTGGCTCACCTTGTTCACTTGCACTGCGCCATCACTTGGTGCACCTACTTTGTTTGGATTGTTTAGTTGGAGATTTGAATATTAAAGAATTTAAAAAGAATGTGAAATATCTATGTATTAATATTGATTCAATTTACTTGGGACCATACTTCCGCCGGACATTCTTGGAACATTGTTCTTGGATGACTTTTATTACCCAAGTTCCTATGGAATATTGAGTGCCCCATATTGTTGGTTGATTGAAAACCACTGTCGGCAAGATTATTTAAACTCCATTGCATACACCTTTAATTAACCTGCACAACTTCATGTTTATTATAAAACATATTATTGAAGTCCACATCAGAATTTTTTTTATTTTTATATATCCAATTATTGAGCATTTATAAAATTACAATATTGTGGCCAACTATAAATATTTGAAGTGGTCTGATTTACTATTGTAACTTCCACCCCAGAAATATTGTGGTAGCTGCACATATTGGGGCAAGGGAGGCAAAAACACCTTTCTAAATCCAACCAAATAAACATTGCGGGAAACTGCCTATCTTGGGAGGCAGGTTCATTGACTATTCAAACTCCTACCCAACAAGTATTTGGTAAATTGTAAATATAGAGGAATTGGGTGTTATGTTAACTATTTGAACAACAGCCCCACAAATATTGAGGAAAGTGAATTTGTGAGGGGGGGCTGTTATTCCTTTCCCACATACATTAAGGAACATGCAAATATTGTGAGGGTGCCAGATTGAGGGGCATATGTATGTGAAAGTCACGCAGTGCAGTGCAAAAAGTCACCTTGCTGTGCGACAGGGAAAGGGCAGGAATCCTCCTTATTTAAAAGAATACGGCGCATTCCTGCCTTTGTCCCCGCGCTGGTGCCATTTTGGCTGCCTAGTGCCACAGTGCCACAGCAGGCATCCTTGCACCGTGGTGCAAGGGTGCCTGTGTTGCATGCAGGATTGTTTTTCTGCAGGAAGGGGCACCTTCCTGCCCCCTTCCTGCACAATGCAATACTCCTGTATCTTGCATACTCTTGTTGTTGTTCTGACCTACTTGTCTCCCAATCTTTTGTCCCTTAAGATTTGTAAAGCGCTCTGATACCATCTTGAGTCAATGTTTGTGCTATATAAAACTCTATAAATAAATAAATCCTGAGAGGCATATTCCTCTTTTTATGTGTGCTGCAGAATGCAGCACACATGGAAAAAGGAAGTAACGAGGAGAAAGAAAAATATTTCTCCTCGTTACTCCTCCCCTGAGAAGGGGTATCTTTTTGGCACATTCCCAGGTCTATCACTTTTTGTAAATCTAGAAATACGTCAAACACCATGTGAGTTGTGAGGTAACACCCAAGCAACTCTCATGGAATGACTTCCCAGGGCAGAGAAACACAATGCAGCGATTTGCATTGCGTTGCATTATTCCATATTTATGAAGCCACTCAGTGCCAGGCAAGGTGGCCTTGCGTGGCATCATAAATCGCATTTTGGGCTTGCGTTGCACTTGCCCCATGTTGCGGGGTGCAAGAGTGACGCAAATCCCCTCACAAATATGCCCCTTACTCTTTAAACTCCAATTCGACAAACATTGCATTTAAACTGAAACTGCGCAAGTGGTCAGCAAACAATGGGGAAAGTTCAAATATTATGGAAGGTCATATTTACTATTCTAGCTCTAACCCAACAAACTTCGTGGAAAGTGCAAATATTAGTGAAGGGCAGATTTACTATTTTACCTGCACCAACACAAGCATTTCACAAAGTGCAAATAATAGCGGGGATAAGGAATAGCTATTTTAAATTAAAATTTTAAAAAATCCTAAAAAACACGTATTTTTATGGGGGATAGGTTTATTACTATAAATCAAATGTATACAATAAAACAGGTATTACTTATATACATTTGAATATTTTTAAAGCAATCCAATAATTTATATGTATAATAACGAAATATTCATTATTTTATTAAAAATATATTACATAGTTTTATTATTTTCTAAATTCTAATTGTTTTATTTTTTGTTAAGGGAGTGTATATCTAAACTGAAATTTTAACATTTTATATTTGAATACCAAATATTATTTTGTTTTAAAAATATTTTATAATATGTATATTAGTTTAATAAGGGAAATCTAATCTTACAAAATGAATGTTTTGTTTTATTAAATATTAACTATAAAATAAAAATAAATATATAATTTTTTTAATCCAATACTCTAATCATATTACATGTAAGCACTAGTTACCCAATACCCACAAACCCAGAACCCCCATTTTATTTTATCTACAATAAATTGAAATTAATGAACCAGAATATTTCTTTTTCAAAGTTTATACTATTAAAAAAAAAATTACATAATTAATTTTCACTTAAAAAGATTATTTAATATCCAACTAATATTTAGTTTAAAATGTTTTCTTCTACATAAAACACAGCCAATCCAAATTCCCAATAGACCCCATAATTATAAATAAAACAACACTGCAGGGCCACCCCCACGCGTGCGGAGACCCTTTGTGGATCTGTCCCTCAACATTTGGGGTCTGGTACCACACCTGATATCGATTTGTGTGCAGATAGTGCTGTAGCAGTGCATTTTATCTATGTCACTGCCCAGCCGCGACACAGGATTCAGTTGGTGTTTTCCTGGCTGACCGGACATTAACGCAGTATCTCCTTGCAAGAGCACTTGCAGCCTACTAGAAAGCAAAGAAAGAAGGGCGGTTTATTTACCAAAGCCTGTCACGATTCAGCTAGAAGCATTCTGCATGAGGTTCATCAACCAGATTTTGGCGCCGAAGCTGCTGCTGCTAGCACCTGCTGCTGTCATTATCTGATGCAGCAAAACAGCCTTCCAAACTGAAGCAGGGTTGGGAGTGAATACTTTGGAGCAGTATGGTTCTGTGATTTCCATGAGTGAGGTTATATTTGTTTGCACATTACCAGAACAGGGTATATTTCTCTAGTATGGTGACCTGATGATCCATCTGGCACTTCTTGCGTGCCCTTTTCTGTGAATAGCTAGAGGGGTTGACAGAAGTTTGTTGAGGTTATTACAATGCCTGAGGTGGTACAAGCAGCAATCCCACTGTCCAAAACAGCAAAAAGGAAGAAAAGAAAGAGGTGGGTTGGGAGGAGGGTCAAGATCATCTCTGTCATGAACATTTCCATGGACCTTCCTGCTAATTGCCCTTAAGTTACATCAACATCTTGCAACCAACAAACTTGGGCTAAAAAATGAACTGCAGATATGTTCTTGTTAAGGGCTTATAACTGCAATAAAAATAAATGTGATGGTTTGTGCACATCCATATATGGTCCATGTCTCATAAACCCCTCCTAGCAAAAGGGTATTGTTGGGTTGTGTTCAATTGTAGGACCTCTAGTAGCAGAGGAGAAAGTACAAGATGAAAGTATTGGTTCTCGCACAAGCATATTCCTGGCTTTGCTGGCAAGAAGTGAATGGAGAATAAAAGCATATTTTGAGACTAAAAGGTGAACTCACCACCGCAAGGTGAAAAGCTGGTGAGGGTTGTTGTTTGCATCAACATTGTCTCTTTGCTAAACATCTTAACAACATGCCTGAATTTTGGAAAAAATAGCACTTGGGAAAAGTGTACAACTGGCATGAGAAACAGCGGCTTGACAACAATATAGGGAGATGACATGGTATTTTGGCTATCATCATTTCAAGCTAGATTGTTTCCTTCACAATCAATGTCAAGAAAGGACACAAGCACTGGCAAAGCCAATGGGTCTCACATTTTTTATCAAGCAGTGCCAACATCAACAGGGTCTGCAAGACAGATTTATCAGCTCTGATAATGTTTGCTCACATTGTTTGCTCAGTCCCACTAATTGCCATTTTTATACTCACAGACATGAGTGGAGTCAGAAAGCACAAAAAACTCTTAGCTAAATGTAGCATTGCTTTCCCTCAGAGGTTTGAAAAGCTGAAATCATCCCTTTCTTGATGCTGGTTTCAGAACCCTAGACCTTTCCTAGAGATCACTTAAGTCAGACACAAATCCTTGCTGTAATGAGCAGCAGTGTCCCAGGCTACTTCCAGAGTATCCTTGAGTCAGATGCAACATCTTTCTATAGCAGGCTGTGGTACCTTAGACTGTTACTAAAGGTCCATTGAGTCAGAGAGAAGCCTTTTCTGCAGCAGGTTATAGTACCTTAGACCATTACTAAAGGGCCTTCTAGTCAGATGTAAGACCTTGTATAAACAGACTGCAGTACCTTATGCTGTTGCAAGAGATTTCACAGGCGTTCATTCCTGCCCTCTCAATTTCAAGATACCAGAGGACAATTTCTTTTCTTGAAAGTATAAAGAAATATTGACAAAAAACTTGACTGTTTTTGATGTGAGCATGCCAGATCACACAGAGGGCATGGTTTCAATATACACATTTTCATATACACTTTCGCAAGTCTGATGATTTCTGCATATTTTATATGTTCTCAATAAATATGCTGATGCTGCAATAATAAGATGGTGTTATTCATCATCAAGGCTCTGAGTGTAACTCCTCTATGTTCCATAGGAAATCACCCTTATGTATCTAGGTATTACCTTTCACTTGTATGTACAAACGCCCTCTACTCCACATATGGAACAGCTCCTTATCTCTTTTCTAGAAGGTATTGCAATCCGTGCCTCTAAATCAGCCAATTCATCACTTAAAATAAGAGCAGCCACCACACAGAAGGGCCAGGAAGCAGGCAAGATATTGGGGAGTTGTAGGGCAAAGTGTGGAGCAGAATGGGTGATTGGATACAGAGCCATGAAAGCAAGTAAAGATAGGGGGAAACAGTTGGATGTGAGAGCAAGTGAGCAGTTGGGTGAAATGAGAATCGAAGATGAGGTGATGAGAAGAGCCGGGTCTGGTGGCTTAGTGGACTAATGCATCCACTGTAGGGGCCTGTGTTTGACCTCATGGTCACTGGTTCAAATACTGGCAGCTCCACTCAGCCTTTTATCTTTTTGAGGTCGATAAAATGCGTACCATTAAGTTTGGTAACAATAAACATCTGTTATTTAGTGCCAAGATGTCGACGGGTGAACGTGCGCTTTACAAATACACATCTTATGTTAAAAGTGAAGGAGGTGGAAGAAAAGAGATGACTAGTGAAGGAAGTGACCCGATTAGGGCCACCCGGATCACACGCGACCACCTCTCAGCCTTCCATACAAATGAAGAGTCGGTCAGACAGTAGAGAATACAAACCAAGTATATTTTATTCAGGTACACTCGAGCGGAGTCCAGTTTGACCAGCCTCCTAGTATTGCTGCAGAGGGACTGACTTCAGCAAACATAGAGATACATTATGTACATTTCTTAACCATGAAAGTCCCGCCCATAATGGAATTCTACTAGCAGGTGCAGCTAAAACAAAGAAGCACAGTAAGATGAGTTTCGTCTCTAAGGCCGGGCAAACATTATCTTTATGCCAAGGTCGTTCTGTTCGTGTCTACTGCTAGACTAGTGAGAGAAAGCCTCTATCTATGGTAAAGGAATGCACTAATAAGAACAGTGTATTCATTAGCAGCAAATCACTTCTCCAAGTCCCCAGGGTCAGGAAAGGCAGGCTTGGAGGGAAATCTTTCTCCTACCTCGCTCCCCGGTACTGGAACCAGCTCCCCATACACCTGAGGCAATGCCTTGATTATCTGCGCTTCAGGAAACTTCTCAAGGCCTCCTTGTTCTAATTTTTCCTCAGTCCGCCAGCAGCTTTGCCCAAAAGCGCAGAGATACCCCTCCGGGGGTGATTCAGGCGCTCTACAAATCCAATAAATAAATAAAAAATAGCAGTGCAAGGCCTAACCTTGGGTAAATGGGATTTTCCACAGCCTGCTTCTGAAGGAGAGAATACGCAGCTGACGACATGATTCAAAATGGCGACTAAACATAAAATGGTGCCGGGAATGCTAACTTAACATAAGAGCAAAACAAAAGCAAGGTAGCAAAACATATTCATTTCATCACTGTAGGATGTGTAGAAAGGGGTAGTCCTGAAAGCGGGGGTGACCAGCAAAGTGTATAGGACTACTTGAAGCCCATCACTGAATCCTAATGGGAGCAATAATAGGAAATTGTAACCTTCCACACAACACCATAGGATTCATGGACAGCTCAACCAGGTAATAGCAACTCACGAACAATACATGAAAGCCAGTGGTAGAGGCGGCTGACCAAATGCCCAGTCTCTCTTGGCACTTCTTATTGTACGTTTTTAAAGTATTGGTGATGTGAGGTTTCAGAGACACCTAGGGCTGGCTTTAGGTATTCCTAAAAATATACCCTGATACTATTGGGGTGGATATCTGTGGGAGAAGAAATATCCCAGGGCAAAGGTATGAGAGGGCAAATGCCCAGCATACAGCAATTAGAAGTAGTTGCTGTTCTTAGAAAAGAACCTATTGCAACCACAGGCTAAAAGTAGAGTTCTTTACATGACATCCAATCCATTTTGTCACTACTCAAATAATAATGATTTCTTTTTATGGAGCACTTGATATTTCTCAGCCCAGTAATTAGCGGATGTTACCATTATCCAATTTTGGTACTCAAATTACCCACCTTGCAAGGTTCCAAGGTTTCAGGCACGCACAGGCGACTAGTCCCTGAGTTATTTGGGCCATAAGCTTTAAAACAATCTGCCTCTCCAACACAGAAAAAACACACTCACCTTTTCTTTAGGAAGGCTCTGAAAAAACCCTTTTTTTCCTGTTCATTTATTGGTTGCTTTTGTTCTCTCTCATTTTGACTTCCATGCTTTATCTCCTCTGGTTCCAAGAAAGTTCTTAATGTCATGATGCTCGCAGAGTGACAAAGTGCTTTGTAAATAAGCAAATAAAATAGAAGGCTGTGTCTGCCATTCTCGCATTCGAACAAGACTTCCAAAAGCTCTAAATAGTCCTATAAATGGGGGGAACTCGCGTATGCTACAAGAGACCACCCACCCTGAGATCATGCCATGTCAGGTCAGCGCATGCAGACAGAGCCAGTCAATTCTGATAATAACGAAGACATATTTAGCCAAAATCATCTTGCTGTCAAGATGGGAGAATTTGTTAAATATACAGGGTTACTAGGAATGTAGCTATGATAAATGGGTCGAAACCGTCGATACAAGTACTAAGATGCCTTGAAAAACAATATAAAAATTCTGCAAACTGGTTTGGGGCTCACAAGTTGGGTACGTTTGTGGATTTGTTACTTGCCATTGGCTTTCAGATTATGACCTCCAATTGGAAGGACGCCACTAAGGTCACCTTTTCTGGCTGGTGGAATCTTCTCTGTTACCATCATAGGCTGGATAGAGCTTCTGCCACTACCTCTCACCAACTTCTTCGAAAAGAAATCTTTTGGTCTCCACTCACCAAATATTTATCCTCACCTGTAATGCATAACAAAGACAGTACTTTTGTTTTTCAGCCGCCATGAGTATTGTGATTTATTCTTCTTGTATTGTTCGTAGTAAGATAATATATTACAACTACTTTGTTATCTGAAAGTTTATAGTGCTCGTTATCGGATATTCCTATTCATTATATTTGGTATGGATGTTAATTTCTTTTTGGTTTCTCTTTCTTTCTTTTCTTCTCTCTTTTTCTTTTCTCTCTTTATTTATAAAATTTAAAATGCTAATTCACTATGGGACCTAATTCTGTATTACTGTTCCTAGTTTCTGGTTCTATTTTTTGACAATAGTAATTGTATCAGGTTTCCATTTTACCATGGTTATGTACATTGTATGCTATCTTTTGTAATTCTTTATAATTGCTGGTGTAATGTTGTAACTTTGTTCGTATTTGCTTCAATAAAGCTCTTTAAACTTAAAAAAAACAATGTAAAAGCCTAGCGGATGGATTTCCAGAAAGAATAAACCACTGTATTGATCCACTCTGGTGCTGATGGAAAACAAAATCTTGTATAGTTTCTCACCGACTAAAAATGCAGCTACAGTGCTTTAGAGATGCCAAAAGACAAGTAAAGGTTGCTGACAGAGAGTACTTGAGGAGACCAAATGAACCCTTTAATTCTGTAATAATGAATCCAGTCTTACATAGTCTGATTACAGCATCTGTAGGCTGCTTTACAGACTGTATTTCCCTGGTCCATACTTTCCATCGACACCCCCACAAACAAAATGTTAGTACTTTTGATTGAGTCTACAAACTGTATTTATTAAAACGCTGTGATCACAGAAAAACAAGAGCAGGGGGTCCCCTCAGAGTCTGTCAAGGAGTGAATCTCCCTGAGGAAAAGCAGCTCACTCATGTATCTATACCCAATTGTCGAAAGCTTCTACAAGCAGTAACGTGTCCCTAAGTTTTAATCACAGGCAGTTGCAGGGGTGCCTCCATAAGAGAAAGAAATAGGAGCAAACGGCCTTCAAAACTATCCATACAAGAAGGGGACTCCGCCTAAAAAAGCAGTTTTAGAAAATGATGCTTTATTGTGCGAAGTATATTCCTTATCTCAAATACAAGAGGAAAACTTCTGGTTACTGCATGTAGGCATGTCAAGAAAGGATTCTAGTTATGGGTTACATGTTAAAGCATCACGCTAGGCACTTTACAGCCTTTTCTAGGGACTACAGTTGATCCAGCGGGTTACTAGCAACAAACCTTCATATACCGAATACTCACCTGGGCCCATTCATTCATACTATGCTAGCAATTTCCGCTGGTGGGTCAGTTGTACTCTTTATCAAAAATCCCTGCTACCAATTACTTTTCTGATTGAAGAGTAATGACTTACCAATGGACCCTTTGCTAATTGGGAAGTTTAAAATGAGTGACGTTCATTACAATTCATAAATTCTAAAATAATCACTGAGTCAAGAAGTTTTAAAATGTTTATCTAAAGTTTTAGCAGAGTAAAATACAGAACCACATGATACTTAATCGTATATCAAGGATGAAGCATAATAATCAATTATCGATCAATGACGGTTCCTCAGAAAGAAGAAGATAGAGACAGCAGCACAACTAAAGGTTGCATTTATATTTACCTAAAGGTGCGAGAAACCAAACCCCTTGGCCAAGGAGTTGGAAAAGATCGGTCCCATAAAGGATGAAGATCAGAGACCTCCGGACCAGGTTCAGGACAGGTGACCTCTCTATCAACGACGCCTGCGTCGTTCCCCTCTCTGACACTTCGCTCCTCCTCGAGTTCTTCCGTGTCTTCCTTCTAATGGATTCCGCCGCCCCCACCTCAGGACCTCTCTGGACAGCGGTTCAATCTGCAATCGATCAGCTCGTCGAGCACCAAAAAAACCTGATCTAACTAAATAGCTAATTCTATATCTATTATACCCTTCTACACCCAGGTACCTCCCATTAATGTTTCAAAATTATGGGCCCACTACTTCTGATTGGACGGGGACAGGGGGTTGATCCTCACACCATGTCATTTCAGTTCAATTTCTTTAAGCCCATTGTTTTTATGTACCGCCCATCACAATGAATACATTTGCTTTATTTCCCACCCGTTTCCCATTGATTTAGCAATACATTTTTGTATACAATTGTATCGTCTTCAGGTACATTTCGGATGAACTTGTGAACCAGGCTTCGCGACCTTGGAGAGCTTCCAAGTTGACTTCATCGCTTCCTTTGGTCAGCCTTTCAGGGTGCATGTGCAGAACCAATGTCTCTCGAGCTGCAGTTCAACCAACCCAGGCCCATTTACGAACTAATAAAAGTCAAAGAAGAAAATATTAAAATCACAATATAAATGGTTTCACTGTATACCCACTTTGTCTACTCTATTCCCATTTATTTATAAATCTATTCGCATTAATAGCATTAGAATACAACAGCTTTAATTGCAGCGTATGCGCAAGCTTTAGCACGTGAAAACTTTAAGCAGCCATTTTAATACACACTGCGCAGAAGCAAAGATTTCCCTCCAAGCAAAGAAAGACGTCACACCACGTGATATGGTTGACACATGCGCAATGAAATTCCCGCGCATTAGCGGCCATTTTAGATTTAGACAAGCGTTACTTGTTAGTTTAAACACATATGCAAGCTTCCCTCGTTTGGTATTGATGTGTGCATTGGTTAGTACGGACATTGCAAAGATTAATAATTAATACTGTGAGAGGATTGCTTACGAGCAAGTCTCATTGTGAGTTCTTGCTCCATCAATCCCCTCTCTGATGGCGTTTCTGAGCCATCAAAATACTACCCACAACCAGATGCCAACTTTTAGCATAAAATTGTCTCACTTTCATTTTTACACTTTCTATTTTTATCATCTCCTTTCAGTTTCTTGTATAATTCACTTTTCAGATCTTCTAGTTCAATTTCGTCAAACTTTCGTTTCTTTCCTTTTCCTGTCACTCTATACGTCTCATTCTTTCTACAACATTTGCACCATATTATTATTGATAGTACTATTATTGCTATCTCCGCTAAGGGTACTAATATTTGACCTATAAGTCCTTTCCCTACATTAGCAAACCAGGTACCAATTGACGCTATACTATTCGTCAATCTTGCCCATACACTATCAACTTCCAGTGGTTTAAGTTCATTCTCAAGTTTTGTTATATTCTGTATATATGTTCCAATTTCTGCACTTTTGTCAGGTATGTAAGTGCAACAGTGTTTCGTCTTCAATAATTTACAGACTCCGCCCTCTTTTGCTAATATTATATCAAGAGCAAGTCGATTTTGCATAACCATAGATCTAATCGCAACCATCTCCGCATTAATCATTAGAAATCCTCCAGCAGTGTCCGTTGATAAGCGATCAACCACTGTAGATAATTTACATATTTTCCTTGAGTTCAGAATTATTCCCACTGAAGGTATCAATGCACCGAATATCACCTACAATTTCAGAAAAACTAGCTCTTTTACTACATGTTAATTCACTATTATTTTCATTGCTCCCAGTGTTTCTTTTTACGTGGTATATTTTTGGAAATACTATTCCAAAATAACAACTTCCATACCACCGTGCAGGAAGCCTAAAATAAGCCTTATTCCCACACACATAATAGATTCCAGGAAAAACTGAATCTGTTCCTCCTTTTAGTCCCCAACCTCCAAGAATTAAGAAATTATGTTCACATTCACTGGTACCGATGAAAATATTGTTATACTCAGTCTTTAACCTATGTAGACAAATTTTCCCTGTCTTTACAAAATCCAGAGCCATAGCAGCTTGAGCCTTGCCAGGTGTGTAACTACCCTCTTTCTCAGCCCAAGGTGGCAGATATGCTTTATGCTCAGACGCTTTCTTTTGGAAATCTTGTCTTCTATTTTCTACTAAATTCAAAAATATCTTTTCTTCTTCATGTAATGAACATGTTAGATTGCTTCTATGTGCATGTGTTATGTCTATCGATTTCATTGTTAAGAAAAATTCTCCCATAAACTGTGCATCTTTACTACTAAGCACTGGATTCATATTCTTTCGAATCGGAACCTCAGAAAATATCACATCCATGTCTGAATAATAATACTGAAGTCTCCCTGTTCTATAAAATAAACTAGTCACTACACTACATGATATGCCATAAGTTAATGGTAAATGATGATATGTTAATCCTTCAGCTACTGATTCGGGTAACTTCATACAGACATAACAATTACTAACTTCCATGGTATCTACATATTGAAACAATAATTTTGTGAAAACATTCAAACTAGTGTCGTTATCTGTTACCTCATGATGAAACTCTGGTTCATCTTCTGCCTTTAATTCTACTCTATTACTTCTCAAGTTATCTACCCTTCCCTTCGTTTGTTGTTAATCTTTTTATCCATAATCAGAAGGTAAGGAATTGCTACGATCACAACTAACCATACTATAAGCACCACTACCAGACTACATATGCATATAGCACAGCATCTTTTACAACATTTCCGTTTCGGTCTCCCAGAAACTCTGTCGTCAGGCATTTCGACAAGGAAGATTTCTCTTCTTATCTTTTCTTTTCAAGACTTTAACGTTATCAAGGTGGTTTTATTTCTTTTTCATAAGTCAGTTCCGCACTTGTTCCTTCGTCACCACTTTCACTTGACTCTGAACTCTCGTAGTCTTCAAGGATTATAGAAGTCCAATCAGGACCTTTAAATTTATTGTTCACAAGTTTCAGTCTTTTGCTTTTTCGTTTTTCAGTTCCACTTGTTTGTCCGGTTAAACTTGTTACTTCATTTACTTGTTCTGGATCTTCACTTCTGGTTCTTATATGGTATTTCACTCTTTTAATGACACTAGGCCAATGATCACCTTTTCTGATCTTCTTTGTTTGCACTGTCTCTTCACTTCTTATTTCTTCTTCAGAAGTCTTTTTAATTTCAAGTTGTGGCACAGTTTGTTTTTCTTCAATTTCAGTTTCTTCTTCTATTTGTTCTTTTTCAGGTCTTATTGGTTTTTCTTCAGTTGCTCCATTGTGAGTTTCTGATAACTGACTTGGTTCAGCATTTGCATCTTCATGCTTGATTTCTCGTGATCTTCTTCTTGAATGTATTTTCCTACATCTAACTGGTCCTGATCAGGGCTTATTGCACTTTGTACTTCTGCAGCCTGACCACGTTCTTCTAAACCTGTCTGTCCCTGCTCAAACTCTGTTGTTTTGTTGTTGATTTGAGCCCAATTTCCTCTCCTTATCTGGTCCTGCTCAGGTTCTTTTATTGTTTCATTTTCCTGATCCTGAGCGGCTTTTTCTTCACCTATCTGGTCTTCTCTAATTTCTTCTAATTTTGATTGGCTTCTAGTTCTGTTGTAAGCTTCTGGTACATCAACCACTGGTATCCAGTCCTGACTTGTGCTCGGTTGTTCTTCTTCAGCTTCTCTCGAATCCCTCACCTGAGATTCTTCAGCTGGGCAACCTTCAGCTTCCTCAGTTATTGATGCTATCTGAGGATTCTCTTCTTCAGGGTCCGGTACCCTTTTGGTGTGGCTTACATGAATCCAATTAGGCAATCCTGCACATTTCACTGCTGTGTTCGTAACTAGTATAACCTGACAAGGTTTGCCCCACCTGGGTGTTAGACACGTTTCTCTTGTGTGATGCTTTACAACCACCCAGTCTCCGGGATTCAGATCATGCTCTTGCTCAGGCTGCCTGGACACTGCGTCTTCCCCAACCTGGTGAGAGACAGAACGCACTAGGTCAGCCAATCCTTTGCAATAATCCAGAACCATATCATCAGTTATATTCAGCAGTTTACTTGTAGGAACATGTGCTTGTCTCATTGCTCTTCCCATGATTATTTCATGCGGACTCAATCCGGTATTTCTATCGGGAATGCTTCTGAGTCCCATTAAAACAAGTGGCAATGCATCCGGCCAATCTAATGATGTTGATGCACACATTTTTGCCAGTCTGGATTTTATTGTGCCATTTATTTGTTCAACCACTCCAGAAGCCTCTGGGCGATATGCACAGTGCAATTTTTGCTCAATTTGGAATGCTTCGCAGATTATTCTGATCACATCGCTGTTGAAGTGCCCTCCTCTATCTGATTCCAAAGTTACTGGGAAACCAAACCTAGGAATGAGTTCTCGTAGCAACAGCTTTGCGACTGTAATACTGTCATTCCTTCTGGTAGGGTAAGCCTCCACCCACTTTGAAAACAGACACACTATGACAAGTACATATTTTAGTCCTCTACATGGTGGTAACTGAATAAAATCAAGCTGCAATCTCACAAATGGACCCTCTGCCTTTCCGATTTTTCCAAAACCAATTACTGTTTTCCTTCCTGGATTATTCATTTGGCAAGTTAAACATCTCTGGGAAAGACTCTCTGCTGCAGCCCTAAACCTTGGATTATACCAATTTTGTCTGAAGAGCCTAATCATAGCATCTCTCCCTACATGTGTGTCTCCATGATACATTCTGGCCATTTGTGAAATCAGACAGTCGGGCATGACTGGTCTGCCATCGGTATAAATCCACACATCGTCATCTGCCCTTTGAGAACATCTCATTTTAATCCACGCATTTCTTTCATTCTCATCAGCATCATCTTGCAGTCTTTTCACATCATTCCATGTTTCAGGTGGTGCATATAGCATAAGTTGGCAGCTGATTCCCATCCTTTCAACCCTTTTATTTACTGACAACCTGTTTTTGGCACAGTGTTGAGCCACCAAATCTGCATATCTGTTACCGACTACCACCCAGTCATCTCCTGACTGGTGTGCGGCACACTTCACCACAGCCAATTCTTTTGGTGATTGTATTGCTTCCAACAGTTCCTTTACAAACTGTCCATTTTTAATAGGGGATCCTGAAGAAGTCATGAAATCCCTCTGCATCCACAGTTGGCCAAAATCATGCACAACCCCATAACCATATTGACTATCTGTAAATATAGTTATTTTCTGATTCCTCCCAATTTTGCAGGCTTTAATTAAAGCAATTAATTCAGCTACTTGTGCAGATTTGACTCCTGGTAAACAGGATGCTTCGACTATTCCAGTTAATTCGCATACTGCATATGCTGCACTTAGTTTACCATCTTCATGCCTTTGGCATGAACCGTCCACAAACAGCTCCCTGTCTGGGTTTCTGAGAGGCAGTTCCTGTATATCAGGACGCGGTTTTGTGCACAATTCTGTGACTTGTAAACAATCATGTTCCTCTTCATCGTCTTTAACTTCCTCATGATACGGGTCTGGTAATAATGTAGCAGGGTTTACAATTGTGCACCTGACAATAGTTACATTTTCAGCACCTAAAATTATTCTTTCATATTTAGTCAGCCGACTAGGAGTAAGATGCTGAGTTCTTGTTCTTGTCAGCAGAATCACAACTGAGTGTGGAACAAACACTTTTACAGGATGTCCCATTACAATTGATTCACTTTGCTCAATGCTCAAACAGGTAGCAGCTACTGCTTTTAAGCAACCTGGCAACGCTGCTGCCACTGGGTCCAACGTAGCAGAAAAGTATGCTATAGGACGTCTGTCCAAACCATGTCTCTGAGTTAGGACTGAAAGTGCACAATTTTCTCTCTCATGACAGAATAATGCGAATCCTCTTGTATAATCAGGCATGCCTAGGGCAGGTGCTTCACACAAAGCACTTCTCAATTTTACAAAAGCTCCTACGCTCTCATCATCCCATTCAACTGGGTCCTTTGCCTTCTTTTTCGTCATTTGAATCAATGGTTTTGCTAGTAGAGAAAACCCTACTATCCACTGCCGACAATATCCCACTATTCCAAGGAACATTCTCACTTCTCTTTGAGTTACAGGCATTTGCATTCTTTTTATTAATTTTACTCTTTCAGAAGTTATCCTTCTTTTTCCCCTCTCAATTTGGTGTCCTAGATATTTAACTGCTGTTGTACAAAACTGTAGTTTTTCAGGTGAAACTTTATGCCCTTCTTCTGCCAAGTGATTTAATAGTGCAATGGAGTCGACAACACAGTCCTCTCTAGTGTTAGATGCCACTAGCAGATCATCTATATACTGCACTAAGACTGAACTTCCTGGCATTACTAGCTTTTCTAAGCACTTTTTCAATATTTGATTAAAGATGGAAGGACTCTCTGTGTACCCTTGAGGAACACGATTCCATACATATACCTTGTTCTCAAATTTAAATGAAAAAAGATACTGGCTATCTGGATGCAATGGTATGGAAAAGAATGCTTGACATAAGTCAATCACAGTAAACCATCCTGCACTCCAGGGAATCTGGTATAGGATTACTGCAGGATTTGGCACTATAGGACAACAAGGTTCTACAATTTTATTTATTTTGCGTAAATCCTGAACAATCCTATATTTTCCACTAGGTTTCTTCAAACCCATGATTGGTGAATTACAAGGGCTACTCATTACTTCTTTTAATATGCCTTGTTGTACCATTCTGTTAATTTCCTCAATAACTCCTGCTTTTACTTCGGCACTCATTTTGTACTGTCTGGTATTTGGAAAAATTGCACCTTCTTTTACAATGACTTTTACTGGGTCTATCTTAGCCATTAGTCCTACTTCTTTCCCGGTGAAATCCCATACTATGGAATTTACTGTAGTTCTTAATTCTTCTGGCAACTCGTCTTTTGTTATCAAAGAGAACATCTCATCTACCTCTGTACCTTGCTTTGCAATCATAATTTTATATACATGGTCTTCATCCGGGGTCTGAACTGCAACACCATCCGGTGTGCAGAAAATTGTGCAGTTCATTTTACACAACAAATCTCGGCCCAATAAATTCACTGGACTGGAATCACACACTACAAACTGATGCATCTCTCTAAAATTTCCAATTTTTACTTCCATTGGTTCGGTAAGAGGTGTTTTAATTTTACGATTGGTCACACCCACAACTTGGATAGCTTCTCCAGAGAGAGGAAGGTCTGGGATGTCTGCTGTTCTCACAGTAGACCTGGTAGCACCAGTGTCCAAAAGGAAAGTGATATCGTTACCTCTTACTTTCCCTTCAACATATGGAACCTGACTGGTCTACCGGCAGGGATGCGCCAAGTACGCACTCCTTCTTCCCCTCTCCTAGGCACCGTCATTGGTCATATTGACAAAATTCATCCTGTAAAAGAAATTGTGAAGTTACATAATCATTCTTACCACTTCCTCCTTGATATCCGACGTCTGTACCGTGCTTTGCTCTGCTTACATTACCCTGTATAGGTGCAGGTGGTAACGGACTCTGAGGATTTACACCCTGCTGTGAGTCGTTCTGCGTCTGTGGATTTAAATTATGATTTGGGCCATTATTATTTTGAATCTTTTTACATTCGTTCTTCCAATGCCCCAATTTTCCGCATCCATGACAAGGAAATTTCTTTTTAGCCTCTTCTCTACTCATTCGTCCTCTCATTTTATTACCATTTCCTGTGTCACCATTTGTTCCAGAATCTTTTCCCTGATTATCAGTTGGATTATCCAAATTAATTCCCTGTCGCTCAGCCATTTTCACTTGAGCCCACATCACTTTCTCTTGTAATTTCTTGTGCCTATCCTCAATATCGTCTCCACAATATTTCGCATATTTCAAAATCTCGTCTATGGGTTTCCCTTGCCAGCACAACATGTGCTGCTTAATCATCTGACAAATCTCTGGTTTTAATCCATAAACAAATCGGTAAACAAACTGACTCATGTTTTTATCTCCAATGTCCTCAAATCCACTATACTGTTTAAATACCTGCAATAAACGTTCATAATAGGCATGTACCGATTCACTTGCTTCTTGGGTAGTTCGGTCTATTTTCACCCAATCCGTTTCTTTTGGTGGTATTTTCCCTTTCAAGTAAGTTATTACCTGCTGATACTTTTTCATTACATCACTTGATGGGGCACCTGTCTTTGGATCTCTAGGATACTCTTCACTCGGCCAATCAATTGTGATTTTACAATCTGTCCACAAATCGGCAGGTACCACTATGTCGAACAAACCATCCAAATCCTTCAACAATACTTTTGACACTTTCACAAACCTCTCAACCTGCTTGTACCATTCAATGGGCTTTTCTCTCAACTTGGGGAAATCATTCGTAAATGACAAAATGTCCTGTCTGTTCCATGGGACATGTACATAACCTCCTCCAGGTACTTCTCGCATCGGGTACATTTGATCTACTTTCCCTGTTTCCTTCAATAAATATTCAGAAGTTGTTCTACTGTACCGTGCCTCTTCCTTTTTCTTTGTCCATCTAGTTTTCCATTTATCTAGATCTCCCCATTTCTGTAAAACTGACATTAATTCCTTTACTTGTAATTTTCGGCCAGAGGCATTCATGTTTTCTAAATCTTTGTCAGAAAAGTCTGCTCTATAGGGTTTCTGTAGCACTTTTGACTTCCCTATTTCAATTCCCATCTGCAAGGCCAAATCTGATAATTTTTCATGAAATATCTTTACATTTCTAGTGATGCTTCTGCAGACGAACAATAGTTCTTCTTCATCGTAAGTGTTTAAACGATCTACTCCCACATTTCCTGCTATCATTTCTTCTAACTCGACTTTTAATTTGTAGATGTCCATGATCTTTGGGGGTGAACTCTGTCTGTCTGATCCTTGTGCCCATCTTTCTAAGTCTTCTGGTGTAACTACTGTGGCACTCTTAGTTCCAGATGATGTTACTATATTTACATTTTTGGAGAAACCAGGAGTTATTCTTCTAGGAGTGCTATTTACAGATCCCTGAATTGGTAAATCCATTAGGGATATCATAGATTCACAATCACTGATTTGATCATCAATTATTACAAGTTCGGGTTTAGGAATTTCAACAGGTGTAGGCATCACCAATGGGTAATTTTCTTTGTTACCATATAAAGGAACTACTGGACCAATCGTTACAGGTATGGTCAGGGAATCAGGATGTACATTCAACTGTGTTATTTTCTGTATCAATTCTGCTCTGTTTTTGTCTATAGCTTCCTTCTCTTTATCCTGAAGTACCCTATTAACTTGTGGATTATGTAATACTTGCGGTACTAATGGTGTCTTTAAAAGTGGTGCACTTGGTGTACATCCACTTGTCCCTTCCTGATATGGTGGTGGATTCTTTAATATTTCTTCCATAAATTCGTCTTCAGAGTCTCCAAGCCCTGTCAAATGTTTTGTCTTTTCTGTACATTTACTCCCTAACGAGTCTTCTGCCGTTAATATTGGATACAAACCTTCTGTAAGCATCGCTCTTCTCCACTGCTTCATTTGACCGTCCCTTGACTCATTTTGGTATCTAGGGAAAAATCCCCGATAACCCCTACTGCTTGTCACTCGGTCACATTCGAATGCCTCGGTTTCCCATTCTTCTAAGGCTTCGTATTGAGTTAATCTCGGTCTAGGTTCTAAATCATTCATCCTCAATCTCAAATTTTGAAGAATTCTCCCATTGAAAGTGCCATTCTCTGGGAATGCTAATATTCCATCATTTTTGGTATATTCTATCCAATTTTCTAACCATACGCAAGTATGATAACCTCTCTCCATCATCATGAATGAAGCGGGCGTTTTTGCTGGTGGAATAATAATTCCTTCTCTAGTTTTGATGGGTTTATCTTTCTTAAAATAATTTTTAACCTTCTGTAGAAATGACATTTTTCTCTTTTCGCCATACATTTTGGGTAAATATCTATGTATCGAATTATATTCTGCAAATCCTAAGAATCTCTTGTCTGGACGGGTTCCTGTTAAGGTCGGATCATGTTTCCACATATATCTCCCACTTATCCACTAAGACTTCGGCTTCTATCCTCCCAACCAATTAAATTCCAACTAACATTTGTCTCTGAACCAATCCTAGCGCGGCTTTTCAGTGACGTCTATCTGACGACCCCTCCTTTACAATCTGCGCTTTTCTGTCCCTTGCTGTTTTGACCAATCCCAGCGCGACACCTGTGACGTCAGTATTACTCCTGACTACTGACCCCTCCTTTACAAGAGTCTTTCCACACCCGCAGTTTCAATCAATCCCAGCGCGGCGTTTTGTGACGTCAACTCCCTCTCCGGCAGCTGACCCTCCCTTTACAAAATCGTACGCAAAACTTTATTTTCTTTGTACTTCTTATTAAAATTCAGTAACAACATAAAAACATTCGCTATCGTGTCAGTTTCGCTAACTTGAAAAGAATAGTTTCTCTCACACTTAGTAAAACCTTTCCGTTTACTAAACATACACTACGAGTAAAACCCTTCCTTTTACTCTTCACGTAAGCTTCAGAAATACCTGCTACTTCTTCAATGTTACCCTTTCTAGGTGATATAACATCAGATTTTCACCAGCATATTCCTTTGCTATCACTCACACGCACAGAGTCCCTAACGAGTACTGATAGCCCTGCTTAACTTTTCAGTACTATTTCTGCCTGACAGATAACCTCACTGCAGTATGGCTTCCACTTACCATCTGCTATTCAATTTTCCCCGGGGAATTCTGGACAACATAAAACAAAACTCTTCAACAAACGGATGTTAGTTTAAACTAATAAAAATTCTCATTACCCAATTAACAAAGTACAACCATAACCATCCTCTGCTAGCCAGAAAACTGATCCAGCGGGTTACTAGCAACAAACCTTCATACACCGAATACTCACCTAGGCCCATTCATTCATAATATGCTAGCAATTTCCGCTGGTGGGTCAGTTGTACTCTTTATCAAAAATCCCTGCTACCAATTACTTTTCTGATTGAAGAGTAATGACTTACCAATGGACCCTTTGCTAATTGGGAAGTTTAAAATGAGTGACGTTCATTACAATTCATAAATTCTAAAATAATCACTGAGTCAAGAAGTTTTAAAATGTTTATCTAAAGTTTTAGCAGAGTAAAATACAGAACAACATGATACTTAATCGTATATCAAGGATGAAGCATAATAATCAATTATCGATCAATGACGGTTCCTCAGAAAGAAGAAGATAGAGACAGCAGCACAACTAAAGGTTGCATTTATATTTACCTAAAGGTGCGAGAAACCAAACCCCTTGGCCAAGGAGTTGGAAAGGATCGGTCCCATAAAGGATGAAGATCAGAGACCTCCGGACCAGGTTCAGGACAGGTGACCTCTCTATCAACGACGCCTGCGTCGTTCCCCTCTCTGACACTTCGCTCCTCCTCGAGTTCTCTCCGTGTCTTCCTTCTAATGGATTCCGCCGCCCCCACCTCAGGACCTCTCTGGACAGCGGTTCAATCTGCAATCGATCAGCTCTGTCGAGCACCGAAAAAGCCTGATCTTACTAAATAGCTAATTCTATATCTATTATACCCTTCTACACCCAGGTACCTCCCATTAATGTTTCAAAATTATGGGCCCACTACTTCTGATTGGACGGGGACAGGGGGTTGATCCTCACACCATGTCATTTAAGTTCAATTTCTTTAAGCCCATTGTTTTTAAGTACCGCCCATCACAATTAATACATTTGCTTTATTTCCCACCCGTTTCCCATTGATTTAGCAATACATTTTTGTATACAATTGTATCGTCTTCAGGTACATTTCGGATGAACTTGTGAACCAGGCTTCGCAACCTTGGAGAGCTTCCAAGTTGACTTCATCGCTTCCTTTGGTCAGCCTTTCAGGGCGCATGTGCAGAACCAATGTCTCTCGAGCTGCAGTTCAACCAACCCAGGCCCATTTACGAACTAATAAAAGTCAAAGAAGAAAATATTAAAATCACAATATAAATGGTTTCACTGTATACCCACTTTGTCTACTCTATTCCCATTTATTTATAAATCTATTTGCATTAATAGCATTAGAATACCACAGCTTTAATTGCAGCGTATGCGCAAGCTTTAGCACGTGAAAACTTTAAGCAGCCATTTTAATACACACTGCGCAGAAGCAAAGATTTCCCTCCAAGCAAAGAAAGACGTCACACCACGTGATATGGTTGACACATGCGCAATGAAATTCCCGCGCATTAGCGGCCATTTTAGATTTAGACAAGCGTTACTTGTTAGTTTAAACACATAGGCAAGCTTCCCTCGTTTGGTATTGATGTGTGCATTGGTTAGTACGGACATTACAAAGATTAATAATTAATACTGTGAGAGGATTGCTTATGAGCAAGTCTCATTGTGAGTTCTTGCTCCATCACAGTCACACATTGTGCTTCTTGTGCAGGTAAGATTGTTCTTTTTCGTTTTTAGTTGCATGCAGACTGTTATTGTTTTTCTTTATTTTTACCCCGTTACTCTACCTTTAGTCTACCTTCTTCCCCTTTCTTCCTTTTCACCCTTCAACCTTTCCTGGGCTTTTTTTTTGTTTGCTTACTCCACCATATGTTGTAGGCAATGTAAAAATACGCAGGACTGATTCAAAGAGTCCCTCCGCACTCGTGGACAGTGGAAGCCCAACAGTCTTGGTGGGACCTCCGCAATGAGAAACTGCAGTTCGGAGGCCCCACCACGAGAGGCCCTTTGTGAATCGGGCCCTCAAACTGAGAGTGACAGCAACACAGATCAAGCAACGGCCTTTCAGTTTTTGAAAATCGAATCAAGATATTCAGTCACCATGGGGGGGGAAATGTGAGCACGGCTGCTTGTTTGTTTCCTGTGTACATGTCTAGCTGCGTACATTCACTTAGATCCTTGATCGGTCAGTCAGTCTGTCCAGGTGCCCTGCAGACATATTCAGTCAGAAGGATATTGGAGTGGACGCTCATTTCTCACACGAACTTCGTTTTGCAAAGTGTAAAACGTTGCTCTAAGAGTTCTGACATAAACAATGAATGGAACGCTATTTTAAAGGGAACGCTGCCTGTGAAATATATGTTCACAAACTGAACAATAGATCAGGACTGACTGCGGCCCCTGCAAGTCTGCAGCTACCAGGCAAGAAAAGTAGTAGTTTTCTAAATGTGATTTCTCAGTGTATTCAAAGAAAAAAAATCTTATCAGTTACCCTCATTTGATCTACGAATATTGCTCGTGTCTTGCAGCGCCCTTTATCTTTCAAAATTACATTTTTTGGATTTCTTCAGCCATGGTGACAGATTTATTTGGCGAGCTAAAAATACAAAACGAGTTTAAGTAAATGAAGCATTAGCTGGTAATTCCCTGGACAGTCCTGTTTTGGCAGGACTTGCTTTGTTGTGGCATTGTTACTGTTATTCATCAATGGGAAATCTTTTTCAAAGTCAGTACATCTAAAGGCTGGAGAACATAAACTCTTCTTAACCGCTACTTCCTGTGTACGTTTTTTTCTTCCTTTCTTTAAATACTCGGCGGATAGTCAGGTTACACTGAGTCAGTTTCAGGTCACTTTTCATTTGGTCAGAGTATATTCTTGTTGTCAAGCTGTTTCCTTGTTATTCAGGCTCAGGCGTATTGTCTTACTTCCAGCTGTACAGTGTTTCATGTTCCTTTAAAGATATTGTGCTAGGATTACATTTGAAGCTAGCTTCATTCTGCTTCTTATTTGAAACAAAAGAAAAATGGTAACAATCTTTCTGTTTGTGCATATATAAAACTTACTGCTGCGTAGGCATGTGTGCATGTATATGGATGTATAAAGAATAAAGGAAGGTTGTTACAAAAAGTGGCCTTACCTCTTGCAAGGGGACCAACACTCCCCCTAACCCCCCCTCCCCCCACTGCAGGTCCACCATGTTTCCGCCAGCCCACAGTGCTTAAAGGGAATCCCATCCTTGCCCCTCCTCTTCCGGACCCATGGGAGGAGGGAGCATGGGGCATCTGTGATGTTGCCCCAGGAGCCAATGGGCGCTCCTTATTCCCATGGCATGAGCGTCAGCCAGTAGACAGAATCCCACTGCACCAAACCCGCCAAGCCCATCAAGGTATCCCTAGGACTGGTCCACAGCTCCTTCACAGACTAGCATGTTTTTGAAAACAATAAGCATTTCCAGAACTTGAGTGTGTGTTTCTCTATTCTTCGGTTCTCTGGACACGATCTTCTAACAATCGCATTGGTGGATTGGCCACTAACCTTCTGGGTTTGTGTTAGTGTTTGCGTGTTTGTTTATGCATGTGTGCGTACCTTATACCCGGAGGTATGTATAGTCTGTGGCAGAACTATAAAAGATTATGCAGCCTAGGCCCAGGTTATCACGAGTTGATGAGGGCCCTCTTTATTGTTTGGAGGGGGCATGACCTATTTATAATTTGGAGGGTACATGCCAGCTGCCAAAAGGGTGGATGTGCACAGAGGCCTTAACTTTTCTAAATAGAGTGGATAGGACACTCAGGGCCAGATGTATGAAGACCCCGTTTTGCGATTTCCTAATTGCGAATCCTTGCGATTCGCAATTAGGAAATCGCAAAACGGCATGCATGAAAGTGTGATGAACACTTTCTGCGATTCCTAGGGGATCGCAAATTACCTACCTCATGAATATTAATGAGGTAGGTTGCAATTTGCGATCCCCAGGAATTGCAAAACTCACAGGGATGGCGGCCTGCTGGGGTCAGCAGACCACTATGTCCGTGATTGCTATTAAATAAAGCAATTTTTTTTGTTGTAAATCAGCCCTTTAAGGAAAACGGGATGCTTTATAAAAATAAAAAGTTTTCCTTTCATCTTTTAAGAGCAGGACCACTGCCTGCTCTTAAAAAATGATTTTACAAACATTCACAAAGGGGAAGGGGTCCCTTGGGGACCCCTTCCCATTTGAGAATGGTTTACCACCTACATGAAGTAGGTGGTAAAATGCGAATGTTTTGCGACCGCATTTCGGTCGCAGAACATTCATACATATCGTTGCAATTCGGTATTAGGAAGGGACGCCCTAAACACGCCCCTTCCTAATAGCGAATCGCAAACCCATTCTGCGATTCGGTAACAGGTTACCGAATCGCAAACTAGGGTTTGCTGCATCTGAAAAGCATTTTTTGCGTTTGCAAACGGGCAGATTCTGTGAATCAGCCCGTTTGAGAAGACAAAAATGCTTGATGCATGTGCCCCTCAGTGCTTTTTGGTAGCTGTCCCACGTCTGTCAAACTCTAAATATGGCTGACTGTCTGCACCCATTTGTATCACCACAGAAAACATTTTGTCCAAATCTACCTAAGAATAGCTCAAACCCAACATAAACATCTTGAAAAGAAAATGTTAAGATGTCACATTGCCCTTTGCTTTACTAATACATCACTTGTATTGATCTCTTTTTTTACCTTGACCTTAAATATTAGCTACTAAAAGTGTTTACATAAATATATTGAGATTTATAACCTCACACATCAGCAGAGACCCAAGATTGCAGTCTGACACTGAAGTGAATATTAGTCGGCACCCTCATAAATATGCAGCATGTGTATGAGTGAATATCCCAAAATCATGGGGATAGGATAGGAGACACAAAAAAATTTTGGGAGACAGGAACATCCCCAAGCAGTTAGTGCCCACATTTTCTGTGACTTTAGTATGGAAACCTGTAAGTCCCTACTAGAATGTGAAAAGTAAAGTGGTGAAACAGGAACATGATACATTGTGTGTAGTAGTTTACAAGTATGAGTATTGGCACTGAGAAGGCTCGGTGTGGAAAGCAGATCTTACCTGTGACCCAAAGAAATGAGAAGGCCTTAGTGGAAGTAGGTCATACTTCTTGATACCACCTTCAATAAGAAGGCACTGAAAGAAGAAGTTGACTCTATTGGTATACTAAAGCACTAACAAGCATGACTGGAGGAAGGGGACACTGCTTGAATTCACTGGGATTGAGAAGACAATGCAGGGGTATCCTTGTACTAACTTGGATCCCAAATTAATGAAAAGGCTTTGCTAAATGAAACTCACACTGCTGTCCTACATCACTGAGAAGCCACTGCTGGAAGAAGTTCACACTGCTGGAGACAACCAGCCATAGGGGTAGACAAAAAATAAAATACTCCCCACTTTGAACCATGTCCCAGATGACACTGAGTGAGCATCTGAGGCTAGCAAGCACTGTTTCTGGGGAAAGGAGTTGTTCACCCGAGGGAATTCTGAAAACAATCTTACCAAATGTTACATTCATCCCTCCTCTCTTCCTTTATCTGCCTTTTCCTTCTTTCCATCCACTCACCTTTTTCTCCATCATCAATCTGCTTCTTTTTCCACTCCTTTTCTTCTCTTTATCCCTCAACCCTTCCGTCTATCCATCCATTGATCATTCCTTTCTTCTCACCCTTCAATCTTCACTTCATGTTCTCTGTGATTCAGCCTTGCTTTTCTCATTTATTTATCCATACATCCATCCTTCTTCCTCCCCATCCATTACATCTTCTTTCTTTTGTGTAGTAGCTTACAAGTATCTGTTAGTTCATCGGTCTCACATCCACTAATCTATCATCCCTTTCCTGCAAACATCAATCCATCTTTTCTGCCTTCTCATCATTTATCATTCATCCTCCCTTCTGTCTTTCTGTTATCCATCCTTCTTTCTCTCCAATATTCATCCTTACTTCTCTCCAAACAACCTTCCTTCCCTCAGTTCATCCATTTATCCATTCATCTTTCTATTCTCCTGTCCATCCATCATCCCCTCCTCCTCTCCATTTTCTTTCTCCATATCTCCCTTCCTTCAATGCTCTCTTGTTCCATTTGTTCTCCCACCTCAGTGCCCAATCTGTCACGATTCTCTTTATGAACTTCTTTTTGAGACCAGAGTTTCATGGGCGGCTCCTCTGTTAAGGCAGAGGAGCGTCGCCCCCCGCTAAAATCCAGTAGAGGCAAACGACAAAAATAAAATGATAATAAAACAATTTTCTTATCATTTTATTTTTCGTCCTGTAGGCTGCGAGCCAAGGGAGGGCTGGGGCCATCTATACTGCTGCTGGCGCTGCAGTACCAGGGAGGAGTGGGGAGTTAAGTGCACATGACAGTTTGGCCAGCCACACCATCATGTGCACTTAGCTTTCCTCCTACCTGAGCTGTGTTGTACAGCCGGGTTTAGAACTAACTCATGCTCCCAGTCCCTGTCTGAGCACTGAACCAGGGCGCTCAGACCAATCCCAGCATGAGAGCAGCGCTGGTATTGGCCTGTGTGAGCCTGTGCAGTGTGCAGCAGTTCCTGAACCTCCAGATAATGGAATCAGGAGCAAGGCGGTGGCCGTCCGAGCAGGTAAATGCAATTTTTTATATTTATAATCGTCTTTTTTAGTTTGTATTCCCCCGACCCCACCTCTTTGCAATACGAGTCACCACTACTGCAGAGTCTCTGAGCAAGGTCAGAAGAACCATTAACACCAATCAGTACGTATTATGTTACACAGAATAGCCTATGGCATCCACTCACCCCCACTCAAGCTGCTAAAGCGGGGGGCGGGGGGTTAATGATGCCCCTAGCACTAGCACTGAGAAACTACAGCTGGAGCAGGCCAACACCGTCTTCTAACCAAAAGCCACTAGAAGGCATTACTAAAGAACTTCCCACTACTAGAGTCGGGAAACTAACACTCCTAGAGACCTTTAGTGATAGAAAAGGCACTAAAGTGGAAATCTGATACTACCTGGCATTACAAAAGTGCTGATACGTCTCTGTTAGATGAAGCTCTTAATATAGATGGGGGCTACATCAGTGAGAAAACACTTCTAGAACAAGCTCACATTGCTAGATTCCTCAAGTGCAGCGAGGACACTACCAGTATAAATAGAGCACTCACGCTGCTGGAGTTTTTTAGTGCTTCAAAGACATGCCTTGATGACGCTCACACTGCTGGACCCATCTCCAATTCAGACGGTTCTGGTTTTGCTCACTACCCTGCTGTGAATATTTGACAGTTATTTTACCTCACCTGCAAGGCTGCTACCTGTGTTGTACTGGTTCAGGCTGGTGAAGCTTACAGGTGCTTCTCCAAACTCCTTCACCCTATCCCTTGTCCCCCTAGTTTCATCTGGCATCTAACCCTATACCAAGCACCCAATGGAAACAGCCTAAACAACACTGGCAGAGCCAGACACGCATGCAACCACGCTTGTCTTAACCACGCTTATGCCTTAACCACGCATATGCGTGGTTAAGGCAATGCGCGGTCTAGATGCTGAGATGGGCGGACCCAGGAACAGGAAGGATCGGTAGAGGACACGGTGAGGTAAGTGGGGCTGGATTGGGGGTTTTGGGAGGTTGGGGTAGTGTTTAGGGCTCAGGGTTAGGACTGGGGGTGGGGTTGTTTTTAGGACTGGGGTAGTTTTTAGGGGTCAGGGTGGGGTTGGGGTAGTTTTTAGGGTGCAGTGGGGTTAGGGTAGTTTTTAGGGCTCGGGGGGTTGGGGTAGTTTTTAGGGCTTGGGGGGTCAGAGAAGTTTTTAGGGCTCAGGTTAGTTTTAAGGGCTCATGGTGGGGTCGGGGTACTTTTTAGGGCTCAGGAGGCGGTTTGGGGTAGTTGTTAGGGCTAAGGGCAGGTGGCATAGGGTGTGATATTTACCACACATCCCTATACCAGTCATGTCTTTACCATGAAATTGCATGGTAAAGGCATGCGTGCTAAAGGAATGCGTTGTTTAGACGCATTTGTGGTTTAGGCAGCGTGGTGGAGGCACACGTGGTTTAGCCATGCCTGCCTCTGTCATACAACCAGCACCCACATCTGCCAACAATTTCCCCCCTTGCCACTGCTTAGACACATGTTAGTATCAAATATTTATGACACATATTGGATTTGACTGCAGTTTCTATGAAACTGTACCATTGATTCCAAACACTCTCTGCTGTCACGGTGTGTTGACAAAAACATAACCTTTCTTGCATTCTCAGCTTTTATTCTTCCATACAGTTTATTGCACCTCGTGAGGAAAGGCAGCTGCTTCTTTGAACTGGCACCTGATAATATTAAGAGCTAAGGGTATAACACAGCCATTTAAAGCCCTGCCGGGCAGGTAGGTTTCAGCTGTTGACCCGCCACAACGTGGATCCCAGTGGTGTTGCTAGAAAGGTAACCGGCTAGGTCACCCCTGTAACTAAAACATTTGGGCCCTGACTCTGGTAGCACTCAGAAGTCAGCTGCCATTAGATCTGTGGGGCAGTACAGAGCAGCATGCTAGAACCTCACATCTATCAAGACGGAGGGACCGAAAAACTGGCAGCTTGACAGACTTCCACTGTCGTTAATGACTTATTTTGTGTATGGTGCAACATTTATAAGTGTTGTAAATGAAAAGTATCACTATTGTCCAGTTTAACGGTGCACAATTTATAGGAACAACAAAGAAGTTATGGGTGCAATGCACGAATTAACGTCAGCCACTGGTAATTAATCAATCAATAAGCTTTATTTCGGTTACAACCATAAAATCACGGTTAAAATCAATAAAAAGATTAAAAAACATTCCAACACATGATGAGTGGAGAGTTCGTTGGGAAGCCTTCCTGTCCATTGTGTGTTTACCCTCTATGCCGCTGTAAACAAAGGACAGTCATTTCCAAATTAGTCTAGTCCTGGTCTAATAGGAACAGCCCAACCCATACTGCTAGGCCTTGTTCTCTCCAGAAGGCAGCACAACCCCAGACCAGATCAGCTTTTTGGGCTTCATGAGTGAGGTGCAGTTTGAGTCTCACTTAGACAAACAAAGAAGTAACAAAGTGCTTGGATTAATATCAGGCATTGGTAATTGCTCAGGCTACATTACAGTTAATCATTTTTTTGCCCACTAGGCCACTGTATACAGAGACCAGACGTGCAGTTTTGGCACTGCTTCACTTGGAGGCAGTCCAAAGTGCCAGGCCAGTTCCTCTCCAGAACCCAAGCAACCCTAAACCGGTTTCAGTGTCAATTTACTGGCCCTAAAAGAACAAAAGGGTTGGTTGAGTATACTGGAAATTGAACTTGCAACCTCCGGTCATACAGATGTCAGAAATGATTGCTTAAACCAATATGTGTGGTTGTAAAGATGCACTGCTTCCTCTCTTATCTATGGCATATGAAATGAACAGACTATTCCAGTCCAGATGTTCATTCTACAAATTACTAAACTAAAGCTATAATCCAGTTTGCTCATTTAGGGCGAATCAGAAATACAACTCCAAGAATTAATTTGTTAAATGAATGCTTAAGGTTGGAATATGTTGTCACAGGAAGAAATTAAATTGCCTTAGATCATAAAAATTAGATCCACTGAGAAAGCCAGGATTTCAGTCTATATCATCCTGTTCCAAGATTTCCACTTTAGTGGCCAAATGTTATCTCCTACCAAACAACGGTGCCAAGGAATTGTGAGTGGCAATCCGTTGCCTACCATGGTCCATGAACAGCTTGCAGATATTTTTAAAATTGACAGAGGGGGAGCCTTTAGGAGTAAAACTTGTTTCTATTGTACAATTCCATCTTATACTACATTTCTATAAAACACAAAATGTCTCCAAAAAGTTTTGAATATTCCCGCAACAAATATTGGGCTAACAAATTTTCTATTTTTTCTTTAAATTTCTTTTTGATTTTTTAATTGGTTATTCATTGTTACCTTGATGGTTGGTGTGGTGTATAAAGTGAGACAGAAATGAGAAAGTGCTTACGAATTTTCAACTTCAGTCTTTTTTTAAACTTTGTTTGATAGATATAAACTTCAACCCATTTCTACATCTTGTTTTTAACATTCTCTACAGTGCACTGGTAAGAAAGGCAACTGTTTATCCATTCACACTAATTGGGCTGTGGCTGTAAGGAATTCTGAAAAGTAACTCAAGTATTTTTTTCTTTGTCACATAATATTTTGTTTGAAAAATCGTAAACACAATATCCTTAACATGCTCTATTTGCTCAATGTACTCTTAACATCCTTTACCTCTTGATAAATGTTGGACATACAGATTATGTCACAACATGCTCTCTGGCACCAGACACATCAAACGTATTTATTTATAAAGTTTTATATATAACAGAACAGGGCCGTGCACAGACAGGAGCATATGTTTTTAAGACAATGTCCCTCAAAAAACACAGTACAGGTTATCTGGCAGTTCAATCCCCTTGTGTGTCTGTTCATCCGGCCCATGCTTAAAATGCACAAATATATGGACATAACCAATGTGTATCACTGCTGTAGGCCCATAGACAGGCAGTTAGTTGTGAGACATATCTATCAATCAATCAATCAATCAATCAATCATATCGTACTTATATAGTGCGGCTTATCACCCGTGAGGGTATCCAGGCACTGGGACATATCAGCGAAAACACTAAGCGGCTGATTTGTCCGCCCGCCATCCCAGTGGAAACGGGACCGGCCGCCAGACATGCGGCGGTCCCGCACCCCTTATTAGGATGCGACCGCCACCCTGGCAGTCGCATTCTGCATATTTGACATTGCGGCGGGTGCTGCTCACAGCAGCACCCACCACAATGCCAAATGAGCATGTTGTGCATTCCCATGCACAACATGGCAGGCACCGCGCAGTGCCTGCCACCTTGTACATGGAGCTGCAGGGGGTACCATGGGTACCCCCAAGTGCACCCCCTACCCCCCCACCCCCCCGGGGGCCCGCAACGGGGCCCCAAAGCACATCTCCGCCAGCCTTTCCATGGCGGCATCGCCGCCATGGAAAGGCCTTTTGAGATACACATCCGGATATGGATGGCGGTGCCTGCTAGGCACCGCCACCATATCAGGCCCCAATTCCACCCAGCCGGCAATCGGAACGATTGCCGACCGGAGGAAAAGCGGCGGACGCACTTTGCGTCTGCCGCGGTACCCCCTGCCATTGTAGTATGGCGGGGGGTAAATCGGGTAGAGATGGCGGGCGGATCGCCACCGCCTGGCTGGCGATGGCGATCCGCCTGCCATCATAATCACCCCCTAACTGTCGTTCATGGGTGATGGCGCCATCACTAAGGGTGAAGTTTTCTGATTTTTCATTTCACTGACTTAACGAGAATCACATGGAACACGCATTGATACCTGACCAGGGCCGGATTTGCCATTTGGGATCTCTGGTATTTTCCTAGTGGACGACAAAGTAGAGTCTGCTCTGAGGTCTGGGTGGACTGCCAGATGTGTTGCACTGCTGTCTGAGGCATGGGCATATAATATCTGAGGAACCTGACTGGTTTAACTCAGCTGTCGGTGGTTTGAGCATGTCAGATCTCTGGACCAAAATGAGTAACTCTGCTACCTGAAGCTAGAACTTGTGACACATTTTACATTGCTAAAGTATGCTGCAGATAACAAGTCACTATATTCTTTCATTATTTTTACAAACTCACCTCCTATGTGGGAGTTGTGAGGGTGGCAGCTGTCCTTCAGAATTCCCTTATTTTGTTGAGAACTTCTTATTGTAATTTTATCTGAGGCCTGAACTATGCATGTAATACCTTCAGGCGGTTCACCATCGCAACTCCAGCCTAAGGTCCACACTGTCAGTAGCCTATAGTAAAAATCCATGGACCAGATAGAGATCTCAAGGAACAATCTAGGATTTAATACTGGTATCTCCTGTAGTAAAAGTTCATGTGCAGTTATTGCCTCTCCCAAAGCAACAGGTACACCAAGACCGTCTCAGGAACAATTTGGGGACAATATTTTTGGGTGGCTCATTTACCCTCCCTTACCCAGCACAGATGAATCAATCAATCAATCAGGGAATTGTAAGCGCGCTACTCACCCGTGAGGGTCTCAAGGCGCTGAGGGGGGGGGTCCGCAGATCTGTTTAGCCGAAGAGCCAGGTCTTGAGGGTCTTCCTGAAGGTGTTCAGGGAGGGCGCGTCTGATGTCTGCCGGTAGCTCGTCCCAGGTCTTGGCTGCAATGTGAGAGAAGGATCTTCCACCTGCTCTGGCTCTGTGGATGCGCTGGGTTTCGGCCAGTGCGAGGTTGGAAGATCGGAGGTTTCTTTTGGGTACGTGGAAGTTGATTCTGTCGTTGAGGTATTTGGGTCCGTTGTTGTGTAGGCATTTGTAGGCGTGAGTGAGGATTTTGAAAGTGACTCTTTTCTCCACGGGGAGCCAGTGGAGACTTCGTAGGTGTTGGCTGAAGTGTTCGTGTCGGGGGATCCCGAGGACGAGTCTGGCGGCGATGTTCTGTATTGTTTGGAGTTTGCGGAGTAGGGACTTGTTGATGCCGGCGTAGAGTGCGTTTCCATAGTCCAGTCTGCTGGTGATGAGTGCGTGGGTGACTGTCTTCCTTGACTCAGGGGGATCCACTTGAAGGTCTTGCGGAGGATGCGGAGGGTGTTGAAGCAGCTGGAGGTGACGGCGTTGACCTGTCGGTTCATGGTGAGTGATGAGTCGAGTACGATGCTGAGGGTTCTTGGCGTGGTCTGAGGGGGTAGGTGGACTTCCAAGGGCGGTCAGCCACCAGGTGCTGTCCCATGCAGAAGGGGTGGTACTGAGGACGAGGACTTCGTACTGAGGACGAGGACTTCTGTCTTCTCGGCATTGAGCTTCAGGCAGCTGTTGGTCATCCAGACTGCGACGTCTTGCATTCCTTTCTGGAAGTTGAGTTTGGCAGTGGTGGGGTCTTTGGTGAGGGAGAGGATGAGCTGGGTGTCGTCGGCGTAGGATATGATGTTGAGGCCGTGTTGTCAGACAATGGCTGCGAGGGGGGCCATGTAGATGTTGAAGAGGCTGGGGCTCAGTGATGAACCCTGTGGGACTCCGCAGGTGATTTTCGTGGGGTCGGAGAGGAAGGGTGGGATTACTGTAACTTGGTTCTAATTTATGTAACAAATGATTTCTTGTTTAGGGCTTTACTCAGTTGGTTTTGATTGGGTGTCTCTTGCAGCCCAGTCATCACAGATTGACAAAAGAGCAATAATCAGAACTGATGCCTGATGCAATATTTTGCTCGACTGTCGGGGATCTTCATGACCAGGGCTGGCCTTTAGCATGTGTGACCTGGGCCTATGCCCAGGGCACTGACCTCAAAGGGAGCGCTGGAGCTCTCTGCAGCATTATTTCATTGATTTAGGTGCAAACAAAAGTATGTTTAAACACTTTTTCTGCAAGCTGCTGGCACCCTTGTCTGCTTTATGAGTGTTTTCTTTTCATGGCATTCCTTATTCTTGTCCCCAACTTGCTCCTACTCCTCCCAACTGCTCATTAAGTAGACAATTAAAGAGTATGAGATTGAGTTGGTGCTAAATTTAGTTTTGCCCACAACACTCTCCAAGCAAAGGGCAGCTCTTTTCTTGACTTAATGACGGCTCCGGCCTATCCATTGATGTGTCTCGTGTTTAATTTATGTCAATGGCTCTCCATAAATATATATATTCACTGAAAAAAAACAAATGCTGCGTAGACGTTATTGTTAGACTGATGTAATATGTGAGGTCAGAAGCAGTGCATTGTGAGGGCGTAAGTTATAGCTAGCTCAGGTAACTATAACTGCTCAAAGACACTGGTTATGTACGAGTGAAATCTGAGCCTAAATATAACATCCCTGTAACCTTTGTTTATTCTGTGAATTTCTACATTTTTTTAAATTCTATTTCTTAGCTATAATGTCCCTGTAACCTTTGGTTTTTTCAGTGAATATCTAAGTTAAAAAAAAAAATTCCTAACTGTAGCCTGTAACCTTTGAGAGTGAGTGTGTGAGTGAGTGCATGAATGTCTCAGTGAGTGTCTGAGTTAATGCATGAGTGTCTGAGTGGGTCTGTGAGTGGGTGCTTGAGTGTCTGAGTGGGTGCATGAGTGTGTCTGTGAGTGGGTGTGAGAGGGTCTGAGTGGGTTTGCGAGTGCCTCCATGAGTGTTTCAATCAGTCTGTGAGTGAGTGCATGAGTGGGTCTGTGAGTGGGTGTGTGAGCCTCTGAGTGGGTCTGTGAGTGGGTGTGTGAGTCTCTGAGTGGGTCTGTGAGTCATTGGGTGGGTCTCTGAGTATGTCTGTAAGTGGGTGAAAGAGAGTATGCGTGATTCTGTAAGTGGGTGCATGAATGTCTGACTGGGTCTGTGAGTGGGTGTACGTGTATGAGTTTGTCTGTGAGTGGGTGAATGAGTGTCTGAATGGGTCTTTGAGTGGCTGTGAGAGTGTCTGTGTTGCTCTGTGACTGGGTGAATGAGTGCCTGAATGGGTTCTGCTCGATTTCTGACTTTATTCTCCTCACTTCTGACCTCTATTTTGCTTCTTTCTGTTCAGTTCTCACCTTTATTTTACCTCTTTCTGCTCATTTCTGACCTCTATTTTGTCTCTTTCTGCCTCTTTTTTTGCTCATTTCTGACCTCTAATTTGCCTCTTTCTGCTCATTTCTGACCTTTATTTTGCCTGTTTCTGCTTGTTTCTGATCTCTATTTTGCCTCTTTCTACTTGTTTCTGACCTCTATTATGCCTCTTAATGCTCGTTGCTGATCTCTATTTTGCCTCTTTCTTCTAATTGCTGGCCTCTATTTTGCCCCTTTCTGACCTTTATATTCCCTTTCTGCTTGTTTCTGACCTTTAACTTTGCCTCTTTCTGTTAGTTTCTGACCATTATTCTGCCTCTTGCTGCTCGTTTCTGACCTCTATTCTGTCTCTTTCTGCTCATTTCTGACCTTTATCCTGCCTCTTTCTGCGTCTTTCTCACCTTTGTCTTGTCTCTTTCTGCTCTTTGCTGACTTATTCTGCCTCTTTCTGCTCATTTCTCACCTTTATCTTGTCTCTTTCTGCTCGTTACCGATCTTTATTTTGCCTCTTTATGCTTGTTTCTCACCTTTATTTTGCCTCTTGCTGCTCTTTTGCCACCTTTATTTTGCCTCTTGCTGCTGGTTTCTGACCTCTATTTTGCCTCTTTCTGCTCATTTGTCACCTTTATTGTGCCTCTTTCTGCTCGTTTGTCACTTTTATTCTGCCTCTTTCTGCTTGTTTGTCACCTTTATTTTGCCTCTTTCTGCTTGTTTCTGACCTTTATTCTGCCTCTTTCTGCTCGTTTCTCACCCTTTATTTTGCCTCTGTCTGCTTGTTGCTGACCTTTATTTGCCGCTTTCTGTTCCTTTCTCACCTTTATCCTGGCTCTTTCTGCTCGTTTCTGACCTTTATTTTGCCTCTTTCTCCTAGTTCCCCCAGGCGCAGCGATGGGAGCCTTAAGGCCCCCGATGTCCCAGCCGGCTCTCCGCCTCCTGTGGGAGCTGGCATTGCTCTTGCACGAAGGGAGCTGCTGGAAATGCAGCTCCCTGCATGCAAGAGCAATCTGTTTAATCTCTTTCCCTGTCTTCATGTCTGCGGGCAGGGAAACAGATGAAACTCCGCTACAAGCGGGCGGGAGAACTTTGATAGCTTCCGCCAGCTGGAAACGGAGTGTTTGGTTTCACAGCTCCCGCCAAGCAAAAGGAAACAGCTATGTCCCGGGGATGGCCACCCCGGGACATAGCATTAGCCGTCCCTGAGGGGTGGTACAAAAAGGATTGTCTCAGTGGACGGTAATCGAACACAAACTACAATAATATACACAAATGGTCTATGTTGCTAAAAACTTTTGACAACACCACCTTCGGATTATACCATCAAATGGTTATGATTTAATCTCCTCACCAATTAGACTAATCAATTCATATACATAGTACAATACATGTAAATTTTAAAGTTATAAAATTGGTGCAACCTAAAAGGGGGGGAGGGAGGGTTGTGAAAAGTGCGTGATGTGAGGAAAGGAAAGGTAGTGTACATGTGAGCATCAAAATTCAATATTTACAACCTATCCAGCCAGTCAACTGGCTTGTACATATATGAAAAATCAAAACATCAAAAGGATGCAGATAAACAATCTCTGTCATCCATGTTTGAAAGAAAGAAATGGTCAACGTTTCGACCCCTATATGTGGCAGGGAGCTTTATTCCTTGCGGACGGGGTCTTCATCAGGACTAGGGCACATAGACGCGGAAGCACCAAAACAGCAAGAAGGATTCAGGCTGAAGTAGAGAAGAAAGGGCCTCGCAGGCTCTCATATGACTAGCTGGCGTGTATTCCAGGTAAACATGAGCCAGGGTTGATGAGTAACCGGTGGCTCGCGGTTGCTGGTGAAAAACCGGTCTGACAGCTAACGTGCTGAGGGGTGGCAGTCCCCAGGGCCATATATAGCTCCTAAAGGGGGGCTGCGCAGCCCCCTCCTTCTGTTTGCTCTGGGGAGGTTTATCCCGGGGCCGAGAATGGCCTGGGAGGGGGGCCACTGTTTATTAAAAACAAAGCTCCGGGGAGGTGGTGGTACCCAGGGCTTCTAGAAGTCCAGGAGGGGGGTCCATGTACCCCCCTCCATTATTTAAAAGAAAGCCCCGGGGAGGTGGTGGTTCCCGGGGCTCAAAGAACCTCAGGAGGAAGGCCCTTGTGCCCCCTTCATTTTTTTATAAAATGCCCCCGGACCTGGCCCATCCGGGGGCCCTTTTGAAAACAAGCGCAGGAACTAGCGCTTGTTATATTATTTTTTAGTGTGAATTTGCGAATTTCGCAGCAATTTAGAAAAAAACAAAAAGCTTTTGCCCTGCTGGGGTCCCAATGGGACTCCAAGACCAAGACTTGGGGGTCAGGGTATTCCTACCCTGCCCTCTTTTCTTTTTTTCACTTTTGTTTGGGGACTCAGCAAAAGCCGAGTCCCAAGATGGCTGCCAACAATTCCTGGTTGAAGTATTGGCAGCCAATCAGAGCTCTGCATTTCCCTGCACGAGATCATTATTATTCGCAAAGTTGTTGCGATCCCAGATAAACAAATTTGGATTTCTTTTAATTTCTCAACAACTACTTAACAGATTTACACCAAATAACTGAAATCGTTATCTGCATAACCAAATCTACCTTTCAGGTAAATTCGGTGTAATTCCGTCCAATGGTTCGGACTGTAGTCGTGTTGAAATCTCCTATGGGAATTAACATATTAACATGGGAAACACACTTTTTTTAATCTCCCCATTTTCTCAGCCCCCCCTTGACGGATCACCCCAAAACTTTCCATGTGCAGCAAGAATCACTGGCACACTTTTTTGGGAAAAGTTCATGAAGATTCGTCAAACGGTGCCAGAGAACTAGGCAAGTCAAAAAACTTTTCCTATGGAAACATGGTCCTAACTATAACTGCCTACTGGTGACCGCCAGTAGGTAATAGTGCAGCTTATATATATCATGGACTCACCCAAAAGTATTGCTTCGCTTTATATGAGTACCAGTTACATCACACAATGTCACCTTAATTTTTTTGTGGGCACCGGGGAGATTAAGCGATTTGCGTAGAATTACAGATGTTGAGCCGAGACTAGAACTTGGTTTCCCTGTTCCAAGGTCGGCAGCTCTGGCCGCTATGCCACATTATCTTCCCCTTATGTTTTGCTCTAACTAGGGGTGTAGTTTGATCAGTAAAATTGGGGAGGTGTGTGCTTCGGATTTCTAAACAATCAAGCTGGCATATAATGTTAAAATACATTATACGAAAAGCATGGTGCATGAAAGGGGCTAAAGGGGCAGTTGAAAGGTAGACGAATGCAGATTGGTAGGGGTACTAAGTGAGATAAAACATAATATTTTGTTAAATAACCAACATTTTTGAAGACTTTCAGAACAGAGAGGGAAAGTCTGTGTGTGCTTTTTTGTCTGTGTATGTGTAAAAATTGTTGGTAAAACCCAACAGACACCTCACCATACCCCACTAACATCTGTACCCTACTATTAACCAGAAGATACATTTATTGGGGGGGGTGTAACACCCACACTGACTCTACGCCCTTGGCTCTATCATGCTTTGCTCTCTACTACTTCTCATCTTCCTGACTGGAAAATCACCCCTTTATTTTTTCCGTAATCTCTCTACCGTGCTAGTCGCTTTGATTTCCAAGCATTGCAAGTCTTAGGTTAACAGACCAGTAGTTAATGTAATTCAGTTAAAACTTATAGGCAGCCAGACATCCGTAGTTCATTAAGGCGCCATGCTGCAGCACGAACGTTAAATGCAGTGAGCCACAGATGTTCCTACTAGCTAAAATCTGTAGGGAATCCCCAACCTTCGATGCCCTACAAATTGAGACCAGTCATATTAACGCCAATCAGTGTATACAATAGAATCCACATTATATATCTTTACAAAAGAGAGCGACAATTCTAATTCCTCGCTTACGCCCTATCTCATGTTACATCATCCTTAACGAATCTAACGTTTCCAGTCATTAGTGCTGTTACCTGATAATTAATTAATTATTTGAAAATATATGGGTATAGTACATATCTGTAATCCAACACCTGGCACCACCCGATACCCTTGGAGGGAAAGAACGTTCGAGAAATAAACAACACCTGGAGAGAAGCAACCAGGCGGTACCTCTTCTCTTCTTACTCGGCACGCGCTGTATGTAACCGCAGCCTTACAATTAACGCTCGGCCTTGACTTTGGCCCAGTCAGTAATTTCTTTAAATCACACCTATTACTTTTCTTATTTCAAGTGTCTCGCTCTGTGTGGTATCTTCACTTCACACCATGCCGCAAACGCGCTTTCGTCTTGAACTTGAAAAAATTCACCCTAAATTAAGAACAAAAATTAATAATGATTCACTTAGTGTTGCACCGCCCAGGCATACAATGTATATTTTCGTAAATAAACCTTATGCAGGGATTTAAAAGGTTTATGGTCATATCTTGTGTTTAAATGGTGCCCGAAGAGGCTGCATTTATATTACTACTGTAAATTAAATGTGTATTTCTCAAATAAGGAAGTGTTGACCTTATGAATGAGTCAAAACGACGTTTTAAACCTAGGTGTATGCTTGCTTTGTGGTTTAAGAGGGGCAGTTTTTAAACACATTAATGTTATGCATTGAATGTTATAATGCATCAGTATACAAAAGGTATACAAAATGAGAGATAGCTTTGAATTCCGGCCTTTTATCTCTTGACAGCGTACCTCTGTCTCCGTTTGAAATGATGATCACTCATGCACACCTTGTGACATGTCTTATTGAAAGTAGATGCCGGGGTTAATAGTTGAGCCTCACACACCTTCAGCCAGCAAACAATGAAAAAGCTTATCAGACATTATTGGTGGGTACTGAATCCCCCAAACCCTTATAATCTGGTGTCTATGAGCCCAGATAAATATTGTCAATGTTGTCCCTGAAAGTATTAAAGGCAATAAGTACAGGTTAAAACGAAATATTGGAGGATGGCGCTTAGTTTCCCCCCACCTGCTGCACTGGCTTCTCCTTTTAAGATGATGCATCTAAGCTTTCATTGTGTGCTACGTAGAGCTACAATGGTTCTGTCGGGGAGACAACAATTACATCGCTAATAAAGACGAATCTTGTTACGAATACTTTGTATGACTCTCTGCGTAACCAATATGCCAGAGAGTACAAGTGGGCTAAATCACAGTGCGCAACAACATGAATATTGGAACACAACAATACAACAAGAAACTCCAAATTGCTTGCAAAAATTATTATTTGTTATTTTTGAGTTTTCACAAAACATTTCTAAAAACACATTTTTCAAGGGCTGTCAAGGTGAGGCGCAATTGTGAAGTGACCAGTGTTTCAAAGTGACAATGAGTGCTCAGTGCTGGTAGTGCAGTGCATATATACAAGAGTGAAGCTATATACAAGTATGTACAAGTTGATGAATGGTCAGAACAGCAACTAAAGCAATATCGCTGGTTGTGGCAGGGCCGCTCTATAGTATACACCAAGAGATTTGTTAAGACTGAGCCATGTGTTATTGTCGACGTTTCGACTCTGATAATGCGTTAGTATGGTGTCATAGCGGGTCTTCTTCAGGACATTGTGTGCTAGGCACTTGGATCAAGCCGGCAATAACCTAAATACCCATGTGATTAGGAATAGATTGTATAATAGAAAGGACTGCATAAGTCCTAAGAAAAACAGTGGGGGACGAATTAGCGTATATAATTTACAATGACATCACAGGAAGTGACATGACAATAAGTAAGGTTATGCCTTATAATTTTCCACACGTAAAATGTGACGTGTCTATTTGACAAAAGAACAAGTTAACATAGTCAGTAGAAATGTGAAAAAGAACATTTTATGGCTTGTGTTACCTTTTATAAATCACGTGTATATTTCTTTACATATCATTTTGTCCTTGAGGTCAGAAATGGCTGGAAAAGGCACTATTTTTAAACAGAGATGTGGAACTTGCTATTACATCGTTAAAATGCATTCAGAGAGTAAACAACAAGTGCTGGGTGTATTTTCGTGAGCAAACAAACTTGCTATTAATGCATGTTTGTTTTCTACTGGTGTTTTTTTATCCAGCTTCAAAGTACAAAAGTGCTGAACATTTGTAGTTCACTAAGCGATTAAAGGGTTACTGGTGTGAAGATCTTCTCAGATAAGAGTTTCGAAGACCCCCCAACCCCCCTCTACTGGGCATCTCTCACAAAGAGTTTGCTGCCAGTGAAAGGGGTTTAAAATACCCTTAGACCACGTTTCACACATACACTCTTTGTAAATGCAGGCATTCACAGTGCTGGGGCACAAATGTGACGTCTCTAGCCCTCCTTTAGCTTTGGCTCAGGGGAACGAGTACCCTCTTGAAAAATAGTGGGGGGTTTCTGTCCACCAGCGTCCACCCCCGACTTGTGTCCTGGGTGCTACCTGTAATTAGGAATGATTCCAACATGCTGAAGGTAATAAACATGCATTTATTGCTATTCTGAGTCTGTCTCACCCTATGTGAGAAAATGACACAGAATCACCCAGTGAAATTGGCAGGTAACAGTCAGGATAGAAGGAATGGCTAGCAACCTCCACCCAGGTTTGGCAATTTTAAGGTAGTTCATTATTATGGTTTTAGTAGGCCTGTAGGCACTACTGCCAAGTTGCCCATGTGATGCGTATCACCTTCATCCAGTCCAGGTGATTTACCCAACAGTGCTTTGCATTCTTGGACTTCTTTCACTTTTTCCATTGTTAGGATGAGCTTCAGGAATGTAAATGTATGGAGCCTAGCAGGTAGATAATTCAAATGCATGCGTAGAAATTACTTTTTATGTATATCATATGATGATTCTGTTGGAGACGTTTTGTGCAATGAATTGCAACTGAAAAAGAGGCTAAATGTAGTCCTCTACATCCCCAATTAATGAGGAAAAAGAACTCACCACATTTTCAAGCAGAAGAGATCTATATTTCTAAATAAGACGTAATATATATCACAAAAAAAAAGGTCCTAAAGGTGAGCTGTGATGGCGCGGTGCTCGTGAAGGTGATGTAGTATTGTACAAAAAATAATAAATGACAAATAAAGAGAAGCTTGCCAATAAATATTGCAGACTAAATGCACATTGACAGTCTACTGAATGTTATGCCCATTGGCAGTCGTATTAGTCAAGCATTTGATTATGTGTGCATTGACATTTCGAACCGTTAGGTTATGATTTGGGGTTGGGTCTTCATCAGTTCTGAGATAAGGCAGCTCTTAACTTCTGTCCACAGACGCAAGAGTATCATGGAGGTCTTTTTACATAGCTGTTGGGCACCATTATTTGGGTCCTTACATAATAGAGGGTACTTACCTGACCCTTTACCTGATGCCGCAACAAGCACAGGTCCTCACTCCCTAATACAACACTTGTGAAAGCGTATCCCCCTTTTCTCAGTTCTGATAAAGACTCAACTCCAAATCCAAATGATCACCCTCCCAAATTTTGGACTGATGCTGCATGGTTTTTCTACTCTGCAGTGCACTGGGCCCTGCTGACCAGGCCCCAGTGCATGTGCTCTGACTCCTCAAATATATGTACAATTGACTAATTCCTGATGGCATCTTTAACTTACCTATAAGTTCTTAGTATATTGTTCACAGCATATCCAGGGCCTGTAAGTTGAATGTCACTAGTGGACTGTAGCACTTAGTGTGCCACCACTATAGTGATAGAGTGAAACCATTATACCAGGATTGCCTCTGCAGCCTAGTTGAGTAGTTTTAAACTGCCAATTTGACTTGGCAAAATAACCCTTTTGCCAAGCCTAAACCTTCCTTTTTAATATTTATACGCTACCCCTAAGATAGGCTCGAAGTGCCAATAAGGCAGGGTGCATGATATTAAAAAGCAGGACATGTCCGGTTTATGTTTTACATGCCCTGAAAGTGAAAAGCCACCAATGTCATTTTCACTTTGTCTAATTCTTCCGAGTACATGCAAACAGTGTGTGACAGGTTACATATATAATTTACCAGATTGTTCTAAAAGAGTACATATTCCTCACTAAAACTTGTAAATATATATGTTTCTAGTTGAGTGCAACAATACTCCCTGGATGATTGGATGAGTGCATAGATAGTGCCTAAGTGATTCCCTCAGAATTTAGGTAGTGCTTGCATGATTCCCATAGTATAAAGGAACTACATCAGTGGCTCCATATCTGCATAGTTAGTGCCTGTGTATTCACATAACTACATTGCTACTATCTGGGTGATTGGATGAACGCATGGGTGTTGCCTGCGTAGTTAAATGAGTACATAATTAGTGCCTGTGTGATTGGAAAAGTCTATGTGTAGTAGCTGGGTGATTGAATACGTCTAAATATCACACTTGATATATAATTGCATATATGGCTCTCTAAGACTATACATTGCTCTATTACTCAACGTCCACATGCATCAGTAAGTTTCTAAAACTGAAAACAACAATTCTCACCTTTTGAAAGCACAAAACCTTATCCTAATGGCATACCTACATCATTTCGCAAATATTTCTTGTGTCTTTAAAACATATATTGAGCATTTTTCAAAGAAAAGTTACAGGCCACGAGAAGCTAGCACACAAACTCTCAAAAGACATTCTGCACTATTACCTCTCCCCAATTTTAAACAGAGCATATTGAAAGAAATGCACCACCCTCACTATATACATGAAATTTTCAACAGCCTTGAAGAACATAGATCACCATGTAAACATATATGTGATTTTATAAAAGATGTACACCTTCAGGCCATCTTTCCAAAAATATATCGTTCTCTGCATCTTTAAGTAAACTAAACTAAACAGTCTCATCGTACATATAACTATCTGCAACCAGAACAACCATATCTCACCATCTAAACATATACAAACCAGTCATATAAGTTAAAAACCACATTGACAAACACTTCCTGATACATACCTAACAAGTATTACTACTTTATAATTTATATACAGGTCCAGCACATTTTCTTATTCATGACTACAGTACTCCTGTTTAATAACGTGACTAAAACTACCACAACTCCCAGCATGCAAATAATATAGATGTATCTATTCTGCACATAATGCTTAGACATTTAAAACATTGTCATTGTTAAAGGCATTGCTCATGGTAATTTTCAACAGTACTAACATGTTAAACGCATACCCTCTGCCAGATACAGTTCATCTGATATATTTTTTTTCACATCAATGTGATACTCTTTTTAATCAAACTCATATCTATGTCTTCATTTCTAATGTACATTTTTTATATAATTAAAAAGTTATATACATACCAGTGAATTGAGCTCATAGATTATACTGTTCTTTTAGCTCTTTCTGGATAGTTTTGATACTGTTAAGAGTTGTAAAAACTAAGCACAAGAATGGTACACCACTCATACAAAGCAACTATAAAATGGCAACCTCTTCAACTTTCCACTCTGTGATCATGAGAAAGGCAGCAAATCAAATCACGTCTTTCACTTTGGACTACTCTATCTGCACTTGTGAATGGTTAGCATCTGTTAACCTTTTCCATCTCTTTCAAAACGAGGTTTCTGTCTCCGCGTGTTCGCGATGTTTTCGCGATCATCGTGGAGTAATCACGAAAAGAAATGGGAGTCCAAACCTATATTTAGCTTCAGTTTTTTAAAATTTAAATACTGATCAACAGTTTATTACTTTGTCCTGAGTTGGAAATTAAAGTTTGCCATTACTTAAATTGTGCCATAACTCCTCAACTTAAAAAAAAAAATTCTGTCTCTTCAACACCCTTACCCCCAATACACTCTTAGCTCAGTGTACTTAGCAACCCAGTGGCACCAGTAGGTCACTAATTCACAGCACATTCCAGAAGGAACATGCTATTTCCAAATGAGATACAGCAGGTGTGGTTTACTCCACAGATTCAAAAGCATATCAATGTCTGTATTACATTTCTTTTCAAACAACAGCCAATAATAGGACTTCCTGCTAGGGCATCCAATACACTACCTAATTTTATTCACTTTCATGCGGACAGAATCCAATGAAATATATCTTTAAGAAAAAAATATCTCCATTTTAACCGCTGTTCATCTGGAAAAATACCTCATTCAGCTCCAGCCTTCTCCTGACTGCTATTGCTCCTTCACTTCAAAGTGCTTAGAGTATTATTGTGGGCCACAGCTATATGTATTGGGCTCAAGAGGCTGAAAAAAGAGAGGTAATGACAAGGACTTAGGTTTGCCAAATTAGCCGGTTACTTGGTTTGGCCAGAGAGGGTTAAAGTTTCATCAGTTGCTGGCTTTGCTTAAACCCATTGTGGATTCTAAGCTCCTCACCTCATGATTGTGCACTGTGGTGGCAATGACCTAGGCACATTGACTGGGGTGGGACTAGAAATCCTAATGAAAGAAACCTTTGCAGAACTGATGTCGCTTTTCCCTCACACTGTCCTGGTGTACTCTAATATATGCCAAAGACAGAAATGGAAGTGGTCAAATCAATTCTGTCCACAGATTGACAAAGCCAGGAAAAGTGTTTCTGCATTCCTCAGAGCCATCGCATGGGCTGTATCTATAACAACAATCTGCGTTTTGACATGCCTGGAATTTATAGAAATGGTGGAGTGCACTGTACAGACGAAGGCAACAGGGTGTTTCTAAGTAACCTGGAACTCTGCATCCGGTCTTATGTGTATCTGTCATATACACACACTTAACACAAAGGCTCTTGTCAGAGCCACCCTAGTACCCGAAACATTGTTAATTTTCTTTAAAAAGATCAATTTTTTTAGTTTTTGGGAATCTTCGCGATGACGTCGCAATGGTAGCGGATACTTCGTGAGAACGGAAAACAAAAGCAGACATTCAACAGCCACCAGCACATCCAAAAATAATAAGTTAAAAAATCAATCTAAACATTGCACTACACATATTACTATATACATGGGTCTTTAAACTCAATTTTTGGTACTAAGTTTATTTAAAATCCATCTTTAAGACCTATTTTCTGTTTTCGTGATTATTTGGGAAGTCACGACGTCGCCGTTAACTGTGACTATCGCGCCTTTTCCACAAAGTGAAAAACACATATATGGACACATATTACAGTATTTTACACAGTAGGGGTTTATTATTGTACCCTTCAAACTCATGTTTTTCTAGTGAATAACAACCATCTCTAAAACCTATTTTCCGTTTTCGTGTTGAGGCCGGAGATCGTGATGACGTTGGTCATCGCGATCCCTGCGGTTACATCGCGAAAGCAGAAAGCAAAAGCAGGAATTCAATAGCCAACACCAGATTCAAAAATGATAACTATATAATTAATTCTAACCATCACAGATAACTCACTATCTAAATAACTCTGTAAAAACATTTAGCAGAATCTCACTCCTTGCCCCCTGAAATTAGATTGAATCCCTCAACAGTATCCTTCAGGAAAGAAGTCAAAGCACTCCTTCAGAACAGATTTCTTCCTTGAGCCTATGATACCCATCCCAACTCCTCAATTTTCTGCATGACCATGGCATACCGTCGAACTGTTTTTTTTTCTTCTCGACTTCTCATTCCTGACACACTACCCCCACTTTTCTAGATACTATATGATCCTGCAGTTTTCTTGACTATGTTAATTCTGCACTTTTTGGTTCATCTCCTATGCTCTCTAAACAATGTAAGCTTACCCTTCCGCTCTGATCACTACTTTATCTTTCTCGAATATGATGTTATTGTTGTTATTGCTCCGCTATCTGTTTACCTCTAAAGCACTCTGATACCCGAAAGGGTCATGTTCGCGCTATATAAAACTACCAAAATTATTAAATAAATAAATAATCTCATTATCTCTATAACAATGCGTATTAATGATTCACTGATACATTTTTTTATATTTCCACCAATATTCGCGATGACTTCGCGATATTCGCAATGTCCCTGCGATGGTACACGGAGGGGCCACGCTGGTGGTTGCGTTGTCATTGCTAATATCGCGCATGATCAAAAAATCAATTTTGGACACATAACTTGTGTCACTAACACACCCATTTCTCAAACATGGGGTCAGAGTAACTCCACCCTGACCCCTTATGTTAGCTTTCAGACAAATTCTCAGCCCCGAGAACCATTCCCGGACGAAAAAATGGCAGCCCCAACTTTCTGTTCAGGTTGCTTTCAGCCAATCAGAGCATTCCTGTTGGCGCTTGCATTTGCGATTCAGCGAGAAACCGTTGCAAAATATTCTCGGCCAGAGATATATCTATATTTTTCGGCTTAAATTTCTCAAAAACTACTGGACGGATTTGCACCAAATATCAAAAAGCACAATCTGCGTAACACCATTTACCTTTCTGCCAAATTTGGTGTAATTCCGTCCAGCGTTTCGCGCTGTAGGTTAGACAACGCGTTCCTAAGGGAAATAACATTACAAACGCACCCTTTATTCGCACCCCTATTTATCGGTCCCCACTGCATGGATCACCCCCAAACTTTCCATGACAACCAGAACCTACTTTGACACTTTATTTGAAATATTCATGAAGATTGGTCAAACGAGGCCAAAGTTAAGCCTTTTCCTATTGAAATTAGGTCCCACGTCCTAACTATAACTACCTATATATGTATATATATATATACATATATATTTATAGTCACACATTTACAAGGCTACATTTACAGTACATTATCAATGGCAGAAATTTCTGCCCACACTGTCTCCCCTCTGCTGGGAGTATGCAGCCGCCCTCCTCCTGTGCTGCCTGACAAAAACAGATAAATTACTTAAATTTTTCAGGTTTCAGAGGCACCTATGAAAGGGGAGTATACCTTTCAATTCTGCTTTGCAGAATGACCTGTCCTTTGTCCCAAAACCCGGGACATGCACTTAAAATTAAGAAAAAGTGTCTGGATAGAAGGACTGTCCTCTGAAAACTGTGACTGTTCGGGGTACATCCAGGACATCTGGTCACCCTACTGTGAGCATCATGGCTGAGATCAAAAAGTTTCCAAAAGTAAGAGAGGTGCTGGGTGTAAGTGCAAGATAGTTTCCATTCTTCCTCCAGGAGAACCGTTAGACGTATACCTGCTAGGCACCTCCATTCCTTTTTTCCTTTTACCCTACCACTGTCAATGGGATGAGTAGGAGCACAAGTTTGCCAGACACATTCAAGTGCTCCTTAGAGTGAATGTGTAAAAATAGCGAATGATGGTGGCTTGAAAATCTAAAGCTGAAGAGCCCCAGGCAAACAAAACTGTGTACCATCAGTATGGTAAAACTATATACAGGTTTTTGAAACAGTGGGTGGGACTCACTAATCAAGACTAAACGAATTCAGTTCTGGAGGAAGGTGCCTTTAACTTAGAACATTTAAACTACTTAAAGAGAAAGTTAAAGAATCTCAGAAACAAGATAGACAACGAGCAATTACCATTTTGATCTAAATTAGTATGAAGAAGAGAAGAAAATAGGAGAAATTATGATTTACAGATGCTTGGAATGAAGCAGACCCACAAGAAACTTCAAAACCAAATTAGCCACTTGAGGGACATGGTTAGAAGTTATTTCTACAAATCACCACTGAGAAATCTGAACCTGAAGAAGAAAAGGAGGAGGATGTATTGGATGTTTTAAGTTTCCAAATGCCAGTGGTTGACTCTAGGGGAGTTCCAGCCAGAGGATTTGGAAATGGGACAGGACAAGTTGCTCAGCCAGTATCAGAAATGCAAAGAGATAATGTGCTAGTCAGCACAACGAGTGTAGCAAGACCAGTGACTGAGAGCGTGGCTGATGGCAAAGCATTAGAGGAAGATGCGCAGTGCTCATGAGATAAGGCTAACTCAACAGACCCCCATACCTGATTTAGAAAAGTAATTGGCTACGACATGCACCTGTTAATGACGCTGCTTTGGGCATGGCTAAAGACGTATTGTTGTGTGCTGTGATGGAAGTAAGTCCGGTCAAGACCCACTGAACAAAGATTTGAAATTTCAAATTGTAAACAGAATAAAGCGGAACCCCCTGCAGATTATTTGGACATATTAAAGGATGTGATTAAAAGGTACTCAGTCATTGCCCAGCCTGTGGTACTAGGTCAGGAAGCTGTAGCTGCTGCTATTAAGCAGGGGTTGTTGCCGAAGTTTCAAGAGTGATTACACACTATCTGCATTGGGTGGCAATTGAAAGGTTTATCTGAGTTGGTCACCATTGCCAATCCTTTTGTGGTGATAGAGGAGAGGAAGAAGGAATTAAACAAATCTAAACTGATGTTTTTTCAGATGCAATCATATCAACAGAATATCAAGTCAGGGTAAGGAGGGTGTTGAACAGAAAAGTACATCATCAGGGTGGGTATGGAGAGGGGTGAGAGGATGGGCCCAATGTAAGGGAAGAAGGTACTCAGCCCCTCAGTGAGGCTTAGGTTTTAGTTCCGGTCAACTGAGACACTAGAAACTTTTTTTCCTGAATCTGACATCCAACGTTTCAGCCCAGCCTGAGGTCCTCGAATTTACCCAAAAACCAAAATTCCAGTACCCGAACTATTAAGACAGCCCGTGAAGCCCCAACTGCCAAGTAAATACCCTGATTCAGGTTGATCAAAATTGCCCATATGTGAAGTCTGATTAATGCAAACCCGCCTCATGTCAGTGTCAGTGTCAGACGGTCAGCCTTGAAAACCTTGAATTCTCTTCCGTGCCTCTCTTAGTCTTGATATTGATGCAATTAGTATTTCCAATACTAAGCTGATCTGCTTCTACTATTTTAGGGCTCACAACTGATCGACATGCCTTGCTGCTGAGTTCAATCTCTCCAATGTATGCCTGCCTCTGCAAACTGGTTCATAGTTGTCGATTTATGCATTGCTTTCTTCTCTATTCCCATTCACAAAGAGAGCCAATATCTCTTTGTGTTCTGAATTCGTGGACGTCAGCTAATTTGGTAATAACTGCCTCAGGGCTTTATGGAGTCCCAGTCCATCTTTTCTCAAGCTCTGAAAAAGTATCACAAAACTCTAGTCTTTCCCAAAGGGTATGTTGTTGAACAATAAGTTGATGAGTTTTTATTCACTTCTGCAACTCAGGACCAGTGCAAGGTTGATTCAATATATTTGCTCTAACCAGTTGGCTAAATAAAGGCATAAGGCTTTGAAAGAGAAATTACAGTTTTGTTTCCACCATGTTCGAAGTTACCACACCCAGTTACTGTCTCTCAAGTACGTACTTTCCAGTGGAGGGAAGAATGTTGTAGATAACAGATTTTGGGATTTGCGACTCTGTTTAAGCCCCTTCCGAATAATGTTAAGAAAGATATCCCAGAACTTGTGCAGTAGATAGAGGAATCAGAGCCAGCACTTGTGCAGGTAAATAAGGCACTACCGCCTGCACTACAATTGGCAAACCTTTTACTCCGTATTGTCACAAAGAAAGAGGTTGTGCTCTTAGAGTGCTGGTGCAAGAGGACGATGAGCAAAAGAATCCCATTGCATGCTATTTTTCTGTCCTTGATCCGGTGGCTATTGACCTTCTGCATTGCTTGCCATCTGCTGTTACCCTTCTTGTAGTAGCTTTAGAAAACATTGTTCTAGGTTCTACTCTGATAGTCACTGTTCCCAGTTTGGTGGCTGCTCTATTGCTGACCGTGAAAACGCAACGTTTATCTCCACATAGGTGTCCTGGTATAAAATTCCCTTACTCTTCCCCTCTCAGATTACATTAGTATGTTTCCGAGCACTGGACCTGGCTTCTCTACTGCCAAGTGTACAGAAAGGTGAGCTGCATGATTTTTTACTTGCTACTGAGCACTTGACTAAACATAGGATTGATTTGTCTGGTGCCACTATACTCAATTGTGAAGTTGTTTATTACATGGATGGATCATGCCTCCATCATGATGCTGGAAACCTTTTTGATGGATATGCTGTCTGCAATTTGTATGAAGTGATAGCTGCCATTTTCCTAGGGCTGCTCTATTCAACTAGCAGAGTTTATGTCACGCCTGCCACGATCCGTATTCCGGATGTGGCAGTGGTGGAGCACACATAAGATAAAACTGGCGAGGACGGACAGGAAGCTGCTTGGCATTCTAGTTGTTACCTGCCTGCAGCTTCCTACTGTCAGTTCACTCACCTCTGCTTCCGGGTTACCTCCTAATCTCTGCAGCATTCTCGGCGTCTCTCTCATCATGATCCTCTTGTGGTCTCCTTGCATTTGGTTCACCTCATCATATCCATTCACAGGGGCTCCTGCTTCTTGGAAATCCTGTTTCTCGAATATCAGAAAATCCCTGCAAAACAAGAAGAAGAAAATGCGATTAACGCATCAGCGTTTTGAAGTCTGGGTAATGCACCCTGCGCGCTAGAATGTTATAATTTTCTACTACTAACACTTATCTGATGGTGCATCTTGCTTTTTGGGACTTTGAATATAAACTGTTTTCCTATGATGACCATACCTATGGACAGAAAAGAAAAGACAATGTGATGAATATGCTTGTTACTAAAACTACATTATAGTCTTGCTGTTTCCTTTTCCACTATTTTTTAAGGCTTTATTTCTTTTGCTTTTTGACTTAGGCTTTTGACTAGAGTAATATATACGTTGGAATGTATGTAACTTCTTTTCTTTCTTTTGCCTAATTCTCTAGACATTTCCTTGAGCCTTCTATATGTCAAGAACAGTAAATCCTAAGGTATGCTTTGGAATAGAAAGAACATGTTCTAAAGTCATTTGTTTCTATTACATGTGCAAGTACTGCCTTTCTGCTTTTAGAAAAACACAAAAAACAGTAGCTACAATTTCTTCTTACCAGTCCATGGAAGAAGGGAATCGTTAAGGTATATGGTTACGTGAAAACTAGACTTATGTTAAGAAACACTTATCTGACTTAGCGGTTTCTTACACCCTCTTCTCTTCTATCTCATGCAGGAAGAGCCTTACATGGCCTGGGCAGATATTCACACCACAGCACAGTCTCTGTGGGACAATTATTTTTTCTCTTCCCTATCGAATTTGGTAGACTTTGACTATTGTCGGCTCGCCTTGGTCGCGGGTGAAGTAGGGAGCAAGCATAGTGGCTTCCTCTTGCTCCTGCGGAAAATAAGGTGAGATTCTGACAGTTTGTTGCACTCACACATACGTATATTTTGGCTTCACACAAAGCTGTCAATGTATTTACTATTTCCATGTACATGTTTGGAGTAGCCTATGATTTTGGGCTGCTGTGGATACAAAGAGGTTTTCTTACTTCCACTGGAAGTCCCATAAAGAAGGAATTGTATGTGAATAATTTGTAGGATACTCTTATGTCGCCATGTAAAGTTGGTTTTGTTAAATGTATTGCTCACCAATCTTCTCAAGATGAAGTGTCCTGAGGTAAAGCATTGGTCAATTAAAAGGCTAAGAATGCCACACCATGAAATAGCATGTATATTGTACATACACTTAATAACTTGTCTCTGTTACAGGAGCAGGCATCTGAGAATGAAAAACAATCCTGGGTCAAGGAGCATTGTAAAAGGGGCCCTGACAGAGTGTGGTGGGATAGAACAGGGAGACTGGTGGCACCAAAGTTCTGCTCTCCAACCTTGAACATGCTCATGTTGGAATGGATGGCATGATTCACACCTCAGGAACACACTGGCTCTCCCTTCTTTCTCTAAGCTGCCCAACAAAATTTGTCACTTCTGTGCCACAAGCCAAACCCACATTATTTGAAAGAGAATTAGGACAACTCTCAATTTTTTATTTTTTATTTTTTATTTTACGGAGTTTTATATAGCACGAACTTGACCCGAAGGTATCGGATATCAGAGCGCTTTACACAAGCACCAGTTGCATTACATGAGGACACTCATTTTTGTTAGGCACGGGGAGATTAAGTGATTTGCCCAGAATCACAGGATGTTCAGCGTCATTGCAGAGACTCGAACCCGGTTCCCCAGTTTCGAGGTGGAGAAGTGTGGCTCAATGGTTAGAGCGGCAGACCCTGATGCAGAGATCTGGCCCGGGACCAGGGTTCAATTCCCACCTCGGCGGGTCTTGGGCTCAATTTCCTCGGACCTGATAATTCTCGCCTCGGTGCCTATTCTAATCATGGGTCCCACTCTGCAACTCTGGGCAATAGCTTGCTTAATCTCCACAACGGCCCCACCAGCGCTGGGATGCCTGGCTTCACCTTGGGGGTGCCCAGGAGTGGACATTTCACAGGGAAAAAGACAGGAAGGGTTCCACAGCGGTATGCGTACAGCGCCAGGACACCCTAGGGTAACAGTGCGCTTTACAAGTACAAATTTCATTCAATTTCATTCATTATGCCCGGCCATTTCCCTGGACCCCTTCATCCACCTACAGATGGACTTAATTCAGATGCCAAAGATTTGCCCCCCATCTTATGTTATTGTGATTGCGTGTATGTTTTCTGGTTGAATTGGGCATATCCGTGTTCCCATACTAGCTCTATTATAGTGGCCAAGAAAATGCCATACTGGGATGTGAAGTCCCATTAAGGTGTTCTAATGATTGTGGAACACACTTTGCTCCCTCTGTAATGCATGGAGTGTGCAAAGCCCAAGGGGTAAACAGCAATTTCACTGTGCATAACACTCCAATTGATCTGGCAAAGTGGAGCACTACAATAGTATGATTAACATCAAAATGACCAAGATCTGCACTGAGATTTACTTTAAGTTGCCTAACGCTCCCCTGTCTCTTTGATCAATCCAAGCCATACCTTCTAGGAGAACTAAGGTAAGTCCATAGGAAATTGTAATGGGCTGCCCCATGCTATTCCCTTCAAAACTCCTTGTCTCGCTGACTATTCTAGAATTGCCTCTGAATGATGATGTGGCTCTATAGTACCTCAGGCAATTGATTTACTGTCTCTGCAGTTTCCATCCTCAAGTCTATGCAGCCCTGCTGGTGTGCGTAACCGAAGCCTGTCACCTCTTCCAGTCTGGTGATTGGGTCCATATCTGAATATGTAAACTGAATCTGTGAAGTGCTATGGGGTTCCTGCTTGAATTTTATTGCACCCATTGCAAGCGGATGTATGACCCTCCAGATTATTGTTTATTTACACCGGTTGTAACCCCTGCTGCTGCGCTGCCCTCCACTCCTGGCCCAGGTCCACTGAATCAAAATGAACCAAGGCTGCAGGAAGGAGTTAGATAGAGGGCGCCCCAGCGCTTGGCTCGCCAACACGTCAGACAGTTTTACGCAATTCAAATTTGTAAACGTGAGTTCATTTTGTATTTGTGATTAAACCGTACATACTTTTTCAATGCTTTGAATTTGGAAAGAAGAGCAGAAGGCTTGAGAGGGACAGGTCTCCAGTATAGACTCCAAGGATAAGCGCTGTTGAAAGAGGTACACTGGTTCAGCCATACCGGAAATTCTGCCAAGCCTCAGCAGGCTGTGATCAGAGGTGTTACGATTACAAGGGGGTCAGTGGACAAGAATGAATTCGCTTTCCATCCTCCCTCCTAGGTTGATACCCTGAAACCTTCCCATAGCCCCTATTTTGGTCAAACTGAGGCCATAGGCAGCAGATGACCAGAAACTTTGACCTTGGTAAGGGAGAAGGCACATTAGGAAAATGGATCCAGAGAATCAAAAGTGAGCTAAAGTTGTGCCTAGAGAGACTGACATCCACATCATGTGCAGCCGTCATGCTAAAAGCGTGTGTTGGTTTATAACAAATTGGCTCATATGCACTGAGGATGATAGAAACAGGCGTTACACTCAAGAAGATAAATTTGATATTGAGCATAAACAACCTTAAATGAAAGCTAAAAGATAATAAAAACAAAACTCAACCAGTACAGTTGTTGGCTTTCCTGAATTGGAATGAAGAGGCCTTGAAATGAGGGGAAGAATCACATGTGAGGGACCTTAAAGACACCCAGAAGAAACTGAGATACTAAACAAGTCACATGAGGGACAGGATTCAAGATTGCTCTCCCACTGCACCACCTTCCTCATATCTCTTTGCCCAGATTACTGACAAGGTCAATGAAGACGGAGGAGGATCGCCTAACATGTTAAGTTTCCCCCTGTAGTTGACAGAGGGGCCGATTCCGATGTCGGACGGACTCAGGTCCGTCCGACATCGGTCAGAAGCTGTAACCGACCGACCTGCTGTCGTCGGTTACGGCCCTGCAAGTACGATGAGACCGAACCCTGTTCAGTCGCAGTCATATACTTCACAATGGGAGCATGCATTCCGAGCGGAATGCATTGGGAAAAGCAGGGGTGCAGTTCATCCCTGCACCCCAAGGTGCCTGTCACCGGGTGCAGGGATCAACAGAGGGGCACCATAGGTGCCCCCAGGCCGCCATTCGGCAGCCTCGCACCCATGGGGGCCCTACTGGGGGCCCCCAAATACAGTTTCCGAATGTCTTTTCGTGCCGGAAAGGACCGGCCACGAAAAGGCAGTGAAAGACTGCCATCGTACTCCCTCGGTCGTGAAGAGGCGGCCGGGGGAGTACTGAAGGATTTCTGGACGGCGGACGGGCTCTCTGAGCCCGTCGGAAGCCATCCGGAAATCCGAGTCGGATTCCTTTCCGACCGAGCACATTGGAATGGCTCGGTCGGAAAGGAATCCGGCCGGCACGTTCCGATTCGGTCGGAAGGGCTCCGGCCATCGTTCGGTGCCCTTCGGGCCAAAATCGGAATCGGCCCCAGAGTTGGGGGTTCACCAGCAGTCGTGCCTGTTGGCAGTGGTAATCAAGCTGATGGGAAGGCTGAAGGGCTTCATCTAGAGTCAGTTCAAGTAGAGAGAGAGCAAGTGAATGCAGCAAATATGGTGAATACAGTGAGTTGCAATGCAACAAGTGGTTCGTGATTGGCCATAGCATGACAAATGCGAGGACTCGAAGAGAGGCCTACACAATGATACCCCAACTTCCACCCTTAGCACAGCTCAATTGGTGCCTCACCGTTCTGAGATACATGCTCAGAGTGGTCAGGTGGGTAGTCTCACTATTTGCCGGAATAGTCTGTAACTGACTGCGAGCTAGAGACCCTGAATGCGGACAACAACGTAGTAGGTGAACCTGGCCCCCAGCGATGATGATGGCTGTGACTCCAGTCTCCTTGATAGTATCCATCTAGAGGGTCTCCTGCCCCTATGAGAGTATCCTAGTGCAAAGCCAAACCCGAGAAATTTGCCAGAAATTCAGAGACGAATTGCAAACAGTTTTTGAATGTTATAATCCTAAATGGGCTAATACACACCAATTGTTGATGTTATTATGACTGGAGAAGCTAGGGACTGGTTGGCCAACATGGCCAACCGGCCCACATCAGACACTTAAGGACAATGCTGCATTAACAACAGCTAGAAATGCTTTACTGTATGCAGCTACTAATGTTTGACCAACCAAATCGGATTGGAAGAATTAACAATTGTAAGCATAATAAAGATGAATGCATGGATCATTAGAAAGATATATTTAACCATCATTCTGGCATTGTTAACGTTGCTGAAACCACTCCAGAGGAGTGGGAGAGGCTTTGCTCAAGGATTGTTACTGAGAATGCAAAGAAAAGCTAACACTTTGTGTGTGGGCAAAATAATTTTTTTCTTAACCAGCATATCTGGCTTATTAAGTTGCAGCTGTACAAGAAAAAAGGAAGAATCAACAGAATCATAATTAGTACCTTTACAAATGTTATCTTTCCAACAAATAGTCGGAGAGAATGGATGCATGAGGGCAGATAGAGTTCAGTGGCAGTGTCTGGGAGAGTTTGACCACCTGGTAACTTTTTCTGTTTCAATTGTGGTTAGCTGGGACATATGAAATGAGGTTGTCTTAACTATCTGCAGGAGACCCACAAGATAGACCAACAGCAAAACCTTCAACCTCCTCCTCTTCCTTCTACAAACAGGTATCCACCTTTTTAGGACAGCCCAAGGTAAGCCAACTTCTCTGCACACATTTTAGTTCTCATAGACCAGAAATGGTAGCATTTATGATGTGTCATCAACTGAAAACCTACATCATGCCTATTTTATACTGTTGCTAATCAATCCACCAAGAAAATATCTGTATTCCCCTCTCCTCCTCTCTCGGGTGAAATTAATGATTCAGTAGGCATTTAAAATACATATGTTCTTCACCATATCTCTAGCCCGGTTTTTATCTCTTTGAATCTGATTACAGACAAATATGCTTTCCTTCTCCCTGGCTGTACTTTGTACTGCACTAGTGATGGAGTTCTTTTAAATGTTGCAAACACAACAAGATGATGGATGGAGTGCTGAAACATTTCAACCATTCACCCCCAGTCAAGAGATCTGGGTTAAATCCATCGTTCTTTTGCTCACTTCGCCACCCCAGTTTAGACCCAACCATATGCAAATCAGGCTTGACCCTGTTCCTCATGGAACAGTCCAGCCCGAACTGCCAGGCCGGGTCCTCCCTGGACTGGAAACAAGCATCCTGGGACGGGTTTTGGGGTATCACCCCTCATCAGCCAGGCTAGCTTGAATCCAGTGGTACAGCGAGCAAGGGACCCACATCTGGGCATACCCTTGGCCACTTAGGGCGAATGTGTCCATTGAAAATGAAAATACTGTTTACACTGGACTAGACGATATTGAAACTGTATATTCGTTTGATGCAGATGTGAATGTAAATATGTCTCAGCCAACTATAGCTGAAGTATTAGCACAAGTCCCTTAAATGTCTCTATCTTTATGGTTTCAGCAAGCCAGTAATGTAGGCTGTATTATAACCACTGACCCTGTTAAGATTTAATGAAACACGATGAAATTCCATGCATAGCTCAATAGCTCCTCCAGCCTGAGGTGGAAGCAGGAATTTGACCAGCTATTGTTGCGATGTTAAAACAAAAGCTTCTGATCGCCACTATTAGCATGTGTAATATTCCTATTATACCCATCAAAAAGCTGGGTAAAGTAACATATTGTTTTGTGCATGGTTTATGTGCTATTAATGCTGTTGTGTTGCCTAGTTTCCATGCAGTATCAAAACCCTGTGTTGCAAAATAGGTTCCGCTTATTTAGTATTTCCAGATTTTTTGGTTTTGATCAACCGGTTGTGGACTTTTTACTTTGGATGAGTCTCACGACTTGTTTCTCTCCCGCGGTAATCACATGGTAAATGGACTGCATGTGTTTACCGCCAGTTTCCGCTTTTTAAGATAAGGCTGCTGCGATGCAGCCAGGATAAGGGGCACATGTGAAATTACCCGTCATGTGCAGCCCAGTAACTGCGCACAGGTAGCTTGGCGCAGAAAGGACTCTGCAGAGTTGGACATTGACCTGGGGTAGGCCATAGTGGACACTCATAGGTATTGTCAGTATGGTTTACTGTTTTGTGTACAGTGACAGTTATATACATGGAGGAAACCTGTCTCAGACTGCAGTTTTGCTTCCCTTTTGCATACAAAGTCTAGCAAGATCCAGGTCTATATTATTTTGTTAATAGCAGGTTACTGTTATCAATGAATTGTAGATTATGCTAATATTGTGAATCCCTTACAAGAAGTATACTCCAGATCTTTTACTCTGATCCACAGAAGCAGAACAAGCCTCTATATCCCTGTAAAACATGTTGTTTTCTGCCACTGCCCTTGGTTTGCCCGATTATAGAAAGCTGATTATACAAAACCATTCACTCCCGTATTGTAATGAGAGGAGGGGCTTCGCTCTTGGACTGTGGATGCAAGACCATGATGACAAAAAGGAATTGATTGCTTAATATTCTTGTGCTCTTGATTCTGTTCCTGCAGCTGCCCATCTTCAAGAGTCTGAAAGATATTGTTTTTGATCACCCCATAATGCTGCCGTGCCTCTGTTCTGCTGTTCTGGCACTGACCACAAAGACACAACATTGTTCAATGTATAGGTAAAATTCAAGTTTATTGCCTCAGTACAGCAAAAGTGACATGAGGAAAACATGTTTTCCTGCTTCACAGATTTCAGGTCATAATTACTTTATACAGGGGAACAACTCTTCTAGTAGTGTGATTTTATCTTGCTGCATAAATTTAACCCCTTGCATCCTGGATTTGGTTAAACACCTTTTGTTAAAATAAATACATATGCCAAATGATATGGCATAAACCATAAATTCAGATATACAGATCATAATATGCCATTTATCATGGTTGAGGGAGAGGCATTGTGACTCACTTGAGGCTTCACCATATATGTGTGCAAAGCACCTGCTAAGAACTCTGGGTAGTTCACTGACTTTAGGTGGAGAGCTGCTCCTTTTTATGGAGCACATCTGCAACAAGAGAGGCACTCTAAATCTGTCCACCTAAAATCTTTTTCAATCAGAATTATTAAGTATTGGATATTCATGCTGATCTAGAAAAAGTGGCAAAGGCTTTTTTCCACATTTGCAGCAATTTCTTTAAGCATAGGATTGGCAATTGCTGTCCACGGTGACCTGAAATATGACAAAACATTTTACCATTCCAGGCTTTCTATATTTACATAATGCCACACCGCTCCATCAGCAATGGTAATAAATAGCATATTATTCTTTGCCTATCTGCATTTATGTTTTTTATACGTTTCTCTGTTATTAAATGTATAAATGTTATCAACAAAAAATGTACCCAAAACAGAGCACTGTCCCAATAAATAGGCTATCTGAGCCGGATCACTGACAGAATATCGACAACAGAAATGTCGACCTACAAAAATATCGAGACAAAAATAACGTTGTCAAAAATATCAACCTTCTATCTACATAATGGTAAGTACAAAAATATCGGAAAAAAAATATTGTTGTTAAAAATATTGTTGTTAAAAATATCGTTTTTTAAATGTTTAAAAAATAATGTAAAATAAATTAAATAATACATATAATTAAAAAAACATAGTTAGAATTAATAAAACATGTTTAAAATTATAAGTAATAAATATAATGTAAAAATAAATTAAACATACATATATATAACATATAATATATATATTTACTTAATAATATTAATAAATAATTATTTTAATAAATTATAAAATGTTAGAAACATATTAAAAATTATAAATACATATATATACATACACCTGTAAAATAAAAATAAAAATAAAATATATATATAATAAATTAAAATATTGAAATATTTTTATTTTTTTAAAACTACATTTTATGAATGAATGAATGAGAGAGCTTTTATATAGCGCAACGTTCACTCCAACGAGTATCTTGGCGCTGTATGCGGAGAGGAAGGGCACCTACCAGGAAAAAGGAGCTGGCACATACTCAGATGATAGGGATTCAGAGAAGAGACGAAGCGGTATTATCTGGAATACCAAAAATCCATGTTTTTAAGGACTTCCTAAAGTTGAGTTCAGTTTGTGTGTGTCTGAGTTGAGTTGGTAAGGAGTTCCAGGCTTTGGTCCCTGTGGCCGCCAGTGTCTTTCCACCCCTGGTTTTAAGTTTAAAATTGGGTGTTGTTAAAAAGTTCTCTGAAGATGACCGTAGAGTACGTTGAGTGGTGTATGGCTTAGTTCTGACATTAAGATATTCTGGTCCAGAATTATTTGTAGTTTTATAAATGATGGTCAGAACCTTAAAAAGAATCCTCTTATGGACGGGCAGCCAATGGAGGGTTTTTAGTGCTGTTGCTGAGGAGGAGTCTGTAGGCAAATTGAGTACCAGCCTCGCTGCAGCGTTCTGGACCACCTGTAGTCTTTGCAGGACTTTTTTGTTAGTTCCAGCATAAAGACTATTACAGTAGTCCAGACAGGATAGAATTGAGGCTACTACCACCGTCTTTTTGGCTGGCATTGGGAGTAGATCGAAAAAATTTCTGAGGATTTTTATTATTTGAAAACAGGTACCTGCCACAGCAAGGGCTTGCTGTGATCAAATTTTATTCCCAGATTCCTTACAGTGTCTACTGTAGTAGGAGGTGGGGCCGAATTTGACAGCCACCATTGGTCCGGTCTAAAAACGTTGGTCTTACCAAACAGCATAATCTCTGTTTTGGAGCTATTGCATTTCAGATGGTTTAGATTCATCCAATCCATCACTGCTGTTAGACAGTGGTGACATTTTCTTCAGCCACTGTCGAATTTTTATCTAGGGTAAGGATCAGTTGAGTGTCATCTGCATAAGCGATGCACTCCACAACGTAAGTGTCCATCAGAAAAAGCAGAGGTGCCATATAGAGATTAAAAAGAGTTGGGCTCAGGGCCGAGCCTTGAGGGACCCCTGATGTCAGCCCTCTTTCTTGCGATCTATAGCATCCCAGTGTTACAATCTGTTGCCTGTTTTCTAAAAAGGATGTAATCCAGGCCAATGCATTGTTAGTGATTCCACTGTATGCAAGTCTGTCTCTCAGAATATCATGAGAGACCGTGTCAACGCCGCTGACAAATCTAACAGAACCAGTACCGCATCCTTTCCCTGATCCATAGCAAGTTTTAGAGATTCAGTGGTGTGCAGTAGTACTGATTCTGTTGAGTGGCTCGGTCGAAAGCCAGATTGCTTGGGATGTAAGATGTTGGCTTCCTGCGTGAAATCATTGAGTTGGTTGTTAACAAGTTTCTCTGCAATTTTACTCAAACATGGCAACAGTGAGATAGGCCTGAGATTGGAAAGGGTCGTGGGATCAGAAAGTTTCTTTTTTTGAAGCGGTTTCACAGCAGCGGTTTTCCAGCTGTTGGGAATTTTTGCTAGCTTGAAAGTAGCATTAATAATCTGATTAATGATGGGGTTGATAGTATCCACCAGTGCATGTAAAATTTTTGGGGGCAAGGATCAAAAGCGAGCCAGATTTACAGGAGAGAATAGCTTGCCTAGATTGTTTCTAGGCTAATCTCCTTAAAACATATCAGTTCCTTTTTTCTTTTTCCTGTGGTCTGAACGTTTTGCATTTGGGGGAGTGTTTTAGTAAAGTCTTTCTTTAAGTCAAGAATTTTATTATCGAAGAAGTCGGCGATACTATCGCATAGATCTTGTGAGGGAGAGATTTCCTGTTCTAGGTTTTTAGGATTAGTAAATGTTTTTACTATATTGAAAATGGTCTTTTGATTATCTGCTTTATTTATTAAATTTGAGTAGTACGTCTTTTTTTCTGGTTTAATATGCTGGTGGTAGGATTTGAGAGCTGATTTAAAAATCACCAGGTCTTCTGTTTTGTAATTTTTCCACCATTGCTTCTCTAGTATTCTACATTGTCCCTGCAAGGCTTTTAAGCTAGGGGTAAACCAAGGAGCTGACCTTTTATTTCTATTGTTTTTCTTTAGGGGAGCCAGAGTGTTAGCCACTGATAGCATCCATTCATTAATAAGATTATTGTCTATTTTAGGGTCCCCCGTGAGAATAGGTTTTTCAGCTTCTGCTATGTTCTGCAGATTGGGATTAGAGAGCAAATTTTTCCATTTTCATGTGAAACCTGGTTTCTCAGGGTTTTTTTCTAATTGGACATTTTTAAGGTCAAGCTTAAAAGGGATTATCTTATGATCTGACCAAGTAATCGCCACTGGAGGAGAGGCGATTAGGTTGGCTGCATTGGTGCATATTCCATCCAGGGTGTGCCCCGCTTGATGAGTGGCCCCTTCTGTCATCTGTTTTAGCCCTAGTGTATTCATAGTTTCTAAGAAGGAGTTGGAGTTCGATATATCTGCTGCTTCAAGATGTAGATTAAAATCACCTAACAAGGTGAAGTTTGAATACCTGACCACTAAGGAACTTATGCTTTCGCCCAACGTATCTAAAAACTTGCAGGCAGAGCCCGGAGGCCTGTAAATCAGGGCCCCTGCAAACGTGGTACAGCTATCTAATTGGAAACTAAAACGGAAGCTTTCTGCTTCCTTTAGTCCCATGGTATCAGAGATGGAGCACTTCAGGTGGTCCTTGTATAGTATGGCTGTGCCACCTCCTTTCTGCCCGTTTCTATCCAGTCTGGAGATGGTATAACCAAAAGGAAGTGCTTGCGCTATATCAGGGTTTGAACATGTCGTTAGCCATGTTTCCGTAACAAATAGGCAATCAAAGTTCCAAACACTCAGCATGTCATGGACATGCAAGCGTTTTCACTAGAGATCTAGCGTTTATCAGGCCACAGCGTAGCTGCTTAGATTATATTTCCCCCTTGTTCTGTAAAATCTCTTCAGCTATGTAATTGCACGTATGTTTACATGCCAGACAGGAGAAAGGACCTTTAATGTTTTCTGTAGGTGTAGGGGGTTGGCAGATAGTAGCTATTGTGTTGAGTGCTAAAAGTTCTTCTCTAGTGTATGTACGTCGGTCTGGTCCTAAACCGGCAGCGTTTCTGGCCCAGGCCGCGTTCCTGACGTGGACGGGCACAGACGGGTTTGCCTTTGGCGCGCCTTAGGCGTGCCGCCGGCGCGTCCGCTGCGCGTCGAGCAGGGCATCCGGTTTTTATTCAGGGGGAAAGCGGCCACTAGACCGCTAACCTCCCTTGGACCGGAAGTCGCCTAATCCTCCCTCCACTCAAACGGGACGTCACCCGTGGTGGACCGGGGAGGGGCGACAGAACCAAGAACCAGCTGAGAGGGGGTCTGTCAAAGGTAAAAACAGTCTATACAAAATCTAAAAAGTGTTAGCGAGTATTTTAAAAGAATGTGCAAGTAAGTGCTGTGCCAAGTTGAAAGATCGTGCAAATGCGGCAGAATTTAAAACATAAATAAAACGGGGTTTGTTCATGCAATTACAAGAAGTATATCTGTAGGCAAGCGTCAGTAAGGTATAGCGTATAGCATACAAACAGCACTTCTGCCTTGCAGGCGCGCGTCCGCTGCGCGTCGAGCAGGGCATCCGGTTTTTATTCAGGGGGAAAGCGGCCACTAGACCGCTAACCTCCCTTGGACCGGAAGTCGCCTAATCCTCCCTCCACTCAAACGGGACATCAAACGTGGTGGACCGGGGAGGGGCGACAGAACCAAGAACCAGCTGAGAGGGGGTCTGTCAAAGGTAAAAACAGACTATACAAAATCTAAAAAGTGTTAGCGAGTATTTTAAAAGAATGTGCAACTAAGTGCTGTGCCAAGTTGAAAGATCGTGCAAATGCGGCAGAATTTAAAACATAAATAAAACGGGATTTGTTCATGCAATTCTAAGAAGTATATCTGTAGGCAAGCGTCAGTAAGGTATAGCGTAGAGCATACAAACAGCACTCCTGCCTTGCAGGCGCGCGTCTGCGTCGAGCAGGGCATCCGGTTTTTATTCAGGGGGAAAGCGGCCACTAGACCGCTAACCTCCCTTGGACCGGAAGTCGCCTAATCCTCCCTCCACTCAAACGGGACGTCACCCGTGGTGGACCGGGGAGGGGCGACAGAACCAAGAACCAGCTGAGAGGGGGTCTGTCAAAGGTAAAAACAGTCTATACAAAATCTAATAAGTGTTAGCGAGTATTTTAAAAGAATGTGCAAGTAAGTGCTGTGCCAAGTTGAAAGATCGTGCAAATGCGGCAGAATTTAAAACATAAATAAAACGGGGTTTGTTCATGCAATTCTAAGAAGTATATCTGTAGGCAAGCGTCAGTAAGGTATAGCGTAGAGCATACAAACAGCACTTCTGCCTTGCAGACGCGCGTCCGCTGCGCGTCGAGCAGGGCATCCGGTTTTTATTCAGGGGGAAAGCGGCCACTAGACCGCTAACCTCCCTTGGACCGGAAGTCGCCTAATCCTCCCTCCACTCAAATGGGACGTCACCCGTGGTGGACCGGGGAGGGGCGACAGAACCAAGAACCAGCTGAGAGGGGGTCTGTCAAAGGTAAAAACAGTCTATACAAAATCTAAAAAGTGTTAGCGAGTATTTTAAAAGAATGTGCAAGTAAGTGCTGTGCCAAGTTGAAAGATCGTGCAAATGCGGCAGAATTTAAAACATAAATAAAACGGGGTTTGTTCATGCAATTCTAAGAAGTATATCTATAGGCAAGCGTCAGTAAGGTATAGCGTAGAGCATACAAACAGCACTTCTGCCTTGCAGGCGCGCGTCCGCTGCGCGTCGAGCAGGAGCATCCGGTTTTTATTTAGGGAAAGCGGCCACTGAGACCGCTAACCTCCCTTGGACCGGAAGTCGCCTAATCCTCCTCCACTCAAACGGGACGTCACCCGTGGTGGACCGGGAGGCGACAGAACCAGAACCAGCTGAGAGGGGGTCTGTCAAGAGGTAAAAACAGTCTATACAAAATCTAAAAAGTGTTAGCGAGTATTTTAAAAGAATGTGCAAGTAAGTGCTGTGCCAAGTTGAAAGATCGTGCAAATGCGGCAGAATTTAAAACATAAATAAAACGGGGTTTGTTCATGCAATTCTAAGAAGTATATCTATAGGCAAGCGTCAGTAAGGTATAGCGTAGAGCATACAAACAGCACTTCTGCCTTGCAGGCGCGCGTCCGCTGCGCGTCAAGCAGGGCATCCGGTTTTTATTCAGGGGGAAAGCGGCCACTAGACCGCTAACCTCCCTTGGACCGGAAGTCGCCTAATCCTCCCTCCACTCAAACGGGACGTCACCCGTGGTGGACCGGGGAGGGGCGAAAGAACACTACATTAACTGCAACAGTAGGTAAAATGTTGGATAGCGGAGGGGATAAAATTACTATTCCCACTCCAGGGACTGCAACAGTAGGGAAAGTGTTGGATAGTGGAGGGGAATAATTTACTATTCCACTCACACGAGTGCAACAGTAGGGAAAGTTTTGGATAGCGGAGGGGAATAATTTACTATTCCCACTCCAGGGAGTGCAACAGTAGGGAAAGTGTTGGATAGCGGAGGGGAATAATTTACTATTCCCACTCCAGCAAGTACAACAGTAAGGAAAGTGTTGGATAGCGGAGGGGAATAATTTAGTATTCCCACTCCAGGGAGTGCAACAGTAGGGAAAGTGTTGGATAGCGTGGGGTACAAATTACTATTCCCACTCCAGGGATAGCAACAGTAGGGAAAGTGTTGGATAGCGTGAGGGTAAAAATTACTATTCCCACTCCAGTGAGTGCAACAGTAGGGAAAGTGTTGGATAGCGGAGGGATAACATTACTATTCCCACTCCAGCTAGTGCAACAATAGGGAAAGTGTTGGATAGCGAAGTAGTAAAAATTACTATTCCCACTCCATGGAGTGCAACAGTAGGGAAAGTGTTGGATAGCGGAGGGGAATAATTTACTATTCCCACTCCAACGAGTGCAACAGTAGGGAAATTGTTGGATAGCGGAGGGGAATAATTTAATATTCCCACTCCACGGAGTGCAACAGTAGGGAAAGTGTTGGATAGCGGAGGGGAATAATTTACTATTTCCACTCCAGCAAGTACAACAGTAGGGAAAGTGTTGGATAGCGGAGAGGAATAATTTACTATTCCCACTCCAGGGAGTGCAACAGCAGGGAAAGTGTTGGATAGCGTAGGGGTAAAAATTACTATTCCCACTCCAGGGATAGCAACAGTAGGGAAAGTGTTGGATAGCGTAGGGGTAAAAATTACTATTCCCACTCCAGGGAGTGCAACAGTAGGGAAAGTGTTGGATAGCGTAGGGTTAAAAATCACTATTCCCACTCCAGGGAGTGGAACAGTAGGGAGAGTGTTGGATAGCGTAGGGGTAAAAATTACTATTCCCACTCCAGTGAGTGCAACAGTAGGGAAAGTGTTGGATAGCGGAGGGGATAAAATTACTATTCCCACTCCAGCAAGTGCAACAGTAGGGAACGTGTTGGATAGCATAGGGGTAAAAATTACTATTCCCACTCCAGGGAGTGCAACAGTAGGGAACGTGTTGGATAGCGGAGGGTCAAAATTATTATTCCCACTCAAGCAAATTAATTAACATTAATTAACAAACAATTAATTAATTAAAAATAATTTACCTCCCACCATATTCCCCTATAAATGACACCACCAATGTCGTAAAACATGATACAATTAACATAATTAATTAACAATTACTCAATTAATAACAATTAACAAGCAAAATAAAAACAATTTTTAATAAATTAATTCACACAATTAACACTATAAAACAACATTAAATAAATATTATATGAAAAATATTAAAAAATGTATTAAAATTAAATTACTTCCCACCCTACTCCCCTATCAACCCACAACCCACTCCTAAAAAAATGACACATTTAACACAATTAACAATTAATTAATTAATATTAATAACCAATTAATAACTAATTAATAATAAATTATTTACCACAATTAACATTATAAAATATTAAAAACATAAATCTTACTGAATACAACACATTAATTAATTAATTATAATGAAATTACTTCCCACCCTACTCCCCTATAAACCCACAACCCGCCCCTAAAAGAATGACACAATTAACATAATTAACAATTAATTAATAATTATTAACAACCAATTAATAAATAATTAACAATTAATTAATTTCCACAATTAACAATATAAAATATTAAATACATAAATATTAATTAATAAAAAATATTAATTAATTTATTATAATTACATTACTTCCCACCGTACGTCCCTATAAACCCACAACCCGCTCCTAAAAAAATGACACAATCAACATAATTAACAATTAATCATTAATAATTAACAACCAATTAATAACTAATTAATAAAAAATTAATCACCACAATTAACAATATAAAATATTAAATACATAAATATTAATTAATAAAAAATATTAATTAATGGATTATAATTAAATTACTTCCCACCCTATTCCCCTATAAACCCACAACCTGCTACGGAACTAAAATGCAAAATGTAATTTAAAAAAAATTAATAACTTCTAAAAATTTATAATAAATGTATTATAATTAAATTACTTTCCACCCTATTCCCCTATAAACCCACAACCCGCTACGGAACTTAAATGCAAAATATACTTACAAAAAATATAATAACTTCTAAAAATGTAACACATATATTAAAAACAAATGCAATACTTACATAAAAAATAGAACACATACATTTAAAATACACACTAAAATACATAACACTAACTAAAACAACGATATTTTTAACAACGATATTTTTGCAAAGGATATTAATGACTTCGATATTTTTAAAAACGATATTACTTACCTTCAACTCGATATTCTTGACAACAATATTCTGAGAGTCGATATTTTTGTATTACGATATTTTGCACTCAATATTAGTGCAAGTCGACATTTCCAACTCGATAATATGTCTGTTTACCATCTGAGCCTGGGTTCAGTTCTTTTCATTATAATGTAAAGGGATTTTATTGTAATGTGAGAAGCAGAATGGCAAGATTCAGAGAAAGTTCTAGCTCAACTATGGTAATAACATGAAATTTGATCTTTGCACTAATAAATCTGGTAGTATATGTTTATTTGTAAACTGGATCCAAATAACATGTGTTATTGGGCCACATTTATTTTCACTTCCATGATCTTCCTTTTTTAAATTGTTTTCCTGATCACACGGGAGTCCAACTTGTGCCAGGTGGTCACGCTAGCTCCTGTGGGATTCCGGTCGGAGTAAATGGGGAAGTACTGGCTCCCACAGGATCGCAGCACCCAGCATGTCGAAATAAGCAAGTCAGAGTTTCCATGGGAAGAACGTTTTTTGTTTTGCTAGTAACTTTGGTGCCGTTTGACAAATCTCCTTAAAATTTTTCAAACAAACATTTCATCCACCATAGATTCTTTGATTAAAATTTTGAGTGATCTGTCAAGTGGGTGCAGGGAACAAGGGGGTTCCAAAACACCTTTCCCTTTACATTTTCCACACACACACACACACACACACACACACACACGCACTGTTGTAGAGACGGATACTGCAGATATTGATATTACACTGGGAAGTTTCAGTAAAATTAAATTCACGTTGCTATACAAAATGACATTTTTTATTCTGATTATAAAACTAAAATATTGTTTCTCTCCTAGTTATGTCCAATAAAACAACATTTTAAAAAAGTTATCCGGTGGTCCTGAGGGTCAGTTAAATTGTGTATAACAGTGACAGGCTTGACATCATTGTGCGACTGAAACAGAGGAGGGCATTGGGTTTTCCACTTGGAGCAGAGGGAGACGATTATGCCCCTTCATGTTGAAAGAGAGAATGGAAGCCCTGAATCTGGATGAGAGTTACGTGCCTCTTTTTGTGGAGATATGCTATTTGATTACAAGTAGAGGTCCAACACCTGCAAAGGGTCCAGGAGTGGCCCTCCCTAACTGTCAGTGCCTGAGCGAAGGGACGGAGAATGCAGGTGTTAGCATGGTTGAAGGGGGCTGGACTACAATGCAAGGGTCATCAGATCTTGATATTCATGGACCTCAAACAGGAGACTCTGTGCAATAGAAAATCCTGGAGAACCACTGAAAATGAGTATAATGCAAGCGGGAACAAGGCAGACATCCTCCATTTCACTATACTACAACGGACCCTGGATTAAAAGGAGTAAGTATTCTGGAAGCCGGAGAACGTGGAGGTGTCCTGAAATCCTGCAAGGGCCACATGAGGGAGAAGAAAGGTCAAAGCAATAGGAAGATGAACCACATTTCGAGCCACACCATTTTCATAAAAGGGATGCTGCCTCATAGTGGAGAAGTAACCTTGATAGTAGCCTTCCTCCAATAAGTACTTTGATGTCAAACTACTTCAAGTAATAACTATGAAGGTGACACACACGGGCTTTCTATTGTGGCTCTGCGGACCCCCACTCTGTTGCTACTAGTTGTGAGATGTGTTACCAAATTGATTAAAACCAGTGAAGAACATGGGTTCAAATGACAAGGGCATTCATGAGTACGTGAAATAGTTTTAACACCTGTGTATTACTTCAGATACTCTGCCTTTGTGAACTGGTCCCATTGTTAAACAATCATTGGCAATGCCTATAGGTCTGGCTTATGAATGCATTGTCAAGCCAGACCTAAAAAATCCATGTATGTTAATGACTGCCCTCCTCTATCTGTGGTGCTCCCAGAGAGAAACTCCATAATTTATTTAGTTATCTAAGACACTTTAATAGCATTGCAGTGGCATGTGTGTGCCCATAAACGTTCAAGCTCTGGTAGCTGGATAAATAAACAAATGATCATAGATGTGTGGAGGGCAGACACTTTTTAATGGAAGCACACAACTTCTGACCAATCAAAATATGTACTCCTGTCTCCCAACATGTGGGTGGAGCCAAAGCCCCTCTCACATAATTGTCTCGCGACCTCTGCGCTGTCTAGCCAGACCATAAAAAGAGGCAGGCAGTTTATTGCCATTGAACGTGCTATTCTAGAGGCAAGTATTTATTCCCAGGGAACATTAGTAAATGCATGACAATGGGGTAGGCAGATGAAGCTGACAGATGCATTCCGAGATGCCTTTGAAGGGCATTGTGTCGTAGTAGCTGCTCAAGTAGGATTTTTAGGTCGAGCATTCGAGACCTCTTGTATATACTTTAGTATATACTGTAGTATATATACTTTAGTATATACTTTAGTATATACTTATATGTGTATGTACTTTGTGGGCTCTGGAGATCAGCCCTAGGACTTGTCTGCTTCCGCTTAGGGACTTTTTTTCTGTTCAACTGCCTCTATTTAACTGTCTTGATAGAAATCGACCAGCAGAGGTCAGTAAAATACCAAAATTGCTTTCTGCTGAGGGACTTTATTTTTTTTATTTTTCTGGCAACTGCCTCTATTTAACTTTCTTGATAGAAAACGACCAGCAGAGGTGAGTAAAATACCAGAATCACTTTAGCATTCTCTAGATTCCAATCCATTGAAATTGTCTTCCATGAGCACCCGTGAGACAATAATGTTTTTTCAATTCTTGTATTTTCAGTGATATGACCACCAAAGGCCCTGCTTTTATATTAAAAACTGAGCTTTGGACTATACCATTTCCTGCTGAAAGGCAATATTGCTCTCCATGCTTTCCCATACCTAGCGTGTCACGCAGTTTGGTGCTTACTTTCCCTCTATGTTAAAGAACAGTAGATGTTTCAGCACCCAGGCTAATGTGCTGCATAGCTAAATAAATATAAGGTCCCAAAGGCGAGACCGATTGCATTGCAAATGCTTGTTGAAACTGGCAGTTCCTCACCTGACATCAGATCCGTTTTCAAGGGCTGGCTACAGGATATGACGATGGCTGGGCACTATATTAACCGCTGTAAAAATTCATAAAGAATAATAAAAATATACTAAGGAAATAACTGAGGGTCTTAACAATACATCAAATGAAAAGTGAAAACATGACACAACATGGCAGGACATCCCATGACATGACCTTTTATAACAAAATATATCACTGCACCGCATGGCATGCTATTGCTTACTGTAACATACCATTTCCTTCTGGTCTGAATAGGGTAATGGGTATATTTTTGTGCTGGTATTTTGCCTTGTCTTATATGATTGTATCGAGTATTTTTGGTCTCTTTAATTACTTTAAAGGTGTCAACAAATTCTCCTACATTCCAGCAGAAAGCAGCACATTTCTTTAAAGTTCCAGGGACAAACTGCCATGTTTCACTGTGCAGTGTGGTCAAATACTTAAGACACCAGTCAGCCCATATATGGGGCAGAGATCAGTCCTAAATTATCTCTTTTAATGTTCAATTTTTGTGACATGGCTTCATGTCTGCCTAGGACGAAGGAGGCCAAAAATAGAAGGGATTTCAGGCCTTTTTAGAGTTGGAAGAAATCTTTTATTTCTGATAGTTCTGCTATGTTGCTTGACTTGTCCTCTTTACTTATGTTTCAGTAACGCCTAATTTGTTTCCATTTCCAGCTAATCACACCCTGTTTACCATGACAAATTTGACTCTTGGGTATGTCTCCATCCTCTTCTTGAAGTGCCTCTACCATTAGTCACACTTTAGCCTTTTGTACACTCAACACTGATTTCACACTGCTGTTTTAACTGCTACCTGTGCTGTTCATCTGCTTGTTTTTAGAGATCCTGATGAAACGTTTTATGCTCATGTTCTGCACTCTGGGAAACAGATAAATTGCAACCAGCCCTTCAGCACATTACACACTTACAATGTGTGAGTGAACACGAGAAAGCCTTACAGCATTTGTAAAGGGAAGGCCCGTTGGCCTAAATGTTGATTTTTACCTTGTGTTTTATGGTATTCATTTTAGTCTCATCTCATCCGTAGAGGCCCATAATGCTTGCTGCTCTGCATGGGGCTGAGATATCGTGTTTGGAAAACGTCTTCGCTTCCTATCACTTGTGTTTTATCTGGTGAAAGCAAAGTTAGTGACACTTGGTACCAGTGCAGGGCATCCCTTTTACAAATCTTTGATTTCAAGGGTGTTAGAACAAGAAGTGCAATTTAAATGAACCAGGCTACAACTCCCAGAATGCATTATGCTTTTTAAGAGAAACAATCAACTTGGGACCATGGAGTCCTCTTAACATTAGTGACAGGTTTCTTTCAATATTTCTTCCAAGCTATATGCAAGAGTAAATAAGTTTTGTTTTGCTTGTTTTACAATGTTATTTGTGCGGCTAAATTATGGTTTAATGCGAGCTTGGTCAGTGACTAGAACCACAAGAATATTTGTGCTGTAAGGTCATTTTTTAAAATCAGGTTTCAAAACAGATTTAGCGGTCTCGCCAACCTCATGTAATAAAAAAATACATTAACAAAAAATACATGATATATACATACATAGAGATATTTTTGGTCAGCCTTTTCTTCCATTGCTCAGTTTATCTGTTATGTTATGCTATGCTATGTTATGTGTTATGTTACGTTATGTAGATTTGTAGTGCGCACTATCACCCAGGAGGGTATCCTGGCGCGGAGCAGGTGTCAGCCTAGCGCTAGACACAACTAGGGCCTACTTGAAAAGGCAGGTCTTCAGCTTCTTGCGGAATTCAAAAAGTGAGATGAAGCTCTTATGCATAGTGGCAGGTCGTTCCATGCTTTATGAGCAATGTAAGAGAAAGCTTGGCTGCCAGAACTGGTTTTCCGTAAGCATGGGATTTGTGCAAGTAATGAGTCTGGACAAGCGGAGGTGTCTAGAAGGTTTGTGAAAGCCAGTGGAGCTCCTTCAGGTGTTGTGTGATGTGATTGCGGTGTGGGAGGTTGAGAGTGATTCTGGCCATCACGTTTTGAATGTTCTGCAGCCTTCTGGTGAGTTTTTTGTTGATCCCAGCATAGAGGGTTTTCCCATAGTCCAGCTTGCTTGTGAACAGGCAGGCGCAATGGTTTTCCGGGTGCTGATTGGGAGCCATTTGAAAATCTTCCTCAGCAGCCTCAGGGTATGTTAGCATGAGTCAGTGACGGCAATGACTAGTGCAATTATGTTGAGTTTGCTATCGATGATGATACCAAGGTTCTTGGTGTCGGTCCTAGCTCTGTTGGCCAACAGCTGGAGTCCCACAGTGATGTGCTCTACCAGAAGATCATGATTTCGGTGTTGTCGGTGTTCAGCTTTAGATAGTTGGTCTTCATGCAGAAATGCAGGCATTTTAACTTGGTTTAGGTACTGGGTGCCTCATCTGTGAGGGAGAGAATGAGTTGCATGCATTGTGGTCATATGGATATCATCTGTGGCAGCGATAAGGAAAGTTACCATGCTGTGGTTGAGTCTGAAACCAGACTGAGGATGTCAAGTAGTTGGTGGTCATTAAGGTATTTGGTGAGGTGTCTGTTGATGATTTTCTCTAAGACATTGGCTGGGAATGGTAGCAGGGAGATTGGTCTGTTTTTGGGGAGCATTGAAGGGTCAGCAGAGGGTTTCTTCAGCAATGAGAGGACAGTTGCGTATTTCCAAGCATTTGGGAAGGTCGCGGAAGTGGTGGAGGCATTTCGAATGGGTGTGAGCATGGCGCTGATGGGTGTCAGTCCTCTAGAGTGGGTGTGGGAGGGCAGGGATCAGATGGGGCCCTTGACTGGATGGACTTCCTGGTGGCGGCACTTTCCTACTGGGGTGATTATAGGCCATGTAGTTAGCATTGGTTCTTTAGATAAGATCAGAGGGCGTTTGGCATGGGGCCTCTTGGGTTCAGTTGTGGGATGAAGTTGCTGTAAATGAAAATGATTTTGTTGCTGAAGAATTAAAAGATTTTTGCAGAGGTCCTGCGAGGGGGTGATCGAGTTGGAGGTGGCTGATGGTGAGGTGAAACTTTCACAATTGTGAAGATTCCTTTGTTTCTGTTGGTGCTGGCATGGATGCGTCTGCCAGAACAGTGCATTTGGTGGTCCGGATAATTTGGAGGTAGTGTCTTAGGGCAGATTTGAATGTGCTCCTGCCTGCATTGTCCTGGATCATTCTCCATTTGCACTCAGTTGCTTGCAGCTGTGTTTCATCAGTCTGAGTTCCACCATGTATCAACTGGCCTGGGGTCTGGATCTTGTTGTATTGCTGTGTTTGAGGGGAGCAAGGGAGTCAGTGCAGGAGGTGATCTATTTGCTGAAATTCTGGCTTTGGGGAGGCTGTTGCTGTGTTCGGGTTAGTGGGTGTTAAGAGCAGTGTTTTAGCCTTTCTCAGTGATGCTCCTCCAGCTGTGGTGGGTTGGTTTTGGGGTAGTGCGTGTGCATTGGGCCAGGATGGGGATGCTGAACTTGACAACAGCATGGTCTGTCCAGGGGACTGGTGTGGGTTTGTTGACTCGGATGTTGCTGAAGTTGTTGAAAATAGGGTCCAGGAGGTTTCCGCTGATATGTGTAGGTCCCTTTACACTTTGGGTGAGGCCCAGGCTTCCAAGATCTTCAATGAGTGCTCTTGAGTTGGAGTCGGCGTCGTCTTCCAAGTGGAGGTCCAGGTCTCTGAGTAGGATGTAATTGGTAGCATCAAGGGTGAGTGGTGCGACGAAGTCTGTGATGGCGTCAGGGAATTTGGTGCGCAGTCCTGGTGATATGTAGATGAGAGTGTCACTTAGGGTGAAGTTGGCTGAGACCTGGAGCTTAAACGACAGGTGTTCCATTTTGTAAGATGACGTGTCAATGGATGTGATGCAATTCATGGTGTTCTTGCCCTAGGTGTTTACACTTTGTTCTTGTGGATGATGGCAACTCCGCCTACGGGCTTGTGAAATCTGTCTTGCCCGGAAATCTTGTAGCTGGGGGAGATGGTAGTGGCGATGTCAGGTGCTGATGCAGGGTTCAGCCAGGTTTCCGTGAAGAAAAGCAGATCAAGGGCATTGTCGTGCAGCAGGTCCTAGATCTCTGTGGGGAGTTTGGTGAGTGAGTGGGTGTTGAGGAGCATGCATGATGCGAGTGTGGAGAGTTGTGTAGGTGGTTGCAGGACTGTGTGAGTGAGAGAGTGGGGTGTTGGGTGCTGTTGGTGCGGTGAATGTTGGATGTGAGTAAGAGCATGAACAATTGCAGGAAGCACAGAAGAATGCTCCCTCTGTGTTTTGTGGTGTGGCAAGGCAGCAGCGTTTGGAGCAGCAGCTTGGGTTGAGGGCGCGGAGGGTCACTGCATAGTAGCCGTGGGAGGGTGGATTTCCAGGGTTCCTGGCACTGGTCCTGGTCCAGATGCAGGCAGGCGCTGACTGGCTTGGCTTTGGTGTGCCAGCGGCATGCCAGCTACGCACCCACTCTGCGTGTCTGCTGTATGTCCAGATGTGGCAGCCATTATGTAGGACTTGGGAGAGGAGAGAAGTGATGTCACTTCCTGTGCAGGTGACTGATGGGAAGTCCAGTGATGTCACTTCCTGTTCAGATGGATAATGGGAAATCCAGTAATGTCACCTTCTGTGCAGATGGATGATGGCTGTGACTCCTTTTGCTTTGCTTCTTCTTTTATAGACAGTATTGGTGGGAAACCAGTACTGGCACTTCCTGTGCAGATGGATGATGGGAAATCCAGTAATGTCACTTCCTGTGCAGATGAATGATGGAAATGACTCCTTTTTATTGGCTTCTTCTTTTAAAGACAGTTTGGGTGGGAAACCATTTCTGTCACTTCCTGTGCAGGTGGATGATGGGGAGTCACATTTAGTTTACATTCACCACTGCAAGCAGCAGCATTTAATCTATCATTCTTTATCTGTTTTCATTTTATAGCAGTCCTTGTGTGTTTAAACTATGTTGCCAGGGTAGAGTAATTCAAAGCAAATAGTACATTTTCTTTGTACCATGAAAACTAAACTGTTTTAAGCTCATCCTTAGGCTAAGAAGCACATGCATGGTTCTGTTAAATTTATGAGATTTTTTTAAATTTCAAATATTTAATTCACGAGTATGCGGCCACGTGTATATTGCAGCATGTTTTTTTCTTCATTTAATTTTTGTGGCATACACTTTATTGCATACATAAAAAATAAAAAATACAATCACCATCTTCTTTCTTGTGGGTTTGAGTTGATTATCAGGTTGCCTTCAATGGTGCTGTTGTTTTGGGCAAAGAGCAGAAATAGTTTTTAACCTGGGTTTAGCTTTAGGAACTGGCTGGAGAGCCATGACTAAGTCCTCTTGAATCATTTCTTTGTGTTTCCATGTTGTGTTCAGATTTTTTTTTAGATATAACTCATCAGATTATTGGTGCATGTTCAGACCTACTTCATATTCAATTAGAGCTTCCTTGTATAGTTTGAAAACTGTCAGGGTAGCATAGAGGTTTGTATGATACCATAAGAATAATGTTAATGAGAGAAGGAGTGGCTTGATACCATAGTAGTCAAGTCTCATCCTTTTAAAGGGTGCTGTTATGGGATTTGTGGTCCACCATATCAAATATTTCTGTAAGGCAAAAAGGACAGTGCAAGATTCTCCTTTGCCATGATTTGTAAGGGAAATTTGATGGCCAGTAGTCATGTTTGATGGCGCCTCCTGTCAAAGGTTTCCTACATTGACAGGAACCGCCATGATGACCATTCCTGCCAATGTACGGAGATGTTTGCTGAGCCGGCAGGCATCCCTAAATTCGGTGGGCGGCGAAAGACAGGTTGGTGGATGTAAAGTCGTCTGGCAACCTATCTGTCTTTACTCCATCTGCCAAACCCTAGACCAGGCCCTCTGTCGACAGTGGCACAGTAGCTGAAGGGCAATGATTTGGAATGCTACCCCAAGAAATTATGAGTAGTTAGACTATTTGCAAGTATTCATCCCATCAACTTTTGGGTGTTTGATTGCCAGTAGTATGCCTGGAATCCTGAGACTGATGCAGCTTTTTAAACCTACTATTACCAATATTTGTGAATTCTGAAAAGTAGTACCTTTGCATCAATTGAAGGAGCACTACAATGGGTGCAAATTTGTTAAGTTTTTGGTAAACAGGCCACTATATATTTGAGTTCCTAATCCAAAATATTAACATGTTAAAACCTCTTAATAAAGTCAGGACAATGAGGAAAACCAACACAGACATAGTAGATCCAAATCAGGGACACCTGACCTGACTTGACCCAACTACTAAACCACAAATACATTTATTTAGGGAAGGGGGGTCACTCCCCAAATGCCACCCCGAAGCGATGCCCTTTTACACACCATTCTATGGAGATTTTTCCTATTTCCTGTATTGCAGCTGTTTGCCCTTCAATTGCTTCTTCTTAAATTCGGGTGCCCTTCCAAATTGGTGCTTTTTGTGATTTTTCCAGTCTGGGAAATTTGATTGTATTCCTCTCTCACGACACAGGAACCCTATGAGCTGAAAACATGATAGACATGTCTTTCACTGCTTCACAAGTTTCCTCCTTTTGATCAGACGGCATACTGTGGTTATCCTTGTGACTCTCATGTTTTGTGCAAATGTTTTTGATCTCTCAGAGGAGAGGCGTTCACTTGCCTAGCAAATAGTGAGTGGAATTTGACTAGGTGTATCCAATAAGTGTGCAGATCTGGATCAGGTTTGCAGTTTTTATGTAGTGAGAACTGAGGGCATTAGAGTGCTTTAAGAGAGTACCAGATTACCTGACACATTTTTTAGGCACAGGGAAAAAAATTATTTGTCCAGGATCACAGGATGTTTGGCCAAGGCCAGGATACGCACCTTGTCCACCAGTTTCTAAGTTAGCAGCTCTAGCTGGCAGGCAACATCTCCTCCAGTCTAACTTTTCTCAATGATATAGAGCCTGTGTACTGGAAATTTCATGCTACTTCATATTTACCGCTGTGGGACTAAATCCAATTCCAATAAATATGCCTTATGTATTACATTTCAGGCACTTAGTACTTTTTGAGTAAGCAGCTAAGTACCCTTGCAAGTTCAACCTAACAGTCTCATAGGAAAGGTAATGCACTCCTTTGTTTGATGGGAATACATTTCTCTGCATCCTCTTACAGGTCGAAGTTCACATGTATGGTAGGACAACCTCCTATTTTGGTTCCTTCTTGAGGCAGGAAAGGAGTGGAGGGGCTTACATGTCTTCATATGTTCTAGAGTTAGGGCACACCTAGTAAAAGTTCATGTTGGGAGAGTAGTCGACCCACCCATACTCCTGGGCTTCAATTAATTTGTCAGCATGATGTTCTGTGTGCATTTCCTACAGTGTTAATTGGTACAAATTGCAAACAGCAGTGATCAGCAACATGAACTGCTCAGATTTGGGGCCATATTCAATAGAATGGGGGCAGACACAAATCTATAGATGATGGTTGTTGTATGCTATTTCCTCTAACTTTATGAAGAGAACCAGAATTATGGTTCCTGGGTTTCTTGGAGAATTCCGACGTGGAAAGTAGTGGAAAAATGTTAGTCGGGACCTGCCAGGGGTGGCATGCTTTTGCTGGTGTCTTGAATAAAACCTTAAACATCACTAACTACGTGTCTTCCACTTCCTAAAAGTGGCAATGAGGATGGGATATGAGAGTCTCTGGAGTGCGTAGATACTGTTTTTGGAGTGACAGCGGGATGAGTCAGGTGTACCATCCCGAAATTCGGTAATGGTTGCCAAGTTCTGTCAACAGGCAGGTGAGAGCTTCTGTGTGCACCGCAACAGTATTGGGCAAGAGATTTGAGAAAGAAAACTGGCTGAAGACTTTATTTAAGTCGGATCGCAGTGAGCGGCACGCAAACCTGCTACTGGAGGAAGTCGCGAGGCTAGCCCAGTGTGTGTGCAGTTACTGCCAGCGCGAGAGTAGGCAACAGTAGGGAATCATGAGGCCCACAACAAGTTATAGACACTAGGCCAGTGCTGTGTGGGTGCAGCCACTAGGGCACGAGAGCCTCAACAGAAGGAAGTCGCGAGGCCGCACCGATGTGTGTGGAGGTTGCATGGCGGGGGACCAAAACAGAGTAAAGGAGACGCAGTTTGGGTGCTCATGGCTGATTGTGGCCGCTCCAGCATTCATTTGGTGATTATTGAAGGTGCTTATCTTTTAAGCCGTCCCTAAGCAAGTTTGCGAATTTGTGACTCATCAGAGGCAGAGTCATTGCTGGTTTGTATACCGGCAATTGAAATAGGGCTAAGGAACCTCCTATCTTGGCAGCTAAAAGAGGGCTGAGCAAGGCTAGTTAACATGGAAGTGAAAATTCTGTAATCTCCGAGGAGATAATCCAGAGAAAATCTGTGACTACGGTGGCTACTTTATTTATTATAGTTTGTCTTGTTTTGTGACCTCACTGAAATTGAGGAATTATTATTTGCATAATATCTGTGCATGCAGTAGCAGCTCAACCCATGTTCTTGCAGGAATATGGAAATCGCATAATGGCATGGGAGGATTGGAGGGAGGCATTTGAGATGTATTTAGAGGCTGTGGGAGGAGATGTGTTTGTGGCCAAGAGAAAATTGGCGATGCTGAAACATAACTTGGGTGTGGAAAGTATGAAGGTGTTAAAGACATTGCCACGTCCTATGCTGATTGTGGTTGATGGTGAGGAGGTAGGAGGATCTGATGAGGATGTTGGGCATGAGGATGCATATTTATGTGCAATGAGGACTCTAGAGGAGAATTTTGGTAAGAAAACTAGCATTGTTGTCAAGAGACATAAGATTTTTTCTTGAGCTTAACTACCTGGGAAAACTATGGAACAGCATATACCTGTTTTAAGAAACTTAGTGGTTTCATGTAAGTTCAAGAATCTTCAGTTAGAAATAAGTAGAGATAAAATGACCAATAGAACAAATAACATGAGGATCCAAGATATTTCCTTAGAAAACAATTATCAGTGTAGTCAGACGCATGGAAAACACCTCTTGCCATGTAAAGGAGTTAAATGTTGATCACTCTGGGGAGTCCAACTCTTCCAGACATTCATGTGGGTTAACCATTTTGAGTTACGTAAGAACCATAAAGCTCTAATTGATATCTTCCCCACCTAGGGGCAGGAAAAGCGAAACCTGTGTAGCTAAATGGATATATCGTTTGTAGGAATTCATGTTTACCATCATGTATGTACCCCAGAATGAAAAACATCAATGCAGATTTCTTGTCACAGTTACCGTTATGAAGAGTGGGTGGTGGCAGAAGTGTAGGAATCCTGCAAGGGTGCTGTTAGACCTGGCATCTTTTGGCGTGTTTCCCCTGGCTTTTTGCTTTCTGACCTCCCCGTTTTGACTTGGATTTTTGCTGGTTTTATGTCTCTGCGCGCTTTCTCACTGCTGTTCAGTGTTAAAGTGCAAGTGCTCCTGTTGTAAATTGTGTTATGGATTGGTGTTTCCATGATTGGCATATTTGGTTTACTAATAAGTCCCTAGTAAAGTGTACTGAGAGTGCCAGGGCCTGTAAATCAAATGCTGCTAGTGGGCCCGCAGCACTGATTGTGCCACCCACCCAAGCAACCCTGAAAAGGGGTCTCAGACCTGCCACTGCAGTGTCTGCACGCAATTTGTAACTGCCATGTCGACCTGGCAAGTGCACCCACTGGCTAGGCCCTAATCTTCCCTTTTCATGTAAGTCACCTCTAAGGTAGGCCCAAGGAACCCCTGTGGGCAGGGTGCTGTGTATGTTAAAGGTAGGACATGTACTGGTGTGTGTGACATGTCCTGGTGGTGAATTACAGTGTATTTCGTTTTTCACCACTGCAAGGCTATCTGTCCCATAAGATAGAATGGGAGGTTACTAATAACATCTTATAAGTATATCTTTCCATTGGGACAAGATAGAATGATAGAGTTTACTATGCCTGAACTCAGAATATAAAAATGCATCTTTTGGTAAAGATGATTTTTATATTGTGTGTTTGAAAATACCACTTTTAGAAAGTGGGTATTTTCTTGCTTAGCCATCCTGTGTGCCTCTGCTGGTTTGTGGATTGACTGGCTTTGGAGTGACAGGGGCTGGGAATGCGCATTCTCTCAGACAGCCATGGGGGGGTTGATGTGTGGCCTGCCTTTCCTGAATGAGTCAGGGCTGGGCTGAATAGACCTGGGCTACATTCAGAGTAGTGGGTGGAGTTTTCACTAGCACCTGAATAGGCCTGGTCTGCATTTTGAGTGGTGGGCGGAGATTTCCCTTGCACCTGAACAGGCCCTGTCTGCCTTGGACAATGCTGTCTCCACCTCCTGCTGGGAAGCTGGGCCAGAGAGGACCAAACTGGTTTGGACTAAGCACAGACACTCTCTGCCTAAGAGAACAAAGGAATTTTGAGTTTAAATATTGGGGCCCAGACCCCAGGACTTTGGAACTCACTGGAATCAAGGAAGCTGCCAAGAAGAAGAGCTCGAAGAACTGCCAGGAGGAGTACTGCCCGTTTGCTGTGTTGTTGCTTTGCTGGGTTGGCCTGCAGTTGCTGCTTCTGCCTTGGGCCGTGAAAGGACTGGACTGAACTTTCTTAACTTGTGCTGAGTATCTCCAAGGGCTTGAAGTAGAGCTTGCCTCCTGTTCTGAATTCTCAGGGACCGCAAAGACTTCACCGACCTCTAAGTACCGCCTCTGGAACCGTGGTTTCAGTTGCCACAGAGGGGGGAAAGCAACCAACTCCGCCACCGACTCCGTCACCGGCCCTGACTCGGTCTTGCTGTCGAGTGTTGGACGGATTTATTCAAGTTCCTGAAATAGAAAGAGTTGCGGAGTGACACGCAAATTTCTTTATTGAATGAAAAGTATATTGAAGGATAAAGTGACCAAGAGGCATCCGGCGCTTCAATTCATGGTGCAACAATTATCGTCCTGAGGATGGTCTCGTGGATTTGACCTCATTTGAGACCGAAACGTCGACGCTACTACACCGTTTTTGTTTACATAGTTATCAGTGGAAACATAATGAATTGAACAAAAACTATGAATTGATTGTAATGTAGGGCTGATTACATGTACTGTCCATACTGGAGAACAAAAGGTGTAAGATACTACTGTGTATGTTATATGAATTAAGACAGTAGTTAATGTGTTGCCATATGTGATATGATTAATGAATACTTTTCCATGTTCGTTTGATAAAATTTATTGCATGTCAAGATTGATTGATTTCAAGATAAAAATAACTATTTATTGACGGAAACTCTTCGAGTTCTGAGAAAGTTTGTTCACTAGTGTGACGACTCCTAAATAATGAGTTAAAGCTGATTGATTCCTCAAGGATCATTGATGTTGTGTTATTGATTATACCCAGTTCCTTGGGGAAGAGTGGGTTGCCCTATTGTTGTTTCAGCCTGTGTCCTGAAGGCACCACAGAGGGCCCCGTCTGCATCTCACATGGCAACCCTGGTCTCACCGACAACGACAACCGATGCTGCTGTCACCTAGCCGCTGCTTGCACCATGACTTGTGGGCACCGCACCGCCTCGCTTCACTTCGCCATCCTGGTCTCACCGACGCTGTTGCTGCATGCTGACCGCGACTTCCGTAACTGCATCTTGGATTGGCGGCACCGCTCAGAAGTCTCATGACGCACCGCCCTATCCCACACCGCAGTCCGGACCGACCGACGCCAGTTCCCCGCACCCGGCTCTGTCGCCTGCACCATGATCTGTCAGCACCGCAACGAGCACCGCCTTCACTCAGCTCCGCAGCCCTGGTCTCACCGACGCCACTGGACGACTGTCACCGAGCCGCTGCCTGCACCGCGACTTGAGGGCACCGCATGCCGCACCACTACGTTTCACATCGCAACCGCGACGGTTGTCACGACTGGCCCACACCAACATGATGGCCGCAACATAAAAGGTACTGTTTACGAGTCTCCGTCGACACCCCTGACCGACCCCGTCAGACGGAACTGTTGGATTCTGTTGTTTACAGCGCCACTGTAGTACCAGACGGAGCTACCGACTTCAAGGAACTGTGTTTTTACAGTGCAAAGTGCATATTTTTAAAGTATAGTAAGTTGGATTTTTGTCGTTTTGATCTTGTTTTGAATATATAAAAATATTGGATATTTTTCTAAACTGGTGTGGTGTCCTTTTGTAGTGTTTTCACTGTATTACTGTTGGTTATGTGCAAATGCTTTACACACTGCCTCTGAGATAAGCCTGACTGCTTGTGCCAAGCTACCAAGGGGTAAGCAGGGGTTATTTCAGTAGTGTAGCCCCCTTATCCTGACTAGAAGGAAGGGCCCCTACTTGGACAAAGGTGCAAATCATTGACAACTAGAGACCACCATTTCTAACAGGTGCCATGTGTGAAAAGTAATTGAGAGATGCTTTTTTGGAGGACAAAACCTTGCAGTTGTTGATAGAAAAATTGTACAGCACTGAGTGGTGAGTCAAGAAGATGTTTAGCTAATTTTATACCTGTTTGGGAAGAATTATCAGTAGTAAATGGTATTGTTCAAAGGAGTGATAGGTTGGTGGTACCTGTCAGTTTGCTGCAACGCTTACTATCCCTTTTGCAGAAGGGACATGGAGGTACATCTACCATGAAGAGAAAGGAGCGTGTAGATTTTTGGTGGCCAGGCATGAACAAGGACATTGAAAGCTCTGTTCGCAATTGCGTGTCTTGTACATGTAGTGACAAATCACATTCTGTGTCAGAAGCGCACATTGAGCTGGTCACCTTTCCGAAAAAAGCGTTTGAATGTTTGGGTCAAGAGAGCAGGTTCGCTACTGTATTGTTCAATTGCTTTTCAATGTGGCCAGAAGTAGCTTTCTTACAGGACGTGAAAACGAGTAATGTTATTGTTTTTTTTGAGGACATTTTCAGAAGAGAAGGTTGTCCGGAGGTTTTGGTATTGGATAATGGCCTCCAGTTTGTGTCTGGGGAGTTTGAGGGTTTTCTTAAGAAGGAGGGAGTCAAACACTGCAAGACTTCTACTATCCAAGGGAAAATGGATGGTGGAGAGGGTCAATCGTGTGTTGGGTGACTGTCTACAACTAGCTGTGAGTAATGGGTTAAATTGGAAACGTGAGGTGAAAAACATGTTGTTGTATAGTTGTAGGACCACTTAACATTCCAGAATGGGTGAAACTCCATTTTTGTTATCGTGTCGGAGGATTGCATGCACCACTGCTGTACCTACTTGGATGGAGATACCCTCTTGTGGGAAGGTGAAAGATCAGGTTATGAGGAATAGGAATAAGAAGTATCAGGATCAGTATGTGGAAACTCATAATGACAAGGTCAGTTAGGCGAAGGTAACATTGGATACTGGTGACTGGGTAAGAACAAGTGTGGGTGCAAGTCATATGAGTCAAAATGGTCTGGTCCAAAACATGTGTGTGCTGCAAAGGGGAATATGGTGTTTTTGGAAGATGGAAAGTGATGGAATGTACGTAAAGTTACAAAATGTCATGAATTAGAACCAAAGTTGTGGCAAATACGAGAATCATCTGTGATGGGGAGTAAAATTGTGGTTTCCAGGAGAGAAAAATTTGATGGTGCCGTATCTCAAAGGGAGAATGGGTCTGTGTATACAGACACTAGTAAAGTCGTAAGACTTAGTTCATGTGTCAGAAGAAGACCAGGAAATTTGGATGATTATGTATGTATGTAGGTTATGCGATACATATGTTTTTCCTGTTCCTTTACTCTGATAGCGTGAACCACTGATAATTTTAATTTCATTGCATTTCATTTTGTTTTTGAAGTTGTTTACCATTATGTATTCTTAGTAAGATTCTGTTATTGAATATATTTCAATGTATCATTATTGTAGTTACTGCTGTTATATTTTATGTATCCAAATGTTCTAAGGAGGGGGATCTGTTGTATGCTGTGTTTCGTCTGACTTTATGAAGTGAACTAGAATTATGGTTGCTGAGTTACGTGGGGAATACCAACGTGGAATGTAGTGGAAAATTGTCATTTGTGAACTTCCAGGGATGGCACGCTTTTGCTAGTTTCTTCATTAAACCCTTAAACATCACTATCTACGTGTCTTCCACTTCATAAAAGTGGGCATGCATCAAATATATGCAATCGAAACTAAATAACTTGAAATCACCAGTTTCTCAAGCACGCTCACAGATTTGCATTTTCGAAATGTTTCGACATCAGTTCCAGAAATACCAATTTCTCTGTGTATGGTACAGTAATTGGAAGTGACCTGTATTTTAAGCTTCCTCTTCCCTCAAGCCTCGCAGCCATGTCATCAGTAAAGCAAGGAAAAGGAAGTGAGGTACTCAGCCTTTCCTCATCCCATTGGCATCTGCGCTGAGAATTTTTACTTGTTATTTTCACTTCACATTGGTAAAAACACCTTGATGACAGCATAGAGATGTTAGATGTCCAATGCCCTGATGTGAAAATAGTTGGGGGTCCAATGATATTATCGTTTTCCAGTCAGTCTCTAGTACCTATATACAGCAAGCATTAGCAAAGTCGACAAGCCTGGTCTTGGCAAGCTGGTGTGATGGATATTTTTTTTTATTGCAAGCATATTCCACAAAAAAATTAAAGAAGAAAAAGACAACATGCTACCACTTAAGCTTGAATGCAAAACAAATTACATTTATTAATAAAATAACCATTGCACATGATTTTAATAATGCAGTGCAGGTGCTTCCCAGGAGACAGGTGTACTTAGAACAGGTATAGAAACCCTTTTTAATTTTAACACACATTAAGGGAAAATATGATTCTTGCTGGAAGACAGTAAAGCCACTATGGCTTGGGCAGAAGCAAAATGTGAAAGACAGTTGCACAGACTAATGAATGAAGATGGCTGACTCACTGTTTCTCTATTTATGTATGTATTTATTTGTTATTTATTAATTTTTAGAATTACATGGAACTGGAGAAACAGCTGCGTCACTAGTCCAGACCCAATAAGGTAAGTTTGAGCTGAACAAGAAGATGGTTTATTTGTGAATATTTTCATGCACTATTGATTTCAAGAAAGCTGTGTACATCGCCGGAAATAGTAAGAATCTTTCCCTGAAATTTACTTTCCCGACAACACTGCACTGTTGATGTTGAGCTATGCTTCGACATTTCCTATTTCTATTTTGTGTTTTTAAAGATTTATGAGTCATATTGTGTTTCACAATATATTGGAAAGAAAAGAAATGTGCCTGTGGCATAAGTGTCGTTAATCAGAATGGAGGTGAGGAGTCTTGCTGCGGCTGCCTGTCCAAATTAATTAGCATCGCAAACAATATTGTAAGATTTTTTGCCGGCCTCCATTCACATAGAGAATTTAGAGGGGCACACTGAGGTAGGGCAGTGGGAAAGGGAAGAAGAGGGCCCTATCTAAATCTGACAACCTTTAATGCCTTTTTGGCAACCATGACTCAAAGCCCTTGTAGGTCCCTTGTCCCTTCCTGGTCATACTGCCAGGAACCGTCATCACCTACACGATAAACAAGCATTTTGACCAACATGCAAAAGAGGAGTGTGCGAAATTTATGTAAATTGCATATGCGTAATTATGACGAATTTCCCGAAAATGACATACAATTTTGCTTAACTAAACTAAATGCAAAACTGGCAGTGGATATTATATTCTAGCTCGAAAGGCATCCTCACGCCAATTTTTGATGCGAGGACGCATTCTGTGCTAGAAAAAAAAAAAAACACACAAAAACACAAAGCCAGAAAACAGCAACCACTTAAGTTCTGGTTGTTCACATTGTTCCTGTGTACTCATGCAAAAAAAATTCTGTAAACGGTGAATAATTATGTCATGTGTCCTAGCAGTGTAATTTAGACATTTCACTACGAAGCCTAAACGCTAATTTACAGAAATTATGTAAGATTATGCTGGCATGACGAAAATTTTGCAGAGGTAAATTGGGGTTCTTGTCATCCCAGCACCACTGTTTCTGGATAGCTTTCAGAATTCATGAATTGCTTCCGTCTGAGAAAAGGCACTGACCAGTCCTTCAAAAACCATTCTTATGGCCACTCACACAGTCACTGACACACCCATACAGGTACTTACAACCCCCCTTATTCACCTATACATCCACTCACTCACACACATACAGCACTCAGAGACCTACTCCCACACTAATACAGACAGTCACACAGCCACTCAGATGACATATATTAGAAATAGTATCACTCATTAGTAGTAGCTTAAGAAGAATAATTTAGCGTATGCACTAGCTTAGTATATATCTCTAATGTCTCAGAAACGTTTATGAAAGACTTACGCTCACTGTATGATGTAATCAGTGATGACATTTGAGATAGCATCAGTGATGTCATCAGTGATGTCACTGACCATGTCATGAGTGATGTAATATGTAAGGTCATAAGCAGTGTATTGCTGGGGCATAAGTTAGAGTTAGCTCTGGTAACTATAACTGCTGAATTTCACTGGTTTTGTACGAGTGAAATCCGAGCCTAATTATAACCTCCCTGTAACCTTTGGGTTTTTCAGTGAATTTCTAAAGATTTTTTAAATTCGATTTCCTAACTATAACGTCCCTGTAACCTTTGTTTTTTTTCAGTGAATTTCTACAATTTTTTTACTTTTTAATCCTAACTAACCTATCACCTATGAGAGTGGGTGTGCGAGTGGGTGTGTAGGTCTGTGAGTGCCTGTGTGAGTGGGTGTGTGAGTGTGTGTGGGTCTGTGAGTGGGTGTGTGAGTATCTGTGTGAGTGGGTGTGTGAGTGCCTGTGTGTGTCTGTGAGTGGGTCTGTGAGTGCCTGTGTGGGTCTGTGAGTGCCTCTGTGAGTGTCTGAGTGTGTGTGTTAGTGCCTGTGTATGTCTGTGAGTGGGTGTTTGAGTGCTGCTAGGCATTTTTGGCATTTGCATAATTAGGGTATTTAAAAGGGAGAACCATGGACTCTGCTCTCACCAGAAGAAGACAAGAAAGAAACCACTCATCAGAGTCACTACACATCAGATTGTGCTCCAATATATCAACAATGAATTCACCTCTATTAGGGATTTCATATCATTTTTCAATGTGGAATATGAGAAGAAACACACTTGCTTTGCATTCGCCAAGCCCAAGAAGTAAGGATCATTTCTGATTTACTGAAGTGGAGCTTCAACTGGGGCACCTGCTATGTTTATATTTGTAAGTGCTTCCCGTTGAGGTTTAATTTTTGTGAAATCAGCACCAGGGCCAGAATCAAACCTTATTTTTTCCAAGAAGAGTCCTAAGTTTTGCCAAAAATGTCCACCCAACTAAAGTACTTTCATTTGCTTAATTAATAAGTGCCACCTTGTTGGGTAAATGTCTGTGCATATTCTACACTACAGCTCCATAAAGGACCACAAGGTGTGCATGTAATTTCGGTAATGAGATTGTTCTTCGAGGATCTTCAGCCACAAATCTGTGATAACGTCAATCTTCATCAAGAGAAGACAACAAGACTACAAAGAGATGAATCTCTACCAAACAAGAGTATTTACCCTTAACTAAATGAAGTAAGTGCTTCTTTGTTTGGTGGACATGTCCTTGTATTCCTCTGCATCAATAAAGCGTCACTAAAATCTGCTTGAAATGCGCTTGAGGGCCTTTTTGTAAGCTGTCGATCAACATGGGAAAAGCCCGGAAGACCTTAGCATACTACTAAGGAAAACTGGGCGTGGCCAAATGGAGGGAGCTTGCAGATGATTTTGGGCATTTGCATATTCAGGGTAATTAAAAGGGAGTATCATGGACTGTGCTCTCACCAGGAGACGACGAGAATGAAACTACTCATCACAGTCACCCCAGATCAGATTGTGCTCCAATAGATCAATGATACAGTCACCTCCATTAAGGATTTCCAATTGTTTTTCAATGTGGAACACAAGAGGAAACCCACTTGCTTTTCCTTCCCATGCCCAAGAAGTTAGGATCCTTTTTTTTGCATAAGGGAGGGGGGGGGGACACACGAACCCCCCTCTCTGGGCCAATTGTGGCCCCAGGGACCCCATCCCACAGGGCTCGACCATGTCTCCCTGGGCGCCCTGGAGCCCACCCAGGGCACCCAATGTGCTATGATGGGGACCGCTGGGGGAGCCTCAAGGGCCTTGCGGTCCCAGCCGACTCCCCGTCTCCTGCGGGAGCCAGCATTGCTCCAGCACACAAGGAGCTGCTAGAAATGCAGCTCCCTGCATGCAGGAACAATTGTTTCATCTGTTTCCCTGCTGCATGACAGCAGGCAGTGAAATAGATAAAAACTCTGCTTCCAGCAAGTTGGAGCGGTTTGACAGCTCTCGCTTGCTGGAAGCAGAGTTATGTTTGCTCTTGCTTGGCTGGAGCTGTCAGCTCCCGCCAAATGAAGCAAACTGCTATGTCCTGGGGGTGGGCAACTGGAGACGTAGCAGGAGCCAGCCCTGGGGGGAGGCGGCCCCCAGGGGCATAATTGGCTCCAGGAGAGGGGCTGAGTGGCCCCCCTCTTTTACTTTGCATGGGCCACCACCGGGGAAGTGGTGGTCCTTGGGCCGTATATGGCCTGGAAGTGGGGCCGCGGGGCTCCGTCGTCATTTTGTAGAAAAATATTTTTTAACCCTAGTGGAGTTACAGGGCGACCCCAGGACCAGAGCTACGGGGTCAGGGTACTCCTACCCTGACCCTTGTCTTTTATTAAAATGGTTTTTTCGGACTCGCCTGAAGCCGAGTCTCAAGATGGCTGCCAACACTATCTGCTTGAAGTGTTGGCAGCCAATCAGATTTCAGCACGGGGACTGTTGGATCCTCGGAGGATCCACGTCCCTTTATATACAAATTTGGTTTTCTGTTAATATCTCAGAAACCACTGAACAGATGTACACCAAATAGCAAAAAGCACTGTTTCTGGACCAAGAGTTAGGTTTCCGGCAAATTTGGTGTAATTCCGTCCAGCGGTTGGGACTGAAGTTATGTTCAAAATCTCTATGGGAATTAACATTGGAAGCACACTTTTTTTTATCCCCTCCCTTTTTCAAGCCCCCGCTGGATGGATCGCCCGAAACTTTCCATACGTTGGCACACTTTGTTTGGAAAGTTTAGTGAAGATTCGTCAACCGGCGCCAGAGATATTGGCAAGTCAAAAAATGCTTTTCCAATGGAAACTAGGTCCTAACTGTAACTAACTACTGGCGACGTACTGGCGTGAATATATATATATATTCACTAAAAAACAAAGGTTACAGGGACGTTATAGTTAGCGAATACAATCTAAAAAACCTTAGAAATTCTCTGAAAAAAGCCAAAGGTTACAGGGAAGTTATAATTAGGCTCAGATTTCACTCGTATAAAGCCATTGAAATTCAGCAGTTATAGTTACCTGAGCTAACTATAACTTACACCCCCGCAATGCACTGCTTATGACCTCACATATTACATCACTCATGACTTGGTCAGTGACATCACTGATGACATCTCAAATAACATCACTGATGACATCATCCACAGAACCCACCCACTCACACCCCTTTACAACCTCTCATACACCCCCTCACACACCCACACAATCATTCACATACCCATTCAGAGACCCTTCTGTGGTCTCCCCACCCCTTTCTGTAATCCTTTATCAGCCTCTCTGCCATGCCCAGTCCTTCCTGGTTAGCAATTTGTTCAGTGTTAACTTATTATCACAGCTGGTGGCCCAAGGGTTTCTCGGTGCAGATCTGAAACAAAAAGCCTTGGTGTGCTGCTGGCCTGAGAGCCCTAATGGGGTTGGCTCCTGGCTCACTGCTTCCGAGGTCAAGGCAGATAGCCTGCCTGCCACTGAAATACTCGGCACTGGCTGCCACATTTACAAGAACGAGGGCAGGATTAGGACTTGGGTGAGTCTCTGGTCTGTGAGGTTTACATTTTTTTGCTGCATGTCAATCTGTCTTTCGCTGCTTAGAGATCGCTATTGCCAGCTCCTCCCACCCTCTCCCTCCTCCTTAACATGGATTTGACTGGACTGTGGTGGCCCCTGTTCACAGGAACATTACACCCTGCTCTCAATCCAGGAGGCTTTATTTTTGTGCACGTACTTTCTGGCAGAGTTTTTCCCCCGACTGCGTTGCTTTTTTAGTGACCCCGCAGTATTGTGCGCAACAGAACATTGCCCAAAAAGTAAAACCCCCAAATATCCCTGGGCATACATGTCACCAGTGCACACTTCTGATGAGGTTGTGTTTAACTGGATGATTCAGCGTCTTGTAGGTGTCGTGGGGGAGAGGAGGTGTAAAATGAGAAGTGGACTCTAACCACAGAATGAACGATGCAGCCGTTTCGACATGCACCTTGTCCAGTTTATATATTTGAAGGGTTTTGTTAAGCAGGAGTGTGGCATTTTATTTGCTTGTGGGAGAAATGCTAAATGTAGGTGACTGCTTATGTTGAACTCGACTTTCTTGGAGATACTCTGGACTGGTCCTGGTTTTACTGACTGCATCGCACAACACCCAGCCAAACACTAATGCATCCAATAACACACCCAGGCACACACTGGCACATACACTAACACATCCAGGGACACACCAGTGCATCACTGACACACCCAGGCATCAGGGGCGGCTCCTCCGTTATGGCGGAGGAGCATCACCACCCCTGCTGAAAGCCAGCAGAGGCAAAGGACAAAAATAAAATGATAATAAAACATTCTTATTATCATTTTATTTTTCATCCAGCAGGCTGAGACTGGGAGCCGAGGGAGGGGTGTGGCCACCCACACTGACGCTCCAGATGCAGCACCAGGGAGTAAAGGGGAGTGGTGGGCACTGCCAAGTGCACATGATGGTTTGGCCGGCCCTCTGGGGCCGACCAAACCGTCATGCGCACTTAGCATTTCACCACATGAGCTGTGTTGTACAACTGGGTGAAGAAACCAACAGAGTCTCCCAGTCTATGTAAGAGCGCCAAACCGAGGCGCTAAGACCAATCCCAGCTCACATACTATTCCCAGCTTGAGAGCAGTGCTGGGATTCAGAGCTGGGAGCCTGCGGAATGTGCAGCATTTCCTGGATGGAACGGGACGTGTCGATCGGGAGCAAGGCAGCGGCCATCGGAGCAGGTAAGTGCAATTTTCTTTATTTATAATTCAGTTTTTTTTGTTTGTGTTCCCCCTCCCCCGCCCCGCCACTTTGCAATATGAGTGGCCGCTACTGCCAGGCATACAGCAATGCAGACACTTATACACCCAGTCAAACACTAATGCATCCAATATCACAGCCAGGTACAAATTGATGCACACACTAACACACCAAGGCATACACCGATGCATAGACTGACACACCCAGGCATACAGCAGTGCAGATTCTGACATTCCCAGCCAAACACTAATGCATCCAATAGCACACTTAGGCACACACTGAAGCATACTCTGACACACCGACGCATATATTGATGCAGACACTGACACACCCAGGCATACAGCAGAGCAGAAACTGAAACACCCAGCCTATCATTATTGCATCCAATAATACACCCAGGCACTGAGACAGCCAGGCACACATTCATCCATCCACTAACACACCTAGTCACACACTAATGCATATGCCCACACAACCAGGCAGACACTGATGCATACAGTGACACAGCCAGGCACAAACGAATTCATGCACTAACACACCCAGGCACACACTCATGCATACACTGACACACCCAGGCATACACAGATGCATAGGCTGTCACACCCAGGCATACAGCAATGCAGACACTGACACACTCAGCCAAACACTAATGCATCCAATAACACACTTAGGCACACAGTGATGCATACACTGACACGCTGACGCATACACTGATGCAGACATTGACACACCTAGGCACTGAGCAAAGCAGAAACTCACCCACCCAGCCATACACTAATGTATGCAATAACACACCCAGACACACACTGATGCACATACTGACACACTCAGGAACATACCAATGCAGACACTGACACACCTAGGCATACACCAAAGCAGACACTGACACACCCACTCTCACACGGATACATTAAAAACAGAGAATTTGCTCTTTGTTTGACCAGATGGTGGTTCTAACAAAAACAGTTTTTTTTCTAGAAGGGTTTTCACACAGTTTTTTTATTTTTGTCATCTTTAAAAAAAAAAAAAGTGAACAGGGTAGTAAAAAGGGTAAGACTGGGGAAATGCAAAGAAGCAACTGACTTCAATCTTCAGAAAACATTATGTGGTCACTGGAAGCAACAACAAAAAAACCTAACATCGATGCTTCTTCACTCTATCCAAGAATGCACCCACAGAAGACATTTTTACAGTGACAACCATAGCGTTTTGCACAGTGAATAACCTTGTCACTCAATTCTTCGCAGGCGGCTGGTATTGTAATGACTGCAGCGGATGATGGTTCTCCAAAGGCTGCTGTAGAGTTCGACTGTCCCACTGCACCTGCTTTCTCCCACATCATCCAGTTGTAGACCCTTTCATGAAATGCTTTTAGGTGCTTCCACATGGAACTTGTCCCATGTGAATGCTTCTTTGCAGTGCCTCTGGATAACTGCTTGCCGCTAATATTGCACTCCACATATTTTGCTGTTACCTTCTTTTCCCCAGAAGGTATAGTAAATTGCTTCCACACATCACTTTCTTTTCTGTGAGGTAGTGTGTCTTCCTCCTCATCCTCAACAGGTTGTGGATGCTAATCTTGGACGGACGAAGTTGCTTCAGCCATTCTCTAAAAGCAGAGCTTTTCTCAATCCTACTTCTAGAGACTTCACTGGAGAAGTAACTGGTTTTGGGTGTGGTTTTCCATCTGCATGGGTGGGGTCCTATTATATCCAAACAAAAGACAAGGTTTAGGTGTGTTTTTTTGAGCCAATTCATGAATCCGGTCTGTAAATTTGTGGATTTGTGAAACTCGTAAAATGTGTAACTTTGTAAAATTGTAAATATGTTCACACTGATGTAATTATTGACAATGGAGTGGTGTACATATTTGGAGAAATGTATAACATTTTCAGCGACTCTGCAGACTCAGACTCACGGATTGGAGAGTGAGTGTCTTTGTGAGTGGCTGTATGGGTGTGTGAGTGGCAGAATGGTTGTGTGAATGGGTGTGTAAGTGGTTGTGTGGGTGTGTGAATAGTTGTATAGGTGAGTGTGTGGCTGTGTTGAGGGCTGTATGGTGATGAGTGAGTGGGTATGTAAGTGGCTGTATGGGTGAATAAGTGGGTGTCTGAGTAGCTGTATGGGTGAGTGTGTGGCTGTATGAGTGGCTGTATAGGTTAGTGAGTGGTTGTGTGAGTAGTTGTATAGGTGAGTGAGTGGTTGTGTGAGTGGCTATATGAGTGAGTGAGTTGGTGTGCGAGTGTGAGTAGTTGTATGGGTCTGTGAATGGGTATGTGAGTGGTTGTATGGGTGTGTGACTGGGTGTATGAGAGGCTGTATGGGGGTGTGAGTGTTTCTGTGGATGATGTCATCAGTGAATCCATCAGGGATGTCATTTGAAATGTCACCAGTGATGACATCAGTGATGTCACTGACTATATCATGAGTGATGTAATATGTGAGGTCATAAGCTGTGCATTGGTGGGGTGTAAGTTATAATTAGCTTAGGTAACTATAACTGCTGAATCAGTGGCTGAATGGGTTAGTGAGTGCGTGTGAGGGGCTGTATGGGTGAGTGAGTGTGTGTATGGCTGTGTGGGTGAATGAGTGGATGTGTCAGTGGTATGGGGTGAGTAACTAGGTATATGAAAGACAGTATATTTGAGTGATGGGGTATATATGAGTGACTATGGGCGACGAGTGAATGTGAGAGTGGCTGAATGGGTGAGTGTGTGCTTGTGGGTACTTGGGGGTCCAACAAGTCCTCCTATTACCTCCAGTAAGTCCCATACAGGGAGATTGCCGAGAGGACTTCGGAAGCCACACCCTCTTTTTCCACCATTATGCAAACGCGCCTCCTTGCGCACTACTGAGGCCTTCAGGAGTAAAGTCAAATTCATCCCCCAACCAGCAGTGCACCAGGATGCACGATTGCACAGTGGTGCAGAAAGTGGCGTGCCTCCAGCATCGTGCCGGACACTTTTTCTTTTCTTTTTTAAAGAAAAAATATAAGGGAAGGGGGGCAGTGTGGCCCCCTTCCATGGGCCGATGTTGACCCCAGGGACCCCATCCCCCAAGGCCAGGCTCTTTCTTTTTTTTACATTTAAAAAAAATGTTTAAATAAAGGAATGGGGGTCCGCGTTGTCCCCCTTCCCTGGGCCTGCCTTTTTTAAATTTAATTTTTTTAAAGTATAGGAGGGAGCCACGTGGCCCCCCTCCCAGGCCGATTTTGGCCCAGGGGACACCATCCCACAGGGCCTGGCCACAATACTGGGTGCCCTGGTCCCACCCGCAACACCCATTGTCTCATGTTGGGGACAGCGGGGGAAGCCTCAAGGCCCCCACAGCCCCTGCTGTCTCCCTGCCTCCTATAGGAGCCTGCATTATTTTTGGACAGAGGGAGCTGCTGAACATGCAGCTCCCTCTGTCCAAAAGCAATTCTGCTCCACTTCATGTTTTACATGCTCTCGCTTGTACGCTTGTTGCTTGTCCCGGGGTTGGCATAGCAAACTGCAATGTCCCGGAGGTGGGCACCCTGGGACATTGCAGGAGCCGGCCCTGGGGGGGGTGGTGGTCCCCAGGGCCATCTAGGGCTCCAGGAGGGGGAGGTGTGCAGCCCCAGGGAGGTGGTGGTCCCCGGGGCTGTGGGGGGGCTACGTGGCTGCATGTTCCCCCGGAATTGTTTACATTTAAAGACCCGGGGATGTGGAGGCACCAGGGGCTGCTGGGAGGTCCAAGAGGCTCCCCCATTTATAAAAATATAATCTCTGGGGAGGTTGTTGTCCCCTGGGCAGCAGGGGAGGCCATACAGGTCTCCCCCGCATTCATTGTTAAAAAAGTCCCGGGGAGGTGGTGGTCCCCGAGGCAATATTCAGCCCCAGAAGGGGGGACCGTGCGCCCCCCTCCATTTATAAAAAAAAAAGGCCCCCGGGGCCTGGCCCACTTGGGGGCCGATAATCAACGAAGCGCGGAAGCCCACGCTTCATATTTAAGAAAATGTTTTGCTGCGATTTCGCGAATTCGTTGCGACCTTGCAGTAAAAAAAATTTTTTAAATGCTTTTTTTGTGTGGTGGAGTCCCAGATGGACCCCAAGACCATGGCTTAAAAATCAGAGTATTCCTACCCTGGCCCCTTTTCTATATTTGCACTTTTGTTTGGGGGACTCGGTCAAGAGTCCCAAGATGGCTGCCAGCACTTCCTGGCTGAAGTGTTAGCAGCCAATCAGAGCTATGCCTTTCGCTGCACAAGCTCATCTTTTTTTGCAAAGGCTTTGCAGCCAGAGATATCACTAACTTTTTCTTCTTAAATTTCTCAAAAACAACTGAACGGATTTGCACCAAATAACAAAAAGCACAATCTGCCTAACAACATCTACCTTTCTGCTAAATTTGGTGTTATTCCGTCCAGTGGTTTGGGCTGTAGGTTTGGCTATGCGTCCTATGGGAATTAAAATGGGAAAATGCACTTTTATTTAGCCCCCTTTTTCTCTGCCCTTCTTAACAGATCACCCTGAAACTTCCCATGCACAACAAGACCTACTATGACACTTTAAATAAAAAATCGTGAAGATTCATCAACCAGCGCCAAACATTTGGCAAGTCAAAAAACACTTTTCCTATGGAAACTAGGTCCTAACTATAACTATCTAATGGTGACCGCCAATAGGTAATACATACATATATATATATATATATATCTATATATCTATATATATATATAGATATATAGATATATATATATATATATAGGCTTTGAAGAATAAATTAGATATAGAAAATGTGCTGACATCCTAAGAAGTAAATCAAGTTCATCTGGAAATCTAATTTTTGATGAATATGTGGAAATCTGAAGTCCATTATTTCGATGCTGCGGAATTAGAAATGGACAATTAGTTGTTACAGGAATGGACACAAACAAAAGTTACAGAAATACTTTTCTTGAGAACACGACTGAGAAGACATTGTCTCACTATACGCAGACAATGTCTTATTGTATTTAGCTGAGCCAGATCTTGGAGATTTTTGATGTCTTTGGCTCTTTTTATGGGCTCCGCATAAGCTGGAGAAATCTTGTCTCTACACCCTCGCGGGATGGTGGCCCAGCGAGAGTTGGAGCTGTGCGGTCCCGGTAGAGGAGCAGGGATTCAGATACCTAGGCATTTATATCACCAGGGACCACCAGCTATTCAATGGCAATAACCTGGGCAGGCTGTTGAGAGAGTAAGGGAAAGACATGGGTAGATGGCGTAAAGTGCCACTATCGCTGATGGGGCGTGCAGCAGTCTACAAAATGATCTATTTACCCAAATTCCTATACGCCCTCCAAAAATCCTTATTTGAGATCCCAGACGGTTCCTTTAAACTGGCCACAATGAGTTTGCTGCTGTGGGATGGGGAGGCTCAGAGGATATCGATGTCTGCCTCGACCAGAAAGGTGCTCAATGGGGGTATTGCTCTCCCGGACCATCGTTTATTCTTTTTTGCAGCACAGCTGGTGGCGGCTAATGACTGGTCATTTGCAGAGAAAAGGGAACCCTCACTGGTCGCATACAGGAGAGCTATGGCACTGGGGAGCTATGCTAAATAACTATAGGGTAGAGGGTGCTTGACGCACCCCACCCCCACAGCTATTGTGGTCAATGCTTGGAGAAGGGCCACAAAGAATATCGGATGGCAGGGAGATGTCACAATGGAAACTCCTCTCTGGGAGGCAGACACATCGGTGCCGTTACAGAGAGTAGAAGGGGGTACTAAATGGGACCTGCTGGGGATCTCGAAGCTCGGAGATCTTTGGAATGCAAGGGGCCCGATTCCCTTTGAAACGTTGCAGGTGGAATACGAACTGGTGGGGGGCCAATACTTGCGTTATATTCAGATCCAACACCTCGTTAAAGGATATATATAGGTCAGATTGAGGAAATCCCGGATGAGAGCCCCCTGGAGTTTCGGGTGATCTGCACCCCACCACACAGACATGCCATATCAACTGTGTACAATACCCTACTGGCCCACAGTACCCCGTCGTTCCGGGACCTGAGAAGAGACAGAGATGGGAGGGGGACCTAGGTAGGCCTGAGGATAATGAGTGGGGAGAAGCCTTCCTCTACCTTGCAGAGGAGGCCATCCGGGCAAATTTTTGTCTTGTCTAACTTAAAATACTTCTTTGGGCATACCATACAAGGTCGCAAATCTTTGCAATGAGACGATGGCCATCTGACAGGTGCTCAAGGGGCTGCCCGATGCGGGGCACCTTGATTCACACGATATGGGAGCATCCAAAATTGTGGCTCTTCTGGATGGGGGTAGGAAACAGGGTGTTTAGGGTCATAGCTACCACACTAGACCTCACACCAAAACTCATCATGTGAGGCATCTGGGGTGAACAATCCCTGGACAAATTTACCCTTTTGTTCTGCAACATAGCGATAATGGTCGCCAGGTGGGATGTAATCCAAAAATGGAATGGTGCCGGGTCCCGAGAGTAGCGGACTGGGAGCGTAATTTGGACTGGTGTATGAGGGCAGAAGAACTGATCTACAAAGCAAGAGCCTGTCCAAACAAGTTCGAGATAATTTGGGGAATGTGGAAGGCCCGTAGCGAGGACATGGGGTGAAACTCTGAGCAAGCAGGAACTGCCAATTGCGGGGGAACGCTCGAGGTGATATTCGCCCCGATTGAGCCACGGAGCAGGGACACCGGGCCAATGGCTATTGACTGGGGGGGGGGGAGGGCAAATGCCGTCAACAGGCACTCTAAGTTCTGTGTGCACTGGGGGGGAGGGTCTCTCTGAGAGACGTGTGATGCCTAGGGAGCTGGATGGGGGTGGTGGGCGGAACGGTTGGAATGTTTTTGGTTTATTTGCAATTTCGCCTTAAACTCATTTAAAAAAAAAAAAAAAATACTTTTCTTCACCCTGTGAATTTCCACCCTTCTAGCGTTAACTATGCATAGATACTTAAAGTTACAGAAGAATCCGGGAATTCCTCTTGAGCCCAATCACTGGTGTAACGCTTTATCTAGCAAGTTCAAGATACTCTGATGTTAGGCTGTACTTTAGAAAACGCTCTAACATGTTGCAAGCAGTTTTTTAACCACAAATAAACGTGCATGCCCAATTTCCTCCCCTTTTTCTGGTGTCATAAATTGAAGAAGTCTCTGTTCTGCATTTCCTCTTCATGGAATGGGGAACTGAAGAGACCAAAATCCCCTTTACACTTAAATAAAACATTCATCGTAACGAATATGTTTACAACAGATGAAGTAATTTCAGCCGCAGCAATAGCCTGTTGTACGCGCTTTGAACTACAAAAAAGGGACTGGTTCAACCAATAAAAGTGGGAAAGGAGGCATTGAATACGTGACACGTGACACCGTGGCAGAGGTACAGGCTCTGTTTCCAGCCACAAGGTCTTTTTAAGGCCGGCGTGGAGTGGAGTTTATGCTCTCATACACAGACAAAGATATAAAATTCATCCTCCTCAGTGATGGACTGTTGTGTCATTCACATGCTGATCAGCCCACATTAGTCATTGGTTGATGGCAACTGTCCTTCATGATGTGTAGGGTTTTACTTATGCACCAGAAAAGGGCCCTTAATTATAGTAGGCATATGAGTCCACATCAGGCGAAGCATCCTCCTTTACTCCTCATCACACTGGCAACATGTCAACACAGGAACACAGCAAGCACAGGAGCATCTGCAGAGGCAAGAGCAGAGCAAGGCCCGTTAGTATCTGGGTACTGGATTAATCTCTGATGCCGCCTGCTACCAGGAAAGGGAGGACATGAAATTGTGCCGGCGGGACCATGAGATGGGAGTGACGTGCCAGAGCACGTCCCCCTCTCAGGTTCTCGAGAGTGTCATTTCTGGCCTTCCCCATCGATCCACTGCACTTTCCACCATCTGAAGACAGAGGTGCAGAGTGACCAGATTTTCAAAACCAAAAATTGGAACAGATGGTCACAGATGCAAGACTAAGCATTGACAGCTGCTATGGACACAGAAAAACTACAACACCATCTTCCGACAGTGAAAAGGGACTACACTGACATAGTGCATAGACATAGAAGACAGGTAAGATATAGCAATATGGGAGGCGCTTCAGGAGTAATGTACTTTGCTTCATTTGACCAGCATAGAACTCACAAGATGCAATATGTCAGGCATGACTAGCTCGTGCAGTTCTAGTTTTTCTTTTCTATTCTGGTTCTTGCGGTTTTGCATTTCTCATTGTAAATGCAGAACTACAATACCAGAATGAAAGGGGAACCCCAGACTGGGTAAGCTGCTCATGCTTAACATGGAGCCACTCAGGACAAAAACGTTATTTCGTTGATGCTAATTAGGATGAAGGACACGAGGTCGTTTAGCAACAAAGAGGGAGAAGCCCATAAAATATTCGTCTAAGAAAGAGATATGATGGAGAGAAACTTACTAAAAGTGATACTCTAGGTTCAACGTGCCATTGTCTACATGGGAGAGATATCTCGGAATATAAACCTAAACAATGAAAAAGATACAATGGCGCTTCCCAGCTTTCTTCCAAACCCCTGAATTGGTCAGTCTATGGGAGTGGGAAGTAGAAGGGGCAAGCTAGGAATCATCAACCATGGTGGGTCCATAGTAGGTGTCCATAAACACACTTAGATCAACATGCACACATGCACGTAGACCAACAGGCTCACTAAAGCCGCTACACACTGAAGCACACTTCCGAGCACTCAAGCACACACAACAATTACACATCCCATACTCACACAGAGCATATAGCCATGTTCAGAGACAGAGCAAAACGCCTACAGGCATTCATGCACATGCAAACTAACATACATACAGGTACATATGCAGATAGAAGGCACCACGGACACAAAAGCAAGCCTGCAAGCATTCAGGCAGACAGAGACCAACAGACACCAAAGAGAGACTAACTGACGTAGAGGCACCCATTTACAGACAAGCAACACACGTAGAGGTTCAAATAGGAAGACTGGCAACACACAGTATCACAGACTGCATTCGTGCAAGCAGGTATGGGTGTGGTGGATAAATAGATGACTAGATGAGTGCACAGCTGTTCATGGGTAAATTAATGCTTTTAAGGATAGTGTGAATATACTTGGATAGAAGAAATGATGGATAAATGGATTGATGGAGGGATGAATATGTGTGAAAGGGTGAGTTTGTAGACTGGTTGGGAGATGACAGCATGGCTGTGGGTAGATGAATATCCCTGTAATCCAGCAGTCGATTCACTCATTAACATACCCGTTTATTCATTCATGTACTCACACTCGTGTTCACATATGTATCCATGCTCACTCATTTATCCATCCATGCACCCACTTGTGTATTTATCCTTGCGTGCAGCATCCATTCACTGACTCACTTGTGAATTTTTCTCTGGACAGAGTCACTCATTCATTAGTCGATGCACTCACACAATAATCTAACTATTGACTCACTGTCAAGTCAAAGTCAAGTCAAACGCAGCTTTATTAGATTGTTGTACAGTACAACCATAAAAGCACTTCATACACATTGTTATAATAAAACATCCCATAATTACATATTCAAATCATCATAAAAAACCATACTTTAAAATAGGTTAGTGATACCTATCAAAGTTAAAAATTGAGTTAAAACTAATTAAAATCTGCGCACGTTAAGCACGGTTAATGGATGCCGGGAAAATGGTACAGAGATCAATTAAATAACAATACTTTTTCTGATGCTGATCTCTTTTTTAGGAACATTGCTACTCTCCACACTACATGTACAATGTCCAAAGTTTGTAAGGCAATGAACGCTGGGCGACACTTTCTTATCCCCATAGATTTCAAAATTGGGAGAATCCACACTTTCCTTATGTGACAATAAAAACTGCAGAAAAAAACAACATGTATAGTAGATTGTTTGGCACAGTTGTCACATGGGCACAATGTCATTATTCGTGACCAGTCATTCATGGTGGGAAAACTTGCAATTCTATGCAATATACCCAGCCTGAATCTTGTTAATAGAAATCTGTCATACCCACCAGATACTGTTGCTAAATATGGTTGTATACTAAAAACACTTAGAATAAGCTGATTTTCCTGTACCCTAGGTTTCAAAATTTCTGCCGTTAACCGTGACAATTCCAACATCATTAAGCCTTCCTTTTTTAAAACTTTCCTATGAACATCTAGCATGGTACTTGGATCAGTGAAGTATTCTAAATGACCTAAATTCTGCATAAAATCACGGACATACCTGACCCAAGGAATCGTTAATACCTTTTCCAACTTCAAAATATCCGTTAAAATGTCCCTATTTAACTTAGCCTCCTCCTTTGTCCATATGCGGTGCCACAAAAGAGCCGGCTCGAGTTTTATAAAATCTGACAAGTGTGATAAGCCCAATTCGGCGTGGCAGACATATGATGATGTGCTTCTGGGTACTGATAAAATATATCTCAGAAAATTGTTTTCCACAGTCTGAAGTTGCTGAGTATTAGCCAAGCCCCACACCCCTGCTCCATACATTGCCGTCGGGAGGCTTTTTGCCTGGTAAATCCGCAAGAGCTCCACCGGCGGTTTTCTCCCTAATTTTTTCGAGAACTGGGCAAGTGCAGTAATAGTTCTTAGGAATGCTAACTTTTTTGATGAGACAGCCTGGGTCCATGAATCGTCCTGATGAAATAATATTCCCAGGTACAAGAATGTTTTAGTTGTCTCTATTTTACTCCCTTCCATGAACATATCTCGGCACTTTCGGCTCCCTCTGCCGCATTTCATTATAAATGTCTTTGAGGTGTTCACCCTGAGTCCTAAATTGTTCATGAAATCAATAAAACCATTTAAAGCCTTCTGTAGACCAATTTGTGTCCGTGACATTAACACCGCATCATCGGCGTAAAGAAGGGCAGGTATTGGGCGCCCATTTTTCAGAGGACAGTCATTCCGCTCTTTAACCAATACACCTTCCAAACCATTTATATAAAGATTAAAAAGAAAGGGGGCCAGGACACATCCTTGCCTGACCCCCCTTCGAATTGGAATCGGAGCGGTGCAACCTCCTCCAATACCAAATCGTACTCTCGTCTGGGCTTTATAATAAAAACGACTCACTGTCATTTTCATCTGTTCACTCATTTACACAACCACACACACGCACTCACACAGAAACACACACAAACTCATCAATCAAGAAGCACTTTCGCTTAAATAAACAACATGACTGTCAATATTTGCTCTCGTTGTAAACAGAGCCTGAAAACTGGGTTAGAATGGTCAAACAAGCGATGGCAAAGCCAATAGGTCTCGCCTTTGGGACCTATTGGCTTTGCCAACGGTCTTGAGCCACGCTGTACAGCAACCACGATGATGTGCAGCATGGCTAAAGACAACAAGCGAAAAAAGGGGCTATGACAAGGCAGCTGCATTATTTTGTAAGTGTGTGCACCACACATGCCAACAAAATGATGCTCACACTTTTTTTTTACTTTTACTGAGTTAGATTGATAAATAAAATAAAAAAATACCACAAAAGTGTTTCTTTTTTAAATCACGGGTGGTGGTGGAGCAACTCTGAGAGCGCGGGCGGGGGAAGCATCAATAAGGGCCTGGGTTGGGAAGCATCACAGAGGATGCAGGTAGGGGGAAGAAACATGAAGGGCACATGCAAGGGAAACAACTCAGAGGGTGTGGGTGACGGGAAGCAACACCGAGGGTTGGGAGGAAGGAAGTAACATGGAGGGTAGTAGTGAGGGGAGAGGCAACAGGGGAGAGAGGGCAACATGGAGCAGGCGGGGAAAAGCACATGGGTGATAAAGCAGTGGGGGGAGAAGTAAATGAGAGTGAGCGCAACATGAAATGGAAGAGGGAGATGCACACGGGCGGCAATGAGCAAGACAGAATGTGGGAACTGTCAAGAAGTGCTTAACCCAAAAGAAAAAGTAGTGCTTGAAAAGCAAGGAGTAGAAGGAAACAAGTAATGTGTTCATGCTCCAGATGAGGGACAACCACAAGAAGAGGAAGGAAAGTCCAAAGAAGCTAACAAATAAAAAGCAAGCAAATAAGAGTGACAATAAATTCAACCAATGGTAAGCAATGCACTGTAAGTTGACACTAGGGGCCAGATTTCAATAAAATGCACTCCGCGCGGCCCTTAAAGAGGCTGCTCTGCATTGCGTGACAGAGTATAGCATAGGTTTTATACAGGAAGGTTAACCTTCCTGTACAAAATACCAAGCCTATAAAAGTTTAAAAGCTTTTTCTACTTTGTATGTGTGCTGCACAGTGCAGCACGCATGCAAAGTCAGAAAAGAAAGGAGAAATAAAAAATTTCTAGTGTTAGCGCCTCCTTTGAAGTGGTGTTAACTTTTGGTGCTAAACCCTGTCTACAATTCTTTGTAGATAGGGTTTTGCATCAAAAGGCATGGGTGGTTGCATGGGAATGCCCATGTACCACCCTTGTAATGCCCCCTTGGCGCTAAGTAACGCAAAGCAGTGCTTTGCACTGCTTTGCACTACTTTTAAGGTACTTACCAGAGAAAAACAAGTTTTGCGCTGGAAAGTAAATTCCCCCAAAACCAGTTCATGCTGGTAAGCGTCACTTTTGAGACGCTAACACAGTGCAAAATATTTGAAAATCTACCCCTAGGTCTTTTAGCCAACAGACTGCTTGTGGTAGCTGATAGGCAAAACCTAAGAAGAAGTACAATCTGAGGTTTCCAACCCCCAGAAGTCATCCTCCTTAGCTGGCTAAAACAACTATGTACAGACAGTGAATACTTTAGACGGTTTGTTGCAGGCTACCAGGCCCATTATAAGGCCATGTTTGTTCTATTTTTGTCAATAGTGTTTTAACATGTCCCTCTATTTCTTCATAAAGCGTCCTATTCTATGATATTAGACGATTCAATCTTACAGAGCAAGAGGTGTGGCGCAGTGGCCAAGGTGGCTGACTCAGGAACACGGGGGCTCACGGTTCGATCGCTGGGAGCTGGTCAGCCCAGCACCATGTGACTCTGGGCAATAGCTCGCTTAATCTTCCCAACGGCCCCCAGCGCCTTGAGACCCTTAGGGGTGATTAGTTCACGCTTTACAAATGCCGGGTTATTATTTATTATGAGAGAGGTAATCTATTTATATATTTAGCTGTTTTATAAAGCGCCAAAACCTCACGCTTTCCTAATCGAACAGCATATGGAAGAGAGAAAGGGGGTCGGTTTATTTTACATTTGGATTTCTGCTTCAAAAACGTATTTCCCACGTCTTTTCCTAGAATGAGGTAAGGGTCTTCTAAAACACAGAGGCTCGCCATAATACAGAGCATAAGCATGGGGTATTAGTTGAACATTCGTAATGCACTTCAGGTCCACGGTAATGCAGTAATGAAGAATGGCGGGGCCTGCAGCGAGAGTCAATTACAGATTTGAGGATTGGATGGAAACTATAAGGCAAGACTATGACCTTTTAAACTCCACTCAAAGCTCCATAAGGGCCCTGGATCGCATGTCTTGATTCAGGCTTTCCTCTACACTTTGTTTATGTTATAGATTTACACAAATGTATGGTGTTACGCCAAGCAGGGGAAATCATCTCATTAGGAGAGGGAATATGAGAGTTAGATTTTGTTATGAAAAGCCACAGATATGGGGTGGAGGTAAGCGTGTCGGAGTGGAGTCGTATAATGCTAAATTCCAGAGGATTTACTTGTATTGTGTAATCCCTCCTGAGTAATGGCATGCTTACAACTGATGACACGCCACATAGCTCCCAGTTTAAAACAATTCTGGGAGGAAGTAAACTATGCAGTTAAAATGCATTTAGTGCAATTTGGGGAGCGGATTTGAATGTAACAGCATTTATTTTTGGGCCTGAGACTATCAAGTGATATGATCTATTGATTATGTTTGCTTAACATCAAATCTTTTAAGAACTCTCTATAGTAAACCCTACTTCCCAGCATGCAGCGGGTCCTGTCGTTGGCTTTGTTTTCATGAATCTACTGAAACCCTTCTGCTTTGGGATCATTCCCGGTTCGCCTTATCAGAAATTCAATGGCCAGGGGCCAAAGGCAAAGAAGGCTTCATTCCCTCACAGGCATGTACTGGGGAAGAGGAGTAGGAGGGCTTTGTACTTCGCTGCACTGCAGGCCACATTCTGATTGGACAGCCATGGACCTAATTCAGACAGACCTCTGACCTTATCAGATCTCTGCCCCCTGCCCTGCCCCAGTCAGTCCTGGAGGGCCGGATCCATGCCAGATTTTTAAGATAACTACATTTATCTAAATGGAGATATGCTAAAAATCTGGCATTGGAGAACCCTGCCCTAGCATATCACAGAGTATGCCTTTGCACTTGAGCACGCGGCTTTGTCCATTTGAATGCCCTCTGTCAATCCTCTGCCCTGTGAACATCAATCTTTTGCCTCTACTGGTTGTATAGTGAGGGGATCACTTCACATCTCCCACATTGTGCTACTGTTTATAATACAATTCCCCTGAAGGTTCAAATAGATGCTCTCTAAAGAAAAAACGCCGTGTTACTGGGTAAGTGGAGGTTTAACTGAGAGGTTAAGTGGAGAAAGGTGGAGGGGCTCTGGTCATCCGGCTAGGTTTGTGGCTGGGAAAGTGTTGTTTGTGTTTTAGATTAAATGGCTTAAACCAACGCTCTCTCATTGGAGTTGAAGATATTGTTTATTTAATCTTGTTTGTCCAGAAAAACAAAACCAGGCATAGAGGCATACTACAGAATTACACATTAGTTACTAATGTTCGTTAAAAATGCATACAAACCAGAAAAAAAAGCAAACTTTAAAAGGGAAATGTAATAAAAAGAGAACACAATTATGCCAACATGATCTTTCACAAGACTGTGGGCAACTTTTCTTCCAAGCATCAAAGAACAGTGCAAATGGAATTGCTTCCTTACTGGATGCCAAATTTGACAAATATATAAAGGCTGGTGTAAGGGTGATTAGGCCTACCTTGATGAGTCAAGTTTGAAGAATGTTATCCTCAATGCCTTATAGTACGGGCATCAAAACATGACGTGTGCAAGATTGTTTGGCCTGAGCAGTTGGCGGAGGCACTTTGCCAGAATTTTAATCCCACTCCAGTAGAAGCGTGTTTGCGGGGTCCGCGTCCATGGATGAGGCAATGCTTTTCTGGTCTTCATGCCCAGCACTGCGTGTGACATTTTCTCCTGTGCCAATCTGTCCGTAGTGATGTAGAGCTGTGTGGAGTGCCACCCTGGGAAGGCGATGGGCAGAGTGAGGGAGAGTGGAAAAGAGGAATTTTGTCAAATGAGAGGTTTTACTGCTCATGCCTGGAGATGTCATTGTCCTGGCTAAGGTTGGTTGGACTTAAATCTATCACTGTAAAAGTGTTCCTTCCCAGTGTTTGTTGTCTAAAGTTTCGAATTCAAGATGGTGCTATCTCTTTTTCTTGTGAAATCCTTTTCTTGCTTGGTCCATATATAAGAAGGTTTTGCCTTGAGATGGATGCATTGCGACACATTTATTTCCCCATTTTTCGTCATATTCATTGTCGACTTTGAAGACTTTTTCCTGTGATTTTTCCCTCTTTTATGCAGCTGGATTCCTTATTGGAATCTCTAATTCTGACGGCTTTACGCTGGTATCTTTCTCTACCGCGATTCAGGGTGGTTTTGGTGTTTTGCTGATCAACCATTGTCTACAATCAAGAATCACCAAGATTGCCAAAGAGTTTTTTTGCACCTCATATTTTTTTCTTTCTAACTGCACCCTCTTAAAATGAACTTTACACTTTTCACATGACTATTATGTTCAGGGTTGCATTGCTGCAACTAGGAGGAGTTGCCCTTTCTTAAAAAACCCAAGTAAACTTGACTCACACCCAACCCTTTAACTAATATTTGATCATTTGACAGAATCATACTTTTTCTATATACCTCTAAATGGCTTTCACTTGATTAGTGTAATACTGCATAAACTAGCATGCTTCACTTTCAAGGCCTTACAATTAAATTCCCATTTATACCTTGCATTAAAACTGGAGGTATGCGACAAGACCAGGGCTCTAAGAAGCAAATTAACACTTTTTTTCAAAAACTTTACTTGATGAATATGATCACTCGAAAGCCCACTTTCTCAGGACAATGCTCAATTATTTGTAATGCCCTTCCTACCCACATAAGACTTCCACAACCAGAAAACAAAATGTAACTCTGATCTAGAAGAACACTTGCTAACCAACCCTAACACCTCACACTGTTACTCCTTTGTTATCTTTTCTCACTGATGATCTTTGGCATACAGACTTGCATATTTGACTCCTCTACCCTCTGTTTTATAGTTTTTGTCTTATTGTCATCAATATTGAAACATTTATGTATTCATGCTGCAGCTTTTGACATTAAGCACTAGGAGTGATACTCTTAGGGCTTAGATTGCCCCCTTAAATTTGCTCCTTGCATTAAATACTCGAATCTATGCTGAATGATAATTTTCTAAACCTGGACTAGTCCTTCAAACTTAGGGCCATATTATCAAGAACGGGCGATAACATTATCACCAGGAAACTACCGCTAAAGCGGCGATAAGGGGCTTGATTATATGCCCTATAGAATTTCAATAAAAGCCCAGGTTCTGGTGTGAAGGACATCAAACCTGGGCTTCTATTGGAATTCTATAGGGCATATTATCAAGCCCCTTATCGCCGCTTTAGCGGCAGTTTCCTGCCGCTAAAGCGGCGATAATGTTATCGCCCGTTCTTGATAATATGGCCCGTAGACTCATCTGTGAATCTGCCTCAACGATGACCTTTATTAGCACTGCTCTATATTCCATAGCATTCAAAACAATAAATCTTATCTCTTGTTTGGTCTGAACGGTCCTGACACATCACACTGGCACTGAAATCTCCTTATCCTCTCTATGTAAAGTAAATTAAAGAGTGACTTTCAAAACTCTTTGTCTAGTACGTAAGGTGCCGATGGGTCGATCACTGAATTACCTCACAAAGGCCCTCATTACGATGAAAGTCGGACGAGCGTCCGACTAACATCGTAGCGGGAATGGGACTGCCCGACAAGGAGTCGGAGGTCCCACTCGCCAAATTACAATGCAACCGCTAGCACGGCGGTCGGAAACATGCCATTTATTATTGTGGCTTATGCTGCTGTTCGGAAAAGGGCTTCAACACAAGCCAAAATAGTAAAGGGTATGCTTACAAACACCCATCCACCACATGTGCCCCCTGGCCCCATAGCAGGGGCCCATGTGTGACGGGGGCCCTGCAGGGGGCTCCCAAAGTCACTTTCCGACAGCCATGAAAAGGCTGTGGGAAACTGACATTTCTAATCCCTACAGCGGTGCCTCCGCAGGCACCGCCCCATTGTAGAGATTATGAATCCGACCTCTGCCCCAACGGGGTCCTTGAGCCTGTTGGAGGCGTCGGTCTTCCCCCCGCCCGATGTGCTCCGACCGTCAGCATCATAATCCGGCGTTCGGACCGCGGCCCCAGATTTCGGACGGACCGCTACCGACAGCCTGTTAGTCCATCCGACATCTAAATTGGGCCCTTAGTTATTCATCTTTACCTACCAACTACAATCTTTCGGTTGACTAAAAGATTTCTCCTGACTACCTATCCATCTAGATACAGGCGATTTGGAATTCCCTCCCATGACAGCTGAGACCTGAAGATGACTTTGTCAGGCTCAGAAAATCATTAAAAACTCACATATACTCTATGGCATTTGATAATCCAGTACTTTGCAAAACATTAATCCTCAGTTGTTTCCCAGAATCCTGATTGGTCAGATGCCTTAAACCAGGACATTTTCTTCAGTTTTGGATCCCAGGACTCTGTTTGTTAAGGATGTGTCATCTTTTCAGGACACACTCAATGCAAAGTATTTCCGGCAAGCCTATCTCTACCTGCTGGACTATTTGGTTCTACACCACAAGGCTTTCCAGAGTACTATCCTGAAACATATTAATCTGTTTATGTACTTACACCCAAAGTGCTCTTTACAATCCCCCTGACAGATCATACTTGCTCCTTACTATTATATATACTAAAGCGTGTGCTGTGATTGATGTATATAACATGCTGTGCCATTGTCACTGTATAAGCACATTTTCCTATGTTTCCCTACAACTCTTTTTTGCAAAGCATTCCATCACCCTCCAGGTTTTAGCAGGGTTGTACTAAGAAGTAAATAATAAAAAAATGGCATGTATGTATATTTCCTGAAAATATTATTTGGTTAGCTCATTGGATTGGCCAGTAACATCTAACCCTTAGTTGAAGATGTTGGATTCAGGATGGTTCTTCAGCAACTGCTTGGCACAGTGATGCCTAACAGGGCTCTTCAGAAGAGACTTCTGCCTGAAGTGATGGAGGATGGCGAATCATTCATCACACTTCTTCTAAAGCACAACTCTTTCTTTCACTGAACAAAATGATGCAGATTTGGAAACGGCCCTATGTCTTCAATCCTAAATTATTGCATTTAGAATTCTTAGGAAGTACAAGTCAGGAAACACATGTTCACCATCAAATATTTCAAAGTCCAAACACTTAAGAATCCTGCAGCAAATGAGATAAAAACTCATGTAAAATTAAATTGTGTTATGTTATGTTAAGTTTTGTTATGTTATGTTAACATTTTCTAAAATCCCTCTTCCACCCATTTCAGGGTATTAACCACTATATTCCTAAAGGTAAAATTGTGCTGTCATCAGTAACCTTGAACAATTATTCTGAAGAGAGGAGAAGTGGCAGGAGACAAGAAGAGAAAGTTAAAAAAGAGCAAAAGAGAGAGAAAGATGGAGAGAGACAGAGATAGGATACATAATGTGCGTAGTCATTTGGGGCACTGAGGACAAAGAGACAATCCCATTGTACATTTGGCCTCATTAGGAGCCAGGCTATAGTCTCAATAGGGCTGGTAAGTTTGTTACCAGACCCATTTGGATTATGAGATCTACAGTAACTACATGGCTCAAAAGCATTTCGCCTGGAGCAGGCGAAGTCTCTGGGTTGCTGACTGGACAAAACAGTATTAAACAATGGGGTTACCCAGTAACATGCAGAACCTGGGGACTATATCATTAAACGAACAGTGGTTCTGCCACAACACACTTTACAGAAATTCATTTTTTATCCCCAAATACCGTGGGATTACACTAAATGTTAGCAAAGAGATCTGTCTAAACACATATTCCACAAAAGGAAATACAAATTGATTGTATTATTAGAATAAAATTTTAAACTTTATATGTTAAGGAATCAAATGTTTTTCTGAAGCAAGACATATCATGTAGCAATTCAAAGAACAGGACATATACACAGAATAGGTGAAACATAAAAAAATGAAGTGAATTGTACATTAACCACAACGTAATACAATAGATACATGAATTATTTACATGACAGACAATTAAATATAGACAGAGCGTGTGAACATAATACAAGTCTCAGGATGACCTATGGTTGTATCCCTTATTATTTGTAGTGGTCAAGGTGGACTAGCGCTACTAAATGAGCGTCGACGTTTCGACTCTTGTATTATCGTGCAAGTTGAAAGACATCGAATAGGGTCTTCTTCAGGACAAAACAAATATAGCCTGTGTATAGCCTTTAAGGTCCCACAAGGGAATCCAAAAAGTAGAGAAGACGGCTAATTAATTGCTTCTTCTAGGGCTCACTATGAGCCCTAGAAGTATGATTACTTAGGAAACCATCTTCGGCATCGACTGCTCGGAGTCGTCGATTATTAGGCGAGATGACTTGTCTTTAAACAGCGTATTCCACTCGGATCCCCGGGGTAAATTAATTCCAAAGCTCTCAAAAGTTGCTCCCACAGAGCGTAGCAGTAGCGCGTCTTCTCCTTTCGCAAAATCATATATTGGAAACGCGATTTGGCCTAATCAAGGAGGCAGACTGCTCCCAATTTTGCTACAACCACCGGATTTCTCTGAGCGCTTGATGCCAGAGGTGGTATGAGAGCACGGTGTGCCCGCCCCTCCCCCGCTTTCGTTTCTACTGCATTGGGAGCTATTCATGAGCCCTAGAAGAAGCAATTAATTAGCCGTCTTCTCTACTATTTGGATTCCCTTGTGGGACCTTAAAGGCTATACACAGGCTATATTTGTTTTGCCCTGAAGAAGACCCTATTCGATGTCTTTCAACTTGCACGATAATACAAGGGTCGAAACGTCGACGCTCATTTAGAAGCGCTAGTCCACCTTGACCACTACAAATAATAATGGATACAACCATAGGTCATCCTGAGACTTGTATTATGTTCACAGGCTCTGTCTATATGTAATTGTCTGTCATGTAAATAATTCATGTATCTATTGTATTACGTTGTGGTTAATGTACAATTCACTTCATTTTTTTATGTTTCACCTATTCTGTGTATATGTCCTGTTCTTTGAATTGCTACATGATATGTCTTGCTTCTGAAAAAACATTTGATTCCTTAACATATAATGTTTAAAATTTGATTCTAATAATACAATCAATTTGTATTTCCTTTTGTGGAATATGTGTTTAGACAGATCTCTTTGCTAACATTTAGGGGCCGATTCCGATCTCGGTCGGAGGCGCACCCAATACTATTCGGTCGGGAAAAAGCCATGCGAAAGCCAGTTTCCCGACCGATCCGTACAACACACCGAACGAGCAAGTACGATGCGCACAACAGCAAAAATCCCGGCCGAGCCGTACTCACCCAAACCAGGTCCTGTTCTCCGACCGAGGCGAATCCGGAAACGCCGAATCGAGTCGCACGGAAGGAAAATGCAGCCCCGTCCGGCCGGACAAGTACGATGCGCTTTCCGTACGCGCCGAACCCGTCGCTACGCACGGCACTTCAAAGCATCCGGGAGAGGCGCACATAAGCTCCGAATCGCGCCACAACACGATCCACGGCTCACGAGGCGAACACGGCACCGACGAGGACGACGCGAAGCGGCGAGGACGAAGCGAGCGGCGAGGAGCGAAGCCAAGCGGCGAGGACGGCGAGGACGACGCGAAGCAACGAGAAGGACGAACGACACGAACCAACCATGAATCCCTTCGTCCCGATCATACCAATATTCTACATCTACTACCGGAACAGGCACGGACGCGTACGGCGCAGAAGGTAAGTCAGACACCAACCACAAAACACATACAACACGTACACGACACATCACACACATACACTGGGAATCTGAATATACTTACACCAGCAGCACCATAGGGGCGGGATGCCCATCACCAATGCCACATATGCACACAGGGGCCTGAATGCGCGCCACCACCCCAACCCAGGGGGGCTGGATGCCTACCACTACTACCACCCTTAGCCAGGGGGCAGGATGCCTACCACTACTACCACCCTCACCCACGGGGGGCAGGATGCCTACCACTACTACCACCCTTAGCCAGGGGGGCAGGATGCCCACCACTACTACCACCCTCACCCAGGGGGGCAGGATGCCTACCACTACTACCACCCTTAGCCAGGGGGCAGGATGCCCACCACTACTACCACCCTCACCCAGGGGGGCAGGATGCCCACCACTACTACCACCCTCACCCACGGGGGGCAGGATGCCTACCACTACTACCACCCTCACCCAGGGGGGCAGGATGCCCACCACTACTACCACCCTTAGCCAGGGGGCAGGATGCCCACCACTACTACCACCCTCACCCAGGGGGGCAGGATGCCTACCACTACTACCACCCTCACCCACGGGGGGCAGGATGCCTACCACTACTACCACCCTCACCCAGGGGGCAGGATGCCCACCACTACTACCACCCTGAGCCAGGGGGCAGGATGCCCACCACTACTACCACCCCCACCCAGGGGGCAGGATGCCTACCACTACTACCACCCTCACCCAGGGGGGCAGGATGCCCACCACTACTACCACCCTCACCCAGGGGGGCAGGATGCCCACCACTACTACCACCCTTAGCCAGGGGGCAGGATGCCCACCACTACTACCACCCTCACCCAGGGGGGCAGGATGCCCACCACTACTACCACCCTTAGCCAGGGGGGCAGGATGCCCACCACTACTACCACCCTCACCCAGGGGGGCAGGATGCCCACCACAACTACCACCCTTAGCCAGGGGGGCTGGATGCCGACCACTACTACCACCCTTAGCCAGGGGGCTGGATGCCTACCACCACCCTTAGCCAGGGGGGCTGGATGCCTACCACTACTACCACCCTCACCCAGGGGGGCAGGATGCCCACCACTAGTACCACCCTTAGCCAGGGGGGCTGGATGCCTACCACCACCCTTAGCCAGGGGGGCTGGATGCCTACCACTACTACCACCCCCACCCAGGGGGCAGGATGCCTACCACTACTACCACCCTCACCCAGGGGGGCAGGATGCCCACCACTACTACCACCCTCACCCAGGGGGGCAGGATGCCCACCACTACTACCACCCTTAGCCAGGGGGCAGGATGCCCACCACTACTACCACCCCCACCCAGGGGGGCAGGATGCCTACCACTACTACCACCCTCACCCAGGGGGGCAGGATGCCCACCACTACTACCACCCTCACCCAGGGGGGCAGGATGCCCACCACTACTACCACCCTTAGCCAGGGGGCAGGATGCCCACCACTACTACCACCCTCACCCAGGGGGGCAGGATGCCCACCACTACTACCACCCTCACCCAGGGGGGCAGGATGCCCACCACTACTACCACCCTTAGCCAGGGGGCTGGATGCCTACCACTACTACCACCCTCAACCAGGGGGGCAGGATGCCTACCACTACTACCACCCTCACCAAGGGGGGCAGGATGCCCACCACTACTACCACCCTTAGCCAGGGGGGCTGGATGCCTACCACCACCCTTAGCCAGGGGGGCTGGATGCCTACCACTACTACCACCCCCACCCAGGGGGCAGGATGCCTACCACTACTACCACCCTCACCCAGGGGGCAGGATGCCCACCACTACTGCCACCCTCACCCAGGGGGCAGGATGCCCACCACTACTACCACCCTTAGCCAGGGGGCAGGATGCCCACCACTACTACCACCCCCACCCAGGGGGGCAGGATGCCTACCACTACTACCACCCTCACCCAGGGGGGCAGGATGCCCACCACTACTACCACCCTCACCCAGGGGGCAGGATGCCCACCACTACTACCACCCTTAGCCAGGGGGCAGGATGCCCACCACTACTACCACCCTCACCCAGGGGGGCAGGATGCCCACCACTACTACCACCCTCACCCAGGGGGGCAGGATGCCCACCACTACTACCACCCTTAGCCAGGGGGCTGGATGCCTACCACTACTACCACCCTTAGCCAGGGGGCTGGATGCCTACCACCACCCTTAGCCAGGGGGGCTGGATGCCTACCACTACTACCACCCTCACCCAGGGGGGCAGGATGCCCACCACTACTACCACCCTTAGCCAGGGGGCTGGATGCCTACCACCACCCTTAGCCAGGGGGGCTGGATGCCTACCACTACTACCACCCCCACCCAGGGGGCAGGATGCCTACCACTACTACCACCCTCACCCAGGGGGGCAGGATGCCCACCACTACTACCACCCTCACCCAGGGGGGCAGGATGCCCACCACTACTACCACCCTTAGCCAGGGGGCAGGATGCCCACCACTACTACCACCCCCACCCAGGGGGCAGGATGCCTACCACTACTACCACCCTCACCCAGGGGGGCAGGATGCCCACCACTACTACCACCCTCACCCAGGGGGGCAGGATGCCCACCACTACTACCACCCTTAGCCAGGGGGGCAGGATGCCCACCACTACTACCACCCTCACCCAGGGGGGCAGGATGCCCACCACTACTACCACCCTCACCCAGGGGGGCAGGATGCCCACCACTACTACCACCCTTAGCCAGGGGGCTGGATGCCTACCACTACTACCACCCTCAACCAGGGGGGCAGGATGCCTACCACTACTACCACCCTCACCAAGGGGGGCAGGATGCCCACCACTACTACCACCCTTAGCAAGGGGGCTGGATGCCTACCACCACCCTTAGCCAGGGGGGCTGGATGCCTACCACTACTACCACCCCCACCCAGGGGGCAGGATGCCTACCACTACTACCACCCTCACCCAGGGGGGCAGGATGCCTACCACTACTACCACCCTTAGCCAGGGGGCAGGATGCCCACCACTACTACCACCCTCACCCAGGGGGCAGGATGCTCACCACTACTACCACCCTCACCCACGGGGGCAGGATGCCTACCACTACTACCACCCTCACCCAGGGGGGCAGGATGCCCACCACTACTACCACCCTCACCCAGGGGGGCAGGATGCCCACCACTACTACCACCCTTAGCCAGGGGGCAGGATGCCCACCACTGCTACCACCCTCACCCAGGGGGCAGGATGCCCACCACTACTACCACCCTCACCCAGGGGGGGCAGGATGCCCACCACTACTACCACCCTTAGCCAGGGGGGGCTGGATGCCTACCACTACTACCACCCTCAACCAGGGGGGGCAGGATGCCCACCACTGCTACCACCCTCACCAAGGGGGGCAGGATGCCCACCACTACTACCACCCTTAGCCAGGGGGCAGGATGCCCACCACTACTACCACCCTCACCCAGGGGGGCAGGATGCCCACCACTACTACCACCCTCACCCAGGGGGGCAGGATGCCCACCACTACTACCACCCTTAGCCAGGGGGCTGGATGCCTACCACTACTACCACCCCCACTCATAGGATGGACAATGCATGACACAACAAGCACACCACAACCTAGGGAATGCAAGATTAAGACATCCCCCACCACCATGACAAGCGTGTGAGCAGGCTGTGTCAAATGCCTACAACACCGAACATGACATTGAACATACAATGTGACCCCCTAGCACATGTGCCACACATATATGTGTGTGGCACCCACAATGCTAAGCAGCCCATGACCATTGTGGCAATGGGGCCTAAACCCCCATCATCACAGTGACCAAAAGGCAAGTGTGGGGTCCATAGCTGAAGCACATTTTGACCATTGTGGCAATGGGGTCTAAACCCCCATCATCACAGTGACCAAAAGGCAAGTGTGGGGTCCATAGCTGAAGCACATTTTGACCATTGTGGCAATGGGGTCTAAACCCCCATCATCACAGTGACCAAAAGGTAAGTGTGGGGTCCATAGCTGAAGCACATTTTGACCATTGTGGCAATGGGGTCTAAACCCCCATCATCACAGTGACCAAAAGGCAAGTGTGGGGTCCATAGCTGAAGCACATTTTGACCATTGTGGCAATGGGGTCTAAACCCCCATCATCACAGTGACCAAAAGGCAAGTGTGGGGTCCATAGCTGAAGCACATTTTGACCATTGTGGCAATGGGGTCTAAACCCCCATCATCACAGTGACCAAAAGGTAAGTGTGGGGTCCATAGCTGAAGCACATTTTGACCATTGTGGCAATGGGGTCTACACCCTCATCATCACAGTGACCAAAAGGTAATTGTTGACAAAGAAAGAGCTGCAACTGCCAAACTGCATGGATCATTCCTGGTCACAGAACCAAAAACTCATCTGTGGCAAAGTAGTGTATGTGTCCCATTGCAACATAAATTGGGGGAGCCAAATACTGCAGTGCAAATGAAACATTCCTTTGGCCATGTGCAGACAAACAACACCCATGGGGGCTGAGACCGTCAACAGTCATCAATGACACAATGACAGAAGTGACCATCAGAATGCAGAACCACATATTTGCACCAATGGGCACACAAATGCAGATACCCTGTGGAGACAGCAGATGTGAGGTGAACAGATACCATACCATGGCAGCAATGGGACACACAAACCATGATCACTGTGCTGACCGATGACCTAGGAGTCCCAGGGACAGCAGGGGAAACACACCAAACAACATACAGCCAATGGCACACCCAAGATATGCCAATGCAGTGGTGCAGATGCACAAACACAAACAGGCAGACCAACACTGTCATCATACACAGCAGGTGAGGGGTGGGGGTGCCAGTGTCCCCAGGCAACAACACAACACATGAGGAGAGCTGAATACCAATCATACAGATGTGCATACACTGCCACACTAAGGTAACTCATGGATCCAAATCCCCTATGTGGGCAAGCAGGCATTGACAGGTGAGAGGGAGCACAAAACACACATGTCACACAGGCACGTAGGAACAACAACTGACACAGCAAGTCACAGACACACCACAGCACCACCCCCAGGGCCCCCACAATGTGGTGACCCTGGGCTGAATAAAAATACCACTGTGATGACAAAGCTAAATGTCGTTCACACTGTGAACCACAGTCAGGTGTCCTGAGCAACTAACTACCATCACACCTACACAAGCACAAATCAATCAGCATGGCCAGTAAGCCAAGGCCAACATGGAGGCAGGGGACTAGCCGGGCAACAACTCTCATCTGCACACACTCAAGACCACACCCCTCGACCTCCAACAATGTGCAGCAGTGAAGTACACATGCACTGGTGACATTGCACATGCACCCATGACTATTCCAGGGTGGTGGGTGGGAACCAAGGTGTAGAAACACATCACACATGGACACTCAACAAGACTCCTGAATGTCTGACACACTGCACACTACGCTGTACATGGACATGACGGCAATACCACACCGACCAATGGGATCCCAGCCACAGTCACACACCAATGAAGAAGCCAAGGTCACCCACAAAGAACACACATAGACAACAACCAACATTGCAGCCCGGACCCTAAGGAGTGCCAGCAGTCACACACACAACGTGTCACAATCACTGAAAGATAACACAAACTGGAAATCACATGACAGGGGCAAACAACAAGTGCCAAAGGGAAACCTGACTGTGACCCATCTGCGTCAGCACACAAACTCTGCCCTGACAGCAAACACACCTATGGGTGACACCCTGATGACCAGTAATGTGCCATGCACCCACATCACAGAGAACACAGGGAGAAGACTTTGGGGGAACATAGCTCAAGTCAGCAAGCATCACAAACAGGTACAACACTAGGGATCACAGCATGCGCAGATGAATGGAAGTGAACACACAGACATGCACATACAACACACACCTTGGGCGCAGGCAATGTCACACGTGTACACACTGCCATGAGGGGACTCCACTCCTGTGTGAGGAAAGCTGTGCCATATGTTGCCTCAGTAGGGCCCCATCATGTCAGCTGAGCACTTGGTCACACAATCAACAATTAGCACCAAATGAGGGCTCCCATCACATCAGCCTGGTCATGGATGTGCCAACGGAATCATCAGCACAGATCCAACACACTTGTATAGCAATGTTGCACTGACTACACGGATGAGTCCCTCCCCATTGATGCCCAAACCTGCATGTCCACTGGAGATGGCAACACGGTCAGGGAAGTAGACAAATGCAACGATGGCAGGCACAACAGATGTGCAGGGGTGGAAGCCACAGATATGAAATTGCCAATGTAAGTAGGAAACCCATTGCCAAATACTGAACACATGACTCCCTCAGATGCTGCTATTGATGACATGGATACACCACATGATAGGACACATTCCCCCTGGACCACATGGGTTCCTGCACAGTAACACTTCATAATCATGAGACCAGATATCACCATCACTGCAGCAAGGGCATGGTTAGCTGCACCAACAACATGTACATCTGAAGCATGAGCACTAGAGAAAAGAAAGTTGCTTTATTCAGCATATGTGTTGAGGCCAAACGAAGTCCTGAAAAAGAGCAAAGGCCAATGGCCAGTCCATTGTCAAAGTTCAAACAGGGTGACACTGGCAGATGTCACCCTACGCATGCCTGCACAATACCAGGGACAATCCACTAGGAGGGGCAACCGGGGGGCAGGCCAGGCACCGCAGGGACAGGATCAGGGCTCACCAGGGGGAGTCAGGGAAGGGGTGGTGGGTGCTGGAGAGCCACTGACAACTGCAGTGGAGGTGTCTGACATGGTGTGTGCCGGCACAACTGGGGGCATGACACAGATGTCGTGGGTGCCGGCACAACTGCAGTGGACCCTGCAGATGGGGTGGACAGGTCCGCCACTGCAGTGCCCAAGTCAGACAGGGCGGTAGTGGACTCCACTGCAGTGCCTACCTCCAGGGGAGGAGAATGGGGAACAGGCAAGGTGGGTTGGACAGAGGGGGGACACCCTCACCACATCAGTGGCACAGACAAGCGCAGCGGGGGTGTGGTGCTGGGAGAGCAAGTGGCAGGGGAGAAGGCCGGAGCATCTTGGGGATGGTATATCTGTGGGTGGGGGAACCTGGGGCAGGGTGTGGTGGGGGCACCTGTGCAGTGGGGGCCTGAGGGATGGAGGACGGAGACCTTGTGCCTGAGCTGCAGGGCGGTGGCGGGGTCTTGCTCTTAGCACTCCCGGGGGACTTGCGGGTGGGGGCCTCAGTCCGTCTGCGCCTGGGGGAGGGTGTCCGGGGGCGAGGGGCACTCTGCTCCGTGTGGGTGGGCTTCCTCTTCCCCGGGATGCTGGAGCAGCTTCATCGGTGGGGAAGAGGCCGAGGTCACAGAGGAAGAGCTGCTGTGACTTTGGGGTTGCAGGTGAGGCAAGGGAGGGTGCTTTGGAGGGAGAGGGAACTGAGGACTGCGCAGTGCATGTGGATGCGTGTGTGTGTTCCAGGGCCCCATCCCCTGTGAGTCTGGCTTCAGTCCCCTGAATGTGCGTGCGTGTGCGTTTTGTCATTGGCGTGTGTGTCAGTGTGCTGGATGTGTGTGTGCTGGTGTGTGCCAGTGTGTGTGTGCCTGGGATGGGTAAGGTGCTGGGGAGTGTGGATGGAGCAGAGGCAGGAGGGGTGAGGGACCGTTTGAGGAGGGACACTGCTGCCGTCAGGGAGGAGTCCATGGACCTATTGCCCCTCTGTAGGTCAGACATGCCCGATGAGATGCCCTCCATGAACGACACCAGCTGAGTCAACAGCGCGGTGTGCGCATGGAGGACACTCAGCATGGCTGTCTGCCCTACATGGAGCTGGCGAAGGAGGTACACAGACTCCTCACTCAGGGCAGCAGGGGACACAGGGGCAGGGGGTGCGGTGCCTGGCCCAAAGGAGACACGCTCCCGGACATGGGAGCCTCCACGGACCTGGGGAATGGGAGCCGATGGGAGGGCGGTGGTGGTGCTGGTGGTGGCGGGGACAGCAACACTAGCTGGGGTGTGGTGGCTGCTGACACCCGCCTCCACAAGGGAGTCATCCTCCGAGTTGCTCTGGTCCTCAGCTGAGGTGGATGCTGCTGAGGACTCCTCGGTGTGGCTCCCCTCGCCCTCCGTGCCACTGGGTCCCTCCGACCACTCCTCGGCTGCTGACCCAGTCTGGCTCTCCGGCTCCTCCTGGTCCGTGGAGCTGTCCCCTTCCGTGGCCGTGGATGTATCTGCAAACAATGGGGAAACAGACAGACATCAGTCACCTGCACATAACGCACACACCACTGTGAGCACAGCACATCACAGAGCAAGCCCTGGCATCATTAGTTGTACATTGCTAAAAGTGCACTAATTGAACAGGAGAAGTCAATTGTCAGTCTGATGCCAAGCATGGCACTCACATCCCACATGGCCTTGCACCCATCTGTCTGGTGTCTGTTGGATTGCAACACCCCAGTGTTGACACATGCACCAAGTACACAGTAGTTGGACAGTGCAGAGGACACGGTGTGGACACATCACAGCTCTTGCCACTGAGTCAGTACAGGTTTACGGATGTAAGGGATGCCCAGAGTCAAATAGGAAATGCATGTGATGCATACCAGCGACAGACACCATGATGCACCCATGTCCTGATAGCCAGCGCCACTATGGTGTGCATGTAGCACATGTCACTCCCCTGCAGGATCACCAATCAGTAGACACATGCCATGGCGGAGGCATGACTGCAAAGTCATACATCACTGTCTCAGTGATGTATGACTTTGCAGCCAGACAACAACACTCTGCACTGTGTCACAATAGTAGGTCATGGGGAATGCAAGTCCTGGAGCTGCACAAGTGCACATGTACATCCCCCCCACAACACATCCTCTTAACCCTCATCTGTCCAGGTCATACCTATTGGACATATGGGAGACCTGTGACACTACCCTCTGAACCTGAGCCCCTCACACTCTGCTGTGCATGGGGAACAGCTGCCTGAACTTCACATTTACATGCCCCAGTCTGCATGGGCAGCTGATCAGACACCTATGTGTCACACAAGTATCGTCTCCTATGGTCACATCTCCAGTGGCATGCTGAGCCCCTACCAAGAAACTCCACAGCAGTCCTGGCGACTAATCCACAGCACACTGACACAGAGGCAGACACCTGAGGGGCAAATCACTGTGCACAATGTGTCCTCTGATACACGGGAGTGGGAGTACAGAGTGTATTGTATGGCCTGGAGTAGGCATGACTGTCCAGCCCCACATGAATGAGGGATGAGCCCTGGACTGTAGGCAGCTGGCTAAGTATGTGTGACACACGTCATATACATACGCCTGGGGCCCAAACATTGTTCCCACCCGCAGCATGGGTGTGTGCCAGGTACCCCAGCCACATGTGGTGGATCAGCTCAGCAATTGGACCACAGATCAAAGTAACACGCTGAATACATGTCAGAATACAGGCATTGTGTAAGCAATGGACCCACCCATGATGCCCACCACAGAGTCAGGGAAACAGATGCTGTCTCCCACCTTGAGTCAAGCAAACTGCAAGGACACAGTCCTAAGTGACAGAATTCCCTGCATGTAAGGGCCACACCTGGGTATCAGATGAGGAGTGGGCAGTGCACAATAGAGGGACATGGCTCCTGGACAACATGACTGCTGTACTGTGGCAGTTCAACCTGGCCCGAGGAGGGCACATAACATGTTAGACAGAGTACACAGTGCAGTCTTTGACTCACCCCTCCTTGCTGCTCTCTGGCCTTCAGCTGCCCATCCAGGTCTGGAAAGACCACCGCCAGGATCCTGAGCATGTGGGGGGTCAGGGTCCGTGTTCCGCCCCTCCTGCGAGGAGGCGACAGCTTCAGCTGGACCCGTGCAATCCTCCGGGTCCAGCCCCGAAGGTCCTGCCACCTCTTTTGGCAGTTGCGGATCCGGCGCTTGTAGACCCCCACGGACCGGACAGCCCGGACGATGTCCTTCCAGATCTCATGCTTCCGATGGGCAGAAGCCTGTCAGGATGACAAAGTGATAAGGACATTACTACACATGCAACATATCCGTGCATGACACAGTTGCATATACATGTCGCAATCACAGGGGCACATGGTGTACCCAGGCAGTGCACGGCTGCCCATGGACAGTTTTCCAGAAGTCACTACATGGTATCATAGCATGGGGAGTAAAACCCTGTTCAGAAGCACTGTCACTGCACCATACCTGTCCAGTGCAAGTCACTACACACTATGGGGGGTGACAACTACTCAGTGAGCCTGCTAGCCAGTGGTGTGCTGACTCTCAGCCTTGCTAGTCAGACAAAATGCACATTCAGAAAGGCAGTGCACAGAACACTCACCTGCTCCCCTGGTGTCCCATACAGCTTGCTGTACTGTGGAAGTAGGCTGTCCAGCAGGGCCTGGTTCTCTTCAAGGCTGAAGGCTGGGGCTCTCTCCACAGTACGTGCCATTGCAGGGTCCAGAGGGGCAGAGACAGCAGCAGTGCAGTGGCAGATGTCGTCCTGGAGCATGTAGTGCAGGCAAGTGGGCTCTCAGGGGAACATGCAGCAATATATATGTGCTGGAGAGGCAGATACTGTCCCTTGTGTCCAAAGTGATAGGTCCAAGTCGTTTGCATCTTCTGAATATGGCCAATCCATGGAATAGCAGCACCAAAACACGCCCACAGCATCCTTCAAAATTTCAACTTCATGACATACATGATTTTGCAACATTGTTGTGGGTGACCAACTGATTTTCCAGCAACCGACTCGTTCGAATATTCGAAAACGCGTCCGTTGCCAGGCAAGCCCATTGTCAATGGGTGCGCACCGATCGGTCCATTGAGGTACAACGCGCACAGGGGTACAACGCGTACCCGCACACATTGAAAGCAATGGGCCGGCCGGAGGCACCGATCGGTCCATTGCTGTTCAACGCGCACAGGGGTACAACGCGTACCCGCACACATTGAATGCAATGGGCCGGCCGGAGGCACCGATCGGTCCATTGCTGTTCAACGCGCACAGGGGTACAACGCGTACCCGCACACATTGAATGCAATGGGCCGGCCGGAGGCACCGATCGGTCCATTGCAGTACAACGCGCACAGGGGTACAACGCGTACCCGCACACATTGAATGCAATGGGCCGGCCGGAGGCACCGATCGGTCCATTGCTGTTCAACGCGCACAGGGGTACAACGCGTACCCGCACACATTGAATGCAATGGGCCGGCCGGAGGCACCGATCGGTCCATTGCAGTACAACGCGCACAGGGGTACAACGCGTACCCGCACACATTGAATGCAATGGGCCGGCCGGAGGCACCGATCGGTCCATTGCAGTACAACGCGCACAGGGGTACAACGCGTACCCGCACACATTGAATGCAATGGGCCGGCCGGAGGCACCGATCGGTCCATTGCTGTTCAACGCGCACAGGGGTACAACGCGTACCCGCACACATTGAATGCAATGGGCCGGCCGGAGGCACCGATCGGTCCATTGCAGTACAACGCGCACAGGGGTACAACGCGTACCCGCACACATTGAATGCAATGGGCCGGCCGGAGGCACCGATCGGTCCATTGCAGTACAACGCGCACAGGGGTACAACGCGTACCCGCACACATTGAATGCAATGGGCCGGCCGGAGGCACCGATCGGTCCATTGCAGTACAACGCATCACTGTACATGTGACTGGCATATGTCAGCATGCCTGTCTCAGATGGACATATGCCAGCCACAGATAGCTCCCAGGGAGTGAGGGGCACACCTACATCACGACAGCCTGTCCAAACCTTATCATAAGGCATGTAAGGCTGCATTTCCTATTGTGTGTATGTTGGTGTACATGTTGTCCTGTGGGTGTCACCTGTGGGCAGCCACCCCCAGGCTGTGCACGTGTTCATGGGGACAGGATCATGGGTGTTACGTGTACGTGACCACTGTGATGTGCAACTGTTCATATCTGTGCATGTGCCATGGTCACATTTCACAGTGGTGTTTGTGTATGTCATGTCACATACCCCGTGAGTCCCATGTGGGACGGTATGTTTGAGCCAGGGTGTCCCAGTGGCACAATAGTGATGGCCCTCCACAGTCTTTGTGCATGTAGTGTTTACAATGTCTCTGATTTCATGTGCACAATGGGAGACAGTCTCCACATCCACGTTGTGTGTGCATGGACTCTGATGTTGTGCGTGTGTGTCACAGACGTCCATGGCTCTCCTGCCATGGCAAGTGTGGCCACTACCTGTGGGGGTCATGTTTGTTTTGTTGTGGTGTACACATGATACTCCAGGTGATGCCAGTGTCCATGTGGCATTACAGGGTCCCTGGGAATGTGCCTGTCGTTGAGCTGTGGTGCCTGGGGCACATCTGTCCTCACATGTCACTGGGGGTGACTGTGACACAGCATCATGATATCCAATGGGCCAACCTGGGACAAATTGATGCCACCTGTAGGACCGTGTTGACAGATGTTGGCCATGTATGTACCATAAATGTCGTTCCGGTACTGCACACTTCATGTAGTTGTGCCTCATGATGATGTATGTTGGGATCTTGAGTGTGTTCAATGCCGCATATGTGGGGTGACTGACGATCTTGCTTACTTCTCCTCTGCACTGCAGGAGCTCCTGCTGTCCATCGGCCATTCCCAGACCTGGCAACGATGGTGGAACGGGACAGCATCCGACGGTACCGCTTCACCAGGCAGCTGATTGAGGATTTTGCAGTGCAGTTGTCCCCACATTTGCAGCCTGGCCGGCCGTATCCTACAGCGCTGACCCCCAAGGTGAAGGTGATGGCAGCCCTACACTTCTTTGCCACCGGTACCTTCCAACATACTGTGGCGTCTGCTGGTGGGATGTCACAGACCATGTTCAGCCGTGTGCTCCGCGATGTTTTGGCGGCAATGTTGCTCTTCCTGAACCGGTACATCTATTTCCCTAGACTGCGACGACTCACTGACGTGAAGAGTGACTTTTATGCCCTGGGGAGGATGCCGCATGTAATTGGCTCCATTGATGGGACACATGTGGCTTTGGTACCACCACAGGCCCAGGAGCAGGCCTACAGGAACCGCAAGCACTACCACTCGGTCAATGCACTGGTGGTGTGTCTTGCAGACATGACCATCACACACGTGTGTGCCCGTTTCCCTGGTTCAGCACACGATGCCTTTGTGATGAGGAGTAGTCGCATCCCCAGGTTGATGGCACAGATGCAGAACCAGCGTGCCTGGCTTGTCGGTGTGTACTGACTTTGTGCCATTGTGTGTGATCTGATCTGTAGTATTCCGCCCACTTTTCCAAGTCAGCTGATGTGCACTTGTCTGTCCGTAGGTGACTCGGGATACCCCAACATGCCGTGGTTGCTGACACCCCTCAGGAACCCTGTGACACCTGCCCAGATGCGCTACAATGAGGCACATGGTCGGACCAGGAGAGTGATTGAGCGGACCTTTGGTCTCCTGAAGAGCCGCTTCCGCTGCCTGGACAAGACCGGAGGGTCCCTCCCATATGCCCCTGCGAAAGTGTGCAAGATTATCATCGTCTGCTGCATGCTCCACAACCTGGCAGTGCGGAAGGAGTTGCCTCTCATCCAGGATGACGATGACCAACATCCGCCACCTGTGGAGGATCCTGGCCTGGACCACGATGCCAGTGACGATGATGATGATGATGGTGATGGTGATGTCCGCACACAGCTCATCACCAACTTCTTTAGCTGAATGTGAGTATCCTGAGGTGTCATGTGAATGATGTGAGTTGGCATGATGTGTGGGTGGTGCTCTGGTGCTGTTGGAGTGTGTCCATGGGCTACTTGACAGGATGTGTGTTGCGATGTGTGGTGACAGGTGGGCTGTACTCCCCAACAGTGTTGACATGCTAACTTGGTTCTGGGTGGGTATCTTGTAACATGTATTGTGCATGAGTTTTGCTGTTCTGTCCTGTACTGCATTGCTTTTGACTGTGTGTCATTTCTGTCCTTCACAGGGTACTTTCAGATTCGTTTGGTCAACTGTGTCCACCGACGACGTGATTGCACATCCAGGCTGGTAGCTGTTGTGTCCCTACAGGTGATGTGCGCCACACCCATGGACTTCCTTCTGTCTACAGTTGTTGACTGTGTGCCCGCTACCAGGTGGGGTTACCTTGCATCTGTAGTGGTTACGGCATGTTGCTACTGTGTAATAAACCTGTGCTTCACTTAGTGATGTGCGTTGTCTGTGGTCACACATTTGACTGCCATTTGCTTACTGCACCTGTGGGCTACTTGACTACAACTGGGAATGGGTGTGGTGTCTGTGCATTGCACCGTCTTCCCTGGCAACATCAGTGTAGGCAATGAGTCAGATGGCCTAGGTGTGTATGTGTTGTGTAGCCCTGGTGGTGTGTCTCCCTCATATGTGTCACGTTGCCTGTACTCACATGCCTGTGTTGTCCTTGCTGTTGCAGTTCGCATACACTGTGTAATTTTGCTGTTCATCATCCCCATAACAGCACCCACGTTGGAATCACGACAGAGGCAAGTATGGTGTATTAGTGTGTTTATTGTGATAATAGTGCATAGGATGGATTGTGCTGTACATGAATCTTGCAATCCCAAGTTCCTAGATGAATAGAAAGTCCAGGTAGACAGGATCCCCAGTATCGGGGCCACAGTTGTCTGACACATTGTTCCAACTTGTACTCCCCATGCAATGTGTGGGAGTAGTGTTGCCATCAACAGGGTGAACAGTCTGTGCACAAAGGCGAAAATCCAGAACAGGTTCAGGCTTCCTGGGAGTTGCGCTTGGCCATCAGCCTCTCACTTTCCCCTCCTCGGACGACCCCTCTTCTTGGGGGGGGGCCCTCAAGTGCAGGCTGCTGCGGTGCAGGGGACTCTCCGCCAGAGTCCTCCTCCCTCCCTGTGGCAGTTGCAGTTTGTTCGGTACCAGATGTTGTTGGCACACAGGGAGGTGTGGACTGGTTGCTGTTCATCTGGCGGAGGCATTGTAAAATGTCCCTGTGCACCGCCGTCATCTCATGTAGTACATCCCACTTGGACTCCACGCGGGTCATGTGGGAGTCCACACGTGACATGTGGGAGTCCACACGTGACATGTGTGACTCCACTTGGGACATGTGGGAGTCCAAGCGGGCATGATGGGCAGCCTGCTGCTGTTTGATGTCTCTGAGGAGCCCCACTACCTGGCTGAGCTCTCCGGTGCTGGACTGGTACGCATCAGCTATGCGTACCAGTTGTGGGTCTTCATGCACACCAGCAACGTCTGCAAGCAGCGACCTCTGTCTCCCACCCCTCCCACCACCCCTGCTGACATGTGCAGTGTGTGCAGTTGCACGCACAGATAACCCTGGTCCACCTTGGGGGTTGGTGGTGGTGGTGGTGTCCATGGCCCCAGGTTGGTCCAGGGTCACTGCGCTGGTGTTGTTCCTTATTCTGTCCATGTCGGCAGGGATGGTATTCGTGGTGACAGTCGTTGGAGGGGTGGGTGCAGGGGGTGCAGCTGGTGGACCTGCTGGTGCTGCAGCTGGTGGTCCTGCTGGTGCAGCATGTTGACTTGCACCGGATGTGCCAGGTTGTTCATCGTCCGAGGAGGACAGAGGCTGTACGACGCCAGTGAGCTCGGCATCCTCTTGAGCCTGGGACTGGGACTCCTCAGCGTCTGCTGCTGTGTCCCTATCATCACCTGTTTTTGGGAGACACAAACAATGTATGTCATGTTTCTGCAGGCATCAGTGGTTGACACACCTGACAGTTGTGACTGTGCCTCGGGGTGCGGGCCTGTACATTGTATTGTCCTAAGTCGTCACAGTCAGGGGTTGATATTGGTGTGGCACATTGTCCTGCATTATTTGGGCATTTCTATGTATTCTCTGGGGTGTGAACATGGTCTGCATTGATTGTGTTTGGTTGACAGCCAGACCTCCTTCCCACCCACCCACCCACCCAGTCAGTTATCCCACCATGGAACGTGCTTGCATTGCAGGGAGTGTAAGTTGTCTCTCAGGATGTCAGTCAGTGGTGTCCTGCTGTTTGTTGGTGCACAGTTGGCAGCAGGGCCTTGTGCTCCCCACAGCAGTAGCCAGTGTCAGCCATCTTGTGAGTCCTTCTCCACTCCCTGTGATGTGAGCATGGTTCAGGGTGGTGTTGATGGGCCAGTTGTGAGGCTGAGCAATGTCTGTGACTACGACTCCCATCATGCTATTGCCTCCACCCCCCTTCCCAGCATGCCCATGCTTCCTTCCTTTTGACTCTGCTTCCCTGTGGGGTGGGCTGGCTGTGCTGACAGGATGGCTGGGAGTGTTGTCCTGGCAGTTGTTTGGCTAAGAGTCCCAAGAGTGTCCCTGTGCTTCACACAACATAAGCCAGGGTGGTGGTGCTTTGTGGGATCTTGTGTTAGGATGGAGGGCATTGCATTCTACCAGGTGGGTACTGTGGAGTTTGTGTTGGGGGGGGGTGTGAGGGGAGGTGCTGGTGACTATAGTCAGTGCTGCAAGTCCCCCTTCCCACCCAGCCAGCCAGATATCCCACCATGGAACGTGCTTGCATTGCAGGGAGTGTAAGTTGTCTCTCAGGATGTCAGTCAGTGGTGTCCTGCTGTTTGTTGGTGCACAGTTGGCAGCAGGGCCTTGTGCTCCCCACAGCAGTAGCCAGTGTCAGCCATCTTGTGAGTCCTTCTCCACTCCCTGTGATGTGAGCATGGTTCAGGGTGGTGTTGATGGGCCAGTTGTGAGGCTGAGCAATGTCTGTGACTACGACTCCCATCATGCTATTGCCTCCACCCCCTTCCCAGCATGCCCATGCTTCCTTCCTTTTGACTCTGCTTCCCTGTGGGGTGGGCTGGCTGTGCTGACAGGATGGCTGGGAGTGTTGTCCTGGCAGTTGTTTGGCTAAGAGTCCCAAGAGTGTCCCTGTGCTTCACACAACATAAGCCAGGGTGGTGGTGCTTTGTGGGATCTTGTGTTAGGATGGAGGGCATTGCATTCTACCAGGTGGGTACTGTGGAGTTTGTGTTGGGGGGGGGGTGTGAGGGGAGGTGCTGGTGACTATAGTCAGTGCTGCAAGTCCCCCTTCCCACCCAGCCAGCCAGATATCCCACCATGGAACGTGCTTGCATTGCAGGGAGTGTAAGTTGTCTCTCAGGATGTCAGTCAGTGGTGTCCTGCTGTTTGTTGGTGCACAGTTGCCAGCAGGGCCTTGTGCTCCTCACAGCAGTAGCCAGTGTCAGCCATCTTGTGAGTCCTTCTCCACTCCCTGTGATGTGCGCATGGTTCATGGTGGTGTTGATGGGACAGTTGTGGGGGGGGCAATATGTGTGACTGCGACTCCCATGATGCTATTGGCTACACTGACTTGGCCAGCATACACAGAATTCCTTCCTTTGAGTGGTCTTCACTGTGTGTTGGTGTTGTTGTGGTGGCTACATGTGTGGATGTGTGTGTTAGTTCTATTTGTGCCACTGCCTAGCTGTAGTTGTGGTTGTGTTTGTACATGTGTTGGCACAGTTGGATGTGACTTTTTTGATGGCATGTGTTGTGTTTATCTGACTGACATACACATTTTGGGATGATTCTGTTCTAGTTGCTGTGTAATTGCTATGAGTGCATGGTTTGACTCTCCCTTGACAGTGATGTGTGTGTGTTTTGTGGCAGTATATTGTGTACATTTGTTGTGTACTCACCAGGCTCTGGGATGTCCTCTAGTCCATATATGCTCACTGGCGGTAGGATGGCCCGCACCTTCTCCTCCCAGGGCCTGAGGTATATTGGCTTGGCAGGAGGGCCACTGCCGGTGTGTTGGCTGTTGATGTAATCTTGCTTCAGCAGTTTCCGTACCCTCCTGCGCACGTCATACCACCTGTTCTGGATGTCGCTCTTTGTGCGCCGACATGGTGATTGTGCGTTCACCCTGTTGATGATCCTCTCCCACATCTTGGTTTTCTGCGACATGGGGGTCTGTTGGACCAATGTGCCAAACAGCTGTGGCTCTACCCTGAGGATCTCGTCTACCAGGACTTCCAATTCACAATCTAGGAACTTGTGATTCTTCTTGGGGGGCATGGTGATGGGTGGTGATGGTGGGTGATGTGTGTGTTGGTGTGCAGGTGAGGGTGTGTGGGTGTGTGTTGTGCTGGGTGTATGTGAGGTAGGTATTTGTTGGTGTGCTGCTGGTGTGTGGCTTGTGTGAGGGATGAGCTGTGGGTGTGTGGTTGCTTTCTCTTGGGTGCTGGTAGTGGAATGGCATTTGCAAAGGCTCATGGTAGTGATTTGTGTCCTTTATATAGGTGGAGTTGTGGGTGTGTCTTTGTTCTCTGTCCCCACCCCCCAGTATTTATTGGCTTGGTAATTGCTTGTTTGGCCTTTTTTTGGGTGATTTTTCCTTTGTGCTGTTTGTGTATGTTGGAAACGTTCTTGTGACCGAGTCGGACCCTGCATTGGTCTCGTACGGTGTTTTCCGTTTCGTTAACGCTGTGTTTGTGCAGTTTTGTATGCTGCGTACGCGTCGGTCGCGGTGTATTGTGTTGCTTCGGCTCGGTTTTGTATGCGTGTCGGTCGTACGGCTTGTCCTCCGTCCGACTCGGTCGTGTTTTTCGCGCCTTGCATCGTACTTTGCGGGTTGGAGTTGGCGGGTACGATTCGGTCGGATTTGTTCCGGGTGCGTGTCGGTCGGTTGGATTCGCGTGTTTTTCCGGCCGGATTGCTATTTTCCGAGCGGCTCGGTTGGTCGGCTTGGTTTCCTGACGTGTCGGTCGGATTTATCGCGGCTTGCATCGTACTTGGCGTGTCGGGCGCCACTGGTACGTGTCGGTCGGTATTTTTTCCGGATCCGAGTCGGTCGGTGCTTTTTCCGGCCCGAATCGGAATCGACCCCTAAGTGTAATCCCACGGTATAAGGGGATAAAAAAAAATCAATTTCTGTAAAGTGTGTTGTGGCAGAACCACTGTTCGTTTAATGACTGGACAAAACATGCAGGTATTGGTACTAAAATAGTAATTCCCACATCTCTTTCCTCGAATTCCCATAAACATGAGTATTTCTGCCCTGGCCCAGGGTTCACAATGCCCTCATCATCGAACATTTTGGTGGCGGGGAAAATGAAATACCAGGCAGAAAACTGCCTGACTCGTAATTGCCCCCATTATATTGACCATGCAATACTTAGAACCATTAAAATTCCAGGAGATCTGCACTTTAGACAGGAAAGATTACATGTTTGCACTCCTTCTTAGATGAGGAGCCATGACCCAAGAGAGGACCTCATTTCCCTTCACCAATCTGCTGCGATAGTGCCTCACGAGTGCTGAAACTAGGGGTCTGTCAGATGCAGATGCAGGGTTTGGAATTTCTCTGGTTTAGTTTTATGTCAAACACACAAAAGGTGGTGGGAGGAAAGCTTGCAATTTTCTTACCATTGTCAATTACTCAACATGGCATTCTAAGTTAACATTCTTTCGCTCATCCTTCCATCTCAGTTTGTACTCAGCCATATGTAATTCAGTCTTGACCCTGTTCCAATAGGAACAGTCCAGCCCAAACTGTAAGGCCAGGTCATCCCTGAACTGCAACACAAGCAACCCAAGACCAGTTTTGGCCTGATTGGGGCTCCGCCGTCGGATGAAGCTTGTTTCAAGTGGCATTGTGCACAGGACCCATGTCTGGGCTTATCCTTGCCTCTTAGGGCAGTTCATGAACCACACAAAAGTTGATGGGAGGAATGCTTGCAATTTGCCTAACCACTGACAATCGCTTGGGTAGCATTCCTACTCATACTGCTTTTACCCACCATTCCACCTTAGTTTGGTCCCAGCCATATGCAAATCAGTCTTGACCATGCTCCAATAAGAAGAGTTCAACCCGAAATGCCAGGCCAGGTCCTCCCTATCTCGTGTTCCGCAGGCCAGAATGTGGGATAAAGTGGTAATACTACATGCTTCATCGTATTCTGAGCTGTAAAACTCAGAATATTACAAGTTTTACTGCACAAATTTCATAATCAGCCGATTTTGATGCAAGGATATCCCCTGCTCCAAAATCTACCAAACTCATAATAGTGGTGGCCACTATTGTAAGTATCTCGATGTACCTCATGTTATTGTTGTTGTGCTTACTCTGTAAAGCGCTCTGATACCTTCGGGTCTAATTCGTGCTATATAAAACTAAAAAATAAATAAATAAATGTGTGCAGTATGTACACGAAACCACTGTAGTACTGCACCATCACTTGGTACTCATTCTGGTAAGGACTCTGCAAGAGTTCAGCCCATCCTGGTCAGCTAACTTCATCCATACAGCACAAACTGCCAATAAAATGTCTTTTTATGCTGTGAAAGTAGCAGGGGTTGATAAATCTGTAACACAAGAGATAGAGGGGCCAGCTCTGCAAAGGCATTTTATGGCTGGAAAGCTTGTGATCTGCAAAATCGCAGGATTTGCAACTGATTTTAAATATTTACAAAAGTACTTTTATGAGTCAGAAAAGTGTTTAGAAGTATAAAATAAATTTTACAATCCTGTCCAATTTGCAAATATGAGAAGGCATGAAAGAAGCATCCCCCTTTTATCTGTATTTGATTGCAACACTTGTATAGTGCTTACTACCCCTATATGGGGAGCTGAAGCGCTTGCCTACATGAGTAGCACGCTACACCATATAGGTGTGTGGATTGAAAAGTGTAATCTTTGTTTTGATTCAATGTGGGAAATGTTTCCACATCGTGCGTGATGAGCACCGAGGTGCAGTTATCATATTATGGGACACAACGCTTAAGTATGATGTATGTAGAAGTGTGAGAGACAAGTGTGTAGTTTATGATTTTCAGTAAGCCGGCAGCTTTGAGCAGATCTGCAGGTCTCTTCATGGTATTTCTTTTTTTCATAGTCCACCTTGCTAGTCACTGCACTGGGTTGTCTATTCTGAGATATTATATTTAAAGCTTATATTTTATGGTGCGGAGCAGGCATAGGTTGGAGGAAGACATGCATCAGAGATCTGCTGGGGTGGACTTTGTTACTATGATCCCATTGTGAGATGTCGAAAGCGGTCATAGTATGTAGCTAGTTGAGACTTGCAGTGGTGGACTAAATGAAAGTCCTCCATTGGCCAGAGCCACATGGCAGATCACTTCAGTTATTCCATGCTTGTTCACCTGTTGAAGGGTGGTTTATTGCTGAGGACTAGTACAATACTGTGTGATGGACATGACCCATAGCAGTTTTGTATTACCTCAGGGTGAGAGCATCAAGCAGTGGAAGGAAATTAATATGCAGTCTGTATGAACTACAGTTGACTGCCCAACTGTGGAGTGTTGTGAAATTATGCATTTAGTTTTAGTATGAGGCAAGGGGGTTATATATTGTATTGTATTGTAATTGAATTTAAATAGCACTACCCCTGGAGCAGTACTGTGGTACTTTATGCCAGGCAGCACTTTGCTCCGGAACCCAGGGTCAGTAGGTGATTTTGGGGAGGTTATTGTTGGTTAATTGGGCTAAGTGTTGCACTTTACTGTAAGAGGGGGATATGTGAATTCATGCATTGGTTGGTGCTTTTAATAGATGAGCTATAGCCAATTAGGTATTGTTAGGTTTCACAGGTATGTCTTTTAAAGGACAGGCTATGATCTTTGAAATGAGGTGTGAGCAATTTGTAGTGCTACAATAATAGGGATTACCGCAAACATTCATGTTTTTTAGAGTAGGCTCAGCTAAGAGAGAGTCATTCGAAAGAAAAAAGAGAGTCGACAATCAGAAGTCAAAGTTAGTTTATCTGTTTTTTGAAGAAGAATGTATCAATGGTTTGTGACAACAATTGTGGTTGCAAACCATTGATCAGATACCAACACCACAAAGAGTGTGATGTCTGATGCGCAGAAGGGAAGCTATCCTTGTGGAACATCTTACCCTTTGGGAATCATGGCGGTGGCCTCGAGGGGAGCAGGAAGTGGTCCAGAAGGGTGAACTTTTTTGGGGGGGGAAGCAGCAATTTTCACATTAGTAGACACAGATTGCATCTTTAAAAAATCATGTTTCCTGTTTGGGTATGCAGGAAAGGAGGTCTGCTGTCCTTTGCAGGCCTCCATCCCTGCATTTGAAGCCAATCAAAGGGTGCTGCAAACTACAAACTGACTAATTAACATGAGGCAGATCACTTTGTGACCGCCAGCAAATGAACAATTTGCAAAGTGACATCTTAATACATAGATCACATCGCAAATTGCTTTCCCATTTGTAAACTAGTCAGTGTGCATATCGTACAGCCCTGATTTGGGAATGGAAATAGCACATAAGGCTCATCGTGTTTATCAAACACAACGTAATTTTAGGAGCTACAAAAAATAGTACACTCTTTTTAATGAAATAATCTTCAACACTCTTTGTTGGTCACAGAACATAACAACCAGTTACCAATCTTATTTTAAATAAATACTTAGGCCCTCATTATGATGTTGCGGTATCGGGACCGACCGACCTCCGGTCAGAGGTTCCGACCGCATAATTAGGATGCGACTGCACATGGTGCGGTCGTACACTCCCATTTCTCTATGGGAGCTTGTGCTACAGCCGTAAACCAGCCGTAGCACAAACTCACATAGAGAAATGGGTGTTTTTGTTAATCCCTGCACCGCTTGGCATACCACGCGGTGCAGGGATTAACAGGGGGGCACCATAGGTGCCCCCCAGGCCTCCAACCGGAGGCCGCTGTGGCAAGGGGGCCCTACTAGGGGCCCACAAAGTCACTCTCCGACAGGCTTTTCATGTCGGAAAGCCCGGCATGAAAAGTATGTTGGAAACCAACATGATAATCTCCATGGCGTAAACGCTGTACATAGGGTATTATGAGCGGCCTCTGACTGGACGACAGGCTCCATGAGCCCCTCAGAAGCCAATCGGTCCAACTGGCCGGTTTCAACTCTGGCAGCCTTCATCGTAATAAGGCTGTCGGATTTGAAACCAACGATGTAAGTCAGAAAGCCTTCGACCTGCCATCGTAAATGGGCCCAAAGTGTGACTTCAACTGTATTTACCTCACACACAATTATATAAAGCAATTGGTGCACATTTTGTGCAACTCAATCAAGTTTGAATTTGTTGCATTAGTGGAGGAGACTGGAAGACTGCCTCCTTGAGCAATGGATAAGCATCCTCTTCCCAAGGTAAATGACATTCCACTGGTCCATAGGGTCACCTTGCCATTGGCAGATACCAACATAGGCTTGAGGATAGACTAGGAAGAGCTAAGGGTGAGTTTGTGTTTTATCAGAAACAGAAATATGAGTAGGTCTCGGTAATATCAAAAACAGAGTCTGGTATCCACTCAGGCAGAGAATAGGTGAGGCACAGCTGACCCAGTATGGCAAAAGGAGTGGCTAAGGGTTTATGCTTTTCCGGACAATAGCAGCAACATTAGATCTGAGGATCATTTTGGCTGTCCTACCAGATGACCACAGCCATAGAGGAATAGACGCATACCGCCGTTTGGCTCTTGTTAATTTACTGAGGCTTGTAGTTCCTGTGCTGAAGGGTAGTATTTCTCAGTCCCACTATTCATCCCAAGGATACCTAAAGCTAATGGTATTAACAATAAGCCTGACTTTTTTGCTCATTCTCCACATGACAGAGCACTGTGGATCTTGTAGAGATGCAACACTCCCACCTGGTCTCACTGACCCAAGGAAAGTACTTGCTATACAACCTCCTCCAGGAGATGACGTCTACTATTAGTGGCATTAATCGTAAGGTGTCAGTGATTAAATCCGACTTGGTTGAATACAGTTTGAAGCAGCTAAACATAAAGGTTGACCATCTGGAGGAATAGGTTGTGGGTCTAGACCAAAAAATGTCTGTCACAGAAAGCAGGTCAATACACAGGGGGAGACAGTGCAAGAGGACAGAGGCTTATAATATGGCAGTATAAGCTCTGTGCTTCAAATGGAGCAAGAAGTGAAGCGACTGTATGACACTGAGAGGGAGACTCAAAATTGAGTTTTGAAAATGTTACCCCCTTTCCAAAGGAGATCATCTTAAAGTTCTAATGCCTCTTTTTTTAGAAAGAGTCTCTTTGACTCTGGAAGTTATTTGCAAATGCATATGGTTTCCAGGATACCAGCGGTCCATATAACAGAGCCCCAGGTCCCAGGACAATTATTTTACTTTCAGGAGATCCTTCTCAGAGGGAGCTGGTGACAAACCACTACATTGGAGAGAGACCAATAATTTAGAGACCCGTCTTTCCCAATTTGAGTCAAGCAAAGCAGAAGAGGGGAGAAGAGTTGTAGTCTGCTAAATGGGAATTGTTGGCAAGTAAATTTGAAGCTTCCCTCTGGTACCTGGGCGTGATGCAGGTGGTTTGGAAAGGCAAACCCTATTTTTTGTATTCAGTCCCTGACCGCTCAGGACGTTCTGGACAATAAAATGCACATCTGGATGTATTGCAGTCCGAGGACTGCTTACAAATGAGGTCTCCTTGCTCAACTTCCTAAGTGAAGCTTTATGATGTGGAGCCCCGATTTAGCCAAGGAATGTTGTAGTGTAGTTCCTATTTCCCTAATAGGCTCTGCGCATTGGAATAATATACCCTATAGTTTTGACATAGGACTGAGGTCGGTATGTCCCTATCGAGTATATTAAACTTAATTACTTTTGTGGCAGCTAACTCAGAGGCCACTAGAAACTCCTTGTAAACAAGAAGGGAGTAGTTTCTGACAACCGCATAAACATGACAACTTTGTTTCCCTTTAGAATCGGAACGCTTCTCAGAATCGTGGAAACAATAGATAACAGTTTCACTCAGCTAATCATGCATGCTTAGTTTCTTCAGAGTTACACAGAAAGAATAGACGGGCGTTTCAATAAAAAGGATTTATTGAACAGTCTTGTTTCTCGTGTAAGAGATATGAGCTGTTATGATCACAAGACAGTATGCAAGATATATAATGTACAGCGTAAGCAGTAGAAAGAAATAATAATGCGCCAGCATTATCTTTTAGCATATATTCATGTACATAAATAACATGGGCTAAAAATGCGAGTACTCATACGATGCTTCTCTAAGCTAGTTCTACCCCAATGTACCTACCCTAATCTAGGTGTAGGGAAAGGTAAAGTAGGTGGAGTATTCTCTAGTATGGTATACTAAGAGTATGTTAAGTCTAGTATGCCAAGAGTCCCTCTAGGTTCTAGTCAGCTCCATACCTTGAGAATGAGAGAGGTGGGAATCTCCTGCCGGATCTCAAACTCTAACGCCCGCGAAGGAGTCAGAACACTGGAAGCTGGATTCTTCTGCGAGCAGGAATGACAGCGTCTTCTCAGTGCGTCAGGCCGGGATACGGGCTCCTCTGAAGTCGAGGTCTCCTCTTAACTTGCTTGGGCAAGGGAAGGTATATTTATACCTGGTAGGTGCCTTGGAATGTTAGCATTGACGTGAAGTCGGACAGAGGAAGACGTCAGGAATGAACCCTTAAGGAATAGCGGTTCATGCATAATAGATGAGTTCTTGGAGAAATCAATAATCCTGTGCTAGGGGAACTCCCAAGAGCTTAAGGGTCTGGTTTCTAAGAACTCGTTGTGACATTAGGGTGGACGGATGTCGGTGACCATGCCTGTATTTGGAGTGCATGGCTAATGCCTAAATAAGGACTGGGATTTTATGCCTATATAAGGGCAATGCGAATTGTGCCTATATAAGGACATGTTTCAGGAAAGCCTATATACGGACACCTAAAGCGGAATACAACACCCACTCCACTTTCAAATGAACGATAATACTAAATGCTAAACATTAAATGCTAAACATTAAATTGAGTACCACATGTTGCTAAAAACATTTCTAAAAGCATATAAAAAAGTTTTTAAAAGAAACTGTTGCTAAAACATGTAATGCAATAGGTACTGTACATTGTAAAGCAGTTTTTCATTCTAAGCATATATTGGAAATAAATGCAACATGAATGAATAAACAGAAATATATACATTTGACGAAATGGTTGACAAGTTTTCAAAAATCAAAGCCATTTCATAACATGGTACTTAAATGAAATTATAGTAAAATAAGGTGACAATGTGTCCCTGGAAGTGTTCAAAGAAGTCCGTTTTATATGAATAATTCTACTGTAAGCAGATTGAGTTGCCATGTATTTTCAAAAAATAGAAAAAAAAAAAAAAAGTTCAATTTTAGGAAGAGTTCCAAGTTTTGTTCTGTTTTGAAAATATGGAGGCCAAATTTCATTGCGTCCCTGGTACACTGTGAGCCGAATCAAAGTCAGTGTATGGGTCTGGTGTAAACATGAAATCATCTATTTCTGTAGACAAAAGATCGTCTACCGATGTCGGTGACAGTTGGAATACCTCATTTAGAAGGTTAACTGCACAGAGATGTGAAACATCGCCTTCAGCATAGGATGCCGCAGCAATGCTCGTGTCAGTTGTTACCTGTGTGCCTGTTGATCCATCTCGTACCTCAGCAGCAGCCGGAAGCGTCTGTGAGATCTCAATGAATGCCGTCATCAGGATTGGTAGCCTCTGGGGACAACACAGAGCATGGGCCGTTATCGGGTCCAGCAGAGTATCGATATCCGTTGGCATGGCTGATGGGAGTGTTAGACAGGTGTCTAGCACGCATTCTTCACCGCAAAGCAGGCAGCGTAGAACAGGTAAGATGCAATCTTGCCAGATTGGTCTGAATGACAGAAATCATGTTGTATTAAGTTCCCGTAGACGAGGTATGCCCAAAAGTTGCACTATGCGCTCACGGCACTTCCGTTCTAGGAGAGCTTTTTCCACATCGCTCGGAGTGATGTCGGTGGATAGGCTTGCCATAGCGTAATAGTAGGAATAGAAATAGGATTCCTGCAACAAGTGCTAGAATTAATGGCACACCACCAAACACCGAATGTGCGAAGTTTGGGATGATTCAGAGGACTGCCTGAAAAAGTGTTAACAGTCCTGAACAGATGGTCTTAAATACATGTACAATCCCGCACGTATCAGACATGTTTAAGATACGTCCCATCATTTCTACGAAATGTATAGGGCAGTTTGTACGAATTAAAGCCTCTCTCAGCCGAAGTCCTTGCAATTTGTAAATCATAGGTTTCTTTGGCTGAGGTCAAAGGCACGATCTGTTGCAAAAGCATGGCTTTCATTCTGCTTAAAGTATCAAAACGTATAAAAGAAACATTCAATGAAGGCCATAAAGGCGACTCCCTGACTGTGTCTATTGGGGGGAACAATACTTGCATACAGCAAGTAACCCTGGAGTCGACCGTTACCAGATATGGGATGCCTGGCAACATGCCACAGCAACTCTGATCATTCAACATGAGGTAACTCCCGTTAGAAAGTTGGCCAAACGTTGGATTAATCACAGTAGCTGGTGTACCCTGCTGGTGGCAGGACAAATTTGCCACAGAACCATTACAAGCCCCGTGAAAAGAAATGTCCTGACATATGAGTGAACCGCTTAGTGCATTTTCACAGTGTGTACCGCTTAGAAACACTTCACGATCCCCACTCCAACATCTGTATTCGTAAGGTAAATCCCAGGATGTCTTAATGTATTCTTTACCCATCCTTTCATATTTGCCTGCTTGCATTTGTTGGAGGCAATACTGAAACTGAAAAGTAGTGACAGGCAGAGTGATTTTGCCATGGATAAGCCATTCTGTAGCTGGTTTTTCTGCTACCGTAAATGGTAATTTTTCCAGTTTTTCAATGCTCAGCACTGTATACTTTGCTCCCCTTTGTGCCAGTTCGATCTGTTTATCTGTTAGATTGTATACTGCAAACAGAGCCGACGTGTTGATAAAACGCCAAGGCACATAGCCCGCACGCAAAGATTGCAGCGTCCAGCTTAATAACATAATAGAACGTAACTGAGATGGGCCTTGTTGTAACATGGCTAAATCTTGTTCCAGTATGTCAATAGCAGAGGATACAATGTTGTCCAATGAATAAATTCTGGATGACAAAGTTGATAACCCATTGTCGAACACAGAGAGAGTTTTCTCTAAGTTAATACGATCAAGTTCACGTATTCTTTCTGCGGTCTCTGCCTGTGAAACCTTCCATACTTCATTATAAGCAGCATAGATGCCGGCATATATGAAACATTTTTGACGCGGTTTTCTCGGTCCTAGCAAGAATTCCCTAAGGTCTGCGTCTTCTTTAAGTAAAGATAAGTGTTGTTTCACATCCTCAAGTGTAGATTTTTGTAGCCAGTCGAGGCACAATTTTCCTACACTGTATGTTGTTACTACCCCCGGATGTTGTCTTTGAACGTATCGTGGGTCTGGCCTATGGATAGTAAAGCCCTGTCTTCTATTCAGGAATCTTTCTTGACAGATTTTTGTGTCTGTGGGCCAGAGTAACCAGTTTTTCCAATCAGGATCTGTTCTGTTGGTTTGTAGAATTGTGTGAACTGTAACCGCTGCCTGTGTAGTGTTATTACTTGCAGGTGTTGGTAGAGAAGGTGTTTTCATGTCTTTGATCTTGGCTAAACCAAGGCAAGATGTTTGTTGCACAGTGTCATTCAAAAACATTATTTGCTGAGGGATGATACACGCTATAAACAACGCTTCTTTCCCCTGTACTTGCCAATCTTTAGAACCCCAGACAGATTTTGTGTCTATTGTGTCCTTCCAAAATACAAATCCATGTCTAGACAATTGGGTAATAAATGCTGCAGAGTAAATCTGTTTTGTATTTGTCAACATAATTTTCTGTCCTGTTTTGTTTACATTTTTATAGTAAAATGTTTCTGAATCAGATGTATTGTACCCTGAAAAATAGGGAAACTTTTTAGCAAACGTTTTTGAATTACCTTTTGGTGGTGTAGGACAATGTTCCCATTGGTTAAACATAAACACATTTCTAGGTGTTGCAGATTTATGCAAGAAATGATGACCATAGTGGTTATAACAATAAAGCTGTTCATAGTCTGATAAACCCTCTAAGTATTCATTGTTAGAGAACGCAGCAGACCTTTCTAGGTCAGACATCATATCATTTACAGTCTCAAAGTCCCAATCATCAGAATAGGTACTGGAGGTAATAAAATCACTTAGTGAAATTTTAAATAAATGTGGAATGTTCAAAAGTTCCGTAGGGCCGAAGATATCGAAATCGGTTTTGTCCCACACTATACCATCCTGTATAGGAACGGCTGTGATGTTTACTGCTGACAAGTCTCTTGCTTCACAATGGGATGATTTGTGTGGTTTCAAAAGTAAGTTCACATTTTTACTTTCAATGTCCAAACGGATTTATCTGCCATTTATAAGCACGCTGATAGTCATAACCAAAGCTAGCCAAAGCAGAAAGAAAAATATTCCAGAAATAATCCACAGTTCAATCCATGGTGAAACCAGATAAGTCTCTTTCAGGAAATGAAAAAGGTCTTGTACTTGTTGCTTGAAAGTTTTTGATGCTGGCGACGTTTCAGGCTCACTCGGATCCTCAGAAAACGTATCAAAGTTAATGAAGTAGCCAGAAGCAGTTCGGTCAATTGTTGGAATTGCATCAGGATTTGTTGAAATCGCTGGAACCAGTTGATCACTTGTTACTTTGGTGTAGACAGGTGTATTTGGACGAACTGTTACTTGAGTTTCAAGAGGGATGAGTTCCATAGCATTGTTGCTTAGTCCTTCATCTGTTACTGCTGAATTCTCGATGGTTATGAGTCTTTCAGTCTTAACCTCTTGGATAGTAGCGAGAGGAGTGCGTCTGCTACTAGGTCGGAGTCCACGAGGCCTACTATTTAGTATTGGCCACATACTGTGGTTTGATGAGGTCGATTGACACAAATCTTTTCTCCTTTTTTCCAGCAAGGGGCGGCAGAAGTACTGTTCTTGTTCCGTGGACGGCTAGGACAGGTACTGGTTGTCTGTAAGAAGGTCCAAATTCCTTCTTGTCCGCAATCTTCTCTCTGACTAGATCCCCAACTTTTGGGATCCAGACAGGCCTTGCTGGGACTGCCGGTGTTTCCCCAGTGGTGGTTGGCTTCAGGAACACGTTGCTTTGTTTCGATCTTAGTTCATTTAGATCCTGTAAAACAGCCAAACGATCTTTGATACCAAAGGGTTTATTTTCCACCACTGTGCCTTTACATTCGAGATCAGGAACCCACATTCTTGTCCCAAATAGGACCTCATATGGAGTGACCCCCCCTAGAGAACTTCTTGGCAAATTATTTAATGAGCGTTGGACCCCATAAAGATGTTTGACCCACCCATCACCCGAACCAATACTCTAGCTGTTATAGACTGCTTTATGTCCCGGTTTTTCCTTTCCACAACAGAATTTCCCCCAGGATGAAACGGAGAGGAGTACCGCAATGCAACGCCCAAACTGGCCATGGCTTCCTTGTAAGCCAGAGAGCTAACCGCAGGGCCCTGGTCAGAATGTAGTGTGCCAATTGCGTATGTGCCGATAAAGACTCGCAAATCTTTTATAACAGTTCGAGCGTCAGCCGAGCGCTGAGGCCATATCCATAGGAACCTTGACTTAGTATTTGTGGGATTGCATTTGTCCATAAGGACGCCTGCGCGTAGATAGTCTAATGCTGTCTAACAATGGTGTCTGTACTGGGCAGGCTACTTCGTAGCATGGTGTCTGGTGGCGTTCTGCATCACGCTGTTTATTGCAGTCTATGCAGTCATCAATGAAGTTGTGAATCTGTGTATTTATTCCAGGCCACCAGTACATCTCTTTTAACGTCAATATTGTTTTAGAGATCCCTTGATGTGACAGACCCTCCCCCAGATGTGCTTCATAAATTAAAACTGCTCTACGTTCCATGTTTGGAATTACCCTATCCCCGACTCCAGGGATTCGAGCAAAAGGAACGTTGTTCGCATCAATTACATAAGAGTACTTGAGTGGAAACTTCTTTGGTAACGCTGCACCACTGCCTTTGCTTGAAGCATTGACAGCCAACAATATCTCACTGTCTATTCTCGTTTTTGAACGAGTGATCGCAGCTACGGAAGCCTTCTGAACAGCCCCCTTTGCGGCTTCGTCAGCCAATGAATTCCCTGCAACGTGAACGCCATCACGTTGATGACTCAGCGTGTGTATCACGTGAGCTTTTGGTAGTTCGTTTTTTAACTGAACTACTTGTTCCCAAAGCGTTTTATGCTTGATTGTGCCACCTTTTGCATCTTTGAACCCGTTTTCAAGCCACTTTTGTATATATTCATTATACGACTGAACACAGTAGAAAGAATCGCACACGATTAGTGTGGGGAATTCGCGATCTGTACTTTCAAGTGTCAGTTTGAATGCTTGTAGTTCAGCTCGCTGAGCTGTACAATCTCCTAGAGATTGAGTTTTAGTGACCATTGGTCTGAAGTTACCATCTTGCATGCGACCTTTAACGATTGTGCATGCTGCACTGTAAGCTTGCTTACTCCCTGTAGCGGGTTGTGCGGATCCGTCAGTGTAAATTATAAATTCGTACTGATCTAGAGGCAGAATTTCAGTGGGCAGAGGACATTCATGTTCATATTGCAGGAACGCTTGTGTTTTTAGATCAGGATCAAAAACATATTCAACATCTGTTGCAGCAAGAGAATTAACCCATTGTATCCATCTAGGATGTAAAGCTTTTGCATTTGGAATGCTCGCTTTTGTGACCGCCTCTAAGGCTGGTACTGGAGTTCCGACAATAATGCGTTTCCCTTGAGCTAGAGCTCTTTCTTTTGCTACAGCGGTTTGAACTGCTGTCAGTATTTTTTCTGTTGAAGTGAAGCGCATTTCTGCTTGTGTATACAAATGTGATTTGAATGCTATTGGTACTTTTTCACCCTCATTAAATGTTAAATAGGTGAATCCACATTGACCCGAAATTATTCGGATCACTAAATTGTGTTGACTTACGCGTGTTTGTAAGTGATTTGTTGCTAACATGTTAGCTTGAAGTGAACGCAAGATTTCTGTGTGTTCCTGTGTCCATTGTTTGATTGAAAAATCAGGTTTGATTAATTCGTAGAGAGGTTTAACCCTTTCTGCGTAATTTAGAATGTAAGTTCTTCCAAAATTTAGGAAACCCAAAATGGATTGTAAATTTTTCAGCGTTTTTGGAGGTTGGAGCAGCACACACCTTTCTAAAAAGTTAGCTGCCAAGCTCTTGCCTTCACTTGAAAGCTCATATCCTAGGAAAAGGACATTGAGATGGGCAATTCTGGATTTTTAAAGTTGAATTTATACCCCTCAGAGGCGAAGCCCAATATAATGGTACTCACCCTGTTCAAGTGCCTATCTAGGTCATCGTCTGTCAGATAGATGTCATCGACATATGACAATGCCTCATTATCATAAATTTGTAGTAACTCTGTTACCCTCGCTGAGAATAACCCTGGGCTGTTTTTGAACCCTTGTGGTAGTCTACAAAATTGACGCTGGGTCCCCATTATTGAGAAAGCTGTTAAGTACCTGCTTCCAGGTGCTATGTTTTGACAAAAGAAACCATTTGAAATGTCCAATGTGGTTTTATATTTTTTGCGCACAATGTTATTCATTAATGCTGTACTATGTGCATTTTGTACTGCAAATGTTTTTGAACAAGTGTTCAAGTGTCTGTAATCCAAAACTAGACGATATGTATTGTCTGGTTTGGATACAGGAAACAAAGGATTGTTCTTTGAGGAGGTGCATGTTTCAATCACCCCTTGGTATTCAAGTTGATCTAAGATCTCCCTGACCTGTTTTTTAGCTTCTTGCTTTATTGGATACTGCCTTTGTGCAGTAGGTTCATTTTTTAACTGTATTTTATGGTGAGGTGAGTCCTCATCCCATCCTACATGATTTTTGTATAATGCTGGGGCCTGGGCAACTGCCCATTTCCTGGCATAAGTATATTTTAGGTGAATTGGAATATGGTTGGAGAAGGCTGGCATAATGATGTTCTCGCAAAAAGTCTGCAGCACACCCTGTGTTTACTCATATCATGATGGACATTTGTTTAAAGAATGTGTTGCTTTGGGGAGTTTATTTTCATATGTATTCAGCATATTTATTTTTACGATAAGTGCACTGATTCAGGGGCAACTAGGGGATATTGTGAAAGGATTGATGGGGAGTTTAACACTGTTGGTTTGGGAACTTATGGAGGGCGGAGTGAGGGAGTCACATGGTGGGAGTGAACACAGGTGGGAGATAAGCATTCGGCTTAAAGACCGGATGCCTCGCAGAGCGGGGGTTTGAACATGGCGTTTTTAGAAGGCGGTTTCACCGTTTGAAATAACAGCAGATGATTACAGGTACAAACTGGGGAGCAGGGGAGAGTGAGGTAGGTGGTGTTACCGATGGGTTGAACGTCAGCGTTATTGGTGATTCGATCTGTAGAGGGATGGGTGATATGTTTTGGGCAAAGGATGAGGAGGGCACAGAAGTTGAAGGTACAGGATTTGCGTGGGGAAAGACGAATGGGGAGGTACGGGAGCAGTGATTCGCGTAATGAGGATGAATTAAGAGTTTGGGGTTTAGGCACAATATATGTTAGTGTTGAATTATTGTTATATGTAAATGATATGGGGTTGATGAAGAATGTATTTTTTAATACATTTTTTAAATAATTGTAGATGCCCCTTAGGAAGGTCAACAAGACCGAAATGCATTGGGTGATATAAAATAACGGATGAATGAAGTTTCTACACGTGCCTATGAATAGGCCCGGATGGGCAATTCGAGAGCAATTAGTATGCATGAAAATTTGGAACTTTATTTCTGTGACGTGACGGATTAACATGAATAGAACATTGAATAAAAATTGGATGAACCCAAGTTTACTACTGAGTACGGAAAAAGTCTAAATTGGATTCAAATGTGCATGGAGCTGTGCAACTCCTCTGTGACACGCAAGTCTCGTGTCAACTTTGTGAATGAAATAATGATGTCCTCGCCATGTGGGCACTCCCTGACAAATTGTGGTGGCCAGTCTTTTTCTGCTAGAAGTATATCATAACCCCTTGAAAGTTTCTCCCAAAAGAGTACTTTCACTTTTCTTGGTATGTCTCCTCCATTCGGAGTGTTATTTCATATAACTTTTGTGGAGTACTAACCCTGGTGTCTACAGTCTCTACTGTGATGTACTCATTCAAGTCCACTATCTCCAGAAGTTCCTTCAGGTTCTGGCGAGCTATTGTGACTTCTGCTGCACTGTCCAGCATTGTCTGAACCCATTCTCCGTTCTTGAGCTGTGTTCTCAGTATTCTCGGCATGTCTGATCTTCAGACCTGCTACCTTCTTTTTTGAGAATTGAGGTTTTGATTTATTTTTCTGAACGTGTTTGTCGTCTTTGGATTTCACGCGTTCTTCTCTATGTTCTGACCGTCCTCTTCTTTCCGATGTCTGTGACAATATCTGAAAGGTACGAGATGAACGTGTATCAGTATCTTGATACCTGTCAGGCTTTCTTAAATTATCCCTATTCCTGAGGTTATACCTCCTTTCAGAGGGCTCCTTTTGAGGAGACCTACCTCGGGATTGAGAACGTTTCTCGTTTGAATTTTGTTTATTAGTTTCCCACTTCTTTTTAGAAGATGTAGGAGTTTGTTTAATAGAGTCCTTCTCAGGACTTTCAGATAGTTTTGGCTTCAATGGTTTTCCACCCAAACTATCTCTGCCTAATTCTGCATAAGATTGTTCTATTATTCTGGGTAGTTCTTTTTGATGTTCTGTAACATCAAATACCCTTAAGCGTTGGCGGATCGCCACTGATGCTGCCTCCCCTTTAATATTAGATAATATTATTGTTGAGACCTGGTCGAAGTTTTTCAGTAATTTCATACCTAAATTCAGAGCAGGCTCTGCCCCGTATTTGTTTTGAATTTGTTTCAGGACATCTGGTATTAATGCAATTGACGGAACACCATGTGTTTTAGTATAGATGGCAGCAAAGACTGCGCCCCAAGTGGTGCAATCTTCCAGTTGTGGTGTGATCCCCATTGGTAAACAGATTGTTAGGATTCTGTGTTTCTCATAAGGGCTAGTATTAGGAAATACTGCTTCGATTTGAGTAATTTTTTGAGCTATCCAGAATGGAATTTGCTCACGTTTTGTGGGCATTTTACCCATGACTGCCTATAAAGTCTGTGGTGTAATTTGTAGTGTATTCCCCTGTTGAGGGGTTTGATTTGGAATGGTCAATGGTGGTTGGACTGTGAAAGTCCACATGACATATTGGACTAATTGTCTGTAAATTTTTATTAACTCTGTAAGTTGAGTAAGTAATTCCTCGTCTGACATTATATCGAGGTCAGGATGAGGAGTGTAGCCGGCTAGAATCGGCCATGTTGCTCCTGGTCTACCTAGTGGACCGAGCCTGGTATTGTTTCTGTGATGTTTTAGGGCGCCTTTAAACCAGAGCTGATGCTCCTGGTATGTTAGTGGAATTTCAATATCCTCGAAAGGAATATATTCCTCAGGTGGTTCATCTTCTTTGTAGAAGTGAAACACTCTTGTGACTGGATTTGATTCTGGGAATACTATCCATGAATAGAATACCTCTGTCTGAAAGGATTCGTGTGCCTCTATCACGAAAACTGCTCTACCCCCTCTTGGTGGTAGGCCGTGTTTTATAAGTTTTAGAGTGATGGCTCTTCTTAAGTTTGGAGCGATGTCTATAACACCCTCCTCGGTTTCATTTAAACCGGTAAAGTTAAAAGCTGTTACGACTGGTTCAGCCGCAGCTACACCGTTCCCGGTGTTATTGTCCTTGTGTATGGACATTTGTTTTTTGAAAAATGTAGAACAAGTTTCAAGGAAATAAAAGATAAGGTGCACAATATTTTGGAACACTGTATCCTTCAACGTTGAACAAACCAAAATAGCTAATATATAGGGTTTTTGTCCTAGTTAGCTTTGGCGGATTTTTAACCCTACCCACTCCAGACGTCTTATGGAGTATGTGAGTAGGGGTCTCTGAGAGAAAAGCACGACTGAGTTACTCAGTATCTAGCGTTAAATTAGTGCCTTACCAAACCGTTGGGCGCCATGTAGTGTAGTTCCTATTTCCCTAATAGGCTCTGCGCATTGGAATAATATACCCTATAGTTTTGACATAGGACTGAGGTCGGTATGTCCCTATCGAGTATATTAAACTTAATTACTTTTGTGCCAGCTAACTCAGAGGCCACTAGAAACTCCTTGTAAACAAGGAGGGAGTAGTTTCTGGCAACTGCATAAACATGACAAGTTTGTTTCCCTTTAGAATCGGAACGCTTCTCAGAATCGTGGAAACAATAGATAACAGTTTCACTCAGCTAATCGTGCATGCTTAGTTTCTTCAGAGTTACACAGAAAGAATAGACGGGCGTTTCAATAAAAGGATTTATTGAACAGTCTTGTTTCTCGTGTAAGAGATATGAGCTGTTATGATCACAAGACAGTATGCAAGATATATAATGTACAGCGTAAGCAGTAGAAAGAAATAATACTGCGCCAGCATTATCTTTTAGCATATATTCATGTACATAAATAACATGGGCTAAAAATGCGAGTACTCATACGATGCTTCTCTAAGCTAGTTCTACCCCAATGTACCTAACCTAATCTAGGTGTAGGGAAAGGTAAGAAGTAGGTGGAGTATTCTCTAGTATGGTATACTAAGAGTATGTTAAGTCTAGTATGCCAAGAGTCCCTCTAGGTTCTAGTCAGCTCCATACCTTGAGAATGAGAGAGGTGGGAATCTCCTGCCGGATCTCAAACTCTAACGCCCCGCGAAGGGAGTCAGAACACTGGAAGCTGGATTCTTCTGCGAGCAGGAATGACAGCGTCTTCGCAGTGCGTCAGGCCGGGATACGGGCTCCTCTGAAGTCGAGATAATAGATGAGTTCTTAGAGAAATCAATAATCCTGTGCTAGGGGAACTCCCAAGGGCTTAAGGGTCTGGTTTCTAAGAACTCGTTGTGACGTTAGGGTGGACGGATGTCGGTGACCATGCCTGTATTTGGAGTGCATGGCTAATGCCTAAATAAGGACTGGGATTTTATGCCTATATAAGGGCAATGCGAATTGTGCCTATATAAGGACATGTTTCAGGAAAGCCTATATACGGACACCTAAAGCGGAATACAACAATGTGAGATGATTAGATGTGTAATTTTGAGCTTTTTCTACTAGTTACTGATTCATCAATTTCTTTCCACTTTGTTTCCCTCTTTTTCAAACTGCCTATGGATGGGTAAATGAGTATGTGATTTAGTGTTCTTTCTTCGATGGAGATGTTTAAAATCTTTTTGAATGGCAGAGTATATCTGATGCTTTATTTCCGAGCTGTGTGAACAAGAAGTTACATTTTTTTGTTGTTGAAAAAACAGATCCTTAAGTAAGTCTGTGCATTATCAGAAGCAGAAGTTTAAGTGAGTGTGGCTTTTATTAGGAGAAATGTTCTGAGTGAGTATGGCTGCTATCAAATTTTAACAGAACTCTGAGTATGTACGGTCGTTATCAAGAGCAGACATGAATGGCTGCTTATTTAATATCAAGCAGAATTTTCAGAAAAGAGTAATGAGTCTGTCTATGTAATGCCATGAGCTGTTCATGGAACTGTGAGAAGTAGAGATCAGGATGGCTCCATCGTCAAGAGCAGAGCTCTGACAGACTCTATGTAGAGTAATACCTGAGTCTAGATAGCATCAGGAACAGATATCTCAGTGAGTTTGTGCATTATCATATGCAAATCTCCAAGGGGGTCTGGGTCTTATAAGATCAGTCTCATGTGTGAGCAGAGCTCTGAATCACTCTGAGTATCAAGAGACTATCTCTTCATCACTCAAGGTAACATTAAGTATAGAGCTTTGAATAAGTCGTCTTTGTTATTGAGAACTGAGCTCTAAGCGAGTCTCAGTATTATCAAAAACAGGACCTGATTGGGTCTGGATATTAAGAACACAGGGGCATATTTATCAACATTTTGTGTCGCCCTTGTGCCACACTAGTGAACACTGGGCGACCCAAAACCTTGAATGAGGTTTATCAAGCCATGCAAGGCCCCCTTGCGGCACCCTGCGTGGCTTGGTAAATCTGGAGTAATGCAAGGCCAAGCAAGTCACTGCCCCGTGTTACTCTGCCTGATGGAGGCGTTCCATGGGTGGAGCGTAGGTGTTCCTATGCAACCACCCATGAATTTTGGCACATTCCCAGATTTACCATGAATGGAAGACATGGGAATGCGTAAAAATACTATGCCTTCCCAGGGGAGGCGTAACGAGGAGAAATATCTTTATTTATCCTCGTTTTTTCCACTTGCTGTGTGTGCTGCATTCTGCCACACACATATAAAGAGGTAAAAGCCTCAAAGGATTGTTTTGTGCAGGAAGGTGTCCCTTCCCTCCCAAAAACAATCCTGCCTGCAAAGGAGGCACCTTAGCACCATTGAGCAAGGGTGCCTGTGTTGGCGCTAGGCAGCACATAGTGCTCCAGCACAAGGAGAGGACAGGAATGTTAAATATGGAGCAACCCTGCCCTCTCCCTGTCACGCAATGCAGCACAGCAAGGTGTCTTACTGCACTGCGTTGCGTGACATTTTGATAAATCTGCCCCACAGTTTTGCTTGATGTGAATAATCAAGACCGTAAGCCATTAGTCTCACTAAACTGTTCACTATCAAAAGCAGGGCTTTGTGTGAGTTTGGCCTCTAAACAGTAGTATAGCAAGAGAACCATGGACCCTAATGCAAATAGGGTATAGGGGCCTCCTTATCCCTGGTAGAGTAGTAAAAGACAGTCAAACCCATGGGCCCCAATCCCATTGAACCTGCTGCACCATTGATTGGTACGCCCCCGTTATTAAATGTTCTCTTAATTGTTTGCACAATGTTTTGTAACTTGTTGAACCTTGGTAATCAGTTCATTCATTGTGCTGGTGTATGCGGACTACCTGATTTAACCACCATAGCCAGTAGCACAGATTTCCTATAGTCCACACCACACAAACTTGTTGACCGATTAATGCTGAAAGGCCCTTATTGAATGTATTAAGCTCACGGTTAATAATAAGATAATTTGTTTGTTTCTTAGCATCACATTTATGTTTGGCTAAATATTCCAATTTGGAGCAATTGGGATATGATATGCTCAATATGTTTCATGCTGTACACTACTTCAGGAGCATCAAATGATTAAATGTATGATTTATGAACTACGAGAGTTTTAGAAATAAATTGAAAACTTGGCTGTTCAAACAAGTTTATAAATAAATCGATAAGCAGTGGCCTCTTCCTACCTCAGCACCAAGAGACCTTTTTGGTGGACGTGCCCTTAATAAGTGAACATTAACATAACATAACATTTATGATTAATGATTTCTTAACCACATATTAGGAAATACATGTCCAATGTTTACTTACATCTATTTTTCTTTCTACAGATATAAAAGTTAAAACCACGATGATTCTTGGAGTCCTCCCAGAGAAGCACTTGAGACCTCTATTCACATTTAAACTCATGTCAAGGGAAAGAACAGAAAGTTGTATCAAGTCAAAGAAAACATTTCCTTAAGACTTTCTTCTATTGTGCTGGTAGTTTTTATAAAGAGTAAATCAATTTCTGGAATACTAGCACAAGAGAACAATAGTCGATCATTTTATCTGGGTTTGCATGTTTAAAAGAACCTGTGAGAAACTTAAAAAAATTCTGACTTCTGCATCTTCATAGTAGATGTCATTCTTGAGTATTAATGTAAATGACTCATGTGTGGACTGTTAACACGCATAATGACACTACCGACATGAAGTAGTTTTCGGCAGAAATCTATAAAGGCTCTACTGTACAACATTGTAAGGCCATAGTCTGTGGCTCAGTAATCGCTGGGCTTGATCTGGCCCAATCAGTCAGTCAATCAGTTAAAAATAATCATAAAGGAGCCATTATCATATAAACACAGAATAAAACATCTAATAAAATGTATGCATGTAGCAACGTTTAAACACACAAAATTATGCCAATGTAATGCATTTTTTAAAAAGGCCCCCACAGAAGAGCACACAACATGATCAGGTAACAGAGAGAGATAATAAAATGTCGGCTTACATTGCCGAAAACCCAGAGCTTTTAAAACAGGTATCTGGTCCAATATTTTGAAGGCCAATACTTCATGACACAATATCCTGAGGGGTTCTTAAGGGGTGAATGTGAGGAATGTAGGAGGCCATGGAGCAGGGCAATACCACTATTCAAATTCAAGAGTAGGATGACTTGAGCAGCAGTTCTAAAGTCATTTTCTAGAAGAAATGATTTCACTTTCTTTAGAAGAGAGAGCAGGTGCTAAGCTGTCTTTATTTTTTTGGCAATGGGTTTCTTCAGGGTGAGGTTGTTATCCAGGGTGATTCCAATAGACTTGGCATTCGGGTTCGAAGCCGTCAAGGTTCATGCCATTGAGCAACGTTAATACTATTTCTTGACTATTGTTCTAAGAAAATAACAGGAATTCTGTCTTAGTTTGGTTGAGCTTCAGATACTAGACATCCAGGTCTGGATGAGGAGCAGGCAGCGTTTGGGGCACTGGATGTCTGAAGCAGAAGGAACTTTGAGGTACAGCGTGCATTGACAGCATAATCATGAATCTTGATGCTGGCATTTGTGAGTAGAGCCCAAAGGGACCCCATGAATAGGTTGAAGCGTATTCAGACAAAATATCGAGTAAAAAATATTGGGATGCAGAAATATCGAGTTTTTAATATCGTGATCCACAAATATCGTGATGCAGGAATATCGTTGACAAGAATATCGATTTTCTAAGGTAAGTATTATCGATGTCAAAAATATCTATGTTGTTAATATCATTTACAAAAATATTTATGTTGGTAATATTGTTTACAAAAATATCATTGTTAATAATATTGTTTTTTTTTTTTTATGTATTTTAGTATATGTTTTAATTGTATATATTATACATTGTTTGTATAGTTATTGTTAATGTTTTTTTTAATATAGTTTGTACATTTTTTGTTCTTTTTTTAAATTAATTTGATTGTTTATTGTAATTGTTAGTGTCAAAGCGGGTTGTGCATTTTGTAGGGGTATAGGGTGGGAAGTAAATGAATTATAATTAATTAATAATTCTGTTTTTAATTATTATTATTTAATTGATAATTACTTATGTAAATTGTGCAATTAATTTATTCTTTAAGTTATGTTTTCTTTGCGGGTTGTGGGGTTTATAGGCATACAGGGTGGGAAGTAAATTCATTATAATTAATTAATAGTTAATTAAATTTTGTATTAATTACGTAATTGATAATTAATTATGTAAATTGTGTAATTACGATGTTTTTAAATTATATGTCAGGTGCGGATTGTTGGGTTTGTAGGGGTACAGGGTGGAAAGTAAATTGATTATAATTTATTAATATTTAATTTAAATTATTCATAATTATTTAATTAATAATTATTTAAATTGTGTAATTAAGACTTTTTTTAATTAGATGTCATGTATGGGTTGTTGTGTTATTAGGTGCACAGGGTGGGAAGTTAATTAAGAAATAATTTATTGATAATTATGTTAATTGTGTACTTATACTTGTTAAGTTATATTTTGGGTGTGTGTTTAGTTTGTAGGGGAATGGGGGAAGTTATTTAAGTAATCATAAATAAAAAAATATTCATTTATTTAAAAAGAAATATTATTTAATATGTTAATTGTTTTATACTTTTTTAAATTTATTTTGCATTTTAATTGTTGGCTTATATTTAGAATTTTATATTTTTGGGTATTTTATAGATTTGTTAAAATATGTTATTTGTTTGAAGTGAAGTACTCTCTCTGTACTGTCCCAGTGAATGGAGTGGGAAAAGTAAACTTTACCCCTTCTGAGACTAACACTTTCCCTACTGTTGCACCGACTGGAGTGGGAATAGCGAATTTTACCCCTCCTGTCTCCAATGCTTTCCTTACTGTTGCACTGACTGATGTGGGAATAGTAAATGTAACCTCTCCTGAGTCCAACGTTTTCCCTACTGTTGCACCTACTGGAGAAGGAATAGTAAATGTAACCCCTCCTGAGTCCAACGCTTTCCCTACTGTTGCACACACTGGAGTGGGAATAGTAAAGTTTACCCCTCCTGAGTCCAACACTTTCTCTACTGTTGCACACAGTGGAGAGGGAATAGGAAATGTTTCCCCTCCTGAGTCCAACGCTTACCCTACTGTTGCATCGACTGGTGTGGGAATAGTAAATTTAACCCCTCCACAGTCCAACGCTTTCCCTACTGTTGCACCGACTGGCGTAGTAATAGTTCATTTAACCTTTCCTGAGTCCAACGCTTTCCCTACTGTTGCACCTACTGAAGTGGGAATAATAAATGTAAACCCTCCTGAGTCCAACACTTTCCCTACTGTTGCACATACTGAAGTGAGAATACTATATTTATTATTCTTGGAGTTAAATAGTTTTTTTTAGTTTTGTTTACATATTTATTATCATGCATTGAATTTTATATTTATATATATATATAAATCTATGTAACATATTTTTAGTAAAATGTATTTTTATATATTGTTTACTGTTTTATGGATAATTAAGTTAGAAATATTTTCAATTTTTTGCACTTTATTTGTTACATTTATTAATTATTTTTGTATATGTAAAATATATATGTATATAGATAGATTTATATATACATATATATATATATATATACATTGCTGTTCTATTAAAAAAATTAGAAAATTAAAATATAGATTATAATTAATGTTTTTATTGTTTTATATTATATATGTGTATGTATATATAAATATACACACATTCATATATATGTGTGTGTGTTTGTTTAAATAAGTTTGTATTTATATATAGGTTTAAATATTACTTAGCAAAACCAAAGGGGATGATGGACGGAGTGTTGAACATTGCAAGCACTCACCCCCAGTCAACTGATCTGGGTTTAATCCATCATCATTCTTTAGCTCACTCCGCCACCCCAGTTCAGACATGGCCATATGCAAATCAGTCTGACCCTGTGCCTCATGGGAACAGTCCAGCCCGAACTGCCAAGCCATATCTTTCCTGGACCGGAAACAAGCATCCTGGGACCGGTTACTGGCTTACAGCCGACATCAGCCAGGCTATCTTGAATCCAGTGGCAAAGTGAGCAAGGGACCCACGTCTGGGCATACCCTGCCAACTTAGGGCGAACATAGCAAAACCAAAGGGGATGATGGACGGAGTGTTGAACATTGCAAGCACTCACCCCCAGTCAACTGATCTGGGTTTAATCCATCATCATTCTTTAGCTCACTCCGCCACCCCAGTTCAGACATGGCCATATGCAAATCAGTCTGACCCTGTGCCTTATGGGAACAGTCTAGCCTGAACTGCCAAGCCATGTCTTCCCTGGACCGGAAACAAGCATCCTGGGACCGGTTTCTGGCTTACAGCCATCATCAGCCAGGCTATCTTGAATCCAGTGGCAAAGTGAGCAAGGGACCCACGTCTGGGCATACCCTGCCAACTTAGGGCGAACATAGCTAAACCAAAGGGGATGATGGACGGAGTGTTGAACATTGCAAGCACTCACCCCAGTCAACTGATCTGGGTTTAATCCATCATCATTCTTTAGCTCACTCCGCCACCCCAGTTCAGACATGGCCATATGCAAATCAGTCTGACCCTGTGCCTCATGGGAACAGTCCAGCCCGAACTGCCAAGCCATGTCTTCCCTGGACCGGAAACAAGCATCCTGGGACCGGTTTCTGGCTTACAGCCGCCATCAGCCAGGCTATCTTGAATCCAGTGGCAAATTGAGCAAGGGACCCATGGCTTGGCTGTTCGGGCTGGACTGTTCCCATGAGGCACAGGGTCAGACTGATTTGCATATGGCCATGTCTGAACTGGGGTGGCGGAGTGAGCTAAAGAATGATGATGGATTAAACCCAGATCAGTTGACTGGGGGTGAGTGCTTGCAATGTTCAACACTCCGTCCATCATCCCCTTTGGTTTAGCTATGTTCGCCCTAAGTTGGCAGGGTATGCCCAGACGTGGGTCCCTTGCTCACTTTGCCACTGGATTCAAGATAGCCTGGCTGATGACGGCTGTAAGCCAGAAACCGGTCCCAGGATGCTTGCTTCCAGTCCAGGGAAGACATGGCTTGGCAGTTCGGGCTGGACTGTTCCCATGAGGCACAGGGTTAGACTGCTTTGCATATGGCCATGTCTGAACTGGGGTGGCAGAGTGAGCTAAAGAATGATGATGGATTAAACCCATATCAGTTGACTGGGGGTGAGTGCTTGCAATGTTCAACACTCCGTCCATCATCTCCTTTGGTTTTGTTAAATATTACTTACACATATTTAATTTACAATATATTAATGTTATATGTTAAACTATTTAATATTTACTGTTTTTAACTATATATATATATATATATATATATATATATATATATATATATATATATATATTAAAAAACGATATTATATATTTTTTTGATATTAGTGTAAAACAATATTTTTTTTGATATTTTTGTACTTACCATTATATGAATAAAAAAACTATATTTTTGTGAACAATATTTTTGACACGATATTTCTGTTTCACAATATTTTTGGTTTCTATAATGTGTCAGTGATCCGCCCTTGTCAATATACTGGTGCCATTGGGAAGGTAATTGTAGGGTTTTTCAAACTCCCTATACATTTGGTAAGTTACACTACTATCCAGCACTCTTACTCTGAAAATTGTTCCAACACCCCTTCAGGATCTAAAAGTGCTGATGTTGTGTGCATCCCTGGGTGGTAAAATACCCCTCCTGCTCTTCTGCGTAAAGCTACTCGTTTTTGTGCCAAAACCTCTAAAGTGTGTGCTAAAGCCTACACTAGGCACAAAAATAAAGGACTGATGGAGAGCCAAACTCTTCCTTAAAATGTGGTCCCTTACACATACAAGAACCAATGTCAGTTCTTGGACCAGGGAAACCAGATGCTTAATAAAGTGGGTGCCACTGGCTGTGGCCCCCTGATTGCCCCTAGAACCAGATGCGGCTGCTCCAGTTTTGGCAGACTGGCACTCATGAAACTGGCTAGAGCAGCACACATCCTTACACCACCCCTGCCAAGTACAGGGGTGAAAAACAAAGTCAGTTTCTAAAAGAGGAAGTGTGGGCCCAGTTGCCTAATGCAAAATGATGGGGTCCCCTGATTGTGTTGAGGCTCCTCAAAGGCTCCCATATGTCACAGACATTCATAGTCCTGAGGTTGAATGGACGTCCCCTGGAGGGTAGGGCCCTACTGCATTCCAGGGAATGCATAGGCCTTCGTTACGCTCCAGCTTGGGTCCCAGAATGAAAAAGGCCAAAGAATAAAATACACAATTTCATTGTGACTGGTGAGTAAAGTGCATTTCATCAATGTTGAAAGCCTGTAAGCCTGCACACATGCCATAAGCGTGGTTGTCCTACAGTATTTAACTATTTGTGCCTAAAGCTTCTTAACTGTTGTGCGCTGTTAAATCCTATCTGTGAATAGTGCATGCGCTAATTCCTAATGAGATTACACAGCATCGTGACCCCTGCTGCTGGCACCCACACGAACGCTGCAGTGCACCGAGAGCCGGACACATTGCATTTCATGGTGGAGTTTTAACTTTAGGGTGTGAAGCTGGTTTGCAGGAAGTCAATTGTCACTCATTTACAAAAGTTGTATCTTGCTCCTTCCTTGCCAAGGAAAACCATAACTTACACTTATAACCACAGTCTGTTTTCTATATAGTGGTTGTTGCCACTAATTTAGTATTATGCACCTTAGTAAACAGCAGCTTTTACTAGCAACTGTTTAATTGAGCCCAATGAATTGACATCAGATAGATGAAAGACAGTGTTAAAGTCTAAATGTTTTCATGAAAATTGACCTTGGTTAATGTTAAAGAAAAGGTGTCTGACATTGGAAAATGTGTTTAACTTTGTCATAATCATAGAGTAAACATAGAAAATGCTTCTTTAAAATGTCAAATAAATCATGCAGCTTTAAACCGTAGAAGATACTTTTTTTGAATGTGTAAGATAAACGTGCAGCTTAAATAAGTAGAAGTAGGCTCTCATACCTAATGTGCTTCTACGACCAGGCCTGTAAATGTCTTCCGACTTCTGTTTGGCATCTAAATCAAATTCCTTTTAGATCTGCTGACCTAATCATCTGACTGCAAAATCGTTGATCACTTTAAAATGTGCTGCTCTAAGAGAAATGTATTTTTTTGCTTGCTCACACCATATGATTTCCTTATTTCTCTAAACATTGTATTTTATTATATTTTAGAATGAATAGAGTATTAGCTTACTGAAGATATTGTTTTGAATGGCTTCACCAAGACTTACAGATAGAAATGTTTCATTGTTTTAGAGTAGCCCTTTGTCCGCACAATGGTATACTGACATCAGCTAATAGAATAGGCCTGCAAAGAATCTTATGAGAATTTTCCTTCATGTATCTAGTGCAAGCCATTTAGAAATGTTTAGATAACTGCTCACCGGTGTGGATGCTTACTGCAGGAAATTGTAGGAGAGAGACGACAGACCATAGGAAGACCCATTCCTATTGGACAAGGATGACTTAACTGTGCTGAATGCTGCAAATGTTTTGTGTTGTCATATATACGTGTTCCTAGTTAGAGAGCGGACTAATCTATTCCAATCCATTCCTTTCCATGCCATCTTACCCTCGATGCTTTATGCATTATTTCTCCTTATTTTTTCCCAGATTGCTGTGTGCTACTGCTAACGGCGATTCCCTTTTTACTTTGACCCTTTTTGCAGGTAGACTTTCTCCTCACGCTGTTCATATCTACTGCTGTGATTAATTTCTTTTGCTATATTAATGGTTGCTACTGCAACTCATTGGGGTGGTTGAGTTTTCGGAAACTACTATTTATGGGGAGTTCATTCTTTGACTAACGAGAAACTCCAGAGTCTTGCTCTTTTCTAAGAGAACTCTTTATGGGTTCTTATTTAGGTTAGGACTCTTAAATTAAGATAGGGACTATTTCCTTTATGGAACATACTGTCTATTTTATGCTGACTCTAACAAAACCTTTTCTAGATATTTCTGTAATCTGACTACTCTGAATAATAATGCCAAAAACAATACTAATATCTTGAAGAAAAATAAAGCTTTAAAATGATCTCAAACCTCTCATTATTGACTGAACATTAAGATACTGATAGTTGAAGATTCTATTTGAAATATAATTTATTACAGCTCCATTCAATCGCGGTGGCAAAGGTCCATTTGTAGGAACGCCAAATCTAGGAGACCGTTGCTGTAAGTGCTTTAGGCATGCACTGGTCACTAATTGGCTCCCCAAATTTTGGGTGCTGACAACAGAGCTGGCATTGCTTGCACTTGAAATTATGTCATTAAGGCGACTAGTGAAGTGTTGTCATAGAAGCGGAGCATGCAGTGAAGTAATAATAGAAGTAATGTCAATCGAAGTCACGAGCGGGAAATGAAAAGTGATAGCACAAGTGGGGAGTTCATACTCATGTCAATGTAATGATGTCACAGGGGGGCCGATTCTAACAGGTCGGCAAGGTTCTCCAATGGGCCTTGCTGACCCAACCAAGCACATTTATGGCTGATTAATCCTCTGCTTGTTTGTTTTCAGGACTTCCTGTCCCTGGATGTGAATCAGGTGTAGCAGCCGCTATTACTAGCTTTTCTTTTCTGAACCCCTGCACTGCCCTTGCTACCCCTGGACTCAGGAGTCATAAAGGCAGATGTAGGAAAAGAAAGTAAGCAGAGCTCAAGAAACTTGTCCACTTTTTATACTTTCCACTCCTTGCCTTTACCCTAGCCCCTCAATAGCAAATAGGAAGCTTGTGAAGGGTTACCAGTGGGACAAGGGAGCAACCATGTGACGTCATCAGGGGGGGGGAAGGGAGACGTGATGTCAGTTCTGCTAGCCTTGACATTTTGGTGAATCGACATCCATATTCCTGCACCTCTTTATGTCCTGTGTGTTTTTTCTAATCCTTACTTGCATGATAACCAGCAATGGCTTGGTTCACTAAGAGGCGTGAAGCTAGCAGGAATGGAAGCTATATGTAGTAGAAGAATGAAGGTCCAGTTCCATGTAGATTAGTCAAGTAGATTTATTCAGGATAAGATGTTACAAGAGAAGATGTTAACAAGAGCCCCACCAGGAGCAGCCTTCCTGCTGCTCAGCCCATCCACCAACTGACTCTCTCACTCACCAATACCACTGCCACCTCACACACCAACACTCCATCATCACAGTCACACTGGCTGAGCAGCAGGTATAACACATCTCCTTTCTTTAAATAAACAAAGATAACATTGCTACTACAACATGTACGACTCACACGTCAAGGTAATGAACGAACGGGAGGTAAATGTCGACATAATAAATACAAAGATGGTACAAGACATTGCATGTAACTAAGACAAACATATTAAATGTAAGGATGGTAAATGTCAACAAGAGAATGCAATGTAATACATGTAAGGATGGAGAAAGTACATGTATGAAAAGATAACGATAAATGACTCGGAAAAGAATTAAACACACCACGCAAACCACAATGTCTCTAAACAAATAAGCACCACAACACTCACCTCTTCTCCCTTTCCACCAGGCAAAAAAAAAACACACGCTCTACCGCACCCTAACACAACTTACCAAATCCCTGTGCCACTCACATACCAGCTGGCCAGGCTAATACACAAGTGGTGGAAAAGAGAAACAACCACAAGGCGCGGTAGAGTACCGTCCAAAACAAGTATGTGTGAGGTACCACCCCACACGAACCATATGGCATCTAAGTGCCCTTCACCCTTACCCGTAGTAGGGTGGAAAGTGTGGAAACACAGTCCACACGAACCAAGAAAAGAACGACATAGTTCTACATCCAATCTCGTAGTAAAAATATGAACATCAATCACTAGTGAAACACACTCACACCACAAAAACCTGGCTCACACTCCGCCCTTCACCCTAACCCCAATGGCTGGGTGGAAAAAACACTGAAAAACCCATGTACTGTGGCTTTACACTGCCACACCACTCTGACAAAATCTGGCATCTCCACTGCCCTTCACCCTTACCCGTTAAGGGTGGTAAGTGTGGAACAAAACACCACACCAAACACGAAAAAAAAAAAATTCACTCCCAGTTCTAAATTCAGCTTTCAACCTCGTATTACCCTAGTAAGGGTGGAAACATAACCTAAGTAGAATGGTATTGCTGCACCAATCCATAACCACAAAAGAGTAGGAGACAACAACACAATAAGAAAGGTGGGTGGTATAACTGCACTACCAAACATACCAGGAGACATGCCCCCAAATAATCATCTCACTGTCTAAAGAAATAATGGTACATGTACCCATGAAGAAAAGCACCTCAAACACCATGGCTGTATATTGCGAGCACACAACACAATCTGCGCACTCAGAGCACTCTCAAGACCTCTGCGAAACTTAAGAGAAAGGCAACAGTAAAGCATTGAACCTTAGACAATCAGACATCAAAGAAAAATAAACACAACCACTGCAGGGCAAAGAAAGGTAATGAAAAAAATAAGGAGATATGGCAACACTGAGAAAGAACAAGAAAGCATTCCGATGAGCGACCTCTCACCCGAGACCCTTCTTGAGTAACTGACATTTGCTGCTATTGGAATCAAAATCATTCTTTTAACATCCGATTTCCATTATAGATTACGGCGGTAGTCCTTGGACAGTGGAATAATCTCCATCTTATTGGGCACGATTACGTTAAGTCATTTCACCAGCCTTCTCAAAAGTCAGAGTTTTTGCCCCACTGGGTCCACATAGTGCAGGGGTCGTGCGGTGGAGACCGCCATGCTGTGGAGGTCCTCAGCATCCATCACAGTGCGGGCTAGAGAAACGCGCCTGCCAGTAAGTACAGGGGAACAGAAAACTTATTTGGCATAGAAAATGGCGGCACGCATTCTTATGAAACCTTGATGTAAGGCCAGTTTGATCCTTAATATTGTCCCATAACGACGGGACGGGAACGACAAACTCGAGCACATCCCACGGCTACGGCGACGTCATCACATCAAAGTGGAAAGCGCCGGGTGACTCCGGGCACGCCGTTGCTGCTCTGTACAATCTCCAGGAATATTGGGAGGAACTTTGGAAGCAGCAGCTTCACGAGACCCAGAAAGAAGATAATGGACGCTCGAGCCGTCGGAATCTGCAGAGATAAGGGTACACGCGCTGAGCCTCGCGGCATATTCAAATGTCGCAAGCCAGAAACGGACAATATTACTTGGCCCACTACATGCCGTACAGGGGTGCGGGCAAGGGCCTAACCTCGCAAACTGAGACGCAGTACGAAAATGCAACTCACCAACCGTGCACATTCCAAGTGAAGCAATGTAACACAGCACGTTTACCAGCAATGCAGATCCTCTATGTGGCAATGTAACACGGCAAGGCACACGCAACACAAAGTTCACCAGCGGTGCCAAGATTCATTTCTTTTCCACAATGCAACCAGAGTCCCTTAGAGTTACAAGCAGCATATAGATCCGCCTCCTGTGTGCCACAGACACTTCCAGCATGCGCCACTGACACATCCAGCAAGTGAGAAACAGAACGGCATAGCACCTCCTCACAGAATGCTGGCAGGAACACAAGCTCAGAGAAAGTCCAAGCACCAAAGTGGCTGCTATCCTCAGTCAACACGTCATGTAGTGACATAGAGTAGATATAAGAGAGTTCAGTTTAAGCATGCCCTGGCTATTAGGCTGTCAGGTGGGTTAGGTCACTGGTGGGGCTAGAGGGCAAACTGTCTTTAAGTGCGCTTCAAGTTTCCAAGGGTCCTTAAAATTTCTTGTTTCAGTAGTTTTCTCAGCTTGCTTCTCAGCTATGTTTCATGTAAGTTAAGTTCTGTTCAGTTTTGATAGTTTCCTCTCTCAGTACACGCGTAGTTCTTCTTCAAAATCGTCGCCAATATGTAGTAGAAGAATGAAGGTCCAGTTCCATGTAGATTAGTCAAGTAGATTTATTCAGGATAAGATGTTACAAGAGAAGATGTTAACAAGAGCCCCACCAGGAGCAGCCTTCCTGCTGCTCAGCCCATCCACCAACTGACTCTCTCACTCACCAACATTCCACTGCCACCTCACACACCAACATTCCATCATCACAGTCACACTGGCTGAGCAGCAGGTATAACACTACTGTTTTCACATTTGTCATTTCCACACATAAACATCCTGAGATATCAACATATGATAGTAAAAGTAAATCCCGCTGCAATGTAATTAAAAGACAGGGGCAGCATTGTAACAGAAGCAATTTGTGAAGGATTTGCCTTCCCAAGAAATTGTAAACAAAATTTGTAAAATGTGTACAAAAATCGAAAATAAATATTAGTGGTTTAAAATTGGGAAACTGTTGTAAGGTTACTGTGCACACAACCAATTGGCCTCTCTGCTGTTCCTAGCCATGCAATAATACTAGCCAATGCCAGTGCTTAGTTTGTAAAAGAATAAGTATCGGGCCCGTGATTCCCATGGTTAATATGTGCACTGAGGCACAGTGGAAGAAGGGAGAAAACTCACAGTGGAGAAGGAAACCGACATGATGGCCAGAGACACAGGGAAGAATCAGAGACATATAGGGGCCGATTCCGATTCGGGTCAGAAATCTCTCCGACCGAGCCGGACCCGGAGAGATTTCTGACCGAATCGGACCCTAGCAGCCCGACCGAACGAGTACAATGCGCACGTATGCCATCGGACTCGAGTCGGTCGGACTCCCATTGAGTCAATGGGAGCCTGTTGTACAACGCGTACGCGGGCTCCCATTGACTCAATGGGTGCGAGGCGGACAAGGGCGCCCCCTACAGCGTGTACGCGGCGAAGCGACTCGCACCGTACACGCACAGGTAGGGGGGACCCATGGGTCCCCCCTGTGTGCGACTCGCGTGGCTACGCGTACAGGGGGGTCCGACACGGACCCCCAAAGTACGGCTCCGACTGCTTCTTCGAGCCGGATGGCGCGAGTCGGTCGGACTGCTCGCGGCGCGCATCGTACTTGCCCGGCCGGGGAACGTCTCCATTGTGAGGTGCGCAGCGCATCCGTGCGAGTCGGTCGGTGCGGTTGGGACGGGCGTGCGAGTCGGTCGGCGAATTTGCACGCGCTCGCATTGTACTCATTCGCCCGGACGCACGTACGATTCGGTCGGGAAAAAGGGCTCCGAATCGGATCCGGTTCAGCCGAATCCGATTCGGTGCCCTACCGGCCGAGATCGGAATCGGCCCCTTAGTCTACAGAGCCCAGGATGAAGACGATCATAGTAGATAGAATCGCAGGGACAAATAATACGTGGGCTCAAGAGTCATTCCGGAATGAGGACATAGGTGTCAGAGTCCTGGAGGAAATGGAGATATGGGCCCAGAGTCACAGGTGGGTTCTTATGGCCAGAGACATAGGGTAGGAGAGAGTCTTGTAGGCAGAGCCTGTGTGCAACATGAGGGTATGGAAGCCTCCACCAGAGATTTTGACTTGCAGCAGCTCCCTCATTTTGTAGGCAGGGTCTGCTTTGAAGGAAAGTACACCTCACAATTTATCAGCAGTCCCAAAATTGGGAGATGGTACACTGGAAGTATAGCTAATGTGTTTTATTCTCCAAACCGGTGTTTGGCGAGCTATCGAAGAAACATTTAATCTGTTCCTAAAAGACTGGGGCAGCAAGTGATATAAATATTATCTGGGGGGGGAGGAGTGAGGTTCGCTTAACTCAAAATATCAGACTGGTTAATAATTGCAGAGTTTACCTGGGATCTTTGTTGTCATTCATCCTGCCAGTATTTGGGGTTAGAATTTGACCGACCTGATCCATTCAAAGAGATTTTGTATTTACGTAACCGAGGATAACAAGCATGTGCTCTTGAAGTTAGGATGCAACTGCATGAAACAACTAAACAGCTTCAGATAACCGTTCAGGACGCGAATACTTTGATGGGCAGAAATTGGCTGAAGCTAAACTCTGAAAAAAATGAGATCATGGTTGAGGTGTGGAGAATGGCTTCTGTACCTTAGTTTTTTGGCTTACGGAATCTGGCCCTTGACCATTTCTGGCTGAACCATTAATAAATCTTGGCTTTAAACTAAGGTGTTCTGATTTCCTTGTTCAATTAACCCCAAGTAATGTGAGTGAGTTATACAGTTACTTACTGAGTCATGCATATGATTTCACCACTCTTTGGGAAGAAAGACCACATAACCTCAGCAAGTGACAGAAACAGGTTGTTTGTGACAATTTCCTGTATTTTGAGTTGCCTTTATATCACCTGCTCCAACGTCAATCGACGGGAGATGTGTCTGCCTGGATGGTAGTAGGGGCAAAAAAATGTAATCACATTACCAGTGGACATACATGTGCTTCTTAGTAAGCAGCAAGACCCTCTGTTTGGTACATGGGGCATCTACGGCTTTTTGCCACAATTTCGTAATGAAACAATTAATGCCAGACCCTGCAAATGAAACTCCCTCAGGCCCTTTGCTTTTATCTTAGAAGTAAGGAAAGAAGAAATCTTTCCCTGCCCTTACTTCATCTTCATAGATCCAACTTTATTTCGCCCTTTGAGGTGAATCCACTTTCCCTGTACTATTTTCTGCCACAGTTAAAGTTGTATCTTTGTAGTGGTCCGAAGTAGAGCAATGCAACCCTTGGGTGAGCAGACCCTCATACAAATTAGCAATGAAGAGGTAAAAAAAAGATGCTGGTGGGAGGAGCTAGGGCTTATCAAAAGGGGTCAATATCTCCTCCATACCTATCTGCCCCGAGTTGACTCCATTTGTCAAAGAAAGCAAAGAGTGCCGGGCATTGTCTTTACGTTCACCATGGCACCTTACACTACTGCTTTGATATCTGTAAGAAAGACATTTATGGAGGAAATTGAGAGATTGTCTAAGTGGCGAGTGATCACGTTGGTGCATATCCATTATTTGGGTACGAGAAACCCATAAGAAATCTCATTATGATACCCCATTGTGGGGTGGTAGGGTGTAAATTCTCACTAGATTAAGAATGCCTGGGATCCAAGGGTGCAGAAATAATAAGTATTAGGGTGTGGAGCCTGCGCATCTTCTGAGCAAAGATAAATTACTGGTGAAATTGTTAATTCCGGATCTGGTTCCTCTGGTCTTTCCTCATTTGCCACAGTTGCCTCTGATGATTTCTCAATGGGAAGCATGAACGATGCACTGTAATCTCACAAACCTCGTGATTCCTGATATGATCAGCCACAAAGCTTTCGGCCTCTTAAGGAATTACTGACCAACCACAAAAAGGGCCACAATGGACACTCTACGCAGTGGCGTAACATAGGCCCCCGCATCCCCTGCGGTGTGGCGGGACCCCCAAGCTCCAGGGGCCCCCTCAGCACAGTATCCTGACTTTATAGTTCCTGATTAAGCCTGTAGGGGGGCCCCTCCATGTACCTTGCAGGGGGGGGCCTCAAGTTTTCTTACGCCACTGACTCTCTACGGTGTGAGTTCAGTGGGCACTGGAAAGAAAAGCAGCGATGGGACTGGCTGTAAGAATGGGGGATAGCAGCGATGGGATTGGCTGTAAGATTGGGGGATAGCAGCGATGGGATTGGCTGTAAAATTGGGGGATTAGGGGTCTCAAATCAAAATCATTAGTGGGTGACTGGAGGGTTTTAAAATTGTGCAGAGGCCCAAAATAATAAAATCTTGCAGAAGTAAAACAGAGCCTCTGGTTAAAAACACCCCCCACTATCCACAACCTCTGCTCTGAGTTGGAAAACTTATAAATCTGTAGCATAACGATGGTTGTTAAAAAAAATAAAACATACATTCGTTTGTCACAAACGTTATCCTGCTTCGATACTGAAAGTAGCATCTGTGCAGAGCTTTACTTCTCAAGGCCCCAGGTGGATCGAATAACTTCCTGTATATCATTCCTCCTGCAACAGCGTTCTCCTCAAATGAAATCCTCTGTCCCAAAAACATGCTCTCCATTAAGAGTCTGTCAGAAGCGCTGCCAATGGTTTTATGTGTAATGTATTTCCAGGTGATTCAAATTATGCATCTGTTGGGTTAGACGAGAGAGGTTAATAACACGGCTCCCCTGGGCCGAGAACTCTCCTTATGCAGTTTTGCTTTCTGTCGTCCAAGGTGCCGGGCCAGAGCCAGGGTGTGGATGGCACTGAAACCTTATCTGACCCCAGGAGCAGGACGGGAGCGTGTCCTATTCCCCGAGGCTTTGCGTCAGAGCTATATCCAGGTTGCGTCAGCCGGAGCCGCTTTTACGCCGATGCTTATTTGCTCATGTCGGTTTTTTGCAACGTTAATGAGTTTCTCTGCAGGAGAGCAGGGCACAAGTCCTAAAAAAAGAAGTGGGGGGACTAACCTAGTTAATCTGTATGCAAGTGGCATCGCAGTGCGTGACATCGCGGCGCGTGACATCACAGCACGTGACATCACAGGAACTGGCATCACAAGAAGTGATATCAGATCTTAAGCCCTCACATATATGCTTAGCAGGTGTATCATGAGTACATTTGAGCACATTTCGAGTATACTTGCAAACCCTCCTGATTTAGGCAGAAGATTCACACTTTTGTACGCTACATATAAATCAATGTTACCTTTTGTCAGCGTTAAGCTTTCTATAGCCATAGTGCTTTAAAAGAAATAGTGATATTTAAATCATTACAACGCCTCCTCAAGGGTAATAAGCGTATATAAATGCAATTTATTTTGTGCAAATACTGGGAAAGATCAACACATCTGACTTCTAACAGTGCATGCAAATCTCCTAAACAGAGCCTGAACAAAGTGAAAAGCTGCCTCTTTAAAGTATGTGTGAAGTGCTAACAAGGTGTGAGCCTTTGTTTCTCCTCTGCTGCATTTGCATCAGGTGTGAGGCTCCTGACTGCTGCCAGCCAGGAGACTCCAACAAAAGGAGGCTTGATGACCCCTGAGACTCGGCCTTTGTTATGGCCGAGTATCCCAGCAGGAGTCAGAAATAAGAGAGCCCCGTCCCCGCCTGCATGTTGTTGTGATCGAAAGCAGACAACAACGTGCAGGCGCTGCTGAATGTGTCCCGGTGTTTGGAAATTACACCGGGACGAATTCAGCATCTTTTTTAGTGGGGCCCAACTTCTTGTCAGGGTGGACGGCATCCACCCTGTGAAAGAAGTGGGGGGACGCCGTCCACCCACGTGGACCCCCGACTCGTGCCCTGCAGGAGAGTCATGCGCGACGATAAGTGTGTGGGGGTGGGCCAACAGGGGCGTGGGGAAGCAGATGTGTAGAACAGTCTGAAGAGCATGAATGAACCGCTATTTACAGGTATCATGATTCCAAGAAGTAAGTGACGGAGAGCGTGTCAGACTTTTCATTGACAACCGCTGGTAGATAGCAGTGTGCATGATCGGACTGGGCCTGGGATGCAACATATGATTTAGATGGCTAAAAAAAAGAGGCCCGCATTCTGCAAATCGGAGCAGTTTTAAGGTATGGGAGACTGCATGCATTCCTCTTGCTGCTGGCAATGTTTATGGTACTATTGCGGAAATAGACAGTAAAACCGGCCCACCAGACCATAAAACAGCCAAACACAAACCTGTCAGACCAGCCCTTCTTGCACTGCCATGTTGCTCCGTAGGCCAGACCAGGTCGCATTTTGGTCAATGGTAATGTGAGAGATAATGTGAGAGAGAGGAGGGAGAGAGATCATAGTACTACCAGGTCTTGCAGTGGAACAAAATGTGTGAGAGGAAAGGGGTCCTAAGTGCGAACCTCCGCAGGTGTAAAGATACTACTCATAAGTCCCTTTGTGAATACCAAACTTAGACTTCAGGCCTAAATTTAGACTCAGGTCTATGTTTACCTTTGTGAATCGGGCCCTTGGTGTTCTGTAACCTTCCCCGATCACCCTCATAACACTCTTCCACCACCCCATTCAATGCTTTAAAAACCATCCTGTCGTCCTAACCTTTTCACAGAACTGTTGAAAACTCTTTCCTCTTTTCAGTATTCAAAAAATCCATTCCTTCTGTTCTGCCATCCTTCCCCACTACTCTCTGCTGCTTCCCTCCTCCTGCCCATCCTCTCTGCCCCCATTGGATAGCAGGGAGCCGGCACTGCAGCAAGAGTATCTGACAGAGCAGCTGTCAGTGCAGCCAGGAATACCCTGTCACCTGAGGCTGTGGACACACCAGTGCTGACATGGGAGGTAGCGGTTTACATTCCCCCACATGTCTCGCATCTGCCGAAACACAAGAGAGGCAGGAGAGAGAAGCGATTTTAAATTCTCAATATATTCATTTGGAAATGAAGCCTTTTTACTAGAAATGATGGCCATAATAAATTAGATTGTTGGTGCCTGAATTTTTACATAGATCAGGGATGAAAGTGACTGGTGACGAAAGGGACAACATATATGGGATAACCTATCTTCTGCTGTACGCCATAAGGATATCACTGAGCAATTCAATGGCTAAAAGATAAATGAGGCCAAAGGTCAAGTTCCTTTCTAAAGTCACAAAACTTCAAGGCGGTGCGCAATAAGCTTTTTATGTAGCTGGACGTGTAATTTATTCCCTATACTTCATGGGTGTGTCATCACCACCGTGTCCCTATTCCCATTAAATACTTGGCCTCATGCTCCTTCTAATAAAAAGAAAAAAAACGGTCTTCTGGGTATAACTGCCATTTTAGCTCCTCACTCAGGTCTATGGAGACTCTGGTTGGTCAGCATTCCTCAGAGCACAGGCTTCAGAGGCTAGTATCCCACTGTTCAGACCTAAAATCGGTGAATAACCAAATTTTGAAACCCATGCTCCTGATAATGACTTCCTATGGAAGCCATAAACAATAACATTAGATTATATATACTTTGCATTACATATGTAACAAAATTTTTGATATTTCACATGTTCATGATTTCAGGCATAAGAATGTAAAGGGATTTTCTTATAATCACACAATGTCTAGTCATAGGCTGAAGCTGACGTTTGAACCCACCAACACTATTTATAATTGGCTAGCCCACATTGTAGGTAAAGTTAGCAGAGTCTGCGATGCGAAACAACCAATCCTTTGTGCCCTGCAAGCAGGGTCATCCTTTAGCATGTGCAAACTGAGCCTATGCCCAGGGCGCCGACCTGTGGAGGGGCATAGTAGGTCCCTGCAGCGGTCTCCTTAGGACTTCGATTTAAAGAAAAGAATGTTCAAACACTTTTTCTGAAGCTGCTGCCGCTCTTGTTTGCGTTTTGTTCATTTTTCTTTTCATGGCGCTCCTTAATCTTGGCCCCATTGCTTTCCGCCTCCTCCCCCCAAATTTTAAATACATAGACAAGGAGGAGGGAGCACTGTTGGAACTGGCACTTTCTGGTTGGCTGAGGTGATGCCCTAGCCAGGCAGAACCTACCACTCCCATGAGGGGCGAGTGATTACACACACTGTATAACCTGCGCTCACACTTGGTTAGCTTGGCACTGAGCAGTCAGGCTTATCACAGAGGCATTGTGTAAAGCATTGGCACAGCACTCCCTCATTATAAATACAATAAGCGTCACAAAAGAGACTTCACACGTGATGTATGTAAATAACGTTTGTATTCAACACACAATAATCAACACAACATGAACATAATGTATTTCGGGGCTTAAATTACACATGAAAATATTACTAGCAGTAAAAGGCCCAACCGTGCTGAAATTACATCAATAATATGTATACTTGGGACAGATCCAATTCTAACCCTCCCCCAGCACCCTTATGCGGTGTGGTATGTTGTCCACCCCAGGCCCACCCTAGGAATTCCTAAAATTCAATACCACACAGTTGGAGGCTGCACCCCGGGTCACAATGATATCAGAAATATGTACATACAAAGAATTACAAAACTTTTTAGCAGCACCGCGGGCCGAGGCCGAGCAGGTAAAACTAATGCCAAACGTAGTGTTCTTCTGGCAAGAAATCAACGTGCAAAGCAACACCATCGCCCGTATCCTGAATCACAGGTGGTTCGCAGACTGTCACTCCCACACACACTCTCCCTCAGCACAGATACACGGTGCAACGGATATCAAGCAGGTCCGTACGGAACGCGCTCTCAAACATACTCACTCAGCACCCTGATGCGGTGCACTGATACCCAGCAGCTCAATGATAACACACTTCAGACCCGTGGCCCCAAGCCTCCCTCAAACCTCCAGCTAACCTCGGCTGTCCTACACCCACGGATGGAAGATAACCAGTCCCCCTCCAGATACTAGGCCGCACGTGGCCGAAGTTACACTTAGTCAGGGTACCAAGGAAGCAAGTGGGGGTAGGTATCATGACTAATTAGGAGGCAATCGTCAAAGGGGGGGGGTTGGGTAGCCACTCAAGAAGTTCACCCACAGGATGCAGAGCAGAAGCTGGCTTAGGTCAATAGTTGGTCTCTCAAAGGGCCGCACCAGCCCAGTTCTGCAAAGCACGGGGAGGTCACGCAATCTCTTGACACGCTTGTGATCGATCTTGAAAGTGTTCCTCCAGCCCAGTCATTCACTCTCTCTACCCAAGCCTGAGCTGAGCGATACTACCTGGCAACACAATGTCGTCAGGGGCCAGGTGAGGAGAGGGCAGTTGGTCCGCCGTGCTGAGGGCCAAAAAGATAACAATCAATGAATGGAGAATGAAGTGGGGGTGTTCAGAAGCAGAAGGCACCCCGCCAGGTATGTTATGTTATTGATTTGTGAAGCGCATAGCTGCCCCAGCGAAGGGGCGTCCCAGTGCTGATCCCAAAGCAAACAGTAAAACAAAGAGCCGCTTGGAAGAGGGGAGCAAGTTATTTTGGCAAGAGATAGGTTTTTATAGCCTTACGAAAGGACACATGATCTTGGATGTTTCTGATGTTAGCAGGGAGGGCATTCCAAAGTTTAGGAAAGAGGGCACGAAAGGAACGCCCTCCAGCCCGTGCTTTCCTAACCCGGGGAACGTATGCCAAATGTTGACCAGTAGAGCGCAGCTGGCGGTTGGGTGTGTAGGGTGTAAGAAGATCGGCTAAAATATCAGGGGCATGGGCAATCAAGATTCTATGAGAAATGCACAGGACTTTGAATTTGATTCTTTCCTCCACCGGGAGTCAGTGCAACCTGCGCAGAAAGCTAGAAGTAGAGCAGGTTCTGGGCAGGCTGAAGAGTATCCGGGCGGCAGCGTTTTGTGCCCTTTGGAGGCGATGTAACTGTGCTTTATTGGCCCCTAGGTACAGAGAGCTGGCGTAATCCAGTCTCGACAATATAGTACACGTTGATCAGAGTCGCACCCAGGCCATCCAGGTGCAACGTCTGGTGCACGTTGATATGGGTTGCACCAGACCGTTATGGTTACACACAACCAAGAGTTGCAAATTCCATACCTCTCTGTGAATGAGTCACAACGTCCGGGGCGCTTTGAGATGGGTCGCAGCGGACAATTTCGGTCACACACAATGGAGCCTTGCAAAGTCCGTACCTCCCTGGAAATAAGGCACAATGCCTGGTGCGCTTTGATACTCGTCGCACCAAGCAATTCTGGTCACACACACAGGCGCAAGTTCAGCAATGCCACACGAGGTAGAATGAGGCACTACTACGGTTACGCCCTCACCTCTGAGGGTGACAACCTGTGAATATGACACCGCACGCAATGAGCATGCAGCCGGCGTGCCGTATGAGAGAGATGTGGCACGCTCGACGAAGCAAGCCACTTTTGATCCTGCAACCAGTAAATCCGCTCACCACTAACAAGACGCTTATATGTACTGAGGTCCCCACGATGCAGGGGCCCCACGCCTTCGATGCGGGCAAGACGTCTGGGGCTTCGCACAAGGCAATATGGTCTCCAGGCACAATTCTTAGTTCCACTCTCCCGCCTGCTACCAGTTGGGATCCAGTAGACTATGTGGACACTTAAAAGGGCACCGCTCTCCAGGTGTCACAAGAAGACGTGGGAGACCCTCGTAGGAGATCTTTGATATCTCTGAGACCTCTGAAAGAACAGGGACAAGCCAACAAGCCCTTGTAAAGCACACTACAGGGTGCCCCACAGCAGCAGGTAATCAGCCCAGGCCAGCCACTTTTCAGGAAGGGCACACGGTCCCTTTCAATGGCAGTAATCCTTCTTGTGCACCACAGATTCCTGTGGCAGTGTGCACCACGAGTTCCAGGTTCTCCTGTCCCCTGTCCCCACAAGTGTATCTCTGCCCTGCTGAAGTATGGCACCAGTAGTTATACTGTAGTGTGCCTTTGAATTTGGGGTGGTTCAAAGGGTCTCCTTTTGAACCACAGATGTCTCCCCTAAATTTCAGTCCTTTCTGCCATGAGGCTGTGGAATGCAGATATTAATCTTTAGTGGGGTTATGATGCAGATCTTAATCTTTAGTGGGGCCATGATCTAGCTCCAGAGGCAAAAGTGTTAAAACCTTTCCCTCCAACCTATCCAGCCAGGCCCTCAAATGGCAGAGGTCTGTCGATCCAGTTGCATGCCCAATGTTTTATAGCTGTCACTGGGGAATGCCCAGATGTGCTCCCCCAGCATCCAGTGTGGACTGGAGCCAAGCACAAAGGCACACGAAGAGTTTTAGAGCAAAGAAATGCCCACTTTCTAGTAGGACCATTTCTATGCTAGTCATGACAAAACCACCTTTAGCACTGGAAAGGGTTTGTCCCTGCGAATCCAATGATAGGAAGCATTAGGAGGCTGCTCCACTGCAATCCCCTATTGCAGTCTGAACTAATTTCAACCCTTTCCCCGTGTTAGCCTATGGGAAGAGCAAACCTCATAGGTAGTGGAAACACTCATGGGTATTCTTCACTACCTGGGCAGGGAACACACATGAGTACCTTCCCTGCCTTTCACCTACCACTTGCTTCACCCCGTAAGATGTACCCTCTGGGTGCTCTGATGGTAGTGAAAGGTCCTCTCAGGATGTCTAGTGATTTAGAATGGCCAGCCTGAGTAGAAGCGCAATTGCGCACATGCAGACCTGCAATGGCATGCTGGACACATGTTTAGAAACACCATCGGTGCAAGTGTGCACACCGGCCTGAAGTGGCAGGCTGGACACATGTTCAAGCACATCACTGAGGCAAGTGCGCAGACCATCCTGCATGGGCAGGGGGGTGACATGTTTTAAAACATCATAGGTGCAAGTGCGCACACCGGCCTGCAGTGGCAGACTGGACACATGTTCAAGCACATCATTGGTGCAAGTGCACAGACCGGCCTGCAATGGCAGGCTGGACACATGTTTAAGCACATCCTTTCCTAACATGGGTAGGAAGGGTGCGCGCACCTTCCCACTGCATTTACAGTGGGAAAGTGCCCCAGGCCCTAAGGCCACAACAAGAGAATCCACCAAACCTGGGAGGTGTCCTATGGGGAGAGCCAACCCCCTGGGTAGGAAAAACCCTCATCGGGTCTCTCCCTACCCAGGCAGTGAACACACAGGTGTACCTACCTGGCCACTCACCTACCCCGAGCTTCACCTCTCAGGACTTACTCTAGGGCTACTCTGATGGAAGTGAAAGGCCCCCTCAGGGTTGGCTAATGAGTGAGAAAGGCCAACCTGAGAATGATAGATATTTGACAGGCTATTCCAGTGGGTGACACAATCAGTGGTGCGTCCCACTACTAGCCAGCGCAGTATCCAGCCTGGGCAGGTGGTGTACCTTTTTACAGGGCAGTCACACGTAGGACGCCTAAATCAATCAAGTAGGCACCCTTTCCTGACATGTGTAGGAAGGGTGTGCACACTTTCCCGCTGCAGGACAATGGGAAAGTGCCCAGAGTCCTAAGGTCAGGAAAAGAGAGCCAGTAAGAACTAGGTGGACAAAAAGCAAAATGTTTTAGGGAAAGCCCCCTAGGAAGGGCCTTGACCAACATGCGCCCATTTGGTTTTGCCCAGGGTGCTCCGAGAACAAAGGCCAGCTCTGCCTGCAAGATGCATGAATATTGCACAACCCAAGAAGGATGGTCTCAAAAGTCCCAGGTTTCGAGGTTTAAAAGCCAATGGTTCACAAGTCCTTCAAAAGAGGTGCTTAGAGTGTGTGATCACGTGGCTGTAACAAACTTCATTTGGGTTGTGATGTAAAAGTTGACAACAGTGATAACATCCTTTGCTGATCCATCCTGTAGATGGTAGTTTGTAAAAGGATGTTCAACGGTTTACAGCAGATCTTTCAGGACTGAGACCTGGATCATGCCAGGAAGATGGATGATGCACACTGCCATAGTTTCAGACATTTTTTTCAAAGCATCGTTTTTTAATAAAATATTTCTTTCAGTTGAGATTCACCAGTAATATTAAGATCAATTTGCTGTGAAAGTCCAAAAAAAGCAGTAAAGTGGAATCTCAGCCTCTCATTCCTAACTCTTCTAACTATGCATCCTGTGTTTCTGATATTCAATGAATTATTGACAAAACCGTGCCTTTTCTTTCAGGGAAGAGTCAGTTATAATAAGACTATTATTACCTCTTCATACACCATTTCTGCCATTTCTAAGCACAGTAATTAATTTGTGTCATTAGTCATTAATTTAGTTATATTGAACCTTGCAGGCATGGAAAGATGAGATGGCCTTCCTGGGACTTGAACTTGTTATCTGCAGATCACAGCAGACGTCAATGAAAATCTAGAGAAAAAAGTGGGAATGCCAGTTCGAGAACAACACACCAAAAGCATGCATACAAATAATTGGAAATGAAGACAGTGTCCTCCTGTTTCTGAATGAAAACCATCCACAACAAAACTTTTTCTTGTGAGCGCCTGTCTTCACCTGATGAAATATTTACTGGGGCAAAAAAAAGAGAAAAAAACTGTTTACATTTTCTAATCAGCTCCTGATACAAGTTCAACGCGCAGTCTATGCTGCAAATATGATGTGAAGCAACTGTCTACGAAAAACACCCTCCAAGTTTATATAGCAAGAAAACCTCTCACAAACAGTACCTTGTCCATATCAACAGACTTTATATACAGTCTGTACTGAAGATCCTAGCTCTTAAATGGGCATTCGCATCTTCCTTATTAACAGTTGGTAGGATTGGAACATCTTTCAAAATCAACGTATATGTGTGCATTCTGGGGGAAGTTGGGGGAAGCCATTCTTGGCCATCATTCTAGACCAACTTTTCTGTTCTAGATGAGACTGACTGTTTTGGAGTGAGGCATCGATGAGCCACTATGGGGAAAATAATTAGATTTAAATTTAAATTCTGTTTCTTGCGAATTATGTGAAGAGAGTACCTGTAGGGGCTGTACAGTAGACTGCCTGGAAGTGGGTTCTTGAGAATGATTTGCTTGTTGGTCTAGGCAATTATTTCTGCTTACTTTAGCATTAATCTGTCAGAAATACCTGGTAAAAATTTCCACAGGAGCAGAATATATCTCCTTAATCCTCTCCACCACTATATGCCACGGGAAATTTACAACTGTCACACACACCAGCAGAGGGGAAGGGGAAATGGATAACAAGAGAGACTGCCTCAGATGTCGGGTGCTTCACCTTCTCAATCCTCACTTCGCTACTCTACTTTTTCATCTAGAGTTGCTCTTTCTGGATATTGCACCTATAACAGATTGCAATGAACACCTTTAAAATCTATAACTCAATATGCATGTGCTTTTCTCAATATTAATGTCAAATGCGTCTACATATGAATATATTTCTCACAATGATTTTTCTACCTGCACTGGTCTGAGGATTAGACTCTCTATATAATGATTTTTGAAGAACGTTGTAATAAGTGGAGCACAAGATTCACAGTTCTAGTCTCCACTTGAAATGCCCTGGGGTTGTAACAACTGAGAGGTAATCACCCTACCTACTTCTGATTTTGAAGACCAGGAGCTGGGACGTCAAGGTGCAGACAGACCAAAGGAACAGAGGCAGCAGAGTTGGAAGAGCCAAGCTAGTAGCCGTCAGCAGCAGGAAACTGCAACAAATCACAATGAAATTTCCTAAGGAGTCTACTCTGAGTGAAATGTGGTGTGTAAATTATTGCTTCTGTCATTGTGAAAGAATTTATTTGTTTGGAAATGCTCTGAGGAATACTGAAAGATCTTCTGGTGCTGAAAAATTGTGTTTTACAAGCAACATTTTTAGTCTTGTGTGGCCCATGTTGAATTAGCTGATTTGCATTTACCTTTGAGGTTTAATTAGAAAGGGACTTTTATTGACTGATCACAGGGGTTGTAAAATGTGTTAGATGACTCGTGCTGTTTTTTGTTTTCCTCTGACAAGCCACACATATTAGGGACAGATAAAGGACTGAAAATTTGTATTTTCAATTCTATTTTTTCTATGTATCTTTATTTCAGCCAGCACCCACTATGATTTTCTGCTAATTTGATGGTTGGTTGGATTTTCAATTGTTAAGCATTGGAGACATGTAGGTCCCAAATACGTCTTATCTTCGGGGTCAGCTACTGTAGTTGTATAGCCGCATCTGATCTCGATTTGTTTTCATGGCCACCGAGCTGGTGGCTTTCAGCTAGTTGAAGCAAACTGATTCATAACATAATTTATTAATTATTACTGATCATTGTCTTTGTGCATAAATATGGTTTGAGGAACAGTGGTCTGTTTATATCTGCAGCCATCTCTCACCCCCATTGGGGACAGAGTACAGCCAACCACAAGTGCCATCCGGCACGCTGTTGAAGTAAACCGCAACTCTATTACATTTGCCCTCTTCTCGCATCACACTCTATGCCTACACGCTGTCCCATATTGAATTTTTGCCATAACTATTCTCACATAATTAACCCAAAAAATAATGTCAGCACACAATTTGATCAGAACAGGTAGAGAGAAAGATTGAATTGGAATACACAGACAATCTCAATTCCTCTCTGTTAGAGGGAAGGGTGCCCCAGAGCTGGAAGCATAATATGGTCTGCCCACTTCTAAAAAAAACAATCCTGCCCCGACCAACTGGTCAGACTTCCGTCCGATTTCTTTACTGCCCATTTTCTCCAAATTTTGGAGAAACATGTTAACATTTGGCTTACATCAGTTGTGGAGGCCCAACATTTTTTACACCTCTCATAGTCTGGCTTTTGGGCGGGGCACAGCAATGAATCTGCCCTCCTGGTTGTCACTGAACATCTTGGATGAAGTCTAGATGAGGGGGAAATGGTCTTGCTTAATTTACTTGATCTTAGCACAGCCTTCAATACTGTGTCCCTTTCTATTTTAGCTGAAAGACTGAGAACGTTGGGCCTTGACAACATAGCACTGAACTGGTTTATGTCATACCTCGAGGATCGGATGCTTCAAGTTTTCTCAGCTAATGAGAGGCCGGCGTCAAGGGCTCTCACTTCGGGTGTACCTCAGGGCTCTGTTTTAAGCCCTATGTTGTTTAACATCTACGTCCACCCTCTAGCCGATGTAGCGGAGAACTGTGGAGTAACTTTATTTTCCTATGCAGATGACACAAAGGTTATCTTTTCTTTGTCATCTGCCCAGGACCCTGGTTCCTCCACTGTCAACCATTGCTTGAGCTAAATCTCCTTATGGATGAATAATAACCTGCTCAAGCTCAACGGTAATAAGACGGAAGTCATGGTCCTGGGTAAGAATCCCTCTCTTTGGGGTCTTCAGCATTGGCTGACATCCTTAGGGGCTTTCCCCAATCTATCATCCAAAGTCAAAAATCTGAGCTTTTTTCTGGGTGATAATTTATCTATGAAGCCTCAGGTAGCCAAAGTTACCTCCACCTGTTTTGCGGTGCTCAAGTGGGTGAGAAAGATTATCTGGATAATTCCCCTACCAGCTCAAAGGACTCTGATTCAAGCCCTCATTCTATCTAGGCTAGATTATGGCAATGTGTTGTATTTAGGTATTGATAAAGCTTCGTTTTGACGGCTACAGCTTGTCCAGAATTCAGCCGCCAGACTCCTGTTTTGGCTACCAAAATACGCCTCGGTTTTTTATCTTTTTCATGAGCTCCATTGGCTTACGATCACAAAGCGCATGCAATTCAAAGCCTTGTGCTATATACACAAGGCTAAAGTTGGTTTGGGTCTGTGATATATCCAGCAGCTGGTGGTGCCCTATCAGCCCACACGTATGCTAAGATCAATGAACCAGCCCCTGTATACTGTGTCCAGGTTCAGACTGGCCCACATGGGTGGCCGCTCTTTCACTGTCCGGGGTCCTAGACTGTGGAACACTCTTCCAGAGTCTTTGAGAAACTGTGCTTCGCTTCTTGCATTTCGTAAAGGTCTTGAGACTTGGTAATTTTCAACAGCGGCTAGGCCATCTTACCCTCTTGATTAGCTCCGGGAAACCCTTTGTGGGTAGCTCTAGCGCTTTATAAGACTATAAAATAAATACACGTGGAAACCTTTATATTTCTATTTCTGCTCAGAAATTAAAAATAATTGTGAGTCAAAAATGTTAACTGTTACTTTTAGGTCACCTGTTATATATGTTGCCAGTATTGACTTTCTTTAAAACATATTCTTAAATCTGGGGAGAGAAGGAGCAACGGTGGGTTCACTAATGAAAAGGAAAAGATGGCTTCCTCTATGAAAATAATTTTAGTGATCAAAAACAAGGGATCAGCACGGTGATTGCTAAAGGTTTCAGTTGCTCAACTAGTAGAATTTGACAGCAGGTTATGACTCTCAGAACCCTTTAGCACTTCTACTCCCTTCTCTACATTGGTCTGCAAGTCCTACACAGCAGTTTTGTTCCTGCTGTTTGTCTTCGGCCTTTTGAATTCTCCTTATTTTCTTTATTGTGCAAGAACATTATTTGCCACTTTGGAGCACACATTAGGACTTTCTAATTTTTCTTCTTGGTCTAGAAAAACATTTTCCAATTTGGATCCAGCATTCATACAATACCCAATAGAAGCAAGATCTGTAATGGGAAATTGCATAACATTAAAAGAAAGAAATCATTCTGCAGGCATGAATTAATCGGTGTGCTGGCCAAGGTAAATTTCACTGATTTCTTGAGCTGAGTTGCAAAGTACCTGTATCTTCTGAATAAATAACGCCTTCCAAAATGGACACTATGTGCCTTTTTCTTCTTCTTCTTCAATCCCCTCCTGAATCCCAAATCTAACAGCCAAATTTAATACATTGGTCACATTTCTATGACATGTCTATTGTTATGAATTAATTTATTTAAGGACTTTAATCTAGTGGTAGGCTAATTTCAAGCAACAGGATATCACCTTACAGAGACAATTTTTGTTGTAGAAAGAGTGTGCCAAATATGAGATGCTGCACATGGAACACCACGACTCTCGTTACCACTGGCCCAGTCTTTGGGCCAATATTAATCTCTCCCGATGAAATCCAACACTGTTGGGTCAGAATTGATCTGGTTTGATAAATAGCACCCAATTATGAGTTTGCCCTTGATAATGGTGAATACCATGCAGATGTTGGTGACTATCTCACCTACATACGCATGTGCCGTTAATTATCGGACATTTTACCTACGCTAATCTTCAGGAGGTTTGACTTGCTGAACTATATCCTGGGAAGCCTGCAGGATTTCGCTGTTAGCCGTCAAACCCATAATCTGGTATGTGCAGTTACAGTTACTACACATACTGTAATTATGCAGGCTCATAGTGAAGGTCTATGAGGTGCTGGGTCCTTGTGCAATTATCGAAAACAGAGTATCATAGGGAAGGGTGTTTCTGGGAACATGTTACAGGGACAGTACTTTTAAATTTTTTACAATTTTAGGCATGGGGTGATACAGTGATTTGCCCAGAATAACATAATTTGTTTGGTCAAACTCCGGAATCAAGATTAGAACCCTGGCACCTAGGTTCCTAGATCAACTGAGTATGGCCTACAGTCCATCTCCTCTTACTCCTCGCTAATTGTTCTCTTGTCTAGCCCTCCAGTACAAAGCTAGAACAATGGCCCCTTCAGATCCATGTCTGCGGAATCAATGTGACATGAGCAGCAAGGACATATGAGTACACTTCTGCACAGCTGGTGATGCATTGGCAGAACACATCAGACAAATGATGCAATGTTTCACTTTTCTTGGAGAATGATCCTTGCTGCGCACATCAGTAGTAGAGTGGCGCAATGCCTTGGGGACTGTGCAGCCAGGGAAACCTGGCGTGGTTCCCTCGCTGAAGCAGTCGCGCCAGCCCTGCTCCCGTGTGTGAAAGGAGGAGGGTGAAGGCAGGAGGGCGAAGTGCCTGCATCTGACAGAGGAGAAGCAAACGTTTACAGAGCAACTCTCTTGTAAGTGCTTCGTATCTCCTAAAGCACTTATCTTACTGTATGAGACCAGTGACCCATCCAGAAGATGGAATGCTATTGCATAAAAAATAAAAAAATTATATATATATATATTATATTGCCTATATTGAGCCTGAATTTGTTCATTTAGTAGTTTAACAAAGTGCTACCATGAAGTAATTTCAGTGCTAAGGATACTATGCCTTTTATTAATGCAATATATAAATATAAGCCTGGGACGTAACAATAGTTTGTAATATTGAGTGCACACAACTGCTTTGTTATGCACTGTATGCTTCTATGGTCACAGTTGTTTGACACACCCATTGCTTCTTGATACAGGGAAGTTGTCAGTAGTGATGTGTAAATCAATTCAGTATTGTCTTAAATCAGGACCCATTAGGTTTCTTTATTTTTAATCAATATTTTAATCGACTTACAAGTCGCAAAATGAATATCCAACCCCTGGGGTAATTGTGTGATTAAAATATCTTCCCTCAATCCAAGACAACACTCGGGCAGATCATAGTAGTGCCAATCCATCGGGCATGTAATGTTAACACCCTTTGTTACCACTTTGAGACGAGGTAAATGGTAGAGAGTGATATATAAGTGTAAAATTATTATTTGTAGTAGGTATTATTACTCTCTTTCTCATGTCACGTGACACATTGGCCAAGGACGCTGCAAGGCTGAGGCTGCCAAGGTTTTGTGGCCGACTCAAACCTCGCCACAGCCTCTTGATAAGCCACTGCAAGATGATGTCGTTGAAGCCCATTTGTGAGGTGAGAGCGTTTAGTAGGGCTTGGTGGCGGATGTTGCCAATGATAAAGCGGTTAAGGAGGATGATGACACATGGGCTGTTGCTGATGTGAGTGGTGATGTTAACCACCTGGATGGTCGATGTCCCTGTACTTCACTGTTGTCAGAATCCTGACTGTTAGTCCTGATGCTCTTGTAACCGGGCAGTGAAAGAGGCCATCTTGATGATCTTGCTGGTGATTAGACTGTGGGTGGCAGTTCAGTAACCATACTTCTCGATGCCGGGGTATGTGGGTATGAGCTATTGACTTTCCTACTTGTTTCAGACACATAAAGTGCAGAAAGTTGTTTCAAGACCACTGCAGCATTCACAAATTAAAAAGAAATCACATGCAAAACACACAGGATCAGAAGTGAAAAAGAATGCCTTCCACCAGGAACTTATGCTCAAAATGTGCAACAAGATTGATGTAGTTGGGTCATCCCAGGTGGGAATTCTAAAGAACCAGCAACATTCACCTTTTATAAGATGGGCCTGTCATACTACCCTATTTAGGTGAACAGCACAAGGAGGTATGCAGTCAGTACTGAATGACGAGGTGCTTTAAAGAAGGGGTGGCCCCTCTTGTCTGGTGTTAGTTCCAGTGGCGGCTCCTCTGCTAAGTCGGAGGAGCGTCGCCCCACTGCTTTTAAGCAGTGGAAAAAAGGAAAAATAAAATGATAATAACTTAAGTTATTATCATTTTATTTTTTCCTTGTTGCGGCAGCTTTGCGGGCGGGACTGGGCTGCTCTGCTGACAGAGCAGGGGAGGGGAGGAATGGCTTGCTCTCCCTAAAGTGCGCATGAATGTTTGGCCTACGCAAAAGAAACAATTGATGGACGGAATGCTGGACAATGCAAACATTCACCCCCAGTCACAAGGATCTGGGTTAAATCCATCATTCTTTTGCTCACCACACCACCCCAATTTGGACCCAGGAATATGCAAATCAGTCTTGACCCTGTTCCTTGTGGGAACAGTCCAGCCCGAACTGCCAAGCCTGGTCCTCCCTGGACCGGAAACAAGCATCCTGGGACCGGTTTCAGGGCATCACCCTTCATCAGCCAGGCTAGCTTGATTCCAGTGGTGTAGTGAGCACGGGACCCACGTCTGGGCATACCCTTCCCACTTAGGGCGACATACGCAAAAGAAACAATTGATGGACGGAATGCTGGACAATGCAAACATTCACCCCCAGTCACAAGGATCTGGGTTAAATCCATCATTCTTTTGCTCACCACACCACCCCAGTTTGGACCCAGGAATATGCAAATCAGTCTTGACCCTGTTCCTTGTGGGAACAGTCCAGCCCGAACTGCCAAGCCTGGTCCTCCCTGGACCGGAAACAAGCATCCTGGGACCGGTTTCAGGGCATCACCCTTCATCAGCCAGGCTAGCTTGATTCCAGTGGTGTAGTGAGCACGGGACCCACGTCTGGGCATACCCTTCCCACTTAGGGCGACATACGCAAAAGAAACAATTGATGGACGGAATGCTGGACAATGCAAACATTCACCCCCAGTCACAAGGATCTGGGTTAAATCCATCATTCTTTTGCTCACCATACCACCCCAGTTTGGACCCAGGAATATGCAAATCAGTCTTGACCCTGTTCCTTGTGGGAACAGTCCAGCCCGAACTGCCAAGCCTGGTCCTCCCTGGACCGGAAACAAGCATCCTGGGACCGGTTTCAGGGCATCACCCTTCATCAGCCAGGCTAGCTTGATTCCAGTGGTGTAGTGAGCACGGGACCCACGTCTGGGCGTACCCTTCCCACTTAGGGCGACATACGCAAAAGAAACAATTGATGGACGGAATGCTGGACAATGCAAACATTCACCCCCAGTCACAAGGATCTGGGTTAAATCCATCATTCTTTTGCTCACCACACCACCCCAGTTTGGACCCAGGAATATGCAAATCAGTCTTGACCCTGTTCCATGTGGGAACAATCCAGCCCGAACTGCCAAGCCTGGTCCTCCCTGGACCGGAAACAAGCATCCTGGGACCGGTTTCAGGGCATCACCCTTCATCAGCCAGGCTAGCTTGATTCCAGTGGTGTAGTGAGCACGGGACCCACGTCTGGGCATACCCTTCCCACTTAGGGCGACATACGCAAAAGAAACAATTGATGGACGGAATGCTGGACAATGCAAACATTCACCCCCAGTCACAAGGATCTGGGTTAAATCCATCATTCTTTTGCTCACCACACCACCCCAGTTTGGACCCAGGAATATGCAAATCAGTGTTGACCCTGTTCAGGCCGGCCAAACATTCATGCGCACTTTGCATGTTCTCCACCCAGGCTGCATTACAGCCCGGGTGGAGAACATTCCCAGGCCCCCAGGCCCCGTCTGAGCGCCGCACCACAGTGCTCAGACCAATCACAACCCAGCGTTGTGATTGGCTATGGGGAGCCTGGGTTATTCCTGGGTGCTCTGTTCCTGTTCCGGAGACGACAGTGGAGAGAGCGGCAAGACATGATGAGACACAGCGAGGAGGTACTTTTTTTTTTACCCCCTCTCCTGAGCTCCCCCCCACCCTCCACCCTCCCACCCCCGATCTGTGCCAGCCGCCATTGGGTAGTTGGGGCTACGACTGGCAGGAGTTCTCACTCTATCCAACAAATTACCTGCCAGCTGTAAAATCGTACCAGCCTGAGCCTCAAGCAGTAAATGCAGCTGACTGATGGAAATAAGACCCTGCCCTATCGCCACCGCCAACTAATGCCCTGCTGCATCTTGTTCAGTAGTGTATACACCACCCTAGATTACGCCAGTTGTTAAAGGATTTAATCTTGGAAGGGCACCTGCGAGTCTCCTCAAGACCCAGCTTCATGCTGAGGGCTCCGTAGAAGTCCATTCTTTAAGGGGGTGGAACTATCCATGCCCCCGCCTCCAGTGGGACATTTCCACGGGGCACTCCAGTAAAGTTTAGTTGAACATTGCCAACTAGGCAGGAAATGGTTTACTCTTCAGTTTTACTAGACCAGATGGAAAATGATAATGTCTTATACTTATGCGAGAGCCACAGTTAACATATGAATTCAGGTTCAGGCATGCAGGCAGAACCAGACTTTGATCCTAATAAAAGGCCAGTCTAACCTCAACCTGGCTCTTCACAAATGTTCTTGCTCCAGTTCCACTGACCTCATTCCTGTGCTCAATGCTGTTGGTCTTTTTCCCATTCCAGTTCCCCTTTCTCTGCTTTGCCATCTTTTGTTCTGAGCTTACCACCTTTCTTTCTGACTGTGTTTCAGTTTTCGCAGACCAACTCTCCATGAGTCTACTTACGCCTGCCTGTGTGGCTCCTACCCTTCAAGATTCTGGTACCTCCAGTACCACAATGAACTTACCTTTGTTGACTAACCATTTGTAGATTATTTTCCTGACTTCCTATTTCAGCTCACATGGGACTGGAAAAGAAAGGCTGCTTTTTCTTAATACATTACACGTATCCCAAGTACTTGGTTAAGCCGTACCCACACCCGCCTACCTAGCTGACTACTTCCAAACACAGCACACTTCCTTAAAACAAACACGTACTGGATAGCTGATAGCTCGACCTCTGAACTTGCTGAGAAGGGTTAAGATAGATCCACGAAGGGCATTGACTTACAACCTCTTAAAAGGAGGCTACTTCACCACTACAACAGCATAAAGCAACCCTAGGCCTGTGAGATGCCACAGTATGACGTGCTACTGTTAACACTCCACAGAGCACCCAAATAAATGCAAAAAGAAATATATATAAACACGCACACATAACCTGTGATTGAAAGCACCAAGAGAGAAATCAGTTTTCTTGCTGAGATTGACACTTGTGGTTACACACAAACCTCTGTAGGCGTCCACGCATCCACACAACAGTAGTAAGGCTCCGTTTACCTTTGTGAGCTGAAAATTAAGGGTTAATTTCTAAAACCTTTTAAAAGCACTTTCAGTGTCCAGGTGCATGTAATTTGATCCCTTTGCACAGTGTACTGTTTCCTATCACAGCTGCAAGAATTGAGTGACACAGCCTTTTAAAAAATTATTAACTCCGCCTCTCGACCAGCCAGCAACTGTCACACGATTTTAGAACTCAGCTTGAGAAAAGAAGACGTCATTTTCGAGTATCCGAATTCTTGTAAAAAAGAGAAACGTCTGATGCCCCAGGACAATCGACAATCAGAACCTACTCATTGTCAGCCGAAATAATTCATCTTCTTTCTAGCACAGCAGCTTTGTGTAATTAAAATACCCAGGGCAACGAGATTCAATCAACTCCCCTCCCCCAAAGAGCACACTGAAGGTCGCATCACAGCCCTTTATTTATAATTCGAATGTAAACTAAGCACTGAAAGTCATCTACAGATGCTCACACATTCAACTTTACGTAAACCCTACAGTCTGTTTAGGAATCAAATCACCAGTGAGCACGTTTCTCAACTGGGGCTGAGTGAACGACCAATTCAAAAGAATAAAAAGGCAAAACAACAGCACGCAATTTACAGATGTTGGAATTTGCACGAGCTGCTATCAGAAAGATGAATTTGCTGAACAATAATCCAAACATTTTAATACGTTTTCATTCAAAATGAAATACTTCCTCTAAAATTTAACTCTGATCAATGTTAGACTAACCTGCAATCAGCAAGTGAAAGTGCGCCCACATAAGCGGCACTGCTGTGAAATGCTCAGCAGAAACATAACAGTTTTAGTTAGCACAGAACTATTTTACTTGGCATAGGACTTGAAACACTACATATTCAGAGGCATTTTTTCTAACGCTATTTGTGTTCACAGCTTGTAATTAACACCTCGCTCTCTTGTGCGAGATTCAGGTGGTAATTTCTTTCAAGCAAAGCCTGAAGTATTTTTGCATGTTTACCTGTGGACCCGACCCTCTGTCGATGAAATGTAAAAGTTAGGTAAATTGAATGATTTTGTAGAATGTGTCAGCTTTTCAGGGACATCTTAAGGATTGTGGGGGCCTTGGGCTAAACATATTTTGGGGGCCCTTGTTTCGAACAGCTTTAAATTAATGATCCAATTTCACCTTTCATGCCCCCTTTGGCCAGGTCTCTGACAGTGCACAAACACACTCGTCCACATTCTAAATGTGTTTACATCTAATATTCAGGGGTATTGACGTGTTTTCAATATTGTAACGCTGAAGCAGTTCACTGATGTTACTGCAAATAACCTCTGTGACCCACTCCCATTTCTCATATGTGAGGTCCTTCCTGTTTTAATCTAAGAAAACTTTTTTTATGGATGTTGTTTGAAACATAAACCCAACATTTTTCTGTAAAATGTCTGTAATACACTTTCACACATCACCTACATTAAAAATAAATTAAAAGAAAAGGGTATTTAAAACAATGTGTAGAAGAATTATTCAAGGTCACCAAGGCAACTGTCTGCAGAACAGAGCTGGCTCTATCAGGGGCCCTCTGAAAGGCTGGGGCCCTGGGCCAGAGCCCACATTGGCCATGCCTTAAATTCTGTTGTTGTGGAACGGACACACTCCTGACTCAGCATTTGGACTGGGGATGCTATGTACTTACAGTCTAGTTAATCCTGAGTTGTCTCCTATCATTCCTGCGCTAGACCTTAACCTTAAATTAAGAAGCAATAATCCGAATAAGCCGAATTCAGGCATTTGTAATAAACGCAGGAAACAAATACTGTACCTCTGCTCGTATGTATTCGACGAGTAATCTGGCAGAGCGCTCTGCTGAAGAGTCTGCCTGGAAGTCTGAGACTCTCTGTAAGGAGGAGTGGGAGGCTCGCATAAAAGAGATGTATATGTGCAGGGTGGTGCAACTTTAAGGCCACGGTAGGCAGCTGCCTTATGGATTCACCACATGTGGCTTAAAAATGGCCTAGTCGGTTTGGGACAGGGAGTGCATAAACAGGAAAATATAATTTTGCTGAGGCTCAGAGAATCCTTGCACCAAAGATGTATAGATCCACGCAAAGGGAATCTCACCTTTAGTGGTAAAGTCACATATATCTGGTTGCTTCTTCCTGCACTTTTTTTGCACATGTTCCTGCTATGGTGGGTTGCAGCCACTAAGGGCAACCGGTGGGCATTATCCTCTATTAAGCTTCATGTCCTTTCTAAGCTACAGAAGGCGACCAAAAAGACTAGGGGGTCGATTCCGATTCGGGCCGGAAAAAGCACCGACCGACTCGGATCCGGAAAAAATACCGACCGACACGTACCAGTGGCGCCCGACACGCCAAGTACGATGCAAGCCGCGATAAATCCGACCGACACGTCAGGAAACCAAGCCGACCGACCGAGCCGCTCGGAAAATAGCAATCCGGCCGGAAAAACACGCGAATCCAACCGACCGACACGCACCCGGAACAAATCCGACCGAATCGTACCCGCCAACTCCAACCCGCAAAGTACGATGCAAGGCGCGAAAAACACGACCGAGTCGGACGGAGGACAAGCCGTACGACCGACACGCATACAAAACCGAGCCGAAGCAACACAATACACCGCGACCGACGCGTACGCAGCATACAAAACTGCACAAACACAGCGTGAACGAAACGGAAAACACCGTACGAGACCAATTCAGGGTCCGACTCGGTCACAAGAACGTTTCCAACATACACAAACAGCACAAAGGACAAATCACCCAAAAAAGGCCAAACAAGCAATTACCAAGCCAATAAATACTGGGGGGGTGGGGACAGAGAACAAAGACACACCCACAACTCCACCTATATAAAGGACACAAATCACTACCATGAGCCTTTGCAAATGCCATTTCACTGCCAGCACCCAAGAGAAAGCAACCACACACCCACAGCTCATCCCTCACACAAGCCACACACCATCAGCACACCAACAAATACCTACCTCACATACACCCAGCAAAACACACACTCACACACCCTCACCTGCACACCAACACACACATCACTCACCATCACCACCCATCACCATGCCCCCAAGAAGAATCCCAAGTTCCTAGATTGTGAATTGGAAGTCCTGGTAGACGAGATCCTCAGGGTGGAGCCACAGCTGTTTGGCACTCTGGTCCAACAGACCCCCATGTCGCAGAAAACCAAGATGTGGGAGAGGATCATCAACAGGGTGAACGCCCAATCATCATGTCGGCGCACAAAGACGGACATCCAGAACAGGTGGTATGACGTGCGCAGGAGGGTACGGGACCTGCTGAAGATAGACTACATCAACAGCCAACATACCGGCAGTGGCCCTCCTGCCAAGCCAATATACCTCAGGCCCTGGGAGGAGAAGGTGCGGGCCATCCTTCCGCCAGTGAGCGTATATGGACTAGAGAACATCCCAGAGCCTGGTGAGTACACAACAAATGTACACAATAAACTGCCACAAAACACACACATCACTGTCAAGGGGAGAGTCAAACCATGCACACATAGCAATTACACAGCAACTAGAACAGAATCATCCCAAAATGTGTATGTCAGTCAGATAAACACAACACATGCCATCAAAAAAGTCACATCCAACTGTGCCAACACATGTACAAACACAACCACAACTACAGCTAGGCAGTGGCACAAATAGAACTAACACACACATCCACACATGTAGCCACCACAACAACACCAACACACAGTGAAGACCACTCAAAGGAAGGAATTCTGTGTATGCTGGCCAAGTCAGTGTAGCCAATAGCATCATGGGAGTCGCAGTCACACATATTGCCCCCCCACAACTGTCCCATCAACACCACCCTGAACCATGCTCACATCACAGGGAGTGGAGAAGGACTCACAAGATGGCTGACACTGGCTACTGCTGTGGGGAGCACAAGGCCCTGCTGGCAACTGTGCACCAACAAACAGCAGGACACCACTGACTGACATCCTGAGAGACAACTTACACTCCCTGCAATGCAAGCACGTTCCATGGTGGGCTATCTGGCTGGCTGGGTGGGAAGGGGGACTTGCAGCACTGACTATAGTCACCAGCACCTCCCCTCACACCCCCCAACACAAACTCCACAGTACCCACCTGGTAGAATGCAATGCCCTCCATCCTAACACAAGATCCCACAAAGCACCACCACCCTGGGTTATGTTGTGTGAAGCACAGGGACACTCTTGGGACTCTTAGCCAAACAACTGCCAGGACAACACTCCCAGCCATCCTGTCAGCACAGCCAGCCCACCCCACAGGGAAGCAGAGTCAAAAGGAAGGAAGCATGGGCATGCTGGGAAGGGGGGTGGAGGCAATAGCATGATGGGAGTCGTAGTCACAGACATAGCTCACCCCCACAACTGTCCCATCAACACCACCCTGAACCATGCTCACATCACAGGGAGTGGAGAAGGACTCACAAGATGGCTGACACTGGCTACTGCTGTGGGGAGCACAAGGCCCTGCTGCCAACTGTGCACCAACAAACAGCAGGACACCACTGACTGACATCCTGAGAGACAACTTACACTCCCTGCAATGCAAGCACGTTCCATGGTGGGATATCTGGCTGGCTGGGTGGGAAGGGGGACTTGCAGCACTGACTATAGTCACCAGCACCTCCCCTCACACCCCCCCCAACACAAACTCCACAGTACCCACCTGGTAGAATGCAATGCCCTCCATCCTAACACAAGATCCCACAAAGCACCACCACCCTGGGTTATGTTGTGTGAAGCACAGGGACACTCTTGGGACTCTTAGCCAAACAACTGCCAGGACAACACTCCCAGCCATCCTGTCAGCACAGCCAGCCCACCCCACAGGGAAGCAGAGTCAAAAGGAAGGAAGCATGGGCATGCTGGGAAGGGGGGTGGAGGCAATAGCATGATGGGAGTCGTAGTCACAGACATAGCTCACCCCCACAACTGTCCCATCAACACCACCCTGAACCATGCTCACATCACAGGGAGTGGAGAAGGACTCACAAGATGGCTGACACTGGCTACTGCTGTGGGGAGCACAAGGCCCTGCTGCCAACTGTGCACCAACAAACAGCAGGACACCACTGACTGACATCCTGAGAGACAACTTCCACTACCTGCAATGCAAGCACGTTCCATGGTGGGCTATCTGGCTGGCTGGGTGGGAAGGGGGACTTGCAGCACTGACTAAAGTCACCAGCACCTCCCCTCACCCCCCCCAACACAAACTCCACAGTACCCACCTGGTAGAATGCAATGCCCTCCATCCTAACACAAGATCCCACAAAGCACCACCACCCTGGGTTATGTTGTGTGAAGCACAGGGACACTCTTGGGACTCTTAGCCAAACAACTGCCAGGACAACACTCCCAGCCATCCTGTCAGCACAGCCAGCCCACCCCACAGGGAAGCAGAGTCAAAAGGAAGGAAGCATGGGCATGCTGGGAAGGGGGGTGGAGGCAATAGCATGATGGGAGTCGTAGTCACAGACATTGCTCACCCCCACAACTGTCCCATCAACACCACCCTGAACCATGCTCACATCACAGGGAGTGGAGAAGGACTCACAAGATGGCTGACACTGGCTACTGCTGTGGGGAGCACAAGGCCCTGCTGGCAACTGTGCACCAACAAACAGCAGGACACCACTGACTGACATCCTGA